>JAINEB010000018.1:0-4800000 GCA_022840565.1 Eubasilissa regina | reverse complement strand
ATTTTTGCTAATAGTGTTTGGTGTTACATTTAGGGATTTTTAAGTTATTTTTAAGCCTTAATGATGTGCTTGTTTCAAATTTTACAGTGTTATTTTCTTTAGAAATTAGTATATAGTACAAAATATCAGATGTTTTGATTGCCAACTTTGAAGTTACTTAAGAATTTAAAATAAATTACATAAATCAATAAGAAAAAATGTATTCATCGAAAAAATATTTAAACCCCTCTACGTAAAGTATCGTAAGTAAAAAATGTTATTTTTAATCATTGTAGTATTTTGCACATATTTGATATATTTTTAAAAGGCTATAATTTAAAAAATATTATGTTTATTAGTATCTGCATCATAGAATACAATACATATATTTTTTTAAAAATCTGCCAGGTAAATAAATATCAAATACATACGAAATACTAGAATAATTAAAAATTACATTTTTTATTTACGATAATTTACGTAGAAGGGGTCGATTCGGTTAGGTACAACCGGAACATGACCCTGAAGTCTGTCAATCGATTAAATTGGTAAAAATGGTTTCACGGCAAAGAAAAGTTCCGGGTTCGTATCTCGGTGGTAATCAAATATTTTTTCGATACAATGATTTTTTCTGTATAGGTATCTTTTTATCTGATTTAATTTAATTTGTTTAAAATATCACAGAAGTATGTTCAAAAATTGCAACTTCACAATATAAATGAGTTTTCATTATACATTTAAGAATTTTTTCAGTTGAACTGTTACACATGTATTTACACTGTTACACATTTTCAGTTGAACTGTCACATTGCAAATTGTTAAAATAATGTCAAATAACTTCAAATAATTGTCAATAATGCTTTTTTACTTTGATTAAAAAGTAAGTTCAACGTCTAGTCGTGCAACAAGTCGTTGTACATATTTATACTAGTTGCTTTTATTATGCCCAAATGAAATAAATATTTATTCCGTTTCATTTTTATGAGTACATTTTTTATGAAAATTACGTTATTCTATCCATGGGTACTTTGTTGACAAGTTTATGTTGACGTTTATTGTATATTAATATGCTATAAAATTAAAGCACAATATGAAAATACTAAAATATGTTGAAAATTAATTAGGTATTTTTAAAAATTTATTTTAAGAAGTTATTTCTTAATTATTTGCTAACGTAAAGAATATAAATGAAATAAAGAAAAAATGTAAATAAATAAAATATATTTATTAGTTAAATAATTGATATTTTAACAACTAGAATTAACATATTAATGTATAAACATGATTAACAAGATGATGTGGAAACGTATAAAGTTAAGAAACACAGTAGAATATTTGGTGTACCTATGGTTTATTGTTTTTTTGTATATCAGTCAGAGCGTTCTTGTGAAGTTAACTTTGGTGAAAATACCCTACGCAGCCATGCTGTCAACTCGTGTTACTGTAAGAAATTTAAGTTTTTTAAGAACTTTAAATGGGAAAAAATGCTTTTATAAGCTTAAATGACTTTAAAATAGTTAATGTCTTAGTTACTATAAATATAATTATTTAATACGTTTATTTTATTCTCAAACGTTATTCTTATAACGTATTCGTCGAAAGATCTATCTAACATGATCTTCGTCTTCATCTCCCTTCACTTAAATTAATGTGTGGTCTTTTTCACGTGGAACAAGTTGTATTTTTAACGCAGATAGCATGTAACCCTTCAATTTTATAAAGCATTGAATTCAAAACTTTTTTTTTATTATGATTCACTTTACATAATTAATTATTCATTTCTAAGCGCAAATGATTTTGTTAGGACTAAGTGAAATGTAAGTTTTACATTCTGCATATTTATAGAAATACGATTTAATTGGCTCAGTAGACCCATATTACTGCGCGGCTAGGGATGGGTTAAAGAATGTTGAACATAATAATTAATATTAATTTCTATAAGTATATTCTTGTATTTTAATGGCGATCTCACTGGGCTTCGCCCGTGCTGAGGTAAATATGTTACATTATTGATGGATGTAGACGTGATTAAATTGAAAATTCAGAATTAAAACTAATTTAAAATTAAAATTAAGGTAGTTCATTTTTAATTATACGTAACAATCGGTGTAAAAATTTCAATACAAAATTAAAGTATAGGTAGAGAAAAAAAATGTTATTGTTAAAAAAAACTCGAAACTACAAAAATAATATACAACAATAGAATACATTTTTTCTATACCGTTGAAATTATTCACTGTGATCGAAGCTATTTAAATTTATTTATCTATAAAATGAATTATGCATCAGATAATAGTTTTGTTTTCAGTTCAGTAAAATCACGATCTATCTGGGATTATTGTTATTGAGTTTATTATTACACGTGCTGAAGAGATGGTTATACAGAGGTTATACAGAGTGTTTTACACTTTCAATTCACTGACGATACATCAAATATTTTGAGAGCCGCGCGCACCGCTCAGGAGCTCGTAAACCTTGTTGAAATGACTAGAAGATTAACTTGCTCGGTTTCAAAGATGAAACACATTTTATAACAATTTACCAATAAAAACCCGCATGAAATATAATGAAATCCTTCCTACACATTAACTGATAACGGAATATCTTAATTGTAAAATCTTAACTCACAACTATTCTTTATTCAACGCTACGTCAGGATGTAAAAAATAATTTCAGTTTAATATTTATCATTTAAATGATTATTAGTTTTATTTACTCAAACGAAAATAATGCGACATTTCGTAGAAATAAGAACTAAGTATTAAATAAGAACAAAATAAATTAAATACTAAATTAATGTATTAATTATAAATATATACATATAAAATCAATTTTGTCGAAAAATATTGTTTTAGCGTCACCGGGATTCGAACCTGGATCTTCATTTCCAATCCGGGGAAGTGCACTACCTTTGTGCTATAACGCCAGTATTTTTCTTGACAAATTTTCGAAACTATATGTTACATTTTTCAAATTAATACACCTGTCGTTCCATTATTTGAAAGCCATCTACATTATTTTTACAGAATCTCAAATACCTTTGAGTAAACCGATTTGCAGACGCCAGAATTATCAATTCATTTTTATCTGGATCTGGAACCCTCTACGTGTTATAATGATGAATTTCTCTTGTATAGTGAATAAAGTGTAAATTATGTTATTAAGGAAAACACATTCTTATTGTATGTAAGGTATTTGAGATTCTGTAAAAATAATGTAGATGGCTTTCAAATAATGGAACGACAGGTGTATTAATTTGAAAAAAATGTAACATATAGGTTCGAAAATTTGTCAAGAAAAATACTGGCGTTATAGCACAAAGGTAGTGCACTTCCCCGGATTGGAAATGAAGATCCAGGTTCGAATCCCGGTGACGCTAAAACAATATTTTTCGACAAAATTGATTTTATATGTATATATTTATAATTAATACATTAATTTAGTATTTAAAATATCACAGACCTATGTTCTGAATAATTACAACTTCACAATAAGAATGTGTTTTCCTTAACAAAATAAATTATTATCAATAATAATTTATTGGGTCGTCATCCGTTGGTAGATTTTAGAAATTTTAAAATGGGTTTTAACATACGTTCCGAACAGATCTGGGTGTTTATTATACTAATAAATGAACATAATTTAATTTCGTTATATTATTAATTATTTTTTATTATACAATAGAACATAATTGGTAAAAGTAAATCTGATTTAATTTCGAAAATGAGATGTGCGGTTACAAAAATTTCCAATATTCGTGAAATCTTACTTAACCAATCTAAAAAATGCTTAGGTTTAATATTTTACCAAATATTATATCAATAAATAATAAATATTATCTTATTATTAATTTTCTTTTCGTTTTATGTTTCAACAATATCTTCGCTGGGTATATTTCATATTATTGATAGAATCGGTGTAAACTTTGTAGAGTTTCATCATAAAAATGGATGGACGTAAATGAAACAATGTTATTACTCTACTTGAGTTTATTTGCACTACTCGAGTTTCGAGAGAAACAGTAACTCTTATCGACAGTTTAATATTTCACATGTCGATGAGAGTTACTGTTTCTCTCGAAATTCGAGTATTGCAAGTAGAAGTATAACATTGTTTTATTTATATCCATCTATTTTAAATATTGTATTATTAATATTTGCACAATCGCTGTCAAATATAACATCGTACGTACGATTTTAATTGTTTGTTTATTTCTACCTCTCGATCTCAAGTTGACTTATGAGTTTATCTTCAAATCAAAATCTTAATAAGTCCAATCTTAATCTGTAGTACCGAAATTATCTCATCACCGTGCTTACGATTTGATATAAGGAAACATTCACGCCGCATGCGAAACAATATTTACAACAACTCTAATTATTATCTTGATTCGATACAAAATGAGATGTTGTTACATTTTCCAGGGGTGGTCCCTCGCCCCCCCACCCTTACCAACCCCGTGCTTCTCAACACCCCTACGTGGCCGGGCCGAGAGCGCCCGACTAGAATCCAATTAGCCGCATCTGTAAATAAAGCCTCTTTTTACAGCGGGCCACCCGGACGGAGGCTTTAATGGATATTATTGGTACATTGCTGAATGAACGGAGAGCAGAAACCGATGGAAAAGAACGCTTTGATTTAATATTTTATTATTTTATGGGTGCAGGCGACGCGGGGAACGATAGAGACAGCACTGGGTGTGCAGGGTGATATATAGTACACGGTAAACAGGGCGATATTATAAAGTACGCGGTATGCAGGGCGATACAAAGGAAGTTACATATTAACTACAGACCATGCAAGATACGAGTAACATAGGAGAGATATACACACAGTACAGATTTATAATAATACTATTGCATAATCATGTTAGTATTTAAAATCCGTTTTAGAATATCACTCAAGTGTAGCTTTTTCAGAATTGGATCATCTTCTATATTAATTAATTACCACGAACATTTTTTTGATAACTAATGTTAAAAATAATAGTTTAATATTTCTAAAAAAATAATCTATTAAATGTTAATTACCTACTTAAGGAGTATTCGTATTAGAAATATTTTTGACATGGACATTTTTGTTTACCATTTTGAAAAAAATGTAACTTCAGAATAAAAAGTTATTTTCAATGTAAAGTATGAATTTATAATTAAATTTGTAACGAATAGACATTAGAGTATTTTAGGATTGTATTTATAAGAAGCTATATATAATGAAAATACATTAAATTGTGAAGTTGCAATTATAGAACGTAGTTCAATGACATTTAAAACAAATCAGATGAATTAAATTATTGATAGAATCGGTGTTAACTTTGTAGAGTTTCATCATCAAAATGATATAAATAAAACAATATTATAACTCTACATGAGTTTACTTGCACTACTGTAGTTTCGAGAGAAACAGTAACTCTCATCGACAGGTAAAGTATTAAACTCGGGTATTAAACTAAGTATCCATTTTGTAGATGAATTAATTTGAAAAACTTACAGAAAAAAATCTATCTAATTAAATATATATATATTTTTAAATAGAGTTATGAACACGAAATACGTATCCCATAAATATTCATACTAATTCTACTTTTTAAATTAGCATAATTAACTTTGTGGTCAAAATTCATTATTTTTATTTGTTAACTATGTTTTATTAACCACTTATTGAGTTTAAGTACATCTTCCGGTTTCGAAAAATACAATTTTCTTCTTCAGGGTGTTAAAATGATGAGAAAAATTCTGAAAACCCACTATTGTTCAAACCTCTCAAATGATACATTTAACTACGAGTCCCATTCTAAAAAATTTTCCTAAAAATTATTCGAGTAAATTTCTAGTAAGTAACAATTTGAGTTAAGTACTAAATTTATTTTTTAAAGCTCAATTTTCCAGAAATTTTAGTCATACAGATTTATTTATTTATTTATATATATATGTTTGTTTGTTCTATGTCATTGATATATACGAGTACTTATCATTTATATTATTTTTTTTCTCGCATAGAGCATTGACGTGAATGGTCTAGTGGGAAAATATATATATTTTTTACATATCGTCTAAATCTGACATTTTTGTTTTTTAAATTTCTGAGCAGAGGTGGCAGTGTACCCTCTTTTATAAATGTCGTCCTCACCCTTTTGGTGGCTACACAAAGACAGCCAATTAAAAATTAGCATTGCAAATGATTCGGCACGCTTCGCAGGTACCGGCGGTCTTTCTCCGCAGCCATTTTGTGGCGGGATTATCGTATTTTTAACTGGAAACATTATTCTAATTTCGAAAAAGGTCCGGCAGAGAACTGTATCTGGTTAATGAGCAGTCTTCCTCGGCCCATGCTAATGACAAAATTATTTGAATCAAAAGCTTACAAAATACAGAAACATTTTTTCAAGAAACTCTTAATTCTCGGGTTTATTTGAGAAGATTTTTAGATGTAGTTCATTCAAATCGTTGTTTTTCATTCCCGCGTACTTATCTGGCCGGTTTACATTTAAATTTGCGACCATCAAAAATTACAAAAAAAATCATATGAAAAGTGGAAAGACAAAGAAGAATAAGGCGATCTCCATCTCAATGAATCTGTGGAGGTCAATCTCCTCCATAATCTGCACGCACTCTGCATATACTTAGGTGCAAAACGGGGTTCTCGTCAACCTTAAAGTCACGTCGGTATCGACCGAAAAACAGACAACAATACAACGCGCAGCACCGTCAGTATAACTGTGTTTAAATAATCAATAAACATAAGTGGTCTTTTTTTGTTCATACTGCTCTGGCCGCACACTCCGTAACTCCGCGTTATAATTCAAGCGAACAGGTAAGCGCCCGGTGTAAATTTATTTGGGGCAATCGGACACTTACACATAACCTTCTGATATCTCATAACCTATCTTATATTCACATTAAACACTACATCATTTCATTCCCGAAAGACCAATCAAATCAAATATGTTTTTAGCTAGCCTATTGCAACCGCTATCCGAACAGCGGAGAAAGATGGTGGACATTAACAAATCGCAACCCGGAGGGCAAGTACGTAAGTCAAGGAGGTCAACTAGAGATAAAGAAATGTCAGTAAATTTGAGAAATCGAGGGCGACTACGGAATACCTAACTCAATAAAATTTATTCTCAAAACAAAAATGAGGATGTTGGATACCTAAATAACTGAATGTACGTACTCGTATGCAGCGGCGTGCGGTCAGTAGGTACTTTGAAATAAGCTCTACTTAACCATAATTTCTACGAAACTAAATATGTATCTTCTAGTATTCCTCTCACGATTATTATCATATTCAAATATCGCGATATTCTTTTATTATATTACTTGCAGCTTATTTTAATGTACTGAATGCACGCGCCTGCCCGTATATATGTAATATTACGTAGTGATATTTAAATGTGGAGTTTTAAGGCATTTTTTTATTAATTAACAGATTATAGTACTTAATAGGTTTTTACAGACATAAATTTGTATTCCTATGGTATTATATATTAGATTATATTTAAGAAAATAAATGAAATGCTAAAATAAAAGTTAAATAATGAAGAAAAAAACAATTTTTAAAAGAGAACAGAATTGTCTTAAAAATCTTTAATTTATATTTTATTTTATTAATTCAATTAAAAAAGTTATAATATATTATTAATTGCTGACTGGACTTGTATTCTGGTAGTCATAATATAGTATAATGTCTTTATATATAGCCAATTGTGTTTAGTTTTTAATTTTTATTTCATTTCTGTATATTATTATTTTATAATTTGTTCATCACTTACGAGTTTACTATCCTTATTATTTTATCATTTCAATCATGTTTATATTAAAAATAAAAAAAAACAATGCATAAATCATTTTAAACTTATTCTAAATGACAAAAAGTGAGCACGTGTTCCTGAAAGTACGTAAATTTTGCTTTGATTCATCTCTTTGTAACAAATAAAATAATTGAAAAAATCACAACCGATGTAAAATTGTAAGGGTGATAAATAAATAAATCTTAAAATTGAAGTTATTAACAATATTATTCGCGAAAATTGATTGAATACAAGTTTTACTAAAAAGTAATGTAAAGAAAGTAAAATAATTATAAAGTTGTTTTATAATTTTTACCACAACAAAATATATTTTATCTAAATATTTTTATTATATTTAAATAAGTGAAATGAAGTTCGTGGTTTTATTTACAAGTATAACTCAAATTAATGTTCATTAGTTCTGTGCTAAAATTACTTAGTCAATCTTTAATTTTCAATTTTCATCAAACTAAAATAATGTTACGTCAAAGATGTAGTACCCATTCTTCATAGATTGTGTAGAACATTTAAAACTAAATTTTATTCACTGTGAGGGCATAATACGGCGTTCCATCCTCATCACCGACTAGTCAGTTAAGAACATAATAACAGCGAGTTCTTTATCTCAAAAACGAACACCAATTTTGATCTGTCACATTCTGCCTACGTCCTAAACTGGAAAAATTTATTATTGATATCTGGGAGAGATAAATGAAAAGATGTTTTCAGTTATAAAATGGAATGTAATTTATAATTAAAGTGAAATACAATACTCGCCCCAGCATGATATCTGGATATCAACAGGTTATTACAGAAAATGAAATTCAACCTTTAAAAACAGACTCACAGTCCTTTGCAAATAATAAAGAAATGCGAATTATCAAAAAGTAATATTAATAATCAGTTACACAGCAATGGTGGTGATGCACTCCTGTGAGAAATCCATTTCAGTCAGTCAGGATCTTCAAGTGGCATGGTTTTCTCGCCTGATGTATCCGCAGCCTTCTCAACCATCGATCAGAACGTCATCTCTAATATCAGCTCAGCGTCCTCCCTTCAGATCTGCAGTTCCGTGAGAGATTACGTCACACCATCAAAAATACTCCGCATAATGAACGAAGGAAATCTTTATTTCTCCAGAGACAATTCATCATTCAAAATAAACAAAAACAATACGACAAGTAAGGCACTAATAATATAAAACGATTGACGATATTTACCCTTCGTTCATCTGGATTAGTATTCCAAATTTGCCGCACCGACCTCTTCCTGCATTCAGAGATCAATCTAAAATGGCCACTGCCCGGCACGAGCGACCAGTTCTTGTTTGTTCTATAGATGTACCCGAGCGAAGTTACCGCGGATCCAAAACAGAACCTGAACAGAAATGTCACCGCTTCGTATATTAGCACGAGCCACGTTACCTGACAGAAATGTGGCTCATGCTAATATACGAAACAGGGTGATTTTGAAGATGACATCCAAATTTGTAATATCATAGCACAAAAGTTAAACATATTTTTATTGTAATTTTGCAATTTTAGAACACTTCTATGGTATTTTTAATAATATTTCGACCAAAAATTTTTCGAAAAATATTTTTTTCTAGATTATTTTATGTACTCGTATATTCGTAATAGGTATTTTTTAAAGTATACATAAACCTACAATCTCACAAAATACATGTTATCACTTACCTATTATTTCTAAATATGTTTAATAAAATAAAATATAGTTTAATATGTAAATGAAATTATTTATAACGAAATCTTTTTATTTTTTATAAATTATAAAATAATAAAATTATGTAAAACGCTATGAAGTTAAGCATCCAACCCAACACTTTATTTTTTTAATAAATCTTATATTACTTTTTATTAATGTTTCGGATTCGAGTCTCAATGGTAATAATACTTTTTCGATTGATTGATTTTTCAGTAATCTTTGTTAATAAATATTTCTCAAATTCGCAATTATTCTCGACTTCAAAATCGTTTCTTTTTTTTGAAGAACAGTGACATTATATATATATATAAAAATACGCACTGTGGCATCGATATCTCATTTTTGATAAAATCTGACAAAAACAGTTTTACCCTGAAACCGGCGTGAAAATAGCACAGGAGGCTCCCGTCGTGCGGCCAAATGAATTTCAGCGCCTTTTGACCTTTGCTCGCTGGGAGACCGGTGCGCGCCGTGTGGGGAAGTACAAGAGTACTAAAAAGTCCTGTCAAATGCACTCTGCCGCTTGTTCACGTCAAAGGAGTAAAGGGTTGTGTTAAAAGGGCAGTCCGTGTGAAACCGGAGGCTTTATACCGTGCGCTATAGGCTTGCACATATGTCAATCAAAAGCGCCCTCGAGTTTTAGAAATTAAATTTCTAAATTTGAACTGTTCCGAAAGGCCTATCCTCACTATGGTACATATATTATGAAAAAGTTAAACGAATACCGTTCAGGTGATGCAGCATATAATAGATAATATGGATTGGAAATATTTAAGTAATGAAAAATGAATTATTTATTCATTAACGTGTTATACATATACAAGTAAAACAAATATACCGTAATGTAAGAGATGTTCACTGTCTTCTTAACTAGACCGAAGTTTGTATTATGTAGGAGACAGGTTCAATCGTTATTCTTACAATACAAGTACGAAATAATTATTCTCAATCTAAACCAGAAATATTAAACAATTGAATAAACAAGGTTATAAAATAAATCTGCATATGCAATGAAGGGAGTTTGAAAAAAAAACAAATAGAAAAAAATCATACATTTTTTAAATCCGCGTATATTTGATTTTTTACAAAAAAATGTCTTTATAAGGATTGATGACGACACGAAAATCCTTATTAGACAGAGTGCGTGTACACTGATGACACTTTGCCATCGAGTCTCGGTATCGGTAATGGTCAGTTTGGTCATTCTGCTCTGCGAATAAAATACAATATGCAACGATGATAGCTCGCTCCATATTAATTCAGTCGATGCGACAGGGTGGTTTCTAACGTGAATTTCGAGAGCAGCAGTTCAACCATATGCACGAACCTTTATACCGAGGTGGCAGTCTAGGTACAGAGTACAGGGCGACACAGGAGGGGAATCTCAACAGTATAAAAAAGATATCAAAAAGTGTAAATTATTAAAAAATAAAATTAGTCGATTTAAACGTGACATAATAAAAGACATAAATATTTAAAAAATTACAACCGAAAAAAATATTTTTTATGAAACATTTTAATTAAATTTATTTATTTTTTACATAAACTGTTTTATCATATTTCTATGAATGCTATTCCATCACAAATTCATCTGAAAGATTTTGCATTCATCGATTTTTTTCTAAAAAATAATTATATTAGCAAAATTGGTAAAACTTATGTCGCATTGAGCAAGTTCGTGTTACCTTGATTCGCGTGAAATAGACGTTCTGCAGTTATGATTTCAACCTTAAATTACGAATGCGAATGGTCAGATGCTATGTTTTCTCAATATTATTTCGTGGAAAGTAAGCATGGACACTTACAGAAGAAATGATAAGGCGACTTGAATCATTTGAGATGTAGATCTACAGAAGAATACTCTGAATAAGCTGGGTGGATAGAATTACGAATAAAGATGTTATATGGTTTGGATGAATAAAGAAACAAATTTAAAATAATATTTAAATTTGTTTCTTTAATTTTATAAATTTTATAATTTTATAAAATAAAATTTAAAATAATAAAAATACGAAAACTTTAATATCTCGAATATGTGATGAGTCATCCAGAGAAGTACGAGATGCTGCACCTCATAATGCAGGGAAAGATTGCTAGAAGTCTGGCTGGAAGAAGGAGAACATTATGACTGAAGAACCTGAAGCAACGTTTGGCCAGTCTACTGTAGAGTTTTTTCCGTCCACGGTAAACAAAGTGATGATAGCCAAGTCCGTTGAACGGATAGGGCTGAAGAAGACGTTTTCTCAGGTAATAATGAATAGAAAGGTACACAACCACAATACGTAGAGGCACTCTACCGGTAGTTTTTCAATGTTTGACAATTCTGAATAAGTTTTTTTTTCATTTATATATTTCTTACATCAACAATATTCTTTAAAATAAAATTTCCTTACAAAGAATGTCATAAATTATAAATAACAAATTGTAATACTTTGCAATGTGAAAATCCTACGAGCCAATCAATCTAAAAATTCAACATTATAAAAAAATAATTTGATTTGTTTGCGCGAAAATTCACAACTCCCTCTCAACTTCAAAACTTTCGCAGAAATTGCGATTTAACCGTCTTCCGTTCAGCGATTCATCAAAGTAGGACACGGCAAGAATCCACTATCCATTTTGATTCAGAGTTGGGGTATGAATTCATCGCCACCCCCGTCACCTCATTCCGAGCTGCCGGCATCCCCTATCCTTCCCCGGAACATCCCCCTCCAAGGGTTGCTTCTACTGTACAACTTTTCGACACTTGCTCAAAGGCCACTCGAAAACACAATAATAAAATTTCGTCCGGAATATGACAGGACCAAATGTCACTGCGAAAAGAACAGCCTTGGTGTTGTTTTTTGTTTGTTTTAATATTTAAAAAATTGTGAAATATTTTTCGGTGATACTTCGCTGAAGGCCCTTTGTCACTTACGATGTTAAATTTTCTCAGTAAATGTATAAACTTTAACGTTTCTCACTGTAGGTATCACAATTTTAATTAAAAACTTATATAATTCTCAAAAAAAAGAGACAAATGAACGTGTTTTTGACATTAAAATTGTAGTGCTAATGATTTCCACGAAGCCCCAAAGTATTTACATAAATACAATACATCGTTTAAGATTATTTAGCAAAAACATAACATTTAAAAAAAACCATCAAAAGTTGACGTAATGGCGTGCAAATTTGACAACATTAAACTCAATTTACCATTAAAATATTGATAATCCACATCAATTGATAAGACATAGGGTTGACACCCTGTCTACATAAAAGTTAAACATCATGAAAACTCAGTTAGAAATATTTTTATAAACCACGTAAAAACTAAAAACAAAAAACACTATTTTTTTTATTTTCATGTAAATAAGTCAAAATTATAAATTACATGTACGAACAGTGTCACAGATAAATTGGTAACTCCTATTCAATCGTACGTTTATCAAAATATAATTTTGTATTGAAGAATTCACATATCGACTTTTTTGATGTAAATCTAATTCTTTATAGGACTCTTAATTTTTTATGTCTCAACTCAATGGTGGAGGATAAATTACTTTACTTAACATTTTATATTTATTTTTAATTTTGATTATAAAAAAATATGCTGACATTATATAATTTTTTTCTTTATGTATTGCACTTCTGATGAAATTTTCTATAATTTTACAAATTATGTTAATGCCTAAATAGAGCGTGTATAATAATAATAAACATCTGATGCCATTTCCATATTTTTTTAAAACGTATATACAAATTTTAAATATAAATAAATTTACACTAATATTTATGTAACGATTCACATTATGTTTAACTAGCGAGTAGTTATTGTAACCGATATAACTTGCGATATAAATAAAATAAATTCTTAAATATTATTAAATTAGATCAATTATAATATTTTGGGTTCTGAGTAGTAGTGGGATTTTTTTTGCGTATCAACGACTTTATTTGTATTTATCTTATATATCACATATACATTTGCATACCAATTTATTATACTATTTATATACTAGCAATACAGCCTCAATTCAAATATTAATTTTATCATTTTCTCCTGCATTTTTTATGAACTAACAATCCAACAAATGAAGAATGTGACCGAAATAATATATTTGGAAGTCATAATAGATTCAAACTGGAACTCTTCGCAAAATATAAGACATATGACTTAAAAGATTGCTAAAAAAATCTCACTTCTGGAAAGGATCAGAAGATTCATTAGTACTATTGCAGCAACATTTTTTTTGGCTAATGAAGAAGAAATGCAATAATTATCAGTACTGCAAAATAAATCTTTAAGAATAGTACTGAGAAAAAATAGATATACTCGAATCAGTGAATACTGAAAAATCTTAATATGATGACCTTTAAGCAGAAAATAAAGGGTGTTTTTTTCCAATTGGCAACACTTTTTTCAACGCTAGCCTGATAGGTGATTTGTGCTCAGTTTGGTTCGTTATTTTACCATGAATAAACTTACGCCAGAACAACGCTTGCAAATTGTGAAAAATTATTTCTAAAATCATGATTCAGTTCGCAAAACTTACCGTACGCTACGTACATTTTACGGTCGACATAATCGTCCATCCGAGCAAGTAATTCGAGTAACCATGGATCGTTTTCGCACCACGCATACTCTAATTGATAATACGCATCCGTAGAGACGTCGTACAGTGCGCACAGAACAAGCTGTTGTTTCTTCAAAAATGATGTCGGCCAGAACATTAAAGTCAAGAGGGAGCGCTATAGATCCATGATTACTGACTTTTTCGTTCTCCCAATCCCAATTGAATGGCATTAATGTGGAAGAGCTCTGGTTTCAACAAGACGGCGCAAGATGCCACATTATTGAAGGAAACATTCTATGAGTGCATAATGGACCTGTGAATTGGCCTCCAAGATCGTGTGACTTAACACCTTTGAATTATTTTCTGTAGAGATATGTGAAGTCGCTAAACGCCGATAAACCAGAGACGATAGATGACTTGAAAGCTAACATTCGTCGCGCTATTGCCAATATGCGTCATACAAAAAAAACACCTTTATATATCAATGTTATGGTATTTATTTTTAAAATATTCACGAGAAAAATATCACCAGAATTTATAAGAATAATTGATGCAAATCAACATAAGCACGAACATCATACAAGAGAAAGGGATAGACTGAGACTGACGTTCAGAAAGAAGGCTAAATCTTAGAAATCGGTAATGTACAGGGTAATGAAGATTTTCAATTAAATGCCAGATGATATAAGAAAGGAGGAGAAATTACATAGATTCAAAATGAAACTAAGCATGTATGTGCAAGATACAGTTAAAAGAAAAAATTTGATATTGTTTATATGAGAGAATATATAAATACCCATGCACTATATTAAGTATAAATATATTATCTTCACCTCGAATCATAAGTTTCACGTATTTTGTAATGATTTTTATTATTTTTCCTTATATTTTTGAACCATACAGTTGGATGACGACCCTATCTGCAGGACCCTATCAGGTAATGAATTAAAAATGTGAATATTTCAATCATAGCTGCCGACCCCTTCAGATGTTTGGCTTATAGGTATGAGTGGATTAATGTTTCATTATGGAGTAATGAATTAGGGCTAGTGCGATGCAAAAATATCTACGATATATTTACTAACTTTGTATTGTAATGACGGATGAAATTTTTGTCAAAAATCTCTCAAGGACAGTACATAGTGGAGCGCGAAGCGAACTCTGTTTCATAACCAATTATTTTTATCGCAGAGTATAATACCTACGACTAAGACGAGAGATCGGTCTTACCATTTTTGTTATAATTATGAAGTTTTAAAAATCTTTGTTTACTTATGTAATTATTATATTTTTTAAATTGGTAAAATTAACATCATGGTAAAAATTCGTTATTTTTATTTTTAACTTTGTTTTATTAACCACTTATTTATTAAGTAAAAATATATTTACCGGTTTCGAAAAATACCATTTTCTACTTCAGATATCAATAACTAATGAAAAACATATGTTATTTTTTCTTTAACAGAAACTATTTAAAAAAAAAAAAACAATAATTATTTTAATAAATTTGTACCTACCTAATTCAAATTATTACTTGATACAAAATTACTAGAATATTTTTTAGGGAAAAAATTTAGAATGGAACTTGTAGTTAAATTTAGTTGGTTGTTTATAATTATTTGATTAGTTTTACATGTTTTATTTATCTACAACGAATCCAAATTATTTAATTTATGACCAACACCGTGTACATGCAAAATTGACAATCCCAATTTTTTATCGAAACCATGACCATTTTTTATCAAATAATTCTGTTAAAAAAAACATATGTTTTTCATTAGTTATTGACATCCTGAAAAACCAAATGATATTTTTCGAAACCGGTAGATGTATTTTTACTCAATAAGAGGTTAATAAAACAAAGTTAAAAATAAAAATAATATCTAATTATTGCGTAAACAAGTATTTAATTCTTTATAATGTAATAATATATCATTTCTTTGAACGATAAATTCTGAATCCGCAACATATTTAATGAAAATTAATTAGTAGCATTAATTTTCATTAAAATCCTATTATAAAAATAATTGGTGGACGTCTGGCAACTCCGCCTTTGGGCGGTCCCACCCCCGTCATCTCCGCTGGAGACAGTTGCCAAACTTCCGTTCGATTCGACAAGGTTACCATCTATCTCCTTCTTACGTGACAATATTAATATCCGAATCATTAATATTCGGTGTGCGTAAGAGTGCGAGAAGATGACTCTGGGGAGATGTCTCTGTGCAAATGAACCTTTTATGCGAATATTCTCTTTGTGTTTGGGGTTCGCAACGAGACAACAGTTGGACTAATATGATTCCTCGCGTGCTTTGAGCCGTGAAACGTGCCATCCGTCAAAATCTCTATTTCGGAAATCCTCTTGTCAGAATAATAAGCCTTGATAGTAGATAAATCCTGAGCTCCAGCGCCGTATTAGGAACAGTTTGTCCGGGGCTAGATACGATCATTAACAAATGACACGAAACAGATTATGGCGGTAACAGTTACAAATTATTCAATACAAAATAATGAAAATCGTATTCAACGCTCCACCCAGATCAAATATTTTTAAACTACGCCACCGGCATATTGCTCCCATAAATTGCCAGCAAACTTCCATAAATCTTGCAAAATAATTTGTACACGATATTAGTCTGATGTCTTTTAGGTACGAACGTCAACTGACGAGATTAAATTAACTCGATTGATCTTTCAAAAATTAAATTTAAAAATGTGTTCAAGAGTACATAATGTAATTTTTTTTAGTTACCTTATCATGTTAGAATAAGGTAGCGCTGTATGTATATAAAGCGTCCGATTCTAGATAATTTGTCTTTTAAAAATTGCAGTAATATTTTTTTATTGCACTTTTTTATTCTTCCAATTCATGTATTTATAAATATGATCAATATTTGTGACACTTAGGATGTTCATAATAATAAGGTAGTTAGTAAAAGTATCACAGCTTATAGCACTAATGTACCTGTACTAGTTGATTAGGCGGTCTAGCTGCATGTAGAGTACTTACTCAAAGTATCATAGACTGAGGAATTATAAAAAAATGGTGAGCTGTACGTAGACGAAATGACACTGTTAGTTATAAATAGTTTACCTGGGATGCAGATTAAACAAAATCTGGATGGAAATTAAATGTCGTATAGAGGAACCATGCAGGTTGTGCAGCAACCTAAACCTACTTGCAAATGAGTGAAATCGAATGCGGCTCTCATTAAAACAATGCTAAAGCGACTTAAAGCATTTCAAATGTGCATCTATAGAAGACTTCTTAAAATTATCAGGATAGATAGAATTACAAATGATGTGATAATCCGGATGCAAAAGGAAAAATAAATCCTTTAAATAATATAAACCTGTAAATAATAATATCTTACATCTTATAATTCAAAGCGAAATTGTGAGTAGACGAAGAACTTACTAATAAATCTATCATAATAAATGTAACATCCTTTGCGCCGCTTGATTTCCGGCTGCGTCAATTTGCGATATCTATTAACTGCTTGCGGTCTTTATTTTGTGCGGGATTGGGTGACACAAGAATAACCCGATGATGGGGCAATAGTATTATATTATACTAAGCTTACAGTTATGAATACAATACAAGAGATGCTTTTCGAGCCACGGCTACGATGCGAGAGAGCGCGCCCGAGTGCCCGGCGATCTTTTATCTCTTCCACTCGCGTCAATCTTACCAACATACGCGCGTCACGCATTCACTACATCCAGATACATTATAATAAATAGTTCTGGAAGTTCATAGTCTAACCATTGTGTTGTCTAATAAGTACTTGCGGTTTTGTTCAATTATCTGTTATAAAATCAAGTTTTTAATCAAAAATTACAACATTTCAATCAATGGTGTATTCTCCATTGTTATCAGGACTATCATTCCATCTTTCAACCAATTTGTCGATGCCTTTTCAATAAAAATCAATTGGTCTAGTATCAAAATAGTTATCTAGCCAATTTCTAAAATCATCATCGTTGTTGAACGTATCGCCACGAATTGATTGGAGCGCGACTAAAAATGTGACAATCTGACGAGCGAGGTCGGGTCGGGAGGGTGGATGCTGCAGAATTTCCTTTTAGAAGCATTATAACCTTAATTAAAGACGAAAACATTTGCGTCGAAAACATTTTTCTCAATTTGACACTCCGTTATTTAAGCTTATAGATTAAGAAAGATTATAAGATACAGAAAAAAGACGACAATTACAGAAAAAGACAGAGCAGAAAAAATGCTACCGAATAGGATGTCATTTTTTGTCCCAAAATAGCGGTTTTTTTTAAATGCTATTTTCCTGTTAAGATTTATTAGACAACCCAATACTTTGGGCTGCTGCAAACAAAAAACTGATCGTCAACATGATCGCTAACGTTCAATAACCGCACTAGAAGATAAAGAGGGCTGGACACTTGCCAAAACTTGTAGGCTTCATTAAAAATATGTTTGAAATCAATATTAAAATAATTCTCGCTTTTCTAATAAGTAATCTAAGCCTTATTTACACGCATTTCTAATAAAATATTTTTTAAATCGTCTGACATATTGTCACTCGACTGGATATGAAAAAATATTACCCTCATGAGGTTCCCGTATGTTCAGTAATAATGTATTTCTATATCGACTATCTTAGTTACCAACTATTAGATATATCGAGTTATATCACAGATCTATGTTCTGAATTAATACAACGTCACAATAAAAATGTGTTCTACTTAATATATAAGTTGTATCGATGTGTCCAACATTTAATAAAAATAGGTAAAAATTACTCAAAGGTATTTGAGGTTCCGTAAAAATAAAGAAGATAGTTTTCAAATAATGGAACGATAAATGTTTTAATTTGAAAAGAGTAACATATATTATATTAAGCGTATTGTATAATCGGTTAATGCACGTTCCCCGGATTGGAAGAGATCTAGATTTGAATCCTAGTACCAACAACAATATCTTTCTAATTAATACATTTAATTTGTATTAGATACATGTAAACATTGCTTGTGTTATGTGTACAATTCTCTGGGAAGCAACGAAAGAATGAAATTTTTTTACATTTATTTGTGTCACTTCAAAATTACATTTCTTAGAAAACGATTGCATAGCATTGCAATTTGTGCAGGAATGTTATATTTTTTTAATTAGATTTTTATATAAATATCGTGTAGATACAGAATTCACAATGAAATTCATCACTTACTTACCGAAACGTAAAAGGACACGAAAATTTTGATTTTCAAACAAGCCATTTGTCGCTTTTCGATCATGTTAACTTCCGAAAAATATCAGCAAACGTACGCATGACGTTTTTGGATGTAAGACGTGCTTATTCGAGTATAAGTATAAGAGTAAGTCACACATTTTTCTGAGGTTACTCTATTGCAAAAAGTTTTTTTGTGGAAGGGAAACGCGAGCCAAGACGTTTTCATCCCATCATCGTTATCAGCCATTTTATATTCACTGCTGGATGAAGGCATCCCCAAGTGTCTCTCATTTTTCTCCGTCCATTGTTATTTGCTGCCACGTATTTCCCCAGAATTCGATTATTTTGTCAGTCCAGTGGGCGGCCCCTCAGCCCACACACACACACAGATAATAAATTAATTTTAATTAATATTGAAAATAATAAATTTCCTTTGATACGGAAACATTTCTTGGTTCATTGATTAAATAAATGACGTCACTTTGCGAAATCATTGAAATGAAAAAATAATTGGCGACTTGATTAAATGTTCAATTTTGGATATATTTTTTGTGATGGTACCTTCCATTTTAATTTGTCTGCAGATGTTGGCATCGGAAGGGAGAATATTACGTCACTGGACGTCAAATAAATTTATTATAAAATTTCCAATATAATTAAATACTTTGTTCAGAAATATCCGACAGAAATATTTAATTAATCGAGTAATAATGTATTTACTTTTAATTTTATAACAGATAATATTAACCCATTGATCGCATTCATAAATATATGCGTAACATCTTTCATACGCGGCGCCCTTTGGCGGCATTATAATTTACAACATTAAAGTACGATAATGCTCCAAATTTATGATTTGTTTTTAAGAAATCGGTAACAAAGGTTCTCACGAACATAAACAAATACTGAAATCAGAACCATAATTACGAAATAACGTAAACAAAATGAGAGAACACAACATTGCATCGTTACACTATTATATGTGGTGATATTCATATGTACTAGAGTGAAGTAGTGAAATGCGCGGGCGTTGATTTCTGAGATTAATGTACACTATTTAAAAAAAATTAAATAGTGACATTCAATTTAACTCTATAGTTTGAAAAAAAAAAATTGAAACGCATTACATTCTACGCACTGTTGATTTTTTAACATACGTATACACGACACGCAATGCGTCTGTGAAAGACAAATCACAAACGCTAATGTTATGTAGATTGTGAATGTCTAGGCGCAGGCTACTAATATCCATAAAAAAATTAATTAATCACAAAATCGGGTTTTCTAGACAAAGATGAGATAAACAGTGTAATAAAGAAGACTTGTAAGACGCAGTATACTTTTGTGTACACCGAATCGCCCCCAAAAACTATTTGCGTACTAATTATTTTGTATAGTTTAACTTCTCTATTCGTATAAATAAAGTATCAACCGTTAGTAGTTCATCATATTCATAATCTGCTCTGGCGACATACACAGCATATATACAATACATATATACAATACAAAGCATATATACACCCAGCATCTATCAAATGGACACGAGAGTGGTTGATGAATATTGGGTTATCCACAACTCTCACGTTAATCACATATCATTAAAAATATAACCTGCAAAACTTCTGATTCGCATTTACAATACATCCACACCTTACTCATATACCCATAAGTCGTGATAGTAACATATATAGATAAATAAGGAAATTTATTTACAAATTACAAAAAATCAGATTTAGAAACGCACTTCTACTTGATGTATTCCATATCAGCCATGAGTATTTATAAATGATGCCGATTTCGGGCCTGGTAGAATAAACTTACGTGCCTAATATCAGATTACGGGTTTCCCTCGAGAGCATAATTAATTAAGCAAATAGATAGCAAGATTCTTGTACAATAATTAATATATAATATACAAACAGTGGCCCATCCAGATAACAATTGAAAATGAAAATAATAATATTTATTTTCAGAAAATCAATAAAAATTATTAAAAAATCTTTTGCATTTCAAGCATTAAAGAATACGTACGCGTAGATAATTTTATCTCGAGAGAAACTCCAAATGTCAATATGCGCACAATTATCACCGAGTCTTTTAAAACTTATGATTAAATGCAATAGTATTTCATTTGGTGAAAATAATGAACCAACCTTTACAGGCAGTTTTAAAAGAAAATGTTCCCATTAAAGCGCATTAAAAAAATGTCAAGACGTTGTCTCTGTGGCGCGATCTATCCCAGAAGCGACGCCAGTTCTATATATATATATATATATATATATATATATATATATATATATATATCAGTGGCGTGCAATAGGTATAGATTTAGCTTATAATATATGTACTTTCGTTTTACCAATGTTTTTAGACAAAATAAATCCGTCGTTTATACGATTCTACCATGTATTTTTTTTATAATTTTAGTGTATTATTAATAGTATTTTTAAAGTTTAAGAATTAACGTAAAATAATACCTTATCACTCATATAAAAAATGTGTAGACGTTTTTAAGAACACTATCTATGACTGAAAATGATTAATTTATTGTTTGAAATCCCTTCACGTAATAATTAAAGGAAATAATTATTTTTATTAAAGGTTAACGTAGGAAATGGTTCAGGTAATTGCTTTTTGTTTTTCCCAAATCAAAAACCAATCTATGCACCAAATTTAAAGAACAATCGTGAAATCAACACGTTAAAAACAGTAAGATAGTAAAATTCGCGAATTAGTAAAAGAGGAAGTAGACACTTTAATGATTTGCATGCAGTTGTAAGCTTTCTAATGTTATTCTGTTAAAAAAAACAGCATAGGTAACGACTCCATACAAAACGGATCAACCGAAAAGAATTTTCAATTCAGTAAATAGCCATTTATATGACTTGAGTAATTCATTAGCTTAAAAACAGAACAAAGTAATGTGAATAGCTCGATGCAGCAAATACAAAAGAGCGCTATGAGTTGTCGTGGTAGTTTTTAGAACTAAACAATTAAAGTCTCTACTGGTACATAGATGGCGCTAATTGTAAAATAATATTTTCGTTTATGTTAATCTAATTATTTCAATTACATTTGTTTACCAGAATTTTTAGTGATGCACGTCTTTTTTGCTTGTTTGCACTTCACGCCCCTGTTAAGTTAAACATGTATATAACATAATAGGCATACAGTCATTTTTCAATTTAGTCATCGTTTAGCTTGCAACATCTTCTGATTGTTTGATATTTCATTTGTATATTGCATACAGTAGTACGATGATAAAATTATCCCATGAATAGATCAGTAAGGTGGTGAGGTTAAGTTATTTTGAGTTAGCTCGGCATCACTATCTAGAAAATAAGGGTATAACAATAATAAATGGTTAGAAGGTGTAATAATACAATTGAAATATAATCTCATTAAAGTGAGAAATAAATGGCTGCAGATGTCCAAAAACAGCTTAACCAGTACGTAGTATACCATATTTATATAGAGGATTTTACAGAAAGACATTAGAAACAGCTTTCAAATTCTTAGTTATTATTGTTTTATTTTTAAAAAAATCATAATAGTTAACCATCATCATCCCTGGCCTTATATACCCTCACCGGTCTCTACACTAGACTCTTTGAATCTGCAGGCGCTATGAATGGATATATCTTTATTTATATCGTCCTGCCAATTCATGTTGGGTTATTCGTCTTCTTTCTGGTTTATTATTGAGCAGCCATTTCAGGGCCAAGCCATTACCTTTAATTTTATGATTTTTGTCCGTGGCTGTGTCGCCTACACTACACTCAATTTTCTTGAATAGCCCCGAACAGGATTCATTCTCTTTTCTAACCAGTACAATTTGTCAATTGTACAAAATCTAGCTATTTTTAATGAGACGTAAATATATTTTTTCTACAAAATCACCTATTCAAAATAAAATATTCCAGATAGAGAAAATGTCCACTAAACAGGGGATTCAGGAATCTAGTTTCGTATTGTATCTCAGACTAATTATGTTCTCGCGTTGTGAGTTTATATTGCACATCTATACACTGGTACACTCGATACACTGTACATTTAAAGAGGGTAGACAGATTTCATAACTCCAAATCGGGACATTGCCAAAAGATACTACAAAATTATTAGAAATCTACTTAATACAATTGTTTATAACTTCAAAACATTATTATTATGATAATGCGCTACTATTAAGTGTTGTCTTTTTTAAGTTATTAAAAAATATTTTGGAAATAACAATGATAAATATTTTCGTTCGATTTATTAGCTGTTATAATAATATTGTTATTTTGATTTTTTTGTAAAGATTATCGTTTATTATAATTAATCAATCATACCGGACATCTACTGATAGCAATTGGATAAATATTTATATATTTTTACGGTTAGCCAAATCAACTTTGTGGTTAAAATCCATTATTTTAAAGAGAAAAAATATTTTTATTTCTATTACCATCAAACAAATGCAATTAACTTATTAAAAAATTAATTAAATATGTATAAAAACACAAAATTGATCTAGGTGAATGAGAAATCAAAATTTACAATTTTTTTTTAGTATTTTGTAGGAAAATCTATAAATGTCCCGATAAAATATTAATTTGTGGTGTCATTACCTCGCACGCTGTATCGCGAATGATTTGAAATAGCTCGAGGACACAATCAATCGGAAAGGCGGTAGCAGTGATGAATTGGGTTGTGTGCAGCCCTCTGCAGCTGGTTTCCATAACACCAGACGGGAGGGCTGCGGCCCGTGGGTTGGTGGCTGGGGGCGGGGAGGCTAACCCGCAACCCTCGCGCTGTATCAAAGCTTCACCCTGCGGGGGCTGGCTGTACACGACGCGTGCAGCAGAGCTTCTAAACAGGTGTATTAACATATGCTAATTTTAATTGCAATCAAAAATTTCAAAGCAAAGGAACTAACGGTTTACCGCGCAGTGCTCGCACTCAAAGAGGGAGACATAGCGATAGAGGAATTTATGTGATTTTTTAATATGATATAAGTCAAAGAAATTATCTTTAAATAGTTATGACATTGTTTTCATACCCATTTTATTTTAACAAATGTCAACACCAATAACAAATGATTTTTTTAAATTTAAAAAAAAGAGATAACAATATACAGGATGGCCCAAAAAAAGTGAGAACGTTTCATAAAATAGTTTACTAATTTACTTACTTACCTATATTACGTTTTATTTCGACAATTTCCGGTCGCCATCTTTGATTATTAATTTTCCCATTATTTATATATGGTTTTTTCAAATTGTTGCCCAGAATGACAAAAATCACTGCAGAAGACCGTATTCTGATCAAAAATTTGCAAATTGAAAAACGTTGGGGTGCTAGGAAAATGTTCAAAGAGTTTCAATACTAAGCCTGGAGTATAGCTCGACATTACAGCATAACTGGACATTACAGCAGAACGGAGCTCCATCTCACACAGCCAGAAATACAATCAACTTTCTTCATCGTGAGAATGCTAATTTCATCGAGCCAGGCATGTGGCCACCGAACAGCCCAGATTTAAACCCAGTAGATTATGCAATATGGGGTGTTTTGATGATTTCTGATTAGCTAAATATTGTACAAAAAAATTGCATTATGAATTATAATTATTTATATTATGCTTTGAAATAACTCATGTGTTACGAAATGTTCTCACTTTTTTTGGGCCACCCTGTATATTATAATATATCTATACGTCTCACATCAATATTCTTACTATTTTAAAACAAAGCTAAGCGCTTCTGTTATAAAAATAGGACTAACTTGCTTATCTCCTGTAACGAGGCTCGAACCCCCGACCACTGGATCAATAGGCAAGTATCTTAACCACAAGACCAACAAGCATGTCAATTATTTTATTATAATTAGTCTCATTTATGATTTTGCATGCACTACACGGATGAAATTTCTCTAGGAGATTCGTATCGAGTGCACATAGAGTTGACTGATGAATCATTCTCTTATAAATTTTGTATAAATGATTGAAGAGATCCTTCTATTGAAATCAGATACCAAAGCTAACTCGTGAAATATTTATTCAGACGAAAAAGATGTTCTGCAGTCATGATCTTAACCTTAGACTACAAATAATAATTGTCAGATACTAAGTATTCTCAATATTATTTATTGGAATTGAAACAGACACTGATACGTCGTGCGCCGTCATCCGAGGATGGAATCCAGCGCACAACGCCACCAGCTAGACTCAGTCTGTGGGTACATAAGGGTTGGTATCTCAGATGTGTGGGGGAGGTCTCAGACAATAATAACACTTTAGTCACATAATTTACACTTTATTCACTATACAGGAGAAATTCATCATTGTAACACGTAGAGGGTTCCAGATCTTTCCGTGGCCGGACCAATGCATCTCTCGTCTACTGGAGGCATCCCAGTGGACCAATCTTGACGTCAAGGCGTGGACCGTGCTCGCCTCGCTTCCATTCTCGCTCGCAGCCTCCCGCTCGTTCCCGCGGAGAGTCCTTCCTTCATTGACATTCACGGGCAGAACAAGGCCCAAATATCTCTTGTCCTGCCGTGATTATAATACTCAGTCTTATTCGTCGCTATTTCTCGTTCTTTTACACCAATACTCAGATCTCGGCGGAGCGCCGCTTGGCCTCCGCCCACACCCCCACCCAGCTCGGGCGCTCGCTACGAAGTCCCCCTCTACCTCCCTCCGACCTCGCTCTACCGGCCGCGCCTGCTCGCGCCGGAAGATGTCGCCTTCGGTCTTCGCGCGTATTTTCGAATGTTACAACTTTCTGAAGAAATGATAAGGCGACTTGAAGCATTTGAGACGTGGATCTACAGAAGAATACTCAAAATAAGCTGGATGGATAGAGTTACGAATGAATGATGTTACGGTTTAATATTTGAGACATTTGATGAGACACCAGGAGAGTACACGAGATCTTTTATATTGCAATTATAAAACTACTATATTACTAAAATGTGAGTTTCTCTCCAATCACAAGAGCTTCGGAGTTCTTTTTTGGAGAGGTACAACTATATATAAAAAATATGTAACTTTATTTTGTAAATTGAACACTGTTTTATTCCACTATGTTTTATTGTGTTAAATGTTAGAACGTTTTCGGTAACATCTTTCCATTATCAATAATATAAATCAACTAAAATTAAAAACACTTCCACCCCCGCCTCCGTTAACTCCAAACACACCATATACTGAAAGCGTTTTTAATTTTAGTTGAATTATAATATTGATAAAGGGAAGATGTTCTCAAAAACGTTCTAACGTTTAACACAATAAAATATAGTAGAATGAAACAGTGTTTTAACTTAATTTACAAAATAATCGTGGAATTCCACAAAATTTCACCAAAAACCTTTGAACAGTTATGTAACTTTAGTTTTTTTTAGTTTGTAATAGAATCGAGTAAATCATATATAAAAAATTTTAAAAAAATCTAAATAAATAAATAAAATCTCGTATCTCATAATGCAAGGAAGAATTTCTGGAAATCGGGACCCTTAGAAAAAGGAGAACATCATGGCTGAAGAACCTGAGGCAAAATAAACAAAGTGATGATAGCCAACATGATAGCCACCGTTCGTTAAACGGATAGAGCACAAGAAGAAAAAGAAAAAGATTAATTTGTGCACAGGATAGAATGACGCATCAAGTAAATACCAACCTCTACCGACTTTCAGAGGTTAAAGTCTCACCAGTAAGGTTTATTATGAAAAAAAAAACAAATTTTAAACATGTAATTTGTAAAGAATAGTTGTTTTTTTTTTAAATAAATTTTATTTCAACTCATTTTTGCAATTTAAATAATTAAATTATTCGTCTTTAATATTCTCTGCGGAGTTGCTAAGATAATCGGATCGCCACAGACCGAGCTGAGATGAATCGCAACAAAGACATTTGGTCCTTCTCGGTCAGCAAGTACTGAAGCGGCGCAAGATAAGGGAAGATGGAAGCGCCTTGTAGAGAATTTGGGTTCCCGACCCTTGCATAATGGGGGGTGAAAATGATCATGTATTTTAAATCTAGATACTTTTAATTATTTTTATTGTAGTTTTTAAATGGATAAAATCACAATTCTCCATTACAAACACTCCAGAAAACACCGGTCATTTTAAGTTTGGAATTATCAACACAGACCGAGGCTCATGGAGGCTTTTCTTTGTCTGACCACCCTTGACAGTGATATTTTTTAAATAAGGTAAGTTAATATAATTTTCAGTGATCAAATACAAATGTCAAAGGGCCCTTGTATTATATACCCTATCACAACGATTTACTAAAAATATTATTGTATTTTTTAACTCTTTTTAAAACATCATTTTATTTTAGTTTGGGAAGCTGCCGCTACTCGGCGCCCGGCTCAGCACGGTTGCCTCGGGCAAGGCTAGATATTACATTAGTACAGCCTCCGCGCAGGCTTTTTGATTCGGTCGGGTTACGTGCGCGTGTACGCTATATACACTGTACATGTTCAACCCCACCCGTGGGGATGCGGGATGGCGGAAGGGTAGTGCGCACCTGGGGGTTGCTACCACCCCCCCTTCCCAACCCCCAGGTTCCGGGACAACTCTCCGTAATTAAACATTCATTAAAATGTCACATGAAATAATTACTTGTTGTGAATCTTCAGAATGTAATATTCATATTTTTTATGTTTTTACTTAATTATTGTACATCAAAAATAAAACCCGAAAATCTGCGCTTCTCTTATTAACGGTTAAAATACATCTACAGAGAAGTAGTACCTATAATTAGTGTGGAATCTTTAATATTTACTATAAAATATTTTTTTCCTTTATTCATTTTACGTAGATTACATGAAATATTAAATCTTATTTAAGTATTATTTTAAGATTTTATTGTAATATGAGGGTACGTGCACATGAAGAAGTTTCGAGAAAAAAATTTCATGAGTGTACAGTAAATATAATTATTTATTTATCACAACGCATTGGAGATTAAATTATTTTGTTTTTTTTTTAGAAATTATTCCACAATTTTTATATATTAATACACACAGTTACATAGTTAAAAAAATGTTTTTAGTTTATACTTATGTAAATAATTATACATATAGTTTCTAAGGAAAACACATTTTTGTCATGAAGTTTAAATTTTATAACACAGAAAAATCTATTTATCGAGAGAAAAAATATCTGTAGGTATATCTTTCCAATTGATTAATTTAATTTGTATCAATTATATATAGTTTCAAGCAAAAAAAAAATATTTTTAAACCATGGAAACATCGATGTGTTAACAAAAACGAATTAATTTATAAAAACATCTAAAAGGTAAACACCACGCTACAAATAGATTGAAATTTAAAATTGCGTGTGATGAAATAAGACTTGATGAAAAAAAAAAATAGGATAATGGGGTAAGACATTTAATTGTTAAACGCTGCATATGCTTCGAAGACATTATTTCTAGTATTTTTTTCTTCTTCGTTCCTTCGAGTCAGTAAGTTCTGGTCTCGGGTCGCCCTCATAGCTGGCTCCAGTTCCAGGGTCTCTCCAGATATCTATCCACCGCTGTGCCACTCTTCCAAGTATTATTCGGTCCAAAACTGTGTCCTGGATAATCTCCTTTTCTAGATTGTTACTTTGACGAATAATGTGTCCAAATCATTAATGTGATTTCCTTGAGATCATGTATATATGTGTGTGTCAGCGCGCCAGATGTATATGGGTATGTGTGTGTGTGTGTGTGGGCTTAAAAGGATGACGTACGGGGGGCACGGACTCTTTTCGCTACCGTTTGAATCCGTGACTAGTTATTACTTTGTATCATAAAACTGTATTAATCGTGTAATAAAGATTATATATATTTTTTTTATTTTATTCTGTTCATGTTCTTAATATATGTACGAGTACATATTACACATTATAAACATTCTTATAAATATACAAAAAAGGCGAACAAGCTTCATAATGTAAGAGACGTTCACTGTCCTGTAGACCGAAGTCTGTACTAGAGAAGATACATTCATTCGTTGTCTATTATATAAATATGAAAACCATTATTAATATATATTTATTTTATCTAAACCAAAAATATTAGAAATGAAGAAAACAGAGTTAGAAATAATTCTAATAACATAATAAATAAGTAAAATCCTCTCGCTATCCCATGATTGAAACACTATGCAAAACAAAAAAATGAATATAAAGAAATTGTGTTCTGTTCAAGTGAGCACATAAGAGTTTCTCATTGGACCATCGACAATCTTCTAAAAGGTATACAACTTGAGATATAGTTATCAAGCAAGTACGTAACAATTCAAATAATATTTGGTTCACTGCTGTAGATAAGGCTTTCTGCGAATGGATTATGGCGAAAAACGTCCACGGAATACGGTACATCATTCTCCAGCAATATATTTCGAAGACGTCTATATTGCGCTTGTCGCTATTGTATACTGTCTAAGTCTCCGCTGCTTACAGGAACATTTTAAAAGACAAAAGTGTGAACCAACATAATTTTACTTGCTTGTTTGATGTTACTGTTCAAAGTTATGCACATTTCGATTAGAACATCCTATACATTTCTATACAAGATGTATATTTCAGCTAGCAACATAGCCCCTTACAACCCTTATTTATTTTAATAAAATATTCAAAAATTTTGCAGATAATGTAATACAGCCACTCCACTGCATTGGATGAATGTGTCGGCATAGCAACCTCCCCGGAAGCTTCCTGGAAGGCCAAAAACGAGATATACCATGGTGTATGCTAATTAAGTGGTTCAACCGTGCTCTGAATATCGAAAACTCATTCCACGCTGTGTACCAAACCTAAGCGAGGGTTTCGCCCTAATCAGCTGCTAGCAACCCAAACACACACTTTTTTTGTGTTCATCAAAACTGTTAATTTTCTAGAAATTAGGTGTACCACGAGTACATTCTTTCAGTATACTCTTAACCTTCAAATTCATCTTGTATTTATATGAATTCAAAGCACATAAATACTTATTTTAATAAATAATATAAATGATTCGTGTTTTGTATTAACGTCAATTTTATCCCCTATGAGAGTTTATCGGTGTGTTCAAATTATGTTCGAAGTCAAACTTTCTAATTATACCGAAGTAAAAATCTCAAGAAGTTGCTTAAAAAATGTGATTGTTCTTTGCTTCAATAAAATAAATAATTGTTTTAAATAAATACTTATGAAAAATATGTAAAGATTGCAAACGTATGAATTTTTGATAGGTCAATGTACAGTCATATGAATAGGGTTTTTCTCATAAAATAATATTGTTGTTTTAGTTATTTTTCTGACATTCAACAATGTTAATAACATCAAATAAAAATATTAAATAATTATCTTATTTTAATCATCAAATATTAATATCCATTTATTTTTTTAAATATTTTATTATCACCTGGTGAACTATGTTTATTTATAGATCTTTGTAAATGTCTATTTTCGCGTTACATCTATGTTATTTGGTAGTGCAACGGTTGGTAACCCCCGCCTATCACGTGGGAGATCAGGGTTCGGTTCTCCGCCGGAAAAATTATCCTTTGATTGAATTAATATGATTTTTTTCTCGAACAAGAAAATATATTTTACGCAAGGGTGATATGATGCGCGTGTTTGAGACAAATAGTTCGTTTTTTTTTTATATATCAAAAGATATTTTCGGATAAAGAGACAGATACGAGTAACATTAACGAGAAAACACGAAAATAATATTTGTAGTTGGCGTTAGAATTTTAGCGATTCCTCCCTGCCACAACCGCACGCATAGTCCGACTTCTATTCCTAACAGGATTACGGTCCTCTTGTCCTTCGGTTTCCCGGATGTAGTCTGCGGTCTGCCGGCGCTCTGGGCCTCCTGCAGGGCCCCGATTAGGGCCGCTCTCCCTGCCCCCCGGGGGCCCCCTGAAGGGTCGAGGATTAAAGGGATTAACGAGGACCAGGGGTGACAATCCACAAGGATTAGACAAATTTTATACCATACAGTTATCTTGGGTGGAACTAATGACGGCAACATCGATTTTGGTGGAATTGTGGCTAAAGTGCTGTTAAAAAATACAAACATTAAATCTTTTATATTATTTTCAATATTCATTTTTAAAAATCTAGTTATAAAAACAACTTTAAAATTATACAATTTTAATAAATAAAATTATAAATACTACACCTCATCACTAATTTATCTATAAATAAGTTAAATTATTTTTTCCCCTTCCTGAAGATCTAAAGATGGACTTGAATTGTAAAAAATCAAATCTAAAGTTAAAATGTTATTAAAGAAATCAGCACGACACTAATTTAAATATTTAAATTATAGACATATACACTCGTGCATGACAACCATTTTAGAGTAAGTGTAAAAGTTTACTTATTACCAATTTAGTTTATTTATTTTTTACTTTAATATTGCAATGACAATGCTAGAACAATGCAACTTGGGAAATAATTTATTAAAATAATTTGTAATTATTTACAAAATAGGTCTGTGATGTTTCAAATACTAATTTAATGTATTTATTATAAATATTATTTTTTTTTGCGCTACCGGAAAAAATTGATTTTATATGTATATATTTATAATTAATACATTAAATTAGTATTTAAAACATCGCAGACCGTCTGTTCTGAATAATTACAACTTCACAATAAGAATGTGTTCTCCTTAATAATATAAGTTGTATCAATGTGTCCAAAGTTTAATAAAAATGAATTGATAATTCTGGCGTCTGCAGTCGGTTTACTCAAAGGTATTTGAGATTCCGTAAAAGAATGTAGATGGCTTTCAAATGATAGAACGACAAGTGTATTAATTTGAAAAAGTGTGACATATAGGTTCGACAGTTTGTCATGAAAAATACTGGCGCTATAACACAATTGGTAGTGTACTTTCTCCGATTGGAAATAGAGATCCAGCTTCGTATCCCGGTAGCGCAAAACAATATTTTTCGACAAAATTGATTTTATATGTATTTATTTTTAATTCATACATTCAATTAGTATTTAAATAATTTATCTTTTAATAAGGGTTAATACATCTGTCATTAATACATTTTGTAGTGCATTGTACCATATATTATAATTGTATATCTATCTTGATACGGACTCTGATTAGTGAGGTGGGCAGGGAATACACGAAATATTTGAATCTATTGAAGTTTCAAATAAATTTTAATATGTTATACTATATAATTCTTTAATGTATCATATATATTATGCTAGGAACTAGCCTATTCTTGTGCAATTTGTTTTAAACGTTGTATAATATAAATTTTAACCAAAGTAAATATGTCATTGCAAAAATATATAGCGACAAATCTTTATTTGATAAAACCGAGCTCACACCGAAACGTGAACTCGAGACCATTCTGTCGCTGGTAGAATGCTCTCCTTGTTAATTTCGTCAGATTTGTTTTACCTACCGTACTTCAGAGACACATATATCATCTTTTTTTCAGTGACATATTTACTTCGGTTAATTATCAAGAAACGAAATATTTTTGAAGGCATTGATTAAGTATTTTGTAATAAGAAAATAAAAATGGGGAGAATAAAAATGAATCATGAGCTTGAATACTTAATTGAGCTAGAAACAATCGTAAGATTCTGTAGATCCTAAATACTGCGATGGGCTGGTCATGTTGAATGAATGTCAGATGACAGGACCCAGAAGATCATGACTAAATGGATACACCAGTGGCAGACAAAGGAAGAAGTGGGTTGACTGTGGAAGAGTACCGGAGCAAGATGGGAACATTTGTGGAGGAGACCAAATCCCATTCTGAGATATTTGCCGTGGAAAAAGAAGAAGAATAAGTATTTAATTAGAAAGAATTGGTGTGAGGAACGACGTAATTGTAATTTTAACTCGAGATCACAAACCAACAAATAAATAGACATGAACTAATGCAAATTCCTTGTCCCAAAATTTTCATTTTGATGGCACCCATATTATCACTTTGGTGCCACTCACGCAATCAGAGATCCGCGACTTTTTCTTTAAATATGACTCTACTGGAATGAAAATTTAAATGTTGACAATGCATGAATGTAAAAAATACGTCTTATTTACACAAAGATTTCATTTTCGAACAATAATATACGATGTATACAGAATGCCCCTCGTCCTCCAAATAAAGTTTCAAACCCCTCTCCAATATATACACTTCATATCATGTCCACTAATTTAATAGTCGTGCTCGGTATTGTATTCACTAACCACGATGGTGAATGTTATTCTTATTCTTATTAATTTTCATCTCTACCTAAAAGATAAAAATATTTTTTATATATCATGTTTATATTTATATATATATATGTATTTACAGCTTTAATGATCTAATTATTATAACAGTTGTATTTACTCTACCTTTCTAAATTTGTGTTATTTTTATATACCATGTTCAATAGTGTGTGTGTGTGTGTATATACAGCCCAAAAAGTGAGAACATTTCGTGAAAAAAGTGATGGCCCAAAAAAAGTGAGAACATTTCGTGAAATGTGATATAATTACATCAGAATTAGTTTCACTATATCAACAATAGCTTAAATAGTTTACTAATTTACTTGCCTATATTACGTTTTATTTCGACAATTTCCGGTCGCCATTTTTGATTAATTTTCCCATTGTTTATATTTGGTTTTTTCAAATTGTTGCCCATAATGATATAAATCACTGCAGAAGACCATATTCTTAACAAAAATTTTCTAATTGAAAATCGTCGGGGTGCTTGGAAAATAATCAAAGAGTTTCAAAACAAAGCCTGGAGTATAGCTAGACATTACAGCATAACTGGACATTACAGCAGAACGGAGCTCCATCTCACACAGCCAGAAATACAATCAACTTTCTTCGTCGTGAGAATGTTAATTTCATCGAGCCAGGCATGTGGCCATCGAACAACCCAGATTTGAACGAAGTAAATTATGCAATAGGGTGTTTTGGTGATTTCTGATTAGCTAAAAATACATTAAGAATTATAATTAACTATATTATGTTTTGAAATAACTCGTGTGTTACGAGATGTTCTCACTTTTTTTAGACCACCCTGTATATTATAATGTATCTATAATATTCATTTTGCTTGAGCCACTGTAAACAACTTATTTCAATTGATAAATATAACAAATGTAAATGATATATAGAGAAAACACTGTCCATCTCGATACGAACTCTGATCTTGTGAGATGACCAGTTTTAAATAAATAAATGAGAAAGATCTCCAGGTCATGTATTTGTGGCGCTTTTTTAGGAACTACAAATATTCTGTTACATCCATGATTTATTGCTATATATTACAAAACAATCTATTGTATTTTTTCTATTTCATATAAGTATCGTTAAACATATCAAAACTCTATTTATTCAATACATTTATTCTTTCAAATGTCGTATCGCGCTTCGTTTCAGTGAAAGATTAATATATTATTTTTCTGAAAGAGTTGCCAAGGAAATCGAACTGGTATGATTTATGATTCCCCTCGAACTGGCTTCCCTCTTATCTTTCCGTAGACGTTGTAAGAAGTGGGTACAAATAACATGATACGAAGGGTAGACAGTGTACCGTGTATAGTAACTGCTTTCAGGAAATATTACTGCCATATTATTACAGATTCCACTGCTCAATCTTTTACGAGAATGATAGATATTTTCAACAATTTCAAAAGGATTTCAATACACGTACGAAAAATATACTACATATATCATTATACCCATAGACTACTAAATGAATATACATGATATATATATTTTATATAAGTGTATATATAGGAGAGGGGTTTGGCACATTATTTGCGGGGCTAGGGGCATTCTTCACACATACATGGTGGCCCAAAAAAGTGAGAACATTTCGTAATCATAATCGAGTCATATTTAAAAGAAAGTCGCGGAGTTATTTAATTGCGCAAGTGGTATCAAAGTGATCACGTGGGTGCCACCAAAATGAAAATTATGGAAAAGGAAATTTGTGTTAGTTCATGTATATTTATTTGGTGATCTGTGAATATACCCCATTAATTATTATTTTATACATAGACACGGTACGGGTACAGAGACAGGGATTATATTCCCTTGAGATTTTTTTGAGACAACTCTATGCGCACTCTACACATCGCTGCATCGCGCATCACTTCACGCTTATGTACGACAAATGTTAGTCCAGTGTGGGGGTAGGCAGAGAGAATAGAATGCCACACAAAATTCTCACCTCATTCACATTCAAACATCTTCTCAAACAAACTCGTCGATTATTGCGACTTATAACGGGACCATCTTCAGCTATCTTGTTTACTCATTCATCCGTGCCAAAGTGATCCTTGTTGAAAGTGTAGGTACTTGCAAATATGATTGTATGTATTGTTATGTATCTGAATAACAATAGGATATTCTGCAGGCGGAAAGCCATTCTCGATTGTGTAGTGTCGCCGTAGTGTACCGATATTGAACATCTTTTGTGTTTCATTTCTTTCGACCTCATAGAGAAGCTGAGATCGCGAACCACCCTTGTCTAGATTCTTGTTTCATGTACGGAACAGAACATGTAGGTATGGTCACAGCATTGTGTTATTTTTTTTAATTTATTTCAATCAATACGTTAAATGTTAAATGACCCAGATAGATAATCCCACAAAGACATATCAAAGTACAATATAATTTGAAGATACAACACACAAGCTAACAATGAATGCGAAGTCAGTGGCTAAAAGAGCAATTAAAGAAATAAGAAAATGTTTAAGAAAATTAAATGCTACAATTGAGGAAAAATAAAAAAATATATTAAATTTAATTCATGCGATGTAAAGCGCATGGCTTCCAAGATATATATAAAAAAGTCAAATTTTATAACAAATTGTTTATTTATTTATACCTTATTCCGAATCGTTTTGAGAATTGTTTACTCTCGTTTCGATTCGTCAATATTACTTTTTTTTATTACATTCAGTTATTAACATCGTACCAGAGCCAGACCTGTACAATTTGACGTGAGACGCGCTATCACATTAAATTCAGAAGGCAGCCAGAGAGCAGCTATAGAAATCATGCACCCCTAAAAGGAGAGGGTAGACGTCACATTTATGTGTTGCAGTCGCAGAACTCGGTCAGTCCGGAAGAAATTCACCCTGTCCAGGTCGCAAGAGGTGAGCCAGTAAAAAATTCCGTTAGGTCTTTATAATCATTAGTTTTTCCGACATCGTCCATCCCACCAACCACCAGCGGGAGACCAATACCCTAATAAATTCCCGAAAAGATTACTTTCATTTCTTTATAGGTCATCGTTCCGGGGGATCCGGTGACCTATTCCTTCTAATCCCGCGATCATGATCTCACCTGCATCATTCATAATCACACAGTCTCAGAGGATGTGCTCCGGCGTCTGCCTCAACTGAGCGCAAACACTCCACAGTTCACGGACAAGTCCAAAGACGAAGAGAAATGCCCATGCCCCGAGATAATCTACATCTCGTAATGGTCCAGCGCCGGAGGACCACCCCCACCCACTTGTAACATAAAAAACTTTTTATTTAAAAAGCACAGATACATGTCAAACGTCGTTCAGACGCCGACTCAATATATTTCAGCTTTCACGAGTCATGCCGTTGACATGCTCCACGCGGAGTACTCATTGTTTAAGGCTGTTGAGGAACAGCTACTATCATTTTACCCTTCCACGTTATTTTGTACACCCTTCCCCTATAAATTCACTTCCCGTATCTCGTACCTCGTGCCCGGGGGCTCGCTCAAGCAAAAACGCTCAACGATCTAGTACGGCAATCTTTTCATATCAACGACTTCATGTTATTGTAAGTCATTTCAACCTTCGCGACAAATACACTAGAGACATAATAAAATGAACATTCTATTGCGCTTTCAGAAGCGCAACGATATTTTTGCAAAAGATGTTAAATATGGCACACTGCATTTAAATAAGATTATTGATTTCTATTAGAAAAAATAGATAAAATAAAAAGTAGTAAAATGTAACATGAAAATTTTATATATTATTTTCATGTCTACCGGTAACGGGATTGATTGCCTACAAAACTTATTTGAATTCAAAATTATTTTAGACGGATATCTCACATGCGAATTTAGCATTCTATCTCTTATCTAACAACCCATTACGCTGTAATGTCAAATTGTAATATAAATATATAATGCTGATATTATATGTTAGAATATAAATCATTGATCAATGTTTGGTATACTTTATTTTTTATACATTCTATGAACGATGATCTCAAGATCTTTTAAACAGTTATTTGTATTCTTCGGAAGTAAAGTGGTATCTCCGCCTACCACGCGAGAGACCGGGGGTTGGTTTCTCCCCAGGGAGATATTAATTTTATTTATTTAGTTAACTGAATTTTAATTTTTTTTTGGAATAGAATAGTATATTCTGTGCAAGGGTGGTATGATAAATGTTTCCAAAACATGTACCTTTTAATCTACAATTAGATTGAATATTGCATTTATCGTGAAATTAATTAAATTTAAAACAATCTTTGTATGCTTTTCTGCATATATAGAGCATACATTTTTCACAAGTTAGCGATATGTTTTTACGTTTTCGGAAGTAAGAAAGCATAATATGGTGCGGATTTTTTTCCACAAAGTAAAAATAACAGAAAAGAAAGAAAATAGAACAGAATCCAAGATTGATTTTAACTTGAAGAAGCTGGTAAGGAAGAAAACGATGTTCAAAAATTGAATAAGCTATCACAACGGTTCTCCGAACTGAAGACTGCCGAAAAGAGGAAGAGTAATGAGGCAATTGAATAGAGAAAATTGTCACTAATATAAAAATAATTCTAATAGCCCATGCTTACGGCTGAGATTTCTCTCTGAGATTTAACTTGAGACTAGATAAAGAACGTTACGGAGTTTACATTTATGAATATCATTTATCAGACCATATGTTTTGTGGTCAGATTAGAATGACCCATTCAATGCACATTTTAGTGACTCATTGTGGAAGCAATATGGACCAAACATACGAGACAAATAGATTAGAGATCAGTCGAAAACAACGTTGTCTAATAAACTGATCAATAATCTATTTTTTGATATTCAAAACAATTATTATTTTAATTAATAAATGTATATTTTTATTTATTTATTTATTATTATTATTATTCACGCCCTATTCAGGCATTAATATAATTTGTAAAATAACAGAAAATTTTATCAGAAGTGTAATACATAAAGAAAAAAATGACACAGTGTCAGCATGTTTTTCGTAATCAAAATTAAAAATAAATATAAAATGTGAAGTAAAGCAATTTATCGGTCACCATTGAGTTGAGACACAAAAAAATGTAATAATGTAGTCCTATAAAGAGTTAAATTTACAGTACAAAATGTTGATTCCGCATATTCATTCTCCAAAGAATGCATTCTGGGGACTGCGGAGTTAGCTAATGCATGAGTTCTGACATTACTACTGTAATAGAACAATGAATTGTGTTTCGATAACCTCAATGGCGCGTGAAAATCAAGCAGACTAACAATCTGGATGCAGTCTATCATCTAAATAGCACGAAATCCTAACTAGCTACTTTAACTACAGATAAACGTCTAGGAAAGTAGGAAATGAGGTAGTCAGCGGCTAACAAGCTTGCCTACAAATAATATTTAATACTTGTATTAATTATGTTATGTAAACTAGCTAATACAAGGCTAAATAACTATCAGAGATTATCTATTGCATCCCACAGAAAAAAATGTAATCAAATTTCTGATAGATAAAAATGTTCTCAGGTTTTCACTGTCATTTAAAATCTCATGTGTACAGTTTTCTAGGCTAATCTGCCGTGTATATCTGGTCATCAGCCCTAATGACGGATCCTGCAATGGAATTCGAAACGTCGGCTAGAAAGGTCAAATATACACGGCAGGTTAGCCTAGAAAACTGTACACAAAAGATTGCAATAGATACTTCATTTAAATATAATATAGCTATCTCTTAAAATATTTATTATACTTAAACTTTTAAACTTACACTCGTATGTATTTAAGTAGGATAATTAAAGTGATAGTATTAAAAATTCTATTAAATACTCCATTGTCTATCAACATCTTGAGGTGTGCTAAATTCTCAAATATTTACCGTCAGGAAAATATTTTTATTTTTCCCTTCATCACAAATGCATCCCTAAGCGCCAGTGGCGTGCCCGTCCACTGTATTGTACCACTTCCCTCGAATACAATAAATATAAAAATATATTTTGCTACTTGACTCTGTTGACCTGACTAATTTGTTTCATTCTGTGTTTTACAAGTGTTACATCTTTTAGCTCTGTAACAACTCTGTTATAACAAAAATATGTATGTCAATAAATAAATAAAAAAATAACGTGTAAGTTTAGTACGTTTTTTATAAATTTATTATCAATACATATTGTACATAAATACAAATTTAAAATGAAACGATGAGAAATTTAAATAATTAAAAAAATATTTTGCTCTTAGTAAATATGTAAAAATGTATTTATTATACGGTAATCTGTAGTAAAGTAATATAATATATAATGGCATTAAAAATAAATAATATACATAAATCTTTATATTGAAAATTGAGTATAATATGTCTATCTATGTGTTCACTAGATAATCCGATATAAACTAAATTTTGCGTGGTTTCTTTTTAGGACCCTGCGCAAAACACAGACTTCTTCAATTTTCTGCGTGGCTATACCATCTCTTCCCCATGGTATAAATGTATATTATATTGCAAATGTTGCACAATTGCACCCTAAAATTCTGTACCCATAATACCCCGTAATAATACCCCAACTCACCCCCACAGACATCTCACTCACACCCTACAAAATACAAAAGCACCCCCCCATCCATATTTTGAATTATAAAAAATCTGAACCTGGGCATGGATCGTTAGTTATAAATAAACTAAAGTAATCATTTTTAATATGTTCCTTAAACTATATACATTTAGTACATTAAATATGTTCAGGTGATGTAACTTGATGGCAACATTTAAGTCACTTTTAACCACAAAGAATCGAAGAGGTATATTCGGGGAGTTATATTCCTTTTTTTAGCAAATGTTTGTCGTTATAATGAGATAGTTAATTATTTCGATCTATAATATTCGTTCGTGAAAATACAAAAATAGAGTACTGCCTTTTCACGCGAGTAACTAACTATACTTTACAGTGGATGTACAATAGCATCCAGTAGTTGTGCAAGTTACGCGTTTATCGCCGTGGTATTAAGGTGTAAAGGAAAAATACTAATATAATCTTATTCACATTCTCGGATCATTGATATCTGATAATAAAGCATTAGGTAATCTGTTATCTATTATCTGCTGACAAAGAAACACTTCGATATTAAGATGTTATTTAAATTCGTCTAATGTTAAGTTCAATCAGCGTTTTGTATGTATGTATATTAAAAGTAATGACTTCGAACAAAGATGAGGGTATACAGATGTATGCTGAAGATTCCTAGAACAATTATTACTAACACGATAGTTCTATAAACACTCGACAAAAGTCTTCTAAACACTCAAAAGTGGTGCAAGTAAAGATCATTTTGAGATCCACATTTATCCTACAAGAAGTTAGTGGGATTTTTGACTTTCACAAACAAAACTAGCAGGAACATAAAATAGTTTATACTATAAAGATTTCAAATTATTTGATAAACTGCCAGCAAATCTGAAGGAAGCAACTAGTCTTACTACTTTTCGTAGGTTAAGTGCAGAACATGTGGTATTTAAGTTCAATAACTGATAATGAATCATGTGTTTATTTTGTTATTTTGTTGTACGATGTTATTATATATTTTTTATGTGTTCAATAATGTTGTATACTAGATGTAAGAATATTTTTTAATTTTTACAACCAAATAAAAATATACAAACATATTATGAGAAAACCGAAACCGAAGACCTAAATACAAAGTCCTTCATTTAATTAAGTTAAGGAAAATTATAGGGGAAGTAGTGATTGGCCGATAAAAGATATGAGGAATACATATTTCTAGACTGGAATAGATACCGAACAAATCGAGGGCAGTACCAGGAGTCGATCGGAGTAGTAGTCATCGATGCATGATATCGAACAGGACATTAAAAAAGGAAGATCTGGAAATAACTTGAATAATGAATAACTTTTATTTCGCCCATATTCACGATATTCACTGACATAAATCCAAATTCTCGCAAATAAACAAAAAAAATTGTCCTAAAGAGCTTTGTAAACCAGATGGCCGCGATTATTACATAAATACACAAAATAAACAATCTTAGGGAAGACAGATCGAGCGCACAGATATTAAAAGATTTAAAATGAACGGGGTGATTACTTCTTCTTCACTACCCAGAATTAGATAAAATAGACATTATAAGTTCAGCTTTGCGAAACTTTCACCGCTGGGTTCACGTATCCGATAGCGCCCACCGGCGGCGGACTAACTCGGCAGATCTCCTCGAAGATTGCGACAGGGGAGAGGACCGCGGAATACATTCCGAAGTTTGGTCGATGTTTCTGTAGAGACGCGAGAAATAAAAGACGAAAGTGAGTTTATTAAGGCTGCTGTTGAATTTGCTAATTGTCTGGTGACCCGGGCTAACCCTGGTGATGGAAGATCATAAGAAGTTATACAGATGTGGCACTAATTAATAAATTATACAGTTAAAGAAGAACTTCTAATTAATAAGACCGCATTGCCAAAAAAGACTGGTCAGTGTTTTGCAATGTTTTGATCTTTGTAGTGACATCTTACGACAATTTTCTTGTTACACAATTTTATCGCATATTTTACAGTGACGTCGCTATATTAGTCTTAATATAACAATATTGGGAGATGCGCACGGTGTCTGATCACATTAATTACTAGCTAGAGAAAACGTAACTGGTCGCCGATGTTCGATCGCTCCTTTAAATATTAATTCATTCTGTCGGTGTCTTACCTGTGGGCGAAGAATTCTACAACAGCCAGGAAAATGTAGACTAGAGCGTACTCCATGTACGAATGTATTCAGAAGAGTGCCACTGATTATATAAAGGGATTTTTAATAATTTTCAGGATATAGTATTTTCATTTATAAATTAACAAAATTACCATCACACCTTTTTTCCTCAGGGAAAAGCAGAGAGGAGGGAGCGTCACACTCTCCTATTTTGATACGCAATTCTCGCCTCATTCATATTCATACACCTCCTAATACATGCTCTTCGACTATTGAGACATCTAACATAACAATCTCCCATTCTTATTTTTTAGGTCATTTTAGTACTATAAACATTTGCGTTGTATATCTCTCTTTTCATACTCTCTTCGATCATTCGTTCCACATAACTATACTACTTCTTGATCCTCTTCACTGTCTAAGGTTCAGTTATAATCCCATTCACTCCTAATTTACACATTCTTTACTCAGTCCATTTCCATTGCATTCGGTCTAGTTTCGTTCCAGCTTCGTGCTTAACTTCCATCCATCAGTATCGAGACTAGGACCATATAATGTATCGCTAATCTTCGGCTGAAAAGTAATTTAATTTATCACCATAATATGTGAGTTACTCCATCGGTCGACATCGCAGTGGCACGACGCGCCACTGCGACCGCCGAGCAGACACCGAGGGTGGTTTTGCATCTTATTACACACGAAAATAGCGAAGGCGGGACCCAACTAAAGTGATTCCATTCGTTTCACGGGGAGAGAAATTTATGGAAAAAGAAATAGTGGGAAGTTAACAGGAAGCGCGCTGCCGCTGGGAATATTAGGGGTGCGCTCCGTGTAATTCGCTCTTCCCAGCGATCGCTAACAAAGGAAATGTTTTCGTTAACTTATAAATTCTAATGATTTTTTAATGGCAAAATTCATATTATTGTCAACACTTTTTGTTACTTTTCCATACCTGTTATGCAGTTAAGTTTATTTTATTTATTTTTGTCGTGTAGATGCATACAAGTAGATGGTTAGGTACCGTCTCCTTAACTAGACTGTGCTTAAAGAGACAGGTTCATCCGTTATTTCCAACAGCGAAATCAACCAAAACAATAATAATGTTCATCTCGCTTAACGTACAAATTACAAAATTGAATAACAAGAATATTTAAAAATTTAAATAACAAAATATCCTCGTTTGCCTATGTTTAGGAAAAGGAAAAATATAACAGAATATAATGATAATATAAAGAAATGTTATATTAAATAAAATACAATCATTTTGTATGAAACCACAAAATTTATTATACCTCAACCGGTTTCGCTTATATCAAGCTTCATAAGGACGTATTTAAAACTAATCATAAATACAAAAAGAGTGCACTTATATATATACATAAAGAAAGAGATAGAATATTAAACTATATGCGAAAGAGAGAGACAGAATACATATACAGATAGATGTAACATTAAGAGAGAGGAAAATACAATGTTGATGAATATTAAATTAATTGTAAAGGAAACAAACCTAATATGCTGCTAATTGATAAATTAATTTTATTGTTAAGAATTGGCGTACCACTATTTACTGTCTTTTATCTACTGTCCAACCGGTGGCCAAACCCGTTATTATGGAGTATATTGACCCATGTGCTATTATTAAGAGAATGTTCTTTTTCAAAAATATGGTTGGAAAGTTCTGAGAAACCATTACTGTTTAAACATTTAAGATATTCTTTGACACAAATATTGACATTACGAGCAATTTTGCCTGTTTCCAATGAGGGACAGTTATTATAAATTTATATTTACCCGAGTGACTTAAATTGCTATCTTTATGTTTTGAGTTTATTAATACATATTAATTTATTATTGCTTTCAATGAAAATATAAAGAAATGTTTTATTTGAGCGTCGTTATTAAAAATCTATTTATCGAAAAAATATTTTGATTGGTGTCACCTAGCACGCATTATCTACTCAAAGATATTTGGGATTCATCACAAAATAAAGTTGATTGCTTTTAAAAATGCCTTTAAATAATAAATTGATCAATTTCAAAGAGTTGCAGGATATAAGTTCAAAAAATTTGTTGTAAATGGACTTAGTTAATAAACCGGAATGGTAACGCATCCCCGGATAGGAAAAGGTCCATCTTCAACTTAAATATGTTTCAATAATAGATTTTTCTGTACATCTTTCTAGTCAATTAATTTAATTTGTATTCCGAGAGCAATAACGACATTTTATCAAAGACTCTACGCGTTCCTAGCTCCGAAACTATACAATACACTCAGTATCAACTGGAAATCGTACAATTACTATAAGATTACACAAATATGGACCCAATATATGATTCAATCAGATAGAGATGAATCAGAAGCATGGATATCCAACAATTTAATATAATTTATACAATTCTTTCACTAATAATTCACTAGTCCTACAACACTCCCACTCCATATATTTTTATTTTATTTTTACTTTTTTATACATATTTGTAATTCTCTTTTTATTCCAAGTAACACCACAATAGCACGAAAAAAAAACTGGCTACCTTAACACAGACTTCAGTCTAGCAAAGTGGTCAGAATAACGCTGTATATATAAGAGGTGAAGTCTACTCCATCCCACACAATAAACTATGTATTATGTATGTTTATCATGTATCCACCTATGTTAGTACAAAAATATGGATGTCAAAATATATATAAATGAATGAATGAATTAATTAATTAAAAATGCTAGAGAAGTACGTTTTGAAACTGCCTGTAGTATGTGTATTAAAAAATATAGTAGTCACTTAATTCTCGAGTCTGTGCAAAATCGTAAATATGTTTCGGTATAAAATAATCCGTCCTGGAAGAGCTTCGGTTGGACGAGCAAAAGAAAATCCCGTTTGATATCGGCGGCCGACACTCCATGAATCTTGGATTTTGTAGAGTTCGCTTCACAGGCGTTCTTCACTGCAGACAGGCTTACAAATCATATTTAATGCCCGCTGCCATAAAATATGGCGACACGAACAAAATAAATCTGCAATAACGGCAGACACGGAGGACCTTAAGCCCTTTACATCCGATGTGACGCGCGCGGCGGCCATCTTGTGCACGCGGTAGCCATCTTGAGCTCGCGACGGCGGGAAATCTCTCGAAACTATTTTTATATTAAAGGACAAGCTATCGTATTGGTTTCACTTTAAAATATTTTATGATACTCGTTGTTTCACTGCATCTGGATATCCTACTAAATAACCATCTGCTAGATACATTTATTTGACCCAGTGGCGCGACTACAACAATTGGGCTCCGATGCAAAATGGAGAAATAGGCATCGGGCCGCAATGCAAAATGGAAGGGCCCGCTGTATATTTATTGTATATAAGATACAAGAATATTAAGTAGGTATATACTGCGCGGTTTTATTCATTAAATAATAAGAACAAAATTAGTCTCTTGTCTTTTATAATGTTCACAATTGAATCAACAACAAAAAAACATATATACATAATGTTTTAGGCATGTAAAAAATATATGTTTATATTCATTTGTAATTTTAAAAAAAAACCTGGCTTCAGTTTACGGAGATTATTGCTTTACGGCGATGGTATGGTAAGTACGTATTTTCGTAATATACACACGAAATGATTTTTTAATTTTATAAAACCAATGCTTGCTGTGGTAGATTTTAAAAACTATTTATATTAGCGCTGGGAAAGAATTGATACTCACTAAAGTATTGATACCAAATGTGTTATGGGGTATGGGCCCTGTTTACGCGCTTTATACTTCGATAGGTAGGCCTGATATAAAATTTTGAATATGTGTGTTCTATTTGTGTAGATTTGAATTTACAGAAAACAAAAGCGATGCTGCTTCTGGGAAAAGAGTCATTGTGATTCGGACGGACTTTTTACGGCGGCAATAATAAAACTTTTAGTGTATATAATTTCGGATTAGCGGTTGTGTGAAGGTGTGAACGTGGCTGACCAGCATATTTGCGGACCATCAAGCTACAAGGATAGCGACGTCGGCCTCAACCAGCACAGGTTCGCAAAGGTTTGTGTAATTTGAATTTACATAGATTGAATAACTGTATTCATCATTACCAATAGAAAACCCAGAACTAGCTATCGAAGTATTTACGGAAACATAACTTGAAGAACTTGAGGCCGACGTCGCTATCCTTGTAGCTTGATGGTCCGCAAATATGCTGGTCAGCCACGTTCACACCTTCACACAACCGCTAATCCGAAATTATATACACTAAAAGTTTTATTATTGCCGCCGTAAAAAGTCCGTCCGAATCACAATGACTCTTTTCCCAGAAGCAGCATCGCTTTTGTTTTCTGTAAATTCAAATCTACACAAATAGAACACACATATTCAAAATTTTATATCAGGCCTACCTATCGAAGTATAAAGCGCGTAAACAGGCCCTAATGCTCCGCGTTGGCTGCATTGGCGTAGTTACGCTTTTTACGTAGTTAGTTTGACATCACTTGACCGCTCTGATGTATTTTTTATGATGACTAATCTAATGAGAAGATATTTCGAAGAAACAACTGTATCTACCTATGTAAAAAATATTTACGCAATTTTTATTTCGTCAGATCGGTAAATTAAAAAAAAATGTTGGGTTGCTATTAATTTAAATTGTATCATTTTCTCGATACATTTTTTTAAAAATATATCGATGAATATTATTTAAAATCTTATAAAAATATGCAAGTATATACTCACATGTTCCGCATTAGAAATTAACAAATTGACAGATTCAACCAAGCGTTTATTTAAACTTATTAATTTGTAATAATAAGTGACCTGAGTTTAAGTACTTATTTAAAATTATGGATTCGAAATACTATATTCAGTATGTTGTTATAATTATATTAGCTAAAAAATAATATACACGGGATTTTATATATGATAAAATAACAAAATCACATAAAATTGACCACACATATTGTAAGCGCGTTGTATAGCTTAGTTAAAAAATATTGACAAGAAACGTATTCCATCTTTATATTTTGAAGTAAATACTTTACTAAAATTAGAATTGGATCAAATAAATTTAAAATGCGATTTCTTCAAACAGTGTTTTTCTATACAACAATAAAGCATTACATTCTTCATGTTGATATTTTCAGTGCTCGCTTAATATTCTTTCGGACGCTTTATTTCATTACCGCCTCTCTCAACATGCTGAACAACCTTGATAAATAGATCGGCCATCATTTAAAAAATAATGTTGAGTGAAATATAAAATGGCGACGGTGAAATGACAGCCCGCTACTTCTTCAAGGCGTACAGAGCGAGAAATGTACATTTCAGATCGACATTTTGCAATCAAAACGGCATTGCGTTCAAGTTTCAAACGTACCTAAAATATATATTATGGATTTTCAAAATTTCAACGTGTAAAGTCATTGTAACTTTCGTACTAATCGCACGGTCGTGGAATCACGTCCGAGGGCGCGCTCAACTAGGTACGCTTCCGGATCGCGCGCGAGATTTCACGTGCAAACGCGACTAATGTCTTTGCTCCAACTGAAGTTGGCAGTGACGTCCTGGCACTGCAATGCCATCATCAGCACGGGAAATTTGATTGAAACCAAAATGTGTTTTAAGCATATTGAAATAATATTTTATTATAAATAACCAGAGACCGCTTTTGTCTGGAGGTGATCTGTGGTTAGGAGGATATCGCGTCTAGATTATTTACTTATTAGATTTTTTACCCAGATTACATTGTACATACATATACATTAATTATTAAGATTATTCTCATCGATTGCATTATTTTCAAAAAATAATTACAGAAACCAAATGATTATATACCTATTTTTTGTTTTAATACTATATAATATTCTATATTCTAATTTATTGAAAAATAAATATATAAACATCATAGTATACATGCTTTTAGAAGACATAGCTGCTGCAGCACTGTTCCGAAGAATAATAATAATAATTTTGGTTTCCATGGTGTGTTATATTTTAATATCTATGGTGATGAAGTGGACGTAGAATAGAAATGAAGAAGAAATATAAATTTTGCTCTGCAATTGATTAAACATTTAAATTTAAAAGTAAGTAATATGATTTAAAATGAATATATTCACTTGAAATATCAGAAAATTATAAATATGAATTAAATATATTAATTAGAAAGATATACATATAAAATCAATTTTATCGAAAAATTTAATATATATCCCAGACCTGTGTTCTGAATAATTACAACTTCACAATAAGAATGTGTTCTCCTAATAAGAAAATTAAAAGTTAATCATAAAAAATTGTGCCTAAAAATATTGTTGCTTTTGACAGATATAAATTGTTAGTGAATAATGTTTTATTGAATTGAATAAACTATCTTTTAAATAAGCTAAGCATTTTTTTTGTAAAACCAAATTCTCGTTTTCAGTAAAGAAAAACATTAAAATATAATATAAATGTAAAAATGGCGCCTAACCCCTTCCACCTGACTTGGTTCACAAAGAAACCACGACTGTATATATGTATGTATTGTATATAACCATATTTCTATATATATTATTTCTCTTATCTGTATTATACATATCTACATTTTATTTACAAAAATTTAATTATTAAATTAAAAAGTTTGGAATGATATCGGATTCAGTTTTAATAATAGGTATTTTTAGTGACGGTAATTCGTTATGTGACTGTGTTTGTGACGATGATTGGTAACTGAGATTTAACGATGATTTTATGATCGATGATAACTAAGCTTTTACGGTTGGAAATTTATTTTATAATGTACCAGTTATTGCTCGAAGAATTACGAATTATCAGTCACCAATTATTGTTACAATTACAGTCACAATAATGGTTTAAATAACCATTTAACCATCATTAGTATCTATGTTGACAATGAGATGTACGGAACACAAAGAAAAAATACATAAATAATCTATTCAGGATCATCTTAGTGTAGTACATTAATAATAAATGTCAAAATATTATAAAAAGGGAAGAAGCAGTAAAATATTTGAAGTAGATGAACTAAATGATTTGTTCGCAACTTGCTGAACATTATTCGTTTTCGTAAATAATAGCACGAGCAATAAAGCGATTCAAACATTGAAAGGTGCAACAACAACAGCACAATAGCAGAAATAGCATTAATCACTGTGATTTGTTTGCTCCTTCCACATTATCGGTACACCAAAATTGATTGCTTTCTTTTTACCTTTCGACCAATTTCTTAGACCTTCAACGCAAATGTAACAATCTCTGTATGTAGTCCATGACTTGTTTTCATTTCCCAACTCTACACCTAAATAGACACTGTAAACTTTCCCAATTAAATTAATTCTATGTTTTTTAATCACAAACTCGCCACAAATATAACAAACCTTTTGGTGAGATAACACAACCATGGCTTGCTTATTAAATGCTTTAAATACTTTTAAGGACCCGAAATCCAAAAAGAATATTAAAAATACTTGTATTTTAATTCTACTCGTTTAATTTTCGTGAAACGCGTTTCGCCTTATGAGGGCATTATCAATCTAACCATTTTAAACCTAAGAATTAACATGACTAATGTTGTCTCTACCTCATTTATATAAAATTGTATAGCTAACTTTATATATATATTTTCATTAAAACTTCATTAGTGTTTGAGCATAATTGTTTTATGGAATCGTGCCAACATATAAAAACACATTACCTTTTATATATAAGTACTTAAAATTATATACCTGCACCTTTTCAATGGATTTCTTATAAATACAAGTTATTGATTTTTAGAACACATTCTTATTGTGAAGTTGTAATAATTCGAAACATAGGTCTATGATATTTTAAATAAATAATAGTTGGATAACGCACCTTTCCCGGTTTGGAAGGAGATCCAGGTTCGAATCCCAATGACGCAATAACAATATTTTTCGATAAAATTGATTTTATATTTATGTCTTCCTAAATAATATATTTAATTCACATTTACAAGTTATTGAATTTAAAACGTGCCCTCATAAGGCGAAATGTGTAGTACATACTAAAAAATAGGTGATTTTATTTTTATAAGTGTGATTATGGAGATATACAAACTTATCTCCGATACAATAAACGTTGTTTGTTGTGAAAAACGATACTAATATCACTAACTCGCAACTGTTTTCCCGCGGAGTGACCATGCGTACAGCACAATAACATGTGTCTATTAAAATAGAAAAAAAGAGAGGGGAGGGGGGTGAATCGTGTCTTGACAGGTAGCAAGAAAAACCTATATCTATAAAATACAGGCACGGCAACAGGAATGTTGGGGCCTCTCCCCTAACTTATTAACACAATCATTTATCCAAAAACATAACTTATAAAATACTAATTTAATGTTTTAATTATAAATATATACATATTAAATCAATTTTGTCGAAAATTATTGTTTTCGCGCTACCGAAATTCGAATCTGGATCTCCATTTCCAATCCGGGGAAGTACACTACCAATCGTGTTATAGCGCCAGTATTTTTCATGACAAATTTTCGAACCTATATGTTTCACTTTCACATAACTTATAATATATTTTCTGCAAATCTATAAATAATGAATGGCCAGATAAAATAATCATTTTAAACTATTTTGCTTTCTAAAAAGTGCACAAAGCAAGTGAGCAAGACACTCGCGCTTCTTTACTTACAAACATATTTTTATTATATAATCCAAAAGAGCAAAATAATCAAACTATTTACTATTTAAACGGTACGGTACGCGACCCCTTCGACTTGGGGGCCTGGCACAGTTGTCCTAGTCCTCCCCTGTCGCCGGGTCTGGATCGAAATGCCCACAGAGCGTGTTACGATAAAATAAAACTATTTTTTTTATATTAGCACTACACAAAAATTGACTTTGTGAAAAACTATAGCATCTCCAGGAAACGCTCCACTGTGCAGACTTTTCATTGTACGGCTATTGTATATCTTAAATCTGTAAACAATCTCAATAATAAATTTATATAAATCATAAGCAGCCGTAGCCATGTGAGTGATGGGTGGTTATTGGGGCACTGTCACTCACATTACAACATATACTTCATATTCATCTGCCATACGCTCGTACAAACATTAATCCACAAAACACTCTTTTATAACCGCGAATTTCTTACCAATATATTTTTTTTATATTCTAAAATGTAATATTAAGAGGTTATTAGGAGAACACATTCTTATCATGAAGTTGTAATTATTCAGAACATAAGTCTGAACATAGGAAAGAAATCCAGGTTCGAATGCCGGTGGCGCAACAACAATATTTTTCGATAAGATTTATAATTCTTTCTTTCTTTAATTTCTTTCTAATTAATACATTTAATTGGTATATTAATAGGTTCCTGTAATATCCCAACCATATTTGGATTATAGCTATAGTTCTTACGCAACCAACAGATTATTCGCTGATTTTTGATATTATGTACACGTTCTCGATTATTGTAAACCCTGTATATATCGTAACACCGTTCAGCTTTATATAATATAGAAATCGTTCGTCGCGAATTAAAATGTTCTAATTCTGGGGACAAAATTACCAAACCTTGGACTTTTGCTGACGTTTTTAACTTTTGATTAAAAATATATTTATTTTCTATCGTATTTTATTTTATGTGCACAATATCACATTAACACTAGAGCTTTAATCACGGATAAAACTTTTGTCTCGAAACTCGTGAACTGTCATTCATTGTGCATTGTATTTTGTATGCAAAACAACTTATTCATTTAAAAAATAATAATTATCCGTGTAAACGCACTAATGTGTAATAATTTAATTATAAATAATAATTATATTACTTCTATCTGTCTTGTATAGCAACATAAAACAAACAAGATCTGCTATTAATTCTAAAAGAGTGCAGTTATCCTATTAAAGTAAATTACTTAGCTTTTGTATTTTTTAAATGTTGGAGGGTTATAAACATTATTAATCCCCCGTCGGGCTGGGTTGTTCCTTGTTTTCAATATAATTTGTAGAAAAGCAGAACCTTGCATGTATTTCACTTCAAATGAATATAATTACAAATGAATGTAGTATATAGTAGTGTAGATTTTTCAAAATTACCAAAATTAAATTTTTAAAAGATTTTTCAAAATTACCAATACACCTACAATGATGTCACGCCCCAAGGCTTAGATTCACCAAAAACTTATCGATGTTTCTTTATTTACACTAATTCATAATTCATTATACATAATTCATTTCATTCAAAAATAGTGTTTTACTCTAGTGCATTTAATTATTAATGTTATTATAGAACTACCCTCTCGTAATCTGTCTTCTAAGTACTATATTTCAATTATTTTAAAAGAGGTCCATAAGTAGGATCGTAACCATATGGCTGCATCACACCCCTTTGCTTGACAAACTTTTATTCAATTCGAAAATATTTGCATTTGCAATTCAATTAAAAATGCATTTTACAAACATTTATTTTCTTTGAAAAAGGTTTTATCCATCTAAAAATGATCTACAGGATGACTCAAAAAAAGTGAGAACATTTCGTAAAATGAGATATAATTACATCAAAATTAGTTTAACTATATCAACAATAGCTTAAATAGTTTACTAATTTACTTACTTACCTTTTTACCTATATTACGTTTTATTTCGACAATTTCCGGTCGCCATCTTTGATTATTAATTTTTCCATTGTTTATATATGGTTTTTTCAAATTGTTGCCCAGAATGACAAAAATCACTGCAGAAGACCGTATTCTGAAAAAAAATTTGCGAATTGAAAAACGTAGGGGTGCTTGGAAAATGATCAAAGAGTTTCAAAACAATACCTGGAGTATAGCTAGACATTACAACAGAACGGAGCTCCATCTCACACAGCCAGAAATACAATCAACTTTCTTCGTTGTGATAATGTTAATTTGATTGAGCCAGGCATGTGGCCACCGAACAGCCCAGATTTAAACCCAGTAAATTATGCAACGTGGGGTGTTTTGATGATTTCTGATTAGCTAAATATTGTGTAAAAAAATGACATTAAGAATTATAATTAATTATATTACATTTTGAAATAACTCATGTGTTACGAGATGTTCTCAGTTTTTTTGGGCCACCCTGTATATCCTTGGGGTATGTATTATGAAAGCGTCAAATGAATGCGATTGGTTTAAAGTTCCCGGGGTTGTATTTAAAAATCGGATATTTACATAATTCCCTATCTCCTTATTGATCGCTTTCTCAGAATATTATTTATCTTTCATTGAACTTACGTTATTAATAGAATGTATGTCTATTCAGATTTTCGTGGCGTTTAATAGAAATTATTGTTTTTAACACAAATTAAATCTATTAATTAGAAAGACATACATATAAAATCAATCTATCGATAAATATGTATTTTTAACATAATTAAATAAATACACAACAAATTAGAGTACAATACTCTTAAAATAATATTTAAATCAGTCTGATAAGCAGTCAATAATTATCGCAAAATCAGTGTTGTGTGTTTATTGTATTATACATACCAAGAAAAAATCGGAGCAAAACTAAAAATTTTATTTACGTTGATAAAAAGTAAAAATTTAAAAATCATTGTGTGCAAGCATAGTAAACATAAAAGAAGTCAAGGGTAATATAATTTAATCAAAATAATAGCCGAGTACAAAAAACACTTCAAATTATTAATTTCTAAAAAAAAAAATATTTTAAGTCTGAGTCATTCTGGCAAACGGTATAATAAAGGACTTGTAAGCATGAGTCGTATTCCAAAACATTAAAGACATAATATATTAACAGAATTTAGATTTACAAAATGGACTATTTGTTTAATTCCCGAGGGTGGCGCAGCATCTTCTGTACTTAAAGAAACATTCACTGGTCTTAAAATATCTTAAAGATCATTCCATAAAACCCTTTAATAACTGTGGTACTAAGCTCCTGAGAATTTCGAGTTCTGTTAATAATCCTCTCATACAGAAATACCGGCGTGCCATTTCTATACACACTTACACATTGAACTGTGTTGTTTTCTCTTTGGGATCACCTCAAAGAATGGTCCGGAAAATTTCATTAAAAAGAAATTCATCCCCTCGGTAGGGAGGATGGTCGCCATGGTAACGGCATCAGCTGCCTTTGTTCCGCCGCCACCCCCGGCCCGCCTCCGGCCCGCCGCCCCCGCGCTCGCGGCACCCTTCCAGCCGCCCGGCCTCCCCGCCTCCCTGCCCCACAATGTATCCCTTTTCCGATGTTACCACCTACTACCGGGTGCTGTTAGGTTTTTAATGTATGAATTGGAATTTTGGTGTTTAATATTCGATACATTGTATCCACAACGCCATTTTGTAATATTTGAGTAACTTATTTTAATACTTTCATTGTCAAATGCCATTTAACAATTCATGGAACTAGAATTTGTCTATACAAATGTAATATATATATATATATATATATATATATATATATATATATATATATAGGGATGCTAAAGTTAGGTAAAGATAGCGATTTGTTGGTAAATATCGTTGTGATCAGGTGGTCATTCTACTCTGTGTATAAAATGCAATAGAAAATGTATGACAGCTTATTTCGCGCTTAAATTTAGAGGTGCTGTCATTTTCGCGACTTTGAGACGAGTCTCGAGATAGGTTTCATTCGTATATATGCATTATTACAGACAAACAGATCTATCTATTTCCCACGCACAGGTATTACGTAATAAATATGGTGCATATATCTTATTTTGGCCCATTTATTACCCTATTAAGGGATACCCAAGGAGAGATGTGTCTTATGACATACAATAAGTTCATTTTAAAGTCTATATGCGGATAGCGTATTTTTTTCTTATAATAATCACTATTTAGTTGATAATACTATAATGTGAGAAGGAAACTAGGAGAAATATATTCTGTGACCAATTAGCAAGATTCGTTACGGTCTCCTATCCGAGTAATGCAATGACTGTAGTTGTTATTTAATGAGTATTGAGTAACCTATCAAATTTTCACATAAATAAAAATCTTTAAAAATTTTTATCTTATCTAAGTTGAATATATGTAATAATATAATTGAGATTCAAAAAACAGAATGGCAGAGTCACGGGGAGATCTTCATCCAACAGCGGATTGACAATAGCTAATGATGACACGATGTACATTATTACCTTCCGAAGCTGAGAACGGATTCTGAGAATCTCGGAGAACAAAGGTTACCGGGGCTACTACATAATTAAGTTTGTAGTAGCTTGAAACGTTCTAAGAGAAATGTGGGTCTACAGACGTGTGCTAAAAATAAGTTGGACTTAGATTAGAGTACGAAATGAGAATGTAATACTAATAATAGTCAAGAAAGACAAAGAAATAACTAATTTCATAAAATGTATGTACTTTGACCATGTCGTGAGACACCTTGAGGCTGCATCTTACTATACCTGCAACAAATTAACGGACTGCGGAGATTTGGCAGAAGAAGAACGTCGTGGCAAAAAAATCTTAGCAATTGGATCGGCTAAACATCTGAATCTTTCTTTCGGGCAGCTGTAAAAATCGCAAACATTTACTAACGTAAAGAACTCGATGATGAAGGTCCCTTAACCGTCTCAAAATAAATTATTCATTTGTATCCATAATAATATTACCTTTCCCTATCTATATCTATAACTTTCTGGATGTGGTTTCAGTAGTGTCATTTGTGGCTGTAAAGTGCTTGCTTAAACAACCAGATCTGTGAGACGCAAGCAGGGAAGATTTCTAAAATGTTTTCTCCTTTATATATTTAATAACACAACGTAAATATATATTAAATTTAAAATGAAGTGTACATTCTTATTCCCAATAAAGACAATATACTCGTACAAATTTTACCTACCGTAGAAATTGTTTATCCGCGATTCTTAAATGTCATTTAGATGTCATTTTTGTTGGTTCGTTGTTGCAGCTAACTTACAAAGATGGAATAATTTTAATTACATCGATATTTTATTTATGTGCGGTTTGTTTTTGAGAAAGCTCTATCATTGAAATATTGATTCTATTGAGACCCAGACCAATCACCAGACAGAGACCGTCACCAATAGCCGTGTAGCGGCCACTACTGGCCGCGAAGAGGCCAATATAACCGATGAGACTCTGATCGCGCAGAAGTCACCAATGGCCGCGTAGTTTCCACTAGCCGTGCTCAGGGCTCAGCAATAAACAATATTGCTTATCTGCTAGTAAATAATTAATATTATTAGGAGAACACATTTTTATTGTGAAGTTGTAATTATTCAGAACAGACGGTCTGTGATATTTTAAATATGAATCAAATATATTAATATTATACCTAAAACTACTAACGAAATGTAATATTTTTTGTACTTCAAGTTGACAAATTAACAGATAAACATCGATATTGTGACCATATTGTACATACTTGTTTTTGATAATTCGTTTCAAAATATTTTAGGGGTTCGGTACCTAATAATATATATTTTTTATTTTAATGACAAAGTACTTAGTTCGTTTTACACTTGCGGCTCACATATTGTATGTTGTTAAATATTGTTTTTTTTTTAATAATGTTGTGGATGAGGTCCCTTTTTATTGACACACACTGTAGTGTTCAGTATACAAGACAGCAAACTTTGGAGCTGTTCGTGATGTAGCGTTTGGTAAAGAAACTTTCATCTGAAGTAAACAAATTCCCCCTCCCTCACACGTACTTTCCTCTCTTCGCGTATAATTTAGCACTGTAACGGAATTATGAAAATATGTTAACAGTGTATAAAAGTGTGTAAAAATTATCTTTTGACAAATAAATGGATGTAGTTTGGCGGTGATACATTTTGAAAGTTTTTCAACTCTACTTCCAATAACACTCAGAGCCTATTTTATTAGATTCATCCACTCATACTATAACAAATAATGAAAACTCTCCATGTTATGTTGGCGACATATATTCTGCAAGGTAGTGCTCTGTAAAAATCTGATCATTATTTGTAGTAGAAATTTTGGGAAATCAGTATGAAATTTATCATCCATTTGATAGTAACATAATATTGTGATGTGACATGAACGATGTATTCGAACCGTACGGTAACGCGAGCCATCCGTGCGCTCGAGAGCGAGTCGTGATTCAAATAAATTTTTCCTTTCCTATTAGTAATTTTGTTTTAGTCAATACGTATAATGGCTATGTACTGAATTGAATATTCGATTATTGGCGCTTCGTTTCTTCTTATACGGTTGTATAGTGTCGCAAATTTAATTGTAATGTATCGGGTTGTCTAATAAGTTTTTGCGGTTTTGTTTAATTACTTATTATAAAAACAAATTATTAAACCAAAATTACAACATTTCAATCAATGGTGTATTCTCCATTGTTGTCCAGGACTTCATCCCATCTTTCAACCAAATAATCAATGCATTTTCTATAAAAATCAGCTGTTCCGGTATCGAAGTACTTGTCAAACCAATTTCTTAGGTCATCGTCGTTGTTGAACGTCATGAGTTTGATCAGAAAGCGACCGAAGAAGGTGATAATCTGACGAAACGATGTTGGGACTATAGAGTAGATTCTGTAGAATTTCCCAATTGAGCTCAGTTGACCATTTGAACCTTGATTAAAAGCGAAAAAAATTATTCGATTTTCTTAACTTGACACTCCATTATTTAAGCCCATAAATTAATAAATGCTAAAAGGTACAGGAAAATGACGACACTTACATATTAGAGGAGAAAAAATACTGTCGAATAGTGTGTCATTTTTTGTCACAAAAAACAAAATAGCGAGAAAATAGCATGTCAATAAAACCGAAAAATTTTAATAAACGACCCAATATAATAAGATTTAATAATATTAAGTGCTACGATGTTTTATCGAATACATAGTAAAAAATATATTGGTATCTTATTTCAAATAATATTCACATTGTCATTGAAAAAACAAAATTGTGTTTTTAGACATTTATAAGGCATTATTAGGATCATAAAAAGGTCGATTTCATTTGTTCTAAGTTGTTTATCGCGCAGCCTATGTTTATGATATAATACACTTGATAATTTATGGTTCCTTGATTATGTTGGTAATAGTAGTTGCGCCTATTGCACGCCGCTGATTTTACGATACTTTGGTGGCTAAAGTTTGCGTGTACAGCTAGAGCGGGTTGAATATGAGGTACAATTAAATTAATATATATTGAGGCACAATTAAATTAATATATATTGAGGCATAATTAAATTAATATATATTGAGGCATAATTAAATTAATATATATTGAGGCATAATTAAATTTAAAACTGGGTTACATTATACAAAGTTCAAGTTAAACGACGTTCACTGAAGGCGGTGCCGAGATGCGTGCGAGAAGATGTGTATCCGAAAAGTTGTACAGGAAAAGAGTGAATGGTTCTTGTGGTTACTCAGACTGGTTAAATCGCAGTGTATTATTGCCTGCAATTTGACGGATACCAGTCAGATTGTATGGCTGTTGAGTATTTATTTATTCAGATCTGTGAGATGCGAGCGGGGCCACCACAATACTATAAAGAGCATACATAACTGATGTGTCTATTCTTTGAGATGAAATTAAAAAATGTATAGACTTAAATGTAAATACTTTGGAATTTTCAAGATTTGAAAATATCGTGTAAAGATTAGTATTTCACGATAGAGTAGATCCTGCTAATCACTAAATCTGGCAAATCACTCTTTGTTGAGCAGATCTGGTACCTTACTAGTAATTCACTTCAAAAACGTGTCAGAAATGCAATAGATCAAATGAAACTTATTTATTTTTGAGTATTAACAAACAATTTTCGTCGCAGTATCGGCAGCTCGCCTGCAGAGTGACCAATGTCCAATAAGAGCGAGACAAAGGTAAAGAAGAACTTTAACAATCTTTTCAGCAGCGTAACTAAAAAAAATTGGCCCCAATGCATAATGAAAAAATTACGCCCCTATATACGCATTGTTTATTTAAGATATAAGAATATTAAGTACTAGGTGTTCAGTTTTATTCATTAAAGTTACATTCTGAACATTGCAATGGAGCCAATCCTCAAAGAAGATGCGCCATCTTCCTACTCTTGAATACTAAAAATAAAATTGATATCTTTTAATATTCATATTAACATTTTAATGATAGATTTATTAAATTTTATTATTGGGAGAGGACATTCTTATTGTGAAGTTGTAATAATTCAGAACATAGGTCTGTGATATTTTAAATATGAATTAAACATATTAATTAGAAAGATATATACATAAAATCAATTTTATCGAAAAATATTGTTGTTGCGCCACCGGGATTCGGACCGGGTGCACCTTCCCCGGTTAGGAAAGAGATTCAGACTTGAATTTTATCTTTCTAATTAATATGTTTAATTCATATTTATATTTTATTTCTTGATGTGGTAGATTCTCAAAATTATAAGTTAAGGTTTGCGTAACGATACCAAAAGTTTTACGGAGAGCGCAAATTTTGGACCCCTATCTAACGTGTGCCCCAATGCACCGCGTTGGTTGCATTGGCGTAGTTTCCCCTCTGAATGTTTCATTGAATCAATCAACTAATGATGTTCTAGAGATGGAAGATCAAGTTGAAAAGTCTGATCAAACAACATGTTTCCTTACAAAATTCTTAAAAGCGATTAGGTTATTCGTCTTCTTTATCATCATCAGCCCTTCCCCTTCAAACTTTGCCACCAATTTCTGTCCTGTACAGCTCTTATTCATGCGAGACCAACATTTTTTCTTCAGGTCATCAGCTCACAGCTTTTATAGCTGATCTCTGCTTCTACTGCCTCTAGTAAATTATTTTAATTTAAACAGAGTACATATCGTTCCAAATCTTCTTAGTTTGATCGAGCAGGGAAATGGTGAACAAATTTTAGTAGCTGTCCATTTTACTTCGATTTTTATTATTAGACATATATTGTTGGTTCGTGAACCTTCAACTTGAAATTATGTATACATTATTATAAACATATTAACAAAACAATAAGAATCTTTAATAATTAATAAAATTAAACATTTGTACATACTGTATTACAAACCCGGCTTTATTAAAATGGATTCATTGAATATATGATGTTTTGGATTAAAATGCGTGTCTTAAAAGACACTTATTAAAATAGTCTCGTTCATTTGATTAGATTTACTTTAAGTAAAAGATATAGTAAATCGTTTACAATTCTTTTATTTTGTGTAGTGGTTAGTTGACGAATTGTTTTGTTAAGTTTTAAAAGACTAATTTGTATATTTAACTATCGACATACAATACATAATTAAAAATTGGTATCTTATATACGTATATATAAATTTGTAGATATATTCTTATGTTAATTTTGTAGATCAACAGACGACTGTATGAAAATGCCACGATAATAAAGTTTAGTATGACTATAAAAATGGCATCAAATTTTAAAGAAATTAAACTTCTATTAAAACTATCTTTTCTATTATTTTTTTAATAAATAAAAATGTTTATTATTTATTTAAACAATTGCTTAAAAGCGTACTGCCACACCATCTCCCGGAAAGCTTCGGAAGGAAAAGCGTTTTATGCCCCGTAGTGTACATTAGGACGAAAAGCATATGCTCCGCGTCGGGAAAACATATGCTCGCCAGGGTTGCCATCTACCGCTCGAAAACCATAGCATATTACATAAGCATCGTTAAATTATATCTCTTTTGAAAAACATTCCGCTTTAAATCACCGGTGTGTGCAACAGAAAACACCTGTTAATTAATCATTTTAAAATTATAAATAAAAATTATTAGTTTACATAATTTATTATATTTCTCTCAATATTTAAATTAATGGGATGAAGTGCATTAATTTATATAACCGTTAAAAAAAATCCTTATAAAACTTTTAATAGAAATATTGAGTTCTATTCAATATTACTTGCAATAATAAATTTCATATTTATGACAAATTTAGCAGTAGATAATATAAAAATATTTTCAAAAATATTTCAAAATTGTTCGTTTAAAATTCAATACCTAAATTTTTTATAAAAAATATTTTTTCATGTAATACTTTGTATGAAATAAATTAAAATAACAATTTTAAAAATTTGACTTGGTTTTTTAAGAAAATTTTTTTAAAGAAATTTCACAACTTTTGTACAACCATAGTATTTTGAATAAATTTACTCTGTTTTTCTACAAATTTGATATGACTGCCATCTAGCGACGAGAAGTATCCAAGTTCCACTCCTCAGTTGTCCGTAGGCCCGGCGTAGCAGCGTAGGTTTGTCAGAAACGTCGCCGCCACTGCCATCTAGCGGTTTGCCTAGCGCTCTCGCGAGCGGAGTTAGGGGGTAGTTTAGCAGTAACAGCCCAGTGGGATCATTGAATTGAACGACTCTTTATTTAGGAGTGGGAACCACCCCAAATTTAGCTCAAGGGCCATCCAGTGTGGAAAACAATGCATTGGACTTCAAACCAGAGCGGGCCATGTGCTCGTAACGGTTAACAAGGTAAAAATGATAAGTATACTATGCTATTTATTAGCAAGAAATGCATTATATAAATAATTGTAATTTAACGTGTGAATCCTCGGATTTTTTTTGACTCAACTTTAGACATTGTTTGATTAGCGTCCTAAAATTGTAAATATAATTTATCGTGTAGTCCCTTTATTATTAAATAGTTATAATAATCATTTGTATCGCATACCGTACTAGAAGCATGTCGCTTCGCGTCAATTATTTGTTTTTTCACACAGATCTCTGCCATTAATTGTTTTCATAATTTATTTCATAAATTAATTATATTTAATACTCAAATTTCATAACCAATTCAAATTTCTTTAAATAAAATATATAATTCAATAAATTTGAAGATTTATATGTGTATTGATTTAAGTTCATCAAATATAAATGGGTAATGGAAAAGATATATATTTAATATCAACAAAATAAAATTATTATTATTACTACAATATTTGCAAAATTATTTTGTAGCTTCATTTTATATTAATAATTAGACAAAATACTTTTTTTTAACTTGTTTTCATATTAGTTCTTAAGTATTCACCATTTTATAGTTTTGTTTTTATCTATGCTTGTATTTTTTAATTTCAGTGTACATTGTTTCCTGAAGAAGATACTATAGTGTTGAAACATTTAGAATAATCAATAAATAGTGGTTTAAACAAAATATTTTGTCTAATTATTAATATTATAAGGAAATGTATAAAAACAAAGTTTCCTTACTTATTTGGTTTATTTATAAAAAAAAAAGAATGACATTGAAATGTCGTATAGTTTATGATAAAAAATATTCTATCACTTACAAAGTTAAGTAAGTTCGATTTTTTCATCAAATGAGAATTATTCCATCCTGAGTCGTAATATGACCCATTTGACATCACGTGGTCTAATATTATTAATGTCTAATATTATTATTACTATGACTAATACACGTGGATAATCTTTATTATAAGAAGAATCTGTATTACTAAATCATTTCTTATTTTTATCAATTTATAGTAAGAAATAAATGTCCGCAACTAAACAGACATAAAAAAAACAACAATTAATTTAATAAACTAATAAATTCGTTTTATTTTCAAATAGGGGCACTCTTTATCAGGAATCTTGCAACTGAATATTGCGTTTTAATCTACTATTATACCGGAAAAAGACAATCTGCTTTAATGTGTTAGAACATTAGTGTAGTAGGCAGGGCACCGAATGAAGCGTTTTACTCTGCTGCCAAAACCCTCAGCAATAATTGAAACCCCTTCCTGCAAAAACATTGTAAATATATTAGTATTTACAAATGTAAGGTAGAGAATCAAAATCAGACATATTATGTTTTTATAGTTTTTGAGTTATGTACAAATATAAAGAAAAATAATTTCTACAAGACTAGCCTATCGGAATTAGACAAATATTGCTGAATTTCGTATAAAAACACATTTGCAAAATTTGCTTGTTACTTCAATCCCAGATGTGTCCAACTGATCGCAATTAATTCAAAACCCAGACAAATAAGTTTTCAGTCAATAAGACGACAGTATTTGATCATGTGACCTGTGGTTACTGATCATGTTCAATATGATCCCAAATGTTATGGTACAATGGTTTTTTTGCATTTAACTCGAAAACAAGAAAGTTGACATGTTTGCTTTTGATATTGGACCTCACAAATGTTGATAGATAGACGGAGCGTCGGCCATCTTGGATGATATACAGTATTGTTGCAGGAAAGATCAATTATAAATTGTGTGTAATGGTATTTTTATTTATTTTATATGGTTGTTTAAATTACTATTCGATGCCCAAGAATATGAACAACATTGTGGCATTCATAATTCAGATCTGCCCAAAACCGATATGGCAACAGTTGTTGCAGAGATAATCTCAATTCTTCTGAATTTTAGTACGTACTTAACGCAATATACTGTCAAAATATTTTGGAAACTAAAAATATTTTTCTTATTATTTTTGCGGATTATGACGTGGACAATCTGTCGTAATCTATTCCGGTCCGTGACATTTTTTGTCCAAAGTCCAGGAGCAAACTTTTCATAAATATCGTTACCAGGGTGATTCATCGTGTTGCCGATTTCCCACATCATCTAGCACTTCTCTGAACCGAAAATGTTTCATGGCGACCTCATGTCTAGGGACATGTACAGTTAAATATGTCACAATATGAAAAAGCATACATTTCCGGAATATCCATCTTCTTGCAATCCCGCCCTCTCAAAGTCCATATCTCAGCAGTACAGACAGGATTTTGACCAGTTACATTTTTATATTTCTGAATGTTTCGGTTATGTCAGTTTTTTTTTAAAGTTTTCGACAACACAGCACTTTTGTCACTTTTGTCGTAAATATTACCCAATTATTTTTGTCCAACGATTCAAAATTAGAACTACAGGACACTAAGCTCCCCCTGGTGCCACGGTGCGAAGCGACCCCTGCATAGTCGACAGTGCCCCCCTCCCCGTACCCCCCGCTCGAGCGGGGTTGGGGTGGACTACCCTTAACAACTCTCCACCACCCTTTAGCGCGGTTCGCGTTCATCCGATACGAGACGCGGCGCTACGGAGGAGAACGGACCCCAAAGTTTTTGGCGATCTTTAGAAATATTAATACCATACTATTTTTTATATTATAACTACCACCTACACAGCCCTACTAATAAAACCTGTTACATCATACGATCCCTGCATTTAATATGTTTTCTGGTTTCAAAAAATATTAATGAATTTAGTTAATTAAAAAAAAAATTAAAATCTCCCTGACAGATTAACTAAAAGCTGTTTAAAAATATCGTAAACTCTATTAATAATGGTTTTATAAAATTTGCTCAGTGATAATAAATTATATCAAAAATATAATATACTTGTATAACAATTTGACAACACAGTCAAGATGGTACATTCAAAATCTTTTTGATTTCAATTAGGTTTTAGAGGCACTCCGGCATCGTATATATGAAAATTAAACGCAAGGTAAAAGTGATAGAATATACAAATATTTCATAAAACATCTAACAATTTCTTTTACAGTTTTCTTAACAAATATTACGAGATACTAGCTGAATTAACATATCCCATGTTAAAAACTTATTCTAGGAGAAATAAACTTCCATGATGGCTTTCGAAATTATTGTATTTAACAGTGTCCTTTGTCTTCAAAATATGGGTAGGTTAGGCACATAGATTTACATACATAATACTTTTCATTCTGCCAATATCTATGAAATAATCAACCTCACTATACATATTAACTGTAAGTGCTCAGTTGCTAGCTAATATTTTCATGGGAATGATTGTGTACATTAATTAAGCCAGTTCTTCGCGATAATAATGACGATTCTACTTAAAGGTGATAAAATTTTCTTCTCGCTTTTAATATGTATAAGTTTTGTCTTCATTCTTTAAGCATCTTTAACTTAACTTGAAGGAAAAGAATACCTTCGTACTTTGGGTATGTTGCTAGAAGAAATGGATACAGTCCGGATAAACTAATGCTGTACATGGACGTGGAGCGAAGGGTCGAACTGCAACATAATAGACAGCTGAAGTCCGAGACATAACCTACACCTCGCACTAAACAAAGTGAAGATTGGAAGCAAATAGTTTGCGTTGTTGAAGCAAACTGCTGAATCACGACGCGTGAAAGAGGAGTACCAATAAGAATTTGATACGTCGCTTAGCATCATCAGCACATGTTGCCTAAAACAGTGACCAAAATATCACCCTCGAGATGATAGTCTGCTAATCGATTTGAGATATCGTTGCATTTTAAAGCTTTTAGTCATGTCAAACAGAATCCGCTTCCCTACATACTTTAATTTTTAAGATTAACAAAATCAACTATGTAGTTAAAATCCATTATTTTAGATTGTTAACTTTGTTTTATTAACCACTTAATGAATTAAATACATCTACCGGTTTCGAAAAATATCATTTACTTCTTCAGGATGTCATTAACTAATCAAAAACATATGTTATATTGTTTATTTAACAGAATTTATTTTTAAAAAATAAATTTAGTGTCAAACTTAAATTGCTATTTGATGATACAAAATTATTAGAATTTTTTTTTTAGAATGGGATATGTGTTTACTTGGTTATATATAATGTTTTGGTTAGATTTATACGCTTTATTTATTTCCAATAATTCCAAACTATTCAATTTAAGACATTTTTTACATGTAAAATAGACAATCCCAAATTTTGACCAAAAGTATGATCATTTTCTAACAGAGGATTAGCAAACATTTAATTCATTAAGTGGTTAATAAAACAAAGTTAACAATCTGAAATAATAACCTATTTAATTATCAGTGATATTATAATAAGTAAAAATTAAAAAATTACAGATAAAATAAAATAATTCATGTCAATATATATGCAACAAAATACGAAAACACACTTCATGTCCGCCGTATTAGGTGAACACCCGTCTCAAGGCAGTCTATGTGAATATTAATTTGTATGAAAAATAATGCCTGAACGTAATTTTTTTTATTTTTTGTATCTACATATTTTATTTACTTTCGTGTTGCATACATTTGAAGATAGATGAGAATGAAGTATATATTATAGAAATGAACTTATGAAAAATATTTGAATTTAAAAAGTTTTTTTTTATGAAGATGTGTATGTAGAATACATGTCACATCAATATATTTTAATATTAAAAGTGCTACGAGTTTGTGCTATAAAAATAGAACTAACGTGCTGGTCTCCCGGGATAAGTCTCACTCAAGGTCTCACTAAGCGAAAATCATCACTAGACCGACAAGCACGTAATTCGCTGAACACGTTACACTATCTTTAAACATAGTACCGTATTTATAAGACGTTTTTATTCTCACACCATTGGATAATAAAATTTGTTGGATATCAGCATAGAAAGTTTTCAATAATATGTACAAATTAAAGGTGTCAAGGAAATTATTACACGCCACTGACTAAATTATTATATACGCCACTGACTCCCTCTCCTGTGGCAAGCGCTTGTCACGGAGCATATTTGCAATTTGGTTGTTGCTATTTATTAAATGAGTAATGGCAGTGCCCAGATATAATATAACTAAATTAAATTTTGAATATTTTCTAAAATATCGTGGACTACGTCTGTTTCACCCTGTATATGAACATTCTGAGTTGTAAAATCTACAACTATTCCAAATGTAAGAGAACATCAATTATTATAATCATTTCAATGATAAACAGAAAAAATCAATCTATCGAAAGAATGTAATATTAACTCGTTCTCTCGGCAAGAGAATGATCCGGGTTCGAGTTCTGATGGTAACTGTATACTATAGATTTTTCTGTGTATCTTTTTGTGTATCATTTGTTTTAATTATTTATCTAAAAACTGCATTATAAAAATTGCAACATCACAATAAAATTTAATTTAATTTTGGCTATATAGGTGATGATTGTCTCAATCGTATTCATGTTCTAGTTATTTTTCTTACGTTCTTATTTCGTTTGAAAAATAATTCAATGCTGATATTTATTTCAATATTTATTTATTATTATTACACACGCCCTATTCAGGAATTAACTTTTTTTTTAATAATAAAAAATCTCATCAGAAGCGCAATACACAAAGAAAAAAATTTATATAATATCGGCATGTTTTCTCATAATCAAAATTATTAAAAAAAAAAAAAAAATGTGAAGTAGAGCAATTTATCGGTCACCATTGAGTTGAGACACAAAAAATGTAATAATGTGGTCCTATGAAGAGTTAAATTTATAGCAAAAAGGTCGACTACCTCCGCATATTCATTCCCCAAAGATTGCAATCTGGGGACTGCGGAGTTAGCTAATGCATGAGTTCTGACATTACCTCTGTAATAGAACAATGAATTGTGTCTCGATGACCTCAACGGTGCGTGAAAGTCAAGCAGACCAACAATCTGGGGGCAGTCCATCATACCATTGATGATCCTGTATAGAAATATAAGATCGGACATCGTACGTCTCATTAACAATTTTAACAATTTCAGACGTCTAAGGAGATAATCCTAATTGAAAATAATCGTAGTAAGATAATTGCACGCTTCTTTATTTTTATAATCTTTGATTTACAGTAATTATGTAGATATGTATGACAGGTTCCTCCTAAAGCTAATATTCCGTATTGCATAATTGACTCGACCGACGTACGCTACACAATGTATTATTTGAATCGCTGTTTCAGCTGTTCGCGGAACAAAGCGGTGAGCGATTTTCCCTCCCCTCCGGCGAACGAGAGCGCTCCTCAAATTCCCCACCAAAATCCCGTGTAGCAGTTACCGCAGCATCCAGTGGAGCCGCGGCGGTCGGCGGCGGAACTAATACTTCACTCGCGGCACTCACACCAGCGCGGGGCCTGCCCCTAAGTGAAAGATAATCGTCACCCGACCCCCACCCTACCCGGCCCAGCCACCCTACCCAGTCCATCCCTCGCCGAGCAGCGGTAGACATCTTTGAGTGGAAATCGCCACTAGCGGCGTTCGCTTAGGTAAATAATTAATACCCGTCAAACGGAATTTGCTCGCAGTTTGAAATTAGAACCCAGCTATTTTACACGACGGGAAAAACATTTTTTTAAATATTTTTATGGCGGTTGGGTGGCATTTTGGCGGCCAGGGATTTATTATGTACGGAGAATCGGCGTCTCTGATTGTATTTACATTTTATTGAACAGTTTCCGATTGATGTGCGGTGACATTATCCGGGGATATTTTTAAAAATAAATAGTTAATTCATAAAATAAATTATTTGTGATGTGTTTAACGGTGACAGTGAATAACGCGATCTGTGATTTCTAAAGTGATAGTTGAAATACTTCAAAAAATACATTCAGCAGGTGAGGTACTTAAATAAATAAAATATTATTTTTCATTCTGAAATTAATTATATACGTTTTTAATATTTTGTTCTCAATAATAAGATTGTTAGTTTTAGTTTATAAATATTTTAAATGAAAAAAATATGTTTTATAAGTAAAGTTACGCTATATTAAAATAACATTATAAAATTACTGACTTAATACTATTTTTGAAAGATTTTATTTCATATATGAAAAATTTGTATCGTTAATTTTGGATTAAATAATTGTTTTTATTTTATTTTCTATGCAATACACGGCTTCAAAGTGTTTTTTTTATTCTTATAAATGTTGTAAAGCAATTTAAAGGGCACTCATCGTGTTACCATTTATTTCAAAAGTGTTTAGAAGTTCAAACACAATAAACAGTTCCTTGCACAAAGTGAAATTGAAGCGAAATCTGATGGTGTGCGCCATCTATCCGCGTTTCGTATGAACTAATATATAAGTGAAGTTCAACATTTTTCCGCAAGGAGTGCTGTTTGATTTTTATTAATCTTAAATGTGTAATCTGTTTATTACGTTGTTTTCATCGATCGTATTGCGCATTAATTAAATAATTAATTGGCAATTAAAATCTTCATAAAATGATATAATATTATTCGAGGATTATTCATAACACCATAGGCGAAAATTGGACGAACGGAAGCGTCCAAAATAATAGCACAAATAAAATAGATCCCAGGGTGGGGGGGCTTAATTATTGTCAGCTTTTTGGCGGTGGATTATAACATCGATTACGAACGTTCTCTCCATTAAAACAAATGCGTTACAATAAATTCATGTATTTCAAAATACTGAGCCTACGAACGCAATCGCTGTTGGCGGAAAAACACAACCTAGTCCTTCCGAAAATAACAATGTATTAATTGTTATCCAAACACTCAAAAATAAATTGAGGATGAAGACATTTACGTCCGTGAGATATTTATGTTTTGAAAAAACCAACATTTGTCAAATATTAGAACTTGTATCGTTATGGCGGCAAGATTGGTTCTACATTCTTTTTCTTGTGCCATATCTGTTCACCGGACGTTGGCTATCATCACTTTGTTTATTGGGTCCCGGAAAAGCTCTACAGTAGACTGGCCAAGCCATTGTCTTAGGTTTATCAGCCTTGATGTTCTCCTTTTTCCAGGGCTTCGACTTCCAGCAATCTTTCCCTACACTATGAGTAGTGATGGTAAACCGTTACTTGACTGTTGTTATGTCGATGATTGGTAACTGAGATTTAACTGTCGGAAGTTTACTTTCTAATGTACCAGTCATTGCTCGAAGAATTGTGTTAATCTTCGTTACAATAGAACATAATCACGGTCACAATAACAGTTAAAATAACGGTTTAAATAATGATTTTTACCATCACTGATTACTCGTTCTTCTCCGAATGTCTCATTACATGTCCGAGATATTGAAGTTTACGGATTTTTATTGTTTTAATAGTTATTTTTCTTTATTAATCCTTATTTGTAACTCTATCCATCCAGTTTAATTTGACCATTATTTGGTAGATCCATATCCCAAAAGTTTCAAGTTGCCTTATCATTTCTTCGGCAAGAGTCCATGCTTCCATTCCATAAAATAATATCGAGAACACATAGCATCTCACCATTCGCATTCGTAATCTAAGGTTGAGTTACGGATAAAGATTGCACAAGTTTGCTCAATGCGGCATTTGATTTCAACAGAAGGATCTCATCTTTAATTTATATTGCAACACAGTTATGATAATATTTTATTTTCTCGTTTTTTATCTTTTAGCCTTTTCCATGGACCACGGTCAGTATGGTGGCTGGGCGGGCCCGGCGGCATCAGGGAACGGAGCGGGAACAGAGGCCGCCCAGAGTCCGCCGCTGGGCGCGGGGCGCCGCACGCCCCTGGGCGCCGTAGGCCTGGGCGGCTTCTACCTGCAGGCCGGCCCCAACCTGCCGCCTACGCTGCCCGGTCTGCAGCAGCCGCCCACGCACGACGAGAACAGACCGGAGCCGTCAGCCAGCCATCACTCGCATAGGTCAATACTTGCAACAACATATTGAACTGTCATTATTGATTTTTATTTATTATTTGAACACTATCTGATTTTCATCCTCCACCCACTCCGCGTTCAGCATCTGAAGTTTACTTTGCAGTCAGAGACGGACTTACCCTCGAAAGGTCCCTGGGCTAAAAAAGATATCCCAATAAGAGCGCCGTATTTAAATATCACGCCATTTTTTTTGTAAGTTTGATCTAAAAATTTCATATGTGCCAACTGCCAATTTTGCGAAATGGCATGTTAATACGTATATTAAAATAAATACTATGTTCCTTAGAACGAATTATTTATGCAATAATATAATGAAAATTTAGCATTAAATACTAGGTTAGGTTAGGTTATTATTGTAATGCACAGATAATTTATTTTGTCTCTTAAAATAATTCCCTATTAAATCGTACCCATTAGTACATATGGATAGTACATGAAAAAACAACATTATTTTTGTTGAAACTTCGTGGAATTTTCGGTCGAAGTAATGGTCTAAATGAGTCATCAATTCGAAGAGGAAACTGCTTCGATTCCGGACAATATGTCATCCACACGTACTCGTAGCGGGCGTTCACTTGAAAACATACCCGCTGTGAGAGAAATTATTACTGACAGTGACTCAGGGACATCCATTTGTCATCGTTCGCAAAAATTAAACATTTCAAGAAGCGAAAAAGTCTATATCTACATGCTTACAACATCCAAATTACTCAAAAAAACCAGCAAACCATTTTGAGTGAAGATAATCTAAATGCGGCGCTCTTATTCGAACATCCTATATATACAGAGTGTAGCAAACCTAGTTCACAATATTTATGGGTGAATACCTGACAAAATTACGAGTTGAAATATGTTAAAGGAATATATGCCTAATCTCAACCTTGTCAGAAATATAAGCATTTAAAAAAATCGTAAAAATGCAATTATTTCGATTAATAATAGAAAATTATATATTGAATACTAAAAATGGAAAATCATCAAATGTTAAGCGGCCGGACTATTTTTTGTTATACGAGCTAGGGCGTAAAGATAAGTTAACATTTAATAATGGGTAAATTTCACAAATATTTATTTCGAAGTACATAGTAGCTTAACATGATTTTGCAAATATTAAAAATAATAATATTTTCCGTAACGGTGTAGAATTTGTACAAACCTATTCCTTGAGCATTTTTGACTTGTAATTTAGTCACAAAATATTGTGAACTAGGTCTGTTACACCCTGTATATTGTGGGCTCACAAAATCATAATACTTAAACATAATTAAAAAGCGTTTGTATATAGTAATATTCTTATTATATACAAACTATTGATATTAGAACCTCGGTATCCCTACCAATTTGGAGGCTATAGGCCATAGTCCTGTTAGCGGTGTCTACATATCGCAATGCTTATTGACAAACTAGAAACCTGTCCGTGGGAGCTTTCTGAAATAGTGATAAATAATAAAGGTTGTGGCAGGAAAGATAAATTGGCACTCCCTCAGTTTATAGGGGATATATGGCGCGTGATCCACGTAATCCGCGAGCAAAACGACGACGCCACCATTCTATATATTTTGCATTCAGTACACACATGCCTTTAAGTCTCAGAAATCAAAGTGCCATCAAGAGATCACCGTGGACACGAGCCATTAGAAAGACGTTAACTTCTTCTCTGATCGATGTTAGATTAATGAACATTTAAACTAACGATGTTACATAGTTATAATAATCCATGGAGATTACAAAACTTTATAAAGTTCTCGAGTATTTTTTTGTCAGTAAAATATAATTGTGTTTTTTTTTCTAGGATGTCGTCTTCCCAGAGAGGGGTAGGTATGAACCCCGGGATGGGAGGGGGTAAACAGAAAGGCAGACAAGGGAAGAGTGTGAGACTTAACATCAATGCCAGAGAGAGACGGAGAATGCACGATTTGGTAAAACATCATTCACATTCGTAACATCGATTTCTTTTGAAATTGGAAAAAAAAGAATTTTTACAAATTTCGAACCTTATTAGGGCGCGACTTTCAATAATAATAATAATTAGAGCTCTTTTAACGAAAATGTGAGTTTTTATTATTCATTTATACAGAAGTTATACACTAGATTTGACCTTTTTTAAATTATTACTTACATAGGACCTTTATATCCAATTAAAATTAATAAACTGAATGTTATAATTAAGACAATACAAGCATTATAAGAAAGACGGCGACCATTAGATACATTTTTCGCGTGCCACAAAATTGTCTAAATACGCGACTAGTGGTGATCGCTGCGCGGTCAGGCTCTCATCGGCTTTCGTCGAATGCTCGCTGCTAATACTTGCGTGATAATAACCAATGGTGGTGACCACTCGCAAGACTAATCGCTGCGCAGTCAGGGTCTCAATAAAATCTATATTTTAATCCCTATTAGCTATCCCCAAAACAAACCAAACGTAAATAAAATGTTCTATGTAATTAACATAATTCCATATTTGCAAGTCAGCTGTCGAAATGAACAAAAATTACATCTAAGAACCGTGGGTAGACAATTTTTATGGTAAGTAAGATTTCTCCCTTACCATAGACAGAAGAAAAGATGACAGATGTCAATATACGATTTCGCTAAAATATATATATTTTTTAATCGTAATAAAGACAATGTATACTTCATTTCAAATTGAATATATATTTACGTATTGTAATTGAATACTGATATTAAAAACATTTTCGTTTTTGACATGTTCACGTCTCACAGACCTGTCCGTTTAATCAAGCACTGTACAGCCATAATGACACTACCGATAATGATACCACTGAAGCCTCCACATCCAGAAAGTTATATATATAGACAAGGAAGCGTAATTTTATTATAGAAACTGTATTTTGACCTTTGATTTTTAGATTAAATCTATTTTATTTATGATACGGTGAGATTTAGTTATGACACAATTTCCTTTCCAGAATGACGCTCTAGACGAGTTGCGAAGTGTGATCCCCTACGCGCACTCTCCATCCGTGAGAAAGCTGTCCAAGATAGCCACTCTGCTGCTGGCCAAAAACTACATCCTGATGCAGTCCAACGCGCTGGAAGAGTTAAGAAGGTAAACGGATAATGGGCGAGTGTCAAAATATAGATATTACAAAACTGATTGACATTTTTGTTTCAGATTATCTACACATCCGATTAATTTATATTATATACGTATGTATGTACTAATGTATTACGAAGAGTTCAATTATAAAATAACAACGCGTTAATCAAGGCCAACATTGAGACAACTGGGCCTAATCGGGCCCTGCATTTTAGAGTGAAAAAAAGTAAAAAAATAGAGAAAAAAAAAAGAAAAGCTGATTTTTTATTTATGTTTTGTTAAACATAATTATTGTTAAACATAATTATTGTTAAACATAATTATTGTTTAACATAATTATTGTTAAACATAATTATTGTTAAACATAATTATTGTTTAACATTTAAAATGCGAGGCCTCTGCGTGGCGCTGCGATAAGATGCGGTGATATTTCTTGTGCTGTGAGTAATATTGATTCGTGTATTATTTTGCGGTTACTAAACTTTATGTTTAAATTTTATCAATTAATTCTTAAAGTAGATGTACAAACTACGTATTTCTATCGAGTCCCACTTTTACTGAGCCGGCCCTGATGTTAATAACAATGATTCATTCCACATCATCATTTTTTACTCTTCTTTCCATTCTATAACGTCAGATTAAAATTCTAAAAATATAAAATGGACATAAATAGACACCTTAGTGCCAAATTAATATTATTCTAAATTATATAAACTATGCTATAACCTATATATCAACCGAAAGAATTATAAAATATTTTATTTATACCTTTAACACACTGTGGCAGCGGTCGTCAAACTTTAGGACCTCGCGGACTAAGTTCACAATTTCAAATCCCGCGAACCACTAAGAGGATTCTTTTATATGTTAAAAATATTTAGAAAAAAAATTTATCAAAGAACACATAAAATGCACCAAGTTAATAAAATAAAACTATTAATTGTGACCAAATTATAAAACCATAATTGTAAAAATAAAACAATTAAAATATGTATTTTTTATTTATTATCTTTGTTTTATTAATCACTGAATTGAGTTTAAATACATCTACCGATTTCGAAAAATACTATTTTCTTCTTCAGGATGTCATAACTAACTAAAAATATATATAAAAAAAAATTCCTAAAAATTATTTTAATAAATTTATTTTTTAAATAATTGTTTTTTTTTTTTAAATTTTAAAAATAGATTTTGGTGAAGAAACAATGATATATATTTTTAGTTAGTTATGACATCCTGAAGAAGAAAATAGTATTTTTCGAAACCGATAGATGTATTTAAACTCAATTCAGTGGTAAATAAAACGAAGATAATAAATAAAAAATATGAATTTTAACTACAAAGTTAATATTGCTAATTTTAAAAGAATTAAAATATGGTTTATTTATATTAAACTTTTAGTTTGCTTAAAATATAATTATGGATGTTTGGTACCATGTTTTGATTACCGTCACACATATAAAGGCCTTTTCACATAAATAAGTTGTAAAGTATTAAATCAGAATTTTCATCGTCTTTTCACTGAGCAAATGGAAAGTTAAAACTGAAGTCTTGATAAGGATTAATGAAATTTAGCTTTGAGAATGTCGTCAAGCGATAGGTTGATGAGGTTTTCTTTTAGATTCACGCTTAAATTACTATCTTGAAAGTTCGTTGCAAACGAATCTATTATTTATCCATATATTAAATCTGTGACAGATGGAGGGGTAGTCAGTTAGACGGTTAGACATGCAGACACAACGAATTAATAGGCGTTTCTGGTTACTTCGAAACGTTAAGACCTGTAGCTCATTATCATAGGCCTTAATACTCGAAGGTTTGAAAATTTAAAAATGTATTAAAAAATAAGAAATTTGACTGTAACATCTAAGTAATTTAACTAGAATCATAAAATGCATGAATTACAGAAGACATGGAGTACAAATGTACATAGTTTACTGTAATAATATCAAAATTACTTACGAATGTTTCTGACGCATTTTTATTATTTAACCTTTCCCTTGCGGTGCTAAAATAAAAACGCGCGTTACGGTGCTGTAAACTCAGTGTACATGTATATGTTTGCAATTTTTAAGTCGGATAAATATGAATATTTTACATTTATTACTTATGTTAATCATTAAAATAATAGTTGACATATATAAGTAAATTTTACATCAATTATTTTTTAAAAGTGCGAAAAAAGAGAAAAAACATTGATCATCACAAACGACAGAATAAGACACGTCTAACTCGAACAGCGCACGTATTCCCACTAAGTGACGATCGGCATCCGGTACCTCACGCCCCGCGCACCACTCTGCACGTACACATACATGTATTGACAAATTCACGTCGGGTTCTTCGAGAAGACATATTTTATTGTTGCGTATGGTAAATATTGATATATTGTCATTATTTTATCCAATACATAAATATATTACGGAGGAATGCCGAAAATATGAACTCTGTTCTCAGTATATTTATAAAGATATTCACATAATTAGAGGCAATGTTAAATCAGTTTACATCATCGGATAGGAAAGGTTAACTGGCGCGCGCTCTTCTCATAAAAACTGACACGATACTAGCGACGGACAGCGAGATACCGGGAGGCTGCGATCAAATTTAAGTATGTGGGTGTATTTTAAATATGATTTTTGCTTCTTAGACTTTATTACCCGACAAGTCTTATTACCCGCACCTACTTTACATTAATTTATGATTAAGAATGATCTTGAGTTATAGGAGGGGCTTTCAAATTTAAATATAAAACCAATTACACAAAAACATAGAAAGATACACAGAAAAATATATTCGTATGTATCGAAAAGTTCCCATTGGTAACTATTCTGTACATATCACTCATTGTCCCGACAAGATAAAGTTCCGGGTTCGAGCCCCGGTAGAAACTATATATTTTTTCGACAGATAGAATTTTTCTAATTTGTTCTAACTTCACAATAAAAATGCGATTTCATTAAAATACGATATAATTAACATTTGAAAGAAAAGGGAAAATTAATAATATTAAGTAAAATACGTTGAAGGGTAGTAGAAGCATGCTATAGCAAAGATATTCATTTTTTAATTGGAGAACTATTTTTCCATTTGTATTTGATTCTATTTTATTTATTTTTTAAGTTTATTATATAGTCTAGGTTTTGTTCCCAGTCTGGTAAATCTCTGAATTCTTTCTTCAAAACACGTCGAACTTCTTTGGAAATAGATCAAATAATATTGTTTCCTTCACTCTTCTGTTGCTTTCAGGTTGATAGCATATCTTCAGGGCACGGCCACCGCCGCCGGAATAGTGGCCCCGGCCGGATTCGAACTCGGAGGCTTCCCAGCGGCGGCTAAACTGCTCCAGCAGCAGCAAATCCTGCTTCCGCCATCCGACCAGCCCACGCCCCTCCAGCTGCAAGACAGCAGCGACTCCTGAGACTTGCACATCAAGCAGGAATATTAAAGTCTGAGAGCTGATACTCGAAGCGATCATTGTGTTCAGATTTGTGTTACTATTAATAACACCCAAAGCACATTTGAAAAATCAAAGATTTCTTATTTTTCTGTCGTTGTTAACATTAACCCACAGTTTTAAAGATTTTAAATCAAATGCAAATTCCTGTGAATCTTAAATAGTGGCTTGTTGTTGAAGCAATTTCTAATATTTAAAAACTAAAAGTTTGAAGAAAGAGTTATTTTTTCAATCTTCAGGTTATCAAACCAGCTGTCTTTACGTCTGATTCAATTTTGAGTAGTTCGAACGTCGCGTACCTAAAAAAAACATTGGTTTACTCATTTGGAGTGATCGTGTTAATTACATCCCTGGCTAGCATAAATACGTCTGTAACATCTCATCATAATCAATTTAAATCAAATATTCTCATGTATGCTGAAATTCTCATTTAAATTATTCTCAAACATAAGGAAAGTTTCAAATTTGTCGGTAGGATTTGACATAAAAATTCTGGGAATATAAATATGTAAGTATCATTTAAGAGTCAATTTTTTGATATGAAATACAGACATACCTCCCTTATATGGTGGGTTACGTTTCAGATTACCGCCGTAAAGCGAATCGCAGCCCTTATCATTTTCCAGTGCGTATAAAAGCGTAGAAACATGTTTACACAGTTATTTATTAAATGCATAATAGCTCAAAAAACCGAAAAAAAAAACAATAAATAAATGCTAAAGTTGACATTTTTACGATACGAGCAAGTTCACATCACGTCACTTTAATCGTGTCACGTGTGTGCCGCAGTGTCAACACTGCGCCGTAAGAGCGATACAATTTTGAAAATAATAATTATGAATTAATATGTTCAAAGCCTATTTATTAGTGAAGAGCCGTAAAGTCAAACGCCTTAAAGCGAGGTATATCTGTATTTAATGTAATAACAAAAGAATATTTAATATATAAGTATTCTTTTTAGCTAATTATGTAAGCATATTGCATATAATAGATACCTTAAATATAAAATATTCATTATTTCAAGAAGTTTAATAATGATTTTGTAAAAATGTGTGATCTAGTCAATCGTATAAAGCAATCTACATATATTTAAAAAAAACTCTATATAATTGTATCAGTAACGTCCAGTAATTAGGTAGGTATAAATAATAGTTTATAATAATTGTATGAGTAAAGATGTAAATATGCTTGTTAGCTGGTTTACCCTAGTTACTATAAGTTATTAGTTATAGTTATTAAACCTCAAATCTTATAAAAATACGTATTTTTTTGGTAAATTATTGATTATTGACTTGTAATATCTTTTTTAATTCCGATAATTATAGCAAATATGACTAATGTGAAACTTTGCAATGTATATCTGACATAAATTATACATAATATTACTTCTATAATATAAAACGAAAAAATAATATAATTTTACTAATTTAAAAAAAATATCTTTCACCGTATTTAGGATGAATTTTTAAAATGATTTCTTCAACCAAAATTAAATATTACATTCTGAGAATACATGGATAAATATCGGCCGTAGAAAATATTTTCAAACTAAAGTTTTAAAAATCAAAAGGTGCCTGTCAATTAACCCTCGAGTCGAGAGAAGCAATGAAGGTTCTATTTTCTCTCTATTTGCAAATACAGCATTAAAGTCACTGCCATGCCTACGTCATATCTGCAGTGTCACGCGTCGTGGGCATGCCCATTAATATGTCTTCATCTGAATAATGATAAAACACACATATATTTCAAAAAATAATCTCCATAATTTTTTTGTCATATTTTTTTATTTTATACAGATTATATGATGTAGAAGTGAACGATTTCAAATCGTTTAATTATTCATGTTTAATATTGTTGACAGGTTAAGTATATTAGAAAGTGATTAGAAAATGTGCCAAAAATAGTTATTTTGTATTACATAATTCAATATTCACAAACTTGTAATATTATATTTTGTAAAGCAGGACTAGATTTACTATACGGTCAGAAGGGATGTAGCCCAGGGGTCCCAAATTGGTAGGAGCTCCAGTCCCCAAAAATAAACTCACGAAATACTCTCAACGCACCTGCAATCGATTACCAAGGTTATAGGTGATAAAATATAACGCCAAATTTATTAAATTCACTTGCTCTGATATTAATTGAGTCCAAAATAATAGAACTTCAAGAAATAATTAGTGATTTTACGAACAAAAAGCAAAAAGAGTACTATTTAAAAATGTAACTTATTTCAAATAACGTTTTAAAAGGCTATTTTTGGGCTTCCGGGGCCCCTGCAGGAGTAAATCTAGTCCTGTTATTAAGGTATATGTTTCGATTTTTTTAAAACAGAGCTACGCATTAGATGACAGCTTATATAACTATATATGTTATGTTTACATCAGCTTTGAAACTGTTTTTCTGTCATGAAATAAAATCATTGTCCCTTTCTGAGGGATTATTCATTTGATCCATTGAATGTTTCGTAAAGACATTAAACTAAGGCACTTTGGACATAATGTGTACTCATTTATTTCCTTACCAAATCAACAGCAAAAATAAGTAAATTCCTAAAGCTGCTAGTTCGCAAAAGGTCCTCATTATGTTTCACGCACCTCCTCCTATAATATATATTTTTAATGCACATTTTTAACACAGGAAGCTCAATACATACGACGTAAATTCCTATGTTTAGAAATAAACGATTTATTAAAATGAATACCTACTTGATAAAATGTTTATAAATGATAGGTAGCTACTCAATTCTTATATTAAAAAATGAACGGGGCATTTTTTTTAAATAAGATTTTATTTATTCCAAAAATATAATCTAAAACAAAATCTGTCAGCTGTCATTATTTTTCTTTTCAAATACATAATTATTTTCCTACGCATTTAAAATACAATGAGTACCGTTAAAGAATTCTTCGGGGTCGAGGAACTCTCGACGCTCGATTTCTATAGGGCGGTGTTCGCGGAGTTCATAGGAACATTTATGTTCTTGTACATCGGAATAGCCAGCACCATCGGCTGGTCGGTACCTGCAGAAGTAATGGACGTGGCGCTCACCATGGGTTTGGCACTCGCGGCGTCCATCGCCGTAATCGGTCACTTATCCGGAGGCCACAACAATCCAGCCGTAACCATCGGATTGATGATCACCAGAAATACCACACTCCTCAGAGCCCTGTTTTATATCGCAGCTCAATTAACGGGAGCCGTATTAGCCACTTGTCTGATCCGATGCAGTCTACCGAAAAATTCCTCGGACTTCGGACTGACGAAGCCGTTAGTTTCCAATATGAAAGCTTTTCTGGTGGAGGTTCTGATAACCTTCGTATTCGTGCTGGTGGTGCAAGCGTGCACCGACCCCAACCGCCCTGAAACGAAGCCTCACTATTACTTTAAGATTGGATTTTCCGCGATCGCCTGCAACGCCGGGGGGATGAAATTTTCCGGTGCCGGAATGAACCCGGCCAGGAGTTTGGGTCCGGCGGTAGTGATGAACGACTTCAAAGATCACTGGATTTATTGGGCGGGTCCAATTCTAGGCAGTATAGCGGCGAGTGTTGTCTATGCCTTGTTTTTTAAACGAAGTGAACCGGTGGAAGAATAAATTATTAATTTACACCCGTACGTTATGTCCGAGGACAACGAAGATACCTTCTCTGTTGTATATACATAATGTGACATGCTAAATTATTGATGTTGAAATAAAAATTTAATCATACGATTGTTTGTCTTTTTTGGTAAAACAATCAAAATTGTTCAAATCCATTTATCAGAAAAAAATCAGAAAAATACAGTAATTTTCTTAATTTTCGATGATTAATAAAGATGAACATAGATAGGAAGAGATGGCTTTCTATTTCATTTAGAAAAGGTAATAATTTTACTCGCAGTTTTTAAGAAATTAATCATTTAATATGAATGTTGAAATAGTTTTAATTATGTGGTGAATTGTCGAGGTTGTGTATTCTGAATGCCTCTACAGATATGAACAACCCCCTTCCGACTGCCTGATAATCGTTATGGGGGGGAGGGTCCTTTCAATCAGGAAAGATAATCTATAACTTTATCATCGATCCATCATTTCAATGAATTCAGATTAAAGACGTTCCCAAAGAGCAGTCGTACTCAATCTTCAAGAAAATTCCCCCGTATATAAACTACTATAAATAGAATAAAAAATAGTTGAAGTACAGTGTACTTTTTCGCTTCCGCTCACATGCGCAGAAGTTCAAAAATCTCTCACTATTCAAATTATAAAAGGAAACGTCAAAACAATTCAAAAGTAGCTCACTTGTAACATTTTTATAACAAAACGAATACCGCTTGTTTTAGTTATTTTTACAGAAAGATATTTGTTAAATTTTCAATTAATGATTCTCAGTTTTCCAAAACAATCGTACGAAAATTACTATTGCTATTCAATTAAACGTGCGCTACAACATCGATCGGGGTATGATTCGTATGTTAAATATGCTCATTTTAATAGTCAATATTTACAAATTTACTACCGCAAGGACTATTGAAAAAAATTTCTACGTATAAAGGACACTCATAATTATGTGTATTCAAAGTTTCAAAAGGATTGTAAGAAAAGTGATTTTTTTGGGAACGTCCTTAAAGGACTACCCAATTCATATTTGGTAATGAGTATTTTAGCAGCATTCTTCATAGATTCATATTACTGTGGAAACTGATTTAGATGAATTATTATTTTTTTAAACCGTTTAAATGTTGAATATTCAATGATGTATTGGTACCTACTGCCATACTTTTTTTTTTAATAGAGATGCGTACACGGAATCATGTCATCAATATTCTTACTATTTTAAAACTAAGTTAAACGCTTGTGCTATGAAAATAGAACTAACCTGCTGGTGTCCTGGATCGAGGCGCGAACCCCCGACCACTAGATCACTAAGCCAACGTCTTGACGACTCCTACACCAACATGCTACTCAATACTCTCCACAACAAGTACTTTTAAAATTTCCAAACTTAGACTATGTCCCTTGTCTACGAATGAGATTTTAGACTCGAGACAATCTCTGAAATACATATTTTGCTCCCATAAGATTATTTGGAGACATCTCTCAGCTGTCGTGTCTCGCGCCTTACATCACGCTCGTCATGCGACAAATTGTCAGTTGGGTGATTAACTCAGCAATAGTTAAAACGGAATAAATGTTTAACGACTTATATCTACCTTTTCATAATAGATTGTTGTAGGGATCTGTAGTAGTTTTAGTATCATGTTTATGTGCACGTGTCAAATCTCGTTGTCAGTTATTAAAAAAATATATTCATGCGAAAGATACAATTGTACATGTCCTTTATCTTATCAATAATGTAATTGTATAATAATAAGCGACATAGTTCTCGTCCTCAGTTAGATTTCAATAATATTTTTGCAGAAATATCTATTCTTTTGAAAATCAGTAACAATAAACATTTTGATCAGAAATTCGTTATATGGTTATATACACATTATGACTACTGCTCGAAGATTGTAAACGGTAGCGCGCCACTCGCACACGTTTGGGCAATGACACCAGTAATCATCACTCAAAAAAGTATTAACATATTCAGATATGTAACATTTTCTTTCAAAATTGTTTATGTTAAGTAACCTAATCTTATCCTATACATTTTACAATTAGCTATAATAAACTAATTCGAAAAATATAAAATGAAAATTACATCTCATCGAACATTTGGACAGTGAAAGTAGTGACAATGTGATGGTGAAAAAAGTGAATGATTATAATGTTAATATATTTAATAATAACTCAATAACTAATTGTTTTGTTATTAATGAATAAGTTATCAATGTAATTCGTTGTGTCACACAAAATTTTACTAGCAGAAAAGCAATCGGCGAGAGCGGGTGGCTATTTGATTGATTAATTACGCGAGAAGACAGATGGTCCATATATAATACTTGCCAGTTATAAAAATTCATACGATTTCGCTAATGTTTTATCTTACTCATAATAAAGACATGTTATTGAATATATAAAAGAGAAAACATTTCAGTAATCTTAACCGAGAGATTAAAAACACGTTCGACATATTCGTTACTTTGGTATTTTTTTCTTACTTGCAATGGCAATGGACACTAATACAGGTCCAATAGCGACGACATGCAATCATATTATTATACCTGTCGGCTTTATAAAAAAATTAACGGGACCTTGCATAAGGGATTCAGGACACCACAGAGTTAATATAGTTCAATTCTAAAGACTATGATCGTTCTCGCGTTAAATAGTTTATTGGGTAATTAATAATTTGAATATGTATACATATTTTCGGTCGCTCTCCAATCAAATGCGAGGCGTTACGTTCAATAATGACGATTACCTCAGATATTGGCTCGATAACTATATCGATACCAGACCTGCCGATTTTCATTGAAAAGGCATTTTTGTTTAAAATTTTGATTTTATAATAAATAATTTAACAATACCGCAAAGAATATTCGGTTGTATGATCGATAGTCGTCCGCGTGATAAGTCAGTCTTCTTTTTTTGATTTAGTACAATTATATATCAGAAACAAAAGCATATTCCTGCCTCGCTCCAAAACAAAATTACTGTGCGAATATGTACTTACTATATATTTACTTATTCCATTCGATCAATCAACCTCTGCAGAAGCTGTTAGAAAACAAAATAACTAGCTTCTGTTATTTTCCGTTCTCCATTTAAAACAATACATTTCAGTTTAAGCTTTTGGCTACAGATGGCCTAAGACTGAAAAGCCAACATTGAATAGAACGCTAAATACCATAAATTAACAAGATTAGGACCCTTATTTACGATTTTCTTCTAATCTGCTGCTGTAAAATAGATTTTTGGTTTTTTTACTCAAAGTACGACAATTTTCAACGTTACGTTCGGAAAATTATTGGATTTTCTGGAAACGTCAAAAATTGTTTATTCTTTTCCCCTATAGGTGTCACTAATTAACGGAAAAAATACTGTTTATCGTTTATGGGTCGATCCGTTCTTCGTTAAAATTAAGTATTTATAAACAATTCTGTTATTTATTTCTTCACACATCCATATTTATTCCCTTTTATATTGAATATAACGTATATATCTACCTACGATTGTGAACGAATAGATCTATTACGAGACTATTCCCAATATCAATATTAGAAATGTTGATTTTCTTACCTTCTTGAGTAATATTAATTATATTTAGTGGGAAATTCTGTATCATTTAGACATTTTATTAAACTAGTAATTTAAAGAACTTACATAATTTTAATTTTATATACAAATTGATAATCCAAGGGCAACCCAATTATGCGTCATAATGTTTTTAAATGACGATTAACAATATATTTCAACTCTCGCAAGGCTTAGCCGTTCAATTCATTCGAGCGTGATAAATTTGATTGAAAAACATAGAATTTGTGGGTAGTTACTTTCAAATTACCATAAATACATTACATTATGCGGCTCGCTGGTAATTATTTGAAAAAATCTTAATTTAAAAATACGTTTGGTTTTTCTTTCGTTCACTTATCATTAGAAATATTATTTGACAAAAGTTATTAAATCATTCAAAAAATGGGGCAAGTGGCGCTTTTCTTCGGGTTTGACGAATTGTCAACCTTGGAACTGTACAGAAAAGTGTTTGCGGAGCTCGTGGGGACATTCATGTTCCTGTACCTAGGGATAGCCACCGCCATCGCATGGCTGCACCCTGCGGGGACGATGCAGATCGCGCTCACGCTCGGCATCGCCCTGGGCGGAGCCATCACGGTGGTCTCGCACATCTCGAGAGGCCATCTGAATCCTGCAGTCACCTTGAGCTTCCTCGTTTCTCTGGACGTCCCATTCGTGAGATCGGTTTTGTACATTATAGCTCAAATGATCGGAGCGACACTGGCCGCGTTCCTCGTCAAAGCTAGTCTGCCCTCCGAAATTAAATCTCTGGGCCTGACGAAGCCTGCAGTCTCAGTAGCGAGAGCGTTGTTGGTGGAGGGTATCATCACCTTTGTGTTTGTGATGGTCGTGCACGCGTGCGCAGACAGAAACCGCCCGGAAACTAAGGGCGGCGCTGCTTCCTTGATAGGATTCACTCTGACCGCCTGCAACGCCGGCGGGATGGGATTTACGGGAGCCGGGATGAATCCGGCGAGGAGCTTCGGTCCAGCATTGGTGTTGATGGATTTTGAGGATCACTGGGTGTACTGGGTGGGTCCCCTCGCGGGGGCGGTAGTGGCGAGCGCAACATACAACCTTATTTTGAAAATCAAAAACGCATCTGAAGAAGAATGAACAAAAAACCGATCGCAGGAAAAGGAAACTTACTGAATATAAGTTGTTTTTTAGTTATTTCAGATTTTAAATAGTTTCCAGGATATTGAAAATTTTGTGACTTCAGAAATAATTCAATAAGTAATAGCGGTTTATGGTTGGTTTTGATTGTATTTTCCTTCTCTTATTTTTCTAATACGTGTTTTGGTTTACATGTTTATATTTCTACCTCCTGCTTGACAGATGAATATTGAATTAATACATAACTTACATATTTTACTTACTGGAAACCTTAATTTTTTTAACTTTTCTCTTCTCTCATATTACAAATTGGACATTAAACTGTATTGAATTTTGCATCTTGTATTAATAAAAACATATTTACTAGTCATCTTCTTATTATGAAACATCCGCCATTTACATTATCATGCAAAATTTTAACTATTACTTTCTTGAATTTAGTGATGAGTTGTATGGATTAGAAATGTATGAAAACATCTCTATATTTTTTTGATTATACCATTGATTTAATATATATATATATATATATATATATATATAATATTAATATATATATATTATAGAAAGATTTTAAGAAATTGAATTTTTCAAAATGGATTTGTAACGCATTAAACCTTTTAGGAATGAATACTACACATAAAAATATTGTAAAATGTCAAATATCAGTAAGTATAGAAGCCAATTCTTAATATTATTATTTAACTATATCTTAACTAATGTTTCTAGCTTGATTGCTAAAAATATTGTTAAAACAAATAAATAAATAAATGTAATATACTTACCTGTTGCGTATAATATGGTCAAATTCATCTTTACTACCTGACTCAGGTTTTTTTTGCCAAGGTGCGATCAATTTTTAATATGAGGTGTCTGTTCTGGAGGAAGAACACGAGCTTAGTGATCGTGTGATCGGCAGTTCGAGTCGCGTTCTTGGAGACCAACAAATTAATTCCATTTTCATAGCACAGTTTTTATCATATTTCAGCTTAGTTAGAAAACAGTAATAATATTGATTCTATATATTCCATGTTTGCGTATATATATTTTTTATTAAGAGAACACATTACTATTGTGAAGTTCCAGTTTTTCAGAACATAGTTCTGTGGTATTTTTATTGCTATTTTATTGTTGGAGAGGTTGTATCCAGGGTCGAATTCCGGTAGCAACTAAAATATTTTTTTGATAAATTAAATTTTCTTGTATATCTTTCTAATTGATAAATTTTATTTGCATTATTTTTTTAAATTTAAAAAATCATTTGTTAAGAAGTTGTGTGAGAAAAAAGGTGTAAGGATATTGAACTGCATGGGTGGGGATATTTATTTATTTATTTATAAAATTAACAATTTTGTAGTGTAGACGGCGCTTTACTTGGTTTTTGGTTTGTGTCAATGGTAAAAAAAAGGTTTTATTTTGTAAATATGATAAAAGATTCCCAAATTATAAATTTAAATACAAGATAGTGCATTGAATTAATTATATTGTTATTATTACATTTCGTAATAAAACTATATTAATTTTTCATTATTATTGGCAAGTGTCATCCACTTTTTATATATTTGTGATTACCAGGAGCGAGCACTGCATACAAGAAAAAAAACTATGCATTACTAAAAATTTTGGGAAATAAATATACCTAAATTAAATAATCCATATGTTATAATTATGTTAGCGATAACCGCGTATGAGTAGAATCGTTGGTTGCATAGTTTTAGATACTAACGCGCGACGCTACCGGAGCGCTGTAGTCCCATACTGCGTTAGTTTTCATTTATTGCTACTACAATTGCTAGTCACTGTTTTAATCTATCTTTCTATTAAAAACTATACAATTGCTACCCACTGAATTGAAAAATACGTTAGGCAGAGACAGAAATGGATCAATTGATCCATGTTGCACAGAGTCTTTACTAATGCTGTTTCCTAACAGAATGACATTTGAAAGGTTTTGAAATTGGCTTAGAGCTAACATCTACTTCCCCTTTTTTTTCTAATTCGCAAATTTTACCACCTTACTAAACGTGTTGTTTACATGATTGTTCTTTGCGTTCGAGGATAATACATTTTTGTTTTGATAAATTCGTATTGCTTAATTGCGTTGGTTTAACGAGAGATCGTAAACCTATGTACAATACAATATATCGTATAGTATCCCCTCCTTACCCTTTCCACTTTGTATGTTCAGTTTAAAAACAACCTTTTAATTATTTTTTCAGTTTTTTTTAAAATATGTACTATTTTTTAGTTTATTATGTTTATTTTAATGTAAAGGTCTTTTTGTTTATCAGTTTGATTGAGTGTATTATTTTTTAGTTTATTATATACAATTTATTTAATTCCGAAGAAACTTCACTGGTGTTATTTTTATATATTATGTTATCAGTTATTATTGTTACACTGTTTGTTTCTTTAAAATAAAAAAAATTATATAGTATAATATAATATCATGGTAACAGCAAAACCAAAGTTTATACTTGCTGCACGCCACTGATAAATACTATTTATAGGCACATCTCATCAGTCTTGAAACGTCGACTACGATGAAAACCTACCCACGGCAGAATAACCCAGAAGAAATTTGACATACGTAGGTAGTGCTACCACTACCTACGTATGTCAAATTACATACTTGCTGGTGAACCAGGTAAATAAATCCCTGTATTCTGACTGCTTCTAACACATAGTAAACATAAGTTACATGTAATACTTTCTTATTTTTCTTCTTATTCGTCGGTCCTTCGTGGCTGAGGATCTTTTACTTCCGCCTCCTTAATTATACTTCTCCATTTTTCTCGGCATTCTGGATTTTCATTTTCCTCCATCCTTCAACGTGGTTCACCGAAAAAAAATTCTCCAAGCTATCTTCTCTTCAAGCGAGATGTCAAATGGAGATATTTGTGCGTCTTGCTGTCCATGATATGGCGTGCCCGGCATGTTGCTCCAACGCCGCATTCCAAAGGAATCAATCCGCTTTTTTTCCATGTCTTTAATCCACACTATAGAGAAATATTAAATATGCTAGAGAAAACACAAGCTTAACCCTGTCCTTTATGACCCTTGTCCACGGAATGAGAAACGATGTATAAGATATATCTCAAGAGATTTAATTGAGATAAATCTTATTACGTATCATGTACACGTGTTGAGATTTTGATCTGGAGATAAACTCAGAGATCAACTTGAGTTTGGTAGAAAAAGACAAAAACTCAAAACCAGTGTACGCGACGTTCGATTTGACAGCGAGACAATGATTTATTCTGATAGATAGACAGAGACATTCAAATATAAATATTTATTTCGTCTATCTGGCGCTGGAGAGTCAAATGAAACATAAATGGTAAATGTTGCGTGAAAATGAGGCGCAAGACGGAAAATCTTTGAGCCACGGTGTGTACTAGGGATTCTGTATTCCCGACTTTTTTATTTTCCGGGACTCGGGTCTCAAAATTTTCAAGTCAAGGAATCGAGACCATTTAATTTTTCAAATTTAATTAAAAAGAAAATATCTGTTAATTTATGACGTGCAATAGCTATAAGGGCTATCTAATCAATACAAACTGTTTTAATGAAATGTTTATTGACTTATATAATATTACAAAAAACAAATCGACCACTCCTACGTAAAGTATCGTAAGTAAAAATGACTTTTTTAATCATTCTAGAATTTTCCACGTATTTGATATATTTTTAAATGGCTGTAATTTTAAAAATATTACATTTATTAGTACATACATATATAATAGAATACAAAACATTTTTTAATAAAATGTGCCACGTAAATAAGTATAGTATAAGTAGTAGAATGATAAAAATATAATTTTTACCTATCGTACCTTACGAAAGAGGGGTTAAAATACATCTATAAAAATTACAGAACATATACAATTTACAATAAAATATACAAAAAGTAAACACCACATATAAAAATGAATAAAGAAACACATTTTCAATTATTTACATCAAAAAGTTTTCTATACGTCATTATAAAACAGTTTTTGTAAATATACAATATATAAATAAGAGCAATTTGCAAGGCAAAATAACTTGGAGAAATGCGAAAGCATTCGGTGATGTATCGGAAAGACGATTTCTGATTTTTGTAACGAATATTCCTACTGTGGATAACACGCGTTCGCTCTCCGTTGACGTACATAGGTTTAATTTAGTTCTTCGATTGTGATATTATGAAGGACATCGATGTTACCATATTGTCGCCTTCATGATTTATCGATCAAACCAACGAGACGATTATATCTCCTTTTTTCAATTTTATTTTCAACTCTGAGAACATTTTTAATGACAAAATTGTACTAATTTCATTAATGTTGCATCTCGGCGATTCAGCGCGTCAACTGCTACCTTTATGGGAATGAATACTTACGAAATATTTTTCAAAACGCGGATATTCGCTTTATTCCAAATACGGCCTACACCGAGGTCAAAACTTCTGATATGCAATTACGCAATTTTAAAAATCTATCGATCATCAAAATTAGGGAATTCCACCTTGTTTCAATATCTAAAATTAGATTAAGATCGACATTAAATTCGTCTCAAAAATCGTTTTCAAATGATTTCATCTTATTCGAATTTTATTTCTTCAAAAGATGACACGATTTAATTTTGCAGATTTTTATCACATTTTAAAGGAAACATAATCCTCTGTTTGAACAAACGAACAAAACCAGATTGTCAGATTTTTTTTGTTAATAGTAAATATCAGAAGACTAATTTGTTAATTTGTCACTAATGCAATTTTTTATAACTGACTTTGTATTATGAGACAAGAATTGGAAACATTCCATTTTTTTAAATACACTCGCTGGTTTACTCCTTACTATCTGACCGTTGTATGACAATGGTCAGATGGAAGAGATAGCGAAGTTAACTTATTTAAAATAAATATGTAATATCAAGAAAAATCAGAGTCTCGAGTTTCGGGTTATTTTTTTATAAAATCCCGAAACTCGAGACAGCAAAAAATCGTGAGATTCCCGAGTTGTCTCGACACAGAATCACTAGTGTATACACGGGGATTACGAAAGCCGAAAGTTGCCTCCAATGAATCTCGTGGAATCTGTATCTACGAGATTGTCTCGAGGTGTGAATCTCATAAAAATCTCTTCTCTTGACACGGATATTAGATAGGGTGTGATTTTTCTATATGTCATTCTATTGTCACATCCATGCGTCGTTTAATTTCTGATTCACAGCTACTGTTATCAGTAAAATTACAATCCCGAGATAATTAAATTCCTTGTCGAATTCAAGGTCTAGAAGTGTATTCGTCCGAGAAGGCTGATACGCCGATCAATGATCACTAGATTTTTTTTTGTATTTATCTATCTCAATACCCAATTTTCTGTTTTCTTCTTTAACACGATGGAGTTATTTCTTCTAATGAAGCGACCGAAATTGTGAATTTGTATTTAACAATGAAATTAAACAAAAACAAAAAACAGCGAGTAAAATCAGCAAGTACTCCAATGGTTAAGTGCAAACATCGCGTGTGTGTATAATCCACTGGAAAAGAAGAAGGAATGAATATATATAATTTTGACATTTAAAATTTGTTCGAAAACAGTTGTAATCCATTGTACTTTGGGTAGGTGGATACTGAGTAGGGCTGGAGGGGACTCGGAGGGGCTCGCGCAAGCCCCTTGTTAAATTTGACTTAGGCCGGCGAACCCCTTATTAAATTAAGAAAAAAACAATGGTTTAAATGTATTATGAAACAAAAGACGGTTGCCTTTTGAAATTTCTCGTAAAATACATTTATTTTGGGTGCATCATAAAAGAGACCTATTAGTGTCTATACTCTAACAATGCTTAAAAATGCTAGTCTATAAATGCTTATATCGCACACCTAGATCAAAACTAAGGCAACTCAAAAAAAAAACAAGAATTTAGAGTTATTATTGTATTCGGATGCTCTGTCATATACACAAATAACTTAGCCCCAGTTCTCGAATAATGTCATTTTAGGATACATTTATGACCTAAAATGTTATTTAGTTTCATAACTTTACTGACAAAAAAATGGAGAAAAATGTTTTTATTTTTTTGTCTACTCAAAAATGATTTTTTGAGTTGTCTAAGTTTTGATCTAGGTGTGCTATATATTGCTTCCAGATGGATTAGATGTTTATCGCAACATTTTAATGAACGATGATTTGAACGATCAGCCTTCATACTTCAAACCGTCCACGTTTTTTCCCTTTACCGTAATTGTGTACAGTTTTGAGAAGAACAGTTCCTAATATTTATTACTTTGTGACATCATTTACTAAGGAGAACATCAGTTTTAATCCAATATTCTGTTTTGAAACATGACATTGTCACGAAAAGAACAGTACCTATTTCTGCGTCAATCCTGGAACGCCTCACGCTTGCAATCTAAGACTGGTAAATACATTTTTCAGCTATTAATATTAATTATTTTACGGTATATTGCGTATTATTACATAATACAAGTATATTAAGTAAAATTCGATCGTGCGTAATTGTATGAGTGATAAAAAAAATCCCTTGTTAACGTATTGGCAACCCACCGCTGGGTGGACAGTAGGCAAGTATTATTTCATTAATTCAAATTTTGAAGCAGGTACCGTGTGGGTACTAAATTCACAATATCTACCTACCGGGATGTAAAAGTACATATTTTTATTTTAGAAAATGCGAGTATTGTGACTTTTCAATCATGTGAATTTTTAATATGTGTCAAAATGTAAATTTGACGTTTGTGAGCACGAAACGAAATGATGACGAGTATGACTGGTGAGTTTTTTGTCACGTATATTTCTGAGATTTCTCGAGTGCGCATTTTTACGAATGAGGATGCGAACTAAGATGTTCTCAAGTAAAAAAAAAAAACATTACGAAACATGAATAATTATTTGATAATATTTTATCCTGTCAATCTAAGGGTAGTCACTAACAATGTGTTATACCAGAACATAGTACAAGTGTATCTCATTCATTACAACGAATTACAGTAGAATCTGGATTATCCGAGCCCCGATTATCCTAGTCTCCGTATTATTCTTCAAAATCTTGGATAATTTTCCAAACGCGAGCGCATTAAAAGAGATGCACGTGTGTCTAACGAGACTCCCCCCAACTAGCCACTATTGGGTTATCTTGTGGCGAATGAGAAAGATGAAAGTAATGACTACGATTAGAATCGCACAGAAAATCAATCATGAGGACGGTTTAAGTGCTATTGAAAAATCGAATAGTGCGAACATACAGCGACTGCCGACATTTTGATGTTGTTGCGACTGCAGAATATTGCGGCTGAAAAGCAAGGAATAACTGCGAAATAAAAAAAATATTTTTGTATTCCGTACAGGAAACAAGAATGTAGACAAGGGTAGTTCGGTGATCTCAGCTTTTTTCAACCGGCGATGAAGTCGAAAGAAATAAAACACAAAAAATATTCAATATATGCACACTACGACGGCAAAATCGAGAATGGCTTCCGCCAGTAGAATACTCTGTATTTATTCAAATTCATAACAATGCGACAGGCCGCCGCTGCGTGTTTTACTAAGACGTTTTTGTTTTCCTGAAATCTATTCCACGGGTTTTTTGGCGCCACGCCGATGATTACACCTTTAAATTATTGACACGTGTCTTACTATATTAATTATATGGCGCCTCCTTGGTGAGTAATTCTGTACGATACATTTTTTTTTCTGTTTTTATATTTAAATTTGAATTTTATTTCAATCAAAAAAATAATAATTACATCAAAAATAACCAGTCCGCATTACCTCGGATAATCGGTGTTCTACTCCATTTCATTCCATAACAGAGGAGCGGCGTAACTAAATTGGGCCCCAATGCAAAAAAGAAAAATACCCCCTGTATCTAAGATGTAAGAATATTAAATACTACGTGATTTTATGCATTACATTATAAAAACGAATGTTTCATGTGTCTTATAATATTCATACTTTAACTAAATAAATTTTAAAAATGTACTACTGACTGCTCACAAATAAAAAAATCATTTACTTAACGGTGATTTTCACGTCAAAGATGATCCAAAACTCTATGTATTAGCGAGAGTACTATACACAATACTTTCGTAAAACACTAAAGAAATAATTTTTAAAATATTATAATTCATTTCTCATTGTGGTGGATTTTAAAAATTATTAATCCTTATTAGAACTGCACAATGTATCGATACCAAAAGTATTAGACCTTTGGTCCCCAATGCACCGCATTGGCATAGTTAAACTACTTTTCATTTAGAAACAACAATTGTATTAGTGTGTGTAACAGCCCGTTTCAAAAACATGGAATACTTTTTTTCTTAAATATTAATTTTTAAAATATTAAATAAATATACGGTGCCGAAAAACTCATAGAAAATGGAACACACAACACATACAGAGCTCAAATTTTCATGTACACCGGTTTTTTTTGCAATATATAATATGTTATTGGAACATCTAATGTTTTTAGGAATATTTATTTTGAATATATGGCGTTATATATTTATAACAATTTAAAAACCAACAAATGCATTCGACTGGGACAAATGTTGATAATAATATAAAAATACATCTAATACATTGAAAAAATTAACAGATATAAACATAATCTTTCCTAATTTACAAAATTCAAATATTCCGTACATATTTTTTGACATTGACCAGTTTAATGCTAGGCGGCATCAATACATCAATACAGTGTTTGTATGTATGTAAGTACGTATGGTATTACACTAATACAATTGTTTTTTTTAATCGAAAAGTAGTATACGCCACTGAGTGTGCGTCTGCGATGAGCGCGTGACAACCTATCCCAACAACTTCTTCCCTGTTCGCTCGAACGATAATACTTAACTTAGAATATCGATCGCAACAAATCCGCGATAGTATTTTAACACTAAGTTAATACGTACATAAACAATTACTTGAATAAAATAGGAACGTAAAAAGTAGTACTTATTTTACTGTTCATAATTTGTTCAACATATAATATTTTCAATAATGATTATTTTACAAGTTCATAGTGCTCCAATAACTCAATGACTTTCTGTTATCTCCTGAGTTTGTAGTCACATGGTACAAGTTCTACTTTACAGTCATAGTTAAGAGAGAAATTTATAATAGATGATTTGTAAAACATACAATGTTTGCCATTGAAATTTTTTTAAATTTTTAATCTTGTTTTTAAATTATGTTTTCTAGATATTACATTATCACTTTAAACGTCATGCTAACGCGGTCTATAAGAAAGGTGTATAGCTCGCCCTTCCAAAAACTTTTATATTTTATTACTATATACCATACGCCCTGAAAAAATATATATTTTGGTAAAATGATGTGAATGGTTTTCATGACAAAAATAAGTTATTAAATCAATATTGGTTATCTCAAAACAAAGCTTTTTGACTAATGAGATTTTGAAAAGTAAAGATTTTTGACCGTATTTGGTTGTCTAAGAATTTCAAAGCTCTAATAATTCATCGATCTATAATCGATGCGCTCATTTAAAAATGTATAGCTGTGTTTAAAAATCGTACAAGTGCCGACACATTTCATAAAAGCGGACATTTTGTGAAATTCACTACGTTCACCTTTCAATAATCACCAATGGAGAACTCTCGGCCGCGAGTCGGTGCAATCGGTTCAAAATCGAAATGCAACGCTTCACCCATTGCATAGTAACACAAGCCGAATGCACACCGATATACAAATACACACCTGTAAGCGAGAACCAATATTGTAATGAACGTCGAGAAGCGGCCCGGCGAAATCAATATCGGCAATGGAAAGCTTCGTCGTTTGGTTCGCCGTTTCCCCGCCGCAGACGGCGCGCGGCGGCGCTGCGCACGCCTAGTGCGAGCTATCGACCCCAGAGCGCCGCTGCCCGCGCCTCGGGGGACAAAGGCGGGATCGCTACCGTTCCTTTTTCAAATGTGACAGACATCATCTCTTCGATAAATCACATTTTTTATACAATTCTGCCGGAAAACTTCCTTATTTCTAGGTTATTCCACAATATGGGGACGAAATCGTTTTTCCTGTCTGTTTGGGAATGCTGAGGGCGAGGTTTCTTCTATATTTCATCGCACAGTTTCTATAAAGATTTTTCTTTACGATGAGTAATTTATTGATCTTCGTAAAACACTAGGTGGAAAAGCGTTGCACGGGAGTTTGGGATCTTTTAATATTGGCGGCTGTACAATTTATACAATTTAATTATTTCCATAAAAATATGATGCATTTTAATTTACATACGGAAGATAATATCACTAATAGAATCCTTTGCTAAAAATATCTACAAAACAACTTACAAAAAACACCGCTATTTTTTTAAATCCCATTCGTAAAGTATGTAATTACGCTTTTTTAATTATTTTAATTTACTTCTTTTATGAATTAATTAAGAACCCTTCATTTTTTTATTGCTTAGGACTTGTTGAATCCATGTTATAGAATCAAAGAAGTCTTATACGTGACAGTTAAATACAAACAAAGAAGCGCACCCATACGCAAAGTTTCATAATGACATCATATTATTAAGATTGCATTATAAAAAGGGTTTAGTAATTTTCGAAAACAAATATACAAGTAAATTTATCTAGTTTTCATATTTATCGTGTCATAAGCAGTGGCGGTGGGCTGTTAAATATATTATTTTTAGTACATGTAGGCGTACTGTTACTCTGAAAATGGGAAATAGCTTTTAATTCTAAAGGAAGATCGTGGAGGTATTTCTGTTCACCTGAGTGGATGCAATGATGCTGTGTGATGTTTTAATTGGATGATATTTTCATTCTAGTCGATATGATTATTATCTTGGACACTTTGTATTTTTCCTTTAGTCTTCTTATTTAAAAAAAAAAAGTATTATTATAAGTTATTATTTTTCTCCGCGTACGCAATAGATGTATTATTTACAATATTTGTCAGATTTATATTTCTTTTGACTATATTATACTCTAAATTATTGTATGCTTATTTTTTATATTGTATTTTTTTATCTTTTTTCATTTGTTGTAAACAAATTCTTACATGTAGTTTATATTGATCTTGTATTATGTAAATGTTGAAAGCCACCCCCATAATTCAAAATCTTTCTTATTTGAGGGTGCATTTTTTTTATTGTCGAATATATAAATAAAAAATTTAAAATTCGTTTAGTTAGCATAAAGAATTGGATTAAAATTATGTACGTACATCTACCCAGTTAGTTCTAGAGTACTACATGGGTAAAATAGTGAATTAAATCTGATGATTTTAAAACTTTAATAAAAAATTTAACATTTGTATATTTTTCAAAATATTTTCCATTTTATGGAGAAATTACTTAATATAAAATTCTTTATGTTACAGTAAAATATTTCAAATACGTTTGACTATAAAAATATTTTCAAAATTAATTTTAATATATTTTTTGAAATTTGAAGAAAATAACTAACGTTCGTTACATGAAATATATGACCCCTGGAAACCCGGACGCCACTGACGCCACTGGCGATATTGAAATATTTTAAATATATTATATATACAGCGAAAAGTCATTTGCGTAAAATTTTGGGGCAGTTAGCAAAAAAAAATTACAATTGTTAGGTTTACAATTGGTTAAGATACTGACTTGCGGGGATTTAAACAATATATTATTATGAGAACTCCCTCAAATGTTAGAACATTGCTTGCATAGAATATTCTAGACCACAGTAATGAATATATTACATCGTGTACCGTACCCGCTGCTAATAGCCACCGGAGGAAATCTTAGGTAAATAAATTAGTTAATAATATTCGCGTGTCGACATGAAAAGGTCACGAGGGTATCAGTGGCAGATACTACGGAGGCGGAGGTCGGTTAGGGTTTGCAAGAAGTTCATATATTTATTTCTTTACTCGTTACGTCACCATTATTAACCTTCAATAAAATCACTCCCTTAGGTCTATGACGTCAATTGGCTCCCAAATCTAACATCTAATAAAATACAAGGCAGTATGTGTGCATGTGTTTATCTATCTCCAATAACAATAAAACCATAAATAGGTGATTATATAGTAATTATATATTATTTTATGACGTATATATGATATTATTAACGTATATTTTTATGTTTAATTTAATTAATTAAGGGGATTTTAACGGCATAAATAATCATTATACAATTAACATAATATGCAGGGTGTGACAGTACACAATATTTTAGGGGTGGATACCTGATTAAATTACGTGTCGAAAATGTTCAAGAAATATGTGCCTAATCTCAACCATGTCATAGATATAAGCATTTCAAAATAATCATTATTATGCGATTATTTCGATTAATTTAAATATTTCATTGATTCCAAATTGTATATTGAATACACGACATTAAAGGTCAATGAATTTCGAGGGTCTATACTATATTTTGTTAGATGATTTAGAGCCTTAAATTAAAATATAGATTAATAATTAATAAATTTCGTAAATATTTATTTCTAAGTACGTAGACTTAAAGCTTAACATGATTTTGTAAAAAATTCAAACAGTAATAATTTCCGTAACGTAACAATGTGCACATATTCCTTGAACATATTCATCCATAAATTATTGTTGACTAGTTCTGTTTCACTCTGCATAGCACATGAGACTAATTATAAAAATCCACAGATATGTTCAAGCAATGTAGTAATGAATTGTATAATATAAAATAATATAACCGTTTACAATATAAGGTATAATAATATTAGTAGAAAAAGATGAAAACTGGAGGGAGAAAGGGTGGGGAGGTTGAAACTATTGTCATGGTAAAGGGATAGCAAGTTGTGTTTGAAGGTAGAAAGGTTCAAATTGAAAATGTAGTGGTTCATAAAAAATAACTCTTTTAGAGTAGTAAGATTGATGCAGAAAAGGTCAATTTTTGTTGACTTCTCATTATGGTATTTGCATGAACGGTGAATAAAAGAGTTTAGTGTGTAAGATGTTCTACTTCTAGAAATATGGAAGAGTGCGGATTGCCGGGTCGATCTAGATGGTATGTGGAATTATATTTGTATTATATTGGATTTATTGGATGATATTGGTCAATATCAATTATTTTTAATATATTAACCCATTTTTTAAAGGTACTATTTGTTTTATGATACACATTTGAAATTATTAACCTATCCATATGACATTTATTTCATGTTGTACGTTTGATATTTTTAACCTACAAATTTTGCTACAACAGGATTGGGGCTACTTTCATAAAATATCTATTTTGATAAAGTGAGGAAGCATTTAATATTTTCATTTTTATTTTTAAATACTTAGTACTTACATTAAAATTAGTATCGGATTGTAATATACTGCGGTAGATAAGGTAGAAAGCATTATCGAACCATCAACAGGATATAATTATTATTGAAATCCTTTTGTATTTGATACGTAATCAAAATTTGAAAGCGGCGTTTCAAAAATTCAATTGTGGTTATGAAAAAAAATCACGTCTGCTAGCTGATAAGTATGTTAAAGATCAGAGACTTCAACTTCACGCACATCGCATAAAACGATCTGAGGACTTCCTCATTAGTGTCCACATACTCTGACCTAAGTGCTCGTGAACAAGCGAGAAAGCTGCCCAGGGGAGCTCTCTGATCTAAGTGACTGCGGCACTCAGATGCAAAGAGTAAAAATCGTGGGAAAGACAAGATCAACCCCATGGATCTAGAGGATTTAAATGTAATTGACTGGATGCTTATACAATGGGGCTCACTCAAGAACCATGAATTTCCAACTGATTTGAAGTAACATCAAATACTAGAAGAAAGGACCCACCCTTATCCGGAACAAATATGTGAGTTGTTATTTTCATGCCAAATTCTCGCGACAAAGCAAAGTACTATAATTTGACTAATAAACGACAGACCCTGTTTTCGACACGGTACTACAAGTCAATACTAAACTATAACACTAACAGTCATACATCACATCACCCCTAATGATGGATCCTGCAATGGGATCCGAAACATCATCAGATTAGTCCATAAAACTGTATACAGAAGATTTTAAAAGACCGTGAAAACATAAGAACATTTTTAGCGGTATAGATTAATTCTTTAGCTCAAAGTTAAATATTTATTATTCCTATATACTAGCTTCCAGTGACATTTTTGTGGTATTTATTAAGAAATGAAGAGTACATCATAGTAAAAGTTAATATAATAATTGAAAATTGAGAGCATATTGAGACATTGTACCATATTAAAATATAACAATTATAGTAACAAGCAGATAACAAGGTGTAATTATAGTTACAAGAGAGATGTTGCAGCCGAGTCTGCCATAGAGTTTGTAGTTTATCAAAAAGACCCTTCCTGAAGGGCGATTTAGACAAAACATGGGCATAAACGAGCACGACATCAAATACTAGTTAAAAGAAACTAAGGGTTTCCGTCCCGTATTTTAGTTTCCGATAACTTTTATTTATCAGAAAAATATGTGGGTGCCGTGAAGGTTTTTTCACAAATAAAATAGTACAAGGCATTTGTGCAAATTGGATGAAATATACGAACACTTTTGCACTCATTTATCAGGGGATGAAAATAGACGTCCCGCCCCTGGACCGCCGACGCCGCATGGTTTGATTAAGGTCGGCGAGTTGACACCCGAGCTGGTGAGTGGACTACAGACTCCAGAGGAGGTCTCGCCCCTTCCCTCTCTCTCTCTCTTACGACTGATACGCAATATTAATATCAACAGTAATATTTAATATTTATAACCGAAAACTTGGGTGGAAAACGACAGTAGGTACTGATAAATACGATTATGCGAAATATAGAGCCAAGATTTGTAGCCTTAGGGCCGGTTGTGTGTTCAGTAGTAACTTTTTACTATTATAATTTTTTACTAACGACCGTAGTAAAAATTCTTTACGGGTTGTTGATACATCAAATTTACCACTGTCAAAGCTTAGGTGGAGATGTCTATAGGCGTGATAAATAATCATGAAATATGCTTTATTATATGCATTATCTATGGATTTTTTCACCTTGGCATTCGAAATCTGTCACTTTGAAATTGGTGAAATTTTTTCGTAGTATGTGCTAATGTATACATAAATATATTAAACAACGAGATCATAATCGGACGAACTCTTATCACTAAAATAGCGGGATATTGAATAATTAATTGTCGCGTACTGCAACTTTCAAAGTATCAATGTGTCAGATGACTAGGAACAGCTGTGAAAAGTCCTCCTATTTAACTATCGATTCTCGTTTTTACTATCGGATATCGCAAAGTAAAATGTACTTTTGAGAAGTAAATATTTTTTTACTAACGATCGAACAACCCGTTTTCGCAAATTATTTTACTTTAGTAACTTTTTTTTACCATAGTAAAAGTTACTACTGATCATACAACCAGCTCTTAATGAATGATTTTGTTAGATTGTTATGATTGTAAAATCATAACAATTTTTTTATATAAAAACATTTTGTTTGTTACGAAGTTGCAATTTCAGAACATAATTCAGTGGTATGTATTTGGTAAATTATTTTCCCGAATAGGAAATGGCCCATTCACACATTCTTATTGTGAAGTTGAAATTATTCAGAACATAAGTCTGTAATATTTTAAATATGAAGTAAACATATTAATTACAAAGATATACATATAAAATCAATTTTATCGAAAAATATTGTTATTGCACCACCGGGATACGAACCTGGATCTCTTTCCTAATCGAGGAAGGTGCATTATCCAACTATGCTACAGCGACGATATTTTTAGCGACAAATTTTCGAACCTATATGTCACCTTTTTGATATTAATACATTTAATCGTTACATTATTTGAAAGAGCCATCTACCTTATTTTTATGGAATCTCAAATACCTTTGAGTAATCTGATAGCAGACGCCAGAATTATCAATTCGTTTTTATTAAATTTTGGACACATTGATACAACTTTATTATTTGGAGAACACATTTTTATTGTGAAGTTGTAATTATTCAAAACATAGGTCTGTAATATTTCAAATATTAAGTAAACATATTAATTAGAAAGATATACATACATTAAATTCATATTTAAAAAAATGTTTTTTTTTTGTATTTAACTACTTTTCAATATAATCCTCGTTGATGTCATACAATCCAGTCAACGACAATCCCCTTGTTAAAGAAGCCTGCCACCTAATTATTGAACCAGTTGTTGACAGTTACGTAGATGTCGCCATGCATTTTTCGCCCAAAAATTTATTATATTTCAGGAAAGATACAGGTTCGATGGCGCCAGGTCCGGGCTGTATGGGGGGTGATCCGGTAACTCCCACCCAAACTTCTGCAAGTACTCCACAGAGTTTAAAAAATGTATCACCGATCGCACCTCGTAATCGGCGGGAATACTGATGGACATGGTTATTAATTTTAATATTTACCTCAGTGAAATTGCTAGACAGGGTTACAGACAAGTTATGACAAGTACTTGACAATGTACAATGTCCAAAGTGTATACTCAATTGTTAATATACGTAAGAGATTGTTGCTTTAAAAATGGCCTACAAAACTTAAATGAAATATCATCTCAATAGAGATGCATGTGGGTTAATGTGAATTAGAAAGATTTGCTGATGTGAGTGATGGGTACCCCATGAATCATCCATCACTCATGTGTTCGTTTGAAGATGATTGCGGAGTATGAGTGTGTATGAAATGAAACGAAATATGAAACAACTTACCGTTGACATGAGTTTAATTGTTGAGCGCAGTTACAGCTTAGAGATATAAAATACCCGTAAAATGAAATGACTACACGCAGGGGCGTTTCCTGAAAGGCGGCGGCGAGAAGAGTGGCGCTCGGGAGCCGACCTCTCGGACGGTTGCTGGTCGCATGGTTATTGTGGTGTCGGTACCAGGCGCGTTATTACGGCTATCGGGAGCTCTAGTTTTACGCACCGGTATGTGCAAGGTGCGTTCAGGGTCGTCGGCGGTGATGATGACACATTTGCAATATTTCACCGATTAGTCGTACATTAGAATGATATATTCGAACAGTACGATTGAGTTTGTGGAAAGATATGTATAACCGTAAAACTGGGTAAACCGTACCAGCTGGGACGTCTAAATATCACAAATGTGATCTACGGTGCCGAAACTCTTACCAGAGGCCTCATCCACGAGTTTCCGATATCACTGCGAGCCGTAGAACGAGCTATGTTTGGAGTGTCCTTGCGAGATAGAATAAAAAATGAAAATTTTCGCAATAAGTTGGATAGGATAGCGAATACACGATACGACAATCATCAAATAACGAAGCTGAAATATAATGGCCTATCAGTGGCGTAACTACGAGCCAGTGCGGTGCATTGGTGACAACTTTAGACAGGGGCCCAAAACATTCGCGCCCTACGAAACTTTTGGTATTAATACTTTTCTATTTATTTGTCTGACATGAATTATTTATACATCAAAAGTGAATATACAATAAAATAATGCCTATTAATTGACTGTGTGGGATGCAGTAGGTGCTCTGATATATAAAGCGTTATCCTGGCTACTTTGCTACACTACCGTCTGTGTTAAAGTAGACAGTTTTTTCCGTGTTGTTGCGGTGAAAAGAAAGATCCTATATATATATATATATATATATATATATATATATATATATATATATATATATATATATATAATAAATAGATAATAAAAAAGTGTAATGAACGTGTTGTAAATCAGTGAATCATCAGTGTATTGTATTGTGATAAAATTGGAGTGTTTGAACAACGATGCTTCTGACAGCTCTATCCAATTGAATTATGTATTGAGTCTATATTTGCATATTTTTTTGCAGATGAATGATTCCCAGTTAGTGTTAAGTGTATTGTACAGTTTCGGAGCTAAAAACATATAGAGACGTTGAAAGAATGTCGTCTTTGCTCTCGGAACAGGAGTGTAAATGTTTATTCGTTGTCTTGTATTGTGACCTTGATTTATTGCTAAGGGTGAATATCGTTTGAATGGGAATATTGTACGAGTTTCAACATATAGACGTCTAGAACACTGTACTCCTTAAATAGAAGATCTGATGGATCTAAAAGAACGGCCATTTATTACCCTAAGAATTGTCTCTTGTGCTTTTTAACCGACTCTAATATTACATATGTTATATAACTATACCGACTAATATTTTTTTAAATTTATAGAATTATTAAATTCATAAAATCATTTCTCTTGGGTATTTTGAAAATATTATCGATGTATCACTACGCTAATAAACATAACAATTTAATATAAAGATTTTCAAAACACATTTAGATTTGAAAAAAATAATTAAAACTAATGAAAAGAGAAAATTATTAAACAAGCACTGCTATACATATCATAAGTAATAAGTCATCATATTTTTAGAGAGCCAATTTATAGGAAACTATTTTTTTGAGTGAATAATAGAACATAATTAAATTTTTTTCATATCACATCAATATATTTACTATTTTCAAACTAAGCTAAACGCTGATGCTATGAAAATAGGACTAACTTGCTGGTGTCCTGGAACGAGGCGCGAACCCCAAACCACTAGATCACTAGGCCAACGTATTGACCACTGTACCAACATAACTATTAAAACATCAAATTGATTCTATAATTTCATGGTCTCAAAGTGCGCAAAATGTATTAACTCTAAAAGAATGAATGATTACTGAGAGACTTTCGACAGCAAGGAAAAGAAACTTCGAGAAACTTCCAAGCACAGGGACAGACAAGAAAAAAAGTGAGTGAGAGAGTGAGACCAAATTAAGGAAGTTAACTTGGTCCTCTTTAACCGCTACGATCGACGTGGCTCAAGACCGGGAGCATTGGAGACGTATTGTCTAGACAGATCAAGGGACTACGACGCTCGGCATCGAGAATATGATAAAGAAGACGATCTTTGGGGAGCCACTAGTTGCCTAATGTTTCATGGCAGTATAGTGGTACTTAATTTATGATGAACCACAGACCACCAAATATATAAACATGAACTAACTCAAATTCCTTTCCCCAAAATTTTTATTTCGGTATCACTTTAGTTCCACTTACGCAATCAAGTAGCTCCGAGACTTTTTTTTAAAATATTACTCGATTGGAACGAAAATTTAAACGCTGATAATATAAAATGTATTCATGTAAAAAATAAGTTTTGTTTACACAAAGATTTAACTATCGGATTTATGTTTCCACCAAGAATGTGTGTAGAATGCCCCTCGTCCCGCAATTAATATTCCATATCTTTCTCCTATATGTACACTTTATTTCTTTCTATTAATTTAATCTATTCTTTCTATATTTAATAAACGTGTTTTCCAGTTTTTTTAATATTTCATGATTAGACACGCAAGTTTGACACATTGTGTATACGAGTCTCTCATGTATTATAATATTCTTTTCCGTATATATATAATATAAATATATCTTCCTCTATTGCGCCTAAAGTTAAGAGTGTAATATGATGGTGGCCTTAATGCTAGTCACATCATAGTCCGTGGAAATCCAACGAGAAGACTGTCTAAAATCACATAACTTAACTCTGCCTTCCCATCAGTTCTGTCACTGCTACTTTTATGGTTGACTCTGTATTTGGTTTGGCAAAATATTTAATACCAGCATATTCTAACGTATCTTGTATCCCGTGCCGCTACCAGAAAAATATTTTTTGTAGGGAAATACACGATCTGTTAAATTATGTCCGTGAGTCTAACAACACAAAACAAAGTCCATTTCGATCGAAGAGCCGTGTGTAGTCACATTAGAAGCCTCAACAACCGACGAGCTTGCATGAGAAGGTGTGTGAATGTTGATAAGGGGAAAACTCTATCAAGACAGAAGAGTATAGCGCTCTATCCCGTCTGCCTACTTTTACATTAAGTCATACTGTTACCATAATTTAACCTAATATTTAATCCTAATTAAATGTATTAATTAGAAAGGTATACATATAAAATCAATTTTATCGAAAAATATTGTTGTTGTGCTACCGGGATTCGAACCTGGATCTCTTTCCAAACCGGGGATGGAGCGTTATCCAACTATGCTACAGCGACAGTACTTTTGACGACAAATATTCGAACCTATATGTCACACTTTTCAAATGAATACATCTATCGTTTCATTATTTGAAAGCCATCTACTTTGTATTTACGGAATCTCAAATACCTTTGAGTAAACCGATAGCAGACGCCAGAATTAACAATTCATTTTTATGGAATTACGGACACATTCTTAATGTGAATTTGTAATTATTCAGAAATAGAAAGAGATCCAGGTTCGAATCCCGGTAGCGCAACAATAATATTTTTCGATAAAATTAATTTTATATGTATATATTTCAAATGAATACATTTTATTTAGTAATTAAAATATCACAGACCGTCTGTTCCGAATAATTACAAGTTCATAATAAGAATGTGTTCTCCTTAATAATATTTAATCATTTAAATAGCCAAAATGAAATTTAAGATGGTATTCATAACTCAAATTTGTATATTTGTCCATTGCCATCAAATAATCTAAGCTAAATATACCTTATATGTATGCATACGTATATTATTTTCTCTAAATGTCTAAGTAGGTGGCTGACTTCTCCACTTCGTATATTTGTATAATCTCCCAGGGTGTGTCTAGGATGCTATCTAGAACTTTTTGACCTCCCTCGTATGAAGGCAAAAAGACCTCAATACCAACTATTATTATTTTCATTTACTAAACGAATAATTGTGTTAATTTCTAGGTTTGCGATGTAATAATTAATCTACGAATCCTGACGCCGATAAATTATTTAATCCAATAATAAAACTTCGTAGAGAAATATATTTTGTTTCTGTGTTACTAAGGACATGATACAAGGTTTTCTTGTATTCATTGATTTTTAAGACTTCTCAACAGATGTCAGACGAGGCAAGGTCATTCGATTATTTTATTAAAATATTCCTGTTCTCTAGCATTGATGTCATCATTTTATAATCTACGATGAATCTGAAATATAATATTATCAAAAGATAAGCTTGCTGTTATCTTTAGATTATTAATGTCACATCTATCTCTACATATATTAAAGTCTTTGTCTGTTCGTCAGTCTGACTGTTACATTAAAATTCGAGAACGGGTTAATCAATTTTGATGCGGTATTGGACATTTATCTGGATACGCTTTAAGCTATGTATCGTCACGGTACGACATCAGGTGGCTGAATGATGAAAGAATGTTTTACATATCGAATTCGATATAGCGGCTAAATTATAAAAAATATTTTTAAATGATGTATGAGAGACATTGAGCCATAAAAAACTTTTACACGACACTTTTTCTTGGAACTATGTTTGTATATATCGATGGTGATTATGTTCTTATGTATTATTATAATAAAAATATTTGTATTTTATTGTCAAAGTATAAATCGAACCCACTGTAGTACGAGTATCTATAGGCTGCGGTGGGTAGTCACATTATAATAAACGGATGTGATGACCATTTTTAAGAGGTTTAATGACTATATTTTTATTGTAGCTTATTTATTCTAGTGTATATTGTCATTAAACTGTTAAATGCTCTGTATAATATGAAATAAAATAAATATAATTCATATTTTATTATAAATTGTTTGTACAAAACTCAGGCAATGCTAGATTTTCTAATATATTATAGTTCGTGGTATCCTTATTATATATTGCGTTTTCCCATCTATGACTTACTGAACGTCTTGAATATAGTGTCATTTGCCAAAAAAAAAAAATATTTGCCAAAGTAGCGAAAATGTCGAACATGTTTTTAATATTTCTAGGTTAAGATTACTTAAATGTTTTCTTTTTTATATATTCAATAATAGTGCGTAAATATATATTCAATTTGAATTGCAGCGTACGAGACTTTCTTAGTCGCAAAGTCAAAACAATGAATTTTTGTTATGTTTGCGACCTAAGATTTGTCAAAATCTACTGACCAGAGAAAACCATTCATCCAATTCCATATTTACTTAAATGCACATTATACTAATAAAAAATCATTTTTGTGTTTATTATTGTCTATCCGCGATTCTTATACATCATCTAGATATCATTTTTGTTCGTTTTGACAGCTAATTTACTAAGGTGGAATAATTTTAATTACATCTAGATTGAATTGTGCAATCTCCGGATTACACGTCCTGCGGAATGGATTACGACGATTCCATTCGTAAATAAGAAGAAAAGTAAGAAAACGTGGCACAGGATAAAGTCGGTGAGGGGATAGGGGTTCTAGTCGAAAGACCAGTAATCTCGGGAACTGCTCGCCTTACCTTGTATATGACGCCTCCGTAATCTCTGCAGTCGCCGCCGAGATCACACAATAAAAGGCACGCGAATGAGCCGATCTCCGCTCCTAATTGAAGACGGCGATGTCACAAGTTTACCCACGACACAAACAAACAATATCACTGTGCACACTAATCACAGGATCACAAATAATACAGTGCTGGTACACTGGAGCTGAAAGGTCCACACGAATGCTATCGCAATGTCGAGATCGAACACAATATGTGTGTTTTCGAATTCGGAACAGAAATTTTATTTACTTGTGGTTTGTTTTGGAGAAAACTATCATTTAAATATAAATTCTAATGAGACCCTGGCCTAGCAGTAAGCAATCGGCTATGAATCGGTGCCTGCTAGTGTGTTGTTTAATATTATTAATGTAAAGTTGCCTTCATACCTCATATTTGTGGTCGGTTATGTCTCGCGAAGATTTATATCGGATATTGTGGCAATCAATAAAGGTGGCAAAACACTTACTTACGATTATCATCACGAAATTCATTTTACATAGTTATAAAGGTTACTGAAATATTCACTGGAATACGGATCGATAATTCAGCGTTGGAAGTTGAAGCGCCAAGCAAATGCAGCTGATGAAACGGGCGCCGAAGGAATGGGTGTTATATTCCGGCTACCTATCAACTTATACTTCTTACTTCATACTACTACTTATTTACCATTACTACCAACAACTTTACAGTTTATCAAAGTAGATGCAATTTATACAAGTTAAATTCATACCTACATATTATAATTGAATTCGTTTCTGTTTTTACCTTGAGTAACAGGTCAGGCCAATGAACTCGGTTACTTGTAAGCCCACTTGAGATACCGAGGGTCGGTGTTTAGACTAACCAGCGGGTTCAATGAACTCATCAAAACTGTTGGGACTAAAATCTTCCCTTAAAACAAAAAATGTTTATATTAACCAAGAACAAAGGATTATAGATAATAAAAGTCCCGAAGCCATAGTTTTAGTGTTTTGGGTATCGGTTATGGGAAGTTCTTCTTAAATAAATTCATTAATTTCTCTTGCGAAGTGTACAAAGGACGCACTTCTTCTTTTAATTCGGCACTACGCTGGTGCGAGAAATATAATTTGCACACCGCTCGGCCCGCGTGTGCAGATGTCTCCTAATGTAGCTCGGTTCTCCTTGGTGCGTTCAGCTACACCGACAGCCGCTCTGAACGGGTTACCGCAATAGTATACCTACTTTCATTTCTGATTAAATGATTTTAATTACTAATACTAATATATTTAAATATAATAGTAGTATATAACTAATGATAAAAGCCCATATCTGTCAAGTTACGCTGTATACATGAGCATAATTTTCCAAAAATATAACAATTTTAAAGATTTTAATAAATTTAATTAAACATGTGCATCTGACCTCTCTGGCTGATGTTTCAGATCCCATTGCGAGGTCCAGCATCAGGGCTGTTGTCACTGACGCCATCAGAAAACTCTAAAGAGAAAATAATTAAGAAATAATAATTGAGATAAATAAAATGTATTTTTTAATGTTGAAATATTTAGTAGATTTTCTTATTTACATGATAACAGGTGTTAACTTTAGTAATATTAATATAATAAAACCCCAAGAATATGTGTCTGTCATGTGACGCTGTACCTGTACCATTTCATGATACATTTTATGCTTTACTCTGTGAGATGAAGCACTTTTTCTGTTAGTAAAAATTCTGGCTAGATACAATTCTTCTTCTGTCACAACTGTAATGCTTTTCATTGTTAACATTTGATCACAAGAATTCACTAAATGAACTCTTAAATGTTACGTAGACAGCTAGCAAAGGGACATTACACATAAACTCGGAAAGATATTTAAAAACTAGTGTACATAAAATATCGCGTGGTTCAACCACATCATATTTTTAAGCGCCTTTTTCAAAGGGCGTGCAATATAAATAAATTGTTTTAGGTACCTGTTATATAAATTATATAATATGGCACTAGAAAGAATTTTAATTGGCTTATAAGGAGGCGAAAATATTACGTTTATGACAGTGAAAATATGAATATTAATAAATTAAATAATTTGATTTGTAACACAGACTTTTTAGACCAATCATTTTATAAATTTGTTTAAAAAAAAACACACCGATATACACACACAGCGAATATTAATTTTAATTAATTTAATCAACCGACTTCGAACATTATCATCTGTGCTCGTATCTAAAATATATTCGAGGGTGACAAGGGCGAAATTACAAAACAATGGTTTTGAGAAAAACGCAAAAACAGTTTATATTTCAAATTACCAATCTACTATAGACAACAATAGTTTCAGAGATCAAAGACAAAGCTAACCTTACACCGCTTTATAATGAAGAAAGATTACATTAGCGAAAGTGGCGTTTCGTTTCTATATCTTTAAAAGTTTAATTTCATTTTAGTTACACCAGAGTTTACCATAAAAATCAATTGTCGTGTAAGTTTCATCTTAGTATCACAAACCAAATTGATTTTTCGGATGCCAATTCAATAGTTAACTCAAAACCGCGATTTCCCCTACATTGTAAGTCTACATCACCTCCAGGAAACGTCTCCGTTCTCATCTGTCTCAATTTTATTATGCTCTCTCCAATTAATTATACTCAAGGCTACAGTATTAGTTTTTCCACCATCCAATCACCTTCCGAAACATCTTCATCCTGCAGGCTTGTTGTCAAGAAGCCTCCTAGGTGATCAGGTGATATCTACATATCCGGTCCAACGGCGTCTTCTCAATAATGTGCCGTATAATTAGAAACTTTTTTAAAAAAGGCTTCCGATGGAACTCAAAAATGATGAGATATATAGTACCTACTGATTTTTTAATGAAAATTAAACGTATAGTTTGAGAAGAACTGATAAAGAGTTAAATGTATTAATAAAATGATAATGAAACGAGAAGGACGGATGCTGGATAATGGAGTAAGAATAATTTAATTGAAGAGATGTTGAGAGATTATAGGAAACTTGATATTGTGTGTCAACTAAATATATACATTAGGCAGTGATTGTGTAACAACGCATATTTTCTAAAACTTTTATGACATATTTAACATGTTTTAATTTTCATTCATTCGATAGATCACTTTCGAAGCTACCATTTACAACTTTTGTACATCCTTCAGCGAAGTTCCATCGCCTTTTGTCCAAGCAAAAATGTCCTTCTTCATGACAAGATAAATTACTTTGTACCATTATTTATACTACAATCTGGTCATCCTAGAAGAAGAACAGAGTAAATGATACAATCTAATTAATACTTTATGAAATAATTATGGTTATGTACAATCTTTCAAATAACGGTATTTATATTAACTTCATAATTACAAAAAATCTGTTTTAGAACATGATTTTGGATAACACATTACTTCTCCCACATAGGCACACAATACAAGAGGGAAAAAATTAATAATCTTTTCGGATACTTTAATTATTTTTTAAAAATCCCATAAAATATTTTTACAACTTGTTCATTAAAAATGATAAATTATTGTTAGGAGAACACATTCTTATTGTGAAGTTGTAATCATTCAGATCATAAGTCTGTGATATTTTTAAATAATTAAATGTATTAATTAGAAATACATGCATATAAAATCAATTTTATCGAAAAATATTGTTGTTGCGCCACCGAGATTCGAACCTGGATCTCTTTCCAAACCGGGGAAGGTGCATAATCCAACTATGCTACAGCAACATTATTTTTGACGACAAATTTTCGAACCTATGTGTTACACCTTTTCAAATTAATAGATTCATCGTTCCATTATTTGAAAGAGCCATTTACGTAAAAACAAAGTAGATAAAATAAAATTGATTTTATATGTGTATCTTTCTAATTAATACATTGAATTATTTAGAAATTATTGTATTCATTTAAAAATATTTTATTTAATTAGATTAAACTTTTTACGTACTTAATCATTGTTGTTTTTTTTATACCGGTTTCAAAACGTTCATAAGTACGAGTATATTACTGCCATGGTGACAAAATAAACGTTCGGTCGGTGTTAAAAGATAAAACAACAGTAATTATAATAAAATTTATTAAATATTAGTTAAACCAATTTTTCCAGCAATTTTTATCATTTTTTCGTGTGTTTTTTAAATTTTTTTTGATATTATTTCTTGAATCTGAAGGTTTAGCTGTACATTTTTAATAACCATTATGCTCCAATACGACAACCTAGAAAAATAAATTTTATACTGGGTATAACTTTATAACTTGTTTTCCTTAACTCGCCACATTTAATCTATATAATAGAAAAATTTTTGAACGACAATGGTATTGACTTGTAATATGATAATACCTATTCTATAATATTATTGTACTTTTTTCTATAAAATAAAGTTTTAACTTGATTAATGGCACAAATCACTCGTTTGATGGGTGGATTGCCTATTTGAAAGAAGAAAAAGAAGAACTTTATGATAAAATAATGCCTGGAAGGCTGGCGCTACAGTGCCGGTGGATGGATGGGTCGCATCTGGCCTGGAGTCAGCCGTGAGAGTGACTCAGGGCCGAGACATGTGGAGGTGCATTACGAGTCATATGTCGCCTGATTGAGGTCACGACGCGCGACGTGTCGATGCAGACATGACGGAGCGAAGAAGAAGACACATTCGAGAATCCTTTGTTCATATTGAGATTACTGATTTCATTTCTTGTCGCATAAAGTTTATGATTGTACAAATGTTTGGCGTATAAAGACATGTACTCGTATAAATGTTTTAGCGTATAAATACTGGCGTATAAGTTTCCGTCATACAAATATACCACTGTAACATTCTACTGTACTCGACTTGTAACCAAAATATTGATTTTAAAATGAAACCTGAAACACTGTTTGATTTCTGGGATATTTTTGTATGAGAAGTTTAAATTTACATGACGGCAGGAGGCTTTGCATCTCGAGGTGGTTCCCAGATTGAAAAAAAAGTTTACGAATCTCTGTTCTCTCGACTTAATAAAAATTAACCGAGCGGACGATAATTTTTTTGATCTGTATAATGAACATGAAATAGAGATTAAGGCACGCGCTGATTATATTTTTACATTTATAATTTTTATAAATCGAATCTATTTCAAGAAACCTACGACAATTTCTAACATGAAAATTTTGCAAATAACTCGATCAACAATTGGGGACTTGGGTTGTATTTAATGAAAACTAGCTGACACGCCCGGCGTTGCAAGGGTAGTTACACTCCCCTCTGAACCCCACCTCTTCCCGCACAACACGGCACCAACGCAGCTTCCACCACACCTACCCAAACCGACCCTCTCTTCACTCCCAAGCCCCCGATGAAAAGAAAACGCCGCGAAAGTATACCTCTAGTAAATCCTTTACAGTGCCCTTAGAACCTTTCATCTTCCTAGACATCGGTAGATTGCACTTATATATATAAAAATAAATTGACAGACAATGTGCATCGTAAAAAATATATAATATTTGTTATTTTTTAGATTAATTTATCGTCAATATATTTTTATCTTGTAAAAATGTATGATTCAAATACTTCTAATATTTTAAATTGGATTAAGTTGCCGTGTATTATTAAGTATGGTCATTTCGTTTTATTGTATAAATAATTACAATTATGTATTTGTTTGTAATTTGTTATTCTCAATTGAAAATTCTTAAAGCGCAAGGAAAATTTTGGGGTTTTATTATTTAGTAATGTAAAATTTTTAAACATTTTCAATCATCGGTAACCCTATGTCGTCGTTATATTTAAAATTATTTCAATTGTGTATTGAATATATTTTTAAATCACGTTAAAACATGCGATTAAAAATAATTTACATTTTTCATTTCTCTCAAAACAAATCAAGCGCAAAAAATCAAACGAAAAGGATTTTATTTTAAAGCATTCTTATTTAATTATTTGAAAAGTCTCATCGTGCAATCTTAAAGAAAAATCTAGTTCTAACAAATCTCACTAGGTTGAAAGCTGCACATTGCAAGCTTGTGTCAATGGTATCGGAAGTCAGTATCAAAATTACACAGTAACGTCTGTCACCTCTCAAAACAGGGGCCTCCCATACATCTCCATGGGCGTTGGCTGAAGTAGATAATTAAACCTGCCAGTAAATCAATATTTCTACAATTTACATAAATTCTCATACCTAGAATGACACGTACATTACTGGCATTAACAGAAAAACTGTTTATTTAAGAACTAACTAGATGTTACTCGTTAGTTGCCACATCCCGTCATTCGTAATTCGTACATACTTTCATACATTCAAACATTCTGGATTTCAGAGCAAGTTCCAGGCACCATTAAGGAAAAAGGCTCAATTCGTATATGTAGACGTGTTTCGAGCTTCTCTAAAGAAGATTAGCTGTTTTACTTGGATCCGCGCTAGTACCAGTCAAATTGATACGTGCGGATCGGGCCATACATACTTATTGTGATCAATAATCAAGCCGAAGAGAGCCGAACGCCGAGCCGAAACCTCCCGAAGTCTTCTTTGCACTTTCCAACATTTCAGCGAACAAGATCTCTGAACATCGCTCGCTGTAGCTCCGTCTCAGGTCTGGCTCGTGTCCGACAGAGATACACAGTTCGTAAGAGTTAATTGATGCTCGGTCGCGCAAAATGTTCGCCTTGCAGAGATATTTCAGTACAGATCAACCTCGACAGAGTGAGGAATAGAATGCTACGGCTGAAATTACAAAATCATGCTCAGGTTGGCACAGATGCTCAAGTTTTATGAGGGGAGCGGGCAATCAGACATCAGCGACGTTTGTCGTTCGCGGCGTGTGACCCAACGGTTCCAACACTGACAAAGGAATACATATTATTCAATATTCACTCACCGCACGTCAGAATATCATTTTCCGTAGTGCAATACATAAATAATTGCGAGTCAATTTTAAAACGTACACAATATTTTGACGAATGCCAGCATATTTGAGAAATCCTTCGTATACAAATCGCGCTGAAAATTTTCTTAAATCGTTGCATACAGCTTGGTGCCGGAGCGCCGAGATCTATCGCAATATTTATACAATACGAGCAGAAGTAGGTAACGACGGATGCGAAAAATACACCAAGACAATCGCATTGTTTCCAATGACTTCTGGCGTAACTTTCTAATTATTTGCAGTTGCTGTTATTGTGTTTTTATCAAAACCAAAAAACTCTACGGGATATATAAGACATTGGTACATTCTATTGTTAGAAAAAGAAATATAAAGTTCAAACAACGCTTTACGGCGCGGAACTTTTTGATAGCTGATAACTTCCTGAAAATGTCGCTAGGTGATGGGACCTAACGAAAAGTTCGTTGACTTGCTCGTTACTTTAATGAAGAAATAATACTCAATGGTTGAAGTAAACTAAATGCAGTCGATGTTGTATTCGACTCTCATTCAACCGCGTTCCGTGGAGAAAGGCACAAAGAAAGGCCCCCTTCACTTTCCTTTCCCGACTCACAATTCTTGACTCTTTCACGTTCGTGCATATTTTCAATAATATTCTCAAATGATTATCATATTCACCCGCCTGGCTGCCTGTTCGCGAAGCAGAGCACGCGCACGTTCGTTTTAATAAACAAAGGTTATGTGCTTGTCATGAAATATGATAATGTTATTGTGATTGTCGAGTAGATGTGTTTGTGTGTAGAAAATGTTATAATCCTACAGTTTATCACATCTTTTCATTAAAAGAGATGGCTTCTCAGTAACGATGTTGCCAATTTTAATGATTGATCGTATAAATAATACAATAGTTTTCACACTTCCAAATTTTAGTCGTACCGGTTAAAGCTGTCCCTGGTGTCTCAAAAATCTTTTTTATAATAAAAATTCTGTAATATAATAATGGATGGGTTTAATAAAAATATATTTATTTTGCATTTAAGAACAGTCCGTGGGAATTTATTTCTTAAAAATTATGTTTTCTGAATACGATCCGTTATTTTGCTGGCACTCTTCTAAACGGGAGGCAAAATTGATCCGTGATCGCTGCCATTTCTTCTCAGATATTTTCTTTTAATTGGTCCAGAAAGGGAGAATTGTAACTGTATTCCTGATTTAAATTAGCCCCATAGGAAAGAGTCCATCGGTATCAAGTCGGGGCTACGTGGATAACAGTTTATATCACATCGTCGGGATATCAATTTCAAGAACAGCTGATAACGGCACGCTCCATAGCGACTGAATTTCCAAGGGCGCGGCTATCGATCTGCATACCCCCCGCCCCACTCCCGCACGTTGCGTCGGTTCAGCGAATGAACCAAAATGAAAAATACTTTTGGGACACACTGTATTAGTCTTTGCATATATGTTGTGTCATTTTCTCGGTCGGTCCACGTCTGTAGAAATGTATCTTCAAATGAGTAATATTTAAATTTATTAGAACTTTAATGACCCGTAATAGTTGAGATAATCTCAGTGCCGTCTGCACGTGTTGAGATTTTGATCACGAGATAAACTCCGAGATCACTACTTGAGATTGGTAGAACGAGACAACATGTGATACCCAGTGAGATTCTAAACGTGCGCATGAACGTCACCTCGAACCCTACGAAATCTTTGACAAACAGAAGACGTTAAATTACAACTCATCGACATTATACTCTGATCAGTGCAATGCTGAAAGATCTTAACATGATGACTTTTAAGCAGAAAATATATTTCAATGTTATAATATTTATTTTTAAAATCCTCACTAAAAAAATATCGGCAGAATTTATAAGAAAAATTTATGCAAATCAACATGAGCATGAACATCATACAAGAGGAAAAGATAGACTGAGATTGCCATTCAGGAAGAAGGCTAAATCTCAGAAATCGGTGATTTACAATGCGATGAAGATCTTTAATGAAATGCCAGATGATGTAAGGAAGGAGGAGAACTACATAGATTAAAAAAATGAAACTAAGTCAATATTTGCAACATAAGTTTTAGTAAAAAAGGAGCACTATGATATTATTTATATTATAGTATATATATATTTATATCTTTACTTATATATGCACTATATTAAGAATAAATAAATGAATTATTCGTAGTTACAGTTCAAATTGACCCAATGAACGAACGAAACATCAACGGTTAACAGACGGATGTTTGATTATTAAACAATAAACAACAAACAGTGAAGTGAGGCGCTCGATCGGTGTACACACGCTGGACTACGTGGACGAGAGTTGTCTCTTTTGGGAGCATAATATCCTTATCTTATTATTATTTCCACGAGATGAAAATCTCATCCCTGGACACGTGAACCATAAAGATCTTATCGGATGTTGGATTAAATGGCCAGATGAGTACTCTCACTTTTAATACGTATAATAAAATAATTAATATCTAAACACATATCAACCATAATTATTTCGTACATTTTGAACTTCTCTGTAAGAAAATATGTGATTTTTTTAAAAAAGCTGAGTGCCTTCGACAAATGTTGTGAGTGCGTTGTGAAATTTAAACACTTTGAATCTCTGCTGTGATTGCTCTTTCCAAATAAATTCAACCACGGTTCACAATTTAATTGTATATTTGGTACAATGTATTTGTCCTTAACGTACCAAGTCAGTATATGTAAAAACAAAATACTGTAATTATTAATTTGTTTCAAATAAATGTGCTATGAATTATATTGTTATTTCATAAAATATCATTTTTTAACCTAACCTAACATAACATGCAATAATGAGAATCATTTGTTGTTGCATTATTTAAGACAGATTATGTCAAGTCAGGTTAGGTTGAAAGTATTCATTGTTTTAACATTTTGATATAATTAACACCAAAAGTGAATCACTTAAAAAATTTACATTACATTCAAATAGAGATACTGAAAATCATTTTTTTTAATTTTACGCATGACACTATCCAATTACGCAATTCAAATTCATGTGTTTATATAACAGGTATTATACACATTCTGCAGATAAGAAATAATATATAATCAATATATATACAGGTAGGCGCGTAATTTTACCAGACATTCCAATTTCTAGAACGTGTTCTAATTTCGGACCGTAACCTAGTCCGCGAAGCTTGGGAAAACTCGACACAATTTAAATCGAACGTAAGTACCTAAATACTTAACTACACTTAATAATATTTAAGATCAACTCTTATATATATTATTAAGTTATACTCTTATATAATAAAACGTCGAATAAGATCAGAATATTCCATGAAATATATTTATTTATATGAATATATATCTTTTTTATACAATTAAAATTATCATGTCCGTCAGTATCTATACTTTACTATAGCACTATTACAATCTTTAAAAATGTAACAATTCTACGCCTATTGAAAGGTCAAATTATTTAAGAGTACTTGTATCTTAATTAACCCATAACCATTCGCTTCGGGTCACCATGACCCAAATATACCTTTTTTTAATTTTATATTTTTTTTTTCATCTGGAATAAAATTTCTTCGTAATTTGTAATATTTACTATAGGGAGGAGGAACACGAATAGAATGAAACTATCGGTATTTATACGATGATACTAAGTTTATTATATTACTGTTACATATTTATCTTCTAAGTACGTCTTCAGTGTACACTTCGTAATGTGAAGGTCCAAGTAATAGACTTTGTAATAATTATACACTTATTACAATACGATACAATTTAGTACAAGGTATATCACTAGTATAGCTCAAACGATTTAGCCGATGAACACGCAGAGAAAGAGGCCGCGGCTCGCACGCACGCACGCTGGCAGTGCGGCACTCACACACACAACTACTCAATCCTAAGAACATCACATCCTCCCCCTCCTTAACTGCAACCCCCTTTCATGCCTTCACTCAGCCACTCTAGGTATTTCCCCTGGACGATCATAAAGCCAGGAGCCCGAGATGCGTCTGTTCTCTGCGAAGTACCCTGTCCAGCATCTGAAACAGAAAACCCATGCCTAGCCTTCTATCGACTCACGGGTTAGTTCGGCCCGTCAGGAGGTAGCCTGCAGCTTCAGCCTAGGACCGAACCCACTTCTTATCCATTAAAACCACGTTACCTTCTTGCATTTGATTTGGTTCACATGACGCTTTCAAATCTGGTATGTGCCATTAATTCGTACCAAGTGCAGCGTGGAACCAATCCTTTTTACAATTTCTCCCGATACCTAAGAAACTTTATTTACTACCAGACGTAACTGACCGATTTCAAGATATAATCTCCTTCTCCCCCATAGTAAAATTTTTGTTTCTTTTGTGTACACTTTAAATTTTTCACGATAAATTTCCCAACTTCCGAGTACTTGGAAATATTTCCTTAGGTATAAAAAATCGAATTTCGATCGAAGCCTTCTACCAATCATTAGCATAGCTGATTCTATACCCAGAGAAGAGTGCATTCCTGAAGTCTAACAAGAATCTAACGTCATACCCGACAGGAAATGTACCGTTTACTAAAATTTTCTTTAAATGTTTGCATGTTTTCGCTGAATTCTCAGCCTGTCCATTTGACATTGGTAAGAAGACGGCCGACGTTAAATGTTTAATGCCCCGTTCTTCGCAAATTTTTTGAAACTCTCGATATGAACGCTGTTCCGTTGTCTGAGACAATAGTCTGCACATTCCCTAATTGCGCGAGTAAACCTTTCAGAGTCTTTATCGCACAACCCGCACTGGCATTCTTCACTTCTAAAGATTCTACCATCGCAAATTACTAAAAATCTTTACCCGCAATTGGTCCGAAGAAATCTAAATATATTCGGTACCAAACACTTTTCTGTACCGGTCAATTCGCTAAATTTGCCTTTGGAGGAGATCGTGTTTTTTGACATAAGAATCACATTCACTAATTAATTAAATATCTTTATGTATCTTTGCCCAATATACATAACCTCTAACTAGGCCTTTTGTTTTCACACATCCTAGATGCGATCTCTGTAATATTTCTAACACTTGTTTCCGTAAAACTGTTGATATCACTAACCTATGATTCCAAAATACACAATCTTTAATAATTGATAATTCAAAACGTTTAATCCAAAAATGCCAAATCTTATCGTCTTTACTTTCGACGGCCATTTTGTTCTTAAAAATTCACATACTGTATTTAAAACTGGGTCCTCGTGAGTTTGATATATTATTTGATCTATATTCAAATCAATCAATTCTTTATCCTCTACTGCACAAAAATATGACTCCAACAAATCATCACCATTCAATTCTGGTTCATTTATCTGCAAAAATCTGAACAATTCCAATCTGATTTCACGTATTCCACTGTTTAATTAAATGTCGTTAATAATAAACAGTATCGCTGCAATCGGGTCGCCGCTAATGTTGGAATTCCTTATTTATCGCCTAAAATTCTCACCAGCGGTTGGTTATCCAATGTTAATATAAACTTACGAGTGTATAAATATTGATAAAACTTCTTCAACCCGAACATCATAGCCGATGCTTCTAGATCTATTATTGCATTTTTTTCCGTATCACTTAGCACTCGACTTGCAAACCAAATCGGTCTTTCGGATCCATCAGCATACCGGTGCAAAATCATTGCCGCCAGCACTCTGTACGATGCGTCCGACGTGTTACCTTTAGATTATAATGCGTTAACACATTATCTTCCGTTAACAACTTTGTAACTTTATCTATCGCAATTCTACACTCCTCGTTGAAATCCCATTCAACATTTTTTTTAAACAAATTATGCACTGGATGTAGTATTGTGCCAAGTTACTCATAAAATTTCTGTAGTAGTTAACTAACTCCAGAAAACTTCTAAGTTCTCCTATATCTTTCAGATAATCTGCCTTTAAAATCGCATTACTTTTGCTTTTTAACGGTTTAACCCCGTTTTTATCAATCTCATGACCTAAAAATTCAACACATTCTTTAAAAAAATCACATTTTTCTACATTTACCGTGAGGTTGCAATCCTTATATATCTAACAGTGCCGTTACATTATTTTTATGTTCTTCGAAAGTTCTCCTTGATACGAGAATATCGTCCAAAAACACTACCGTCCACGATGCCATCGCGTCCGCAAATATACTTGGACTATTCCAAAAACTAATCTGTTGTACTTAAACAAATTAAACCAGCGAAGTCTAAATTATTGTAAACTTTTTACTACTTTCTTCCAATTCTAATTAAAAATATAACACTTTTCAGATCTATTTTACTGAAATAACAACCTCCGCTTATTTCAGCCAAAATCTCCTCAAATCTTAGTACTGGGTATCTATCAATGATCAAATATGGATTTAAAGTCGATTTATAATCCCCACAGATTCTTAAATCTTCAGATTTCTTTACGAAATGAACTATTGGTGAAGCTATTCTATTACCTGATTCTGGTGACAACAACCCGTCCGTCAATGGTATTGATCTAACACCATAGAACTTTGGAACAAAATTCTGATCTACGATTAACTGATCTACGGTTGTATTAAATACTCCAATCTTATCAGAAAAAATCTCAGGATAATCTTATCCAGAAATTTAATTTGCAGCTCTTTCATATTTTCTTTTTCGATATGTAAAGTATTAATACAGTTAAAAACAATTTTAAACGTACTCATAAATGGGTTGGTACCCACTATCGGTACCAACCCATTTCCGACTATATAGAACTTTATCTTTGATCTTTCATCATATCTCTCAATTTCACCGAAACTTTAAATATTCCGTGAATATATCTCTAAAGGTTTGTAGTCATACGAGATTAACTTAATATGCTGTAAATGTAAATGTTTCGATTCCTTTTCGTAAACAATAAATGGTATTACGTTAATCGCTGCTCCTGAATTGAATTGCATGTATTCAACCTAAACTTGTAACATCACTGATTTCATAACACCACATTCCGTATTTGTAACATATTCACCCATTCTTTTCTTCATATTTTGCGTAAGTGATCTATTCTTTTACATTTAAAACACATTGAATTTTCACACGCAAAACATTTTGAATTATTTTATTTGCTGCCTACTTGTTTTGAGTAGCATTGGGAATTTTTAAAACTCTCGCGAGATGACACACTATTTGATCTCGCTCTCGCCTTATACTTTGTAACATTAACCGCAAAAACCTCTTTTTTCGACGACCGTAATTGTGAATTTGCCTCAATATTACATGCGCTTTGCTTCATCACTCGATTCTAAATATAACCTTTCTTGTATTTTAATATCTCTTATCCCAGTGACAAACAAATCCCAAACGTTGTCTAACTGTTTTATTTCTAAAAATATTTCCCTTTGTAAGAATAAGAATATTGTTTCCACGCAGTATTTGTCGAGTACATCAAATAAAAATTCACAAGCGGTTAGAAAAATTGCTTTTTTTCTAGATTATGTTCCCTTCTCATCATCAGCTAACAGAAACCATTCGAACTTCGCCTAAAATACCGCTTAATCGTCGATCTCGTAGCAAAAACATGGCATTTTCCTTTCCATTGCCCCATAGACAGTACCCACAAGTGAAAAACTAAACAAATACTTAGCTTAGCTCCTGCCGTCAGGATCCTCTCGGCCTGCGTCCGCTGTAACTGGTCCGCTCAGCCTCAGTTCCTGAAAGTCGTTCCCGCGCCTTCCCTGGTCCGCTGCTCTGGTCCCCCGGCTGCCTCGGTCCGTAGAAGCCCGCCTTGCACCTTCCGTTCGACTGGCCTTGAGCCTTCTCGACGTCGCGTCGGTCCCCTTCACCCAGAAGATCTTCCAAAAAGCCTTGACTCCTGGAAGTCCGCCGACGATCACTGCTCCGAGAAGAACGATCGCGATCTTCTTTGCTCTTCTCTCGATCCGCCGCTTGTCTCCAATTTATTTCCTCGCGAAACAATTTTAATCCGATGATTCCTTATTTTCGTTATCAAAAAAATCTTAAACCGACTGCGCCAAAATTACGTACTTATCTTCTAAGTACGTCTTCCGTGTATACCCCATAATATGAAGGCCCAAGAAATAGACTTCGTAACAATTATACATTTATTACAATACGATACAATTTAGTACAAGGTATATAACTAGTATAGGTCAAACTATTAAGCCGATGAACATACAGAGAAAGAGGCCGCGCCCCGACGTGCGCCGCCCTTTATAGCCTCGCACGCACGCACGCCAGTGGTGCAACACTCACAAACACTCACATACACAATCATACAATCCCTAGGACATCACGATACAATTACATGGCTCGGAGTGTACGTCGCAGTGGGCTCAGGATGCGGAAGAAAAGTGAGTGGGTTAGCGCGCGACGGCAGTCAGTCGCGCTATCTGCGTTCAGTACTGCGCAAAGCTGACGTCCCACAGCGGTGGTTGATACTGCTCCAGCAGGTATAACAGTATACATACATTTTAATTTTGTTACTATGAATCATTTGGCGGGTGAAATATTACGCTCGCCATTCTTAGTGCAGAAATAAAACAAATTAATAATATATCATATATTAACAATTCTAGTAATATCGTAACTAATTACTAATTTTAAATTGTGTTTAAAGTGTGCTAAATTATTTTCTTATATTAATTGTTTTTTTTCGTACATTTACGATCAAGGAAACTTATGTAACGAAGAAGATGATAATAGTGATACTAATAATAATAGATGAGTAAAAAATAGATACAAATTTTAATAATCATTCATGAAAACTATTAACGATGAAGCAGTTTTCCCCCAACTTTCAATTTAAATCAACCCGCGTGGGCAATTGAGGGTTGTAAACTTAAACATCAAATTAATTAAAATAAAAATGTAACATTTTATTTTAATAATTAATTCTTTAAAGAAACAGACAAATAAAAATGTTTTCAGATATTCTCGACCGTTCAGAATTTTCTGGGATATTACGCTGTGTGTTTCCAATTTCTCTGGCCCACATTTCAGATTCCATTGCAGGATCCTAATGATGGACAGTTGTGATATTTCCGCTTCCATACTTTTGACATGGATTTTACTTTTCAAGTACACTTAAAAAAAAAATTGTATATCAAATATCGGATATTACAAAAATGTAAAAAAATGATAAAACCTGAGCATTTCACAAAACGTGAAACTTTTCGTATCCCATTCTTTCAACCATTGACCACATGCACTTGGAGACAGGTGAAATATGTGAACTGTCATCCCTAAATTTACATGTTATAGCTCGATAGTTTTTTTGACATAAGAATGGTTATAGCGTTCACAAAAGCTAATTTATTGCTAGTTAAAATCATTTCTTAATAATGAAAAAAAAAGATTTTATTTAGTACTATACTATTGCTTGTATGGATAAAATAAAATAAAAATGTAACAAGTGTAACAATGTTCTTCTTTTTACTCTACTCTGATTTTTCTACCATATCTTTACGATACTTTTTTTACTTGTTTCTCATGTTTACTTCTTTTAATCTGTTATTATTTTTTACTCCGTTTCTTTAATATGCTCTTACTCTAATGTTCTTCATACTCTGTTCCTTACTTCTTACACGTATTTAGTCTGTATCAAAAATTTTACTTTGTTCATATTACTTATTCTCTACCTGTCTCCATTTTGATTTTTCTGGTTTTTTTACAATTTAATTAAATTAAATTAGTCCTACCTTACTTAATACTTACGCATATATCAGTTTTCAGGAATATTTAAAACAATAATGAATAGCTAATGGAACCTAATGGCTACCTATCTCAGAACATGTACTTTATATATAAAAAGCGGCTAACAAGCTTGCATATAAGTAAAATGTAATATTTAATGCTTATTGTGATTTCTGGTGCATTAATTATTTTCTTCCTTCTGATGAGTGCTAATTGTATTCGCTCATTTCTTTTTTATAAATCATTTGTATTCTGTATAACCTAACTTTTTGCTATTTTCCACTCGGAATGTGGTCTGTTGATTGCCATTTCATTTCAATTATCCACACGATTATTTTCCTATCTCTTCACGTGATACTCAAACACTCATCTTTGTGTTCTCTTCGTGACGTTAAGATAGAATACTTGTGTGATGATTGATCCGCGATTATATAATTATGTCGGGGTTCCAATTATAAAGTAATAAGATAGGATGCGGTTATGAAAGATTGATTTGTTGATTAATTAGGATTTGTTGTAGTGCGAGTGGTGAGTGCCCCAAAAACCACCCATTTACTCACATGTTCATTAAAAGAGCTCCGAGTGTATTGAATAAACGTGTCAGAAAAGGTTATGTAACGAAAGATGAAACAACTTACGGTTGACACAAGTTTATTGTTGAGTACAGTTACAAATTAGAGTTATATGTATAATAGCCGTACAATAAAAATCTACACAGAGAAGCGTTTCCTGGAGATCTGGAAAGCAGCACCAAAAAGAGTGGTGCTCAGGAGCCGGACTTCCGGAGGGATGCTGGTCGATGTTATTGTCGCATGGTCATTGTGGCGTAGGTACAGGGCATGTTTTTGCGGCTGTTAGTAGCTCTGGTTTTACGCACCGGTAAATGTGAGGTGCATTCAGGAGCTGTCGGCGGTAATGATGGTTGTAGAGGTGATAGACCTTCACAGATTTGTTTCCAGATATCACGCTATGTATTCAAATATTTAATATTATATATGCCTACCCTTTCATATGTACCACATAATTCATTCAAAAAAATATATATAATTTTTTTTAAATTTTATTCAATTTGTTTCTTTTCAAATATATATTCTTTACGTTATACTAAATAAAAAAATGAAAAACAAATCTATTTATTATTAAAGAGAACACATCCGTATTGTGAAGTTGTATTTTTATTATTATTATTCAGGATATTGATCTGTGATATTTTAAATACTAATTAAATGTGGTTCGAAAATTTGTCATCATGTCGCTGTAGTATAGTTGGTAATGCACCTTCCCCAGATTGGAAAAGAGATCCAGGTACGAATCCCGGTATCGGAATCGCACAACAACAATATTTTTCGATAAAATTTATTTCATATCATATCTTTATAATTAATAGATTTAATTAGTATTTATAATTTGGCATTTTAGGTACGTGTGAAAATTATTGTATGAAAAAAACGCGATATGATAATAGAAAAATGACGAAATTAAATAAAAATAGTATTCAATTCTATATGTATTTCTTAAAAAATAATGAGCGTTTCTTTTATTGATTTTACACAGCATACTTTAATAAGGTAATGGGTGTATAATAAGAACGGATTACTATTGTTGTTCGTACATGGTGTGACCACAAGCACCTGATCGATCGCCGAATGTTTCGAAAGAATACGGCACGACCTCCCGTTTCCCTGCCCTCAATTTCAGTCGAAAGATAAGTCTAAGTCAAAATGCAAAACCTTTTAATTCAATGCAAGATTACATTATGCGGATTAATCTTTTGTTTTCTATAAAAAAAAATATTACTTTTTATTAAATATCAATTTACACACAGGACCGGCTCAAGAATTTCGAGCGCCCTAGGCTGTATAGATTTTCCACCCCCATTCAACATGAATTTATAGAAAATAGACTAATGCTTAAAAAAGCGCAAAGGGGGCATATGTCCTCAGGCGCCAGTCTAGGAAATGCGCCAAAACTGAATGTGAAATTTTTGATTTGAACAATTTTAATTTAATTCACATATAAAATCATAGTTTTAATTTATGTGTGTAAATGTATTTCACTTTTTTATTTTTCCAGGTAGACGGTCTAAGCTTAATACGAGTTGAAAGTAAGCGCTCGTGCTGTAAATAGCTATAAATCCCTATTATAACTATCAAAAATCAATCTATAAAAAAAAAATCCTCACAATTTATGACCTAGTACTTTTAATAAGATCAGATTTAAACATATGTGCTGTCAACCATCGATATACAATTATTTTTACTTGGAAAACAAAGGTGATGAGGCAAAATATAAGCCATAATAAGGTGATAAGGCAAAATATATAATATAATATATTAGTAAATTCAGCGCCATTCATAGCGCCAAATACCCTAGATACACCTATGTTTCAACGAAGGTTTATATTGGTTTATTGCGAACAACAACATCGTGCGTATCTAAGAAGACCAAAGGGATTAAACTAGATACGGAGACTGTCTGTGTCACGTTAACAGTCTTACCAATGATTACGAAGTTTAGTTATTTGGATATTCGACATACGATACACCCGATAAACCACCCTACCCTTCCAGATATTACACCTTCCTCCTGCTAATTTTACACAGAATTACTCGCCAATGAGGCGCCATGTAATTGATACGATAAGACACGTGTCAATAATTTAAAGGTGTATTCATCGGCGTGGCGCCAAAAAACCCTTGGGATAGATTTCAGGAAAACAAAGACGTCTTAGACATTACAGCGACGGCCTGTCCCCTGTAGGTACTTGCAAATATGACTATATGTATTGTTATGAATCTGAATAAAAGCAGAGTATTCTGCAGGCGGAGGCCATTCTGGATTGTGTCGTGTCACCGTAGTGTGCCGATATTGGACATATTTTGTGTTTCATTTCTTTCGACCTCATAATTATTATCATCATCGCTGATTGAGAAGAGCTAAGATCGGCGAATCACCCTTGTCTGCATTCTTGTTTCCTGTACGGAACACCCATTTAGATTCCTCCAAATTCTAGAATGTAACTGAGCAAAATTTGGAACGGATGGCGTTCAATAGAATACACATTTATATCAGCGGAAGGGCATGGGGTAACCAGGGGAAGAGGGTACGTACACGTAACAACCAATCAATGTTGATTTGAAAATATGTTTTTTTTTGTCATTATGTATTTACAGACAATTTCTGAAAATTCTTATTTTCTAATACTACTAGTACGTCAACTTCTGAGGTGGCAACGAGTGGCTCGTATGTGGGTTACCTGAATGTTTAATATGAAGATACTGAATAAATTTTTTGTTTTTTTCTTTTAAAATATTGTACATTTTTTATATTGTTACCTATACCTATTTTATAAATAAGTATCTGCAGAAAAGTTTGTTTTTATTTTTATTATTATATTTAAACAATGTGTCTACATAATATTATTTTATTTTTAACCTGCAAAGAAACTGTTCGCTTTTGTTAATTTAAATATTGTATACATATTCTAATTTTCATTATTTTAATGTATGTAAATTGAATATTCATCCTTTGTGGGTGTAATTTTTCAAGATTATGCATAAAGTAAATTGTGATAATAAAAATTAATGAGCATGTTATATTGTCAAAAGGTCCAAATTAGTAATATGACAGAGACGTGCATCGTACACTAGATTTGACTCCTAGACTGTATAACCAACTGCCAAAATCAATTAAATTAGTAGCATATATAAATTTGTGTAAAAATGAGGTTCGAAAATGATTTAAAGGTCTTTAATATAAATAATAATAATTTTTATTATTCCCTAGTTGTAATTTGATCAATTTCTCAACATATTTTATAAAATATTATTTTGTTATTAAATTTTACATTGTACAATAATAGAACATGATCGTGTTTTCACACAATTTAATATCTATCTTATTTAGCGGTGTATAACTATATTGTTGCATGTATATATATATATATACAAATACAGGGTGTAACAGACCTAGTCCACAATTTACGAGTCGAAAATATTCAAGGAATATGTGCAAATTCTAGACCGTTACGGAAAATATTATTTGAATTTGTTAAGCTTTTAAGTCTGCGTCTTTTTAAATGTATATTTACGAAATTTATCCATTATTAATCTACTTTATACTTCAGACCCTAAATCATGTAACAAAAAATAGTCTGGTCGCTCGAAATTCGATGACCTTTAGTTTTTTGTATTCAATAAACAATTTTGAATCAATAAAATGTTACAATTAATGGAAATAATCGCATAATAACGATTCATTTTTTAATGCTTATATCTCTGACATGGTTGAGATTAGGCACATATTCCTTGAACATTTTCGACTCGTAATTTAGTCAAGTATTCACCCATAAATTTGTATGGACTAGGTCTGTTACACTGTATATACGTACATATATTTTACTTGTATTCAAATCGATAGTTGTTTTAAAAATTATTAAAAGAAATATACATTATTACATAATATAATATATATTTGTAGTAAGAAGCCCTCTCCCGGTCCAGCGCCTCGGGCAGCCAAGCCGCCCTGTTGTCCGTAGCACTGATCATACATAATGCATCAGCTCATTGCCCGGGGAACTACATCCTGAAGCAATTCAAAGCTCTCGATACGCCTGATCCGGATGTAGACTCGTGGATAGCGTCTGCCAGACACCAAGCGTAAAATAAACATGTTATAACTTCGATTTCAATAGACCAGACCACTTAACAGCACTCATCCTAGCGTGTACGTGTTATAATTGGTCGGAAAAACTGTTTAATTTCCAAATATTTTTTCTGCAGAGAACTATGGTCATGACTACTCTGATTAAAATAAAACGAAGTTATTAAGGAAAACACATTCTTATTGTGAAGTTGTAATTATTCAGAACATCTGTGATATTTTAAATACTAAATTAATGTATTAATTATAAATATATGCATATAAAATCAATTTTGTCGAAAAATATTGTTTTTGCGTCACCGGGATATAAACAATTTAGTATTTAAAATATCACAGACCTATGTTCTGAATAATTACAACTTCACAATAAGAATGTGTTCTCCTTAATAATATATGTTGTATCAATGTGTCCAAAATTTAATAAAAATGAATTGATAATTCTGGTGTCTGCAGTCGGTTTACTCAGAGGTATTTGAGATTCTGTAAAAATAATTTAGATGGCTTTCAAATAATGGAACGACAGGTGTATTAATTTGAAAAATGTAACATATAGGTTCGAAAATTTGTCAAGAAAAATACTGGCGTTATAGCACAATGGTAGTGCACTTCCCTGGATTGTAAATAGAGATCCAGGTTCGTATCCCGGTGACGCAAAAACAATATTTTTCGACAAAATTGATTTTATATGCATATATTTATAATTAATACATTAATTTAGTATTTAAAACGAAGTTGTTTGCAGGGCAGACTAAATGCTCGCTGAGATGATTTAAACATGTGTAACATATGAGTGAAAATAGATGGTTCGATTATTGGAGGCATAGTACCAGAGAACATTTTGGAAAGACTCGGCATCATCAGCAGATAAACTAGAAGGAATATGACCCTGTTAAAAACTTCAACAATCGATAAACATACACGAAACGATGTGAAAATTGTGGTATTTTGTATCTACTATATTTTCTCCCTACGTAAGTAAATAAAATGAATTTATCTTGATTTTACATCTTTCTACACAAAAGTAAATAGAAGCAGTGGAAGAATACGCGTTGCATTATAATAATGAATGTATTTTTCTGGTTCACCAGATTTATATATTATTCAGATCGTTGTACTTTACTTTGTTCTAATCAAATATCGTTTGTATTTTATTGTTAAGTATAATTTTGTAGAAAATAAAAACGACAGCTAATGCATACATTTATTTTATTTTATTATTATTATTATATAAAATGTTAACACTCTTTTCAAGGCAGTTCTTCGACTGACAAAAATGTTTTCTACTCGTATTTTAAAATAATTGGTTAACGACATTTCATAATTAGTATAGCCTGCGAACCACTCCAATTTAAAACCAAAAGATAATTTATAGGCCATGTGTGGGTTTTAAATTAACTTCAGAAAGTCGAAGAACGAGCAAAACGGGCAAAATGGAACAGATAAAATATTGTTATTATTGTTTGGAATTATTATATAACATTTTTAAGCATTTTTGTAGACTACCCCACACGGTATGTAAAATAAGATACATTAGATATAAACTAACAGAAAACATTGCAATTGCTAGGCCCTGGGGGTAGCAATGGTGTTAGGGTCTTTGATATTGGAATTGATAAACATTACAAGATTCTATTCATAAAATCGTCGAGCCATTGCTATATTTCCGTGCTAAGGAAAACATTTAACATTTTTTGTTTGTAGATACTACTCAGTGGCGTGCAGTAGGTATAGATTTAGGTTATGCTGTCACCAATGATATTATACATCATGTATAATACGTGTACTTTCATTTAACCGACATCTTTGGACAAAATAAATCCGTCGTTTATACGACCCTATCATATATTTATTTATAATTTTAGAGTACTGTTAATAGTATTTTTAAAGTTTAAGTTTTAACGTAAAAAAATACTTTCTTACTCATATAAAAAATATATGGACGTTTTTCAGAACACTTTCTATGACTGAACATGATTCATTTATTGTTTGAAAATACTACACGTAATGTAGGAAATAATTATTTTTATTAAAGGTTAACGTAGGAAATAGTTATGCCATAAATGGTTATAAAAACAGTAAGATAGTAAAATTCGCGAATTAGTAAAAGAGAAATTCATTGATTTGCACGCAGTTGTAACCCTTTCTAATGTTATTCTGTTAATAAACAGCATAGGTAACGACTCAGTACAAAACGGATCAACCGAAACTAATTTTCAATCAATAAATAGCCATTTATATGACTTGAGTAATTAAAGACAGAACTGAGTAATGTAAACAGCATGATGCGGCGAATAAAAAAAGAGCGCCATGAGTACAACAGTAAGTTGCGGTGAGTTTTTAGAACTAAGCGATTAAACTCTCTACTGGTACACAGATGGCACTAATTACAAAATAATGTTTTCGTTAATGTTAATCCATTTTTTAAATTTATATTTTTTTTTAGTTATGCACAGCTTTTTTGCTTGCATACACTGCACGCCTCTGATACTACTGTATAAAATAAAAAAAACCATAGATAATTTTGGTTTTGAGTAATAAAAAAAGTGATTAAAGTTTAATTGGATTAAAATAATTTCAAACAATGAGTAGCTATTTTACAATTATAAAAAATGGAAGTCATCTTTAAAAGATTTGTGTATATTTCTTTTAAAATATTAATACATACTATCTGACTGAGGGCGATATCAATTATTGAATTAAATTACAATTGAACACGTGGGATGTGAGTTTCTATGTAGGTTAGATAAGCAAGCTCAATCGATTCATTCGATATGTTCAGAGAGGAATATTTTTATCATATCTAGTCAAGTGGCAAGTTACCAGACGATTATACAATTATTTTATTACGAATGGTGGTTAAAAGTGCGACCGATGTACAAACGGTGAAAATAATTTTTATTTTATTTTTAAGGAGAACGCATTTCTGTTGTGAAGTTGCATTTTCTGAACACTTTTCTGTGACATTTTTTTTAATGCAATTAAAATAATCGTACGAAATTTGTTGCTACCGGCATTATAATAAATGTATCAATTGTAAAAATATACAGATATATGTTCAAAATTTGTCGTGTCGGTTGCTGTAGTGGAATGGTTAGCACGTTTCCTAGGATAGAAAGAGGTCCTGGTTCGTAACTTGTGCCAACTAAATATTTTTTCGATAAATATATTTTTTCTGTATTGCATATCTTTCTATTTGATTAATTTAATTTGTATAAATTATTTTAATGTTGATATGACTAACAATTTTAGATTAAAAACAAATACTGGGTGGGTTAGATTAAAAAAAAAGTGAGAACATTTCATAAAATGTGATATAATTACATCAAAATTAGTTTAAATATATCAGCAATAGCTTAAATAGTTTACTCATTTATTTGCCTATATTGCGTTTTATTTCAACAATTTCCGGTAGCCATCTTTGATTTTACTTTTCCCATTGTTAATATTTGGTTTTTTGAAATTGTGGCCCAGAATGACAAAAATCACTGCAGAAGACCGTATTCTGATCAAAAATTTGCGAATTTAAAAACGTTGAGGTGTTAGAAAAATGATCAAAGAGTTTCAAAACTAAGCCTGGAGTATAGATAAATATTACAGCATAACTGAATATTACAGCGGGACGGAGCTCCATCTCACACAGCCAGAAATACAATCAACTTTCTTCGTCGTGAGAATGTTAATTTAATTTATGTTAATAACATGTGGCCACCGAACAGCCCAGGTTTAAACTCGGTAGATTATGCAATATGAAAAAGAAGAAAAATAAGTTAACAAGAAAAAGTCTACCTTCGGCGAAAATTTACCACAGTTGATCAGCTCAAGTTGGCAATAATTGAGGAATGGAGAAATCTGGGGCAGCGCTTTATTGACAGATACATAAACGAGTGGCGTAGGCGCTTAGGAAAAGTCGCTGAGAAACAGGGAGAATACATTGAACACGATTTCTGATTAGCTAAATATTATTCCAAAATAATTACATTAAAATTATAATTGATTATATTATATTTTGAAATATAATATAATATATATTCTTATTTTTTTGGGCCACCCTGTATGTGTGTTCACCAGACAATTTATACAAATATCTTGCTCAATATTACGACTATGGCATGCGTTAATAAATTATATTTTGATATAAAATAACTAACTAATCATCACGACGGAAATTTCTAACCGAGCCATCCAATAATATCTGGTTTATCTGATCGTATCAAGTCTTTCGCAGACGTTCTCTCTTCCTGCTGTTTTCAACACTCGCCTCGTATATTTTCTTTCACACACGTCCCACATGTTGAAATGTTGAAACCGTCTTAGCGAACATTTCTTTATGCCATCGACTCGTGTGTTCCTCAATCCAGGGGCGGATTTATAATGCAGGGCCCTGTCTCACTTGACATTTTAGAGGCCCCTTTCTTGAGACAAGGGCCCTCCAAAATAATAATTTCACAACACAGGCGTAGAGGTGGTGTATTAGATTAAACTATCATAAAGTCATGAATAACCGACGGCAGCCAAACATAATCGGATCTACGCTGCTTCTTTGCACCAAACAAATTTACATTCACTCGCATTATATAATATTACTTATAAAGTTATTTTTAAGATTAGCTAAATCATTTTTGTGGTTAAAATCCATTATTTTAAATTGTTAACTTTGTTTTATTAACCACTTAATGAATTAAATTTGATTAAAAATAAATTTAATTAATTATTTTAATTTATTTAAAATTAAATTAAATTAATTTTTTAAATTTTTTTTTTAATAACTTCTGTTAACGAAATAATAACATATGTTTTTGATTAGTTAATGACAGAAAATGATATTTTTCAAAATCGGTAGATGTATTTTTAATTCATTAGATGGTTAATAAAATAAAGTTAACAATTTAAAATAACTTATACTTTCATACTTATTTATTCGTTCATATTATTGTTAACTGTAGTATATCGTCTCCAGTTTTTAGTTTATTCATACCCCCGTAGCCTATTCTCCCCAGTACATTTTGTTCCTTTGGCTCGACTGGTTGTCCTTTTGGAAGTCGAGGAGAGGTATTATTCTATTATTAGTATTAAAAGTGTCCCAACAAGAGTGTAAAATTTAAATTTGGCGCCATTTTTGCTGGTATGCTTTGACAGTCAAACCATTATGACAGATCGATGGTGGACAATTTTCCATTATTAAAAATGAATCGAAATGAATGAAAAATTCGAGGAGACTGGGTCGATTACTGATGTCAGACCATCGACACATGTTCGTCCAGATCGTTCAGCAGAAAATATCACAACTGTTCGCCAGAATGTGGCCGAGAGTCCGGGAACATCCATTCGGCATCGTGCTCGAGAATTGAACAGCCATGCCCACAAAATCCAACTGACTCAACAACTCAAGCCTACAGACCATACACGGCGAAGAGAGTTCGTCATCGTGTAATCTCGCATTTGGGTAACCAGAATCGGCTGCCTGAATCGTTTTTTGAAGTCAAAAGTTTATGTCAACTAGCCCACGACCATCCCAAGCCTTACAGGTCCAGCCCCAATTATGCCAAACCGTGATTTTGTGTTGTCCCATACACAATTTCCACATATCCACTTTATGATTAAATCAAAATTTCGATATTTTCTCAAAAAACTGTGTTTTATTTCAAATTTAAATTTTCCGCTCTTGTTGGGACACCCTTTATATTACTGTTGTATAATGTATAAGTAGATACTATCGGACAAAATAAAATTTGATATAAATCGATTACAATAAAATAAAAAATTACCACCAATATTTTTTGTAAGTCGTTATATCATTTCAAGATCCTAATGTATTGGCCGTCGGACAAATAAATTATTCCAACTCATCATTTTGATCTCACCGTCAGTTACTTCAGTCTACCAATTTGAGTAAGTGCTGCGATAATCTCTTCGGCCATGATAGAGTATTACAGGATGTAGATAAAAATGGTTCAATCAATCACAACACCGCGCTTCACTGTCACTGTTGACTGATCGTTACAGTCAAAACTCTTCGCACCGACTTTACCACTTGGCATTGGCCGCAAGAGTCAGCTAGATTTCGTATGTGTGTGAAAGAAAAAAAAACGTTTAACGAATTTTATAAATTTTTGAACATCCGAAACGAGATATTTACATGGTGAACTTTTAGAAAACTCTGATTGAATTACGGGTGTTGTAGTGTTCACAAAATCCATTATATCCAAGTATATACAGTAACCATTTTATAAGATGATGTTTCGGGGTCTTCTGGTATATATATATATATACACTATTACAACATAGTATAGTCTATCAAAATGTATATATTGTAATATTGCAGACATGCGACGTTTTCTATATTCTTACAAATATAATAATAATAAAAATAAAACAAAATAATGAAATATGTATACAAATCGTAGAAAATAAAATCTCTCTTTTTTCTTTCAGAGCCGTTGCAATAGGTTTCCTAATAGGGCCATTAATCTGGTCGGTCCATCGAGTTAGCGATCGCCTTCCACATTTTTCTTAATTGTTCCAAAATGGAGACATTAATATCAACATATTGTTATCCGAGGGATTCTAAGCCTTTGCCCCTAGCACCACATTTTAAGGGCATCAAGTTTATTACCTTAACACATGCTCAACGTTCATGTTTCTACGACGCAGTGCAAAAAACAATAGTCTTCACTAAACACATTTTTATCGTTGTGGTTATTCTCCATAAATCGTAGAAAACTGATACATCAAACTACTCACAAGGGTTGATAAAATGAATCGATTTCGCGTGTATACATTTATGTCTACTTAAATATAATTCTCGCCGCTTACACAATAATACTTGTAATTATGGTCGGCGAGCGTAAGCCGCACATTTGGAATAAAATAATTATATATAATAGTCTGGCAAAAATATTGCCTTTTAGGCGTTCCATTTTTAAAATAAATTAAAACAATTGAGGTATGCATATGTTGGATACGCCATTAATATATGTCTGTCATATGATGCTAAACCTGTGAAAAATCTTAAGAGGTATTTCAGTATACTCGTATTTTTCTATCGCACCTGTTTTTGTGCTTTTCTCTGTGGGATAAAGCGCTTTTTCTGTTTTTAAAAATTCTGATGATAAATATAATTCCACTGCATCTTCATATTTATCTTTTTCTTTGTTCTGATGTCTATTTTGAATATTCCCTACTAAATAAATTGTCAATATTTGGCCTAAGAGTTCATAAATTACTGACCAATCGGTCTGGAATTCAATCTTTGTCCCGGGAGACAACTAACTCAGTCCTATATTTCATAGCAAAGCACTTAGCTTAGATTAAAAATATATTGATTTAACATATTTTCCTATTTCTAATTTCCGTATTTTTATATTGCGAGATTCGGTTAAGTTAGTTCAATATTAACAAGAATATATTCAGTTGGTAAAAAGGCAAAGGATGAAATGTAGGCTGTATTCAATGGCGTGACTAAAAAAATTATAATGCCGTAATGCCAAATGGGAAAAAAGCATCTAAAGTAAAATGAAAGAGCCCAGTGTAAATGTACCGTGTATAAGATATTTTATTTATTACCAAATACTTATAAGAATACAATATTCACACTTTCATGGAAAAAAACGGTGTTTTAGGTGTTTATCACAACTGAAAAAATCATTGCTTTTATGGGGTAAATGCGTATGCGATTATGTCAATACGAATTATGATTGTGGATCAGAAGAACTTGCTATTATGTGAGATGCCCCATGTAAATCGCTGTGTTTAATCCCGAAGATGTATTGTGTATGTGAGCGGGTTGGAGAATACAAAAATAAAACAGCTTACGGTTGACACACATTTATTGTTGTTACGGTTTAGAAATATATGATATCCGTACAATGAAAAGTCTACACAGAGGTGCGTTTCCTAGAGCTCTTTTTTGGAAAGCGGCAGCGAGAGGAGTGAAGCTCGGTTTACATGTTATTGTTGTCGCATGTTTATTGTGACGTCGGTAAGTTTTTGAGACTATCAGGAGTGCTGGTTTTGCGCACCGGTAAACGTGAAGTGCATTCGGGGGTCGTCGGCAGTAAATATGGCTGTGGAGAGAATAACGTCATCAAAACGTGGACTACGAGATGGGGTATATTAGGCGGATGATGACAAGATCTTATCAGCGAGAACGTGGACACTTCACTTTTCATAAGTCAAATTCTTAAAACAAACAAAATCGTGCGGGCCTGTACCGTGTATGATGTGGAATGACTCGTACATCACTGTGTTTCGTCCAAGTCCCTTCATGGGAGAGTGTACTTGATAGTTAACCCTTTAATGGATGTCTTGTACGCACTGGTCTCTGCCCTTCCGTACATAACACTTGATTATCTGTTTGTTTGTCATGTTGTTATATACCTGTATTTTTAAAAGTAAATAAAGATAGCAATTAAAAGGGCGCAGAAAGGTTTAAATTTAAATCTCTGTTCGTTTTCTAAATCTCTTGCATTAGCTTTTGTTTTTATCTCCTTTCTTTTGTGTTTATAAATTGTACATTTCGCGTTTGTGTAGTACTGTGTGTGAAACCGATAAAAGAAATTTAATCTTCTACAACGGTTCCGGGAAAGGGTGGGTCCCCCCCGTCTAATAAAATAAATCTCCATACTTCTATTTAAGGTAATTCTCGTTTTGCGGCGATGGTCTGATCTTTGTATATTAGCAGGGTATATAATGTTTTCACTATGCACATGAAAAAATATTTTTTGATTTTAATAATTATTATTAATAATTGTAATTAGTCCATGTTGGCGCTAGGAAAAGTATCGATACCGAATGTTCCAATCCACCACATTGGCGTAGTTACGCCTCTGCCTGTATTTACACACACAAACGAACAAGCGCTCGCTTAGGGTGCCAACATCAGCGAGCCGTAAAATTCTAGGAAAATACTTACTTGTAGGGACATATTTTATACAAATTAAATTAATCAATAAGAAAGATAAATAGAAAATATCGGGATACGAATATAGAGCTCTTCCTATCGACGTCGTCGCATGGTTTATTGATTTCAAAAAAGCTTTACTTGGTACTTTAACGACACGCTATTAACACCGATGGAAGAGAGCGGATTAAGGGGGCCTGTAAACAATATAACCATTTGATTTGGTTTCATGAATACTTTAAATCCAGAAAGTTTGCAGTAAAGCTACTAAATAAACAAACAACCTATGCGTAATATGCGGTGTGTCAACTGGATCTATATCAGGACCTATGTGCTATATGTAAGTAACCTGACCAATGTTATAAAACATTGTCAAAAGTGTATGTTTGCCGACGATACGTGCATATTATATTCCGAAAACTGTACCAAAACCATGGAACACAACAACCAAAATGATCTGACCAACGGAATAATTTTAAATGTAAAGAAAACTAAATATTTACATATCCGATCACCACAAACTAAACAAAAAACAATTAAAATTAATCTTGTTGCACATAATTAGGAATGCTTACATAAAAATCAAAAATTGAAATATTGGAGCAATATAAATATTGAAGTTTAATAATTGATCAACAATTTTGCTGGAAACTGCATATTCTTAATATATGTAAGAAACTGAGATCCATGTTAAGTGCATTTTATATGTTAAGGTTATGCACCTTTCGGGCCACACTGTACTTTGCGATGGTCAACTCGGTTATCAGTTATGAAATGAGTAGCTATGGACTAACATATAAAACATATACTGATAAAATTAATCAGTTACAATTAAGATTTTTAAAACTTACAGTAGGTAACAGAACAAAGTGTTTGTATAAAGATGATTATTGCAAATTATTTACGATGTGCAAAATCTTACCAGTTGACAAAAAAGAAACATATATCTAATATAATTTTAGAAGAGATGATAAACGATGTAAATATGAATACTGATACTCACCATAGCTATTCTACCAAATCCTCGGTACGAACTGTGAGAGTACCGATCGCGTACAATGTGTACAGTGAGAGAACGAGAATTTTTAATAAAATCTGTAAAGAATTATTAAACATTAAGGAAAATAAAGAGACATCAGTGAACACGCTCAAATATAAAGTCAAACACATTCTTATCTAATTATTTGATCTCTCAGTTATATTACGTTTAAAAATAAACTGCTATGCAGTTTGACAAAAAATAAAAATTGTTACGCATAATGTATAAAATAAAGTTATAATAAAATAAAAAAATACAGAACTATTCTGAAAATGCAACTTTACAACATTATTAGTATTCTCCTTAACAAATATAATTAAAAATTTATTGAATTCAGATAGCAGAATAGCGTCATGGACGGTTTTGAATAAGATAATTAAACTAAACGATATCACATATTTAGCCGAATGTTGTCGTTCAACAATTCTGAGCAGGGCCGGGCCGAGACAGGTGCGAAGGGTGCACCTGCACCTAGGCCCGTGAAATTAGAAAAATTACGAGTTTTGTTAATTTATTCCACCCAGCATAATTCAACAGGCGGCCTCTTAATCCTATTATTAATATATTTAGAAATAAAATGCTCTTTGGGTATGTATTATAAAATTGTGATATACTCGTTCATCACAATCTTCTATGATCAGTCTATCGCGTATATTCGTATATTTATAATAATATTTTTGTTATTTTGTTTCTATATTCTTTTAAATAAAAATATGGTCAGTGCTTGACTAAGTATTACACTACTTGCTATTCCTATTGCTTCTCTAGTACATAATTACAATGGGTAATTTATTTTATAATTTTAAAACGAATAACAGTTCAATGACACAAAAGTTATGATTTAGTATCACGTGCGTTTACTACAATGCGACTACCTCTCAGTCTGTAGATACTACAGTGAGTATGAATTATTTACATTAAGTGATATGTTAAAATAAAACATAAGAACACACATATATATATACAGGAACTTACGTATGACTGTAAATAAATATTTAGCACCACAAATCACCAAATAAATAGACAAAAACTAACGCAAATTCCTTGTCCCAAAATTTTTGGTGACACCCACGTGATTATTTTGGTGTCACTCATACAATCAAAGAGTTCCGCGACTTTTTTTAAGAATATGACTCGATTGGAATGACAATATAATATAATATGCATTCATTCTATCATTCGGCTCCTATTTAGATCCAGCAAACTTTCGCAATGTGAAGACCCTAGAACATCGACGAACACGTGCTGACCTAATACTTCTCTTCAAACTACTGCAAGGCCATATTAATTGTCCCAACCGATTGGAATTAATATCTCTCCATGTGTCATCTAGATAAACCCGGAAATCCGTACTCTTCCACATTCCCAGAAGTAGAACATCTTACATACAAAATTCATTCATTCACCGGTCATGCAAATACCATAAAGAGAAATCGACTTGTTCAAAATTAGCCTTACTGCTCTTTTTATGAACCACCTCAATCTCAATTTTGACTAATCATTCTACCTACAAACAAGTCTTGTTCTCCCTTTACCGCAACAATAGTTGCAACCTCCCCACCCTTTCTCCCTCTTTTTTATATTTTTATTTATCTTCTGCACCTAAACATACTTATGTACATAAACATTTCTGTGGATTTTCATAAATAGTATCACATGTTAAATATTTATTATGTTAATTATAATCAGTTTATACACTGTCAAAATCCCTCAAAACAATAAAATAAAAAATAAATAAAAAAATGTAAAAGATATATCTTGTTTACCCAAAGATTTAATTTTCGAAGAAGAATTACTTTTACTATTACATAAATGTGTTTTAATCTATCGGATTTATGTTTCATTGGATACGTGTGTGTAGAATGCCCTTCAATGTTTCAAACCCCTCTCCTATATTTTACTTTTATTTTCTTCAACGTCGTTGTGGGTTTTTACATAAGAAAAAAAATTTAACATAAGAGTACAATTTTATTAAACATTTCAATATAACATTAAAAAAATAAAAACTAAGTGTAATTTACGTGTAAATATTTATTCAGTTCAGGTATGCTCCTGCAATTAAAAATGACAACTACTTTCAGTTTGTTACCAAGTCGATGCATCCGCGATATTGGCGAGTTAATAGCATAATTATTTCTATATGTACACTTCATATCATGTATATTTATTTACTAATCTGTGTTTATCACTAATATATATAAAGATGATTTCAAGAAAAAGTATTGTGTAAAAGTTTTTTGTAGCTTAGTGATGAATTGTATCATATATCTAACTCATTTACTGTGTTAATGTCATTATCTACATATTCGTGAAATCGGATCAAAGAACGCAATATTGCTGTGGTAGGTATCTAGTCTGAATTATTCACGCTTCCTTAATGATCTGGTACTGGCATGAAGCTTTACTTTAGAGGCAATTAACAATCTTATTATTTTATTAACAGTCTTGTAGAGAAACACCAGATCAATAAAATTACGCCCTATGTTGAAACTTTTTAATTTTATTTATTTATTTAATTTTATTTGTTTATGAACGATTTACCAGCGGCGTGTATTAGGCATAAACTTAGGTTATGCTGTTAATATCGATGATGTAAAAGCGATTGGCATTACCAATACCATTATAGGTTGTATTCATAATTAATTCTTACATAAGCATGTTTATGTGTCAGTATACCTGTGTGAGTGTGTATTATTTCCATTATTCTAGGGAAGTTTTTCAAGTTATTTACTAAAGGAGCTAAAATATTTTATTATATAAAATAATACACGTTTAAAGTGTATTGGAATGCATACAGTCAAGTCCGCTGCTAAGAGACACTAGGAACGTTTTGCAACACGTCTGTTAAAGCAAAGACGTGGATTCAAAACACCGCGCGGTACGAGAGTTGCGTTTAGTTCGTATACATCTGGGACAGATTTTGCGAAAAAACACATGCGCAGCTTTATTTGTCAATTTTAAATCTTCTGCTAATCATACGGTTCTAGATAATACGTTAACAAGAGAACTGAATTATTTTGGTGCAGATCTACATACTTAATATGTCAAATAAATATTTAATTTACATTTATTTCGCAAAGATTTCAATTATGCACATCTTTTTTGATTGCATATAGTGACGCCCCTGGGATTTACTATATGTTTCAACACTTCTATTTTGTTATCCATTTAATTTGACTTCATATATAAAATTCTTAAGTGAGACATCTATTATTTCTAATTAAAATCTATATTTTTTTTATTTGCATTAAATCCCAAAAACCTTTGATTAATACATGGTGAATGACGATAGGGTTTGAAATAACATAAGTCTCACTTGAGGATTCTGTACATATAATCAATCCATCATCAAATTAAATAGTAACATGGTGTAACAGTAACATATTCTCCTGGCAAGAGGAAGTTCCAGGTTCGAGACCCGGCGGTATCTAAATATTTTTTCAACAGTTAGTTTTTTTCTGTACGTATTTCTAAGCGATTCGCGTAATTTGTTTAACTATCAATAAACTATGCTCTAAAATGTGATCTAATTAAAATATTTAATCTGCTAGCAATATTTGAATATGTCCAAGAACACACAATTACTGGATTTTCACCTACAAAGGCACTGCTATTAAACAAATTATAGATATCTCATATAGACGAAGCTATATATATATATATGGAGATTTATTAATGGGTGAGAATGGTGAACGTTATATTTGTATAAAGTGATCATATAAGCCAGCCGAAGACAGGTTGTAAGCTCATATCATACCCATACTTTCATATCTTTCCATTAAATATAATAAAAATAACTTCGTCTCTATGAGATATCTAAAATTTGTTTATTTAACTTATGTTTACTTACTATTAAGAGATCGTAAGTAGTTTAATGAACATTATATGTGTAAAATTTGTCATCTGCAAAATTACACATTCTGTACTGTACATCACGTTCTGAATATTACTGTTTTTATAATTTAACTGATGTATAATATGAGAGTAATGAATAAATTAAATTAAATTAATGTTTTTTTTATCTAATTAATTTAAGCGTACGAGAAAAAATATGCAATTTTTTAGGTATGCTGTGGTAAAATATCTTTGTCTTTTAAATTAAATTCGGAAATACTTGTTATAAAAAGTTGGTAAGATATTTATATTTATTTAGTATTAATATGTAACTTATATCTTTGATACAATTGCTATCTGAAGAGTTTGGATCTGCTTTATATTATATTTGAGATGATCACAATCTGACGCCATACATCAATACAAACCCACCAATGAAAATTCAATTATCTTTATACTTCGAAATTATATAATATATTAAATCAGATAAACAAAACGAAGAATCTTATCTGATTAAACTTGAATCTATTCTTCTCACATAAACGTATGCGTAGGAAGAATAGACAGACTGCTATTAATTTCTATTTATTCAATATTTTTCTTCTTTTATCGTAGGTACTTTAAATACTAAATTAATGTATTAATTATAAATATATACATATAAAATCAATTTTGTCGAAAAATATTGTCACCGGGATTCGAACCTGGATCTCTATTTCCAATCCGGGGAAGTACGCTACCAATTGTGTTATAACGCCAGTATTTTTCTTGACAAATTTTCGAACCTATATGTTACATTTTTCAAATTAATACACCTGTCGTTTCATTATTTAAAAGCCATCTTCAATATTTTTACAGAATCCCAAATACCTTTGAGTAAACCTGACTGCAGGCGCCAGAATTATCAATTCATTTTTTATTAAATTTTGCACACATTGATACAACATATATTATTAAGGAAAACACATTCTTATTGTGAAGTTGTAATTATTCAGATATATATAAGTCTGTGATATTTTAAATAAAATTTTATAGTATTTAAAATATCACAGACCGTCTGTTCTGAATAATTACAACTTCACAATAAGAATGTGTTTTCCTTAATAGTAGATACTTTATGCGTTCAACTGATCATCACTTTGTTCAGAGCGACCAGGATCCATTGTGTTAGGTTCCCTGCATTGTGAGATGCAAAATCTCGCACTTCCCCGGATGTCTTATTACATGTCCGAGATATTGAAGCTTTCTACTTTTTATATTTTTAAATACAATACTTATTTTTCTATATTCATCCGAACATTGACATCTTCTTTCTTAACTCTATCCATCCAGCGTAATTCGAGCATCGTTGCTTCATCATTTCGCCTTCGCCTTATCATTTCTTCGGTAAGCGTCCATACTTCCATACCATAAAATAATATCGAGAACACATAGCATCTGACCATTTGCATTCGTAATCTAAGGTTCAATTCGGTGATGAGAAAAAGTGCTACTTTTAACTCACTGGTGTGACTATGATCAGTTTCATTACTAATACGCATGCGCCGCACGATATCACAATACACAAAATAAATTAATAAATAAAAAAAAACATAATTTTGAACAACTTATATTATTCAAACTTCATTTACATGAAAAACACATTCTTGCAAATATAACTAATTTACTGACATCACAAAGAGAATGAAAGCCGTAAAAAAAGTGTATATTTTTCGGGTCAAAATTCTCAGCATTTCGGGTCAAATGCGTAAAATTTTTTGGCAGACTACTAGATGACGCTTATCACGAATTATAACGCCATTCCTTCATGAATATTTTCGTTTCATATGCACACGCGCCGAATCACGATTCACAACCAAATATAAACAAAATAATAAAATGAATCACGATATTCCCAGATATTCAATCACAGATAGTGAGTGTGACACAAAAATATCAGTGATTAACTCGCGGTTCGTGATTTTGAGCTCATCACTAGTTGAAATCATGACTGGAAAACATATTTTTCACGCGGCTAAAGGTTGCACGACCTTACTCAACGCGGCATTTAATTTTAACAGAAGGATCGCATCTTTAATATATAATGGCAACCCAGATATACAATACTTTGTATTGTCTCAAATTTCGTCCCAACAATATAAATTGTGTTCGTAATAATTATTAATAAAATGTTTGTTTTTTTCGAGAAATAGAAGTGTAATGTTTTTGATGTTGTATTAAGAGAATGGCGTAATTGATTAAGGTATTAAAGCTGTTCTATGTTTAACCTAAATATTCATTATTTGTCAATTTTAAATCTATATTATTTTTGTCTTAGCGATAAAATATTACATTATACTGTATAGTATACTGTATAGTTATACTGTCTTGTTTTTAAAATCGATGTATATTGTAAAAGCTCATAAAGTTGTAGATATACATATAATAAATATTGATATATTGTCCAATAGGAAAGTAAATAAAAAATGTCTACATTCGTTTATTCCGAAAAATTACAAATATTTACCATTGTTGTATAGCACAAAAATTTAAATAAATTTTATAATATATTTATAATACATCGCAATAATATTGTAACATTTTTTTATTTTTAACCTATAAAAACGTTATAATATATGTATAGCTACATATATAATATTATTTTAGCAAAATTAAGGTTCCACTCTGCGGCTAAAAATAAAGAAAGCCAGTTTATAAATAGAAAGAAGCCTTCTGAAAACCCGAGCACAGCGGCGCAACCATCGGACGGGCGGAAGTGGGGCCGGACAACAGGTCAAACGTAATGGCGATGAAAATTATGTATAAAAATGTCAAAAAATCAGTGCTCTAAAATAAATCCTAGTTTCAAAAAACCACGATGTACTGTCAGCTTTAAAAGTCAATTAAAAAGATACCATTTTTAACCAATGTTCCCTGTAATGAGCGCGAGTGTGAAAAATATAGCGAGCACACAATTTTTAACTAGACTTCTTCTTCACGCGCCGCCTTCTATCGAAGGTTGACGACCATGTTGCAGTATGTTGAATTATTCTGTATAAAAATATCAAAATTTTGGACATTGAACACTTTCCAAGGTTACAGTCAAAATAATCTCTTTCTACCCTCGCCTATGCTGCCTTCTATCTTCCTTTGCATAATGTAAAATGTATGTATGCATAAAATATCATACTTTTCATTGCTGGACCGAAATATGAACTCATCTGGTTTACCTGGTCGTGCCAAGTCTTTCGCGGATGTCATCTATTTCGTTTTTCTTAATACCTATTATTAGTTCCCTTGACTTATTTATGCGTCTTAATACATTAGTAATGTAGTCAACCCAGGCCCGGCTAGTAGCCGAATACTGGTATGGTAACGTTTTTCTTATTTTCTCCCCCAGTACACAAATAATTGCATTAGTCTTTGAAATTGCACAAAAGATTTTTTACGCGCATACCATGATTCAAAATTAAAAGAATCACTGCTTATAACAAATCAGGACAAATAAGGATAGACAAAATATAAAAATAATTAATACAATATAAAAAGGTGTATGGATTTTGAATGAAGTATTGTAATTTCCGCTTACCCCTGTCATGTGGCAATTAAAAAATACACGCAGAAAACAATTAGTCAGCATTTTTTCCAGTTGTGATATAGTAATGGACACGTATACTAGATCGAATTTTTATTAAAACGAACTTCAGTTCGCCAAATTAAACTGAATGCAGTGAAAATGAAGTCAATCCAGCGTGATGGTAAGTGAGTAACCGAGTTTTAAAAGATTTTAAAAATCTTTTGGTTTTGGTTTTGTGAAAACATCGATCAGGTATACACCTACGTAAAAAAAATACGATCGAGCCCACCTGGACCCTGGCGCGCCCCTGCTAGCATGAACACACATGCGTCAAAATATGTTTGTCAGGTCTCCCTTTCGACGGTATACGTTGTGTTATTGTTTTGTTCTTTTCGGTGAAATCAGCCATCCAATCGGGACCCGCAACCGGCCCGCGCGGCCGTTCAAACTCCAACACCGCTTCACCGACGCACGTTCAAGGCCCTAGCTGTGGGCTCTAGCAAACAGCGGGCAGGCCGAGCAGTCGCCCGCTTCTCTGTATGGGTACACCGACGGCGCATACTATAATGTACAAACGTCAGTGTGTGTGTTTATGTTGCACGGCACATGCGCAGATGACCGAGCTCATAATAATTTACTCAATCCGACCGCGGTGTTGTAAGCTTAGAAATAAATTAGACACCCGGCCGAATTTCAAACTAACCGAAAAAACATTTATATGTGTGTCTACTTAAGATGTGATAAAACAGTTAACACCGTTAATTGCGATGTTTTTATTTATAAATTAAACAACATACCTGTAAATGTTTTGAAGCATTCTTTATTGATTGTGAACATGTATTATTTGTTTTCATATCGTGATTTGATTACAAGCAAAGGAGAATTGTTATTTATACGAATACGTGCATGTTCAGTGTAATGTAGATGAAATACGAAATACGAATTATAATATTCTGGCGATTTGCCGCCATATGGCATCTGGCAGCCCCGCGCTTCAAAACGAAACAACCAAACAAACGGGCGAACGAAGCGGCGCGGTCACTTTTGTTCGGCGCCAGTGCGGAGGCGCAGCTCGTCCGAGTCGGACCTGTATTAGTGCCTAGTTTCTAGTTAAAATGTCACCCATCAAGAAAAACCAACAAATTAAAAAAAAATGTTTTTCAACAATGTGGTAACATTCTGTGAACATTTTGAAAAGCACGAGTGTAAATAGTTCGGGATATTTCTGTGCATTTATTAACATTACAACCAATTTCAACTGACAGTTCATTGTGAAATTAACGAAAATGTTTTTTTTTTAAAACGATTCTGTTATAAACAATTCTTTGCGTGACGTTTCGTAAACATAACCTCAATAATACACAGGGGCGCTGCGCGTATGCCCGACAAATGCTTGTGCGCGCAACGAAATACGAGCTGTGTTTCCATTGTGTCGTGTTGTGTATTGTAAATTGGGAACAAGGTTCTACGGACACCAATCTAGAAACATATTTTTGAACATTATTATCTTTTATCATCACCTTTTAAGAACTAATCGCTGTGGAAAAATTGAAATACGCCCGGCCCACATAGCTGGTACACAGAGTGGGAAAGAGGGAGAAGCCTTATCGCGCGCCCAGCAGATCTGAAAGAGACGCAGCGCTTCGCGGACGAACTTAGAATGCGATGGCATTACCTACCGTAGTTTGAAAAATAAACCGGTATACTGCGCTGAAATATCTTTTCAGCGGAATTAATATTCCACGTCTATGTAAGGTAAGCGCTGTTTTACAATATTTACAAAACATCTAGTCATATCACGGGCTCATATTTTATTTCACTCGTTCAAAACGTAATAATATAATGCATTTCAGCTATTTGTGAGTAAACTAAAGTTCATACGATCCGATACAATAATACACCAGTGTTGTCAGTGTGGTGTTATCTGTACAGTCGTGCAAATGGGGGCGATGCGGAATGCGCGTACACTTGGCAAAATTATGAGAATCGATAAATTTTTCTCTGCAACGAAATTCTTCATTCATTCGTTTTTATTTTATTTGTATCTGTATTATATTGTAATATTTCTCCGTGGTTTTTAAGTTGAATATGACTTAAATTATTCTCTCTTCTGATTCTCGACAGAACCAATGCATTATTTATATTCATAACATCTATTACAAAATATGTATGTATGTATGTTGTACTATTGAAGATAATTATATTATTCAGCTAACTACTTCGCAAGCGAACGTGAAATGAACGGTTTTACTTGCAATGAAACTCGGCGTAGAACTATAATTATTATCTTTTGAATATCTGTATTAGAAATTGCATGAATGTGGAAGAATCAATCGTGTAACTATTATTGAGTACGCTGTTCTCTGGGCCGCTGCTTCAAATACTTGTGCGCATCGCTGAGGCAATTTAGCTCCCATCCTCTATTAAATATATCGGTTAACGGAATCGGATTTGTATTTAAAGATTATAATAAATTATATCTTGAGTAATAATTTGCTGTTATGTAAACTCCGCCGTTGTATGCATCAAAATCATATATCCAATTCGGAATTATTGTATGTAGTCTTCTACGTATAAACGAGTTCCGTACCGAGAGCTCGTTCGCATCTTGAATTTGTTCGCGAGTCGAACAAAGTTGTACATAAGTCCTTGCACATAAAGTCCGACATCGTGTAATGTTGGGGTTTAAATCGTATTGTAATTGAACAAAATGTAGCTACATTGGAGAGCGGGCACACATGTCAAAGAAGACTGCATATGACTCATTTAAACATTACCGAAAGCGTACTTCGCCAAGCGGCAGAGACGTGAACTGATTTTACGCGCTTTCGCCAAATTTGAAATTCATTTTGCACAGTTTATTTAAATATTCAGTACGGCCACAGGACCACCAAATAAATAGACATGAACTAACACTAATTCATTGTCTCAAAAATTTTATTTTGGTGGCACCCGCGTGATCACTTTGGTGCCACTCGCGCAATCAAGGAGCTCCGCTTTTTTTTTAAAATATAACTCGACTGGAATGCAATATAATGTGCATTAATGTAAAAAATACGCCTTGTTTAGACAAAGATATTATTCACGAAGAGTGAATACTTTTACTACTGCATAAATGTATTATAATCTATCGGATTTATGTTGTCCCTCGTCCCGCAAATAATGTTCCAAACCCCTCTCCTATATATACACTTCAAATCATGTCTATTCATTTAGTAGTCTGTGGGTACGGCGGTTCGTATCTTTGAAAATACCAAAGTTGAATATACGCACGTTACAGAAAAATCAACGTTGTATACTTATATGACAATTTGACACCACTGTCTGCTGTGGGTGTGGGGAGGCGGGTGCGGTGGTTTTTACAAATGGGAGGTAGCAGGATCCGATATACGGTGCTACCAAAATCATTTTTATTTCAAAAAGGCAAGGTAAACTAAAGTGATGCCATGTAATTTGATAGTTTATAAAAAAAAATGACGCGCTTAGTTGTGATGCAATTTTCGTGAGAAATTTTACTGGGCGACCCGCCGAATGAACATTGTACCTGTGTTAAAATAATAGGTAAAACTCTAAAAGCTCTTTATTAAAATGACATTTAATTAATCAGAACACTGATTGAAAAATATATCGTTCTACGTACGACATTAACAACAATTTCTATCATATTTTACGCATACGTCTGATTTCCCGTTCCAATGAGAAGAACAAGATTATAAAATGCACCCTACAACTTTGTCCCACCCAAACCAGAGCTGGAAATGGAAAATTTAACGAACCGGAACGGTCGACAACATTTTATATTTCTTTTTGGTTAAAATATGAATTACCTACATTACTACTGACTGTCTGTATTCTATCTATTATGTATTATATTATATATAGGCTAAGTGGTTTTTCATCTTCTTGTTATTTATTATAGTGATATCTCAAAATACTGAATCATCCTGTAATAGTTAACAATATCGACTATACAGAGTGTAACAGACCTAGTACAAAATATGGGCAATATTTATTTCGAAGTACGTTGACTTCAAGTGTAGAATTTGCACATATTCCTTGAACATTTTCGACTTGTAATTTAGTCAGATATTCTAACAAAATATGGATTAGGATACCTGAAATTACAAGTCGAAATATACTAAACATATAATAATAAAATATAATAAACATTACAAAATTACACATTAATAATTACAAAATAAATAAATAAATTAACAATTACAAAAAGTTCAAGGAATATGTGCAAATTCTACACTTGAAGTCTACTTACTTGGAAATAAATATTTCCGAAATTGTTCCATTATTAATATATTCTAGCCGCTCTAAATTCGATGACGTTTCATTTTTTGTATTCAATATATAATTTGAAATCAATTAAATATTTCAATTAATCGAAATAATCACATTATTGCGATTTTTTGAAATGCTTATTATATCTCTGACATGGTTGAGACCAGCCACATATCTCTTGAACGTTTTCGACTCTTAATTTAGTCTGGTATCAACCCATAAAGTATTGTACACTTGGTCTGTAACTCATGTATATAGTAACAAAAAATAAATATATGTATATATATTTTTATGGAGAACACAGTTTTTTTGTGAAGTTGCATTTTCAGAACAAAGTTCTATTGTACTTTTAATGCATTTTTCCGGATAGGAAAAGGTCCAGGTGGCGACTAAATATTTTTTCTGTATCTCTTTTTAATCAATTAATTTAATTTGTATTAACAAAATATATATTTATTGTTGAACCTTTAGATTGTTTAAAGATTATTGAATCCAAAATAACAAACAGAAGCTGCGAAGAAATCTTTTCAAACAGAATTGAAAATATATCACAATCCGGAAGCTATGCTTGCGAGAAGAATCCCACGAACCGGAGATATATTTACGAAAATTGCACGAACCGGGGCGGGGTATTCCGGTTTCCTCCGGTCTATTATCCGGCCTAATAAATTACATTAAACATATATCTTAAAAAATTATTCTAAAAATTGTCAATTTAATGCAACACACCTGGTGCACAATATTTTAAAAGTGATACACATTAAAAATACGAGTCGAAAATTTTCATGTGCCTAACTCGACCGTATCAGAGATATAAGCATTTGAAAAAAGTCATAGTTATGCAATTATTTCGATTAATTTAAATATTTAATTGATACAAAAAATTAAAGGTCATCGAATTTGAGCGGCCAGTCTTTTTTTTTTATTAAATGATTTAGGACCTGAAGCAAAGGTATAGAATAATAATGGGACAACTTCGCTAATATTTATTTCGAAGTAACTTGATTTTATAAAAATCTCATCCATAATAATATCACGCTTCCACATCTATATCTGTGACTTTCTGGATGTGGCGGCTTCAGTGGTGTCACTTGTGACTATAAAGTGCTTGCTTAAACGGTTAGGTCTGTGAAACCCAAGCAGGAGAAAAACGAACATGTTTTTAATATATCTAGGTTAAGATTACTTAAATGTTTTCTCTTTTATATATTCAATAACAGTACGTAAACATATATTCAATTTGAAATGAAGTGTACATTGTCTTTATTACGAGTGAGAAAAAAAACATATTTTAGCGAAATCGTACAAGACGACCGGCAGTAAGAGAGAAATCTTACTTACCATAGAAATTGTCTATCCGCGATTCTTAGATCTCATTTTTGTTCGTTTTGACAGCTAACTTACAAAGGTGGAATAATTTCATTTACTTGTGGTTTGTTTTTGGGGAAAGCTCTGTCATTGAAATATAGATTGCCGATTGCTTATCGATGCCAGAATTTGTACATAGCCCTTGTACATTTTCGACTCGTAATTTAGTCATGTATCCACCCATAAAATATTTCCCCGTGACTCGGCAGTTATGAGTTGTACAAACATAAAAAGTTTGTGTTTATCTGCAATCTTCAACTCAAATGTTATGCGAGACCAGCGTTTGTTTTGCCAATATTCCGGGAAGTGTCTCCATGTGCGGGTACCGCATACGGCTACCTGAAGCGATGTTCGTATTAACACATTAAAAAAAAAATTACAACAAATTGACAGTCGATACACTTCGATTCGAATAATACATTCCATGACAATTGCGCACAAGGCAACTGTACACAGTTACGAGTGCATTCATAGTTAACTGTATACAGTCGCTTATTATACCGCTGTCTGACTTAAAGAAATGAAGGCTATCGTGAAACAACTTATAATATATGAATATACCTAATATTATATTTTTCTGTGTGCAGTTGTCTAGTTTCCAAATAATGATAACGTTAAATGCGAAAACGATAAATCATTAGAAATGATAACATAATGGGTACGATGACAAATGTGCTTAGTAATATATTTTCAAAATGTAACTTAAAATATAATAAGTATAATACAAAAAAAAACATAATTTAAGTAAAAGACAACGGGAATTTAAAGATTACTTTATTTTAATTTTTAACTTGTATTTTTCGGTGAATAAATTGGATTAGTTATCATTTATTTTAAATAGAGATAGATATACGGAATACATGTCGCGTTAATATTCCTACTATTTCCAAACTATGCTAAACGCGCGTGCTTACAAACTTGAAGGACCAAAATGCTGTTCTCCTGGAACGAGGCTCGAACCCCGACCACTAGATCGACAATATATTCAGTTTACTGTTCATATCGCTCAATTTGGCCCTTGGTTTAACAACCCCTGATGGGTCTCGCCCGTCTCAATGAAATGTGAATTCAATATCTCACAAAATTTTGAAACTGAATGATCGCATACCCCTGAAATTACCCCGCTGACTGCTGCACTTTTTGTTCTGGCGGGGCTTCAGGTCCTCACGGTCCTGAGGGTCGATGCGAGAAAGAAGGCTTGGCTGACAGTATTCCTGTGTCACCCGAAAAGGGCCATTTGTTTGCCCCTTTACGTGTTTGTATTTACTTACTGAAGGGACTATTTCCACCCGAAGCGGTGGCCTATAAATGAAACGCAGTCGAATGCCTGCTTAAAGTTGCTATGTATTTTTTACCTGTCTTGGGAGTAACTCAAAGGGATATCTCTGAATTTAAAATGAACTGTTTACTTTTTAGCAGCTAGATTCGGCTTTGTCATTTATTTTATTTTTTATAAAAGTTGGGGCGATTGTGTGTAATCAGTAGTAAATTTTTACTTTAGCGACTTTTCACCGTTTGTTGGTTGTTGGTACGTCAAATTTACTATTGTCAAAGCATAGATAATAAATTTCGCCCCACAGTGTGGCCAGACAGATAACCATGAAATATGCTTTATCTATGGCTTTATTCGGACATTCGAAATCAGTCACTTCGCTGGCGAAATTTTTTCTATTTCGATTATATGCTAATGTATATTAAACAACGAGATCATAATCGGACGATCGGCTCACACAACCGGCCCTTAATCAGTGTACAGATTAACATTTCAGTTAAGTACATAAAAACATACGCCTAATTCTATTTTTATACGATTTTGATATAACACGGTAAATATGCGTGAAATATGTTGGTGTTGCATTATCTGAATTGAAGCCATCAACTTTGAATGCATGTTGGAGACCAATTTGGCCAGGATGTGTTAAAACTAACCGTGTTAGCCCAAATGCAACTGAACTGCATTCAGATATCATAACTGTGGAGCATGAAATTGGCCGAGAAGACTTTGAAGAACTAACTATTGAAAATGTTGCAGAATTGACAACTGACAAAGTTATTAATGAGGATCGAGGTTGTTTTAGAAGAGTACGTTAATTCTAAGGAAAATAGTGACAATGAAGAAGGTGTTCCCGTAAATACCTTAAACAGCTGTTGTTCCCGGTTTTCCTATTGATAATATGGTCATGTATGCAGAATGAACACTACCACTAATCTTTGATTGTTGATTGTTGCTGTTTCATTGGCTGGTCCGATGTTATTGTTCTTCTTATCATGGGGAATTTACCGACCGACCGAAATGCGCACTCCCGTCGCTCGGATTATTGAGAGCTCCTTGCCGGACGATGCACTGACCGCAATTGAGTTCCGCTGGTCGTCAATCTCCGAAAAGCGGCAACATTCACACAACATAAAATGACCAATACCAATCAAAAAGTAATGTCAGGGGTGCCAGTCGAAGAAACAAAAGAATTTATGTTCAAAACTATTGACGCTGTGAATTTGGTACGAAATATATCACCCCCTTCATATTTCAAGTGTCGAAAGTGATTTCGTACCAAAGATGCGTAAACGGGTGCGTTTATTGCCTGACAGCGACTGTGAATAAATTTAACTACTATTTTTTAAATAAAATGTTGATGTAATAAACAATAATGTGTTTTATTTTTTGACTTTTGTAATATTTAATATCTCCCATTTTCCTACACATAGTGTACTGTATTTTTTTACACGATATTCTTCGGAACATATCCTCTGTATAAAAACAGAATTTAGTGTACATTTTTTTTACTATTATAAGTAAAAATCATCTTAAATATTTAGTTAGCACAAGTTAAACATCCCAGAATAATTCAAAAAGAGTCAATAATTCATTAACAAATGTTGTATTTTAAAAATGAATTCAATTAAGATTGACTAATTTAAATGATTATCAATTATTAGAATGCTTTATATGTATAGTTTTCCGATAAATCGATATCTAACGTACAAATTCGTCAAAGATCTAATCGATGTTCCTTCTAAGCTGCGCGCGCGCGCTGTGCTCTCGGCGATAGCGCGTACTTTAAATATTTCAAGAACACTGCGTCTGTTAAATATAATTTGATCGATAAACTAAAAAAAATCATCAAACGTCCTCGTGATAAATAAAAACTATGGTAATGTACATTGTTTGCGTCAATATTGTTAAATTTATGTATTTTATGACGAGACAAATTTGTCGAGATATTATTGCAGGCGCAGATGTGAATGCAATATCTTCGTACCTCGTGTAAAATTATTTTTAATACATAATTAATTTTTTTTTAATTAACAAGAAACCGCACGCCCGAGTGGCAACTGGGTGGACCCATCTGTCGAAGAGATGATCGCGGTGGGGAAAAAAGTCTTCAAATGTTCAAGGTTGGTCATCCCCGAGTTCGATGGAGCGACGACGTTAGAAGAGTGGCGCGCAACAGATGGATGAAAAAAATTGAAGACATGAAATTGGTAATCTTTGAGGAACACCCGTATTCAACTGCTGAAGGAGATGATGTATTTACTTCTCCCCCTGACACCACCTAAATCCCCCCCCCGGATCCTCAATTTTCAATATGCGCACACACGTACATATAAGTATTTATATGAAGCGGTGAATTCTGAACTAGCCGATATGTATCATCCTTTGGAGCTGTTCTACGAGAATAAAGTGTCTTCGCGGAGGGTCTCCTTAACGATTTCGTCATAAATTTTCCAAAAGGCTGTGGTTCTATTATACTAAAAAAACGACCTTTTTTTTTATTAGAAAAAGCAAGAAAGCCATTAGCGTAACAAGCAAAAAGAAATTTTCCTCTACTCGAGTCTTCTTCCAGGAGTCTGCGCGCACTGAAGATGAACACTCGGTCGTCGAAAATAATTACGAAGATATGGAGAATCCAGCGGATGTTACTTCGCGAGGGAAATCGCCTCGCGCGCAATCTAGAAATCCGATATGTATGCAACTTTACTGTAACCGACTTCTTGGATTAGCTAAAATTGAATCAAAATTATTTTTTTTATATCCGCCTCGTGTGCAGTGAGAGGTGACCCACCACCGTTCTATGAGCGAATGCTCCCATATCTGTCCTTCTCATTCGCCGTCAGATTGGCATTTAAAAAATGGCAACCGTGCCCCGCCGCCACGCTACATAGGTGGGTGACGTGGCGGCGATACACTCCTCGCGTTTCCTACGTTCCTCGGCGAGAAACTTCTTTATTATTCATATACATAATACGATATATTATTACAGCACAACAGAGTGAGAAATACAAACTTGAAAGTGAGTAGGAACACGTTCATCATTATACACAGCTAATAGAGAAAATCTCCTCGTGTACAATGACGGCGGACCCACCACATTTCCGGGATCGATTTAATAACCTCATGGCTCCTATTTCGGTTCTGCTCTTACGCCGCCTGATTGGCATTTTTTTTAATGCTAAAAAGATGCAGGTTCGATAGCTTCCCGTACACAGTGATAAGGCAATACCGCGCAGCTTCCTACGCCAAATTTGTTCTCATTTTCACCTTTATTTTATTTTCAGTATAATATATACAACATATGAGCGACACAAAACTCTGATGAGTTTCACGTTCCCAATAATACAAAATCACACAGATTCAACACGAACAATCACATGAAAATACTTCCTCTCATCGATTTCCAAAAGACAACCAGTCGAGCCAAAGGAACAATATGTACTGGGAAGAATAGGCTAAGGAGGTATGAATGAACTAAAAACTGGAGACAACATACTACAGTTAACAATAATCGAATGAATGAATAAGTATGAATGTATATGATATTTTTATTTGTTAACTTTGTTTTATTAACCACTTATTGAATTAAAATATATCTACCGGTTTCAAAAATATCATTTTCTTCTTCAGGATGTCTTCAAGTATATGTGTTCACCTATAAAAATAATAATTAATTTAATGTATTACGAATACGAAACGATTAAATGATGGTAACCGATAAACCATAAGGTCGGTGTACAATAAATAAATTTTCTTTAGCGGCCTCGTTGGATTGGGAAGTCCGTGACTGCAGCCACCGCAGAGCGTCCATCCCTTGACACCGCCGCTGCGGTTCAGCCTGCTGGGCACTTGCCAATCCCTTACTGTCTCGACACTGCAGCCTACAAAAATAAATACTTAAATAAGTAATCTTATAATCTGTTAGTGTGCAGATTCAGAATTAAAAGCAATCAATCAACAAATCATGACTGGAATATAATTTTAATAATACTCTCCTGATTATTCTTCTTTATCATCATCATCATCCTAGATATCCTCACTACAGGGACTAGACCTCCCCCATCCTTCTCCATTTCGTAGGGTGGCTGTCCTTTTGGATATCGTCTTCCCATCTCTGCTGTTGTACAACTCTGGTCCATCAAATTAAAAATTGCAATCCACCACACAACAATACACCCTGCTGTTATATACGCACGTGAGACATCTTACAAATACCTCCGAAAAGAAACAAAGTTATTTAAATAAAAATTCTCAGCAAAATATATGGGCTGGTCAGTCAGGTCAGTGGCGCATTCACAACAATTCAGAGTTTAAAGGTCTTATCAAAATCCAAATTTTGTTGGTGTAGTTAAATATAGCGACTGATGATATGGTCAGAACACATATAGTGCATAAATACTGAGCGTATGATATGGTCAGAACGCATAGAGTCCATAAATACTGACCGTACTATGAGCCGTGTTCGTCGAGGGATCCCAAATGGACGAAGAACCAGATTAAGATGTAGAGATGGAGGCGTTCCATGTTCCTGTCTCCGACTAGCACCGAGATGTACATCAGGCAAAGGGTCTCAATGTAGTATTTCTACATTGGTCTTCACTAAGGCCTCTTCAACATCCAAGTCTAGTCCACCTGTCTTCGTATATTTTCCAACTCACCTCTGCTTCCAAGCGGGCAATCCTGTTCAAAATGTCACCAATCTTCGTTCGGCAACTTATCCACTGTCGTTTTTTGTCACGCAATGTGATTCCGAGCGTACGGCACCGTTCCTATATAGGCAACTCTCAGGGTCGGTTGTGTGATCAGTAGTAACTTTTTACTATAGTAAAAAAAGTTACGAAAACGGTTTGTTTAATCGTTAGTAAAAAAATATTTACTTCTCGAATGTACATCTCGTAGTAAACTCATTTTACTCTGCGATATCCGATAGTAAAATCGAGATTTACAGTTAAATATGGCGGACGTTTCACAGCTGTTCCAAAAGTCATCTGACACATTGATACGATAATTAATCATTAAATATCCAACTATTTTAGTGATGACAGTTCGTCCGATGATGATCTCGTTGTTTAATATACATTATTACAAATAGTACGAAAAAATGACACCACCAAAGTGACATATATCGAACGCCTAGGCGAAAAAATCCATAGGTAATGCATAAAATAAAGCATATTTCATGATTATTTGTCACACCTATAGACATCTCCACCTATGCTTTGACAATAGTAAATTAGTCGTTTGAATAACCCGCAAACGGTTTTAACCACGGGTATTAGTAAAATGTTACTAGTGATCACACAACCGGCCCTTAATATATGTGCGAAGAATTCTGTTTTTGTCATACTCGATCCCTGGTAACTGGCAAAAGACACCGGCAAAACTCTTTCTTTTTGAGAGAAATTAGGATTTGGCATCTCGTTATTACTTCCAACTTACCAAATGCGATCCAGACCAGGATGATTCTGCGATCAACTTCTACAGTTTGTCTCTAAAAGTTTTGATTTTACGATCAAGATGTCCATACGAAATATCAAAAGTAAACATTATGTCTACAAATTAGAAAGATATACAGAAAAAAATCTATTTATCGAAAAAATATTTGGTTGCTACCGGGATACATTTTTTTTTGTATATTTTTCTAATTGAATCATTTAATTAGTATTAAAAATACCACAGAACTATGTTCTGGAATTGCCACTTCACAACCTTCATAAGTTCAATTATTTAGGCAAAACCTTGTTTTAACATATAATATATTTGTAGGAAGTTTCCCTAGTAAAACGTGTCACAAATTTGACTTAAAAAGGCGCGTGAAAAAAATGCGTAATATTTTATTTTAGGAGATTCGCGGGTGAGGTAATTAATATATAAGAATATCGTTATAATTATTTAGTATCTTTGTTAGACACTAACGAGGAAAAAATAGCTTTATAAACATCTGAACTTAATAATAAATAAAATTCAGACGATGTTTAATGAGAGCAAAACAAAGTACATTGATCTGTATACGACGTGTAGCGGGCATACCAGAAGGAACATTATATTTATATAGGGGTGGTACGATACACGTGTATGAAACGTGTAACGCGTTTTTTATCGCCTCAATTCCACTGTGTGAAAGAGAGATAGACGCTTTTATGTATACAACTTGAAAAAAAATTATCAGAAATTTCTAATCTTCTATATGCAAAACGTATATTCGTCGCCCATTTCGTCCGGTTTTTTTTTAGGTATGCCAATTTTGTATTGAAATTATTTTTACTGCCGACCTCTTTTTCGCCGTCTACATCCGTTGACAGCCTCTTTTATCAAGTTCACCACCCACTCAGTACCTGAATAAAAGATTAATGTTTTATTATTTAAAAAAATAGACTATTGAGAATAATCGACTCGCGGAATATAACTTGAAAGAAATCCGGCCGACGAGCGATCATCTGTTAAAATAAACACTGTACGTACTCGATGTGCCAATAATATTGTCACCGCCATCAGTGCCATACCTTATTCTCTGGCTCAAAGATGAGTCCGAGTACCTATACTCTGGCTCAGAGATGAGTCCGAGTAAAACAGTTTCCATAGAAACGTCCGCAAGATTATTCAAGTGCAATTTGTACAGGGCCGGAGCAAAGCCGCTTTCTTTCTTCTTCAAGTGCCGCAGTCGAGATAATATCTTTGTCTATCTTTGCATAATGAGTTGTCGTGTGTCCAAATTGTGCATTCTTCGGCAACTGCATATTGAAGCTTTCCTTCTATATGCAGTTATTATTAATTTTATTGTCTCTCGCGGCCGCTGGTAATGTGGCCAACCCAAGAAGGAGGTTAGCGTACGTCGCAATACCGACATAGTGAGGTGTTTGAGATTCCGTAAATATAAAGTAGATTGTTTTCAAATAATGGAACGATTATCAATTTGAAAATGCAACATATAAGTTCGAAAATTTGTCGTCAATGTTGGTATAGTGTAATCGGCTAACGCATTTCCCTTTCATTCATTCATTCATCCGGGTTCGAATCCCAGTAGCAACTAAAATATATTTTCGATAAATTGATTTTATCTGTATATCTTTCTCATTGATACATTTAATTTGTATTATTATTATTAAATTTTTTGTTTTATTAAACTGTCCGAAATGGGTTTCTACGAGTTTTTTTTTAATTCGCACTCTGTACTTGTTTCGTTTAAAATATGTACGAGTATGTGAACATAAAAGCATAAATATGTATCTGAACAAAAAAAAACTGAAAGTCGGACTTATACAAACAATTTCATTGATTCATTTTAGTCTAGGATAGCGATTTAATAAGCCTTGTACGACATTAATTTTAAACTTTAATACTTGCGATTTTTAGTATTGTCAATTTGCGGTTGATATGATTTGTGGTGCACTCAGAACTAGGTATTAGCATATTTTATTCTAACCAATAAAATACCTTACATTCGAGGAGCGGCAAATTTAAGATAAAATAAACTATCAAAAAATGTTACTTTAAATATTGACTTGAAAAGTAACGTGGGAGCAATGAAAAAAATTACAAATGTTCCGAGAAATCTAAAATATATGGTAGAACTCAAAACAATAAGCTTAATAAAATTTTAAAAATATAGATGATAAATGCAATAAAGGCCTTTAATAATATGTATCCTATCTACTTTAGGATTGTTAAAGATTTTAAATTAGTTCTAAAATATGACATTGCATTTGGTTTAGGAAATTGAAACGGAAAAAAAAAATGTTACTGTGAACGTGTTTTAAGAATTGGTGAATTATATGAAATACTCTTAATAAAATCTATTTTTATCTATTTATATTCAATATTTATATTCAATATTTTATGTCAATTATTACATTTGTAAGAATATAAGGGCAATCTTTTCTAGCTCGCCTAAAAGCGGTATAATGTTTAGATTCTATGACCAATCTATTACATTCGTGACTGTATTTTGGGAAAAACTTTGCACGTTTTACTTTGCTTTGTCCTTACACAGATATAGGTATAAATAAGATTGCCCGGCCCCTAAACTTCTCAGGCCGGCCCTGCGCATACACCGCCAAACACGACTATACTCCGGTCTCTGCGGCTTGTGTAGTCACGGCTAGAAGTGTATCAAAATCCAGCGTGAATATTTCGCTCGTAAATTCGCATAATTCCGCGAGAACGTTTCCGTTTCGAGTGTCGTTAGTCTGTAAAGGAGAAAAATATTTTTTCACTTGCATTATTTCTGTATTAGTTATCGTAGTTTATCATGGCGTTATCGTTTACCGTACGCCGTTATTATAATAGAGTTGTATGTCGCAACGTCGCAGGTGAAACGCGCGTGTATCGCGCTGCATTATGAACGATTCGTCGTTTAGTTTAATGTTGTACAATTCATTCACAAATATTTCCGTTAGATGCATCTAACCTGCGGGTTGGGCAGCGGCGGTTACAATACGCCACTGAACCCCATATTAGATAGGGGACCAAAAGTAATATTTTTGGTATTGACACTTTTCCCGGAGTTAATATGGAATAATAATTTCTCACTTGTATTACGAAGATACGTGAAAATATTATCGATGTACACGGCACGCAGTGCCGCGACGGGTTACGGGTCAAACCATCGCCGCAAAGTGAAGTAAGGTTTTTTTCATGAAAATATCAATATTATAAGAGACCGGAAGACCAATCTTGTTCTTATTATTTAATATTCATATATAAATAGTTAATAGTAGTAGTTAATATTCATATATAAAATACATACATATAATGGCTTTTTCCCATTTTGCCTTGGAGCCACAGATCACCAAATAAATAGACATGAACTGACGCAAATTCTTTGTCCCAAAATTGTCATTTTGGTGGCATCACTTTGGTGCCTCTCGCGCGACCAAAGAGCTCAGCGATTTTTTTTAAATATGACTCGATTGGAACGAAAATCTAAACACTGATAATATAATATGCATTAATGTAAAAAATACATCTTGTTTACACAAAGATATAATTTTTGAAAGGTGAATACTTTTACTGTTGCATAAATGTGTCATAGTCAATCGGATTTATGTTTCATGTGTAGAATGCCCCTCGCCTCGCAAATAATGTTCCAAACCCTTCTCCTACATATATATATATATATATACACTTCATATCACGTCTATTCATTTACTAGTCTGCGATTGGAGCCATTTTTTTTTTTGTAGTTACGCCACTGAGTTTGGGTAACCAAAAGGTTACATATTTATTTAATTCATATTTCAAAAGAAATTGCTACTACGATGTATGATGTATTAGTTTCCTTTCAAATTTGCCTACGAAGCCAGCGCCAGTCACAAAGCTATACCTACTTTTTATTTATATTTGTAAATATTCTCGGTATTGTAAAATATTCATATTAAATTGAAAGTATTTTAGTAAATTGCTGCTGTATATGAATTAATATTCTTTGAGTGTATGCATACGCGCTGAGGAATTTCATGTTATTATATATATTAGCAAAAACAACAAAAATGACACGAGATGAACTCCTGTCTCCTGTGCACGCGAGTTCATCTCGTATCACAATACACGTGTACTCAATTTTATTTTTATTAAAAATATGTAAACCAGTATGAATGACGAAGTGTTAAAACAATGATAAATTATATATTTATTCTTAATATAGTGCACACATAAGTATTTTTATATATGCTCTAATATAAACAAGTTCAAAATTCTAATTAAATGTATTAATTAGAAAGATAAACATATAAAATCAATTTTATCGATAAATATTATTGTTGCGCTACCGGGATTCGAACTTAGATCTCTTTCCAAACCGGGGATGGCGCATTATCCAACTATGCTACAGCGACACTATTTTTAACGACAAATTTTCGAACCTATATGTTACATTTTTTCAAATTAATACCTTCGAGTAAACTGATAGCAGACGCCAGAATTAACAATTGTTGAAATTATTCAAAACATAGATCTGTGATATTTTAAATTTTAATTAAAATTAGTTGGATAATGCACCTTCCCCGGTATGGAAAAAGATCCAGGTAGCGCAACAACAATATTTTTCGATAAAATTGATTTTATATGTTTATCTTTCTAATTAATACATTTAATTGGTATTTAAAATATCACAGATCTATGTTCTGAATAATTACAACTTCACAATAATAATGTTCTTAATAATTACAACTTCATAATAATAATGTTCTTAATAATAAGTTTATTTTTACTATATCTTATCTTTCACATATTTGCTTAGTTTCATTTCGAATCTATGTAATTTCTCCTCCTTTCTTATGTTTTCTGGCATTTCATTAAAAATCTTCATTGCACTATAACATCATCAATTTCTGAGATTTAGCCTTCTTCCTGAATGCCAGTCTCAGTCTGTCTTTACCTCTTGTATTATGTTCTGCTCGTGTTGATTTGCATCCATTTTTTGTATAAATTCTACCGATATTTTCTGAATATTATTCTCAAAGCTTTATTTTGCATCACTGACAATTGTCGCGTGATAATGTTAACTATCGCAAATGCTGATGCGATAGTTAACATGGGTATTTATTTAACTACTTTTTTTTGTCATATTGCTTGTAATTAATTAAATGAATAAACGTACACAATAGCGGTGACAGCAAAACTATAAATCGTATTGACACTGACGCCTTACTAACGTTCTTCCTCCGTTTAAAGATTTGTAAAAGTATTCAATTCCGTGTCGCCCTCACCCTGGCCTAGTTTGGCCCGATTCCCAATTCACGAAAACCATACTTACGGAGCTTTTCAATGTGATACAATTGTAAGGGTGCGCGTGCACGCGTGCCACTCACTTGTCTCGAAAATGTGAGCCATGTTTCATTCTAATCCTTTAGATTTTTGCTGCACGGTCCTCCACTGCCAATCTCCAGCACTGCACAGTGCACAGGCCGACTGGAGACGAAATATCATAGTCAGGACCTTCTTCAATTACAATTTTAATCACTCTGATTCGATTGTTAAAGGGGGGAGGGATAAGGGCTGAGCCAGGTAATATCAGGTCATTTTAACTTTGTATATGGTATATGTATAAAGTAGTAGCAATAACGGATAAAGTTTTTTTTTTAATATTGTTTGTTTGAATACTGATTTTATAGAATCTTTTTATAAATTTTATTCAATAGGGTCAAGAACAGGGTAGTGAAGTGAAATGGTACGAAGATGGTGGGGATCGGATGAGGGATCATACAGGCCGAGGGAGTTTATGGAAGGGTTTGTGATAGAAATTAATTTAGAATAAAATTTAGACGAATAATCGTGTATGTGTCGTTTGAGTGAGGGTATGTTTGAGTCTCCGTGAATGATTGTGTTTCTGACAAACCAGGGTGAGTTCATTTTGAACACATTTTTTAATATCTTATGAATTACGTAATTAAACCCGTGCTCATTGGCTAGTGCCATCTATCGGAAGAAATAAAAATAAATGTGCGCATGTTTTTCGCATAATATTTCGCAAAATCTATCCCAATCGTATACGAACTAAACACAATACTCGTCTCGCTCGCGCCACGCGGTGTTCTGAATGCATGATTTCGCTTGAACTGGCATGCTGTAAAATGTTTTCAACTATGCAACTCAAATGTGCAGGACGCCCTTTATCATTGTAATGACCCCTTTTTAAACATGAGACAATTTTTTTTATTAGAAGGACAATGTATTAATATACCTATTATTAATATTATATCAAACAATTTAATTGTTGTATTTTATACTATTATGTAAACATGCTATTAAAAAAAAACAAATCTATTTTAAAGATATATATTATTTACTGTATGTATTCTATAAAGCGCTTAATGGCCCGTATTCATGTGTGAAATTTTTAAGATTCAGATTCATTCAATTTTTAAAGACTAATGAAAGAAATGGTTCATTATCCTTCTATCAAAGTTTCAAAGGCATAGAATAATCTTACGAAGTTTGAAAACAGTTTAATGTCGATGATTTATAAAGGGTGTTTTATTAGAGGTATAGGTATACAAATATGGACCCAATATATGATCTAATTGGGTAGAGATCAATCAGAAGCATCGCTATCCAACATTCTAACAATCATTATACAGTGCCTACACTAATAATTCACTAGTTATACAACACTCAATATTTTTTTTTTTTCTCTATTTTTATTTTTATTCCTGTCGAATCTTTATCTTTCTTGAATTAAATAACACCACAACAGCACGAAAAAAACTGGCTACTTTAACACAGACGGCGGTCTAGCAAAGTAGCCAGGACAATGCTGTATATATTAGAGGTGGAGTCTACTCCATTCCACACAATAAACTACGAGTATATACTTAATTGCAATATAATTGTATCTTATGTTTATCATATTAATAAAGTCTTATAAATAAAATTAAAAAATAGAACTTTCAAATTAAATAAAACGCATTAAAATCGTGGTAATAATATGGAAGTCCAATTTTCGACCACTTTTTGGAGCAGCTGGAGACGTATATCGGCAATAACGCGACGAATGTTGGCTTCCAAGTCGTCTTATCATATCTGGTTTATCGGCGTAGACTAGCGACTTCACATATCCTCACAGAAAATAATCCAAAGGTGTTAAATAACACGATCTTGGGAGACCAATTCGCTGGTCCATTACGCGAAATTATGCGCTCATCGAATGTTTCCTTCGATAAATTGATTGTGCGCGCTGTGTGGCATGTTGCGCCGCCTTGTTGAAACCACAGCTCTTCCACATTAATGCCATTCAATTGGGGAACGGTAATCATGGATCTATAGCGCTCTCCATTGACGTTCTGGCCGGCATCATTTTTGAAGAAACGACAGCTTCTTCGTTGCGCACTGTACGACGTCTCTGCGCATTATTAATCAGAGTATGCGAGGTGCGGAAACGATCCATGGTTATTCGAATTACTTTCTCGAATGTACGATTATGTCAACCGTAAAATGGACATAGCGCGCGGTAAGTTTCGCGAACTGAACCATGATTTTCGAAATAAATTTTCACAATTTGTAAAAGTTATTCTGGCTTAAGTCTATTCATAGTGAAATGACAAATCAAACTGAGCACAAATCAGCTGTCAAATTGGCTTTCGCTGGAAAAAGTGTTGCCAATTCGAAAAACAAACCTTTAAAAAAACACCTTTATGTAGCACTTACCCCGACTCACCCTAATAGATGATTTAAACAAATTATACAAATTTTAATTAAATATATGGCGCATCCGTATATTTATATTGTTTTTGTTGCGTTTCATAGTAGCAAGGACGTAGTTAATTTTCCGTGATTATTGACGCCTCGCGTCCAGTCATTTTATATTCAAAAAACGGAAAACAGTTCCCACAAATCTACTACTTACAAAATAAAGCTTCCAAAAGGTTGTATTTTTTGCAATGCCTTCAGTTATTAGCAGCATAACGTAAGTTGTTACGTGTTTGTAACTCTCATCTCGATTCCGGCGGGGTATATAATCTTTTATCGCGCCGTTCACTTGACAGCCCGTTTGTTTGTTGTTCCACCTCGAAGACCCCAAACAAAGTGAATGCGTCTGCACTAATCCTCTTCCAACGCAGCCAGATCTTCAAAGGTCATCGCACTCTTTATCATATTCAGTATCGGAGTTTAATAAACAATTTATGTGCATACATCGGTCGGGTTCGATCTCCTGGTTCCAGTTAACCCATAATCGCACACCTCGGATCATCAATCAAGTTCCATTATTATTTTTAAATATATTTAGCCTAGACACAAACCGCTTCATTTAAAAGCAGGCTTTTAAATAATCACTTTAGGGGTGGCGTGACACCGAATACAATCTGTCGGCAGGCGGCGTCGCAGTTAGCCGTGTGCTCGCGTGTCGCCAAAACTGTAAATTACTGTATAATTTCGTATTTGTCTACATTAATTGGTTAAATTGCACTATAATAGACCGACTCTTTTTTATTTTATTAATTATAACTTCAATATTGAAAAATATGTTATTACGAAAATATTGCGGCCCAACGGGTTCGCGTATAAATATGTATCGCATTTTAGCGCGTGTGTAGCAGGTTATTGTAAATATTAATACTTTGTAAAAATATAAAAAGTAAGGGTAATTATTATTATTTATACAGATTGTTACAGACCTGGCTTGCAACAGTTTAGGTTAGGATACCTTTTCCAAATTTGGATCTAAAGTGTTCAAGCTCTGTGTGCTAATTTTCAATTACTGTCAATTCAATTCAATTATCAAATGTGAATTATCATAAATGTGTTATAAATTCAATTGGGATTTTCCAGAATATATCGCCCTAATTTTAAATGATGTTTTATGAGAATTGTGTCACTGATAGGTGTAATTATAAACAAGATTTTATCTACTATCCATATTAATTGAATATTCTGATAAATAAACAGAATTTGGCAGGCAAATTTGCATGTTTCGGATTTAGGGCAGTAATTTTATGATTTAGACATTTAATTCATATAAAATATTTAACCTAACCTAGCCTAACATTTCAAATTGGAAATGAAATTGGAAACAATCAATGTTTCTACTTTAATATTTAGTTCATGTGCAGCATATTTTTTTCTGTATATTCAAGGAATGTATTACCTATTCACGTTTAAATCTGATACTTAAATTCTAAGATTTAACGCAATACATTTTCCTTTTAAAATTAGCAATATTAACTTTTGAGGTTAAAATTCATATTTTTTATTTATTATCTTTGTTTTATTAACCACTTAATTGAGTTTAAATACCTCTACCGTTTTCGAAAAATACAATTTTCTTCTTCAGGATGTCAATACTTACTAAAAAACATTTATTGTTTCTTTACCAGAATCTATTTTTAAAAACAACAATTATTTAAAAAATAAATTTAGTATGTTTTTTAGTTAGTATTGATATCCTGAAGAAGAAAATGATATTTTTCGAAAATAATAGATGTATTTAAACTCAATTAAGTGGTTAATAAAAAAAGATAATAAATAAAAAATATAAATAACAATAAATTTTCCTTTATTCAAAAAATATTACATCTAAACATCAAATATTTAAATTCCTAATTATACGTAGATACTTCATGTTGATTTTTTTGGTTTATAAAATTGTTTACGTATTATAGTAAAACGTAACGCAAATTGGAAAAAACTGTATATTTTAATCAATGACAATGAATATCGCATTCAAATCACCTGTTTTGTCGACGGAATATTTTATTCATACCCTCGCCTGACATTTATGATTGATAGACTTGTATAAAGAAGTAATTATATTCCGAAAAGAAAAGATATCTAAATTATAAATTCATATAATGAATATATCGCACCTCAACAATGAATCATAGTTGAGGATGACACAATACTAGGTACCATGTTTCTAGGGTAAAGTATTTACTCTTGGATGTAAAAGATAGATCCGGCAGGGCACTGGGAGAGATCCCGGTGTGGTTTTAAATTAAACTGGTTATTAAAAAATGATTCCGATTAAGCACCTAACAGCAATAAACTTCTTTTTTTTTTTTAATATTTTACATGCAGAGACTAATGACAATATAGGGCCGGGTAAAAGTAGATAGTTAAGGATTATTATTGAAAGTAAACTAGGAGTTTTTGTGAGACACCTTGAATATTATTTTAATAGTAACAATTGTGCCCAAGGAATTGAAAAAATGAGTTTATCAATTATTTTGCATCACATTGTTTAAACGAATTGTGAAAAATTTGAAGCGTATTCAGTGTATTGTTACGACGTTCAACGGTATTCCGCTAGTGTTTATTTTGATAATAGAGTAACTCTTTTTAATTTCTTTACAACCTACATGCAACATTTATATGTCGAAATAAATTATAAATTTAGTAGACTACATAAATTTTGAAACATTGTGTTGTGTAATATAAAAATATATTTTTTTATCAATTCGAACGCAAACCTTTAAATATCTCGAAACGAAAGAAACATGACATAGACCATACTCATAATAATGGGCACAATTATCAATCTAATTGCGGAAAGGAATGCATTATTAAAACATATAAATTCTTGAATTGTCATTTATCACGTTTGTTCTTAGATATTAAAAATGCTCTACGGAATCAAAAACTTGGTTGCTTCGGTAAACAGCGATAATGATGATGGCATGTGTCATCTGTTTATTTTGAGATACTTTGTTTTAGCAGGATTCATCTTTACTATGCATTGTGAGGTAATCCACCTTCAATGGTTAACTATTAATGAAGTAATATAAATCATGCACATGTGCCAATGGAAATATCCTCACTGGCGTGCTTTATCTGATCGCAGAATTAGTTTAAAGACTACTCTGAAATCTGGATATCCAGTCTGAACTCCGACCGAAATGCCGAATCTCCCTGCCAATACAATGTCTAATTCAGAAGGTTCCTGGTTATTTGTTTGCATAAATTTTTGTTACAGATTTACTTAGTTGTGAGTCTTATCATCGCAGAGTTTTATGAAGGGTGTAATTTTTTTTGGAATCCCCAATTCGAGTAGTACTTTAATTATCTGTGACCTTTTAATTGAGTTGTAGTCCTTCCGAGAGTCGATTGAAACTTGGTGCATCTTGCAAACTGAGCGTACTCCCATAATTTGTCTGATGACCAATGTTTCCTCTGAGGAGTACAGGTGTGCACACGATTTAGCATCACAGTGGACACAATTTTTAACGAGACTTCTTCATGTACCGTCTTCTATCTTCTTCTTCTTCTTTTAATAATAATAATAATGGATCATTTGTATAGCGCCATTTTCGTAAAAACTTTTACCTCAAGAAAAAAAACTGTTTATAGTTCTACAATTATCTTTGTTTTCAAAATTAAAAATCATTATTTTCACTTATGGAAAAGATTTTTTGAAAAGGTGCATTTTTAATTTCTTCTTAAATAAAGTCTCTGATGCACTGTTTCTTATAACGGAGGGAAGAATTCCACGCTTTTGGGCTTGCCACCGCAAATGTCCGTTCACTAAATTTAGACTTCTGGCAATGGTCGGTCGGTTCTACAACCCTTCCTGCAGCTGAAGTAAAGACTGACCTGAGAGTTTGACGTTTACCATTCAAATTGTCTGGGATACAAAGTTCTTGAAGATACAGAGGCACCATGTTGTGTGTCGCCTTGTACATCAACCACCACAATTTAAATTCAACTCTTTCAGGGAATTTGAGCCAGTGTAGCTGATATAAAAGTGATGTTATATGAGAGAATTTGGAAACTCCATATATTATCCGTGCAGCCGCATTTAGAATTGCAATCTATCCAGCTGAAACATTGGCAGGCCAGCATAAATGCTGTTACAATAGTCCACAAGTGCATTCATAAGTAGACGGGCTCCCTCAAGAGGAAGATGTCTCCAAATACTTTTAATCTGTCTCAGTTGATAATAGCATGCACTGACAGTTTTACTGATTTGTGTATTCATTGAAAGATCTGAATCAATGTGCACGCCCAATAACTTAACTGCAGATTTAGCATCCGCAGACATTGATTCCTGTATTAAGTTTGCCTTCTAGGTGTTGCTGTCCATAGTAATTCTGTTTTGGATGGATTCAATATAAGTCTATTCTCCATCCATTCACTCGCCTATTTTATCTATGCATTTTGCAATTTTTCTTTTTAATACCTGTCTCACCCAGCTTGCAGAAAAAATAAATTTGCGTATCGTCTGCGTAACAGTGGGGCCATAATCCAGACGATATTATTATGTATTCTATGTCTTTTGTATATAAAATATACAATAGTGGTCCGAGAACAGATACCCTGAGATACCCCGATGTTAGAAGTAAATGTAGGGGAGGTTGAATTTTTAAATTGCACCGATTGCGATCTATTACAAAGATATGAACCAATGTTCAACCGTGTGCCTTTCCGTCTACCCCATAGGTTTTTTGGAGTCTCTCAAGCAAGATTTGATGATCAACTGTATCAAATACTGCACTCATATCTAAATAAGCAAGCAGGACCAGATGGCCCGAGTCAGTAAGTGTTATAATGTCAGACAGGACTCGAACCACCCCTGTTTCTGTAGAATGATGATGTCTGTGTGCAGATTGCATTTTGGGAAATAAAGCATTTTCTGTTAAATACATATTAAGACGACATGATACAACCTTTTCCATTATTTTTGAGAGGAGCGACAGATTAAAGACCGGGCGATAATTCATGAGATCTTCGGGGTCTAGTGTAGCATTTTTCAGTAGTGGAGTCACGTGGGACATTTTCATAAAGTCTGAAACGCTTGATGTTTCTAAAGATTTGTTAAATAAATCCACCAAAAATGGAACAATTTCTGAATGACACTTCTTGAGTAACCATGTTGGTATTGGATTTAATGCATATTGCTTATTAGATAAGCCTTTGACTATTTGCATTATTTCGGCGACCGTTGTCAGCGTGAAATTATGCAATCGCGATATAGTTTCTTCCTCGATTACATGTTTCGAAGCCAAGCTCGTCGAGGCACGAATAGCAGTCACTTTGTTTGTGAAACTGTCAGAAAGGTTGAAAACACTGGCAGTTGTCGAAATTTCCGCTCTACAGTCGCCACAAACAGATTGGAGAGGCAATCCACCCTTCAAGAGTGATTTGTGCCATTAATCAAGTTAAAACTTTATTTTATAGAAAAAAGTACAATAATATTATAGAATAGGAAATATTATATTACAAATCAATACCATTGTCATTCAGAAAATTTGCTGTTATATAGATTAAATGTGGTGAGTTAAGGGAAAGGAGATGACACAATTTAACCGGGAATTGAAAATTACCATTGACGAGATTACTGTAAAAGAAACTGTGATTGCAATGAACAGGCAAAAAATATATCGTCAAGGGCTCCTCGGCACCATACTCGCACAATGGGAAATCTATTAAGTTCCATCTGAAAGCCTAATTCTCATTCTAGAGATATTGGAGATTTTGGAGAACCAGGGAGTGCGGGGAATAGATCTTTGAATTATTTTGATGGTGAAATTCTTTCATATTACGTATTAATACTGCAACTTTCAAAGTCTCAATGTGTCAGATGATTTTTGGAACAGCTGTGAAAAGTCCGCCATATTTAACTATCAATTCTCGTTATTACTATTGGATATCACAGAGTAGAATGAGTTTATTACAGGATGTACTTTCGAGAAGTAAATATTTTTTTACTAACAATCAAACAAACCCGTTTTCACAAAAAAATATACTTTAGTAACTTTTTTTACTATATTAAAAAGTTACTATTGATCACTTACACTCATCCAGGTTTTTCTTTTTTCTAAATTTCACTCTCAATGAAATGAAACTTTTGTAACAATGTATTTCTGAAAAATGTTTTATTTAAAATGTCAGCGCTGTATACGCGAGGTGAGATTTTGTTCTAGCGTTGATGTTATTTGAAAAGTGAATTGTGCCGATTCATGTTATCGTATTAAAAAGTTTAAAAATATATTGTAATTTTGAATATCAAAATGATACAAATCTCAGGAAACGACAACACTACACTATTCATTGATGCATTTTACAAAGAAGAAATAATATTGCATTCTTTGTGTCGGTACTTTCTCCAACCAGCTTCGTCAGCTTAGTCTTCGTCCTTCAATATGTTTTTAAATATTTAAGAGTTTTAAACACAATAATCAATACCAATATATTGTATTTCCTTTTCCAAAGTCAACTTTGAGATACAGGGATTCTACAGCTTTTGACTTTCTATATATGTAACTGAGTGCATAATTATATGTTGAATTCTGAATATATTTATTATAATAAAAGCAAAGCACCGAAAATTTCTCAAACTTTTAAAGTAATTAATAAATTTTTTTGTACTATTTCTACGGAAAATATATATCGACATCTTTTTTTTTCAGAAATATACTTAAGCAGCCATGGGGACCAATATGAGCGAAGACCATCCTTTAAAAGGTCTTCAGATCTCTTCCAGTCTGCCCGAGTCTGAAGGTGCACCGCTCGGATCATGCCAGGAAACGAATACTTCAGTTTCCACTCGGTGTCACGTACCAGCACTGAGAACTGTTCAGCATATATCTAGTTCAAATGAATGTGATAGTAGCAATTTATTAAGTAAAAATGAACAAAATTTAAAAATTAATTATGTAAAAAACGGATCAAAAAATGTTATTTGTGATGAATTAAAATTATATAAATTTGAAAAAGAAACCCTCGTGAACCACACCGCAGCGAGCGGCAATACTAAAGTACGATCCCAATTGGAATTGGATGATGGACTTCAGTTTGATATTTCCCACAGCTTGATCGGTAGCTCTGTTGAAAAATCTGATACAGATCTGGTCAGCGATTTTGATGACAACAAACCTGACGTGGTCTCAGCGGACAGCGAAGATTCCGCTTTGGGTAGTTTACCATGCGAACCGCCCGTCTTACCGGAAGGAGAAGATGAACCACAGGACCGATCTGACGGAAGTGATTCTGGCCTGGGTTCTGAAATGGCGGAAGACAGGGTGACCAGACAGCCATTCGCCGGTATCCCCCCCTCGGGTATGAAGGACACCGATGAGACCATTACAGTGGACGGCAATAATTTTGAAAACTTTGAAATTCTTAATAATAATTCAGAAGGCACAAATAGAAAACTAGATGACCCCTTATGTGTAAAGCAATTTAGTGACATAGCAACTTTCCCCAGTGATAATGTTTCAACTATAAGCTGTGAAAATAAAACTGTTAAATTTAAAAGTAACTTAAAAAGAAAACGCATAATTGATGACTGCGATGTACCTAAATTAAAAAAGAAAAGAAGTCTGACCTTTGGGGATGTAACAGTATATTATTTCTCCAGATCACAAGGTTTTACATGTATCCCCTCGCAAGGTGGATCCACTCTGGGAATGGCAAATCAGCATACACATAGTCAAAAGTTTACTCTGCCCGAACACACTTTGGAGCAGAGAAGACTTCATCGCCAAATCCTTCAACAACTCCGCAGCGAAAGGCACACTGTGCAAGGCTCGTCAGTCTCATCCAGTGACTATAGTGACTCCGAAGACGAACCCAGTGAAATATCAGAGTCCGAGTTAGATCTGGACAGCTATTACTTCTTACAACCAGTACCCACACGACAGAGGCGAGCGCTCTTGCGTGCCGCAGGTGTTAGGAAAATTGAAGCGATGGAAAAAGATGAATGCCGGGATATTCGTACGTCCAGAGAGCTTTGCGGTTGTTCTTGCAAGGGGTATTGCGATCCAGAAACTTGTTCTTGTAGTCAAAATGGTATTAAATGTCAAGTTGACAGACTGAACTTCCCCTGCGGCTGCACTAGAGACGGTTGCGGTAACACCACAGGGAGAATAGAGTTTAATCCCGTCAGGGTTCGCACACATTTCATCCATACTTTGATGAGGATAGGTCTAGAGAAAAAAGCCGAGGAAAATCTATCCAAAGCTGAAGCATCTAATGAACAAATGCAATGGTCTGACTCATCAGCAAGATTATCGGCGTCTGCATTACCTTACATTCCGACCGTCAGCGCAAACTGTGTCACTCCAGGTATCAATAAGTATAATGGAAACTTGCTGAGGGACGTCAACCTGACATCGCACGTAGAGGTGGAATCATGCGTGAATGCCGGAACGTTTAGTAATTTGCATTATGACGTTAACAATACAACTAAAGCAGCACCGGGCTGCATTGGCAGGGAAGATTCATTAGATTTGTACACTTTTCGCGAAGAGTGTTATAATGAAGAGAGTCGCACAAACATCAATCAGGAAAGATTATCGGCTACAAGTGCGATCACTCAAAATCATCAAATCGAAACATATTCCTCAAATATTTCCAAAGCAAAAGTGGTAAATTTTTCTAATGCCAGTCATGTTGCGTATCCAGGAACTGCATCCCCATTAGCGAGGTTTCCTTGTGAAATGAACTTTCCTTATCCTCCACACCCAGATCCGAGCCACTATCCAAACAACCAGCAATATTCAGCAGCCAGTTTCGAAGACTTCTCCCAGCAGTCGCATAGCGTTTTCAACCATTACAACACCATGTATATGAATGAATATGTTGGCAAGCCTGCTGCTTCGCAGGATCAAAACACTAATAATGCAGAATACCAAAGCGTCGCTTCCAATGCTTACAGTGTATATCGAGCAGCGGAGACTGCATGCTTCGGAAATGGACCACTGAATGAAAATAAAGAAACCAATCAATACACTAATCTTCACTCCCCAGCCTACCCCTTGAGCAATAAATTGGAATCCTTTTCTGAATTAATGCACGGAAGGTATTCATACAGCTCGTATGATAATACGGCCCAACCAATGGGCCCGGGGGCTGAGCAGGTGGCGACCCTGGCGAGCCCGGCGCAGGAAGTCGCTCATGCAGCTGCGCAACAGCCGCCTGCCAACCTGCCCTCTGCTGATAGTGACGAGAACTTTGGGGAAATCATCAAAAAGACAATGGTAGAATCAGTGTCGACATTGTAAATTAAATAGTTTAAGTTGTGTATTATACAATCATTAAATATTTCACCCCGTTTTGTGAATTACTTTATATACCTGTCCATTTTCTGTTTTTATTTATCAATAAAAAAGTATACAGAAGTCCGTAATAATAATGTTAACGCATAATATATTTTTATTTTTAAATATAACCAGGTTTTACTGTTTTAGATAAATAGCAAGCATTCATTTAAATCAATAACATTTCATTTGATTCTAATGTCGATGCCGACAAAATGTAGTTCTAAATTGTCACACTCAAATTTATAACACCCTCAAAGACAATACTGAGCAGAAAGTAGCAGCACACAAACAATGTTTAAAAATTACTAATGGTTACACTCTGATCAGAATGCAACAAAGTTAATGATAAATCTACATAACTAATTAAAATCCCTAATAAATAAATAATCATTGTAAACATTTATCTGGTTAAGGAGTTAATCACAATACTCTTGCTGTACTTTGCACGAGGCTATCAGGTTAGCGAGACTGTCAGATTACCAAGGGTGGGTAAAAAATTTATTTAACTCTTCATTAAATTTGATTTTACAAGTTTTATATATCAATACCTTAATCTGCAAACCAGCTAACTCTATTTTTTCTAAAATGTTCAGGAGCAACAAAAAACTGTGAAAATTCCAAAATACACTTTGATGCATTGTTTATGCAGAAAAATACGGTGGCTGAGAAATTTTATTGATATTTTAATTTATCTCGTACTTATAAGGAATATTTGGAGTTAGCTGAATTTCTTTACCAATATTGTAAAATATTATTGGGAGTTGATTTTCCATAATGCAGTGCAATCATTATGATTTCCACGGACATCCTCTATTTCTGGTGCCATCAAAACTTGTGTCAGGTAAACATTTAAGGTTTTTCAGCACGTAGTACTTATTTATTATTTTAAAACACGTGATTTCACATGTTTTAAAATTGATGGGAATTTTTGGCTTTTAGTATATCATAAAACAATAAAAAAGGAAAGTATTGGCATCAAAACGGTTTTATAACCATGGGTGGAGTTAGCTGCTTTGCAGATTAAGGTATCGATATGTAATATTTAAAAAAAACTTAATCAGTATGTAATATACTGTCTCATTTATTATCTCAGTGGGGTTACATCGAAACGTCACAGATTTTTATCTGATTTAATGTAGATGCTCACCGATGGCACGCTTTGTCATGCAATCCTTTTACGTTGGTACTGCGTATATCTGTTTAATGATGATAAACCATTATTGTGTTCGATTGTAATGATCATTAGTAACTGGGATTTAGCTGTTGGAGGTTTAGTTTCTAGTGTACCAGTGATTGCTCGAATAATCGTTTACCAATCATCGTTACAATTGAACAGTCACAATAACAGTTTAATCATCACTAATGTACTGCAGGAAGATGTCGGCGACAGCGTGAGAAATCTTCTCGCTCTTTGTCTCTGTGGTGTCTCACATCGCTTTCGTATTTTTCTTCCTGCACACTCTTGATGATTTCTTTATCTCGGACCCAAAGGAAGGGTTGCCTCTTTTACATCTCAGTCGGAGGCCAGAGTAGTAAGTGTCGACCATAATATACATGAATTCGTAATAAAAATATCTGAGATTGCACAGCAGTTGTTTGTTGATTGCATTAATGATTTGCCTCGTCTAACAGGACTGCTGGTGTAGAAAACCTCTCCTTGACATTGAAAAAACATGTAATAAAAGATGTTCATTTCTAGAATAATTTTAATTGTTTTTATAAAATCGATATTTTTAACATAATTAAATATAATCATTTATTAAAGAAATCACTTTCGTAAAACATTACTCACGAGCAGAACTCAGTCTCACTTTAATCCAACGTTCCACTCCTCCGACTTCACTTTGGATAAAAAATTTGGAAAAATTATGTAATATAAAAACACAATTATGTACAACCTAAATTACCGGAAGAACAAAAACATGCAATATGATAATTTTAAATAATTATGTAGGAACGTGATAATGAAGAGTACTTACCTACTAAAATTCATTTTTACAAAAGTATTATTGAAACCGCTCTTGATCTAAAATATTATCAATGCCTAGGCACTGCACTAGTTTTGTTACATCCAGTTATAATATATTTTTAACAGCCATTATTTTAATTCTATTCATCGTGGCTTTTAAAAAAGGGGGACGACCATGTGCCCTCCACTTCTGAAAGTGTCCCATTGTTTTGATAAACTTTAAATAGGACTTGAGTTAAAATTTTATGTGTACAGTAGAAATTACTACACAAACTAGATATGTCTACAATGTGAGGATATTTCTTCCTACGATTCTAAACAAACGGTCCATATCCCTCAATCACATTTGAAAATCTAAAAACTTAACCTTGATCAGGGATGGGCTGCAAATATTAAATCTTCTGTGTAGTTTTCTGGACTAATCTGCCGTGTATATCTGACCTTCCAGGTCGACAACATCAGTCCTCATGATGGACGATCAGAAAGGTATGTACACCGAAGATATTAATCCTCAAACAAATAACTGTAACCCATCTTTAAATATTTTGTTCCCGATTGCAACGTGCATATGTACGTTTGTGTAATGTTAAACATTAGACAGTATTTATGAACACATCAGTGTTGAATTGTCTGTGAAGATTTTACTTTTCAAAACATCATATGTGTGCTTTGCACGCAGATATTAAAGGATTAACAAAAGTACTGTGTGTTCAACGGAGGGTTCCTCCAAACAATTGGATGGACAAAATTACACATGCACCCACAATAAGTGAACTAATTTTGAAAAAGTACCATGATATTTTTAAAATGCTGGCAGATAAAACGTTAGTGATTTGATCACAAGTCAGAGGAAGAAGATGGTCCTGTTAGAGGCCTCAACAATCAGCAGGGGTTGCGCAAGAGAAGATGTATGAATGTGTATATTGCGTGATGGTTAAGTTAGTTATTTTTATTTCCTCAAATTGTATACATCTGATAAAAAACATCACTATTTTCAAATGTATTACTGTACAATACATACTAACAAATTTCACATTAATTTTTAGTCATTTCGATAACCTCATTCATTATCATAAGTCCTTTACAATAATTTATTCTAGATCACATTTTCATAACAGAACAAAACATATAGGTCTCTTACTGACTAAACAATACCATAAAATATATTAAAATAAATTGATTCCGCAAAGTCGGCAAAATATGTCACCAGAGAGGAATTGTGTAGTGAACATTTACATATAATGTGAGTATTTATTGTATAATTTTTATGTGACTTAATATCATATTTTTGGGAAGTAAAATGCTTCTTCTCGGTGTCATATTTGCCAAACATTATATCACATAATTAAATACAAAAACACAGAAGTGTCATCATTCAGTGGCTACCACTGTTTCCCAAACTTTGACATGACGATCTTCTCCGGCGGTAACAATAAATGAACTTCCGGGACCGATAGCTATACTGTTGACTGCCCCTGAAAACATAAATAAAAATATTTAATTAAGAATCATACAATACATTCTACACAGTGGACACGCATTTGTCAAATCAGGTGATCGAAGAGGCCAGTTATATGTCCACTGTGTAATGCTAAATAAAAAAGTACCAGGGCGGTATTTGATTTTAATCCCCCCTCTTTTTCGATATATTCAACAACTGAAAAAGTTTTAATATTTGGTAGTTCAAATGTTCATAAAATTATTTCATGATACGAATTATTGAGTTTTTCAAATTATAGGTAAAGTTTTGTGTGAAAATAAAAATATGATAACATTTTCAAATTATAACGAATTTCAAAATAAATTAACTGTGTTTTGTGCAGGATCCTAAAGAATAACTATGCAAAAATTGGTTTAGGTCAGTCAGAGGATGTAGAAAACAGACAAACATTCGATTATATATACAGGTGGCCCAAAAAAAGTGAGAACATTTCGTAAAATGTGATATAATTACATCAAAATTATTTTAACTATATCAACAATAGCTTAAATAGTTTACTAATTTACTTACTTACCTATACTATGTTTTATTTCGACAATTTCTGGTCGCCATCTTTGATTATTAATTTTCCCATTGTTTATATTTGGTTTTTTCAAATTGTTGCCCAGAATGACTAAAATCACTGCAGAAGACCGTATTCTGATCAAAATTTTGCAAATTGAAAAACGTTGGGGTATCAGGAAAATGATCAGAGTTTCAAAACAAATCCTGGAGTATAACTAGACATTACAGCATAACTGGACATTACAGCAGGGTGGAGCTCCATCTCACACAGCCGGAAATACAATCAACTTTCTTCATCGTGAGAATGTTAATTTCATCAAGCCAGGCATGTGGCCACCGAACAGCCCAGATTTAAACCCAGTAGATTATGCAATATGGGGTGTTTTGATGATTTCTGATTAGCTAAATATTGTGCGAAAAAAATTACATTAATTACAAGAATTATAATTAATTATATTATGTTCTGAAATTACTTGTGTGTTACGAGATGTTCTCATTTTTTTTGGGCCATACTGTATATGTAGATTATTGAAGTCCATTAAAATTAATTAATATTTTTTTAAGATCATGATGAGTGCACTTTTAATTTACCTGTGTGAACTTTAATTTGTGCAATTTGAATGACAGTTTGCAGATTCCACAAGAACAGCATTCCACCCGCTCCTCCTAAACAGAGTAACCTCTCTCCGTCCCAAGCTAAGCTGGAGAGTCCTTCTGTCATGTGTTTACTAAATACCTTAAAATAAAAAAATTTAAAACCAAATTTTACATGTTTCTGAAAAAAGTACTAACCAACAGACATTATCAGGGCTGTGGAGTCTGAGTCATGAAGACTGATATGACTGTAAGGTAAAGTCGGAGTCAATAAATTTTTAAATAACTCCACAGCTCTTCTATTTACGTAAAAAAAAAGATTATAAAACTTTTATTAAATAATCTTCAAGGAATAAACATGACCCCATTGTCTTAATATAATAATAAGACTCATTAATAGCTAATTGAAGAAACGCTACTTAAAACATGTTATAGGTTTGTCACAAATGAAAGGAGTTATTGCCAAATGGGATAGATAAACAATACCTTCAAGTCGTAGACAAAATAACTTTGCTGTTGTGTCAAACATTTATATAAAATCAAATATAATTTAAATTACGTTGCAATAAATTTTCATATCACAATAATAAATGTCATAAATTTGTTTTGCATTACCAAAAGTCTCTCTGTAATAATAATCATTAATAAATTCTTTCTTGCTCATAAAAATAATGATCTTGACAAATTAGAAACAAACTATTGGAAGATGACAATTTTTGAGGTTATTAGATTGATGACAAATAGATTGAGGTATATTATTTATCATGTACTAATTAAATAATAAAAAAGTAAATGGTCAGGGAATACATGATGTCTTATTTTAGGGAAAAGTCCATTTAATCACTGGAAATATTTTTGTTATATTGATTGACTGACTTGTGATAGTATTGATTATTACCTGGGAGTTAGTCGAGATGTCGGTAACTCTGAATTCTCCATCCTGGCTGCAAGTGACCAGTCTCTTATCATCTGATATGAAACATGCCCCAGTTACTGAATTACCGTGCGATGCCAAATTATTTCGAAGGGATCTGGTTTCCAAATTCCACATCATGACTTCACCGTCATCAGTTCCAGACATTAAAATACTGGCGGAACTTAAAAAAGTAACATCATTTTGGTTTTATTGTATTACATACATACACATACTTCATTTCTTTTATATAATCAATAATACAATATAGATATTGGGCATTCAAAAGTCTCTGTACAATGGTATGTTAATTGAGGTAAAGAAATAAAGAGTTTTTATCTGAATAACAAAGAGAATTCTGAGCATGGAATTTACAAATTTCACCTATTAAGGATATTTTGAAAAGTATGCGTTTACTAGCGATGGGTCCACACTGTATGAAGTACTTCAATGAACTAGTTCTTTATACTCACACTTCGCAGTTCACACATTTATATGTATCATGCTAACGCTTCAATAGTTCACTACTTCACACATACTAGCAAATAACTTAGTTGCCTACAACGAAGCTCTCACTCAGCAACGCACACAATTAACTGCGAACTGTGTATGTATAGAGAATGAAAGAGTTTGCCACTCACTTCATGTAGTTTATTGATGTACTTCGCGAAGTATCACACTTCGCACTCCAGACACTCCATTGAAGTATACTTTAAATAACAACTTAACTATATGAAGTGCGAAGCGATTTTGACCTGCATCGTGGGCCAACCAATGGTACTGACATTCTTCAAATGAAGCGTTCATTTTGAACTCTTCAAGTCGGTGAACGTGCACTTTGTGAAGCGTTCATTACGAAATGAAGCTAGTGTTTACATAATAGTTAAAATTAAACTCTTGTACCTGTTTAAAGCCAGGCAAGTTATTTTGGAATCGTGATCAAGCTCTGTTTTTAACCCTTGCAAAGGTCTAAATGTGCCCTTGCCAAACCCAGCCAGGGAACCCCACACTCTCACCGCACAGTCCCATCCCCCAGACACCAAAACACCATCTGGCAAAAAAAAATAAATGGGCATATTTATACATTAAATTATTATCTAAGCAATATTTCATTTCAAACCAATGCTGACTTTTTTATTAATTTTCACACAAACCAACAAATTGGAACATTTCAAATATGTATATATTATTTGTCAATGCCGAGATTAAAAATGCATACATATGGTAATTTTTTATATCGATTTGGTGCCTATATATATCTTAGGGCCGGTTTTATGATCAAAAGTAACTTTTTACTAACGCCCATAGTAAAATTCCTTTGCGGGTTGTTGATACATCAAATTTACAAATTCAAAGCATAGATGTAGATGTCTATAGGTGTGACAAATAATAATGAAATATGCTTTATTCTATGAATTTTTTCGCATAGGCATTCGAAATGTCACTTTGGTGGTGAAATTTTTTCAAATTATGTTCTAATGTATATTAAACGACAAGATCATCATCGGACGAACTCTCATCACTAAAAAGGGCGGGATATTGGATGATTAATTGTCGTATACTGCAACTTTCAAAGTATCAATGTGTCAGATGACTTTTGGAACAGCTGTGAAAAGTCCACCATATTTAACTATCGATTCTCGTTTTTACTATCGGATATCGGAGAGTAAAATGAGTTTATTACGGGATGTACTTTTGAGAAGTAAATATTTTTTTACGAACGATCAAATAACCCGTTTTCGCAAAAAAATTTACTATAGTAAAAAGCTACTACTGATTACACAACCAGCCCTTGCATGCGAGACCCTCCTGTGACAATACCGTATATTGAATTTTATAAATGTTGACAGACAGACTGTATTGTTGCAGGGAAGCTCAATTAGATATTGTATTTAATAGTATTTCATTTATTTATGGTTGTTTAATATACCATTCAATGCCCAAGAAAATATACAACATTGTGACTATCATAACTCAGCTCTGCCCAAAACTGATATACGGTATCGTTGCAGAGGTTGTCTCACATAAAAAAAAAGTCACTATACATAGGGTTAGAAGGAAGAAGAAGAAGAGGCTAGTTGAGGAAAACATAGATGACGCAGATGAGAAGTAAAATACCTGACAGAATAGGGATGAAAAGTGAAAAGAGAATGCTCCTTAAGAAAGTGACATTAATATTTTGACTATTTAAAACACAGAACTCCTTTTAAAATTAAGTATGATGGATGGGTTAACCATAATGTAATATAAAATAATATTTAAATCATTTTACTTTTCGAAGACCACAGCAAACAGCTCACTGAGTCATCATGTGCTCTGAAGCTGTCAACAACTCTGCCGTATTCCAGATCGTACATAACACTGGAAAAAAATATTATACATTTTTTTATTCAATATTGACATTCGTACATAACAAATGTTAGACTTGGAAAAGTACGCACATGTTATTGTCCCATGATCCGACAATGATTGTATTATCATCCATTTGCACACACGAACTGAGCGACATTGTTCCAACGCTGACGCTTCTCGTTTGTTTCTTTCCTTCCAAACAATACACCTTCAACAGAGCATCCTTTCCAACGGAAATTATTCTTTTACTGTCTTCTGAGATCAAGACGCAACTCACACCCTCCCGGTGCGATTGGAAAGAAATAATCTCAGCAACACCCTCTATGTTACACTTTGCTTTATTTGCTATAGCATCGATCTGTTCCTGCATCTGAGAAATATCTTCTAAAGGTTTTTTAATCGGTTGGAGAATTCTTCTCACATGCGGCCTCTTAAATATCTGCTTAGGTATTTGTCCAAACTCCATTATCTGAACTTCTAAAGCGTGCTTTTCATTCATGTCGGCTATGTCATCTAGGTTTACTCCGCCTTCGTAACAGAGATGGAAATATACTGTAAGAAATAAAATTGTAAATTCGAACACATTAATATCGAAATATATAATATTATATAAAAGCATAACATAAAGTGAATAAATAGATATATTTATGAACAAAATTATTTAGTAACACATAATAAAAGAATAACTTGAAACTTTGTAATACACAACTTATTTAAAATTTCGCAATAAAATAATAATGCTGATAACAAAATGCAAGGCCTATTAAATAAAAAAAAAACATTTATTTAAATGTATTTTCCAAAACCTTAAAGAAATTGTATCTTGGTAAATGTGACTGGTCTGTAAAACGCACAATGTATAAGGCATCATATGAAATTATGTAAAATAAAAAATATTTTTACACAATAAATTATAACATTTCTATAGTACCGTTGTCTGCCTTTTCAGCTTCTTGACCTCTCTGTTTGTAACCGAAGATTAAATCTATCCAATTGTGCAAGTTTTGAGAAACATACTCTGACTCCAAAGCTTTTCTTAAGGTTTGGACCAAGTGTTGAGGGGAAGTAGCCCACGCCGGTAACTGCACATTATCAACCTTCGTACCATCGTGCCTGTAGCCAAATTGTATTCCATACTTATTAGTGAGGAAATCTCCATTTCCCTCTAAATCATAGAACTCGGGAATCAATTCCTTGAATGAAACAAAAAAACTGACTATTAGTTTTCAAATTCTGCATTGTAAAATATTTTGTAATTTTTAAAACAATAAATTACCTTAAAATCTGACATGTTGTTAAGACAGTTGCGATAGACATCAGATAAAGCATTGAACATTCGGTCGGGATGATCAAATCGTCCATTTTGCAAACACAACATGTAATGGGGACAAATTCGGACCTGGAAATAAGTTTTTTAATCACATTAAAATAAAATAATTACCAAAATACAAAATGAATAATTGCAATAAAAAACTTGACCTTACTGTATTAAACCAATGCAATAATATGAACAATAGAATATAAATATAAGCTGCCGTTGATTGAAAAAAAAACTTAACAAATACAGTGAAACCTCTATCGTTTTTGAAGGGACCTATTGAAATAAACTATGAATGCGGGAATATATTAAAAAAATGAGATTTTTTTATAGTTAAATGTTTAATACATATTCTAAAAAAGATGTGTATTTCACATGTAAATGAATGTTTAAATAAAAATAAAATTAGAAAGCTGAGAAATAGAAACAAAATTTTTAATTAAACTTTGTATTGTATAATATCAAGCAGCAGTCAGCAGAAGCGTTCTCTCTCGAATGTTCCGCTCAATGTTTAGCCAACCAAGCATTTAACTACGAAGTATGCAGCGTAATTTAAACGATTAATGCGGTAAAATGATGCATAGAGAAACCATCCATGGAATCTATTTTTAGATGTTTTGTATGAAATTAATTCGGGACTGGAAGAAATAAATGATACATGCGTGAAAACAATTATTCGTGGAACGATCGATCGAGATTTCACTGTACATAATTTAGTCAAGTTTTTGAAGAGGGCAGGTATAGGTATTTTAAAATATTGCAGGAATAAGTATTCATTTACATACACCCGGGATCTTTATATTGTCAGTAGAGTTTAGGAAGTTTCCAGGATCGATCCTCATGTTTATTCACTTTAAGAAAAAGTAACACTTTTCATTTTGATAACATATTTGTTTAATTATCAGGGAACAATATGCATTCCTGTAAATTAGAATGATATGGAAAAAAAGAAAATAAATATCATTAATATAATATTTACACTTACTAGATAAAACAAAACTAAACCAGGAGCGGAGTAATGTGAACCATATAAAAATTTTGGTGGGGCCATTTCTTCATATCTGTCCTTTAGCCTCTGTAGTCTTTCAAGATTTAATGCGCCAATCGGTTTTTTCAAATCCCGATAAACGTTTATATCGTCTAAATTCAGTTCAGATGACACATAGTCATTAATAACCCAAGGGAAGACAGGATATTGAGTTAAGTCATTCTTTGTTCTATCAGCCAAACTGTAATAATATTATGATGTCATCTTAATAATTGTTGTGTATGCAAGACCCGATCTATTATAAAACGAATCTTCAGTACGCTTATCGTACATGTATGTACATATTATAATATTATATTATACAATGTTTCATAATAAAATAAGTTTCGACTCATCATATAATATTAGGTTGTTCAGAAAATACCTAATGGTATATTTTAATATTTATATAATTTTAAAATTGAACATATGTTTTTTTTTTTGTTTTTGTACATCCTATGTTTTTAAGACATTCCTTTTAAATCCAGTATTGATGATTGAAATAGAACTCTAAACAAGACTCAAGAACACAACATGCTGTCTTAACAACAAATTTAGTGAAATCATATCATGGAGAAAGATCATTTGCCATCAAACTATTTATACTTAATGGTCAGAATAAATACCCAGTATGAATCAAAATTCTAGGTAAAAAATATATTTGAATAAATTTATCATACCAGTTAAGATATAAAAGGTAATCATAGTTGGAGAGGACTCCGTTTTGCCACTGCATTGTCATCTCACCCTGTTCCATATTATCGAGATTCAGTTTAGGAAGTCCCATTATCTTAGAATTGAGATCATCTCTTTCTTCCTGACTTCGCATAGCTAGGTAAATATGGGGAATTTCACAATTGCCATCATTATAAATCTCCAGGCCCTTTAACAAAAACACTTAAACTGACAATATTTATTATAAGTTTAATAAGAAAAAGTATCAGGAATAACTACAGAGGAGGTTAATTTAATTATTAATTATTAACACGTCAAGTGTCAATACAAACATTCACACTCGATTCACCAGGCGTATTCTGTTGATATATATTCATGAAATTACACAGTACCGCTTTTTGTCAATATTTCATCAAAATACTTGCAGTGATATTTGCTTGCTTTCCACGTACAAAGGTGGCCCAAATTGAATGCCGGATTTTTACTGTTTCTTTGTTTTGCGGTTGGCAACTTTGATAGTTATAATTTATAATTCATCCAATAAGTATACACGATTAATTTACTGACCATTCCCACCGCCGACAGTTTGGCAGCTGGCTATGGTGATGGCGCGTAGATCATCATGAACTGAACTCACAATTTGGTCGAAAAATCACTTCAGCGATGAGGCATATTTTCAACTCGATGGTTTTGTAAACATACAACATTGTCACATTTGGGGCTCGGAAAATCCTTGCATGATTCATGAGAAGCAAATGCACCCCGAACGAGTCAATGTATAGTATAGATTTTGGGAGGTGGCGTAATGAAAGTGAGGCTGAATATGTGGTAACTGTGAATGGCGATCGTTACCATGCTAACGGAGTTTTTTTGGCGCCAACTGGACGATACGGATCATGAACAAATGTGGCTCCAGGAGGACTGCGCCACCTGCCATACAACTCGAGCAACAATTGATTTACTGTACCAACTATTTCCTGGTCACGTAATTTCACAGAATGCCGACATCAATTGGTCAGCAAGATCTTGTGATTTAACACTGTGTGACTTCTTTTGTGAGGTTATTTGAAATCCAAGATCTATGCCAGCAATTCACAAACAGTTGACGATCTCAAAAATGAAATCTGACATGTTATCGATAAAACTGATCAGAGATTGTGCACAATTATAATCTAAAAAAAAAAACAAGATTTGCAGCCGAAGTCGAGGTGGTCATTTGTCCAACATAATTTTTTATATTTAATCGGAGAGTGTGTACTAATAAATTCAATCGTAAAATCAATTAAAACATTGTTTTATTTCCAATTTAAATCCTGGCCACCTTTATATGGTAAATAAGCCTTTTTATGTCATAATATAAATATAAGATAAAAGCCAACTAGATGTGATATGCTGTAAGACGAAATACTGGCAAACAGCGGTGCTGCAATACTTATGTGAAGTTATAGACATGCGACATGTATTCACAGCACTGGTCGTATCAGAAAGTTTGCATTTATTTTCTTCTGAATAGTACCACTAAGGAGATGGTGACAAAAAATGCTACTATAAATTGTATTATACATTAAATTTAATTTACGAATCCGTTATTGTAAGTCTTAACAATTTGTTAACAAAATTAAGTATTGAGTTTTCACCCTAGATATTAATATTTATAGCCATTATGTATAATTGTACAGAAGAATACATAAATATAATAGTTAAATGTGTGTAGGTAGGTAGAATAATGTCATACTACTTACTATTTGCCTTAGTAAAAATCTTCTCTTGAATATTCGTTTCATTTCACTAATTTTTATTTTCAAAACAGGACTCTGTAATAAGAATAATATTTAAAATACATAGAATAAAAAATAAATAAATTTAAATTTAATATCAGTGTAGATACTCACAGGTTCAATATTGTTGCAAGGTTGGAAAAACAGAGTATTTGAGGTCAATACAACTTTACCGGGATTTTGCACTAATGGAGAGACCCGGTCAGCATTTATTTCTACTAGAATCTTATCATAAATATCATCTAGCCATAACGCATCGAACCTCATGCGAGAGTAGCGGGAATGCGAGATGGTTGCCACCATACTATTTTGTTCACAGGCATGTAACGTTGAAGCCCTTTTCAGTTGATTCATTTGTTGAGTGCAATCGGCAATGGAAGCGTAATTCAATAGGAATAAAAATTCTGTATCTTCTATTTTAAATTTGTAAGGGGCTATTATATTACCCTCCAGCATTTCTGCATATTGTTTGCACTTTACAGAAATAATGTTATTGGAATTAGCGCTGAAATTTTCTTCCCACTGACATATCTTTAAACATTCCTTATATTGAATTTTTATCAAAGGTTTTACTCTATCTTTGGGCTCAAAAACAAGTGACTTAGAACATAATTTCAGACGACCGCTTTGCTTCTCTTGAACTCTGGAAGACTCGTTAGATAGCCAGACAGTTGAATAATCTTCGAAATAAATTTCTCCCGGCTCGAGAAGAAGCATTGAAAATCTGTAACATGACTCACTTAAAACACTTGGTTGTAACAAAAATGTACAAATCAAAGGGTAATGATTGCTTTAAAAGAATTACCTTTCTTTATCCATGTTGTCAATTGATTAAAAATTAGCCATACATCAAACCAATATAATAAAACAATCTGCGAACAATTCGTTTAGTGAGATTTGGCGAAATTCAAAAGTCTGTCAAAGTAAACGTCACAAATCACAATACCGTTTATCGTCCGTAATGTTTGTTTATTTTGACATTTCTACATTTTTACTAGTACGATTATCAGTGTGTAGGTACCATTTTAGGGGAGCCGAGTGTAATATTAGAAGAGAGGATGTTACACAAACTAGATACGAGATAAAAAAAAAAGATTAATTAAGTAATATAAACTTAATTAATTAAAATTCTGTATTGTATTCTGTAGTATTCTAATGATATGGATTTACATGGTATGGCTTACAATGCAGAATAACTATTATTATACAAGTAGGAGTGCACAAGAAATGGCACGAAATAAGTGGCGAAGATCATCACGCCAATGTCTAAGTATCCAGCCACATGATCCATGATCATAACTGCTCTTACTTACAGTAAAACGAAAAATCAGAATAATAAAATTCTGAATTTTTATAGAGCAAGAATGCGAGAAAAAGAAATCCGGCAAATTTTTAATGCTGTACCGCGTTATATATGTTAGCAAGTTTTAAATAATATTGCTTTCATCAGTTGATTTATTTATTTATGTATACATACGGTATGCATAAAAATTTACACCATAAAAAGGAAAACGTATTAATAAAGATATGCCAAAAATATCTTTTTAGAGTGTATTTATAAAGCAACATAATGACACTAAATCATAAAAATATATTTTATATATCTAGTATAAAAGGAATTTGAAATTATTTTGAAAAGCAAAAAGTCATAAGTTAAGATATTTAGTGAAAGTATGTAATACCAATTGAATGGAAAGAAAAAACAATTGTCTTTACAGATAAATAATTGTTATATAGTTGATAAAGAAATACGTGAAATTCTAATAATAGTCACCATTTTAAGGACCGTAAAATCACATTGTAAAACAGTAACCAATTCTTTTCGATATGTTATTCGATATTAATTTATTTGAGGAATGAACGAATTAAATTATACAAAAATACATTAGAAATTATCCCTCATCACTTATTTATATGATCTCATATTAGATTTAGACGTATTTTGCTTTCAAATATTAAAATTAAACAAAGTAAAAGGCGGCAAAAGATTAAATAAAGAAAAAGTTTATATTATCTACAATGAAAATTTTATGTCACGTGTACTTTCAAAGTGCTCGGTGACTGAAATTATGTGATAACCTTTTGAAAATACTATATACTGAGTGAGAAATTATTAATATATTTATGAAAAATCTTAATTACCACATCATTACTCATTTGTGTTTAGATCGAAAAGTATGGGAATTTCTTAGCAAACAATTCGGCACAAAATAATTTTCTGTAGGATATGGATTAATAAGATTATTATTTGAACACACCATATGTCAGTTATTATATTTTGTTTTTTTTTTCTAATTTCAGTAACTCTTCTTCCACACCTATGTAATTATTTATACAGAGAATATCGCATAAATTTCGCCAGTTGTTGGCGAAGTGATTAATTGATAGTAACAGTCCACATTGTCTCCGTAGGTATTATTATTATCCGTAGGTACTGGCATATAAATAATATTGTTTTTTTCCCCTAAAAATCGTGGCGCCAATTTTGGAGCGCGTTGAAAACGTTTGAAAGTAATCATAGTTTTCGTTTGTCTTGCTCATATTTTCTGCTAATGTTCTGCAATTTTTTTGTTTTATCAACTGTATTTTAAGTGCAGTTCTGTTAATAATTTAACAATGTTTCAAGATGATGGCGACGGTTGTTTAACGCATTTGCGATTTCCTCAAAAATTGTGGTATTTATTAAATGCCAGAACAGATGCCATAATTTGGGGAACTTTAGGACGAACTATTTTACTAAATTACGGCGTATTAGATCGCTATTTGCGCTGTAATAAATCAATTTTCAAGACAACCCATATATCGAGTTTTATCAGGCAGTTGAATTTATACGGGTTTCGAAAAGTAACTTCTCATCTGCAAGACCCTCTTTGTAATTCTAGCAATCCAGATCTACACGAATATATGCATGACTTTTTCCAATATGGAAAATCTGAGCTATTGAACAATATTAAAAGAAAAACATGGAATATGAAAAAGTTTAATGATGTCATGGTAAGCATTGTGATTAATTTTATTTATTAAAATTATATTACAATTCTTTGTTCACCACAAAATAGTCTCCAAAGTGATAATAAAAAAAAAAACTTTTTTGACAAGTAATATGAAATAACGTTGACAATTTTCATTGACAGATTAATGGTTTGGACAGAATGATGGATTAATAAGTTATAGCTTGGCCAGATGCATCTTTGTGCATTTTTTTCTCTAAGTCTTGTCCAGCTTTGACATTGAGTTTTTCGACATTCCAATTCTTCTGATTTCCGACTCGCATTTTCTATTAAATGAAATTCATCCACTATTTCCAAACTATCTAACCTAACCTAACCCATGTTACGCGATGGAAACTTGTTTTTATTTTGGACTTATTTATCTCATGGCCTATTAACCTGCTGCCTTTGATTCTGTGATTTTTTTTTCATCTGTTTGGATTCTACACCAATCATTCTTCCATTTAGCAATATTAATATGTACTGTAAAAAGAAAATACATCTTAAAAAAATAAATACATTTTTTCAACAGTACAAACATACAAATTTAAAAATTAATCGATCTTTCGGAAGTCTTCGACTACGCAAGGCTCGTAAGGCTCTCCAGGAGGCGCTGCACAGAGCCACGCTGCAGTATGACAGAATGCCCGGAGATATTAAGGAAAATTGTGAAACGGAAGGTAATGATTAACATTTATTTTAGTATTGTATATTTATATCGATGCTGGAAAGCAATTTTGCTATAAACACTACAACACTACAGAGACAAAAACATCAAAATTTTTGGGAAACTAAATACTGTCTTTTAAATACTTGTTTTACCAAAAAATTGTTGTAGGAATGTTGATGTCAAATAATGAAAGGATTATTATTAGAACAATAAAAATAATAAATGATTATAAATTAATGGGGTTTGGGTACTTATAGCAAAACATGTTGAAAATACTTCACCGTTAAATTAACATCTCTTTAAAATTGATAATAACATAATTGCTTTACACGACAACTTCTAGAGGCTTTTAAATCTGAATAGAATAACAGTAGTTTTGAATTAGCGTTCAATTTTTATTTTTTGTTCCACATTTATGAAATATGACTATCTGATGCAGAAAATAAAATAAAGAAAAAAATATAGTGAACGAATTTTGTACGGTTTGGTATTTACAGCAAAACTACTTTCCAGCGTTGATATGTATACATTGTATTCACTAAATACCAGGGATCTGCATATAGAAATTGAACAATATTTGTTAGCTATCAAATTATATTTTTGTCATACAGAGATACACGTGGAAGTAAAGCCATACTTATCTGAGAGAGGTGATGGTTCTATAATTTACAATGGTTGCACTCGATTATATTCAAGTTTAGTAATGTTTTACATAGTCATGTTTTTTGGTATAAATTTTCGTTTAGCCACCATTTTGTATAGAAATGGTTATTTATTTCATTTTATAATCTTATAATTTAAGAGAACTCATTATGGAATAATATTAGAACAAGGTGGAATTCTTTCACTGAATTCTGATACGTTGCTAAATTCACTAATCTAGATTTTCATCCACTCCAGTTTTTGAAGTCGTCCGGTAGAAATTTTAAAAATATGTTTCCACAACAAAAAAAATTAAAAGAGTGAATAAGTACAAAAGCACACCATTCCAATATTGGGATCTTCAATTTGTGATATATTTTCGTTGGCAGCATGACTCCAAAAAACTTGATGGATGGTTCTCTTAAAATATGAGCCCTAGATTTATTATTTCTGTTATTCTTTCTTGAAAAGAATCATTGAGTTGATACTGAGATTCAAAAGTTTTGGAACAAAGTTTCCGTTTGTTTAAAAAATTTGTTCAGTTACTTCTCTTATTTGAAAATAAGATTGTTTCCGATTTCAGTTATATTACAGTAACTAATGACAATCTTGGTTGGTAAATCACCTTAAATGACTAAAAATTTACAATCTTGTATAAAATAATTTTTTCCAGACATGGGGATCGAATACAATGAAACGCTGGAGGGCGCTACAATGCCAATCTCCTGGATCAGTAAAACTCCTCAAAGTTTGTTTCGCTTTCCTGATTATTTTAACCAAATTCACATGTCCAACATTTACTGTTTATCACCTCTTTCTAATCCTTTACCACATTTCCTATTTATTCCTCTATTTCAGTTTCTTCTCAATATAATTCTATCTTGCCAAACGATAACTACGGAGAAGAGATGAGTCTGTCTACTTATATTGAGAACTTTAGGTGAGTTCATTTCAATTACATATCTGAAGGTAATATAATATGTTCAATTCATGTCCTAGCATAGATTTATATGTACATATACGCCTTTGGCAGAAGGGTACGGAAATGATGAATATATATGTATAAACCAAACATTTGATACCCTAAGGGAATCGTAAACATTGCCTCAAAAGAGATCTATCTCCCTTTTCGGTAAGTTATGTGGAAAAAATAGCAGATAAGATAAGTTAGATTCTTGTATTAAATGTTTATTCTGAATTAATTCAATGCTTGATACTTATTATGAATAAAAAAATTCAATAATTTCAAATACGAGCAGGAAAAAATGTAGGAACTAGATCTATTACTGAAATTTTAAAATTAATTGAAGCTGGATCTCTTCAAAATATTTCATTTTACATTTTACAGAATACATTAAAACAGTTATGCTAATGCAAAACATATTAATGCTGTCAATATATTTATTTTTAAAATGTCAGATGAATTTTTATGCCTCGTTTTGCGAGAGCAATTCAAGATCATTTTTTTTGCTGTCTGTTATGTGCCAGAACTGTAATGTTATCATAATTAGCTATTTCAAAATAGACTGTAAAATGCTTTATATCCAGAATTTATTGTAGTTGTTGATTTGATCTGCTGTGGGAGATTTCTTACAACATAATAAATAGATGTTTATATATGTGACTTACCCGGCTAAGCTTATAACCATGCTAGTTTTAATTTTTATTTTATTTCAATAGAGTATCTGAAGATATAAACGCACCCGTCATTGAAGAAATTTTTGGTGTAACCACACATGACATTCCAATGGAGAACGATGACTGCCTGATAGAGGAGCAACCTCAACTGATAGATTACAAATCTTTCTTAAATAATAACATGGTGGTGGTGGAAGTACTGGATCACAATGATTCCAGCCAGAATACGATGCAGAGCACCTCGCACTGCGAGTGGAATCAGATCACTGATGACATTACATTTACGGAAAGTGAAATATTCTTTGACCAGACGGATGAGGCAATAAAAATTGAAGAAAATCCTCTACCAGATCAAGAATTTGAGGTGGGTAATTATTACATTACACACGTAAAATATAATGTAAATTTACAATGATTAACATTTAAAATTTAATTTCGTCAATATAATTACTCTTTTTCAAATTAATTTAAGGAAATTAGAACTAACTTGACGGTTTCACTAGAAGAAGTTTAAACCTCCCTTGGATTAGGTACAACAATATTTGGGGATTTATTAACTCTCAAAGTTCACATTTAAAAAAAAGAAGTGAAATTCCAATATTTGCATAAAACCATGTTTATTCATTAAACAATTTGAATTTCTAGAATGTTTGTGGTAAAGATAAAGAAGAATCATGTACAGAAACATTTGGAGAGCCATGGGAATACAAAGAAATCTTGAAAGACATCATTACCAAGAAAAATTTCCCTGAGCAGGAATATGGAACAGAATTAAAGGAGTTGTATACACAAATCTCAAAAACTATAGATTTGCTTAACTCATAATAATTTGATTTCCTCTGTTACAAATGTTAATATTGCTGAATTAAAATAAATTAAATCAACCAACGCATTATCCAAATATAACATCATTTTGAATTAATGTTTTCACTTAATGACGTTTAAAAAAAAAATTAATGTATGTAATATTTTTATTTAATCAAAAGTTTTTCAAATACAGTAGATATAAATATACCTGCTAATCATTGTAGATTGCATGTGTACAGTATATTGACATTGGTACAGCCCACATTTAGCCAAACACATAAAGCATGTACACTATAAGAAAAACATTATTTCATCAAAGCTAAGTTTTTCTTAAAACAAAGCATTAGTGGATAATAATAGCATAATGTTCTACTAGATAGTCATAAACATAGGCTAATTTTGAAAAAATAAAATACTGTTTTCTAATACATGTTACAGTGGATGTGTATTACCATTCACTGATGTTTCAGTGAAATCATATCCGAATATGTTTCCACCAGTGGAAATATATTTCTACTGGTAGAAATATAACTTCACTAGCAGGTTTTAGCAAATATATATTCTACCCTAATCTATAATTGAACCTAACCTAACCTAACCGTGTTGAAAAGGAAATAAAAAATGGCTGAAATTAGAAACACGGTAGTTTATGGAGTAAATAATTTTATTGAATATAAATGAAAATACTATAAGCGAATAAAAGTGACAGTTGTAAATGCCACCAACACCACCAAACTATTTGTTGCCATGCTGTAGGGTGACACATCGAAACTTAAGGCCAAATATTCCCACGTGGCATATTCTCGCTTGTCAACGAATACAAACTCACTAAATGTAACCAGTGAATTTGTATCTTCATTGTTCACTGACCGACTTAGTGAAAATATACTTTCACCAGTGAAAATATATTCTCACTGGTAATACAGATTCACTATAACAAATACAATGGAAATCGTTTAGCCAGAATACGATTTTATATGAAAAGAACTTTAGAAATACTACACATAAATGATAATTCTTGATTTTAAAATTATTTACATGTTTATTAATTAATTATTCTTATTTATTGCACCTATTGTTGTTTTAGTCATTGCATTGTGTGAATTAATATTTAATAATAGTGTGTATCTTGATATTTGACGCCAATCTGAAGCACTAGGAACTGTTAACACTTAAGTGTTATCATTATCTATCTGGTTGTCAACTGTTATTTCTAAAGAATAATGATTTCGTTCTGCTTACTCCACAGTATTGAGAGTAAGTGGCATGGGCGGAATTTACAAATTTAAGAATGTTTAATGGAAATATGTGCTATTCTTCTCCATAACTTTGCACTATGGGGAGATAATCCTTACATAAACTATATGTTTAGTTGGGTTGGCAATGTTACATACATATTTATTCTTTTGAAGTGAAAAATATTTTCATGTCAGGTGAGCGAGTTCAGGACACAGGTCGAGCACATATCTTGTCTTAAATGTTTTTTCATCTTAAATAAACAATTTCCACTGTATTCTTATGAAAAATGTTTAAATAATATAGTCTTTCAATTGAATATTTATGATTGGGTATATATCGTTTGTAAAATATGTTTTAAAAAACTCCCAATTATCAAGATGCTGATCATAATCATTTTAACTATAAAAAAACTAATATATATTTCATAAAATGAGGCAAATGAACTAGACTAACGCAACGGAAGATGTTAATGGTGATTAAACTGTAATTGTGACTGTTCAATTGTACCGATGATTGTTTGTAATTATTCGAGCAATCACCAGTACATTAGAAACTAAACCTCAGTTAAATCTGTTACCAATCATCGTTACAATGGAACACAATCACAGTCAACAATAACGCTTCACTATCACTCGAAGATGTGACAAAAGATTTTATCCCAATAAAATATCACAGATTTTCAAATTATTTGCAGCAGTTCTACCATATTCTCAAAAAATATATTATGGCTCCAATATGAAGTAACAATTTGTACAAATAATAAATCCCAATGTATATTGAGTAATTGAATGGCCACTACATAAATAGTGAATTACCTGATATTTAATTATTCTCACATCTTTTTCTCTTAGTTTAACATAAAAAATTAAATCCAGTTAAAAAAAAACTTTTATTTTTCAATATTTATTTATATTTAAAAAATGAGTTTACCAAATAAACATTATTGATGTGATAAAAAAAATTACAATAGATTATCACTTTTTCTGTTTTTTCTTCTCGGCCTCCTCTTCCTTTTCTTTCTCAATAACAACCACATAACTGTCAATAGTCTCGGCATCCAACATCTGAATGGGTTTGCCGCGCCTCATGACTGCTATTTCTAGATTTTTCTGTCCAGATTGCACCACCTCAAGCAGAGCACGAATGGCGAGCTGAAAAGTAAAATGATGAGCGAGGATTCTGATCGCTGTTGCATATCATACAATACTTTAACAAAATTCATATACTGTATTATCTAATTGATAGAACTGCATAATACTGAGAGTGACAAAAACTAATGAGGGATTGCAGCTATGTACGTAATTTTATTTTTGTTATAGTGTTTAGTTTAAAGAGTGCATTCATAGTTTGTATTTCACACCCGTGTTCACGATGTGAAGACGATATATCTACGAAGGTTATCCCCACTACTTTTATTTGAATTAATTTGGCCAATGGATTAGTACATGTAATGGATGCCACCTAAGGATGTTTGAATTACTGAAATTGTGAGCGGCATTTGGTGAACTACAAAAAGGTCAAAGTTCATTATCACAATCACATTTCTTTATACCATCATCCGTAACAGTATTACTTACTGAACGTCAATAATCTACCCATTCAATATAAATAGTTCAAATTTTTAAAGATTTCAGAAATCAACAAAAATTTAAAAAATAGATTGCAAATGAACTTAGAAATCATACATAATTAAAATTGGAAAAATATGTTAGGAGAAAATAACAAATGATAAATTTTTGCATGATTTGTACAGGAAATTGAAAATTAGGTGGATAAAAGAATGGCAGATTAAGATTTTACTTAACATTAAAGCCTGCTCAGTACATCTTTTTAATTAGCCCCCAACCCATTAAAAATACACAGCAGGCTCAGAGAACAATAATACTTGGAAACTTGGACAGTTAATGTGGAATGACAAATTAATCATGCATACCTTGACAGCACCATGTTCTGTCGCGACCTCCTCAAGGGTGTAGTGTTTTTCTAAGAATTCTCGGACAGTTTTGGCTGACCTCCCTGTGGCATTAGCTTTCCATTCAAAATAAATTCCTGACGGCTCGGTTTGGTACAAATGTGGCAGGCCATCGTAATCAAATCCGCCGATTAAACAGGAAATTCCGAATGGGCGACGACCATTACTTTGGGTATACTTGTGCTTTAATCCGGCAATATATCTCGTGATGTACTCCAGCGTGACTGGGTCTTCGACAGTCAGCTTGTGAGATTGGCATTCAATCTGAGCTCTGTTGATCAAAATTCTCGCGTCAGCTGTCAGACCAGCGAAAGCCATAACGACATGATCATCCAAAAGACAGATTTTCCTAACAGTCCTCTCTTCTTGAAGTTTAGCTACCGATTTCTTTTCTACCCCAAGCACGACTACATCATCACCCCGTACGCCAACCTAAAATAAAATAAGAGTAATCGTAAATTGTCATTCAATAAACTGCGTTTTTCCACCGGTAAAATTAGAGGTTAAACAAAAATATTACCGCAGTCGATCCTTTTCCCACAGCTTCTTGGGCATATTCCACTTGTAACAAGTGGCCATCGGGTGAAAATACTGTGATGGCTCTGTCGTACCGTGAACCCATTTTTCAAAAATTTTAAGATGACAATTGGAAATGATCAACAGCAACTTTGCTTCGTAATGCGCATAGACAATTCACAGAAAAAATACATTTCGCGCATCGATGTTTGTGTATAATAATCAAAAACGGTATTGAAAAATATGTAAGTACCTACACACAAAAGAAGGGGACGACGATTATAGATAAGTAACGACGATATAAATGCAAATTAGATATGTATTTCAATAACTAGACCTTTTAATAATTTAGTTTTTAATCGTAATATAAGGGTACCCGGAATTAAAGTCGTTTCAATAAAACAGCATTTTGAACGGTTTATTGCAATTATCTTAAACAACTTAATTTCCATCAATTTAACAACTTTCAATTAATCATTTATTCTTCTTTTGTAAAATTCCTCTGATTTGGAATCGAAATAATCAGAAAAATCCGATTTCATCTCTTCTGCTGATTTTTATTTATTAGATTCTTTATAAAATATTAATCAGAAACATGGGTACCTAGTAAGAAGTAGCAAAGTCCAAAAAATACGGGGGATGCAATAAAATTGTCCAACTAATGGCCTTAATTTTTCTCGGAGTTCAATTTAGCAGTGTGTGGGAGGGTGTTGTACTGCAAAATAACTTTTTGTCTATTCACCAGAGCCGGTTTCTTTTCATGCAATATCACACTTAATCGAGTTAACTGTTCACTGCGTACTTCTGCCGTCACTGATTTACCTCATAATAAATTATCCTTTTTAATCTTACCATACACAGAGCAAAACTTTTTTAGGGTGTAATCCAGGTTCGAGTTTTGCCTTTGTGTACGAGCCGGTTTTTTTTCTTACATTTGAAATTATTATTTTTTGCTGCAATATAGTGCAAGTGTTTAACACATTATTCTGTTGTGGTCGGACCAGTCATGGGGGACTATCTCTTGCCAATTTTTTTCAAGTATCCTGAGTATTGGACCAGGAAATACCGATCTTGTTACATACGTTTTCAGCTCGCAGGACTACTTCATCATCCATTTCGATGTTTCATAGCCCAAATCAAAATCATGAGATTTAAATCTATACGTCCAATATACATCTGTTATGTCACCTTTGCATTATTTTCATGTGAAACTCGTAGAACATGCAGCTCCGAAAATGTTTTTTCAATGAACAAATCTCTCCCATTATTTCCAGGTCAGGTAAAAGGGATAGTTTTTCTTTTAAAACAATGAACAAATAGTCCCACAATACAAAAACTCTTAACATATGTTTACTGCATATCTTATAAATTCGATGCTAATTAATAAATCGTTTAATTTCATTACATTTTTAGAATGAATCTTGACGACAGTAAGAACAATGTATTACTAGGATTCAAATAAACTCTCAAGTAAAATACAGTAACACAATGAACATAAAATATTAATATTTTTAAGGAGAACACATTATTATTGTGATGTTGCAGTTTTTTTAGAACATAGTTCTGTGCTATTTTAATACAAATTAAATATGTCAACTAAAAAGATATAAAGAACCAGGTTCGAATTCCAGTAGCGACTAAAATATTTTTTCGATAAATTGATACATTCAATTTGTATAAAATATTTAAATTTACTTCTTATTAATAGGGAATTTGATGTCTGTGTGAAGATTTCTAGGCAATTTTATTATTTGTAATTTAACTTCATTGGCTGACGAGATAAATACACAAAAATTCTTTTCAAATTTTAGCATCCTTAGATATTTTTTGAAACATTTTAAAGCAATTGCTGAACAGCGGGAATGGATTATAATCCGAAATCCTCCTAGCATATGAACCTCAAATAAAAAATATATTAATCTAAACTTAAATCATCATTCTATGATAAGGCAGTAAAATATTGCAGAGCATTATTCTCAGTGTAGTTTGGCTGTCAGCACAAGAGGGTTAGAAGAAGCCAGGTCCAAATTAAATGTACAAACTAACACTTAGCTAATTCTACTTCCGTTTTAAAGAAAGATTAAGGATACTTTAAAAATATTCTTGAGATTTTATGGCCGTTCAGTAACGGTGCGTCGTTACCGTTAACGGAGCCGGTTCAACGGATCACTGGCTCACTGGTGGATCAGTCGAAAATCGACCCGTAGACCGACAGCCGGCACGGATCACTCTGATTTATGAAAGTTGACACTTGAAAATGATCCCAGATAAAATTGTTAGGACAACGCATCGCAGAGTTACCTTATTGTTATCAGGGTATTCAATTATAAAACAAACCATTTTTAAAAGTGAATTATTATCAAAATATTTGTTTTAATTACTTATTACTTACGTTCTTAAAGCCCATGAAACATTATTTAGAAAATAATATTGCTGTATCTATTTAGTATAATCTTCCAAAGCATTTTTATTTTACATGGCTACTGTTCAGAATCTTATGTATATAGTTTTTCGGGCTAATCCATCATCAGGGCTGGTGTTTGTATATTTCAATTGCCTCTTTTTACAAACACCCAGTGATAGGAATAACGGCCTAAAATTAAAAACCTTGTGATATCTGGCGTTTCAAAACCATAGGAGTCGAAGAGCCCTCATAGACAGTAGATGGAACTTAACATAACAAAACATCACTCATTTCACACATTTGTTTTTGACACGATAGTGTAAGCTTAGTACTTAAAAAGAATACTAATAGTCATACATCACATGAGCCCTGATGATGGACCATGCAATAGGATCCGAGACATTAGATATACACGGCAGATTAGCCCAGAAAACTATACACAGAAAATAAGGATACTTTATTCAGGGCCAAATTTACACATGAATATACACTAATATACCCCGACCTGAGGACTCAAAATAAAAAACATAATTTTAAAAATATGTAAAACCTTTCTTGCTTTTTTGTTTGTGAAATCACTTATTGTTTCATCAAAATCCATCATTTTTGACATTCAGACTTCTTGACTCGATTTTGGCCAATGGTGTTGGGTAAATTATTTTCAATTTGCGACAATGCGCAAAATGATCTTTCGTCTCAGTAATTAGTTGCAGGAGGACTTGAGTTTTTCGTGGAATATTTCAATTTAATTTTCAGGCCCCTGGGCTATAGCCGCTTTAGCCCTACGATAAATCCAACCCTTACCTTAGTACACACAAGGTGCGCTCCAGCTGACATTGTCTAAAAAATAAGGACACCATAATTCTTTTCATATTTAAGTCTAGTTAGATTAAGAATGTCATTGTTTTACAAATATTTCATTAGAATAGAACTGGACAGTTTAGAATTAAAAATCTTTTGTCAAGAAAGGATAAATAAATAAAATACAACATCTTCATTAAGAAATTTATTGATTCACTGTTGTTTAAGGACGGCTTTCCATTTATGTCTCTTGTGTATTTAACAGACCCATGGGATGTTGAGCTTATTCTATATGTACACACACACAAATCTCATCGGAATGTAAACAAAATTATCATAATTTATGTAATGAATGTAAAATATATCGACTTTGATTAAATATAATGTAAACCTACAATGCATTTAATAATGGAGAACTTTCGTGTAATTCTAAATAAATTTATAATTTTCTTCAAAAAAGACATTACCAATTTAAAAAAAATTTCATCAAAAATTAAAGCAGTTTTTATTTTTCAAATAATGTGTAATTTTAAAAAGCAATTTAATACATCTTCTTATTTTGTCTCATTTTAGTTTATGTAAAATCAAGCAAAATAAATATTACATTTGTATATTATAGCTAAACAAGCATTGCTTTGGATGATAAAAATTACATTTGAAAAATGAGTTAAAGAGCAGTGTACTTCAAGCTCTCTTTTAATTATATAAAAAATTATGCTTTTCGAAGCAGACGTGAGAAAAAGCATATTCCAAAATCATTATGTACTAAAAATCAGCACATACTTTGTCCCGGATAATTTAAATAATTCATAAAAATTAATATAAAAAACCATGATTGAGTTATTTCACAGCTACTATAGTTTCGAGTCCCTATCATCAGGTGATAACTAAACTGGAAACTAAATAATTTTCAAATAGTAGTGACAAGATAACCCAACGCGTATGTAGTACAAAGTTTAGTTAAAAAATATTTAAATAATCATTATTGCACCACAAAGTAACTGTCATGTTAATTAATTATATACCAGATGACAAGAAATAGCAAAAAAGCTTTTAGATTTATAACAGAATACATGTACACATGGAAAAAAACTTTGCTGACTTTTGGAGCTATAACATGACCGGGTCTTTACACATTAAAGTTCATCAAATGTGACCAGAAAAATAATACATCGATACAGATTTTTCAGCAAATGCAAACAAAACATTATAGCTTGTTACTTTGCAATTTTTTGCATCTTGATATGGTAAGATCACAATACATATCTCTGATATTTAATATACAAGGGATCATATACAGTAAAACTCTGTTAATTCGTAACTCACAGGGCAGAAATTAAAATAAAATTCTGAATAATGAGAACAAAGTTTTTTGATGGCAACATTACAAATATATATTTTTTAAATGTCAGTTTACCGTTCTTCATTTTTGTGCACGCCGCCACTGTTGACGTCGCGATTTTCATACTGAAACATGATGACTTTTCATTATTTCAGCTTCTTATGTGTCAAAATGTTTATCAAATAATGAATTTTTTCTGAATAAGAAAGGTATGTACGCGTATGTAACATACTATGAGGCGATTCACCACTTGATGCAACAAAATCATGCACATTAATTTGATTGATGATCGAACGCGCCTTTTCTATCAGAATTGGAATATATAAAATGCGCATGAAAAATATTTTTTGTCAGTTTTCAAAATAAGCTCCATTTTTCCAAATGGTCAAGGATTTACACGAATTACAAGGTGTTGATACCATTTTAAAGAACGAAACATGAAAAACAAAAAACAAACATGAATAAAATATGTTAATGTATTTAAATACAAAAGATTTAGTTTCTTTTCTATCTACAAATGCAAATTGCAACATTTCTTAAACATAAAAACCAGATCAAGTGATTCAATGAAAACTTTATTTTAACAACAAATAACTAACCATTATGCCATTTTCCGTGGGGGTAGGCAGAGAGAATAGAGCGCTACACTCTTCTTGTCTCATCTACATTCATACATCTTCTCATACAAGCTCGCTGATTGTTGAGGCTTCTAACAGAACCATCCTCCTGTATCTGGTTTACCTGGTCGTACCAAGTCTTCCGCGGACATCCTCTACTTGTGGCGTCATCAATACTTGTGTCATATCTTTCATCTGTTCCATATGACCAAATCACCTAAGCGAACCTTTCTTAATCTTACTATACTAAGATTAACTTTACACTCTTTCCTTGTTTCTTCAATCTTTACTCTGTCATAAATAGATCTGCAATATATACGCCTAAGTGATCTTAGTTCCACCACATTCAGTCTATTTTCGTTCCTTTTCTGCCAGCTCCTGATCTCACTTATATCAGTGTCGGTACCAGGACTCCATTGTGTACCGCTAGTCTTACCTCGGTTGACAAGTTCCCATTAAATATAATTCCATTTAAAGCGCTGTTTACTTTATTCCCACCCAGTCATTCATGCAGTCACCCCCTTTTTGATATGGCATTTCCGTTTCTATCAAACATTCTTCTCATTCATTACCTATAAGTATTTTGCATGGTTTCTTGTTTTCTTCCTTTTCGAATACCATCATTTTCGACTTGTTGACATTCATGATAAGGTTGCTTTCCTTGCATACATCGTACATTCTACTCACTAGACTGTAATTCTTGTTCACTGCATCATCGGCATACAATCAAATCGCCCATTTTCGCTCCTAAATTACACAACCCTACTTGACATCCTTTGTAATATCAAACCATGGTGTGAATGTTCGTTTGATTCTTACACATGCAGAACTTCCTCCACATAGGGATGCGATTGCGTGTATAAGTTCACTATTCACACTGTAATCAGAGAGTACATTTGATAACCTTTCTCTTATTACTCTATCTATAACAAATCTTATAAAATGCACTATGGAATTTGATATACATATGGCAAAACTCAGCTCGGCACCGGTCCTGCTAGCGTGCCGTTATTGCGATAAGGAACAGCATCATGATTGGCTAGTAAGCGGGGCTAGCAGCAGATGTTTACGAAGAAATGAAGGTCAAATGCAGTCTCGCACGAGTTTAGGGATTTAAAAATATTTCTAAATTTATTTTGGATGTCAAAAATGCATACAAACTGTGAATAATCAGATTTTATGAATTATCTGTAGAAATTAATATGAAATGTTATTTTCAGGGTAATTTTTTTTTTTGAAATAAAGTGCAAATTTTGTGAAAACATAAAATATAGGTTTACAAATTAACAGAGTTTTACTGTACAAGAAGTCGAAGAAGTCAAGTATGAGAAGACATGAGAAGTCAGAAAGTTAATTGATACTGATATCAAGTCAAATTCGGAGGATAATTTATAAGTGATATTCACTAGAAGTGGTTCCCTTGATAGGAAGAAATTTAAATAAATTATGTAACCGTTTTTTAAATATATTTTATTATATATTGAGACCTCGTACTAAGAATGCCCCTTACATAACTTTTCATATCACGAACCTCAGGTTTATGAGCGCTCTTCGGCTCGCTTCTTGATTTGGAGCAGCTTCACAACAGGGTTTTGGAGTGGCTCCCTAACACAGCTCAAGTGAACAGAGTAGGGAACCTCTTTGACAACGTAGCGCTTCACTAATTCAGGAGTTTTTTTCATGCAATCAACATTAGGTGAATTTCTTAGTATTAAAAAGAAAAAACAAGCAGAAGATATTGAAGAACCTAATACTTCTGAATGCGAAGAAGAATAAACCTGTAACCATACCAAAAATAAATAATGTTTTCAAATGGTGATCTTTTTTGTCCAGGGTCCTATATCAATAAAATAATAGAATGTTTAGTTTTAAACCACTTTATTATATGCATACACTAAAGTCAACTAGTTTCAGTTGGACCCATATAGTCTATACCAGTGATAGCGAACCTTTTGGGCTCGGCGTGTCAATAATTCAGAAAATCTAACTTCAATTTACATACTCATTTATATATATTTAATTTAAATTAAACTGGAAAATAATATAGAACCCATAGTAATTGATTTGATGTCAATTAAGTAATTGCATAATTCAATTGTTTTTTTCACAAAATGAGAACCAAAAGAGACACATAGTAATATGTACGTAGTGATAAATTTAAACATTGTTGTCGGGTTGTCGGGTAGACGTCTGGTGGCGGGACTCGTGTTCTTTGATACCCCTGATATTAGTGAAAACGCTGTGGCATGTCACCATTGACACGAGTTCGTGTCAAAGGTGACACGCCAGATTCGTGTCGCGACATAGGTTCGTCATCGCTGGTCTATACTATACTGTCCTGAAGAAGTCTGGGTCCAACTTAAATTAGTTGACTTTAGCGTATGTATATAATAAAGTGGTTTAAAACTAAACATTCTATTATTTTATTATAATGTCAAGCCATAGCGCGTTTGCTTTCTTTGAAAATTTAAAAATCAATTAAATTTATTTCCCATAGGATACAATAGAAAATCGCGTTTCGTATAACAAACTTTTCATACCACGAACCGGATCGTGGAACAAATTAAGTTTGCGATTTGAGGCCTCATGGTATATAATTTTTTTGTAACACGTGACGATTAATATACGCCGGGGCAATTAAAAAATAGACTCTCATTGAGTGAATATCATGATAATTGGGAATTACGCGTTTAAAGTAGTTTCTAAATGACACAAAAAAATGATTCATCGCAATTATTATATACATAGTATGTTTACGTATAAATGGAAAGTCCGCCTTACATATACAGTACATCATTATTTGTTTATTGGAAAAATTTCCATAAAATTATTTCATCATTTACAGTCCAACAAATATACAGATATTGTTTATAAAAGAAATCTACACATATTGAACGAGCCGAATACTCCCCCTTTGTACACAACAATCTCCATGCCCGCCATTCAACTTCTTCAACAATCACTCTTAAAAAAATATTCATGTAAGCTTGCGTGGTCGAACCAATCAGCAAATGTATTTATATAAAGATAAAGAAATTCATTTTTCAGTCATCGTTAAACTATATACATATAAAAAAACAACTAAAATCCATTTAAGCTCGTGTCCCCATTCCTTAAAAAATAACGAACAATATTATTTACAAATTCTCTTCAAAACAATTCATCAAACTATATGTACATAACAAATAGGTAAAAAAAATATTCATAACTAAATATTACAATACAAATACTATAATTATTGAAAATAATAAATACTCTAATAGTTTAAAATTGACTAACATTCGTGTTTCAATTCAAATAGAATTTTTGTTTGTTCTAAACACATGTAAACATTGCAACAATAGTGGTAATATTATTTATCAGTCAGATGATAAAAGTACTTGAGTTTCCGTCAATCCATTTCATCGGGTGGCCGTCGGTACACGGGACCAAACTTGGCCATGTACTTCTTCACAAACTCCTTGGCTTTCTGTTTCACGGAATCGTTACAGTCTAATTCGTTGACATCCTTACAGTGTTTCAGCTCCTTGAGCATAACAAAGTGGGTCAGCTAAAAAATTAAAATTTCCATTAGCGGTCGTACATCACCCTCTAACAACAATTGCATCAATATAATACTGTAATAAGTCCCACCTTTCTAGCGAGGTGCTTGAAGTCCGCCGTGTTGGTGATGTGCCCCAGCGGGCAATCCTCCTTCCTGAAGGGATTGAGATGGTGCACCATAACGCGGGCCATCCGGGAGCGGAAGATCTCCTTTATCCGCCGCTCTGATTCCTCAGCCACCAGGTCAGCCTCTTTCTTCTTACGGGATGAACTCTGAGCAGGGTCCTGTCATTAAGCCAATACAGATAAAGTTATATAAAATATTTTTTAACATGAATAATTCTTTACATATAATTTATCGTGTTGTCATAGCAAATTGTGTGGAGCAGAACTCGCATTGGACAATACTCTGGTTTTGGACTTACGATAATTATACAAATTATAAGGTATTTTAGCTTGAAAATGCCGCAAATAAAATCTAAATGGCATTACAAATATAAATATATACTAGCATGCCCGCACAGCTACCGCACGGTAGCAGACGTATCCTGCAGAGACGCAGTACTCTGTTTTCAATCTCACCCAACAAAAAAAAAAACACTTTTCTCGGTATCCCAGAATTGGAAGAAACAGAGCCGACGTACATAGCCAACAACCTAAGGGGTGGTGGAGAAATTGTGCAGGAGCTACACAGACTCACCCCGTGCACCTAAAAAAAATACCACTTTTCTCGGTATCCCAGAATTGTAAAAAATAGACCCGACGTATAGAACTAACAACCCAAAAGGGTCAAAGGCCTGATGATCTTTGAGAAGCGTTAGGTTAGATTACTAACCACGTAAAAAAAAACACCACTATTCTCAGCATCCTAAAATTGTAAAAAACAGAGCTGACATATACAACCATCAACCCATCTCTCCAGGTTTTAATAAAAACAAACATTTTGTTAATACTCATTGATAAAACCATGAAAAGTGATTTGACAGGAAAAGAAGAAGAAAAATAAAGGAAAAGAATAATAATCCATCACTCATCGAGCTTGTATGAGAAGATGTATGAATGTGGTTGAGGCGAGAATTATGTGTCAGGACAGAAGAGTGTGGCGCTCTATCCTCTCTGTCTACCCCGGAAACGGCGTGATGGTAAGTAAGTTACAGGTTTATCTATCACCAGAACTGTTCAATCTAAATATTGAATAACAGACGCGTAAAAGAACAAACTCCTTCGACCGGTCTGTAGTAAGACGGGCGTATTTAAGTCACGTGTACAACTGCGAAATAATAATTAATTCAATTACGCTTTTAAAAAATCATCATTGTGTCGTTCTAGACATAACCTATAAAAATCCAAAAAAACGTACAGAAAATTTTATAATATTTTTATTTTATAATGTATGATTTCACCTTAATTAACCAAATTCCGGAGTGAAATCATCAATTTTATCTTGTGCGGGAAAATATAAAATATCTATGACTATTGTAAGCTGTGAAATCTGAATCTCGATACATGACATAAAAAACGCGCGAAAATCAACAGCTGTTTATTACAATGCCGAGTCGAAATAAAGTCATACATTTGAAACGTCAAAAAAAAAAATTGCGCGAAAATTACGCACTGCAATAATGACAGGTAAAACAGCTGTTTATTTAATTTTCAGACAGCCATGTATGAAATGTAACCAATGAGGGTATTGACCAATTACAGCCCACGGTTGCTGCTTGAAAATATGAAGTGTTGCGTTTATTAAGAAAAAATATCAAGGTTTTTCTTCATTTCATTTGTATGTAGGTAGGTACGTCGATTTTTCATATAAAAATTACGCGTTTTTTAGATTTTAAAGGTGAATTTTAAACGATAGAAGCTTACAAATACGAAAATAAATTATATTCCATTGTGATGTATGCATAGATGTAATAAAATTATATTTTGGTCGTAAATTCGCAGAGAAAAGCTGAAAAATACGAAATTTCACTAAATCAGGTTTCATAAGAAAATTAGAAGACGAAGAATTTAAAAAAAAGTGTGTAACGATACTACTCATCAGTGGCAATTGCCAAAAAATATTAAAATGATTTTAGCTCTTAAACTCGTAGAGTTATAAGCGAATGAAAAAAAAGTTAGGATAATTAAAAAGTTAAAATTTCCAAAAATCACCAAACTAAAAGAGTTGTAACAAATAGAGGAGAAGAAGAAGAATAAAAAGAAAAAGATGTAAAGACTCAGTCAACCTTCGGACGTCTGGGAAAAATATCAGAATGCGGATAGAACGCCTAATAAGCGAGATATTAACCAAAACGTGTGTGACAAAATCGGTTACATATAAACATATATATAAACATCGCGAAATAGGGCTTATTATTTTAATATATATGAAACACAAACCTTAGATTTTTTATGTTTTTCTTTCAATCTTTTCTTGTATTTAAGAATGATGGCGTCGCTCTGTGCCGCCGCAGCCAGGAGAGCTTGCTCTTTCCGCCGACGCAACTTTTCCTTGTTCTCTTTGTACCTCTTCAATTCCAACTGATTTGCTATCCTATCTTCCTCTCTTCGGGGCTAAAAGAGTATACAAATTATGATGGAGATTTATTAGGAGTGCATAGTAATTAGTATGTACCAATAAATAATTATGATTTGTAGACACATTTACCATGGAATATCAGAATAAACTACACTTTCTCAAATCCTATAACCATTCATTATTTTGGTTTTTAATTTAATCATTTCAGTTAGATTTAATTTTACCACTAAAATTAATCTGTAACATGAATCTGCTAAATTGGCATTTGAAAATGGGTTAATGGCGATATAGAACAATAACATTTTTGGAAAATTATAAATACATATATAATTTACAAAATATGATTATTATTTTATTGTTCGGTACAATGATTTAATCAGTCGCGAGCTTAAAGGCCATGGAAGGAGATGTAATGAAATAATCTGAGATACAGCCCAATACCATGTACACATGTTGAGATTTTGATCTGGAGATAAACTCAGAGATCAGCTTGAAATTGATAGAAAGAGACAAAAACTCAAACCAATGTACGCAACATTTGATCTGATAGCGAGATTCGACACATGCACACAAACATCACCTAAAACCACCATAGATCCCTACAACTATCTCCATATTCTTTGCAAAGATTAATGGATCATTCGAAACCGTGGTTTGATATTTTAAATGTTGAGTATCTTGTTGATCTAGTGTCCGGTCAGCAACCAATCATACTTTACAACAATTTGTAACTGATATAATAATAAATAAATACGTTTATTACGTATTATTCTGTTTATTCGAAGCTGAGGTAACTGAAAATCAAGAAAAAAAGTTCGAATAATGATTTACGATAATGAAAGTAAAATTTTCAAAAACTCAATTTTTTTAAGATAGGTATTAACATTTTTTATTACAACTCAAAGTAATTATATATACATATTTAAAAATAATAAACAAGTTGTCAAAATACAGTGTAAACAAATCACAACTTTATTTTAAAAAACTCAAATATAATGGACTATTTTTCGCGCCATTTTTAATAATAACATAATTGTCGAACTTGTCAATACCACTATTTCTCCGACGTATTGAAGTTAGCAATAAAAGTTTCCAGTACTTTTTAAACTTTGTTATGCGGTGGTCGCGGCGGCATTTCGCACTGACCTGTCATGTTATTTTTCTTCTTCAATCTCCGCTTCATTGCTCCTTTTCCCTCCATGACATTTCTAGCCTTTCAACACCAAAGTTCTATCTATTATCATGTTCAAATTTGTCGACAACGTCATTAATGAGGTCGTGTATTCTTTTGTTAATTTTATTTTAGATAATATTTTTTAACAATCTCTTGTATTAATTTGATCTTTTAGCAACTGTCGGCGTTTTGTACAAGTTTTGCATTTGTGGTATTTTCTATATTATAAAATTATCAGTCAAATCATAAAAAAATTTAATTTAATGAAATATGGAAAAGTCTAAAGAATGCAAACCACGCATTTGCGAAATTCAAAATATCTAACACGTAAATATTAGAGAAATACTAATAATTATCTTTACATATAAAAAAAATGGCAATAAAATAATTAACAAGATATGAGAAAATCTGAGAAACGCTAATCACACATTCTTCAACTTGACATTAAACTTAAATAGAAAGAGAAATGTCTTTATTAAAATGAGTACAAATTAAATAATTTATAAAACACAGAAAAGTTTGAGGAACTCAACCGCGTACTAGCATTTGTACAATAAAATATACAAACGCTACGTAAACAAAAATAGTGATGGTATTAATACGGAACACAAGATTGGCAAGCACTGACTTTCGCAGAAGCTGGGAGAATTACATTATCTAGAAGAGCGCAAAGATAATATTTATTATCTTTTTTTAATGTAAAGAAAACGTACATTAATGTGTGGCGGTAAGGAAGATAAAGATTTAAAAATCGAGGATATGTTTGTTATTTTTTTTTTAGTATACTAAAAATGAGAGAAAACAAATACGATACGGGGCGATCCTACCCATTTGGATTGACTATATTAGATTTTGACATTTGACAGGTAGATCGAATAGCGTACGTGTATTTTGCAAATTACGGACATTTAAAAAAAATTGAATTGGGGAAAAATAGATTGACAAACTCATCGGATAGGGTCCAAAAATAGCGTTGAATAACGATATTCAATTTATAAGTACAATTTAGAATGAAAACTTTCCAGAGGAACCACATTCTGCTCCAAAACTTTGACTTGTGGTGAATTTCGAATAAACGGGATTTTACTGTATAAACAACTAGTGATGTAGTGGTCAGGGTTTCGCGCCTCGCTTCAGGAGACCAGCAAGTTAGTCCTATTTTCATAGTACAAGCGTTTAGATTAGTTTGAAAACAGTAAGAATATTGATGTGACGTGTATTCCGTGTACGCATCTCTATTTTTTTTTATTAAATATTTAAAAAAAAAATTTCATGTTCAAATAGCAGGCATAAATGGTGTAAAAGCGAGCATCATATGTATGATAACATTCGAAAATCCAATAGGACTGCAAAAAGAATCCTTATTAGGTGAAAATGTTACAATGCTGAGGGGGGGGGATACAATTCCACTTTATTAAATTTTTTTTTCAGGATTCCTATTGTTAACAACACATATTAACCCATAACTTTCAATCCCCTTATAATAAAATTTTCTAGATATCATTTGTTTTTTTTTAATAAATGAAAAATTATAAATGTTAAACCTCTATCACTATCACCTGAGATTAATCAAAGCCTTAGGTGATAAGCAGGACTTGGAAACAAACAACAAACTGGAAAAATCACCATGGATCCGGTAATCACATAGCCATGTAACCAAAGATATTACTATAATAAACTCACACTGATGATCCAACAGTTGGTGACTAGACCGGGTCTTTTCTTCTTCATTTTTTTGGGAGACGTCTGAATTTCTACACCGTTTTTTCCAATCAGATCTTCCTTTATAACTGAAATAATTTTTTAATATATAAATTAATATGTATTTATACCCATTTTTTCAAATTATATATACACATCCTTCGATTTACGCAGTTTCACTTTAACACAGTTCTTTAAATCAAATATGTGTGTCATTGAATTTCAAAATCCGCCATAACATTTTGCATGAATGTGCTGTTAAATTGCAGTGAGACCGTAAAAGTATTTGCGTGCAGTATCCAGAAATTTAAAAAGATTTAATAATAAATAAAACACAAAAATTAGTTATAGACTGTTTAATTAGGATTAATACAGAAAAACCTGATGCTGGATATGAATCTGATGACAGTAGTGATTTCGAGCCAACCCAAAAGAAAAAAATGGTTTGATTAGAATAAAGCAGTGAGGAGGAGGAATAATAAAATTATAATTCTGTTTTAAATCATGTATGTGTTTATTAATTTATTTTGAATTAATAAAGCTACATATATAAAAAATGTCTATGGTATGTTCTCGTTTTACACGGTTTTTTGGAACCTATCTCCCTATTTCATATGAACTTTTAGGTCTCGATTTACACATATTTTAATTTTCTGAAACCAATCTTCCATTTTTGTTCTATGCCTCGATTTACGCAGAATTTCCTGGAACATATGTACCGCGTAAATCAAGGGATGAGTGTACATTATTTTCAATGAAAATATTACTTTAGGTTCATAAAGTGTAATAAACATTATAACAGAATTCAAATTGCGGTAGTGTAAATTACTGGAATATGTATTATTGTAAAGGGTTTCCTTAATATTTATAAAGTATAGGAAAACAAATATAAGAGTTGGTTAACAAATACTACACATAAATAAACTTTGATTTGTTTCAAATTGTTAATTAAGTTTTTAAGAGAAAAATATATAATACATTAAAAACATAAGCTTATCAAACCTTGATAGACACCATCGACCCCCTCCACGAGTTTACTCCTGATGGAGTGAAACTCATCCGCAACCACTGCAACCGCGTCCTCTCCATTCTCAGGCTCTTCCTCGCTACTGTCATCCTCGTCTCCCGAACTGTCCTCTAAAAAAAAAAAAAATAGTACAATCATTGAGACTTAAAAATATAATACATACAATGGAACTGTTTTTGGACACCTTTTAATGTCACATAATTAGAGAAAATTCTCTAAAAACAATTATTGTAGATACTTTCCACCTCGACAAGAAGCTTGATCAGAGTACCATAGAGCTGATGGAAAACCGGAGAAAATGTATACAAGACAGAAACGTCGGCACAAGCAGCTTAATGCAGGCAAGGGCAGGTATCCAAAATATGCTCCACTGATTATAAAACTCTGGACTCGGACAGGGGATTCATTAAAGTTCTCTTTATATTTGTATTTGTATATTTCAGATTCTGTACTCATTCATTTTAAATGCAAGTTACAGGTGTAAAGAAACAAAATACTTATTAGGTGAATGAAATTATTTTCCTGTCAATAACGAGAGGTGCCTGTAGTAGAGTGCTGTGAAAAGAAAAATAATTGCCTCAGCACATCTCTATACTTTTTAATAACATTTCCACAAAATACAGATGCATACATGAAATATATTCTCACACATATACAGTGAAACCATCTTAACCGTTTGAATGCTACGCGTCGCAAAAGCGCTGCGATCGTTTGTATCGGAAATTGCTTAGCACTTAAACGGTTAATACGTTTTCCAAGGGACCACCAAATAAAATCTTCTTAAGCAGGAAAACTTATTAACAGTAATTTCAACATTTCCATGCTTTATTTGACCATAACATGTAATATTGTATTTTAACTAACATTACGATAATTAAAAAATGAAAATATTTTATTTATAAAAAAATTATTATAAAAAATTACTATCCAAACTGCAAAAAAAAACTACTACTAAAAAGTGATTATAAAAAAATAACTATAAAACGAAATTAAAATTAAACTCACATAAAATATCTAACTACCTAAATTAAATAAATCGACGTAGCAAAAGTGAATATAAAAAATATATATATATATAAAACGAAATTAAAATTAAACTCGTAAAATAAATAACTACCTAAATAAAATAATAGATGTAACAAAAGAGAATATAAAACGAAATTAAACCCGTAAAGTATCTACCTAAATAAAATAAATCGACGTAGCAAAGAGTAAAAGAGTGGTTCTACCACTGACAACAAGACCAAAACACGAAATGATTTCAAGTTTAGTAAAATCCTGTATATTCGAAGTTGAGGGGACCGAAAATCAACAAAAAAGTTCGAATAACGATTTAGAATAATGAATATAAAAATTTCAAAAATCCGATTCTTTTTTACATACTAACTTTTTCCATAGCAACTCAAAGTAATCACTATACAGTAAAACCGCGATATAACGAAATCCAAGGGACCAAAAAATAAAAATTTGTAATAACGAATTCCCACATATAACGAAAAAAATAAAAAAACCTACTATATGTTACGCGCCGTCGCAAAAAAATGTTGCGCGGCTTCAAAAAAGATCGCAAATTCTGCAAACAAAGTAGGAAAAAGGCCATTGGGAACTGAATACCTACATATTTTTAGTAGTTTTGTTATTAAAACAGATAATCAAAGGAATTAAATTAAGAACAGAACCTATTCAACACCAATTGGAAGATATTTTTGTAAATTCCAGAATATTGCAAACACAAAACAATATTTTAATTGTGTTTAAATGTAGAGCCGCTTCAAACAAAGTTTTGGGCATGAAACATACAAAATAATTCAAAAATAATTTTACAGTTGAATCGCGGCATTTTTATAAAATGAGTCGTATATAAATTACGAACAAATTACACAAAAACAATAGTTAATAGAAATACAAAATGCCGTACAAAAATAGTCCATAAATATTTTAACGAATTATTTATATTATTGACGAGTTCACACGAAAACAATTGTCAAACGAAAATGAATTTATGTAAATATTCAGTTCGTCATGCAATAATTGCGTTAAAAGCTGAACAAACTTAACTCTACAGACATTACACTGAGACTGACATTTCCAATAAGTACATACTGCAACTTTCGGGGGGTTCCTGTTAATTTTTGTATTTTACAGCTGTTTGGGTCTGGGATCGCAATACATATTAGAGACGTATGCGTGTGTAAAACGTGTCTAAGAGAACGCTGCAAGAATTATGTCAAATGGTTTTATGGGCCTACTATGAACCCAAGAAGAAGTTTGAATTGTTTTACTACTTTGTCGGCCGACGGCCGCGCACCGCCGAAAAGGCCATAAAACGCACCATCGGCGCGGCTTTGTAAGTGCGAAATAATATTTTCATCTTTTAACATTTTTTTATTTCGTTATAAATTTGCGTAAATGTATTGGCATTTTTTCGTACGAGACAAAAATGATTTTGTTATAAATATTAACGGGATTTCGTTATATAAATGCATTTTTGTATGAAAAATTGGTTTTAGGGACTAAATTTCGATTTTTTTTTCGATATACGTCATTTTTCGCTATATCGGGTTTCGTTATAACGCGGTTTTACTGTATTTTTAAAAAAATAAAAAAACCCAATTATAATGGACTATCTTTTTGCGCCATTTTTAATAACGACATAAAAAGTCGAACTTGTCAACCCGCCATCCATTTCTCTGCTGAAGTTAGCGGCAAAAGTTTCCACCGCTTTTAAAACACTTGTTTTGTGGTGGTCGCGGCGACATTTAGCACTCGCCTTTCAACGTTAAAGTTCTTTCTGTCATCATGTTTAATATTGTCGAGAACCTCATTAATGGGGTTGAGTATTTTTCTGTTAATTTTGTTACGGATAATATTTTTTGTCAATCTCTTGTATTTATTCGATTTTTAGCAACTGTCAGCGTTTTGTATGAGTTACGCAATAATGCTATTATTGAGAATATAAAATTATCAGTCAAAATTATAAAAATGTTTTAATTTAAACTTAATGAAATAGGGAAAAGTCTGAGAAACGCTAACTACACATTCTTTAAAATGCCTTGACACTAAACTTAAATAGAAAGAGAAATGTCTGTATTAAAATTAACACAAATTAAATAATTTATAAAACACGGAAAAGTCTGAGGAACTCAACAGCGTACTAACGTTTGTACAACAAAATATACAAACGCTATGTAAATAAAAATAATGATGATAATAATACGGAACAGAAGATTGGCAAGCACTGACATTCGCAGCTAGCAGCGGGGAGAACTAGAGAACTGCGTTACTTATAAGGGCGCAAAAATAATATTTGCTATCTGCTTATAATGTAAAGAAAACGAGCGAGAGAAAAAAAGCATGCGACCTTAAGTAAATGCATCACGGTAAAAAATAAATATTTCAAATCGAGGACGCACAAGATATATTCATCATCTTTTCTAGTATACTGAGAGTGAGTGAGAAAACAAACAATGAGAATTAACTTTATGCGTCGTGAATCGGTGTAGGGGCGGAACTACCCATTTGGATGGTCTTGAACTTTGGACAGGCATTTTCCAGATTGACATCGAATGACATCTGACAAAATATCGAATTTGTTTTGGTAGTATGTTTAATTAGCTTATTCAAATATTACCGTTTTTGCAAATGGATGAAATTTTATGACACAAGGCAAAACCCATTTAAAGAGAGTTTATTTTATTGCACCTATTGAAAGAATACCACTTTCATTTTTATAAATGTCAAACAAAAAAAATTCTGCGAAAAACGTATTACAAGGGACATTTTGTATGGATAAATTGAGTTCTGTCAGAAATATTTTAATTTATTAGGTGGGAAACTTATTAGGTGGGAAACTTATTAGGAGGGAAACTTATTATTTGGAAAACATAACATATAAAGCATAAAAAAATACGTAATTTGTATGGGACTTTTCAGGACCAAAAAATGTAATCCTATTAGGCGTGAAAACGTATTAAAGGTGATCATATTAAGAGGGTTTTATTGTATTGGGATACAATGAATGCAAATTTAACATAGTTAATACTCAATAGATCAATTAAATATGTACGTGCAATAACAGGTCATCTGTAAATGGGTCTCCTAATAAGTACACAGTAATTACTTAAAAATGAGCATCCTCTAAATATACAAGGAGAAAGGTTAATTATTTTTTAGTATGCGGATTGTTTTTACTGGAGCTTATGTAAGAGTTGTGTAAAAAATATCCTGATACAGATAAAACAATAACATCATAAATCATCATCACTATTTTGATTCATTTGGTTCGACGTAATTCTTTATAATGTGCGAGAAATTCATATTTTTATCACAGGAAGGCACGTGCACTTCTAAGAAAATATAATGTATTGATTTTTCAATAGCATGATTCGCTTTGCGACTCAGATTTGTTTCTAAAAATTTTAATATACACATAAATACACAGACTAGTAAATAAAATGTACATCTATATCTATCTATGTCCTATGAGAGGTATTTGGAACATTAGTTGCGGGATGAGGGGCATTCTACATATGGTGGAAACATAAATCCGATAGTTTATGACACATTTATGCAACAGTAAAAGTATTTACTTTTGAAAATTAAATCTTTGTGTAAACAAGACATATTTTTTACATTAATGCATATTATAATGTCAGTGTTTAAATGTTCGTTCCAATTGAATCATATTTTTGAAAAAAGTCGCAAAGCTATTGGATTACGTAAGTGGTACCAAAGTGCCACGGAGGTGATACCAAAATGAAAATATTAGGATGAGAAATTTGCGTTAGTTCATGTCTATATATTTGGTGATCTGTGACATAAATATAATTATTATCATAAGCATATCATTTAGGACAGATAAAAATTAATTTTGTTTTTGTAGTATAGTAAAACCTCATTCATTCGAACCCGTTTTATTCAAAATTTGTCATAATTTTCAGACCCTCACGTCATAAATCAATATATTTTTACATCATTTTGAGTATGTTATAAAAATTAACAATGCGTGTATTTGGGCACGGAACAATATGGACCGCTTTTGTATGTATAACATAATTCGCATATAGAGGACCTACCATCCTTGGAATTGGGAGTAGGCGAGTAGAGTGGGGGCTCCCACTGGGGCAGTCGCAGCTTTACATGGTAATAGTAGATGCGGCCTCGAGCATCATGCATGGACCTCCACTGGGAAGGCAAGCGGACAGGGGTCCACAGGGGGACGTCTACGAGAGCATCCCCAGCATCCTACAAAAGGAGAAAAAAACAGGTCATATTATTATATTATATAAGTTCAGAAAACATAGTGATGTCAGAAAAAATATTATTTGACCAACTTGAAAATTATACTGGATAAAATAGTTTTATTTAGTCACCATTGTAAGTTAGTGAACGATTTATCCAATGCTTCTTGATTTATTTTAATATTGTATTGACAATGTCTCCTTTTCAAATATGGGAAGTAATTTCTCAACTGAATAGGGTAAATGTTAATATGCCTATTATATAAAATAAATAAATTAATAATAATGAATTCTTAGATAAACTATCACTAAGCTTACCTGGTTTTCATCAGTAGGTGTTGGTATACTTTCTGCCATCACTGGATCTACTTCTTGGCAACGATAAACTGTGCTAACAGTTTCTGGAATCGGAGGATAAAATGGTGGATTAATCTGAAGCGGTTCCTCGGTAGGGTAAGGGTAACCAACTGGCATCGCAGGTACTAGGGTCGGGATATGTTGGGGAAGAGGTGTCTTCGGTCTCGGCGGCATGGAAGGTGGCGGATTCATTAAAATAGCCTGGTTAGGTATTTCAGGAATAGGTAGAGGTAATAAGGGTTGCTTTATTGGGACCGGAGGCTGGGGGATCTGTTGGAGAGACGGAATGTTCGGTGGGAGAGGGATGTTTTGATAGGAGGAAGCCGGTGGTAGCGAGGGAGGAGGTGCAAAGTTGGGATTCTGGGCCATCATCTGCATGAAGCCAGGATTGGGAAAGTTTTGAACCGGTGGGGCCATGGGGTCCATCATAGACATCGAGAACATTTGCTGCGGGCCACAGTAGGGGAGCATGAAAGGTTTCTGCTGCATGTATTCGGGTGGCATGTACTCCATAGCCATGTACTCAGGGGGCATGAAGTTGGCCATGTTGGGTGGCAGCATGAACTCCGGGGGAGGCATACCATTCATCATCATGGGGCCAAACGGAGGCGGGCCTTGAGGCATATTCTAGAAATAAACAATCATCATATATGTATTGCAGTGAAGCCCTTTTAATAAGTTTTTTAATCAGGGATTTCAATATATTTGTAAAATACACATACACAAATTTAGGGTGTTCAGCGGAAAAATTTCAAGGTTAAATTGTAATTGCTCGTAAACTATCAGGGTGAGGTAAGTGGGAGGGGTATTGTTCGACGCGCATGATTTGCGGGATTGCCAGTCGCAATGAGTCACTGGTCGAGAGCGCGCCATGTGTTTGCGGTTGAGCAATATTTAAAGTGCAGTGATTCATTGGTTTGTGCGCGTTGCGCTTTTTGTACTCACTTTAATGTTCGACGAGTAAGTGATGGGCCGAGCATGCAACTTATCTGGTGTGTTCAAAGTTCAGACAAGAAGGAACAATGGTTAACCAAACTCCTCCGGGACCATCAACGTCAGCAGCGACACCAGAACATGTGGCTCAAGTTCAACGTGAAATTTGCGTAAATTGATAAGAAAGATTGCAGCCTGTATTGGAATAAAAAAATCAACAGTGCACGTTATTTTGAAAAAGAAACTACAGTTTCACACATACAAACTGCAAATTGTGCAGTTTCTCAACGAAAATGACTATTCTTTACATTAAACCTTAGCGAGAATGATGCTGGAACGTTTTGGAACAGCATGAACGCTTGGAAACATATTGTTTACTGACGAAGCACATTTTCATGTTGGCTATGTTAATAATCACGACAGCTATGTTAATAAACAGAACATGAGATATTGGTGCCCTGACAACATTTGCATTGTCCAAAAATGACAGTGTTTCTGCCCGAGGGATAATTGGCCCTTATTTTTTAACCAGCGAGAGACAGTCACTGTTGACGTGTATTGCCGAATGATCGATGACTTTTTGGTACCGCAACTGCAGCTGTTTCCCGGGTTTAACAGCAGAACACAATTACAGCAAAATGGGGGCACACCACACAGCTAGAGTTTCAATGGAGAAGCTGAGGAGAATTTTTCCTAATAAATTAATCAGGAAGTACGGAGACATACCCTGGGTACCTCGGTCACCGGACCTTACACTGTGCAACTTTTTTTGTGGGGATACCTTAAGTCAAGAGTTTACAGCAACAATCCTCGAACAATTCAGGCCCTACAAGAAAATATCCACCGTGATATTGCTGCCATTGAACCAACGCTTTGCTCTAGCGCGTTTGCAAATTTTAGAGTCCGATTGCAAGAGTGTCTTGAGAAATTGACGGCATTTAGACAATATTGTTTATAAAATGTTAAATTACCATCGTCAAACTCCATTTTGTACAAATAGAATATGAGAATAATATTGTAGTTTTTTATTTTATTTAATATAAAACTTGACAATTTTCCACTGGATACTCTTTAGTTTACCCGATGGAAAATAGGACAGAAAAATAGAAATCAAAATATTTGAATTTCACAACTGTTAAAAACATATTTAATTTACAACCTAAATACTATTAAAAAAAAATTATAGGAATAGGTACCATAATAAATTAATTTATGTAGCTACTTACGAACTTAAATTTTAATATAAATTATATAAGCTATTATCTAAATTGCAAAAAGAATGCTAGAAAGTATCAAATAAATAATATTAAATGAAAAATAAATTGGAATTAAAACACTAAGTTAAAAGTATTTAACTATCTAAACAGAAAAAAACCTACGTAGTAAAATCGCTTTTTCTATCTAAGGATAGGTCAAGGGTAATAGATCAAATATGACAAAAGATATCACATGTAATTATTTCATTATCTAACATTAAGTTTACTTCTTTTTACAAAGTTTAATTTTCTACTTGTCTTACAAAATGTAGTGTTTCCTGCTGACCAACTTAAAGAATGCGTATTTTTTAAAAAGTACTGTGTGTAAATAGTTACCTGTTTGACTTTGTACCTAAAACTGATCCCTTTTGATGATTTTTACATGTATCCTCAACATATCGCTGTGATCAATGTAACTGTCCAAAAATATCACCTTATATACAATGTCAATCGAATTCCGTTTAAATACTTAATATTCACCCTTACTGAATCTCATTTACAGAGCATTTTCGGACAAATTATTGATGGCAGCGAACATTGGCAGGCCAGAACTTTATGCAAAAATAGATTATTTTGTCCTTAATTATGATTGTAATTTTGATATTATTTTTTGTTTTGTTTATTTATTTTGTGCCGATGTAAGAGGCATAAAAAGTTCAAGCAAACAAAAATTCAGCTAACTTAATTTAGTAATTAATTAATTTTTAATAATATTTAATCAGTACATATTTAAATGCTGTGCTTTGTTTTTTTATTTTGTCATTAATCTAAGCTACTCTAGAATTTAGTTTCTCGGCCACCAAAGCAATTAAGGAAAGTTTGCGTAGTTAAAGTTAAATATTAATAAAAATAAAACAAGAAAAAAGTATTACCAATGTGGTTCTTGTATTGTGAGGATTATCAAACATACAAAAAATAATTTATGAGGGTGGCTATTCATTGTTTTGTTGAAGCAAGGCAGTAAATTTGATTGATGTATTCAAATATGACTGTTTTTGTCAGTGGACAGATAAGAATACTACTAATAAGGAAAAATTGAGTTATTTTACAAATATTTTAACTATTTAGGCGGGAAATTTTATTAAGAGCAAAACATATTAAGCCTAAAAAAGGTGTAATGTGTATGGGACTATTTCGGGAACCAAAATGTAATCTTATTTGGCGGGAAAACTTATTAAAAGGGAATTTATTAAGAGGGTTTCACTGTAAATCAATATTTAGAGATATGTGATACTCTTTAAAGATAGGATTGAGAAAACAATTTCACAAGGCAATTTTAAAAATGTACATCGACATTTCTAATATCTACTAATGCTGAATGATTATTTTTTATTAACTAAAATAATGGTTAAATTATTAAACAGTTTATAAACCACAGATTGAAATAATGGGTATACTTTAGAGACTTTAACCCTCAATATAGGGGCTACATTTAGTATAAGATATTTAATGAATAGATCAACATATTAAGCAGGGTCGGCTGAAGAGTATGTGATGCCTTAAGGCCATTTTGGGTTTCGGTTTAAAAAAAAAATTGCTTAAAAATTAAACACCCATGATGCGTCTTTTACCATGGTGCACTTAGCCGAAGTCTACTTGACTTCACGTCAATGTTTCATCTAAGGTGTGCAGGTAGGTGACATCATAGCGCACACAATTTTTAATAATACTTTTTCTTCATGTGCCGCCTTCTATAGAATGTTGGCGACCATGTTGATTTATTCTGTATAAGATCATCACCATATTGGACATTGAACCACTTTCTGGGATTACACAGTGAGTTGCAAAATATATTTTTCATTGTGGGGAGTATGACTGTAGTACTCGTATGCTGTTTTTATTAATAGTCATTATTAGTTCTCTTGACTCATTTACACGTCTTAATACAATAGTAATGCGGTCAACCCAGGCCCTGTACTGGTAAGGTAATGTTTTTTTTATTTTCTCCTCCTAGCGCACAAATGACAGCATTGGTACTAACTATTGCACAAAAGATTTTTTATGCGCACACCGTGATCCCAAATTAGAGGGAACATTGCTCCACGCTAGAGGTGGTCCTGATATTAAGGTATCTTTGGGGAGTATATTGGAGTAAATTGTTACAAATATGATTATAAAATTATAATGATTTTTGAAAATATTAAAATTATTGATAAATATGTTACAGAATGGTGTGGTACAAAACCCACCGCTATCATGTGTGTGTGTGTGTAAATAGAGCACAAGCGGCTGAGATAAATCAGTAAATTGATGAATTCACCCTATGGATCTTATGATTAGCAAAGTTGGAAATGGAGATCTTTGTACTGTACAGAACAGAGAAATGGCCTCTATTCATGATGTGAATAACTGCAGCCAAGATTGACGAGAGTAATAAACCTCACCTGCATGAACTCCGGGGGGACCCAGTGCTTGTGGGTGGTCGGCGAGGGCAGTAGCACCCTCCTGCCCCCGCTGCTCTTGGGGAGATCCGGTGTGACAGGAGGGGCTGGAGGGCGACTCCTTTGCTGCTCCTCACGTGCCGCACGTTCTGCGAATTCTCGTCGTCGTTCCTCCTTGCTCATAGAGTTGGATACGCGTTCATCAGATCTGTTATATAGAAAGAATTAAATTGATATATCCATCAAGATTTTTTTCTAATTTTAAACTGAGGTAAACTGATAACGCACCTTATCTGCGATCTCCTGGGAGTATCAGGACTTGGCGGCCGACTGCGTTTCTTATCTCTGTCATTTCTGCTGTACCTCTCTTCCCACCTAGTCTTTCTCACGCCGCCTTCCTTATCCCTCTCTCTGTCTCTCCGGGTGTGAGGCTCGTTGGCTTGTCTCTCGTGCTCTTTCATCAGTTCGATGCGCTCCCTCTTGGGGATTTTGAATATTTCCTGTAAAATTCACATAATTTGTATTACGCTAAACCCTGAGATTAAAGTAAGTAGTGAGATTTGAGTAAAGATTAAAAATTAAAATAATATACAAATTAATAAAACACAAAAGCAAACGATTAATGTAAATGCACCAAGAACTAGTAATATTGGATGAAGAGACACTTGATAGGAAGCATATCAAGGGAAATTAATATCTGGAGCGTATAGTGGATAAATATTTAAGTAAAAAATGAATGAAACAATAAAAAAATAAAATCAAGTACAGTAAAACCCCGTTTATTCGAAATTTGCCGCAAGTCAAAATTTTAGAGCAGAATGTGGTCGCTCTGTAAAGTTTTCATACTAAATTGTACTTATAAATCGAATATCGTTATTCAAAGCTATTTTTGGATGATATCAGATGAATTTGTCGATCTATTTTTCGCTTAATTGGATTTTTTTGTCAGATGTCAGCAATCTGTAAAATACATATGCGCTAGACAATGTGCCTGTCCAAAGTCCAAGTCCATTAAAATGAGTAGCTCCACCCCTATACCAATTCACAATGCATGAAGTTAATTCTCATTGTTTGTTTTCTCACTCACTCTCATTATACTCCTTACGTCCTCGATTTGAAATATTTATTTCTTACCGCGACACTTTAACTTAAGGTCGCATGCTTTTTTCTCTCGCTCGTTTTCTTTACATTAGAAAAAGATAGCAAATATTATCTTTGCGCCCTTATAGGTAACGCAGTTCTCTAGTTCTCCCAGCTGTTAGCTGCGAATGTCTGTGCTTGCCGATCTTCTGTTCCGTATTATTACCATCATTATTTTTGTTTACGTAGCATTTGTATATTTTGTTGTACAAAACATTAGCATGCAGTTGAGTTCCTCAGACTTTTCCATGTTTTATAAATTATTTAATTTGTATTAATTTTAATACAGACATTTCTCTTTCTATTTAAGTTTAGTGTCAAGGCATTTTAAAGAATGTGTAGTTAGCGTTTCTCAGATTTTCTCCTATCTTGTTAATTATTTTATTGCCATTGTTTTATATGTAAAGAACATTATTTGTTTTTCTCTAATATTTACGTGTTACGACATTTTGAAATTCGCGAATGCGTAGTTTGCGTTCCTTAGACTTTTTCGTTTTCATTAAATTGAAATTAAAACATTTTTATAATTTTGACTGATAATTTTATATTCTCAATAATAGCATTATTGCGTAACTCATAAAAAACGCTGACAGTTGCTAAAAATCGAATAAATACAAGAGATTGACAAAAAATATTATCCGTAACAAAATTAACAGAAAAATACTCAACCCCATTAATGAGGTTCTCGACAATATTAAACATGATGACAGAAAGAACTTTAATGTTGAAAGGCGAGTGCCAAATGTCGCCGCGACCACCACAAAACAAGTGTTTTAAAAGCGCTGAAAACTTTTGTCGCTAACTTCAGCGGAGAAATGGAGTTCGACTATTATGTCGTTATTAAAAATGGCGCGAAAAGATAGTCCATTATAACAATGTTTTCTTAAAAAAATAATATTGTGATTTGTTTACACTGTATTTTGACAACTTGTTTGTTAATTTTAAATGTGTGGATATAGGTGTATATAATTACTTCAAATTGCTATGAAAAAAGTTAGTATGTAAAAAGGATTCGAATTTTTGAAATTTTTATATTCATTATCCTAAATTGTTAATCAAAGTTTTTTCTTGGTTTTCAGTCCCCTCAACTTCGAATAAACGGGATTTTAATGTATTGTTAATCCTAAAATTGTTTTGAGTTCAGTTTACTAAAATAAAAAATTGATCTAATGCAGTATAAATTTATAAATAAGTGGAATGAAACAATAAAAATACTAGTACAAAATTTTGTGATGACTTTTTTTCAAAGGCTGTATCAGGTGTGTACTGGGTTAGGCAGTCATTAGCATTCAAAGGTCAAAGGAATAAAATAGGACTAACTTCCTGGAATGAAGCTCGAACCTCTGACCATTAGATCACTAGGCGAGTGTCTTAAACCACTAGACTGATAAATATGTTAGGCTGCGTTGGTATAGAATATAAGTTGTGCATCGCAAATGTTTTTTTTAATATTGATTATTTTACTTACGTAATATAAAAATGTAACTAATGAAATTACTTTAGTATGGAATTGACACTTTGGATTGTGAAATTTTTGGACAATTTCAAATAAATTTTTGAAATACTTATTAGAGAAAAATTGTCGAGGACCACAAAAGATTTAGTCATTGAATAAAATAAGTTAAAAATAATTTGGCCAGCCTTACCTTCAATTGTGACCACCTGTCTAATAGTAATTGACTCAGTCTGGCTATTTCCTCCTTTTGAACCTCAGTGTGGATCACCACTTCCGTTTCCAATTTGGTCTCAATACTGTCCCCTGATTCATTGAGGGGTAACACGTCTGTTTCCAATTTATGGTTGAATTTATAAGGTACTTCGGCAGGCAATCCTGTATTTTCGTCAATAAGGACTGGCGTGCCCTGCCTGCTGTTGTCACTCGAATCATCCTTTGGAGACTTGTTGGGATGGGTGTCAGAAAGCCACTTTTCAATGTAAGCTATCAGTTTGCATTCTTGTAATATTGTTTTGTTAGGAATTGGAAGTTTTTCCAGAGCAGTAAGCATATCTAATCTGAAATGAGCATATTATTTGTTACCATCACGTTATGTAAAATTGTTAAATCAGACCAATGAAACATACACAAAACAAACAATTTACAATTAAATTATTTTTAGAGCGGACCGAGAATTATCAAACTAGACCAAAGAATGCTACCTATCTACTGGCTACAAAAATCAAATCCCTACTATTTGAATCTATAGGATAGTTGCGCTGCATCCACTCAATTTACAATTTTTATTATCTTAAAAAATTATAAGAAAAATCACAATTTTTTTTTTTTTAATTTTGCGTATTTAAACCCCGCGTAAAATAAAAGACGTGTAGATGAAAATTGTAGGAAAAACATTTCCCATTATAAAATCTGTAGTATTTATCTAAATCATAAATACCAGTGCTATGCATCAGGCGTGGATTTAGATTATGCTGCTAATATCGATGTTGTAAAAGTACGATGGGCTGTATTGCCGTTAGAGATTATATTCATATGAAAGAAATACAGTTCTAGAAAAACATTAATACAGTAGAACCGTGTTAGTTTGAAGTTCAAGGGACCAACATTTATTTTACAAATTTCGCAATGCGATCGCGTAAAAAATCGCAAGTCATGAAAAAAAGCTGCTAATTTTGTGAAAAGCATACATATTTTAACATATTTCGCGCAATCATCTCGAAAATGCAGTATTTATTATACTAATACAAAATCCCAATGTAATTTATTATATGTACTACTGAAACTAATTAGGGTGAATATTAGATCTATTTCTCGTAATAAGTAATGATACTACCTTCAAATGTTCTCAGGAAATCAAATAATCATTAAATAAAATACACAATATTTTGACCTCTCATTTTTACACATCACGTTGTTTATCAGTCTAAGAGAGCTAGAAATATAATGTGTTTGTTTTGAATATAAATTATTCAAGTTTACAACAGTGCAGCGGGCTGCCGCTGTCAAGATTGACAAACATGATGAACCGACAGTATCGCTTTGAAAATAATAAAAAAAAAAAAAAATCGTTATATATTTACATAAATGTATCAGTATTTTTTTGTAGGGGACAAAAATAATTTTGTTATACATATTAACGAAATTTCATTACATAAATTCATTTTTGTGTGAAAAATTCATTGTAGGGAATTAATTTTGATATACGTCATTTTTCAATATAGCGGGGTTTGTTTTACTGTATATATAAATCACAAAAATAAAAGGGTAATTTATCATCTATGATTTTCGTTCCTGGTGTTGTATTTTACCATCTTTATTTAAGCGCTAATATTATATTTTATGGACCGGTTGTACAGAATACAACTGGTAAATTCTGTAAGTTTACAACATGTATTCACTTGAAATAAAACACGAGATTTTGATTTAATTGCTCTAATATAGTAATTTGATTTCTTGTTTATACAATGCAATATGATATCCAAAGGAAATGATTGAGTTTAATTACATTAATTTAATTAAAAAATGCTTTTACATAAACAGTATAAATATCCTTCCCGCAATTAAGACGCTAGTCCAGTGAATGGGTATTATTACCCTTTCCACCGTTAGTGTATTAATAAATGCGGTTGATTAATTTTTCTTTTATTAAAACAATACATTTTTTTCTGATATTTATAAGTAAATCAGGACAGCCTGTATAGCAAAATCCTTTCCCCTTATTTAAGATAAGAATTAGTGTACCCATACCCAGTATGAGCTACTTCATCCTGCTTAAAAGATACAAAAAATCCTCCTAAAATAATCCAACCGGCATTGTCATACATACTGTATATGAAGGAATTTTTTTCATTGCAATAATTGTTTGGCATCTCGAACCTGAAGTTGGCGTTGGCGTCCTCACACCAGGGAGCGAGGAGCCTCAGGCCCCGGTAGTCCAGGAACAGACGGCGGCAAGGCAGGTCAGCCGAGGCGAGCAGAGTTAGTAGAGCAGCACGCGCAGCTGTGCGTTTGGCCCTGACCATGGCCCGACAAAGCGATAGGGTTTGGGATTGGTTCTTTACACCGCTGCGGCCCAACATTTCCATCTCCTCTTCCAACTACAATAAAGCATATTAACACATTTAATTCATGTATACATTAATCGTTTAAAATTATTTATTTTGAATATTAATGGCCCTTCTGGACTGACATGGACTTGGCTGGTTTTGAAATTAAATATTCCATTATTTAAAGTAGAAGATCAATAACTACTTACATTAATTAATTTTAAAAAAAGTATTGAAAGATTTATAAATTTACTATTGTTGGCTACTGTAAAATAATGCAATTTATATAATCTAATAGAATCATTGGTTATCAGGCACGAAGATGACCTCTAAAATGTGGTCTGAAACATGAGTCAGAATAATGCAAAAGAAATTACATAAGTATATAAAGTAACATTTTTAATTATCAAAATACAGGAGTACTGACTTTTGCATGTTAAATAGAGAAAACTATAATATTTTAAAGATAACACATTATTATATGTAAAATTGTAATATTTTTCAGAATATAGTTCTGTGATATTTAATTCAAATTAAATGCATTAATTAAAAAGATATACCTACACATAAACTCAATTTACCGAAAAAATATTTTAGCTGCCACCGGGATTTGAAGATATAAGGATAAGAAGAGATCCTTGTTCTGTATGTATATCTTTCTAATTGATGCATTTAATTTGAATTAAAAGTATAATAATTTTATTAAAACTCGTACAACTGAATACCACAATACCATGTGTCTAGTAATAGAGTAAGATAGAAGTACACAAATATTTTGTGCTCATACTAGTCAAAAATATTTTAGTTGATCCAGAATTGAAAATATAATAAAATAAGCTCACAAATCATTCCAGATGTCATGGAACATTTGATTTGATACTATTATTATCCAACAATAAATAAAATACTGTCAAATTTACATCAACATCCTGCAGAAGCTCCTTAGCTGCTCGGGCATACTTTTTAGGTCGACCCCTCTTCTTGACTGCTGCTTCTACGGTGATAACTTGCTTCACCACTTCATCTTTGAGTTCGTCAGGTTTTGTTTCTTCCTTTATGTCACTTTTCTCTATTTTCCCTTCTTCCATTTCTGACTTTATTTTGACAGTCTTTTCATCATCCTCTGATTCACCATCCTGTAAAAGGTGTTCGACTTTCTACATTTAACACGAAAATAAAGAAAAAATATTAAAAAATTGTGCATTCAATTACATAAGAAAAACCAATTGTGATAGATTATTTTGAAAACTAAACTTTGCAAATAGAACCTTACTGCACGAAAATACCTTTATAAGCCTAGCGGTCCCTTAAGAAACAGAGGATAGGGTAGCTGTCCGGCGGTCCCGTGAGGGACCATCAAGTATAACGTATAGCGAGATCAGATTAGACTGATTTAAATATAATCTAAAATATGTGTAGATATCAAAATTATCAATCATGACGATTCTTATTGGTTTACCATATTTTTTTTATAAATTACATTTGTGTGTATTTTAAGAATACTCCCCTGTATGCATTCCATTGGTGAAGACAGGACATAAAAAAATAGTGAATGTTTTTAACTTGTGGCAATGCAAGCACAAAAGAGATAATTTGGTGAATTATTGCTGGTCAATTGCTTTTTTATGACCGGGCAACATCCAAAAGTTGAATAGTTATAAAAATTGGCAAATTTTTTACTTGTCAGACATAAAACCAACACAACTGCAGGCGGATAAAGGTGTTCACAATGCTTATTGAAAGCCCGCATTCATCCTGCAGTCCAAAATAGATTTTTATTTTCTATGCAGTAAACAAATTTTTTTCACTTCTTGTTTTCAAATCACCACTATTTAAAAAAATGCAATTCGCGGCAGAAATAATTGGTGTACATATTTTATTTTCGAAAATGTAATCATTTTGTAAACTTTGCAGGTTAATTAAAATATTTTCACATCTTAGATTTTAGCCGGTTGACGGCCCAAGGGCAAAATTACATATCTACAAAAGCCTCGAAACTGAATTATATTTATACTACATAACATATTTTAAGTGACCATTAAAAAAAAAATTGAGATTGTTTTTTTTACAACAGGTTTTGGCTTTGGGGCGAATTAAAAATCTCTGTCCTGTGAAGGCAACCTGGTTAAGGATGTCTAATATATATAAATTATTGCTGGACTAGAATATCACACACATAAGTTGTTTTGCTGATAGAAACGAAGATGTACAGAAGTTTTAGAACTAACCTCTTCTTCCGAATCTGTGTCTGGTTCCTCACCAATCCATCCTCGGCAGTTGCTTGCTTCGCAAAAACATTTCTGAGCTTCTTTGCTGAAAATTATACAGATTAATTGTTACTGCTCACATTAAATCATTTTCTAAACCAAACAAAATTGCAAATTTTTAAAATTAAAATTTACAGTTAAACAAAAAATTCTAAATTGTGATAAATTATTTTAAATACTGTTAAAATTTAATCTGAATCTAATACTGACTAGTACCAGTTTTATTTTGCTACCACTTATATAAGTTATGTATAACCAAATTAAATATTAAAAAGTGATTTCAGCCAAAAATATTTGCCCACCCATATCTTTGAAACTGGTAATCAAATGTGATTTCATCACCAGCATTGACATCTCTCTTACTGAAGAATCCTATCCTCAGCTCCCCATTAACAGTCCACTTCTGCGTCTCGGAATTAGGATCGCAGGAATGATTGATGAACCGGGAAATATTTCCTTTGAGCGTGGCATCGATGACAGCGTCTCCTTTCAAGGCCATGAAGTAATGATGAGTGTTTTTATCAGATGAATATTCTTCCGCCCTTTGGTTGAAGTGTTTAGAATTCAATACTTCACCGACGTATTCCATTAGAAAATCTCCCCTGTGAATGACATATTTAGTAAGGTTATGAGGTAAGAAAATAAATAAAAGATTGCGCAAAAGTCGGCGCTCAGGAATACTATCATTCTAATGGCCACATGCACTGATACTGTGATAATACAATTTATAGAGAAATAAATAATAAATACAGATATCTTAACATTGAACTTTTATAAGCGTTACAATTGCTATATTTACCAAAATATTTTTAAACAAAAAGCAATTGGAAGTATATTTACGTTCTATTAATATTACTGTAAAAGAACTACGACATCTTAATTGGCAAGTTATTAAAATAAAATAATTTAAGTTATAGAGATTTATTGAATCAAAATATTGGTAATGTATTGTTACCCGGAGATATTGGTGACGGCCTGGATCCCGAGGCCCTTCTTCTCTGTTCGCATCACTCTTAGGTTAGAATACTGACGGGTTTGAAATCTTCTATTCGTACACCGGTCCCCCACTGGGCACCGTGAATTACTGAAACATAAATAAATACAATGAATATACACATTTAACGTAGTAATGTGTGTGTAATTGTAATACTGCGACGACTTACCATTCTATCATTAATAATCTATTAAGGCAGTCTTCTCCACAACCGAGTTCACCTCGCTCTATCTCCTCCTTAGTGAGAAAACAATCACAAGTCATCCTGCGAGCTTCCTTACTGATTGTTCTATCACAATGGTATTCATTTTCTAAAATTATTTCAAATTGTTTAAGCCGTTTCTGGGTATCTTCGTCATCCACGCATTGATCACTTTGCAACATAGGCTGCTGAGAACAATTAAAGTCTGTTTTTAAAGTACCGGATAAACTGTCACTGCTTTCTGTGATTATGGGGAGCTTAGCACTCGCGTTGGGGCTGTGTAGGGGCGGAGTCACAGGTGACCTGCTTCCCATCTCCATCTCGCTGGATCTCCTCCACCGCGACTTCACTTTAACAGGTTTAAGTTCACTATCTAGAACTGGCACCGGGAATGAGGGTGAGCTCAGAGGCATTGTTACCGAAGATGATGGGGAAGACGGAAAACTGTCGGGTGAAGACTTGGAAATAGCCTCGCAAAGATTTTCCGAAACTTTTACCAGGACTTCTTTTACTAAAGGGATTTCGGTTTTCTTTTGAGGCGCTCTGACGAGACCGTGGCCCTTAGACCTCTGCTTGAGAACACTGATGGTTTTAATGCGACTCGATCTCCTGACTCCGGAAGCACTTGAGCAAGAAGATGAGTCAGTAGAGCAGCCTAAATTAGCTTCGTTACTTTCGCAGTTCATATTATCACTTTCTAATTTATTTAGAGATGAAGCTTCCTCTTCCAAATGATTGGATGTAGCGACACATATTTCTCCTGTACCGATAGTCTTGGATGCTTCGGACTGAAGAGTCAGTACAGGAGATGAAGCTGGACAAGGAATGTTTTCTTTATGTTCTGATTGCGAACAATTATCAGAATCAGGAAGAGAAATTTCATTCTTCTGTACATCAGTACAATCCATGATTTCAGGGTCCAACGCTTCCACAGATTCAGGTTGTGGTGAACTGTCATTTGAAGTTAATTTTAAATTACTCAATTTATTTTGGAAATCGTTTATAACAGAACTATCAACAGAGTGAGGTGTGTCAAGAACTTGTGGGATATTTTTGGAAGACGAATTACTGTCAGAAGAAGGAGCAGCGGCTGTGGGCTCAACACTTTCGGGAGACTTTTTAGATTCTGAAAATATAACATCGTCAACATTCATTTCGTAGTACAAGTCTTGGTCATCTGAACCATTTTCATCGAGTATTTCTAAAACCGTGATGACATCATTGTCCCCGTGGTGATCGTCCTCCAAGAAGTCTTGTTCCTCACCCACTGTAACTTCAGCCACCTCAACCCCGTCACTAAAACACTCCATTCCAGTACTGGGAGCGTTATCTGACACGGCCGGAGACAAGGTTTCCTCAATGGTGATGGGATCCTCACATACGATCTTGAACCCTCTTCTGGGATCACTATTAATGATAAGATTAAGAGTCGGATCGGGCAATTGCGTATCAAAAGTAATTGAATTTAAATTAATAGGAGTATCGGAATCTAGCGTATTAGAGTCGCTAGAACAATTAATGGTTTCCATTAAGTTGGAATGAAATATTTTTTCCCGATACGCTTTTTGGGAATCAGTATTCGAAGAGTCGTGCTCGAGCTTTGAAAATGTTTTTATAGGAACTGAATCAGATGTTGAAGCACAGTTAGTTGACTCCAGAGGAGTGCTGCAGTCTGACTCGGAGCTCACACAAGGGTCTATTATTCTTACTTCCACTCCACTACCCGTCTCACTATCACTGCCGCTCACCTCGGAATTACCTAAGAGTTGATATTTAGAGTCACCTAACATTAGGCATCTGTATTTGCCAAACTTCTTGTGGCACAACGACGTGACCGGCACGCCGGAAGGGCCAATGGTGGTGTGATTGGAATCTTGAGAATCATTTTCTCCCGAAGCGTCCTGACTGGCCGAGCCGTTCTCGCTGTCTAGGGAGTTGGAATCTGCTGCGGTGGAGGTTTCTGTGGCTATCACCGCATTAGCTTTGACTGACTGTCGAGTGCTTCTTGTCGTGATGGACCGAGCAGCTGATACCTTTTTTTTACGACCCATTTTATATTATTTTATGCAAACGGTGTTGTTTGACCTGCAATTAGAAAAGATTGATGAAAAATGAAAATTAATATGCAATAAAATATTTTCGAAATCTATTGAACTGTCAATGCAGGCCATTAGAGTTCTATTGTTTGATATAGAAACAATTTTGTTGCACAAACAAACGATGTTTTGCTAGCAGTGAAATATGAAAGCGTCGTACAGAAAAAAATAATTTTATTATAAAATCTGCAGACGTATTTTATATGTTTCAGTGCGAGTAAATTATCATTCAACTATTTCTTGTAAACTTACAAAACACTGTGAATAAATGATTGACCGTGTTTATTATATTTTTTGCGGTTTCAAAAAAATATATGAGGACGGACATTATTTTATGGACACTGTTAACGTGATTATTTGACTAAATGTATTATTTTAAATAAAGTAAAATAATTACCTCATACAGCTCCAAAAAGGTGTAGAACCGCGATAAAACCGCGTATGTAATAATGACTGTTGCTGCTGAATATTCTTCCAAGACGCAAAAAATAATTCAACTGAGACATGATACATGTAAAACTATTGTTTTAAATTGTATGCTATCTGAAGTTTATTGATAAAATAATATATTTTAGACAATTTACAAGACAAACCACCGCAACACACCACATTGGCCATTTTGTTTGTGTCACTTTCTTCTTTGCCAACCGAAGTCTAATAATAAGTCCCTAGTTTCAAATGATGACGGTAGATGCTGATAAGAGAAGCGGAAAAGTCATGAATTCAAATTAAAATTTTTAAGTAGAGTACAATTTCTGTTGTGATCTATGCAGAGAGATTATAGACCATTTCAAAGTGAAACTGAACATTTTACGTTTATTTTCATTTGGTTTGTTTTATTTAGTAATTTACGCACGTATTTTTGAACTATAAACTACTTTTATCATATGATGTGATGGTAAAGATCGAAGAAATTAATAAAAAAATAGACCAGGGCCGCTGAGTAGGATGATGATGAAATCGCAAAGTTACAACCATTAACGATGGTTTAATAATATGATTTACCGATGCGGAATTTATCGGTGATTCAGTAAATTATGAATTACACAAGTGATTCAAAAGTTGCAATTTATCTCTTCATTATCGGGAATTATAGAAATTTATGGACGCGGAGATATTAGTGTCGGGCGGTATTAAAGCTCCGCTAGATTCCCACGAGATCTCGGGTTCGATGTAGCGATAATCTTCCCCTTTTCTATGGTCCTAGAAATGACTAAAATTTAAGAAAATATAAGAGATAATCTTACTGTACGATAATGTTACAACTGAATCTATTTAGACGTTATTTATTTAGTTAAAAATAATATAATGAAATCGGTTTTTGCCAGTTGTTGTAGTACAAAAATACACTGCCCTCCAATGGTACGGACCTTGGTGCAGCGAGGTGCACAGGGAAAATATCTGGTAACAAATGTGTAATAAATACATCTCTTCAAATTTAGTAAATGGTCCGCATGTCGACTTCTTGGTGTGACTTACGTGCGCTGGGCTCGATTTTTTGTAATGTGTCATTTATTGAGCCTGTAAGAGTCACAGTTATACTAGTATCTTATGGTCACGCTGCATAAAACACATTCATCACGGTGTTGATTCGACTTCCTTTTCTATGGTACATAAGGCACTTTAAGCCACAAGTTAGACAACTTCTAACCGAAGGCTTGTAAAATCTTAAAATATCTTGAAATAGATAACAAACTCAAATGGAAAGAGCATATTATTAATCCTACAAACAAAATAAGGAAAACTGCCTACATATATTTAAGGCTCCGAAGCATCTTATCATCTACAAATCTAAAAATAGTATATTACGCATTTGTATAGTCACATTTGCAATACGGTATTATTGGATGGGGAGGAGCGTATAAAACTTTAAAATGATAATTAGAAATTACTCAAAAAATGATGGTAAAAATAATTCTAAAAAAAAATTACTATCCAAGTGCCCAACTCTTTACAGAATTCAAAGTACCAAAAGTAAACGACGTATACAAAAAAAAATTAATAATTCAAATTTTAAAAATAAAAAATAAATTAAATATTAGAAGCGATTTCTGATCTACAAGATTTAGAGACAAAATTGATATTGCAAAACTTAAATATACGGCAACCCAAAACCACAAAATTTATCTAGACATCAAATTCTTTAATAATCTCGTAAGAAAAATTACTTAATTAATTCTGTTAGTACAAAAATATGGATGTCAATATATATATAAATAAATAAATAAATTCTGTAAGAAAAATTACAGACTCTTATAAATTTGTATCTGAAACCAAAAAACATGTGTACAGACTAGCAGACAAATACATTATATCCTCTCTTATGTACTTCTCTATACAGGAGTCTCCGACTCTCAAAGAGAAGAAAAAAATGTAAAAGTATATAATTATCTGACTATGTTTTTATAAAATGTATTATATCTTCTAATAAAAAATAAAAAAATATTTTTTCGATTCTCTGATTTATTTTAGCTTTCGGATAAAAGTGATGGCTGAACGTGCATGTTAATATGAATTTATTTTACATTCACTTATCAAAATGTAACGGGTATTTCTTTTTTCATATTAAAGAACTGCGTTCTTATCGCTGCAATGTTTGCCATACGACTTTCACCTGGCCACCACACAAAAGTTGTCTGCCGGCGTTTACAATCGTCTTAATCATTATTTTGTGGATGTATTTTTATCTAGGCCAGTGGTAGGCAGACCGCGGGTCGCGAGCCGTGTGCGGCTCTTTTCATTGGCATTTGCGACTCTTCAATTCCAGCTCATATTTTCAAATGCAATCATATTTGATACATGGAATAGTTTGCCTGCAAAGTTACTTGGCAGACATAGCATGCAAGGTCAAGGTCACCGTTCTAACTAGTCAACTTTACAAAGCCCAAAATTATTTATGTTTTCTTGTTTTATAAGTAAAGCACCAGGTTACTTGTTTACGCGTTTTTATACGTCGATAGGTAGGTCTGGTATAAATTTTAAATATGTGTATTCTATTTGTGTAGATTTGAAAACAGAAAACAAAAGCGAAACTGCTACCGGAAATATACAGTTTTTCGGTTCGGGCGGACTTATTTACGGCGGCGATATAAAAACATTTTGTATTGTATATTTACAGTTTTTGATTGTGATAAAGTTTCGGAGGCCGGCCAGCAGAATTATGGACCATTAGACTACAGAGAGAGCGACGTATCAGCGTCTACCAGCCCAGGTTCACAAAGGTTGGTGTATTTTGAATTTGCATAGGTTGAATTAATGTATTCAACATGTAGAAAACCCAGGATTAGCTATCGAAGTATTTACAGCTACACTACTGAAGCTTATAACTCCCATATTCTTCTAAGTAGTCCACTCTTCCCTTTTTTATTTTTTTTAGATAGTACAGTGAAAATGTATGACTCTATGAAAATATTGAGATTCTGTTTACTTAATATTTGGCTCTTCTCACTAGAAAGTCTGCCGACCTCTGGCCTAGGCCTTTCTCCCTATCTTCTTTCCTCAATTATATATCTAAGGTGCGTTGGTTCTACCAATGTGTCCTATCAATTTATCCCTTCTATTTTCTGTAGTGTTTAATATAGACCTATTTTCTTGCATTATCCTCAGAACATCCTCATTTGTAATTCTTTCATTAAATAGTATTTATTTGTTTTTTTTTATAAAATTTCATCTAAATTTACTTTCTGACTGTCAGCCAAAATGTCACCCAGGTACTATTACTACAGCCTGTTAATTAGGGTTTAAATAAAGCATTCAAATGATTGAATGATGGGGTCCCATTGTGGGAGTTGGGGATGGGTCGGGTAAGTATGAATAAAAACGAGATAATTGTAATATGAATGATTATTATTATTACAGATTATTAAAACAGAAAATTCTCAATTCTTATCTATAAAATCTCAATAACTTTCTGAAGTGAATACATCTCACTAGAGTAAAATACAATTTTCATGTGGATATGCAACCTTTTTGTTCTGAAGGTACATTTTTTCAATATGGTAAACAACAAACAAGTCTATTGCAAGAAATTTAAAGATTCGAAAATTGTAATGCTGCTGTAGATACATAATTCTTTAAATTATTCTATTTTTTCACGTGAACCATTCTATGTACGTTTTCCGCCTCCGTCCTGAGACCGGTGGCGGATTTATAGAGTCGCGCAAGTCGGAATTTTGTGAGGGGCCCCGCTTCAAATCAAAAATAAATGAAAAAAAAAGTTAAAAATAAGGCCTAGAAACATTATTTTAGTTCCAAAAAACACCGGCAGATCATCGGATAGTCATGACTTCGTGTACACTAGGTCTTTTTCGGGTTAGCTCGGAACCTCTTGGTTCCAGGTCTGTTATTATTGATAGTTTATCCTAAAGCATTTTTGTCATCTTTATGTATGTGTAGGGATCAGATTTTAAATTCACCACCATCTCAGCCGGCATCGATGCTAGCGACATAGCGCTGCCGGCTGTCGCCACAGGTCTTACCCGATTCCTCACCGACGATTTCTCTCCTGTTTCATCGCTCCGCAACGGCGGTCTTACCGGCCCACGCGCGCCGAGCGAGACCGCCGACTCGCTTCATTTCATAATTCACGCGCACGTTCTGCATCTCTTTAATTTTTTCATTCTGTCATACTGTCACAATAAATATCAATACGCCAATCATCACGGCTTCATTTAACCACCGACCTAACCCCCAAATATGTATTGTTTTTCATAATTCACATTATGTTATGATATTATCATTTGGGGCCCCCTTGTCTGTAGGCAAGAGATCTCTAAATCTAGGGATATAGGCCCCTGCATATATATATATAGGCCGCTCCTGATAGGTTAAAGATTGGTTTTAAACACTAGGTTAACATAAAATTATTTTCAGATTTAGATTCAGAACGGCAACGGCGCGCGTGCCAAGTATTCTATTAGTATATATACAGCCTATTATTTTAATATCTTATTTTTCTTCAACGGCCTTGTGGGACTCCATGAAAGTCCATGACTGCAGTCACAACAGATGGCAATACATCCCATGACATCGCCTCCGTGGTACAGTCCGCCAGGTATAATTTAACATCTGACAACTAATATTTTATTTCAGTGCTTACAAAGGGTTTATACAACTTCTAACACGAGCATACTCGAGCAGTTCATTTGTATACTGTTTGTACATAGATGTACTTTACTAGTTGTACTATTTTGAATTACTAGTTGTACTATTTTGCGTACAAAAAAAACCACAAACGATTAACAGTTCGCTCCGCAATAACTGTGTACTATCCTTTATGCGAATAGGCAAAAGTTTCATCAGTGTACACGTCACTTTTAACCGATTGCTTTCTTGCTAGTTAATATGAATTACTTCAGTAGTTAGTAAAAGTATCGGGCGGTGAAGCCGCTCGTAAAGTATTCAGATTAGACTCGTAACATCGTATCGTATCATTTGGAAAAAAGAAGTGGTTTTGTGTATGAATAGAATATTAAACCAACTAATGAAGATTACCTCTACTGTCGCGCCTTTAGATTTTAGACCAAAGAGTTTATTGCAAGCAAAGATTTCACACACAAGGAAATATGAACTTCATAATTATGCAGGTGCAGGTGTATTTACAATTACAAAAAAAATGACAAATTGTCCCATGCATTCTTCAAGTTCCGTCAATGTAAGTAATAGAAGAGTAATATCAAAATACAAATAATTTTCGCCATAATAATCACTGTCGATTGACTAAATATGAAAAAAATATATTTGGGAACGATCCATTTGAGCAGTGGTGTAACTACAAAATTTGGGCCCAAATGCAGAACGAAAAAAAGGGCCTCCAAAATAAATATTGTGTGTAAGATATACGAATGCGTAGTTTATTTATTAAACAGTAAGAACAAAATTAGCCTCTTGTCTCATATAATATTCACACTTTCATGAAAAAAAAAAGTGTTCTTAGGCATTTAAAACGCATTTAATATGCACGCAATTTGAAAAAAATACTCGCTTCACTTTAAGGTGATTTACACTTTATGGCTATGGTTTGGTCCCAAACATACATCGATTAGGTTTCCATGTGTTTTTATAATATCCGTGAAAAACGATTTTTTAAAAGTTTATAATTCCACTTCTCGCAATGTATTATTTAAATATTACATATTAAAGCTGGGAAAAGGTATGGACACTCGCACAAATAGGATTGTAGGGCGCCAACTTTTCGGGCTCCTATCGAACTTGGGCCCCAATGCACTGCATTGGTAGAGTTACCAGTACAGGTACAGCCACTGTATTTGAGCATTGCTTATCCAACCTAGGTAGGTAAATACCTACCACCTACACTATCTACAAACTATTCTGTGTAAAATTGAAAATATGATTTTTTCCCGCCATTGACGGACTTTCAACTGGTAATGAAAACAAATAATGAAATTATTTTTGAATATCTGAAACGTTCCATTTTTTTTTGTTATTTACCAACGCATATCGTAGGTATATTATAAAAATGTGATTAATTAAAGGGCTCGTCTACCGTGAAACTTTTGTCTTGAAAGTAGATCCAAAGGCCGGGACTCCGTATCCATAGCCCTAGTATGTATACGGCGGAAATAGAACCGACCGGACAATATATATGTACATACATCGATATTTATACCAGTGTATCGAGACAAAAGAGTTTTTTCGAGGAAATAATGGTAGATACCTACTTACCTCCTGGTATCGAATTAAATCGTTATTGAACGCACGGAAAGTAGGTACCTACCTACCTAGTTTACATACGCAAAGCTCGGTAAACACATTTTAAAAATTAGAACTTCCAGAGACATGAAGAAAATTAGAACGTCATTTAACATGAAACAATGGGGTCCGAACTATTTTTTCATGTTATTTAGAAGAGACGAGAATTATTTCATTATTGAAGATTCATAATATTAGAAATATTTTCGAATTTTATACCTGTAATATGTTATTTTATTATTAAATTATGTATTCGAATTGAGAGATCAGTGATTAGTGTGATCAGAATTAATTGAAAGCCACAAGGAACGTGCTATGCGCCGACCTCCATTAATTTTATATAATATTACAATATATTGAAATCTGAATAAACTATATTAATAATGGTCTTTGTGTGTATGCCGTGTGCACGCAATTCTATAATTGTCACTGTTGGTCACGTTGCATTTAAAAAAAATGAACAGAACGAGCTTTGCGTGTCTAACCTAGGTAAGTGCTTACTTCTCATGTGTTCAATAATATTTAGTGTAATTTTAAAGATATGATTTTTCCCGTCATTACTAACAGGCCTACAATAATTATGCTACGAATGTTATCAGATCATGTGATGCTTGATACTTTGAACCGCGACACGCTGTTAACAGTAATGGACGAGAATGGATTAAGGGGACCTGTGAACAAATGCTTCCACGAGTACTTGGAATCCAGAAAGTTTGCAGTAAAGCTACTAAATAAACAAAAGTACCTAAAAATATATATAATATGGTGTGCCAACTGGATCTATATTAAAAACTATGTGCTATATTATGCATGTAAATAGCCTGGCCAATGTTATAAAACATTGTAAAAAGTTCGTGTTTGCCGACGGTACATGTATCTTATGAAACTGTGCCAAAACCATAGAGAACAACAATCAAAATGATCAGACCATCATCCTTAAATGGGTGCATGACAAGGAATACTTTTAAATGTAAAAAAAAAAACTAAGTTTTTACATATCCGGTCACCACTAGTTGACAAACAAGTAACATATAGTATAATTCTAGAATTGATGATACATATGAATACTGACAAATCGTCGGGTCGAACCATGAGAGTATCGATCGCAAATAATGTGTATGCTGAGAGAACGATAGAATGTGTTTGTTACTTCGATTGGCACCACTGGTTTTCCTGATTTATAGTAATGTACATGTGTGTATATGAGTATCGCCGCCTTTTTTCGGAGAGCCAAGAAGACGGTAAACTACAAGCGGTACAATTACATCCCGTGTTTCGACCAGTTCAGAGGCCCAAAATAAACCACTAGTGCGCGCTTTTGGTCTGTCGAAAACTACCCACCTAAAAGAATAACAAAATCGGATCAAAAAGGTTAGTGCAGTGTTCATATATCATATGTGTCTTTATTGTCAATCGGAAACCTGGGAACCAGCTATCGAAGGCATTTACATAAATAGTGTTGTGCCACGAATATTTAATAACCTCGATAAAGACTTTTTAAATATCACGCAAAATAAAGAGACCCCCAGACCAGACCATCCTAAAATGTAGAGAAATAACAAATGCTCATGTAATTATTTGTTTCCTTTGTACATATATGTTGAATTTTATTTTATTTTCTTTTGTTGTTAATTAAACACTGTTGATTACTATGTAAAAGGAAATCCTTGCGGTAAATCTGTTCTATAGTTTGGCAAACGTTGAAAATTATAACGCTTTATATATGTAAATAATATTGGAATTAAAAATAAAGAGATTCATGTTTAAATATTATTATTTATCAGAAATTCTACTTTGCCATTTATTATGCCCGAAAGCCACTGTGTGTGTGTGTGTGTGTGTGTGCACGAATGGTAATATAAGAGAGCGGGACTTATTTATGCTCTGACGCGAAATATACAACTTGTTTTGTATTGTTCTGTTTAGTATTGTATTCGAGTATTAATAAATTGCTGTAAATTGTCAATTGCCTCTGCGAATACAACAAAGGTTTATCAGGAGATAAATCCGATCGTGATCTTTGGGCAGCCAACTGCCGGCTGAAGTGTATTACATAAAAATGTCGGTAAATTAGGAAACACATTTAAATTAATATAAAAATATCTCAAAAGCGGCCACGGATGTCATAACTTAAGAACCACGTACACCAGAATGATGTTAAATGTTATGATTCTGATCGTACCACTTTGGAAGTGGACCCAAATCGTTCAATTTTGAAGTTTTTCTCTTTCCCGCAGCGGTCGCGGTGGGACGTTGCTGGCGCCAGAATTCCTGTCGCTTGTTCAGGAACTGCACGGCTTCCTCGGCGTAGGCAGTGATGCTGTTCGTCTTTCTGTCCGCCACGTTCAAGTCCGGGTGCTTCAAGAGCTTCTCTAGGTACTCTTTGTCCACGCACAGTTGTCCTAACAGCTGTCGCGATAGCTTCTTCTCCGGATTGGTGGCTTTCCTCGAGCTGTTATTTCTTTTGGTGGGAGTAATCGACTTTCTTGGATTTTTATCTTCCTGCACACTTGCGCTGAGTAAGGATTCTTCGATGTCTTTTAAATCGATCAGAGGCTTAGACGATCCGATGGTATTTTCGATGGCCTCTTGGGCTTTTTGCACGCCCAGTCGAAAGCCTTCCAATTCTGGACGTATACGTAAACCGCGATGGTAGAACATCAAACTCAGCTCAAAGTCACCCAAGTAATAAAGTGCTTCCGCTTTTTGGTAGATGGCTTTGATGTAATTCTTGTTCTTAAGAAGGGCCGTTTCAGCATCTTCCAGTGCCAGTTTCGGCTCTCCGATGAGCAGATAACATTTGCTTCTGGCGACCAGTGCTGTTTGATCGTCTGGATTTAGATCCAGTGCCTGAAACAAACATAAATTATCTTTTTATTTTTAAAGAGAACACATTCTTATTGTGATGTTACCATTTTTCAGAACGTAAGTCTGTAACTGATTGTAATTGATTTTATATGTATATCTTTCTAATTTATATATTTAATTTGTATTATAAATGATCTTCAATAACTTGTTATTTTTAAAAACGAACTCTCATATTTCTATCCGAGTACGTTACAACATTGAGAAAATATATTTATATACTATTATAAAGGTTGAGGGAGACAGAATCAAAACGGCGATTCAAAGTGATGCATTCAGCTGGGTTGGACAGCATTTGGATAGTATATCTTCAAAGTCAAAATTTCTAAAGACTAAAACCTACAAGCAGTTCGGCTTCCATTACTTGTGTACAAAACTAAAGTCATACACAAATTAAACGTTACCCAAAGAGCAATGGAAAGGGCTATGCCTAGAATACCTCTGCGAAATGGAGTACCAAACGTACTGTTTACGCGCTTTTATACTTCGATAGGTAGGCCTGATATAAAATTTTGAATATATGTGTTCTTTCTGTGTGGATTTAAAAACAGAAAACAAAAGCGAAGCTGCTACTGGGAAGGGAGGTTTTGCGATTCGGACGGACTTTTACAGCGGCGATAATAAAAACATTTTGTATTATATATTTTCGGATTATCGGTTGTGAGAAGGTTTTCGGTGGCTGACCAGCAGATTTAAGGACCATCAGACTACAAGGAGAGCGACGTCGGCGTCTACCAGCACAGGGTTCACAAAGGTTTGTTTATTTTGGATTCGCATAGATTGAATTACTGTATTCAACATTACCTATAGAAAACTCAGAACTAGCTATCGAAGTATTTACGGCAACATGTACAAATTCGACAATGAAGCAAGACAACAGATGATAACCAGGGTCAAGTAGCAAAGGGTTGGATATATCGCCATCGTCGCCGCTCCCAGCTAACAGACGACACCGGTGACTTCTATCTCCTGTTCGATCATATCTAGTATCACTATCTTTTGTACTATTCTTTCTAATGCTTGACTTAATATACAAAAAAAAACATATTTTTTTTGGATTTGATTCACCGCTCTCGCGGATGATAGATGGTGGCGAAAAGTTCTGAAGTGAAGGCCAAGCACCGGTAGAAGTGCAGGTCATCTTCTAACTCGATGGAGTGACTATATTAGAAGAGTGACGGACAATAAATGGATGAGAAAGAGACGACAGAAGGACTGAAGACAGAGGACGCTTTCATCCAGCTGATGGCTGAAAGATACAGGCTGATGATAATGTGGAATACCTGTCACTGACTACGCTATTGAACATCGCGAAATAACAAAAACCAAGAATGATTGGTTTAATGTGTACATAAAAATGCTGCTCGTATTTTTAACCAATCACAATATTGTCGTATATTTATGGGAGGAACAAATAATATAATATATGCAAGACTCGCGAATGTGACAGAGACATGCATGTTTCACAGAAGCAGTAATTTATGTTTGACAGATATGTATACCGATAAATTGATATATTATTTGACAGTAAAAAATCATGTCGCATATGAAGTGGTAATATGCCATGTTTCATGGTTCGATATTGATTATATTTATTGACTAAGCTAATAATGTTTGCTAGTATAATATTTATGCTCTTTGCCACAATACGCAAACATTATATATATTTCTACACATACTATACTGTCGATTTTGTGCATATTTAAGATAAAAAGAAACTCTGAATGTTTAGCGCTTTCTGCGGTTCAAATCCCGTCCAATTGAAAAATTTTAAGGTTTATTTTAAATGGGTTTTAGATTTTATATAGGTATTTTTACAAACTAAATAACATACTATCATACCATTTCCCCGTTGGGGTAGACAAAGAGTAAGAACGTCAAACTCTTCTGTTTTAATGCACAATATATATCTTTTCGTACATGGTTCATTCGGTGATTTGCCTGCTCGTGTCAGGTTTTTCGCGGACTTTTTCTATTTCTGGTGTCATCATTTGTCGTGTATCTATCTTACCACCCTGTTTTCATTATTCCGTTCCACATGAATAAGCCGCTTTTGTAATCTTTTATTAATCCTGCTCGTTAGACATACAATTCTACTTTGTTCAATGAATTTATCATACGCACATCAGAGAGTCTACATTCAGTCTACTTTCGTTCGTTTTTTACTAGCTCCAGGTTTCACTTGCACAAATCAGCGATGGTGTTAGGACTCCACAATGCACCAAACCTCTTCTAGTGGTTACAAATATTCATCCTCTACCATTACAAATGTATTTTTTATTTAAAATGATTAAAGTTTAACATTCAAATTAAATACTGAAGCATAGAGAAATGAGTTAATCGATGGACCCGATGTGTTTATACATTTAATAGGTTTGAAAGATATCTTCTTTAAAAAAATTTAAAAAAAACATCAACACTACTAAAGTACGCAGATATATAAATTGTCAAAAAATTGCCATTATCTAAGAATTTAATTTAAAAGCGTCATCTTTGGTGTTTGCGCTAATTTCAACAAAGAATATGGAAATATAAATGTTTTAATATTAATACGTATAATTGTGCCCAAGAACTTTTAAAGGTCTTACTTTCTTACTGATACGTTGTATTTGCTTTGCCAAATTTGATATGCATACCCTCGGTACATTTGTCAGATATTAGAAATATTACGCAACACTCATAGTAATTAACTAGGTGAAAATGAATATTAATTTGGAAGAGTAATACGTCAGACCGTTAGACATTATTTATCAATGTAAATACATAATACGTGTAAAAAGTGAACCTGATAAATGTATTATTATTAAAAAATACACATAATCGCAGGTACGTAATTTAGTTTTTATGTGACATTTTGAATTCGTTTCCAATGTAAACTTACATTGGGACAAGGGATACTGAAATTTTGAAAGAAAGACCTTGATAGTACCTACCTATATTTTAGAATCGTATTTACGTTTAGCCCTTCATATATATATATATATATGCAATAATGACACAGGTCTCATTAGCATCTGTGAAAACACATAATAATATTTTTCCTGACCTAATTGGATAGCACAAAAATATTATACACACATGTATAATAGATTTGTAAAAACCATAAAATAGACGCCTTCGAAATGTACTACTGGAGAATATGATGCCTCAATCTGCAACAAATCCAATCAAAGCAAGCTCTATATACGGCAATACACAAAAAATACTTAAAATTTTTCGATCATATTATCTTTTATGTGACAATATCATATTATACCACAACGATCGATAGATGCGCTGCATCTGATTCTGGAGTCAGCTGTGAGGGCGACCTGGGACAGAGTCGTGAATGTGCATTACGAGCCGCGTCTTAATCTGATTAGGGACACAATACATTCTGACTGAAGGTAGAAAGAAGAAGAATATAGATTTGTGTTTGAGTATATATGTAGCAAAATATAATTTAATTTTAATATTACAAAATGCTCGGAATGGGGCCCTTACATATCCTGTAGATAGATATGGAAAGCGACGATTATATGATAACAGATTTGTCATTAGCACCTTGTTGAGACTTTGGACCCCAAACCGTACTAGGATAAATGGCACGAAGTTGACAAAAAAATGATTTAAAAATGTTTGATTTGAACCTTATTCACAAAGCTAAGAGCTATCTCAGTGTTGCCTGCTCGGAGTTCATTTCTCCCCAGCGCCATGAGTGTGTTCGGATCTGCTTCATCCGGTAGCTGCAGGGCCTTGGTCCTGTCTTGCCGCAACTTTTTACTCAGCGAGTGCTTTATGTCTGTGGAGCCCATGTTCACTGCCGCCGCCCTGTCTTTGTCCGTGTACACCTCTTCTTCCTTGTGCACCCTTCGGCTCTTAATCTCCTTCTCCTTCATCTCCTTCTTGATCTGCTTGAAGATGGCTTTCCCGGAGAGTTTGGTCGAGTACCCGGGGCGAGGTGAACCGTTTCTGTCCCTGTGCTCCCCGTCTGGAATATCGAAGGACACTTGTCTCGGCACATGGAGGCGATTGCTTCTCTTGCGACTCGATCTTCCGCCGTGCTTGTCATCCGAGCCGACGTCCACTCTGACGAAGCTTTGCAAAAACGCATTTTCGTTGCTCGATCCCAAGATCTTGCTGGCTCTATCTTTTGCGGCGTCGTCTGTGGGCATGTTGAGCGAAAAAAGGTTATATAAATTTTCTCCGTAACACTTCGTAACTGATCAATGACTATTCAATTCGGTACAAGTATAAAGCTTTAAAATGACTCGAATCATCGTCAAATGGAGCTAAAACATTTTCGATAATAAACTGACGACACAAATGATCACTTTCATCAAGTAGTTGTAAAATATAATAGATGAATAGCACTCCCTAATAAGCTCACACGATGGCACTATGAACCTTGCACGCGAAGCGTATCGGCATCGATGCGATTTAAAACTAATTAGCAACAATTTGTTCGGTGACAAGTGTTCTCATATTATACTGAGAGTGCATGTTGTGATTTTCGGCGGGATGTTTTCCAGTTGCTTGTTTGCTTTTCGCGTGCCGAATGGTGCAGTGTGGAGGACCGCGACCCGGCGCCGTGACGCGTCGCCCCTTCGGCTGCAAGGGCCGGATGAAGGGTGTCGAATCACGAGTGTTTACCCGGACATTATGACGGGCTGATCACTTGTAATGTCTGATAACACGAGATAGCTTTCTGTACTTATTTTATTGCTTTTTCATTGTTAACTGTTTATTATCAGTTACAGTATTAGCTATTTTTTTAATCAGATTCAGTGTGTTCCGAATTCGTAAACACAATTTTAGCGCGTCTTTTCGAATTGGTCGCGACCCACATTATTGATATATTTCCGCATCCAAATTCCCATCCAAATATTTCCTAATGCTCGTCTTTTCTGTGTGAATTGTGACCTTGACGTCAGCAGACGTCGACTTGACCTATATTTGTTCGATCTCGACATAGCGATAGCATTCGCGGTGTGGACATTTCAGCTCCAGTGCACCAGCAGTGTATTTTGTGTTCTGATCGCGTATTGTTTGTTGTTTGTGTGCCGTGGTTGAACTCGTGACATCGCCGTATTCAATTGGGATCAAAGATCGGCTCATCCGCGTGTCGCTTTGTGATCTCGGCGGCATTATGGAGACATCATATACAAGGTAAGGCGAGCAGTCCTTCCGAATTCCGGTTCCTGAGATCACTGGTCCTTCGAGTAGAACCTTTATCTCTCAACGACCTCATCCCCTACCAAGGTTTCCTACTTCCCTTTCCTTCCTTGCGGTGATTCCGATGACCGTACCAGATCAAAATCGTGCAAATAATATTTTTTATTTTAATGAAAATGTCTTATTCAATACTTATATATTTATAGTACACTTATATTTTTCTTATTATTCTACACTTATATTTTTGTAGCTGCGACATAGTTCTTCAAGAATGGAAAATAAATAAATATATAATCATGCAATTATTCTAGAATTTGTTTGCATTCTTCGATGTTTATTATTATTTTCAAATAAATTGAATCACTTCTGTATCTCAAAATGTATATACGTATGTTTCGGATAGGATAATGTATATATTTTTAAACAGAAAAGCCTTGTTTGTACCTACACAAATTTATATAATAAGATTTATTAAAATATTATATATTCGTTTGTGATGCGTATGACAGGGAAATTAAAAGCAAATATTATATTTTATATGATAACGATCTAAAAAAATATATTATTTATGATTAGATGCCGTATGAGAGAAAATGTGAATTAAAAAATGTACAAATGTGCAAAAATATATGATTTACATCCTGGCTTATAGGTTTCTGATTTAGTCTAAACTAATCATTTACATGATCGTAAAACACTAGTAAGGTGCTTTTTTTATATTATTTCAACCCAAAATACTGAAGTATCTGTAAGCTAATTCTAATATCACGTTTCATAACAAGAGTTACAAAAATACATTTTGTTAGAAACCGTTATTGAGGCAGTATCATCAAATTAGATATTGCAGTATTTAGTTTACCTTTCCTTCATATGAAGTTTCCATTGATATGTTTTGTTTTTTATATATCTTACAGTGAATGTGTATTACCAGTGAGAGTATATTTTCAGTGAAATCATATTCGGATACGTTTCCACCAGTGGAAATATATTTCTACTGGTGGAAATATAACTTCACTAGCAGGTTTTAACAAATGTATATTCTACCCTAACCTATAATTGAACCTAAGCTAAGCTATGTGTTGAAAAGGAAATAAAAATGGCAGAGATTATAAACACGGTAGTTTATGCAGTAAATAATTTTATTTAATATAAATGAAAATACTATAAGCGAATAAAAGTGACAGTTGTAAACGGCACCACGCCACCCACGCCACCAAACTATTTGTTGCCACGCTGTAGGGCGACACATCGACATTTAAGGCCGCGCGGCGTATTCCCGCACGGCGTATTCTCGCTTGTCAACGAATACAAACTCACTAAATGTAACCAGTGAATTTGTATCTTCATCGTTAGATATACATCCACTGACCGGCTTAGCGAAAATATACTTTCACCAGTGAAAATATATTCTCACTGGTAATACAGATTCACTGTAACATATAGACTTAATATCACTATAATAAAACGGGCGACAATCCAAAATAAGGAATTTTTAATTTAATTTAATTAATTAAGGCATTTGAACATAATAAATATATATTATAACATATGATACTAATTATGGAAATCCATAGAAATGTTCAGCCAAATAATATAGCAGAATAAAGGGAGAGTGAGATGTGTTTGTTGGTAGAACGATTTGTTAAAATTGAGATTGTGGTGGTTCATAAAAAGAACTTTTTAAGCGTAGTAAGGCTAATGTTGAAAAAGTCAATTTCTGTTAACTTCTTATTATGGTGTTTGCATGAACGGTAAATACATCAGTTTAGTGTGTACTTCTAGATATATAGTAGAGTACGGATTGCCGGGTCGATCTGGATGGTATGATAATAATACTATTTATTTAAAAGTAAAGAATATGACAATTCCTTTAAATTTAAAATATAATTTTAAGTTTTTAATCATTCATTCTAATCAGCTGAAATTTAAATAGCTAATGTCAAATTAAAAAAAAATTGAAATAATAATAAATATTGTATTTTTCAATCCAGTTATTAATTAATATTAAAGTGGGTAGTTGCGTAAATTGGGAACTTTCAGGACACCATAAAAAAATAATAATTAGTAATCTTCGAATAGTTTATAAGCCCCTGAACAAAATTTTATATTTAATAATGTTCTGTCGGTGAAGTGGACGTGCTGAAATTATTGTATATATATCATGAATGATCACAATTATAATATTATAATCATACACATTATACAGTTTATTGTCACTAAGTTTATTAATGTTAGCTTTTTGATATACCGATGATTTCATGCCTCATTCACCTCTGTTCATCACCCCCGTCCCCCGTAGCCATGGACACCTAACATCACCTACATGTGGATGTGGTAGCAACCACTCACGACACGCAATCGGATCAATTTAGTCCAAAGATCCTCGGTATATTCTGAACAAGTCAAAAATATTTAGACGTGTAATTTGTCCACGGAATGCCTCAAAGACAGAATTAAAAACAACTTTAACATCAAACGGCAACTTTCCAAACAGTTTATAAAGATATTTTTTCATATATTCAGTTGTAAAAAATAAAATAAAATAATGATAAAATAAAATAAATAACAATTGTGTATAAATAAATATATTGAATAAAAATAATAATAGTATCGTTTTGTACATTACAATTTTATTAATGGTCTACGAGGCTACGAGCGTAAACTTAGAATAAAGTAATTCTATTATCATTATGAAGAAAATATTCTTATTGTGAAGTTTGAAGTTGAAGTTGAATTCAGAACATAGCTCTGTGATATTTTAAATACAAATTAAATGTATTAATTAAAAAGATATACATATAAAATCAATTTTATCGAAAAATATTGTTGTCGCTACCGGGATTCGAACTTGGATCTCTTTACCATCCGGGGAAGGTGCATTAACCAACTATGCTATAGCAGGCAGTACTTTTGACAACAAATTTTCGAACCCATTTGTTACACTTTATAAATGAATACATCAATTGTTCCATTATTTGAAAGCCATCTACGTTATTTTTACGGAAACTCAAATACCTTTGAATAGTCCGATAGGAGACGCCAGAATTTTTATTCAGAATTCATTTTTATAAAATTTTGGGCACATTAATACAACTTATATATTATTAAGGAGAATACGTTCTTATTGTGAAGTTGTAATTATTTAGAACATAGCTCTGTGATATTTTAAATATTAATTAAATGTATTCATTAGAAAGATATACATGTAAAATCAATTTTATTGAAAAATATTGTTGTTGCTACCGGGATTCGAATCTGGATTTCTTTTCAATCCGGAGAAGTTCATTACTGTCTGCTGTAGCATTTGAGATTCCGTAAAAACAAAGTAGATGGCTTTTAAATAATGGAACGATAGATGTATTAATTTGAAGAAGTGTAACATATGGGTTTGAAAAAGCACTGTCTGCTGTAGCATAGTTGGTTAATACACCTTCATTAATAAAGATATACACATAAAATCAATTTTATGTGTATATCTTTCTAATTAATACATTTAATAAGTATTTAATTCTATAATCGTCTGGCACTTTGTCACTTGACGGAATTCGATAAAATATTGCTCTGTGAACGTTAATTTTTTTTGATTAAATGAATATGTAGGCATCTACTTCTCTTACTTTCAATAATAATTTAATTCTATACCAGGTGTCATATTATTCTGTGTAAATTTGAAAATATTATATTATCATTATTGACGGTCTTTCACCTAGTTATATATATATATATATATATATATATATATATATATAATAATGTTTGTTTGTTTGTCGCATATGCGTTCCTATGCCGTTCATTCGATTGCGATGAAACTTTGGTGAGTTGTTGTGCACACACCCGCGAAGATTTCTGAATTAGTACAACCATTTCACAATAGGTGACGCGAGAGTCGTTTCAACAAATGTGTGTATTTCATAAAGTTTATTGCCATGAAACTTTGGTGAGTTGCTGTGCGCACGCCCGCGAAGGTTTCTGAATTAGTACAACCATTTCACAATTAAAAAGTTCACCGAAGAAAGCGATCTGCGCGCCACAGCTGTCAGTTTCATGGCAAACCATATGTCGTGAAATGTGAAATTCGGACACGTGGCGAAACAGACTATCGTTGTTGACAGTACACTCTAAATCCGAGCCTACTGCACGCCACTGGTTTTTACACGTTTAGATACATATTCTACGTTTCGAAGTTATCAAAACTAACTAAGAAAATTCATGTAATTGTTTTTAATTAATTTTATATTTCTTTTATAATTAAGCATAATAATATAAGCATTCAATAACCATCCTCGTCACCAGGTGTGAATGCTGTTTTTCGTACCATATTTCATAATTAATGCAGAATAGAAAATTTTGAAATGTCAACTTATAACATGCACAATGAATTTAAATATAGAAGTCATATTAAATTTTTGAACAAATTTAAATTTGCTCTCGCGCCTCAGAGATTTAGCGGTTAGACTCATTAGGTATCATTTGGTCATATTTATTTTGATCACATTTTATAAAAGCAAAGTCAGTACAGGAAATTAGAACTAATAAATGTGAAAAGAAACCGAAATTACGCATTTTATTATAACTCAAAAAAATGTCACGTATTACAAAGGTGTTTTTTTTAGAGGTATAGAACTTTAAAATGAAATAAAACACATCAAAATGGTGGAAATGGCCATGGTATTGGCTTTATTGGAAAGATAATTTTATGTAATTAGTGTTTAAATATGATTTCGCGCATATGGGCGCCGCGGGTAGCTCGAATAAAGCGCAATCTGGAAGTCTAATTTTCGACCACTTTTTGGAGCAGCCCCAATAAACCAGAGACGATAGACGACTTGGAAGCCAATATTCGTCACGTTATTTCCAATATACGGCCTCGGTTTATCGGGATAGACTAGCGACTTCACATATCCCCACTGAAAAAAATCCAAAGGTGTTAATCACACGATCTTGTAGGCCAATTCACAGGTCCATTACGCGAAATTATGCGCTCATCGAATATTTCCTTCAATGAATAGATTGTGGCGCGCGCTGTGCGGCATGCTGCGCCGTCTTGTTGGAACCACAGCTCTTCCACATTAATGCCATTCATCTGGAGAATGAAAAAGTCAGAAATCGTGGATCTATAGAGCTTTTCATTGACTTTCTGGCCGGCATCATTTTTGAAGGAACGACAGCCTCTTCGGTGTGCACTGTACGACATCTCTGCGGATGCGTATTATCAAATAGAGTATGCGTGGTGCGAAAACGGTCCATGGTTATTTGAATTACTTGATTAGGTGGACGATTATGTCGATCGTAAAATGGACGTAGCGCACGATAAGTTTCGCGAACTGAACCACGATTTTAGAAATATATTTGCGCAATTTGCAAACATTGTTCAGGCGTAAGTCTATTCACGGTAAAATTACAAACCAAACTGCTGACAAATCAATCGAACAAGTCAAATCAACTATCAGCTGTCGCTGGAAAAAGTGTTGTCAATTCGAAAAACAAATCTCTAAAAAAACCACCTCTATTATGTTGAAAAGCGAACAAGGAATATATTTGTTTCTCAAAAACTATATATGCTGGAAAAAAATGATTTTGGTTTTTGAAATAAACACCATTAATATAGAAACAAACAATTTAATATAGAACACATATATTAATCAAGGAAGTTGATAAATCTTTATTTTTTAAGGTGTACTGTTACGCGAACTAAATATACTGAATAACAAAAAATGAGTAGTGACATTTCAAAAACGGAATGCGATAGAGAAAAACGTTTTTTGTTTTTTGGAATCAGCGCCATTAGATTAGTCAAGACCAGATATTTTTATCAAGAAAACAGACAAAAAGTCAAAATTTATTTGCCAGTGTTATTTGTTCCATCTGCTTTAGTCACACCCACGCACATATCTATACACTCACTTTGGGATATCTTCTTCATGCGAACATGGTGGAAAACTGGGAGATATAGGGCCCTAGTACCATGCATTGAATCTTCTGATTGATATGCATAAACACAACTCCTATACTCCGATTCTTAGCAATTCCCTGCATTATGAGATGTAGGATCTTATACTTATGTAGATACACGTTCCAAATATTTGAGTTTATGAATTTATATTGTTTCAACTACTTCTATTTATTTATTCATCTACCATGACATTTTCATTTATAACTCCAGCTGATTTTAAGAATTCTCAACTGAAAGGATGAAGCCTTACTATTTCTTCGGTAAATTACTCAATATTAATATTTTCTCAAACATTTTTCAAATTTGTTTATTTGTTGTACGTATCTGATATCTTTGGTTGATATTTTGGAACCAGTTACAGTGTGTGTGTGTGTGTGTCTCTCTCTCTCTGTTGATGTACTCATGACTGAGCGTCATGGTCTTCTAGTTTGCTTCTACAGCGCGAAACGTTTATGCAACACCACATCTGGCAGGCCTAGAAAATGTTTCTTTTTTCCTTCTCAGGGTCCTTTTTTTGATTCCATAAAAGAGAATTATATATTAATTACAATGATGTGAAATGCTGAGAACCTATTCTTTAGAGAAATCTGTTCGGACAAAATGAACCGCCATTTTACTTTAAGTATAAATTCTCTAAATCCAACGCGTTGTAATAATTTCAACTATATTCAATATTATTGCGGTGTGTTGCGTGCTACTGGGGTTACCTTATTATTAACACTCGAGAACTTTATTTAAGTTTTTATACGAACATATGTTGTAGTCAGTGGCTGACTATAGTGGGAAATTTACGCATCGTTTCTTACCGTAAGGAATAGTGAATGTATAATAAATTTATATAGAACCCTATTATGGCCCACGTCCATGGAATGAGACAAGATGAGATTAATCTCAGATATTCGATTGAGATGCATTTGCAGCGCCTAATTCCAAAACCCCCTAAAACGGATTTGGAATTATTAGAGATTGGAAATGCAGTTTTATAGATTTTTTTGTCAATTTACATATTACTTCTCGCAAAAGCCACTTAAATTCATTGATATTGCATGTTCAAAATCAGGGTCAGTTCCAAAATACCTCAAAGCAAGCAGAGTATAAGTTGCTATTCCTCCTGAAATGAAATCAGCCAATCATAACGCTCGTTGATGTTAAAATTCAGTATGGCCGCCAAAACGATATACAGAATACAAATATTATATTACAGAATTGACTTTTTAGAAAACGCAGATATAAAAACAAACATTTTGTACATTTGCTTTCAAAATATACGTTTTTATCAATAACTCAAAAACACAAAGTCGTTTTAGGGTTTTGGAATTAGGCGCTACATTTCAGTATAAACGATGTACACGTGTTTAGATTTTGATCTGGAGATAACCTCTGAGATCAGTTTGAAATTGATAGAAAGTGACAAAAACTCTGCATAACGTTGAGTTTGAAACTATTTACTCTGAGTATTTAGACAAACAGACTGCTCGGCTGTTGGGAAAATTCAAATTCACCCAACTGACGAATAGAATATCAACGACCGATGCATTGATATTTGACATAAAACAAGCGTGACATGAGGCGCGAGATGGCGATTCTCAGAGATTTGGTGCACGATAGACTACGAAAGTCGAGAGTTGTCTTCAAGAACCTCATAGGAGCATAATCCATGTCTCAGAGATTGTATCGAGTCAAAAATTTTGGAGACGGGCTTTAACGACGTTAAAATTTTATTAACAAGATGTTGCATTGTTTTTTTTTTTGATTAAGAAAGAGATTATATTATTGACTAAAATTTTGTTATTTTTCCTCAATGCACCTGAAAAGCCGCAGGCTATTATAAAACGGTTCGTGTAAATACCATTACCGATGTATTAATGTGTTTGACAAATACTGGCTAAAGACTGCTGACTGACTGGGTTCCATACTTATCTAAGGAGCCGAAGTCAGTCCAGTCCAATTTCCACAGCATATGTTGAATAGACCGCACACACACACACACACACAACGTGCGCACACAGGTGAATAAGTTAAAATATATGGTCAAAAATATTTTTATAGTTGCATTAAAAATGACAATAATGAGGAGAGTTTTTCTATCAGTACAGAATAGTTAAAAATTCTTCTCTAGAAAAAAGATTATAGGATTTATTAAATTTGTATTAAAAAGCCATTATTAAGGCGAATTATTTTTAATAATAAAACTGGCCAAAAAAATGATTTATTTTTTGGTACCTGAAAAGCAAGAACTGATTTTGAATTTTTTTTATGTGCTGATTTCAAAAATACCTGGCTTTTTTTCGTATCAGCTCTAGTTTTTGAAATACAGGCTAATTGCTTTTGACAAAAGGCAAAAATAATGATATCTTTAGAGACCAAAATTTTAATTTCGTAACAAAAATTTAAATCTAATTAGTCAGTTTCAATTACTTGGTTTTACTTACCCATGATTGTAAAACTCGACATTCCTATATTTGGATAATCCCCACCACGAACTAATTAATAACTCGCTCATATTATCTCTGCCTAATCCGATTCAGTTTATTATCATTTTGTGTAATGTTTCGTCATTATTTAGTAATAAAACATTGAATTAAAACCATGGCATTCACAAGCAGACGTAGCTGTGTGAATCATCCAGACGTTTTTTGTTATGTTTTGTTTTGACAGAAAGTAGAAAATCTATTTCTGACTTTGTGAAAAGGGGTTTTCTGGTAAATCTCTTGGGCTCCACATTTTATACATTTTTAACATTTGTCATAGTGGACAATTGAAAAGCGAAAGTGCCTTAAGTTTGGAGTACCAATGGTTTGGAGGGAACCAAAAAACCAAGTATGAAGAACATCAGTGGTTGATTTGTGTCGATCTAAAAATGGTAAATTTCTTCCTTGGACAGCAAAGTAGATTTACAAAATATACTTATTTTTTACGTCTTTGAGACAGCAGAGCTAAGGACCAGCACTGGGTTAACAGAAATTGACCATTAAGAAATGGCATAATTCAAAGAAAACAAATCTTAATCAACGAAACTTTGGTTGCGAGAGAGAAAATCATATTTCCGCCCTTGCTATCAAGTTGGGGCTTATGAAGCAATCTGTGAAAGCTTTAAATCGAAATGGACTTAGTTTTGGCTATTTGACACAAAAACTTCCTGGGATTAGTACAAAAAATCTAAAAGCCGGAATATTAGATGGTCCTCAGATAAGGCAGCTTATTAAAGAGAAATTATAAGGCAAATTATAATTTACGTAAAAATAGTGGAAAATATGCTATCCAACTTTTCATATTCTCAGTTGTAATATGAGTATAAAAGTTCACTCCCTTCACATCCACTTAGATCGGTTTCCAGAAAACCTAGATGATTTTAGTGAAGAACGGGAGGAAAGATTCCATCAGGACATTAAAACTATGGAAGATCGATATCAAGGAAGATGGGATAGCCACATGATGGCTGACTGTCCCGGTAAACTCCATGCTAAAAAGTCGCATAAAAGAAAAAAATGAGGTGAAAAGTGGTGAAAGTATATTTATCTACTGTATGAAATAAATATTCAAATTGTAAGTTAAAAATAAGACGATTTTATTCTAAAAGAGACCAATATAGCGTATCTCAAAAACTAAATCTGATTGCTATTTTGGATTATGCACCCCAAAATTACCTAGAAACAGTTACAAAATTGCTGGAACATCAAAATCGGTGTGTGTTGCCCATTGTAATTAATGTTATATAAATAAAACAAGATTGCTATTCTGTGGTAATTCTATCCAAGTAACAGTTGTTTCGCCTTACTGAGGCATTATCACACGAATTGAATGTCAAACTTGAAATTTTCAAATGCTGAAACTATAACTTAATATTATTAATATAGTTTCTATTGTTTCGAGAGATGTAGATCTCTTATTGGCGGTTCAAAACTTTTAATTCAAAATTTAGGGTGGAGAGCTTTTTAAGATTACACCACCAAATGTTTAAGAAAATTTAGTTTTACAAATTGATGAGAAAGAACTGAATTTAATTAATTAATTGTGAGATTTTTGTCCCTTTCTACCAATCTCAAGTTGATCTTTGAGTTTATCTGAGATTTATCTCAACAACATTTCTGAAATTATCTCGATGCGGGCATGGGGTTTACCTGCCGATTTTCTTTAAATAAATGAATATATATCCTATAAAATATTTTGCTAAGAATTTTGTTATACGTTTATTTTATTTGGCTCACCCGTGTGCACCACCCGCCCGCCCCCGCCCCCAGGGGCCGCAGGGGTGTTCGGCGGCGCCTGGTATTTCCATATTTTATTATTGTTTCCCTTAATGATCGCCAAACACGAAATCGCACAATTCCCGAACTAAGTACAACTTTTAACTCGCAAGTTTAATGGCATCTCTTTGATAACTTCAAATGTTATTCCCGCGGTACAATTATCGAAGAAACAGCGCCGCACAATTTGTAAAAGTCGTCCGAGCTGAGGGGGAGACGATTCAATTTCCATTAATGGGTAATTATAATCAAACTGGAGATGGGTTATACAGAGTCATGAACAAGTAGTAGTAAGTAGTAAGTCAGGCAAGTTGTTGAATACGACGATAGAAGCAGAAGAATTTTAGCTGTCACCAGAATTTTTAAAACAGAAAACAACTTAATAATACAGAGAAAAGCATAAAAACTGGTTTGATAGAAAAACAAGAAGAAAATGCGACGGAATTTTACCTAACACCAGATTTTTTTAAAACACAAAAAGCGCTTTACAAACCAGTGTAACAGAAAAATGTTACAAATATAGTGAAACTCTTAAGATCTTATCCAGGTCTTATCCGAGAGACACGCACTCCTGGGCTCTTTATTATATTAATAATATTGTAATACACATAATGGTAAACCTTCATGAGACTGTGATTGTGACGATGATTGGTAACTAAGATTTAACGATTTAACTCGAAGAATGAGGTATAATCAGTTATCAATCATCGACACAATCTAACAATATTACAATCATAATAATGGTTGAAATAACCCCACATCTATTTTTTTTTTATTGACACGTCACTCTAATGGAATATATCATTTTCTTTAAAAATTTCTCTATGCGTAACCCACGGAAGAACATCTGGATATACACACAGTCTAATACCGCAAATAGACAATTCACTCCACGTATATATGCACCCCCAAAATTAATTTCTTTTATACCCTAAACTCTAGAATAAACTACATTTTCCATATATATAATATGTACCGGGAGGCCCAAAAAAAGTGAGAACATTTTGTAACCTGTGATATAATTACATCAAAATTAGTTTAACTATATCAACTATAGCTCAAATAGTTTACTGATTGACTTACTTACCTATTTACCTATATTACGTTTTATTTCTACAATTTTAGGTCGCCATCTTTGATTATTAATTTTCCCATTGTTTATATTTGGTTTTTTCAAATTGTTGCACAGAATGACAGAAATCACTGTAGAAGACCGTATTCTGATCAAAAATTTGCGAATTGAAAATGATCAAAAAGTTTCAAAACAAAGCCTGCGGTATAGCTAGATATTACAGCATAACTGGACATTTCAGCAGGACGGAGCTCCATCTCACACAGCCAGAAATACAATCAACCTTCTTCGCCGTGGGAATGTTAATTTCATCGAGCCAGGCATGTGGCCACCGAATAGCCCCCATTTAAACCCAGTAGATTATGCAATGTGGGGTGTTTTGATGATTTCTGATTAGCTAAATATTGTGCAAAAAAAATTACATTAAGAGTTATAATTAATTATAGTATGTTTTGAAATAATTATAGTGATGTTCTCACTTGTTTTGGGCCACTCTGTATATTTATTTCAGTTGTACTCACCTATGAAACCAGGCATGTTCAATTCGAATTTAATAACTCAAAGAATAAATATATTGATTGTTGTACATTACTGAACCATAAATATATATAAAAAAATGTTTTATCTCAGTAACGTGTCAAAATAAATATTTTAAATACAATTCAAAGTTTGGGTTCTATATATCAAATAAAAGCTTAACTCTCTCGTCTCGAAAGTAATAAGTAACTAAGTAATTGAGGATGAAGCGAGTTACAAATCATGCGCGGAGCGAGTTGTCGTTCGTAGTCTATTGAATCTTCTATGCGTAGCAACTAATGCACTTTTACCACGAAATCTCTGGAACACGAGAGTAAGCTTCCATCGCGTATACGCACTCAAATTTCACATCTATCCCTCCTGTTCCCTGTCCCACATCTTCTGAATCGCTTACCTAATCAATGCTTCACATAAACACATTCACACACGTCATTATTTTATAATATAAATGTAATTAAAGTTTTTTTTCAATTATATGAAATACTATAAATAGCTGGTGCATATATTGTATTATAAATCGTTGTATTCGGAAAATATTTATAATACAAATTAAATGTATTAATTAGAAAGATAAACATATAAAATCAATTTATCGAAAAAATATTGTTGTTTCTCTTCCTATCCGGAGAAATGCATTAACCGATTATGCTACACCAACACAGTAAGTTGACGACAAATTTTCGAACTTATGTGTTCGTTCCATTATTTGAAAGCAATATTCTTTATATTTACGGAATCTCAAAAACCTTCGAGTAAAATATGATAGGAAACTCCGTAATACTTTGATAATTCATTTTTATAAATTATCAATATATAAAGATCATTCTAATTAATACATTTTATTTGTATTCAATAAATCAAAGATCTATGTTCTGAATAATTACAACAACGCAATTAGAATGTGTTCTTAAAAATATATAAGTTGTATCGATGTGTCCAAAATTTAATAAAAAATAATTGTTAATTCTGACGTCTGCTATCGGTTTACTCAAAGGTATTTGAGATTCCGTATGAACAATTTAGATGGCTTTCAAATAATGGAACGATAGATGTATTAATTTGAAAAGTGTAATATATATATATATATATATATCTTTCTAATTAATACATTTAAACAGTATTTATAATATACTATAGGTACATCGTACGATATTCGGCTATTATTTAATTTAATAATATTTAGAACTGACCCGACAAAGACCGAGCGTAAACGATGTCGTGATGTACACGATGCCACCGAGCATAATCGGATCTGCCAGAATTTTTGGAGTTAGAACGGTGATTATGTAATTATTTTTTTAAATACTAATTAAATGTATTAACCATTATTATTACCAACTATGCTACAGCGACAGTATTTTTGTCGACAAATTTTCGAACCTGCATGTTACACTTTTCAAACTAATTCATCTATCGTTCCATTATTTGAAAGCCATCTAAATTGTTCTTATGCCATTAAAGCCATCTGAAATGTCTTATACTGTCAGTTCAGATCGCGTATAATGTTGAATCATAAATTTAGAAGTTATCTTTGTATTTTATGAGGAAACCAACCGATATGAACCGATCTTATAATATCTTATCTCTTTATAAAGCGAAAGATAACGCACAATAATATGGCATCTGCTTATCTCTCTTTAGAAAATCAATTAATATAGATTTATTAATAACATATCATAATCAATACCACCGCATTATTCAATAAGTGGCTGTAATAATTTAATTATGATTTTGTTTATAAATATGTTTTATATAAGCCGTGTAAATTACAATACAGTTGTTTGAGGTTATATAAGTCCTTCAAGAATAAATCAAAATATTTTATACTATACAAAATATAATCACAATATTTAAAAAAGACCTCAAATATATTACTAAGTCATTGTATTTGAAATCAATGTTATGAAAATAATCTGAAAACTTACATGGTTGTACGAGTTAAGCGCTTGAGAATAGTTTCCATTTTTCAAGTGTCCCGCCGCCTCGTCGGAGTGAATCTTCGCTTCAGTGAAGTCGAGAACCTTTTCGTCTTTCGCTGCTTTTTTCTTCTGAACTTTTCTCGACTTGGGCGCCATCTGAAGGGGAAATAAAAACACTGCAGGAAAAGTCGATAACTAAAAGAAAATTCGACGGGTTGGTGTCTTTGCTAAAATACTAGCGGATATGGATAAAACCTTCGTAAAATATCAAAAGAGGGCCTGATAAGATTTATATTCAAATTAAAAATTATACGTAGTTCAAATATTGAGATATCGTTTTTAAAATAGCAATAATAACATATTATTTAAAAACTTTTAAGAAATGAGTAGCCTCATTTTTTAGTAATTAAATAATAATACAACATTTAAATTAACATCATTACGTAATTATCTGCATAGCATCAATAGAAGGGTTCATGTTTATTTGTGTTAGTGACAATTCGGTATGAAGTTTTATACTATATTCTACCTTAAATAAATTACTGTAAAAGTGTATTAAAGTATTTTTTATGCCAAAACGGGTTGTTTGATAGTTAGTTAAAATATATTTACTTCCCGAAAGTACATCCCGTAGTAAATTCATTTTTTTCTCCTATATTCAATAGTAAAAACGAGAATCGATAGTTAAATATGGCGAACTTCTCACAGCTGTTTCAAAAGTCACCTAATACATTGATACTTTGAAAGTTGCAGTGTATGTCAATTAATAATTCAATATCCCGCTATTTTAGTGATGAGAGTTTGTCCAATGATGATCTCGTTATTTAATATACATTATTACACATAATATGAAAAAATTTCACCATCAAAGCGATTGGAAAACTGATGTATGATGCTTTAACCAACAACCCGCTAAGGATTTTTACTACGGGCGTTAGTAAATAGTCACTACTGATCACGCAACCGGCCCTAAGTGACTAAATAAATAAACTTTGAGACACATAAAAAAATATTTCTTGATAAAACTCATTTAAAGCTATTTCTTAATTTTCATTAATAATTCACATTTCCTCATAGTGCTATTTTCGTAACTCACTTCAACGGAGTAACTAAGCTAAACTATAACGCTGATATCTCACGATGTATTCTTCTGTTCTGGCACAATTCCGGCTTCATCCACACTCTACATATTCTAATGGACAGGACTACCTGCAAGTAATTGGTTTATCTGATCACGCTAAATCTGGTGTCATTATCATTCGCGTCATATATCTTTCATACTATCCTGACCTTATTCATTCATACCAAGATGAGTAATGACAAACTACTAATTTTTTAAAATTCTGCTAACTCTGACGTCAGATTTACTGCTTTTTATTTATTATTTTCTCTATTGTAGAAGGTTTTTAACATATTCCAAAATAACTAACCATGCTAAAATAATTACGGGGAAAGTAATGTGGGAAACATCCACCAATTCATTCAACATATATTTAGATATCTATCTGTAGAACCAGCGTGGTTTGATTACATAGCTCCCATTCTTTGAATTACGAGTACATTATCTGCTAAATGTATGTACAGCATATAGTACTATCTTGTATTATCTTGTTTTACATGAAATTGTTTAGCATTGTTATCATATGTTAATTTTACTATACCTTAAAAGAGGTTACGGGAAAATAAAATTACATACAATAAGAACAATGTGTTTGTCTACAGAAATGGTAATATTCTTGATATATTATTGGAACAAACACAAATGAATACTTCTTGTATTATTCTATTGTATGATAATAAAAAAATAATTTCTATCTGAAATCCAAAACTATTTTTAGATTTATTCTAGGTTTCATATTATATTAATCAACAGTCACAAACAAAAGCGAAAATATATTTAAATAGTTAATATTTTTACAAAATAGTATGTTTTTTTCTTTTTTACCTTTAAAATGAATTCTTAATTAAGTGAGTTTATCGATTTACTATTTTAAAGTATTGTACATTTTTAATACTGTATTTTTTTTTACCTTAACAATTTAAATATGTATCTACAGAGAAGTTTTCATTTTTGTTCATTTGATTATTGTTTAATATAATATATTTATAATTTTATTTTAATTTTCATTAATTCAATGTACCTGCGTTAGTTGAAATAATAAATGAACACACATTATGTTTAAAAAAGTGTAATAAATAAATCTCGTAATTTTCCTAACGATTAATAATTCCTTAAAATAAATAACATGTGTTATTTGATATACAAAATAATGCTTTAGTGGCGGAGTTTGGCTGGAGGGAGTTTGCGTGAGTTATCCGATGTATGATTATTGTTTTCTGACACCTCAGAAAGAAAATCTTCGACGATCACAACCAAAGAGTGACATCAAGATGCAAATGCACCAAGTGTACAAAACTGTTAACTTCTGTTTACTTCCAATACTCTTGTATGGACCTAAAACGTGCACACAGTACCGAAGACATATTAAAGCTCTGGAAAGGCACCACCAACGATGTTTAAAAATCATGCAAATCTTTTTGAAGGTAAAAAACATTCAAGTTGATTATTCAAGCTTCATGCTTTATATTCAGTTTTTTGTTGCTAGCTGCGTCATGCACAACTACGTTTAGTTTATTTTATAACCTATAAAATTAAATTAAATCTTCTGATATATAAATAAATAAATTGGGAATGTTTGAGCACGTCATCCAAATGTTTGTGTAGGCGGCTAGTATTTTTATTCGCGGTTTCGTTATCCGCGGCATGTTGCCGTAACGTAACCCCCGCTAATAAAGAGAGATTGCTGTATACAGAATATTATTTATTATTGCACGATAATATACTCGCATTATTTACAATGTCTTGTTTAGAAAACTTAATAGTTATTTTTGGCCTCAAATAATGTGATTTACTTTTTCAATTGAAAACTGAAATGTTTTGCCTAAATACGCACAGTTCATTATGAACATTTTCCAGACGTGAATATTACCTTTTTGAAAAGGTTAAAGATATAAATAGAAATCCGCGATATTCCCGACGTGCTCCTGCGGATATGCAACCATCATAATAGCTCCTAGCCTGGGAACTTAGCGTTGTCGTGCTATGATAATAAGGCTCTGTAGATCCTATCCGTTACGTGGTGAAACCTTTTATATCTCTGTTTACCGTTTAGTTAATGCGCCCATACATTTATTATTCGTGGAACATGATAACTGATTTAAAATAAATAAGTTGTTTTAATCTTTAAAATCTTGTTGATTTAGCAGTAAGATATTATCAAATAAATGGTCAGGGGTTTGAGCGTCATCCCAGGATACCGTCAAGTTAATCGTATTTACATACAAATGTTCAGCAAAGTTTAAAAATATAATAAAAAAAATAGTGATGTGATATGTATTTCGTGTATGCATCTATATTAATACAAAAATAAGGTGGCTTTCGATTATGTGTGAAAAGAAAGGATATTTCTCTCGAACTTTTTTCGCTCGGGCCGATATTAACAGAGTTACAAATTTTAAAATTTGTAAACAGTAGCCATTTTAAAAGAAGATGGCAGTTCAGACTGGCAATTATATTACCTAAAATTTTTACAACGTTAATTATTCAGAAAACTTTGATTAAATCTGAAAGGAACTATGAGAGTTTTCATATCCACAGAATTCGTTACATCCTATAAGTATATATATATGTAATACGATGTGTAATTGGAGGCTTTTCAGACAATTTGTATAACTCGTGGATGCATCTTATCTGCCATGCACTATTCTTCTGCATGGTTCAGAAAGTTCGTGTAATAATCGTCGTCCCAATAATACGATGTGTAATTGGAGGCTTTTCAGACAATTTGTATAACTCGTGGAAGCATCTTATCTGCCAAGCACTATTCTTCTGCACGGTTCAGAAAGTTCGTGTAATAATCGTCGTCTCAAAAATTTCTGGAATATTTTCATTACTTTTCGTCAGTTTTCCGTGTATTTTGTATTTTTTTATGATTTTGTAAAAGACTTTTCTGTAAATTTTTTACAACAAAAGTGACGTACGAAAAGTAACAAGTACGATAACAGCTGATGATGAGACCACCCCTGTCGACACTGCATATCGATTTTGGGCAGAACTGACTTATGAATGCTACAACGTTATATATCTTCTTGGCCGTCGAATGGTATATTAAACAACCAGACATATAAAATAAATAAAAATACTATTAAACACGATTTATAAGTTAGCTTCCCTGCAATAACACTGTATATCATACAAGATGCCATAACTTAAAATAAGGCGTACAATTAACTTTCAGGTGTCCAGTGTTCCCGATCATTTGGCTACAAGCATGGATCTTACAATTGTATTAAATAATCACAGTTCTTTTTCCTTACATTGATAAAATTGTAAAAGTATTATCAAGTTTATTTGCTAACAATTAAAGAATTTCTCTCAGGCACGAGTGCATGGTCACCTTTAGCGTAGACCATAGACCGAAACTAAGGAAATATAACATTTTTTTAGCTTACGTAACGCGCTGCGACAACTCAACGTTCTTAGACCGCCACGTACCTACTGTCAAAAGTTTTTAAAACTTTCAAGTTCGTGTTTTGTGTACCTACGTTTCAGCTGAACATAACATTAAGAACGAACAAGCAATCTCGCTTATTAGCGAATAACTTTAAAATTATGTTTCTTTGTATTACTACCATAAACTTGATTTAAACTTTCTCAATAATTATTATATCACTATTAAAAGTTACTATGTTTTAGAAAGAATTTCATTTCACTACCTATACCAATCAAACAACAATATATATAACAAGCGGAAAGGCAATTGGCTTTAGCTATTGTTTCCGTAGAGTCCATATTTATATAATGTATTAAATAATACAATATATAGGGTGGTCAGCGAAAAATTTCAAGATTAAATTGTAATTGCTCGTAAATCATCAGGGTGAAGTAAGTGGAAGGGGTATTGTTTAACGCGCGTGATTTGATGATTTGCCAGTCGCAATGAGTCACTGGTCGGGAGCACCGCGCGTTTGCGGTTGAGCAATATTTAAAGTGCGGTGATTCATTGGTTCGTGCGCGTCGCGCTTTTTGTACTTAATTTAATATTCGACGAGTAAGTGATGGCCGAGCACGCAACTTATCTGGTGTAAGATTCAAAAGTTCAGACAAGAAGGGTCAATGGATAACCAAACTTCTCCGGGACTATCAACGTCGGCAGCGACGCCAGAACATGTGACTCAAGTTCGACGTGAAATTATGCGCAATCCGCGAAAATCGATAAGGAAGATTGCAGCCTGTACTGGAATAAAAAAAATTAACAGTGCACGTTATTTTGAAAAAAAAACTGCAGTTTCACACATACAAACTGCAAATCGTGCAGTTTCTCAACGAAAATGACTATTCTTTACGTGAAACCTTAGCGAGAACGATGCTGGAACGTTTTGCAACAGCAAAAACGCTTGGAAACATTTTGTTTACTGACCAAAAACGACAGAGTGGTGTGCATTTTCTGCCCGAGGGATAATTTGCCCTTAATTTTTTAACCAACGAGTGACAGTCAGTGAATTGCTGAATGATCGACGAGTTTTTGGTACCGCAACTGCAGCTGTTTCCCGGGTTCAACAACAGAACACAATTTCAGCAAGATGGGGCTACTCCACACATAGCTATAGTTTCAATGTAGAAGTTGAGCGGAATTTTTTCCTATAAATTAATCAGTAAGTACGGAGAAATACCCTAGGCACCTCGGTCACTGGACCTTACACCGTGCGACTTTTTTTTGTGGGGATACTTGTTGATTTTTGTGGGGTCAAGAGATTACGGCAACAATCCTCTAACAATTCAGGTCCTACAAGAAAATATGCGCCGTGAAGTTGCCGCCATTGAACTAATGCTTTGCTCTCGCATGTTCGCAAATTTAAGAGTCCGATTACAAGATTGTCTCGAGATAAATGGACGGCATAAACTCCATTTCGTATAAATAAAATATTAGAATAACACTGTAGTCTTTATTTTTATTTCATATTTAACTTGATAATTTTCCGCTGGACATTATTTTGCATTTAATTTCCAGTAAGAAAACATAAAATATTAATAAAATGAGACACATTGTATACATATGTACATCTAGAGTTGTGTTAAATTAACATGTCATGTCAGAATGTTATTAAGCATAAACACTAAGATTATAGTGAACTTAAAGAAATGAAATAATATAAACAGGTATAAAAAATAATTAAAAATCTTAAAGAAGTACGATATTTTGTGTAAAATTGTTTTGAACTGCATTGCTAAAATAATCGAGTAATGAAATCCATGAATTATTCAGATGACAGATATTTTCGTACTGTAATGTAAGTGTACTGAATATATAAAATAGAAAACAAGCCTCTACGGCTCAGCGTCGAATATATCCGTCGCAGAAAACTTTCCACCACGACCAGCGTATGTATTAATTACGTCACAACGTAATTTATCAATCTGACACGTTTTGTATTTTATTTTTGTTTTATATAGCGACACCTACCGGAGACCTTACCAAATGATCCAATGGATGCATACGTCAGAGTAATATTATAATATATGTTGTCATAATCCTCAACGTCAAACTACAGTATATTTTATCCGTAACAGTAATCGTGAATTACAAAACAGTATATAAAAGTAGTCAAATATAGATGCATCAGTCAAAGTCATCTCTTTTAAATCCTTAGCAAATTTTTCCACATATTTTCATGGTATTGTAGCTACGATAACCTGCGTTAGCAACCATCCATAGAATGCCATCTATGAATTAAAACTGAATGAATCATTGTACCATAGATATGTAAACAGTGACTATCTCAGTAACTGGTTAACTGTTATATTTCTCATATGTGTTCTTACTACAATACGCATACCCCCTAAAACACCTACCCCGCCATCAAAACTTTGCATAAATCAAATAATTTTCAAATGCATTGTAATTAAGGTTACAGTCTAATTGATTGTATTATGTATTACATTAAAATCAATACGTATCGTATATAAAGTTGAATGTATGTCTGTCTGTCTAGTATGTCTGGTCTGTCTGTCTGTTCTATATACTCTTTGACCGCAATCTAAACACCTACCCCGCCATCAAAACTTTGTATAAATCAAATGCATTGTAATTAAGGTTTCAGTCTAATTGATTGTATTATGTATTACACTAAAATCAATACGTGTCGTATATAAAGTTGAATGTATGTCCGTCTGTCTGGTATGTCTGATCTGTCTGTCTGTTCTATATACTTTTTGACCGCAATCTAAAGCAAAATTTTGCATACTTACTTTTTAGGACCTCGTGTAAAATACAGGAACCATCACCCTGACCTGCCTATCACTTAAACACGATATTAATTTTAATTATATTGAATTCCATCTATTCCAAATTTTGCTCAATTGCATTGCAATTGTTGTGAAAAAAATGTTGTGTACTAAAATTTTAATACATAGTTTGTTACGCGTAGAAAAAAGACTGCATTTCTGTGTTATCGTAATCTTTTTTGGGTGCTGATTGTTCAACCTTCATATGATTTTAATTTACTGATAATTATTGTGAAGAGATTCGTGTTTTAGAGGATTCAGGATTACTCGGTCAATAAAAACTCAGGTTATTTCACGTTAGATTTATTCCAGAGAACTGGTTCTAAAATATTCACTGTGTCATTATATAGGCAGATCCACGACTTACGTGCTATTTATGCGTGTGGCGGACGTGACATAAATAGGCCGTTACACTGTATCTATGAAGATGTGTATAACGTGGGAATTCGGTTGCGAGTACATAGAAATACAACTTTTAGCCGTTTAAATGCGTAATGTGATATATATAGTTTGTAAATATTGTAAAATATTATTTTATTGTTATACTCAACCTAATCAGATCTGCAGCGTGACGACATTTCTCTGAAAGAGTTAGAGGACTAATCGTTATTCTCTTTATTTTAATGACATTGGATCCTTGAATGCGATCCGTAAAAATAAAAGTAAAAATGAAAAGGCACAAAATATTTAATATTATCAATGTAACGCTTTTCTGCATCGAGCTTTATTTTTCCCTGAAGGGTAAAGAATAAGTCTAGAAACCAACCCTCATAAAAAATACTTACACGCTATTCGGTAAGAAAAAAGTTTTGTTCGTATATCATGGACGTAAATTACACATGTGTCAACCATAATGACAGAAAAAAAGATATTAAAAGTTAGTAAAGTGCTTGCGGTGTACTGTAGAAGTCTTAAATGTGTAATAAATATTTAACGAATTTTATTATGCTGATAAGTATTCCGTAGATTTGAGGAAAGAATGTAAATCTGATCTTAGGATAGTGATGTTAAAGCTTGTAAAAATAATGTTTTAAATGTGTTGTTACAATGAGGTAGAGCAGATACTGACAGTCAACTATTGTATATTATGAAATAACTATTAAACTGTATTATGCGTACTCTTATAATAATTATAATTTAATTTATTTCATTATAATGTTTAATCGTATATATTTTCAGGAGAACACATTCTTATTGTGAAGTTGTAATTATTCAGAACAGACGGTCTGTGATATTTTAAATATGAATTAAATATATTAATTAGAAAGATATACATATAAAATCGTTGTAGCGCTACCGGGATTCGAACCTGGATCTATTTCTATTATCTAACTATGCTACGGCGACAATATTTTTAGCGTCTGCTATCAGATTACTCAAAGGTATTTGAGATTCTGTAAAAGTAAGGTAGATGGCTCTTTCAAATAATGGAACGATTAAATGTATTAATATCAAAAAGGTGACATATAGGTTCGAAAATTTGTCGCTAAAAATATTGTCGCTGTAGCATAGTTGGATGATGTACCTTCCCCGGTTAGGAAAGAGATCCAGGTTCGAATCCTGGTAGCGCTACAACAATATTTTTCGATGAAATTGATTTTATATGTATATCTTTCTAATTAATATATTTAATTAGTATTTATATATTTTCATTTAGCTTTATCTTGTATATGCTTAAATTTTATTTATACATATTGTACTGCACATTAGTATTTTTATTCTCTGATTTAATATTTTTTCACTTTTACTTAGCCTTGTATGTACCTTAATTTTGTATTTAAAATGTGTTTTAGGTAACTAGGTAGTTATTCAATGAGTTAATTTGATTTGTGAAATATGATTTGTTTGTCGATTTGCCTTAAAACAGACTTGCCTAGTTGGGTAATACATTTTAAAAAGTTGTTTTAAAAAATCTATATATAACAAATTGTTTAAGCTATATATTATATGTGCCTAGGAAATAAATAAATAGAAAGTAAGATTAAGAAAGGATCACTTAGATGGTTTGGTCATGTAGAACGGATGGAGGAGAGAATGGTAAGAAATACGAGTATATATGACGCAAGTGTTGATGACACTAGAAATAGAGGACGTCCGCGTAAGACTTGGCACGATCAGGTAACCAAGATACTGAAGGATGGCCGTGTTAGAAGCCTCGATAATCAGAGACTTTGTATGAGAGGATGTATAAATGTGGATGGAGAATTGTGTGTCAGTAACCCCTCGGAGAAACGGCGTGTTTGTTAGTTGGTTAGTTTAGATTTAAAATCAATACTATCAATTGCAGAAGGTTTAATAATGTAACTTGCGGAAAATTGATATGCACTTTCATTTGTAATTACACAATCTGCGTTGTAAAAAAGGTGTACTCAATTGGAATATGAGAGAAAATTAGTTATTTAATATTACGATTGTTCTGACCGCAGTTTCTAGATGAAGCAATAAAATCCTTCCCATGCTTTCCATACAACCCCTAGAGAAAGTCAGCCCCGATGCGCACTCAGTCTCTCAATCAAGCCAGCCTTTTCAACCCCCGTTTCTTTAATAAATATTGATATAACCCGATAATAGCACATCTCATGTGACATTTTTTAGTTAGATTTCGATAGAAATGCTACTATTATAATTGCAGTTAAGTCTCACGACTTCCGGATAATTTCAATATTCGTTTCTACGGTTATGAAATTTCAACCATGTAAACATACCCTTAAAATTTAAATTAAAAATATACATAAAGTAATTCAAGACAATCGTTAAAACGAATAAATAAATCATATATGGAAATAAAACAATAAACTTGTTTTTTTTGATTCTGCTCGTTTAATTTACTTGAGACGCGTTTCGCCTTGTGAGAGCATTATCAATCTCTGAAGTAAATTAAACGAGTAGAATAAAAAAATATAAACGTCACAGGAGTAAAATTGTGTAAACAATAATTAACAAATACGAGTAATATATATTTTTTAAATATTTATCGCAAGCACGTTGTAGTTATTCATTTATATAATAAATAATTCATTAATTTTGTTTTTAACCACTGAGTTAATTATATTCACCAACCGGTTTCGGAAAATACACTTTCCTTCATCCGGGTGATAAAAACAATATTTATGAATGAAAAATGAGAGTTTATATTAATTTATTTAGTTAGGTTATGTTCCGAAAAGGTATTTTAATATTAAATCATTTAAATGATCTTACCGAGAAATATTTTTTCACACGATGACGAAAGATGTGAAAATTGCCTTAATGACATTAATTAAAAAAATAAATTAATTAAATCGCTAGAACGATTTGACATAATATGTCATAATTTGACATAATATATTATATGGTTTTAGTTTTTGACATATATAACAAATTTTTAAATAATCTATATTTTAATTTACATTACTTTAAACCTTCAGAAATGTGATATATAATACAATATAATACTGTAATGTATAATATAAGAATATGTGTATTTTTTTTGCATGTATAAACTTGGGCGTCATGCATTTCGTACAACACGTAATGTACACCAATCAGGGGGTAAAGAACTACTTTTAAATAAACCGTGCGATGTTGGTAAGCATTAAAGATTAAAAGGGCCCATGGTGTCCTGCTACTGTTGAAAATGACGAATTGAAAGCTTCAGTGGAAGAAATCACGCAAGGAACAACCAGTACTGATTGATCGAAGAAGACTCATCCTACTTCACGACAACTTTCACTTTTCTAACTATTTGCGACAAAAATTCAATCACAGAGAAGCACCAAAAAACGCCATTAAAGAATAATATTTACGTAATACCCGAGTTTTATTCTACAAGCGTAAATAACATTTTAATCCTTTGACAAAAATGTGTACAATCAAATAATTTTACTTTGATTAGTAAAGTTTATTTATGTTTATGGTGTGATTAACTGAATTTAATTGGTAATAAAAACTAATTACAAACACGTAGTGGTTATTCATTTCAATAACAAATAATTCATTGTCTTTGTTTTTAACCACTGTGAGCTAATTATATTACCATAAATTAAATTAATCGATTAGAAAGATATACAGAAAAAATATTTAATTGCTACCGGAATTCGAATTTCTTCTTATGCGGGGAAGCATGTACACCATTAAAATACCACATAATAAATAATGTTCTAAAAATGCATCTTCACAAAATAATTTGTTCTCTTTAAAAACTAATTATATCTACTAACCACTTTCGAAATATTTTTTGTTTTCTTCATCAAGGTGATAAAAAATTAACTAAAACCGTAACTATGTCAAATTGTTATTATGTACATGTGAATATAATTAAAGGCTCCATGGCGATTTATCCCCCGACAGTTGATCCCTCGGACAGTTTATAACTCGGACGGTCGATCCCTCTGCCAATTATTCTCCCAGATAATTGAATCCGTGAATGTTATAAATAGGGTGGGAGCAAATTTATACAAATATTGCTCTCGTACGAAATTACATATAATTCTAGATAATTAATAATGTTTTCGTATTTACAATAAATCATATTTATGTTAAATATTATTACTTTTACTAATTGTGATGAACCAATTTTAATTTATTGTTTTAACATTTTAGTTCAGTTTTTAATTTTATTTAAATTTTAATATAATCAACTTAAAATATAATGTAAATAATTATAAAACCATCATTTATTTAAATTAGACGGTTTAAAATATAATTGTATATTAATTTCATAACTGAAATCTGATTTATTTATTCCGCGGATGCTGGTATTTACGAATATAAATAGGTACCTACTTGAAAAAACTTAGGGGGAACAATTGTCCGGGGGATTTATTGGTAGAGGAATCAACTGTCCGAGGGATCAACTGTCGGAGGGATCAACTGTCGGAGGGATCAACTGTCGGAGGGATCAACTGTCGAAGGGATCAACTGTCGGAGGGATCAACTGTCGGAGGGATCAACTGTCGGAGGGATCAACTGTCGGAGAGATCAACTGTCGGAGGGATCAACTGTCGGAGGATCAATAGTCGGAGGATCAATAGTCGGTGCATTTAATTAAATCATAGTAGGTAGTTAAAAACAAAGTTATTGATTTATTTATTACTAAAAATATATCTGAAAATATTATTTATTTAACATTCGTATATCTACTTATTGTTTTATGTATTTGACGGAATTATTTGTACGTTTAACACTAAAATTGTCTTTTTTATGTTCGATAATAAAGCGTTGCCTCGCTGAGGCAATAAAATGAAGAAAAAAACTATGCTTTTAGAGCTATATAAATGTCATACAGAAAGTGCCTCATATCGTTGATTGTTTACGGCGAACTTTTTAAATGACCACACCGAGCTCAGATAAGGAACGTGGTAATTAATATCAAAATAAAATGTCATTTATTTATAAAATATCTTTTAGGGTTTCAGATACTTTCGTGAATAAAAGACATAATGTAAAATCAAAAGATCAATCTGTTATTCCTTTGATAGCGTTTTACAAATGATCAAATTTTTATAAATGATAAATAATTATACTAATTTGTTATATTTTAGTAGCATTCAACGTCTGAACATTAGGTAATGTAGTCACGCGATGTTATTGATATTTCGCTTTTGGTGGTGCTCATATTTCTTCGTTATAAGAATATTGCATACAAGCGATGTATATTTTTCTGCCAATATTTTTATGATTCCACCCTGAGGTTATTACCAATTACTACCTTATTTTCAGAGGGAATAAACCCTACAAGGATTAAATGCTGCGTACCAGAATCAGGGCCGGATTTACACTCGAAAGGGTCATGGGCTCCAACATATTAGGGGCCCAAAAACTTAACAAACGCGTTACATGTATTATATCATTCCTACGTAGTTAATAGTTATGATATCAGTTTTTCTTCTTCCATGGCACTACATCCCAAGGTGGGATTTGGCCTCCATAAATGCTCTCAATCGACTTGTATCCCTGGCCACTCTTCTTCAGTTTCCGAACTTTTCCATCCTGCTCCAGTCCTATTCTACATAGTAAGCCCGTACCTGGCATTATTTCAACATGGCCAGCGCATCGCAGTCTTGGGAGCGATATAATCTTACGATTGTTTCTTGCTCAATTAAATTTTCGAGGTCACGTTTCATTTTTATTCTGTAAGTTCCATTTTTAAATATAGGTCTCTAAATTTTTCTTAATATTTTGCGGTGAAAAACAGCTAATATGTTTTCTTTCATTTTTATAACTAATGATAATAATATCAGTTAAATAAAATTAATATAAAAATTTTTCTTGAGAGGTAACTGTACACCAGGCCTCCTGCGTGACAGGTGGGCATGCTTACCACTATATTACCGAGATACACATACACACACATACAAATACATACTTTTATAAGGGTCATTTAAAAATATTATATTTTAATACTGGCTTTCTACAAACTTCACTCTTAATTATTTTTATTTATAAATTTAAAATTTATTATAAGTAATAAAATTTGATGTTGAGTGTGTATATCAACAATATAAATCAAAAATCAGCACTGCACACTCATAGATAACTTTAATGGCGGAGTAGCAAAATGGTAGACTCACATGTTAAGCGCTCGCTTAACAGGTATCCTCAAGATCTTTTTAATTTCAACAAGTTTTCAGAGGCGCCGGGTATCGATCCCGGTGCCAGTAAAGGTACAAATTAAACAAAGGTTAGATAATATAATAATGTGTAAGGAGATTTTTCTAACGTGTTAATTCTAAAGCAGAAAAATAATTGAATAAACATATTCTACTATAAAAAAAACGTATTTTTATATAATACTGTTTTTTTTTTGTTCGCAAAAATAAAAAAATGTATTATTTTTAACATTTCAGACTGTATTGATATTAGAGCATTAAAGCAAACATAATTTTAATGATTTTGGCCAACGTGATGCGAAAATATAACAATGTGAAAAATAAATAACCTTTCGCCCGCATTCTGGTGAAAATACTGAGGCCCTAGACTATAGCTTTTATAGTCTAACTGTAAATCCAGCCCTGATCAGAATTGTGTGCGTGATTTGTCGAACACTACTTTCTTCGTGATAATTTCCGCTTGGGAAATAATCTTCTGGAAAAAACACACCGCCTTACGTGGCAGCAGACACTCAATATTTTAAACTAAATGAACCTGAAAAGGGATAGCTTTTTGTGCTTGTATGGTGTGTGACGTATGCATGTCTACTGATAATCAACCAAAACATCCCGACCCTACCACCTCAGAAACATAGCTAAAAGATACCTAAATTAACGAGTAGAATAAATATTCAATACATAAAAGTAATATTATTAATTTCTATAGTTATTTTCATAATGTCAATATTCGTGTCAAAGAACATCTTCAATATTTAAACAGTAATGATTTCTCAGAATTTTCCAACCATATTATTGAAAAATACCATTTTTGTAATAATACCACAGGGGTTAATATCCTCCGTAAAAACGGGTTTGGCCTCTGGTTGGACAATTTAGAAGCCCTTAAAATAAAAAAGGTAATAATTAAAAAGGTAACACCAACTCTTAATAACCAAATTAATTTATCCATTAGCCTCGTATTAGGTATGTTTCCTTTAAAATCAATTTAATATACATCAACACTGTATTTTTCCATCCCTTAATGTTCCGTTTATCTGTATATGTATTCTGTCTATCTTTCGCATATAATTTTATATTCTGTATCCCTTGATGTTCTATTTAACAATGTATGTATTCTGTCTCTTTCTTTCACATGTAATTTTATATTCTATCTCCCTCTCTGTGCACTCTTTTTGTATTTATGATCAGTTTTAAATACGTCCTAATGAAGCTTGAAATCAGCGAAACCGGTTGACGTATAATAAATTTCGTGGTTTCGTACAAAGTTATTGTTATTTTATTTAATATTAATAATATTACTTTAGAGCCAAACATTGTGAGAATGGAAAATGCAAATGCTAAATATTTCCTTTTATTGTGTCATATGTTCCAGGCAAACTATTCCATGTATCAAATATGATTGTACATGAAAATATGAGGTGGAGTTGAAGAGTCGGAAATGGCTATGAAAAGAGCCGCGGTCTGCCGTCCCCTGGGTTAGTCTTATGGCCCGTGTCCACGGAATGAGACACGTTGAGATAAATCTTGGAGATTTAGTCGAGATAAATTTTAGTGCCGCGTATTGAATTGGTTATAGATAAACAGCTATTATTATAGAAGAAAGAAATTAAATCTTATTTCATTTATATTTGACATCTTAAAATGTTATTTGTTCAGCATTGTACTTTGCGTAGAAATGTTCTAGATGTGTAGAATTTTTAAGCTAAAATTTTGACGTACACACAACTAGTGTTGTGGCTTTTCGGACAGTGAATTTCTAAAAAGTGTCAAAACCTGTGTTTAACGTTTAGGTACTGAATAAAATATGTACTCTTCACGGTAAGAAACTTTGTCACTTTATCGAAATGTATTTTTCGAAATTAATTTCCAATATTTTTAAAATCTTTTTTGGAAAAATCTAGACTGAAACGAGTTATTTAACGACTTCTGCGTTATTTTTGTATTAATTATTAGGTATTATGTTAAAGAAGATTGAAAAATGAGAGAGAAAATAATTAATGATATGTACGACACGAAGAACCCACGCGCCACTGATATCGTGACACATTAACGAAAGTCTTTGTCAACATTCAACCTGTTTTTAACGTTAATTACATTAAATAAATGAAAGCAACGAAACGCAAAGGAACATTTAGAATCCTTGAGCTAGATAGTTGCTAAACAAATAATGGACGGTAAAACATCCGTTCCGATACCTAGCTAACAATACTTAGCGCAAATGAATAAATGTCGGCTTCAAAGTTTACAGCGGCTGCTTTCACAGCTAGCGACAATACAGCATGCTTTAAAAAATTCAATGATATAACAAAACAGAGCGATTTCTATCGACAGTAGATAAAATGTTTAAGTGCTTTTCCTATGAGCCCGGGTGCAGTGTTAAAATGTAAAATATACACCTTGAAGGATTGATTAACTGACATTATGATATTATTAGTAACAAGGGTATTTAAAACTCTTGGCTTTTTTCTATTATCTGGTGGATGTTGAGAATTCGCTTTCTCGTTCCTTTTCCCTTCGAGAATCCTGCCTGCTTTGCCGGTATTTATAAATTGAGGTAATGATTCAGACTCTGTTAAGTATAGTCCTATTTGGAAAAAATATACTGCACTTAGTGACTAAACTCTATGAGAAACGATTTTTTTAAATGAATAAAACAATTTCATGAAATGCGAAATTAGTTTTCTTTATTGCTCATTTCTATCGTCGCTAATGGCCGTGTCTACGATAATATCTCAATGAGATTTTGATCTCTGAGAGTTTCTAAAGGTACGTACATATGTACTGGATACGTCATTCTACTCCGCACGCACGTTATTTACCATTGGTTGCTCATTTCTCTCTTTCGTTTTCATAGATAGCATTGTCTAATGCCCATCAAATCTGTCATGAAAAACGGGGTCTCCCACAATATTTTGTTAAATATTTGGTTGCCCGAGGATTTTAAATACAGTATAATATGATAATATGCACATTTAAGAAAGCAAATAAGGCGAAAAACTTCGATTTAATTATTTCTGTAAGATTAGACAGAACAATAATTCTACAATACTCTTCAAGTACATTGGTACCGTTAGGGCAACTTTTGTAACAGAAAATCAATCATTCCGAAACAAATATTCGTTTACATTATTTATCTGTTTTGTATAAGTTATTTGAAGATTGATTTGTCGAATACACTGTCATGACCTATCACGTGCAGCCGGGCATTACATCAAAAGTTTGTATAAAAAACTTGGAATAGAAATCTGAAAAAGCCGTCCTTCAAATTATATATTGAAATACTCCGTCACTACCCGAAAGTTGTCGTTTCGTTCATTCAATTTTTGGCTTTTATCGGTCCGTGAAAAATTTTTTTTTTAGAAGAAATATTTAAGAATACTGACGTTGAACATTGACATTGAAATGACATCACTGAGATGAATGAGAAGGAAAACGAGAATGCACGGTTGAGGTGATGAAGACTGAGATTGCTTAAAACATTGCAAGATCAAGGCAATGAGGATTGTTTAGAAGATTGCAAGATTGTGAGATGCTAAGGATTGAAATATTTCAAAATTTTCGTGATTAACTTTGTAGAAGTCTATTGTAATTAATTTTTAAAAAACGAGTCGAAAAATGAGTTTTTTTTAAAGTTATTTATTAAGGATTGAGATAGTTTAGAAGATTGCAAGATTGAGATGCTAAGGATTGAGATAATTTAGAAGACGCCCGCGACATCGTCCGCCTTCTAAGCAAATGGGAAGCAGTAATTGGCGGTGATGGTGACTACGCCCTCGAATGATAATTATACATAATATGTTTTGTGTTTTCGTTTTTGATTGTTACAATATAATTTATATTACAATATTATAACAATATATGCATTATAATTTATGTTATAATATGATTTTTAAAAAACGCCGGATAATTAAGCATCAACCTATATCTATAATTTTGTCCAAGAATTCGAAATAAAAATATTCCGTTCTTGCGTATTTTGTAATTTATATTTAGGCCCGTTTTTTCTATTTCTTAATAATGATTTTAATTTTCATTTACTTACTGTCACTCGGGAACGTCTCTTTGAGCTAGTTGATAGGCAATATCCAAATTTTTAAAATACGTATTTTACACTAAAATGTACCTACTCATAATGCATTAAAAAACTTTTTCATTATATTATATATTTTATCTAAACTATAAATTAATGTAAATTGTGGATTAATTGAAAAACAGGCCTATCAGATGATGTAATAACATTATATTTGATTTTATTTTTTATTTTACGTATATAGAGTATTAAAAATTATTTCCCGCGCACACATCACGACTTATTTTATTTTAGTATGATTTTATAAACTTTAGATTTTAGTATAGTTTTGTTAAAAAATGTACACATTCTAAACGACAAAATAGCAAATATAATGTGTAGGTCAAAATAATTATTTTTTAATTATATTCACAGTATTTTGACTTTAATAAAACGAACTACTAATTACTTATGTTAACATTAGGCATGATTATTAATTAATTATTATGAATAATTATTATCAATTGTTTAAATGGTATTGAAAATATTTCAGATTCAATATAATACTTAGATGCCTGTTATAGGGGTAAGCAGTGAATATTGTAGTCATTTATTATTTAATATTTGGTTGTTTATAGTATATTGAGTTGTTTACTTTTGATATATCATTTATCTGTTTATTTATAGATATTTAATAATAATTCCCTACCTTATATCCATACAATATTCGTGTCATTAAATTAATTTTGTTTTAAATGACTTTTTGTTTACCAAATTATCACTTTATCCAATGATATGTGTCAATTTTTATATATCTAAAACCCGGATACACATTGGGATTGTATAAAATATAATATACATATTTCATTTTATCACCAATTTACGCCTTTTGTGTTCGTTCTAGGATTCATTTTAAACACTAGATCATAAATATATTTATAATTGGGTTATGTTTTTTATTTACCTTTAACTGTTGAGACTTGAAACACAAAACACAAACATAGGTCGCGAACCAAAACAATCTTACAGCACTACCAAACTATTCACTTTCTCAAAACTTGACATTTTTCACATGTCCAATATGTCTTACGATACCTCCACGACACAAACTCCTAAAGAACACAAGCAATTAATTTTCACAAGCTCCTGGCCATACTCGAACTCAACTGTACACTGATTCCACCACCGTGGAAATGTTGGGGAAACTAAATGGTCGCTAGGAAAATTTGTCCCCCCAGTTTATTCCCAACTTTAGACAGGGTAGGTCCAACTCTAATCAGACTAGTGCAAAGAAAAGCAGACGGCGTTTGTTCGAAAATATTTAACGAATTTCACGTAATCCTCTATGAAGGGTGTAATAAGTTTATTTTGTTCACAGCGTGTCGCTATTTTGCCAGCGAAGTTATCCGTCGATAGAGACATGAGGATCGAACATTATGGACTAACTAATTTCAATAGGTCGTAAAATTATCTGTTATAATAAAATAATATAAAGGAAAAGAACACGCACAGAAGAGAGACGCAGAAAGCGATCTATATACTAATTATGACGACCATAGAATACGGTTGTAAAAATACTAAATTATACTTCGTAAGATATAAATAATATTAAAGTTGTTCGTGATTTTCTACTTCACCAGAGTTACGCCGCGATAAACATATTGTAAAGACTTCATTTGAACATTCTTATACGAAATCGGGTTGAATTAATAAACAGTGCTTGTTGTTCGTTTACGAACATAATACAAATAATATTTTTAAATACATTTATGGAAAATATAGTACATATATGACAGAATTCCTAGGTTTTTAAGTAGCTGAGTATTCTGTATGTCTAAGGCGAATCCTTCAATTTCTTGGATATCTTACAAAAAAACAAAATAGCTTGGAGAAGTTTGTTGTGGCGAGCCACGTCAAAGGACAGAGAGGAAGAAGATCCTCCACCCGTTGGGCCGACTGCGTAGAGATAACAACTGGCACTTCTTTGGTGACAGCATCAGATCAGCATGATGAAGAGAAATGTTAAAGAATGTAGTTTATAGTCAATCATTCACACTATAAGTTGTTAATCAGTTTCTATTGATTAATTTATCAAGGCACTACAGCCCGCGGTGGACCATAGCTACCTCAAAGAAATCGATTCTTCTGTTCAGTATTTTCTTTCACCAGTCAACTTTCGTCAACAGATCCCGTCCGATCACAGATACTTTGTTCCCCCTCTGGCTTATGCAATAAGTCGAAAGTCAATAAACTTGATTGGATTTCAATAAATTTGACGCCGTCGAGCTCAACGTTGAGCCCATAAGTCTCAGAGACGTAGCGATGACGCCAAATATTATTTCCAAAATCGGATTAAATGTCTTACTCAGGATTTTGTGTTCAAACATCTGCAATTTCAGAGTTAACAGAGCGCAAAGGCCAGGTTCAGATGAATAGATGGTTTCGGACACCAAATCAGCATCTGTTGGTTGATAGAAAGCGTCTTATTTCATCATAGACATTGTTATTGTTTTTAACCATAGACCATTGATACACAAATTCTTCGACCCATTTAATAAACCGGCTGTCCGTTAAACGCAGCTCGACGCCAACGCGGGACTTAAACGGAGCTGCGTTTATTTTATTTTATCTTACAGGAATAAACTCTTGTTCCACCAAGTTAACCCACAAAGTAAATCAGTTTTGTAGTTATCATTAAAAAAAAATCTGTGTTGAATATTTAGGGCAGACATAAAAAGGAAGATGATTGGAATATGCGAGCGTGAAAAGAAAACGGTTGGATATTATATGCGTGTGTTAGAGTAGGATGAAAGAAAATAGAGAAATGGAACATAATAACACGCTCGTGTTATGGTTGGGGGTCCCGGAGGCGGATCGGCCGTGTCAGGTTGTAGCAACCCTGCTCTCGGGAGGAACGATTGAATGTTTGAAAGAGTATAGGTTCTTTCATACCGAGCTCACTTGGATCACAGAGTTGTTTCTCATTGTGGGTTCTGCCACAGTTAATATGCTTCATCTTTCACTCTTACTCAAAGGCAAGTGGAATGATTGTGAAAAATTACAACGGAATAATCATTTTGGCTAGGGAGTTGAATAAATGAGTGGGAACTTGAAGAGATGGTTTCGAGTAAACTTCAGGTAATAGAATCCAACAAATGTTAGCCCACATAAAAGCCTGTCGTAAGGCATAGTGATGCCTTTGTAATACATTTCTATTATTGATCTCATAGGGTAGTTCCTAATTGTATAACCAATGACAAAACGTATTACTTTTTTAAAGAAAATAAATTTATCAGTAATATACATTAATTACATGACGATTGTATACAATTTCTTTTATTTGGTGAGTACATACACGGTGAATATTATATTCAAGGCCGATGTTGTTTTTGAATAACTAGAAAAAAAGAATACAATTTTTTAATTAGATTTTTTAAATGAATTACTTGATTTATTACAATTATGTATAAAATGTGACATCGGCCATGTGGCAGCCTCGCCTTGTGCTTCTCTATCTAACTAGAGTATACAGTAATCATTTATTTAATAGTAATAGTAATTATTTCCATGATAGACATGCGTGTTAATAATATGTACATTCGAAATTGTATAATAGTATAATAGTTATAATTTGTTTAGTTGTTTTACATATTAGTTTTTATTTTCACATCTTAATTCAAACGAATTTAGTTATTTTTTTATTTTTATTTTTTGATATTTCAATAAGACAAATTTGCTCGTTGACGAAATGAGGATGCTTAAATGGGTTGGTACTCTTTTCATCGAAGGCAAGATAAAAAATGGACAGATTCGATGCATCTTCAAGGCTTCCCTTATATCGGAAAAGAGGTAAGGAAGAACCGAGTGGGGTGATATGGCCATGCTAGGGGGTGTGAAGATGACTACCTATTGAAAGCAGCACTAAACATCGAAGTAGGGCTGTCACCAAATATTGGAAAAAAGGTGGAAGAAAATAAAGCAGTAAATATTTTTAAATTTCAATTACTTAACCGTTTGAATGCTACGCGTCGCAAAAGCGCTGCGATCGTTTGTATCGAAAATTGCTCAGCACTAAAACGGTTAAAATAGAGAAAATCATTAAATCTGTTTATTAAATAATCTTTCGATTGATTTTAATACTTTTTTAAGGACTACACATTTTTTATTGTGAAGTTGCAATTTCAGAATTTGATTGACTTAATTCTGGCATCTGCTATTGTGTATTACTTTAAAGTTTTTGGGATTCATTGCAATTTAAAGTTAATTGCTTTTAAAAATGTTATAATAAATGTGTCACTTTTAAAGAGCTAGAAAATATAAGTTCAAAAATTTGTCGTAAACATACTAGTGAAATGGAAGTTACAATTTCAGAAAATAATCCAGTGGTATTTTTAATACAAATTAAATTAATCAACCAGAAACATATACAGAAAAAATTTATTTATCCCGGTAGCAACTAAAATATTTTTTCGATACATAGATTTTTCTGTATATCTTTCTAGTTGATTAATTTAACTTGATTTTAATGTGTATTTTTACACGTATTTATGGTAGGACTAGATCATCGTGCGCGTGTGGAAACTCAATTAGGTTTATTATACTTATCTGTCTCCCACCTCCCTTCACCCTTACCACAGAGCATGACTTTTTCAGTTTGCTATACGTGACTTTTTCAACTGTCAAGTAGTGAACGTTACACTGGTCTAATTGTACAAGTTACTGTTGCTATTGTGTGTTTCGGTTTTTTTGCAACTACTATTGTATTTAGAGTTATTCGTGAAGTTTATGAGAGCTGTGAAAGAGAGCAGAGAAAATCCAGGTAAGTCATGCCTCCTGGTTGGTTCTTGAGCCCTTATTGTTCTGTCTCTATACCAAATTCCTACCACCCTTCTTACATCCCATATCCCCACCCCCTTGTGTAAACATATATAATTAAATTATCTCTTTCATTATTTCATTTGTCAACTTATAATTAATGCAATCCCATGAAATCAATCAGTAGCATCCATCACAATATTGACCTTGCTTGGTATGATCGCGATTATGCATCATAACTTCCAGTTCTACCATGCCTAAATATAATATTACCATCATAAATTAAAATGTTCAATAGGCAGCTATTTAGTTAGGTACCTAATTGTAATTCAAATTCGCATAACTTGTCAAGGTTTCCTGCTTCCCCGGGTCTCGTATTGCATGCAGCTCTGTGGCAATAACTTATTTTTCCAATTTCCTGTTATCATTAGGTAACCTTATTATGGCCAAAACTGTAAAACTTTGCAAGTTTACGATACTGCATTTATGCTAATCTAATGCCGGTTAATTTTTAAATGCGGTGTCCACGATCCTTACGTACAGTCAAAGATTTGAGGATTGCTACTGATTTGACAATAATATACGCTTTCATATACAAAATTTATATTTAAGATATATACAGATTTAATTACAGTATATTCTTGATTTTTCAGTCACAATAACTGGGTTGCAATATTAATCACTTAAAACAACATTTTTTTAATCACATTTCAAAATATTATTAAACCAAAGTTCATTATAATATTAAAATATTAATCAATGCATTAAACTCAAAGTCTAAAAATTAACATGTACACTTATACGACAATTTAACACAGTTGTCTATTAGAGGAACACTAAGATGGAAGCACAGATTAGCATGTGAGAGTACAATTTATATTTATTTAAAAAGGATTTTAGAGGCGTCTAGTATATATAGTAGTATATAGTATAGTCCTGGTAGGTACTGGTATATTATAAAAAATTCTAACGCTTCTAAGTTCTTGTGAAAATTTTTACTAGGGTACCTGCTAAATAAACGTATCGATACACCATAATATATATATACAATAATATTTTAGTAAAAAATGTCTTGTTCTTTAAATATAATGTTAAAATAAGAATATAACTAATTCAAAGCTCCATTAAATATAGTGAAAACGCAATTTAACGCAAAATTTAATCATAATTTTTCATTCGATTGTACTTAATACTAATAACACTAAATAAACGCGCAAATGTCGCGACATCAGCTTATAAAAGTAAAATGACTCAATGTCATTTGGGGGCCGAGGTGATTTTGATAGCACTTTTTCAGTTCTTACTTTTAAGGCAAAGATAATAGTTATTTTATTACCCATTCTAATGGAGAGACTATCAAGTTGCTGTCTGTACCTGGCGCACCGGGCCCACGACTATTCCGTAACACGATTGTGATGGAAGGGTAACTTGTCACTGTATTGTGTAAGTTAACAATAGACAGTAATTTTAGCGGCAATGTATTGTATTTTGATGACTGTTCAAATGCCCTTTAAATAGCTGTGTACAGGTGGGCAAAAATTTCGTAAGAATTTTGTTATTAGTGAATAAAGTGGAGGATATGTGACATAAAACAGCGCACTGTGTACCAAGAAATATTACGTACGTGTCGTTAATGACCTTGATAGATAGTTGACAAGTCGTTAACGAGCTTGATAAATAGTTGACAATTCGTTAATGAGCTTGATAGATAGTTGACAAGTAGTTAATGATCTCCATGGATAGTTGACAAGTCGTTAATGAGATTGATAGATAGTTGACAAGTCGTTAATGAGCTTGATAGATAGTTGACAAGTCGTTAATGACCTTGATATATAGTTGACAAGTCGTTAATGATATTTATAGATAATCGTTAATGACCTAATCGTTATAGAGTTCTTGTTAGATAGTCCTAGTATGGCATATAGGTTCTCCTATATGCCATACTAGGATATATAATACATATATTATATATCCTAGGTTCAATATAAAAATAACATTGAGACAATTAGGGAAATAACATGTTACGGAATACACCTTTTCATGGTTGATAAATTAAAATCACTATGAAAAATAAAATTAAAAGTTACGTTATAGTATGTTAGTTAATTAGTATTGCAAATCTTGGTAAATCCTCACTTTGCATAAAAATATTATTCTCATTGCTACATTAAAAATTGCAAACTTCAAGACATCGTTTCTTCTAAATTGATAAATCAGTTGAATGAATTATGTCTTTTCGGATTTGAGAACGAACTAATTTTGTCGATATTACAGAGTTTGATTGTACCGCGCCTCGCTTTATTGTACTGCGGTCGATATCTCTACAAACAACAATTAGTTAACAGATACCCGAACTCTTATTGCCTTATTGACAAAACATGCGCCTTTACTGAAGGGTGAAAGATGATTCATCACCCATATTTTACTTCGCTGGCCCAGCGAGGGTAGTGTCATCAAGTACGTCAGTGCACGGTTTTTACAACGTCTTCTTTGAATAAGAAATCCACCTTTCAAGAATGATTTGTACCATAAATCAAGTTAAAACTTTATTTTATAGAAAAAAGTACAATAATAATAATAATAATATTATAGAAGAGGAAATATTGTCGTTCAAAAAATTTGCTATTATGTAGATTATAATTGACGAACAGGCAAAAAATATATGGTCAAGGGTTTCCTCCTCGGCACCACACTCACACATTGGGGAATCTATTAAGTTCAATCTGAATAAATGTGAGGCTACCTGGCAATGCCCAATTCTCATTCTAGAGATATTTGATATTGTTCTTTTGGAGAACCAGGGGTGCGGAGAATAGATTTTTCAATTATTTTAAGCCGATTACCCTTATGATTATTTGGATCTATCCATTGTGCAGTCCAGATAGAATTCGTACGTTTTTTTACCATATTAAGTCTGTCATACATCGGGATATGGAATTGATGAGGGAAAACTCCGGAAAGAGTGGCCTCCTTCATTCAGGTTTATTTCCAAGAATTCTCTTATGTGCAGGAATCCAAACGAATGACACCTGTTTATTGTTGCTGTCCAAATTAAATAGACATCTCATGGAACAGATTATTTCAATGTCTGGCCAAACTTTCATATTAGCAGATATAGATTCAAGAGCTGCTTGCCAGTCGGAGAACATAATAGCCATATCGACGTTCCGGAGTACGCAGATGTCCAAGGCCTTTTTAATAAAACGTAGATACTTACTATAGCTTAAAGGTTAATTGTAGCGCCTAATTCCACAACCCCCTAAAACAGATTTCGGATAATTTGAGTTAAATATGCAGTTTTATAGATTTTTTGTCAATTAAATGCAGAACACATTGCTTCTCGCAAAAGCCATTGATATTGCATGTTTAAAATCAGGATTTGTTCCAAAATACCCCAAACAGACAGTGTGTAAGTTGATATTCTCCCTGAAATAAATCAGCGAATTACAACGTTTGTTGATGTTCACGCGATCTAAAATCCAGTATGGCTGCCAGAACCATATATACAAAAAAAAAATTACATTACAGAATTGTCTCTTTAAAAAATTCTGATTTAAAAATAAACATTTTGTACAATTGCTTTCAAAATATACGTTTTTATTCATAACCCAAAAACACATAAAGTCGTTTTAGGGGGTTTGGGAATTGGGCGCTACATAGAAATGTGTAAAAATTTAAAATATATATCCTAACTGGGAAAGGTGCATTATCCGTATTTAAAATATGTTCTGAATAATTACAACTTCACAATAAGAATGTATTCTCGCAATAATTATATTATCAATAATAAAGATAAGTTTTACGAAAATACCGGCCCATCTGCATTGCACATCGGCCAAGCCGCTCGCTTTCTGGTAATATTATTAAATTATTTCAGCTGTTATAGAAAAAGGAAAGCCATCTGGTTTGTCTCAATGTAAATCACCGCGCAAGCATATTTACGTCGGCCGACTTGTGTACATAAATTATATTCTCATTGTGGCACTAATATTATGATGAAAGAAGACAAGTTTTACGACAGTTTGGAAAGGCCAGGGAATATTTATTCCGGAGATCTGTCGAGACCCGGTGTTTCATCACGCGATGTCTTCACAGTACAACCCGGGCTCGAGTCGCTGGCTCAATTCTCTTTTAATCTATTCAGTTTATCGTATCGTAAACGGATCCACATCGACCTGTCAGATTCAATCATCGTTAAGGTCGACAGAATCGTGGGGACAAGATTGCACCACCAGTTATATTTTTAATAAAATTACCCAAAGAACTCAATTTAAATTAGTAAGTCCATTCCAAGAAGTAGAGTAAAATCTTTTTTGACATTTCAGAGTCTATATCGGGTGGAAGGGGTGGGGTGGTCAGGGATTATCTTTGTTTAGGACAGAGTCCTAAAGTATATAAAATTGTAGAGATGTAGAGATAATACAATATAAATATAATGTTGAATCTGTAAGAATAGATTATTTATGTATATAGGCTGCTGGTTTATAGTAAAAATACTCTGTATTAAAAAATAACAGATTCAGGAAATAAAAAAAAACAATATATCACAGGCTGAAAATGGCAATGGTCAAAAAATGTAAATAATGGAAAATAGTGCTTTAATTAAATCATTACCACATTAGTGTTATCTACATACATTGCCTTGGAATGCATCCACCACTGTACAGCGTCTTTATTGCCAATAAGATGAAAACATTGAAGCATTTGAGATGTGGATATACAGAAGAATGCTCAAAACAAGCTAGATGGATAGAGTTACAAATGAAGACTATAGTTCTGATGAATAAAGAAACAAAAGTATTAAAAACAATAAAAACCCGAAAACTTAAATATCTAGAACATGTAATCAGACATCCCGAGAAGTACGAGATCTTGCACCTCATAATGCAGGGAAAGATTGCTGGAAGTTGGGGCCTTGGAAGAAGGAGATCATCATGGCTGAAGAATTTGAGGCCAGTCTACTGTTGAGCTTTCCGAGCCGCAAGAAATAAAATGATGATAGCCAACGTCCGTTGAGAGAATTGGACACAAGGTAAGAAAATGAAGTGAAAAATACCAAAGTAGTGAGATTGTACGTCTTATATATATAGATTATTTTAATGTATAAAAATATTTTTTATTATCCGAGTTTCACGGTTTAGATTTAAAAAATTTCTCACTAGTATATACATAATGTCTGTCATTCATTCCAACGTGAAATCAGCAACAAGTATGAGTAGCGTGCATCTGACACAAGTTAATTTAATTTAATGTAATTAACGTAATTTAAAAAGGTTATTTTCTACCTTTTTAGATGCGTGTTTAACGTGTTTAGTTATAAATACAAGTATTTCGGCGTCATACCCGCACTCAATATTATTTTCCCTACAGACTGGCATTAGACGAGCGCCACACGGGCATACAAAACCTGAAAAAGCTGTTTATATATAAAGGATGTCCAGCGGAAAATTATCAAGTTTAATATTAAATAAAAATAAAAACTACAATGTTATTCTCATATTTTATTTATACAAAATGGAGTTTAACGATGCTTATTTAACGTTTTATAAACAATATCGTCTAATGCTGTTCATTTTTATCAAGACACTCTTGCAATCGGATTCTTAAATTTACGAACATACGAGAGCAAATTGTTGGTTCAATGGCAGCAACTTCACGGCGGATATTTTCTTGTAAGGCCTGAATTGTTTGAGAATTATTACTGTAAACTCTCGACTTAAGGTATCCCCACAAAAAAGTCGCACAGTGTAAGCCGGTGCGAGGTGCCCAGGGTATGGCTCCGTACTTGCTGAAATTATGTTCTGTTCTTGAACCCGGGAAACAGCTGCAGTTGCGGTACCAAAATCTCGTTTCCAAGCGTTCGTGCTGTTCCAAAACGTTCCAGTGTCGTTCTCGCTAAGGTTTCACGTAAAGAATATTCATTTTCGTTTAGAAACTGCACGATTTGCAGTTTATATGGGTGAAGTGCCTGCAGTTTCTTTTTCAAAATAACGTGCACTTTTGATTTTTTATTCCAGTACAGGCTGTAATATTCCTTATCGATTTACTACGATTGCGCATAATTTCACGTCGAACTTAAGTCACATGTTCTGGAGTCGCTGCTGACGTTGATAGTCCCGGAGAAGTTTGGTTATCCATTGTCCCTTCTTGTCTGAACTTTTGAACCTAACATCAGATAAGTTACGTGCTCGACCCATCACTTTCTCGTCGAATATTAAAGTGAGTATAAAAAGCGCGACGCGCACTAACCAATGAATCACCGGACTTTAAATATTGCTCAACCGCGAAAGCGCGGTGCGGTCCCGATCAGTAACTCATTACGACTGGTAAATCCGCAAATCACGCGCGTCGAATAATGCCCCTCCCAAATACCTCACCCTGATGGTTTACGAGCAATTACAATTTAATCTTGAAATTTTTTCGTTAAACACCCTATATTTTAATGTCGCTATATTGCAACATTTCACTCGATTAAAGTTCAATGTCGATGCCCGAGAATATTCGTAATACAGGGTATTATGTTTGTGTTATTTTTTAATGAATTTCATTAAGTTTCGCATATTTATAAATGTATATATTGGAAATGTTTTATTATAGCCCGTGTCTAGGATAAGATTTTTATGAGAATTTCGACTCGACGCAAACTCGGAAATATGTATTTTGTTTCCATGCGATTCTTTGGAACTCTCAAATATCGTAATCCCCATATATACACCATGTCTCATAGATTCACTATCACTTACCTCATTCAATTGTCATTGTCGTTCGTCAGTTGAGTGATTTATAAATGTTTGTAATTTAATGCCTTATTAATGTTAGATAGATAGATGGTTGTAGAGGTTTATAGTAGTGATGAGAAAAAATGATACTCTTGACTCACTGGTGCGATTGTGATTGATATTTGATAATATCAGTGATTGGATACTGTGACTGTGATCACAGTTTTATTACCAATACGCGTAATCAGCACGATATCACAATACACGAAATAAATTTTCAAAAAACATAATTTTGAGCACATTTACTTATAATATTAAAACTTCATTTACGAAAAACATATATCTAGTATATATAATTAATATATATCTTATTTAATATCGTCAAAAAGAGAATGAAAACTATTTAAAAAAGTGAGTTTATTTTTCGGGTCAAATTCTCAGCATTTCAGGTCAAATGCGTAAAATGTTTTGACAGAATCTACTAAATGGCACTTATCATGAATTATAACGTTATTCCTTTATGAATGTTTTCATTTCATTTATAGATGCGCCGAATCATAAATCAATAAATAAATTTAAAAAATGAATCACGAATCACGGTATTCCCAGATATTCAATCACTCAAAAACATCACTGATTGACTCACAGTCTCCGATTTTGAGCTCATCACTGGTTTTATAGTGGTTTTAAGTGATGTTTATGTGCACGTGTTAAATCTCGCTGTCAGATCGATAGTTTTGTGATTTATCTCATCGTGTCTCATTCCGTGGACCAGGGCCAATAAGATATTCGCACTTAGGATAAATATATATCGTTTCAATCTTTGTATTGTATTTTTTTTTAAATAATATTTACATGTACTTACCTACATATAATATTTAGAAATTTATAAAAAAAATTATTTTGAAATTGTCAAGGTTTTCAATGATCTTCGGTCCATAACTAATTGACTGCGAGCCGGAAATTAATTGACGCATAGGTATGGGGAAAAGTTCTTTATCCAAACTTGACAAAATATGGAAAGACCGCAGTATTTCTAAGGCAACGAAGGTCAGCTTTATACAGCGTCCAGTGCATTCTATATATTTATATAGTGTGGCATTAAGGAACCTGAAGGCAAGGGACAGATGACGGATTGATACCTTTGAGATGGTTTGCGCATGCCATGGACGGCGAGACGCGCGGATGTATAAATTCTGCAGGAACTGAAGATCAAGGATAGACTCTAAACCATTTACCTGACATCTTGCGATAAGGGTAAAATATTGGAGAAGCTTATTGAGACATGCACTTCTCTGGTGAGAGCCTAAAGATGCCGAAAAAAGTGGACGAGCATAGTCAAGAGAGCGGAAATTCATGGAAGTCACGATCTTCAGTCATGAAGACTGACATGGATGATGATGATGAAGAAAATACGTTTTAGTATGTTTGTCACATATTTTTTAAATCTGTAAATTTCTATTGTCTTGACTATTGTGGTATGTCGTTGTATAATTTTAGTCCGTTGTAAATTATGTTTTCGTGTATTTTTTGTAACCCAATATAATTGTTTTTTTATCTTGCCGTTTTGCAGATTTTGTATGTACAAGTTTTAGAGATTCAATGATTGTTATGTTATTGAAATTGAATATAATTTATTGGACGGTGTCCCATTTTCAGTATTTTATTTTGTTGTCTTTTAAGTCTATTTAGGTTATTTCATTTCCTGTTCCCGAGAGATGTCAGATATCCTATTTTACTTTTGACATATGTAATATATGCCTCGTACATCAGAATTTTTATATTCTTTGGTGCGTGATAACAGTATTTTTGGTGCGTAGCTTTTTCTTTAATAATTCTTGGAAGGCCACGCTCGGTATACGTATTTCTTCTTTATTTCAACATCTTTTTTATTTTATTTACGTTGCATTTCTTCTGTTTTATTTATGTTTGTACTGCACTGATTGGATGTATCATATTGTATGCAAGTTTTAGTAACTCTTATTGTACCTTTTTATTATAAACCTTTTAATGAAGGAATAAACGTCTATCATGGATAGAGTTTAATTATTATTTTTTTAATAGACCACATAATTCCTACATATATTAAATGACATGACTTGAATCAAAATTATTATTATTAAATGTAGTGTTATCGTCACCAGTTTTAGTTTTACTCCTACCCCTTAGCCCACTCCCAACCGGTCTACACTTGTTCCCCAGCTCGACTAGTTCGTTTTTGTATGTGTGAAATTTATTGAGATTGTGGAAAGGAAGTGGTATTCTCGCTAGATAATTCGTTGGACCACTGGAATAACAGAAGATTTGTGTTTATGGAATTCAGTGAACAATGTGTGGTGGATTCATTACAATCGCCGGTTCGAGCCATTAAATTTTTTTTTGGGTTGAACTTCAGGATAAGTCAGGGAGCGTCATCATCAAGTGAGTCGAGCTGTCCTCCTTATCCCGTAAGCCATCCTGGTCCGCTATCGAAGGATACCCTTACCCTCATCCCATCCATCCCTCATTTCAAATCCCTTATTCTATTCCCTACTCTATCCATCTACCCATCCACCCGTTTCCTCTTCCCATTCCGTCCCGTCCGATTCCATGATTACGTTCCACCTTATCGCACTTCCCCGGATAGGAAGAGATTCAGGTTCAAACCCCGGTGGCAGCTTAAATATTTTTTAGATAAATTGAATTAATCTGTATGTATATCTTTCTAATTGATGCATTCAATTTGTATTAAAATTAAATAATAATTTTGCCTGACAAAAACCAAGCTTAATACATGGCTCAATTATAAATTTTTCTTTTTTTAGACACTTTTCGTCAGGAAAATTATATATTGGTAATGTTTCTAACGAAAACTGGAATACCAGAGAGTTTCATGACGCAATTTTCAGTAAATTTCAATCCATTTTTTCGATCATGACCAGAGACATCGAAACCATCCCCTGTTAAAAAAATTATGACAGATTTCGATTAAACATTTATAAAATATTACCTCTGTGAACATCTCAGTAAAGTGCCGCCATCTTGTTTTAAAACGGCCGCTGTTCAAAAATTTTTAAGTCTCCAAGATAATAAAAATGGTAGAAGGTACCATAAAACAGGAAATATCCTTACCGAAAACGCTCTGATGAAATCTACCTACGAAAGGGATTTTTTCATATTGAACACTATAGTTATAGTTGCGATCGAATGTGTGATATTATGATCAATAACTGTATTAATAAATTAGTTTACTAAGTATTCATACATTACCTAGTTAAAGTATTTACACACATTTTATTTTGTTATAATGTTTAGACCTGGAATTAGCAAAACAGAACTAGACGGAATTTTGTGGAAATGCTGGCGCTCGTGTATACGATAGAGTGAATGATGGACAAATATACAACAGCTGTTTTAGTATGATTATCAGTATGCAGATTCTGTGGCTAATTTGAGCGTATGGTATTCGATTTCTCAGAGATTTCCAAGTATAGCTCTTTCCATGAATTAAGTAACGTAGTTTAGGCACGCGGAACGTACAAGTGAGAAGAAGATGGTAAATAAAATATATGCGGCGAGTTTCGTAGGTAATAGGAATAGAGAACGTTTGAGAATGGCAGAAACTTCAACATTCGAAGAGAGTGAGAACGAAGAAGAAAAGAACATGACAGAATATTGTATATTCCTAAACTGTAACTTTGCTCAACAATACACTTGTGTCAATCGTAAGTAGAGTTTACGTCCACTAACTTGCATCGGCGACATTGGCACACATTAAAACAATATGTACTGAAACATGTCGATACATACATCAATTCATGTTTAATCTCCATATAAGTATGACATATGCGCCCATTATAATGAAAGTGGTCCTAGTCGTATTTCTTTCGGTTCGAGATATTTAAAGGTTTGCGTTAAGTCTACTAAATTCATAATTTATTTTATTATGTATGTTGCTTATAAATTACTTACTCTATTATCAAAATAAACAGTAGCGGAATACCATTGAACATCGTAACAATTGTAAAACAATGCGAAATAATTGATAATTGATATTTTTCAATTTCTTGACTTAGACCACTCATAATAATGGGCACGCATCAGGACAGAAGAATGTTGCATTCTGTCTGCCTACCTCTGCAGAAGAGGCGTGACGGTAAGTAATGTTTACGGACGGCTTGCGTTTCCGAAGAGACAATGTGACATTTTCAGATCACGTTTCGTCACCGGTCTGGCCTTCAGCGCAGTCTCATTCAATCTCACTGCACGTTTCATAACCGAATTGTTTATTTTGTTAGCTATATTTACACATGCAGTCATTACAGGTACCAATTTTCACGTACGTAATAACATTACTTCATCTGCGGAAAAAAAATGTCAAGAAATGTAGTTTTTTTGTATGCATTATGTAACTGTCTGTACGTCTTTGAAAATAAGATTGATGATCTGATGACAAAACATGATAATGGGGACGGTTAAAGAATTAGAGATTCGCAATGTGACGTTGGAGAAGGATGGACGGCTAGAGGAAAGTGACTTAAAGGAGGTGAGATTGTGAGAGAGCAGACGAGACTCGTCACTCATTCCTGATTACATCAATCAGGAAAATATTATTTCTCAATATGACTGAGGGTTCCTATTTCTTTTTCTTCTTTTAATAAGCAATCTACCCTTCAAGAGTTATTTGTGCCATCAATTAAGTTAAAACTTTATTTATAGAAAAAAGTACAATAATATTATAGAATAGAAAATATTGAATTACAAGTCAATATTAGTGCCGTTCGAAAAATTTGCTGTTATATAGATCAAATGTGGCGAGTTCAGGGAAAGAAGCTGACAAGTTAACCGGGAGCTGAAAATTACCATTGACGATATTACTGTAAAAAAAAACCTGTGATCCGTAATGGACAGGCAAAAAAGACATGGTCAAGGGTTTCCTCCTCGGCACCACACTCACACATTGGAGAATCTATTAAGTTCAATCTGAATAAATCTGAGGCTACCTGACAATGCCCAATTTTCATTCCAGAAATATTTGATATTATTTTTTTGTAGACTTTCCTTTTGGAGAACCAGGGGGTGCGGGGAATAGATATTTGAATCATTTTAAGCCGATTACACTTATGATTATTTGGATACATCCATTGTGCAGCCCAAATAGAATTCATACGTTTTTTTTACCATATTAAGTCTGTCATATATCATATGGGATTGATGAGGGAAAACTTCAAGTGAGATATGGACAAGATGAGGGAAAACTCAAAGAGTGGCCTCCTTGCCAAGTTTATCAGCACATTCATTTCCATGAGGGTTGTTATTTATTACACATAAACTGCAATTATTTTTAATTACTTTATATCTGTACAATATTTACATTACCTAATACTCAGTATTTTGCGACAAGCAACATACGATATTATCGATATTACTTGTTAAATGTGAGTTTGACATGATATTGTTTATGAAGCGGTTTCGCTTCGTTTTGAGAAATACATTTTGCACATGTTACTCTTTATAGATATTCATTTTTTGGATGTCAAAAGTGTTAGAATACCGAAATAATAAAATTATCCTGCAATTCGTTGATAATTAAACCTTGCATAACGATTATATAAAATTATACAAGTATTTAATAATATATATTACTAAATACTTAGAGAAGATGGACAGAAAGCTCGGATTAATATTGCAAATGTGAATGATTCAAAAAAAGTATTAGGAAAACATGATTAAAAATGGATGCTTCCACTCGATGTATAATCGATCACCAAAATTTCGTCATCTGACATCATTTATAGCAATATTCTTCTACGTGTAAGAAGAAGATTTTTTTTAATTGCGTATTGCTTGTTGCCAAACACGTTTGTGAAACCTGACCGAGAGTCCCCATCCTATCATTAAGCGTTTATTCTCAAGACCACCGAGATCTTCCCGATGTGAATCGATTGTGTAGAGCGTATAAATATATCATGTCAGGTACACGTCGCGAATTTCAAGGAAGACGGGGTGTGTATCTAGATCCGAAGCTTTTCAAGGCCTCGAAGGCATAACGAAACATTGGTGTGCGATATATTACTAACATGTTTCTAATACATAAGTTTAGAATAAATTAATTTTGTTATTTAAAACAAGAGCTATTTAATTCTACGAATATTAGTCTATGAATTTGAATTAGAAGGTTTTTTGTGCCTGCAGAATAAAACTCAAGCTGATTGAAATTCAAGAATTCTTTAATTTTCTTTTGCAACAGTAATCGAGATGTTTGAGAGGATGAGTTTTGTCGGGATTGGTCGCTTCGACTGTTTTTCGCGTGTTTCCTTCCACTAAAGCTTTCAATTCGTCGTTTCCAACAGTAGAAGGATATCCTCGACTCTTCATCTTTAAGATTTACGTCTTCGTTCGTAAACTTTTCAAACCAACACCGAAATCTTCATTCATAAGTGGATCCTTCACTAAATTGCGTGCTGGTTGAGATGCATAATGGTCATGTTTAAATTCGTTCCACAAATTAGACGTATTTTTTCTTTTATAAATCCTATTTCTGAAGAGTTAAACGCAATGTAAATTATACTTTTAAAATTAGCAATATTAACTTTGTGGTTAAAATTCATATTTTTATTTGTTATCTTTGTTTTATTAACCACTTAATTGAGTTTAAATACATCTACCGGTTTCGAAAAATACCACTTTATTCTTCAGGATGTCATAACTAACTAAAAACATATATTATTGTTTCTTTACCAGAATCTATTTTAAAAGAAAACAACAATGTAAATTAATAAATAAACATATACAGCAGATTATAGTTGCAAACAAAAACAAATGAACGAATATTCCTTAGCAAAGAACGTTAAAAATGTTACAATATTAAAATCGGACATTATTTACCAGGTTTTCAAAACTAAAATGAAAAACATAAAAAATGTGAATATTTCTTTAGGAAACTCTTAGTTAAAATGAAGTTGTATGCAGAAGGTATGGACTTAGGTTGTGTTGTTACTAATGATACTGTGCCATATGCTATACATATACTGTGCCATGCACTGTTATTCAAGGGAAAATAAAATCAAGTTTACTAAGTAAACCGATTAAATTTAAAATACATATTTTAATAGTTACCTTTAAAGTAATAAAGAATTTCCAGTTTTAAAAATAATGTCTCAATAGGTAAGTGGACGAATCAATATAAATTAGTCATATGACATCTTACCTTCAGTAATCGTACATACATATATACACCATTCTGTCTCTGGATATATATCAGGTTGGTGGGGTGACCATACTTTGGACAAATGCCCGGAACATCTCTGTTTATTATATAAATGGAAGAAATAAACAGAGCCCACAAGATATTTCTGACAAGTTTTGTCGGTACCCACGCGAATACCTCTGTAAAATATTCAAGAAATATTTTGGTATGACGATTTAATATATTGCATCTATGACGTATGGGTTTACTCGGTATTAATGATTACATTACTGCACCTTCAACACCTTCGAGTTCAAATACAGCCTACATACGTTCTCCTTGACCTACATTCAAAAACAGCAAGCCGTCCGGGCCTTAGGCTTATGTAAATATAAAAAAGTACCTGCCCACACTGAGATGATATAACTCGATAATATTTTAACGAGAGTACAGACTGTTCTGGACCCCTCGCGCGACATTTCGCTCCGTATCGTGTATCTGCCGCCAATGCATCATAACCTGTTTGCATATTATCTTCGTATATAAGTGAATCAGGAAGAAATTCAACATCACATCAAGTCGGTCTGCGGCACCATGATCAAATTAGTGAGTGTTTGTGCACATTACTTACATATATAAATATTCCATATTGACTTCATCTGCAACATTCAAAGTGCATCTGATAATTGTATAAAACCAGAATATTAATGAAAGTGAACGTATTTTGATTATTCGACCCCTTCTACGTAAAGAATCACAACTGACAAATAGATCATTTTTAGTTGTTCTAGTATTTGTTATACATATTTTAAGTGGTAGTTTTTTTTATACATTATATAATGTGTAACAAAAAGTAATAAAAATATATTAAATAGATACGAAGTAATAAAACGATTAAAAATGATCCATTACGTTTATGACTAAGGGGTCGAATTTATCACATTTTATTGTATTTTTATTTATTTTATTTTATTTATATTAAAAAATATTTGGTTACTACCGGCTATATTTAGTGTATCTTTCTAATTGATTAATTTAATTTATATTAAAAATACCACTGAACTATGTTCTGAAATTTCCACTACACAACAAAAATGTACTCGTATTTTCATTACAAATATAAATATTTAATTTAAAGAAATGTATTTTTCATGATCAACTAATGAATAATTATTTAAATATTAAGGAAAACAAAATTTTATCGCGAAGTTGTATTTTCAGTACATATGTAGTTCTATAAAGATGTACAGAAAAAATATATCTATCGAAAAAATATTTAATTGCTACCTGTATTCGAATCTGAACCTCTTCATATGCGGGGAAGAGGTCCAGGTTATTATCTGTACTTTCATCATATGTACACATATATATAATATAATATAATATAATATAATATAATATAATATAATATAATATAATATAATATAATATAATATAATATAATATAATATAATATAATATAATATAATATAATATAATATAATATAATATAATATAATATAATATAATATAATATAATATAATATAATATAATATAATATAATATAATATAATATAATATAATATAATATAATATAATATAATATAATATAATATAATATAATATAATATAATATAATATAATATAATATAATATAATATAATATAATATAATATAATATAATATAATATAATATAATATAATATAATATAATATAATATAATATAATATAATATAATATAATATAATATAATATAATATAATATAATATAATATAATATAATATAATATAATATAAAATAATATAATATAATATAATATAATATAATATAAAATAATATAATATAATATAATATAATATAATATAATATATCCTGAAGTTTAGTGGTAATAATATTTCTCTTTGGCATCAATAGTTCTCCAATTTACACGATATTTATAAAATAATTTTTAATAAATGTCAAAATATAAAGTAGATCTTTAGATTTGATTTTACGTAATTCAACGATTTTTGTGTAAAATAAAATATAAAAAATTATAATATCTTAGACATAAGGATAGAAAATTGAATAAAATAAAATTGTGTAATGCATACTAACTAAATTACATATGTGATATTACTCTTATTGTATTTTTTTTAATTAACTGATGAATTATTTCATTACTTAAATTTATATCTTATTTGTATGAGTTCATACATCATATTCTACGATGCAAAACTATTTATTATTTGACCAAATTTGTTGAATAATATTGTATAATAGTTTACAGAAATCCCACCTAACCCATATTACAATAATTAAAGAATGACTTCGAAATGGTCCAGTAAAAAAAATCATTTTTAAAGGTCAGATTACACTTGTATTTACGATGTAAATGCTATGTGATAGCTACTGCTAATAAATAAACGATATTTTTATTTACAATTGACGTTAGCCATGACTTCATTCCGGTCAATTATAGAACAATTTTATTTTCAATGTAATAGTGTAATATAAACTAAATGATTACAAACGTCATTATTAATATTCTCAGAATGAAATTATTTACCCTTGAAATTTTTGAATACTCCCATTAATTATTGTTGTATTATATTATAGTCTACGCGCTTAGTAAGAAATGCACGGATCAGTTTAATTAATACACACAAATACTCGACATTCAACTTTAAAATTATTCTGCCGTTTTTAAATGAAAACAAGTTTTATCGGGATGTTGCAATTATAGAACATGATATTTGAAACCACTTGGATGAATCAATTAGAAAAATATACAGAAAAAAATTATCTATCGAATGTGTAGCGCCTAATTCCAATCCGGATTTCGGATAATTTGAGTTAAATATGTAGTTTTGTAGATTTTTTGTTAGCTAAATGCATTAAATAATAAAGTACTTTACAGAATTGTCTCTTTAAAAAGTGTGATGAATAAACAAACATTTTGTATATTTGTTTTCAAAATATACGTTTTTCATCTATAACTCAAAAACACATAAAGTCGTTTTAAGGGATTTTGGAATTAGGCGATACATATCATTTACTAGAACATTACATATAATATAAGTTTCAACATTAGCTAAGATCAATATCGCAATTTCCCGGCAAGGTTATGTATGGTTATACGGATTTTTTTGTACATTTTTCTAATTCCCCGTCTGATCGATATATTTTCGATTGATCACATCACTACGCTATCGGTTTACATTACACGCATCACGTTTCAGGCTCTGTTCCTCGTTCTGTGCGCCCTGGGCCTGGCGTCCGCCTACCCGGCGGGCAACGATGTTCCCGGCCAGGAGCAGCCCGCCCAGAGGGGCGAGAGGACCGACCGAGAGCGGGACGAGGCTGCCTCGGCGCAGTACCACTTCGCTTCCAACGTCCAGGACGGCATCAGCGACCTGACGCAGATGAGGGAGGAGGTCAGGGACGGACTCAACGTCAAGGGATACTACTCCTACAGCGACGGCCACTACAAGAGGAAGGTGTCGTATGAAGCTGACGAGAAGGGTTACAGGATTGTTGGGTGAGTTCATTTTTCGTGTTGATTAGGTCGCCTAATAAGTTAGAGGTTTTTTAAAAAATGCTATTTTCCCGCTTTTTTGTAAAAAAAAATGACAAACTATTCGATAGCATTTTTTTCTGCTCTAAAACGTCAGTGTCGCCGTTTTTTTTAAACTTATAGTTTTTCTTTATTTTTGGGCTTAAATGTCAAGTTGAAAAAAACGAACGTAATTGACACATACTTCTTTTCGCCTTTAATCAAGGTTTAAAAAGGTCATCCAGAAGCTCAACTAGGAAATTCGGTCCCGTCCATCCTACAGTCCTGACCTCGCTCTGTCAGATTACCTCCTTTTTCGGTAGCTCTCCAATCAAATGCGTTATGTTCAACAACGACGACGCGGTTAGAAATTGGCTCGATAACTACTTTTATAGAAAAGGCATCGACAAATTGGTTTTAAGATGGGATGAAGTAGGTATTGAATAATAATGAAGAATACACCATTGATTTAAATGTTTTTTTTGTTTACAAATTTGATTTTATAATAAATAATTGAACAAAATCGCAAAGACCTATTAGACAACTCAAAATATATTATTACAGTGTTTAAATACGTACAATAAAATAAAATTTGTGTTGACATATATTAAAAGTAAACCAATAATTTTTGTTATTTTTGTCGATTATGGATACAGTCAATAGCCTCTATAGAATTAGAAGACGTAGTAAGAGCGGTAAGAGACTCACCTGGTGACTTAGGACTTTCGCCTGGTACCAGAATTGTGGAGCGTTCGATCCTCGTCCCTGTTCCATGTATTTTCATTGAAAAAGTAGAATCTGTATTCGAATTAGAAACGTTTAAACCGTTATTGTGACTGTGTTCGATTGTAACGATAATTCTTAATTGTTCAAACAATCACTGGCACACTAGAAACTATACCTCCAACAGTTAAATCTCGGTTATCAATCATCGGTACAATCGAACACAATCACAAGTAGGAGGACACATTCTTATTGTGAAGTTATAATTATTCAGAACAGACGGTCTATGATATGTTAATATATATTACAGTCACAATAATCAAATACCGTTACTTATTCTAATAATTAGCCCATGATATTTAGTTGTGAAATGTGTGCATATAAAATTTTGTCTGGCTGCTTATATATAGATATATATATGGACAATTTAAAACATATACAAGAAGATATAAGATCGTAAGGTAAAAGCTTTCGGAAAATTTCCCTTTAGGCCAGTGAGTATTATGAATGTCAACAAGTCGAAAGTGATGGTATTCGAGAAGGAGGAAAGCAAGACACCGTGCTAAATACTTGTAGGTTATGAATGTTTGATATGAATTGGAAGTATGTTTGATAGAAACGGAAAGACAGAAAAAGATATCGAAAGGAGGGTGACAGCAGGGAATAAAGTGAACGGCGTTTTGAATGGAATTATAGCTAATGGGAACTTGTTAACTGAGGTAAGACTAGCTATTCACAATGGAGCCCTGTTACCGACACTGATGTTTGGAAGTGAGGCCCGGAGCTGACAGAAGAGGAACGAAAGTAAACTGAATGCAGTGGAAATGATATCACTTAGGCGTACATGTGGCAGATCCATTTATGACAGAGTGAAGAATGAAGAAATGAGGAAATAATGCAAAGTTGATCTTAGTATAGTGAGTAAGATTATGAAAGAATTACTTAGGTGGTTTGGTCGTGTGGAACGGATGAATGAGGAGAGAATGGTAAGAAAGATATATGACGCAAGTGTTGGTGATACCAAAAGTAGTGGACGTCCGCGGAAGACTTGCCACAACCAGATAAACCAGATACTGGAGGATGGTTCTGTTAGAAGTCTCAATAATCTTCGAGCATGTATGAGAAGATGTTTGAATGGCGAGAATTGCGTGTCAGGACAGAAGAGTGTGGCGCTCTATCCTCTCTGCCTACCCCAGCGGAGAAATGGCGTGACGGTAAGTAAGTGAATTGACAATATATTTGATAGTCATTTCTCAGCTACATGTTTTGTGGTTTAACACATAATACGAAATTACTCAGAATCCATCCAGTTAACCTTTCAAGTCATACAATTAGCACACCTCGGCCGAGTAGCTGCGCGCATATATAATAACTCGCACATTCTATTGACATAGACGTCAACGACTCGGGGAGATGTTTAGAATGTCGAGTTAATTACTGGTAAAAGTCACTAATAATACCGGTTTATTACGTAAATATGCAATATTGTAATATCGATGTGAATGCATTTAGTGTGCATATTTAAGTACCGATGATTTAACTCATTGCGATTCAACTCGTACTTCCGTGTTGTTATTATACAAGAATAGTTTTCTAAAATACAAAAGTTTAATTTATATAATTTATATAAATTTAATTTAGGTGCGTACTCTTAATGTTAAAATGTTCCTAGATATATATATATACGTACTATGTATAAAATTACTTCGATTTTAGGCAGATTTCGAAAGTTAATAATACTTATGGTAGAAAGTCTCACTATGCAACTTCAGGAAAATTTTAATGCGCTTTTTTTGATTATGACCGAGAGACACCGAAGCCGAACCTGTATATCGTCGTCGATATTTCAAAAATGCGTATCTCGTTTTTTTTTGTTAAAATTGAGTACGGCTGGGATTACATTACATAGACATGCCCATAATCTATTCAATCATGCTTATCTGAAATTTATTTTAATGAAGTAGCGTTACATAAAAACATTTGGACATAACCATTCTTATTTCCATGTCATTCAAACAAATGACAATAATATTTATGCAATAAAAATACCGCATACTGTTAACTTTAAAACAAAAAATATCCGTAATAACTGGTAATATTTTTTATGTCATTTTTCAACAATGAAAATTTTTTTTACATGTCACATCAATATTCTTACTATTTTCAAACTAAGCTAAACGCTTGTGTCCTGGAACGAGATGCAAATCCCCGACCACTAGATCACTAGGCCAACGTCTTGACCACTACACCAACAAGCTACTCGACATAATATCACTACCACTACTACTAGATATAATATGATATTTCGACTGTGCGAGATTTATATCTTCCGCGATAGAGTACGCTTGTACCGTAACATTTTGAGGGAACGCCTTGACAATGGCACGTGTTACCGTGCCGAAATTTTCGGTCTGGATTTTCCCAAGGAAAACATCTACAAAAAACGCGATCTAACTAAAAAGAAACGGAAGTTCCATATACATATATATTTTAAAAGGAGAACACATTATTGATTTAATTTCTGGCATCTCCTAGGATATATTACTCAAATGAATTTGAGATTTGTCGCTATATAAAGATGATAGCTTTTTAAAAATGGAATAGCGGATGTATCAATTTGAAAGAGCCGCAGTAAATAAGTTCGAAAATTTATCAATTTACTCAGTTGGCGTGGTGTAATTGATAGGAAAAGATAATTGATTTTTATGTATATCTTTCTAGTTGATATCTACATTTTATTTGTATTATACACATATATCCGTTGTTCGTATCAGATTTCAATCAAACTGATTGAAAAATTGAACTGATAGAATATCTCGGCTATGTTTGTTATCCTGTCTGATCCGCTATAAAAAAGACGGCTCTTCAAAAACTTGAAAATTGTGTAACTCCGTTAATATTGAACCGAGAGAAAACAACAAAAAAAAACCCACCCTCACATAGACGAAATCCACATTATGTGTATAGTTACTTTTGTCAGTAATCCATAAAATTAATTCGAAAATGTAATATAAATTAAGTATAATTTGCATTTTAATGTCATCCTCCTTCCTTTCATCGCGATCGTCTGACCAACAATATTATTAAGATTAGTGTGCGACCATCCTGATGAAGGCACAATAGTATCGAAACTGGTCGTCGTCAAACTAATCAAGTTCAAGATGGTTAATATAATATTACTTATATATTTAAATAACTACTAGTCTAACTACAATCTTAATGACAAATATATCTTTTAATATTTTCGTTAACACAGAGTTTTATGAATTATAACATATTGACTGCCAGTTATAAAGCGTTTTTTGTAGCATTAAGTATTATATTAATTATTATACATTTACAGTTACAAATTAAATTAAAAACTAGAAGGATAAACAAAAAAAAAAAAGTATATAGTTACCACCGGAATTCGAACCAGGAACATTATAATTATTTATGTCTCATTATAATATAAAAAATAATACAAAAGTTAGAAATTTCAACGAGAACGTAAATGAAATTGGTAAAATTAATTCTCACACAAAATACATTTTTGATATATAGATTTTTTTCTGTTTCCTTCATCTTTCTGGCTTACTTCAAATCTTCTAGTTGATAGTAACCATTGTATATTCGTCTGGTGTGTCACTGCAAGATCTGATAAACACGTGTAACCAGATGTAAACAATAGTCCAGCATTTTAATTACGAGTATAGCTAAAAGTTTAAAATTTAATATCCTTTCAGAAGGTTATATATTTGTTTTGTCTTCAAATATTACTTATTGAAGAAGTTGCAAATGTTCGTGTAATGCTTTAATTGATTTAGTTAGAAATCGTTGTATTCCCTCGAATATCTGTTTTGAACAGTGTGACCAGATTACAATTTTTGCGCTTTACTTGACTTCATCTTCTCAATGCGTCGACCACACCTCAAATATTTACTTCTTCTTCATTTATCTTGTGCGAGGTAGACAAACTAAATTAACTTAAAAAAATCTTCCCAAACTTCTCTGATAGATTTATGACACTTCACAAGAGTTTCCAAAAATTTTAAGTGCGTGCGTCTTGACCTTGCACCATAATAATTCTACTATTAGCTACTCTTAGGCTTTTATTGTTGTAAACTCTTTAAAAAAATTCAATTAGACTTGTTAGTTTATAAATTTATTTTTGGAATTTATCTGAGTATTCGGACACGATCACTAAATGATGGTACTCTATCTTCCACGAATCGTTTGTTTTATTTGTAATTTTGCTTCAGTGAGGAAGTAGAACCCCTGGATGGCCCCCAGGTGAACCCCGAGGGAAAAGCGTCCATCCACACTATGGCCCACGGGAACGAGGTGAACTACTCCGTGATCGGAGACGACAACACCAGGCACAGGAGGCTCCATGACAAGCAGCAGGAAGGGAGACCTCTCGAGCAGAGACCATAAATACCATTGACTACCATGAATTACCAAAAATAAAATACTGCGCGAAACATACAAATCTTGTTTCATTAAAACCTTTACACAAATTATTGTCTATAGAATTATGTATGTATATGATAATAGATACTTGATACTTGTCGGTACGAGATTTTTTAAGAAACTTCCGACTCGACACAATCTCTGAGCTATAGATTTTGCTCCCATGAGATTCTTTAGAGACAACGCTCAGCTTTCGTAGTCCACGTGTATCCACGTGTATCCACGTGTATCCTTATTTCACTCTACTTACGTCCGTCAAACATTAAATGTCATTGTTTTTCATCAGTTGAGTGATTTTTGAATCTCCCCAACAGCTGTTAAAACTGAATAAATGTTTATAATTTAATGCCCCGTATATGTGTGATGAATTATACCAAAATTTTAGAATACATTGTTGTAGGGGTCTGTGTGCACATTTCAGTGCATAGGTACAACGAATCTTGCTATCAGATCGAAAGTAGTAGACACTGATTTGAGTTGTTGTGTCTTTCTACCAATCTTAAACTGATATCTGAGTTTATCTTCAGATCAAAATCTCAACGCGTGTACGTGGTATTGAGATGTATCTCATCTAAATCTCTGAGATTATCTTTATCTGACACGAGTCTTTATCTGTAACACTTTAAAAATAATAAGTCAATTTACTTATTTCAATCTACAATAATAAGTTAAAAATAATATTTTCCCGTATCGCTGGATAAAATCTAAGCTTGCCTCTACTTACGATTCGTAAGGTATGTCACTGAATTAAGGGCTTTCGAAGACATATAAGGCTGTGTGCGAAGAGAGATGGGTAATTCATTAAAAAAATTATTCGTTTAATGCATTTTGTAAGGTGATCAGACTGAACAAATCGTTATAATGTATAAATCCATAATCTTCGTTTATCTTGAGGGAAAGTTTTATTGATGCATATGTGGCAGATACAAGACTGTAGTTCTGATTCATTCGTAAGAAGTCTTTTGATTGGTGTAGTTCAGCATTCTTTTTATAAAAGGTCACTCTGTGAAAGGTCCAATCGTCATCGTGATGTGCTGCCCAATACGACACGTATCGTGTCGAAATTAGTTGTCATATTTTTAAACCAATTTGTAAATATTTATTAAAAAAGGGGTTTAAAAACATTTTATTGTTTTAAGGGGTAAAGGGTTTAAAAACCTCTTTCTTTCGGGTGAAATGTTAGTAATTATAAACTTAAAATCATGAACTGTTAGTCTGTCAATTATATCAAAGTCAGATTCACTCGTAGTCATTGTGACTTTGATAAATATTCAGTTTCGTGATTTTGTCTGAAAATATTGTGAACTTGAATAGCGCCATCTAGAAGAATGAACTAAAATGTTTACATATTTTTGCTCACAACTTGAAGTGAAAAATAAATATTTATTTTATTACAAAAACTTTATTCGCAGTTTTCTTTATTTAGAAGAGATTTTTATTTATGTGATGTTGTTTATTTGATGTTGTTGTAAAATATACCTTTACCGGAAGGAAGATTTTAATACAATGATGGAACAGTATAAAATAGTACACACGGTATTCGGGTGTTATTTTTTTTTTGTTTATTAATTTCGTGTAATCACTTATATTATTTTTAAGCTCGTTTATTTTATTTTTTAAATACAGATGGTATCAATTTTAAAGAACTCCATTGTTAATCAACACAATAAATCAAACACGATTTTTTTGATTCTATATTTATTTTTCCAAATAATTTGACGAGTTTGTTCTCCTTTATTAAATACATAAGTAGATTGATGTCTACGTATACAAAAAAAAAACTAACATATTATACTATTTGTCTTCACTTGAATTTGTATTAGATGTAGGTTAATGTTAAGATAGATAATAATGTTAATATATTTTATGCTAATGATAGTTAAATATATATAATTTAGTTTTTTTTTTCATCAATAATGTATGATAATAATGACATGGAACAAATTATTTTATCCTTGGTATTTCCAAGATGTTAATTTTAGTATTAAGAGAATGTTGTATTGTTAATCAATTTATATGTAATACCCAACTTTGTAATAAATTTGCTTATAAGTTCATCATACTGAGTTTAAGGATATAATAGAACAAAAAAGAAATTAAATAAATAATTTAGAAGCACACAATTAGATAATAAATAATATTACGGATTATAAATGTATAACTCTATATAAATTATTACAGTGTAACTCCCTCTCCAAACACAAGAGCTAGTCTCTCTTTTTTTTTGGGGAGGTAAGCGTTTAAAAAATATGTTATTTTATTAATGTACAATACTCCAATAACTCACATTAAAAAAATTGTAAAAAATTTCAAAATAATAACAATTTTTATTTTGTAACACGGCGCACCCTCAAAAGTACTGAAACTATGATCGCTGTCACAGTTTTTAATCTCTGATATTATCACATTCACACCATTGAGTCAAAAGTAGCAATTTATCTCTTTATTACTTCGAGGCCGTCAATATATTTGCACCTTTTTTAATATTTATTTGGCAGAATAATTATTTAATCCTCATTAAGCAAACGTACTCTTTGATCCTTATTAAGCTTACGTACTCTTTGATCCTCATTAAGCAGACGCACTCTTTGATTCTCATTAAGCTGAAGTACTCTTTGGTCCTCATTAAGCTGAAGTATTCTTACTTTCATTAGGCTGAAATACTCCTCCTATAATTCTCATTATTACGCAGAAGTACTACTACTTTAATTCTCATTAATTTTAACTGAATGTCGGTGCAACATTCCGAGTTCTCCCTCTAACAACACGTCACTTATAAATTTGACGGCGAAGAGTTTCTGTTCGTCAGTCATGCGCTTCAGTTTAAACGCCCAAGATTTTGCTATTGTGTCTTCTTCGGTTTCATTCCGTGACAAATAGTCGTTTGCGATAACGTAACTTGCGACAGCTAACAGTTCCTTTTGTTTTGATTCGCTAGAAGAGCGTTTCCTTTTCGGAGAGGGATCTCTTGGAGACGCATTTGCCAATGGATCACATGGTTCCTTTGCAGCGAGAACCTGGAATAATAACACATTGGAAAAATATTAGAAAATCTATAAAATCGCTAGGGTCCTCTCTTGTCTTTGAACTCTCATAATAGCATTAATAGAGTTCAAAACAATATAAGTATTATGTTAAAATAAGAGCTGTACTATTTTTAAAAATATGTTACATGTCTCAAACATTGCAGCGTATCACCCCTGTAAAGGGTACGTTTGTATATCTTTGTACGGGATGTATATCTTTGGCTGTGATTTTGCAGGACGACAAAGAATAATTATGTACAATTATTCTCTTTTTGTAATTTAACTAGAATTATGTAATTATTATATAATCCTAGGAACAAGCCATCAATAATGTATTCTTAACGCTCGTGTATTATTGTTTTATGTTGCTGTGTGACACGGACAGACGAAAATAAGAAAACTATTATTATGGTGTGTGTCCACAAACAGGTTTCGTCACCTGCATACAAAATGCAAGTAATAATATTATGCTTCCCCATCTATATCTATGACTTTCTGGATGTGGCGGCCGCGGCGACTTCGTTAGTGTCATTTGCTTCGGTAGGCTGTAAAGTACTTGCTTAATCGACCAGGTCTGTGAGACTTCTGTCATCTCATCTATGACTCATGGTCTTAACGAGTCGCACTATATGGTTTCTTTCCTTATCTACGTCGCTGTCAAACGTGACATTAATGTTTTGTTCTTATTTTTCACGTTTGTACAATTCCAGGAAGAGCAATACAGAATGCACTAACAGAAAAGCAATTGGCAAAAGCCGCATTTTGAAAGAAATCTCATCCGTGTACGCGCATCATGATATTTTCTTTTCTTTTCTCTCGTTTTTTTAAAATACGCACATAAGCTTGGCTTGTGAGTACACAATCTTTTTAAATATAATATATTCAGGGGCGTATTACGACCAAGGCAATTGTGAGGCCCCAGTGAGATGTAATTTAATAATTTTTCAATTACTTTTAAAAACAAGTAAACAGCGTGTCGCTGATCTCATAATAGAACTGTAATGCTAAAACAATTGGCCTAGCTGTGAATTACAACCAATTTAATTACAAATGCAAATGTTATTAACATGAGAAAACAAGTAGGTACTTGTGCATGTAAATTTAGTAATACAAAAGGTTAAATACGATGCAAGTATTGTTCATTCAACATGTCACATTTATTTTAATATAATGTAATAACTCGTTTCTTGAGGCGCATATAACGAATTATCATATCGCGAACGTACGTAGAGTACTGCCAATGTAAGTGTGCGCATGAGATTTCGGCCACGCGCATCTATATGAAGACATTCGTAAAACATTGAAAAAAAGGGCGCACGTGCCGAATGCTTACAGTAGGTAAACCAAAAAGCGATCGTCTGAATTTAATTGACTTTTAAATTCGGGCATTGTTGAAAGATACACAAAATAAAAAGTAATATATAAGAAAATAACAGTTCACAAATATTTTTAACTCTTTATCAATACTGACTTCATACAAAATTTAACAGAGGCCACAATTTAAAAAAAATGTAAATATAAAAATTTTATCTTAAGAATTTATAAATAATGAAGTATAATGTAAGTAACAATGAAAAGTAAATTTGTTACATTTAATCGCAACAATATCACAATAAAAATATTGATGAAAAATAAGTCATTATAATTAACCCCAACAATATTATAAAAATAACATTAGAAACTAAGTTGTTAACATTTTAACACAATGGTACAATAAATAAAATATAGTCATTTATATTTAACTGCGAAAATTTAACTCGTCTTTGAACTTTTTTTAAATCACTAACCTCATTGGCAGCTTCGTTAGGCATGAACTTGTATACGTTGAATAATATTTTAGGCACTTGCCCTCGTAGTGCTCTTCCGCGTCCGAAATAAGATGATAAAGACATTATGTAAATATTAAAAATTGCGTAACTCTTGATCAGGTTGAGTATACCTGTACTAAAAAGCAATCGGAAACGTCCAGAGCACACAAACTCCTTGAAGGACAAGAGGTGACTAATTAAAATTAGAACTGATTGGTAACACAATGGATTAGGCCACACCCCTTCCCCAAATGCGTTTCTGCGCAGATTTTTTAAAGCGCAAACTTAGACTGGTCGTGCTCTACATACGTTATAACAACAAATAACATCATCACAATACTAACACTAACACAATATTAATCCATGTCCATGTCCATGTCCCGAAATGACTACTGGGACTGGAAACGTCAGTAGGTAGATATAATTTAGTGTAAGTATATATAAATGTATTAAATTCTTCACGTTAACGATGGTTTCACATTTAATTATTCCATGCATTATTTTTATGTAGATTTTGATAAAAAATACTACCAATTGCAGAAGGTATAATGACGTTACTTTTAGAATATTTCAATACACTTCGTTCATGTTCAGAAAATTCCAAAATGACCCTATATTTAAAAGCTTATCTATATATCTACATAGATCCGGCGTATTTTGTGTTACCAGACTCGATATTATTAATTTTCAATTAAACTTTTGTTTATGCGCCTTGTTGCTTCGATTGACATCACTGGCTTTCCTAGTTTATAATAATGTACACGTGTGTGTGTGTATGTGTGAGTACTGCCGCCATTTTTTTCTAAAAGCTAAGAAGACGGTAACCGACAGGCGTCATTCAATTACATCCCGTGATTCGACCAGTCCAGCAGTCCAAATAAGCCGCAAAGAAACCCAGCTAAAAGAACAACATCAGACCAGAAAATTAAAGAGGTTAGTGCAGTTCATATATCATATTTGTGCTTATTGTTCATCGGAAACCTGGGAACCACCTATCGAAGGCATTTACATAAACAACTTTTATAAAAAACTGCTCTTGGTTATTTTCAAAAGATATCTAGATCCGCCATCTCGTGTGACAATGAAATGGAGACAGTCTAAAAATAAATAAAAAAATTATAACTTCGTATTAACGAAGATCGAACTTCACATCGAGACGAAATTTATGTGATGCTGGGAGGGATTGTGTGTGTTAACATTTAGTGGAGCAATATACTCGTATCAAAGACCACAAACAAATTCATGTTTGGATTAAATGCAGTTTTTTTTGTATTATTGTAGAATTGTTCAGATTGTTCATCTCGCAGATAACAATTTATATAATAATGATATTTACCTCTAAATTGGATGGGACAGTTGATATTCTCGGGCTGATGAGACTCTCGGACGAAGTTAAGAAACTTAATTCGTGAAACGTTAAACATTTCGATTCGTACATCTCGTCACTCCCGCCACCCGACCATTTTGAATCGTTAACCTTTTTCAATTCCTTCCGATAATTTGTACGCAACGTGTTTATCTTCCTTTTCACGTCTTCTCTGGTCGCGTCGCTTTTGATGTCCTTGTAAACGTTGATTAATTTATCGTACGCGATATTCTTCTTTTGTTTGTTGGAATAATCTTTTAACGAAGTGTCCCACAGGACGGGCAGGTCTCTGTAGGCCCCGATGAAGCGGGACAGCGCGGCGCGCGCTCCTTTGTTTGAGACAGACCCCTCCATGGTAGGCAGCCGACGCCGTACTGAGGATATTGTCAATATTACCCACCATCAATATCTGTTCTTGCACACGCACGCGATCAATAAGTCCGTGTCGTTGATTAGAGGAGTATTTTTAAAGTCAACAATCCGACGCTGCCGATATTTGCATTGTCAATATCGTCAATATTTATCGATCCACAGTCAATGTGTTGTGTCAATAAGACAATATTGAGAAAATATAGGGCTATCAATAATCTCGTTTATATTACTAGCAGGGATGTGCATTTCTGCGGAAGTACTCGGTGAGATGGGAGAGTCCCAGAGTCGTCTCCTATAAAGGTAAAGAGTTAGACAAGGATATATATTATGTCCAAACCTTGTTGAGGTGTATGTGTTCAAGTTATTCAAATTACGATTGACTCGAGATTGTGTCAGAAGGTTTAGATTCTGTGAGACAGAAGCTTATAACCTCTTCTTGTCTCACGCGTGTTTGTTCCGAAGGTGAACTGTATACACTTGAAAGGGTGTATTTTGTTGGTGTGATAGTGACATTTGTGTACCCGAAAGTCAGCAGATCTGTCGTGTATCTTCGTAGTCATGTTTAATATTTAGAATAATACCATTAAACAAAAGAAAAATGCGTTACATGGTTAATGGTTGAGACATCCCTGGAACATATTATTTCCAGGGATGTCTCAACCATCCCTGGAAATAATATGTTTTTCGGGTTTTAAAATATATTCATAAAGCAAGCGCGGAAACTCATTATGATTATGCTGCAGAGAAATCAATGAGATGTGAAAATATCACTTCTAACTTCTTTCAAACTATTTTCTATTAATACTAATTTCTTACAAACTGCAACATAGGAAACTATTTCTTTTATAGATATATAAGACTGTATTAGAAGATGTCAAGATGACAGTGCACTTGCTTAGCATGTGAGAGGTACCGGGATCGATTCTCGGCGCTCCTACAAATTTTTCGAAATCAAAAAGTTTTTGGATAAAACACACGGTAAAAGTGAAATATTACGAATTTTTCTAACGCGCTATTTTTCAGTTTCCGTGATTATGTCTATTATTTCATGATTAATTTTATTATTGGTAACGAATAAACATATCCTATGTTAAAAAGAACCAATGACGCGTTTACTATAATTCCTAACACCTAGATCAAAACTAGATAACTAAAAAAAACAAGAATTTTAATTTTTGTATTCAGATACTCTGTCATATAGGCAATTAACATAGCCCCAGTTCTCGAATAGTGCCATTTTAGGATACATTTATGACCTAAAATATTATTAAGTTTCATAATTTTAGTATCAAAAAATGGGACATACGATTTTATTATTTTGTCTACTGAAAAATACTTTTTGAGTTTTGATCTAGATGCGCGATATGATACCTGGTTTCCATGGGTGCTTCATGTATTGAAAATTGTCTCCGGATAATAGAATACATATTAAATGAATAAACTGGAAAGATATACAGAAAAAATCTATATATCAAAAAAAAAATATTTGCTACCGAGATTCGAATCTAGATCTTTTTCTATCCGGGGAAAAGTGTTATCAATTTCGCTATATCAACAAAGAACGTTTACGACAAAAAAAAATCTGTTTATCTGTCTAGTTGATTAATTTAATTTGTATTAAAAACTGCAACTTCACAACAAAAATCCACACATACACAAAATTCACAGTAAAAAATGATCATTTAAATTGCATCCTTGCATAGTTGTATCAAGTATTTAGAAATATTAGCCCTCAGGTAACTCAACTGGGCGAACTTGGTATTTTTGAATAATTATTGAATTTTAGACATAATGCATATAAACCAGTTATAAGTATTTCTCAATAGTTAGGTACCACATTAATTAATTGAATTCTGCGAGATTTTTCCTGTTCCATTCGTCTAATTGTGTACTAACAACTAATTACGACTTACAATAATGCATTACACGAAACCCGTTAGCCATTTGACAAATAATAATGTTGCAATTTATATATAACGCGGATCACTCGCAAAATATCATCAGTTCATTGTCAAAAGCGATCCGACTCAATTGAAAATGAAATTGTTAGTTGTTCTGTTGGCTTGCGCAGTGGCGTACTGCTGTGGAGCTCCACAGGGGCTGCAGTTCAAACAAAAAAGCAAACCTGGTGTCGAGTCAAAGCAGCAGAGTACCGAAGGTTTCAAGAGAATCATCTACCAGTCGGATATCCAGGAAGCTTCAGCAGATAAACACCCAGTAAATCATAAACGTAAAGAGGTCAGTTGGGATAAATTATTTGATATTGCTGTTTCTGAATAATTCTTCTTATGTGGCTATCACGAGGAAGGCAAGGAGGTTGCAGCAGGTGAGACATGTAGCAAATGTAGAGTTCTGTAACACGTACAAAGCCTTATTATGGCGTGTGTCCACGGATGAAACTTTGATCTCTCGTCTCAGAAATTTGTCGGTAAAGGTCGGCGCGTATCGGTTACATCATTTTACTTTGCGAACAAAACATTTGCGGTAGTGAGTCATAGCTGGCCTCGTGCGCAACTCTGCACTGTCCATTAAGCGCTGTCGAGACCAGATTTTCTGATATAAATCTCATCCGCGTACAGGCGTCATTACACAAAACAATAAGATCGAGACCGAAATGTACATACACGGGCAGATAATGTGAAGATAGTCTTGCAAGAGATACGCGAATGCCCACTAGGCCGGACAACAAAGACGATGTTAAGGGATACTGAGGTCACACGAGGCCGGTATACAAGAGAAGAATAATAATAATTGTAATTGTTAAATTAAAGTTTATGTAACGTTTGTCATTCTTAATAATGGTCATAATGTCTTCAATATTTTTCGATTTACTCTTAATAAAACATCATAAACTTTCATATTAATATTTGCCTTAATAGTTGCCATCTCCACAATCACGCAGCCACTATGTAATCGTGCATAATTTTTTGAAATTAACAATAACAATTTGTCTTTATGAATAATTTTTACTTTGTTAAAGGAAGACGAAGCTGCTCTCTTCAAGAAGCAAGCCGAGAACGCCCACTACGAGTTTGAGAGTTCAGTGGACGATGGCATTATGGACCATGCTCACTACCGCTCCGAGAAGCGTGACGGACTCGCCGTAGAAGGTGCCTACGCTTACAGTGACGGATTCTTCAAGCGCACTGTCCACTATGTAGCTGATGATAAGGGATTCAGGATAGTCAAGTAAGTATGTCCATAATAAATGAAAAGAAAAACCAGAAGCTCGCCTTCGTTATATATTTTTTAAATACATCTGTTTATTAATAGAAGAGATCCATTTAACGATCTTTGCGAGTATGAAGAGACCCAAATATTATGTTGATATTTCCTTCAAAATTATTTTATTTCCTTTAATATAAATGAAAGTAACATTCTAAGTCCTTAGAATTGCTAAAATTGTTTGAAAACGTTCTACGACATTAATAAAAATAATGAATAAGAATTATAGTCTAGAGAGTAGGATACACGATGTATGTAAGGAAAGCGACCTTATTATGAATGTTAACAAGTCGAAAATGATGTATTCGAGAAGGAGAAAAGCAAGACCCCGTGCTAAATACTTGGGGGTAATGAATGTTTGATATGAATTGGTAATGAATGTTTGATAGAAACAGAAAGATCGAGAAAAATGTCGAAAGGAGGGTGACTGCATGGATGACCGGGTGGAAATAAAGTGAACGGCACTTTAAATGGAATTATATTTAATGGGAACTTATCAACCGAGGTAAGACAAGAGGTCAAAGTAGACTGAATACAGTGGAACTAAGATCACTTAGGCGTATATATGGCAGATCTATTTATGACAGAGTAAAGAATGAAGAAATAAGGAAGGAATGTAAAACTGATCTTAGTAAAGTAAGATTAAGAAAGGATCGTTCAGGTGGTTTGGTCATATGGAACGGATGAATGAAGAGAGAATGGTAAGAAATATATATGTGTTGATTGCACCAGAAGTAGAGAACGTCCGCGTGAGACTTGGTACAACCAGGTAAACCAGATACTGGAGGATGGTCCTGTTAGAAGCCTCGATAATCGGCGAGCTGTATGAATGTGGATAAGGCGAGAATTGTGTCAGGACAGAAGAGTGTGGCGCACTATCCTCTCTGCTTACCCTAACGGAGAAACGGCGTGATGGTAAGTTAATTAGTTAGTAATAAAATTCTCTAATTTTTCGATAAATAAAAATGGATCCAGTCATAATTAAAAAGTTATTTTTTCGATATTTAAAAAGATTATTGTGATATCTTCCATAAAATGAAATGCAATATTATTAAAAGTCATCTCTATTTCAAGATTAAACAGGTATTTTATGATTTTGGTGTAAATTCGTGAATTTGAAAACTTTTCTTACGAACATTTTTAGGCATTTTTCCTTAAATATTAATATTTTGAATACTAAATTAATGTATTAATTATAAATATATACATATAAAATCAATTTTGTCGAAAAATATTGTTTTAGCGTCACCGGGATTCGAACCTGGATCTTCATTTCCAATCCGGGGAAGTACACTACCTTTGTGCTATAACGCCAGTATTTTTCTTGACAAATTTACTGGCGTTATAGCACAAAGGTAGTGCACTTCCCCGGATTGGAAATGAAGATCCAGGTTCGAATCCCGGTGACGCTAAAACAATATTTTTCGACAAAATTGATTTTATATGTATATATTTATAATTAATACATTAATTTAGTATTTAAAATATCACAGACCGTCTGTTCTGAATAATTACAACTTCACAATAAGAATGTGTTTTCCTTAATAATTAATATTTTGGTTTGCAATATCGATGTTTAGAACTATGAGAGAATTTTTTATGATGTTTTGGTTCTTGATTAATGTAAAAAATGATTATTATTTACAGAGAAGAAGAGGAACCTATTGGAGACGGTCCAGTAGTAGACCCCAATGGAAAAGCAATTGTGAAATCATCTCTTGGAGGCGAGTACACCATCACTGCCGACGATTATCAGACCAGAAAAGTGGATAAATAGCCATTTTTCTCAAGTCAATACCGATACTTAATAACCTGGAGGATGTGTTATTATTGTTCTACCTAACTTAAATATTATATGTGTTCATGAGCTTAGTGAGGTATAACCAAGATATATGAAATTGACGTCATCAATAGATCGAGAAAATAAATGGAAAGATTTTTTAGAGGAAGTAGATACATAGGTAAAAATAATAATGTTTTACAAAAAAAAAAAAAAAAAATAAACAAATTGTCTGTTTGTTTTCACATTTTATTTTATTTGAAACATTCAAAAATGTATACTTATTTTATAAATAATGTCACATTGATAGTATATTATATATTCCATTACATAAGTATGTTTCTCAGTACATTCATTATATAACACACAACATTTTATTATTATTTTTGAGATGCTACGGAAAGAGAAAATATGAAAAATACGACAAAATTATTTGAATAATCAATAGAATAAATATTTTTACAAAATATAGATATTATATAAAATACATTCATCACAGTTTACACATTGAAATCCTACCCGTCATCTCCATTTATTATATTAATTAATAAATAATTAATACATGTATACCTATTCCAGTCTTACGTTTTCGACATTCGTTTAAAAATCGTCACGAAAACGTCATTTTCTTAAGTAGGTAGTAAAAGGGATACAAAATTTCAAATACAAAAAAAATATACTTGACATTTTTTTTTTTTTGTATAACGGATTTGAGCTTCGATTCTTCACACAACTTTCGTTGTCCTCACACTTCTAGCCCGTCTTCTGCTAATTTAAGAAAGGTTATAACATTCATATTTTTATTCAAAGATTATAAAATTCAGATCCCATTTGAAAAATTATATCGAGAATTTGGGTCGTATTTCTTATTTCAAAATAAATGAGTTTAATAACCGAGGACAATTTTCTGTTCATGCCCAAAACATCCTACTATGTCGCAAGGCAAAGCCGAATATTTTTTTTATATACCTATCGCATTACACATATCGTCATGTGGACACATATCTAAAGATTGCGCCTACTTAGTATTTATTCTGTACGCGTAATTAATGATGAACTAAAAATCACGAACTGTGAATTAATCACTTTTATCTCTAAATTACAATCGCTAATGTGATTGATTATCTGAAAATATTGTGATTCGTGATTCTTGTCTGAAAATTTTGTCAAGAAAAATATATTGAATTTAATTTGTTGATGATTTGTTATGGTTTCATTTGATTTTAATTGTGTTTAGGAATCTATGTGATTTTTTTTTTGATAACTTCATAAATTCATTGTAAAACCGTAATAACGGTCACAGTTTTCAATCACTGATATCATCAAATACTATTCACTCTTACACCAGTGAGTACAGAACAGCTTTAAGCGCATCGGAAAACTAAAATATGTCACACCTATCGACTAAGTTATTCAAGTCAGATAGTCAGGATGCTTTCGTTAAACTTACATGCCCATCGCGAACATATTATATATCACTTGCGGTCCACCTCAAGGTTTGAGAATAGGGTGTACATTTTTTAACTAAATAATACGATCAATATAAAAGGCATCTGAGTGAGTGAACTAAATTGCTGACCAACGCATCAGTTTTTAAAACAAATCTAAAACATATTATGATATTGACAAACGTTGCGAATCTAGGTTAATAAGACGATATTCCTTTACGGAATGAAGAAGTGATGCTTAGACATAAGAACAAATTGTTTAAACACAAAAATAAATCAATTGTCGACTACGTAAACATTGAACTATCTCAATGCCGCTGTACAATTTTAATTACCCAAATTTATTTAGTTCTTCCACAAAAGGTTCATATTTTCTGTGCTATGTATGTATTTTTTAAGTGGTAGCTTTGTAATATGCATAAATGTAATTTAATTTATGCAAAGCTACACACTACCTAGACACGCCAAACTTATGAAATCGTCCCACGTACTAGTAATTAATTTTATTAAATTCTTGTGATATTGACGATTCTCTACCTAAGAATAGTGTGTGGGATGAAATAGCTGTTTCTGAAATAATAATGTAGAAATGGTACTTCTTAAAGAGTTCAACCATCATATGCATACACCCGCTCATGTGTACCAATGCTCTATAGGAGTGATGATGCTCTCATAAGAATTTTCTAGAACGTATCTATGTTCTATCTACATATCTATGTTGAACTAAACATTCAATCTCTATAAATCCGAGCACGGGAGCATGAAGCAATATACGCTTCAAATACATATGGATAACAATATGTTAAACGTGTTACTTGCACTTTTGTTTTGTGTAAATGTTTAGTTGAACGTCGTTTTTGATACATTACAGTATATCCATAATCTTTATCTATACCATATCGGGTCCATAATTACTGACGACGGTAGCTGCGAGCCAGAAATTAAATGACGTATAGGTATGGCGAAAAGTTCTTTATCCAGATTTGACAAAATATAGAAAGACCGCTGTATTTCCAAGACAACAAAAGTCAGGCCTACGGTGTGGGATCATTAATCCTGAAAGCAAGGGAGAGAAGATGATTGATGCCTTTGAGATGTGTTGCGCATACCGTGGATGGTGAAACTCACGGATGTATCAATTGAACATCAACGGCAGACTCTCAATGAGATGAATTCTCAAAGTTTTTGGGCATCTTGCGAAAAGAGAAGATAGCTTGGAAAAGCTCGTTGTGGCGGGTCACGTCGAAGGACGAAGAGGAAGAGAAAGATCCCCCACGCGTTGGACCGACCGAGTGAAGGCAACAGGCATTTCTCTGGTGACAACCCTCAAGATCAGAGAAAAGCGGAGGAGCATAGTCAAGAGGGCGGGAGTTCGTGGAGATCGCGATCCTCAGAAATGAGGAACCATTGTGGATGATGATATTGCAATAGTTTCGTTAAATATTGGTAGCTCACCGCTCGAGTGCACGTTCAGAGTAGCCACCACTGACTCCAAACAACTTGTCAGAATAACTTCTACATCTGTAGTGTCTAATCTATCTAAAGTCCTTTCTACAGAGCAACTAAAATGTAGAACGGCTATTACCTGCATTAAAGAACATACGTATAAGAACACATCATGCGACAACCAATACGACGTATAGATATGCAGTGCGGTATACTAACACAGAAATGTATACATCATAAAATACGTCCTTGCAAAGAGTGGCTTTCTACCCCGGGCCATGCCTTGAATTCCATAAAAATGTAGTCACACTAGAATAATTGAGCGTATGTAAGAAGGTGAACAGTTCACGAAGCTATATAAAATAGCACGTACATAAGGTTCAATATGAATCGTAAAATATTTTTCGTAATTAAATAATTAAACCTGTTCTTGTCCTCTCGCCGTAGAACGTATCACGTTTCGTCATCCAAATCTATTTAATTAATTTCTTTGTGCACCCTTAAAGAGTACTAATCTACCACCATGTGATTGTATCAAAATGCTCTCATATAATATTACAGAAAATAAAATTAACAATTAAATTAAATATTCATATAAATTTACACAATACAAAAATAAATCAGTCACACCGCAATATATTTTACAAAACAGATATGTAATAATTAACGGCGCAAATAAATGCATTTCGCATTAATTTAAAAAAGCTTATTATTGTTTGCACATAAACACTTACTTATTATTAAGAAATTCCTCCACATTAAACTCTATCTTCGATTAATCGACTTGGTCCTGCCAAAGTTACTTTTACAATTTATTTTCCGTGGGTCTCCTCAGAGACGCCACAATCCACTTTTTCTCCCTTATATTTTTTTTAACAATTAACACACATATTTGATTAAAAACAAACATAGATACAATTTATTTTGATATGCTGAAATATGTGTGTATCCAGTATCTACTCAAACTGTATTCAACATATGTATTACTAAAATATTACATATATAATCCATTTTCAAACATGCATGAATAATCAATTAAAATTAATTTATTATGTTTGTATTTTTTTATATTACGTTAAATATATAAACACCGATAAAAGCATGCATTTTACTGTTACTACGGCTGACGAATATATATTTTAATATTTTTGTAATATATGTACGTGTAATTTTTAGCGAATTTAAAAAGAAATAAGTATTTGTAAAAAAAAATATTGCATAGATATAAAATTAACCACTGAAAATAAGTTACATTTACATGTATTTTTTATAATTATTGAATGTTCGACATTCAATATGAGTGGTAAATACATAATCAATTAAAACTATCTCAAATGTTAAATAATAAAATTCAATGAAGAAACGCTTTCAAAATTATGTTCATTAATTATGCAGAGTTTAATGTATTTTGAGTTGACATCTGTGCGACAGGAACAATTAAATGATAAATAAACAAACGAAGAATTGTTGTCATTTGGAATAGTCTTTCAGCAGATAAATGGAAATTATTTAGTATATGTTTGAAATTTGATTGGGTTTAAAAATTAATTTATTAATTGTTTGAGACACAATTATCTACATTGATAAACGTATCACTGGATCTAACTAAGATGTTGAAAAGGAAGGAAAATTCATGTGAGATTTATGACAGGATGCATTATATACGGCATGTATTGAAAATTGATTGTTGTCGGCGAAGGACTCGAGTCAAAGGGGATAAACTTAAAATGTTCACAAATAGTTACTATTTACGCGTTTTTACACTTCGATATGTAGGCCTGGTATGAATTTTGAATAGGTGCATTCTATTTGTGTAATTTTAAAACGGCCAACAAAAACGAAACGGCTTCTGTTAAGATACGATTTTCGGATCGATCGGATATATTTACGGCGGCGATATAAAAACATTTTGTATTGTATTTTTTCGAATTATCAGCAGAGTTTGAAGATGAAAGGAGAGCGACCATCGGCGCCTACCAGCCCAGTTTCACTAAGGTTGGTGTATTTTTATTTTGCACGGATTGAATTAATATATTCAACAATACCAATAGAAAACCCAGGACTAGCTATCGAAGGGTAATTACGACAACAGTCACAGATAAAAGCCGTGTGATCCAACCGTATCTTCCATCCAGCTATGCGAAAATAATATAAAATGAGCTAAGATTCAACGGTCTGATCTCAGTTTGTTGGAACATGTAGTTAGCTCAAATGCGAATAGAGTTGAACCTAAACTCAATCCACAGCGACTCAATGATAGCAGGCAAATGCATAGGTTGTGATATGTCGAGGGTGGGCTAGGATAAGAATTAGGGAAACAATATTTAAAATGTGATATTTAGCTAGTTTTAGGCAGAAAAAAGCGTTCACTAAAAGTACTACAGATATTGAAATCATTAAAAAAATAAAAACAAAACAAATGAACAACTATTTATAGTAAAATATGTTGAATCACGTGACATTAAATGTCATTTTATATAGGTATGACTAGTAAATGATACAAATTGTTCACGTATAAATTAATACATCTATCGAATGCGTGTTGAAGTTATAATAAAAACAGTGTATGATATTTAGTCTCGTAAGTACGCATGATCGGTTGGGATTGTTTAAGATTTCAACGCGTCAGAGGAGATATCCTCACAACAGCACCCAGTCCCCCCAGATTTGCAGACGTTTTTCTTCAAGCAGGGTTCAGAGGAGCAGTTCCGCATTTTGAAGAGATCCGGACAAGAAGCGGGAGATTCGCTACCAGCGACCAGCTTCCTGTTTCGGAGGCTTTTCGGTAAGGACTTCCGGCGCTGCTTCTCGCAGGCGCAATCCGCCTTCGGGAGGACATTCTTAGGCGGCAGCTTCTTCGTTTGAGACTTTCTCTTGGAGCTCACCCTGGACCCTTTCCGCAGCAGTTGACCGGCTCCGGATTCTTCTGGCACCACCTGATAAAAATATTGTTTAATATATTCACTGTTTCCGAAATACGTTTGTAGAACTCCATAATCACATATATGAAAATAAAACACCTTTTTTTTTATTCTACTCGTTTAATTAACTTAAGACGCGTTTTTCGCCCTCTAAGGGAATTATCAATCTAACAATTTAACTCAACAATTTGTATTTATAACTATAATGGGGGACAGCTATACCATTTTATTTGCATGATATGAAAAGGGACAACGTTATTCATTGAAGGATTTCCAAACATTTTGAATGCTTCTAATTATTCTAAGTAACGATTCAGTTTCAACACTAATAATATTTTTATGTCACGGGTAATATGTAGAAAAGGACAGCTATATAATTTTACAATCTAAGAAGACAATACAGCAAGAGAGTTAAACGAGTAGAATCGAAAAACAAGTGTTTAATTTTCACACAATATGTGATATTTTGTTTTTAAATAATAATTCATACAATAATTTGAATGTTGTGTATATAAGACATTAAACCCCCCTCTCGCAAAAATTCATATTAGAGTAACCTTGGAAAAATACGTGACGAAAATGCGACCACACAAATACGTCATACTCGTTACCATGGTGATTACATATTTATTCAATACCCATAAACGTTAACGTTATATTTTCATACTTTTTAGAAATGTACCTGTCAGAAAATTAAACGCCCTTCCAAGTTCTACTGAGTTCAGAGCCCACATAAATAATTAATAAAAAAATAATACGTACCAAGTTTCATTAAATTAAATTTTAGGTTGTCAAAAATTAAGGAGGGATTGCAAATTCGGAGCTGGTTTGGAAAATCCAAATTTTTGAATTTCTTAACACTAAAAATACGGATACCCGGATTTAATACAAATTTTTGAAAATTATTTCATCTTTTGTGTTTTTTTTTAATGAACACTTTCGACAGCTTATTAATAGACATACTGATTATATTTTTTTGATTAAAATATAGCTAGAAAAAGAGATGTTTTAAACATTTAATTATTTTTACCATGTACAATATATTAAATTATTATATTAATTTTACGAAATACGAAGTCCTTAATTATTAGAAACTAACTAACTTACTTATCATCACACCGTTTTTCCGCGGAAGTAGGAAGAGAAGATAGAGAGCCGCACTCTTCTGTCCTGACACACAGCTCTCACCTCATCCACATTCATAGATCTTCTCATACAAGCTCGCCGATTATTGAGGTTTCTAACAGGACTATCCTTCAGTATCTGGTTTACCTGGTCGTGCCAAGTCTTCCGCGGATATCCTCTATTTCTGGTGCCATCAATACTTGCGTCATATATCTTCCTTACCGTTCTCTCCTCATTCATCCGTTCCACATGATCAAACCACCTTAGTGATCCTTTCTTAATCTTACTCACTATACTAAGATCAGGTTTACATTCTCTCCTTATTTCTTCATTATTTACTCTGTCATAAATGGATCTGCATTTCCACTGCATTTAGTCTACTTTCGTTTCTCTTCTGCCAACTCTAGGCACCACTTCCATACATCAGTGTTGGTACCAGGACTCCATTATGTACCGCTAGTTTTCCCTCGGTTGACATGTTTCTATTAGATATAATTTCATTCAAAGCGCCGTTCACATTGTTTCCTGCAGTCACCCTCCTTTCAATATCTTTCTCAGCATTTCCGTTTCCATCGAACACACTTTCCAAATATACAAACTCTTCTACTTGTTCCTAATATTCATTACTTACAAGTATTTTGCGTTGTCTTGCTTTCTTCCTTTTCGAATACCATTACTTTCGACTTGTTGACATTCACTCGAAGGTCACTTTCCTTACATACATCGTACATTCTACTCGTTAGACTCTGTAATTCTTTTTCATTATACGCCATTAGGACTCCATCGTCGGCGTACAATAAACAGCATACAATCAAATCGCCCATTTTTGCTCCCACAATCATACTTTCCGTATCAAACTAAATAGGCAGAGGGCCTTCAATACGTTTGTTAGCCCGTTGGACGCCTTCATTTCATTGGAATGTAAATAATTAATTTTTTTTTTTTAAATTTCAAATTCGAATAATCTGGACTACATGTTTTAAAAAATCCGAGAATTAATTCCACTGTAAAAATTTCAGTTTTTCTGACTCGAATCGATTTTAAATGTGTAATAAGTCTGAAGAGAATGAAGGAAACTACCTCCATGACAGCCTGTAACAATTTTGGCTGTTTCTCCGGAGTCTCTGGATTAGCGATGATAATATCTGGTTTCGGCTCCGGTTCTTTCTTCCGGGCCGCATTCTTCTTCATCAGACTCTTGGCCTTTTTACGCAGAATTTCCTGAGCTTCGGGGTGGTAGACCAGGGCAGAGTTCAGATCCATCTTGCTCAGCAAAAATAGGTTTGAAAATCCTTTAGACCTTGGGAAATGGATATGTGCATGAATACATAAAACAGCGAAATGAAAAACATTGTAATGTTATACAGGTGTTTCAGAGACAATAATCCAAATCGAGCCTACGATTAGGGGACTTTTTAAAATTTTTATCAGGGTATAAGTGACTCGCTGGGTAATGCTAGGAAGGTAGACGGGAAGAGGGAGACAGAAAACCATATTACTGCCCCTTCTCGTCGTTTCTGTGATTTTAGGTCGTGACCGTGCTGAGTGAGACTCGAAATCTATATGTGCATTTTCTGTCTAAATATCCTTTCAGGGAGCGTCTCGACGATAAACTAACTATGGCAACATATATCTCTCTCTCTTGTTATTATAATTGTACTTCGTTAATTAGTACTTGATATCTACTTGTAATTATAATTGTTGTATTTTAATACGGTACAAGGTCTCAATATGCTCTCAAATTTCACTTAATGTTTAATTATTAACTTTTACTATGCTGTACTCTTTATTTCTTAATAAATACCACCAAAATGCCCCTGAAAGCTACTATATAGAAGTAATAAATATTTAACTTTAAACTTTAAGCAAAAATAATTAATCTTATTATGGTTACATTAGACCCGCGTTGCTTTACTTTGTCAAGAGGAACTGTCACGAGAGTAACCACTTCATAACAGTTCCAGACAAGGGTGGGTCCTTTCTACGGTTATGGGACATCACTAGAAACCCATTAAGCGTAATTCAGCGATTTAGAAGTTATTCAAACTTTTTTGAAGAGGATGATGATAACTTCCAACTCGATGGATATACCAAATCAAAAACGCTTGGCTAGCCTATAGCAGTGTCTCTCCAGGCGGAGGGCTGCAGGAAATTCGAGGATCACGGTTCTCAGTGGAGAAGTAACTGTCTGGAGAAGAATTTCAAGTTACTATGTATATTGTATCAAATATTTCTATTTACCTGACATCGGCTGTCCTACGATTGGCACCATCGATAGCTAGCAAACTGATTTCTCCAAAAACAGAACCCTCGGACAGAGTTGCCAATACCTCGCTGTTATTTTTTCCGCCCATAACCTGAAGAAGAAACGCAATGAAAATAAGTATTCAAATTTGAATTTCAAATTGCTTAATCCACAATTCTAAATATGTGAACATTCGTAGAATATTAAAAATGAAATGAAAATGTCTATAAATTAAAATAAAGACGGTAAACGTCATTAGAATTCTAGATTTATTATTAATACTGAGGTTAGCATGCACAGCAAGTGTGAAAAAGGTCCAAAAGAACACATTTCATTGCTGCTCATAAAAAATTTAGTGATGATTAAATCGTTATTATGACTGTGATAATTTTCGATTGTAGCGATGGTTGATAACCGATTCCTCGTCATTATTCACTCGAAAGTAAGCCTCCAACAGTTAAATCTTTGATATATAAAAATAAAACACTTATTTTTTATATTTTACTCGTTTAATTTACTTGAGACGCGTTTCGCCTCGTAATGGCATTATATTACAAGATTAAATGTGGAAACAATAAATAAGTTAAATCACAGTTACCAATCATCGTCATAATCACAGTCGCATAACGGTTTACCATCACTATAAAAAAACTTCATGACTCGTCAAACTACCTATATTATATTAATACAATTTTTTTTTTTTTTTTAATTTTGCACAAGATGGTTATTCTTCCAAATATTATAAAATACCACAGATTGGCAACTATTTATCTTTTTTAGTTGTCTCAAAAGGTTAGGTTAGGTTAGAATCGGCTGTCTTACAACTAGATATAGATGTCTCACAGAGATAAAGCTATTATTTTTACATATGAAATATGAAAATCTTGGGCATTACAGGGTTTACGACCTGTCATCGACTGGCTTAAGTGATCACTTTACACAATGTAACGTTCACCTATTTACCCATACTTCCACATCTATCAAATTTTTGAAAGTTGTATATTTGTTATCATGTTGGAACATTTCAATTATTTATTATCAACTATGCTGTCGCCATTTATGGATTTCAGCGACCTCTATACTGTTACATGAGAATGAATATAAAATTTTCAAAAAAATTGTAACATGGGTAAATAGGTGAACGTTACATTGTGTAAAGTGATCACTTAAGCCAGCCGATGACAGGTCGTAAGCCCTCTGTAATGCCCAAGACTTCCATACTTCCCATGTAAAAATAATAGCTTCGTATCTGTGAGACATCTATATATTGATGACAATCCCTCAGGAAATAAATCTCAGTAATTGGTTCCGACAAAGATTTGGACATACTCAAAAATATTGTCTTACAACTATGTTACCAATATCGGAAAATCTCAAGTACAACCGCATCATTGATGATATGAGATAAGTAAATGAGGTCTTTGGGCATATGACTAACAATGCTACCAATACGAATAGCGTAAATTTCTGGGTCCAGGGTTTTCTATTGATAATATAAAAATGTCTCACTCTAAGAGTACAGTCAGTGGCTGCTCTGCCGAATCTTTTGCTAATGTTTCTGATGTTGTATGTTCTCTGTCGCTCCGTAAATTTATCACATGCGCCGCCGACGCTTCCTAGGACGTTTCTAAGAGTAGACCGAATCCGATGACGGCTGTATTATTTCTGTCACAAGTTAAATAGAGTTTCCGCCAATACCAAAGTACACAGGCCTACATCTTCAACTAGAAAACCCTGAGCTACTTTTCTTAACATCAGTACAGAGATTTATTTTCTGTTAAGGATTGCAAAGAACAAGTAAGAATAATTGTACAGCTACAGGAATAATGAAACCCCGGATTAGTAGATATACAATATCATCTTTCAAATAATATTGATGTAAACTTAAAGGAGCAGCTGCACTTGCACTTTCGTGGCATTGAAACTGAACTGAATTTTAATTGAAATACACAAGGTCGGCACCGACCTGAACTTCTCCCATTTTGACGATGTACATTTCCTTGCCCACCTCCCCCTTGCGGCAGATGATGTCTCCGGGTAAAAAAATGATCGGACGAAGTTTCAACACCAGATCCCTCAGGAGAGCCTGGTCACAATCGATGAAGAGCTGAACCTTGCTGAGCGTCTGAATGTGCACATTGATGGCTACGTCCGTTTTTAGGTTGAGCGGGAGAGCATTGATGATGTGAGATTCATCTGTAAATATTTCATGTTATTACTATTTTGGTAGCATGAAACAAGACGTAAGAAGCATCCAATGTGTATTTAGATTTCATGATTCAATGAGTTCTAGATTTGTTCTGATCCATCAGTCCACTTCTTTTCACAGTTGAGAGTAGAATAGCCTCCTCGTCGGATGCCGATCAGCGCGAGCGTCTTCATCCGGCTGACTACCGCGAGTATGCGACCTCTCTTGACTTCTTGCTACATATTGCTGCCAGCTTTAGTGTCGGGCCAAAACAAGTTCGCCCCGTACGGCCCAAAGATGGCGTTACGTATCCGCCAAAACCCGATCAGCTTCGACCTACCCATTACTCTGCGATCTCGCAAATTCTTGGTCTATGCGAGTCAATTGTAATTGCTTTGATCACACTAGCAATGTCCTTAAATATTGTAGATTCTACGCGGAACTTTTTCGCTATAGTGTCTATGATCTAAAACATCTCCTTCTTACATGTTTTGTCAGAAATAAAAATAATTATGCATAAATTGGTAAATTGATTACCTAAGGTATGCTGTTGCTCCCAAGTAAAGTTGAACCACGAAGTGACCCTACGTTGGAGATCACTCGGTAAATTTTGGCGCCTCATATATTCCATAGTGTCATCAACAAGCTTCCTATATTCAGTCTGAAATAAACATCATCTCCTTTAAACATTGAGACACATTTATAACCAAAAACTGTGTAGAAGCAGCTGCAGCTTTATTAAAGGCGCCAGTGTAACCAACCTGCGACCTTGTTGCCGTTGTGACAATGTCTCTGATTTGTCCAATCATCAGAGCGAAGATAAACACTCCCATCAACCACGCGAACGTCATGAAAATGTATTCCATTTCATTTTCTGGCTTGGGGTTCTTGCCGATAGATGTCGCGGTCTTAGTCGCGAAGTAGAAGCATCTGACATAGGCATTTCCAATGCCGCTGAACACCCAACCGTTGGAGCCGATACCTTCCCAAGTGCTCACCTTGTAGTAAGCGCAAGCGTTCAGATGGATCAGGTAAAATATGTACGTCAGTGTACGTCCAATGCGCACCTAAATAAAGGGAAACTAATTAACATGTTTATTTATTTATTTTTTTAATATACATATTATCAACAGATAGACCTGGTATGATATTAAGGTGTAATGATAAAACATTTTAAGATAATTCATATTTTTGTGTTTGAAAAATTATAAATACTGAAAAAATAAAGTTATTTCTTACTTAATTACTTTGTGGCTTCGTTTTATATAAATAACTAGACAAAATAAACCACTATTTATTGATTATTTAACATGTTTCGATACTTATGGTATCTTCTTCAGAAAACAATGTATGAATCACCTTTTGGAAGTAAACCGTTATTTTGATATTAACAAGGGTTTAGAAATTATATATACAAATACTAGGGGTTTACGTTAAATAAATTAGAAATTTTATAAATAAGAAAAAGTTATTAAGAGAACATATTCTTATTGTGAAGTTGTAATTATTCAGAATACAGGTATGTGATGTTTTAAATACTAATTAAATTAATTAATGCACCTTCCCCGGATTGGAAAAGAGATCCAGGTTCGAATCTCAGTAGCGCAACAACAATATTTTTCGATAAAATTGATTTTATATGTATACCTTCGTAATTAATACATTTAATTAGTATTTAAGAAAAAGTGTTAATAGCAAGCTAAACATTATAAACAACCCAATCTTTTTTGCTAATAGTCACATTTTAAATTTGTTTTCATATTAGTTCTTACTTATTCACGATTATGTTTAATAACAAGTTACGAGGAGAGTTAACGATAAATTGACGTTCGAATGACTATTAACCATGTATAATACAATTTGTCTTTTAAACTGAGCTTGAGTTAAGAAGAATATATCCGGGTTAGCGAAAGTGGATGAAAATATGTTTGTAATAATTAAGGGTTCCAAGCGCAGGAGGGAAATAATTTTGATTTTATTTGCTGTGAAAATAGAACTAAATAGCCTCCTGGAACAAGGCTTAAACCCTCGACCTCTAAATGACAAGGCAAATGTCTAAACTACTAAACAAACAAGCTGGTTTGGATTGGTTTTGTAAAACTTGATGAGAAATAGTAGGGTTGTAGACTTAGTTGATCGGACAGGTATTGTAACATTAAACCATTCCAAGCACTGTTATAATTTATTTTAAGATTCTTAAAATATTTATAATTATATTAAGCATACTTACGATGAATGGCGACGCGAGAACTCTATCGAGAGAAACATAGAACTCGGAGAAGCTGTTTAATTTGAAAAATCGAGGTGTGCGAAGAAATACAGCCGACGTTCCAAAGAAGGCGTACAGTACTTCCAAAGGCAATAGAGAAATGAGGTCCATCTGAAAATATTCAAGTCTCTAATATTTTCAAACTCGTTATTTGCAAAATAGTATAAATTAAAAAAAAAAACCTAATAATTTGTTTCTGAATGCAAATCATACCTTAAACTGAATTTTTTGTACATAATTTCTGCGAGTCTCGACTGGATCTTGGACCCAAAAACCCTCCGACAGAAAAGAGAGACGGGGTTTGACGACGGCCACGTCAACCAAGTAGATGATGTCACAAAGCGAGTCAACAGTCAACCATATGGGCGTGTTCTGAGGGGTCTGGTAAGGGAAGGACCAGCGGAAGGGAATAACCCAACTGTTGTAGCAGTAGCTCAAGGTAACAGCGACGAGCCACAGTAGATAGAAGATCCCTTCAAATAAAAGAAATAACGTTTTACTTAAGGCGCAACTTTCAATAATAATTAAAATTTTCGCGTTTTTACGAAAATGTGAGTTATTTATTTATATCAGAAGTTATTTAATAGATTTTTTTCAACTATTACTTAGATTGGACCTTTACACTAATATAAAATTAATAAACTGAACGTTAATTTATTTATTTATTTATATATATTTTGACATCCATATTTTTGTAGTTACAGAGGTGGATACATAACATACATAATACATAGTTTAATGTGTGGGATGGAGTAGACTTCACCTCTGATATATACAGCGTTGTCCTGGCTACTTTGCTAGACTAAAGTCTGTGTTAAAGTAGCCAGTTTTTTTTTTTTTTTTTTTTTCGTGCTGTTGTGGTGTTATTTGAAATAAAAAAATAAATCAAATATGAATAAAAAAGTAAGAATAAAATTAAAAAAATAAAAGTATAATAAAATAAAAATATAATAAAAATATGTGGAGTGGGAGTGTTGTAGGACTAGTGAGTTATTAGTAAAAGAATTGTGTACATTATAGTAAATTGTTGGATATCCATGCTTCTGATTCATATCTACCTGATTGAATCATATATTGGGTCCATTTTTGTGTAATCTTATAGTAATTGTACGATTTCCAGTTGGTACTGAGTGTATTGTATAGTTTCGGAGCTAGGAACATGTAGAATCTTTGATAAAATGTCGTTGTTGCTCTCGGAACTGGTGTGTAGATGTTTGTTGTTTGTCTAGTGTTGTGTCCATGATTTATTGCTTGGGGAGAGTTGTTATTAGTATGGAAGTATTGAACGAGTCTCAACATAAAGATTTGTCTTATATCAAGGACATTGTACTCTTTAAATATAAGGTCTGATGGATATCTAAAGGGACGACCAATTATTACCTTGAGAATTGTTTTTTGTGCTTTTTTAGCCGACTCCAATATTGTTTTTGCTGCTCCTCCCCAAACTAAAATAGCATAATTAATTAAAGAGTAGCACAGTGCAAAGTACACCGATCTCAAGAGTTTGTAATCAACTATACATCGAATTCCTTTAAAAAAGTAAATTAGTTTTCTTATGCGTTTTGCTAGATTCGATATATGTTCTTTCCAGTTAAGATGATCATCGATCAGTACTCCCAGATGTCGAATAATTTTGACTCTTGTCAGTTTTTCACATTGGCATGCGGACGCCGTGGTCTTGTTTGCTTTGCAGTCATGAACGACGAGTGTAGGACTTTGACGTGGTGTTGTTCTTTCGTTAATACAGAAACATATATATTTTGATTTTTTTGTATTAAGTGATAGGAGGTTCGTATCAAACCATTTTTTCGCCTTGTTCAGACCATCCTGTGCACGAGTATTGACCTCTTCCCAAGACTTACCCTCAAAGCAAAGCACGGTGTCATCCGCGAAAGTGATTATTTTTCCATTGTTTAGGGTCATATTACAAAAGTCGTTAATGTATACTAGAAATAATATAGGACCTAAAATGCTTCCTTGTGGAACACCGTGTGTTATCAATGATGGATTGCTGTATTTTTCATTATTTTGAATAATTTGACGTCTATTTGTTAAGTAATCCTTAAACCACTTATATGCTATGCCCCTTACTCCTATGTTTTCAAGTTTTTTTAGCAATAGTAGGTGCGGTACGGTGTCGAATGCTTTTGCAAGGTCAAGAAAAATCCCCATGCATTTGTTTCCCTTGTCCAGGTTCGATACGATATATTCCACGAGAGACATGAGTGCATCTTCTGTGTTGCGTTTCGATCGGAAACCAAATTGTTGATTCGATAGAATGTTGTTTACATCCAGAAATTTAAGGAGCCTCCGTTTAACAATTTTTTCTAGAATTTTTGAAAAAACACTTAGAAGAGAAATCGGTCTATAGTTGAATATATCACTAAGGTTTCCGCTTTTATAGATTGGGCATAGCAACGAATCTTTTAGCACGGTTGGAAAGACACCAGTTTGTAAACTCAGGTTAGTAATAAATGCAAGTGGTTCGGTTACGTATGACTTAATTTCTTTTACAAGCTTGATAGAAATACCATCTTTACCTGGAGCACTATTAGTTTTTAATTCCTGTATAACTGTGTTAATTTCATGTGGTGTAGTCGGAGTTAAAAATAATGAGTTTGATGTTTGCGAATTTAGGCGGACATTATTACATAACTGTAATTCATTTGTGTTCATTCTAAGTAAGTGATCATCTGAAATTTTTTTACCTATTGAGGAGAAGTATTTATTTATATAGTTTAAAATATCAGTCTGATTTTCATCAGTATTTGGAATGTTTTCATCATTAACCATCTGAAATACTTTATTACTTTTTTCTATATTAGAATTGGTAAATTCTCTAATAATTTGCCAACATTTTTTTGTATTGGTTTTATTTTGATCTACTAAATTTCTATAATATAATATTTTCGCCGTTTTTGTTGCCTTATTACAGATATTTCTATATCGCTTGTATTGAATTCGTACGTCTAAGTTGAGAGGATACTGCTGAACTTTTTTGTGAAGTTTATCGCGCTTTCTTATACTTGAAATTAGACCCTCAGTGATCCACGGTTTTATGTTTTTTTTTGTAGAGTGAGATTTATAATACTGGTTTTTAGTGATGTGTTGTTGCAATATAGTATTAAATTCTTTAAAAGCAGAGTTTACATCCTCGCGGTCATATACTGAATTCCATGCTTCCTGTTCTAGGTCTTTAATCAGTTCGTTGTAATTGATACATTTTCTTCGCAGATTGTTAGTTTTGTGTGATTTTTTGGTGTACTGTTCGATGCCCATCATAACCGGAAAGTGGTCGGTTATAGGTGATTGACAAATTACTGCGTGAATTGGAGACTTGGACTTAATCATAATATGGTCGAGACAAGATTTATCTCGTGTAGGTTTGTTTATTGCTGAGAGGAGTCCGTGGTGAGCTAGAACATCGAGGTAGTCTTGAGTGATAGTAGGCAGTGACTGATTGATGACGTCGATATTAAGGTCACCTGTGATAATTATTTCCTTTGATTGTGAGAGAGTGGTAAGGAAAGTATCTAGTGACACTACGAATGTCGCAGCGTTCTGAAATGAGGGCGGGCGATATAACGCTAGAACATGAGTAAACTTGTCAATGATTAGGTGAAGGCAGTTTGCATCTTGTATGATGGATGATTCTTCATGTGTGACATGTAAATTGTTATGAGTGTACACTACCACTCCGTCATTTGCCATAATAAAGACGATACAAGCATTATAAGAAAGACCGCATTTTCCTCGTGCTACGAAATTGATTTAATATGCTAAATTATTGCATAAACGAAATATATTTTCTTATAATCTTGAAGCCAAGATTACGGAGACAAATCTATTCTAAACCAAATTAGCAAAATGTTTAAAAATAATAAAGTTATAAACTATTCAATTTGCAGTATATATGATCAATTTTCTTCATTTTTAAAACACTTCGTTTTTAATTTAGTTTTAATTTTAAACATGCGTTCAGTTCACGTCACACCTTTCTGACATTTTACAATATGACGGCATGCGCTGTCACATTCTAAAACGACAACGTTGTATTCTATGGTTATAGGTTATTGGTAGGCAGTATGTTGTATAGTCTGTCTTTACGTCTATGTAATATGGCAAAGTTAATGAATTTACTGCACTTCGGCAATTAGAACTTCAAGAAAACATTACAATTGATAGTATACATCATTTTTTGAGGGCAACTCCGGATGGTACTTCTGATTTATGATATAATTTTAGAAATAAAATGGCCGTCAGATGCTTCAAGTATGACTGTTGATGAAGCTATAAAAAAACGAAAAGTAACATTTTGGAAATTAGACAAAAATAAAAATCATGATTGGTATTATCAAGTTCAAGCACGTCAGTAATAAAAATATATGTCTTTTTGGAGTTTGGACGGGAACAAATTTTATACTTAAAACCGAAAACATTCATCGGAGATGATAATTTTTGGCACGAAAACTTTTTTACAAAACTTGCATAGTCCCAGAATTAATTGACCTAAGAAAAACGAGGTCCATGGATATAAACGAGCAAACGAGCAAACAATCAAGGAAAAGGACAGAAAAATTATTTTAATCATTTGTCACATCTAATTTTTAAAACACTTTTTTTGAAATAAATAATGAATACATGTCACATTGATATTCTCTGTATATTTAAAATGAATCTAAGCGCTTGTGCCATGAACAACTGGTGGTTTTCCGGGACGAGGCTTTATTTTTAATTCAGGCTTTAATTTCTGACATTAATAATAAATTGATTTAGAAATAAAAATAAAGATAATTTGTCGGTGCTATGCCATAAGGATCAATAATGCGTGCAACAAGTGAAAGAGTTTGTTTCTCAAAAGTATGCCTGAGTGAATATAAGGAAGAGAAGTAATATTGATTGAGAGAGAAAGGACATCATGGGAAGCAGGCTTTTAATATACCTACTGGGGATTTTTTCTTGACATTCTTCATAGCATAAACATAACAATTCTTAGGTGAGAACTTTAATAAATTATTTAATTTTCGCTTGATAATTTCAAATGGCAACACATATATTGAGTGCTCAAGAAATTGCTATTTTCTGATTGCATATTACCTAGGAATTTAAGAAAACCAACAATCGTATATTCGTCCTTTTCTATTGATACCTTTCGCTTTAGCAATATAAATAAATAATAATAAACAAAATAAGTAAAAAATAACGCACTTTTATGTTGACTTAATACTGTAAAAGAATTAACTATTAGTCTCATCTTGAAAGGGTATGCAAAATGCAAAAAATATTTCGAAATTCAAACTGTAAAAATGAAAGTCGCACCTTAATCAGATCACTTAACCATATTAATAATATCGAGTTTGATCAATAGAGCTTGTAACAATAAACTCACCGTGGGGATCAATTACGACCGGACATTTTTCGTAGTCCCACCAAGCGAGGCAGGGCTTCTTCCTGCGCTCGGGCGACGGATGTATCTCCATAACCTCGGGCTTGATATCATCTTCAGAGTCAATTCTAGAAATGAGTGATGTCATATTCAATCAAATATTAGGTATTATTATGTACGCTGAGTGAAATATGGATTTTACGTTTTCCGGCAATTTGCGTTTTCCCGCAATTTGCGTTTTCCCAGAATTTGCATTTTCCCACAATTTACGTTCCTTCGTAATTTACATTAAAATTTTCTAGTCATGCCGTAGAGCGGATAACAGGAATATTTATTTTGTAAGTATGATTTCCTTTTAACAAACGCTTCCCATATTTTACAATATTATGGCATTTTCGTCAGAAATGTGTAATTAATATCAGTCTCGCTGTACATATGTAATGTTTTGGTAAAACCTATTTTTCAATACTGAAATTATATTTTATCTAAAAATAGCACAGAACTCAACTCAGTAAACTGTTAAATCTAACGCCGCCTAGCCGCAGATTACCGCAGGTTGTACTGCTCACTCTGCCGTAACCGATCCTCGAAGATATGTCCAAATTATTATAATATAATCCTGTAAAAATATACTAGGATATAATATAGTCCTATAATCCTTAAAGACAACAACGTAATGAGAGAATGTATGGAACTTGGTCCACACGACTATAAAAAGAACCCACGGGACTGCAGCAGATATAATATAGAAATTGAACAAGTAAACAGAATATGAGTTACCTCCTCATCAAAGACGGCGATGTGCTCCCGTCGCTGGATGGAGTGAGGGGCATCTCCAGCCTGGAGCGCGAGCGGGCAGCTCGCTCTGCAAACCGCCTGAGCAGCTCACTCATGCGGTCGCGAGCCGCAGCCTCTCTAAACCAGAAATATTTCATTGTTCATATTTAATTACATTCTATTTATCTAAGTATATAAAACTGAATGTCTAGTTGTTCTCTATATAAAACTACACCCTTTGATCGATCTGATGCAAAACATTGGTACCGACCCCTTTTCCCTTGGCCACCTACCCCCTGGTCTGATATATAATGAGAACGGACCCACCGCTTACCCAGGACAGATGCAATAAGCTCAATGCTCCTATCTCGATCATACTCGTTCGCCGTCTGGTTGGCATTTTTTAATGCTACTAGGCAGCTGTTCGATAGCGCCCCGCATATTGACAAGGCGATACCGCACAGCTGCCAAAACAAAATTTGCCCTCATTGTCCCCGGTTGACTCACTTTATTAGTAAATAATATTTACAATACATTACATAAAGATAATATAAAATAATACAGTTAACATGGTCGCTGATCAGAGGGCAAGTGAAGAGGGGAAACGAGACGGCACAAAATAAAAACATGTAGGAGGCTCACTCTCCACACACCACTGTCGACAGATTTAACCCACAAGAACATCGCAGATTATATTTGGACAGAGGGTAGAAAATAAGAATAACAAAGGTCTGATATAAATATATTTTTAATTGTATGCCCATTCACTTCAAATTTTGCTAACTTACTCTTTAGGACCCTGAAAAAAACATAGACACCCTACCTCCTACCTCCTACCTACGATGTAAACATGTATTATTTTAAAATGGATGGATTTAAATAAAACAATGTTATAATTCTACTTGAGTTTATTAGCACTACTCGAGGTTAAACAGTAACTCTCTTCGACAGGTGAAGTATTAAACTAAATACACACAAATATAGGAAACAAGACATAGGTGGTAAACATACAAGTAATAAGGTACTGATAGAAGGAGGGGGAGTGAGTGGAGTTACTGGTGGAAGGTGGAGGGGTGGTTGTAATGAGAATATTGAGAGGAGAGGAGATGAGTTAAAAGATGTAATATTGTTTAACAAATATTGTGTGTTATTTTCTTCGAAGTAGTAAGGTTTGAAGCAGAACGCCAACAGAATTGGACTCTTCAGCTTAGTAAAGCTTCTTCACAATCGTGAAAGACAGTCTCCGTACTTATACTTCGTTTTTTTTTACAGACCACGATACTCAATTACTGTACATCATAAAAACACTCAACCTTTAGAAACTCACATACATGTACGAATATGTGAACTCACCGGGAATTGAACCCTGTACGAGAAGCCGAGAAGAATCGAACCGGAATTCCCTGTATGAGAAGCCGGTGCCTTGCCCACTGGACCACGAGGGTCACCAATGTAATTTATTATACGGCTAGAGAAATACTATACCAACGTCAATAATAATTAATTAATAGACGTTTAAATTGACTATTGGTAAAAAATGAACACACCACTTGAAGAATTGCGTGGGAGTCAAAATCAATACACGACAAGGAAAACAATAATTTTGATTATAAAACCATTCCTGTAAGTGAAATATTTAAATCAAAGTAGTGCATCTTACTTCGTCAAATCGCGAAAATCACAATGTGCGAAGTGAAACCAAAGGGGAAAATAAAATAGATTTTGTAGTTCAAGATTCAAAGCGCCAAATGAAGAAAACCACAAAATTCATAAAACAATAACTCTAAAAGCGTAACAAAAATTCAACACTAATAGAAAAATAATTCGCAACACTTCATTACAAACGTATTTTACCTGTTCAAAAAAGGCATACCATGGGGTACGAAGCGGTTGTATTCCGTACAAACGGCACGTAACCTGAAATTCCGTAGATTAAACAATTATGTTAGAAAATCAGTATACTGCTCCACAGGAACGTCGTTTAACTAAAAGGTGCAGCGAGACAAGATTGGTTGAATTTTTAAAATCAAAATTTTATCCGTGTTCACGCTGCGATTTCATCGATTTGCTGGAACACCAGTTCCAGATGAATATCGGGTCATCTGACCGGTTATCGAATTTGATCAATTAGAGATTTAAATTAGCTGAAAGATTCCAAAAAGTCTTCACCGACAATTAATAGTAATAAAACGTACATTGTTGATGTTTGTAGCGTTAACTTTGTGGTTAGACATTGTATTTATGTTTATCTTTGTTGTTTGTGCTGTTGTGTTTTACTAACGTATCTTTGTTAGGACTAGCGTACATCTGAACTATTTCATAAAATTACGGGGTTGTAGGTGGAGTCTAGGTAAAAATGCGGCGGTAATTGTCAGGGGAGCATTGCAATAGGTAATACACCCGTAATAGATGTCGTTTAAATTTTATAGGATAGTTTAGTATTACGCCAGTCCTGACGAAGATACGTTAGTATCAAAACCGGTTGACGTAAAAATAACAGTGATTTAAATAAAGTTAAATATTAATACAATTTTAAATTATTATTTATATATATTATATATACGTAATCATTCGGCGTCATTGTCTAGAACTATTGTTATACTTGTACGTTATTTTTATTTTGATCAGTGACACCGATCATTTGTATATTCTACAGTATTCAGTTGGTTCTGTGGAACCGGTTACTACGATATCGAGTAACTGGATGTTCCGGTCATTTGATTTGATCGGTTAAAAATCACCGGGACACAAATATCAACCATCACTAGTACACGCACTTCTAGAGTGAACGAGCACACTCAGCTATGCACAAGAAACTTTGCCGTCTCATCCAAAATGCAATATACAGCGAATGATCGCTCGCTTCGCGCCAAGCTCTATACTATCCTTTACGCGAGTTTCGAGACAAAGGTTTAATCACCCTAAAGAATACAATTGAACACTTTACAGGTCACATGAGACTTTCAGCGACAGAAGACAATTCTTCGATTTCTGGATTGCTCTACTTACAGCTGCGACTCTTGTCCAGGCTCCAAGGAGGGGGAGCTGCTCTCGGGAAGTTGCGGCACAGAAGTCGGGCCGCCAGCCTGCCTCAAGGAGGCCAGTTTCGCGTCGTTTTTTTTGCGGAAGTCTGCCGCCATCTCCATCCTGTGCACATAATCAAAAGTCAGTCTATACAATTTTGTCTTCAAAGAAAAGTAGTCAAAATTGTGACATGATTTAGTTATATGGACGTCTTTGGAAATCGCTCGAGATGATGCCAAAGAGAGTTTACCCTTGTTGTAGCAGCTTGTGGCCTCCGATGAAGTTGATTTCTCTCGGGACTTAAAATCGTATTTGAAGAATATTTATACTTCCAACGAGATAATTATTCGTAGAGACAATCGGGGCGATCGTTGTGGAAAACTTATAATGCAATATTGGAGTTTAATTAAACAGATCAGAAAAGTGCATTAAAAAATAAAATATTGTCCAAACATCGATAATAAAGATGATTACATAATATTCTAAATATGAATTAAATATATTAATTAGAAAGATATACATATAAAATCGTTGTAGCGCTACCGGGATTCGAACCTGGATCTATTTCTATTATCTAACTATGCTACGGCGACAATATTTTTAGCGTCTGCTATCAGATTACTCAAAGGTATTTGAGATTCTGTAAAAGTAAGGTAGATGGCTCTTTCAAATAATGGAACGATTAAATGTATTAATATCAAAAAGGTGACATATAGGTTCGAAAATTTGTCGCTAAAAATATTGTCGCTGTAGCATAGTTGGATGATGTACCTTCCCCGGTTAGGAAAGAGATCCAGGTTCGAATCCTGGTAGCGCTACAACAATATTTTTCGATGAAATTGATTTTATATGTACATTTTTCTAATTAATATATTTAATTAGTATTTAAAATATCACACACCGTCTGTTCTGAATAATTACAACTTCACAATAAGAATGTATTCTCTTAATAATGCATAGTATTCGTTTGATAGAATTCTACATCTACATACACTGATAAATATAACAGAACCGGTAAAAATGAATCATTCTAATCATGCATTAGGTACCACCTCTATCATTTATTATTTCAGTCGTATCCTGGTTATTTTACTATGCTCTCGTCTGTATTAAAGTAATCAGTTTTTCTTTCGTACTATTTAGGTACACATTATTATATTATAAATACTAGCATTTTAATGTATCATTTAGAAAGATATACAGAAAAAAAACAATTTCTCATTTACATTTAATTTGTATTAAAATACCACAGAACTATGTTCATAAAAACTTGACAATAATAATGTGTCCTCCTTAAAAATATAATTTTCTATAATGTCATATGTTCTTAGTTGCAATGTCAGCAACGTCCATTACTATTTTTTCAAACTTTTAATGCAGCTGTTTTGTTATATAGTTTTAACACACTGTGTTAATTAAATAAACAATCAAAGTTATATTTTTTAAATGAAAATTGATCATTCAAAATCGGTGTTAGTTATAAAATTATTCGCTTTTGTCCGCTGTGCCGCTGCCATTTGTATTAGAATTCAACCAATAGCAGTCTTTGCTATTCAGAAGTTTAAATGGCCGCCGGTATGGAAACTAGATTATTTTTTAAAGAAGGTATTGTATTAATTTTGTATTTTAAACCAGGTTATTGGGATTATCATTCATAATAAGAAGTGCATTAATAAATATATATTTTTTATTTATTATCTTTGTTTTATTAACCACTGAATTGAATTTAAATACATCTACCGGTTTCGAAAAATACCATTTTTTTCTTCAGAATGTCATAACTAACTAAAAATATATATCATTGTTTCTTCACCAGAATCTATTTTTAAAAAAACAAAAATTATTTTAAAAATAAATTTAGTACCTAATTCAAGTTGTTGCTTAATACAAATTTAGTCGAATAATTTTTAGGAAAAATTTTTAGAATGGGACTCTTAGTTAAATTTAGTTGGTTATTTTTAATTTTTTATTAGTTTTACATGCTTTATTTACCTCCAACGATTCAAAATTATTTAATTTGTGACCAACACCGTTTATATGCAAAATCGACAATCCCAATTTTTTATCAAAACCATGACCATTTTCTATCAAATGATTAGAAAATTCTGAAAACCCACTATTGTTTAAACATTAAAACAAAGATAATAAATAAAAAATATGAATTTTAATCACAAAGTTAATATTGCTAATTTTAAAAGTAAATATATATTTCTTTAAATTCTTATCTGTTTCTCACGTTTTTCTCTAAATAAAATAATATAGAGGTTGCTGACTTTGCAACTAGTAGACAACAACTAGTGTACCTCAAATGTGTTGTTGAATCCGTAAAATGGATTATTTATTTGTTTAAAATGTTGCATTGGATTTAATTAGTAATGTCAGACGACGAATATTGTTGCTTTCGACTGGTCTCTCTCCATTTGTACCAAATTTTTGGTCCGTACAAGAATATAGAAATGTTTTTTAGTTAAGTTGCGATCTTTTAAAGTTGGAACAATGCCATTTTTCAACGCTTCAAATTTTTCAATTCTGCTTTCCCCAATTTCAATTATTTTATAAAATTGGTTTTTACTGAAACCGAGACACAAAGCAGAAGTCATTTTGATTAAAATCCACCGAGACTAACCAGGAGCTTCTTTTGGTGTTGGCATCATCGTCCCAGGCGGGCCGAGGTGTGCGCCCCCAGCCGTCTTGCGCGGGGGCGGCGCGCCAGGCCCCCTCGCCTCCGGCGGCCCGGGGGCCGCGCATCAGAGCGGCCAGTTCCAACCGCTCCGGGTACACCAAATTCTGGAATGTAAAGCGCCATTATTTTTCAGTCTTGGACACGCTGATTATCTACCTGTCCTATCGTCTTTTGGTTTTCTGATAAATTATACTGTATAATTTCTTACATCACCTCTGAAACAGTAAACTTTTTTTGTATTATATTTAGGATGACTTAATATACAATAATTGCGGCAAGACCATTCCACAGGGGCGAAATGTCAAAAAAAATAGGAAAAACAAGGATATACGCGGAAAATCATCCTTTTCACTGATAACCTCATCAATTTTGATATTCAACCCTTTATGTACCCCCATAATTTTTAACCTGGATTAAACTCAAAGTATAATCGGTATCGAAAGTGTCTTCATCAATACCCCCAGCGCGTATTAGTTTTCCACCTGGTACTAATTAAGTATGGGGTGTTCAGTTGACATCACCTTATTTTGTGGAAGTTGGAGTTCAATTCTAATAGTAGCGATCTATCGCGAATTATTACGACAAACTGATTCCACAATTTAATTTAAATCCTGAAAATGATAGGTAATTAATAATAAATTAAATAAATGAAAAACTTTAAAACATTAAAAATCACCATGGATCCTGTAACGAGATCCGAAACGTCAGCCGGTGAAGTTGGTTGCGCATGGCAGAATAGCCCAGAAAACTTTACATATAAGTTTTTGAACGTCCGTAAAAACCTGACATTAAAACAAATCTATAGCAATGCTGCACACAAAACAGATAACTTTTTAAATAAGATCATTATGATCTTTATAGACTTTCCTGTGGTAGATTGAGGAAAAAAAGATTGAGGTCTTGAATGTCTTAGTTTTAAAGTTAAGTACACTCGAAAAATTCGACACAACCTGTGACACGCCAAGTTCTGCGAATAATAGTGAATTATTTATTTAAATTATTTTTTGCTTCAATTTAAATAGCAAATTCACCGAACCCACTTCATTAAAAAAATAGTGAATAATGAAAGGCGGTTTTACATATATTATAAATACTTTAAAATTATTTAAGGCCATACCTTTAATTCAGTACAAGCACGAACACGATTACGCACCTATTTTTTGTTCACAATACGCGAGTAGTTAATTACGAAATCTATATTTATCAAGTTATAGTATCAAACACCAATTTCACTATTGATGGAGCAAGCACGCCCGAAGAGTTTTATTTTATGACGGTCCGACCAATTATGATCCTGGCCGACATGGCACTGATGATGCTAATCATGATGCGACACACGGACGCCCCTGACCCAAGCACCACGATAGCATTGAGATTCAGACGCATGCGTCAAGTTTGTAATTAAACTTATCCATTTGTTGGCAACATTTGACACCTCTTGTGAATAATATTAGATGATAGTACAAATTCATTGATTAGATAACTCATTAATTCACCAAGCATCCAATGTGGAAAGTATTTTTCAGAGCTGTTGAATAAGTCCATGTTTTAGTGATGTATAGTGAACGGAATTAAAAATTTCGTCAAGCAGAACGAATGAATGTTGAGAGAAATGTAAGAAAGATGTGTGACGCGAGTGTTGATAGCAACAGAAATAGAAGATCAGGTCTCGAGTTGAAAACTTCTTAAAAATCTCATTCGTTAACGCGGTTCATAAGAACGAAAAATATCTGCCTGGAAGAAAAAATGAATCCACGTTGAGAATGTATCTAGTCCAGAAATATAATATCAGCTGATAGCAGGATATTAACAAACATGGTATATTAATTTTTACCCTCGTGTGTTTTATCGTTTTTATATATTACTACGTATCAAAAAGGATTATTTGATCAGCGTTAATAATGATAAAATAAATTACGTCGGATAGAGATAGATAGATAGGGATACAATTGTCTGTTTGACGATTACTGCCTAAGGACTACGGTCTCAGTTATTTAATTATAGTCGAAACCATTACATACGTTTTATATTCATACTTAATATTAGTATATTTTTGTATTAGCTGAAATATTAAATCAGTTTTACTGACTTTGCCAGGTGCGCAGGGCAAATAGCTCATCAATTCGAAGTCTGCGGGTGTTGCTTTGTGTAAACCGGCACATTATCCCAGTAAATTCTCCATTCCGGGAGTCTTTTCTTGATTTTTTCTCTTAATTGAGTTATAACTGCTTAGCTTAATCCATTTATTGTTTCACTCTTATCCAACTAGTTTAAGATAATGCTCTTTCAATTTAAAAAACTGATGCCTCCTTTTACTAGCTGACAAAACTGAAATAACTTTCTTCTGAAGCGGTGAACCGCTGTGCCGCCATTGTTTCAATTATATTTTTGAATTCTGGTTAGTCGAACCTAATATTATGCGCAGTCGCAAATTGTGCTAAGAAATTATCGTTAAATATAGCCAAACTTTCTCGTGAAGCCGCGAACATGTTTTGATCCGGCGTCGGAAGCCTTTGAACTCATCGAACTTCAGATTCAGAAGTTAAGATGAATTCCATATTAATCCCTCAATTACGTGAGATTAATCGTAATTAAAGAGATTTAATCTCGGAGCGTAGTTGAATATTATCAATTTTCACAAAAATGTCCAACCCACCAACTTCACACAACTGTAAGCAAGTGATGTCAGATGTTGCCAGTTGAAATAAAAAGTGATAATGATAAATAATTGAGAATGGCTAATGTAAACAGTTTTTTTGAGGCTGCAAATTTTTCAGCCTGCCCTCGTAGTCAGTTAGAATGGGGGATTAATTGCACTGGATTAACAGTACCATTGGGAAAGTTTATATGTACTTTAATTGTCCACTGAAAATAAATTTTAAAATTTTGATATTTTTAGTCCTCTTTCAAGATTGTTCCAAGACTTCACGAGGTCTCGAGACAGTATTGAAGACGCTCAGATTTTGTTTTGGAATATTCAAGTCACGAATTAGATTTGAACTTAGCTTTGAGCACTGGCAACACCGGAGAAGTGAGCATACTCACTCAGGGGTTTTAATTTTAGTAACACTAATAAAGGCTAATGAAGAAGTTTAAAGACTATCATCTTAGGATTATTCCACATGAAATATTCCATAAATTAAATAAATATTTAGCTGCTTAATCATTTTTTTAAATTTTCATAGCAACTAACTTATTGGTAGTTCAAAATGACCATTCTTTTAATTTTATTGTTTTTGATTTTGCGTGGCGACCATATTAGTTTTATGGGGCATAACAAATTTTGCAATATAAAGGGTTTGCGGAAACTGAAATATCTCAGCTTCTATTTGTCCTATCAACATGGGGATAAAAGCAATCATTGTTTGACAATTTCATATTGAATGATCTCTTATGGAAATAAGTGATTCAGCACCCCAAAGTATATAAAATGTTTTATTTTCAAGGCAAGTTGATCAGTGTTATTTTTAATGAATTGGGTATTTGGCGATTCTTTTAAAATCCTAAACTCAACACGTAATATTGATTTAAATTCGTATCGTGAAGAAAATACATCCTTAATCGCTAAAAGCTTGCAGTAAAAAACTGTACACCGAAAATACTCTAGTCTCTAGTCGATACCTTCGTGTTGTTCGTTCCCCACATGGAAGCAGGCGATAGTTCAGTGGAGCCCGCCTAGAATACTCCCCCATTAAAATAAATTGCCCCCGAGATAATTGAACTGAAGTATCAATTCATTTACGTTTATGAGCTCTTCACCTTGGAACACATCTTTTCTTTAGACGCGCCAGAAATGTAAATGAGTAGTATTAATTATATAAGCACATGTTAGCTACAATATTTAAGAGTTAATGTGTTCGTCATTCATAAATGAAATAATAAAAATAAAATGAAGCGCGTACGTAAGATTAAATGTTGTCTTTAAAGGCAACACCCCGCGGCACTTTCTTCTAATCCTCACATATTTTAAATAAATGATATCCGTAAAAGTAAATTGCGCATTTTTTATTTAAGAACCCCAGGGGTGTACAAAAAAATATGTATATATATTATTAATATATTATCTACGTCGTCCTTTGGACTTTGGGGGGGGGATGAGAGGGGACAAGACTATCCTCTTACCTGTAGAAAAGGTTCAGAGGCTGGTTTTGAAAATCATCCTTCGAAAACCATCAATATTTCCGACTTCACAGCTGTTTAACTCTTTAAGGGGTCTCAGTTTAAATAAAATCTTCAAAAATAACACATTGCTACAACAAATTCACAAATACCATTTCAATTCAACAATTTCCACAAAAATAAGTAACCGATCAAGATCGCGTAGCAACTTAGAAATCCCCAAATTTAAAACTAATGCTTCTCAACACCATTACGCCTATCAAAGTATCAAATTTTTTAATGCCCTCCCATACAAAATAAAAAAATTATAAAGCCTTCAAATCGAAAATCAAAAAACAAATGTTAGGAAACTCCGACAGAAATTACAAGTTATAATTGATTATGTATATGTATTTAACAATTTAATTATATATTTATATCTTACTTCAATACCTACCTTTACATTATTTTAAAACTTAAATACGCCCCAATTCAAACACGAGAATTGATTTCTCAATTGAATTGGGTAATTTTGTGTAAAAAGATTTTATAATTAATTAAGTTTATTATACAATATCTGTGTAATAAAATAAGTGTAAAATAAATAAAAATAAAAAATAAATAAAAATTACATTTCTTAATAGATTGCGGCACTGGAATCCAATTTCAATCATAATTAGACTTAGGCGTATTTACCCCGACTCACCTTACTACTAAAGATACACTAAAATAAACACATTAAATGGTCGATAATTATTATTACGTATAAAATAAAGACTGTATTTCCTCTTCTTATTTTTTCTTAGATGCTGATTTTTCAATGTTCATAATATTTGAAGGAACTGATACTAATTATAGAGAGATGTATGAAGGTTATTTATATTAAGATATCAGAATGTACTCCGACAATAAAAACTCGGTATGTTGTTTCATGTTAGATTTATTCCAGAACACTACTTAGAAAATATTTACAGGCATCTTATAAAGGCAGAATTTCTGCCTACGTCTGTTTACTATGGTATGGCGGACGTGATATATATATATATAAGGACACGTGTTTTCACATTTGAAATAACGTGGGAATCGGTCGGATGTTCGGCTTGCAGGTGTTCTTTTATTTCTATTAAATGCGGCACACAGGAAATGTTGTACATGGGGCTTTATGTATATGAGTTCTCGGTTATACACGTTTGTAACAATTATCTTAATTAAAATAGAGTTTATCGTCACTTGGGTATTATTAGCGGTGGGCTGCCAATATGTTAACAAGGGGTTCGCCTAATCTTAGAGTTATTGGCGGTTTTTCTGGGAATGGGCGGATTTTTTTTTATCACTCTTATACAATTATACGTAATAATTATTTATTAAAGCAATCGGATATTACTTAATATACTTACATCACGTAATAATACGCAATATGCCGTCAAATAATTAATATCAATAGCTGAAAAATGTACTTACCTGCCTTTGAAGATTGGAAGAGTGAAGAGTTCTCCTTAGTAAATGATGGTGCAAAGTAATAAATGTTAAGAACTGTCCTTTTCAAAACTATGCAAAATTACGGTAAAGGGAAAAAAATGTGCACGTGATAAATAATATTGCGTTGAACGTCTAAGAACATCTGGAAGTAATATATACCAAGGGGCTCGCTGGCCTAAGTCAAATTTACCAAGAGGCCCGCGCGAGTCTCTCTGAGCCTCCTCCATTACACCCCTGGATATTATTATTTTGTATAGGTGTTCGACCTAGAGAAAGAAACTATAAACTTAATAATAATGAATCGCTTTGTTAGGTGCTAGACCAAAATGGAAACAATAGCAAAGTTTTTAATTATATTTACTGGTTTCATTGGCGTGCATTAATTACCTTAATTAAATTCATTCTCACTCGGGTTGTGGGTTGTAAGGGAACGCGCCAGGCGCTGTGGCGACATCGAAGGAGTGATTATATTGTGTTTGAGGTGCCTAAATCACAATCCGGTCCTGTATCTATCGATCGTCTATAAAGCAGTATAATTTTTTTACTGAACTCTCATCAATATGTTTGTTAAAGCATATTATCCGGGGGTTCTTTAAGCAGTAATAAACGAGACAGAGAATGATAATCAAGTCTCGAGAGTAGGTACAGAGGGAATTCAATTTATAAAGTACACAATTGAGAACTCTGCACATATTTAGAAATATTCTGTTCACATTACAAAATATTTACATTTAATCACTTATTTCCATAATAAATATACAATTTTCATCTTTACAAGAATACGTTTTTCTGGTTAAAAAAATCATAAATTCTACTAAATAAATAAAATAAAAAATTTCCTAACTGAAAATCGAACCCCGGTCTCCCGCGTGGCAGGGGGGACACTAACCAGTACGCTGCCGAAAAATAAATTAAGATGTGAAAACAGCAGTTTACAAATATCTCAAAGTTACTATTTCGTTAATTGTGTATTTTTATGTCATTGTAGATGTAATGCACGGTCGCCTGTTTAGAATAAAAAAAATGCCAACGCGGCGGTAAATACGTGCGACCAATGTAGGAGCTTTTTCACACAAACAGTCCTGGGTAAGCAGTGGGTTCCCTTATTAGTAAACAAATATCTTTAGCTCTTCAGTTCACCAGAAGTAACTAAATGTTTTTAAAAGTAATTTAAATATTAGAATCAAAATTAAGCAATTATATTAAAAAAACTATTTTTATATAGTTGATACTAAAATAGTGCATGCCTAATTATACGACAATTTGATACCATAGTCTGTTATGGGAATGACTAAGATGAAAGTGTACTGGGTTAGCTTAGCATGCGACAGGTACCGGGATTAATACTTGGCGCTTCCAAATCTTTTTGATTTCAAATTTTTTTTGAAGGCGCCTGGTATCGATTCCGGTACTGGTACAGGTGAAAATAATACACAAGGTATATATATATATTTTTTCTAACGCCCTATTTCTAACGTAATTTTCGTGACAGATACTCTTTGAATAAACACATTGCATGTTAAAATACGTTTTTTTTAGCACTTCCAAATAAGAAAGGTAGTGAATTATGGGATATCTTTTACATTGATATAAAACCTGATCAAAAATATATAATAAAACAAATTTATGATCTATTTAACATTGTTAAGAAATAAAAAATAAAATTCGAACTTTAGAACAAAGGTCACATTGAAGGGTGGTAGTTTTCCTTTTTCCTATATATACAGCAATACATTATAATTTTTATTGGAGACCTTTCAGTCATTTATAGAATTCTTTTTCATAGAAGTTTATATCTGTTTCTATTAATTTTTCTGGAAGTGACTTTTACGATCGTTTAACTTTACGACTCAATAACGTTTAAATATTATATAGACTGACCTCAAACAAGAATATGGTAGAACTGGGACTTGAGACAAGAGTGGGTGGGTGATTAGATTGCCTGGCTCTGGCACTTAAATTGTATCCTACAGTGGCTATATAAATATGGCTGTATGTTGAATTACGAATATTAAAATTATAATATGCTATCGTAGGCATCTTTTTTATTTGGAGAACATTAAAAACTAGCAGTCTGTGCCATTCATATTTTGTTATAAATTGTTTTAAATGCCCTAAAGAGAAGCGATGAATGAAAATTTTGGAACAGGCAGGGGAACGGTGAGATGTGGTGTTGGCGTCGTATGTTGCGTACACTATTATTAATAATTATTATTTATTTATTTGATTCTTAGTACAGTGTATTATATTATAATCGGATAAACATTTGAGCAAAGTAAGACATGTATTTGGGTACCCTGCCTGCTACACTAGTATTTTACTGTATTATAGCAGACAGTGCTTTTCCAGGACAGTAGTAAACAAAATGCAATGATCAATCTACAAAATTATATATATAAAGAGTTAAACAAGATGTCATTGTATTAGGTAAATACTTTCTAAAACTTTACGTAAATGCATTGTTCAATGTATAAGATATAATATATGGTATATGTAGAGTAAAGCAACATACGATTGAATAACATATAATTAAAACGTTAAACTTTAAGTAAGTCCAACATTCGATGTATAAAAATATATATATATATATATATATATTTTTTTTTTTTTTTATACATCGAATGTTGGACTTACTTAAAGTTTAACGTTTTAATTATATGTTATTCAATCGTATGTTGCTTTACTCTACATATACTCTACATATATATATATATATATATATATATATAAATAGTAAAAGAAAATATAATTATATAAAATATAAAAAAGATATATAAAGAGTAAAACAAGATGTAATTAGGTAATTCAATATACTGTTATAGCAGTTAACTACAAGAAAATCGAATATCTCCATTCATAAATGAACTCTCTGTAAAAAAAAAGGCTTTCATGCAGATAAATAATTGTTGCGTACTTTGGATATGCTTCTAGAAGGGATGAATACAACCTGGGGAAAGTAATGATGGTGGAAGGGTACGAGAACTAAGAGCGAGAAACTGATCGTTAACGAGATGTACAGTCAAGTCCTAGAAATGGCACACGGTTCAGGATAGCGAAAAGTAGAGGCACGCAATCGGAGAGAGTGTCGAAAGGATGTTAAAGAATTAGCTAATATTTACTACGAGCAAAATACCGATTGGTTCGAGCACAATGCTGTACAGCCAAGTTCTCACTATTCGCTTGTGTACGCCGAGGACTGTCACGCGTCACATGTTCCGATATAGTTATCCTTGGAAGGCATGCGCTTTAACTATATGATATATTTATTATTTTTCCTCAGCTGATTTAATGTGCTTCTATCTTTGCAACCAAAAAAAAATTTCATTCTCCTTTAAATTTTAATTAATCTTGAGTAATCAGATTTGTTTAAAACTCTTTCTACCCTGGCGGTACTTTAAGGTACCATCAACTTTATCTAGTCATATATCATGCTGTGGTGTCAATTCTTTTACGTAAATAATAATCTATATACTCGATATTCGTTATTTTTTTGTTATGTTGACACCGTGGCTGGTGAAACGTCAGTTGCGCAAGTTTGATGCGTTTGTATTCCTTGTGATTATTAACAGTTATTTATTGTTTTATTAACCACTTAGTGAATTAAAATATATCTACCGGTTTCAAAAAATATTATTTAGTTCTTCAGGACGTCAATAACTAATCAAAAACATACGTTATTGTTTCTTTAACAGAATCTATTTTTAAAAAACAATAATTATTTAAAAAATAAATTTAGTATCTAACATAAATTGTCACTTGATGATAGAAAATTACTAGAATAATTTTTAGGAAAAAAATTATTAGAATGGGACTTGTGGTTAAATTTAATTGGTTGTTTATAATTTTTTGATTAGTTTTACACGCTTTATTTATCTCCAACGATTCTCCGAAAATCCCAATTTTTTATCAAAGTTTCTCGTGTTTTTAGCACGTATTATATATTGATTGTTCTTTTTTGATTTTATAAGGATTTGATGATTATTTAAAAAATCTGTATATTTGCAATGAAATGTTTTTGGTTTTTTGTATGATGCTGTTTCAATGTCTTCTGCTAAATTTTTAATAACACTATTAATATTATTCTTATTATAATATTGTAAATGATATTTAAAACCTTTTGAAAGAAATTCAATTTCTTCTGGAAGAAAAACGTGAGATGAAATTAGACCGGCATCTTAAAGAAATAGTAATAAAGGAAATATCCTCAATTCTGAAGACATGATAAATTTAACAATTCTGGTGTCTATTGACTTAGTTGCGAGGATTGTACTGAATTTTATATTGGTAAAATGGGTCGAAATTTTAATATAAGAGTAAAGAAGCATTTGAGATATTTGAACAATAGTGGATTTTTAGAATTTTCTAATAATTTGATAGAAAATGGTCATGGTTTTGATAAAAAATTGGGATTGTTAATTTTGCATGTAAACAACGGTGTTGGTCATAAATGAAATAATTTGGAATCGTTGGAGATAAATAAAGCGTGTAAAACGAATCAAAAAATTATAAACAACCAATTAAATTTAACCATTCAAATTTTTTTCCCTAGTAATTTTATATCAAGTAACAATTTAAATTAGGTACTAATGTTATTTTTTAAGTAGTTATTGTTTTTTAAAAATAGATTCTGGTAAAGAAACAAAAACTTATGTTTTTGTTTAGTATTAACATCCTGAAGAAGAAAATGATATTTTGAGAAACGCTAGATGTATTTAAACTCAATAAGTGGTTAATAAAACAAAGTTAACAAATAAAAATAATGAATTTCAACCGCAAAGTTAATTTTGCCAATTTTAAAAGTATATATTGATTGTTCTTTATTGATTTTATAGGGATTTGATGATTATTTTAAAAATCTACAATTTTATAATTGAATATTTTTAGTCTTTTGTATAATACTATTTCGATATCTACTACCAAAATTTCAATAACACTATTAATATTATTATTATTTTATTGTAAATTATATTTAAAACCTTTTGAAAGAAAATAGATTCTGTTAAAGAAATAATAACATATGTTTTTGAATTGTAATTAACACCCTGAAGAAGAAAATTATATTTTACGAAACCGGTAGATGTATTTTAATTCATCGAGTGGTTAATAAAACTAAGTTAATAATTTAAAATAATAGGTTTTAACAAAAATGTTGATTTTCCAATTTTAAAAAACATAAAAAAATAATAGTTATTTAGATCAATTTTTTTTTTCTTAAATTTTCAATAATTTATTATTTTAATGGTTTAGTAACACTCTTTCCTATCTTTTGTACTATGCTATATATTTTTTTATTTTTTGCGTACATTATGTAAAGTCTGACTGTACTTAGAAGTATCACAAATTATTATTAATAATATTTATATACCTAGATTATTCTTTTTTTAATTTTCCACAACAATTAGGTTATTTTATGTTGGAAGAATACTACAAAAAATATACAGTTGCTGACATTTAAATTTAATAATTCATGGTAGAAAGGGTTACATTTTTTTATCACAAACGTTTTGAATTGAATTGTAACATTTCTATCTTCACATTGTACTTTGACATTTCTCTGTAGGTCTATTTATTAGGGTCATTAAGCGTTGTTGATAATCGGTTTCCTTAAAATAAAATAACATTACACGCTAATACTAGTATAGTGGTATGGTTTCTTTCTTCCTTGACGGCACCACAGTCACTATAGAGCCCCAGCCGTCTCCTGACATCTACAGGTCACTCTCGTACCTCTTGATCCTACTCTCGATCATGAACTTTATCACTACTATCTCCTTGCTACTACTTTCCTAGGTATTCACCATTCCTGAAAGTCAAAATTCTTTATCTTCATTTTCCAATTAGATTATCACATATTTGGCCGTAAATCTTGCGTAATACTAATAATTTAATTTAATAATTTCGAAGCGCAGCAACCTGGTTTCCTGCTTGAAAGTTTAAGACCAAGCACCTTCAAACCAATATAAAGCAATCGCAATCCACTATATAATCTTGTATGCCATTTAAACATCAAATTCTGTGACGACAATTTCCATCACGTAACAGGTACTGTTAAACCTTGTGTCATAGGATAAAATTTTTATGATATTTTTGTCTCGGCTTTTGTAGTTACCGTGTACATACCATGGTTCAGAGATTCACCGTGTCGCGCCATACTTCACGCTCGATGTATTTCAAATATTAATATTATCCGTTCGTCGGTTGAGTGAATTTGAATCTCTCCAACAGTAGTTAAAACGGAATCAATATTTGTAATTTATTGCCACTGTTTATCTAACTTCCGGAATAAAATAGTTGTAGGTATCTATTTATTTATCGTTTATGGGAACGAATCAAGCCTCGCTGTTAAATCGAATGTAGTGTATACAGGTTTGAGTTTTTGTCTCTTTTTATCAATCTCAAGCTAATCTCTTTAGTTTTATCTCTAGATCAAAATCTCAACACGCGTAGAGTGTAAACAAAATCTGAACAAAATTTCGACCCCAATTTATTGTAACTAAATCTCAGAGATTTAGGTCATCCGTGGACACGGGTCATTATTTATTTTAGATCAATTTTTTATACATAATATAATACATTTATTAATTGATTGTGTGGGATGTAGTAGGTATCCACCTATGATATATAAAGCATTGTCCTGGCTACTTTGCTACACTACCGTTTGTGTTAAAGTAGACAGTTTTTTCCGTGTTGTTGCGGTGTTATTTAATTTAAATTAAAAAGAAAGAGTTAAATTCGATAGAGATAATTAAAATAAAAAAAATAGAGACAGTAAAAATGTGTACTGAATGTGTTATAAATCTAAAGTGAATTATTAGTACTTTGTATCGTGATTACGCTGGAATCACGAACAGTGATGTTTCTGACTGATCTCTACCCAATCGTATCATGTATCGAGTCCATATTTACATAATTTTTTTGTAAGTGAACGATTTCCAGTCAGTGTTGTGTGTTGTGCAGTTTCGGAGCTAAAAACATATAGAATAGATTGAATGGAATTATTGTACCAGTCCAAACATATAAATTTGTCTTACGTCTAGAATACTGTACTCCGTAAATTGAAGATATGATGAATATCTAAAGGGACGGTCATTTATTACCCTAAGAATTATCATTTGTGCTCTTTTAACCGACTCTAATATTGTTTTTGCTGCTCCTCCCCAAACTAAAATCGCATAGTTAATTAAAGAGTAACAGAGTAGTTAGTAGTTATAACTTAATAACTTTAATATTCTCTTATTATCGTTTCTTTCAGTTCAATGGACGTTGGCTATCATCGCTTTATTTACTGTATCCCGGAAAAGCTCTACAGTAGACTTGCTGAACCATCGGTTGGGGTTCAATCTTTCCCTGCGTTATAAGATGCAAGATCACATGATTTTTTATTGATTTCAATTTATGGACCTACTTTATAAAATTGAACGTACAGAATAAAAATGAATCGTTAGCAAGAAACAATTGTAAGATTCTGCAGGTCCCAGAATGCCAGATGACAAGACACCATAGATCATGACAGAGTGGATACCCCAGTGGAAACGACTTAGAGGCATACCAAGGAAGAGATAAGCTGACTGTGTGGAAAAGAATTGGAGCAGGATGGGAGGGTACTTTTGGAGGAGACTAAATCCTACCCTGGGATGTAGTGCGGCGGAAAAAGAGAAGATTGTTTTAAATACTTATTCTTCTTTATTCATCCAAACCATAACATCTTCATTCCTAACTCTATCCATCCAGATTATTTTGAGCATTTTTCTGTAGATCCACATCTCAGATGCTTCTAATCGTCTTATCGTTTCTTCGGTAAGTGTCCATGCCTCCATTCTATAAAATAGCATCTGACCATTCGCATTCGTAATCTAAGATCGAGATCATGTTTGCAGAACATGCGGCTAAAGGTTGCACGAGCTTGCTCGAGGCGGCATTTGATTTCAACAGAAAGATCCCATATTTCATTAGTATTGCAACGCAGGTATAGAATTTTCAATTTTGGTCCAGCAATATAAACTTTTACATTGTTAGCTGTGTTGTTTGCTCGTTAGCATACAAAATACGGCTGACATCTTAATAACATAGTATTAATATTAGTCGGTTGGTACACGTGACAAGCGACAGTCTTCTGTGTTCGAGAGCGAAAGCCAATTTTCAATTCACCTTGTCCAAACAAGATATGTTTAGTATTTTTGTATAGTTTTTATGAAATTTAAGTAAAAACGAAAAAAATAGTATTTTAATTGTAACTACGTACTCGACATTTTTAGTTCGAAATTTTGAGAATGTGCAATTTTTAATAACTTCTTTAAAGTGGAGCCATATTTTTTTATATATTTTTGAAGGAAAAATAAAAATCCAGTACAAAATCCAGTACATCCAGTGGGTACTTTGTTTTATATTATACTGAGTACATAATGTACTATTTTTCAAAATTAAATAATTGCATATTAAATATATGTATAATGTTTTTTCTCCCTATCCAATATTAAGGTAGTTGTGTTTTTTTTAAATAGGCGCCATTTCGAAATTGAATGGGAGATCAGGTTGGCTAATAAAATTTTACAAAATTATCGTGTCCACAAAATCTGTTATGTTCTATATAATAAATATAGAAAACTTTTTAACGGAGGGTGGTTTCGGAGTCATGATCGAAGAAAGCACGTTGTAATTTTTCTGGAAGTTACGTAATGAGACCTTATATAATAGGTAATATTTCAATTGAAATCTACTGAAAAAAGGGGAATGAATACAGCTGATGAATATTCTCCAATGAAACGGTTATGTAATTTCACGTTTCTGAAAACCTGCGTACTTATTTATTGATTTATTATTTTATGTAAGTACTTTTTCGCTTACATAATAACATTAAAGATCTACGTCCACTGATGAAATTTTTCTCTCTAGACTCACATCGTGTTGCTATAAAGTATCATTGTGTATTATTGCGTTCCATTCTATCAGCAGACTGACAATAACAAACCCAAACTCGAGAGACTAAAACTTTGTCCTTGTACGCGAAGTCTGAGAACACACCCCCACCTGCCTTTACCCCGGGGACTAGGGATGGGGGCAAGACACCGTCGGCCGAATGAATGAAGTCGTATAATCGCCATAAAACGGTTTTTATGTTTGACATTATTTTGACAACTGTTTTTAAAATATTGTGCGTTATTCAAAGATGGCTATTTAATTATAATCATTATCGTTTGCGATCATTCTGACAGTGAATCTAAATTAAAGTGTAAAATAAAGTAATGTTTTTATTTACATAAGAGTTTTATAATTTATATAAATCTATTATATAAGCAATCGTCTTATATTTTAAGATATACAAAATGCATTTTGTGTAACGATTTTCTTCAGTAACACTCTATTTCTGACACAGTCATCCACTACCTTTTGGTTAAATTCTATTTTTTTTAATTCACTGACATTTTGATGAGGGTATATCGATAATAATGATTTGAATTAAGTCACATAATATGTTCGCTGACATTGCAAATTATAACGAGACACCGACATGACAGGAAAATGCACTGACACACTACATACCTACTAGTAAATGTTGCCATATTGTACAGAAAAGATTATATTTACGCAGTAGCGGACTGGAGTTGCGCGATGCACGGACTATGAGCAGAACATCAGAAAAATAGATTTAATTAATATCATATTTAAGGGCGGGAGGACTTTCAATGCTCTTTCTTTTTTCGCGTTCTTTACAAAAATGTTGTATTATTAATTTATATAAGAAGCTATACAATCTATATCTATATAATCTATAACTTTTACATTAATGAAACACTAATAAAAGGTGAATAATTTGTTGTAATTAAGATAATAAAGGCATCATAAGAAAGGCTGTGACCATTGAATTAATTTTCAGTATGCCAGAAAAGTGCTTTGTTATGAAAAATTCTTGCATATGTGGCATATAATTTCCTATGTTTTTTGAAGCTAAGATTACTGATACAAAACTATTCTAAACAAAGTAATAAAATGTTAAAAAATAATATAGTTATAAATCGTTAAATTTGATGCCACAAAATTCACCCATTATTAATTCAGTCCGACCGAATGCAGCTAACCGCGTCTCTGTTGCACGTTGTGGGTACTTCGTGTCTTTATGGCTGGTGGGAGTTGATGCGAGTACTGCCTTGCTGGGTGCTTTAGGCACGGTCTCTAAATGACGATAATGGAGGCGATAGCTCTCCACACACCTATAATCAATCGCTGAATTATGCAGATTTGTAACCTGCATATAAAGACGCTATTAATTTTAAATATAGATGCTGACACGTGCCAATCCTTTTTTTATTAATATTCATTAATCTAAGATACGTCGAGTTTTAATAGTGAATAAATGAATTGTTGGATATTTTATAACGCACGCAAGACGTTAATTTATTTCGTGTTTCTATATCATTTAAATAATAATAATCATAAATAAAAAGAAATTTTATTTGTTACAAAATTAAGTCAGGTATTATAAGTACGAATTGATACAAAACATATTTTTTAAATATTATAAAATTGATGTTTTAGTGAAACTTTTCCATTTTGTTTGGCAGCAATACAATTTTCCATGGTGCTTTCTCCCTCACGATCTTCATGAACTCTCACCCTATTCATTATGCTTCTCCACTTTTCTCGGCATCCTGCAGATCTTAGAGCTGTCACTAGAGAAGTGTCTGTTGCCTTTTCCGGGATCTTCCGCTTCCTCTTCGTTCTTCTCCGTGGCCCACCACGACGAGCTTCTCCAAGCTATCTTCCCTTCTCGCAAGATGACCAAATGTAAATGTAAAGATCACTAAGTGGGTACATCCTTGCCTATCGTTTAATAACAAATGAATTAATTTAATTATTTACTTTCTTACCAATGAACACCCAACGATATTTATACATAAGAGTAATCACTTGATTTTTTAATTAGTCACGGTATACTAAATTCTAAATTCTAAGGTATTCAACAGTTATTTTTTCATTTCGGTTTTCGTTTTGGTTCAATTTAAAAAATATACATCAGGAAAAATAATATTTTTCGGTACTCGGTTATTGATCCAGCTCCGAGTGATTAATTTAAAAAAAATGTTTTAATTAAAAATTTATTTTTACAATTCTGAACATTTTATTCATTCTTTTGTAATGATAATACTACATGAATTGATACAAGAATGTAATGGAAATAATAATAATAATTAGAACTAGAAGTATATAATGTATGATAATAAAATAATTTATTAAACGAAACAAATTCGTATATTCACCATTGAAGTATAGAGGATTCTTGGGTACATTTATTTATAATTAAAAAATATGAAAAGTATCTCCAATTATTAAAATATCTTCTAATGTATTTTCATTTAAACTATTTATATTGCCTCGTAGAATAACTAGAATATCTGAAGTGTACAGTAATATTGTATTAACGAGCGTGATGAACATGTACCGAACCGAAAAAAAGTTTTATTTTTTAGTTCCGGTTTTCTTTCCAACAAAAATAACGGTTTTTTCCGATTGACAGTTTTCGGTTCAGTTCCAGTTCGAAGCCCTGATTATATATTGGGAATAATCAAAACAACATTTTAAAATACTCTACAGAAATGCTGCTTTTAATAAAAATTCGCATCGATTACCTATATATAAAACATTGTGAAATATTTCATTTGTGCGAAAGAAACGATATGTGTCATAGTGTCGTCTCTTTCGCATCCACAGGCCAGCACAATTTGATGCGCTCGAGGTGAGCGATATTGCATTTATATTTACTTGTTATATTATTAGTAGGTTTTTCGCATTTCGATCAGAATAATTAATATTTTCACGAATTTCCTGGCGTATACAGAAAGTTCTCGAACACGTCAGCTTAAAGGAAGAACTTACCACTATTTTCTAGTGCTTTATATATCATTTTAATATTTGCTCGCCATGTTCGTTTATATCTACTAAAAATATGCCAAAATCAAATGCAGAGAGAATAAAGACAGAAAACTATCCAAGGTGAAAGAATATTATGCAGAAAATGGACGAACAATCCTTAACCAATAAATTACTAAATAATTAAAAATTATTCGTGAAACAAAACCGTCACTGTCCATTTTACAGCCAAAGATTTCAACTATTGATAAAATGTTTCTAAAATATATAAACATGTTTCCAATACCAGTTATCAATTCTAAAACTGTTAATGTTGCTAAATAATTATTTTCAAATATGTCACCTTCCGTTTAACGTCAATTGGATAGTAGCAGTTTTGTTTTTGTATCTATGAATATGCAGTATTTGCAATATATTTAGATAGATTATAGTCGAGATTGTTTATATCATATTTTGGTTATCATAATTCTATAATTTAATTTTAATAACAAATGCTTTATACAATAATAACCATTTTACATTGTGAGGCTTGCTGTATGTACGCCTCGGTGACATATTGACACATCTATCTTTCAGCATCAATATGTTTGTGACATTTCCAGTGTTATTTGTTTATATTGTGTATTTACTTCACATTCCCTCAGTTTGTACAGCTGTAATTCAAGTTTCGTAGTAAAACGCTTTTGTTTGATCAAAGATCGATTGACAACATCTATTAACACGCAAGAAAGGGCCGCTGTAGACACAGCACTACGGAGAACGGAGAATCGATTAAATTATTACAATATGCACATTAATGATAATCAAACTTACCTTTCTCAACAAGTTGATTCTCTCCATAGCTGCAATTTATTCACGACTCGATCGACAAATTTTCTAAGCGAAATACAATTATCGCGGCATTAGGCAACCGGCGTCGGCTCAGTAGCCCTTAAATCCTTGCCATCGCGAGATAAACTGTATTAAAATGACGCAAACACAAGTAGTATATTATTTTCGCTGTTTGACCCACGCGAACGCCGGCTGGACAGAGATGGCGGCAAGAAAATGGCGATTTCCCCCGCTTTTCTCGACCATTTAGTAAGGTTTTAACCCGGATTTCAGAACTGGACGCGAGCTAGATTGCAGCGTGACATGTTTCGGCGAGCGATGCGCCCGGACTTGCACTTTACTAAACCTGTTGTGGAATTGATTGCCCGGAACTCGCGCACGCGCAGAAAGTTCCACGGGTTTTCCACATTTCCACGAGATGTTCAATCATCGCCTCTTCCGCGGTGTCCGAGTGCGACCGCACGTAAATAAAATCCAACGCATATTAGTGTCCGACAGATGTCATTCTCGATTTTTTTTAAATTCGAAATATTGCTTTTCTCAATAAAAATGATAATATACGCAGTAAATGTTCTTCATCAAACCGCATATTAATTACGTAGGTACCTATTTAATATGCGGTTTAATTAATTTAGAATACTTTTCTAACAAATTCAAATATATTTTCTTAACACTAATAGAAGACATACTCTTTGGTACACATATAAGTATGAAAGTACATAACACGCGTCATATATCTATATGTCTAGACGTGGTTCATTAAATTAAAGGCTGTGTCGTAAAACATGTGTTTAAACTACATACATAATTATAATTGGAGAGTATTCTGTTGTTGTTGGGGAAGAAATCATATTTATTTAAATATATTAATACACCATGATTTAAAAGAATAAAAATAAACTAATGAACATTATCTGCGAATATATATTATTTTTTATCGAATATTTGTCTTAAAATAATCTTTGTCTTCTTGGCTTGTTCATTCTAGCACTAAGCCACACGCATACCTGGTCGAGGATTTCTCCTTGTCCCGTCATTGTCTCGTTAGTTTGAAAGCTTTCTCCTCAAAAAATAAAAAAGATAAATATCGACCACATTAAATTTTCTTCCTGTAATAACTTCCGAGACAGCAAAAATATTCAAAATACAGAAATAAAAGTTAAGAAAACAATTGAATGAAGTATAAATAAATAATTTTAATAAAACAAGTAAAGTGAGGTTTCTTCCAGCAGCTAATTCAGTGAGACTCCTCCTCGGTGTGTCTGAGGGGAACTTTGTTGATGAAGGCCGAGATGAGTTCCAATGACCTGGAGGGCTGGTCCGTGGGGACCATGTGACCCGCATTCCTCACCATCACCTCCTGGAAGTTGCGAGAACTCTTCACGTAGCTAAAAACAAGGGATGACACAAAGAATTGAAGATAGTTTGATCCTAAAACAATTTTGTTTTATAGCTAAAAAAAGAAGAGCGAAAATGGCGGAGGCAGTTGAAAAAAAACACTACCAGGGTGCAGTGTACAGTGTTAAAAGGATATGTAATGCTATATAAAAGGATATGTCATGCTGTATAGTATAATCGGTGTTCGTAAAAGATTATTAAATTTGTTTAAAACGTTATTCTATCATTTAATCGTAAAAGTAAAAAATGAATTCTTAACTTAAATATCAACATAACGATAATGATAACTTTTACTTGAAGTATTTTTCGTATATTTATGTTATTAAGGAGAACACATTCTTATTGTGAAGTTGTAATTATTCAAAACGTAGGTCTGTGATATTTTTTAAATACAAATTAAATGTATTTATCGGAAAGATATAAAATCAATTTTATCGGAAAATGTTATATAATAAAAAATATCTCGGTAGCGATAACAATATTTTTTGATAAAATTGATTTTATATGTATATATTTCTAATTAATATATTTAATTAGTATTTAAAAAAGTATATTTACTTACCTATTGTTAAAAAATTAACAAAAAAGGTAGTAAAATCCTTCCGGCACTGACTATTAAGTATATTTTGTATGAGTGTGTAAATTAGCGTGCTTTACTTTAATATTATCGGAGTTATGATTATTTTATCGAAGCGAGATAGTGAATCAGATTGTAGACGAGTCATTAACTATTTATGCATTTATGAAAATAATATTTTTTCTGTATGGTTTTAGAAAAAAATGAGACTCACCCGGCGAGAACCTTTCCCGAGTACCAGGGCTTCCTGGCCGCTGTGAGGTACTCGTCGGAGCCGCTCCAACTCATGCTGCGGAAGGTCCTCACAGACAGGGGGTAAGCGCAAATTATGTCCATTTGGCCACTGACAATCGAAAACATCTCCAATAATTATATTAATAGAGAGAATTGTGAACAATGACTTAAACCTATTATTATGCAGCCAAAATTTTACCCTATCTGTTCAACATACGTTGGCTATTATCACTTTATTCACTAAGGCCCAGAAAAGCTCTACAGTTGTACTGGTCAAACCGTTACCTCAGATTCATAAGTCATGATGTTCTCCTTCCTCCAGGGCCCCGACTTCCAGCAATCTTTCCCTGCATTATGAAGTGCATGATCTCGTACTTCTCCGGATATATTATTACATGTCTGAGATATTAAAGTTTTTCGATTTTTATTGTTATAATGAATCGTGAACTCGAAAACTTAATTGAGCAAGAAACAATCGTAAGGTTCTGTAGGTCGCAAAAACTGCGATGACAGGACACCAAAGATCATGACAGGACACCAAATATCATGACCGAGTGGATACCACAATGGAAGCGATTTAGAGGCAGGCCAAGGAAGAGTGGAGGAGGACTGGAGCAAGATGGGAGAGTTTGGAAACTGGATAAGTATGGCCAGGGATAAGAGTCAGTGGAGAGCACGTGTGAAGGAGGCCAAATCCCACCCTGGAATGTAATGTCGTGGACGAAAAGAATATTGCTTTAAATACTTATTCTTCTTTATTCATCCGAACCAGAACATCTTCATTCCTAACTCCATCCATCCAGCTTATTTTGAGCATTCTTCTGTAGATCCACATCTCAAATGCTTCAAGTCGCCTTATCATTTCTTCGGTAAGGTCCATGGTTCCATTCCGTAAAATAATACCGAGAACACGTAGCGAACGAAATAATATTTCGTTACTTAAATGTATTATATAATTTATGGCGAATTGGGTCTTCATAAAAAAAACTGGAATAAACGCATTATTATTATTATTATAGCATCTCACCATTCTCACTCGCGATCTAAGGTTGAGATCATGACTGCAGAACAGAACAGAACAGTTCTACAATATTTTGGTACTTATACTTTGCCCAAGCAAATCATGTTTAAAATCCACCGCTGTTAGATATGAAATTATACATACAAATTATACACGTGAAAGTCTTATAAGTGTATCCTGCTAATTCTGTTTCATTACCTATATTTAAAAACCAAATTAACAATATTCTTCGATGTAATATACGTAAATGATTTTTCCTTGTTTTTGTCTTTATATTTATAACTTTTTTTACATAGTAAATGCTATGCTTTTATTTATTTTCGTGTCGTTTTCTTCAGTATTTATTTATCACCATTTATTTTTTCTATTTTCAGTATCAACAATATTGTTATATCTGTAATATTTCCAATAAATACATCGCTGAAAGTGAAATTCGCTGGTTCAACAGGGTTTTTTTTCATTTACATGTATCAGTGTATATAAAATATCTCAAAAGTAATTATAGTTGACATTTGTTAATATCTTACGCAAGATCATTAAAATAGTTTAAATAGTGAAATTATTTGGACAATTAGTGAATGCACACTATAGCACATATTAAAAATTCTACGTCGTTGTTTTTTATAGGGGGCCCCTTTTCTATTTTGAATTGGGGCCCAATTTATTTAGTAACGCTACTGCTCTCTTCGTAAGGATCTCACGTCATATGTCATGTTGAATTGATAAAAATCTTTATACTAGTATTTAACGATTTTTAAAATTCTAAAACTTTTTAAAATGTGATAAAAAATTGTCACTATTTTCGTAACAGACTTTTTCCTCAAATGTTTTCATTTCAACTTGTACTCCACTCGGGTTTTGAAACAAAAGTTTCACCCGTGTACTTGAGCTCTTATACACATGTTATTGTGTAGTGTAAGTACCGTAGTGGGACCGGTACGTTGTTACACTGTGTTCTTCAAAATGTAATTTAATTTATATTATAGTTTTATGGTCTGGTAATGTTTTTTTAATGCTGCACAATCCAACTATAACGCAACAAACAAAATAACAAGAGTAATCATTTCTGGATTCACAAACTGAACTCTCATCGATCATTCTAAAGGGGGGTAGCGTTCTGGAACTTTTTTAAGCACTACACCACTGCTTAAACTGTATTAATTTAAATACAAGTCTGGTGTGAAAAGACGAAAGATCTTAACAAGTATCACCTGTAAGACATGATCCTGTAATGCTCCAAGAGCTCTTCTAGCCAAGGCTTGGCACTGGTCATGAAGTCTTCCACCAGGGCGCTGTAGACCTTCCCTATCGAGGAAAACTTGGTCTGGCCCACGTGCAGGGCTTTCCTTATCTCGGGCCTCTGGATGAACTTGGTGAAGGGACCGTACAGGCTGTCTTCCTCTGATTCGTACAAGTAGTTGTACACGGAATTCGTTTCGGATTTCTCGATAAATGAACCCAGCACGGCGCCGAAAAACTAAAAAAGAAAATATATAATATATTCAATTCATCGTAAAGACTGTGAACAACCTTCAATGTTTACTTCTTATTTAGGTATGTGTGTCAAAATATAAGCAATACCGTAGAAAACAATACTTTTATTAATACAAATTAAATGAATCAATTAAAAATATGATTTAACGAAAAAATATTTGGTTGCTGCCAGGATTCGAACCTGGACCTTTTCCTATCCACTGTATTAACCGATTATATTTACGACAAATTTGGAACTTATATTCAATATTCTTTTATAATTGATACATCTATTACTTCACTTTTAAAAGCAATCAAATTGCGATGAGTCCCAAATACCTTTCAGTAATATACGCTAGAATTAAACCAATCAATCCATTTTATTATATTTGGATAAACTGATATATTTAATGAAAACAAATTTTATTATGTATATGTTTCTAATTGATTAATTTAAATTGTATTAAAAATACCACAGAACTATGTTCTGAAAAACCGCACAATGATAATGTGTTCTCCTTAAAAAATATCATATATTGTTTAATTTTTAGATCGGTAAACAGCTGTTCTCCTTTACGAAACAGTTCCTGAGTATTTTCCCCGAGCTGCAGTATGCTCCTCTGTTCGTAAACGTGTATTCATTTAAAATTCTTTGATTTTTTTCAAAACCATTTATCTTTCAATATTAGAAATAATTTGACCATTATGTGTAAGGGTTTTTTGGGCAATGCTGCATGTCTCCTACCTCTCTGATCGTTGTTTCGGATCCCATTGCAGAGTTCAACATCAGAGCTAAGATTGCCGATCAAAGAGGTTGGAAACACGCGGCAGATTAGCCCTAAAAACTCTACACAAATGATTATGAACGGTCATGAAAACCTGAGAACATTGTTATCATTATAACTAGTTTCAATTTCACCATTTCGTCTTTTGAATTTTTGGGTTACAAATACATGTAAAAGATCAGATAACTGCATACAAGACATATAGATACTACACACAGTGACAACTGTACACAAATGAATAAAATATTAGGTAGATTAATATTAGCTCACGATAGCTTACATTATATATAGCGTTATATCAGGTTAGGTTATTTAATATAAAGTCACGACAGCAAAATAATAATCTGACTGTGTGCATTTGTCTTATGTGCCCCGTCATGAGTCGTGTAATTGTAAAAATGCCACTGACATTCATGCGAACGGCAGATTCTCAATGTAGAAACAAGGGCCAACATTCTACGATTACTTAAAAAATTTAAACTAACCCGGAATGCAGTTTTATAGTCTTGGGCTGCGAGTGCGGCATCACACCCCACTTCATACCTTTGCATCTCGGCTGCCAGGTCATCGTCCACCAACCCCAACTGGTATACGTACTTACTGTAGGCCATCATGGTGGCTGGATCTATAAAACCATTGCCGATAGCTAAACCCTGAAAGAAATATAAGAATATAAATTATATGCTTGTCTATTTCATAAGGGTTCTGAAATACTAATTTTCGTATCTACAGCGTGACACTATTGTGAATGATAATAATAATAATAATAATAAGGGATAATTTATATAGCGCCACTTTGTTTTTTAAAATTAAAAATTGTTATTTTCACTTATGAAAATGACTTTTTGAAAAGGTGCGTTTTTGGTTTCTTCTTAAATAAAGTTTCTGATGCACTGTTTCTTATGACGGAGAACAAAGAGATCCACGCTTTTGGGCCTGCCACCGCAAATGCTCGTTCACTAAATTTAGACTTCTAGTCAACGGTTGGTCGGTTTTACAACCCTTCCTGCAGCTGAAGTAGAGGCTGACTTGAAAGTTTGACGACTACCATTCAAATTGTCTGGGATGCAAAGTTATTGAAGACACATTGGCGCCATGTTTTGTATCGCCTTGTACATCAACCAGCACAATTTAAATTCAACTCTTTCAGGGAATCGGAGCCAATGCAGCCGTTTAACTTGCATTTTACCATAAACCTCACTCGTTCACGTTAGTCACGATTAATGTTATTACCGTGAATAACAATTTTGTTAAAAAGTTGTAACATGTAAAAAGTGTTAAAAATGACATGCAAAAAAGTATATTATTTTTAAAAATAGTCTCCTTTAGAATATAAATTGTAAGAAAACCGCTTAACCGATTTATATATTTTTTTATAATAACAAAGAAAATAGATTACTTTATAATATTAATGAAAAATAAAATAATCCGACACGTTCATACAGCTAAATGAAGCCTACAAAGTGCACAAATTTTCTTCAGTTCAAAAACAATGTTGGTTTAAGAATTTATTTTTTGGATAAATAATTATGTTTATGTAGTTTTTAAAATATATATGTATTAAAAATATATGGAACTTATTGATTAAATTATAATTTGGTAATTTTACATAAAAAAATGTGATATAAAATGCAAGAGAAGTTGCGAAAAAAGTGCCGTCGCCGCTGAATTGCGCTTGAATTTCCGACCAATAGCCTTAACCAGTTCTCTTGAATAAATCCAACGTGAAACATCTTAAATTTTATTGACGGAGTACGCCTGAAATCTTAATGTATGACCTTCATCTTCATCTTTCTACAAATCATTATCAACCAGTTCAAATATTAAAAAGATTGAAACTAGCACTTGATAAAAAATACAGTTTTTGTTCTGTGCATAACAATTGATATGAGTCTAAAATTGAAATTTTTTAAATTAACTAATAATGAATTTTTATTAATTAAGTTTTTTTCAAATGTACAAATGTGCACCAGATGTACATAAATATCTTTATGTAACATTGAAAAAAACATACATTGTTACTGATATTCACGGTGACTTTTGATACACCCTGTGCTATATAAAGCTCACAACTCAAATAAAACTTATCGATGACGCCCAGATGGGTTGAGATTTTGCGGATTTTATTTACCTGCAAGTTGATCTTTAGCTTGGCGGTCGGGTTGTTCTTGTGTATCTGGTACGCCAGGGATGGGATGTGCTTCCCCGCATAGGACTCGCCAGATATGAACAGAGGAGCCTGCTGCAGCTCGGGAAAAATACTCAGGAATTGTTCCATAAAGGAGTATAGCTGTTTACCGATCTGAAAATTAAACGATATTTGATATTTTTATTTTTTAAATAGAACACATTATTATTGTGAAGTTGCAGTTTTTCAAAATATAGTTCTGTGGTATTTTTAATACAAATTAGGTAAATGAATCAACTAGAAAGATATACAAAAAAAATTATCGAAAAACTATTTTAGTTGCTACCGGGATTCGAACCTGGACCTTTTCCTATACCGAGGAAATGCTTTATCTAGTTTCACCACATCAACTAAGTAGGTTGACGATACATTTTTGAACTTATATGCTGTAGCCAGATACAGATCGATTTTTTGATCATGGCACTTCAAGAATGTGTTGTGTACCGATTATTATTGTTAAGATGTGATTAATATTATTTCATTCCCTATTCATAAATCTATTATATTCAGGGACGTGCAGTGCATACAAGAAAAAAATCTGTGCATCACTAAAAAATCTGTGAAACAAATTAAATAATGTATAATAGGTACCGTGAATGAACGGATTTATTACAATTAGCTTCACCTGTGTAGCAGTAGAAACATTAATGGTTTAGTTCGAAAAACTACCACGACTACTCATCGCTGCAGCCGTAGCGCTAGTAGCTACAATCGACGCATTGTAGCTATTCACATTACTATCGTCTACTTTTAAGCTAGCAGACTCAAGTCATATAATTGGCTATTTATTGAATTGAAAATTCCTTTCGGTTGATCCGTTTGGTACGGAGTCGTTACTTATGTTGTTTTTAACAGAATAACAACTACGTGCAAATCATTGAAATGTCTATTTCCTTTTTTACTAATTCGAGAATTTTACTATCGTACTGTTTTTAACGTGTTGATTTTCATGGTCGTTTTTTGCGTTTGAGGTGCATTTGGTGCATGAATTTGTTTTTAATTTGGGAAAAACAAAAAGCAATTGACAGAACTATTTACTATGTTAACACTTAATAAAAATAATTATTTCGTTTAGTTATTACGTGAAGGAATTTTCAAACAATAAAAGAATCATGTTCAGTCATAAAAAGTGTTTTTAAAAACGTCCATATATTTTTTATACTGATTTTTATATGGGTACGAATGTATTATTTTATTTAATGGAACGATAGATGTATTAATTTGAAAAGTGTAACATATAGGTTCGAAAATTTGTCGTCAAAAGTACTGTGTGCTGTAGCATAGTCGGTTAATGCACCTTCCCCGGATTAGAAATAGATTCAGGTTCGAATCCCGGTAGCAACAACAATATTTTTCGATAAAATTGATTTTATATGTATATCTTTATAATTAATACATTTAATTAGTATTTAAAATTTCTATATCACCTAGAAATTTGGTTCAAGGACACTTAAATTTATTGTCTCCGTGTTAAAAAATAAACTATCTATCTTTATATACGTTTATACCAACTACAAACTGTGAAGCGAAAATAAAGAAGTGGTTTATATTAAATGGTATGGCTTCCCTGTAAAAATTAAATTAAACCTTAAGGACGTTCCCAAAAAAATCACATTTCTTACAATCCTTTTGAAACTTTGAATACACATACTTATGAATGTATTTTATACGTAGAAATTTTTTTAATAGTCTTTGCGGTAGTAAATTTGTAAATATTAACTATTAAAATATGCATATTTAACATACGAACCATACCCCGATCGATGTTGTAGCGCACGTTTAATTGATTAGCAATAGTCATTTTCTTACCATTGTTTTGGAAAACTGAGAATCATTAATTGAAAATTTAACAAATATCTTTCTGTAAAAATAACTAAAATAAGCGGTATCCGTTTTGTTATAAAAATGTTAAAAGTGAGCTACTTTTGAATGGTTTTGACGTTTCCTTTTATAATTTGAATAGTGAGAGATTTTTGAACTTGTGCGCATGTGAGCGGTAGCGAAAAAGTACACTGTACCTCAACTGTTTTTTATTCTATTCATAGTAGTTTATAGTAGTTTACATACGGGGGAATCTTCTTGAAGATTGAGTACGACTGCTCTTTGGGAACGTCCTTAAATATAACAACGAGCAAGTTTTAGATATTGAAGGTATACTTGTGTTTTCATATTTTTTCGATTTCGTATGTTAATTGAAAATGTAAACCTGCAGACAACGGTCTAGTAAGTTACTTTATGGGTGCAGTTTTTAAGATTATGTAAAAATAATTGTAATAATAATAAAGATGTTTTCCAATCTCTAATCTGAGAAAAAGCTACACCATAGTTTTTTGTATACAGATGTCATATATGTGCAATATTAATTTCATTATTTAATTTGAGATTCAAAATTTGTTGACGTACCTGTGTTTGATTGGTCGCATAACCTTCTTCGTCCGTGAAACTGAATCCCGTTCCCACGGGGTTGTCGATGAATAGAAGGGAAAAGTTCTTGTGCCAAGAGTAGGGATTTTCTGAAAATATTAAAAAATATTCCTCGCCATTCACAACTGAAACATTTATAATAGAAAAGTCTAGAAGTATTAAGAGAACTTTTATTATTATTTATTTATTTTAATAGATATTTACTATAAAATAATATACATGAAACTATCGTAGATATTCAGGATTTAAAACCCTAAAACGGGCTTACTTAGTGGGCCGATGCATTTTAAAATCTATGTAAAATATATGTAACAAACTGTCTTTTTTTTAGCTGTACAATAACACATGTCTAAATATTATTTTTTAAATATTTATTTTTTATTCTTCCTTGACGAAGAGGTGGTCACCAGACGGCATCGAAAAATAAAAACACAGGGGTTATATAAAAATAAAACCAGATATTATATATAATGTGTTGCTGATATTCGTCTCTGAATGTTAATTTGCTGTAGCTAAAACTTTGTTAAGTTATTTTCGCAAAACAGCGTATAATGTATGTATAATATATATACAGGGTGGCCCAAAAAAAATGAGAACATTTCGTAAAATGTGATATAATTACATCAAAATTAGTTTAACTATATCAATAATAGCTTAAATAGTTTACTAATTTACTTACTTACCTATTTACCTATATTAGGTTTTATTTTTTTTTAAATTGTTGACCAGAATGATAAAAATAGTTTACTAATTTACTTACTTACCTATTTACCTATATTAGGTTTTATTTTTTTTTAAATTGTTGACCAGAATGATAAAAATCACTGCAGAAGACCGTATTCTGATCAAAAATTTTCGAATTGATAAACGTTGGGGTGCTAGGAAAGTGATCAAAGAGTTTCAAAACAAAGCCTGGAGTATAGCTAGACATTACAGCAGGACGGAGCTCCATCTCACACAGTCAGAAATACAATCGACTTTCTTCATCGTGAGAACGTTAATTTCATCGAGCCGGGCATGTGGCCACCGAACAGGCCAGATTTAAACTCACTAGATTATACAATAGGGGGTATTTTGATGATTTTTGATTAGATAAAAATTGTGCAAAAAAGTTACATTAAGAATTATAATTAATTATATTATGTTTTGAAATAACTCATGTGTTACGAAATATTCTTTTTTTGGGCCACCGTGTATATTGTAGACACCAACGAGGAAAACATATGTAGGAAAAACATATTCTACACATCAATATTTTTACTATTTTCAAACTAAGCTAAACGCTTGTGCTATGAAAATAGGATTAACTTGGTCTCCTGGAACGAGGCTCGAAGTACCGACCACTAGATCACTAGGCGAATGAATGTCTTAACTACTAATCCAACAAACATGTCGAAATGCCCTGAACCGTTTGTTGTTCATCATTATAGGCTATAAGGTCGAATTGATAGCGGGACTTTCGCACGAGTAACATTCATTCAGAAAACAGAAAAAATATTCCGGTTATCTTGGTCGGCTGATCTCCCGCTATGACCATCGTGGACCGGTTGAACCTGGCAGATCATCACTCCGTATCTCTTCAAGATCAAGCCGTCAGGCTGGCTGGTTAGTGGTTATATACAGACATACTTACCTAGTTGCGTGGACATATTTATATACTTGCAATAACGCGGAAATGTGCAAATAAACGTAATATATAGGAGAGCGTATACAGTAAATAACGTGAAAATTGTTATCTTCTGTTTATATCTTGCAAGGAGCCTAAGGGCATCATGTACATAGCTCGCTATCGACATCTTTTAATGGATATTTATAAATAAGTAAAGTCGTTTGTGTCTTTGATTGTTTTCTACATCACGGCTACCAACGTGTAGTGTAATATAATATGAAGTGAATATAAAATAAATAATTCCAATTTAAAAAAATCTCGCCGTCGATAGGATTCGAACTCTCGCTCCCAGAGATAATGGCTGGTGATGCAAGACGTGTCGATATTACAGTATTTATTAGAAAATATTACACGCACAATACTTAATAATAGATTTTACAACGTTATAAAATAAATTCGTCAAAATGTCGAGATATTATCAAAGGTCAACACGTTCACGGCACGTAGTTCGCTCATAATACATACGTGTTCTTTTAGTTTATTTTAAAAAATCACAGTTCGTTCTTAATTTGAAATTAACATCACGATTTTGCAAACAATAATGCGTGAATGTGGAATTCAGCTTTTTTTTTCTAAATTCGCGGTTTTGAATTGAATTATTTCGGAGGAATAATGGAATCGTTACTTAATGTATAAACAAAAAATGTTTTTAAATATTAAAACTTATACACAAGATCTCTTAAGTGAAATAAAAGATGAGGATATTACAGTACGCAAAACACAAGAACATCCCAATGCTAACTAATGCTAACTACTACACAAACCGACTAGGATAAAAATAATAATATTGTGTATCGGATTTAAAATGTAATACGACGTACCCACACGTAACATATAAAATAATTGGACATAACAAGATTCAAAAACGTGACAACGATACTAAGCAGTACACAGATGTAATAAATCATGTACATAACATAAATGACCCTCCCGGGGGGGTTATATAATGTTTTAAATAAAATAAATAATAAAAATGCTCGAAGTATCGACGTAATATATTCAACAAAATTATTTTACACTTAGAAAAGATTAGATGATCAGTACAGCATCCTGTATCAATACTGTTTTATTGGATCGTCTAATAAATCTTTGTGTTTCTTTAAATGCTATTTTCCCGCCATTTTGTTTTTTTTTGTGACAAAAATGATATTCTATTCGATAGTATTTTTCCACTCTAAAACGCCAGTGGCGTCGTTTTCCAGTACCTTATAGTTTTTCTTAATTTTTGGGCCTAAATAATGGAGTGTCAAGTTGAGAAAATCTAACATTTTCGATACATTCTTCTTTTCGCCTTTAATCAAGGTTTAAAAGGTCACCCAGGAGCCCAACTGGGAAATTCTACCGCATTCACCCTACACTCCCTTTTTTTATCATCTTTTTCGATCGATCTCCAATCAAATGCGCGGCGTTACGTTCAACAATATCGATGGCATCAGAAATTGCCTCGATATTTATTTCGATACCAGACTAGCCGATTTTTATAGAAGAGGCGAATGATTTCTCGATGACTTAAAAAACTGGCATTCTTTGGTTTTTTCCTCTTAACCAAAATGGCATTAAAATTTTATTAACAAGATGGCAAAATGTACTACATTAAAATTGATAGTATTATTGTCCCAACTCGATTTGATAAGCCGCTTAAAAATGGCACATATGATATACAGTCGATTCCGTTTAGTTGGGACACATCGGGACCAGGACATTTGGAAAATTAAAACATGAATATTTTTCTTTAAATATACCTACATTATGTATTCATACATTTTTGAACAAAAATATATATATGGTAGATGTTCATCATTATCATCTTCTTCACCTTCATAACAATTGCATTCTTAGTCTGCATTTTGATCGTAACATAATAAATTGTAATCTATTGTGGAAATTTCTCTTGTAATTAACAATAGGAACTTCTAACATGTCCTTTTCCTCATTGCTTTAAATTTTGGGAATGTAAAGCAAATCAATTTGGTATGGTGTTAGTTTTTATAGTTTGCCAACTGTCAGCGACAAACCATTTACTTGCAAAATATTATATATATATAATACCTATGTATTGTAATCTTAAATTTATTGTCCCAATTAAGCGATGTAAATTACTGTTAGTTCCTTAATTTGGTTTCCGTTCTTTGAAATTTCGCCAAAATAAGCGTCCGACACAATTAACCGGTGGCCCAATTAAGCGGAATCGAGTGTGTTGAGAAGAAAATATAAATATACTGTAATTTTGATAAATGTTGTAAAAAAACACATCTATTATACAAGCGAATAATTCATTGTACTATAATGTTCCTTGTTTTACATAAAAACATGTTTATACGTCAATTGAATTTAAGCTGTACAAGAGGAACAAAATTAATAATTTATCAAAAATATTTTAATTTTGCATTTTTTTTTTATCTTAAGGACGTCCCATTTCAAGTAATAAAAAATAATTGTGACTCCTATTAAAAATATAAAACCTTACCTATTAATCTTTCCCCACTTCGATCGACGCTGAACGGCCCCATCTCTTCAAAGAGACCGAAGAGGGACGACGCCCCTGGACCACCTTGGAGCCAGATGACCAGAGGCATCTCCCTCTCATTCTCGGTCGCCACAGGGAAGTACCAAAACCACAGGTTCGAGTTGTAGTTTTCGTTCACCGTGATGTATCCAGCGTGGCTGCGTATCCCTTCGATCATGTGCTCGGTGTCTACCCGAGAATGGTTCTTGGCTTCCAAAGTTCTTCCATCAACGATGTACGGAGTCAGGAAGAGAGGTTCTCCAGGATTATTTCTTCCAGGTGGGGCTGGGAACACTGGGTACCTTTTGTTGAGGAGATTTTCCCACGATCTCTCGAGATTGTCTGTCGACTGGGCTTCGCAGCTTAAACTGAAAAACAAATTGTATAAAATATTTGACACACTGACCAACGGCTGAAATATGTCGCATATAAATAAAAGCCTAGCTTTATATCTGACTTAAGCTAGCCGAAGACAGGTCGTAAGCCCTGTAATTATCCATACCTCTATATATTTCCATTAAATAAAATAAAAAATAGCTTCGTCTCTATAAGATGTCTATTATTTGTTTAAGTCTATTTCTATTCTCAGAAATTTGAACATTGAAAAACTGTTATGCTGCTGTACTGTAAGTATTTTTTGAGATTCTGTGCCATGTACGTTATTACAATAAATAATTTATTTTTTAATGAAAACGTATTATTGTTGTGAAGTTGTAATTTCAAAATTTAGTCCTGTTGAATTTTTTAATATAAATTAAATTAATGAATTAGAAAAATATACAAAGTAAAATCTATCTACCGATAAAAATATTTGGTTGTTACCGGGATTCGTACCTGGATCTTTTCCTATCGAAGGAAACGCGTTACCATTTCGCTATGTTAACCGATTACGCAGTTAACAGATTTTGAAAGTCCATTTTAAAGTCTTTTTTATAATTGATAAAAAAAGAATACATTATTATTAAATAAATAAAAAGTAACATTTATTTCATTCTAAAAAAGACAGACATCAGATATATTTAGACTTTTTAAACCCATATAGAAGACTCCATATTATGTCGAGTTGCAAAAAAGCGGGAAACGGGAATATCACGCTTCGTGACTACATCCATGTTTGTTCGGTTTAACGGTAATATGTTCGCCTATTAAATAAGAGATCTGGGATCGATCCTCATCTCGGAAGACCACCAAGTTATAGGTATATTTTGTACCACAAGCGCCTTAGCTTGGTTTGATAAATACCTAAAACTGCGGGTTCGCATTTTTGTTTTTTTTTTTCAGCGTTTATCTATTTATAACAAATTCCACAAATGGAATAATAGGTTTGTAGATAAATTACACCATTGTAGTTCAAAACGTTACATATAATCTATGCAAGGTACATACTACCTTTAAGTATTTATTTATTCAGATGTCGACCACATCTGAATAATCATAGCTTAAAACATCCAAATGATCATAGCTCACATCCAACATTATTGTGACAGATTGTGATCTTGGAATGACGAGGATCCGACTAGCGTAAATTGGCAAATAGCGGAGGGCGCCACTGTACTCACATTGAATCTTATGAAGAGGGGAACAGCTGCGCGCGGACGGAGGGAGTGTTAGTTCGAAATGTCATCGCTCGCCAATTTACGTTGGTCGGACTATATCACCTAACATTTTGGTCAAAATTAACTTTTTTGTAGACATCTGACAATAATTTTCTCATTTTGATTTATAGAGTTTATTTAATGTACATTTGTTACTTATTTTACCGGTTTCGACACGTGCGTGTAATTTAGTTTAAACAACGCTTGTAAATGACACGGACGTATCGAAACCGATAACGTATTTGGCACAAAATAAATACATAACAAATGTGTCTACATTAAATAAATTCTTTAAAATAAAATGTCTAGAAATTGTTTTATAGTTAATGCCCAAGAAATGCAAAAAAATATTTTGTCTTTAAAACTGTGCAGACATGTACAATTTTACAGAAGTGTAAAATTTCCTAATAATTTAGAAGATAACAAGAAAACAAAGTTATATTTCAGTAGCACTTGTAATATTGTTTATTATTTACAACAACATCTGTTGATTTGAATACACATAAAATGCATCAGTATTATATTACGTGCCTGAAATCAGGAATTAGTTTACTTCATTTATTTGACATGGGCGATGAAATCGAAAAATTAATATTCAAAGCCTGAAAACTCAATATCTCAAAATGCTCAATAGGCGCGACATTTCAAGTTTTCTTTTGTTTAAAATTATTTATTGAATTATTGTTGCTATGCGACTCAGCGAACGTGAATAAATTATATATTTTAAAGATACGTACACATTGAAGAGGGTTGTGTTGATTTTCAGGAGATAATTGTTTGACGTTGTACTTTCTCCGCCTAATCTTTCAAAGAAAACGTTAATTTGTTAGTAAACTATTTTTAATTTGCGTTTTATTATGAAATATAACTGGCGGTAGAAGATTCAACGAGTTATGTATATATTATTATTTAGTTATGTTTAAAATGTTATCGTCCAAATTGTATTAAAAAATATACTGGCAGAAATCAATGACGATGACCTCAAGAAACCTTGGTGTTCAAACGCAGTCTTACAATGGTACACGAGGGGAATCGAGATATCGACAGGCCGCCCTAAAATTCGCTAAACTGACGAAATCATAACACTTGACAGAAATAAGAGCCAGCAAATAATGAAGCACAGAAAAAATTGGGGAGGCAATCTTTCCAGCAATGGTTAAAAAATGGCAGATGATACTGAAATTATTTGATCGGGATATGGGAGATAGATATTCAATTTTTATAACACACAAAACAAGCAATCTTAAATTTAAAAAACGTATAGTTCTCACCATAATATACATAGAAGAATGGCCGCAGCCAAATCTAAGGGTTTTACAAACATGGTCAATATTCCTCGAGACAGACGGTCGCGCGTTGCTTCTTTCGCAGAACTTGACACAGAACTGACATCGACTTGGCAATATCTATTGCAGAAGGCCTCCTTCTATTAGTTGAATGAAGTTTAAATAACAGTTATCTCCACGACTGTCTCCAGCTGGGCAGGGAAGTCAGCAGGCGTTTCCTGGTTTAATCTCTAACGGTTGTGCCGCACATATTATATCCCTTCCAGTGCCGTCGGTATGTTGTATACTTCTTCAAGTACATGAATATATATGTCAAAGATATAAAAAATCTATTTTATATCAAGTATGCCAGGAGTGACCACGATTTATGTGAATTGGCAATTGTAAATGGTGTTACATCTCGGCAGCGGCGTAACTACAAAAACAGGTTCCCAATGCAGAACGGAAGAAGGCCCCCCCAAATAAGTATTGTGTATAATTTATACGAATATTAGTACCACGTGATTTGAGTCGCCGACTTTCAATACCCGCTATAACACGTTTTTATAATATTGAGAAAATTAAGCAAAACTGCCCATACTTTAATGACTTTATAAAAAAAAAATATTAATTACTTTCAACTAAAATAAAATTATTATGTATTAATTTAAACCCAAATATGTATTTCAGTATGATAAAAAAAAACATGGCAGCTTTTTAAAGTCATTTCGCGTTATGTCGGGTTTTACTCAATCTAATATAATACTTAATATTGCTAGCTAACAAAGCATATTTTTTAAATGAAACGTGCTAGTACACTTTTAAATTAAAAAAATAATTTCGAATCCAATGATATTTATATAACTCAAATTTGTTAAAAATGTGCTATAGCGGATTTTGAAATTCAGTTACACATATATCCATTAAATAGTAAGAACTAAATTAGTCACTTATCTCATAATATTCACACTTTAAAGAATAAAATATACCTAAGTGCTCTTAGGCATTTATATGCACTTGCAATTTTAAAAATATTTGCTTCGCTTTACGGCGATGGTTTGGTCCCTAACCCGACACACTAGCGAGACACTGATGTATATATCGATATTGTTATTACATGTTTTCGTGATGCATGTGAAAAACGTTTTTTTTTAATGTTGTAATTCTTGCTGTGGTTTACAATTAATGCTGGGAAAGATATCGATGCCAAATGCATTGTAGGGCGTTTTGGTCCCCAATGCCCTGCATTGGCATCGTTACGCCACTGCATCTCGAAGTGAAAAGGAAGGAATTATTAAGAAGGGAGGTCTTTCATTTTTCCAGTTTGAAATTCGAGATTTACTCCTTCAAGAAGAGATTAATGATTCATTTATTTCCAACAATATCTAAATATGAAAAAAACCTTATTTTTAAATGAACTCTAATTAATTATAAATACAGATTTGTCTCCATTATCTCGGGTTATAATCCCGATTATAAGAAATTATATTCCGTATATGTAAGAATTTTCTATAATAAGGCTATTTTGTGGCACACTGAAAATGAATTTAATGATCGCAGTCTTTCTTATAATGTCTGTATTATCGTATGCCAAATAATATTAAGAATATTAGTTTTAGATTAGTGTAAAGGTCATATCTAAGTTACGGTTTTAAAAAAGGTGTAATCTAGTGAAAACTTCTGATATAAATGAGTTACAAAAAAACATATTTTGAAAGTTAATCTCAAAACCCCAATCACAACGAGCACTAAAGAAATTTTTAATAAATTCCATGTTTTTGATATAATACAAATAAAGGGTATCCAGCGGAAAATTTTCAAGTTTAATATTAAATAAAAAAAAAACTACAACGTTATTCTCATATTTTATTTATACAAAATGGAGTTTAACGATGCGGATTTTACGTTTTATAAACAATATCGTTTAAATGCCATATATTTCTTTCAAAACACTCTTGCAATCGGACTCTTAAATTTGCGAACACACGAGAGCAAAATGTTGGTTCAATGGCAGCAACTTCACGGCGGATATTTTTTTGTAGGACCTGAATTGTTCGAGGATTGTTGCTGTGAAATTAATGGTAAACGGTTAAAAAAATAAGTGCCAATTATCGTTATCACTGTCGTTTTTGGACAATGTAAACGTTTTTGATGCCTTTCCCTTGGGTTGTCGGGGTACCAGTATCTCATGTTCTGTTCATTAACATGGCCATCGATATGAAAATGTGCTTCGTCAGTAAACAATGTTTCCAAGCGTTCGTGTTATTCCAAAACGTTCCAGCATCGTTCTCGCTAAGGATTATAGTTATTTTCTAGTTATTTTCATTTAGAAACTGCACGATTTGCAGTTTGTATGGATGAAACTGTAGTTTCTTTTTCAAAATAACGTGCACTGTTGATTTTTTAATTTCAGTTCAGGCTGCAATCTTCCTAATCGATTTGCGCGGATTGCACATAATTTCACGTCGAACTTGAGCCACATGTTCTGGCGTCGTTGCTGACGTTGATGGTCCCGGAGTAGTTTGATTAACCATTATCCCTTCTTGTCTGAACTTTTGAACCCAACACCAGTTAAGTTGCGCGCTTGGCCCATCTCTCACGTCGAATATTAAAGAGTACAAAAAGCGCGACCCGCACGAACCAATGGATCACCGCACTTTAAATATTGCTCAACCGCGAACACGCGGTGCGCTCCCGACCTTAATAAAGAAAGATGGAGCAACATTTATAGTTTTGCGAGTGTCAATACCTCCCCCACCATTAATAGTAATCCATAGCAAGAATCATAAAATTGAATACATAAGAAAAATCATTCAAATTATCAATGTACATACATAACAGAGTTCCGCTAGTATGTCGGGTTAGGGACCAGACCATCGCCGTAAAGCGAAGCAAGTGTCTAAAAACACTAATGCGTATTGCGTTTTTTTTATGAGTGTGAAAATTATGAGATAAGAGGCTAATTGTATTCTTATTCTAACTATTTAATGGATAAACCACGTAGTACTTGTATGTATGTAGTATTTATATAAATTATACACAAAACTTATTCAGGGGACCTTTTTGGTCCAATTTTTGTACTTACGCCACTGTATAACACATTCATGAATTTCAAGGATTTCTCGTCTTCAGACTGAGAATAATAAAATAGGATACAGTCCAATGTTCTAAACAAACTCAGTTCCTAGATCCCTTCCTCATTAATTACTGTTGGCAGGATTCTTATTTTTAAATGAACAGTTCATTTGTGAACTCTTATACATTGTACTCTTTCATTTCCCTTTGCTCTTTATTAATTAATATAATTTTGACTCAATCAAGATGAATTTCATTTTTTCTTTCTTTTGATTGAGGAAATTTTACATTTTCTAAAATGATTATTTAAATTTATTAATAAAAATCTTGTAACATCCAATCCAATGTAATTCAAGAATTTAAAATCATTTGATATTTTTACATATTCTCACTTTTTAGCTTTTGTGAAACCAAATATTAATCCCGGCACCTCTCACGTGCAAAGCCAGTACATTGCCATCTTAGTCACTACTCTATTAGACTGGGGTTTCAAATTATGTTTTTTGTGTCAGAATTTAATCCATTGATTTGCACACTTTTGATTTACTTTATTATTCGTACATTCTTAACATCAAATTTCAACGCTAATTTTGAATTTTATTTGATAAATAGTTGCACCTGGTAAACTTTCCAACAAGCCTAATTATTAAACAGTTTATATTAATAAAGAAGTTAAAATATTTGCAAACGTGTATTTTCAAGTCTCGATTGATTCTTCGGCAGTGTAATGGTAATGTAATCCCCACAAGTCAAAACGGGAGACCGGGGTTCGATTCTCTACTAAGGAGATATTTCTTTTTATTATATTTATTTAACTGAACTTATGAATTGTCTTTCGAACCAGAAAAACATTTTCACAGATACGCGATTTATCCAACCACTTTCCTAATTTACTGGTCTGTACAGACCGCCGGACAGTTATATCATATCGTATGGGGCAAGACTTTAAATAATAAAAAATTCCCTCTTACAATCCTTCTCTCGCTTATCCTGGTTCCACCAATTTCACTCTGTGCCTGGTTATACCCCGTTATATAATTATAATTATGGTTATACTACCCCGTTATATAATTCAGTAAAACCATTACGAGAGCAGTGCTGATGTTTATGGCAGAATTTTGAACATCACTCATTTTAAAATCAAATAGTATAGCGACAGGTTAAAATACAAAAGAACAAGAATCAATGTTTAATTTTTAATTTATTAGATAATTTAGTTTGACAACAGTATGACATTTTTACATAGAATATGAAAGACCAAGTATTACAAATAATAAGTTATTAAAGAAAAACAAACTCAATTATCTTTTGACTATATTTAAATTAAACATTTGCTTACTATAATTTTTTTTAAGCACCTTAACATATTGTTTGACTAAAAATAAAATACCTAAATGGAGACATGTACGTAATTAAGAAAACTTTTATGGTACTCTTTACCAGGTAGCTGTCAAAATATTACAGAAAATCAAGTTTAAGTATCTTGAAACGCTGTGCAGCCGAGTCAATGAAGCGTCACTCGGGTCTCAGCCGCTCGGCGAACATCGCAAATCCTCCCAAACTTTTTCCATTTAAGCGATGTCTCGAGAACATAATAGATATTATATTCCAATTACGCCATTATTTGGAACCAATAAATATTCACGGGTCCTCTAAAATTAATTTAGAATTATATAGCTATACAATCGTAAATTTTACATTTTACATAACAGTATGTTTACAGATAAAACCTTAAAATATGAATGAAGTGAAGATTTATTTAGAAGTGTATTTTTTTTATACATAAGACACTCCTTTTCCGCATACTTGCATTTCAAAAAAATCATGTAGATTTTAATATAAACCATCATCAAAATTGACGATCTTTGGACAGAAAATAATCTACGTGCGAAATAAAGATCTTACACACATCACTTTGTGAAAATGCATGTACGTTGAGCCTACTGTTTAATTTAATTTTTTCACATTTTTATACAATCTTTAATTTCTTTGCATTAATATTTTTAATGTTTGGAAATGTATTTTCAATGAAGAATGAGAATTACATCCATGTCTTGTATATGGACGAGGTGTGATAATTTAGTTTGTGGAATGGCCACGTCACTTGCGACCTAATTGTATTGAAATCATGTAAGTATTCATGTTATTATACACGCGTAAATTTCAAGCTGATAGAGCCCGTCGGGAAGGTAACAAATAATTTAGAGTAGTCACTGTGATAGGCACTATCCGGCCAAAAAAGTGATTACTCAATTATGTGTTGCCTATTCCTCTGGCTCTGCGATTTTTGGCTATTTCTAAAATTGAAAGCTGTGCTGAAGATTTTCTAACATAACTCATAAATAATAGATTATGAGATGGGTATGTTGAATACTTTCTTGAAAACGAGTTCCAGGTCCGCTTCCAGAAATAGGAATGCCATACATGTCAGTGTAGAGAGGAGTTCTTTGAAGGCGGCAGTAACCAATAGTATGTAGTTCCACAAGTATGTATTTTAAAGGAAATTCTGGGAAATAAATTGTCATACATCATACAAATTTTTACATAAAATCATTGTGACCCTGTACATTTAAATGAATTAAAACCATTTTTTCTGAAGATGCAGTATTTTATATTGAATTTTACAATGTGTATGGATAAACCATGCAAAATATTATACCGGAAAACAACATATAATATGAAAAAAATACATTAAAGATTAAAAAATACTAAACATTAAATGTTTTGAAATACACATATTGTTGTCAAGTATAATACAAAAGATGTGAAATACTTCACTATTTTTAAGCATTAATTAAAAACAATAATATGTATTTATATAACACAAGACACACTGAAAAGGTTGAGATACACGAAGGATTGCAAATTTAAAAAATGCTATCATCATTGCAGCTTTTGTTTCATATTTACAGCGGACACATTTTAAAAATCCATCGCAAATCAGCATGAGGACAGATGGACTAATTATTTGCTCCATTAATGGTACTAAGATTATGATAAAAAATATATTTCATATTCCTATCATCGTACTTGCTACATTTCACAAGGCCATGCACGGAACAGAAGTACCGTTGCAAGTCTGAAGGGTCAAACGCACATCGGTTGACCGGTCATCGATTTCCCATCATAGTAACTCTAGCAAACACACATAATTTTCAACTTTCAAGCAGACATTCTCCCAATAGGATTAATCAAGATTCGCAGATAACTAATTTAACATAAGAAATAATTTTGTGTTATTTCGACAAATTTCACTTTGTCGGCCATTTTTAAATACATAATTAAATGCGAGACAACTCTACGATGACTATAAATTGGATTACTTACTACCTGTTGTGCATAATACAGTATTTTAAAAAACCAGTGATATAATTACCATGAACTTTAATGAAATATAAATTTAAAACTAAAAATATTTACGCAACAGAGAAACCAGTCAAAACAAAATAAAACTATATAATTTACGTAGTCCCTGTTAAAATTAAAATAATTCGACTGTAACAGGAGTCAAAATAATATTAATTTAATAGCTCAAGTCATCGCAACATTTGGATAATATCAATTGTAATTGTAAGTTTGATAAAAAAAAATGACAGCAGAAGTGATGAACTTAACCATGTTTATTGACACGAGGAAATAAAATCTGCATCGTGCGCCGATGAGATCGCATTAATAATTTGAAGATCCGATTTAATGACAATTTGTAATATGTTTATTAATCTACCTTGACAACGCTGTAGATTTTCCGTACAAACCAGAAACAGGCAAAAAAGCCGATGGTGCCGGTCAGCAGGAAGAAGAGGAATACCATGATGATGGTGTAGCCAAAGTAGAGGAATGTGGAGGCGGCATCTTCGATGGACAGTTTGGTGGCAAAATAATGGCAGCAGTAGATGAAGAGGTATCCGCCAGTACTGGCCGAGCTGAGGAAGGCTCTCCACCACCAGTGGTAGTCCTCAGCACATAGATGGAAGTAACACAGTAGAACGGTGGTCTCGGAGCAAGTTATCACGAGAATGATGAATACCAGGAACAGGAAACCAAACATGTAATACATCTGGAAAATTTATTCAGTAAGTACAATATTTTACACAAGCTATTTGTTTTTAATACACATATATTAAATCAAAGTCACAAATATCTAACTTAAAATATAATGTTTTCCAGAAACTGATTTAAAAAACATCAAATCAAAGTTGACAATCATTTCATTTGTTTCATAATTCTTCCTAATTCCATCGGGTCCAAAAATATATATTTTGGTTTCATGTATGCAATTACATACATATTAAGTTTTAAGTTAATTGCGTTGACATGAATAATATGATTGATATTATTAGTAAACAGTCATACCTCGTTAATCGACGTTAATTGGTTCCACCAGATGTTATTCATAAAGGAATTGTCAATTAACGAACCAATATAAATATGAACATTATTTATTAAAATTTTGAAAATTTAAAAAATAGGTCTATTAAATCAAAATTTATTCATTTATAATGGATTGTGTGGGACTTAATAGCTTAACAGCAATGCACTTTACACACATATAAATGTAAAAATAACGATCTAAGTACAATTAGCACAATTCTAGGCCTCTTTGATACTTTAGAATTGGGTGCTATATTAGGAGAGAAATTAACTCACATAATGCAGACTAAGTGCATAACCTCGAATATCGGCACAAGTTTATTGAATCATCCAAGTCGAATAGCGGGGTATGACATAATATGAGAGTGTCGATTGATTGAATCATCGATTAACGAAGCATCAAATAATGAGGTATGACTGTATGTATAAATAAATAATAAATCTTTCAGAAAATTACTATCAAATTGTGTACGCAATTTAAAAAAACAATGCCATCCTTTAATTAGGAAATGCATTTGCAAATAAAGATCCTACCTGACTGGACCACAGAGAGTTCAAAATGAAGAACAATTGGATGAAGATGCAGCCAAAAGGAAGGACACCGCCCATGATGATGCCGGGAACAGCCTGGGTGTAAACTGATTGGTCGGGGATCTGACGGGGAATCTGGTTGGTGCGAACTGGATGCTCCAAACACTGAAAAAGATCACATCAAATATAGCTACCTTTCATTTTCTTATTTTTCTACAATATTTTCATAAAATAAAACAAAATACAAAATGTTTTAAAAAAGTTAGTAAAAAAAAAAAATGTTTTCTGTAATATAAAATATCCAAATTAACAGTAATGGATGCCAAACTATGACTTACCCTCTTCCTGAAGCCAAAGTAAGAGCCGATGAATGTGAGAGGAACGGAGACACCAAACCACAAGGCCAGGAGAGCGATCAGAGTAGAGAATGGGACTGCTGCAGAACTACCCTTGCCCCACAGGACCAGGTTCATGGTGAAGAACAGGGTGAACACAACACTAAGAATATAAAGAACTAAATCAAGATCAGGCCAAAATATAAATTTTTTATTTGCCATGAATTTTTTTTAATACTGCATCATGCAGAATACGATACGGTTTGATCAAAAAGAAATGACAAATTTTGAATTTCGAGGGCAGTATGTTAGCCATTGAGTTTTTGTTTTTTTTCTCAGATTGGTGACTGTGTAAGTGATGTATGTGTAAAGTTTTGATCCTATTCAATGCGTAGTTTCTGTTTGATAACTAATTGACTAATACCACTTTTGTAACGCTCTGTGATTTTTTTGTTTTTAACCCAGCCTTGCCGAAGCAGGAGATCCTAAATCCCCCAAATCAACATTTATTCCTGATAACTCAGTAATTAACTGTGTTATTATGAAGTGTCATCACTCATAAGCGCCCGGCCGTAAGAAGCTACGTGACCAGTATGACGCAGCTGGATGTGTACGTCACGAATGTGTGTTCCGAAAGTCACAGTCCAGTATTATAATATTTATTCCAAAATGTATAAAACTAGAAACGGGATGGAATTATTGGGATTGTTTTAAAATACATACAAGTATAAATGGGATAGAATTTTAATATTTTACATTCATCACAATGTAAAATGATGTATAAATTACAAATAAAAATATTAACTAACTTACCATCATGTCGTTTCCTTCCGTTCTTCCATTCCATTACTTCCCAAATATACAAACTCATCTAATAATTCACTAGTCCTACAACATTCCCGATATGTACATATATTTTAATTTTATTTTTACTTTTTTATACGTATTTGTAATTCTCTTTTTATTCCTGTTGATAAATAACACCACAACAGCACGAAAAAAAAAACTGGCTACTTTAACACAGACTTCAGTCTAGCAAAGTAGCTAGGACAACGCTGTATATATCAGAGGTTAAGTCTACTCCATCCCACGCAATGAACTATGTATTATGTATTCACCTCTATTAAAACAAAAATATGTATGTCAATATATATTTAAATAAATCTACTTTCATTCAAACATTCATTACCTACAAGTATTTTGCATGGTGTCATGCTTTCATCCTTCTCAAATACCATCACTTTCATCTTGTTGACATTCATGATAAGGTTGCTTTCCTTGTATGCATTGTACATTCTACTCACTAGACTGTAATTCTTGTTCATTATTCACCATTAGTACTGCATCATCGGTGTACAATAAACAGCATACAATCAAATTGCCCATTTTTACTCGTGCATTTCAAAATTAAGAAATCTAAATAGCACATAACTTAGAAAATTAAATATAAACATTTTCATTAAAATTACAAACATAAACAAGGAAAAAAGTCACAATATATCGAAAAAAAGTAAAAAGGTAAATGTGGAAATTAAATATTGAAATAAAGCATAAGGTATAATTTGAAGTACAAGGATAATAAATATTATATAATAGCTAAAGAAGATATACAAATTTTTGAAGAATAAGTAGAGGAATAATAGTACCAGTAAGTACTGAATATAATAGAGATAACTTTATATTTTTAAATAAAAACTTTAAGAATATTATATAAAATTATATAGCACGCACCAACAACAGTAAAGAGGTAAGATGCGACTAAAATATACTGTAGGGTGCTCGGTAACCCGTAATACTCGGTAATAAGAGATCTAAGATGTGACTTATCCAAATACGTATGTCATGTCTGCCGTTACCTAATAAGGGGAATTAACTTTAAAAATGGTCTCGATTGTCTATGGAAAATCATCATTTTCTCAACTTCTTAGTGTCTTACTATACATTATTGCTTTTTTTTTTTTTTTGGGGCATTGCATTATTTGAGATTTTTACGAGGATTACAATGAATACCAGCTCAATATCATTAATATTTTATAAATTTTAGGGTTATGTTGTTCCCCGTTTTTATTAATGTTTAACTTTAACTACGCGGACATTCCTGGCCGAAAAACCCAATTCTTAAAATAGCTTAGACTAATGGTCGTTTTATAGCAAGCTTACCCTTTCAAAAAACAAAATAAAGCATTGACTTCTATGAATTACTCTAATTGTACATTGTTCTGCATTAACTGAATCATCAATATGTTTCAGGAATTTAAAATATCGTATTGTTTCATCAACATTTTTTAATTGTATGAATAGATTTTGTATAATATTATGTATCTATAAATAATACGCAACTAATCAACAATTTTTATGCAAATTACTTTATTTCTTATTGTTATTAGTTAGTTTTATTTCATGAAATTATTTAAAAAATAAAATAATTATGATATCCGAAATCCGATAATGTTCGGTTTTCGGGGATACTATACCCCGTTCCATTTGGAGCATCGATTAGCATTTCTGGTGTATATTGAAAATATGTAACTTCTCGGATAAAAAAAACATGTTTTCTGGTAGAAAAGCACATTCACAATGACGAATACGGTTGCTTTTTGAATGGTACAACGGCAAATAAGGCAAGTAGAATCTAGAAGTTTTGAATTCAGGGCACACAACTCCACCGAAAAATGCATTTTGCAAAAATCAGAGGAGTTACTGTTTTCTCAAGTTTAGCCACGTTTCTTAAAAAATAAAATTATTAATGTGTTTCGCGACGGACGGTTAGCGCTTTTCTTTCAATTACCTTGTACCGTGGTATAACAAGATATATATTTTTAAAATTTATGGACAAAAACTGGACAACTGAATTAACTCTGAAAAAATTATCCAGCTGATTTTTTTCTTTGCTTGAACTTTTTATGCTTTTTACATCGGCACACACAAAATAAATTAATAAAACCAAAAATTATATCGTTATCGTATTTGTGATTAAGAATTAAATTGTAATGTCTATGTCATCTAAATAATTTTTCAGAAAATGTACTGTAAACAAGATTCAATAAAGGTGATATTATATGTTTAAACGGAATTCTATAGCCTTTATTGACATTACATGTAAAGGTAATGTTTTTGTACAGTTATATTGATCATACATGCGTTAAAGATACAAGTAAATTGTGTAAAAATCACCAAAAGGGATCAGTTTTAGGTACGAAGTCAAAACAGTATTAAACAGCTATTTACAAACAGTACTTTTTAAAAAATATACATTCATCAAGTTCAAGCAGGAAACACGGTAATTTTCTAAGACACGTAAAAAAATTACGCTTTGTAAAAATAAATAAACTTAACGCAAGATAACAAAATAATGTCCGACTTACATGTGACATCGTAACCTATCCTTTACGATAGAAAAAGCGCTGATTTGAATTCTAAAATCAATTTCGCATTCAAGTAGAGTCACCGATAAGAATCGGTGACTCTACTTGATATTTATTTTTCTTTTAATATTTATTTGATACTTTCTAGCATTCTTTTTGCAGTTTAGATAGATATTGTTTGAAAATAGTAAGAATATTAATGCGACACGTATTCCACGAGTGTGTCCATTAAAATAAAAATCTTAAATAATCGTAATATTAATGTAAATTACATGTCAAATATAAATAATGCATGAGAATATTGAAATCCCCGTTAACAAGTTTTCACGCTTAATAAGTTTGAATTTGCTGGTCCCTGGGAAAACGTATTAAAAGGGGTTCACTGTATATGTTGTATTTCAAAGAATACACTCAAATCTAAAATTTAATTAACATTTTGCATATTTTCCGAAGCAATTGCAGATTTAATATCATTATGAAATGAGATTATTCAAATTGTTTTGGTAACTTGTTATCATTTTCAAAAATTTCTCACTTTACATACATTCATTAATATGAACAACGTATGTAACCTGATTTCCAAGCAAGCTTTCAAAGTTTCTATAATTTTAATCATTACTTTTCCAAAGTTTTATTAATTATTGTCAAAACTACAATATATTTATATTTAACAGTGCAATACATTAGAATTTGACATGCTAATTACAGATAAGAAATAAGTGCTAATATTTTGCGTATAGATTACTAATCATTTGATTATGAAAATGTCTCACAATCGCGATATCTCTAAATGAGATAAAACAAAAATCGCAAAAGCAGCTGAATACAATATCAAAAACCGATTTTGTGAAGTGTTTTGAAAAATGAAATAAGTGAATTATATTCGACGGGGTCTAATTTAAAGGAGACAAAATCGAAATTGATCAATAAATAAATATTTATTTTAATGAACAAAAATTATCATTCCTTTTTCATCAAACCTCGCACATATAATTTGGTGACCCCGCAGTCTCTTGTATGGTGTACATTTTTGTATATCATTTATTAATCTTCTTTTTCAACATGTAAACGAATTAAGAGATCTTCGTATTGCTGCGTGCTTCTATAAATGCTCATACAAGAGAATTAATTTCTTCATTAAAAGATTACGTTTGATGTAAACATCTTTAATTAACTGAATTTAACTATATATATATATATATATCTGAAATAGAAAATGATCTTACCCCGGGCAAAGCATCGAGGTGAGCAGAATGTTAGACTTCCACTTCTCCCCGCCGAAGCTCTTGTAGATCCTAGCCGACACAAAACCGGCCGGTGTGCCAAGCAGCACCCACACTACCATGGAGCAGGTCATGAGCGCACCGCGATTGGCTGGAGAGAGGAAACCGAGGCAGGCAAAGGCCAGTGTGACAACCGTCATGCCGAATACTTGCACGCCTGAACCAAGCATCACGGCTAGTAGCATTCCTTTGCGGGGGGGACGGAATACATCACCATGGACAAGCTTCCAGCCAAACTCTTCCTGGAAAATGTACTTTAATATGGACAAGGTTTCATTTGCCTCCGGGATAGAGATATACAATGTATTAGGTTGTTCCAAAAATAATAGCGTATTTCAAAATTATTTCTTTGCTAGGAAATATTTGTTCATTTTTTGTGTGAATTTAAGCTTGGGCATTATGCGTCTCAAGCAGCATGTAACGTTAACCAAGCACGGAGTGAGGGAATCACTTTGGTACAAACAGTGCGGCGTAATGAAAACGTAAATCTAAAAGATCTTGAAGAAGAAAACACGCAACTGACTCAAAAAACTGATTAACTGAATAGGACCCATCTCATTTTTCATGATTTCATTAGTTCATTATTTTCAGAACAACCGAATATTAATAATAAATAAATTTTACAACACACAGGTGTGTGAAATATGCACATCATGCAATTTTAGGTAGGTTAATATGCAAAAATGTTATTTATTCTGGCAACATTTGCACAAATTAATACGCTTTAAATTACCTGCGCGTCTTCTCCGCACTCCATCTGATTATATCTGGCGATGTCCTTGTGCAGAGTCCTTAGCAGAATCATGGCGACCATTCCGCTCAGGAATAATACAATTACGAGAGAGTTCAGTATGGAAAACCACTGGATGTTGGTGTGCGGCATGGAATCCAGAATATAATCCCATCGGGAAGACCACTTTATGGTATTGTTTTGCATAAATCGAAGAGAGTACGTGTAGGTGATGTTGAGGGTTTGCGTCGGCGGAAGTAAATTGGAGGGGATCTCAAGGGGCTCCCTGTTAACGCAGTCTAGATGGTTTGGATCTCGGTGATTAATACTCGAAGGAATTACCTAAAAAGTAATTTTAATATTTTATACTCTTTTAAGACATGGATATTTTACATGTTTTAATTTTAAGAGCCACATTCAATCCTAATTCAAATAATCACATTTTTTACAAAAATGAGTGTTTTTATTATTCATCTATATCTGAAGTTATACACTAGATTTGACTTTTTTTAAAACTATTACTTAGATAGGACCTTTACATTCATTTAAAACTAATAAACTGAATGTTATTTACCATAATTAAGACAATACAAGCATTATAAGAAAGACCGCGACCATTAGATACATTTTCCGCATGCCACAATATTATCGTAATATGGAAAATTCTTCCATAAACTAAATATATTTTCTTATAATCTTGAAGTCAAGATTACAGAGACCAATCTCGATTGAAACAAATTTAAAAAAAAATTAAAAATTAACAGTGTTAAACCATTCAATTTGCAGGACATATTACCAATTTTCGTTGTTTTTAAAATATTTTGTTTTAATGAAAACATATGTGTTTAAATAATATATTGTATTTACTCGCATGCTTTGAGCCTTCAGCTACTATTTAAACACAAGTTTGATATCAAAAACGTAATACTTTCTTACTAAATAATATTTATATTGATCCTATTAATTACTCAAGTATTTTCATGTCATTCCGCCGGTCTATCTGGCCATGACAGAATCGAATCTGTACAGTCGTAATTTTTGTTAAAAAATGTAGAAAATATAGGTTTTAATAGATATTTTATCCACAATATGAATTAATATTGAACTTATTCACAACATTAATAGCAAATTTCATAAATTAGATGATTTTTTACTGATTTTAAGGGAAAATAATGTTTTCTTAAACAATGCAAACATTTTATGTATGTTATTTTCATGTAAGTCACAATGAAATATTCTGTTTATATATAACACTGTTGTCTTTTAAACATTAGCTGTCTGATTCATAAATAGTACGTAATTATGAAACAGACATATAACTAAAACGACAATGCGGTGTTTTAAATCGATAATATTAAACAAAATAATAAATTGAAGCTGTCATAATAATTTTAAAGTTAGAACATTGATTTAAGCGATCATTAAAATATATGTAGGTACTTTGTTTGATTTCAAAACATATTCATACATATGAATTAGGTAATCCAATAAATTATTTAATTTTTGATGGGTTAATTCAAATGACAACACTCATTCCATAATATGAATATGAAAAACTTAGATGAGCCACTAGACACAGGTTATTTTTGACACTTGTATCGAATGTGAGAAATTCAACAATTTTATTGTCATCCCTTCCAACTCTCTCTGGATTTACGTAACATATAACATTATTAATTATTTATCTGATACTTATAAGAATTAAACTATTAACCTCATAATGATAGCATATGTAATTTGTGTATAATTTCTTGAATTTCAAACTGTAAAAAGGAAGCTCACCCTTAAAAATATTACTTTTATCATAAATTAGAAAGAGCCACTCGTTAGAAACATCATAATTAGAATTTAGGTTGTTCATTTTTTTACATCATTTATAAGGAAAAATGTCATTAGTCCACACACAATGGTGTAAGTAACCCAACATAAAAATCATAATTATGTATATTAAACAGGAACTTTAAAAATTTGATAATGATTGTGTAGATTACATTTACGTTCTGAACAGTGCTACTTACAACATTACTGATAACATTTCTATTCAAAATATAATTGGATAACATTAGCGTTTATTCAGGATTCCTGAGTCATTGTATCACAATATGATAAAATAAAGCTAGGAAGAAGCATTCTATAATTTGCCTCATTGAATGGAATTAGTGATCAGAAAAAATGCTACTCTTGACTCACTGGTGTGATTGTGATTGATATTCGATAATATCAGTGATTGAAAACCGTGACCGTGATCAGTTTCATTACTAAGGGCCGGTTGCATCATGGTCAGTAACTATAACTGAGATGAAAGTTTACTTTTAAACGAGGTTCAAATAATTTGACAGAAATCGCATTGCGTGAACAGAGTTTATAGTTATCCAGTGTAGCAATTACATAGGCAAAACAAATGACCGCGCGAGTAATTTTGCTTATGGCAACACGTGTAGGACGCTTCATTTGACATTTGACATTTACGTTAATTTGATGTGTTTACTTTCCCGAAATGAGCAATTGACCGTTTTTGAATGATGAATGTCAATATAAAGTAAGAATTCTTGTATTTTAACTACATTTAAAAGTTTATGTTGTAAATTACGTATTAATAAACATTATTTTTTATATTTATTCAGAGAATCCAAGACGAAGCAAGAAACAGCAGAATGGATGCGAGGTGTAATGCAGATGTCAATGGATAGCGGGTTTCGGAATTTGAAGATGATACAGATTCTAACTGTAAGTACTCCACAAGGCCTTGCAATGCGAATCTTATCACTTTAATTTAGAAAACTGTTTTATCACCCGTTTTGCATTTAATACGGCACCTTTTAAAAACAAATACATAAATACAATGCACACCCCAGTTGTAAACAGATCAATTATACAAATGTAATATGTTTGTATGTTCATAGATGGAAGATGTTGAGCACAGGCCTGAATCTTGAATATCTTGGTGTTGCATTTAAATATCAACTGATAGCATCACCTCTAAAAAGTGAGTAGAATGATAATTCACAATATAATGAATTAATTTTCTGGTGTATGCACACTTACATAATGTAAAAAAATATAAGTATTAGATACGGATAATGCTTTTATTTAGTTAAATTATTTCATTTATAATATATACCCTTTCTTTGTTTGCAGATAAATCAAAATGCAAAATGAATTCAACCACCCCAAATGAACAAATAGACAATACACAAGAACTGCACGCACTAAGTCATCAGCAAGAACTGCATGTTGTAATTTTAGTCAAACGTCAAGCTGAGAGAGATTTGGCCTAACTAAATTTAAAATTAACCAAAGAAAAAAATAATATGTAATTGATTTAATAATTTACTTCTTTAATTTTATAAACATTAACAATTTCTCTATTTTTAAATATTTATTGCCTCGCTGTTTTTAGCTAATGTGGTTTCATCCCCTTTCATTTTAACGATATTAAGGTATTAACATACACCGTTTTTCTATTTACTAAAATAATATAGTGTAGTTATGTTGTATGGCTTTACAGCTTTTAATTATTAACTTTAATTTTACTTACTTGACTTTACATTTTGGTACATGGTGGTAATTTCTGCATGTGATTTATGTTACAAGGTATATATATAAACATAATCAAAGAGTTTTTACAGAGGAAGAATGATTTCATTGTAGATTCAATATTAAGATTCAAATAATTGTGACAATTTAGGCTAAATCTCAGAAATTAATGATGTACAGCGCGATGAAGATCTTTAATGAAATACCAGATGATATAAGGAGATACTTCATAGATTCAAAATGAAACTAAGCCAATATGTGTAAGATAAGTTTGACCATATTTATATTAGAACATATATATATATACATTTGTACACACAATATTAAGAATAAATAAATGAAATGCTACGACTGATTTAATAATTGGGAAAAATAGCCATTTATTAGATCTCGCCTTATATTATTTCCATTTTGTGCAGGTTCAGAGTCAATTTCATATAGTATTATCAAAAAGTCTGGTGGCTCGGTAACATTATGCAGCACCCCCGTGGCTATAATGACTGCTTCACTCTTTCAATACTCAGCCTGAGTTTCATACCTATAGCAGGGAAACGCCTTTTCCACACCCCAAATGTTCTTTCTACACCTCACCTAGTCCCGATTTGGCTCTCATTATAGTTTTTCAGCCTCAGATATTGGATTCGTAAATGGAGTAAGTAAGTATGGTTTGAGTAGATAACCACGGTCACCAATGAAATGTTTCCTATTAAAAATACCATCATCTAATTGCCCTTTTAATCTAGAATGATTGAAAATAGTACTGTCGTGTGTTGAGCCTGGCCACCTTGCAACAACATTTGTGTATTTCATTGTGGCATCTATTACAGCCTGCACATTAATGGAGAAGTAATCCTTCCAATTTTGATAATATTCCGCATTATTTCCTCCGGGAGATAGGATTCCCACATGAGTGTAATCTATTGCACCAATCGTGTTTGGAAATGTTGTAGAATTGATTCAGACATTGCTGAATTTCTTCGGTAGATTCAGGTAAACATAAATTGTGATCTAAGAGCAGCTATTGCTCTGCTCACTTTGTTCACAATCTGTGAAACAATGTTCTTGTGTACACCAGATATATCGCCCATGCATCTTTGCATTGATCCTGTGGCATAGAAATGCAAAGTTATCAAGACCTGGTTCACAGGAGTAACTGCATGATTTCTGTTCTTTATCAAAAATATTATTATATACCTATGAAGCAGATAACTTTAGATAACATTATATTGTCTGAAATAAGCAAAACCACTTGCCTAACCATACTTTTGGATGGGTGGAATCTTGCAATAAAATCTATTTCTTCCCATATAAAATGATCAGTTTGTGGCCTAAAAGTTTTGCTCTTCTTGTTAAGGATGTATTGAACAATTATTTGATCGTCAGAAGAATTGGTATTAGTGCTATCTGACATAATAATGTTAATTTCAATAATACAACATAGAAAAATTTAAAAGAATGCTTTTAATGACGGATGTCAAGTGGATGCGCACAATGTCTCCTAGATGACAAATCCAGTGGATGCAATCCGTTATGGGAAAAATATTTTTTAAAAGCCATTTCTTCCCGTAATGTACCGAGGTCTGAGTTTTACTTTTCCTGTTAAGAATATCCTGTATAATTAGTTTATCATCAAAAAAAGTCTGTGATATCACTACTATCCGACATAATATTGTACATTTCGACACTACAGTGTCAAAAATGGAAAAATACTCGAGTGATATCTGTCAGGTGGCTCTCGCGCAGTGCGCATGTGCCTTAGTAAAGTTTACATTTAAGCGGAGATTTTCAGCAGTTTAAAGTTCAAGTTAAAAGTAAGCGACAAAAATGAAATGACCCAATGCATTTTCGGATAAATTAAGTTTAAAAGTAAAGTGTATAGTTACCGACCATGATGCAAACCGGCCCTAATACGCAGGCATCCCAAAATATCACAATAGATGAAATAAATAAATAAATATATTCTAGTATAAATTTTCATCTCAAATGCGAATCACGGTTCACAGCCAAATATAAATAAAATAAAATAAATGAATCACAATATTCCCAGATATTCGATCAATGATAGTGATAGTCACGGTTTGTGATTTTGAGCTCATCACTAAATGGAATGAATGATAAGATTAAAATAAAATTTAATGATTATAATAAATATATTATAAAGGTATCAAAATGGTAAGTATTTAGCTAAAAGTTCTTCATAAATAATATACAGTAATACCTCCCATAGTTCAGGTAATTGGTTTCGCCAATACCTCAGACTGATCAAGGAACTCAATTACAACATACAAAAAATTAAAATTAGTTCCCTGTTTTTCAATAAATAAAATAAATTCTAATGTATTTATTAGAAATAATTTTGAAAAATACATGTTTTTTGTAATCTATTTTTTATTATTTAAAAATTACAATACCAATGTCTGCACATTTTTCTTCTTTGGCCTTTTCTCTTCATACATTTCTATGTAGCAACAAATTGCATTGTGTATCGTTCGGCATAAGGCTACGTTCAATATTGGGATCAACTTCCATAATATGCTGTGACAAAGTTTCAACCATTCCAATAATTTTTAATAGTTGTTCAGCTGTTAATTATATGTGTTGTATAGCATAACTTTAAAACCACATAAAAATAAACCGCTCAAAAGAGACTTGATTGTATAAAGGGAAAAAACTGATCATGTATGTATAAAAAAATAATTTTTAGTACTAAATTTTTAGAATTTATTTTTATTTTGCTTGATTAAATTAAATTTAGTTTGTTTTGAAATTTTCAAACCGGACTATACTGAATTCTTTTTAAGAAGATACTCATTTTTAATTCTATAGATTGACCGTGTGCATTATTTTAACATTTGTCTCAATTTAAAAATATTCCGTATATTGATTTCATTAACATTTTTGTACTGTTTCAGTATACATATTTTATTATTCTTACCTTAGCTGATATAATTCTCCCTCCATTGTCCCCGAATCTGCTGCCCATCTCCCCTTGACCACCACTATGATAGGTAATGGTCAAGTCGACATGATTGAAAGGATAGTACACTCCTGGTTTGTTATATGCAGGGTTGATTCCGCACGAATCAGACTGAAAAAATAAATAAACAATTTGTGTCAAAACACAATATATACATGTGTGCATTTGTATGTCTATTTGACGATACATCAATTATTATATAACCAATCAATTTCATGAAAAGTTTAAATGAAATATATTTTTTTAATATAACATTCTGCCGGTGCAATGATTCATATTTGAGTATCACAATCAAATTCAAAATACATTGAGGCTACTAAATATCAAATAAATATAAGAAAAAAGCATAGGCGTTCTTTCCCAAGTGCTATGAAAATACTCATTCTCTTTTGCTAACTTCTATTTGAATTGTTTGCCATAGCTTCGTAATTCAAGATGGAACACCTATACAATTTGTTCAAGATAGACAATGTTCAAGGCCAATGACATCAATATGATATTGACCTACCTCAAGGAGATACATAACGATATAAAGATATTGTGTAATTCATAACTTTATAATGGCGGATACCAAAATTGAAATATTAAAAATGTGATAACTCGGCAACCGAAGAAAGATCCCAAAAAGTGCCAAAAACATTTATTGTTCAAAATTAATATGGATTATTATCCAATCCAGATTTTTCGACACCCGGTATACCAATTTTTATGGTGTAAATATTTTATTTTATTTTGTACAATATTTAGAAATTAATGTCTAACCATCTCTATCTGATTTATAAACATATCAAAAAATATTTTGTCAAATTTATTATTGTTATAAAAAAGACCTGCTATTGGTTTGACAGATTAAAACAGATTTGGTATTACAAAAACCACAAAAAAGTTATGGAAAAAAAAAAATTGCACTATTAGCAATAAAAAAAATTGATATCGCAATATCTGAAAAATCTGTTACAAACAAATAAAAAATATCTAAATTGAGCAATATTTCAAAATTACCTCTAACGATCAAAATAATAACATATTTGTCAAAACAACTACGTATATAAAACTAAAGAATCAAAAAATCTAATTATGAAATTTTGAACTGGGATTTTTATTGTGGTGATTCGTATCTTCAGAAACGCCCCAAAACCAATAATTGAATTAATTTATTTATTAGATGACATACATATTTTTGTTCTAACAGAGGTGAATATATTATAACATAAGATATAATTGGTTTATTGTGTGGGATGGAGTAGACTTCACCTCTGATATATACAGCATTGTCCTGGCTACTTTGCTAGACTGAAGTCTGTGTTAAAGTAGCCAGTTTTTTTTTCGTGCTGTTGTGGTGTTATTTGAATGAATCAATTTATTTATAAAATTTGTGGGTTGAAAGACAAGAAGCAGATTGAGTGGTGCACTAGGGTAATAAGTGTTTAGGCCAAACCCAAAACATCGGAAAAAATTAAAAAAAGGTTTACATGAACATGTGCAATTTATAACATTTTTCAAGATTTATTATACATAATATTATATATTATACATAATAAAATAAATAAATAGTTCGATGTTAAAATTCATAAATGTTATTCTTATCCCTCTTGATAATATAATCTATTTCAAAGATAAGTTTTTTAGAAATAGATTCATTCAGATAGTTTATCTCTACATCGTATGTTACATCCTAAAACTGGGATATATCAAATATTATACAAATCTTGTTTTTAAATATTCCTCTTGTTAAATATAATACAAAATCAAAGTACATATCGTCACCTTAATTCTAATAGCACGTAACTCTTTTTTTTTCGATTCAATGTGTAATAGTCATTAATAGTTTATTGCAAAAATCTAAAATGACAAGATTTGCACGTATTACAAATGTTGCAAGACATACACATGTTACGTATGGATTATTGAGCAATACTAATGAACGAAGATACATATATAATATATTCACATTTTTTTATGTATTCTATTTTCGGCCGACTCATGCCTCTCAATCTTGACAAATGGACGATAGATAAATTCTTTTTTTTTAATTTTCATGGTCATTTGAAAATGCGAGATCTTGTATCTCAAGATTTGATAAAAACATATTTTTTTATAAATTGTTACTTTAATTCTAATAGCACGTAACTCTTTTTTTTTGCGAAATCAAGAGTTACATTCTATTAGAATTAAAGTAATGATATGTACCCTAAAACAAAAAGTTTTATACACTTTTATGTGAAATATAATATTTATCAAACATTCCTACATTTATAAAAGCTGTTACATATTCATTTTCCCATTTACATAGCTATCTCTGAGACAAGTTTTTCAACATTCAAAATATTCCTCAAGTTCACTGGTTTTTAATCTTGTGCACTATATAACCACGTTGATATTTGCAGATGCTAAATGTTCTTACATTTTTATACTATTATATTTATTTATTTGTGTACAATTCTTTTACTAATAACTCACTAGTCCTACAACACTCCCACTCCACATATTTTTTTATTTTACTTTTTTATTCATATTTGATTTATTTTTTTATTCCAAATAACACGACAACAGCACGAAAAAAAAAAAAAAAAAACTGGCTACTTTAACACAGACTTTAGTCTAGCAAAGTAGCCAGGACAACGCTGTATATATCAGAGGTGAAGTCTACTCCATCCCACACATTAAACTATGTATTATGTATGTTATGTATCCACTTCTGTAACTACAAAAATATGGATGTCAAAATATATATAAATAAATTTTAAAAAATATATATATTCAGATTAAATTGATTCAGGTTTTCACATACGATAGTAAAAATGCGTATTTTTGAAACAACCTTGTTAAGACTCCTGAAATGAAACATGACACATCGCGTGTTTAATGAAGATATTTATATTTTACAAGTGTATAACTGAATAATTACATTTAACTTTTTAAATGTATAACCGAGAATATAATTGAGCAATATTTGGAAGGTAAATAAATAAGTTGACAACGAAAATTATTTCCGGGAAACTTATAAAGCTTGATAAGCGTTAAAAGGTTTGATAACATAATAATGTTTTAGAATTGAACAATTATGGTCGGTAACCACATTTACTACAAAATAAATATATTTTTAATCTAAAAGAACGTTACCTGAGAACTCCTGACAAGACACCCCATAGGGAAACCGGTGCTGCAGTACTGACGTCCGTCTTCAAGTAAGTAACACCAAGTGACCGGCATATTGTCCACAATCCAATGGTGCTGATAGTTGAGACTCATTCCCTTCTTCAAAAGTGCCAATTTCTTATTGTCGTCCGCAACCCATCCCTTGTATTGCTTGGTGCACACCAATTTGCACTGGACATTCTCCAAGAAGTCTATTTTGTACGGACTAGGTCTGATTCTCTCGCCAAACACAACCTGGCCGAGGTTTTCAACGGGCGAGTCTGATTCATCGACTGAACAAAAATCAAAGTGATGGTATTCATACGGAATTACCGATTCTTCTGTGTTTAAACGGTTAACATACATCTTGACTTCAGACTGAAAACAAAGGAATGCAATATATATATATATAAATTTAATGGAATGTAGCAATTTTGATACGATCAAACATAATTGTGCAGTCACTTTAATTCATTTGCATATATTGCAACTACATCAAAACTAAAACAATTAAAAAAACAAGATTTTTAAGTTATTATTGTATTTGAATACTCTGTCATATACACAACTAACCTTAGCCTCCCCCAGTTTGCAAATAATATCATTTTAGGATTTTTTCATAACTTTAGTAACAAAAAATGGAGAAAAATGATTTTTTTTATCTACTGAAAAATGACTTTTTGAGTTGTCTTAGTTTTGATCAAGGTGTGCGATATATAAATAAGAGATATAAATTAATAGAAAAATTAATTAAGAAAACTTCCCCTGCCTCGAAAATGGTTTGTTTTATTTATACGCTTATCAATAATTACTAAGCAACTGAGCAGACCACTTTAGAGATATTGGCATTTTCAAATATGTACCAAAAGATTAGTTAAGATAATCCGTGAAAAATAATTACTCTCCGAACCAACAAATTCCGCCATAAATAAGTGAGTAGGTATTTTCAAATCCTTAAACCATAATTTTAATAATAAACTATGATAAAACACTTGATGCGTCCATTAAAAGAATAAATAAATGTTAAAAAAAATAATAAAAAAGAAAATGTCTATTTTATCAACGAAACTAATAAAAACAAACATACGGCTAATAGGTTTCCATGCAGTTTTACGATAAAAGTATGTGGTTCTATTTTCCTTATCAAACAGAAAAGAAAGCATTAGCACTTGCAGTGATAAGGCTACCCCACAAGAAAAAATTGCATAATTATTTATGCGCAACTAAAATCAATGTTTATAGAAGGCACATTTTCAACTGAAAATTTATTTAACTTTATTATGAAAAAAAAAACTGATTATTTGCGATTAAGAACTCACTGGTATTCTGAATAATTTTTGGATTTTACAACCACTGATATAATATATAGTCTGCCTGCACAGTCCACATTTAATTATTTGGAATACTATCAAATATACTGTTTTTAAATTTTTTTATTAAAGCGGCACACTTGACCCTCTGCAAAACTGGTGCGACTCACAAACTTTGTCAATCCGGTGCAATTGACAGTTTTCACTTCTTTCAGCTTTGGCTAACGCTGTTTAGTGGTAGATTACAGACAGAATGAGCATAAAAAATAGGGAGGGGAAATTATATATATATTATTATATGGGCAGCCCGCGAAGTCCAGTGGGCATAACACTGGCTTCTCAAACGATTCGATTCCCGCTGAGGACATAATATATCTATCATTTTCTCAAGCCTGGGTGTTTTTGTGATGTGCTTCACTACAGTAATTGGACCTCGTGGCCTGTTGCAGTGTTAAAAATTTTAATAATTAAAAAATTGTGAGAATTTAATTAATGTGGTATAATAAAAGACTGCAAGTTTGTATTTTCAAAATTATTTTTATATTTTTCTGCTGTAAGGAATAAGGATATAGCATATTTACGAGTGCAACATAGCATGCCATAGAACAAATGACATCAGCATGGTCGACTGAGTGCGTTGCAAAATTTTCAAATTCTCAAGAGTGATTAATGGCAATGCAGTCCTGAAGTTATTATTTCGCTTTCTTGAAGAAAAAAATCTACTGAGCAGCTCACCTAACCAAACAATGATGGCTTAATTACGCTTGGCTAGTAGCGTATCTGCCGATCATTGTGAGTTGTTAGAAGGTTTAATGTTATTCTATTATGCTCTTTATAGAACAGGTCATTAATGACCATAATGAACATTCCTATAAAAATTATACACAGAAAACATCATCTAAGCATTAACTCATTATTCCTCCGCCAAAGCACTGGACCCTCTCAGGGTTATTAATTTGAAATTGATCCCAGACAGCATCAGTAATAAAATAAGATAGAAACATTCACATACAAGGAAAACGTATGACAAAAGTATCTGATTCTTCAGATCAACGTGTCCATTAATAGTATGTAACAATTCAGATATCAGGTTTCAAAGGTGAATTTATTAAAAATGGTACTCTTTATACTTCTTTACTAAAATAGTAGTATTTACTAAAATAGTAAATTCTAAATCTGTCATTTTGAAACTTGTTACATGCCTCAATATGCTTCTTCAGCTCACATATTTGTATTAACTGATAATAAGAACTTAACATAATAGATTATTTCTTCAACACAACATTAAATACCTATCCACTCATTATTTTAAAAATAAACATGTGTTTCCAAATTATTATCGTATAGAAACATTAAATATGTATCCTATCTTCTAAATAGAGATAATTTTCCAAAAATATATACAAGTACATGCTTTATTTCTCCCTATACATATACATTGTAAAATGACCAAATGCCATCTTCAATTTTGAGTTGAAAGACCTTGATCATGAGATACATGGAATTGTTTGTAAAAATAACTTCATAGGTCATATCATGGTTCACAATACCTGACAAGACGGAGTACCATCTCCTTTTTTACAATAATTCACTGGCGCCAGGCCCGGCAAATAAAAACTGTAAACAGGTTGAACGACGCACAAAAGGGCAAAGCCCCACAGACCTATCGTTAAAGTCATTCTTCTACCTATTGCAAACACTTTAATAAAATCCTATAAACTTCAAATGCAGTTCATTTCACTATATTGCTTCGAAAATATTTTCCGAAAAACAGTGACAACCATAAACGTCACCTAACACATCACTTAGATAAAAAATGTTCAAATAATACTGAATATACATAGTATTGCGCAGCTCGTGACGCAAAGAATTAGAACACGCTATATTTGGTGCCTGCTTAACCAAATAGGGAAAACCGAGGTAAGTTGTGTTTCCGCATGAAACAAAAATATTTTGTGATTTCATCTGGCAAATTATATACATATAAAAATAAATTTAAACAAAATATTTTATGAAAATGTATTATCACTATGTACGGGTGGATTTTATTTCTATTGCAGTTATATTTAATCTCCCGAGTATTAAGGGGGTTGCAAAATGGAAAGACTTTAAATCAATCTATTAGAGCGACACCCCACACTCTGAAAAATAATTTGCTTCACGATTCATTTCCAGGTCACACACTTTAATGACATTTTGGTTATGAAAGGGTAACAGGTGATTTATATAAAACATCGATAATACACGAATATATTTATTTTTGTCCCGATACATGTACAAATGGGCAGGTATACATTTTTAATGCTAATTTAATTCTACCTTTAATTATTCCGCTATGTTCCTCTGTGGCCTTCTTTTAAAGATCTGGTCTCTGGCCGGCGAAGTGGCTGCTCTAGAATTGACTCGGCGTCTGGCTATCAGGCTGGTCCAACTACCGGCTGTCGGGCAGATTTGGCATCTGATTGCTCGTCACTGCTTGGAGCTGGCTGGGCTGCTACTTCTGAGCCTACTGTGGCTGTCTATCCTCCGAACTCTCTCAAATTCAGTAACAGACTGTGTAGACTGTCGCTGTGTATCTTACAAACTACTGTTACACTTGTACTAGGTCGTTCTGGCGGGATCTATCCAATTCGTATCCTCGAGAGACCTTGTCAGACTGTGCTTATGAATCACGTCAATTTTTGGAGCGAACTGTCGCCGACTGTCTGAAGCGAACCGTCGTCGACCGTCTCAAGCAAATTGTGTTGAACAATGGCGTTCGATTAATTTTAAGTGCTCACGGCGAGGGTTTTTTTTTTTGCCTGCTAGATGGTCCGTCCCTCCCAAAACTGGCGACGTCCCACAGGCCCATTCTTAGACCGCGGCGTCACGCCTCTGCCTCCGTCCTAAATTCAAATTCCGCGCCCCGTTTAATAATTAATCTTCCTTATCATATCATTCACTAGTGTTCGCTCACTTTATTACACAACCATTTTAAAATTCCTGAGTCCGGTTATATCAATATCTACATTAAATTATGAATAAACTTATCTCTAAACATTTATATATAAATTACATTGTTTATTTTTCATACAATCATTTTACAATATCTAGTATTATTATAATTGACATGTGAATTCATCTATGTACTGTAAAATTCGCACCCTGAATTTCCTATCTTATATCTATTACAACATAATCTTCGTTTTAACCTGCCCATTTGTTATAAATTAGAGTCCGGTAGGATAGAGCCTACTTTAATTCTTGACATTATCTTCATTATTACATTTAATTCTAGGCATTGTGACATGCTTTTATTTTTTGTAATGTAATTCTAGGAAAGCAAGGCTTTTTTTTTCAGATGCAAGTGCATACAATATTATAAGAGACAAGATAACAATTTTGTTCTTATTATTTAATGTATACAATCGCATAATCTTTAATACTCTTTTAAACAATATATATGCAGGGAGCCTAATTCTTCTAGTTACACCACCATGTACGCCAATTAAATTTAACAATGTGTATTATATTAAATCGTATAAACTAAGAAAAAAGCACGAAGAGCAAGCTGCGCATTTGGCAAACTACTATCACATGTGTTTGATAAACGCACCAAAGTAGTCTTGCCCACACCGCTATATAGATGCAAATCATGAGTGTTATATAGCCGCAGCCTAAAGTAATTTGAGAAATATCATAATAGATGCTTGAGGAAGATCTTAGGTATAAAATGGGAAGAGCGCACAACAGACAGAAGAGGCAAATATTCTCAGTATTGAAATTATAATTCTGAAGCACCACCTGATGGGTAGGTCATTGTGTGTGTATGGATGATACATGGCTTCCCAAACAAGTTATGTTTGTCAGTTTACAGCTATCTGTGGCTAGAGAAGACATAGTAGGCCAAGGAAAAGATTCAAAAACACCTTGAAGGTGAATCTGGGCAAATGTGGCATAGATTCTGAACACTAGGAAACTGCGACCCATGATCAAATACAATGGGGTCAAAATGTACATACATTGCGCAGGGGAAACTGGTAAATGGAAGAGGGCTGATGCAATTACCAAAATTAGGAGAAAGAGGAAAGTAAAGGAGGAAGATCATTCAAAACTCCTCCGCCTAGCGGCTGCATGTGCACGACATATGCAATTGCACACAATTGTGTGCGATTCGAAAATAGAGTTCCTCAGCCACACAATCGATAATCATGGCAGACGACATCCTCGTAATGAGGGACCTCCGAAGAAGAATTATATGAATGCTATCCCTTTCAATTTTCCTCTATTGCACTTTAGGACCCTGAGGTTACGTTACTTTTAAGGCTTGGGCAAAACAATAGCACCACTCCCTAATTCGCTTTCTGAATACTGAGCACGAGTCGCTAGTTCTTACTACAAAACTCACTCTTTGAATGAAGCTTTTCATATTAAAATTGTAGTAAGTTATTGAAAGCGCTCATAAATAGTTATCGTATTTGATTAGCTTAATGGCTGCGATGGCTTGCATACAACTCCAAAGTTGATAGGTTAGCATTTCCTACTAGACATAAAAGTGATTCTATTTTCATAACTAAGTTGAGATTGAAAATATTTATTTGTGTTGTTTGAGGTGCTTTTACATTTTTTTATTTTGTTAACCAGCAAACAGTTGGCTCATTTTATTTACTTATGTAAAAACGTAAAAAATTCAACTAGCCAGACGGGGACCATTGCCAAGAACTTAAAATGTATTTTCGAAATTTTGTTAACCAGCAAACAGTTGGCTCATTTTATTTACTTATGTAAAAACGTAAAAAATTTGATACAACTTTTACAGTGGTTGTATCTTGCATTTTTACCAAATGGCTAGGAATGAAGAGATAAATAAAAGTCCATGTATATTTTAATACAAATTAAATATATTTACACTATAAAATGATTAAAAAAAAATGTTATCAGTAAGAAATGAAAAATATTAAAAAAATGTTTCTATAAATAATTTGTTTTCATGATGTTCTAGTTAGATAAAATGTGACTAAGTAAATTTTGATTGAGTTTTTAATCACTGCCACTTTCTGATAACTCAGCATCAATTTTTGGTGCTCTTTTTGCTTTCTTTCTTTTCTTCGAGGAACCCGCACCCTTCTTTGATGTTCTAAATAATTCTATAGCCTTTAATTTAGTATTCATTACTTTAGATTTATCACTTTCCCTCTGAGGTATAACTTCTTGGTACCTCTCCGGAATGAATGGTCTCTTTGATATTTTGTCTTGTTTACGTATATCCTTCCTTCCAGCTACTGGTGATACCGATGGAATCATTTTTTCATTATTACTAGGTATTACAATATTGGCGTTTTCTGTTGATTCAAGTTTTTTGGTAACTTTTGTTTTCGCAGGTACATTTTGTTTCCTTGGCTTTTTTGTTTTTGGTGGTCCCTGATCATCTTCATCTTCTATGATGGAACTTCCCATTTTTTGGACAGCTTTCTTTACTCTTTTACTCATATTATCTTCGGCAGAGCTTCTGGTAATTTCAGTTCTAAAAAAAGATCGAATAGATTGCTGATGAACTTTTTCGTCAAGATGTTTCAGGACTGGTTTTAAGACTTCGTCAGTTTTACTTTGTGACCAGCCAAATTTGGCCCTAGCAAATTCTCTCAGAGCTGTTACATCTGGCTTTCCCCAGCTGAAGGCTTCGTTATTTTTATCCACCGTTGGTGATAAGTAAGCTTCCACTACCTGCAGTAAATAAAAAACACATTGTGAAATGTTGTGTGTTGTGTATTGGCAATGCTCAGTCAATGCACATCAACCGAGAGATTGAATATCATCCAAATTTAGCTCAGTTATACTCTAGCACCCTGAAGAAAATATAGTCATCCTCCACCACGGACATATCATCCTCTCACTGCCTAGACTAAATTTTATATTCCCCACTCCCCTAATACTAATACTCCCCTAATTTCTGGACAGCTGGTAATAATATACAAATATCTAACATAAGGCTTGAAGTATTAAGCCTTCAAATTTTAAATATCAAGCCTTCAACAATAATTCAAATTTTATTATTAATTTATATCAGAAGTTATACACTAGATTTAATTTTTTTAAAACTATTACTTAGATAGGACCTTTATACTTATTTAAAACTAACAAACTGAATTTTATTTGCCATGATTAAGACAATACAAGCATTATAAGGAAGACCACATTAGATGTATTTTCCGCGTGCTACAATATTGCGTTAAATGGTAAATTATTCCATAAATGAAATATATTTTCTTATAATCTTGAAGCCAAGATTACGGAGACAAATTAACAAAATGTTAAAATTTAATAGTGTTATAAATCATTTAATTTGCAGGACATATTTTAGATGTTTTTAAAATTGTACTGTATTAGTGAAAATGTACATTTTCAAAAAATATTTTCTATTTACTCAGATGCTTTGAGGCTTCAGTTACTATTTAAGTTTTATATCAAAAACACAATATCAGTTTTTAAATAATATATTTTCAGTCTAATAAAATACGATAATTTTAATTGTCCATAGAAAATTCAATACTCCGCTCGATTTGGCCATAACGTAAAATCTGCGCTGTCATTATTTTCGTTTAAAAAGGCTGAAAATATATGTATTCATACATATTTTACCCACAGTATGAATTAATATTGAACTTATTCACAACATTAGTAGCAAATTTCATAAATTAGATGTTTTTTACTGATTTTAAGGGAGAACAACGTTTTCTTGAACAAAGCAAACAATTTATGTATGTCGCAATGAAATATTTTGTTTATATATAACACTGTTGCATTTTAAACAAAAGCTGTCTGTTTCATAAATAATATGTAATGAAACAGACACATTACCAAAACGCCAATGTGGAATTTTAAATCGATAATATTAAACAAAATAATAAATTGAAGCTGTCATAATAATTTTAAATTTAGAACATTGATTTAAGCAATCATCTAAATAGATGTAGGTATTTTATCTGATTTCAAAACACATTCATACATATGAATTAGGTATCAAATAAATGATTTAATTTTCAATTGATTAATTCAAATGAAAACACACATTTATATTTCATTCCATGATTCCATATAACAATATGAAAAAAGGTGTAAAATACTCCCAACACGAGATATGTTTAAAACCTGTATTGAATGCGAGAAAATCAACAATTTTATTGTCGTCTCTTTCTATTCAAATCTTCCTCTCTTGCATGATTTACGTAACAAATAATGTCATTAATTATTTGTCCGATACTTATAATTTTATTATTATCATCATCATGAAAGCATATCTAATTCGTATAAAATTTCAAACGGGAAAAATTAAAGTTCGCCCTTAAATATGATTTTGTATTATTAAATGTGATTACCCTATGACTTGGAAATTCCTGACTCAGTGAAATATTTTTAAGTTTGTTTCTTAAGGACACGTGCCCAAATGAGCGACTGTTACCCCACCAACTTCTAAATTTCCTCAAGCCTGTGAGGAGGGTTGCGTAAGGGGGATCCAAGTCCACATTAGCTGATGGAAAGGCTGCCAATATTTCCATTGCAGTCACGGGGCCCACCCCATTTACGCCAGTAGTGTAATCACTGCCTACCAAGAGAGCTAACAGTATGAGCTGCTCTCTTGATAGCTCTGAAAATAATAAGATAATACACAACCAATCAATGATGTTCAGTGATGTCAATGAATGTCCTTCAAAAAAGCGGACACCATTGCCAATGTTCCTTGTAATTTTGGATCGGTATGCGCATAAAAAATCTTTTGTGTAACTTTAAGGACCGATGCTATTATTTGTGGACTGGGGAAGAAATAAGAAAAACATTACCTTACCAGTAGTAATGTAATGTGTTTTGTTTACTGACAAGGTAATGGTTGGTACCTTGTAGCTCTATCGACATACGCTAAATCTCCTGGGTTGATCACATATTAAATATGTATGTATTATATGTATTAAGATGTATGAAGATATATACTTCACAATCTCAGCAGTGAAAAATATGATCTTTTACAACTCATTATGTAAGGGAAGATAGAAGGCAGCAGAGTTAGTAGTGTAGGTAGAAAGAGATTGGTTCGGAGAAAAACTATAACGACTTGTAAAGCCACCCATAACAAAATGTAATTGATTGAAAATTTCAGAAAATAAATGTGAAAAAATACTCACTAAAGCAACTTTGAATATTTTCAGACAAAAACTGAAGAACATATTTTTGTTGATTGAAGAAATTTTTATAAACACTTTTTCCACCAAACAGCCAAATGTCACTGTCATCTGTGATTGTTCCATTTGTCAAATCAATAGATTCTAAGAAGGCACATTGCGCCTCAGCTTCCATGGGGGCCACGATGTAAGGAATACCAAACATCTTCAAGAGATCTTGAGCATCTCTTGTCATTTCTTCGGAGATGTTGCGGCCCATTCGGTCCAGTTTGCTTTGCTGTTTTTCTATTTTGTCTCTCTCCGCTTCCAAATCATCAGCAAACAGTGATAACTCTTCCGTAGAGATCATTTGCTTTTCCATTGAACCTCCTTCATCGGCTACATCATCCTTGGTAATCATATGCCTTATTTCATTTAATGTCATCCCCTTTTGTGGTGACGATTCCGGAGATACTAATAACAAAGCGGTTTGTGATTCTCGAGATGGTGATAAATCTCTTTGTACTGTGTTTTGAAACTTATCCACATTATCAGATGAGGATATGTCTTTATCAGGTGTGTATTCTAGTTTAGTGGGATCTGTGTCAGTAATGACATTTGATGAAATATTATTTTTGTCAATATTAATATCATAAATAGTTTTTTCTCCTTCTTTTACTTTTAATTCTTGATCACTTCTTATACCTTGATTGCAAATTTTTGAATGATAATCTATAATCATTTTGTTTTTCTCATTTTGAATACTTCCTGAAAGCACATCATTGATTATTACAGGAGATTTTGTTTTCAAATGGTCTTCAGCAACTTCTACTGGAGATAGAGGAAACTCACATGGCATTTTAATTTCCTTAATTTTTGTTACTGTACCTTTTTGATCTATCGCTTTAGTGACATCATTTTGAAAGATATCAGAAAAGATATCGTCATCAATAATGGGATCTGTTTTCAAAGTTAATAGAAGAGAAGGTGTGGTTATTTCTGGAACTTCTTCAAAATTATCATCACTGTCTGAACTGGAGGAAAAAGATGGAATATTTTCTGGGAGTTCTGTTTGAGTTTCTTGTTTACAGGACATTGAAATTTGGCTAGATTCTGTTGAATTATCCAAATCTACTTCCTGTTTGATGACATCTATATTAACAGGCATAACATCATTTTCTACACCGTTTTCATTTGCCGTAAATGTGTTATCAAGTTCAGTCTTTAAATTCCCTTCTAGGACAATGCTATTATTGGACATTGTATTGGTATTTAAATACAGATATTGACCGGCTTTTTTATTCTTTACTTTATTTTTACCTTGACACCTACTATTGATTATTCTCATAATTTCATATTCAGAAAGACCACTATTTTCCAACATGTAAGCTTTAGCTAGCGAAAGATCTGTATTTGGTAAACTATTGGAGTTGTTTTCTGATTCTTCATCTGTTGACCAATCACTGTCAGTTTCAATGAAATCAGGCCCGAGAAAAGTCAAATCAATTATGTTCGAATCTTTTGAAGAACTCGAACTTGGTTTATTATCATCGGTGCATTGTAATGATAACTTAATGGCAGCTTCTAAATCTTCATCAAATTCATCTCCTAATTCAGCAGTTGAATCATTTTTTTTACTTGTCGAAGGAGCACTCTTTTCACTCTCCTCTGCCGCTTGTCTCTTGGCCGCGGTTTCCAAAGCTTCTTTGACATCTTTTATTAATACAAAATGAGACTTTTCGTTGGAAGCTATTCGTCGTGATGGCACATGTTCAATCTTTGTATCAATTCCTTCTTCATTCAAAAGAATTTCTAATTCATTGAGAGACAAGTAATGTCCTCCCATCTCCTTTTCAGTTTCCTCTAAAGACACTTGAACTTGACGCCTCTTAAGTAGCCGCTTCATCTAAAAATATTTAAAAAAAGATTGTTACTTTATTTAATTAATGTATATGTACATTCTTTAGAATATTCTTACATTTAACCAAATAATAGTGAAATTTGAATATTAGTTTAATTGTTAAAAATTCTAATGGCTTGCAGCCTATCTATGGATCCGCATGGAGAATCCGGTTCAATGATGAACTTTACAGACTGTACAAGGTGGGCATATGTAACGGATGCATAATTACAGTTTTAAATTGATTATAAGACACACCTTAATTTTTTTGAAAAGTGAATAAAGAATTTATTATAAAAATGAAAGACATCATATTGCATACACAATTATTTTTCGTTTCAATGCATAACATAGCAAATTCTTTTTGAGTAAATTTTAAACAACAATTACGGGAACAATTTTGTTCAAAATTTATCGTGTTCGACCATCACAGAGCGACAATTGTATCCCAAATGCGCAGCAGCTACTAGGTCACTCTGACTTCCAAGGATTATTAACGGCAAGTACATTTTTGACAGACTCCATCGAGTACAAAATGCACCGTGAATGTAATACGGTAACAAATTCCAAAAATAATACACAATGGAAATTCAAGAAAAAACTAATTGGACAACCAAGGCTCCACCGGGGAAACAAGGATGCCAAGGACTTGCACATTATTGAAAATAACCACAACTTCAATAAAAATACAGGAATCAATATTCTCCACATTGATAATAAAGGTAAACGCTTAGATAACATAGAGGCCCTAGAGATCAAGAAGTCCATAAATAATAATGAATGCATAATTAACCAAAAAAATCTAACCTAGAGTCCGGTCTAAAATATGTTCTCTCTCTCACCATATCATCTGTCTCTCTTCCTTCCCCCCAGTCATCCACCCCCACTTAAACGGCTGACACTAATGTATGATTGCCCATATTCTGTAACGCTAAGTTAGTATCTTGTACACCCTGAAGAAGGAACGGTGGTTACAACACCGGTTGTGTTAGCAAAAATAATGTGGTGTTTAAACAAAGTAAATTGTTTTTAATTATATTTATATCTATTGACGGCAACAATCAGACATCTCATTTCATTTTATTCCTCAGTCTACTTTGCTTTATCGAATACGTTGTAGTTAGGGAATCCAATCCCAAGATCCTGGCCCGCCGTGTTTAATTTGTTTATGAATCCTGAGATTAGTACATACAATTAACTATTTAAAAATGACATAACAATTTGGATGTAAAGCAATTTTATTATTATGGATAAAATACTTGAAATTTTCAAGATTAATATTTTGGATTAATTTTGGGAAACTAAAATTAGATCAGGACTGAATGATGAAACACTTGAGGCTTTCTTATTGTTTCAGGCATATTATTTACAACAATATTCCATCCAAATTGTTATTTGTCAACCTTGCATTATTATATTTTGCTAGAAAATAACTTAATTAAATATAAATATCTTACATAAATTGTGTTTGTTCTTTCTGGCATTTATTTTATAAATGTTACATTAATGAGCAAATGAGTCATCATTGATTCTCGTCAATATCGAATCTCAAAATTCCGGGATTGCAATTTTTGCTCATGATTAAACTAATTGTAATGTGCGTATCAAATTCACCTGATAATCAGAAAAATTATCACTCTGGGCGGGCAATTCGTGAATGCGACCCCAAGAATTTTGTTTCCGAGTTTCCTTCAGTTCAGTGAGTAAATCGTGCCGCTCTCGTGGCGTTAAACTCTTGAAGTAAGCAGAATTGACATCAAGCGAGTGGAGGTCAATATGACTGCGACTACTTGCAGCCGATTCTTCAGAACTAAAAAGAGATATAAAAATAATTGATAAAAGTAAATAACGTATAAAATATTACCAAAAAATTTAATACATTTATAAATTGGTAAAACTACACCAATCTTTCCACATTTGATTTGGCTAAAATTCTTTTTATGGTTGAGTATATGAGGTTTTTAATCTAATATAGTTATAATATTATGAAGTAAAATTAATTTATTCAGAAAAATATGTTTGTATTTAGGAGAGATGTTTAATATAATAATTGGTGCCAATACTAAAGGTGCTCAGTATCCATTATAAACAGAAGGATGAAGCGTTCAATTATGGTACATAGTTGTCCATGTACTGATTGTAAGAACTAAAGAAATTAACAAAATATTAATCCATCAATACATTTTCATAATTTTGCCACTCCTAACATTTTTCTTACGATTACTAGATATAACCCATCAATAATAACAGGAAATTAATTATTTATTTATTTAAAAAATTAACAATTTGATAATTTATTTATTTAAAATACAATAGCAAAATAATTTCAACACGTATGTAAATTAATTGAAATTTTTCTATAAATTATACATTTCTTCTTCTGTCAATGAATTTACATAGTTAGAAGTATGCAAATATTATGTCGATCAACGATGTTCCACATTTAAAATTATTGCGACAAATTTCAAATCTGTCATTGTTTTGAATAATTGCATGGGTTAAAACTTTAATCAAATTAAATAAAATAAAATAAAAATTATACTCTGATTCATCGCTAGAGTCAGCAGCGGTGGATTCTTCGACCATAGGTGGCAGTTTGAATAGATTCTCATCGTCTGCACCGGCAATGATTGATTTTATGGGAGATTTCTTCTTCGGTGATTTAGTCTTCTCAGATATGACCTTATTGACAGCCATTTGCTTTGTTACAATGCCCAGAAGCTGCTTCCTCATCTGGTCGACCGTATTGTGCATTTGGCTTTTTTTACTCTGTCTCTTAATCTGAATTTCAGAATACATTTGATTAATAACTTTAATTTAATGAAAAGTTTAAAAACTAATTTGTACTTTTCGTGTAATTTTATAAAAACAGATGAAGAAATGAAACAGATGAAAAACCAAGCTAGCTTTCGATGACTGGAACTCTGTATGGTTAATTATATGAACGCCGTTTGAATTTTGTTTCAGAAATACTAATAACCAGTTAAAACAAATGTTTTTATTTTGATTCAAGGCAAAACATTTTGAAAAAAATAAACTATCCCAAAAATTCATTGAAAACTTAAAAATAAAAATATGTTAACACACTTTTTGACTCAAGAAACAATTTTTTAAACATATTGTATTTATATTCTCCGGCAGTTTAGCGGTCAAATGTAAAATGCATTAGATACTTCGTAAACTTAACATTAGTGAAAATTTTTAAAAATATAAGGTACCTTTCGAAATTAACGCTCCGGTACTATGGTGAGGTCGCGAGGCATCATGACTATGGTTGGGTCGGATCCGACCCACCCCAAACACGGTTATCGTTGAGTAATTGTAAGTTTCATAAATATAAATAAAACTAATGAGAATCAGTATCACTATTATGTACCTCACAATTAAAACATTTCTGACAGATACTTGTTTGTGCTGTCCAAAAACAGATCCACTACATTTTACACAAGTCTCGTTGCCCTTTCTGTCCTTTCCAACATGGGTACCAATAATGCATCATTTTCTTTTTTTTTTGTTGAGGAGTCAAGGAGACAAGTTTCAATGAAGTAAGAATTGTCTGAAAATGCAACGTACCTATGAGATACCGTACTCGTCCACACCTGTTGGAAGACTGACTCGAAAGATAGCTGAGACCGCTTAACAGTCCGGCCATTGTGGTGGGGGTAGCGTAGAAAAGTATTTGGCTTGGGCCAGATCCGACCCGCACCATAGTACCGGAGGGTTAACAATAGCATTCTAAACTAAACCACAAACATTTTTGATAATATTCAATTTAAATGAGTTATTAATTTCCTGAAAAAATAACAAAAATGGTCCAAACATGCAAAATTGACTTTCTCAGAACAGTTGCTAAGTGAGTTACAGGGCTGTCTTAATAGATTTGTAAGCCCTGGGCAAAGAAATGCGTTGGGGCTCCTGTCGGGCCCGAGAGTAATTATCCACACTGCCGAGAGATGAAAAATATAGCGGCATGAGGCTCCTAGAATTACGGAGTCCCTGGACGCTACCCAGTGTGCCTATGCCTTAAGACAGCTTTGATAGTCAAATAATCAATAGCATTAATTTAAACATGCAGTATTTCGATATATTTAAAATTGCTATAAACATTTTAAATATTAATTAAATGCGTAATTATTTTGCATTGTCATGAATAGTGGTCTACACAAATTACAACTATAATGGTATTACACATCTGAATTATTTTGATATCCTTTACTCAGTGGCACAACTATTCCAATACAACGCATTGGGGCCCTAAAAGTTTTTTTTTTTTTTTTTGTGCCCTATCCATTCAATTGACGTTATTTTTTTTGTGCCCTATCCATTCAATGGCCGTATTGTCATAAATTATTAAATACGGCCCAGAAAAGCTCTACAGTAGACTGGCCAAACCATTGCCTCAGTTTTTTCAGCCATGATGTTCTCCTTTTTCCAGGACCCCGGTTTCCAGCAATCTTTCCCTGCATTATGAGGTACAAGATCTCATACATCTCCGGATGTCTCATTACATGTCCAAGAAATCAAAGTTTTCAGATATTTATTGTTTTAATTACTTATTTTTCTTTATTTATCCCAACCATAACATCTTCATTCGTAACTCTATCCGTCCAGCTTATTTTAAATATTCTTCTGTACATCCACATCTAAAATGCTTCAAGTAGCCTTATTGTTTCTTCGGTAAGTGTCCATGCTTCCATTCCATAAAATAACTCTATCCATCCAGCTTATTTTAAATATTCTTCTGTACATCCACATCTAAAATGCTTCAAGTAGCCTTATTGTTTCTTCGGTAAGTGTCCATGCTTCCATTCCATAAAATAAAATCGAGAACACATAGCTCAACACCAACTCTCTGGTGCAAGCGGCGCTCTTGTGGAATGCTGGTTTCCTGACCAGAGAATGGCAACGCCTACAGAATAGATACATATACATCAATGGCTGTGACTGAAGTAGTTATATATGTAATAATTTTTTATTATTTATTAATATTTTCCTTGGTTTTCTTTTTCATAGCATTATATTTATTTCATAACTTTAATGTATAACATAATATTTATTATCTTTATGGTGAATCGGGTTAAAAAAAACCTAATCACGCTGGAATAAACATTATTATTACAGCATCTGACCATTCTCATTCGTAATCTAAGGTTGAGATCATGACTGCAGAACATGCGGATGAAGGTTGCACGAGCTTGCTCAATGCGGCATTTGATTTCAACAGAAGGAAGGAAAAAGTTCATAGCTTACAGTTCATTTGGCATTGATATTTTTGTGAGTATCGCAAAAGCGTTAATAGTAATCCATATAAGAAAAGGAATTTAAAAAATCATTTCTCACATGTATTACAAAAACGTGGGAAAATATTATCAATGTATGCGTAGTAGTACCCCAATAATATGTTGAATTAGGGACCAGTAAAGTGAAAATGGCCTTAAAGTGAAGTAAGTATTTTTTATATTGCAAGTGCTTATATTATAAATGCCCAAGAACACTTATGTATGTTAAGTATGAATATTATATGAGACAAGAGACTAATTTTGTTCTTACTATTTAATGGTTAAACTACACAGTACTAATATTTGTATATCTTATATACAATACTCCATTCTAAGAAATCCAGAATGAAAAAGAAGGACCTCCTAAATAGGAGGTCCTTCTTTTTCATTCTGAATTGTTCATTCTTTCATCCCAATCATCAATCTTTTTAGTTTTTCTGCTTTCACTTATTAATCTTGACCTTTTCTAATTATATTATATAACCCATGAAAACATATATTTTTACAGAGGAAATAAATGATTACACAAAAAAAACCTTAACCTAACTATTTAAAAAAAAAATTTATTGTGAAGATGTGTATAAAAATTCTCTCTCCATCCCGAAACTATTTTATTTTATTTCCCGCTATAAATTTACATATGCGATTATAGCCAGCCTGCAATTGTGAAAAGGCATTGATTTGTTTTATTATATAAAAAGTAATGATTATTCCGATAACTTAATATTAGTTTGAAATAATTTGTCAGGTATTCCCCATCAGACCTTATAAAACCCGTTTTTTGTCAGTAAAGAATGAATTCCACCAAATGTGTGAAAATGCTTATGTATATGCAGTCACCAAGTTATAAAAAGATTGTTGATTTACAAAAGACATTGTCTATTTTTGACAACACTTATTTTATTTTTAGTCCTCAATACTAAATATAAAACCTTCATCAAATTAATGTGTTATTTAATCTTTTTTCTCATAACTTATGGTTCCTGCATTATTATAAATAATAACTGTAAAGTCAAAAATGAATATTACTAACTATAGTTAGCCTTTTCAGAGTTGGAACGCCACCATCGAATACGAACACTGGTTTTATTCGATAATATAATAGTTTGCATAGTCGCTGGAATAAACCCAAGAGATGTGCATTTGTTACAGCACCACCACGGGGATCTTGGAAGCCTTTTACCATCTGGTGAAGCCATATTGAAATATCTGCAAAACAAATTAATAGTTTAGAAATCTATCATGATTTTTCTATGAATTCAGTGAAACTATTAAGTTTTTTGAATCCATTAAAAGCATATACATATTAAGTTCACGTGTTCCAGTTAATGAAAGAAAGAATGGAATTGATGAATCACAAATCCAATTAAAAATATTTTTTATATAAAAATGGTTGAAGTGTCAGAAATATTCTGACAATAAATCGATAAAAAGTTTTAATCTTATATATACCTACATAATATTACAAAAGTTACCCATAAAATTTACTTTTACATTAGTTGAAACAAGGTTCGGTGAATTTTTTATTTTATTTATAAAAGTTCATGTAATCATCGTAATCATGATACGTGACGAATTGTTAATAAAAAGTAATTATCAGCATTGTAATTCGTACCGACGGCTAAAACCTTATTTTCAAGAGTCTCCAACGGGACCGGCTTTCCTGCGGGCTCCAAGAGTCGCCACAGGCCAGTGACTCCCATATCTGCTCTCGATCAAATCTGAAATCGCATCAAATTAACTCTTATTATTGTTAGCGACCTTCCCACTTCCCAAGCGCTGCCGCATACCGAGCTCTCGGTTCCCACGAGATTCTCCCCGACACGTCAAACTCGAATCAGACCGTCTCGCTTTATGAATATTAAAGTAACTGGCGACTACCGTGCGCCTCGCTTGTGCACGGTGTTAACGCCGCGCTGTCGTATCAAATGTTTTAGAAACACCGAGGCCACCCACTCTTTCCCACACCGCGTTTTCCCACGCCCCGAGCATAACCCCAACATCCTTTTGATGAGTCCGCGAGCCGAGCTGCCACGCGGGGCGCGAGTCTCCACGGACGGCAACAAACTTAACAAAACTAAACTTCAGTCATGTCAAACACACGCGAGTCTTCGGTCGCCGCGGAATTTCGGTGAAATGCCTCTCTCTCGATCGGGAATATCAATTTAACGAATAAGTGACAGTTTAAACTGACGTCTAACACATCAATAAAGCGAGGTATCGAACAAAATTGATAAATAAAATATTAAATTCCTGTCGAATATTCCCTTACGTTGGCAGCAGTGTCGGAAAATATACGAAGTGAACAGGTGTTTTTTGAATGGGATGGCAGACAGCCGCGTTGATTGGCGTACATGTACGATGTTATAGTATTTGTATGGCTGGGGGGACGATAACAACGCGCCGGGCTTACAGTAGCGAACGCAATTGGCGTTCGTTTGTCGCGCTTCGAGTTTGACACATTCCGATTCGGTGGCGCGGCTAAACGAATGAACTGAACGTCGTGCGTGCAGCGGATTAACGCGAAGTTGACGCGAAGTATTTGAAAGTTTCGAGTGCTCGCCGAAGTTTGGCTCTTCGGCATCGACAATGTTGTGACAGATAGTGGTCGAGGGAAGATGCCGCACCAGTATGGACTGTCCGGCATGGCGCAGTCCCCGCCTTCCCCACCGCCACAGCACGGCGCTCTGTACCCTCGCTTCGCCAGCGCGGCGGGACCCGGCGCCGGCGCCTACCGTCCCGAGGAGCGCCGTCTCACCAGGGAGGCCATGGAGCGCTACTTGCGCGACCGCTCCGATATGGTCATGGTCATCTTGCACGCCAAGGTAGCGCAGAAGTCTTACGGGAATGAGAAGCGGTTCTTCTGCCCGCCGCCCTGCATCTACCTCTTCGGAGATGGTTGGAGACTGCGGCAAGAGCAGATGCTGCGGGAGGGAGAGACGGAGCAAGCTTCTCAGCTGTGCGCCTTCATCGGAATCGGAAATTCCGACCAGGACATGCAGCAGTTAGATTTAAATAATGGCAAGCAGTATTGCGCAGCCAAAACATTATACATATCTGATTCTGATAAAAGAAAACACTTTATGCTCTCTGTTAAAATGTTTTACGGGTCAGGACACGATATTGGGGTTTTTAATAGTAAACGAATAAAAGTTATTTCCAAACCGTCAAAGAAGAAACAATCTTTAAAGAATGCGGACTTGTGTATTGCCAGTGGTACTAAAGTAGCGTTATTCAACCGGTTACGGTCACAAACAGTTTCAACTAGGTATCTGCATGTAGAGAATGGGAACTTCCACGCCTCGTCCACCCAATGGGGAGCCTTCACCATACACTTATTAGACGATAATGAGAGTGAATCGGAGGAATTTCAGGTTCGGGAAGGGTATGTGCACTATGGCTCTACTGTAAAGCTTGTGTGTTCCGTGACAGGCATGGCTCTTCCTCGACTCATCATACGAAAGGTAATTCTAACATTTTTATTTTCTATTAATTAAGGAAAGCACATTCTTATTGTGAAGTTGTAATTATTCAGAACATAGGTCTGTGATATTTTAAATACTAAATTAATGTATTAATTATAAATATATACATATAAAATCAATTTTGTCGAAAAATATTGTTTTTGCGTCACCGGGATAGTGCACTTCCCCGGATTGGAAATAGAGATCCAGGTTCGTATCCCGGTGACGCAAAAACAATATTTTTCGACAAAATTGATTTTATATATATATATATTTATAATTAATACATTAATTTAGTATTTTTTATTTTCTATTTAATTCAAGTAAATTGTGTTGCAATGCTTTGTGTTATCGTCACACCTAATGGTGTTGGCTTGATGTGTATGTATCCTTGGTTGTATTATATTAAAATGTACACTGGTGGTCCGGTTAAATTGCAAAGCCTCTACTTCCGTGACAATTGATAATGGCTGGATTTGTCCTGGTGTCAAAGTGGAATGAGTGTATTGACAATTTATAAGGTTTTAGTGATAAATATTGTCTACTGATGATGCCTAGGTAACAGCACGATTTTTCTCTCTTTGCGTAATTGAGATAAACATATTTTATCGGTATCTAATAACTATTTGAAGTAGACAATTTTTTCATTAGAAAGAAGATAAATTAGTAAATTCCGAAAGTAGGTGTCAAAATTATATATAAATCCTGAGTCGGAACTGGCTGAAAATCTGAAAAGCTCCAAAATATGTTGGCAAAAATGGAAAATAACAAAAATAATTAAAAAGAAATCAAAACTTATTTGAGATCTATCTTGGAAGAGATATTTTCAGATATATGACAACTTTCTATCAATTATTTAATTTTTAACAAAATAAACTTACATTCATTGAAAATACTATTCTGAAAGCTCAAAAATTAGTTATAATTGTTTCATATTTTAATTGTGTGGTAAAGTAACCGTACACCTCAAATTTTCAAGAGGAGGTGATGCATCTTTTTAGAATGCACTAAAATCACTCATACGCAATACGCACAAAGTGAACATAACATAAACAAATCAACAAAACTTCGCTGATACACACAAAGTCAGTACTACCGGCACAATATTCATCATAGTGGTGGTTGTGTTATAGGATATCGAATTTATAGGGAGGAGGGAAAACATGTAGGTACGAGAACAGGAACTAAGATATATGTGTGCGGCAACCGCGAACTACGGACCCGTCATAAAGGTGGAACAGATAGTTTTAGTATCTTTTTAATTTAAAATAAAAAAATAAGGGATTATACATAAATAACTACATGTCTAACGCCTACTTGATTAAATAAGAAAATTGCATGTCTAAAAATCAAAAAATAAATATTTAGCAACTTAGAGGTACCAACTTCTATCTCGCTGTTTTGTATCACTTTCCAAGATCTTTTTTATAACGTGTCTACATCTTATATTATACATATATTTATAATATTAAAAACTTATTATAACATTGTTGTAAGATTATTATTAAAAATATATCAAATTTATCAAGAACTAGCGGCCAGTATCTGGAATTAATCTAAACAAAATTTTGCGTACTTATTTTTTATGACCCTACGAAAAACATTCCCCATCCCCTATATTTTTTAAAATTGAATTGTATTAAACTGAATACCATTTCTTCTAAATTTTGCATATTTCTTTAAGACTCCGCGCTAAACATAGTCACCCACCCCTTTGGCCATCTCATCCCGATACAAGAGTGTATAATATTATATTGAATGGCATAGGTACTTTTTAGAACCCTGACCCTTCCTTTAGACTCATCACCCCCTCTCATCGATATATTTGTGTATTATGCGCAGAATTTATACAAAAAATTTATGCGAATCAACATGATCATGAACATCATACAAAATATACATACAGATCAATTAATATGAAGTGGAAATTAATATAAACTGTTATTCCGAAATCTGCCTTAAACTTTTAAATGCCATGAGCGAGTTAAATTGGCAAAGTTTGCACGTTTTGCCAGACTAGAGCTGTTATAAAAATATCTGGCCAACAGGTATTCCCTCCTTGTCAAGTGTGGACGGCTGTTAAAAGGTTAAGAAGTAGCGTGGAACACCGATATATAGTATTTTAGAATATTACTGCAATTATTATTACATTTTACATAAAAGCTCTGCAATACTTTTTTGTAGTTTGTTTTGAGTTTTTAGATAGAAGCCTCACACAAGAACACTTGTAGAGTTTGTAGATAGAAGTCTCACACAAGAACACTTGTAGAGTTTGAAGAATCATTTTTGATAATAAGCATGGATTCCAGCCTGGAAAGACTTTGAGATGTCTTTATTTGTCTGTGTACCTCAATGTCTTCTAAAATCATATCATTATTCTTCAGCCGGATATAATGACTGCTAAAAAATGTTTCACAGATTCCCTCATACCTCGATCTTCTCTTCTCTAACACAGCATCTTAAAAGATGTCTTTAGAAAACTATATCTAGACATAGCCAAAAATCTATTAGGATAATTGAGTGAATGTGTTAATATCCTCCTTGAAAGTAAGTTAATACTATTCTGTAAGACTTATTTTAATTAGTATTAACCATCCTATGAAGCCAGTCCTTTCCTTCCATCGCTTTTTATTAAAAAACCTTTTTGAAAATTATACCACGTTGGACATTATTCCCTTTTTTGATTTATAACATATTTAATCATGCATTATCATTATAATGGAAAACACTAATTTTCCATACTATATACTATATTTTCCATAATTTTATATACGAGGCAAGACTAGCGGTTCACGATGGAGTATTGGTACCGACACTGATGTATGGAAGTGAGGCCTGGAGCTGGCAGAAGAGGAATAAAAGTAGACTGAATGCAGCAAAAATGAGATCACTTAGGCATATTTCGGTCTAGTTAAGAGGAGACAGTGAATATCTCTTACATTATGAATCTTGTTCATCTTTTTTGTATATTTATAAGAATGTTTATAATGTATAATATGTATATATTAAGAACATGAACAGAATAAAAATTTCCTGGTTGTATATGCAGGAGATCTATGTATGATAAAGTAAAAAATGAAGAATTAAGGAAAGAATGTAAAGCTGATCTTAGTATAGTGAGTAAAATTAAGAAAGGATTACTTAGGTGGTTTGGTCATATGGTAATAAAGATATACGATGCAAGTATTGATGGCCCCAGAATAGAGGATGTCAGAGGAAGACTTGGCACGACCAGGTAAACCAGATACTGGAGGATGATCTTGTTAGAAGCCTCAATAATCGACAAGATTGTATGAGATGTATGAATGTGGATGAGGCGAGAATTGTGTGTCAGGACACACATAATTTTTATACATAATCAGTGATTATATATATGTATATATATTTCTTATTACATTTTTTTCTTCTCTATGAGAGTCGGAGACTCGTGTATAGAGGAGTATTATAAGAGAGTATATAATTTATGTGTCTGCTAGTCCTGTATACATAGTTTTTGGTTTCAGGTGCAAATTTATAATATTCTGTAATTTGTTTAATTGTAAGGAGGAGATTATTAAAGAATTTGATGTCTATATAAATATAGTGGTTTTGGGTTGCGGTATATTTAACTTTTGGAATATCAATTTTGTCTAAATCGTGTAGATTGGAAATCGCTTCTAATATTTAATTTATTTTTAATTTTAAAAATTTGGATAATTGATTTTTTTGTATGTCTATTATTTTTGGTACTAAATCCTCTCTGCTTACTCCCGGAAACGGTGTGATGAAGTTAACCCCTTGAGTCTCGGACTATTTTTTATCAGACCAAATAATATTCACAGGATTTCTCAGGGAGTTGTGGAGATTTTGGCGGAAATGGAGGAGCTATTTGATTATTGGACTCGTCACTAGATTTTTGATCCTCTTCCTGAGATGCGTGATAAGATTCTGTGTCGGCAATGCTAAAATCACTGCCAATGTTGTTTATATTGCCATCTTCTTGTGATGTTTTTAGTATTACGTAGACTTGTCTTTTGATTTGTGGACTGTTAAAAATATGTTTATGAATATTTCGGAACTGCACGATTCTCTCAAAATCTATTGAAATATCAGCAGGTAAAGCGAACACCAGCATGTATACGTCACTATTGACACGTGGGTCATATTGTCCCATTGGGACTCGAAGAGTTAAGTAAGTTAGTTACATTAGGTTAGATTATTTTAAAACAATAAGTTAGATAATATTTTTATACTATTATAAAACTTATTGAGAAAAACACCTTCTTATTATGAAGTTGCAATTATTCAGAACATAGGTCTGTGATATTTTAAATACTAATTAAATGTATTAATTAGAAAGATAAACATATACAATCAATTTTATCGAAAAATATTGTTGTTGCGCTACCGGGTTTCGAACCTGGATCTCTTTTCCAATCCGAGGAAGATATTTTTAGTATTTAAAATATCACAGAAATATGTTCTGAATAATTACAACTTTACAATAAGAAAGTGTTCTCCTTAATAATATATAAGTTGTATCAATGTGTTCAAAATTTTATAAAATTGAAATTGTTAATTCTGGCGTCTGCTATCGGTTTATTCAAAGGTATTTGAGATTCTGTAAAAACAATGTAGATGGCTTTCAAATAATGGAACGATAGATATATTAATTTGAAAAAGTGTAACATATAGGTTCGAAAATTTGTCATCAAAAATACCGTCGCTGTAGCATAGTTGGTAATGCATCTTCCCCAGTTTGGAAAAGAGATCCAGATTCGAATCCCAGTAGCGCAACAACAATATTTTTTGATAAAATTAATTTTATATGTATATCTTTATAATTAATACATTTATTTAGTATTTAGCACATTATTGTTAATAATTAAGACAGTCGTTATTTGAATGACCACAACCATAATACATATTAATTTTCAGTATATAGCCAAATTTGATATGATGATAAATCTTTATTCAATAACTATAAAAATGTTAAAAATTAATAGAATTTGACACTGTTAAATTTGTATTTATTCACATATCTTACGGTTTTATCACATATCACACATTGTTAAAATGCAAAATCACCCAAAACAATATTTTGTTCAAGGGTACAAAAGCACTTAGTCGGAGTAAGGGACGAGCTTGCAATAAACATCGGTATTGTTGGATGGACGGTGCGGTGTGGGAACTCCAATAAAAAATCCGGCATACTGCTTTTGGTCACGTAGACAAATGCACCATAAGGGATGCATCACCCTCATGCGTCAGTCTTTCTACCCATCTCAGCCGGGAGAGATCGCTCCGTAAATACGATCTAGTTTTCAATTAGAAAACAAAACTAGTATCGTCTCATTAGTATTATCATTAATATTATCATTAATATTAATTAAGCGAGTGTTTGTAATTTGTAATTCCGGGGTAAATTTAAATTGTGCACCTCGAGTATAAAGCTTAAACTGTGATGTTCTCTGTGTTTAATCGTTGACATTGAAATATAAAAAGGGTCCCGGTGGATCTATATCAAAAGAGACAATATCAAAAGCGTCAAGCGCAAATTGTAATTAAGAACATCGCGTTCAGAGCCCCGATTTGCCTGGATAATTGGACATCGTCTGGTGGTCAATCCTGAACTCCGTCACCCTACCCTGGCACCACAACTATTGGCGACACTTCACATGCCGGTTCCAGCACTATCATCTACACATGGAAGCCGTCTCCAAAAGGTAATCCCTTACATGAGGGATCTGCATAGTCAACATCACACAAGAATCGATACAGAAAATTTGATAGTTAACTTCATGTTGGCATAATGGGCACATAAATAATGTTAAATTGATTGTAATCATTTTAGAATAGTATTGTTAATAAGAATTAGGTAAAATGCTTTTTTTGTTCAAATGTTAATACATGCAAGTCACACATAATAAATTTTATTATAAACAATGGCACTTTGTGATTTCATTTAATAACCATTTGACTTGAGTATAATTTTAAAAAGAACCAGTTAGGCTATATGCCTCCCCCCCTGAACATGAAGCCGAGGCAGAAGGAAGAAATAACGTAACAACATCTTACAATTTTACACACTATTAAAATCTTAGTTTTCTACATAAAACTTACAAAACTTAGTTTTAAATATTATAATAATTGTAATGATTCAAAATTTGCAATTAAGAATAATTCAGTCATTTATTTGACCAAAATTAATTTTACCAATATTTAAAAAAAAAGTAGTTTTATTATGTAATTAATTTTTTTTTATACCTCTTTATTTGTTGTGTTGTGGTATCTTAAGAATCATGTTTTGATTGCCCTTAAATAACATTGAACATACTCAAATTTAATAGTGTTAAAACCAATTTTGTCGCCCATAAATATATTGACTTTTAAAAATTAGTGTAAATTTTCAACAGTAACCTAACACGGACATAAAGGTCTACATCCTCAGTCTATTTTTGAGTAATTAGATAACAATGAAATCCTTAACAATATTGTGAGTAACTACGTATCATCACATCGCTTCCTGCAGCTTCAGTCAGGGAAGGTAGAGCTCCATACTCTTGTTCTGACACACAACTCTCATCTCGTCCATATTTGCATGTATGATTGTTTCGTAGATGTCTTCTATCAATCAAGTGCCATCAATCTCTTCATCTTTCTTACCGTTTACTGTGCTAAGATCAATTCATATTAACTCTTATTTTGGCCATTCTTTACACCATTTATACCAAGAAATGTTTTTAAGTTGTAATGTGCAAAAAATACTAAAATAATAATAATAATAACTACAATATTTTGAGTATGTCCAAATCTTTGTAGGAACTAATTACTGGGTTTTATCCCCCGGGGGATTGTCATCAAGATTAAGATGTCTTACAGAGACGAAGCTATTATTTTTTATATGAGAAGTATGGAAGTCTTGGGCATTACAGGGCTTGCCACCTGTCATCGGCTGGCTTAAGTGATCACTTTACAAAATGTAACGTTCACCTATTCATCTCTGTGATAACACAATAACTCTTAATTATTCAGGATCACATTAAGGCTTCCCTTTCAAAAATAATTCATATTTTCAATTTTTTTTGAAAATGTGGGTTTTTATTATTCATTTATATCAAAAGTTATACAATAGATTTGACTTTTTTTTAGATATTACAGTGGAACCCCGATTTCACATACCTGGAATTCACCCCCGATTTACATTTTCCTTCTGTTCACATTTTTTTGTTGGTCCCTTCAAAAACTTAAAATCGGGGTTCCACTGTACTTAGCCAATATCTTTACACTAATGTAAAACTAATAAACTTAATGTTATTTGCCATAATTAATAAAATACAAGCATTATAAGAAAGACCTCGACCATTAAATTTATTTTCAGCGTGCCACAAAATTGCCTTAATATAGAAAATTCTTGCATATACGAAATACATTATCTTATAATCTTGACGCCAAGATTACAGAGAGAAATTTGCATTGAACGAAGTTATCAAAATGTTAAAAATGAATAGAGTTATTCGGCGTTATTACTTACCATTACGGCATTTCCCTGCGAGGATAGGCAGAAAGGATAGAGCGCCACACTCTTCTGTCCCGATACACAATTCTTCCGCAGATGTCCTTTACTTGTGGTGCTATCAATACTTGCATCATATATCTTTCTTACCATTCTCTCTTCATTCATCCGTTCCATATGACTAAACCACCTAAGTGATCAGATAGATTAATCAGCTTTACATTCTTTACTCTGTCATAAATGGATCTGCCATATATTCGTTTAAGTGATCTCATTTCCACTGCATTCAGTCTACTTTCGTTCCTCTTCTGCCAGCTCCAGGCCTCACTTCCATACGTCAGAGTCGGTACCAGGACTCCATTGTGCACCGCTAGTCTTGCCTCAGTTGACAAGTTCCCATTAGCTATACAGTGAAACCTGTTAGATCGAACACCACTAGTGTACTGAAAAAAATGTTCAATGTAAGGAGATGTTCAATTTAACAGGTAAATAAAAAATTCTTTAAAAAAAATTAATTTTTTTATTAATTTAAATGTTCACAAGTAATGCTTTGCTTTGTATTGTTGGCCCAGACACAGGTATATGGCGAGCACGTGCAGCAGCAAACCAGTCAAAAACTCTTTGGTCAAGTAATTTTGATTCACCAGCAACTCTTGATGGTCATTTTTTTTGAAAGATCTTGGTTTTCAAAAGCTGCTGTTGTAATGTTTTCTTGCTTTTTCCAGTTCACAATAGTGCCAACAGAAACAGAAAATTTTTTGGCACAATCCCTGACAGACATTCCATTGTTTAAATCCTTTATAGCTGTGATTTTGTCTGCTAAAATCACTTCATTGTACTTTCTTTTCTTAGATGTTGATGACATGTTTTTCAAAATATCAAAAATGAATTCAGTGTCGAAAGCTAGTCTAAACACATCCAATGTTAGCGTTCTACATATAGGCAAACAGGAAATGTGACGAGCAATCTAACGGTACCAGGAACGCTGAAAACGGAGGAGATTACAGTATAGAACAAAGTAGGCAGTTTATCACTAGCTGGATTTTTTATCTTGTCTAAAATTATTTAATGTTCATTCTAACAGTGTGTAATTAAGAGATAAATACTATTCTCAATGTTCAATGTTCAAAGTAAAGAGGTGTTCATTCAGAAAAGGTGAATTAGTGAGAAAATAGCTGTGTGTGCATTCAATATATATAATGTAGAGAGGTGTTCATTCAGAGAAGGTGTTCAATCTAACAGGTTTCACTGTAATTCCATTCAAAGCGCCGTTCACTTTATCCCCACCATCACAGTCACCCTCCTTTCGATATCGTTCTCTGTCTTTCCGTTTCTATCAAACATACTTTCCAAATACACAAACTCATCTACTTGTTCCAAACATTCATTACTTACAAGTATTTTACACATTGTCTTGTTTTCCTCCTTCTCAAATACCATTACTTTTGACTTGTTAACATTCATAATAAGGTCACTCCTTGCATTCACTACTATTCAATTTGCACTTAAAACACTTAGTGTTAGTAAAAACAAATTATTTAAAATAATACATTGTATTTACTTGTACGCTTTGAGGCTTCAGCTACTAATTAAAACTAAGTTTTATATCAAAAACACAATAATGTTTTACTTTATAATATTTATATTGATCCTATTAATATGGGTTTTTTTTATTGATTTTTGATCGACAATTTGAAATTAAAAAACCCAAAACCCGAAATGAAAAAAAAAATTGGTTTGAAACCCTGGTTTTTATATTAAAATGAAAATAAATATCAGGTATATGTCAATACATAGACAAAAGTATTTAAATGTTATAATTAGGAAAGAAATGGTTAAAATTTATTTTATTTTAAATCATTTACTTAAGATACGATACAACAATGTTATATTATAAATTTTGTTTTAATGTTCTTAGATTATCTGAAATATACAGATTCAAGTATGAATTTATTTTAGCAATTGGAAATTCATAAGAATAAAACAGGAACTTGGCATTAAATTTAATAAAATAAGGTTTAGTGTTTGCGAGAAGTGTTCAATTGTATATTCCATTCAATTACATCCGTTTCAAATTGAACTTAGCCATGGTTTTACTCTTCTAAAGAAGATATAAGATATAAAAATATTACATATTACCATTGAAATGACACTGACTTCTTAATAAGTGGTTCGAGATTACGCATTCACTCCACAGATGTCCTACCAGCACCATGATTAAATGATCATTTATTACATGTTCAATTGTTATTCCATGCCATCAATTGTATATAGAATGGAACAAAAATTTATTTATTTATTAGATTTTATTGACATACATGTTTTTGTTGTAACACGTGAATATATTATAATATACCATGATAAACATAAGACATAATTATATTGCAATTAAGTATATACTCATAGTTTATTGTGTATACCTCTGATATATACAGTATTGTCCTGGCTACTTTGCTAGACTGCCATCTGTGTTAAAGTAGCTAGCAAATTAAGCATCATCATTCGACTTTGAAAAAGGATCAAACAGAAGATTATCCACACTATGGAAATAAGATTCCTTTAGTTAATGACCAACTATTCTTGAATCTGTGAAATAGAAATGTGAATAGTGTATAACTGTCAAATAATAATTTATATGCTTTATACCAGAGGTTCTCAAACTTACACTGTCGCGGAATTCTTATTCGATATTTTATAAATTGCGGAACCCATATCTATATTTTACAAACTCCGCTGCCCCACTTTTATAATAAATAGAATACAGAATCTCAGAATTTTTTGTACTCAAATATAGCATTTCGTGACTAGTTACATCGTTGGTAAAAATATTCACTGGTTTTTTAAACCTGTCACCGGCAGGTCAATTGTACTAAGGGCAGGTTGTGTGATCAGTGGTAAATTTTTACAACAGTGAAAAAAGTTACTTTAGTAAAAATAATTGCGAAAACGTGTTGTTCGATCGTTAGTAAAAAAATACTCATCAAAAGTACATTCAATGATAAAACTAGTTTTATCAACCAAAATCAGATGGTAAAAACCGTAAATCGTCAGTTTAAAATGGCAGACTCTTCACAAGTGTTTCAGAAGTCATCTATCACATTGATACTTTGAAAGTTACAGTATACGACAATGAATCATTCAATATCCTGCTATTTTAGTGATGATAGTTTGTCCGATAGTGATCTCGCCAGCAAAGTGACAAATTTCAAATGCAGGAGTGAATACAGCATAAAATTGTATGTATTGCCAATGGTGAATGTTTAAAATAAACCAATTGTCATTCTTAAATTTTTGATGATTATTCACCTTGCCACACTATTTGGCGTGATTAACTTTGACAATAGTAAACACGACGTTTGAATAAACTGCAAACGTTTTTTACCGCTGGCGATGGTAAAAAATTACTATGGTAAAATTTTACTACTGATCAACCGGCCCTAAGTAGTAAATGCACCATAAATTAATCATGGAATGCATCTACCCATGTGTATATGTTTTGACTTTATTATCCTTTACAACCCCTAAATACATACAAATAAACATGACTATTTTTATAAATAGTTAAATTATTTTTATATATTCGTTAAATTAATTTAATATTGAAAATATTAGCTTTTTGTACAATAATTATTAGTCACCAACAACTCAATGACGCAAACTACAATTTTATTAACAAAGAATAAAAATGTGGAAAGTTTAACATGAAAAATTAGTAAACGTAAGAAAATATTCCGGTACCGACAAAATGCTACATGTTCTTTTTTTTTACACAAACCAAAAAACACTTAATATGAAAAAAAAATTATCTCAGAAAAACAAAACAGTCGCCGCATTGTCACTAAAGTAAAGTGTTTTTTTTTTAGAGGTTTGTTTCACAAATTTGCAATACTTTTTCCAGTAACAACCAATTTGACAGCTGATCTATGCTCAGTTTGGTTTGTCATTTCACCATGAATAGACTTATGCCAGAACAACGCTTGCAAATTGTGCAAATTTATTTCAAAAATCGTGGTTCAGTTTGCGAGACTTACCATGTGCCACATCCATTTTATAGTCGACATAATCATCTATCCGAGCAAGTAATTTGAATAACCATGGATCGATTTTGCACCACGCATACTCTAATTTATATACGCATCCACAGAAACATTGTACAGTGCATACCGAAGAAGTTATTGCTGCAGTGGAGTGTAGTATTTTGGAAGGCCCGAATGAGTCAATTCGCCATCGAGAGCGCTATAGATACATGACTACTGACTTTTTCGTTTTCCAATTGAATGGCATTAATCTGGAAGAGCTGTGGTTTCAACAAGACGGTGCAACATGCCACACAGCACACCACAATTAATTTATTGAAGGAAACATTCGATGAGCATTTAATTTTGCATAATGGACTTGTGAATTGGCTTCCAAGATCGTGTAATTTAACACCTTTGGATTATTTTCTGTGGGGGTATGTAAAGTGGCTGGTCTACGCCGATAAAATAGACAATAGACGACTTGGAAGCCAACATTTGTCGCATTATTGCCAATGTATGTCCCTAGCTGCTCCAAAAAGTGGTTGAAAATTGGACTTCCAGATTGCGCTTTATTTGTGCCAACCGCGGTGCTCATATTCGCGAAATCATATTTAAACACTTAGAGCATAAAATTATCTTTCCAATAAAGCCAATACCATGGTCTTTGCCACGATTTGTATGTGTTTTAAATACTATACCTCTAAAAGACACAAGGGTGATTTTTTTAATATTCTGACCTAATAAATTTTTAGTTTTTGGAAATCACGACACTCAACTCTACTGAAAAAATGTGCCTTTTGCATATTCACAGTTTAGCCTATCTCATGCATTCTTATCTGTTGTGAATATACTTATTATACTAAATTGTGTTTGTAGAGTTGTATAGAAAAAAAAAGAAGTTCATTCGTTTGTTTCATCATGACTGTTTATCAAAAACATACAATACCTGATATTGTAATGTGGCAACAATATTCATAGTGTCAGCTCAAATTTTAACTAAAAATTTTGCACAACATCGTGAAATATATAAAAAAGATCCGTGACAGGCGATTATTAAATTAATTTGTAAGATATTTTAATCAATATAGTAATATCAATGTACATTTTGTATTTGAAGATATTGATTTCAGTATGAATATATAATTTGACCAGTGTCGGCTAATATGCAGTACAGAATTATTAATATTTAAACAGTCAATGATTACTTTGTCCCCCCTGTGCTAACATGGGATATGCTCGTCATACATCAGATGTGCGCATTGTGTCTGTGTATATGAATATGAATATATAATCATGTGAACCAAGAGACTCCCCACATCACATGACTGATGGACTTGTTTGTTGGATCTTTCACCGAGTGTGATACACATTTATTATTCAATTTCTTGATTTTTTAGATATTTAATCTACGGTGTATGGAAATGAACTGAACTGGAAGGAAATGAACTTCGCATGACTAAGTAAACCAGATACTGGAAGGTAGTCCTTAAGTCAACGAGCATGCATGAGAAAATGTATGAATGTGGATGAAGCGAGGTGTCGGAACAGAATAGTGTGGCGCTCTATTCCCGTAGAGATACGGCACGAGTTAGTTTATGTATTTGGTGTTGAAATTTTGTCTGTTTCAATAAAATATTTCAGGATGTGCATCAGGAACGTTTTACTAATGCAACTGTCGTTTATTATGTACTCGGTCCTTGTCAAACTTTTAATTGATTTCCATTGTTAAAAGCTTGAATATATGAAAGCGTAGGTAGTCATTTTAATTAAATCATATATTTAAATGAAAGTCTGCAAATTTTAATTGAAGGGGGTTAAATCAAGTTAAGGTGAGTGGCCACAGGTAGTCAGCGGCTGTAGCTCAAATATAGTCTAAGTATAAGGTGATCCTAGGATAAATAAGTTTTTTATTTCAAAGCTTTAAAAATCAAATTGTGCAAGTATAAACCAAAGTTACATAGTTAAAAAATATGAGGCAAGTCAAAACTATTATATTAAATGCATATATTTAAAAGATACATTTCCACATCAAGCTCCTTTTCTTTTCGGTATTTCTAAAAATGACAGCTTCATCTACCAATCACTAACTATTTTTTTATTGACATTGAACTTCCATATTAATTTTTTTTTCTGTATATCTTTCTAATTGATGCATTTACTTTGTATAAAAAATACCACAAAACTATGCTCTGAAATTACAACTTCAGAATAAAATTAAAAAAATGTTTCAAAATGTCAAAAAAATTCCTCGACTTATACTTTAGTACACCAAGTAATCACTATAACTTAATTTAGCAGTTTGACAGTTATTTTATATTTCTACTGCATCATCGAAATCACATTAATTTTATCAAATTAAAAATTAACAATATAATTATGTAATTAAATGATCTCTTGATTAATTTCTTTTATCAATATTTCCAACCCAAAAGACCCCTCAAAAATAAATTAAAGTTGCATCCCAGATAATTTCATAAACAGTTCTGAAAAGAAAATTTAGATTTAATTTTGTCTAGTTTGTTCTTTTTAGTATTTCATTCAAAATGAAAAAACTTATTTATTTTAACACGTCTGATGACATAGATGCGTCAATACAACTTGCTCTAAAATGTATTTTGGAGATTAGTTATTATATCACATATGTATTTATTTTATCTAGTTTATTACCTTAGTGAATTTAAATTCATCTTTTTTCTCTTTTGCTAACCGTTCGTTAACTTCCAGGTGGACAAACAGATGGCGCTGTTGGAAGCTGATGACCCTGTCTCGCAGCTGCACAAGTGTGCCTTCTACATGAAGGACACGGAAAGGATGTACCTATGCCTGTCGCAGGAGAGGATCATCCAGTTCCAGGCGACGCCTTGCCCCAAGGAGCAAAATAAGGAGATGATTAATGATGGAGCCTGCTGGACCATCATCTCCACAGATAAAGCGGAGTATCAATTCTTCGAGGGAATGGGCCCTGTTAGGTGAGAACATTATTACAGTTAGTTAAAGGCATTCCTTCACTTTTCCTGTTTAAAATGTTAGCTATTCTATGCTTATTTTATACTATTTCAGGATGATATACCAGTTGATTGTTAAGGGGTTATGCACACTTGTCACAGGCAATATTTGTGATTTTTTTTTCACAACTTAAATGCATATTTTAGTCCAAAACAAAACATGATTTTGTAGTACAAGCCAGTATTGAACTTAATATAATCTCCGGAAACTTATTTTTTGCAGTGTACACAATAACCCGAGGACGCATTTTCTGAAATATATGAAAAAAAAATCTTTTAGATGTCAACATCTGCTGATTGATGAAAGGATTTTTCAAAATTTTGATTTTTACCAAAATAGCAGTGGTTTTACTGAAAAATCACATTATAACTTTAAAAATTCTCGTTTTTCCTTATTAAAATAGCAAGTTTCCATAAAAAAATTCCTTCGATCATTCAGCACTTGAAGCCGATAGATAGATAGAATAATTTTTGAAATATTTTGTACACTATATTGGCCTTTTTTGAATAATATGTTTAAAGTTTCAAGTTCCAATCAATGTATAATCGTGTCCCTACAGTATTATATTGTACATAATGAGTCAAATACGCAGCTAAAAGAGCCAATGGGAGGTGTGTGCAGCTGTCGCTAGCTACCTACTGAAATAGTGCTTTTGGAAAAAATTACATGGCAGTTAAACTATTGCTTCTGGAAATTTGTAAATCAGAAGAAATTAAAATAATGACTATAAAATTCATATTATAATTTAACTTTAACTACTGCTAAATAAATTTTGTTCTTTTTTACACATTACTAAAGTACTACATTTTTTAAAAATATATATTTTTAACATGTATTAATTATTTTTTCACATTTGCCCATGTAATGAATTATGATTAAATTCAATGTTTTGGATCCAAAAAAATATTTTGTTTTCCAATAAATCTCATCATTATACATACATTTCTCGATATAGATTACATGCACTTACTTACTAGTGTGATGTCGATCGTTAATGTTCCCATTAAAAATTATTATGACTTTTTTTTGCTTTTGTTTAAAATGATTGATTGAAATACTACATTGCTGTTTTTTGACATGTCTGTTGCGTAATTAAATGGTGTTTTAGTATTTTTATAGTATACCAAAGCGATGGGATAGTCTACGTGCAGTCTGTATCATAAAATAACAATGATTCACATAAAAATTAATTCCTTGCGGAACTTTTTAAATTTGTATTTTTTTTGTAGCACTATTAATTTTATGTTACGTCCTCAGATCGCCGGTGACGCCCGTCCCCCTCGTACACTCGTTGAATTTGAACGGGGGTGGTGATGTGGCCATGCTGGAACTGGCCGGGGACAATTTCACCCCTTCGCTGCAGGTGTGGTTCGGGGATGTGGAGGCTGAGACAATGTACCGCTGCGCCGAGTCCATGCTGTGTGTGGTACCAGACATCTCGCAATTTCGAGGCGAATGGCTGTGGGTGCGTCAGCCTACGCAGGTTGGTAGCCAATGTTTCAAAGTCGGAAATAATGTTGCCCTAAAAGGATATATTATTTCTTAAAAAATAAAGGTGTAGATCATGAGCACTGAAATACTAAATTCATTTCTATTGCGCAAAATATAAGAATGGGAATCTTAACTTATATACTGCTAATGTTGGCGTAGGTTCTTCTGGTGTGCCTTTCTAGATTAGCTGATGTTTTTTGCTAATGAGCTCTGGTATCGGATTCCGTGATCTTCAGCCTCAGCTGTGCTACGTAATACCATTATCAGCATTAAACAGCTTAAATCTTTTTTCAATGGTTACACCTCCACCATTTTAAATGTAATAAGAGTCATGAAAGAAAACCACAGACCAATAAATGAATAGACATGAAATAAAGTGTACACATAGGAGAGGGGTTTGGAACATTAGTTACGAGGCGAGGGACATTCTACACACATTCTTTGTGGAAACATAAATCCGATAGTTTATGACACATTTATGTAACGGTAAAAGTATTAACTCTTTGTGTAAACGAGGTGTATTTTTTACATTAATGTATAATATATTGGCAGCATTAACATTTTCGTTTCAATCGAGTCGTCATTCGATTGCATAAGTGGTACCAAAGTGATCACGTGAGTGACACCAAATTGAAAATATTGAAACAAGGAATTTGCATTAGTTTATCTGTAGTAGTCTGTGAGGAAAAGCAACGAATCAAAACTCGGTCAATTCACAACATAATTTACATCATTTCAATTCAATTAGCAAAAAAAAAAATGTGGAAATTTTCTGGTAAACTTTTATCTAGTTTTCGTGACTCATCTAATTGTAATACTAATAGAAAAACTGTCATGTTGTTTTAGTAAACTTTATCTAGATGTATGTATATATCAATTTGTGTAGTTTTGCGTATCTTAATTTAAAAAATACTAATCTTTATAATGTAAAATTAATTTGCCCTATGATTGTATTCTTGAATAGCACAATTTTTAATTTTTAAACATCTTAGCTCGCTCAGATATATCTCACTCAAAAATATCTCAGAAAAATATAAATATATATATATATATATATATATATCATTTTTTTAATTAATAAGATAATACATACTTAGTACCAGTGGCGTCCAGTCAGTACTTAACATGAATTTATGGTAAATAAATCTAAATAAAATATATATCTCATTATTATCATATTATTCAGATTTTAATATATCGTAATTTTTTATTGAATAAATATTTAATTTCCCAAAATATATATTTATGTACAGTTTATTTCAATGTACTGACTGCACGCGCCTACTTAGTACTATCTACCAAAGTTCAATGCTAAGCAAACGTTTTCTAACAAATGAAATTATAAAATGTCAAGAATAAATGTAATAAGATTGAATTCTTTTCTACCTTACCGGTGAACTGTACACATAACACACACACACACGCGCGCGCGTGATGTTTACACATTACCATGATAGTTCTAATTGTATTCACTCGTATTATTTTTACAATTTTGTTGTCAAATTGAATCATATTAAAACATTGTATTTAATTATTTTCATTTCAATAGATTTTCTTTATCTTATCCATTGTTACCTACTGTTTATTTGTTTGAACATTGAATAGCCAATTATTTATATAAACCTTAATTAATTAAAATCTATTGTGTTTTTGTAATTTAAAATATTGAGAATAAAATATGTGTGACCGTTAACACTTCAGATGATAAACTATTTTGGATAAGTACTGTTTTAATAATTTATTTGCTTGTGCATTTGACTGCTAGGAAAATACAGTGGAATCCTGATTTTACACTTTTCCGGGGACTGAGCTTGTGAAAGTGTAAAATTGGCGAATGTGTTCATTGAGGGACGATTGTAGGACAGTGTGATATGGAGCATTGCAGAAAATATGTTTATTGAAGGGAAACATATATTGTAGGTAATTTTAGTACCGGATTGAATGCAATTGAAATAGAATAGATAATTTTTAGTTGTTTTAGTATTTCACATATATTTGATACATAATATATTGTATGTTCTATTGAACACAATATATATGTTACATAGAAGAAACAGTTGAGTAATGAGATTAGTCTATAAGCAATCCAGGCTTATCCCAAAAGTTATTCCTTCAAAGCAATATTTTTATTGAAATTATTTCTTCCAGGTACCTGTATCATTGGTACGTAATGATGGCATAATTTACGCCACCGGGTTGACGTTTACGTACACCCCTGAACCCGGCCCTCGACCGCACTGCGCTCCAGTGGACGACGTGATGCGTCCCGACGTGCCCCTCCCCGGATGGACTCAGCAGGGGGGACTACGATAGGGAAAATGGTGATCTGACAGTCTGTGGTATGATTGACCAAGCATTGAAAATGGTTCAATTATCTTTACCAGATCAACTCATGTTATCTCTTAGTTTCCACAATGTAAAAGGGTATATACACTAGTGACTTTAAAAATATATCAAACTAAGAAAATTTGCTTAAGCTATGAAAATTAAATTAACTTTAGTAGATTCCATGTACGCAGATACAATGAAATTGCGAACACAACATTTGCAAAGTTATTTGGAAGGAAACCTGTAATTGTATTGTCAAAACAGTAAGTTGTCTGTTTAAATAATGGTTCCCACGAAAAATTTAATCATAGATACGAGGATGTGGCTTTTTATGTCCACGTAAAAAACTGTTGGTCATCACATGATTTTGTCCCTTTTTTGATTCATTAGATTGCTTATTTTTTTAAACCTTCAAATATACTATTTTAGATATTTAAATTATAGTTTTCAAGATCTCATTTGTATGAAAACTTTTAATATCCATATAATTATTAAAATAAAATGTTTTAAAATATACTGCAAAATTTAAAAAAGTTATTAATTATTTGGAGTGCTGGTTTTAGTAAATTACTAAAGCTTTATTGCGTTTCATTTAATGTTGATTTTTTTTCTTACTGCGTCGTTTAATTTCAGTTAGACATTATTTTCCCAGGCGTGTCGATGAACCCGAGAGATTGTACTCGTTGTAGTTAAACAGTTGGTGCGAGGTGATATCACAAACATAGTTGATCTGGTAAATATTTTCTGTTTTGCCACATCGAATGCAGAATTAATTTATTAAATGTCCTTTTGCGCATCACAGAGATAACGTTTAAACATTGTACATAGTCACTTTATAATGTAATGTAATATATCGCATCGGTATTGGTTCTACAATTCTTTGCTACAGAAATAATGATGAAATGTGTATTAGGTACCTACACATTATTATATTGATCTGCTTTGTGCCACTTTTATAATCCTTAAGGTTCAAATTGTGCTTTTATGTTTGTAAATCTACAAAGAATATTAGAATTTGAGTCAGTCATTAATAAAAATGAACTTTTATGATTTTTTGCAATTTAAATACTTTTTGATGGAAATTGTTTGAGATTGCAATGAAAATAATTTAGTATTTTTAGATTTACTTTATTTATTTACACACAAATAATTGTGTATGTCCTTTAGCAATTACGATAGATGCTGGCCGGTCTTTTTGTCTTAAGCATTTCCGGCTCCGTGGCCTCCGACTGATACGCCATCTTATTGAATAAAGCATTTTGAGATTCCTCATTGAATTTTTTGCTCATATTGTCACTTGTATCGCGCGCTTTGTTAAGAAAGAAACAAACATGATCACCGCTGCCCATCTTCGCTGTGAGAGTTTCATTGCATTTGACTGAAATTGTATTTGTAAGCTGAACATGATGTATACGTATGTTAGAAATATATTCATATTCAGAGCATCCTTAGTCCTTTTCTTAGTAATTTCCCTCGCAGTCACCTAGATATTGTTTCGCGATGGATAAATTAAAAAGCTGTTCAACAAAAACATTATAAAAATACGTAGTGGAGAAGATTAGTATTTTGTTCTCAGAAAATGAGCGTAGCCAAAGTATTGCAGCATAGAGCATTATACACTCTTTGTTGACCTAATGAACGGCAAAAGGCCATCCTATTTTATCCGATAGCATTTTAGCCATTATAATTTCACAATTCTCAATATATTTAATGTACTGTTAAGTGTGTAATAATGAACTACATAAGAGTGATGTTTAAAGTAAGGTGTTTTGTGTATATTGTTTTGTCATAAGGAATGGGGAGGGGGATACCCAAAGGTAGGTTTGTACAAAGAATACATTTGTTATAATATCTAAGATTTTTATTTGATTTTCACATTAAATACATAAAAATATCAGAATTTTACGCATCTGTACAATTTGACTTTGTAAGCGCTCTAAACATTCCCGTAAATATTGACGCACATACTGGGTACATTTTTCAGATCTTCAGTAAGGATATTTGTAAACGTTACATGACATAAGAACAACTACCTTTTAGAAATAAGAAATATTTAAATTTAAAAAATACGAAGATATATTAGTCCAAATCTGCTTCACCGATGATGTAAAATAATATATGTATATATACATAGTGTACAAATATATCTATTTAATACATTTAAATGTAATAGCACAAAGCGAAGCATATAGAAGATTATTTTAATCATTAACAATATGTATATAATTTATATAAATCAACTAGAACCTAATGTCTGCAATCTGTGTGAAGCTGCGCTTTGCGGCCCTCGGTTCATCGCTTTGCAGCTCGCAACACCTTTTCCTTTACAATTAAGAAAATCAATGAAGTATTTTAATGAAGATTTACATTATAACTTTAGGTGAAGTGATGTGGTTGTGTGCATGAAACGGTCTTGTTTTGACTGTGGGAACAGCCAGAAACAATGGACTCATTAGTGAACATATAAATATATTAATACACACCTGAGAACTCAGGCCGGCTATATACACTCGGTTTCATGAATAAATTACATAAAATCAGTGTTCTCACCAACTCTGGGGTGAATATAATTACAGACCAAAGCATCTCGGCAGAATATGTTCTCCTCAGGTTTGATAGATTATTTTTTTACCTTTGTAAAATCTATTATTTAATCGATAACATATTATGCGTGTAATCTCTTGAGAATAATTAATGTAAATAGTTTTTATCCACGTTGTATTCAATTTTATAATCGTAATATTTAATGACAAAAAGATTACAACTATGAGTGTGATTCGTGTCATATCGAATGTCATATTGACATTTAGATATTTTAAATTTAATAAAAAAATATTTGCAAAGATTTCGCAAGCGCTACAAACAATGTTCTGTCTATGCTTTTATATTTTTAAGATGTTCCGCTTATGTTTGTGTTCATGAGCATGTTTTGATGTCTTTTTCTTTTGAAATACAACAAAATTACAATCATAAATCTGTTTTCATTTCGTATGTGTGTGTAACAACCATCCATTTGTATTGTGAAAAAATATGATGGGAATTCTTGGTCGAGATAACATTCCTGGCAGTAATGATTGCACGGGTAACTTCCTGCCTCGCCAGAATACAATGGGGCAGAGCAGCGGCCAGATTACTCGGAGGCAAGTGTGAGAGATTCTAATTAAGCGACCCGTGGGAACTTCCCACGATATTCTAGATATCGCGTCACCATTATTGGAGCGCCGACTTTTACCGTTTGCTTCCAAGATTCTTCTTTTGAGATTTGCTTCTTAAATAGGGTTTGCGTCCTAACATGAAACACTACATTCTACCTTAAACTCAACTATTGACTGAATCTTCATAAATATTCCTAAACAATTAACATAAGGAATGTGTCAAACCTTTACAAGATTATAAACTTAGAAAATCAATCGCTAAAATAAATATCTTCCTAGAAACAAATTGTTAATAAACATTTTTATGTATAAAAATATAATTTCAAAGTAAAAAATCTTTTCGTAACAACTCTTAATAAATTACAAGACATGACCGATTCAATTTTATTACCACTTTTTTCATTCATTGCCAACCATTCCATAAGTATAATTCAGATGGTTTTTTTTATTTGGCAATACTAACTACATAACAAAATGAAATGATTCAGTATGCCTATTATATAAGCAATTTTTCAGGGAAAAAATGTTTATTTCATGACTTTTTTTTCTTTTTCAATTGAAAAATATCAACTGTTTTCTATTTTATGTGTAGGCCACTTGTCCAAATATCTTACACGCTTGATAAAAATATTTTTGGATGCATAATTGTCATGCGATCTTTATTTCATCATTGTCTTGTTACATTTTTATACTCTTTGTTAATTTAGTCTAATTTCCTCATTGCATAATATTGTCACACTTCATTCAACCCAAACCGTCTTTAATTACCCAAGTATGTAAAGATTTCTTTACCAAAAGTAGGAAATAAATGCCACAGCGTATTAAATATATATTCTTTTGTTTAAAACGCATAATATATTACTTCAAAGTATTTTATAATTTTAATTACATTCATGTTTAACATTGAGCCCTGGATATTTTTAAAATCGTATTTTCTCACGCCAAAAAGAAAAAAATTGAGACTGTAATTAATATTTATGTTTACAATAATTTCATTTATTTACATTACATTAATTTATGTGTAATTATTTCATTTATTATCCAATTTCTTTGTAAACTTACAAACCATTAAAAATAACAGAATAATTTTAACTGTCTTATTTTGTGACAACCATGTCGATCTAAATTTCCGGTACAGCTATTATCCCACGCTGGGTAATGGTACAATCATAAATATACTCTACTTTCTAAAAAAACATGACTCAACTGTTCTTTCTTCAACAGTCATTTCAATATTTTATACAAGACAATGTAGCGCGGAGCCTCCAAATAATATAATTCCTTCAAATATGGCGACTTGTCTTTTTCGTTGGTGAGATTTTATCACTTCACCCGGAGAGTCCGCTGCTTATTCATATTGGTCAGCATCAGAGAGATGTACGAGGTGAGCAGGTCGTCCATCTTGTAGCCTAGTGAGGTTTCGCAGAGCAGTTTAGATCCTCTCACCAGGTTTCCGATCGTCATGTGGAAGTACGTGTTTCCCGACGACCAGTTGGAGATTCGAGTAAATGGGTGGGTAACGAGAATATCCTGTAACAACATTGTTTACTAAATAATCTGTATAATATTATTTAAAACAAATGAAAAAAAAGCACTCAAAAAGATACACGGAAAAAATATATCTAATGGAAAAAAATAGTCATCACCGAGAATTGCACCCGGAACATTTTATTACCAGTGAGACATTTATTGTGTTTTAATTATCAAAAAACTATGTTCTAAAAAACTTCACAAATAATATTAGATTTTTTAAAAATTAATATACATAGTTTATTTTACGATAAAATTGAGCTTCCCAGATGTCGACTACTGTAAAGCTTACAAATCATAAATAATAGGATAGGAACATAATATTTTATTTTGTAAAAACAGAGATATGCATGTATAACAAATTTTGTATGTGTATATATATATAAATATACCAAAAATAATTTGAATTTAAGCTACAATGCTTCATTTAACAGCGGTGACCAGGTGATTGGTGTTCAATGCTTGTTCCTGGAAACCAGAAAGTTAGACCTGTTTTTTATAGTACAAGTGCGCAGCTTGTTTTTCAAGCAATATAATGGTGTATCGCATTTTATTTAAACAAGGTAACCTGTGGTTCCCATGAGTCCATAAAATTGAATTGATTTGAAAGATATATTCAATAAACTTTTTAAACAATAAAATTCATTAATTTTGAAAGTGTCATGTTTGTATTTGATATTTAGATTATTTTTAAAGTGAGCATAAAATCAAGAAAACAGATAAAAATCATCTATTTTTATTTGACTATTATATAAATGACTTGCACCTAGTATTATTCATAATTGCAACAATATGTAGAACTTTTACGTTGGTGATTTGTCTTCTTCAGACACTTTGCTAATATACACACTGAAGTAGGAAAGTGTTGATCTGCATCCTTTTTAGCGTTTTATTAAATAGATTAATATATATTTTCCATTGAATTTTGAATTTTTTAACTTTTTGTCATTAAAAAATTTGAAGATCAGGATGAAACTGGGATTAACAAAGCCAGTATTGTTGTTGTAGTTGTGCCATCTTCACAGTTACACCAGAGGTTACCCGGTGCGTATTTATTTATACATCAAGTTAATAAGAGGATTCCTACATTGTTCACCAAGACTAATCTCATTTTAAGTGGAGGGTATTATACAGAATGAAACCAATTCAAATGTATCAAAAAAGAATCATTACCTACTGAATGATTATAGAATAATATATGTATTAATAAAAAACCATGTTCTGTAGTAGAACAGTGACAATATCGCTATTAAAATGTTAAATTTCTATAAATGGCGCCTAAAATTTTTTTTATTGGTGAAAATGATTTTAATAATTCCAGGTAAAATGGACTAAACATGTTCCTGTCTATTCATTTTCTTATATTACAAAATATGTAGTGGAATGCCGCGACAGTGGGTCCTTTTAAGCCTCAGCACAGAGATATGGATCAGTAAGAATTTGTTTGAATTTTAATCAGAGGTGAACATGTTAATGTACATTTGTAAATTATATGTGATGAGGAAGGTCACATCTATAGAAGAGAATATATTTATGTTAAACAAATTTGTTTAAAAAAAATTGATTATCATTAAAAAAATTTTTTAAGGTATCCCTAATATGTTGCCCTATCACGTTTTGTTATTTTTCTGAAACTTTAATTATATAAAATGTTTCATCTGGGTGTGCGATTCAATATATTTTAAATAAAAATTATAGCTCATTATTATTATCAATATTTTTATACATATATATATTAACATTTTTATTTTTTTACTATTTTCAAATCCGTCTGAGCATCTATGTTTGGTTAATGTTCCACAGATGGCAATCTCTTTTTTATTTATTGTATTTTTAAATAAATGTCATCTTATTAAACGTGAAAGAATTTGTTTAATATTTTATTAACATTCAATGAAATCATACCAATACTTACAAGTATTCTTATTTTTCAATTTTATTCAACTTTAAAAAAATCTACTTCACCGGGAACCAATGTTATAGACATCTATATTTGTAAACTGAAACAAATCTAAAGAAATCTATTTTATCCTTTACAATCTACCAGCACTTGTTATATTCCGACCTATCAAATTAGATTCAATTTATAGTTAAATTCATACCTACATATTCTTATTATGTTAGTTTCAAAAGAACTGTTGAGAATAAAATCTTCCCTTAAAACAAAACGTTTGTATTAACCAAGAACAAATTACATATATAGATTATAAAAGGCCTGAAGTCACTGTGTTTTGGGTTTCGGTTGTAGGAAGTTCTTCCTAAATAGATAAATAATTTTCTCTTGCAAAGCGTATAAAGGATATACTTCTCCTTTAAATTCGACGCTACGCCAGTGTGAGAAACATAATTCGCTATCTAAAATCTAAATATGTACCATTAACTGATTTTTTATCTGATAGCTTCCAGTACCGAATCAAACTTAAATTTCTTAAGTTCAAAACTCAGCTTAGCAGTCTAGGAAGCTGTTTCATCACCAGGTCTGATCAGCATCACTAAAAGGATTAAATTAGTAATATAATACATAATACTCTTCGAAAATATTTATGATTTATTACCTTTTCTCACATAAATACAAGAATATTTGAAAATCTAACTACAAAATCAAGAGAGCAAAGCAGAGCACTTCTCGAGGTCTTAACCGTTGAATAAATTTATCCAGTGGATAGTACATGATGTAGTCAACATCAAGTATAGTTTACAGAGCAACAAAGGAAATTATATAAACAAATAGACTAATAATAATAAAATATATATGTATTGGTCAACATTTTTAAAAATAGATCTACTTAATTTTCAATACTGTTCAAAATTGGTTTTTATTCTTGTTAATAATAGTAATCTACTGATGGACCCATATTGATGATCCTGATATGTATAATGTATATCAAATTTCAAAGTCTGTTGAATTAGTATTCTTTAATAAATATTATTCAGTTCTTAAGCCAGCTAGCTATCTAATAACGCAAAGATAATAAAATATGTTGTGTCATAATGTGTTTCTTTAAAGTTATGAAAGTTGATCACGCAATCACAAAGAAATATTGCTTTATTTATTGATGGGAAAAAATGAAATCACGTATCACTCTTGGTTATCTGGACTGCAATTTAACCAGGGCAGTAGGAAAAAATTTAAATTTTTTAGATAACTTTTTGAAATATTATTTTAAATGTAAAAATAATTTTTCATTCAATTACATAATATATATCTATCAGATATTTATTAATATGTACTATGTGATGGAAAATAAAATTAATGAAATTGTGAATAAAACATTGGTAATTATTATTCGGTTTCAGTGTTTACTTTTGGTAAAAGCGGGCAGGCATATCTCAAATTGTAAAAATTATGCATGCACAGCGTTGATTTATGATTTTGTTATTGACTTATTTGACCCTTTATAAGGTAAAGGCTGAAAATAGTTAATACATTAACCACTACTATTATGGTCTATAATTTCAAATCTACCTATAGTAATGTTACCTGTAATATCTCAATACTTTCTTGAGAATGTTCATTGTTTAATATATTAGAGTTACTGCCTGGAAATTAACTTTTTTGTTGTTACATTGATCACGGGGTTCGAACGCACTATCAATATCGAATGCGTAAAATATGAATATCAATATGGAGAAAAATTTTGAAGGATTGAATAACACTGTTTGAATTAGAATAAACTTTGGGTTTCAATTCGCACTATTTTTGTAACATTGTATGTTTATTTATTTGATACAAATTGATTCCCAAAAAAGACAAAATTTTAGTTATTCTGAAGTACTAATGAATATTTTTATTATCAAATTTTCTTTATTCAGTTCGGAAATCCAAAAAAAAAAATTCCCTTAGTAATGGTTAATTACTGTGTATATTTTATATTCTTAATTTCGTATTTTTGTCTCACTTAGCTGTGTACACTAGTAAGAAGGGTTTTAATTTTTTTTTAAGATTATTATGTGTTTTTATATCCAGGCCAATTTTTTTCGGATAATCGAGAGTCTACTGTATTAAACTATTCAACCAACGACAAAAAATATGTATTGTTGGTTTTTTTGGCTATTTTGTGCATACTGACATAATTAGGCTGAATGCAATATTTCTGGCAAATATTTAAAAATAAGAGAAAAGTAATGTGTACCTTTGTTTGAGGATGTATCAAGCTCACACCGTGTTTATTGATAGCAATGAGGAGCATCTCTGGAAAATTGGGCTCTGTGGTCTGCTTCACCTCGAAGAATGCCGATCCGAACGTTGGCCAGCGATATATAACCTTGAGGAATGTGATTTTGGCCTCTTCGGGAGACATCCCGGCCCCCTGGTTGTAGGCGGCAACGATCGCTCGTTTCCAGTCTGCGGAACTCTGGATCTTTATCAAGTCGGATGGCACCAGTTCTCGGAGCATTTGTCTAGAATAAGGATAATGTAAAGAATACATCTATAAGACATTAATGGCAAAATAATATAAAATGTCAAATATTGCCAAGAAAAATCTGCAATATAGTCAAAGATATAGTTTAAAAAAATATGAAAAGTTTAATTATAATTTGTAAATAATGAATAACTCCACGGGAGATCTCCAAGTATTACAAACTAACCAGAATGGTTAATACATATATGGTCTTGACTAACTAAACACAATAAGCCAAAATACATGATCATTAGTAAACAAACAAAATTGATGATGGCCTGTAAATACTCTGCAAAAGATAGAGAAAATAGTCTAACTTGGATGCAAAGTAAATAAAAACTGGGACCCTACAATGGAAATTAAATGTCATATTGAGCTGCATTCTTCGGCATGAAGATAATTGACAATTACTAGAAAAAAATTACTAAGAATTTTTTTATCAATCGAATCCTGCTCTCTGGCAGTATTGATATCTAACATTGATAATGATAGCGTGCAATACATACGGTATAGCTTGCAGCTCCTGCTTGTTTTCTCCCCAGCGAGCCCTGTAGGCCAACGCTGCTAGGCGGGCGGCCTCCTCCCTGGTGCAGCGATGGTAACCTCGCAGCAGCTTGGGCAGCTCCTGGTGGAAGTGGAAGATCAGATCGGCGGCCTTGTCCTTGCCTGGCACTGTGTTAGTCCACAATTTCTTCATGAAGAATACCTAATGATAAAGTGTTAATTCATTATTAATATTAATGTGAGATATTCTCATTATGTCCATACATTTTTATTAATACAGCAAACTTTTGATTTGCAGACATTTATATTGTGAATGTGTGTTCATGTGTGCACCGGTGATGAACACTGAAATGTGAAAGCAGATAAATTAAAAACTGATACATGCAGAATTGCATAGATTAGACACTAGAACTTTCATTCAGACAGCTTGACAAATAAGTCACAAATGTTGAAATTAATTTTCTCAGTGCATGGAATGAAATACTACATTTTTAAATATGTTTACTTGCTGATAGTTACTGTGTTTTATCATGTATGTATGTATTTAGTTAAATACTTTCCTTGCTCTGCGCTCACTACCAGGTTCATTCTCCAAAAAACCCAGCTGTGCGCATGCGTCTGGTGCATTTTATTTTATTATATTTATTTGCTTATATTATAACACGTCTCAGCATGGAGATATAGGTTAGTAAGAATTCAGGTTGGTTTCAATGGAATTTAAAATCAGTCGTTCTGATTGTCATACAAAATTGTTGCGACAAACACATGTTTTTTATTAAGTATTTTTTATTAAGTAATGGGCTTTCTCTAATTTTTAAAAATCATTAGTCTGTGTATGTTTTGCAATCCCGAGAAAAGTGATTCAGTGAGGAAAAGTGAGTTCATGAAGACAATCATGAGGGACTGACGAAAAAAGAATTCAACTAAGTTTGATCACAGCTATTGATAGGTAAGGAAAATATATCAAGTTAAGACGTTTTCAAAATACATTGTAAAATTACAATATATATTTTCATTCATTCATACTACAGAATTCACCATCATACCAAATCATAATATTTCTATGTAGTCAGTTTGATGTGGGTTATGAAGCCAGACATCAACACCAACATCAGGACTCCATTCAGACTATTTTAGAACAATATGGATTGGAAAGGTAAAAACAAGAAACATAGGTGGAAAATATTAATTTAGCCTAGGTCTAAACTGAGAATGCTTGGTGGGTTGCTGCCCATATAATTATTACATGATAACAAATGCACACCTGATAGGTGAATTGTGGGGTAGCACCATCCCTTGTTGGCCTCGCTTTCTTTATCCAATCGGTTAAATGTCTTACAAAGTCAAAGAAGAAATCTCCTTCAGGCACTGATATCACTTTATCGGCAATTTTCACAAACAAACTGAAACCTTCACTAGATCGTAAGTTTAGTCTCTGGGAAATATTGTGACAGAAGTCTTTCGCTCTCGTTGAAGAATCTACCTCAAACGCTTCATCTGTATCGTCCGGAAAATATACTTTGTGAAATATTTGCGTGGTTTTATGTTGAATAGCTTCTACTTCAACTTGGTGTGGGGGGTATTTCCTTTGTCCGTTTCTCAGGGTCTTTTGTAACCTCTGCAAGGAATCTTGTGATATGGGATGTCTTCTAGTTCTTAGAAATAATGTTAATTCTCGGAGTAAAGTCTGACTACAGGCGAACAGGCCAGTAGCTAGCCACATCAGCTCCCACCCTCTCTCTTCTGACATACGATTACGGTTGTCAGTGAGTTGTTTCATTATCTGGCAATATATTTCATCCCTCAAGATTTCATGTTTCAATGGCCCATCGAAAATATGATCTGTATACTCGTTCCCTATCCTCGGCCGCTTAGAGGGCAGGTCACCCATGTATTTCAGAATGGCTGCAAAAGCGAAGCACGCTTCTTCGGCCAGTTCTTCTTTCGATATTAATTTCTTTAATAATGGTTGCTTAATGGGATCTCTAGAATGTCTCCATAGATCTTCTGGTCCTCCCCTACGAGCTGTCGTTAATGTCAGTGCCTTGGAGACTGTTCTTTTAGGAGGAACTCTAAAGTGATCTAATCCATATTCTGCTAGAGTGTGCGGTCTATCTCTAGGCTCTGTGCCATTGATTACGGCTGCTGATAACCTTCGCCCGTGCGATGCTGCTTCCAGACTAAACAGAGCTAAGACATCGGGTGGAGGTTTAGATAAAGCCGGAAGGACATAAACAGTTTCAGCGGGGAAATCTCCCCTTTCCACTGTCCTCTCACAACGTCCTATGCACCACCCGTTGTTAAGAACTGTTTCACCGGTACTGTCTTCTTCCAGAATAATCAAGTCACCTTTGAGGAAAGTGAGGAAGCTAGATCCTTCTCCAGGGGCCTTATAATCTTGAAGAGCGATGACAAACTTGGAACGCTTCTTCAATCCCTCTAAAAAGTAAACAACTAAGTCCCGTATGTCTTCAGCATTGGGGCTCTGGAATGTAAACTCTTCGCCCCTCACTGTTGCGAGACTGAAGGTTTGTGTGAATACTTTATTGGTTTTTTGGCTTGAGACTGTTGTGATTTCTGGGAAAGATAACTCCAGCAACACCTGTTCTTGGTCATCAACCACATAAACTCCTGTCCAGTTGACCGCAATGATCACATCATTTTTAGGTAAATTAGGTCCCGAGTTACGGTATGCTTCATAAAATCTAGAGAACAATAAAGGCCACTTGAATTTAGCATAACTAACAACATCTTCTTTAACTCGAAGAGCGGGAACTTTTTCCTTTAGATAATAACTTTTCTTGTACGCTTGCACAACTAAAGCTCCCCACCGGTCCACTGCCTTTTCTACACCAGTCAGACAATAATCTGGGATATAGTTTGGTAGCAATGTGTAGAGGCGTTCCGTGTTCATGTCTAAAGCATACTCTATAAAGTACTGTTGTGCGGCAATCATCGCAAGATCTTCTTCCTTATCACAGCGATATTCTCCAAACTTCACGCCTCTCACTACTTGCTGGTAGATGAGATTCGTTGCCACTTGATCTTCTGTAGGTTCATGCCACGGAGCGAATATTTCTTTCCTGAAGAATAGTCTCCAGGGAGCGTTTCTTTCCTGAGCACCTTGCTCTTTGGCATATTGCTCACATTGCGAGATTGCGTCCATTACATGATCACCACCACTACCTAGAGAACTGACTTTATCAAACAATGCTATATACAGCGAGAAACCAAACTGATCACGCAATCCTATTTTTTCTGATAACTGATTACATAATTCTCTGGCTGTGGTGGCTGAATCAGCCAATAAAGTTTTGGTATTACCGTCCATGAATGTTATCGGGAGCATTATTGGTTTTTTTGACTTGGTCGCCTGTAACTCTAACCATGAAGGTGGTTGATTTCTAGTTCCGTTGTTGAAAGTACGCTTGAGGCGGTCTTCACAGTAAGGAGCATAGCCCGGTGGACCCTCTCTGATGAATGCGCGGAGATAATTCACAAACTTTTCACTCGGTGCAAAGCACCCTACGCACAAGGACAGCAGTATCCAGCCTCTTGCGTGAGATGATTTTGAGGGATTATTAGACAGCTGTTTACATATTTGGCAGTATATTTCATCTCGTAGCTCAGCTCTGAGTATTCCATGGCCAATAATAAAGTGTAGCTTTTCAAGGTTTGATGTTGGACGAGATTCTAACCATGATTGGTAGCTGTCTGCAGTGTACTCTTCATCCTGTAAACAAAAATTGTTTTGTTGAAACATATTTTTATATACAAATGATGTTTTGTTAAACCTATGTCAAAAATTAGAAACATTTCTCACAGTTGTCATCATTTTCAGGTTGTAGGTAAAATAATGTTTTGACATCATTCATTTACAAATAAAAAGTTTGTTTGTACCTGTAAACGTCTCCTAACGTCTTCACCCAACTTATTCTTCCTCTTGAGAGTAAGGGAAACCAATTTGTGCCGGATGGACCTCGGTTTCTGCTTATTGAGAAAAGCTTCGGGATCCAAACCCATCATCTGCGCTTCTTGAAACTCCTTGGATCTAATGAAGTTCCTACCCAGGGTGGCTGTCACTTTCGACATGACAGATGTGTTGTCTCTGTCCATCGTGTGGTAGCGGGGTTCAGGCAGATCGCCAGTGAAGCGGAGTATTGTGATCCATAATGCTTGAGCAGCCTGAAAAGGATACATCTTTAAGTCAACTTGTTACAATGAATTATCATCATCTTCACATAAGTTATATTACATACATTCAGAATCTTCTATTCAGAGTATTCTATATTCACAGAGATCAGAGAGTATGATCTATATTTAAACAACTGATACAAGTCACATTCAACTTACCAGTTGATCACCCTGTGTATGTAACGGCAGAAGGGGATGTTTCAGCGGTTTCCTAGAGTACTGGTGCGTGATATTTCCTTGGAAGTACGTGGCGGCAAACTTCTGGAACTTGAACTCTGACAGATCTTCTTCATCTTCAGAAGCTGTCTGCATCGGGGTTATCATCTGAAATATTATTAATGATTTAAAATTATTAATTTAAAAAAGTTAATTAACCCAGTAATAAGTAAATAAATATGTATGTAGTAACTATACACAACAAAGCCTTTTGATATACTGCATGATGATCTCACTCAAGTGAAACTAAAATATATGTTTTTTCCTCGTAATTTGAGATATTGTAATAATAAACATGTAAAATCATATATAATATGCTGAATTGAATTGTAAGATGAACTTTAGGATACTGTTAATATTGCTGTCTTAAATTAAGTTCAGGCATGCGTCTAATCAAATTTTAATTGAGCTCAGTCAGCAAGTTTGTCGCTTACTTATCCAAAAAAACACCTTTGCAATTTTTCAAATTGCGTATCAAGCACGCTGCATTCAATAAAATGACAAATCAATCAAAGAAAAAGGTCAAATGAATTATTTTTATGTTTGATTTTGATTTTTGTTTAATGTATGCAAGGAAAGTGACCTTATTATGAATGTTAACAAGTCGAAAGTGATAGTATTCAAGAAGGAGGAAAGCAAGACACCGTGCTAAATACTTGGAGGTAATGAATGTTTGGAACGAGTAGATGAGTTTGTGTATTTGGGAAGTATGTTTGATAGAAATGGAAAGGCTGAGAAAGAAAGGAGGATGACTGCAGGAAATAAAGTGAACAGCACTTTGAATGGAATTATAGCTAATGGGAACTTGTTAACCGAGGCAAAACTAGCAGTACACAATGGAATGAAAGTAGACTGAATGCAATGGAAATGAGATCGCTTAGGCGTATGCGTGGCATATCCATTTATGACAGAGTAAAGAATGAAGAAATAAGGAAAGAGTGTAAAGCTGATCTTAATATAGTGAGTAAGATTAAGAAAGGATTACTCAGGTGGTTTGGTCATACGGAACGGATGAATGGGGAGAGAATGGTAAGGAAGATATATAACGCAAGTGTTGATGGTACTAGAAATAGAGGATGTCCGCGGAAGACTTAGCACGACCAGGTAAACCAGATACTGGATGATTCTGTTAGAAATAATGAGTATGGATGAGACGAGAACTGTGTCAGGACAGAAGAGTGTGGCACTCTATCCTCTCTGCCTACCCCCGCAGAGAAACAGTATGATGGTAAGTTAGTTGATTTTGGTCAGTTGAATATTATGAGTAATTGTGGTCTACTTTCATAAAATATATTTATTTTGTGTGTTTATTTTCACAGGTAAATATGTATGTATATAATTTCAGACTAATGAAATATGCTACTTAATTAATATGCTTTATGCTGGTGAGGGTACAAACTTGCTTGTGGACACTACAATTGGTTTAAACTATCGGGGCACGCGTGAACACAAAATATAGTTATAAGTCATATTGGTGAACAATAAGTGTTCACACATTGTTAAAAAAAATTTGCTATTAATTAAATACAATTTAAACACATAACATATCTTTGTTTTTTGTACAAAGTTTTTTGAAGTACAATGGATCCTCAATATTCATCATTAACCTGTTCCCGAGGGAAGGATGAATAACAAACAATTTTTTCGCAAAGGAATTAACTAAAAATGGTTTAATCTGTTCCCAGCCCCGAATTATGCTATCTATTCTATTCTAATCACTTCTTTCACTCGAAAATCGATCTCGGAAACCATCGCAAAAAAATGTTTAATTACGTATTAACCACCGCTTATTAACACTTTATCATTATGACCGAGATTTACTCATCACTGTACAAAATTTACAACAATAAACAAAGGAGTCAACTCTAAAATTAACCAAAATATAAAATCTTAAATTCAATAGAAAAAAAACACTGGTTCCAAAACACAATGCTCAATTATTTCTTTAAAAAATAGCTGCAAAAATTCCTAAATATTAAAAAAAAAGTAGTAAACAAGAGTTAATTGAATCACCATCTTATATCAACTTTTCGGATGAATATTTAATTACATATTAAATATTCGTCTGAATATTTAATATATAATAAACAAAAATTTCAAAGAAAAAACAGGAGGAATATCAACATGGACGAATATTGAAGGTCCACTATATTAAATTAAAGATTGTATATTTGTTATTAAACGAACCTCTTGCTGATCTGCTCTCGGTTGAGGAAGATCATTGAAAACTGACGTTTCCCTCGGGGCTGGAGCTTCACTGCTGGAGTCAGGAAGAAAGTCAAACATGGCCTCCACCAGCTTAGAGTCATCAACTGGTTCATCCTGCTTCCTGGCAGCGTCTTGGATGATGTTCTTTTTGACCTCCACCTGCCGCCGCTCCTCGATGGCCAGCTCGGCTTCTTTGCGCTCCAACTCGTGCATACGATCCTAAAATATTCAAGATTAACACAATTAGATTAAAGTTGGGTTTTTATGTTGAGGGGGAAAACTTTGAAAATGTAGGCAAAATGATTATTATTTTAACATTCTCACATAATCCTCTCAGGCATCAACTGTTACGCAATATTCCTAAACTAAAAGTTCAAATAGTAGCTTGTTGGTGTAGTGGTTAAGATGCTGGTCTAGTGATCTAGTAGTCAGGGATTCACGCCTCGTTTCAGGATACCAGCAAGTTAGTCCTATTTTCATAATACAAGCATTTAGCTTAGTTTGAAAATAGTAAGAATATTGATGTGACATGTATTCCGTGTACGCATCTATATTATTTTTAACAAAAGAAATAATATTTCTATTATTAAATCATAATTTTCTTGGTTAGATTGTCGGTAGCCTGGATTTTTGGGCGCAGTCTCTCTGAAAGAATCTTTATTCGGTGACCACATAAATGAGACACCTTAGGAGTAGCAGGAGTAAAATTAATAAATGTGGCTTTTCAAATATATGAATTTCTAAAACATAGATTTGACTAATGTTTATAAATACCAGTAATAACCGTGGTAAAAATACATTTTTGGGGGGAAGCGAGGACTAAAAAAATTAAAGTCTTTCTTTACATGTTAAAATAAAGTTGTAGGAATAAATTTTTTATGAACACACTACTGCATCCTTATTATTTAGTTGACGAACAATGTTTGGATCAAGATGTGCAAATAAAAAATCTTTTGTGCAATTTTAGGGACCAATGCTTTTATTTGTATGCTGGGGAAGAAGATAAGAAAAATATTACCATACCAGTATAGGGCTACTGGTAGGGCATGGGTTGACTATATTACTAAAGAAGATATATTAAGCAATGAAAAATATTATCTTTATAATATTTGAGTATGTCCAAGAACACACCATTACTGGATTTTTACCTCCAAAGGGTAGAATTGGTGAACATTGTGTAAAGTGACCACTTAAGCCAGCCGAAGACAGATCGTAATCCCTGTAATACCCATGCTTCCATACTTCCCATATAATATAATTTAAATAGCTTCGTCTCTATGAGATATCTATAATTTGTCTTAAAAATATTATCATTTACAACTTATTATGCAGGGGAAGATAGAAGGTAGCAGAGCCGTAGAAAGATATTATCTTGGCCGCGTAAGAAAGTGGCTCAATGTCCGAAATGTTTGTGATCTTTTACAGAATGATAAATCAACATACTGCAACATGGTCGCTAACCTTCGATAGAAGGTGGCACATGAAGTAGATGTCTTGTTAAAATTTGTGTGCGCACTATATTTTTTTATGTGTGCTATGATGCCAAAATGTGTGTGCGCATTTATTCGCTTACCTTAGAAGGAACATTACTGATGAGATAAAGAACGACCCAGAATATGTGATATCTAGAGAATGATTAATAATAAATATACTTACCCTATAGTTCTGTTCTGCAATCTCTTTAGCCCTAGTGTTTCCTTGGTGCTTGAGCCGCTGTTCTTCCTGCCTGCGCATGCGCAGCGCTTCTCGGTGCTGTGTGACCTCGACCTTGAGTCGCTTGTATTTGCGCATTGCAATGAGGCGCCTCACGTGAGCTTGGATCTTTACAATCGCCCACATTTTGTGGCCATATGACCGACGAACGAGATAACCCCGGGCCGCGGCCTAGAAATTGAAAACTACTTTTAAGTAAAGATTAAACAATACAAAACATTTTGTTACTCTGAATTAGATTACTACTAGACACTAATGCATATATTTGATGTCATTGGATTTAATTTTTTTAACAGTGTACACAATGCTATAAAATATTACAATAAAATTATTTCATATAATGTTAATAATGGGCAAATTAATGTGTATTCCTTTTAACAGATATATTAATTCTCATGTTTAAAAAGAAGCATTGTCATTACAATGTTAAAGTGCATCCAGAAGCTTTAGAGAGAAAATAAAAAATAAAGAAGAGTCAGTGATAGATAGCTACATTTGATAGTTATATTTATAAAATCAATATCTTATAATTCACCTCCATCTTAAAATCTCTAGGTAGGGCATTATATATTTGACTCTTTGATAGGAGAAATTATGCTGAGCTATACTGGTGTTCAATTTGGATATCGTAATATTCCTGACTGAATTTGGTTTTTTGTTAAAACAGCTTCTTAATATATTATTGTTAAAGTATAGTATTTTTGCAATAAGGACTTTTTAACTTTAGTTTTTTTTGGATGTTCTATTGTTATTTAAAATTAGTTTGATGGTTGTTAATCTTTGTATTGTTTCTGCAGATAATAAATTAGATTTAAAGGCTCCACTCCAACCAATTATATGTACCAAAATATGCAATAATGTCTTATGAAGAGATATATGTATAAGTTTTCTTATCCTAGTAACTGTATAATTTGTTTCCTCTCTCCACTGTATATTATATTTGACTAATTATGCATTGTTATTTTCTGAGATCAATTTAAAAAATATATTAAATAATTTTTATCTCAGATTTGTAAAAGTTCAATTTATAATCTAGTTTTTTACCTGGAGAGAAACAATATGTCCTCGCAAGTGTCTAAACCTGTGTGCCAGGACCCGAGCCCTGATCAGAGCTTGCAGTCTTGCAAAACCATCTTTCATCTGCACGTATCTCATCCTCTGCAGCTTTCCTCTCCATTGCCTCTGTATAATGATGGCTGCTTTGCGCATCCTCAGGAATCTTCTCCTGTAAACCCAGCCCCTGATAGATCTCTGAAGAATGAGTATCTTCCTGGTCAGCACCCTGTCTCTCTCCTGTTCCAAGAATAGATCGTGCGCATCTTTCAAGAATACCTTAGTGTGTCCTAGTTGATAGTCTGATCTTCCTAAAACAGAAGAACATATTTTCGAAGTGGCATTCCTGCAGTCGGTTTTGTGTGACGGGGGAACTCCCGATATTAAAAATCTGTATCGCTCAACAAATTCCTTGAAACTGTGTCTAATTGGATAACCGGCTCTCCTTATCCTTATCGTTTCCATCATTCCAGAGTAGCGCAGCTGTCTACAGCACAAACCGCGATCAAATAACATTGGTTTTTTATATTCATTTGGTTTTATGCAACGTATGAAAAATGGTTGACAACTACTTAAAGTTTTCATTAATGAATCTAAGCTCTTTTTGAACTGCGTTGACAGAGTCGGTGTTCTTTTACGAGTTTCTGATCCCATTCCTATGTCTTCGGAAAATATTTGTTGTAAAAATTTGTTATTTGAAATATGGATAAGTTGCAGCAAATCTGCGCTGAAGGTGTCTCGATTCTTCTCCAAGAATCCCCTCGTATCATAAAATACAACACCGGCAAAGTGATTGAGTCCGAAGCTCGTGTTTATATCTGACTTAGGTTTGAGGTAGTTTCTGTGAGAGCCGTGTGTTTTGTGTAATTTGGCTAACATCGTTTGATCGGTTCCTTTGGGGAACTTTGACTCCTCATCGATCAGAGCCATAATATTAAGTTGCTTGATGGCGATCAGATCCAGTGCATCTTGATTATCCACAAATTCAATGTGCTGCCAGTTGATGCCTTCATGATTGTATTCTTCTTGTTCTAATTTAAATATGTGCTGTACGAAGAATTGTTGCAGGTTTTCATTGGCGTAGTTGATACAGAACTGTTCAAAACTATTATGATTAAAGTTTTCGAAACCGAATATATCCAAAACTCCTATCGCACTTCTGGTTGATGCTTTAGGTTTATAAATTGCGGTGTTTATTTTTCTAACTATGAGAACAAAAAGTCGGCCGTATATTCCCTTGACAAAAGCATCTCTCACGTCCATGGATTGGTTTTTACTTAATGTGGACACCACTGTTTCCCCATGAGCAAACAGCGTCTTTCTCGTCAGAGCGTCAATGAGGGGTTGAACTGGCACTCCTAACAAATTAGCCACCCTTTTAACATTAATGTGCTCCGTGATTTCCGTTGCGTCTAGATTGTCGACAACTGTCGCTTGATATTTGATATTTCCAGTGTGTAATAAGGCAGCTAATAGTCGCAAAATTTCCCAAATTTCTTGTTCAGTGAACAGGAGCACTTTCATGGCTGATCTAATGTCGGCGAACTCTGCCGCATCGTCTCGGCCTTCACAGGTGATTCCACCTCCCTATAAAATTAAAAAAATTCAATTAATGTTAATTGAAACAAAAATAATTACAGTGTTGAAATTACAATAAAGATGTTATATATCATTTTCTGTATCAGGAAGTATCATAAAATATCAGAATGAATTATAACGATGGTTGCTCTTAGAATAGTAAAATAAGGCTGTTCAATGTTAGCTAACTACTCACCCCAGTGAGATATCTGTACTCCGAGGCATCTCCTAATTCTAGTTTTTGTTTTTCTTCCCTCGACAGGCCGGCCAGTAAGCAGTAAAATATGTGATAATTCCTCTCATCCGGATTTTGAGAGACAATTCTGGACTTCTCCAGCAAATACTGCTCAATCTTTGCTCCCTCGATGACGCCTCCACTGTTGAAATGTATATCGATGTATTTTCCAAACCGTGACGAATTATCGTTCCGCACGGTCTTGGCATTTCCAAATGCTTCCAAAATCGGATTAGCCTCCAGTATCTGAAAGTTTTAAATTAAATTTAATAATCGAGCGAACACAGAGGTGCATCGAACCTCGTGGTGATGACAGGCAGTGTTCGAGAATAATTTACTCGCTGGTTAAAAATAGTCAGAAAGTTAACAATTGAAATGAAATGCAATTAGTACATTCATATATGTATCATAAAATTATGTTAAAATGTGTCATATGTAATTCAATAATTTTTATATTGCATATCCATTTGCAAAATAATTATATTATTATATAATACTACTTCAAAGGTTGAATAAATAGACCTAGACCATTTCATTATAATAACATTTTCATTTTATTTATTTTTTAAAGTTCTCAAGTTCCCGTTTAGAGAGAATTTATACCCACTTGCTCCAACATTAAACATTTATGAACCGGTTAAATACATGTTAAGATACAATCTGCAGCTTCACTAAATACATATATTTTATTTATAAAGTATGTGTTTTTCACATTTTAAACCAGTGATTAGTACAATATTATAATGATTATAATAGAAAAGATATGTACATAATGTATGTGTAATATTTTCTTTTTTACTAGGGTGGGTTTCAACATATTAGTATTACTTTTGATTTCCATCATTTAGATTATTTTATATAATTAAACATATATATTGTATTTATTTTAAGTAAATTAATTAATTACACATAATATTCTCTAATAAGGTCCATAAAGACCACACTGCAACTAAAACCAGTTTTAATTGAAACAAAATGAATCCTTTTTATTCTACTTCTTTGTTATTCGTTACATTTTCAGTTTGGTTATTCAACTATTTAACACTAAAACTATCCAAAAAATAACAAAAAGTAGTGACAGTTATTTGGCTATTTATTCATCATAACTATCTAAAAAAGGAAGGCATGATGTTTACGAAGTGCTTAGAAAACGTACAAACATTATATTTGTAAAATTAGCTTAATGTCAACCATTGACATTTCATTTAAAAATTTTAATCTGTAGGAAGATATATCTAATTTTTATTAATTTATTATTATTAGAAACTATATAAAAGATATGTATAATATGTTTGGACTGTACCCGTCTCACTAGAAAATTCAAAATTTACAAGTATCAGATCGAAATTAACATTTACCTCTTGATAAAAAGCAATTATAAAGTGAACTTTCAACATATTATTTTAAGAAATTTGTGACTACAATTATTATAGATTTGATCAATTTGTTTGGGTGAATGCACCAATTCTAGCTCTACCCATATTACAAATCCAAGTTTTTATTTTCAGTTTCATGTTACCGGGACAATTCAATTGAGTTAATCTTTCAGCATACTATTAAATAGTTTAGGTCCAAAATATTTGTAGTTCTTTTGGCCATATATTGTATGTGCTCTTGGGGCTTGTAAGTTATGTTTATTTGTTTGTGTGGTAATTATATTTTGGGTTGCTAACTTGATAAATGGACTAATACCAAGGATTTGGATGCAAGGTTAAAAACGTATTTCATTATTCCATGGTTAATTATATGTGAATGCCAGATAACAGTGCTATAATGATATATTTTATTGATTGAAGGTTCTCAATTTTAATTCTCCGAATACGATTCAATTTTTTATCATTAAAAAGCGATTGTGAATCTTCATAACATATCATAAATATTTTTTTAAATTTCCCAACCGAAAGGTCTGTGCTTGGAATATGTCTGAGATATATCAGATTAGCTCCCAAGATGCTATTTTTGAGTGACCCGCAGAATTGAGTATTTGAGAATGACTAATTGAGAAGAAAATGAACATCAATTGATTTGAACCTGGTGACATAGATATTCTATTGATTTTTCTACATTTTGGATTACATGCCGATTCACCTCAGAGATTGAGTGAAAATAACAAATGTAGTCTAATAATTTACACACTTGTAATTAAAATTTCCCAATTCATTATGCGTGGAAATATTTATATGGTATTTTGTTTTTTTCTTATACAGTGAAATCTCAATTGATCGTTCCTCGAATAGTCGTTTTCCCGCATGTCATGTTTCTTTCAGTCCCAAACTAATTTCATATAAAACACCCAAAAATAGATTGTATGGATCGTTCCTCCATGCATCATTTTACCGCATTAATCGTTTAAATTACGCAGTATACTTCAAAGCTAAATACTTGGTTTTGATTAATGGCACTCGTAAACAATGAGCGGAACATTAGAGAGAGAGAAAGAGAGAGAATGCTGCTGCTGACTGCCGTTTGACATTAAACAATACAAAGTTAATTTTTTTTTTGTTTCTGTGGAGCTTTCTAATTTTATTTTTATTTAAACACATTCAATTACATGTGAAATATGTATCAGTTTTAGAATATGCATTAAACATTTAAGTATGAAAAATGTTACTTTTTTCTATGTGTATCTCTATCCCACATTCATAGTTTATTTCAATCAGTCCCTTCAAAACTGATAGATAGAGGAGTCGCTGTACATGTATAATATTTCAATATCCTTTTGTGTGTCACGTCATGCATGTGAAGATTTGTTTTCTTTGAAATGTATAAACTTTTTATTCTGATGGTACATTTTTCAAATAGAAAACGAACAAATTCATTTTTATTAAGGAAAACACATTCTTATTGTGAAGTTATAATTATTTAGAACATAGGTCTGTGATGTTTTTAATACAAATTAAATATATTAATTAAAAAGATATACATATAAAATCAATTTAATTGAAAAATATTGTCATTGCTATCGGGATTTGAACCTGGATCTCTTCCAATCCGGAAAATGTGCATCAATCGATTATACTATAGCACAACAAATTTTCAAATCTACATGTCACACTTTTCAAATTAATACATCTATCGTTCCATTATTTGAAAGCAATCTTCTTTATTTTTATTTTATTTAATGCACATTCCCCAAATTAGAAGAGATCCAGGTTCGAATCCCAGTAGCAACAACAATATTTTTTGATAAAATTGATTTTATATGTATATCTTTCTAATTAATATGTTTAATTAGGATTAAATCAATTTTTACTACTGATTTATTGAAAATTGTAAATCTATAATGCTGTACTATAATTATGTCATATACATGTTTAAAATCTTTATACTCCCTAATGTTAGATATATTCATCTTTCACATCAGTTATTTTTCTAGTAATTATAAATAAACATGCAAGCATTCAAAAGTTCAAATAATACCTGTTGTTCTATCCACGAATGTTTCCCGCTAATAGCTGCCAAATACTGCAGAATCAGCTTAGTGGACTCGGTCTTGCCGGCTCCAGACTCTCCGCTGATGACGATGCACTGATCCTGGCCATATCTCCTCATGTGAGCGTAGGAGTTATCACCAATGGCAAATATGTGCGGTGGCAACTCTCCGATCTTGCGCTCCTTGTAGAGTTTAATCTGGTCTGCAGTGTAGATTGGGAGAATTTGGTACGGATTGACTGCTACTAATATTGAGCCGGTATATGTCTAGAAAATAAAAATAGATTATTATTATATTATTGATAGAATCGGCGTTAACTTTGTAGAGTTTCATCGTCAAAATGGATGGATATAAATGAAACAATGTTAAAAATAAGTTTAATACTTTACCTGTCAATGAAAGTTAATGTTTCTCTGGAAACTCGAGTAGTGCTAATAAACTCAAGTAGAGTTATAACATTGTTTCATTTATATCCATATTATTTGTACCCAAAATTTTATGTACTTTTTGTAATGGTAGTTTCTAGAGAGTGAACTCTATTACTATGCGGAAGCTATTTTACTGCAAAGGTTGTATTTTCGGTAGTCTCCCTGGTGGAACCAGGAAGTACCTTCCATAAAGGTGACAGCTCTAAAAATGTATAATTGTTTTGATATTACATTCTCTGTATGCGTGGAAGGTTTCATAATACAGTTGTGATATTGATTTCAGTCATGCTTCTATAATTATTAATGGGTTTATGGCTCCCTACTAAGGTTACTCCACTAATGATTTTAAATGTAATTATCAATGCCTATCTTTCTTAACATTAACTTAATATTAACGGAATGGGAGTATGATTCGGTCCCATCTAAATGTACTATCCTGATCATGTTTTCTAAATGGAATAAAAATGAATATTTTGAATATACATAAAAATTTTCAAGTCAGGTGAACATATTTCAGAATTTACATTTTGCAGCATTTTAGATCAAATTTTTATACAACGCTTTTTGTTTAGAATTATATGTTATACCTGTATTCAGAGTCAGGGCTGTCACTAGACATTGTGTTGTTCTGACTGAAGGGCCTATTCAAAGTTATATATGTTTTGTTTAGAACACCTTGTGTTATTAATGGCTTATTTTATAAGGAATAAAAGTAAAATATGCTACAATTATAAGTTTATTAATTTGTATAGGTATCTCAAAAACCCCTCTTGGGACTCAATGATATTTTTCATTCATTGTGTTGTGTTAAATCAATTTTCTTTTGCAATCATAATTGATACAAGCATAATTACTGGAATAATGACAGGCTGTGGGTGGAATCATTTATTTTCTGACTCGGTTAGAGCCAGTGGTGTAACTACAAAATTTGGTTCCCAATGCATAATGGAAAATTGGGTCCCCTAAATAAGTATTGTATATTAGGTATACATATATTTGTATTGCGTGGTTTATTAGTTAAATAGTGAAAACAAATTTAGTCTCTGGATTTGGTCTCATAATATTTACACTTTGTTTATTTATTATAATGGACTAGTCTCTAACGCGACGTATTAGAGGGCCTTTACTGTATACTTCGAAAATATTTTTGTCTTTTTTCAATACACTTAAGAAGTGATTTAAAAAATTTAATAACTCCATTTCTTGTTGTTGATTACTATTAACTAAAAGTATGGATACTTGCAAAAATAACGATTTCAAATGGATTATAGAGTGAAAACTTTTTGAGCCCCCATCTAACATTGGCCCCAATGCATCGCATTAGCTGCATTGGCATAGTTACACCCCTGGTTAGACCTAGACTGTCATTCAGCAAAATCTTCTTGTTCAACTGGTGCACAAAACTTGACCAATGAGCAGGCCAGCTCATAGTTTTATATAGAATAATATACTCACATATATGAGGTTCTCGTTGTATCTGATGAGCAAGTTCCTAAGTATTCCAGCTTCGTGCAGGTCGCCCAGCGAGATCATGTCTTCCACGCCCTGCACGGAGCTGGTATGCATGGCCTTGATCCTGCGCTCGGCGGCCAGCCAGCTCTCAGACCCGTCATCGTCTCGCACCTGGATCCGCCGGCCTTCGGCCGACACCACGCGGGCACCGATGGCCACATCGAACTCCCGCCCGGACACCGGCTCGATCCAGATGTAATCACCCTGAAATAGACAATAATTCACAGATTACAAAAATGTTAAAATTAAGTTTATTTAACGGTTAAAATTTCAGACTACTAACTGATCCAGATGGTGGCAGATAATAGAGTCCAGATGATAAATCATGACCATCAGAAATGAGGATAACAACGAAAATATAAGTAATGGGTTTTCGCTGATGAGTTTGTCTGACAAGTTCAACTCGGCAAGGTATATCGATTATGCATATACACATTTTTCTAGAATATAAAATAATAGATAAGTACTAAGCACATATTATGTATATAAATTTCGATAATATCTTCGTTTTTGTTTGATATTTCCGTAAAATTCTTTAATTTATTTAATTTACAGGTTTCTTTGAATTTCGTGACAAAAAATACGTAAAAAATTGAGTTTTTATGAAAAAGATATAAAAATATCATTTTTATGGCATTGGCAGCTTCATTGAATATGTAAAAAATAAAAATTAACAATGGTCTTATATCGAGAACCAGTGACAATTGGGTGTTCAGAACCATTGGTTTACAATATTCAATGAAAAAAATCTCTATTAAAAATACAAATTTTGTGTGCGCATTTTTTTATTGCCCCGGACGCCAAAACACCTAGTTCCGCCCCTGTAAATAAGACCCAGTAATATCACTAATATTTATGACAAAAAGTATGTGTTTGTATTAAAATCAACATCTAGAGTGATGCATATAACTCAATTCACGCATTGTGGGAAATTGTTGTGTGTTCTATAATATTAATATTTTTATATCTTAAACGGCCTGGTCATTTTAACAAATCCCTGCTATTATTTTGAATAAAGCAATATTCTAATGTTACTTCTAATTCAATGTAATGTTATAATGGCGTTTGGAATGCGGTACTAAGCTATATTTCGTTCGTAAATACAATGGCGACGAGCTAATAAAGAACTATCACAGTCACAATTTATGAATTACGTTCGTTAACTTCTCGCGAATGAACATGCACGACTGGGGGTTTACAAAATATGTAACTTTTTTGTTAACCTTTACCATACCGTGATATAAAATCCCGTGTGCAGCAATGCTGTCAACTCGTGTTACTGTGAGAGATTAAAAAAATTTAACCTCTAAAATGCGGGTTAAAAATTGTGAATGCCATAAATTTACACTAAATATTGAGCATTAAATGTGAAAAAAGGATTAATATGATATTATAATATGGAGCATTCTTTAAGTCTTATACAACCTTCCTTCGTGTCTCTCTTCATTTAATTAGTGAGAAAGATACAAAATTACATTGATATGTTTGTTATTATTTTTACTATGAAATTAATATGTGATATTTTTGCCAACGTATAAATTTAACAATAGATTGAATTGAAAAAATATTATTTTTTATTAACTGGTTTTACACTATTAATTTCTAAGTGTAAATATTTTCCTTGGGAATAACTAAAATATTAATTTGATGTTACGTGTATACCGAAATTTGGGACGGCAGACTCGCATTACTGCATGGCTTTGGAAGGATTAATCTTCATATTAATTAATGAATTATTAATTCACAAAAAAACCGCTATATTTAAAAAAAGCTGTACTGCTGTTAAAGGACATGTACATAACGATAACAACCGGCGAATGTTCCAGGTATGCCAGGTGAGAACAAAATTGATGGGTTGTTTGATATTAAATTGAACAAATCATTTTTAATTTTTACGCTTCATTAACTTAAAATAAAAACACAACAGCCGCCCGCAGGGCCTAGCAGCAAACAATCGCCGACAGCTGTTTTCATCTAAAACACTAGAAAAAAATGGGGTTCATATTAAACTTGCTCGTTTTGAATAAAACTTCTTTGCGTTTTCTCATTTTATATTTTGATTTTTCACGACTTCAATGAAGAAGAGTCATTATTTGAGGATGGGTATAATTATTTAGTTTTTTTTTCTAACTTTTTTCAAAATCGGCCCACTACAATTCTTGATAAAACAATGGATATATAACGCATTACACGCTCCATAGCTAAAGTCTGGGAGATACTGTTACAAGAGTGATGATAGAGCCAGCATTCATTGGATACGTAGGACGTAATATGTTAAGAGATGCTTTTTCAGGTACAGAAATTTAATTTTTAATATTTGCAAATTGAACTTTGTGGTTCATTATGTTAATTTATTTAATTACATTATTTAACTTTTTCAGTCTTAAATTAAATAATTTAGAATCATTAGAAATAAATAAAGCGTGTAAAATTAACAAAAATATTATAAATAACCAACTAAATTTAACCAAAAGTCCTATTCTAAAAATTTTGTATGATCGAGTCAATTTTCACATCTTTTATCAATGTAATAATTTAAGTTAGTAAGTACAATTTTTTTTTTTAATACTTAATTTTTTTTTTTTTTTTAAATAATTAGAATAATGTGACATATGTGTTTTTGGTTAGTTAATTTGACATCGTGAAGAAGAAAATTGTGTTTTTCGTAACCGGTTAAAAAATTGAACATCAAAAAGTGTCTGCCAATATTCACCTTCACACGAGTCAGGAACACAACCAGCTCGGCCCTGGCGTTACCGCTGGCCCTATCTATATTCAGTAACCGCAACACACATAACTGGTTGCAGTACGGCATCCGACATAACCAGCGAATACCATAATACTACGGCAGCCAAACGATTCAAAAATGTTTCATTTAAAGTTATTAAGTTATCCACCTTCCCCAGTTTGGAAACAGATTCAGGTTCCAATCCCGGTAGCGCAACAATATTTTTCGATAAAATTGATTTTATATGTATATATTTCTAATTGTTACATTTAATTAGTATTTAATGAACTTTCCTAATTTACAAAATTCAAACATTCTGTACATATTTTTTTGTGGATACTGTGTTTGTAAATAATTGCAAACGACGAGCGGCATCAATACACTGTCACAATGAACATGTTACCATGGGTGTGCACTCTATATAATCAAAAAAGTTGTTCGAAATAAAATATTTATTTGACATATTACGTATTAAGTATGTAGATCTATAACAAAATAATTCAGTTCTCACATTAATGTGTTAAGTTGAATCGTATAACTAGTAGAAGAATTTAAAATTGACAAATAAAGCTGCGCATGTGTTTTTTCGCAAAATCATGTATTTATGGCAAAATATTTCCAACAAATTTTTGGTTTTTAAAATTCCTCCCCTAACGTCCAATTAGGCTAGTTTATATAAAGCGTACGGCTGCGAAGCGTGCACTCTTAATGAAAAGAGGCTCAACAATTTAGAGTTACATAAAGGGGCGTGGAAAGATGTATCTATGTTGGGTATTAAACGTAGAAACAGGAAAAGAAGCGTGTGGATGATAAGAGGAAAATTAAGTGCCAATAAGCAGGCCATTGAATTTTCATCATCGCCCGGAGAACGGACAATCGCAGACATCAACTGATATCAGAGGTAATTCAAGAGGTTGCCCTAAAACCCACTGGTGAAATGATGAAATTATCAAAAAAAGTACGTGACAGCTAATAAAAATGTATAGAGAAATGTGGGAGATATCTTGGGAGGAAAAGTTGTGTGACCAGTAGTAAATTTTGACCGCGGTAAATTTTTACAATAGTAATTTTTTACCATTGCCCGTGTAAAAAACGGCTGCGGGCTATTCGTACGTCAAATTTATGTATGTAAAAATCAATCCCGTCTAATAGTGTGGCAATGCGCATCATAATCAAATATATACGATTGTATGGTTTATCTATGGCTTTATTCACCCCAGCGTTCGAAATCTGTCACTTTGCTGGCGAAAAAACTTCGGTTAAATAAATCAAACAGCGATATCATCATCGGACGAACTCTCATCACTGAAACAGCCGGATATTTAATGATTCATGGTCGTGATGATTTTTGAAACAGCTGTGAAGAGTCCGCCATCTTTAACTAATAATTGAATAAAATTAACAACCCGTTTTTCTTTATTTTAGTATTTTTTTTACCATAGTAAAAATTTACCACTGATCACACTACAGGCCCTTAATGTATAAGGTGACGAGTTTTTAAAGAAAACCAATTTAAATGTTTAAAATTATCGCAAATAAAAAGTAATAGTCCCACTCTTCGGTGAGGAAAATACAGTCACCGTATCTACGGTACTGTCTATTGCGAAAACTGCTCGGAGATAAACGTAAATAAGAGCCATCGCGGTGAATGCTGCGAGCTGAGCGTCCGCTCTGGTCATCAGCTCCGTGAAATATGGCCGAGGCCGGCGGACCGGAACCGAGCGTGGCTTCCTGTTTCCAGAACAAATCCGAATTTATAATAGACGGCGTGAACCCGCGCCCCCCGCGGCCGCATCGGCTCAGAGCAACGCACAATCACTCAAAAATATATCATGACAGTGTGACGTAGATAACAATCTACGCAAGACAGGCCGCTGAGAGTGACGCACGCAAAAATACACGGCCAACAGCGTGCAGGTATGTTATATTCCGGCTACTCGCTTGATGCTTAGGGCCGGTTGTGCGAAGAGTAGTAACTTTTTACTTTAGTAAAAAAAGTTACCAAAATATATTTTTGCGAAAACGGGATATTTGATCGTTAATAAAAAAATATTTACTTCTCGTAAGTACATCCGTAGTAAACTCATTTTGCTTCCCGATATACGATAGTAAAAACGAGAATCGATAGTTAAACATGGCGGACCTTTCACAGCTGTTCCAAAAGTCATCTGACACATTGATACTTTGAAAGTTTCAGTATACTACAATGAATCATTCAATATCGCGTTATTTTAGTGATGAGAGTTCGTTCTATGATGATTTCGTTGTATAATATACATTAGCACAGAATACTAAAAAATTTCACCACCAAAGTGACAGATTTCGGTCGCCTAGGCCGGGGGTCGGCAGACCGCGGCTCTCATCACGGACATTTGCGACTCTTCAATTCCAGCTCATATTTTCATCTACAGTCATATTTGATACATGGAATAGTTTTCCTGCAACATATGACACAATAAAAGAACTAGCATTTGCCATTCTCACAATCTTCGGCTCTACATATTTATGCGATCAAAAATTATCTTAAAAAATAAGTTATGAAGGAAATTAAGCGACGATAATTTACAATTATGCCTATAATTGAATAAGTCATTACTTACCAGACACAGCACGCACGGTCACCGCTCCAACTGGTAAACTTTACGAAGCCCAAAAGTGTTTAATTATTTATTTTTAAGGAGAACACATTCTTATTATATAGGTGCAATTTTTCAGAACATCGGTCTTAATATTTTTAATACAAATTAAATATACATCTTTCGAATTTAATTAGTATTTAATTATTTAGGTTTTCTTGTTTTATGAGTAGAGCACCGATCTGCTGAAGATTATAACTCTCATATAATATATTTTTCTAAGTAGTCCACGACTGTATTGTGAATTTGAGTTTTAAATAAAAAATCTTGATTTTGCCTCTCTTTTTCGTCATTAAAATTTATATAGCTACCAGTGATATTGCGGCTCTATCAAAATTTTGAGATTCTGTTTACTTGATATTTAGCTCTTCTCGTTAGAAAGTCTGCCGACCCCTGGCCTAGGCGAAAAACTTCATAGATAATGCATAAAATAAGTCATATTTCATGATTATTTGTCGCGCCTACAGACATCTCCATCTATGCTTTGACAGTAATGAATTTGATGTATCAACAACCCGCAAAGGATTTTTACTACGGGCGTTAGTAAAAAGTTACTACCGATCACACAACCGGCCCTAAGAAGTTCTTCATAAATAAACGAAGTTGTTTAAATGAAGTATCTTCTTTGAATTCAACACTACGCTGATGTGAGAAATAAATATAATGTGTTTTCCATGCACTAGTCATCAATCTGCGGTCCAATAGATCCTGTATTATAAAATAAACCACAAAATGGACGGTGTTATTGTTCGGTGCTTACTTGACTGATTTATGGTTCATTTAGAACTTTGTACACAGAGTAAGATAACTGTTACGTACCGACAAGTCTCCGAGACAAGTGTAGTCGCATTTGAAGGATTTAGAAGGAACGATATACGATATTTCGGTCATTTTACTATTATACAAATATTACTAGTTTATTTTTGTAATACTACGAAATCATTTTCAAAACATTGGAAAGTTAACGGCGTAATTACAACTACGACAATAGTTATATAATAATAATATATAAATCGCACTCTGAAAACAGATTCCAGCAAAATACTCAAAAAAATTTAATAGTTTTTTTAATTGATTGTCTTCGTAAGAAAGAGATCACAACAAAACCGGTTAAAATGAATAACTAATATTTCATTAACTTATTTTAAAAAAGGTTTAAATATTTTTAAAAACCAATCGATTTATTGAATTTTTTTGTTTTGGCATTTAAACCGAGGAGTGGCATTTCGAAAGCTAAAATTGAAATAAATAAGCTCTAAAATATACAATTGACTTGAGATAAAAATGATGCGTTTGCATGAGAAGATGTATGAATGTGAATGAGGCGAGAATTGTGTTGTGTTGCGAGGACAGAAGAGTGTGGCGCTCCATCCTATAAACAGCGTGTAGTTAAGTTAGTTAATTAGTGTGATGTACTATGGAACGAATACGAGACGCGCACAAGGTTGGCAAGATGACGAGCGTGAAGGAGATAAAGAATCGCGGAGCGATCTCTCGCCTCTGAACCGTTGAACGGATAACATATAACATTGACTTGTACTGAACATCATCAGCAGCACAATATATAATAAATAACAGCTAGTAATACTTATTTATTTATATCTTACTAATTTAACGACAGCACGTGTAACCCAATTCATGCACATTTGATGAAGTAGTCCACACTTCCGAATTCCACAACTTTTAAATACTCACGTACGCATCCACGTGTAAACTATACACACGAATAAATAATGAGTTGGTCAATGTACTAGTACCGAAAGTAAAAATGCACCAAATTTCAATGAATACCTCGCCTATTTCCTGTATTTTAAATTGATCCGACTTCCCCTCGGTTCCCCCATTAAAAAAATCCACCTGCCTTTTATTCATCAAAGCGGTTCCGATTAAGCAAATAATATGATAAAGATCGTGTTTGTGGCCATATATCATAGGTGATATATAGTTACGATCGTTAAAAATAACTGTTAATTCGAAATTCATACATACTGGAAATATTTACACCATCCCTACCTATACAAGAAATATAGCTACCTTTGTGGTTTTAAATTTAAAAGAAAACTTTATACCAGAGTGAATCGTCAATTTGCTTTGAAATGTGAAACCAAAAGTTTACATAAATTTATATAATTGAAGTTGTAATTGAAATGTTTCTGATGTTATAATTATCGCAGCCAATGAGGAAAATCAAACTCATACAATATTGCCATCTTCGTTGAAGTCGTGGAGGTCTATCGCCTTCACTTTTCTCATCACCGCCCGGCGATATGAAACGCAACCCTGAAATACCAATGTGCGAAACAAACTCCTAGCATACGCAGTGTCGACGCCATGTAGCAATCTATAAAATCCTCACTAAGAAAATATCGGCAGAATTTATACGAAAAATCAACATTAGCACGAACATCACACAAGAGGAAAAGATAGACTGAGACTGCCATTCAGGAAGAAGGCTAAATCTCAGAAATCGATGGTGTATAGTGCGATGAAGATTTTTAATGAAATTCCAGAAAATATAAGAAAGAAGGAGAAACTAAATAGATTCAAGATGAAACTAAGCAAATATGTGAAAGATAGGTTGTAGTAAAAGAAACGATTTTGATCTTGTTTATATTTGAGTGGGAATACGCAACCCGAATTGGAGTAAGGATGGAGTAAGGACATTGGGTTGGACGGCAATATAAACCTCAGGTTGACTCGCATTGTTGTGGTGAAGAACGGAGATATCACTGCAGTTCAGGATGCTGTAGAAAACCGTTTTTTCGTAGTTCAGATTTTACGCACGGCGGCCAAAATATCCAGGTACCCGTTAGCCATAAAGGGACTGGTGTATTAACGGATTATGGAATGATGGAAAGGAAGAATAAGGTAATATTCGACTTGGGTCAACAGAGCGTATATAAAAATATTTATGTATGCACTATATTAATAATAAATAAATAAATACTGATGCGGCCAGAAAACTTCTGGAAGGCTGTTTCTCGAACGTCACTCTTCAATCCGTCGTCTTCCCAACAATTGCTACAAGAATCGTCTCCATAAACTATATGCGCGTAGTAACTTTATTGAAAGGAACTTGAAACTTAGATTATAGATTTATAAATTGTGTCTAATAATAAAACAAGTGTTAACCATTAAGTAGCTTATCCTTTCATTACCTGCTCTGATCACATATATTATATAATACATGCCGCGACTATCCGTCAGACAAGAGAGTGGTGAATAAATATTGGGGCATTCACCACTCTCATCATTCAAAACATCATCCGCATAATTCTTCTGATACATTATATACCCACACGCATACTCTTACTTAATCCATTCTCATCCCATAGTAGTGACCTAATATTTAATTTTATCGCGTAGAGTGCAATCGCCATAAAGTCATACGATTAATAATCTAGACCAGGTGATAGCCCGAATAACAGGGAACCCACAAAAAGGACAGCTTCTGGGAGACGTACGTCAATTTAAATGTTCAATGAGATGTATTCTATTTTTATTTGTTTAATTTATTTTTACATATTTTATTAATCACAACTTATACACATGTACAGGGATATATGTATATATTGTATAATATAATTTCAAAACAATTTAATTTCGTATCATATGTTGTAAGTATATTTGGGATTTTAACATCTGCCTCACTGGGCTTCGCCCGTGCTGAGGCAAACATTTTACATTTTTAATCAACAATCATATTACACATAATTGTTTATTAACTATAAATTTAGAATACAAAAGAAGGAAAATAAGAAAAAAATAATTTGATCTTGAGAAATTTATAATCTACCTGAAATTTGTAAGGATTGTGATAATTGTAAGGAAGCAATATTAGAATATGTCCAAAAACACACAATTACTGGATTTTTACCTACAAAGGCGCTGTTATTAAACATATATCAGATATCTCATAGAGACTAAGCTATTTTTTATTATATTTATTGAAAAAAATATGGAATTTAATAATTTCAAAAAAAATCAGATTCCCATGGTGATGACATATATGCTGTTTAAAAAAGGAAAAAACGAGTTATCAAATTTGGTTCATAGATGGCAATGGTCTAGTGGTACTCAAAGCGAGTCCACATACTAACATATATACCACTTTCAAAAATTTTATAAATGTGGAGATTGAGGGGTGAGAATTAGTGAACGTTATATATATATATATATATAAAGTGATCACTTAAGCCAGCTGAAGACAGGTTGTAAGCCCTGTAATTACCCCATACTTCCAAATATTTTCCATTATGTATAATAAAAAATAGCTTTGTCTCTATGCGATATCTGACATTTGTTCAATAATTGTAAGGATTCGTATGCGACAAGTTTAAATTATACAGTTAATTTAACATAGACAACGTATTCACAGGATTAGCGCGGAATTTGCTTCTAAAAGATATGCACTAACTCTTAATATTGCCTACAGATAGAAGCATCGTGTCTAACTGAGACTTTCCTTTTCTAGACAAATTTGAAATGAATTATTACATACACCGTAATTTGTATAAAAATGTACCGCCATTATGCTTCATAAAAACCTACACACATGCTACTAATATATATATAATAAACACGATGATGCAAAAATACTCTTGAAGAATCCTATCCCATAGAGCGAGAGAAAGTCAACACACAAACAAAATGAAGTCGTCACCAAAAGAAAGGTGATCGACTTAACAACAAAAATAAAAATCTTTTAATCCCGACCGGTTTCAGAGTGATCGCTCTTTATCGGTATAATTTATTTATAAAAAAAACCGTAATCACTATCTGTTAGACACTTCTTTCATATAAATCATATCAACTTTCGTGTGGATCCCTGAAGCTTTTACAATTAATTTGCATAATTTAATTCGGGACATATTAAATCGATCGTTGAATGTGACATCAACACATTAATTAATGTTTGTATGATATACATATTCGGTTTAAGTAAGTACCGATGATGGATATTCCCGGTGTAGCGCTGCGTTTCCTTCATCTGTTGACTCACCGCATGCAACGTTAGAGACATTCACAAAGTGTGGTCATCTTGCAGTGAGTTGTTGAAATGTTCGAGATAATAAATCAGCTGACTGTGAGATACGGTCCGCGATTCGTTTCTTGAATGCACGAAACATGAAACCAGCTGACATTTATTGCCAAGTGTGTCTTGTTTTGTCCTGATTGAAGCGGTGGCAAGCATTTTGATGACGAATCATGAATGAACAAGCGGCGTCGTTCTAAGACGAAGGTATACAAAAATTGATGCCACTTTTTAACAAGTGCCTTAATAATGGTGTCAGCTATGTTGAGAAACAGTTGAAGGTGTGTAGCGCGTCCGAAGAAAGTAAAGTGTTTTAAAGATGATGTTGCGTTTCTTTAGTTTCTAACTAAATTAGCATTGTTACCACTCCGTACAAGCTTAAATGGACAGGAAGAATGAGAAGACAAGATAAAATTGAAGATAGTGCGGAAACAGTGGCTTAAAAAAATTGGGCCCCCAGAACGTGTAGTGTCAAATATATCTGATATAAGAATATTAGTACAACGCGGTTTACCTATTATTAATAAATAGTAATAACAAAATTGATATTTTATCATCTACAATATTGACACATTCATGAAAAAAATGTGTGTTTTTAGGCATTTATTACACTCGTATTGCACTACATATTTATTCTCTTTACGGCTATTGTATACAATACGTTTCGTGTGTTTTAGTAATACCTGGACGTGATAAATGAGTTTTTACACTTTATAATTTCATTTCTTGCTGTGGTGAATTTTAGAAATTGTTAATCTAACTAGTACAGGAAAAAGTGTTGATACTCGCATAGTATTTACATCAAATGTATAGTTGGGCGCGAATCTTTTGGGCCTCTATTTAACATGGGCCCCAATGAACCGTATTAGCGTAGTTGCGCCACCGATGTCAAGGGAAATTTAAAGTTACACCCATCACAGAAAAGATGGCAGAAGCCAGGCTGAAATGGTGCGGTCATGTAGTGAGACACCAGATGGCCATATTGTCAAACGGCAGGAATAATCAATACTGACAAAAATACTGACGACAAAGCAACCTGATCAAACATCGAAAAGGAGAAAAGAACTCATGTAAGTCAGGAGACTATGCAGGACAGAGCATCCTGACACTTCAGTATGAGGAGAGCTGACCCCAAGTAAATAGGAAAATATGAGACCACCCTTGCAACAACATTGCATATCATTTTTGGGCAGATTTGAATTATGAATGAATATGCGTTGAATATAATGTAGATGTGAGCGATATAGTATATCTATATAAAATGATCAATAGCATGTTGGACGCATGTTGGACTGGCCTGAGTTGATACAAATAGTTTCGTATAAAGTACCAACTCACACGAGATAACATGAAGTGTTCTTTGTAGGTACACATAAATAATTATGCTGTTAACTCGCCAATATCGCGGATGCATCGGCTTGGTGACAAGTTGAATTTCGTTGACATTTTTCGTTGCAGGAGCATACCTTAACTGAAGAAATATTTGTACGAAAATTATACCTAGTTTTTTTTTGTTATATTTAAACTGCTATATTTAAAAAAAGTTCTTATGTAAAAGCCCGCAAGAGCGTTGATGGAAAGAAAAAAAAAAATATATATATATTCTTGGCCATCGAATGGTAAAAATTAAACAGCCGTATAAAATAAATACAAATACTATTACACACAATTTGATTTGTGATTTTACTTGCAACAACACTGTATGTCATCTAATCAACATTTACACAAAAATCGATATACATCTCTGAGGGGGGGGGGGGGGGGAGAATATCAATTATTGTTAATTCTGAAATATTTCAATAAAAACTTATGGCTTTGTTATTATAATGTTGATAATTATAGTTAAAATTTTATTTGTGTAGATACATTTATATGTTCTGTTAATGTTAGGATAAGCGATTAGATAACGAATGACTTATACGATGTATTCAGATGGAGATGTGTGCGTGAACATTTGTGTATTTGAATTCTATCATCCCTAGTTGACAGAAAAAGTACAAATTGGCAGTTTTATTCTGACATTGCGATTTAATAATGCGATTAATTCTGTACATACACACATACCAGCTCGCTTCATTATCGTAGAAATTAGTCAAGAGGATTTATGTATATATATTTATAGTATGTAGATCATATAAAAGGGATGAAAAATACTCACTCTTGTGACGATCACCATGGTGGCGACCTCATGTGGCACGGGTCAGCAAAAGGACCTAAAAAAAATAAAAAACAGACTCTTAGTTCCGGCAATATAACATAAAAATATTAAAGATAGATTTAATTTGACTTGAACCCTTTGATTATCTTAAATCTTTTACCGTTAAAACGCGAATATTATTCACGCAGTCAGCGTTCCGTTTCGAAGAGTTTTAAATTTCCAAATTCATAGTAATCACGGTGTTGTCATAATGCTAAAAAAGTGCCCACACAAAATTTACCTGACTAAATTCGCCAGCCTACTCTTATTGCACTGATACTATTTTTCACTCTCACTGACCGCGAGGAAAAAAATTCAAGCGGGAAATCGCGTCAGCCGCTCAAATGTCAAAACGGCACATCGTTTTGTCTTACGATACAAATGAAAGTCTCGTAGACTTGACGTAACGATTCAAAAAAATGTATTAAAGTGTAATAATCGTGTTCGCCATGGTTCCGACTGCGATGTCAGCAAGAAACAGGACTGGAATCATTTCACTCGGCGACGGTGGCGCGAAGAGTCATTCAGACATCTTTCTTTTCTGCTGTCACGTTTCCGGACGTGGCGATGCATCGGGATTGAGGATATTATTAAAAATTATCACCAGCTTCAGTGACTGTTCGTGTCGTGTGACTTGTTTGTTTGTTTTATATATTTTTGCATTATGAATATATTCAACATATATATAATAATTAAGTTGTCGTTTATTGAAATTTTAACACATGGCAAAATTTAGCGAAGGTCGTGAACAAAAGTCAACGACAACAAAAAAACAAATGCTCATAAAGGTGAAGTATGCGAGGAGCGTGCCGTGTAGGAAAAGTCGCCGTGCCAACTGGCTGCGATTCGAATATTAAATCAATTCTTTCTTATAATCATACCTATAAATATTTTATTACGTTACAAAGAACTGCTAGCTGCGAATGCGGTAGTTTCTGTCCTGTCTACTGCATTTAAATAATACACACAATTATTACATTGGTGTAATGCAGGTTAAGAATCAAATGTATTATACAATATTAATGTTCGAATAAAAGTTTTAACATTTTAATATTGTTAAAAAAACGAGTCACTTAACTAGTCAGGTACTTTTCGCGCAAACTGGTGACAATTATTGCTCTAATATATTCATTTGATATCTTATCTACGCGGTGCAATATGATATATAAATGAAATGGTCGAGTTTTAAGCTTTTACGGAAACTTCCCGTCGTTAGCGCGTTAACACAAGCTTGTTATAAAGTTCACTAAGGGTAAATATTTATTAAATATAAATAAATATTAGTTTATTTAATTTAACGACATGAATGTATAAATAATAAATTACACCAATAATATAAATAAATGCATTAAGTTCTAATACAAAAAACGGCATTGCAAGCTTTTGACACCACAGTGCATTAGGGAATTTGGTTAATTTGGCAGAGCGCACTTGTATCGATCCTGATATAAAAACCTGATAAAATAAAACGAATATATTTTACCGGGGTACTTACCGAATGAACGTAGGTATTTATTTTATGAAGGATTGGTATATCTGTTAATGAAGACAATTATTGGATTGATGTTGTTCAAATTAGAATGTGTTTTTTTCGTGTGATTATTTTAGTAAGTATATTTTTGATTGTGGCCAATTGGCTCCGCGGACATCTTGTCCGACGTACATAAATAATGAAAATGTCAGAAAATTAAAGATATTTTATATAAATGTCCCCCGTGAAAGGTCACATTGAGAGATCACCGCTAGCATTAAAAATGATTAATGTTGTTATTGCCAAAAAGAGGTCCGATCTCGGCTCACCGTCCCGAGGTGAAAGTAATGTTTTCCCAATAGAATGAGCTAAAGTAAATATGAGAACGGGCGAGTCTTGTATAATTAAAATAATGCTCGTTGCCATTGTTCCGAGCGCTTAATTATTTTATATTATTCACACCGGCAATTACCCGCTGGTAATCACGGGTACCGTAATGAGGAGACTTGTTTGTTTTTACTTTTCATTTGGTTAACATCAGCGCTCTGTAATTGGTGCATCGCTGGCCTTCTCGCTTTTTTCCAAGGGCCCATCAGTAAACTTATATTAACCTTTAACATACCGTGATATAAAATATTCGTACGCAGCCATGCTGTCAATTCGCGTTACCGTAAGAAATTAGAGTTGAAATGTGAAAATATGGTATTGAAAAATTTACTATAAATATTGAGAATTAAATATATAACATTATAATTCGGAGCATTCATTTTGTATAGGAGTTTGCATTGTATAATACAACCTTCCTTTTCATCTATCTTTCTTTAATTAGTGAGAAAGAGACACCATTATATTCGTATGTTTATTATTGTTTTCACTGTGAAATTAATGTGTGATTTCTTTCAAACTTGCCACAAATAGTATTTTTGTCAACGTATTAATTTTACAACGGATTGAATTAAAAGATAATTATTTTTGTAGGATTCGCCTTACATAATTGATATTTCACTAGTCATTTCTAAGCGTAAATATTTTTCTTAATATTAACTAAAATATGAATTGCATGCAAATATTACGGGTTTAATTAGAGCGGTAGATATGCGTTACTGCATGGTTTGGGAAGGGTTAAATAAATTCAACAATTACATTGTAAAACCATAGAGACACTTCTTAGAAGTTCTGTATAGCATCTCTTCTTATTACGTATGTAATAATATTATTAAAGCCTCAGATTAATCTTAACTACCTTCAATTTCTGAGAATGTAACAAGAACAAGTTAAGGCCGGTTGTGTGATGAGTAGTGACTAACGCTCTCAGTAAAAATCCTTCGCGGGTTGTTGATACATCAAATTTACTACTGTCAAAGCATAGATGGAGATGTTTATACGCGTGACAAATAATCATGAAACATGCATTTTTTCGCCTAGGCATTCGAAATCTGTCACTTTGATGGTGAATTTTTTTGGTATTATGTATTAAACAACGAGATCATCATTGGACGAACTCTTATCACTAAAATAGCGGAATATTGAATGAATAATTGTCGTATTCTGCAATTTTCAAAGTATCAATGTGTCGGGTGACTTTTGGAACAGCTGTGAAAAGTCCGCCATATTTAACTATCGATTCTTGTTTTTACAATCGGATATCGGGAAGTAAAATGAGTTCACTATGGAATGTATTTTCGAGAAGTAAATATTTTTTACTAACGATCAAACAACCCGTTTTCGTACAAATTTTTACTTTAGTAACATTTTTTTCTATAGTAAAAAGTTACTACTTATCACACAACCGGCCCTTGTGTTACTTTATTTCAATGGAAAATAGGAAAATTATCATTATATATAAATTAACAACTTACAGGTCGATTTTTTGGTCATGGTACTTCAATAATGTGTTGTGTACCGATACACGTCAATGTGTGCGCGAGCGCTATCTAAGCGAGAAAGAGACAAAGTTACATGACCGCTTCACGTTAGATAGTTATGCAATAAAGCACTTGACGTCAGTTGACGCATGGTATCGGTTGTGTACACCGCGTGCAGTATGTTGTTGTTTTATGTCGTACTTCAGTTGGATCTGTTTTATTTGGGTAACGTTTTTGGATTACTAGTTTCAGCTGATGAAGGGCATTGATAGAATCATTATTATTATTAAGATACGGTTAATATTATTTCATTTCCTATTCATAAAATAATTAAACAAATCTATGTACTATTATATTGTATTAATAAAAAAATTATCCTAGCAACTGACTGTACAGTGCCATGAGTAAAAAATCAACGTGGATATGATATACTTATAATCGTCGTAATTTCTGTGTGGTTAATGTTTGGCATAAGCTACAATGTCTACATATTTTTTTTTTTTTTTAAATAGCGATGCATATACGGAATACATGTCACATAAATATTCTTACTGTTTTCAAAGTAAGCTAAATGCTTGTGCTATGAAAATATGACTAGCTTGCTGGCTTCCTGGAACGAGGCGCTAACCCCTGACCACTAGATCACTACGCCAGCGTCTTAACCATTAGACCAACAGGCTACTTATATCAACAATTTATATTATGGCCTAACACAATACCTTTTTAGGAAATAATAATTTTGTGTAGCTGTTGATGCTCGATTTTCGCAATAGTTTGCATTTATACATTTTTAAATGTCACCTGGAGTTATTGTTTCAATTTTCTCCCATCCCGCCTCCCACGCTCGACTTATATCATCTGTTATTTTAAGAGCCTGACGATTGTTCACATATTGTTTGAATGTAATTGGACATGATGTGACCTATTTTTTGTTGACATGATTCGTGTATTGTGCAATATGTTGTTGTGAAGTGTTTTCGAACAGGGCTGAGAGCTATGAAGTTTTCGCACTAAGTACAAAGGTCCGGTGCAATACACCACTTTCAAAATCTTTCCATCTTTCTAATTCATTTTAGTTGACTTTGACATATTCTAAAGCTCACATATATTTATTTTTCAAAAAATCATATGATTTATCTTTATATTATCGTTTTTTTGGTTAATACTAATAATAAAAAAAAAACAGCTTGTTTAGGATAATGAATTCATTCTTATTTATTGTATAAAAAAATGTTATTTCAACTTAAACAGTTTTTTCTTGAGAATTAATTTTTATACAATCGTAGACGTCAATATAACCAATTTACCCTATAACACTTTCATATGCACTGTGGTCATTTGTTAATGATATGAATTTAAGAAGTCCGGATAATCGAGGTTTTATTATAAGTATATATCAAATAATAGTAATAAATTAAAAGTGCTCCAATTTACCTTGTTAAAAAATATCGATAAATTAATTGAAACCTAAGGCAGAATAATTAAATACACACCGCACTCGACAAAACAAATCTCAATACTGATCCGCCAGTTTTCGGACATATCTTTGATGCAGCCGTTATATGTCTTTTATCTGTCGGGTCGGCGTATTTTGTTTGTTTAAGTGCCGGCCGAGTGCTTCGGTTTCTTTCATAAAGGCGTTGTCTATCTACATCCCATTCCAGGAACGATCCCTTCGGAACACTCCTATTGTTCTGCGATTACTCGTTGTATAGCTGATTGAATTGAGACTGAATTGCCCGCAACAATTCGTCAATAATGGAATAATTATCCGCCATGACTTAAATACTGGCACGTACACCGAGAGTAATAAAATTATTGTTTTGGACTGAAAGACTTGACCCGCTGTTGTGCTGCGTCCTTATTGAAAATGGCGATCGACGCATTGGATGCGTAGGAGTGGACGCGGACACGTTTTATTGTTTCACTTTAGTTATGTTGGAGATTGAATTGAGCGGCCCCATCGGTGCCGGAAACCAGAGAGCACAATTACGGTGCATATTATTAAATTAGAACGCTGTTAAGCCGCGTTCACACTGAATAAGCCACCTATTTAGTTTTCCGGATTGCTACGCCCTTTACTTAGTATTAATTTAATTTTACCATCGCCCGTGGTAAAAAACGTTTGCAGGTTTACTACTGTCAAAGTTAATCCCGCCTAATAGTGTGGCAAAGCGAATAATTATCAAAAATCGGAGAATTATGTCAAATTTGATTTATTTTAAATATCCACCATTAGTAATACATACAGTTTTACGCTTTATCTATGGTTTTATTCATCCCTGCGTTCGAAGTATGCCACTTTGCTGGCGAAAAATCTGTGGTAATGTAAATTAAACAACGCGATCATCATCGGATGAACTGTCATCACTAAAATAGCTGGATTATCGTATAATGCAATATGACAGATAAATTTAACAGTAAAGAGTTTTCCTAGTTCAATTTACGATTTTAACCATCCGATATTGGAGGGTGAAATTAGTTTACTATTGAATTTATTTTCGATACGTAAATATTTTTTACCAACGATCGAACAACCTGTTTTCGCATTTTTTTTACTAAAGTAACTTTTTTACTATATTAAAACTGTTCAAGCCAATGATGTTTTCATAGAGTAAATACAGATGAAAAAATATATACATATTGAATATTTTTATCACTGCATTAAATAATTAACTATTTTAAAAACAACAAAATTCGAAAGTCCAAAACAAAATTCTGATAAGATCAGTTCTTACTTACGCAAACGTGAACTCTAAGAAAAATGAAGCAACACTAGATATTCTTGAATGAAGAATATCTAGGAGAATTTTCAGAGTTCTCAATGAAAATGGAGTATGGCGTAGACGGTATAACCAGTAACTTTACACATGTAAGATGAGCCGAAAGTTACAAAATTTAAAAATTAGGGATGCTTCGGCGGCTAGTCATATAGAGCATATGATTAAATCGTTATTTAAATCGTTATTGAAAACTGTGTGGCTAATTATTCGTAATTCTTCGAGCAATGACTGATACACTAGAAAGCAGCGCCGGCGTTACGCACAGGCGGAGCAGTCACCTGCATGTGGCGGCCAAATAAAGGGGGCGGCCGAAAAATAATTAAAAATTGAAAAACAAAATCTCAAATTGCAAAACGATAATAATGTGTTATAAAAATAATCCAGGTATAAACAATCCAAGAAAGCAAATTCAATAAATAACATTATAGTTATTTCCTAATAAAGCAGTAATTTGTAGTCAACACTAGTGCCCAGAACGTTCTAGGGCAAGTTTCAAAATGCCGGGTTAACAAAATACTGCCCTTAACGTGTGTAGCACGCGGGCGGCTGATTTTTATATACAGTTTTACAAAAATCGAAAACATTATCTTCGCTTAAATTACTAGGGCGGAAAAAAACAATCTTGCCTGTGGCGACAAAAAGTCTAGCGCCGGCGCTGCTAAAAAGCAAACTACTAATAGTTAAATCTTGGTTATCAATTATCGTTATGTCTTAGTTAACAATCATCGTTATAATCACAGTCACATAACGATTTACCATCACGAATATGGATAATGCGCAATCCGACTCACTATTATGGCTAAAACCCAACCTGGTTACATATTTGGGTATGACGATAATGATAACATCTCTCAGGCTAGGCGCATACACACAATTTTCATCGATCGTCTTTTGACAAAACAGTTGAACAACTATGGGTCGACATCTATGTACATTGCCGTGTATTGGCGTGCGCATGCACTCGACTAAACTCTCGATCCGCGACCATTCAGCACGCACACGAATGTTGGGAGATCTCATTGGCAACTAATTGATTATACGCACACTAGTAACGACTAAACAGTTTAGTCGCGCTAATAATCGAGATCTAGGGATCATTATAGACAGCTTAGTTAAGAGTTTTCATATACTTTAAACATATTTGGGAAAACTCCACACATCGGTAACAAGTAAAGAATCTAAGACTTGAAATACATTTTTAACACTACTAATCGCCAAAGTGCACCTAAATAATATTTCTTTAAAACATTTGTTATTCATTGCTTTATTTTACTGAAACGGACGCATATTTACAACATGACCAGCATCATGGTGCGATCAGGGCTTAATGTTGCCGTCTCGTGCAGTGGCGCGTTAAATAACATTGAATAAGTGAAGAATTTGCATTCTATCAGGAGTTTTCCCCTTTCGTACGGCTGGTGAGTATTGGAAAGTGGTTTGTGTATCTATTGGGCGTATTCGTACAGGTGCGTCATTTATGTGTTCGCACACGTCACTCTCGCGTTCATAAAATCATTTAAAATATGTCAAAAACTTGTGAACCCGGTAATAGAACGGCAAGGTTTAAATTTTCCCAGGTGCCTTATTCCGACGTACATCCGATCTGCTTATATAGCTTGCACATATAACATGTTAAAAAAAAGCCTTTTTTATACAGGTGTGAACCATAAACATCAAAAAAATGAGTTCGCTTAGAAACCAATCTTACTTCGTACGAAACAAAAAGCTTTGAAATGTGTCACACGTATTATATAATATATCTCGCATCCGTCTCATCCTCCCTCTTGTAAAAAGCAGGCAACTGCTATTTTTAAATATACTTCACCTTTATAAATAGAATAAATTTATATACGACCATGCGCGTGCATTCTGAATTGATATTGTTTACTTTTGTTCGTGCGTGGGTTTCAATGTCCACCCCCCACGTGCTAACCTCGTATGGTCAACGAAGCCATATTTAGTAGTACCAAATGTATATATACATGATATAAGCGTGTACAAGTCTTGTGACTTGTAATATTATACTCTTGCTCGTAATTGTTATGTTATCTCTTCTGCTTTATATTTTGACAACCGTAGAGTACAAAGTTATTATGGTGTTTATTTATAATGTCAGTCTGATTTCTTTCTCAAGTTTCTCCATAATGTAAAATAACCATCTCAATACAGGTGATATAAAGAAATACCCCCATCTTTAACATGTATTATTTTCATATTAATAAATAAATAAGAAAGATATACATATAAAATCAATTTTATCAAAAATATTGTTGTTGCGCTCATCATATTATTAGATACAGCAATTGAAGATTAAGTGCACTGGCGTTCAAACATATTATTTCTTATACTTGATTGACCGCTCCAACAATACCACAATAATCAGCTACCAGCCCATTGCTGACAGCAAGTGGTCGCAGCACACATTTTGACAGCTTATGGCTCACTTCCAAATTAAATTCCATCTATAAATTGTGCAGTCTGAAGTTTGTGAAAAGTGTATTTTACTTAACAATCAATCAATTAATAATAATAATAACTACGCGACTACATTTGTAACGTCACAACCTGTTAGTAGAACCTGCTAAATAAGTATTGATAAACTGTGTTCTGAATAAATAATGCAACGCCACAAATAAAAAAAAATATTTTATTAAAACCAAATACTTCGCATTTGAACTGAAATTTCTGATTCATGACGTGTATAATATATAAATTTATGTGCACAGAATAAGGAGTTCAAAAATCAAACGACAAAGGTATTTATTTATAAATGATTTTAAAAAAATAGCAAACAACATTGTACTGAGGTGCTCACGATATCATTAGCCCTGCGAGAAATGTAAACATGGACGTACGTACAAATGGCTTCGGAAATTGCGGGCATTTCGGAAGATGGAGACATGTTTTTATTAAAGGTTCATAAAACCGCACTCAGCAGGCGGAGATCTATGATGCGAAGACTGGAATATTGTAATCAGGGTCAGAGAAAAACTCAATAGCTATCGGAGTGGATTATTAAAAATTAAAATCCGACATTTCTGAAAAACCTAATTATTTTCTCATACAAAGCTTATTTAACCTTTACCATGCCATGCTAAAAATAACTTTCGCAGCCATGCTGTCAACTCGTGTTACTGCAAGAAATTTGAGTTTTGCAATAATTTTAAATGGGAAATAAAATTTGGTTTGTGGTGGTTTATACAAAATTTGTTATTTTTTTAAAATCAGTAATAAATATTATGTATCAAAGAAGTCCATGTTTTTTGTGTTTACCTCGTTTTATTTCTATACTGCCCCTCAAAATGTCTATATCTTTTATGTACAAAAGAATGTACAATAATGTACAATAAGCATATTTAAATTTGGTTCAAATCTTCTGTATACGAAAATAGCTGGCGGGTATGTGATTCGAAACTTTGTATTTTGGATCTATAATAAAATACCCACCTAATCAATCTATTACTGTGCGCTCATTTTTTTAAACATAGATAGATACATATCTATTCTCGAGTAATAAACCAAAGCGGTTTGTTCTCTTTCACTTTTTGTAATGACTATAATTAATTCAGCAGACAATCGTTCCATCACCAGCTTGTGGAAATCGTTTAGAACAAACCAAATATCAGCTAAATATCGAGATATCTGCCTCATTACGATTTAGTCATTGTTTTCTTTGGAGCCTGATTAGCGGTTACCAAATACGGGCCATGATATCTTACGAATTATAAAAAATAGAGTGCTTTCGTAGTTATGTCTAAACATCGCGTGCGTTTGTATTACGGTGGAACCCCGATTTGAGTTTTTGAAGGGACGAACGTAAAAAATGTAAACATAGGGAAAATATAAATTGGGGATATTAAAAAAACAGATTATTTATTTTTTATTGAAAAAATCAAACAATATTTTTTGCGGCATTTTTTTTTGTTGTTGTTTTTAAATAGTTCTTTCAATATTATAAATAAAATTAAGGGTTTCTGGTGGTACATTGGTAATATTAGTAAAATATACTCTGAGGCCTTCAATATGCCTCATTTTTTGTAGGAACTGGGTTTATGGGAAGAGCAGACACTTTTTCTTTGTAGGAAGGTTCTTCTTCTGTCAAGTTTTCGTTTATGCGACTCTCCACTATTTCATCAATTTCCTTGTTATTACGTTGGAGTCAACGTCTAGGTAAATCTGCAAGGGTTATTCATAAATTCTTTCCCAGTTATCAATGTTATCTATACTATCTTTACAAAAATTTTTTGCTGATTCCAGCTTGTAAAAAACAATAAAATAATGAAACAATTACGTAGATACGAGAATGAAAAATGCGCAAATGCAAATAACCAACACATTCTTGGGTTTACGGCGAATAACGATCTGGCAGAACGAATTTCAATCAATTTTAGACGTAAATCGCGGGAAAGGCAAACGTAAAATAGGGTTTGAAATGTACCAAAATGATATGGGACTGCAGAAATAACACGCAAATGGAGGGAAAATGTTGATTCCGGGCATGTAAAATCAGGATTCCACTGTTTGTGTATTGTCCCACTGGAAAGGAAGAAAGGAATGATTTTTTATTTTTGACATTTATAATACTATTTATTATAAAACGGTTGCCAGGTGTGTATTATTTTTTTAATTCAAATTTTTAGTTAGGTATCTTATAGATACTGAATTTATAAATAAGTTCTTCACCTACCTAACGGGCCGTGAAACAAAATATTATAATTTACGAACATGTGAATCCCGTGAACATGTAAATTTCTAAAAAGTGCCAAAACGTAAGTTTGATATTTGTGAGTAGGTATTGAATAATGTATATAGTCACATATTTTTTCTGGGATTACCCTAGTACGATTTTTTTTCGTGGGGAGTATGCGAGCGTAGATGTTTACGTAACAAAAATAAAATATATACAAAAGCTAAAACTATCATACTAAGCGATATTTTGTTACAATTATTTGCGTTCCAAAATCAAAACTGTAAATATTCCGTAGTTCAAATTTTCTAATTTCATTCCTGTTCTTTCATCCTCTAAAAGTGTCACGTGTTTTTGAGGTTATGTCCACATGACAGAATTTCTACAACATTTTACCGCCTGAGGTCAAGAAATTAGTGAGACAGAGGTGGTGTATTCAATTTAATAATAGACAATTAGTAAATATAACAAGATAACATACATACGATGGGCATAAAGTCTGGACACAGGCTAACATGAATATTTTTAATTCACAACATTTTCGATTTAACTAATGACATTTTTAAAGCGACTTTCATCATTAACGTGTACACAATGCGGTAATGCATTATCTTCGTAGATCCTAAACTTTCTCCTTCAGCGTGTGCCGGTCGAGACGAGACGACTCATAAATGCACCTCTCATTTACCGGTGCGTAAAACCAGAGCTCCTAACAGTCGCAAAAATACGCCCGGTACCAAGCGACAATAACCTTCGCCCACAATCATCTGGAAGACCCACTCCTCTCGCTGCTGTTCTCCAGGGAACACTCCTCAGTGAAGACTTTGCGTTGTACGGATATCATTATTTCTAAACTGTGCCAAGCAATAAACGTGTGTCAACCGTAGGTTATTTCATCTTTTCGTTCTCCAACATGCTCTGGTCAAACTCACAAACACACTTCGAACACATCAGCAATGAATGATTTATACGGGGCACCCATCTTTCACACAACAACAACATACCCATACTATCATGATCCACAATCATCAACATACCCATATAATCATAATTCGTAATAACATAATTTTTTCCATAATCGTATACTCCTTTACCCATAAACGCAACCCAGAAGAATAAGTTAAGGGGATTAAAAAATTTCGCAAAACACATTAACACGTGCATTGCAATGATGAAAACCACGGGTTAATAATACAAAATATACGTAGTAGCCTATGCGTCCAAACTATGTCCACACGTATTATTATATTATATTATAGTAAATAAAATAAAAAATACAAACACTTAAAGTTCCTAATACTTTACTCATAACTCTCATACTTGAGAAAGTGTTCAAGTGCCTAACATTGCGCGTATGTATTCTTTATATTGTTGTATTTTACTAGTAACGTTAACATAGGCGATTCTTACTTTCACTGTGTTAAGTCGAAAATAGTGAAATTAGGTCTCATAGTCTCGATATGCTCGGTGCGCACTTTAATGTAAATTTTAATGATTTTGTAAATTTTTGTCAAAACTTTGTTTTATTCCACTACACTTTTCATTGTGTTAAATGATATACATATATCGTTTTCGGGAACATCTTCCCATTATCAATATTATAGTTAAAATAAAATTAAAAGCACTTTCAGACAGTAATTACTGGTGTGTTTGGGGTTAACGGGGGTGGGGGTGGGGATGGGGGTGGGGGTGGAGTTAAAATGGATAAAAGAGGCGATGTAATGGGCGGTGTTTGAATATTTATTTTAATTTTATTATTATTATTTTATTACATATTTCAAATTTTTTTAGAATGTCTAATTTTCGCCCTTTGGCGCAACTATGTATGAGTTGTAAATTACTATTATCAAATGAATGGCCCTCCATTCTTGCGTGCTCAGCCATTTTGAAAATATTCCCGAAAACTATATATATTATTTAACACAATGAAAAGCGTAGTGGAATAAAACAGAGTTTTGATGTAAATGTAAATCTTAATATAAATTTTCTGTAATAAAGTAAATAAATTAAATGTAAACTGTGCCGAGTACAGTTTAACTCTCAATTAATTTATGATACTACTGAGACTAAGATGGTCACTAATACATAGTGAGGGGTGTTTTTTTAGAGGTATAGAACTTTAAAATGAAATAAAACATATAACAATCGTGATAATAGCCATGGTATTAGCTTTATTAGAAATATAATTTAAATAGATGTTAAAACTGCTAAAAACTAATAAACCCTGTACAAATCAAAAATACATTTACTAAAAGTTAATTGATGCTATAAACAAACTAAAGTGGAATAATCTAATTGCTTAATTTAATTGCTAATAATGTAACAAATTATTTTATAGAGACGATCTACGAACACATACAAAGGTGTTCAACTACAATGATTATAAAACATAATACTTGTTAATTTTCGTATTTCGTATAGATGTATGTATATATATTTTTTATTTTTTAATTGTTGTAAACAAATTCTTACATTTAGTATATATTGATCTTGTATTATATAAATGTTGATAGCCACCCCCATAATTCAAGATCTTTCTTATTTGGGGGTGCATTGTTTTTTTTATTGTCGAATGTGTAAAAAAATAATTGTATACCATTAGTGTTTAAATATGATTTCGCGCATATGGGCGCCGCGGCTGGCTCGAATAAAGCAAGATCTGGATGTTCAATTTTCGACCACTTTTTGGAGCAGCTGGGGATGTATATCGACAATAACGCAAGTCGTCTATAATCTCTGGTTTATAGGCGTAGCGACTTCACATATCACTGAAAATAATTCAAAGGTGTAAAATCACTCGATCTTGGAGGCCAATCAACAGGTCCAGTAAGTGAAATTATGCGCTCATCGAAAGATTTCTTCAATAGATTGATTGTGGCGCACGCTGTGTGGCATGTTGCACCGTCTTGTTGAAACTACAGCTCTTTCACATTAATGCCATTCAATTGGGGAACGAAAAAGTCAGTAATCGTGGATCTATCGGTGTGCATGATGACGAATCGGCTCATACGGGCTCTCATCAACAATACGATCCACTGCAGCAACGGCAGCTTCTTCGGTGCCCACCGCACGACATCTCTGCGGAAGCGTATTATCAATTAGAGTATGCGTGGTGTGAAAACGATCCATAGTTATTAAAATTACTTGCTCAGATGGATGATTATGTCGACCGTAAAATGGACGTAGCGCACGGTAAGTTTCGCGAACTGAACAACAATTTTCGAAATAATTTTATTAGAATTTATTCTGGCGTAAGTCTATTCATAGTGAAATGGCAAACCAAATTGAGCACAAATCAGCTGACAGCTGATTTGTGCTCAATTTGGCTGACGCTGGAAAAAGTGTCGCCAATTCGAAAAAGAATCCTTTAAAAAAACACCGTTATTTGGATTGAAATAGTAATACGCATGAACTTATTCAACAATAACAATAAGGAACTTGTTCCTAATAGATATTATTTTCTGTATTATACGAACTATTTTTCTATATGCTTCAGTCAGTTGCATAACTGCAAAAATAGGGCCCCAAAGCAGAACGAAAAAAGGGGCTCCTAAATAAATATTGTGTATAAGATATACGAATATTAGAACTCCGTGGTTTATCTATTAAATAGTAATAATAAGATTAGTCTCTTATTTCATATAATATTCACACGTAACATACAAAAACATAAAAACTTATACTTACATACTTCCTTCGCTTTAAGGTAATTTTCGTATTTTCTCATAATACTCGTGAAAAACTTGTTTTTAAGGGTATGATTTCACTTCTTGTTATGAATTACTATTAAAGTTGGAAAAAGTATGGACACTCTGAACTTTTTGGGCCCCTATCTAACGTGGGCCTCAATGCACTACATAGGCATTGTTACGCCAATGGGTTATTAATTCATTTTGGGTATTAATTCATTTTCTAATTCCTACATATTAAAAAAATATTTAGTAGATTTATTAAAAAATCCAATATTTGTATTGTTGAATAAATCTACTTAATATTTTTAGTGTTTCAATCGTGGGATAGCGAGAAGATTCTATTTATTAATTTTGTTATTAGAATTCTTCTAAAATCTTGTTTACTTCATTCCTAATATTTTTGGTTTAAATAATAAAAAAAAAATAATAATAATACAGTGAACATCTCTTACATTATGAAGCTGGTTGGCCTTTTTTGTATATTTATAAGAATGTTTACAATATGTACGTTAATTTATTAATTAACAATATGTATTAAGAACACGAACAGAATAAACATCTCATTTCGGCAGATCTTAAACAATGTGATGGTATCTCAATTAATCTTCGAACGCTGGTATGACTCGTACGATACTGAAGATTGCACAGGAAAAAGAAAGATTAACTAATATTATACATCATTAACATAAAACGGTAAATTTAAAAATATCGTTCTCGCTAAAATGTTGTTTTTTTTTAAATTAGGCTGTCAAGTGAAAATGCAAGACGCAGATTGTTTGCACATCGCGGGTATTGATTTTAAAATTTGATATGCTTTCCGCGATTTCGTCCGTGAACGTTTGTCGGCGGCTGCCGCGGCGGTCAAGGCGTGCGGCGGTCGGTGACCGCGAGGGACCCGCGTGACGTAATAACTGAGGCTGCTCAGGGGCGGATGAGGCCCGTGGCCGCGTAGACCGGTTATTTAATAGAATAGTCATATTAGTTATAATTGTATGGTATTCTGCAACAATATACTAAGCCACGCAACTGAGATATTTGACTTGTTTATTTAAAGATTTGACGCCATTATTATTAAAAATATGAGTGCGTGCTTCACTGTGCTGTGTTGCACAAATGAGAGAATTTTGAAAATAACTAGCTATATATCTTAATTTGCAATAATATCTTAAGCTTCTTAAACTAATATTACATTTTTTTAATAGAATTAGATTACTCAAAGGTATTTGAGATTCTGTAAAAATAAGGCAGATGGCTCTTTCAAATAATGGAACGATTAAATGTATTAATATCAAAAAGGTAACATTCTTCTATTTGTCGCTAAAAATATTGTCGCTGTAGAATAGTTAGATAATGCACCTTCCCCGTTAGGAAAGAGATCCAGGTTCGATTCCCGTTGGCGCAATAACAATATTTTTCGATTAAATTGATTTTATATGTATATCTTTCTAAGTTTCTAAAACTATTTACTGTTTCCGATGTTTATAGAACTTCATAATCACAAATCGCACACCAAGATCAAAACTAAGACAACTCAAAAAAACAAGAATTTAGAGTTATTTATTGTATTCGAATACTCTGTCATATATCATATACGCAGTTTCAGTTATTATATGATTTTTATATTTTAAATTACATTTTATTTTGGAGATAAGTCATGCCTCCATGAAAAATATTACTTTCCTTGTCTCGATTCATACGACCATTAATAAAATTGAAGATAATGGTCACCGATATTTTTTAAAATATTTATTTATTAGATATTAACGTAATGTAGCGCGCGTGCAAAAAAAATGCTTATATTAAATATCATCCTCCACCATGTGCGGCTCTGTGCAGACCGCGTGTGCAGACCGTATAAGCCGAGCTGCCTGCCGCGAATATGTTATTAGCGACCTCGTTGGGACTCGGGAGACTCCGATGCGGTAATCGCTGTCAAATATTGTCTCTTTGTGGGTCAGAGAGAGCTCCATGTGCTGCTCAGGACGCGGCTGAATGCCAGCACGTCCCGGGGCTCGGGGTGGCACGGTGGCGCGGTGGCGCGGTGAGCGCCAATTGAATCGATCGAGGATTTTTTGTCACAAGCCTAACAAAAACAACTCTAGTCAAATGTAAGCTAACAAAATCATCGGAAATTTGACTAGTATAGTATAATACAATCCGCATAATGTATTTTGATTGGACGATTGCAGATCTCGCCCAAAAAATCAAAGATGTTCAAAAATGTCTTATTTTGCATTTTGTTGCCTTAACATATTTTTTAGACTACATTGATAATTCACGATTTTATAACAGTTTTTCAACTGGGTAATGTGTTGATAATTTACTACGTTGTAAGTTATAAAGCATTGTTAGTAATATTAAGCGTTCCGCCTATCAACTAAAGGTTGCGACAAATATGTTGCTATGATTTTCTGGACGTAGTGTCATTATGGCTGTATGATGCTTGATTAAACGACCAGGTCTACGAGTAGGGCAAAAACAAACGTGTTTTTAATATCTCAAGGTTAAGATTACTTCAAAGTTTCTCTTCTATATATTCAATAACAGTACGTAAATATATATTTAATTTCAAATGAAGTGTATATTGTCTTTATTACATTATTCATTTTAGTAAGAAAAAACATATATGATATCTGTTTCAATATGGTCTATGGTATACTACAGAAGTAAGCACTTTCCAAAATGTCAAAATAACAATTTTTGGTTATGTTTTTCATCAGATTCCAAATAGCATTTTTGTGTTTATTATAGTCTATCAAACGCGAACAAAGGTGGAGCGTGGTTTATTTTGGGGAAAGCTCTGTTCTTTAATATCTAAAGTTTTACTGAACTTATTTCGAAAACTAAAACGCTATTAATCATTGATTCAATAAAAATCATAAAATTACAAAAAACACTAAAATATTTCTACATACCTAGTGCCGCACCAAAGTGCCTAGAATTACGTGAGAATTTTATAAAACGTGGGTTTTATTTTTCTAGCTTAATGGTTTCTCTGCAAAACTTTAGCTTTTAGTGGCTTAAAATAAACTCTCGGCATTTTAAAATACATTACGACACACATTCCCAAACAAAACACATTAATTTGAAGTAGTAGTTTAATTTAATAATAGCTCTCGGTAACCAATCGAGTCAGGGCGTTAGAAGAGTCGAGCGCTAACTAACAAATAACTGTTCCCTCGCTGCAATTAACCTGGGAGTCGACTGGAGGCTGGAGGCTAGGTGGAAGTAACAGTACTGACGGAATCGGCGAAGCGAGCTGGTGCACGCGCATGATGAAAGTATTCTTGCAGCGCACACCTGACATTCTCCAAGGTAACTGACATTGGAATTCCGGACAAAAAAAATGTAAGAGATGCGTATCTGTACTATAAACATTAGATCTAATATTATTCAAAACTGTATTTATGTTTAACACTGTTTTAACCACTGTACTTGTACGTCAACCGGTTTCGATACTGACATATCTTCTTCAGGACTGGCGTACAACTGAACTATTACATGAAATTTAAAAGACACCCGTAACAGTTGGGCGGTGATTGACAGGGAGGCATTGAAATAGGCAATATATTAAATACCGGGTTGTTTGTAAGGTTTAATTGGTTTTCTTTTACGAAATTGTGACCTGTCTCTAAAAGGTGATTGGAAAATTCTGAGATGTTATTTTTGTTACGGCAACTTAAGTGGTTTAAACAAGGTTAAATATAAATACAATTTGAATGATGTCTACACTAACTACAAGGTTAAGGCTACAAAAATCAATAAGCAATATTATTCCACTGGATGTGTTTGTTCAGTCGCTATTTAATATCGGCAACACAATTTATTTATTTGTTATTAATAATGGTACGAAAGATATCCAAAAACGTGTAGTAAGTGTTTTTTCCGTGTCCAAAATTTAATAAAATACCAACAATTTTGAGGCGTATTTTTGGGTAAACTTGTATAAACTTACTACTGATCACACAATCGGGCCTTAGTGAATGATTCAGGCTATATTTCCCTTCCTACAACTCACGTCTATCCATAACATCTTTTCCCACTCATAATATATAAATCGATTATATTCATCTAAGTAGCTAGATCAATAAATCAATGATAATAAAAATTAACCTAAAAAAAAGTCTATCCAAGTATCCACAACTTTTCACAGATTTCGAAGTATCAAAAAAATTGACATAAACAAAAAAAAATTTAAATAATCCAAATTTTCAAAATTAAAAATCAATTAAACTTTAGAAGCGAATTCCGATCTACAAGATTTAGAGACCAAATTGATATTCTAAAATTAAAATATACCGCAACCCAAAATCACTATATTTATCAAGGCATTAAATTTTTTAACAATTTTCCCATCACAATCAGAACAATTACAGACTACTATCAATTTGCATCTGAAGTAAAAAAAATATACACAAACTAACTGAAATAAAATAGATTTTTTTTTAAGTATTCATTTAATTCAAATTGGTAAATCACCAAATAAATACAATTGAGAATGGGTTTGTTGAACATTAACCTCGCTCGGATCAACCGAGCTATTCTTGTCGAAACAGATGCGCAAACCAATACCCAATTAGATATGGACAATGGACCACCTTGCTCCATCTTTGTGCTAAAGTCAGAACAATGGAAACCGTAATTGCCTCAAACAAATTGGTTTGGTTGCCTAAGGCCGAGGGTAGTCACCCCGTGACTCACGCACCATATACGGCCTCGCGACCACCTATTTTTAGTTGAATTTACTTAATACAGTTTAATTTCAAACGTATATTATTCATCGGGCGCACAGTATGATGTACTTATTACTAATCTACCTGTTACCCAACACCGAATGTTTTTCCTTCAATACAATATATTATATTTTAATCATTTATCTTATTTACTCGTATATATAAAATTGAACTGTCGGCCATATTCAATGAGTATCTTCAAAATGAAAAAAAATAATAAAGAAATTAGTACATGTTCAAAGTTCCATAAAAATAATGTGACGTCAATATATTCGTCTAATTTTTCTCGCGTTTAAAAAAAAAAGACAAATTTAATCATTAAATAGAACACATTCTTATTTTGAAGTTGTAATTATTCAGAACAGACGGTCTGTGATATTTTAGATACTAATTAAAGGTTAGGTTACTTAGAAAGATATACATATAAAATCAATTGTATCGAAAAATATTATTGTCGCTATTGTCGAACCTGGATCTCTTTCCAATCCGGGGAAGGTGCGTTAACCGACTATGCTACAGCAGACAGTACTATTAACGACAAATGTTCGAACCTATATGTTACACATTTCTCACACTTCTCTTTAAAACTCCGTATACAGCACAATGTTTTTCACAAGTTTGCAGCGTGTTTTTGCATTTTCAGATATTTTTTATTAATTAGAAGAAAAAAACAGTTTTGTCGGAAAAATTTTGTATCGGTGAAAGTAACATTACTATCCATGTAGTAATACGTAGTAAAAACAAACTTAACGGTATCTTTTGTTTGTATTGTTTATTTTCTAAGCGTTTTTGTTTTTCTGTTATATTTTCGTTTTTCTATTTTTATAATTATTTTTACAAAATATGTCGTAAAAAATTCTGGTGTTCACAGACTGAAGGTTTCATAACTGGATTATTCCAGTGAGGAGGATTAAATGGAAACGATTCCGCGGCACCTTCGACTACTTCATAATTATACGTATCGGTTAATAGTTAAGCAACTGTTCAAGAAACACAATAATAAACGAATAATGCGGTTCATTATGTGAGCACTTGTAAAAAATATTTGTTACCCACCAGAAGTGACTACCGATTTAAAAAAACTTCATTTCTCGCCTGTCGGGCCAAATTAGGAAGATAAATTTAGTTCGGAGCTAACATTAATATGGAACTGTTTCCCGGATTTCAAATAAACTGCTTACAAAAACGGTTAGAGATTTAATTTAGTTTTATGACCTACCTAGCAGGGCCAAGATTAATTCCGTAATTCAGCAACGTATTTATTTATATCTGTAGGTAGCTACATGAATACCCCACTTATTGCGGTTTTACTTTGTTGCGGTTTATACTTTGATAGGCACCAAGATTCGATTTTTGTGGTTAGCTTTCGAGTTAGTAGGATGCGTTATGTAGCAAACTATGTATAATATACAGGTCATATTTATAGTACGCGGGTTTAACACTGGGCGGTAAACGTCAGTATCGATACAGTTTCCGTAGGGTGCGCGTCGTTCGCTGTTCCTTCGGATACCTTTACGCGCAAACTTCGTTTTAAAAATGAGTTCTACTAAACGAAATACCGGAGCGACAATTCAAGAAGATAAAAAGAAGAGAAAGGTTATCAGTTTAGAAGAAAAATTAACCTTAATTACAAAACATAGAGCCGGCGCAACAAAAGCTAAACTTAGTCGAGATCACGTGCTGAGTGAATCTACCGTGCGACATATTTTACAGCATGCAAATCAATACGAAGAGCGAGGAGAAAGCGCTTCCTCTTCCGGGTCACTGACGACCACACGAAACAGAAGTATTCCCATGATTGAAATGGAGAGGCTGTTATCAATATGGATAGAAGAGTGCAACCAAAAACGAATTGTTTTAAGTCAAATGACTATAAAAGCAAAAGCCATGACACTGTATAGACAAGTACAAAAAAAACAAGCGGAAGAAAATGGTACCGTTAGAGAGACCAAAAAAACATTTTGCGCAAGTTCTGGATGGTTCGATCGGTACAAAAAACGATCAGGCATTCATAGGGTTCACGTGATTGGCGAAAGTGCAAATGCCAATGGAAATGCAGCAGCGACTTTTTTAGCTGAACTGAAAAAAAAAATTGCAGACGAAGGTTACAGTGACAAACAAATTTTCAACGTAGTCAAAACAGGGTTGTTTTGGAAAAAAATGCCAAATAAAATTTACTTAGCAAAAAAAGATAAATCTCAATCAGAATTTAAAGATCCAAAGGATCGATTGACACTTCTATTGGGTGGTAACGCTTCCGGTGGTCTAAAATTAATTTAAAGATCCAAAGGATCGATTGACACTTCTATTGGGTGGTAACGCTTCCGGTGGTCTAAAATTAATTTAAAGATCCAAAGGATCGATTGACACTTCTATTGGGTGGTAACGCTTCCGGTGGTCTAAAATTAATTTAAAGATCCAAAGGATCGATTGACACTTCTATTGGGTGGTAACGCTTCCGGTGGTCTAAAATTAATTTAAAGATCCAAAGGATCGATTGACACTTCTATTGGGTGGTAACGCTTCCGGTGGTCTAAAATTAATTTAAAGATCCAAAGGATCGATTGACACTTCTATTGGGTGGTAACGCTTCCGGTGGTCTAAAATTAATTTAAAGATCCAAAGGATCGATTGACACTTCTATTGGGTGGTAACGCTTCCGGTGGTCTAAAATTAAAAGCAATGCTCGTCCGCCGATCACCGAACCCACGCTCTATCGGAGGTTATAGTCAACATTTACTACCAATATTTTTGAGATCAAATGGAAAAGCTCGGATGACGAAACAGAATATTTGAAGAATGGTTTACAAACTATTTTTGCCGAAAAATATTGCAAGTCGCAGAATATTGATTTCAAAATTTTATTAATTTTAGATAATGCCCCTATTCACCCTGTCTTAGGTGAATTTTGTCAAAATGTTAAAGTTATATCCACCACGACATCATTAATACAGCCTGTGGAACAAGGGATGATTTCTGCATTCAAGGCATATTACTTGCGTAAAATTTTCACGCAAGCTGTTGAAAAAACAACAGGTAAAAATACAAATTTAATAGAATTTTGAAACAATTTTAATTTTCAAAATGCAGCATGGCGTGAGGTCACAGCAAATACCATGAAAGCTGTTTGGAAAAATATTATTCCTGATTGCGTATCGTAGATATATCCAAGGATTTGAGGCTGGAGTGAACGGTACAATACAAGACATCAGACAACTCGGATTAAAACTAGGATTAACAGTAATAGACAATGGAAGTATTCAAGAATTGCTTCAATCTCATGATGACGATGACCTTACTGATGAAGACTCTCTTAAACTAAAACAAGATCATGTGTATCTAGAAGGTTATGAAGATGAAACTAAAGCAACAATGAATGGAAATGTTCAAGAGTTGCTTCAATTTAATGATAATGATTCAATGATTGATGAAGACCTTCTTAGCCTAAAGCGAGACCGTGCGTACCATGATCTGGAAGAAGATGAAGATGAAATTAAAGCAACGAAGGAATTCACGCTCAAAGAACTTTGTGAAATGTTTCGTAATTGTGAAACTATGAAACAGAAAATAATGTATGCAGATCCCAATGTTGAACGCGCAATGAAAGTGTGCAGAGAAATAGAAAATTCGATTCTCTGCTATCGAGTGATGTACCAAGAGAAGACGAAAAGTATGTGAAGTTTGCTATGCAAATCATCTATAATATTATTGTATTTTATATTTGGAAAATAATAAAAAATCGATGTAAGAATTGAAAATAAAAGATCGCGTATTTTCTTTACTTTCTGGTTTCCGATTGCGGTTTGGTTTATTGCGGTTATTGCCTTTCAGCATTAAAAGCAATAATCGGGATATTCCTGTACTATAATTAATTTACACAGCTTCTAAAATTGGACGCTAAAAATATAAACAATATTGAATTAAGATAAATCTTATATTATTCTTGGCATGATTATTTTGCACCGTAAATAGTTGCCAGATATTGTTATGCTCAGAGGTCAAAATGAAAAATTGAATAAACCGGAATTGTCAATAACATTCGATATTTTACACTTACTCTTACCAACTGAAAACTTACATCGTACAATGTAATATATATGATTGGCCGGCCGATTGACGTATTTTTTTGTTCTAGGAGGACTGTGACTCGAATGAGAACTCTGAATAACGACATTCTTATATATATTATATCGCAAAATATACATTTATTGATAAACCTGTGGTCTCCACTCTCATCATCAACACCACCACCACCACCATCACCGCCCGACGATGCTGAACGTACCCAGCATGTACCAGAACGTGAAACACTACTTCCATCAGTCTTAAAGATGGTCCGACTACATGTAACAATATCAACGCTACCATCAGCTCTAGAGGAGGGCGATTCACTAGCCTCACTCTTATTATAGACGCCTTCCAGACAACAGCTCTAGAAACCGTCTCTGTTAACATTATTTACATGGTTTAACTTCTACATTTGTAAACTTACACTACAATAAATTCAGTACGAACTGTAAGTAGTTTATATTCTCATAACCTGCCGCCTGTCACAATCACATATTCACTCTGCGACACTCAAACGACAACGAGAGTTGTGAATGAAATATTGGGGCATCCATTACTCTCACAGTAATCGCATCATTTGAAACTTAATCTTGAAATCATTCTGATTCTAGTTCATCGCCTGTTAACTCACACACGCAATCATCGTCATCCATAACTGCCTAAATCCGCAAATTTCCCAAAGCGGTGAACTCCATTATGGAGAAAGTATGAACATGCACAACCAACGTACCCTCTCTATATGGCCGATTTCATTCGTTCCCCGTAAACTTTTCGATTTTTTGATAATATTTATTGAATCAAAATAACGGAAAGGAGCTGTAATTGAAATTGAAAGGATGTCACGAGCCAGAGCTACATTTGCGACAATCTCGTGAACTTTTATATTTTGTAACTTTACTTGTATATTTAAGTACTGACATAATGTATGTCTTAAGGACACATGAATGAGAAATACACACGCTCGTTAAGGCTTCTCGATTACCCCCCCATCAGAATATATTATAATTTGTCATGTCAGGTCTGTTCACCCTTGTATTCAACCCTCTCTGCTCGCTGTCTGACTAGACTTACAATTGTAACAGTTATAACGCATGAGTGAGCGAAAAGGGAAATTTTTAACGGAAAAAATGTTTGGGCTCTCGCTTGCAACGTATGATGCGCGTCGCATATTGCGACGGACTCTCGCTTGACGTAGCATAGTCTAACTAGAGTTTTATTCACAATGAATACTCTACAAGAGAATATGTTAAGCCTGTTTTAACCCAACCTGTAAATTTATGTAGGTTCACTTCGAGCAAAATAACAACATAACCCATATAGTATAGATAAATTGCGACGATTGGTGTTCGATTGCAACGATTATTTAAAGGTCAGAAGTTTAGTTTTTAGTATAATATATTTATATATTATTACGATGATTATGGTATATATACATATACTACAATAATATTGTCACCGTCAGTAGCAGCACCGCATACCTCAATTTTTTGTCAAATTGAGATATTTATATCATTGGATTTGAATTTGAATGGTTCTATATCACTAGTTTCACGACAGCGTCCACTAGGGGCGTGCAAATCAAAGAAATGTAATTACCCCATATCATCTATAACCTCCCTGTCAACTGCGCACAAATCAAGGGAATCGTACCTAAGTTTAGTTCAGTTTCAATTTAGAAAGAATCATCTGTTCCTCTTTCCAACTGTAGAAAGGTAAGTAATACTTGAGTAATAGTACAAAAATCATTTAAAACTAGTTCTTTCTCTCTCCTGTAAAGTACACAACTCATATGATATGTGGTGTTGCTGCTAACGGTGACGATTATTTGCTAATTTAAATAATTGTATTGTCTATAGTTTATATGAATTTGTGCATGTAAAGTGCATAATTAGCTAACATATTTGATTTGATACGTAGTTATGCATTGCAAACAAGTATTAAGTGATACCTACGTACCATTTTTAATAATTTAATTTTTCCAAAAGTGAAAAAAACATTCTCTTCTATTTGGACATCTTTTCTTTCCCAATTTTATATAAACAGCAGATATTTAAAATATATGAAAACGATATTCTGAAAGTATCGCCCTTGTTTGACCCTCCATTAAAAACAATATTAACATAAAAACCAAGGGTGTAACTAAAAAAATGGATTCCTAGTGCAAAATGTTAAAAAGGTTCCAATACCTTCAATGCAATATGAAAGAATCCCTTGTATATAAGATATAAGTATATATATACATATAAGATATATTAGGCACTGTTATTTAACAATTAAATAGTAAGAACAAAAGTGGTGTCTTATCACTCATGATTTTCATATTCATGGAAAAAAAATGTAGTGTATTTATGCAATCGAACCATGTAAAATAATGTGTCATCATTATATAAATATATTATAAAAAAATGTAGTGTATTTATGCAATCGAACCATGTAAAATAATGTGTCATCATTATATAAATATATTATAAAAAAATGTAGTGTATTTATGCAATCGAACCATGTAAAATAATGTGTCATCATTATATAAATATATTATAAAAAAATGTAGTGTATTTATGCAATCGAACCATGTAAAATAATGTGTCATCATTATATAAATATATTATAAAAAAATGTAGTGTATTTATGCAATCGAACCATGTAAAATAATGTGTCATCATTATATAAATATATTATAAAAAAATATGAACTCGCAACTCAAAAAATCTTAGATTCGCTTTATCTAGTCTGTACCTAACCTAACCTGATATACTAGTGAGATATTACTGTATGTATCGATAATGTTTTACTGTATTCCTGTGTTATAGCTGTGGAGCTGTAGCTATAAAAAATATCGATATCAAACGTAAGACAACAGACAGCTATCAAATAAATACAAGCAATAATGAAAGTAAATGATTATGTTAACTCTACATGCTCTAAATAACCTTGCAAGAATGAGTACACCAAAACAATTAGTTGTCCTTGACCTTAATTTCACCACTTTAATTAAAAATTCTGTCACCCAGTTTGATTTCCGTATTGGGTGACGCGCCGCAAACGGGCCCCTTCGCGAGTCACCGCTTTCAATTAGCCATTCGGCTCACCTGATTAAACTTGGAAGTGGATTGACATTTAATATTTACATGTCAGAATGCCGGCGGCACGTTATCTCGCGATGACGACTGACATTAATGAGTTTGAATATCTGAATGGTAATTAGTAACGGCTAGTGGCACACGAATAGCGGTTTGAAAAATGCGTTTTTCACGCAATTACCTGCTATGTTCTGAGTGCGCAAAATAAGACCTTGCAATTTTTTTAACATCTTTTTAATTACGCAGGTATTATTGTAAAAAAAAACAGTGGCAGCAATGATGATAAGCAAAATACCATATTCAATTTACAGATTTGTGTCATGAAATTTCAGATAAGCACATTAACAATTATTTGTACAGTAGATGTTTACGCGCTTTATACTTCGATAGGTAGGCCCGATATAAAATTTTCAGTATGTGTGTTCTATTTGTGTAGATTTGAAAAACAGAAAACAAAAGCGATGCTGCTTCTGGGAAAAGAGTTATTGTGATTCGGACGGACTTTTTACGGCGGCAATAATAAAACTTTTAGTATATATAATTTCGGATTATCGGTTGTGTGAAGGTGTGAACGTGGCTGACCAGCATATTTGCGGACCATCAAGCTACAAGGTAGCGACGTCGGCCTCAACCAGCACAGGTTCGCAAAGGTTTGTGTAATTTGAATTTACATAGATTGAATAACTGTATTCATCATTACCAATAGAAAACCCAGAACTAGCTATCGAAGTATTTACGGAAACAGTATTATTTAAATCTATTTAGTCAGACATCAAATAAACTGTGAAAGACTAGAAATTCTGAGATTTAATAAGAGTAATCAAGTTTTAATATTTATCTAATCGACCCCTCAGAATAACAAGGTTCCATCTGACACTGACACTGTTTTGAGATAATGAGCTCAAACGTGTTGATTGAATTTCAACATATATTAATGTATATTTTATTTTGAGTACGCAAATATGATCAGTTTTAAGGTCTTAACTTATTTTCAGTATTATCAAAGACCACTGTGAGATGAGGGAAATTAAAAATAAAAAAAAACACAATATTTAACACAAAACCACAAAAATTAACAATAATGATCTATACGTTGAAATAAATAACTGTGCAGTTGGAACTTTCAGCTCTTGCTATTTCATTTAATATCTATTACATAGAGTTGGTGTGGTGGAATAAAGGATAATGCATTTGGAACATTTTCAAATTTACACAGAATAGTTGGTAGGGACCTACTTAAATAGGATATGCAAAACTGAGTTTATTTATTTATTTAATTAAACATCCTTACACTCTCAAATCATATTTAAAAGTTATTATATTATGTATGTAATTAATATGTATTACTTTACTGCTGTATACTATGGAAGCGTGATTTTTGAAAACGAATATTTTTCTTCTTCTTGTGCCCTATCCGTTCAACGGAGCCAGTAAACTGGCCAAACCATTGCCTCAGGTCTTCAGCCATGATATTCTCCTTCCAGGGTCCCCACTTCTAGCAATCTTTTCCTACTTTATGAAGTGCAAGATCTCGCACTTCTCCGGATATCTCATCACATATCTGAGATATTAAAGTTTTCAGATTTTTATTGTTTTAAACACTTATTTTTCTTCATACATCTTCATTCGTAACTCTATCCACCCAGCTTATTTTGAGTATTCTTCTGTAGATCCACATCTCAAATGTTTCAAGACGCCTTATCGTTTCTTCAGTAAGTACTCATGCTTCCATTCCATAAAATAATATCGAGAACACATGGCATCTGATCATTATCATTTATAATCTAAGGTTGAGATTGCGACTGCAAAACATCTTTTTCATTGTCAATTGTGTTATGTTTGCTGATGAGCATATATTTTGTATAACGAATGTTAAAAATAAGTTTTAACCTTTTCCATACCGTGATATAAAACACCCGTATGCAGCCGTGCTGTCAACTCGTGTTACCGTAAGAAATTTTTAACATTTTAAATGTGAAGAAAGCTTGTATTAGTTTAAATGGTAATAAAAATATTAATCCTATAAACTTACGCTAAATATTGAACATTAGTTACAAAAATGGGATCAATATCCTGATATAATTCGGGCCATTCATCAAGTCCTATAGAATACTACCATTTTTCTTATCTCTCTTCGTTAAATTAGTGAAAAAGAGACATCATATATTCGTATTTTTGTTATTATTTTTATTGTGAAATTAATATCCCATCTCAAATGGTATTTTTTCCAGCATATTAATTTTATAACCGACTGAATTGAAAAATAATCATTTTTGTAAGATTCACTTCACACAACTGGTTTTTCACTAGTTAGTTCTAAGCATAAACATTTTCCTTAGAATTAACTAAAATATGCATTTTATGTGGCGTATATTAACCGAAATATTACAGTTTTAATTGGGGCGGTAGACCTGTGTCACTGCATAGTTTCGGAAGGGTTAAAGTCAAATCGCACTGCAATGTTACAGGGTAGATCAGAACTCGAGATCATATTCGAGTAAACCATGGAGTACGTTCGTTTCCAAACGGTATTGAATATGCAAAATGCAAGATTTGGCTCGGTTTAGTAGTCGCGATGATTGATGATGCGGGTTCACTTTTCTCAGCATCCGCAGCCGGACTGTACAAATTATCGGAACATTTCCCAGAATCACTTATTATGATGACCATCGGCCGCGTCGGCGCGCAGCGGTCGGTCAAATTATCATGACTCGTGACGTGTGCAACACTTTCTATTTTATTAGCGGACGCGCGGAAATCTTTTATATATTATTTATAATATTTGTGCAATATTCCACACCTATGGTGATTAAACAACTGCACATATCGCACACCTAGATCAAAATTAATAAAGCCATTTTTCAGTAGACTAAAACATATAAACATTTTTCTCCATTTTTTGTTACTAAAGTTATGAAACTAAATAACATTTTAGCTCATAATTGTATCCTAAAATGACACTATTCGAGAACTGAGGGTAAGTTAGTTGCGTATATGACAGAGTATTCGAATACAATAATAACTCAAAATTCTTGTTTTTTTGATTTGTCTTAGTTTTGATCTAGGTGCACGATATGGTAACAATAGGTACACAAGATAAGTGTACATATAGGTACACACAGTGACAAGGACACATATGGTAATTGCGCACATAGTAATACAATATCAAGTAGATTAATATAAATCACGATGGCTTAAATTTTTTTAAGACTGCATTAAGTTGATAAAATTAAAATTTTTCAATTAGAAAGAAATAGAAGAAAAATCTATTTATCAAAAAAAAAAAATATTTTGGTTGCTATCGGCACGTGAACCCGGAACTTTTCCTATCCGGTAGCAACCAAAATATTTTTTCGTTAAATAGATTTTTTCTGCATTTGCATTAAAAATATCACATTTCTATTCTGAAGTTGCAACTTCACAATAGAAATGTGTTTTTTTAATTAAAAATGCTTTGAGTTTTGTTAAGTTATTTAATACAAAATCAAAGCAATATGCTGACTATGTACATGTGTGCATCTATGTGTGCACCTGTCTCGTGTGCACTTGTCATAAAATCACATCTACTCATATTTAAAATGAGTTTATGCATTGTATATTTACTGGCGATGAGATAAAACTGTGATTGTGACTATATAATATAATTATGATTGACGTTTGATTGTAACTATATTTCAAAGATTATAGCAGCGGTGCCCATCCACGTTGGTGTGTCGTAGCACACCGGCGTGCCTTGAGCGATTGGGAAGAATGCCGTAAAAAAAACTGATACAGTAAACTTCAAAAGTTTACTGACTAGACTATTCGGCTCAAATAAAATTATCGATATTTAAATATGTCCGAGAACACACAATTTCTGTATTTTTACCTACAAAGGCGCTGTTATTAAACAAATAGCAGATATCTCATAAAGAAAATATATAAAAAATTGAAAAATATTGATTTTTCAAGTGTATTCTAGTATAATATGTTTAAAAACATTTTACATGTAAAGAATATTGCTTAAAAATATTTAAAAAAATCAGATTCTCATAGTGTTTTATATGCTGTTTAAAAAAAAGGGAAAAATGAATTATTACATTTGGTTCATATACGGCGATGGTGTAGTAGTACTCGAAGGGAGTCCACATTCTAACATATATACAACTTTCAAAAAATTGATAAATGTGGAGATTAAGACGTGAGAATTGGTGAACTTTATATATATATATAAATATATATAAAGTTCACCAATTCTCACGTCTTAATCTCCATATTTATCAATTTTATATATATATATATTTATAAAGTGATCACTTAGTCCAGCTGAAGACAGGCCCTGTAATTACCCCATACTTTCATATATTTTACATTAAATATAACAAAAAAATAGCTTTGTCTCTATGAGATATCTAAGAGATATAACCATGAGACTATTAAATGCACGTTGATGTGCAATTTTTTTATTACTATTATTTATACTTATTATGCTATTACGAAAAACCTTTTATTACAAAGAATTGCAACTGGTTATTTTTTCAGGTAAACTACGGAAAATGTGTTAATTTACGATATTTAAAAATGTGATAGGTAAGTATGTATTGGTCAGTATGCTGCGAAAATTTAACAATGTGATTGGTATGCCGTGACGCAAAAAAAGATTAGGAACCGGTGTGTTGGAACATCAATCACAGTTTACCTTATCACTAATATTTAGTGTCATGGACCTGCAGCATGTACACGCGTACCTACATAATGTCCTGGCAATATATCATAACATAATTAAGTGAGGCCTGGAGCTGGTAGAAAAGGTAGTCACTTAGACGTATTTGTGGCAAATCTATTTATGACAGACTAAAGAATGAAGAAATAAGGAAAGAATGTAAAGCTGATGTTAGTATAGTGAGTAAGATTAAGAAAGGATCACTTAGGTGATTTGGTCATATGGAAAGGATGAATGAGGAGAGAATGGTAAGAAAGATATATAACGCAAGTGTTGATGGAACCAGAAATAGAGGACGTCCGCGGAAGACTTGGCGCGACCAAGTAAACCAGATAATGGAGGATGGTTATGTTAGAAGCCTCAACAATCGGCGAGCTTGTATGACAAGATGTATGAATGTGGATGAGGCGAGAATTGTGTGTCAGGACAGAAGAGTGTGGCACTCTATCCTATCTGCCTACCCCCACGGGGAAACGGCGTGATGGTAAGTAAGTAAGTAAGTAATTATACCATCAATTACTTGGCGACATTTGTTAATTAATTACGATGTGTGCATGTGTTAGCTAAATCTCTTAGGAATCATTACATATAAGGTAGTATCCCACGAGAGCAAATAATCTTAAAACAGTTGTAAAAATGAAAAGTACTTTTGGTCAAAGATTATTCACCTTTCAAGCTCCCAGAATGTACAATCAAATTGGAAATAAAATTAAAACTTTATGCGACATTAAGGCTTTTAAAAGGGATGTTTCAAATAGTTGGTTGAAATTAGGAAGAGCAGATACTGAGAGTAAACTGTTTTATATAATGAAATAATGCTTATAACTTGCATATTTTCCTTTACGTTATATGTGCTTACATTCTTTTACACATTGTATGGCACATTGGTATTTTTTCCCCTCTTTTTTATATGTTTACGTTTACTTGTATTCTATTTGATTGAGTTTTGTCTTCAATGAGTTATTTGGTTTTGTGAAATGTACCTTGTTTACCAATTTACCCTAAAGCAGGTTTGCCTAGACGGGCAATGCATTTTAAAATCTGTGTAAAATATAAGAAACAAATCGTCTTTTTTATTTTTGTAGCTGTACAATGTTTTCATGTTATGCATCTAAATAAATTAAATAAAAATATTTTTAAGTAAAACTTTTCTACCAGCGCGTACATAAAATTCTAACATGAAAACTCGTCCCGGGCGGTATTGACTGGAACGCGTGACACCTTGCGCTTTCACCGAACAGAACAAGAATAACGCAAAAATCATTAGGCGTATTCGAATTGGAAAATGGGAATAAAATTTTTAAATATTCAAACATTTCTACCTATCTAAATACTGAATTATACAATTTTCTTCGGTCATAAATTAGTTATTTAGTAATGTACCTACTTCAGTGTTTTACTTACGTTCACGCGAGGTGCAGTAAGCTCTCAGGCCGTTGCACGTAAATATATGAGGTGCAATCAAAACAACAGTTACCCAAGACCGCAGTAGGTCTTCAAAGAAAGTAATTATGTATACATACTAGTATACATTCGTTGGATCCACACGACTTGCAATATAGACAATTAGATTTATTCAGAATAAACGGTTCTAGCCGTGAAACAAGTAAATATTTCCCCAAGAATTATAGGAATGAAATAATTTAAAACGTATCTCACGAGTTTTGAGTTAAAATATAACAACAAAACTAATATAAAAATTGTAAATAACATAAAGAAAGAAGAAAATTAAAAAATATATAGGACAATACCTGGAGTTTGTTAATACAGTGATGATTTTATAAATTAACGTTAAATCAGGATTAATATTTGTAAAGATAATACACATTCATTTTCACATGTTTAAATACATACCCACGCAGTCAGACTGCTTACTCACTGATGTTTGGGCTGAGGTCTTGCGACACCGTCCAGGACAGATTGATTTCGTATAAGAAAAAGAAAATGGATTAAGGGAAATGTGAAGAGGGTGCAAACATGAAAAGGTAATCATGCTCTAGAAGAAGACAAATATTTAAATGCGTTAGTTTTTCAAAATTTATTGAATTTACGACCTGTAGATTTATAATTAATTTGAATATAAAATAACTTTTAAAAACGCAATAACTTTTCAGTCTATCTATTAAAGTATCTATTAAAAATTGGTTTGCTTATTATTTTTAGTTAGCTAAAAATCTATATTCATATATCTCGAAGAAAACTTGTTTTCCTCTCTCTTTAAAACACGAAAAATTGTCAATAGTTTTTTGTATTATTAAACTATCTCACTCTAATTAAATAATATTATAACACTAACACTATAAATAATAACTAATAATATCAATTTTTATAAATAACACAATTACTCATTTTGACGCATTTTCGCATTCATGAATGAGTTTTAAATGTAAAGAGAGTTTTATTAAAAATCTGCAAACAAGTATCAAAAAGATAATACACGTTTGTTTCAATATCACTGGTTATCCGAGATATATGAATCAGTAAAGGAACGAGTCACCAGGGCACTAAGGAAATAAATATCAGGTGAGTAGCGATGATAATTACTTCACAATTGTGTTTTTAACGGAGTTTACTTTTGGATCACACTCGGGAAGATAAACCGCCTGCATGCACCAGTTATCAAATACAAAAGCCAACCGATGTTCGCATGTATGATATTATTACGGAGAGATCAAATACCTCTCGCCGTGTTGCGAAATGTGATTCACAAGTATTATCTTTGGCCGTATTTTTACACATAATTCACTTTACGTCATTATTTATCGCTTACCCTACTCCGAATACTAATTATTGGGCTTTGTATCCGTTTATTTTACCAAATAAAGTGATGCATGACGTATCTGGTCGCATTCGACGATCTTTCCAGTGGAATCCAATCAGGGTCATAGCATGCTCCGAAAATTTTTAAAGTTTGCTTTGCCATCTGTGTAGTGTACTTCTGTAAACACTTGCAGATCGAAAATTAAAAGAAATCGAGGTACATAACTTGTTTTTGTCTATTTAGGGTGTTGTTACATTAGTAATTAATCAGTAGTTAATTATAACATCCACATAAATAATCTGGGAGAGATTTTTCTAAATAAACTATCACATTTTATATGTGAAGTTATAATTATTCAGAACATGTAGTTATAACAAATTAAATAAATCACTCAGAAAGACGTAAAAAAAAATATCTATCTATCGAAAAAATATGCCACCGGGTTCCGAACAAGCTTGCAATTGCCGATAGACTGCTTTATTAATTAAACTTCAAAATTGTCGAATATCATCTACTTACATTTTTAATTGAGATATGTATGTTTTGCCGTTGGACGCGACCATCTATTTAATTATAATATTTCTCAAAAAAACTTTTTCGAGTAGAACCTGCTAGGTAGCGCCGGGACTTTCGGTTCATTTTATAATAGAAAATTATGGTATTTACTGTTTCAGAGGTATGTTTGTATAAGTCCATAATCACATATGTTAAAATAAAACACTTATTTTTTTATTATAATTACATATTAAAAAATTGAGTTGGAGTCTTTGTGAAATTACCTTTCTGTTTCTATATATTTTAATAATATTAGCATCCTAAAAACACGAGTGTATTCGAACTAGAACACCTACTCTGATCTTTATATTTATCTTTTTAATTGTTTATATTCTATTTAGAGATGAGAAATTTATCCCGTGTGAAAAGTGGATTATTTTTTAATCATTTAACCATATTACTTTGAATCTAGATCAAGTCTATACAATATACTGCAAGTACTTTGTCACATGGAATCAAAATCTTTTATAATAATCAAGTTAGAACGTGGTTTATTTTACAACCGACATCAGATTGGATTCGATATTTACAGTTTACATAATACACATAAACCAATCACAATCAAGACCCTGGACATGAACAATACGAACGTAGACTGAATGCAGAATAATTAATAAGTAAATGCAACTCAGGTGATAGAATATTAAGATATATTACATAGAATTATGTATGATCTTATATATTCCCGTCGAAAAATTTACAAAAAATCACTTGCTGAAGAACAAAAGGACGTTAAAATGTATATTTGTAAATATGTCTGTATATATTGAATGTTTTCTGCCCGATGACGCAATTCCATATGTTTTCCGATGATGCAACGCTATGATACAAAAGAAAGATACCTATTTTATACGTCGTAGGTTTATCATTTATTTTATCTACAGTATGAATAATATTTATTTTAGGTATCCATAATGCAAATATATTGATTATTTTAGCCACGCAAATGGCCAAACATGTTTGAAGTATTTTCTTTTTATTTATTTAGTTTGCTGATAATTGAGGATGCTAAAATAAATTAATGGAGGTGGATGTTAATAATTCAGGGGAAAACATAATTAAAAATCATATTTAACAGTAAGAATCGAATCAATCCATAAAGATCTAGTCTAGACTTTGTCCGAACTGAAAACAAATATTTAAAAATATCGAAAATGTAGGAGCAGATGTTGCATCAAGAGCGTAATACTGTCGATATACAATTCTGATTTTTAATAATAACCGATGTCGCACTATTTTTATTTTTGTATATAATAATTTAATTATGAAATTAACATATTTTTTTATTTACCTACGATTTGTTGTAGTGTTGATTAAATAAGAAGATCTTATCTATTTGACATTCCGCTGTCAGTTGATGTGTTTAGCGGTATTGTTGTATTTAATGCGATTTTTTTAATGGTAAATTGACGTAAAATATTCTTAAACTCTGAAACTTGATAAAGACTAATCGTCTAGTTAAAAAGAAAAAATCCAACCTTTTTTTAAAACAGTATTTTGTTAATCTTGAGTTAATTAATTAATAGTAATATTTTATAATAAAATAGCAAAATTAATTAAATGGACAGAGCATATTAAAATGAAAATAACGCAATAACGTTTTATTATACTAATTTTTTAATATAACAAATATAAAATTTATGTCGCTACGAATTCGTCCATAAATCGTGCATAAGCAGCTTTATAATAAACTACACCATACAATGTCGCCAATAGCCTCCGTACACAAATTAAAGAAATAAAGGATATAAAAGAGTTTAGAAAGAAACTAAATGAACACTTCAAAAATACATAATTGTAAAATAAACAATATTACAGAACACTTCAGAAGCACACAAATGGACAATGAATAGAATATGTTAGGTATTATGTAATGTAGTGTAAGTCCCCCTCCAAACACAAGAGCTGGTTTCTTTTTTGGAGAGGTAAGCGAAAAAAAACCATGTAATTTTAAAAATGTTAAATATTTTATTCATGCTTTAAAAAATTGTAGGAATGTCAAATAAATAAATAAATAATTAATGGCGCAACTACAAAAATTAGGCCCCAATGCAAAATGGAAAAATAGGGCCCCTTACGTGCATATAAAAACGACAACCTATTATTTATTGTGCATACTGTAGTGTAGCGTTAATTTACTGATTACCTTTTCTTTTAAAACGCAAATGTCATTTACACGAACATTTTTCTTTGATGCGATGGTGCAGTTTCTAACCTAACCTAACCTAACCCTCCATATTAGAAGTTTCACCGTGTAGAGGTTTCACTGTATGGCATAATAATATGGATATTTATTTTTAACGGTAATTAATGCCGTTTATTAAATTGGCCACTTGTGTAAAATAAACGTGTAACTAAACATCTCTAACGAATACTTTTACAGGTTTTTACAACAACGTCGTTAAATAGTGTATTTCCCGTCGAGTACTGGTTTATAATCTGGGAAATTAGGTATATAGGAATTTTCATTGAGAGGGGTACTATTCACGGATAGTTTTGCACTTGGATAGTACTATAGTAAAGGTGTTTTTTTTTTGAGGTTTGTTTTTCGAATTGTTAACACTTTTTCTGGCGATAGCCAATTTGATAGCTGACAACTGATTTGTGATCAGTTTGGTTTGCCATTTTACCATGAATAGACTTACGCCAGAACAACGCTTGCTAATTGTAAAAAATTATTTCTAAAATATTCTAATTGATAATACGCATCAGCAGAAACGTCTTGCAAAAGAAGCTGTTGATGTAGTTGAGCGTAGTATTGAGGAGGACCCGAATGAGTCGATTAACCATCGTGCACAGCAATACATCCATGATTACTGATTTTATCGTTCCCCAATTGAATGGCATTCATGTGGAAGAGCTGTGGTTTCAACAAGATAGCGCAACATGCCACACAGCGTGCGCCACAATCAATTTATTTTAAAGGAAACATTCGATGAAGGCACAATTTCGCGTAATAAATTGGCCTCCAAGATAGTGTGAAAATTTAATGTGGGGATATGTGATGTCGCTAGTCTGCGCCGATAAACCAGAAATGATAGACGACTTGGAAGCCAACATTCGTCGCATTATTGCCGATATACGGCCCCAGCTGCTCCAAAAAGTGGTCGAAAATTGGATAGGATGCGCTTTATTCGAACCAGCCGCGGCGCCCATATTCGCTAAATCATATTTTAACACTGATGAAATAAATTTATCTTTTCAATAAAGCCAATACCTTGGCCATTACCACGATTCATTTGTGTTTTATTTCATTTTAAAGTTCTGTACCTCTAAAAAAAACACCCTTTACTAGTAAGAACACAAACGGGAAGGACGAAGGCGAACGAAGCAGTACCAACCATGGAGTGACCAAACGATTGATTCTCCTGACATTCCAATCTCTTCAACCAAGATACAATTGAACGAAGAACTAGTGAAACATTTGCAAAGGCAGAGTGATCATGATTCTCAATGATAAAGAATCGACTGCATCAAATGGAGTGTGTCGTAATAAAAGTTCTAACTAAAATAATAGCTATACATAAGCAATTTTTCAAAAATCGTATATTAAATTGTGCAGTGTCCGTAAGGTCCAACCACTATAAAGTTACTATGTGTATACAATGTATTAATACAACGTTAGTGTCGTGTTAAAATGTGTGAACTGCTTTACCCTTTTTATTAAAATCGTGTGCGCGCGCACAATGGACACAGCCTAGAGGAACCATTGGCTACGTGAAGCAGATTAATGGTTTTGTAGAATATAATTAACATGTAAATGAATACAAATTTTACAAAAATCATCCATGCGGGTCATATCCATTTACACTAATGAGTTCATCTGGTAAAAGCCACAACTAATGCTCTTTTGAAATCGAAACAGCCTGTTGTGTAAAATGCACATGACGTGTAGGTAGATGTTAATAGAAAGAGTATGCAAAATTAGTTGAGACGTAAATACGTGGCGCGTAGAACTGGTACGACTAATAGCACCAAGAAACTGGGGTTTTCCACCTACGTGATCACTTTGGCACTACTTACACAATCAAATAGCTCCGTGACTCTTTTTAAATATATAACTCGATCGGATAGAAAATTTAAACGCTGACAATATAATAAAAAATACATCTTGTTTAGACACAGATTTAATTTTCGAAGAGTATATACTTTTACTGTTACATAAATGTGTCATAAACTATCGTTTTATGTTTCTATCGAGAATGTGTGTAGAATGCCCCTAGTCCCGTAACTAATGTTCCCAAGCCCTCTCCTACATGTACACTTTATTTCACATGTATTTATTTACTGGCCTGTGTACAAGTACAATTAGTACTCTCGTGATTTAGTGTAAATATCGCGCGTGTATGGTATGTATTATGTGTGTAGTTCACCAAGAAGGAAGGAAGAAAAGAATTTCTATTACTTATTTTTAATATTTTAAAATGTTATTTATTAAAACGCAATTACTTAGAGTACCTACTGAACTTTAAAATTATGTAGGTAGACAGTAGATACGAGGTATTTTTTAATTGATATTTTTAGATAAGTACCATGTACGTACTGATTTCACAAATAAATTGTTTCATCTACTTACCGTGAAGCAAAATGACAAATTTTAATTATCCAACATGTGAGGGTTGTGGCTTATTAAACATGTGAATTTCTAAAAGTCCTAAAGTCTTCCAGTACCAACACGGCCGTCTAACAAACCTCGCTCTTTTCACCGCCGCCTTCTCAATAACATCTGCAAACTGTGCCTGTCATAAACTAAGTGTCAATCGTGAGTAGTCTTTCCTTCACACAACCTGCTCTGACCACAAATTCACAATTCCGCGATTATCGAGCAGACATTGAGTGATGAATTAATATTGGGGCATATACTACTCATCTTTCACAAAACCTGCTACATCCTTCCGATTCATATACAACACACCCACACAAACCTATAAATATAATATGCAGTCACCGGTATTACGTTTTTTTTTATCACTTTTACGTCACGTGATTTTCTGAATATAAAATATGAAGATGAGGACGCGAGGTATGATGTTCAAGCATCAAAAATTAACACATTATCCGAAAATTGAAACCACACAGCAAACAATCACAGATGGTCGACACAAAACTCAACACGCAACTTACGGTATTTTTGCTAAAACACATGTCGTATATTTGTATTGGATCTTTAATCTACTGACCGACATGTTCAAGAGAAGTCGATCGAATTATGCGGAGAATTTCTAGAATAATCAATATTTTCACAGAATCGGTATGCTGATGGTAAACAATAAACACACGAAATATGTAGATTTTCATAGCTGTCGGGTAAAAATGAAGGTTGTCGGTCGATGTATCAAAGGTCCGAGTTAGTAAGCATACCGCTTGTTGATTCTCATTACACCTCTAAAGATGTCAACTGACCAGTGCCGTCTCTAGTCAATAAGCAAGTAAGTCATGGCCTTAGGGCGACACTTTCAAGGGATGGTAAATAAACAAAAAATCGTTTTCTTTTGTTAACTTTAATTATAACGAGGAGTAGTTTAAATGTAAGTGATCTAACAGTCTTCAGTGTAGTGGGGTTTTCTCCCGTGTATCCGATCTCTTTACCCGACGTTTCGAGTCTGTCATCTGATGTTGCTGATGCGACGTGCAAGTTTTGTTATTATGATAATTAGTGGCTTGCAATACCGTGTCGAAAGCAGAGTGTGTCATTGATTATGTTATGTTAGAAGATTTTAAATAGCCGTGAAGAGCGGAGAAAATTTGTGGTGTGTGTTTATCAAACATCTGCAGAAGGTAAATGGTATTTTGAAGAAATGCACCTGGATGATCCACAGGACTGGTCATACAACATCAATGAAGAGATTAGACTCCAGTTAATAAAAAAAAACACCGTGAGGGTAAAATTTTTCAATTGTAGCAGTAATGAAAACGGGAGGAAATTTAGAAATACATACCATATACGTGATTATAAAAATAACAAAAAACCTGAATTGTGTCGCTTTATATCCAAAGCTTTGATAACGGCTTAAAAAATTCAATATTTTATGTCAAGTTTTGTGTTTATAGAAATACAAGGGCGGCATTTTCTAGCTTCCTTAAGGGTGCCCCAATTTCTAGGGTCGTGCGTGCGATCACATATGATCTGAGACGTCGTGTCAGCTATCAAAACCGACACACGGTAGAATCGAAAATGATTCATGGAAAAATTGATCGATTGAGAGATTTTTATACAAATTAAATGTATTAATTAGAAAGATATACATATAAAATCAATTTTATCGAAAAATATTGTTCCTACCGGGATTCGAACCTGGATCTCTTTCAAACCGGGGAACATGTATTAACCGATTATGCTACAGCACACAGTACATTGATGACAAATTTTCGAACCTATTTGTTACACCTTTTCAAATTAATACATCTATTCCATTATTTGAAAGCCATCTACTTTGTTTTTACGGAATCTCAAATACCTTTGAGTAAACCGATAGCAGAGTTGTTAGTTATGATGTTTGATCAAGCGACAGTTTGAATGGCAGAAGCAGAACTGGTTGTTGCTCGTATCTGCCGTGACATAACGGAGATTCGTCCGCCGGAGCAGCTGAGAGCCCGTTTGAAAATAATTGTACAAGAATTATTAACTAAATGTGTCTCGTTAAATGGAATGTAATATTTAGCTTTTACACGGCTATGCAAAAACAAAATATTAAATTATTCTGAAAGTGTTAATATACCATGCGTGGAATTAAAATAGGCACATAGACAAGAGAGAGTCAGATGTATTGAAGTGAATTTAAAAATTAAAAAGCACTTTAGAATGTACAATAAGAAAACATAGCTTAAGAATCTGAATAAACTCAATACTCTCATCTAAGGGCGAGTAAATGGTTCATTAATAATGAAATAGTTAATGTAATTAAATTCGGCAGGCAGATGCTGGAGAGTTATTACAAAAAAATTGCTATTTATAATCTTTCAGCAATACATATTGTCAGATATACTAAACTTAGTGACTAGATAACTGCACACAAATTAATAGAATATTAGGTAGATTAAAATAAGTTATCTCACGACAACTTACATTTCTTTAGGATAGATTGCGTTATGTTACATTTAGTTAGGTAAGGATATTCAATACAAAGTCACGGCAGCAGAGTAATAAGCTGCAGTTGCTATGTGCGCACTTATCTTGTGTGCAGTTGTCTTGGAAATTTGATCGTGTAAAATGTTTATTTTATTAAAATGGTCGTTACAGTTTTAAAAGTTAAAATAAATATAAACGAGTATATATATATACATATAAGCATGAGAGGGAGAGAAGGTTACTACTCGTGCAATGCCAGTTATAATACTCCCGGTGTTCCCGGCATGAATGGTATATAAATAGTAATATTCAGTGGAATCTTTAAATTCGTCAGCCCCTGTATTCGTTACATTTTGACAAATGTCATATCCAACGCCCAGCAATGGTGTCTAACTGGGCCGAAACGCAGAATGTGGTCGAAAAGTGGCACCCAAATGTTACCACAGTCAACCACAACATATATGGATTCAATGGTAATGTAACTGACTACATCATGAAGGTTTTAAAAAACAGTCAAGTTCTTTGTTAAATCGAGGGCTACTGAATCACCGGCAAATGCAAACCACCACCAGAATTAGAGTTACCTGATGTTTAAATTGTCTCCTAAATTGTCTCTGCAGCTTCTACCATCATGTCTCCTCAGTACAATAAAAGTAAAGTTTTAACATTAAATTTATTCATTTGTGTACTATTTTTGGAGGCTGGGAACGAATTAATTGATTTTCAGCTATATGTTATGGGAAAAACTGTTTCTTTATTCGTCAGGCCCTCGGGAACTGATTAATGACTAATATAGAGGTTCCACTGTAACTATTTTCATTAATTTAGACTGAAATTTTTGTCACATTTGCCAAAAATGTTGCTGGAACAGGAATGATTTGGAGCAGGGCATTCATTTGATACAACGTGATAGAATGATTAACGCGATCGGACATGCTTCCTGAAGTACCGCGCAACATTGCAAAATATCTGACAATAATTGTCAACTTTGCATTGTCGGCAAATAAATGATGAGTCTCGTTAAACAGTTAACGTAGAAACGGAAATTGCAAAATGGCTAATATAAATTCTTTTCAAGTTTTTTTGAGACTCGACAATCATTTTTGTTTACTGAGTCTTAAGACGCTTACTAATTATGCATTTTAAATAAATATGAGATCACCTCTGCACCTCATAAAGTTACGTATGCCACAATGTTGTATTATCTTCTTAGGCATTGAATGGTATATTAAACAACAACCATTTTAACGACAATTTCTAAGAGAGCTTTTCTGCAACAACACTGTATGTCATCCAAGATGGCCGATGCTTTGTCTATCTATCATCATTTGTAAAAATCGATATACAGTGTTGTTGCTGAGAAAGTCTTATATATTGAAGACGTGGGATGTTTAAATTCTACAGATCAAATTAGAAGCACGGGTAGCTCTGTTTGTAGCAGTCGATAGAATTAGAATTAGAGAGCGATAAAGAAAAGTGTCGCGAATCCTTTAAAATCTGACATGATTAGGTAGATGTGAGAAGCCTCACCATTCGACGAGCATGATGTATAGAAGAGAACGAAGCAAGAACAGAAGAACTCTGAGTGGATACGGCGTGATAATAAATTAGTTGTCAGTCAAAAATCATAAATTCACTTATCTTGATCGTGTCAAACTAGTGATCACGTTACACGCATAACACATATCTGATACGAGTGATAAAATAATACAATGGCAAAATTAAAAGTATTAAAAAATCTAAAGTTACAAAATCATAAGCAATGCAATCATAATACAAAATAATAAAGACATGTGAAAACATAACATAAAAAATCTTTAACCAAAAGGTGATTGGCGAATTGGAATTGGAAACAAAATATTCTTTTGACATTAACAAGGGTTTAGATACTACGATACAAATACTACGGATTTACAGTTAAATAAATTTGGAATTTTAGAAATTAGAAAAAGTGTTAATAGCAAGTTAAATATTATAAATAACCAAATCCTCTTCCTAAATAGTCACCTTTTAAATTTGTTTTTATATTAGCTCCTACTTAGTTACTCACCACTTTAGTTTTCTCTTTATCAATGCTTGTATTTTTAATTTCAGTATACATTGTTTCCTGAAGAAGATACCATAGGTATCGAAACATGTTGAATAATCAATAAATAGTGGTTTAAACAAAGTATTTTGTCTAATATTGAAGAAGTAAAGAATCTAAATTTAATATAAAGTTACAATACAACGAGAAAGCGGTGTTGTTTATATAACATATAAAAGTTGCTTAAATACATAAGATAGATAAATAATAAAGCTGTCACGACTGCACGTGGTCATAAGTGCGTTGACAAGGTAAAGCCCAGAGTCAGATAACAAATCAAATAATACCTAATTTAATTATGTCATCGAACTTTACCGAATGCTGATGAAATTCATTCCAGCAATGGCGACGAGGATACATCCAGTACCGGCCCTAACCTCTGTGGCGCCATCAGGCGAAATTTTCCTGGGCGCCTCCGTTCCTTATTTAAAAAAAACGGCGGATCAGTTGAACCATTCACTCAGACTCTCAGATTCCGCAGCTACAACGTCCTCCTGTGACTGGTCTGGACTCTATTTTTCGTGATTCAATCTTCCACTGAAGGTAAGGTAGAGAGTGTTGTATTACATATGTCTTTCAAGTTTCGCTTCACATGGACAAAATATTCCAGTTTCCGAATCTTTATTAATTTCTTGGCTCATTTCCCAGTTATTATTAGCCCAGGTAAGTTTTTTGAAGATTCTGGAGAATTCCAGGGCAACACGGTGACTGATAAATACAAAACCAAGTCAATATCAAGTATGTACGTACTAATTGAACTGGCACATCGTCCTAATACGAGAAAATAGTACGAGCATTAGAACTATCAGTAAAAAGAAATAGCACAGGTATTAGAACTAGACTCATCTTCTTAGCGTTTAACGTCACGTATATTATTATTATTATGACATCAATTATTAATTGTCAGAATTGAGCTAAATTTTTCAAGATCTTTACTATTTTTTTTTTTTTCGTTTCATTATTGTGTTTTATAAAAAGGTTTTTTTTTTGCATTTTATAATCAATGAGTTTAACATTTACATGTATTAAAATTCTTTCATACACATATCAAAATAGATAAATTGTGTCTAGAAATTTCTCCCGTTAGTATGGTCCTAATATATACATACATATTTTTACCATAAATGTATTATTTTCAAACTAAAAATAATGCAACGCGCAGACCGTTTTCCGGTCTGCGCGCCGTTCAGGCTGCATTGTTCAATTTTCACAAAATTATCTTAAGAATTGTTGTAGTAAGAAAAAAATTGCTGTTAAGTAAACCTAAACAAAAAGCGCTACTTTTCCCAGCCTTAATCGGACGTCTGTCTTACAATTTTTTACAGTTGTCAAAAAATTTCAGTCTCAGCTCCACACTTCTTCAGACCGAGTGCAAATAGCGAAAACAAATATTGTACTCAAGAAAACGACAAATGATTGCTGGTGTTCCAAGTTCAAGTTTACGACAAATTGTATCTATTTTTATACGTATCCATATTTATAGTTATTATAATCCAAGTTATACATGAAATGTTATCGCAAATTCTTGCGAAATGTGAATTATTTTTTGCATAATTAAGACATTTTTCTATAATAATCGGATCCAGCAAATAACAGATCCATCAATTTCATTAAATTTTATGTTCCCATCAGGAAGAGACACGTGATAACCTATGAATATGAGTGAAATAATGCATGAATTACAACATTATTGTATCATTCATTTTTGGAAAAAAACATATATGTTAGACTTTTTGTCGCTACATGCAAGATTGTTTTTTCCGATCCAGTAACTTAAGTGAAGATGATGGTTTCAATTTTTGTAAAACTATCCTCCAGCATGCCACACACGTTAGGAGCGTTATTTTATTAGGCCGACATTTTGAAACTTGCCCAAGGGCGGTTTTTTTTACCAAAAGAGGTTTTGAACTTCAAATTACTGCTTTACTAGGAAATAACCATAATGTTATATGTTGAATTATTTTTATTTCACACTATTATCGGATTTAATTTAATTTTTTTTTAAATAAGAACGGCGGCCTTAGGTTGCCCCCTTGATTTTGACAACAACTCCGCCTGTGCGTAACGCCGGCGCTGCGTGTACATATTTGACTAATTTTAGATTCCGTCAATATTTTTATACAGCAAATCAATGCTCGCTATTCTTAAACAGTTTTAAAATCTTGATCTAAAATAACAATGGGTAAATACAATACGATTATACTAACGGCAGTAATATTTTTGATTTTCAGAGCGACTTGCATAATAAAAATAAGCGGATTGAATGGATTATGCCCGAATAATTTCAATTTGATTCATTTTTGTGACCATTGCGTAAATAAGAGATTGTTGAATTAATAAAATGTTACATCAGATAAAGCGAGAGTATATTTTATTCTGTTTTCAATTATTATAAGGGTAACCCGTGCAGTCGCTAAAGCTTTTAGCTAAATATGATACTTGTTATATCCAGTATAGATATACGAGTACCGTGCAGCGAGTACATTTATACTCTATTGTTAGTAAACACCAGTATCTCTGAGTTGTTTACTTGAGTATTTCGGTTGTGATAAAGTTGCCTAATGAAAATTATGGACAATTTTAAAACAGTATCGGGGCAGAAGATAGAACAATATTTTTAAAATAGCGGTTAAGAAATGTGAAATAAACCTAAATTTATTAATGTTTTATTTTGCGTAATACAAGTATATTTAAAAAAAAAAAAAAGGATTATAATATAAATTATAATCACGGTTTTGCACAATCATTTTATATATTTCCACGTAAGTTTTAAAAAGGTTGATATTTAAAAAAAATCAAATCTTTTTAATAATTATGATTAGATAGTTACGACTTCTTCAATATTAACAAAATTACTTTGTGGCCTCTTTTATATTAATAATTAGACAAAATTCTTTGTTTAAATCACTATTTATTGATAATTCAACATTTGTCTAATTATTTAGATAGTTATCAGTTTAAAAATGTTTGAGTGTAAGTAAGTGGGATGGTTTGTCAATGATTATTCTATAAAACACCCTAAATTACGTTTCGAAGAGGTGTACACAGGCGTGTACAGTGGGCGGTAATGGGTTAATTAGTACACGTTCGTCCCCCAATCGTCTAACAACGTTTTTAAATTGTACCTTAATGTCACACTCGGATTATCTATTTTGTTCATTATCTATTAATAATATATAAGTTAATGCAATTAGATAAATTGCAAGTCCATATTGCCATATACATCTGCCTCAAGACCAACTTTCTGAGCATTTGCATGTATGAATAATATGCTAAACCGTTAGATAATAATACATATTTATAATAGTAAAATTACATAAAGAAATATTACGCACAATTAATATTTATTTTTAAAAAATCTATAAAAATAATACAGTAAAATAGAATAATATGTTGATGGTGGATAAAAATAATAAATCAAGTATAAAGCGCCTTTTGAAGTGACGAATATTATAGTTTGAGTTTGTCATTACGTCTGAATATTGAGCAATAAATATTAAAATTCAGAATGCTCAATGCATCAAGATTGAGCAGTTAAGTCGTTATAAATTTCTAGATAATTCCAGTGCCTACTATAAAGCCATCGCATGAAAACACGGAGTCAGAATAATTGCGTGTCATTGACCGAAGTTTTATTTCCATTTTGATGTAATCAATTTATTTATTACCCAGAAACAGTGCCATACGAGTCAGTGTAATAGTAATGTTGTAGTTAGAGATACTGTCTTATTTATACGTACCTAAAGAATTCGTTTTCAAATTCTAATTACGCACTTTTAATTTAAAATTATCCTTTGGCAACCCTGTTTACTTAGCAGAACCTTTATCTGTATGGAATGCATCGCGTACCGGGAGATAACGGTATCGGTGCAGGGCGTCCGCCCGCAACCAGATTCCTGAGCTCGCGAGCTGTTCTAGGAAGCACGTGTTCGACATACTTCGCTGTTACTCCACGTCAGTACAGTGTATTATGGTGAATGAAGTAAAATGTGTTAAATATTTAGGTGTTTTTTTATTATATAATGAACGTTATACAAAAAAGACGGGGTTAATACTGTATAGAATAAAAACGTGTCACCAGTTAGTGGTAGAGTATGGGATGAGTTATATTGCTATGTATGTCGATCAGAAGGTTTAATGTGTGGATGCTGGGGACCTATATCTCTCAGTTCTCCACTATGATCGGATGAGGATGATATCATGGAGTGTGTGTGTAGATCTTGACGCGGATGTGGCTAGAACAGGTTGGATAAATGAGATAATAACATACAGTTGATAAGTGAATGGTTATGGCTGGCTCCCGAGGTAGCTACGCAGCGTTGTATTGTCGCCGGTTTGGGGTCGGTACTAGGTGTACCTTTAAGGTTAATGCGAGCTTCTCACTTGCACCTAGGTATATTCAGAGTACGTGCAGTAATAATAGTAATAAGCAAATATGTCTTTATCTAAAAGCAAACACAAACTATGAGATCTTTGAAATGCTTTTACCTTTGAATTGAGCCAACTACCTCTACCACTGAACCAAAGAGTCCATATACACTATTTTCTTCTTCTTCTTCAATGGCTTCCTGAATCTTTCGCCTCTTTACACCTCTTGGGTTCTTTTAACTCTTCTCCAACTACTTGAGTATCCATTAAAGATTATTTTCGGGATCCTGCATTCTCTGGACGTGGTTCGCCCACCTGAGTCGCTGTACTTCGCAGGTGAAGAGTTTGGGGTTCTGATAAATGTTATGAATAACTAGAAAATTTAACATATTAGAAGATGAACTGCAAGACGAATGAAACGCTATACTAAAGAAATGCTCTTATTGCGTACTTTTTACATTTTGCTAGAAGACATCGCGAAGAGCGGAGGCAGAAGTTCATCGAAGGACCACGATGTTCAACATGAGTACATCTACTGAGAACTAGAGATTTGCAAAATAAATGAAGAGATTGATGAATTCAAGATTCAAAAGTACAATCAAGGTCACAATTAAATAATAATTGTTTATAGTCAGAAAAGAGACTCGAATCAATATTTAAAAACATATTAAATTATTTATTATCTTAAATCTACAACCTGCATACGTCGTATTCTCGTTATTTGATTATTTTTATAATTGGTAAAAAAGTGAAATTACAGCACCATAAATTATCATAAATGGGTATCATTTATTAATTATAATACCGTGTTCACTACATGATCATAAATAAATTAAATTTCAATTCAGTCATCGATGTATTAGATAACACAAATGAGTATATAGCAGTTGTCACTAGTATATATTAGAGCAGGTATAAGCAACCTATGATTTGGTGACCAATTTAATAATTTCAAGTGACCCACTTGAGTTCCGCAAATAAAGTATAGATCATATTTTGAAATGATTTATTTTAAAAGTTCAGTGTTGTGTACGGACAAATTCAAGACTTTGCGGAAAGATGTAGAAAGCACGGAAGATCTTCTAATAATATCATCGTGTTAGGTATCGCATCCTACGAAATTTTCATATTTGAAAAAAAAATGGTTTGGTGATTTTTATCCGCGTTCGATTCAATTTATAAATGTGAACAAATATTTTCACACATGAAATTCATTTTAAGTAAGTACGGGAGCAGATTAACTAGGTACCGAAAATTCTGACGCTTGTATTCGTCTTAAGGTGGCTAAATATGAACCAGACTTAACTAAACTGACGTCACAAAGTCAGCATCAGGAGAGCTGTGGGTAACGAAGAGAACGCTTATAAATAAAGTTCGTAAATAATTTATGAACTAAAATTTGACAATTATATTTGATTTTAAAATAATTAAAATTTTATGTTTTATGTTTAGTTTAAAAATAATTTTTAATAGTTGAATAATAATATAAAATTTATCTCATTAATATCCATTGACCCGAACCGTCTTTTTTACAGTCACATTTTGGTTGATTTTGATCTGCAGCAAAAAAGGTGGCCGACGCCTGTATTAGAGTAACATACACTTTTACATTTAATTTTTGCGTTGCCATAAATACATATATTTTTTCACATTCGTATCAATAAACTGCAATTGTATTTCAACATGTAAATTTGGCGTACAAAAAATATCACTGAGTGTCGCAATTAAAAATTCGTTGTCTGAATTTTTAGAGATACCAAAAAATCTAAAATGAATATTACCTACATAACGTTAGCCGTTATGAGTAAATAAAAACATTTTGACACTTTCAAATTAATATAAAATAGCAAATTTTTTTTCTTCAGATTTCTTCGGATCAAATTTCAGACCTTTATAATAAATAATTATAATACACTTCATCAAGTTAATAAATAAATTTGAATGCAATGCATCAATCAAATATATAAAATTATGACTCCAAACATATTGATAAAAAAAAAACAGGTGGCGCTGACATTCAGATGATTATATATAGTTTTGTGAAAATATCATTGTAATTTGACAGAGGATGAGGCCGATATCGCTACAACACAAACAAACGTACAAACGAACGAATCAATTATTATTAATTTCATAAAATTTTAAAATAAAACTACATGAATGTTACTTATCGCGTGGACAACACGACGCACGAATGCGTCGATCGTGTAACAGATCCAACCACGGTAGGCTCACGCAAGTACTCCAACTTGCGTGAGCCTACCATGGTAGTAAACAAAAGATACTTCCAATTTTTTTGGATATATTGTACATCAATGTAAAAATATAAATTATCTTGGGCACATCTTTAGGATGAAGTAGACCTGAAAGAGTTTGACAACAGTGAATGATGCGCTGCATCTAGCCACTGGAGGATCACCCATCTGATGATATTCCAGGGTCCAAGATCACTGTGTCAATACTGACATGAAAGAAGAAAGAAAATTCGCATATTTAAGACATTATAATTTATTTATATTTAAAAAATTATAGATACCTTATAGGGACGAATATTATATTATACGGGAAAATATGGAAGTATGGGTAATTACAGGGCTTACGACCTGTGCTGACTTAAGTGATCACTTTACACAATGTAACGTTCACCATTCCACCCACAATCAACTTCCATATCTATCAAATTTTTGAAAGTTATATATATGTTACTATGTAGAAACACTTCGAGTATTTAACTGTAACTTAAGACAAGTCGTAAGCCCTGTAATTACCCATGCTTTCATATTTTCCCATATAATATAATATAAATAGCTTCGTCTCTATGAGATATCTATAATTTGTTTAATAACAATGCCTTTGGTGGTAAAAATCCAGTAATTGTGTGTTCTTATAAAAATTTGGACATACTCAAATATTATTCTTATTTATATTGGCTAGTTTACATACTCATAGAAAGGTGTTTTTTCTAACATACTCATTTCTCGGTGGGATATATTGCGATTTCTTGGTAAACAACTCGCATCCGTCATTATTCGATGAAGTAACATTATGGGAAGTTACAAGACACGGTGCGTGACTCCGTGTCTGCTGCATCGCACTAACAATGTGTATGCTAAATTATGAGAATTGTTAAAAACAAATTGTCATTCGTAACCAATTGCATTGAATTTTTTTGCATTAATATCTTGTAACTGCATGCATTATTATTGTACTTCAGGCACGAGGCTGTTCAGTTTATACATTTATAATAATTGTTACTTATTACAGTACAATTACATTAAATCGACGCAGGAACATCCTAGTGAGGGGGCACTACTAATAATTCAAATATTATCCATCCATGTGGGTACCTCTTGACTGAGAATCGAGATTTCTCTCTTGGCTATGCTTTTGCACTTTTCTCGGCATTCTTCAAATCTTAGGGCTGTCACCAGAGAAGTGCCTGTTACATTTTCCACTTGATCGGTCCGACAGGTGGGGATCTTTCTCTTCCACATTTGACGTGGCTACGAGTTTCTCCAAGCTATCTTCTCTTCTCACAAGATTTGGAATCTTTTAACATCGAGTATGCTTGCTTATTCAGGGGATACCTTAATAAAAGTCACGAAAGCTGCGTTAGAAAAAGCGCGTTAGACTTTTATAAGTATATGTAGTCTCAATTTTATCTTTGGTTTTATTTTCACCTTTACGGGTATCGGGATCGACACTAGGAAAGTCAAAAACATTTATGAAATCAATTTTTTTTTGGAAACGCCGTGTACCGATCCCGTTAGCTCTCACTTGCTAAGCGAGTACTCTTGCTATACCTACCCTCTTTTAATGTGATTTATTATATTTTGATATCCTACATACTTTATTATTTATACATTGTTTAATAAAAGTATTGAATTTTTTTTTAAATACTTTCACCGGTGTATTTTGTAACGGGCTTAATCATTAAAGAGCTTATAATAAAGAACTTAAGATATTTGTAAACATCTATTTTTATGATTGTGACTGTGAATGTTTTCGATTGTAACGATGATCGATAACTGAGATTAAATTTCAGTTATCGATCATTTATCGATCATCTGTTGGAGGTTTAGATTATCGGTGCTCGAAAAATTATGAATAATCAGTTACCAATCGAAAAAATCACAGTCGTAATAACGGTTTGAATAATGGTTTAACCCTCACTAGTTTGGTTCTCCACCAGCGAGATTTTTATTAAAACATATTCTATGTTAGGGGTGCTATGATATACGACTTTGGGAGTTTTAAACGATACGTTTATTTTTTCTAAATTATTTTATACTGATTTTAACTATTGTTACGAGTTTGGATTGAATAGGCATTGGGAAGTTTTAAGATTGCACCCATCACAGACAATATAGGAGAAGGAGGAGACGAGGAATGAGACCGTCCAGGATATAGCGTCCCGGTGCTTCCGTTCGAAGACAGCAGACACCAAGTAAATGGTCAAATGAGGAGATAAAGAAGACTAGTAATAATACATTAATACATATTTTCGTTTATAAAAATATACTGAAATGATGCTCGAGAGATACGGCGACACTTCGTTGTCAATCGTTTCTCACTATTGCATTTTGTATGGAGAGATGATTGAACCGACTGAAACGTGACGACTGACGACCTTTACCGCTATTCTCGGGTGACCTCGCGCGGCGTGGAAACGCAAATCATTAGCAGATATGAATACCTATATTAGGTAGATTTCGATAGAAATAATATTGTGAAAAATATCGTGACACAACATCTAGAATCTTTCAACGTTAACTCACATAATACAGGTCGAAAATATTCAGCTGTGTCAGAGGTACAAACATTTTTATAAATTCGTTGTTATGTGATTATTTCGATTAATTGAAATATTTCATTGATTCCAAAATATATATTGAATACAAAAAACAACACGTCAATGAACTTCGACCGGCCAGACGTACAATTAGATGGGTCAATTTCACAAATACTTATTTCCAAGTACGCAGACTTTAAGCATAACATGATTTTGTAAAAATCTCATACAAGATTTTCCGTGACAGAATTTGTACATACTATTGTTGACGTTTGTAGCGTTAACTTTGTAAATAGATATAATTAAAATTGTATTTTTATTTAACTTTGTATATACCACTGTAAGTTAAATATAGATTCAATTTTGTATATACTCCTAAAAATTTTCGACTACGTATGTTATATTTGTTTATCCGTGCGATATAACGGATTTTGTGGACACTAAAATTCCCGTAGTTTTCAACAGATTTCGTTGATTTGATTAATATTTTATAATATCAGAATGTTTCTTATAGCCTTTTTTAACAGTTCATAGCTTCGTTAATAATGGTCCTAGAGAAAAATATAAAAAACGGAAATATCTATTTTTTGACTGAGTATGCGGGAGTTTCCCGTGAACTTGTCGTAGACCATCAGCTGGAAGGCCGCGCTCGGTGGCCCCCGGTTCCGGGCCAGACGATTAGCTCCGCCGAGCGGACAATGAAGCCTCACAATACCGTCTGGTCTCCGGTCTCTCTCCGCATGCATCCGTGTCCTCGCACAGCCATACAACAGCAGAGCACCACCACCAGATCAAGGCTGATCACTGTATATTTCACTTTCTTTCATTCGTAATGCATTACGCATTTATACTATTTAATATTTCCTTTAAATTTAAATATTTATAACACCCTACATACAATGTATTATGTATTAATGTCCTTATGTCTATTAGTAGCGAAGGGAACAACAACTGCACATTTGGTATTGTTGTCATCTAAAAAGAGAAAAATACCCACCTTATACTGCTAATTAAGAAACAAGCACAGTAGTATATTTAATTATTATCAGTCATTTTAAACAAAAGTAGATTTCAAAACTGAAATTATTTGGAACATCGTTGATCGACATCAGACTAAAATGTTGTTGTTTTTGTAATATTATTTAAATTGAAAACACGAGACGAAAGTCGTCTCGATGTTAAAATAAATTAGGGTAAAAATAAAAGTTAACATTCTTATTATTTAACACCTAATCCAGTAGCGACACTACCGCCTGGGCAGGCGTCCTGTGGCCAAGAATTGCCGACCATGTTCAACAACCACAACAATAACAACACAGTTTTAAAAATCTTAGTAACTAATGTATGATTATATGCTTCCCGTCACCTAAGCAGCAACACAGATAAATGTGATCACCACATATCATCTGTAACCTCCCTGTCAACTGCGCACAAGTCAAGGGAATCGTACCTAAGTTAAGTTCAGTTTCAATTTAGAAAGAATCGTCTGCTCCTCTTTCCAACTGTAGAAAGGTAAGTAATACTTGAGTGATAGTACAAAAATCATTTAAAATTAGTTCTGTCTCTCTCTTGTAAAGTACACAATTCTTATATGATGTGTGGTGTTGCTGCTGACGGTGACGATATTTGTATCTTAAATTTAAATACTTGTAGGTAATGAATGAATCTGGAACAAGTAGATGAGTTTGTGTATTTGGGAAGTATGTACGTACGGATGAATGAGGAGAGAATGGAAAGAAAGATGTATGTCGCAAGTGTTGATGGCACCAGAAATAGAGGACGTCCGCGGAAGACTCGGCACGACCAGGTAAACCAGATAATGGAGGATGGTTCTATTAGAAGCCTCAACAATCGGCGAGCTTGTATGAGAAGATGTATGAATGTGGATGAGGCGAGAATTGTGTGTCAGGACAGAGGAGTGTGGCGCTCTATCCTCTGTCTACTCCAGCGCGGAAACGGCGTGATGGTAAGTCAGTGAGTTAAACTTAAATATAAATTAATTTCTTGGTAATAATAACCGCAACGTTCATTTGTAGTGTCAACTAATCGTACCTAACAATAACAATTTTATAGGTATTTAGGTAACATCATTTTTTTATATTTTAGTAATTTTCTACAAATTATTTTAAATTTTAAAAAAGATATGTTAGATGTATTCAAAATAACGAAAAGGAACTGAGCAGTGGCTTCTGAGAATCTCTTGAACCGGAGACATGTTTGCGCGGAGCATCGTTAAATTTTTCTCCAGTTCATTTAGATCCCTCATTCATTCGTTGTTTGAGAATTGAGAACTCTTGAAAAAAATTCTTGAAAAGTGAAACCAAAAGTCAAACAATCTGCTTAACAGTAGACACTAATTCGTCTGCAAAAACATTCCAGCCGACGGAGCTGAGACGAATATTCAATCGAGGACCTGATTGGCTCTTAGGAATAAACAATTGCTTTCCGCATTCTTTTTGCATTTTAAATGAGATCGAGCGAGAAGTGTTTCTGCGAATGACTTCTGTAAAATACATTAAATTTCCAACAAAACATTGTATTGGCGATAACCGAATAAATAATACAATATAAATATGTACTAACTTTCAGATACTTTTTTAAATTCCCATCTGACTGAGGCATACAGACATACAATAAATTATGAATCCCAAATTATATAGTTTTCTCATGTGAAATAAATTTAATAATAATATATTTTCTAAACATATTTTTCTAGAATAAAAATGTTTAATTAATAAAATTTGATATCCGTAATACGATATGAAATAATCATTGTAAATATGTAGGTATGTTATAATCAGTGGCGTGCAGTACATATAGATTTAGGTTATACTGTTACCAATGATATTATACAATCATATATAATACATGTAATACAATATATCTACTTTCGTTTAACCAACGTCTTTGGACAAAATAAGTTCGTCGTTTATACGATCCCATCATGTATTTATTTATAGTTTTAGAGTACTGTTAATAGTGTTTTTAAAGTTTTTTCAAACAACTTCAATTTGTTTGAAAATACTTGACGTAAAAATAATTATTTTTATTAAAGGTTAACGTATGAAATAATTATGGCAATTGCTTTTTGTTTTTCTCAAATCAAAAACCAATCCATGCACCAAATTTAAAGAACAATCATGAAATCAACAGGTTAAAAATAGTAAGATAGTAAAATTCGCGAATTAGTAAAAGAGGAAGTAAAATAAGTATTTTTGCACGCAGTTGTAACACTTTCTAATGGTATTCTGTTAAAAAAACAGCATAGATAACGACTCCATACAAAAACGGATCAACCAAAAGGAATTTTCTATTCAGTAAATAGCCATTTATATGACTTAAGTAATTCACTAGCTTAAAGACAGAACTGAGTAATGTAAATAGCACGATTCGGTGAATAAAAGACGAGCGCCATGAGTACAAAGGTGTGTTGCGGTGAGTTTTTAGAACTAAGCAATTAAAGTCTCTACCGATACACAGATGGCACTAATTGCAAAATAATGTTTTCGTTAATGTTAATTCAATTTTTTATATTATATTTGTTTCCCAGAATTTTAGTTATGCACAGATTTTTGGTTGTACACGCCCCTGATTATAATGTTATAAAACATTGACCAACGTTTTCTTGTTCTATACCCGACACTGTCCACTGACTCAGTCACACTGTTCTTTGATTCTCGTTCTAATATGGATACTTTATTGTTTATACATTAACTTGAGTTCTGTAGTCTATCTAATTAGGTTAGGTTAAATTTGACTAAACAGTTAACTTTGTTATTAACGTCGTTTCTCTGCAATCCACAATCAATACATCTTCTAATACATCCTGAACTCGCCGATTGTTGAGGATTCTAAAATAATTCCAATATCTGGTTTATCTGGTCAAGCGAAGTCTTTCGCGGACATTCTGTATTTCTAATGCCATCAATACTCGCGCCATACGTCTTTCTTGAGATTTAATAATTTTTCAAACAGTTTCGAGTTACAGATAGTTTAATACAAAATGTATTAAAAAAGTATTATTTCATACACGAATCAGAACCCAGTAAATAATGGCGGGCAGATAACAAAGTATCTCATAATTAACATTATTCTCATTTCAAAATTACCTTATTATTTTTTTTTTTAAAAAAACACATTTTTGGTTTATATTGCATTTTCAGAACACAGTTCTATGGTATTTTAATAAAAATTAAATGAATCAACTAGATCAATATAAAGTTGATCACTTTTAAAAATGGAATAACAAATGTATCAATTCGAAAAATTACAGAATACAAGTTCAAAATTTGAATAGTATGTATGTATATAATTTTTTTCGTGTATCTTTCTAGTTGATTCATATTTTGTTATTATTTTGCAACAAGTCAAAAATGAATTTCTAGAAAACTTGGTAAATATCTTAATTATCATTTCGAGCCCGGCACGTCGTTAAATTTCACCACGATAATGGATGAAAAGTAAAAAGTAATTTTTTTTGATCCATAAATGATGATGTGAAACGACCGACCGGAACTGAACGCAGTCTCGGGTGTCCACCTTCAAAGGTCACGGCGGTATTATAAATCAATCACCGGGATAGCCTGATCAGCGACAGAGTCGGGCCGCAGCCGGCGTGCGTGCCAGGCTGAGCGCTAACGGAGCGCGTGAACCGTTATAATCCTAAAATGTCTTACAATTAAAGTGATGTATGCTGCTTTCCAACGTCTTTCGCAATCATCTTCTCATCTTTATTGACGGAAGATTCGACAGAAATGTAACGCCGATAGCGGAAGAAGAATGTAACACATTCTAATTAAAATGATAACCTGTATATCGGCCCTTTTCAATGGGACTTTTCATCATTCCCACAATAAACACCGACCGAAGGGACCAATTGCGGTTGGTACCTCGCCAGGTATACATCTCCTGATAAGTAGCTCCGGGAGTGCGTTATTTTGGCCGTTCGGAATAATACCCAGAGATCGGAGCGCAAGAATAACGACACATCGGATCGATCCGCGACGGGCAGAGAAACAGCTACTATCAATCCAGGTTAGTGGTATTTTTTCATTCTGCATAAGTTATCACATTATAAATAGGAAACCTGGGAATAACAAGTTGTCGAAGGAATAAACTGGAATAACCCCATTTATAATAATTTAATATCGTGTCATTTTGCATTAAACGGTGATTGTGGAACTGACTTTCAACGGCAGTGGAATTGGATCGTGCATTATCCAATATGTAGAACACGACATAATTTACAGTTTGGCTGTATATAAACGCAATCCGCCAGCCGTGCCGCCGCGGGCGGTTGCACAATCGAGACAAAAGATAAAATTAAGATTGTGTATAATTTTATGTTCCCGCATAATGAACACGGAAATTCACATCTTTAACATCTTGTGTCCATCATATTTCACACCGACTTCGCGATCACTATCGAGCATTCCTCACCTGCCTATCTGTCTATCTAAAATACTAAAAACAAACAGATTATGAAATATTTGAAGAGAAAATCTGAAAAACTTGTGTTTTTGTTCGTCACAAAATCACGCTATGAGCAACGACAATCGCAAAGATGGCGCGAAACAATTGTGTTAAGTCGGGAAAGAATCGTCGCTTCCTCGATCTCGTCTAAGATTTTAGAATAGCCAATAGAAAGACACCGGAATAACTTCATTTCAAATAAATAATGTTTTAACAAAAGGTAGTCGTGCATTGTTGACATCAATTGGATAATATACGCATGAAAATGAAAATCTTTCAACAAAATTCGATGCAATATGGTGTTCGAGAGATTCAATTGCTGAGCATGGCGTCTGATGGAGATAGTGCTGTCTACAGCCACGCGTTCACAAACACCTTCAATGTTTTTATTTGAGCGTCTTTTACGGTGTTATGTAGGTATTCTTATATCACACAAAAAGCCTATTTCTTTTCATTTTGCCATTAAATTGTTTACTTAGTCCTGCGTGATGTTTTTTTGCATATACTTTTATATGTTCCATTTTTTTAGACTACAATGGACTATACAATGGCACTTTCATTGACTTTTATTAATGAATTTTTTTTAGTGCTGTTTATTACTAGATTCTTACGGTGCGTCATATAACATTACGTTGTAGTACTTATCTGCCGATAGTGCCCTCTATGCTTAACATGTCACAGCATTAGCAACACTGCCACACGGAAAGATCTTTCTCCAAGCATTTCCGTTGACGAACAGGAAAAACGCTGTCTGCATCTCGTGTAACGTATTCATTATAAACACGTGATTCCACATTTAAAAGGAAGGGTGAAGATAATTATATCTAATGTTAGGTATCCGTGTTACATTGTGTCGTGTTATGTTAGTGTGTTTGTTATTGTGTTTGTTTCTTGCAGGATGGACCTCCAGCATATCATATAAAAGATTCATCGCTTCATCTAACTATGTGATGACGATCACGATTTGGATCCATCCGCTCCAATTATCTCCATATGGAAGAAGAAACCATTATTTCAATATCTCGCAATGTTAATTTACATAAGCAACCCAAATTTTGATATTCATCGTAGAGCAAAACTTATCCAATGGAATTCGACCTGTTGGACATTTCTAAATTATAATGTTGTAAATTTCTCTCTCATTTTATTTATTTTTCTTTGAAAATGACTGTTGAAGGAAGGTGGGAGATATAATAGTCAAATCAGTTCATAGTACTCACCAATCTCATGTTCTACCTTGGGTAAAACCGGTGGACGCACTGACTTATGTCACGTGCATGACAGTGTACACGGATGAGACTCTGATCTCGTCTCAGAGTCAACAAAGGTTAGTGTGCATCATTTAATCATTCCAGTCTTACGAAATACAACGTTCGTGCATATCGAATGACAGCTCACTCCGTACTAATTCGAATTTTGCGTGAGTTTCGAAAGAAAAGTTTCATTCATACACAAGAAGCCCTATAACAACCGCTATCTAGATGCATATTGAAGATATATTTTATACAAATAAACTTATTTTATCAATTTATCGATTGGAAGAAAAAAGGTATTTCACGTTTGTTGACGAAATCTATCAAAATAATGTAGAAAAATATGAGCATTTCTTTATCATAGTATTACTTTCAAATACGACACTTTAGTGTAACGTAGTTTAATTAGAGTTTAATCTAGCAATCAGTATCTAGATAGGTCACAGGTTCTTCAGTGTAGGTACTATGCGCTCACTATCGAAACGTTGCTCAATAATAGTTTTCATATATTTAGTGATTAGATCTAAATGTATCTTTTTTGCATTCGTTGCACCTCTCCGTCCACAGAACATCAACAAAGGAAATATATTATACACAGTTAGCGTCCCCAATTCTGGTAGAAATGTTTTTAAAAAAAATACCACAATGAACATAATGAAATCATTATTTTTATTTTTACCTTTATTTTATTAACCGCTCATTGAGTAAAAATACATCTACCGGTTTCGAAAAATATCATTTTCTTCTTCAGGATGTCAATAGCTAATAAATAAAAATAATGCACCACAAAGTTAATTTTGCCAATTTAAAAAATATATGTAATGAAATTAGTTTATTTTTGGTTACATAGCAATTAAATATGTGACATTATTATAATACATACCCGTTCATGTTAAAATAATATGAACTTGGACAAATAATGAGATTAACGCTTCAGCTGCACACAACGCTGACTGTGCACACTGACATTGATCTATTTCCGAGCTCAAGAGAAGCCTTAACATATTTTCGTAATGGCTATAGTAATAATATAAGACGTCATTTATAATTTTTTTTAACAACACGAACCCACTGGGCGCGAGCATTATCCGTCTGAAAAAGTGTGTGAAATCAAATGACGAGAAATTAAATCGTCTGAAACATAATTTCACTGTGAAAATAGGTAGTAAAAATATATTTTTTTAATGTTTTCGTTGATTTATTTCGCTTATTAAAATTGTATCTATTTTACAATTGCTTTCAGAACGAGAGAGTGTGTTGTGCTGAGAATAATTAAGAAAATCAATAAACATCTAAAAAAATTATGACCACCTTAAAATGTAAAGTAAAAGAACATATTCTTGTTTAATCTTTTGTTTCTTTGTTGTATTATATTATATTCAAGTATCCACCCATAAAATATTATGCCCTAGGTCTGTTAAACCCTGTAAAACTTGTATTTTCGAAAGATTGATATTCTAAGTAATTCATTTAATTTATTAGAACACATTCTTATCGTGAGTTACAATTATTCAAAACATAGGTCTGTGATATTTTAAATATGAATTAAATATATATAAATATTAGGTAGATGGCTCTTTCAAATAATGGAACGATTAAATGTATTAATATATATAAAAAGGTAACATATAGGTTCGAAAATTTGTCGCTAAAAATATTGTCGCTGTAGCATAGTTGGATAATGCACCATCCTCGGTTAGTAATGGTGGCGCAACAACATATCTTTCTAATTAATATATTTAATCCATATTAATCTAATTTCTTTTAACTTTATAAGCGTGTCCCATCACTCTAAATGGAAATTACTGTATTTTATAGTCAAATACCAATTTGATGTAGGATAATGCATACTTTTAGTTCATTAACATCTTATTTAATTTTTTTTCTTTGTTATATTTCATTTATAAAAAAATTTCAAAAATTACTATGTATAAGGCAATTCTTGCCGTAAAACTGTTATGCGATTTGACAAAAAATATAATTATAACGTATATACAGTAATAAAATTAACATGTTTAAGTATCCCGAAAATGGACTGAGAACGTGTACTGTTTATACTTGAATATTCCAAAACAATCCATAATCAGTCAAATTTCATTATTTCTATCGGTAAAGTGGAATGATTGGTGATGCCCCATCCTCCACGAGGATATTATGAGATGAGGCAGCAGTAGAAGATGATATTGGAGAAATCATGTAAACAGGATGATGAAGGATCAAATGATGACAACCATGGCACACGAGATATCGGTGAGCAGACGATCCAAAAGATGGGACTTCCGTCGGGTGATCTTCTAAGAAAAGACAGATTCCCAGATCTAATACCACAATAAAAAGAAGAAGAAAAAAATTTGATGCATAAATAATCGTTAGGTTAAAAAATAAAAAGAGAAATTTGACAATAAGCGTTTATTTATCTACAAATTAAATGAATCTACGAGAAAGGTGCACAGAAAAAAACTATTTATCGAAAAAATATTTAGTTGCTACCGAGATTCAAATCTACCTGGACAAATTTAGATCTTTTGTCTGTATATTTTTATAATTGATACCTTTATTATTCCATTTTTAAAAGAAATCAACTTTATCTATTGAGGTAAAAAACGCCAGAAGATGCCAAAATTAAAAATATGTTCTCCTTAAAAAAAAGGTTATTTATCTTTCAACGATAGTATCACAATTGATTTGGCACTGTAAATCTTCAACAATCGACGCAATTTCCGAGTCACTCTCCAGGTCGTTGATCTCAAACCGGCAGAGGTTTACGAACCTCTCCGAAAGATTAAGACTGAAGTGTTAAGTGGTAATTGCATATTGGAAACACTTCAACACCAGAACCATACCGTTAATTCAATCATTCTACACCTTCCAGGTGTGAGGCGCGGTTACTTTTGTGTGAAGCGTAAACAATGGCTCGTGGAGACCAACTTCAAGACAGACAAAAACGAAAATAACGATTCTACAGAAGAAAATTAAAAATGCCTAGAATAATCTCTTATAACTCACTTTATAGGGTAATGCAGAAGAAAACAGAATCTCTCTTGACTGCGTAAGCTCAGAAAGTGGGTCAAGATCTAAAATGATCTTCTACATCTTGCTCAGGACAAAGCGTACATGCTTGATAACCTTCGGCACATGAAGAAGATGTAATTATTATAATTCTAAATACGACTTTTCAATATGTACCTACATGATATATAATCAACTAACTAACTCACCAACACGCCGTTTCATCGTAGCGCCACACTCCTCTGTCCTGACACAATTCTCGCCTCATCCACGTTCATACATCTTCTCATACAAGCTCGCCGATTGTTGAGGCTTCTAACAGAACCATCCTCCTGGTTTACCTGGTCGTGCCAAGTCTTCCGCGGACGTCCTGTACTTCTGGTGTCATCAACACTAGCGTCACATATATTTTTTACCATTCTCTCCTCATTCATTCGTTCCATATGACCAAACCACCTAAGTGATCATTTCTTAATCTTGCTTATTATACTAACATAAACTTTATATTCTTTCGTTATTTCTTCATTCTTTACTCTGTCATGATCAACGCTTCCTAATTGAGCCTCGTAACGTTTCAATCTCAAAAATATCTAGTCAATTTTTGAAAATATAACTGTCAGTTATATAATTCAAATGATCAAAACACTACAGGCTTATCGTGGCAATACGTTCTTATTTTAACTAATATTTGAAACCACCACTACATTAAAATGCTTGATCATACTATACAAACTAAATTAATACTTACACAAGTATTTTTTCATTCCACTCATTCAAAATACAATCTGAGAAGAAAATATATTTAAAAAATGTGAAACTTAGAATTATATATATTATTAAAGGATTAGGTGTTGCCTTCGCGACACCTGGATTATTCGAAGCCGACCTATGGCATCGGAATACCAAATACCTGCGTGGACTGCGATCATATTTGACACCGTAAAAGTTCAAACGAAACCGTTACTCGCACTTATGTACTCTACTTACGAGTTTGTAAGCCGGGCTTTAATTATTCTAGTTTAATGATATCTGGGCTACATATCTGTCCAAATCAATCTTATCGATACAACATGCGGACCCCTCCTCGCCGACTGCCCGTGGCCTGTTTTATATCAGATTAGGGATGTTTCGCTTTTATCAACAAAAAATATTATAAATATTTTAGGTTTAGTTAAGAGCGCCATTTAACTCCTCTCTCTCTCTCTCTCTCTCTCTCTCTCTCTCTCTCATATCATGACGGTTACTTTGTGGTGCAACATAATTTTATCAATAACCTCAACGTTCGATAGTTTAGGCAGATGCTGTCCCTCATCATTAGCTGATTACTAAACTAAACACAGTTTCATGTCGACTTATTTGAGTAGAAAGGCGTGGCGTGGATCGATCATTAATGGGAATAAGGATAGTAAGGGGTGAGGTATTAGAGAACGTGATGTTATTCATTATTAATCCTTTTTAAGGTACCAAGTGAAGTTTTAAGTTTTAAGAAGGTTATTAAAAAAATTATCAGTTCGCTCTTTTTTCTCCTCCCTTCTATTTCACGTTCCGCCCCTCTACTATAGTTATGACGAAAAAACCTAACGTGTGTGTAGTACAATGTTTAGTTTATAATCATCCTCTCTCAGTATGCTTATGCCTGAGCATTGTATTCCATTAGTCTGCTTCTACTGCCCGAATCTTGCCTCCACTCTTCGCGATCCGATTTAGTGCGAGGTTCTGGTCATTTCTCGGTATGTTCATATCATTGGAGGTCGACCTCTCGCTCTTCGTCTAGTACATTCTTAATAATCACTAATTTATTCATCTCTTCTAGAAATATGCAGAAAGCAGGTACTTTATAATACTGCGGTATGAATTCGGACAAGATAGATTAGGTAGTCATACTAAAAAATTTTGAGGCTTTTGAATGAAAATTTTATAACGGGCGTTTTATGAACGTAATACATTATAAGAATTTATACGTAACTTTAATAAAATATTTAAAAACTTGCACATATTTCGTGGACAGATTTTATTATCTTATTAAACACTTTCTATAATACCTTCAAAATATCGAGAATCAATAAATCAATAAATTCAGCGCCTGATCATTTAGACAAATAATTCTCGGACAGATTTTATTATCTTATTAAACACTTTCTAGAATACCTCCAAAATTAACGAGAATCAATAAATATCAATAAATCAATAAATTCAACGCCTGATCATTTAGACAAATAATTCTCGGACAGATTTTATTATCTTATTAAACACTTTCTAGAATACCTCCAAAATTAACGAGAATCAATAAATATCAATAAATCAATAAATTCAACGCCTGATCATTTAGACAAATAATTCTCGGACAGATTTTATTATCTTATTAAACACTTTCTAGAATACCTCCAAAATTAACGAGAATCAATAAATTTCGTTCAGCGCCTGATCATTTAGACAAATAATTCTTAGACTAGCGCCTACTTCAAATAATTAGGCCGAAATAGACTGTCTTGGTTCCAAAACATTCGGCAGCAGACAGGTCTTGGAGTCGAGGAGTTGTTCCAAGATGCGAAGTATGATACTTACATCAGTGACAAATAGTGGATTATTATTATTTACACAAATTAGGTGGATCGGAAAAAAAATCTATCATTTTATAGCTGAGTCACTGGTTAAAAGTGATCCAAGATTAACCATTGAGTAAATGTCCCAAAAAACTGTCTTCTCCATGGTCGACAGTGCAAGAGCATTTAAAACACGTTGGCAAAGATAACAGAATGAAAATTTGCATTGTCAGTGGATAATAAGGATTAGTAACAGAAATTAACTTTTTTTGGATCGAGCTGTGATTGGAGACGACAAACGGGTTATTTACGATAACACAAAACGAAGGTTTTATTGGACGTTTGGTGGGATTCATATTGAGTTATTTAAAGCAGATGAAACTATTACAGAGAATACTAATTGCCAACAATTAGAAAGATTGAGAAGCTTAAAGAAAACGACCATCATCCTTCATCACGATGAGCTCGTGCGAAAAATTGTGAGTTAAACTGGGAAGTTTTTAGTCACCGTCCTCGATCGAGGACCTATCGACCACCGCGTTTTCAGGGCACTGAAATATTCTATTCGTAATAAAACATTTCAGAATTAAATAGAAATACAAAACCACCTCACGGAATTTATTTATTTAAAACCTGAAGATGATTTGAAAAAAATATTTGCAGATGGAAAACTATCCTAAACAACAACGGAGTTTATATTTTAAATGAAAATGTTAGTATTTTTAATAATTAATAAAGCATTTTGATGACTCAAAAATAGTGTATTTCTTTCCGGTCTCCATAATATAAAATAACTATGTATTTACATTAAGTGAAGTGTTCTTGAAGCAAAACCTGTCCATAAGTTAAGTAACGCTGTGCCGTAACGGAATCTTCCCGCATAACACGGCAAGTCTTCATTCATCAGGTCGGCCGTAGGAAACGCACACCGACTAGTTTGAACCAACAGATCTCCTCTAAAATAGTATAATATTCAACCGGTTGAAAATCAACTGTTTTATTAACACGAACATGGTAGATACATGGTTATCCTCTTATTTTTCTGCATTTCTATCATTATCAAGTATTATTTATCTGAAAATTTCACATTAATTCTATTGATTTACGAGTATTTATGTACCGAATGAAAGAAGGAAAATGAAATAAATCGAACATAATTGTATTAATATAAACTTAAACAAAATTCTAAATTAGTGAAAAAAAAAATTCACAGCGGTCAAACAAGGCAACGTGTTTGCTGGTAAGAAAATAAAAACAACGAAAAGTTTGAAAAAAAATCATTTCTGTTACTGGCCGCAAGAATCGTGCAGATTTCGTCTGTGTGTGAGAGTATATTTTTTTACTATTTTTCTAAATTCAATATTAATGGAGATGTTCATTTTTAATGTTTTTAAATAGCCGCCATTTTCAAACAAAATAGCAGTTCAGCTCGTATAATTAATTAACTTAGCCGAAAAGAACTCTGGGAGTGATCTCCGGTTTGCGGCCTCCGATTTTTCTCTTCCCTTGTGATAAATTTATAACAACTTGTGTAATTCGGATGGACAGGAATCTACTTTACATTATTCAAAGAAGCTACTATTAATCACAGTGGTTTATTACAAGTTATCATTACATATGCAAACTAGAGTAATCCTAAACAAATATATATTCTGAGAAGAATGTCCAAAGTTGAAGATGTAGAACCACCATCGCGGTAGGTTCACAAACCAGCGCAGACAGAAAAAATGGAACAATAACAATACATGACCTTGGGTTTGTGACGCGCTTCCTCCTTTCGAACTCGTTACTTATAATCCCTGTCGCCGTGTACTGATTTGGAATGAATTAGCTTATAGGCCCGGATCATCCGCTACCCTTATCGGTAGATCGTGGCCAGCGATCGGACACCCATCCGCAACCCGTTTGTGAGATCGTTCATCATTAGTTCCAGAGTTTTTCATCCCTCACCCGAGAGTGGAAGTAAAAAAATTCCCGTATCCCATTACGAATTTATTAATTTACTCGTCGGTTAAAACCTACCCGCGATTAGCGCGGCCACCGCTAGCCTCGTCTCTATGCGAATGAAGCTCTCCGCGCCGCGCGTGCGGACCTGGCGCGCGGTCTAACGCGATAACTTACCGCGCATGTGCGTGAATGTTGCCATATTCAAAATTTTGTTCACTATCTGAATTATTTAGATGATTTAAATTAATTCACCTGCTAACGTATTTATAACGTTACAATGTATATAGCATTTCTTCTAGGTTTTTTTGTAGATGGTTTCCTCGAGCAAACCTAAGCCGACATTTTGGCACTGTAACACGTGTCAAGGCGTTGCCCCGAATATAGTACAACCGTATTTAAATCACACATAATTAATTTTTCTTCTAAGTTAAGCAACCCATTACCGACGAACTCTATAATCCTTCTTCATATACATGTGTGTGTGTTTAATAAATCACTAAAATAAAGTATCTCAATCTAAAAAATCACAACTTACCTGTTCATCGTTAACTTTAAAGCGCCTTAGATTCCGCTGCGTGATAATACAATGGTCAGCAAACGATCCTCTACGGATGGGATGATACAAACAGCATGCCCATAAAATGATGCAACGTTCCGCGACGGTCGCTGCACACATAGGATGTACTTTGTAATGCAGGCAAGACAAACGTACCTTGGGATCGCTTGTCCCGCCCGCCAATAGGAGCGGGCACCGGTGAGGCCTGATCATGACCCCGTGACAGGTGTAAAATTACAGGTTACTGTCGCTTTTCTTCGTGTTCATATTTTATCTCGTCTTAATATCGCGTTCAAGTTTATTTGGAAGCGGTGGGAGTGCGTTTCACCATTAGTTTATTTATGTGTATATATCCTAGCCCACCTCTCCCTCAATTTTTTTGTACTAGAATAAAACCAGGAAAACTTGCGACAAAAAAGTGGCCGAACAAATATGCCACACTCGCGATTTGACACATTTTAAATTTGTATTCACAAACATGTTCGTAAAGTCACAACACTCGCATGTTTGAAAATTAAAATATATCTTTTCACGTCTCAGTAGGTAGGTAAAAAACTTTTTTAAAAATTCGGCAGGGAGCTACCAAAAATTTTAACAAAAAATGTACATAACTAGTACCTACATAAAGTAAAATGCCGAGCGACTATTTCCTAACAAATAATATTTTTTAAATATTAAAATAAATGTGGTCAAATTTCATTTTTTCTTTCCTTTCAAGTGAACTGTACACGTGATTATTATATATAACCAAGATAGTAACTAATTAATAGGTTTATTCGACATCTGAATGTTATATCTAATCCATCATTCGGCTCCTATTTAGATGCAGCAAACTTCCACAATATGAAGACCCTAGAACATCGACAAACACGTGCTGACCTAATACCTCCCTTCAAACTACTGCAAGGCCACATTGACTGTCCCAGCCGATTGGAATTAATATCTCTCCATGTGCCATCTAGATCAACCCGGCAATCCGTACTCTTCTACATTCCCAGAAGTAGAACATCTTACATACAAAATTCATTCATTCACCGGTCATGCAAATACCATAATGACAAATTTACAAAAATTGATTTGATCAACATTAGCCTTACTAAGCTCAAAGGGTTCTTCTTATGATCCACCACAATCTAAACTTTGGCCATTCACTATACCTATAAAAACTCATGTTGCTCTCCCTTTACCGCAACGTTAGTTGCAACCTCCCCACCCTTCTCCTTCTTTCATCTAAATATACTTTGTATCCAAATATTTTTTGTGGATTTTCATTATTAGTATCGCATGTTAAATAATTATTATGTTTATTACAATATGTTTTCACTGCCAAAATCCCTTAATAAAATAAAAATAAAATAAATAAATTATGTATCAATTAATGAAGCAGTCATCGATGATGCATTATAATTATATTGCTGTTTTAAAAAAATATCTGAATTGAAAACTAAAAACAATAACGTTCCACAAAAGACGTAAAAAAAATGTTATTACTTAAGCATAATTATCATCTGACCACTTGTAGTTATCTTAGAAATAATAATTAATTGTATCGAAAGATATTTTCTCGATAATTCTGTCGATACCGGTCACGAATAAATAAACTTAAATAACTAATAATTTAGCGTTACTAAGCGCGACAGAAAAAAGGAAATGAAAATATTGTTATGTTATGTTTATAAATATTCTAATATACAATGAAAAAGTTTTCTCGGCTATATTTGAGAACGATCCGAAGAAGCGGTGATACCATTCAGAAAAGGATTTTCATATGTACGACAATGTTAGTTAATACCAAACAGTGGTGTTACAAATGGACAAAGCATAAAATTTCTAAGTTAACCTGATTCCTTTGCGAAATCAACAAAAAAAATTTTTTTCAGTCCCAGCGTTGTGTGGCGTTAAGAAAACAAAGGTGATAATGCATAAGTCGTAAGGCATACGCAACCAAAGCGAGTAGGTAGGTACAGGGTTACTCAGTCAAATATGATGGTTGGAAATGCGCGCAACATGGTAGGGTTAATTTTTAAAACCACGTATTCTGCGCGAAACCTACAGTTTAGTGTGCGATATCGGCGTTTGGGATTATTGGACAGTACCATCTTTGAAGAAAATAACCGCACTATCCCTGTCACAATAAGCGGTATTAGCAAATATTGGCAAGAGTGGAATTTCATGATGAGATCTGGTTCCTGGAGGATTTGTATCTCATAAGCGTCAATTGAATATTTGGAAGCCATCTTTCCTAGGCTTGTTTGAAGATTTTAACTGGCCTGCTAGGTCTCCTAAGCTCACAATCCCTGGTAAACTTCCTATGGGGATGCAAAAATAGAAATTATATTATGTAATAAAATGTAATTTAAAGCAACGCATTGCGGATGACGCAGCTTTACTGCGAAGAGTTATTTATGGACGATTTCACACCTAGATAACACAAACGTATCGACCATGATGGAGGCCATTTAAAAATTGTTATTTTAAAAACTTACGTTTTTTGATGTGTAAATATCTTATCTCGCGCCTAACTTAAACTATGAATTAAAAATATTCAGCAATATTTGATTACGTCTAAGAACACACAATTACTGGATTTTCACCCAAAAAGGCGCCGTTATTAAACAAATAATAGATATCTAATCTCTATTAGATATATAATAATCTAATAGTTTCGTCTCTACGAAACTATTTTTTATTAATGGAAAAGTATGGAAGTATATGACCTGTCTTCGGCTGGTTTAAGTGATCGCTTAAAATAAATATAACGTTCTACTAATAATATACTGGTCAACATAAGAAAATATATAAAATTGAAAAATATTGATTTTTCAGACGTATTCTAGCATAATGTGTTAAAAACATTTTACAGGTAGAGAATATTGCTTTAAATAATTTAAAAAAAAAAATAATTAGATTCTCGTTGCGACATATATGCTGTTTCAGGGAAATGAATGATCAAATTTAGTCCATAGATTGCGATAGTATGGTGGTACTCGAAGTGAGTCCTCATATATACAACTTTCAAAAATTTAATAGATATGGAGATTAATTAATAGGTGAGAATGGTGAACGTTATATTTGTATAAAGTGATCACTTAAGCCAGCCGAAGACAGGCCGTAAGCCCTGTACTTCCATATATTTCCATTAAAATATAATAAAAAATAACTTTGTCTCTATGAGATATCTATTTTTTGTTTAAAAATATATTACCTACTCAAAGTACAATGCAAAGCAAACACTTTTTGACAAATGATATTGTAAAATGTAATAAAACTTCATTCCTTCCATCCTTCCTAGTTAACTGTAGGTATACATAACACATACATGAGCGATATTTACACATAGGCACGAGAGTACTAATTGTTGTACTCGCTCGATTTAATATTCTTATCTAAACCAATAAACTATTAGCTCAAAAACGTCACATTCCGCCGAATAACCCTGTATATTTTTTTATGAGCGCCAGGTTTTCAGATTGTTTTCGCATGTGAAGATGACCGGCTGCGACTGGTGCGAGGGTACCAGGCACCGGGCAGCAGCCCTGCGCCTCCGGATCCGGTCTGACGGGTGAGCTGGCCACGCGGCCAGAACGGTTCTCGCTCTCTGACTCTCGCCGAAAGAAGCGTCTGTCTATGCTAATTCCAGAAGACCTCGGACTCGACTCCAATTCTAACGAACGTCACCGCTAATCGTCGCCATTTTTTGCCTTTACTGCTATTTTTTGTTTTATTTATTGATAGTTTTTATAGCGAAAACTTTTCGCCTTAACAGGATAAACTTATAATGAAGTTATTTCTGAACTATAGTATAGTAGTCTTCTATGTTTATTACCTTCATGATCTATTTACTAACTTAAGAGGTTAAATCTGTCTATATATTTAAATACTTTAAAGTTTCGAAAACGCGAGTAACCCGCATTATTTGATAGCAGACTTCAAAATCCCACGCGACACGAGAATCTGTCGTCAGGTGGCACATCGCCGGAACGGTGAATTACGCTACTATTTCGATCATTTTAATAATACGTCTGATTGATTATTTGTTTGCGTTAATCGGTTAAGTTACATTGTACTATTGTAGGCAATATTTTTTCAACAGATAAATTATATTTCGAACATTGAAAAATAAGTTTTACAGAAACGCCGGCAGTGACCGCGCAGCGCTTTAAACCTACAAAGCATTTCTTTCTACTAGTTGAAAATAAATGCGTGAAATAGTACTGTTTTGTTTGTACATTGTACTATTTATTTATTGAATATTGTATGTTCTCACACGTGGCACAACTTTCATATCAATAATAAAATATATTGCACTCAGCGTACTCGTATATACATATGTCAGTAATACCGATATCGCCCTCACACATTACTTACAAAAATTCTGCAATTACCCGTAACATTATTTTGATTTATATTAAGTACAAATGAACTTTTGTAAACTCGGGGTTGATCCTAGGTCCCGGAAAAATCAAAAACGACTCCCGAAATCACAAGATTACATCTTTTACTCCAGATTGGATTCACTATTCATTGATAAATATGGATTAAAACGTAATTCATACGTGATTTTGATTCGCGCTATTACCCGACAGTGATCGCAGTAACACATAGTTCAACTTAATTTCGTTGCTATAGTTTATCGGAGCCACTTGGCGTTGCGGCAGTCGCCAACGAGCGGAAGCTCTGTCGGCCATTAATGTAAACAAATGCTGATGAGTATTTGTTCGTGTTAATTGGTTATGTTAGGTTGTGCTGTAGTGTACAACTTTCCTATGTTTGACGATAAATAATGCCGCCCGCTGGATCTAACAATGAGTAATTACAAATTGCTTTCTGCTAATAATGAATAAAACATAATTTATTTCTATCTTCTAAGAAATTGCTATTTATTTATGTCTTCTAAGAAGTTGCAACACATGGTGCAATATAAATGTTTAATGTAACTATTCCGTATAAGCCAGGTGTAATTAACTCCGATATCGCGAGCTAACGAAAATAATAAAGGTTTATTTTTATATACGTCGGGCAAGATTTATATGAATGGAGGAGGGTTGAAATCGTAATGAAATTAAATCTGATTGGTGTTCGATTGCAACGATGATTGTCAACTGTAATTTAACAGTTTTTAATTCTAGTATAACAGTAATGTCTTGCAGAATTTTGTATTTATTGTTTATTAATAAAATTTCACAATATTTTGCACTATAGGTGAACAACCATAGCATTAAAATATCCAATAGAAATTTGATTACATTTAGAATACTTTTTTGTATATACGATACGACTCAAATCGTCGTCTGCAACCTAACAAACACACGGTATAATGTCGATTCTGCATTTTTATACACTTGGAAAAGCTACCACCTATATCAGTCACTTATGAAATATAGAGGCAGGTATTGTTTCATGGTTCGTATTTCGTATCAATTTAATGACGGATGATAGAATAATTCACTATTATATGTATATCTATATCTTAAAATTATTAACCAGCCAGTTGTCATTTTTACCATCAAAACTGTAAGGAATATTTTATACTTTTCAAAAAGCAATAGAAATGTACAAAACTGCTTTATCATACGAAAACTTTTTTTAAATTATATCTGGTAGTATTTATCTATTGTATTATTGTTAGATATGTGTTTTTCATCATGTAACTGTCGTGAGTATAATAAGTACGAGTACGTCAACATTTTTAAATTATATCTGGTACTATTTATCTATTGTATTATTGTTAGATATGTGTTTTTCATCATGTAACTGTCGTGAGTATAATAAGTACGAGTACGTCAACATTTTTAAAACCAAACTATTTTGGTTTGATTCTATGACTTTAATTTATTCCATGATAATTTCACACAAGGCAGATCCACACAGACAACTGCACACAATTACAAGAACACGCACAGTCAATTGCGCACATAGACAACTTCATACAGTCGGTTTGTTACCTGCTGTTGTGACTTTGTATTCAAATCTAACCTAACCTAACTTAATTTGATGACATTAATTATATTAAGCTATCTAATATTATAATGTCTATGTATACACTTGAAACTGAGTCCTGTATCATGTGTGTAATCTGCTCACCATATAATTGTGTCAAAGAATTCTTGATGTCTTGAAATAATGCCAACCATTTGCGGTATTATGTATGTAATTATATATTATATTATTTAACGTTTTATCAACAATGACGTAGGTACTCGATAATGTATTGTAATCAAGTTTACCGCCACTACAATAGAAATACTGCCATTTAGTAGATGATGGTTTGTTTTAAAAAATTTATACAGGCGTAAATGTTCACGTCCTTAGTTAATTATTGAATTTTTGACAGTCGTTTATTTACAATTCATGTTTATATTATGTATCACTTAAGTGAAATAATAAATAATAATGATTCCATGGAATCATTATCTCGTTATACATTCTACAATTTAGGTATACAAATACACTTTTTTTTTTATTAATATATTTTTAAAACGCTGTTACAAAAATGGTGTACAGTATCTTGAACATTAAGCATGTTGTAAAGTTCGTTAATAAATACAATACTTGAACTGTGACGTCACACATTGGAATCCCGTTTTCAAACCATTAGGTCATCATACAAATTGAACTTGAAACTGGATATGGTGAGCGTCCTCTTTGTGTTGGCATTTACCATTTGATGCACAACTCTTCATGGAAGCTCTCGGATTCAACACCAGCGGACGGAGGATCAAACCAGTCGGTGACGTCAGTCAGATTATAACAGTATCTAACGATATTACTGCAACGAGCGTCCTCTCTGCATATCAGCTCGGAGAAATGTTCCACGTCCACGGGACATTTGCAGGTTATAATGGATTCTGTTGTCTTTCTAACGAATGTAACATAGTACCTAATTAATTTTTTTTACATTGGTGAAAAAAAAACTCACGCAAACACCTCTTGAAACCTGTATTATTCGTGTTAAAAAGATCAATTTCTAATGTAAAGTCATTTGCCACTTATTTGGCGCATCTAAGAAACGGTAGAGTGTGTGTGGTACCTGGCAATAATAAAATAGTGTGTGGTTAATTGCAGTAATTTTAAACAGGCGAATTATATAATCTATATTATATGTAATAAATTTATTAAATTTTATTTTTGATAGTTTGTGTTTATGAATAATTGTTTAATTTTGCATTGATATTGTAATCTTAAACTTACATTAGATGTCACATAATCGAATGACAGAAGCAAGTCGCCAATCGTCAAGCCGACTTGCGACTGTTTATGTCATTCTGCGCTTGGTGTGGAGTGACTAACAGTTAGCTATATTGTATTTTTTTTTAAATCTATGAAGATGTTACTCATAAAGCATTGATTTCGATATAAATACTACCTATTAGTAGGGGTTTCATAACATAACATAACTTGAAAAATTTAATGCACTTTTTAGTATCACAATTAGGAGACTGCAAAATCGCCCTCCGTTAAAAATATTATCAATATATCTATGTATATATAACGGATTTTGTGAACATCCATAATTCTTATCTAATTGTTTTAAATTATTTTGAAAATATGTCGGCTACCTTCATTAACTAGCCTGATCCGCCGTGTCATTTCAAAATGGCGGCCGTTAAAAATTGTGTTAATATGGTCGTAGGAAAAAAACTAAAATACGAAAATTCACACACATACAAATTGATTCTTACGTCCAGTGCCAAAAGAGATATTGTAAACTTATTTTAGGTATAAGGCTTGAAGAAGGCGTCTTCTACATTAAAGTCGTCTAGGTCAATTGAAACAATTTAGAGTCTATTCACAATGGTTTTACGCATCCGGAAAGCGAATGCGACCTTTGACATTTAGTGGCAAAAATTAGAAACTACTCATTCACAACACTCGCCGAAGATTCCACCTACTCGTACAACAAAGGGTTCCTGAGTGACAGAAAAGTTGGGAAAAGCCGACACTTACATCGATTTACTTTAATAGCTTCATTGTTACGCCAAATGGTTCATTGTTTTTTTCGGTGCTCCGTCAGGAAGAGCATTAGCACAATTTGTCCAAATAAAATTCATTGTTTCGTCTGCGGGAAAATGTTTGGCGATGGAATTCTAGAAAAAATACCCGACGAATAGCGAGTTTTGCGAGTCATCAACAATATTTTTTTAATCAACCCGAATAATGCGGATTTCTTTTGAGTGGCAAATTTGTACCACACACACAACTAAGGGTAAGGTGCATCATAGGTGGTGTATTGTGATAAAAATTACATAACTTCTCGGAGTTTTCAAATCATATAATTAGAACAATTCGGTTTTTTTATTTCGCATATTTTAAAAAATAATAGATATATCTCATAAAGACGAAGCTATTTTTTATTATATTTAAGGAAAAAAAAAATTAGATTTTCATTGTGACATATATGCTGTTTCAGGGAAAATGAATATAAATGAATAGTACTTTAAGTGTTTCCACATATTAAAATATATATAATTTATAAAAATTTGATAGATATAGAGATTGATTTATGGGTGAGAATGGTGAACGTTATATTAATATAAAATGATCATTTTAGCCAGTTGAAGATAGGTTGGAAGCCTTGTAATTACCCATACTTCCATATTTTTCTCATTAAATATAGTAAAAAATAGCATGGTTTCTATGAGTTATATATATTATTTGTTTAATAACAGTGCCCTTGTAGGTAAAAATCTAATAATTGTATGACCTTGGACATATTAAGATATTACTCATATATTTTAATTTATTCATTCCTTAGGGAAATTTATTGATAACAATACTTTCCGTGATACTTCATCCCTACTCTCAATATTTCCAATAAATACAAAATAACCCCTCCTTTTCACGCCCCACCAAAGTACTTAAACAGATAGTTAGCTAGATGATGACGACAAGTACCTACAGTCGTGATGTTTAGATTTCAAATTTAATTTATTGTATCAATTGTATGATAATATTATGTTTATTTTATTTCGTTACTTAATTAAATAAAATAATTTTCTCGTCTTGCTATTTTCAATACGTTATATCGCAGCATCGAGATGTCGACTTAGACACGGACTTTGATCTAGTAAGAAACAATTTCATAAAAAAATACATTGAATTATAGGTGGTGTACAACCTTGGCGCTTGTATAAAACGTCTTTATACAAATTATGTAATAATAAAAATAAATATATTCATGTGGTGACTTGATGGCCCAGGCGGATGGAACAATAATATTTGAAAAATGTTCGACCTCCTATTTAATTTCGATTATATAATATTTAATTGGATCAGTACGTTGCAGACGATATATTTACGAAGGACATTATTAACTGGAATTTATGGAAAGTGACAATAAAAAATGTTTATAAATTTTTGCGGTCGTTCAAAATCTTCTGTGCCGAATTTTCTGGGCTATTCTGTTGAGTATATTCAGTGATAAGAAGCCCCCGCAAAGAGATCCAAAACGTTGGCCAGAGAGGCAGGAGACACGGCAGTATAACCCAGAAAACACGACACAGAAACTGATAAGATTGCGGGATAAATATTTATTAAATAACAAATTCAATCTGTCGTTTAAAGTTCAGTTAATTTATGTATTATTTGACGGAATGTTTTGTGTCGGATATTTGCTATTTAAACACCACACAAAATAAAAGTCTAGACACAGATGATAGAAGTTTCTAGACTACGGAAGTCATAAATGACGTAGTTATGCAAAAAAGAAGAACCAGAAATTTTAAAAACCAAGGAACCATTTTATATTAATCAAATTCACATCCTCAACACATATCGTATTATTTCTTAATCGAAATTCGTCTGTCTGTTTATTAATATTATATTTTTACTGCTTTAAATGTAGTTTAATTTTAATTCGCAGCTGAATACATATCGACAATTATTTAATCACTTATGTTATTATTAACCTTGCTTTATTAACCACTTATTGAGTAAAACTACATCTACCGGTTTCGAAAAATATCATTTTCTTCTTCAGGATGTCAATAACTAATAAAAAACATGTGTTATTGTTTCTTTAACAGTATCTATTTTAAAAAACGATAATTATTTCAAAAATGAATTTAGTATCTAACTCAAATTATTACTTGATGATACAGAATTACTAGAATAATTTTTATATTCTCTTAAAGAAACAATAACGTATGTTTTTTATTAGTTATTGACATCCTGAAGAAGAAAATGATATTTTTTGAAACCGGTGGATGTATTTTTACTCAATAAATGGTTAATAAAAAAAATTAATAATAAAAATAATTAATTTTAACCACAAAGTTAATTTTGTCAATTTTAAAAATACTTATGTTTTTGTCAAAATTTAAAAAAATTATTTATCATATTGTTAAAATCCGACTGATTCCATTTATCAGCATTTTCAAGTTAATTATATTCATTAAGGAAAACACATTCTTATTGTGAAGTTGTAATTATTCAGAACAGACGGTCTGTGATATTTTAAATACTAAATTAATGTATTAATTATAAATATATACATATAAAATCAATTTTGTCGAAAAATATTGTTTTAGCGTCACCGGGATTCGAACTGCAAACTGTGTCTGCAAATCGGTTTACTCAAAGGTATTTGAGATTCTGTAAAAATAATGTAGATGGCTTTCAAATAATAGAACGACAGGTGTATTAATTTGAAAAATGTAACATATAGTTTCGAAAATTTGTCAAGAAAAATACTGGCGTTATAGCACAAAAGTAGTGCACTTCCCCGGATTGGAAATGAAGATCCAGGTTCGAATCCCGGTGACGCTAAAACAATATTTTTCGATAAAATTGATTTTATATGTATATATTTATAATTAATACATTAATTTAGTATTTAAAATATCACAGACCTATGTTCTGAATAATTACAACTTCACAATAAGAATGTGTTTTCCTTAATGAATATAATTAACTTGAAAATAATAATATCCCGGTGACGCTAAAACAATATTTTTCGACAAAATTGATTTTATATGTATATATTTATAATTAATACATTAATTTAGTATTTTAATTATATTCATTTCTCTTTTAAGATTTACACAATAATATTAGATACATTTCCTACTTCCGAAAATTTGTCAACTATATATACTAGTACGTATTTTTACAACGTAAAATAATTAAATATATTTTTATGATTTTTTTTAAAGTACTATCTAAATATTTGCCTCAGCAGGAACATAGCCCAGCGAGGCTTGCTTTATGAATAAATAAATTATAAAAACATTTTAAAATGCTAACCCAAATTCTATGTGATATTTATATAATGTAACAATTTTTTATTTAAATATAGATTTTAAAACAGAACACAATGTCCCAACAAGAATTTATAAAAGTACAATAAATTATCTCCCACTTTGCATTTTTAAGTATGCACCTTTTTGCAGTCAAAGTAAAGTGAAATCTATTCAATATGACTCCATGTACCGCCCACACAGCGTTAAGTGAAACGGTGGTTGATATCCGCGACAATATTATCGCTTTATGACATTATTCACATATTTAATGGTTTTATCAGGCTGTCATCAGAGACTCCATTAAGTTGATATACTGATATGACGTGGTGTAGATATTAATGCTAAAATATACCATCGTTGATACACTAAGCTAGAAGGCAGAAAGAGTAATATTGCATTCAAAAAGATATGCATCACTAAAAATACTGGCAAACAAATATAAATTAACTAATCTATAATATGGATCGTGTACGTACATTTACAGATTTATTATAATTAGCGCCATGTGTGTCCCAGCAAAAACTACCACGACAATCCACCACTGTAGCCGTAGCGATAGTAGCTACAATGCGTCGATTGTAACTATTCACATTACTTTCTTCTATTTTTAAGCAAGTGTATTTATTACTCAAGTCATACAATTGGCTATTTACTGAATTAAAAATTCCTTTCTGTTGATCCGTTTTGTATGGAATCGTTACTTACACTTTTTTTTTTAACAGAATAACATTTGAAAGCCTTACCACTGCGTGCAAATCATTAAAGTCTCTACTTCCTCTTTTACTAATTCGCGAATTTTACTATTTAACTGTTTTTAAAGTGTTGATTTCATGATGCGTTCGTGGTGCATTTGGTGCATGAATTTATTTTTGATTTAAGAAAAACAAAAAGCAATTGGCAGAACTATTTCTTAAGTTAACCTATAATAAAAATAATTATTTCCTTTAGTTATTACGTGAAGGATTTTCAAGCAATAAAAGAATCATGTTCAGTCATAAAAGGTGTTATAAAAAAACGTCCATACATTTTTTATATTGATTTTTATACGGGTAAGAAGGTATTATTTTACGTTAAAACTTAAAACTTTAAAAACACTATTAATAGTATTCTAATATAACAAATAAATACATGGTAGGGTCGTATAAACGACGGATTCATTTTGTCCAAAGACGTTGGTTAAATGAAATTGCATAATCCTATGTACAATATATATTGTTGTACATATATTATATATGATTTTATAATATCATTGGTAACAGCATAACCTATATATATACCTACTGCACGCCACATTTCATACAGTTAATTATAATATTATTCCAAAACGACATGCGTACGATGCTATAATAAGTAATTTTACTATTGATAAAATATCTACATTGATTTATGTAAGACTTTGATACTAATTATTTTTAAGACGTATTTAAGTGTATCGAGTTTCACATGTCTAAGCATTTAACTTTAAAAAATTTGAAAACTAGTTGACTCTTATTTTTACGAAATGGCGCTATCCAATGTTAAATACAAATATTATTGCGGACAAATGCAGTATTCTTTTGTCAAATATAATATAGATTTATTGTGCAATATTAATGATCGCAATTACAGCAGGCTCGTGCAAATGACCGGATTAAAAGATGAACGGACGGCCGGGTCTGCACTGTCTGATGGCTGCAGTGATCGGAACACCGAGCTGATGGATGCAGCGGAAGGCACGCGAGCTCCCGGCTAGCAGGGATCCACTGGCCGAGTAACGGTCAGCAGCCAGCGCGGACTATGAGCATGTGGCTTAACTCCGACTAAGGCTGGATTTCGCTATTAGAGAAATAATACAATTACTAGCAGAAAAGCAATCGGCTGTCGCCGCTACACTACGCTAAGCAATATAAATCCCTTATTATAATATGTTGCTTTAACAATGCATCACTTTGGCTATATTAAAACAAAATCGTATTAATATGTACACGTAGAGCTATCTTAAATTAATCTGATTATTATCAGAATGTTATTAATTATTGCACGAGGGATATAGTGAACTTAAAGAAGTGAAATAATATAGACAGGTAAAAAAATTAACTAACAATAAGTGAATATGATATTTTGCATAAAACCATTTTGAACTGCAATGCGTAAATTATCGAGTAAAGGCATGAATGACATCTATTGCACAATTCGTAAAGATTGTAAATGAATGTTATCATATTTTGTTAATCTGTTCTGCCATCTAGCGAACTTTTTATAGAAAAAGAACACTAGCAATAACAGATGCAATAACGATCAAGCGCAATATATACATAGATTTCAGAGCGACCGTTCATTAACAGAGGCCGTTACATTCTGTCGTACAATACTTTTTAATTAAGTTTCATAATGCCCTAATTTAATTTTTAATAAATATTTTAAACGAAATTTGGAAAAAATTAAAAATCTGCCTCAATCTTAGGTAGATTATGTGAATTAATTTATTTATCAAAAATATGACTTAAATATATTAATTAGAAAGATATACATATAAAATCAATTTTATCGAAAAATATTGTTGTTGCGTCACCGGGATTCGAACCTGGATCCCTTTCCAAACCGGGGAAAGTGCATTATCCAACTATGCTATTGCGACGATATTTTTAGCGACAAATTTTCGAACCTTTTTGATATTAATACATTTAATGGTTCCATTATTTGAAAGAGCCATATACCTTATTTTTACGGAATCTCAAATACCTTTGAGTAATTTGATAGCTGACGCCAAAATTATCGATTCATTTTTATTAAATTTTTGACACATTGATACAACTTTATTATCTTATTGTGAAGTTGTAATTATTCAGAACATAGATCTGTGATATTTTTCGATAAAATTGTTTTTATACGTATATCTTTCTAATTAATATTTAAAATATCACAGACCGTCTGTTCTGAATAATGACAACTTCACAATAAGTATTTGTTCTCCTAATAATTTATTTATCATTTGTGAAATCTATACTGAGGTATGGCATCAAATCGCGGGATCACTTACGAGTAAGCATCTCAAATATATATATAAAGCAGAAAAAACTTTCAAGACAGCATTTGTAAAAAAATTAAAGGCCCAAATACATATGAATTAATACATAACCTAATAATATTATATTCATCCATCAACGTTCTCCCTGTCCATGGGTTACTGTACTTGTTATTAATCGAGCTGCATTACAGTTATGAAATATAATATTTAATAAATTAATTACACATCTAAAAAGTACACGATGCGCTGCCAATTAAGCTGATTGAAATTTATTATTCCTAGATCGAACAATAAATTATCGGTGTGTTTATAGCGCAAAAATTTTGAAAGAAATATTAAAAACTGACTAATTATTCGTAATAGTTTAAGAGGAAATTTGATTTAAATTTTGATCTATTATGATACTGAGTACATTTAAAATATAGTAAATTGTAATATTATTAAGTAAATAAAATGCATTTATGAACTTTCAGATAAGCATCTAGCAAGTGGATCAGAAAAAATCAAGATCTAAAAGACAGAATATATATATTATCGTAGAAACCGATCACTTTGTACGAAACCACGAAATTTATCATACGTCAACCGGTTCCGCTTATCTCAAGCTTCGTCAGGACGTATTTAAAACTAACCATACATACAAAAAGAGTGCACTTATATACACATATAAAATTACATGTGAAATAGAGAGACAGAATACATATACAGTTAGATAGAACATGAAGGGAGACAAAATATAAAATTATATGCGAAAGAGAATACATATACAGATAGACGGAACATTAAGGGAGGGGAAAATACGGTGTTAATGGGTCCATCAACACCGTATTTTATACAGCTTTTCGTCAAATTAACATAACTACTGTAAAAAATCACATTTATATTTAAAAATAATATATGATATTTAAAAAAATCACATTTTTTGTTACTCTGTCAGCAATTCACGTAAATGTGTAAATACTCCTATGAAATGAAAAAACCAAAATCCATTTTCTCGACTGTGTAGCACTAAACTCTCGCTAATTTCAAATCTAATGCAACATTTTAACTTTACAGTGCGAAAACTGTTCACCGACTGTTGATGGAATAATAAACGTGAGAAAATAATATCGATTGCAGAAATATACGTTTTTTTTACAGTGAGTAATGATTTGATAACGAGCTTTAATATATCTAATCCCATTCTGACGTCATCAAGTCATACGGTTATTACCTTGACATAACAATAATTTAACGATACCTGGACATGTCCTCAAGGAGATATAACGAGGTTTCATTTTTTTCATTTCCAATAAAAGATCTCCGTTGGGAAAAAAGTCATAAATCGATCTGACGAGATAGAATATACAGAATTTATCGATAAATTATTATTATTAACGGGCAAAATATGAAGACGCGGTCAGAGACACAGCCAGCCAAAGTCCATTTGCAACGCTGTAATATAAATATATTATTCAAACATCTCATGTTTTCAGAGAGTAATACGTAAATGAAAACACGTAAGTGAAAATATCATAAAATACACTAAGAATAATATGGGATCAAAATTAATTATAATATGCGCTATAAATCACGATTGGCAATATCCAGACATTCTGAACATCAACAATATGCAGACATATACCAAAGATATATGACAATATTCAGACATGATACGAAAGATATATGATAATATTCAGACATGATACGAAAGATATATGATAATATTCAGACACGATACGAAAGATATATGACAATATTCAAACATGATACGAAAGATATATGACAATATTCAGACACGATACGAAAGATATATGTCACAGCCATAATGTAGCGTAGGGAAGATGACTAGAAATATAGTAAGTTCGCAAAATACCAGGTAAATCAGATACTGGAAGATGTACCGTTAAAAGTCACAACAATCGAAGATTATGCAAGAGAAGATATGTGAATGTGAATAGGGTGAGATTTGAGTGTCATGACCAGGCTTTATCCTCTCTGCCTACTCCTGCGTAGATATTCAGTTAATTGGTAAGATTATTTAAACTTTTAATGTTTCTTATTGCACGTACTATTACTGTACAGACGTTATGTTATACAGTACTTGATTACTGTACTTATCCGTAATAATATTACGTTTCCCCGTCTACATCTGTGACTTTCTGGGTGCCGGCATCGGCTTCGTGTCATTATGGCCGTTTAGTGCTTGATTAAACGACCAGGTTTGTAAAAACAAACGTGTTTTTAAAATCTCTAGGTTAATATTTTAGCGAAATCGTATATATGTATGTCATATTTTCTTCTGTCTATGGTAAGGGAGAAATCTTACCTTAGAAATTGTTTATCCACGATTCTTATGTGTCATTTTTGTTCGTTTTGACAGCTAACTTACAAAGATGGAATAATTTTAAAACCATCGACATTTTATTTATGTGTGGTTTGTTTTGGATAAATCTCTATCATCGAAATAGAGATTCTATTAATACTCTGAGCACGCAGAGGATACCAACGGACGCGTAGCGGCCACTATCGGCCGCAAGGCGGCCAAAATAGCCGCTTGCGGAGACTAGCAACAAAGATATGATATATTATATTGATCCGGACGAATACCCACCAGCTTGCAGAAAACATCATTTTTAAAGGTGCAATAATTTGCAAGTTGGCAACATCGCACCAAAACAATAGAAATCCGGAATCCACCGGATTCAGTCTTACGTCATCTGTACGTGCTCAGTTCCAATAGATGTGAGCGACAGTGGAGAATGGTTGCATCGGTAATATTGCGTGCATAAAATACGGCAAAAGAATTTTCTAAGATCTTTGGTCAGCATTTTTGAAAGTCTATATAATCCAAAAAATTCTACACAAAGCATTTTGAACGACTTTGAAAACCTGTCAATTTATTTGAAGAAAAAACACTATATGCACTTACAGCGCGATTAGGCATGCTAATAAAGATACAATTAGATGCCGTGAACATGTTGAATATGCACACACAACAAGAAACATAGTATTTTTAATTAATTAAAAATTAAACAGTGAAAGCATTACATTAAATATAATTGGCGAGCGAAATTCGTTTTGAGAATCGTTTGCGTAAAATAAATAACATCTCAAAATTGACCGCTGTTCAAAATTGACAGGTTTAGATGAAGTATTTATACAGGCTGGGTAACGAAGTGTACACATATGTATACAGATAGATGCTGACCGTTTACTTAATATAAATATATTAATAAATATTTTTTGGAAACCTCAATTTTTGTGTGTTTTTTGTTATGAATATACATAATAATAAATATGTATATACATAATAATCCTATAAAAAGCATACTATTCGTGTTATTCCATGCATACACAATGTAGAGATTAGTGAAGGCTGAGTTGAGTGATAATCCACCGAACAAGGTGCTCGGTAAAGGTTCGCTTCAGAAAGTATCCAGATATGTTGCGGATCGAACAAATGGAGCCTGATATTTTCAGGATTCGATCGATGGCAGAAGAATGAAGACGCTCGCGATGATCACGATTACCCAATCAAGAATACCTAGAACAACGAAGAAGAAGAAAACTAAACAGATGAGTAGGAACCTACCTGACAATAGTAAATACCTCTTGTTTACTAGCCAACAGATATATTTAACGTCGCTTAACCAATTAGTGGCGACCTTTACTAATACAAATAACCTTCAAAATAATGCTGCATGCATTAACTTTATTTTTTTTTACTTTCTAGTAACTATTGATATTTTCTCTTTTTACAACCGGCTAACCGCCGTTGACCCTGACCAGACGTGAGATTCTCGAGTCGAGCGGCGTCTCTTCAACTACCCGGTCGTCATTAAACACCTGTACACGTGAAAGCAAATATTGCTCAGAATTGAATTAATTGAATTATTTTATTATGCAAGTACAGAGTACGTTCCTTTTTCACGACGCAGCGTGTAACATTCAGAAATTTAAATTCTCTTTATTTTGAACAGTCGTATGGTTAAATTTTCTAAAAATATATAAATAATCATTGTATAGATATCCGGTACAAATAATTCACGAATGTTTCGACACATTAATTCACATCGTCCTACGTGACGTTCCATTGACCTTCTCGTACTCGGTTATCTTGACCGTGTCCAAATTAAGTCGGATGACTTTCACTCTAGATTCCTCCCACATTCGCTGCACTCGTTTACACCAAAAGAGATTGCTCTCCACTCTGAATGTGATTTGATTTAACATCATGATCTTTATCAATGTTCTTCGCGGACCTCGGAAGCTGCGGTGTTGCGAATTTCATTTTAATAACGATGTGACATTGGATTTGATCAGTCATACGTAACGATTAATAATTAATTATTGTCAATAATAGAATATGTTTGTTCCGTTCGAAAGTGAATGACGCTATTACTGAAGGAGCAGACACCAAGTAAATTGTGTTATTTACGCTCGAATTCCCACAGTTAATTATCCGGCAGATATTTACGGCTGTGCTGCACAATTTGCCGCTAAACTTGGAGAGACGTCACACCTGCGGTCAGGTAAACACGATCTGCTCGGTAATTTGGACATCTAGATCGGGATCGATTATTTTTGGTAATTAGCACACGATGCTGTTGGAGAAAGTATGTACGATATTGACAGATTTGTGTTGCGGTGGAAACCGGAACGCTTGTACAAGAACTGACAATTAAGTTCGAAGAAAAAAATATTACAATTACAGAACATACTTATTCGTTATCTGGTACGCGGTCCCCTTCAAAGTAGTCAACGTGTAGTTCAATTTTTTTCATTGCAGGAAGCAGTATTCAAAGTAATTCTCGGTGAGGCTGTTTAGAGCACGCGTCGTAATCATTTACATCTCCGCTCGTGATTCCTATAGTGGTGATCCTTCGTGTCTTTCTTGATTTCGGGGAAAAAAAAAGTCAGAGTAAACCGGATTTGGCAAATACAACACGTGCGTGCTAGAACATTGTTTTAATGCAACATCCAGCTTTTGTTCGCAAACAATTCAGGCCGGACACGCCTCACTCACCTCTTCGTTTTTTATCATTATCGTTTCATTACCGCCAAATAGAATGCTGCATTATCGAATAATTCTTTGAGAATAAATTCTTGTGTTAGTCTGAAGCCAACTAGTTGTTCCCGATGACGCAGTGTTGCCACATAATGAAGACGAAAAATATTCTACGAATTTAATTGTCAGTCCTCGTGTATGTCTTAAGAAAAGTATTTTAATGTAACATATCATTATATGACATAACTTTTTCTAATTGACATTATATCACACTGCTCTGGCACTTCCCCTCTATTCTATTCCATTCCTCCAACTGTGTGACATGTTAAATGAAGACTCTTAGAGATCCCCCTAAAAGTTTAGTCGATTATTTAATCTGGTCCTCATAATTCATCCTCATATCGTTGCTTCTGAGAAAAAATCATTTAAAGTATAACTACATTTTTCAGAAATAAGAAAAAAAATCTGTGCATACGCACTTTTTTTTTAAAGGGCGCTATAAGAGGGGACTTACCGTTTCCCGGAAACGTAGAAGTTCACAACTTATTTTACCGGTTCCACACAGTGCTACAGTTTACAACTTATTTTACCGGTTCCACACAGTGCTACAGAAACGCGAAATCTACAATTAATAAACACAAAAGAAAAAAAAAAGAAAATCAAAAGCTAATGTATGAAATTGCAAAACGAACGGAGATTTTAATTTAGACCTTCCTGCCATTAAAGGGCTAACTATCAAATACACACTCCCATGAAGGGACTTGGACGAAACACAACGCGCATGCGCACTATTAAAAATTACTTATTTTCTATCATAATGTCCAGGTCTAAAACGTGAACATTTTGACAGAAAGAAAATAGTACGTTAGCCGCACTTGAGACGTGGGGCTGGCAGTGTTTATTGTGAATCCCGTGGATACTTCACAGGTCAATCAGTACTCCATTACGAGAAATAAATTTTACATTATGTATTTACATATATATAACATGTTGAACAAATGTAACGGGAAGACTAGGTAGTGTTGAAGGATCCTGCCCTCTTGGAAAATCACCGACATCGTGAACTGATCTGGTGAAGTGGCTCGCTTCAGAAACACTGCAGATTTCAGATGTAATTTCTATGAGAGCTACGTAGGTGGCAGGTGAGGATGTAACAAGAGGATAATTTTATAGCAAAAATAGAACACCCCTTCGGTCCACTACACCACTCACGCAGAATTCTCGACGGTAATATTACTACATCTTTTTGGCAGTCGTCAGTTTAGCCAGCCTTATAAACAGTTGGATGACCAGAGCTCTTATATTCCGTTGCATCACTAAAACTTTCTTGCATATAAACGATGTCCAGCGGAAAATTTTCAAGTTTAATATTAAATAAAAAGAAAACTACAATGTTATTCTCATATTTTATTTATACAAAATGGAGTTTAACGATGCGGATTCAACGTTTTATAAACAATATCGTCTAAATGCCGTCCATTTCTCTCAAGACACTTGCAATCGGACTCATAAATTTGCGAACACGCGAGAGCAAAGCGTCGGTTCAATGACAGCAACTTCACGGCGGATATTTTCTTCTAGGGTTTGAATTGTTCGAGGATTGTTACTGTAAACTCTCGACTTAAGGTATCCCCACAAAAAAAAGTCGCACGGATTAAGGTCCGGTGACAGATGCCCTGGGTATGTCTCCCATTAATTTATTGGGAAAAATTACCCTCAGCTTCTCCATTGAAACTCTAGATGTATGTGGGGTGACCCTGTACTACTAAAATTGTGTTCTGTTATTGAATTCGGGAAACAACTGCAGTTGCGGTACCAAAAACTCGTCGATCATTCGGCAATACACGTCAGCAGTGACTGTCTCTCGCTGGTTAATTAACCAGGACCAATTATTCTTCGGCTAGAAATTGCACACCACACTGTAGTTTTTGGACAATACAAACGTTTTTGATGGCGTTCCCTTGGGTGTGTCGGGATACCAGCATCTCATGTTCTGTTTATTAACATAGCCATCGATATGCAAAATGTGCTTCGTCAGTAAACAATGTGTTTCCAAACGTTCGTACTGTTCCAAAATGTTCCAGCATCGTTTTCGCTAACGTTTCACGTAAAGAATAGTCATTTTCATTTAGAAACTGCACGATGGGTGAAACTGTGGGTAGTTTCTTTTTCAAAATAACGTGCACGGTTGAATTTTTTATTCCAGTAAAGGTTGCAATCATCCTTATCGATTTACGCGAATTGCGCATAATTTCACCTCGAACTTGAGCCACATGTTCTGGCGTCGCTGCTGACGTTAATGGTCCCGGAGGACAAAAAGTGCGACGCGCAGGAACCAATGAATCACAGCACTTTAAATATTGCTCAATCTCGAACGCGCGGTGCGCTCCCGACCAGTGACTCATTCCAATTGGCAAATCAGCAAATCACGCACATCGAATAATACACCTCTTACTTACCTCACCCTGATGGTTTACGACCAATTACAATTTAATCTTAAATTTTTTCCGCTGGACACCCTATACGGTACGGTACGAAAATAAAACACTTGTCATTTGATTCTACTCGTTTTATTTACTTGAGACGATTTTCGCCTCGTAACATGTGAATAAAATTGTTGAGTTAAATTCAAGAAAAGGCTAAATCTCAGAAATCGTCGATGAAGACTTTTAATGAAATGCCAGAAAACACGAGAAAGGAGGAAAAACTACTTAGATTCAATATTAAACTAAGCAAATATGTGAAAGACAAGTTCTAGTAAAAAGAAACGATTTTGATCTTATTTATACTAGAACATATATAAAAATACATATGTATGCACTATATTATAAATAAATAAGCCCTTACAAGGCGAAACGCGTCTTAAGTAAGTTAAAAAAATAGAATCAAAAAACAAGTGTTTTATTTTCACATATGTATTCATTTCTTACTGTGAAATTGTATTATTTTTAAAAATTCTTTATCACATTAGCGCTGGCAAAAGTATCGTTACTCGCAAAAGCTTCAATACTGAAAGTTTTATCGGGCTCGAACTTTTTGGACTTCTGGCTATCGTGGGCCCCAATTGCCCCACTGGCTGCACTGACTCGTTACGCCGCTGATGGAAGTCAACAACCTTGACTGTGATCAAGCAATTAGTTATAAATTATATTCATGGACATTTACATCATAGCCAGTCAGAAAAAAGGAGTGGCGCAAAATTTATTGATACATTTTTAATGAAAATATGCAATATAATAATACATTGAAGGCATATTAAAAAATATATTAATGCTTGTTGTAATCATGTGACAAATAGTCAAATTAGTGGCCAATATATACCATTTTTAAATGCAATTATAGTACATCAATTCAGTAGGGGAATAGAATTAAATAAATACAGAAAAAATAATTAACGAATAGAGCAGTGTGTCGGTACACGAGGCAGGCTGTATCGGTGTGCAAAGCTGGCTGTGCATGCCTGGTTGACGAAATCGACCGACCGCTCCGGTGAACTTGAATCGAGCTGGTGAAATGTTAATTACAGTATACAAGTTTGGGGTGATCACCCAGCATCCCGGTTCACCGTTACGCTCTTCGGGTGAGGCCGACGTAACGAGCTTAACCTGATTGGCGCGATCATCTTCGCCGCATCATCGCGGACCCGACTATTTACATACAGATTTGACAGTCAACGCCCATATAGTCTAAATGTTTCCTCGCACGAATGAGATGTTAACAAAGGTAGATCTCTTTCACGCCGGTGAAATGATTGAACTGCGAGTCCGCGACCTGACGCGCAGAGATCGCTGCCGTTTACCGGTTTAATTCCAATGCCAGACAAGATAATGTGTGCACCGGGTATTATGGTTCGCCGCGATGATAAAACCGTCTGAAAGTAGGGCTTCCGAGTAAAGCGTGAGCAAACCTAAAGATTTCAACGGGTGGACGAACACCAACCCTGCATAACGGCTACGTGTACGCCGCCAGCAAAAACTGCAAATTAAATAACTCGCGATTTACTCACCTATAATCAGCTTTCCGGCAATAATCCATAGCACAGGTACACTGTTGAGATTTTGTCACATACAATTTACACGATAAAACACATCACTCATAACAATTGGTCTCACAGCAAACGCGCAAACTTTCCGTGTTTTCCGTCGGGTAGCCTCTCAGTCGGCCACTATACACACCTGTACGATGTTTAACCGTAAAAACTCGCATACCTGTCTCGCTTGCGTGTCATCAGCTGAGCGGAACTGCTTTGCCGACGGCGGCGACCGCAGTGCCATCTATACGCCCCAGGTGTAAAAACTTACCTGCGATCACCGGTAAAGCAGATAAATAAGCACGGCTTAGATTTTGCGTGTAATCAATTAGAAAGGCGCCATCGTAATAGCAGAAGAAGTATCGATTATCCTGAATTTGGATATTCAAAGGATAGCAACTTACAAACGTTGCATAGCGGGCATTTGGATCTATCTATAAAATTTTCTACATTTTTTTATCAAAATATTCGTATTCAAATTGTATTAAAAACTATTAACACCAATGTATCAAAATACCATACCAAATATCTATTATACGTAAAATTTCAAATTAATTTGATTTTCTTCAAAATAAAATTTATTTAATTTTCGGTTGCACCTTAACAAATACAGAGACACAGATTCAAAAAGAATTATGCACCATACGTCTTACGCAGATTTAATTTTATATATTTTTTTATTTTGGTTTTTATTTATTTTCAATATACTTTTGCATGGATAGAACTGTTTTCGCGTATCAGACGGTCATTTTGCTCTTAAATGACCGTGACATCTTAGTACATGCTCTAACCCTTGTTTCTTTATCTGTTTCTTCTAGTTATTACAGAAGTGGTTTATTCACCCCGAGCTTGGATAATATGGCATCATATGCACTGATCGTTCAAAAGTGGTTCATTCACCCCGAGCTTGAATAATATGGCATCATATGCACTGATCGTTCAAAAGTGGTTTATTCACCCCGAGCTTGGATAATATGGCATCATATGCACTGATCGTTCAAAAGTGGTTTATTCACCCCGAACTTGGATAATATGGCATCATATGCACTGATCGTTCAAAAGTGGTTTATTCACCCCAAGCTTGGATTATATGGCATCACATGCACTGATCGTTCAAAAGTGGTTTATTCATCCGAGCTCGGATAATATGGCATCATATGCACTAATCGTTCAGAAGTGGTTTATTCACCCCAAGCTTGAATTATATGAACGATCAGTGCATCACATGCACTGATCATTCAGAAGTGGTTTATTCACTCCGTGCTTGGATGTCAAACCACAGTGATTGCTTTCTACGAAAAAAAAAAACTTTTCCCTTAAGACACATTGGAAAATATTTTTTAAATATTATTTACTACGCGACACAAACAAAATTATCAATATTTAATAACAGTGCCTTTGTAGGTGAAAATCCAGTTATTGTATGTTCTTGGACTTATTCAAATATTGCTAATAATATGCTGGTCAAAAAAAGAATGTTTATAAAAATTGAAAAATTGATTGTTCAGGTATATTCTAGTATAATGTGTTAAAAAAAATTTACAGATATGGAATATTGCTTTAAATATTTTTTTAAATAATTAGATTCTAATTGTGACATCTATGCTGTTTCATGGAAAATGAATATCAAATTTACTCCGTAGATGACGATAGTGTATTTATACTCGAAGTGTTCGCACGTAATAACATATATACAATTTCCAAAAATTTGATAGATATGGAGATTGATTAATGGGTGAGAATGATGAACGTGATCACTTAAGCCAGCCGAAGACCGGTCGTAAACCTCGTAATTACCCATACTTCCATATCTTTCCATTAAATATAATAAATAATAGTAATAGCTTAAATAATAATAGCTTCGTCTCTATGAGATATCTATTATTTGTTCAAACAAAATTCATTCTGTCACTTGTCGCAATATATATTTTTTAAAACTACGGATGATAAATTTTTATATCCTATAATAAGTTTGAGTTTATTTTTATTCATTCAGAATTTCACACTTTCTTACACTTCGATTTTTACATAAGATTACTAAGAATTGTTTGTGTCACCACCTCCGTTTGTCACCTGTATTTGAATGTCACCATCTCCGACTATTATTTGCGCGTGCGTGTCGTCACCTCCGTTCAATTCAATGTATTGTAATAATCCGTCGGAAGATAGTTTTTTCCTTTTCGATAATTTATTTATTTAAATTAGCAAATATAGGTAAGAATATATTTCATTTAAAATATAGGATCTCGTGATCTGTTTACCTCATTACCCATTTAATTAGTTCGCGCACTCTCGGTAAATTATTTCAAAGAACACTAGAAGTGCAGAATCATACCCTTGAAATTTTTTCTAAGAACAAATCTCTGATCATATTAACCCATGATGCAGCCATATAGTTATTTATCTAATTGATGTAATAACAGTAAAGTCCACATACGGGTTGTAAACTTGGAAACCTCTCGCCGAACCGTTTGTTGCTGAATATTTATAATAAAATCAATACTGAGATTCTAGATATGTCTTATTACATTAAGAATTGCCGTGTATTTTAGTATAAAATCATTGCCTCATGGCTGAGGATGGTAATCCCCGTGGCGCATTTACTGTCTTGTGTAAACTCCTCCATTTCTGCCGGTTTCCTGGAGTTCTGAATGTTAATACCACTAAGGAGTCGGATGTGGTCTTTACCTGGTATGGTCCACCGGGTTGGAGTCGTTCCTCTCCTTCTATTCTTCAGCCCATTCGACCACAATAAGTATTTTTGCAAGGTATCTTGAGGGTCTATCTTTGATTTTCATTTCTCTTATTTTTTATAGGATCAGGAGCGGAACTTCTTAACGCCAAATTTTTAAACATATTCATAAAAAAGAATAGTCCGCAGTTGATAGGTAGACCCCTCGACTCGCCACTATCAGAACTTTTATAATCATTTCGCGCAAGCTCAGCAAGACCCAATCTATCTTTATAAAATATTTGTTTCGGTCAACTCACCTCTTTTAGTCTGGGGCGAGTTGCCAAAAATGTGTAAATTAGTATTCGTTTTTCTGGCACTCGCAAGACGTGTCCAAACCACCTCAATTGAGATAAGATCTCCCTTAAACCAGTACTTCGCACGCAGTCCAGTTCGCACGCACTCCTGCTACTCCCCTAAGATATCTCATTTCGTATCTCTCTCCTAAATAATCCATATTTGGAGACCAGATTATAATCTTTGAGTCCAATTTATCATAGTAAATCAGTAAAAAAAAATTATTTATCATTTGAATATTAAGTTTTGCACATATTGCTTGAACATTTTATTACACCCTATATGTATGTTGATAATAATTTTTTCAACATTATATCTAATTACCTATTATGATCATTTCTGTAGGTAACTATCATTTAAGGCGTTTTTGCTTTTAGTATTAACGCCAATATTCCACATTTTCAGTCAAAGAAATTGAAAATGATTATATAATTGAATTAGATAAATTAACTCAGAGTCAAAGCTACAAAAAACGCTCCGTAATGTACCAAAGTAGAAATGGTCAGATTTTTTTCATTGAGAATAAATATTAATGGGTTAATATTGCGCATCCGGCTCAACGCGTGACGAACGTCTCTTGATAGAAAGATATATCAATATCTGGCATCCTTGTTTGAACAAAATCGTTTTTTCAACGTACAAATAAAAAAATATAGTTTCACATTTATGCGATTACCTACCTAGACACGTACATCCTTGATTTCATTTATCCGGAGAATCAGATTCGATAGTTGGCTTCCTGGGTTTTATATTGGTATTGTAATCAATCCATGTAAATGAAAAGACACCGACCTTTGTGAAACTGGGCTAATAGTCGCCAATTCTTCTACCGATGGTCGCACTCCTTGCAGTCTTGAATCTTCTTAAACTCAGCTGAAACTTTATATAACCGATAATACATAAAAACTTTATATAACCAATACGCAAAATAATACATAAAATCTTTTTATATCACTGCCGTAAAATGTATCCGACCGAATCCGAAACCGTATCTCACCAGAAGCAGGTTCGCTTTTGTTCCTGTTTTAAATTTACATAATTGGAACGCACATATTCAAACTACAATACCAAGCGTACCCATCGAAGTATAAAACGGGTAATAATTACTGAGTTTAATTAACTGAATTAAGTGAGTTTATTGCTTGGCGTTTTTAAGTTATTATAGACTCAAAAGGGTCACCAGTATAAGGATTGTATTTATGGTGTATTGGAAGGATGTGTATGAAATGTTACCAATATAAGGTTTTGTTGTTGTGTTTATGTTTGTGACTAGAGCGGCGTATTATAAATGAAACTTATGATAGTTGGGTTTTTTTTTCAGAAGAAGCACAAATGAAATTAAATTGTTTGTTACATTATACAAAGTTCAAGATAAAAGATGTTCACTGAAGGCGATGCCGAGATACGTGTGAGAAGAGTGGTCGGTTCTAGGTTTCTTCTGACTGGTTGCGGCGCGACGTATTGTTGTCTGGTTTTCAGCGGATACCAGTTGGACTGTAAGGCTGTCATGCGAATGCTTACGCGGCATGTCTGCGGAGCGCGAGCGTGGCTCCACAGTAGAAACAATTGACTATAGCTAATTGTATTTGCTAGGTTTCGAGGGCAATGGAGGCTATGGGAGCGCGGTCTCTAATACGGTACGGGCCGTGGGCGCTGTCCACGGATTTTCGACTGAAGGCAATCTCTCAATTGGGCAATTGGATTATACTCTCAAGAGATCCTTAGGGGAGAGCTCTCGGCTTTCGTAGTCCATCGTATACAGATCGAGTCTCAGAGATTCGCCGCCTCACCTCACGCTAGTTGTACATCAAACGCCACAGATGTCCATTCAACGTTTGGGTAAATTTGAGTCACCCCAGCAGCAGTTAAAATGAAGTAAATGTTTGTAATTTAATGACACGGGTATAACTAACTTTTTCATAATAAATAATTATATCAACGGTTCTGATGTTTGTGCTATTTATCTCATCGTCTCATTTCGTGCACATGGGCCATGAACGTAAATAATGTTAACCCGCACAAGTTATATTGACTTACTTTTAGCCGTGTTGTTGTTTCAAGATATATGGATTTGGATACATTTTTATTCTTATAGATACCATTTTTATGGCCCTGAGATTATAGCAGTACATCGTCAATAGAAAATTCTGCTTTCAAATTCCAATTTTTTTCGGAAAAATATTTACTTGGCATTATTTATCTAAGGGCAACATCTACATTAACTTCATAACCAAGGAAAAACATGTTCCTAAATGTCGCAATTTGTTTCAACGCAAATGAAACAAAAATATTCCACAGGAAATCGAATAGTTTTTCCGAGAAACATTATCGTGGTCGTTATCATTATTAGTTCTTCTGAATTAGATGGATTTCTGATCAATATTTTCGAGAATATTCTAAAATATTTTATTTACGTGTAAAATTATACTTAACTAATATAATCACGTAGAAATAAAATTCATCAATCCTAATGAACGAAACTGGCAAAATAAATTAAAGTTAACTGAATATTATTTTATGGAGAATACTTTTTATTGTAAAATTTAATTTTTTTCAGAACATAGGTCTGTGATATTTTTAAAATTAAAATTAAAAATGAATTGAAAGTTAATTCTGGCGTGTCTTATCGAATTACTCAAAGGTGTTTGAGATTCTGTAAATATTACGAAGATGGCTTTCAAATAATGGAACGACAGATGTATAAATTTGAAAGTACAACATGTAAGTTCGAAAATTTGTCGTCAACTCACTGTGTTGGTGTAGCATAATCGATTAATGTATTTCCCCGGATAATAAGAGATCCAGGTTCGAATCCCGGTAGCAACAACAAATTGATTTTATACGTATCTTTCTAATTAATACATATTATATTATCCTATTATTAGCACAGAAATATAGTTATTACACTTTGCAGTACTTAATTTTAATTTTTAAGTTCGTATACCATCATTAATTAACATGGCGGTTACTTTGTAGTGTGACATGGTTATTTTCATTTTCGAAACGTGCAGTCCCTCTCATTATCAGGCGATAAGAGGGACTGCACCTCTCGAAGCAAGTAGTGACAATAAGCCAACATACGTGTAGTACAAATTTTAGTAGTGAAAATTAAAATATTCTTGTACCATGTTTAAATTACGTTTACAAAAGCAAGTATGTACTGATAAATTTAAAAAAAAAAATACATGTATTTACACTATAATATACACACAATTTTTTTTATTTTAATTTTCTTTATATAGAGCTGTAAACAAATGTAAATTATGGATTTATTAAATTAAAAAAAATAAAACAGAATACGTTTGTTCAGGAGTATGTGTGAAAATTTATTTTAGAGTATAATAACAATTTTAAGATTAGCAAAATTAACTTTGTAGTTAAAATCCATTATTTTAAATTGTTAACTTTGTTTTATTTACCACTTAATGATTTATAATACATCTACCACTTTCGAAAAATATCATCTTCTGATTCGTGACGTCAATAACTAATCAAAAACATGCTATTGTTTCTTTAACAGAATCTATTTTTTAAAAATCAACAATAATTATTTAAAAATAAATTTAGTACTTAACTTAAATTGTCACTTGATGATACAAAATGACTAGAATAATTTTTAGGAAAAATTTTAGAATGGGACTTGTGGTTAAAATAGACAATCCAAATTTTTTACCAAAACCACGATCATTTTCTATCAAGTGATTAGAAAATTCTGAAAACCCACCATTATTCAAATGAAAAATAAGTGTCTATTATAACATCAGAAATAGAGAATATTTACGAAAGACATGGCGATCATGTAAACCAGATTTTGGAGTTTCAACCTAATGAATACCAACCTAAACACCTAAAAAAATACCTAATATTAAATACCAAACATGACACTCAAAATTAAATTCTTAATGGCAATTTTTTGACAGTTTACTTATCGGCGAAGCTTGTTTTAATGTATACATTATGAACACATCTTCAGAAATAATTAAATTTATGGATACGTGGGATCCACGTGTTAGTTCGAATATACAATGCATAAAATTATATACGCAAGAAAAGATGATCTTATGGTTTTTCTCAGATATCATAATGATGTTAGTTTATTGAGTGTAATCAGTCCCCTTCTTCAAGAAAAAACTGAACGCACTTGGAACTACCGCATATTGTTTAACATAATTATTTACGACGTATTCGTGTATAGCTGAATGGGTATACTTTTTAGAGGGGAATTTTATGAATTACTTACCTTTTACTGTGAAAATAAAACAATAATTTTTTTATTCTACTCCTTTAATTTACCTTAAACGCGTTTCGCCTCGTCGTATTGTCTTTTTAGATTGTAAATTATATAGCTGTTATTTTCTACAAATTACCCATACAAAATAAAATACCATTAGTGTAGAAACTGAATGGTTACTTAGAATAACTAGAAGCATTCAAAATGTATGGAAATTCTCAGAATTACAATGAATAATGTTATCTCTTTTCTCTCATGTAAATAAAATTGTATAGCTGTCCCCCATTATAGTTATAAATAAAAATTGTTCAGCTGAATTGTTAGATTGATAATGCCCTTGCAAGGCGAAACGTGTTTCGAGTAAATTAAACGAGCAGAACAAAAAAAAGCAAGTGTTTTATATATTTTCAAATTAAATAATGTTTCAATTATTCCAGTGACCTAACGTGTTTCTTCATTTAATCCTGTCTGGGCAACAGAAAACATTCGTTAAGTTACGTCAAGTCAATTATATTACAACCATTTATTAAAAAGATTTTATTTAAAAAAAAACAAATCTCGGTCACTTCTGTACTCTCACTTTAATGTCGATTAGCATAAGAACCTTTTGACTGTGGATTCATCTTATGGTTTGCGTGCCAGCTAAAAAATATTTTCATTATACGATGGCGGTATTTAGACACTAGAGAAGTAGTCTCCATATTCTCTATCAGCTTACTGTTCGCCCGTATATTAATTAAGCAATCCCTCTTCATAGAGAATCCTACATATGGTTCAGGGATTCCTGCCTAGTTTTATGTTTTTATGGATTAACATTCTGTATTCATTACGGGAATATTTTTAATGAACTTACATACTTTATTTTACTATAGTATTATAACTGTTATTAAATATGATTTGTTTAATTTAGTTTAATAAGTTGAAAATAAAAATATAAACAGAAGAGAGATAAAAGTTATAAAGAGGAAAAGAAGAAAATATTCCTGGGGAATGGGAGGAGGGGGGGGGTAAAGGAACAGGAAAACGAGATAGGGAATAAAATCTGTGTGATAAAAATAAAACGAAGGCCATCAAAGTTTATGTATTGAATTTAGATTTGATTGAGGTAACTGGAATTTTGAAAATGTCTAGTTCGTTTAGGTGTGAATTGAAATAAAGGTGGGCTCGGTAGAAAAATTAGTTCTGTTTGGCATTGGTGTTGCAAAGTGGAAGGTTAAATATGAGATTAGTTCTGATTGACCTGGCTGGCACTCGAATGCATATGCGTCTGAGTAAATCAGGACAGTCCAGTAAATTTTCTCTTCAAGGCTACAAAATTTAACAATATTATTTATAAAAAATTGACGGCTTTAAACAATGAGTAATTTAAGTTAATGGTACCTGGAAATATTTTCTATGAAAAATAGCAAATACGTAATTAGTACCAACACATGTCAATCTTTTGTGGTGATTATCTCAGTGTAGTCATTTGTGGGTGGGTTTCTTGTAGTTTAGCGTCATCTGGTCAGATAGTAATAATTGATTACTGAACCACAGAGTCTGCCTTAAAGATTAGGCTTCCTTAAATTTTTCAGCACGCGGTATTTTTTTACATTTTACGTAGAACTGTACCTTGAAAACCGCTCCTAATGTCGTTTGGGTTATTTTCATATAACAGGTGTCAGTAACAGGCTAATTTACCTGTTAAATGATACCGATATCGCAGAATAACGCGTCAAAAGACGACGCAACTGATTCCGGAAACTGTCTCAGTGCGGTATTTCCGAAGAAACAAAAAGCAGAAGGGTCACGTCACGTATTGGCAGTTGTTTTATTATTAAATGAAATAACAATAAACTATTATTCAATACCCCATTTAATTGAGTAGTACACGCCACACGAGTCTAGGTCAGAGGTCGGCAAGGCAATGAGTTCTCGGTGCGTCCTCGCTCGATTCAAGGTTGAGATCACAGCAAAGTCCTCACATTAAAATTCCTTAAAAATGTGCTCAAAAAAACAAAGGCGGGATTTCTCAGCACACGTGTTTTGATCTGGAGGTACAGCGCAGTCCACAATGTTTTATGGGTGAATACCTAGCTAAATTACAAGTCGAAAATGTTCACAGAGTATGTACAAATTCTGTACCGTTAATTTAGAAAATTTAGAAAATATTTTTGTATGAACTTTTTTACAAAATGTGGATGGAGATTCCACTTGGATTAAAAAATATCTCACATAATTATTGATGAAGAGAAGCGTGTCTATATTTTCGTCCAACAAGTACTTTAAATAATGTAACGGTGTGAATATCTCTGATATTTACTGTAATGAATAGATTTATTTATTTTTATTTGATTTATTAGTAACTATATAATATACATAAAAAATTTGTTTGGACTGTGCCCGTCTCACTAGAGAAATTCTGTGTCGAGACGGGCAGATGTTTAGGTAGTGTTTATAAAAACTTATATATATATATATATATATATATATATATAATGTGATTTATTTTGTATTTTTAGGTTTTAATGTCTCACTTGTTTTGTAATACTTACTTACTTACCATCACGCCGTTTCCCCACTGGGGTAGGCAGAGAGGATAGAGCGCCACACTTCTGTGTCCTGACACGCAATTCTCGCCTCATCCACATTCATAAATCTTCTCATACAAGCTTGCCGATTGTTGAGGCTTCTAACAGAACCATCCTCCATTATATGATTTACCTGGTCGTGCCAAGTCTTCCGGGGACGTTCTTTATTTCTGGTGCCATCAACGCTTGCGTCATATATCTTTCTTACCATTCTCTTCTCATTCATCCGTTCCATGTGACCAAACCACCTAAGTGATCCTTTCTTAATCTTACTTACTATACTAACATCAGCTTTACATTATTTCCTTATGTCTTCATTCTTTACTCTGTCATAAATAGATTTGCCACATATACGCCAAAGTGATCCACTGCATTCAATCTACTTTCATTCCTCTTCTACCAGCTCACCAGGACTCCATTATGCGCCGCTAGTCTTGCCTCGGTTGAAAACTTCCCGTTAGATATGATTTCATTCAATGCGCCGTTCGCTTTATTCCCTGCAGTCACCTTCCTTTCGATATTTCGATCTACAAGTATTTAGCACGGTATCTTGCTTTTCTCCTTCTCGAATACTATCACTTTCGACTTGTGAATTCTATCATTCAACAGTCGAATACTATCATTCGACATTCATCATGAAGTTGCTTTCCTTGCACACATCGTACATTCTACTCACTAGACTCTGTAATTCTTGTTCATTATTCGCCATTAGTAGTGCATCATCGAGGTACAATAAACAGCATACAATCAAAGCACCTATTTTTGCTCCTACATTCATACATTCCAGTTCTCTCACACATTTAACCATGTACGAGTTGAACAGCCATGGAGACATTACACAACCCTGCTTGACATCCTTTATTATGTCAAACCATGGTGTGAGTATTCAATTGATACTTACACACGCAGAACTTCCTTCATATAGGGATGAGATTGCGTGTATAAGTTTACTATTCGTTTAAAATTCTTCCATACAGTTTACCAACAGAGCTCAGTAAACTAATAGTTCTATAGTTACCACATTCCATTTTCGACCCTTTGCCTTTGTAAAGAGGCAAAATGACAGCCCTCCTCCAATCTAACGGGGTGTGGCTCTCTTCCAAACATTGATTGAAGAGTGTATGAAGCCACAAGATAACTAATGGGCCACCATCCTTGATATACTCTGCAGCAACGTTATTTTACCCCACAGGCTTACCATTCTTCATATGTTTTATTTCTTCCATATTTATTGCATTTATATCGTTTTCCTCATTCATACTCAGGTGCGTCCTCGTTTACATTCTTTGCACTCTCATACGTTTCCTGAAATATTTCATCCATCTATCTTTTATTTCATCCTCATTCGTTAGCATCTCTCCATTTACTGACTTAACAGCTTTCATATTCCTGCTTTCAGCACCACATCGGGATTTTTGACCGCCTTCCAGAAGAATTTTATATTATCATGAAAATTCTCAGTTCATCCCTTCCTATTTTTTCAGCCGCTCTTTCCTTTCTTTCACACCAGATTTAATTTTTTTCTTACAGGCATTGTACAGGTCTTTTGTTCTCGTCTATTCATCCCCATTTACTGTCAACAGATAGCGCCACGCATTCTTCTTTTCTTTCACAAGTTCTTTTATGCCCCACCATGTTATTTATCGTCCCACCATGCATCGTCTTTCTTCCTTCCTTGGGTAGCTATGCCACATGTTTCTTTCGCTGATTCGCATAAAGTAACATTAATGTATTCCTATGCATTGTCTATATTCAGATCACTCGCTCCTCGCTCACTCAGTTTTTCGCACACTTTCCTTTCAAATTTTTCTTTTACTCTAGATGGCGCCGATACTGTTTTTTTCATTGACTGCCATCCTTGGAATAAAAGTATTCTTGAGACGACGAGGAAATGGTCAGCTTCCATCTCGGCACCCCGAAACTTTCAAAACACTCAACAGTAACGGATCTCAGTCTAGAGTCAACCACCAAAAATCAATCTTCGACTTTTCATTTCATTTGGATAATGTAATAATTTCTGAACTACTGCACAGTGCATTTTCCAACCATGAGTCAGTCGACAGTCTAAAGCATTATATATTTTACACTAAAGCAATAATCATTAAAGTATATCAATCATAACTTATGTATGTAGTGAAATATTATTAACACTAACAATCATAAAAACATGTCAATCATAGCTTATTCAATCATTTTAATAAGAGAGTCTACCGGGGATTCCCCTTTAATACTTGGTAAAATACGTGTAAAAAGAAGGTTAACCCGTAACTAATTGGAAACAGCAATGCCTCATGAGTTTCAAGTCTCGGTAAACCGAATGAAAAATATAGCATACCAGATCTACGTCAAGGTTATCAACAGATGACTTTCCAAAACTGCGAGAATCATTTAATCTACCCCTTAAATATCCACGTGTTTTTGATATATTGGGTTTATGAATAAGTTCGTAGTATTTTGTTTTCCAAGGTTTGTTTACTTTTAAAATATTTTTTTGACATTTTAAAGTCAAAATTGTGGTTCCCCGTCTACCACCGTTCGACTTTCCGATGCCGGCTTCAGAGGCGTCATTATGGCTGTTTAGTGCCTGCTTAAACGACCGACGCGATCATGGTACAAAAGAATATGTTTTTAATATCTCTAGGTTAAGATTACTTAAATGTTTTTTTCTTTTATATATTCAATTTGAAATGAAGTGTACATTGTAAATCAAAACATTGCAAAATCAAACGAATTTTGAGCTGTCATCTCTCTTATCGTGTCGGGTCATAGAGGTCGTGAATGAAATCGTAGGAATATTTTCTATGGTCGCACTGTCAAATAATGAATTTACGTGTGTTTAATAATCATTTATGTAAACATGATCTCAGTGTTTTCGAGAATATGGTCGCGCTGTCAAATGTGACGCGAGATGTTAAATTTTTTCTCTTTTATTATGCATTACATCACAGTTAAAAATTAAAACTGCCCTGAATAATTCATCATAAATAAAAAGTTCTAAATGGAATGAGAAAACCATTAATCTATATTTAAATGCACATTATTCTGATAGTTGTTTTATTGAATACCTCTTATATTCGTCAATTTGCGTCAATAAATTAGAGTTGGCTAAATAAATGAGAGTGTCTAGTTGAAATAAATTAAGCTTCCAACATCCATCCGCGTAAGGTAATGCTGTGCATCTAGTGGGATAAAGAATACATCATCTAGTATGAATTACTTCCCAGGAATGTAACCTTATTGCGGTTTATTTCTAACTACTCCGAAGCCTTTAATTTGCGTTGTCGCAATTAAAGAAAAATGACAGGAAAGACGTGATTTTTCTGCATAATAATTCCCGTTTACATATTGCTAACATTATACAAAAGTGGCTATTCAAGAGCTCAGGAGATTATTCTACATTCGCCCTATTTTTATGATCGTGCTAGATCAGATTTTTATATATTTTATTCTTTATTTAATAATATCAGAGGAATATCCTTTTAAAACAACGCTACTCCCTAAAATTGGCTCGACGAAAAGCTGCCAGAACGTTGGCAATCAACAATGCAGAAAAATATAGTACTGATTAGTTTTTTTTTTAAATATATATGATTAATTTAATAAAAATGCTACGGACTTATGCATCGACCCAATATATTCAAATCTCAATCAACGGATATTGAAAAACTCTATCCATAAAATAACTGCTTCAAATATTACAAATCTTTACATCTAAAGAGGAGATGGACACTTAGTAAGTGTATAATTTTGATACTCGATAATAATTTAATCATATTTAAGGGCATTTTTCTACCAAATAACTAAGTATGGTTTGATCATCTGTCATTTCCTATATTCAAATGCTCTGTTTTCTTGATAGATTTTCGCATATCATATTTTTGATTATCTTTATCCGCGGAATTAGGTAATTCATGGGGTAACGCTAACTAGCGATCGCTACACTACAATATTTTTAAGTAAAAGCATTATTAATTTTATCTGTCGGGTAACACTAATCAGAACTTAATATATCTTTGTTTTGACCAACTAATGTATCGATTGCTATCACTACTCTGAGCCGTTTATCCTACTATTAAATTATTTATAAAAAACCTTTTCGTTTGATTACTTACTACTATAGTAGTAATTCTAAATGATGTTACACATATTGCATTGTTGACAGAAAGGTGACATCACTATAAAAAAATGCAGAATTACGAGAAATATCTCGAAATGGTGTAGTCCTTTATAAAAAAAAAGTCACAAGTATAACTAACTACCTTACCATCACCCGCGGGGGTTGGCAGAGACTTCTGTCCTGACACACAGTTCTCGCCTCATCCACATTCATACATTTTCTCATACAAGCTCACCGATTATTGAAGCTTCTAACAGGACCATCTTCCAGTATCTGGTTAACCTGGTCGTGCCAAGTTTTCCGCGTACGTCATCTCTTTCTGGTGCCATCAACACTTGCATCATATATCTTCCTCGCCGTTCTCTCCTCATTCATCCGTTCCATCTAACATTAAAAATGACATTATTATCGTATACGTCATTTTTCGGTTAGATCGCCAGGTGGTCATCAAAAGTAATGTACATACGCGAAAGTGTGACAGATTATTGCAATTAAACATTGCCGACCGATTTCATATCCATTAAAATTGACAAAAACTTGAATTTATATGTTTTGAATTGTGTCAGTTTTGTACCAAAGGAGCGAATATTTAAACTGTAACTATATTTGAAAACGTATAATGCACACCAGCCTTGCAAAATGGTAATAAACTCATAAATAAATAAAAAACCACGTGACATTCTTCTTTAGGCATCATTTCCAGCCGGGCTGGGTTTTAAGCGGTTTTTCCCAACTGTTTGTACAACCCACATTGCCAGTCTTAATTGATTTAATGAGAATTCGTTTTGCTCGATATACCTTTCTTTCCTTATAGACTTTTCTTATATCCTCGCCTGTGAATATAAAGTCTAAAGAGAAAAATTAAATCGGTTATTAAATTTTTTATAAATTTTCATTTCAAATTTGAATATTTTTACATATTTCATAATAATATTACGCTTCCCCATCTATATCTATGATTTTCTGGATGTGGCGGCTTCGGTGGTGTCATTTATGGTAATAAAGTACTTGATTGATAAGAAAAGCATCCTGTCATCTCATCTATGTTTCACGGTCATATCGCGTCGCACTCTATGGTTTCTCTCCTTATTTACATCACTGTCAAATGTGGTATGAATTTTTTTTATTTTCGTTTATTTACACCTGATCCCGAATCGTTTTGAGAATTGTTTACTCTCGTTTCGATTCGTCATAATGACATATTTTTAAAATTTTATTACATTCAGTCATTATTAACATTATCATCATAATACCATCATAGTTTGGCTCCACAATGGTTGGATGCACAATGCACTATTGTTAAACCAATATAACAAGGGATTTCCGCATTGAAATATAGATTCCACTAAGACTCTGAACCGCAAAGAGGCCACAGTAGCCGCCCACAGCGACAGCTGATTGCTTATCTGCTAAGATATAATATAATTAATGAAGGATTTTCTGAAGTTTTGTTCGATTTGGCTTTAGTTAGAGTTTTAGTTCCATGATAAAAAGAAAATGTACAAATATATTTTTAATATAATGTGAAAAGGAGTCTAATTTTTGTATATTTAAATGGCGGTTTGGTTTATTTTTGATGGATTCGCAACGAAATATACCTATACCTACTTAGAAACACTCAGTTTTAAATAGTTAGCAGAGAAGTTATATATAATTTAACATTTGCGGAAAACTCTTATAACCCCTCACTTGCGACAGGCTTATGTATACATGTACATGTATTAGTGTGAAATGACCTATTTGGTATACGTATGTACATATTAGTATCTATCTGATTACTTTACTCGAATTTTGAATTATCGATTTAGTTATCAATAACAGGATGTTTTGAATATAATCCGTACATGTATGTATAAAAAAATTTTTTACTAAAAAATCAACAATATGAAAATATTACATGACGCATAATTTTTCAACAATTTTAATATATTCGCTTACTTCTCGTGTTTTACCCCTGAGTTCTACCGCCAATGGTATTTTCGTGTTTCGCAAACAGTTTATGACTGCAAGCGTAACAACCCATGCGGGATTTTAACCCGGAACTTCTTAATCATGCCGTCGATTTACAAATCGGTACTTGAATTTCGCAACTCTGTGATTTGCATTCTACAGTGCAAATATGTGGTCCCAATAATTTGATCCGTAGATTATAAAGGTACACACCGAATGCTGTATACGGATATACACACTTTTAAGTGACATTTTAAGAGCACCAAATCTGAGCAGTAAAAAATAAATTAATACAAAAAGAACAATCTGGCACCAAAGAGTACGTGTATGCACCTAAAACGTATTTATATAGTACCACCGAGCTGAAACGAGACCCAAAGTACAGTCCATAAATAAAATATACATAATGATCTAAATGGAATTATAATTAATGGAAACTGTGAAATGGAAAATAGCGGTGCACAATGGAGTCCTTATACCGATACTGTATGTATGAAAGTAGACTGAAAGCAGTGGAAATGAGATCACTTAGGCATATATGCGGCAGATCCATTTATGACAGGGTAAAGAATAAAGAAATAAGGAAATATAGTGATATAGTGTTATTATATTAATATAGTGAGTAAGATTAAGAAAAGATCACTCGAGTAGTTTGGTCATGTAAATCGGATGAATTTGGAGAGAATGGTAAGAAAAATATATGACGCAAGTGTTGATAGCACTAGAAGTAGAGGACGCCCGCGGAAGATTTGACACGACCAGGTAAACCAGATACTGGAGGATGGTCCTGTTAGAAGCGTTAATAATTGTCGAGCTTGTATGAGAAGATGGCTGAAGATGTGTGGCGCTCTATCCTCTATGCCTACCCCCGCGGAGAAACGACGTGATGGTAAGTAAGTAAATAGGTAATGATCTAAAAAAATTCCGCACTTAATTTGCCAGTTAGAGGTACACGTTAGGTTAGGTAGAAATTTAATGATAAATATAATATGTAAACGGATAGCAAAAATTTTTTTTTTTGTGCGACAATGGCAAGCATCCATTATTTAATGCTCGAGTATCATTTTTAGCGCGCATATATCCTTTTTAGTATGTATTACTTTCAAATATTTAACTACCAAGTGTTCAGAGAGCTGACAATTTTAATTTCATAAATGATTACTATCGTAATTTTTTCAGTGGTTAGAAAATTAGCATTATTTTAATGCTCATTTAAAAACTATATTAAAATTATTAGAGCAACCAGTCAATACATATAAATAAGCAGTACTAATAAATTGAAATTAAAAATTATCTAAGTATTAGGACAGATTACAATATTATGAATGTTACATATTTCATTCCCGTTTGTGTCATCGACGCGTTTATATAAAACAAACATGTATCGAGTTGCGTGACAACATAAAAATAAAACAACGAGTCACGTGGTGTTATAAAACTAACAATGTCTGCAAATTTTGATATTACATTTTGTTGATTAAGATAATAAAAATAATTTATTTCTAATGCGAAAATAATTATGCCAAAAATGTATAAGATAAACTTGCATACAATTTTAATCCATTTTCCAAATATTCTAGTCATATACAGCTTATTTAAATATTAGATACTGAGATATCTCTAGAGATGTCAAACGTTACCGAAAACCATACACAACTGATGGACCAACTACGAGTAAGTACTCCTGCTGTCATCGTAGTATCGGGTAGTGCAACAATTCGGTCCAATATTAACGCAGTTACAACATTTTTAACTTGTCGATCGGCCGCCATTTAGAAACAAGATGGCGGATCAGACTGCTCAACGATATATTTACCAGGTTAGTTTTTCAAAAATGTTTCATTGAAATCTCATAAGAATACGGGAGTTATCGGGTATAACATACAAATTATATAATGATTCATTAATTTATTTCATATAAATGGCCTGTTAAGAAAAATCCCGGAGAAAAAAATTGAATTGCTATTGATCCCGTGTAAAAATCATGATTTTACAGCCTTGAAAATTGTAATCAAATCATTCCGGATCTCTGAAGATATCAATTATCTCGTACTTAATATTATTATTATTAGTCTACGGAATCCCACGATTTCAATAGGTAGGTATTGTACGTTTGTATGCGGCAATTTCTCGGATGTCCATAATCGCCGGGCGTTCAGGGAAAAATCAAATACGATGATGAATATGAAAGAATGGTTTTTAAGTCAATATTGCGCGACGGCATCATAATTTACGCGTCAGATGGCGGTTTATTTGATTCACATTATTAAATTAAATCACTAATTAACCGATATAAAAGACGATTGACGCTCTGAATGCAATTATCGCTAATATGAATTTGTCACGCGAAGCGAGGCTAGCGGACTCGGGCAGCGAATACTGATTGATGTATGGAAAAGTGTGCTCGATAGAATGAAAAATTCCCAAATTGAAAACAAATCAGGGGTTCAGAAACAAAACCGCCACTATCCAATTGGCAAAATTGAGACAAACGTATTTGTAGCCAGAGCAAAGGTTTTGAAATTGATACACTTTGGTAAATGCTTCTAAAATACACAAACGTGATTCCAAGAGCAGTTATCAATTTATTGTTATTTTTATGAACACACAAATATTGTGAGCTTGCAGTTCTGTTGTATTTGACATTTGTCGCAAAAAAGAACCATTTAAAAAATGTAATAAATGCTGCAGTATATATGTTAGAAAATTTGTCGTCAACTTACTAGGTTGGCCTAATGTAAAGGTAACGCATGGGATAGGATAAGAAAATATCCTGGTTCGAATCCCGGTAGCAACCAGAACTTTTTTTCTATAAATTGATTTTAATTATATATCTTTCTAATTGATACATTTAATTTGTATTAGTTTATTGTTAAACTGGCCCATTGCCAAATAATCATTTTCTAACATGCAACCTTATAATTATCGTCAATTGGATGGTAGCGGTATTGTTTCAAGCGCTTCAAATCCAAAGGGCCACTGAGATGGTCAGGTCATGTAAAATATATGAGTTTGGAGATGATGGTAATGAAAACATACGAAGAATGTCGAAAGCATAATAATCTTGATATTGAAGAACGGCCCCAATAAAAGATTCAACAACTAAAAAGTTTGAAATTGGACGAAATAAATTTGACAACCAGGACTGAAGAGTGTGGTATTAGATCATCTCTGTGAATTCCAAAGGAAAACGGTGTGATGGTAATTCTGTTAGTTAAAAGTACGTGTTAAAAGATTGAATCATATGGGATGGTTCATTTTCCTTCATCTTAATCTTACTCTCAGTGAGAGCAGTCGTGATCATGGACCTGCGGCATGAATGATCAGTCACCGTCAGAAGGGAGCTCTGCATCGAAGTACTATTTCGGTCTATCCTGTTGGCGAGCTTTGGTTCCCTTCGCGTTCCCTTGTGTCCACGTGGCGTCCTCGTGTCTATTGGCGTGGAAAAATATCTGAGAATTTGGAACCGTATAGTTAGAAAGAGACGCTGGTCGATTATTAATTCATTCATAATCGAGAAATTTGTTTTGCGGTTTATTGTACATACATTTAAATACTAATTGAAAGTTATTACGTGTATTAAATTAAATATTGTTGTTGCGCTACCGGGATTCGAACCTGGATCTCTTTTCCAATCCGGGAAAGGTGCATTACCAACTATGTTATAGCGACAGTATTTTGGTCGACAAATTTTCGAACCTATATATTACACTTTTTCTCTTTAATACATCTATCGTTCCATTATTTGAAAGTCATCTACATTGTTTTTTACGGAATCTCAAACACCTTTGAGTAAACCGATAGCAGACGCCGGAATTAACAATTAATTTTTGTAAAATATCACAAATCTATGTTCTGAATAATTACAACTTCACATTAAGAATGTGTTCTCTTTAGTTATAACATTTAAATCACATGGCAGTCATTGGTGGAGGTGAATGAACTACTACTCTAGCAGTAAAGTAGCAATTGTGGTGAATATACATCGGTTGGTTTAACATTCTCTCCAAATAAAATCTAAAAGAAAACCTTTAAGCGAAATTCGGGTTAACACAATAATGATTTTCATATTCAAAATACATACGCTTGACGCGCTTGTTGGTCTAGCAGTTAACACACTCGCCACTTAATCTTATTTTTATATAACTTATATATTTCCAGATACTCATATTAAGTTTGAAATTAGTAAGAACATTGAGCATGTCTATTTTGAAAATTATATCTGAGAGTGCGTGTACACGAAACGATGCTCTCACGTCTCAAAAATTTGGAGACGAAGATAGGTACGCATTAGTCGGCGCAAAAAATATAATAGACAACGAATTACAGCTCGCTCAAATACAGAGGTACTGCCATTTACGCGAATTCGAGCTTAAACGCGCACTTATTATCGTATTAATTGTATTAATTTTATTTTTTACACAAAGTTGAGATGAGAGACTATCTGGCAAACCTCGAATGTAAGTGATGCTAATAGCCGGCGCCCGCTGTATCTAATTAAGAGGTTGTTAACCACCTAAAGCTGCACGCTAACCGATGGAATTCGTATGTAATCTACGACATCTTCTGAGGAATGCGAATTGTTCGATGAAAACAATAATTCGATCCAAGGGAGGAATTCTTATATCCTCTTCAAATGGTTAGTTCCTTTTAACAACTGGTTTTTAAATACACACCGCGATTGTTCATCTGTGGGGTCCATTCTTTATCTTACCTTGCAAGTTCTCCGTCTCCACATGCATTTGGTGCTAATTTAGTGTACAATAAAAATAAAATATATTTTAAAATTGTGTTACCATTTTTAAATCGGCTGTTGAATGATATAATACACAAATACAAACATAAAATGAGTAGTAACTTTTAAAACACTTTTTACTAAATTTTTAACTTTTTGTAAAAATTAATTAATTATTAAAATAAAACACAACGTAGTTCACTTCACACAACACTTTAATTAAATATTAATTAAAACATTTTCGATGCTTACTGCGTCATCTTCAGTATTAAACTAAAGCCTAAACTAGAAGTTAGAATATCGACTACATGGGGAGGTGGCGGTGGCGATATGAAAGCGGTGTTGGGGAGAGGGGGATTTCGTAGAAAAGTGAAAGTGGTTATGGGCGGGGCTAATATGGACAGATGTAATAGGGTATGTTTGTGTGTTAAGTATATTTTTATTGTTAATATTAATCTCTTTAATTTCTAGAATGTCTCATTTTCTTTCCTTTCTGCATATATGTAGTACTTTTACATTCTCATGGGCGAAACGATGACCCTCTGATCTTGCATGGTCTGCCATCTCTGAGTTTAAGCTGAAGTTCTTCATCCCCTTAAGATGTTCTTCTATTCGTGTGTACAGACAAACCATGGAGAATAATCGTATATACAGGAAAACTCACCACAGATCTGCTTAAATTATGTAAAGAAAAAAGTTCAACCTATGCAACCTTCACCTATGTAAATAAGAGATAATTAGTAAATATAAAATAGGGGTAAGTGCTTATCATTCATAATTATCTACAATTGTCAATATTTAATGAATAAATAAAAGAGATATATAACGCGAGTGTTGATGGGATCACTGAACATGGCAAGGTAAACCACGTGACCAAGGAAAATAGTCTTGTCCTCAATAATCGACGAATAGTTAGTGATCATTTTTGGTATTTATAAAGGATTCATGATTTCTTTAAGCAGTTGTTCATGCATATTTGCGAATCCCTTGGAACCATTGTCGATTTATCCTAGATAAGCGGTTTGGAGTCCCTAATTATTTTAGCATCTGCAGAAATCATTCGTATGGATGACATTAATGTATCCAAAGTGGAAAACTTACATAAAAAATAAACTGACTTACGACTAACTATGCTACGAGCTGTCCTACATTCGCTTTTAATTTCTTAATTCTTCACTCTATCGTACATTCATTTTCCACTCATGCGCCTAATTCTATTTTCCTCTTTTATTCTAAAATATTATTTTATTTCCTTTCCGTCTAATTAATTTTCATCGATACGCACGACAGTTTGATGATCGTCGGTGCTAGGATTCCGGCGTCAAGTAGCAGTAACGTGAGAAAGGTTGCAGGTCTGACGATTTTATGTAAAAAATGTTCAATTCGCGATTATTCCTGTTTTTACCCGGATACGACGTACAGCCGACAGCGGAGCTCAACCGGCCGTCGCTGTACTGTAACTACGCAGTAGGCGGCTCTAGCTTATCCGGGGTCAACGGAAAACAAACACCAGAACCTGGTTAATTCGCAAAAAATAATCAAATATTAATTTTTTCTCGCGTCGAAACATCTTTAATGGCACATACGACTGTTTTTAACCTCATCCACCACTTCAACTAATGTATACTCGGTAGAGTAAGTAAGGACGTGAGCTTGAAACTGTTAATAATAACACCGATTTGATTATTCCGACGTTTTTTTCTATTAAAAAAAAAATAGAGATGCGTACACGGAATACGTGTACGCATCAATATTCTTACTATTTTCAAACTAAGCTAAACGCTTGTTCTATGAAAAATGACTAACTTGATGGCCTCCTGGAACAAGACTCGGACTCCCGACCACTAGATCACTAGGCGAGTATCGTAACCACTAGACTACAAGCACGTCTGCTGATAGGATCGATTGAAAATATTCGTTATATATCTCAGATATACGTGTGATACCACCTTTGCATAGAGAATATTTTCTAATATATAAAAATAACATTCATAAAGTTGACTAAAAAATTATAAATAAAAATAAAGGTGAAAAGTGATTACATAACTTTGTTTATAATTAGCCATTTAAAGAGTAACTTTTAAACATCAACCGGTTTCGAAAAAAAAATTTCTTTATCAGGATGTTAAATCGACTAACCAAAAACGTATATGCCACGCTATTCTATTGTTTTGTTATTCATTTGAAACCGGTAGATGTTTAAAAATTACCCATCAAGTTATTAATTATAAACAAAGTTAAACAATCTATAAAATAATGAACATAATAAATCACAAAGTTTATTTTGCTAATATTAAAAATATAAACAATTAAAAGACCTCTGGAACTTAACCTCAGTTTCTCGCTTGACAAGCGGGATATTTACTAATGTAATGTCGAGGAATATGCACTATCTATACGTGAAAATCGAAGTATAAAAATATTAATAATTAAATAAATCAAAAATATTAATACGTGTTAAATTCTAACACGAATCAGCATTGCATACCATACCACATTTTACCACACATACCACAATTTGGCAAAACAGCTAAGATGGTAGAGTGCTTGCTTAGCACGTAACTGGTACCGGGATTGCTAAAAATAAAATTAATGTAAAGATGTTGTTAAATTTTTTTTCATGACAAATTTTACACGGGGAACCTCTAAAAAATATTTTCTGTATTTGAATGGATTAAGACTTCATTCATAGAATATTTTAATCTCTTCCAAACCAATCGTGTTTTTCGTGCCTTGCAGTACATAGGTACTGCTATTTGATTTGATAGTTAAGGCATTTATTTATTGCAGATCGGGGGTTTATGTATTATAGTTTTCTTCTATCTATTATATGTTTACATTTTGGATACTACTTCTCAAATGCTTTTACGTATTTTAATGTAGAACTTTCTCTACACAACTTTGTGCTGATAATAAATAAGTGTAATCCTTTCTAGACTACACCGAAAATGGACAACAATGACAATGAATGGCTTAAAAATATAATAATCGATATACACAAAATGTATTTATGAGTTAAGTACGCAAATCACAAAGAAATATTTTCAGAAGAACTATAGAAAGTGAAAAAAATATTTATAATCGTGAAAGAATTTCACGTGTCATTTGATATATCGTTGTGATTCATTTTTCAGTATATTTAAAAGAAAAAATGGTTATGTTCGTTATTTTTAGTTAGCTAACCTCAATCTTGAAAAAAACTTGTTTTCCTCTCTCCTGAAAATATAACAATTTTTAGATAGGTTTTATGTTATTGAGCCATTGAATTCTTCCTGGATAGCGTACCTAGCCAACTTATTTTCTTACCATCACGTCGAGTACTCGCATGAGTAGGCAGAAAAGGTAGAAGGCCACAGTCTTCCATCTTAGCTACCACTTTTACCTCGTTCACTTTTAATGCACGCTTGTCTCGCTCTAATTTGAAATATCTCATTTATCTGATCATGCTAGAAACACTCTGTTTGTTCAATATATATATTTATTCTTTACCAAATTATCTTCGCTCATACGTACAACATGCTCAAACTATTTGGATACCTTTTTTAGTTGTATCCGTTACTTTTGCTTCGGAAAAAAAAAAACTATTTTTGATAATTGCGTTTTGAACAATCTTCACTTTAATCTCAGCAGTCACCCTCCTTTCGATATCTCTCGTAAGCTTGCCGTCCCTAGTAAACATAATACACAAACACTCATTAATTTGTTCTAATAATTCATTGTTTATCACATATTAAATTAATTATCTACATACATATACAAAAAATAATCTATTAATCGAAAAAATATTGTATTTTTTAGATTAGCAAAACCAAATTGTGGTTAAAATCGATTCTTTTAGATTTTTAACTTTGTTTTATTAACCACTTAATGAATTAAACACATCTATCGGTTTCGAAAAATATCATTTTCTTCTTCAGCGTGTGTGTCATTAACTAATCAAAAACATATATTATATTGTTTCTTTAACAGAATCTATTTTTAAAAAATAAATTTAGTACCTAACTCAAATTGTTACTTGATGATATAAAATATTTAGAATAAATTTTAAGAAAAAATTTTAGAATGGGACTTGTGATTAAATTTAGTTGGTTGTTTATAATATTTTGGTTTAACCCCAAGTTAATTCCATAAAAACAAAGTAGATGGCTTTAAATAATGAAACGATAGATGTATTCATTTTAAAAATGTAACACATAGGTTCTAAAATACATCGTCAATCCACTCTATTGATATAGCATAATCGGATAATGCAAGTTCTCCGGATTGGAAGAGTCCAGGTTCAAATCTCGGTAGCAACAACAATATTTTTCGAATAATCGATTTTATATGTATATCTTTGTAATTAATACATTTAATTAGTATTTAAAATATCACAGACCGTCTGTTCTGAATAATTACAACTTCACAATAAGAATGTGTTCTCCTTAATAAATTTATATTCTTGTAATCTTTCCAATCAATACACCTATTATTCCATTTTTAAAAGCAATCAACGTTATATTGATATACACTCAAACATCTTTGTATAAAATATTATTTATCATCATATTAGCTACTAATACCTAATACAGCATTATCTGCACATAGTAGGCTGGATAACAAGGAGGTTAAATAAGAGTGGAAATCTGAGCGGTGATTTAATAGCCGAGCTGTGACAAATGAATATAAGATTAACACACTTTGATTAATTGTCGGTAACAACTGTTGATGACACTTAGCGTGTTAATAATAGAAAACAGTGCACATTCAAAATGGTGACTTGCGCTATTAAACATTGTTTATCAAAGGGTTCATAAAAAAAGTTAGTTTGGGGAGGAGCAGCAAAAACAATATTACAGTCGGCTAAAAGAGCACAAAAGACAATTCTCAAGGTAATAAATGGTCGTTCCTTTAGATATCCATCAGATCTTATATTTAAAGAGTACAATGTCCTAGATATTAAAGAAATCTTTATGTTGAGACTCGCCCAATTTTTCCATGCTAACAAAAACTCAGCCCGAGCAATAAATCATAAACACAACACAAGATAAACAACGAACATCTACACGCCAGTTGCGAGAGCAACAACTATTCTTCTACGTGTTCTTAGCTATTTATCCTCTATTTTTATTCCTGTCGAATCTTAAATAACAGCACGAAAAAAACTGGCTACTTTAACACAGACTTCAGTGTAGCAAAGTAGCCAGGACAACGCTGTATATATCAGAGGTGGAGCTACTCCATCCCACACAATAAACATATTATAATGTTATATTATAATATATTCACCTCTGTTGTAACAAAAATATGTATGTCAATAGATAAATAAAAAAGTGGACTCTCTTCCCCGTTAACCTCCACAGCCGGCTTCAATGTTTTATTGCGTACGGGAACCGAATTCACCTCTCATTGTTTGATCTTTTTGCATGATACAATCACAACTACGATATAGCCAACACCAAACATAAAGACCTTTCGACTGCATTACTCATAGCAAGATGAATGTTGAAAGTCGCTGGACCAACACGGCTCGGCAAAGCATCCATAGTTAACGTGACTGTTGTTCTAGCATCGGTTCAAATGTATAAACACACTATTAAATGGATTCCCGACATTCACAGAATACCAATATCTCAGCCCCTCCTATTCGATAGTTCTGTCATGTTTACGTCAGATAGTTCACTAGTTTTATCAGTTAATAATAAATTGACTTGACGGTATCTATCATCAATGACGTTTATGGTTCGATCATGGTGCGCATTAAAAGGTAATATTTAAAATAAACATAACCTTGATGTCATGTTCGTCACAAAGGAAAATTGAATGTGAAATTCATATATTCATACGGCCTTTTAGTTCTGAAGGTTCTTAGTTCTTTTCAATAGCTAAATAAAGAAATCAAACATCAGATATTTGAAGAAATTGGAAAATTGCAGTACGGGTTTTAAATAATAAAATGATTTCAATTTTATGAAGATAGCTAGGTAATAATTGTGATTATTTAATTTTCCTGTCTTTGAATATATGACTTTGTATATATATAGCCACACTTAATGTAAATGAGATATCTATGTTTTGACCTAAATTTATTATTGTATAGTTTTATTCATACTAATTCCATAACTACGATTGTTTTATCTAAAAGAATTTTGAAAAATGTTATAAATTTCTAAAAAGAACTTTAAAAAATAAATAATTTAAAAAGATTTTTAAAGAAGTTAAAATAAGAATTATTAATTGTTTGTCGTTAGGAGAAAATGGTAAGAATGATATATGGCACCAGAAATAGAGGACGTCCGCGGAAGACTTGACACTACTAGGAAAACCAGATAATGGAGGATGGTTCTGTTAGAAGCCTCAACAATCGGTGAACTTGTATGAGAAGATGTATGAATGTGGATGAAGCGAGAATTGTGTGTCAGGACAGAGGAGCATGGCACTCTTTCCTCTCTGCCTACGTAAGTAAATATTTCTAGTCTACGAGTATGTGTATATTTTGTAATTTAACTGAAATTTAGAATTTTCGAAAATTTATTAATTTAAGCCCATAAATCAAAAGGTTTCGAATCTTGTTTTTTAGGCTACCCTGTAGTATAGTGGGCATGCCACTGGATTCTCATATCGGGGACTCCGGGTTCGATTTCCGGTGAGGACAAAACATCAATGTAATTTTCTCAACCCTTATAGCCTAATGTTAGTGTTAATTTTTTTATATACATACAAAAGTTAATTACAATGAAGTTTAACCACACCACGAAATATGATATTAAAAAAAAACGCATTAAAATGTTCTTTCCACTTAAATATCTTCATATTAAATAACCAGGACAACGTTTTTCGCTTCCCTGCAAAATATTATATTTGTGGTTATAAGCGTTTGATATAAACACACTCGATTCGTAATGTAAGTAAACAAGTTTTACGGAAGTTTTGCTTTATAATTTATAATTTAAACTTCCCAATTATTATGGGAAATTCTTTAATTTTTCGTCGTGGTATTCTCCGTTGTAATAGCATTATTCGGATTTGTTTTACTCATTTGCCTTCTAGAAGTGTGGACGCTAGCGATAAAATATAATAACGAACTACTTTTTTATTTTATTCAGATACATTTTTATATTATGCCTATCTCGCTAGAAAAGTCTGTATTGAGACAGTCAAAATTATGGCTGACGTCCACGAAATGAGATTTAGTTCTGGAGATAAATTCGTAGATCATCTTGGGATTACTTGAAATAGGCATTTACACGGCGTTTGGTTTGACAACCAGATTCGATACGCGTGCACAGACATCACCCAGAACCTACAATTATATATTTTGATCATTTTGATACTTATTCAGACTTGTAACCCCGGTCCGCGGAGATTTAAATTGAACATAAACTCGCAGATCGATAAGACCGGCCCGTGCACACGGCGTTTAATACAATTTGACAGCAAGAATCGATACATGCGTATAAATGACACCTAGAAACATAAATACTTACAAGTATTTATTTAAAATTAGACTACAAAATGCATTAAATTACACAAATTGACGTGTACCCGATGGACAACGAAACCCTCGCGGGAGAACAATCCCTGTCCTAGAGACTATCTCTAGCCGAAAAATTCTTATAATTCGTCCGCACGGGTCATTAGGCTTTCCAAAATTACAGGTAATGTATGTTGTGACGTCACCTATCTGGCGCGAGAGTGTTCATACTGAATCAACAGCGCATCACGTACCTGTCGCTGGCACCCGGTTGTTTGTTTAAACCGTTGAAATGACGTCAATATAACGAATGACCCATGAATATTATTAAGATACACGACACGAAGGCCTGTGTATTAGTGCATGGGTATGTTAATCAAATGAATTCAGTCTTTAAAATAAACTTTTTAATTAGCACGCCACAGGTGTGTGCAGCACTCTAATTGTTATACATTCTTTTTGTCATAATCGTCTCGACTGGGTATCGAAGGTGATTCAAACGTCTTCGTTCTGTCATTTCTACAAATCTCGTCCTGACAGTCTATTGTCATGGTTATTTATGGTAGTGACACTACATTCAATAACCACTCACTAAGAGAAGATTCCAAACCGGTTAACAGTGCGTTTAAAAAAATCGTTTATTTTACTCAGTCTTCCGGTAATTAATTTAATATTAAACACTTTTTTTTTAAGTCTGCAATGTTGTGCGCTGGAAACAATATACGCAATGGCGCGGGTGGCGTGGAAAAGAGGACTTTCTAGGAATGTTCGAGAAACCGTAAATCGTTATTCCTTTATGCTAAAACTTGGCTAAAAAATATTATTACTGATCGAGCCAGCACAGCTGCATAATATTAACTTGAAAACGTTGAGTAATTTTTAGAATTTTGGCAAGTACAATGCACAAATCTATTCTCATTATTATATATGAAATTTTTTGCAGAAAATTCAAAGGTAGATTAAAAATAACATACTAGATGCGTTAATATTTTTAAAATAGTAACAAAAATATATATGTACATAAATTTAGGTATGTGTAACTGGTGTTATTTTAAGATGCTTTGATTTTCAATGCGTGGTGTTTATTTTGTATGTACAATAATGTATTTTACTTATGGTTTCATATTTATGTACATATGTGTTATATGTTATATTTTTTGTATTACATTATTGCTAAATATATTCAAATTTTATTATTCATGAAATTTTCTTTGTAGTATTTTTGTATATATAATGTGTGGGTTTTATATTTTTTTATGTTACAATGTACTGTTTATTTCCTGCAGTATATATTTTTGTTCATAAACATTACATTACATTTTTGTATTACGTAATTTTATGTTCTTTTATTATTTTATTTATATTTTTTCATTTAGTGTATGTATTTGTTTTTAAGATATTTTTTAATTGAACGATTTTCTAATGTTTAATATCATTAATATAAAAAAATATATTTATTATTATTACTCACTCACTCTGATGATACTCTTCCAGCTTCTCTAGCTAGAAATATGCAATTGCGTTCCGGACCATTTTAAACGTCTCTCTTGTCGCTGGACTTACCTCATGCACCGCTTTGCTCTGAAGTTATCCACCCTTATGACCTGAGATGCTCATCTTTGCATATATTTAGTATAACTCAAGTATAGTAAATAACTATGATTGTGACTCTAATTATGAAATTCATGATCGATCGCAACGATGATCAAACACGAATTACTAATTTTCAAACTTAGCTAAGCGCTTGTGCTAATAAAAATAGGTCAAACTTCGTGGTATGTACCTATATACCAATAAAAAACAATCCATCGTGTCAACATTACGATGCTGACTTTGTAAATCAATCAACCCACGGAGTTATATGATATTATTCTAATTGATAAGTCAGGTATGATTCCGGACATAGTCATAATGACTTCGGTAAATGTTGCATCATCTAAATTAATATAAAAAATGAAGTATGTACTCAGGTTAAGGCCTTGTCTAAAGATGGTAATGATTTCCAACGGAAATAAATAGATGTCTCATTAAAAAGTGACATGAATACAAAAATTTTATGATAGTTTTGAACTATATATATGTTAGAAAATAAGTTTTTTAGTTATCCCGCATCTGTTGATCTCATTATTCATCTTCAGTGGATGAAGTGTCACTCTAAAATTTCCGTGAAGTTTAGCTTTAAGATGTCTCATTAAAAATAAAATATATTTATATATTTTTTAAAAATAAAATATATTTATATATTTTTTAAAAATAAAATATATTTATATATATTTTTTTCTTTTTTTATTAATATTAAAAATATAATACAATTTCAATAATCAGTGGATATACATATATTTTTTAACATTTGTTTCTTCTCTATGAGAGTAAGACTCGTGTATAGAGAAGGAGCATTTTCGAGTTAATTTATGTTTCAGTTAGTCTGTGTACATATTTTTTTACTTCAGTCACAAATTTATGATAGTCCGTAATTTTTCTAATTGTGATGGGGAGATTGTTAATAAATTTGATACCTTGATAAATATATTGATTTTGGGTTATATATGTTACGTACTTGCGTAATAATACGTCTTCGTTGTACTTTTCGGTGTTGTTAAAAGTCTGATTAAAACTCGTGGTGATGATTTACAGAGAGATACAATAACTATGCAAGATGTACAACTATAGCGAGACAACGGTGGCAAGAGGGCGCGCCCTGTGTGTGACCGTTTTTTATACAAGCACATACATACGCATTCACACACACACGCACACATCACAATATATATACTAAAACTTGACGAGAATTTTGATCTACGTATATATATAAATAATTTATGAAAAATTTGACGGCAATAATGGAATGTTACGGGTTCGAGTGCCGGTGGTGACTATATTTGTTCTGTGTAAGATATTTACCTAATTTGTTTCATATATATGAATTTACTTTTACAGCATTTTCTCGTCCGTGTCTCTGGCGGCAGATCCACAAACGATGTGCTTTGTTGATGTTAAATCGATAAAAAATTATACTCCAATGTAAATATAAAAACGGGCCCCTCCGAATACGCATATACATAGAACGAGTATATACACAAGTATTACAACAGAGGAGACAGTTGAGCGTTCGTACAAATATGCTATCACGGCGTTTCTACCGATCCAGTAAGGAGGTGAAGAAGATTCTGTTTAAATCGTTCTTCACCACCATGTATACCTGCGAACTCTGGTCGAAATACAAACAAGTGATGTACAACCGTCTCCGAATTCAGTACAATAACTCATACAGAATACTGTTCGGATTGGCGCATTATTGCAGCGCATCTACAATGTTTGCTGATGGCCGTATACATGAATTCGTTCCGCTTCTGAGTCATCGAGTTGCTGGCGTAAAGCTACGGCTGGAGCTCAGCGCCACCTCTCTAGTGCAAGCGGCGCTCTCGTGGAAAGCTGATTCCCTGACCAAAAAATGGCAACGACTACAGAGTAGCTACAGATACAATGTAGTATCTATATTTTATTTATATTTATATATATGTGTGAACTTTTTTTTTATTCATATTGTTTTTGCTTTTCTTTTCATAACATAAATAATATTTCGTAACTTAAATGGTGAATCGAGTCTTCATAAAAAAAACCCCGATCGCGCTGGAATAAATGCATTATTATTACATGGTTTTAAAAATTTAGAACAAATTAATTTCTTACTTTCTTAAAAACAATGTGTTTTTAGGCATTTATACGCACTAACAACTGAAAAAAATCATTTGTTTCTCTTTACGGCGATAGTATAGTCCCTACCCTACCCGACAGTGGAGTACTACCGTGTACGTCAATAATACACATGAAAAAATATTTATTCCACATAAATATAGTCAGTTGGAAAAACTATCGATACTTGCAGAGGTGTCGATATAGAAAGTATTGCAGGCTGCGGACCTTTTGACCCCCTATCTAAGGTGAGGTCCAATACACTTGTATTGGCGTATTTACGCTACTGGTATCATGGAACGTTTCCAAAAACAAAATTAAATGATGGATCAGATTATAGCCTATCCACATCTCTGTTACATACCTAAGGAATCACAAAACAATTTATATCTGGTGTAAATAATTAACAGTACTTATGTAGGTACTTGTTCTGCAGTAGTGATATGATTAACAATTTCCGCGCGTGGGGCGCCTTCAAACGACGGACATGAGGACTTTTTCTAAAACATGTATAAAGGTCATAATATATATATATATATATATATATATGGAACTGGCGTCTCTTCTAGGTTAGTAAATAAATGGTTTCCTTGGAGAAATCTAGGTCAACGTTTCAGGAGATATAAATCTCCCATAGTTTAACCGTTTATCCGTAACTTTTTGAAGCAACGCCTCGACAATGGCACGTGTTACCTTGATGAAACATCAACTTAGATATCCCCAAAGAAATCATCTACAAAAAATGATGAAATGTGTTGTACAGCGTTGTTCTACTCACATCAGCTGGAGTCTTTTTTGCATCAATGGCTACTCACTCCTATCTTCCAAATATGTGGTTGACCAGCATCTTTCATCATTTTTCTCTTGATATCTACAGTTTGGCTTGTTATTTTTTTCTTTATCTTTGGTTATTTAATCTCCGAACATCACTTGTTGAAAGAACCACGTCTTGGGTGCTTTATATGAGCTGTAATTTTGCGCAATTAACCCACTTTGTCGGTAATTGCATCGGTATCTCTAATCCACTCATGGCCCACTTCAGGCCTATCCGGCTCGGGTGCGTGATGCCGACTAGGTTAGGCCGGCACTGAGCACCTACCTGGCCGCCACATCCTGCGAATTGAAATCTTCTCGATTGGAACGCAAAAATCGTTTTCCACGACACGAAAGCGAATCGGCTTAGCGTAAGTTTTTTAATGAATATCACGCGCCGCGACGACAGCGAGGTTCGCTAACAAAACTTTTTTTTTTTAAAACAGAAAAGAGCAATTATTTTTTAATGGCTCGGCACGAATGCATTATTTCAAGATGTTGAAGGTTGCCTCGCTTGTTATCCGGTCGGTAGTCGCCTTTAGGCTGGCGATTAAGTGGAGCGCCTGGACTGGACGAGTGAATTCTTGAGGCCCGCGTCCACGGAAGAAGACACGAATAAATAATCTCAAATTTATTTGAGATATGTGCGCGTGTAGAGATTTTGATCCAGATTAAAGCTCAGAGATCAGCTTCAGATTGTTTGAAAACTGAAACCCAAAAATCACTAATGAGGAGATTCAAAATCATCTAATAGACATTAACAACTAGGTCGAATTTAGATAAATTTTATTTTTTTTGGTCAAAAATTATAATAAAAAACAGCTTATTTAAGATAATAAATTCATTATCAATTATTAAGGAGAACACATTATTATTGTAAAGTTGTAATTATTCAGAATATAGGTCTGTGATATTTTAAATACTAATTGAATTTATTAATTAAAATGATGTACATATAAAATCAATTTTATCCAAAAATATTGTTACTCCCCGGTTTGGAAAGAGATCCAGGTTCGAATCCCGGTAGCCCAACAACAATATTTCTCGATAAAATTGATTTTATATGTATATCTTTCTAATTAATACATTTAATTAGAATTCATTATTAATTATTGTATTAAAAAAATATGGAAAAGAATGATTGTACAAAAATGAATATTTTGAAATTCAATTATATAAATATAATATTACAAAATTAAATTATTGTTTTGTTGCCTTAAACATGTTAAGAAGAAGCAGAGATCACTTAAAGCCACGGCCCCTAGTCTCCATACTACTTTGGAACAAAACTAACCTGCAATTGAGAACGCTCGCTCGTACTCCACGCTCATTGGTGGAATCAAAAACAACAATAAGTATGTGGATTCTAAAATTTTTCTTCAAACGCCATTCACTTCAAAGAATTTCATTTCGGATTTAATTTTTGAAAGCTTTTTGAAGCTGCGATATGGTGCTTGTTGAGTTGAATCGGACGATATGTTGGACATCAATTCGACTAAAATTCGATAGAATTTTAGTTCTCCAACTATTGCATTAATGACTGGATTAAATAGTGATTAGTTTGTTCTTCCAAAATGACTTCTTCTATATCGTCAGATTCCACCTGGGTGGCTACGGAAGCTTCCATATGTCTGTTGAATATCAATCTTTGTGCAAAGCTTTCGATAACTTTGGCTATTGCATTTGTCGTCGGTCCGATGAAAAATTTTTAAATCTCACTTTTTCCACCGTTGTATAAATTACTGAAGAGTTCCAGATACATTTATTCGATCTTTTAAATTGAACTTCAACATTAGTGAGAGCTCATCAGATCCCAAATTCTCAAGCATAAAAAACAATGCCGCATCAGCTGAAAGAAGATTTCCATTCTCTAGACAAAGGGCAACAGTAAGCTTCACCGGGAGAAGTGCAGAAATAATGTTGTTCATAGACTAAATTTCAGCATCTTGAATATCAATTACAGACACTATGTCAATTAATGTTTTTCTAACACAGTTTTTAGCTGATTTAATCTTTTAAGCATTTATAGGAACCATCCCTTCGGAACACTCCTATTGTTCAGCCATTTTCTATTTCTATTTCAACATTATTACGTACGATATGTATCCATAATAATTTTATTTTTTGCCAAGCTGCATAACAGTTTTACGGCAAGGATTGCCTTATATGTAATTATTGAGGTTTTATAAACACCATTTATTTTTATTAATGAAATATTAAAAATTAGATAAAGAGATGTTAATGAACTAAAAGTATGCATTATCCTACACCAAAGTGGTATGTTAATATAATATACAGTCATTTCCATTTAGAGTGGTGGGACACGCTTATAAATCATGTTATAGTAAAATTAAAAGAAATTAGATCAATTACTTAGAAAGATATAATAAAATAAATATTATATTACTCATTGTGTAGCCGTTAATCTGTGATGTATTAACAATATTTTATTTTTATATATTTATAATTCGGAATTCGCTATGACATTTTCGGAATTCTAAATTATATTTATGAGAATTCTCCAAATTTCGAAATTTCATATACAATCCCTACAATTTGACGTACGCAGAGCGTAATGTATGGCGCGAGACGGCGAATCGCTGCGACAGTTGTCTCCAAATCTCATGGGAGCAAAATCCGTTATCTCAGAGATTGTCTCGGGTCGAATAATTTCTTTCATTCTTCATCTACTTAGGGATAAAAAATTTCAATAGCCTCCCTACACAAATAAAAAAATTAAAAGATGTAAAGGAGTTTAAAAATAGTTTAAATAAACACTTCAGAAGCACATAATTATAAAGTAAATAATAATATGAAACACTTCAGAAGCACACAAGTAGACAATATTATTATATAGAAGTTATTATATAAAGTTGTTATAGTGTAACTCCCTCTCCAAGCACAAGAGCTAGTCTCTTTTTTGAAGAGGTAAGCGAAGAAAACCCATGTAATTTTAATGATGTAAAATAATATGATAAGTAATATTAATAATGTAAAATATAATGTTATAAAAAAATGGTAAGAATGTCAAATAAATAAAATAAAAAAAATAAAAATCTCTTCTTCTTTCATACTAAAGAACTGTGTTCTTGTTGCTATGCGTTTCTGTCTGGATACCATCCATAGGTTGTCTGTAGGTATTGGCATACGTCTTGCTCATTATTTGGTGAGTACGTTATGTACGAGGCGCATTTTTAAAGTAAGTACCGGATTTTTTTTTAAAGAAACACAATATCATTTTTACAACACTTACTTTCTTCGGATGCTTCACACCTTAAACTACTTCTGAACATAGTCGCCGCTTGTCATAACGGGGCACTAAATTTTGTGTACCTTCGTCATAGAACGACGCCGCCTGAGATGGTGACCATGTCTGTACTCCGTCTTTGAGTTCATTATCGTCATCAAAACGCTCGCCACCAAGGAACCGTTTCAGATAAAGGAAAAGAAGGAAATCACTTGGCGCTAAATCAGAACAAAACAGGACACACTTAGCGATGAATGTCAGCTGGTTTCATGTTTCGCGCATTCAAGAAACGAATTACGGATCGTATCTCACAATCGGCGGGCTGATCCATTGAATTGAACATTTCAATCATTCGTTACAAGATGGCCACACTATGTGAATGTCTCATATTTTGTCAGTCTTTTTCACTGTCTTTTTTCTTTAATCAATTCCATTTCTGAGCCATACATCGTGCATTTTTAATTGTGTCTATTATAAATTTCTTTTCATGTGCATGCTTTCCTCAGAATCTTCTCTGAAGAATCTGTAATTCTCTTGGTCTAGCTGATTATTTATATCCTCCACCAGCCCTCCGGTTAATCGTCCAGGCTTCTCATCCGTAAATGGTGCACGAAACTCCAATTGTTTTGCCATTACTAATCGAGTTTTTTCACATTCAGTGACCTGGCTATGTACTAATTTACAGTGGATTAAAATTGTACAATGACTTACCACAACGGGCGATACAATTGATTATTGATTAATTAAAAAAATAAGTAACAAATTTACTAAGACGTGTACAGACATAAAAAACGCATAAACTGCAGAAATTATTTTATATTTTTAAACTTTAATTATTTAATTATAAACCTACCGAGTTCCTCATATTTTTTAGTAAATAAATTTAAGAGATCATTACCGAATCGGTAATTTAGCTACATCACATTTAAATATAAACTTCGGGTATTTCATTAGGATAAGACATCCAATTTCTTAATATACCGATAAGGACTCTAAAGTTGTTTCTTTTTGTTATGACACTTTGTGACCTCCAATGGAATTCTGATGCACCAAGGTTATGAACCGAAAAACTTTGGGAACCGCTGCTCTACAGAGTGGCCCAAAAAAAGTGAGAACGTCTCGTAACACGTAATTTAAAACATACTATAATTAATAGTAATTCTTAATGTAATTTTTTTTTCACAATATTTAGCTAATCAGAAATCATCAAAACACCCCATACTGCATAAACTACTGGGTATAAATCTGGGCTGTTCGGTGACCACATGCCTGGCTCGATGTAATTAACATTCTCACGACGAAGAAAGTTGATCGTATTTATGGCTGTGTGAGATGGAGTTCCGTCCTGCCGTAATGCCCAGTTATGCTGTAATGTCTAGATATACTACAAGGCTTTGTTTTGAAATACTTTGATCATTTTCCTAGCACCCCAACGTTTTTCAATTCGCAAATTTTTGATCAGAATACGATCTTCTGCAGTGATTTTTGTCATTCTGGGTAACAATTTGAAAAAATCAAATACAAACAATGGGAAAATTAATAATCAAAGATGGCGACCGTAAATTGTCAAAATAAAACGTAATATAGATAAATAGGTAAGTAAGTAAATTAGTAAACTATTTAAGCTATTGTTGATATAGTTAAACTAATTTTGATGTAATTATATCACATTTTACGAAATGTTCTCACTTTTTTAGACTCTCACTTCTCACTGAGTGATCCTTGTGAGCAATATGAAAGTTAGTTAGTTTAAAAGAGTTTAAAATATTGTCGATCGTTTATATATCTTATTATTAAAAAAGATAATCGTTTTACACTGTTAATCTTTAAAAGATTTTTACAATGAAACAATTTAAAAAAATAATTGTTAAAAAAGAAAGAAAGACAAGGAAAGACTTGTTTGTAAGGGAATGACAAGAAAGGTATTAAAATATGAGTCAGGTTTGTGATGATCCACATATAACCGAACTGATAAAAAAATATGAATTCCTAGAAATTTCTAGAGCTGATACGGCAGGGGCCGGGGCGGAGACGCCAGGGGCGGGAGAGGGGAGGACGCCGTCGGGGGATGAGGGTCGGCAGTCGGCTTCAGGGGGGGAGAAGGTCGGTTTCGAGCTTTCAGTTTGGCGAGTTTTCGGGAGAGTTCCGTGATCGCACGTGAGAGGGTCGCTTTTGAGCCGGGATCGCGCGGGGAACGAAACTAGATTTTCCTTCGGAGATTTGCGCCGCGAGTGTTATTGGGGTGATCGTGTTGTTCTCCGGGTCCGCGAAGGCCGCGTTAAAATTCATAAATCGCGAGTGCAGTGGTTCCGGGATCCAGAGGGCAGACCAGGACTGACGCTGGCGCAGGACCTTGGCAGAGGACCCAAAATACTAAGTTTACCTTTTAGCATGCTTGTATACATAATTAATACCGCTAACAAATACTGTAGCGTGATTCGGATCACCATGTAAACTACCCATTCATAGAAAGGGACTGGCGTAACTGCCAGACTACTTGATATTTCACTTTATTTAATTACTGTCCGTTTTATAAATTGGGAACACCCACCTACAAGTTTCAGTTACATGTATCTCATCATTTAGGACCAATTATATACTACTATTGGCCGTGTAAATAATCATGTAACTATGTACGTAACTATTTGTGTATTTACTTATCTGCGGAAATCTAAATCTAAAAATCTCATGAAATCCTGACGGGGCGCATTATAGATTACATTCTGATCCGAAGAAACGGCTTACGGGTTGACATGACAGAATTTATCGGAGAGCCTTTGTATGTTTATTTTACCTTGAAATCGCACGATCGCATGGGTAGGAAATCATACTGCGTTTATTGTTACTAATATTTCATTACTAGTACTAACATCCACCCCCCCCCTCCAAACTGAATTTATTCGAGGGTCTCGCTCCCTCGTGTTTAAAGTGACAATAGCGTCGCGGGTGACTGATATTGATGCAGAGGGATTGATTGTCAAGATAGTCTTTCGTCGAGTTTGGAGTGGACTACAATTGCTGAGGAGGGTCTCTGTTCTGGGCGATACATATTACTCACGGGAACTGTTTTAATGCAGTCGTATACGTTAGTTGCAGAGCGCTGAAGGGTTAACATATGCTAGCTGAACAAGTGGCGCTATCGGCACAAAAGACGAAAGAGTCTGCCGATTGAATGCAGTGGCCCCACGCCCTGGCTAAGACGTGAGTGGACGGAACAGACCCCAGAGGAAGGACGCCTCGGCTAACCGTAGGTACCTCTTCGGACTTCTCGAGAGATGAGTCTCTAACATGAATGCCGGGAGATAGTCATTTCAAACCACATAGCGTGGGTATCTTATTGAAAGGACGAGAGGGAGATTTATATCAAAAGGCGTTACTCTGCATGGGCTTACACATTATTAACAATCCTAACGAATTGTTCCTGACTCTATTCGAGATGCATTGTTCGAGGCACCGAGGATCATCCTGCAGATAAATTAAACTATTCTTCTGACACCATTGTCACATGACCTACGTGTTCAGACGCACCCAAGGAGTTAGGGAATTTCCTGAGAATCGTACTGTCATGTCACAATCATCACAATTAGTTACCTTCAGTGGTGGACGAGGCCCCGGATTGGCCATTTTCCTACCGATACTGACTAGCTGTCACAATCATCACAATTAATTACCTTCAGTGGTGGACGCGGCCCGGATTGGCCACTCTCCTACCGATACTGAACAGCAACGTATTGGAGATACAAGGACCTCGGCCATGCATCTTGGATGAGTCATAACAAATGATATTGTTCACTTAGACATTGGCCGAATCAAAATTTTGGATTATCATCATCATCATCTTAAACTTTTGAACGCGTTGGGTGATCAGGGTTCGAAGTTCAGGATCCGACGTCTACTGCGAATATGCGCCAGACGTACGGATTTTGAATTTGGGGTTAGGGGAGTCGAACGTACGCCACAGTCTGGTGTCTGGAGAACTTATCATGTAATCACGGAACATATTTGTCAAGCGAGACAGACACTTGGCATGTCGCATGTTGTTCCACATGTCCATATAATTTGTGAACAGCTAGGCGACGCCACGAAGCGGCCACAGTCACGAGTACGAGTCTACGACAAGGTCGGTGTCCTATGTATAATTTCTTTCTCCCTCTTACATTCTAGCTCTGAATAATGCGTACATATGTATAATTTCTTCCTCACTCTTACATTCTAGCTCTGAATAACGCGTACATAATTAATGCTATACCAGGAGCGCTCGAATATCATACCACTTGACGGGAAGTTTTCCGTTACTTAGTCGTATACCATAAGATAATCGGTATATTTATTTTAAATAATTGCTCTATAGGTATTTGAACGGCTATAATATTTGGATATTTGTAATCTTTAGGTATTTGAAAATTGAAAACGCGGGTTAAAAGAACTAGGAGCATTACGGACATAACATGGGGAATATTCTTAACCGCTAGAACGATCACGTTGGCCAAATTTAGATATTAAGCGAATAGACTAGCATTAAGCGTAAAAATTAGTATTAAGTAAGGTAGAAAGCTAGATCTCCACACTGGCGACCGGGAGAGCTCGCACGTAGGAGAATACCGAATCCATAACAGAGGCGTGTCTTGCGAGCAGGACGCCCGCACAGGGAAATTGAAGATTCCGCATTAAATTAGAAATAGTAATATCAAAATTATATTTAGTTAGACATAGGGAAATACGAAATCATCTCGTTGGCGCCTTGGACCAGGGGTTTTATTAACTATTCTGAATTAATTTTAGAGTAATATAATTATTCAATTTAATTATATATAAATAGGCTTAGAAAAGTTGAAATCACTTCATTGGTGCTCGCAACCAGGAGGCCTAGAGGTTTGTTATTTATAATAAACCTAATAATATTTAAATATAAGACAGAGAAATATCGATTACATTTCAGTGGTGCCTTGGACCAGGAGTTATATTATTTATTATAAATTAATATTATTAGAAAATATTCGGAAACACTACAGTGTCGCCGTGACCAGGTGGCCAGTCAGATAGATTTTCAATTACAAATGTCTGAATTATAATATCCATATTATTAATCCTAGAGCCGTAAAATAAGAATATAATTGCACGCATGTAGAATTAAATTTATAGATTCCATTACTGTTTAAAAATACCGCGCGACGTGGTTTAAATAAAAAATAAATTAATAGACATTTGTAGATTAGTAAAACACCATATTATAATATTTATTTCTATGATCGGAATTTAATACTCTATCTTGAATGTGTTTCGAAGTCGGACAGAGTGCCCACACGTGTTTGGATGGTCTTTATTTAAAATGCAGCGGTGTTGTGTACAGGCGAAATATTTTTCCGACTTACAAAAAAATATATATGTAAAATAATAAAAATCGTATTATGATCGGATATAAATAATAAGGAAATAATGAAAAAATTGGAATATAAATGAATGTCCGGATGATCTATTAAATATAAAATTACTTAATTGCGAAAATAAAATATTACTTTGTAACTTAAAAGTATGATGTACTGTATTTGTTGTCCTTGTGGCGAATCGGATCAAAATATAAACAATAATTGAAAGGTGTGCGTATAAGAAAAAAATTATATATGCATTGTAGTATCCTTACACCTAGTATAGTAAAGAAGAACTAATTAATTTCCACCATATACTAACTAACATTAGGTAGAGATATTATAAATGCGTTTGGCGTATGTTACTTTGTATATTTAGTACATCAAAGTAGTTCTCATTGATACGGTTGAAATATTAAACTTTACGTTGAATTGTTTGGTCGTCTGAATTGTGCATTTATAAGAGACAGGGTCTAACATTTGACAACACGGCGAATAAGTGGGTGGTGGTATCCTTTTATTATTTATGGGCGTGAGATTGTATGTTGGCTAAATCCAAATTCTCTGAATTTTGAAGTGGACGATCTATACTCAAAGCGAGAGAGCCATTTTTTATTTTATTTTTTTTTACCGAAAGCATACTTTCCTCAAGTGTTTAGAATACGTTCAACAAAAAATCTTGGCCTGGGAAGGATCGAAGTAACACCTCGTATTATAGTGCCGGGAACATCTAGCATGGCTAGAAAGACGATAAGTTAGAAAAACATTCTGCATTTGCAGGGGAGATAAACCGTAGGGTCGGCTGTTGATTATTACTGACTTACTTATTATTATTTATAGATAGGGATGTAGTCATGTTAATAATCCAAATATTATCCAATTATTTATCTTCATTTTATTTATTTAAGTATTTTATAATTGCGCTTCGTGGGTTTTCGTAAAAATATATATGGAAGCATATGCGGGTCAAGCAGGATACCTTATAGAATAGATAGGAACAAGAGAAAAAATTGTAGGAGTGCACAGTATTAATTTTAATGGAAACCTGTACATAAACATAATAAGATACGGTGAGAAAAAAATTTTTTTTTATTTTAAGTGAAGATTCAGGAAAACTTATAGAATACCTCTAGAGGATTAAGAAGATTTTAGGTAGAATGGAGACTATTTAGTCAACTGTCAAATTGTAGTCTAAGTTGCTATGGGTCGCAGCCGCGTATAAGAGGATTGATAGCGTTCGCCGCCTTAGTGCAGTATTTGGTAGCCTATATGTGATTTCATTAGTGCGTAGGACGAGTGAATGATTTCATCGAATGATATGCCGAAATCTTAAATTTTGAGATACGTTAAGAGTGACACTATCCATACTGTAACGGAAGATAATGGATTCGCTATTTTGTACACCTTCTTATGTGTTAGAAATACGGAAGGGCGCCATCGGTAAGCTGGCTTGTAAATACCTCGCATAAACTAGATTGTGTAAGTTAGTTAAGTTAGATTGTAAAAATCACACCGTCGGTAATATTAGTTTGTAAATATCTCTATCTTATTACTCGGTCGGCAAAAATAGTATGATAAAAATTCTTCATTATGACATTTTCTACGGGAATGGTTTATTACGTATTTTCATACGAGAGATCGTTTACAAGGTTTCAATTACTCATATAGCAAGATGTCTTTGTACTTAGTTTACGCCATCTTTGATATGGATGGAAATAACATATAGGAAACCCATATTATGAAGCAAGTTAGTGGTTTTTAAATGAACTAATTCAGAAAATAAAAACAGACGCTGGACCGAGGGATAAAATGGTTTGATACATCTGACGCATATGTATCATCGCTGGGTTGAGATAATGGGAGACATGTATTTATGCAACATGTGCATTTTAGGAAACAGACCTACCCGACCGGTCAATAAATGTCACGGGTCCTCTACATCTTAGAAGAACCATTAATTATTATATGAATAAGCTGTAACCCATAAACTTTCAACCTAAGATTTTAAACATTCCAAAGAAAACAAAAAAGGGATGGGTTCAGGATGACTTTGGACCAAGTGGAGATAATAAATTATTTGTTTGGGTTCGATTTTTCTATACAATATTTGTGACCTGCGTCGTGCGAACGAAAGCGGACGGGTAATTAAAGCGGAGTTTATTTTAGTATTTACTTATTTATTATTGACAACGCTCTTGTGGGCCTATAAGTAAACAATAATATTTTGTCTGTAGAGTTATGATAATACACCATTTTAAAAAAACGTAGGAATAACTTAAGTACAAACATGTCCCCGGATTATCCTCACAAATAGGTACTTAGTTGTAAAGCGACTTCAATTGACACATCGTGTAACTCTATTGAGAGATTTAATTTAATAAAGATTAATTAAATTATTAGGCAGATTTATCCAAATGTATAAAGGGTGTATATCATGCTTCGATATGCAATGATAGTTAAATATTACCCTGGAACCTTGCGGTTTTCTTTCTTTCAGCATGGCGTTAAGAACCTAGGATATAACAGAAAAAAAATAGGCGTAATATGATTGTATGGTGGGCGACATGTGTTATTCTTTTAGAACACGACAATTCTTGGGATTGCGTACCGGCCGACATGACCGAATTGGGATGAAATTAAAATATAATTGTGTAAACAAATGCGAATCAGAAGTTTGAATTCCCACGATTAGGAATTCATCATAATTACGTTATATTATAATAGTATAAGTAATCAATTAAATAAGATTGGATGGGATAGTAAAATGATAGGCAGAGTAAGATCGCTATATAGGATAGAAATATAAGTCTTTCACTTACAAGTCGAGAATATTGCCTTTAGAAATATCATTATGATATACAACAGTTATCTAGGTAGGTGCATTGACTTAAGTGGATCGTACGTGTCCGCAGTGTTTACAGAAGAACTTCGACAAAGAATCCAACCATTAATGAGCAAATAACAAATTTCAAATAGATATACATATTTATATACGAGAGAAAAATAATAATAGTTAGTTTTAAAATGTAGTAATAAATTAGTTAAGTTAGTTCTAGTTTAACCATTATATACGAGGACATAATGGAGAGGATGCACGTATAAAATCATAATTGTAAGCACTGATGTTAAAATGATGCTATTGGAACATGGGAGGGCACTGGTGTGTGGAGACTTGGAGATTCACAATTGGAAAGGAATTACGCAACCGCGTTTTCGATCGATTAGTGTGGAGCTGTATACCTATTTTAGAGAAAAAAAAAAAAAACAATTGTTTTTGTCAGCACAACTAGAAATACTATGTATGTGAGGACTCCAGGATGTATAAAGTAAGGACGAATTGAGAGGAGTTCTATGGAAAGACGGAAATTGGTTGACGAAACGAGTAGTGTGACGCCAGTCTTATCTGCTTAAACACTTGGGGAGGGGATGGGGGTTCGAATTGTATTTAGTATTAAGTACTTATGTTAATTGTATTTATAGGTTAATTAAGTGGATGGATTACAATAAGCCTTACTTATAAATAATAAGATATAGTATAAGTAATTAGTTGAACTAGTTAGATTTCTAAAATACAAAGAGGCGCTATCGTGATACCGACCGCCTGGCGAGATTTTGCATAACTAATGGATCGTTCGGATCGATTATAAGATATTATTAAGCTTTATCAGAGGAATTGATTAGTGGTTAGATGGGTTTTAGGTGTACTGTGAGTGTACCACGTATCCCTGCAGTTTAACTACTATTAATTAATGATATTCAATTAAGAAAAATTTAGGTTATGTTTCGGTCTTCCCGATTTTCGACATTGAGAAGTTTTTTTTTCTAATTTTGTGAAATGTGAGAATTGAAAAAAAAAACATTTTTTTTAAGATATAGCACCTAAAAGCTACTGGATGTGGTAAGCAAAACTCGCTTATATAACCTTGAAAGATAATACTACTGGAGTGAAAAATGTAATAGATGTATGAGACCGACTGCCAAACCGCTAATTTTAAACAATATGTTCCCCAATCCAGGAGTTTAGAACGTAGTTTTGCGATCGGATACTATAGGCTTTACCAGGAGAGAAAAAAAAAACAACGGAACTTTTACAGGAGGATTGGAAAGCTTCTACAAAAGCAGAGGATCTAACTGGAATCGCGCCATTAACCGAAGTTGGGAGCGCCGAGTTAAGGGGTGACTTGGAATCCTACGAGAAATTTTGATGAGAGGTCGGGCATTAAGATGCATGAATGATTTATCCATAAGAAGTACATTAAGACTATGTGTAAAGATTATCAGCTCGGATGACTAGTTGAGTTGGAATCACGATGAGTTCACCGGAGATAAATGAGTTATTCGCTGGGGGAGGTAATATTAATGTGTACTTTAGGTATATAACTACCTTTAAATTAGATGTGTAGAAGCGTTATCTTTATGGTAGATTCTAAGATAGCTGAGGACTTGCGTAAGGATTATCGGACTCGGATATCTAGTCGAGAGAATTATGATGGTGGCACACCAAGCGATGGGATTAATCTCTGGGGGAGGAGAGATAGTGTATAGTTCTGACTATAAACGTTGGCCTCATTGCAGAGTGAGGGAGAGAGATGATTAGCGCGCCTGGCAGAATCCTACAAGAAACTTGTAAGGGTGGAAGTAGTGGTGATAGTAAAACGAAACCTTCATAGTTGTATATCCGTGGGTGGATCATTGCGTTATTGTATTGAGAAATGTAATTATCAATTCCTTCTAATTCCATTTTCAATATGGGGAGGTCTGTGATGATCCACATATAACCGAACTGATAAAAAAATATGAATTCCTAGAAATTTCTAGAGCTGATACGGCAGGGGCCGGGGCGGAGACGCCAGGGGCGGGAGAGGGGAGGACGCCGTCGGGGGATGAGGGTCGGCAGTCGGCTTCAGGGGGGGAGAAGGTCGGTTTCGAGCTTTCAGTTTGGCGAGTTTTCGGGAGAGTTCCGTGATCGCACGTGAGAGGGTCGCTTTTGAGCCGGGATCGCGCGGGGAACGAAACTAGATTTTCCTTCGGAGATTTGCGCCGCGAGTGTTATTGGGGTGATCGTGTTGTTCTCCGGGTCCGCGAAGGCCGCGTTAAAATTCATAAATCGCGAGTGCAGTGGTTCCGGGATCCAGAGGGCAGACCAGGACTGACGCTGGCGCAGGACCTTGGCAGAGGACCCAAAATACTAAGTTTACCTTTTAGCATGCTTGTATACATAATTAATACCGCTAACAAATACTGTAGCGTGATTCGGATCACCATGTAAACTACCCATTCATAGAAAGGGACTGGCGTAACTGCCAGACTACTTGATATTTCACTTTATTTAATTACTGTCCGTTTTATAAATTGGGAACACCCACCTACAAGTTTCAGTTACATGTATCTCATCATTTAGGACCAATTATATACTACTATTGGCCGTGTAAATAATCATGTAACTATGTACGTAACTATTTGTGTATTTACTTATCTGCGGAAATCTAAATCTAAAAATCTCATGAAATCCTGACGGGGCGCATTATAGATTACATTCTGATCCGAAGAAACGGCTTACGGGTTGACATGACAGAATTTATCGGAGAGCCTTTGTATGTTTATTTTACCTTGAAATCGCACGATCGCATGGGTAGGAAATCATACTGCGTTTATTGTTACTAATATTTCATTACTAGTACTAACATCCACCCCCCCCCTCCAAACTGAATTTATTCGAGGGTCTCGCTCCCTCGTGTTTAAAGTGACAATAGCGTCGCGGGTGACTGATATTGATGCAGAGGGATTGATTGTCAAGATAGTCTTTCGTCGAGTTTGGAGTGGACTACAATTGCTGAGGAGGGTCTCTGTTCTGGGCGATACATATTACTCACGGGAACTGTTTTAATGCAGTCGTATACGTTAGTTGCAGAGCGCTGAAGGGTTAACATATGCTAGCTGAACAAGTGGCGCTATCGGCACAAAAGACGAAAGAGTCTGCCGATTGAATGCAGTGGCCCCACGCCCTGGCTAAGACGTGAGTGGACGGAACAGACCCCAGAGGAAGGACGCCTCGGCTAACCGTAGGTACCTCTTCGGACTTCTCGAGAGATGAGTCTCTAACATGAATGCCGGGAGATAGTCATTTCAAACCACATAGCGTGGGTATCTTATTGAAAGGACGAGAGGGAGATTTATATCAAAAGGCGTTACTCTGCATGGGCTTACACATTATTAACAATCCTAACGAATTGTTCCTGACTCTATTCGAGATGCATTGTTCGAGGCACCGAGGATCATCCTGCAGATAAATTAAACTATTCTTCTGACACCATTGTCACATGACCTACGTGTTCAGACGCACCCAAGGAGTTAGGGAATTTCCTGAGAATCGTACTGTCATGTCACAATCATCACAATTAGTTACCTTCAGTGGTGGACGAGGCCCCGGATTGGCCATTTTCCTACCGATACTGACTAGCTGTCACAATCATCACAATTAATTACCTTCAGTGGTGGACGCGGCCCGGATTGGCCACTCTCCTACCGATACTGAACAGCAACGTATTGGAGATACAAGGACCTCGGCCATGCATCTTGGATGAGTCATAACAAATGATATTGTTCACTTAGACATTGGCCGAATCAAAATTTTGGATTATCATCATCATCATCTTAAACTTTTGAACGCGTTGGGTGATCAGGGTTCGAAGTTCAGGATCCGACGTCTACTGCGAATATGCGCCAGACGTACGGATTTTGAATTTGGGGTTAGGGGAGTCGAACGTACGCCACAGTCTGGTGTCTGGAGAACTTATCATGTAATCACGGAACATATTTGTCAAGCGAGACAGACACTTGGCATGTCGCATGTTGTTCCACATGTCCATATAATTTGTGAACAGCTAGGCGACGCCACGAAGCGGCCACAGTCACGAGTACGAGTCTACGACAAGGTCGGTGTCCTATGTATAATTTCTTTCTCCCTCTTACATTCTAGCTCTGAATAATGCGTACATATGTATAATTTCTTCCTCACTCTTACATTCTAGCTCTGAATAACGCGTACATAATTAATGCTATACCAGGAGCGCTCGAATATCATACCACTTGACGGGAAGTTTTCCGTTACTTAGTCGTATACCATAAGATAATCGGTATATTTATTTTAAATAATTGCTCTATAGGTATTTGAACGGCTATAATATTTGGATATTTGTAATCTTTAGGTATTTGAAAATTGAAAACGCGGGTTAAAAGAACTAGGAGCATTACGGACATAACATGGGGAATATTCTTAACCGCTAGAACGATCACGTTGGCCAAATTTAGATATTAAGCGAATAGACTAGCATTAAGCGTAAAAATTAGTATTAAGTAAGGTAGAAAGCTAGATCTCCACACTGGCGACCGGGAGAGCTCGCACGTAGGAGAATACCGAATCCATAACAGAGGCGTGTCTTGCGAGCAGGACGCCCGCACAGGGAAATTGAAGATTCCGCATTAAATTAGAAATAGTAATATCAAAATTATATTTAGTTAGACATAGGGAAATACGAAATCATCTCGTTGGCGCCTTGGACCAGGGGTTTTATTAACTATTCTGAATTAATTTTAGAGTAATATAATTATTCAATTTAATTATATATAAATAGGCTTAGAAAAGTTGAAATCACTTCATTGGTGCTCGCAACCAGGAGGCCTAGAGGTTTGTTATTTATAATAAACCTAATAATATTTAAATATAAGACAGAGAAATATCGATTACATTTCAGTGGTGCCTTGGACCAGGAGTTATATTATTTATTATAAATTAATATTATTAGAAAATATTCGGAAACACTACAGGTTTTAGTGATAATTAATAATTTTAATATTTGAGCTTCGGAGACTCCTAGGTTATCTCCGAACCAAATGCTACAAAACATGTCACGACACGTTGAGGAGGAAACTTTTCAGCAATTTGTACTACCAGTTCTTATAGACGGGTGTGAAACATGGACTCTCGCGGATACCACGATGACAATCCCCAGCGTGGGGATTGGATACGTAGCCAAAATTGAATATGTAAAACATCGTATGGCAAAGCTGAAACGGCAGTGGACGGGACATCTGAGAGAATAACATTAGAATCCAAGTCGATTGATCTCCCCCATGATCGAGGATTGTAATTTCCATAAACTCCCGTCCTCTTGACTAGGCTCCTCCACTCTTCTCAGCATCTTGCATATCTTAGGGCTCTCACCAGAGAAGTGTCTGTTGTCTTTTTCACTTAGTCGGCCAACTTCCTCTCCGTTCCTCGACGTCACCCACCACAACAAACTCCTCCAAGATGTCTTCTTTCCTCGCACGATCCTCAAAAAATTAATGATTCGTTTTAGACAAATTGTTAAGAGTCTGTCGTTGATGTTTAGCTCCTGCAGAACGGAGACATTCGAGCATTTCGACCCCCACGGTATGCGCAACGTGTGTCTCCAACACCACTTCTCAAAGACGTCAAGAAAAGGATTACTGAGTGGAGACCGAAAGGCTAAAAATTCACTGGATATGCAAATAATGGACCTGCGATACCAGCAACAGAGAAACTTGGAAAGAGAAGGAGAAGGCACAGGTCCATCCTGAGCTGGAAGCAAAGGTATCCAGGATAATAATGAAAAATCTATAATGCAAATTAAATTAATCAATTGGAAAAATATATAATACATAGATGACAGGTGCCCAAAAGGATCCATCCTTTCCCGGAGCCGTTTTATCAGTTTGAACGCGTGCATCACCTTTCGACGCTCCTATGTGTAATCTTTATTATCAAAAGGAAAAATATATAAACAAATCACATATAAAAGTACACAAAAGGAGACAGTATAGTAAGAAAGCAGGAAATCAATTAATAACAGTGAGAAAAAGAAAATGCTAATTTACATCAAGAAACATGGAACAGTCATTGTATGTATGTAATACATTATTTATTCAATTATACTGCATAAATAAGCATAGGGTTGGCCTTGTAAAGAAAATGCACTCCCTGAGCGGGAGAAAGGGGAAAGAGAACAAAGATATACATACATAGAAAACTATCCTATCCTATTTTAAAATGAAGTAGTAGATGTATCAATTGGAAATATTACAGGACATAAGTTAAAAATTTGTCGATAATGTATTCGATTACTAAAGCGAAATCGGAGAACGCGCTTCCTGTGTGTTCTTTAAACTTTTGTACGTATAACTACCGTCACTTCACTCTTCTAACGCTTATTAATTAATCGTACTTTAATCCCATTTATACATTATAATCATTTTCGCAAGTGTTAACATTGAATTTGTGGTGGAGAGGAATCAACAAATGAAGCAGCATCCGACAGACGAAAAGCAAGTACCTTCTTTTCTTCCTTATATATAAGTTATCATAAATTGTTATCCGTACAAATGTGTTCTCTTTAATGAAAACTCTATAATTGAATCTCAATTACACATAATTTTGACTTAAATAATTACCACTAAGAATTTATAAATACCGATCAAATATTACCATAAAATAGTGCGTAATAAACGTATTACTATCTGTTCATAATAATTTTTATATTATACGGTTGTACTTACGTAAGTATGCATTTATCTTTGTACCAACGCGTAATGTCAACTGTCAACTCTGTGCAATAAATAATATAGTGTTTATGATGATCAGCCAGGAAATCCCATGACCAATGCGGTATTTCCCGCGGCGCGATCGGACCGTGTATCGCAATTTCTCCTTTTTTTTGTGTGACACTTTCTAGAGGGTGTGCCGAACAAAACAATGCTTCGCGAGCCGATGCGGGCCGTGTCCAAATCGGCTTTTAAATTATTATTTCACGAGAGTGGGTAATTCCGCGCTGCGCCTGTTGAAGTAATTATACAAACTGAAGGCGATGCGTACGCAGACAGGCATCTGTTACTTTCTCGACAATCTCCTAATCTAATTATTCTAACGACGTAACAATAATTTGGCCCCAATTTCAAGCTAGATGGTTGAGAAGTTTTTATTTTAAATTCTTACCTTTGTTTTATTAACCACTTAACGGATTAAAATACATCTACCGGTTTCGAAAAATATTATTTTCTTCTTCAGGATGTCATTAACTAATCAAAAACATACGTAATTATTTCTTTATCAGAATCTATTTTTAAAAACAATAATTAACTACTTAAAAAATAAATTTAGTACCTAACTTAAATTGTTACTTGGTACAAAATTACTAGATTTCTAGAATTGGACCTGTGGTTAAATTTAGTTGGTTGTTCATAATTTTTTGATTAGTTCTACATGCTTTATTTATCTCCAACGATTCCAAATTACTTAATTTATGACCAATATCGTTTACATGTAAAATAGATACGCCCAAATTTTTATCAAACCCATAACCATTTTCTAACAAATGATTAGAAAATTCTGAAAACCCACTATTATTCAAACATCTCAAATGCTCTTTTACTCTTATATTAAAGTTTCGACCTGTTTTACCAATATAAAATGCAGCACAATCCTTACAACTAAGTTCATAGGCATCAGAATTGTTAAATTTATCATCTTTCTGTCTTTAGAATTTATAAGTAAATTTCCTAAATTATTATTTGTATAAAATTCCGGTCTAATGTTTCGTGGTTGGTAATTAGATGTTCGCTATGATAATAGAACTATCTAGTCAAATATTTGGTCATTAAACGAATATCTTTCCCATATAGCAAACGAGTACCTTTCATTATTAACTTTCATCGTTGGCATCATATTTATCTCCTTATCCCAGGAGGGTCGTGGGCCCGAAGACTCCACGAGGTGCTTCCATCTTCACTTCGAGGATCTCTACAATATTCAGACAAAGAGTTCTCGGGTAGGTACTTTTAACACGTTGCTAGAAGAAATATGCACAGCCTGGAAAAACTATAAATCACATACGGCAAAGGACGAAGAATGAGAAGTCGACCTCCAACAAAATGGGCAGACCAAGTCCTATAAATGACTGGAATTTCGCTACACGTCACATTAAATCGACAAGCAGTTGGCACTGAAGATATAGACTTAACAACTAGAGATGGTTAAACCGTATTGTGGCTGTAATTATATTTGATCGTAACGATGACCGGTAACAATCACAGATACACTAAAAACTCAACATCCAACAGTTAAATACAGTAATCACAATCATGAACGGTATACCATGGATATTAACAACCAGTGGCGTGCAGCAAGTATTGACTTAGGGTATGCTATTACAATGATATTATATAATATACTATATGCTACATTGTACTTTCGATTAAGCAACGTCTTTAGGCAAAATGAATCCATCATAATAAAAATGTATTATCCTCGAACGCAAAGAACAATTAGTTTAGTACGATAGTGAAATTTTCTAATTAGTAAATTAAGAAGTAGATGCTTCGATAAGCTGTAAGCCAAGTTCAAAACCTTTCAAATGTCATTCTGTTAGGAAACAGCATAAGCGAGGACTTTGTACAACATGGATCAGCTGATCTATTTCTGACTCTGCCGAGTTGAATTTTCAATTAAGTAGGTAGCAATTATATGGCTTGAATAGAACGATAGATTAAAATAGTGGCTAGCAATTGTAGTAGCAAAATATGAAGAATAACGCAGTAGAGGACTACAGAGCTACGGTGGCGTCGCGCGGTAGTAACTAATGATTTTACTGATTCACGGTGGGCGCTAGCGAAATTATTGCATATAGATTATTTAATTTGTGTGTTTCCCAGAATTTTTAGTAATGCACAGCTTTTTTGGTTGTATGCAGTGCACGCCCCTATTAACAACATAATATTATATATATATATATATATATATATATATATATATATAAAAGTTTTGAATGTGATTTATTTTGCAGAATTATTTCATCACGTCAATGAAATGGAATGTGTTATCGATTTTGTTTTGCGTATGAGTAGAATATAGTTATGTATGTGGTTTGATAAAAAGAGTTACAGATATGCCTACAATTCGAACGGCGCATACGTGCCGATAAACACGTGCGTACAAAACAAAGGAACAAACTAAAAAAACCGAATGAAAGGGTTTTTTCCAGAAACTTTAAAATTTTACATGCGGTTATACGGGGTTATTTTCCATATTGTGTAATAAATTCTTCGACTGCATCTATCATTAGTAAGTAACTAACAAATAGTTTTATACTGACGACGTAACTGGTGACGTTAATTACGAGCAGTGGCGTGCAGTAGTAGGTTATACTGTTTGTTACCAATGATATTATACAATCATATATAATATATGTAATGCAATATATGTACTTTCGTTTAACCAACGTCTGTAGACAAAATAAATCCATCGTTTATACGACCCTACCATGTATTTATTTATAATTTTAGAGTACTATTAATAGTGTTTTTAAAGTTAAAATTTTGAAGTAAAATAATACCTTCTTTACCCATATAAAAAATGTATAGACATTTTTAAGAACACTTTCTATGACTCGACATGTTCTTCCAATTACTTTTTGTTTTTCCCAAATCAAAAACCAATCCATGCACCAAATTTAAAGAACTACCATGAAATCAACACGTTAAAAACAGTAAGATAGTAATATTCGCGAATTGATAAAAGATGAAGTAGACATTTCAATGATTTCCACGCAGTTGTAAGCCTTTCTAATATTATTTTGTTAAAAAATAGCATTGGTAACGACTCCATATAAAACGGACCAACCGAAAGGAATTGTCAATTCAGTAAATAGCCATTTATATGACTTGAGTAATTTACTAGCTTAAAGACAAGAGAGTAATGTGAATAGCTCGATGCGGCGAATACAACGGAGCGCCATGGGTACAGCGGTGAGTTGTCGTGGTAGTTTTTAGAACTAAGCAATTTACTTACTATACTGGTACACATATGGCGCCAATTGTTAAATAATGTTTTTTTTTATGTTAATTTAATTATTTAATTTATATTTGCTCCCCAGAATTTTTAGTAATGCACATCTTTTTTGCTTGTATGCACTGCACGCCCCTGGTTACGAGTTATGACTAATTGTAAATTTCAGAATTAAATTTACGTTTTTCTATTAATGCGGTAGCAAATTATTTTATAATTATAAATAATATAATATCATATTAAGATAAGGAAAGATGAAAATTCCCTACTGGTCTTTGTACGTATGTTACTAAGAAGGATATGTATGTACATATGTGGATATAAGACACTTGTCTTTTTTATTCTACTCGTTAAATTTACTTGAAACGCGTTTCGCCTTGCAAGGGCATTATCAATCTAACAATTTAACTCTACAACTTGTATTTTTAACTATAACGGCGGACAGTTATACAATTTTATTAACATGAGCATACCATTATTCATTGGAATTCTGAGGATATCCATACACTTTGAATGCTTATAATTATTTTAAGTAACCATTCAGTTTCAACTCTAATGGTATTTTAATGTCATAGGTAATTTGTATAAAAGGACAGCTTCATATATAACTTTATAATCTAAAAAGACATTACGGCACAAATAAATTCCGGAACAAAAATGTCTCTCTTGCCGTATGAATAATGTTGTCCCTTTTCACCTCGTGTAAATAAAATTGTATAGCTGTCTCTTATAGTTATAAATACAAGTTGTTGAGTTAAATTGTTAGATTGATAATGTCCTTGCAAGGCAAAACGAGTCTTAAGTAAATTAAACGAGTATTTTATTTCCACGTATGTAATTATGGAGTTCTACAAACTTATCTCAGAAACAGTAGTGTTTACAGTACAACCACGAATTAGACGCAGAATTTGGTGAACCCAATAGCGACTAGTATTGAAAGTATTTATCTGCAAAACATATCGGCTTCAGGAGTATTGGAAGCAAGCCATTGTGGCCGGATGGCATTTACCCAGGACTCGGTATCGTGAACTGCGAAATAACAGCAGAATACAGATCAGAGTGACGAAACCATCATTAGGGGACCAGGGCCTACATTTTTTTATTATACGTATTTTTTAATTAAAACTAGACCCACAAAACGTCTTGATAGAAGTTTGTCTACAGGTACATTTATATCCATTTTGTTACATTTAATATAATCAAAAACATAACAACTAATCAGTCACAGTTTAAACAATTAATTTCCTTCTTAAAGGTTATTATCGATAAGCCATTTTTTTATGATTTCTTCCAAATTGGAAGAAAGCGTACTCTTTTGTAAAAACCCAGGTAGTTATTTTTTATCGTGGGAACGACAAATTCTATTGTCCTCGATTTTGGGAATTGTTAAATACAGGTTAGCTACGACTCTTGTATTTTTTCCATGTGAAGCCACCCTATTTAGAGCATCGTTGTTATAATTGTATTTTATTAAAAGCAACAGTGACAGCCCGTGTACAGGAAGAACGTTTACGGAAGAACATAACAATTTTAGATTATGCCTCTATTTAAATATTTATAAAAATTAATGTACTGAATGTTTGCCTATCTATACCTTATACTATTCTACACCCTGACTGATCTAAACTTAATTTTGCGCATTTACACTTTAGGCCCCGCGTAAAACTTATCCATCCCACTCCATCTCCATGTATTATTAGATTAAATTCCATTCCATCCGTTTTACTCAGTTTCATTTTAGTACACTAATTTTCACCCCTCCATGCCTGGACCATATTTTGTATAACTCTGTATCCCGAACGTGTTTAGTTATTAATATGTGTATTTATGTAGTATTTGTATTCGTTCTGTGTAGAAAAACATATCATTTTTGCGGGTAACGCAATAAGAAAACAGGTAAGCACATTTTAATTTTTTTTAAATATTAATGATTGTTACAAGAAATGCCTGGGTACTAAAACAAATTAAAAATAAAATACTGACTAAAAATTGAACAGCTGGAAAGACAGTCAAAAAAGATTCTCGCCGTGGATCTACTCTATGATCTGGACATAATCATTCTCAATCAGAGAGTGATTTCTTGCCATGACGCGCCGTGGACGCGAACTAGCTAAATACCCATAAAGTAAAATAAATAAAATGTTGACAGAAGAATGCCTTATGTCTTTATTTATTACAATAAAGGCAATGAACAATATGCGAATTGTTTACCATTTCCTACCGGCTCAGATTATATCTCCTATTTTATGATAGGTATTAAAATTTTCTTACCGTACGCTTTATTTGACATACTGAACAATAGACATGCAATATGTTTGCAATATTGCTTTCATATGTCTAATATAAAATAGAGTCTAAAGGTGCGTGTCCTCGGAGAGATAAATAACAATGGAGAGTCAATGATGAGATGCTTTAAACAACTATTTTTTCTTTGAATATTGGAAATGATCCAAAATAAATTGTTTTCAATTTCTCAGAGAGGCAACCTTCTATTTTTCTGATCCCGTAAAGACGGTGATAACCTGAAGAAGCTGCTGGTGACTGGAAAACCAGGTGGATAAGAATCTTCAAGGACATCAGCGTGTCACGGCACGTGTGTTGGGCGAGTAAAAAGAAATAGCAATCCATGTAGCTGAAATGAGCTGGTGAAATTGGTACAAGATTGGACAAAATTCTAAATATTTAAATCCATGGTTCTCGGAGTTACTTTAGTCTGTATCAAAGTTTTTACTTTATTAATTTTATTTATTTATACTCTATTTGTCTCCTTTTTGATTTTTCTGATTTTTACCATTTTATTTAATTTGTTACCTCACTTACAACTTATAATCTAGCTTATTAAACCTAATGGCTACCTATCTCAGACCAGGTACTTTATATGTACCTAGCGAGGTAGGAAGCGACCAATAGACTTGCATGTAAATTGAATGTAGTATTAATACTTGTACTTTCTAGTGTATCGGTTACTTTAAGAATTTTTATATTGGTGCAAGTTTTAAAGGAAGGAAGGAAAAACGTAGAAAAATGAAAGAGTCGTCCATATTCCTGAAAAAATAAAAGATACAAACAGGGGAAGATCACAGGTTTCATAAAACCTTGATCATCGAGACAAAGACAAAGAATAAAGTGGAGCAGCGTGACTAGAGTAGCCGACCCCGGATGAACGGGATAAAGCGAGGACAAAGAAGAAGAGAACCCGAAAAGGTTAAAAAGTTATTTAACTTCAGATAACCGGAAGACACTTTGAATGAGCTGGACGCCGACCTACCCAAATAAATCAATCAATTTTCATATTTCTTAATTGTTTTATTGCTGTTTTTCACTTGCATTAAGCTAGCACCTGGTCCAAATGAATATTTAAATTAATGAAGTCGAATATATACTAGACATATGTATACCGAGATAAAGTTATCGCCTTGCTCGCACTTATAAGGTTGTAAATCACCCGGTACAAGTAGCACCCACCTGTGAGTTTTCTGTGATTGTTGCGAGCAAAGTCAAGTTTAACGGCCATTGTTAATATTGACAGAAACATTAATAATAGTTCGTATAAATCCAATTTCATCTATCTTTTGGTGTACAGATTTAAATTATATTACATTAAAGAAACTAAGTAACTAAAAAGGAGATAAACCAGAAAAATTTAATTAAAAATTTAAAAAAATTTAAAAATAATGAAACTGAATCTGAAAAGAATAAATGGAAATGAAAAAAATTTTTTTTTTTGCTTTATAACGATTTTTTATTTGATGCAATGATCCGATAGTCTCTAATCTAAACCGCTAATTTTTTTGCGTATTTTCATAAAACAAGTGAGATATGAGTTTTTAAAATTTATTTATTCATATCTCGCCGTGGTAGATTTAAAAAATTATTAGTACGTATTAACGCTGGAAAAAGTGTCAACACTTACAAAATTATGGATAGCTGTTAAATCATACTTAACATGAGTCCCAAAGTCTCAAATTGTAAAAAAAAGATTTACTACCATGTAAATTGTTTGATAATAATAATATGTATGTTAATTCCAGCGTGGTCGTGTTGTATGTGCAAGACCCGATTTGCCATATAAATAAAATATACAATACAATACATACAAGTTAAAAAATAATATCTATGTAAAAAAAAAAAATATATATAAATAAATAGAAGAACGTGAAATATACACATATACACAAATAAGATAAAATTAATAAATTTCATTTACGCCTATTATCGTATCTGTAGCTACTCTGCAGTCAGAGAGCCAGATTTCCATGATAACATTTTTAAATGGCACACGGCCTTCGATAAACATTATAGATGCGCTACAATAATGCGCCAACCCGGACAGCATTCTGTATGAGTTGTTATATTGAATTTGTAGACGGTTGTATGCCACTTGCTTGAAGTTCGACCAGAGCTCACTGGTATACATGCTGGTGGAGAATAATGAACGGTTTAAAAATAATGCTCTTCACCTCCTAAAAAATAGTTAATGTAAAGTATAAATAAATATGACTACTATTGTTGCATATAACGGGTTTATCTGGTTTTACGTTAATACTACTCTTCAATGGATTAAATTGTTTTATATAATATTTAAGTTTAAGACATACTCCTTCATCTATAACATTTATATTTTATAAATCAACGTTGTTATTATTATGATTCCGAGCCCGCCTAGGTCCCGAACGGCTGCCCAGCAGACGCGGTCGCTTCATACATACTTTGGATGCTCCGTATCCCTCGTATTCTAGAGTCAAAATGCTTTGGAATTTTTGTTTCTCGCCAACAACACTGCTGCAAATAATAATGAGTCGAAATACAATACATATACATTCTCAACATTCGAACATTTATGAATCGCTTAAATACACAAATACTAGGTATAATGGATTCTATTATTCGTTCCGCATCCACAAAGTTTGAAAGTATTCGACTTTCAAAAAACATTACTGCATTCAACGTAAAAAAAAACGATTTTTTATTACTTACATGTATAATTCACAGAATAGCAGACATATTACAAAGCGAGCTGATTAAAGAATCGACCTCTTGTTCTTGGGCAAGTTTATTTGGAGTGGGTTTGTATATTTAATAGTAGGTATAAACTTATTACCGACCGCCACTGTTGCCCAGGCGGTAGCTACGCCACTGCTTCTCTCAAATATAATGATACATATAGTCAATTCGGAGACTAGCCACTTCTCCGACAGTTGTGATTATATCACGGGATCGGGCTTTTACGGTATCATTTACGTTTTAATGCTATAGAACAATGTAATGAATTAAAAGGTGTGCAATAATTGGACACCTGGAAGAAGCTGCTAAAAGATATATTCGGCTCATTACCAGATGAATCACCGTCGCACAATAGCGCGGGTCATAAACTCGAATTCCACCGGACCATAAACCTTGTCAATAGATGTTTATTTTAATTTAAAAATGTCTGTGCACGCGTTACGTCATCCAGCTGCTGCGCCAGGGATGCTCCGAGCGCGGATTCTGTATGGGTTACATCACTTGAACATTAACCATCACATTTTTGGAATTCCAGCGAAAGGCAACGACTGTAATTTCAAGTCAATACACAGCATCATTAATTATTTATTCTTATTCCGTTCAGCAGAGGTGAGCATTATATATTGATACACACACGATACACGAATATCTCTTAGCAGAATGCAAATAGGACTAACTTGATGGCCTAAACACCCGACTACTAGAACACGGGCGAGTATCGTAACAGCGAGCACATTTAAAATGGTTTAAAGGAAATACAAAACCTAAAAAAAACGTCCTTCTAGGAATGAATATTATTTGACCAAAAGCGAAACACACCGAAAATCGTATTCTTCCTGGGAAAGATATTTTTTGGAAACGTTTAATACAATTTAACCATTTTCTTCAAACTACCGGGATAGCAATCAAATATTTTTTTCATTCTAATTAAATGTATTAATTAGAAAGATATACATATAAAATAAATTCCTTCGAAAAATATTGTTGTTGCACTACCGGAATTCGAACCTGGATCTCTTTCCAAACCAGAGAAGATGCATTATCCAACTATGCTACAGCGACAGTACATTTGACGACAAATTTTCGCACCCATATATTACACTTTTTCAAATGAATACATCTATCGTTCCATTTTTTGAAAGCCATCTACTTTGTTTTTACGGAATCTCAAATACCTTTGAGTAAATCGATAGCAGACGCCAGAATTAACAATTCAATTCAAATTGATTTAATATGTATATCTTTCTAATTAAAACATTTAATTAGTATTTAAAATATCACTGACCTATGTTCTGAATAATTACAACTTCACAAGAAGAATGCATTCTCCTTAATAAAATATTTTTTCGATAGATTATTTTTTTGTATATCTTTCTAAGTTATATTACAATATTATTATTAATTTTAAAAAAAATATTTTTATTAAATTAATTAGATACACAATAAACACGAGTGACTGTCAAAACTGTCAGCAGGAATTAGGGGAATGTTTTTATACCTTTTTTTTCAGGTCTAATATTGACGGAGTTACGAATTTTTTAAGTTTTGAAACAGCTGCCATTTTGAAACATAATGGCGGATCAGGCTGATTAACAAATTTAGCAGAGATATTTACTAGGTCACTTTTCCAAAAATATTTTATTGAAATCTAATAAGAACTGCAGGAGTTATCATGCCCACAAAATCCGTTTTATCCCGCATATAATTGAAGATTGTTCATGCGACGAACATTCCGGAAGTTGCGTCATGAGACCCTCCTTTTCTGTCGAAATGTACCTAAATATATAGGTTTTGGGTCGACCGCAAAATTCAATATAAAAAGTATTTTGCAGGTGGTAGATAATACATAATATGTACCTACATGTAAATTGTTTGTAACTAATTTCTTTAAAATATTTATGTTAAATATAAAAGTACTTTCCAGTAATAAATACTATAGGAAGAAATGATAATTTAATATTACATTTCAGTAATTTATTTTGTCATGTATTATGTTTATATTTTAGTATTAATAATCTTTCTCTTTTCTCTTTATTATTAAGATTATATATAATACATATCAAATAAGATTAGTTTAACCTCTGCGTCTGCATAAATAAAAGGGAAACATATTTTTAATATAATATTTTATTTATTAATAATTCAATAATGTAATATTTCACATATATAATTCTTCTTCTTCTTATTTTATTAATTATCAAAATTATATTATTATAAGATAATTTGGCACAGAAACCAAAGGTGAAAATAAAACGCGACTACGATAAGATTCAAAATATTGCAAAATTTTTTAATTATCTATTTCTAATGTCCCACGTACACGAATTTTTAAAGGATTTTTGACTGAAAATACGAATTTTGCTCCCATCAAATTCTTTGGAGATAACGTAGCAATTAAAACAATTTGCTAATAGTAGCAATTAAAACGGAATAAATGTTTGTAATTTAATGCCTATTATTAATGTTAATGTTTAATGACACCGCGCAGTTGGGTTTTACGGTGGTTTTAGGTGACGTTTATGCACGCGTGTCAAATCTCGTTGTCAGATCGATTGTCATGTACACTGGTTTGAGTTTTTTCCAATCTCAGCACGTGTACACGGTAATGAGACGTTTCTAGACTAAATCATTGTGATTATCTCACTGTCTTCTTCCGTTTAACGCCCTATCGCAGTTTACATTTTGTTTTACTAAGAAAGCTTTTAAAAAATAATTTCTATTTTTAAAATACCCACATTCTCAAATCATCTAAGAAGCTTTAACCGTGTTTCAATGCGGCGATACTTTATTTTCTCAGATCTTCTATTTACATTTTGCTTCTCATATTTCTGGATACTCCATTAGGCTTCCTCAAAACAGAAAATGTATCTCTTCTGACCTTCGATCACCTCCGCATTGCTCGGATGGTATTTCAGTTAATTTGTATTTCAAATTCAAATCACACGAATTAAACGTCCGAGACATTCTAACACATTTTAAAATGGAATTGTTATTATGCAAGAAAGGCCGCAAAATGTCTTCAGCGAGGACCGTAAACATGGAAACTAGACAAACATTGGAGCTCACACCGAGTGGGGAGAGCATCGATTAATGATAATTATATTTCGTATACCGCACCACCTATAAATCATCGAATAAATGTATACAGCGGATAAGCTACTCACCACTTTATTCAGAGGTGGTGAAACTGACTTATTGTAGTATTTATACATATATAGTTTTATATCACTTATACATCATTTTAATATTTGAGTCGTTTATTTCCAAACCTCATATCGAATTTTTAACAAAACCCACAAATTACGAAAAAACTTTAAAAATTTCATTTGTATCTAAATGCTTCATTAGATATTTTGAAGGTATGGTATATGAATCAATGCTATAGGAAATACAAAAAAAGACAAATATGTTGTCGATTTTGAGAAAAAACGGAATTTATAATTATTAAAGAGAAATTTGTCACTCCATACCATTTATAGAGGTATTTGAAACTCAACACGCGTATTTGAAAGGTGTTTATCACTCACATTAATTAAACTTCTTTGGTACAAGCCAATGATATACCACCAAAAACTATTAGTCAGTTCCATTATTGAGCATTGGAAGTTAAGTTCTCAATTATAGTGGGTTTTGATACGAAACTTTGAATGTGCTGATAAACTGACCAAGGAGGTTACTCTTTCCGGAGTTTTCCCTCATCGATTCCATATCCCGATGCATGACAGACTTAATATGGTAAAAAAAAAGTACGAATTCTATTTGGACTGCACAATGGAATCCAAATAATCAAAAGGGTAATAATCGGCTTAAATTAATTCAAAGATCCCCGCACCCCCTGGTTCTCCAAAAGGTAAGTCTCCAAAATAACAATATAAAACATCTCTAGAATGAAAATTGGGCATTGCCAGGTAGCCTCGCATTTGTTCAGATTGAACGTAATAGAGATGTGTGAGTGTGGTGCCGAGGAGGAAACCTTTTGATTATCTTTTTTTACCTGTCTATTACGGATCACAGGTTTTTTTTTACAGTAATCTCGTCAATGGTAATTTTCAACTTCCGGTTAGCTTATGTCATCTTCTTCCCCTTAACTCGCCACGTTTAATCCACACAATAGCAAATTTTTTGAACGACATAATATAATATTTCTTATTCTGTAATATTATTGTACTTTTTTCTATAAAATAATGTTTTAACTTGATTAATGGCACAACTTGAAGGGTGGATTGCCTATTTAAAAGAAGAAGATACGAAACCTAATCTTGTTTTTGTTTTTTTCTATTACTTGTATTATTATTTGTGGTAAAGTATTTGAACCAATGGCAAATATGTTTTCCCTAGTAAAACTGCATTAAAATATTCCATTTTTAATATTTGGATTATAGAGGGGTTTATAAGTAAACGACTCATTTATGTATGTGGTGTGAGAGAGCATTAATTAAAAAATTTCATTCTCCAGCTTGTGTATATTCCATCCTATCCCATCCTAGCACATCAAATTTTTTTGCGTAATTTTGTTGTCTCGAATATAGCCATGACATACATAACGCCGTCTCAGATGTATCTATGACGTATATAACATCATCTGAGATGTATCTATGACGCATATAACGTCGCCTGTGATGTATCCATGACGTATATAACATCGATTGAGATGTACCCTTGACGTATATAACATCGCCTGAGATTAGCTATAATATAAAACTACCCTTGCAACAACACGGTTTTGGACAGATCTGAGTTATAAATGCCACAACGTTGTATATCATCTTGGGAATCGAATGATATATTAAACAATCACGTAAAATAAATAAATATACTATTTAGCATAATTTTTTAATGAGCGTCTCTGAAATATCACTGCATATCATCCAAGAAAGTCGATGCTCCATCTATCTAACAATAATTTGTAAAAACCGATATACAGTGTTGTTACATATGTTATGTAACATTTTCATTCGAAAGCCAATAACCATAGCCATAGCAATAATATGCCATATGTTCATTTAGTATTTTAATATCTGCCTCACTGGGCTTCGTCCGTGCTGAGGCATCTGATGTACTCACATAACGTCGTCTCAGATTTAACCATGATGTACTTATTCAGGGTAAACATTATGTTCCAGGCCGATGATGTTTTTGAAAACCTCGAAAATAAAATACATTTTTCTAATTTGATTTTTATTTATCGATAACATGGTTTATTACAATTATGTTTGAAATGTGATATTGGCCAAGTGGCCACCTTTGGCAGCGGCACAAATACGTGCTCTTTTAACCATATTTTTCATAACATTCTTGCACACTTGGCGTGTTATTTCTGTAATTTCATTTCGAATATTATCCTGTAGCATCAGAATTATTGTTGGGTTATTGGCGTAGAAGCAGTTTAATCTGGTGATCGAGGTGACCAGTCGATATCATCACTTTCTAACATAATGCAGCCGGGAAAAATTACTTACAAAATTTCAAGTGTAGCTCGGGCCGTGTGTGAGGTGGCACCGTCTTGTTGAAACCTCATGTGTTGCAGGCCCAATCGACTCAACTCGACCACCGAGAAGTTTTCCAACATGTGACGATAGCGATCACCATAAATGGTTACATCATTACCATTATTATTTAGATAAAATATTTTTTGACTTCAACACATTTTTGAGGCATTAGATGCTCTAGAATAAATTGTAATCAACTACACTCTATGACTAATTTAAATAGAAACTTACAAATATTTACCAAACTCAAATGCCAGCCAAACAAAGTCGACCTGGAACATAATATTCACCCTGCTGTAGGCCAATAATTTTAAAGACTATATTTAAATCGTTTAGCATTTCCTGAAGATTTCTTTTGTTTCGCTGCGTTGGTGAAACCTCCCCGAGAATTTAAGTTGTTAACTACTAAAAGCACTTGCAGTCTTGGCGTGGATGCCTCATCTGCTGAGAACGTTGCCCAGAGCCTTGACAAGGTCAGCGGCTGGTCACTGAGGAAATGAGAGTGAGACCGAAGATAGCACGCGAGGTGCAATCAATACGATAATCACCTAATATAATTTCAATACTTAATATTTCAAACAAAAAATTTCAGATGTTCTCTAACAATTTAACAAACATATTTTTGACTAGCGGAAAATTTGGTTTTGTCATTTATATTTATGGCATGGGGAGGGTCAGATGTCTGGGAAAGTGGGGTGGGTTAACTATATTTTCCTCAGAAACTTAGAGTGCAACTGAACTAAATTTGAATGGTGTACAATAAAATATATTTTTTTATCGGATGATAGAGGGAGCAGAGAAGGGATAAGGTACCTCTATTTTACGCAGCATCATAAAGAGTAATTATACAAAATTTGAAATGGATAGCATTCAATTTAAATCATTGGGAAGGAGTGGGCTGGTCAGGGAACGTGCCTATTTTTTGTGCAGGATACTAACTTCTATTAAAAATGTCAGTTTAGATCAGTCAAAGGGTGTAGAATTTTATAAAGAACAGACAGACAAACATTAAGTTTTATATATGTAGCGCCTAATTCCAAAACCCCCTAAAACGGTTGGAGTTAAATATGCAGTTTTGCAGATTTTTTTTTCACATATTGCATGTTCAAAATCAGGGTTAGTTCCAAAATACTCCAAAGCAGACAGAGTATAAGTAGCTAATCACAACGCTTGTTGATGACACCTGATCTAAAATCCAGTCTGGCTGCCAGAATGACATATCAGAAAAAAAATCACATTTCAGAATTATCTGTAAAAAATACTGTTGTAAAAAACAAACATTTTGTACATTTGCTTTAAAAATATAGGTTTTAATCCATAACTCAAAAAGACAAAATCTTTTTAGAGGGTTTTGGAATTAGGCGCTACATATATACGTATTGATTTGGAATATATGCCCTCGCAGACTTTGTTGTGAAACTATTAAACCGTAAAAGTCTCATACATACATACTATATTCATAGTTCGGTGAGAATTTTTGAATATATAGACAAGCTCGACTGAAGATATCTCAGTTTGCTGCAATACTCGCCGTGTGGCAGTCCGCCGGATTGCGCCCCTCGGATCCAGTGCCTCCGCGGAGGGTCATCAGGTATGACTGTGGCGGCTCCACTTTGCGACCAGAATTTGCATCGCGAGGCGCCGTTGAACATAATTTATTTGCATTTTCTAAATTCTTTCAAGTCGAACGGTGTGACCGTACAATACGCCTCTCGCGTAAACAAACGCCGATTATCCGCGCGCTCTTCAAAAATTAACATATTATACATACGTTGAGAGCTTTCCGTGCCTTCTACATTTTAACATCGATTGACCCAGGTTCCCACTCACGATGCCGCGAAGATCTACTCTAACAGCAGGACGAATTCAATCTATTAAGAAAAAGTATTTCAAGCAATGGTTTAGTCTATTCCAGAGTTAGGTAATCTCTCAAGATAAAATAGACAAATAATAAAATAGCTAATTGAGATTAATTGTTTAATATATCGATTTTATTTCACTGTTATATATAACTGATGAACCTGTCTCTTTTTATTAGAGACTTTAGTCTAGTTAAGGGGTCAGTGAACATCTCTCGCTATTATTATATCAGAAAGGCTAAATAATTAAAATGCACAAGTTTTTGAAGCGCCATGTATATTTTACAATGAATTGGTGCTAAGTTCGTATCGTTTTTATCAAATTTATAGAAGAAAGTTGAGTAGAAAAATACATAAATTAATCAATAATTCACATGTTTACGATTGAGTCGCAGTGTTCTGGTAATTATTCGATTCCACGTCTGAAGAAATTCTGCGGTTTGAAGATGAAGAAGTCGTCAAGCCAATTTTGAAGAGCAGCGTCTGTATTAAATGCGATTATTTAGAGATTGTTGAATATAGAGCGGAAAAGATGAACCTCAAATGCAACAAGATCAGGAGAATAGGGCGGATGTGGAATTATCTCCCAACCGAGTTTTAAATAGCCGCTTTTGTAACGTTAGTTAAGGCGACAGCGAACATATCTTACATTATAAATTATCAATAAAATAGATATTTTTAAATGTTTGTTTTATTATATACAAACTAAAAGAAATAGGGACCAATGATAGCACAGTAACTCAGCATTGGTGTATCAATTGAGAATTTTCGGTGCCCCAATAATAGCTGTTTTGTTTATTAACAAAACCCGCCAAGTCGAAATGAGCTTCGTCGCTCATGATGATTTTTTTTCCAAAAGCCGAACGATTATTTAAATAAAATGTTTTAATAATTTTAACATATTGTTGAGACGTTAAATACTCAGTGATAAATTGTAATTAACTACTCTCTATGTCTATTTAATGCAAACTGACAAATATTTACCAAACCAAAATGGCGGCCAAACAAAATCGGCCTGGAACATAATATTCACATTAATATTATTAATAATAATATTGAAATTAATAATAATAACGTTAGCAACATGCGAACGACGATTATTGTGCTTATAAATCACTTGATGTCGTCTTCCCAGTCGTTTTTCCTTAATTGCAGCTTCAAGGTGACAGAGCTGTTAGCAATAATCTCAGAAGTGACGATTACATATAATGTAGTTGTATTCAATTCTGCCTTAACTCCTTGGTTAAACTGAACAACATGTAGGAAATCTTCATTCTTTTGTACTCGTCAAATCAATTTTTCAGCCAACAATTAAAATAAACTTTCTAAAAATTGAAATTCAAGACGTATTCATAATGAAACAATATTTCGGCAATATAACGACATTGTGATATGTCAAAAAATCTTTACAAATCTCTCTTGACTTGGAAAATAAAAACGCTACGAACTTATGCATACATCAAATATAAGTATATTTTTTTACCAACCATAATACATTTATTTATTAGGTTCACTTTTTACACGTTATTAGAATGCAAAATTACCCAAAACAATATTTTGTTCAAGGATACAAAATCACTTACTCGAAGTAAGGGACGGAGGGCAATAAACATCTGTATTGTTAGATGCACGATGTGGCGTGGGAATGGCAATAAAAAATCTGGCGTACGTGACCGTAGTCACGTCGGCAAATGCACCATAAGGGATGCATCACCCTCATGCGTCAGTCTTTCTCCCAATCCCAGCCGGGAGAGATCGCTCCATAAACACGATCTAGTTTTCAATTAGAAAACAAAATCAATTTCGTCTCTGATATAATAAGCAAGCGTTTTAATTTGTGATTCCGGGGAAAATGTAAATTGTGCGCCTCGAGTTTAAGCTTAGACTGTGATTCTCTGTGTTTAATCGTTGATGTAAAAGTATAAAAGGAGTCCCGGTGGATCTATATGAAAAAAAGACGATTAACATAAATTGATGTAGTGAAAATAAATTGTCGCTATCAGAGGGGACGATATCATATACGGCACGCACAAATTGCATAAGCACATTGCGTCCAGAGTCCCGGTTTGCCTGGATAATTGGACATCGTCTGGTGGTCAATTCTGAACTCCGTCACTCTACCCTGGCACCACAACTATCGGCCACACTTCACGTCCAGGTTCCAGGACCAACATCTACACCTGGAAGGTGTCTCCTAAGAGGTAATCCCTTACGTGAGGGACCTGAATAATCAACATCAGACAAGCATCAACACAGAAAATTTGGTAGTTAACTTTATGCTGGTATGATGGGCATATATATAATGTTAATTTAATTGTAATTATTTTTGAATTGTCTTATTAATAAGTAATTAGGTGAAATGCTTTTTTTCAACTTTTAATACATGCAAGTCACAAAATAGATAATAAACTTTATTGTAAACAATGGCATTTTGTAATTTCATTTCATAACCGTTTGACTTGATAATATTTTTAAAAAAAAAGAACCAGTTAGGCTATGTGTCTCCCCCTTAACATGAAGCCGAAGCAGAAAGAAGAAATCACCTAACAATGTATATTATGTACTTACATTGATAAATAATGTCTAACGGTCTGACTTATTACTCTTCCAAATTAATATTCATTTTCACCTAGTTAATTACTATGAGTGTTGCGTAATATTTCAAATATCAGACAAATGTACCGAGGGTATGCATATAAAATTTGTCAAAGTAAATACAACATATCAGTAAGAAAGTAAGACATATATTTGGGTACCCTGTCTGCTACACTAGTAATTGACAGTGTTCCTCCTGTTTAGTAAGCAAAGTGCAATGATCAATGTACAATAATATATATATAAACAGTTAAATGTCATTAGATTAGTTACATACTTTATAACACTTAACGTAAATGCATTGTTCAATGTATAAGATATAATATATATGCAAAGAGTAAAGCAAGATGCAATTTAATAACATAAAAAAAAACAAAATATTAGTTTTCTGTTCATTATTCACACGAAGGATGGCCTTGCATTGTCTAATACACAACTGGTTCTACTAAGTAAGGTTGAATAGGTAGGTGAACTGCAATTTATTTTCAGACCCAATATTTTCTTAAGAGCCACACTTCAAAAAATCGCATGGCTCTAGCTTTTTCTCAATCCCTGGTCTAGTTTGAATCAATGTAATGTAAAAATATTTGCGAATTAATTGTTATATATTGATTTTTCAATTCATACTTACTGAATTAATTAAGAAATATTTTCTCATAAGTTACAATTTTTATGATCAATATAGGTTAATATTTTTATTTAATATCTTTGTTTTATTAACCACTTAATTGAGTTTAAATACATCTACCGGTTTCGAAAAATACCATTTTCTTCTTCAGGATGTCATAACTACCTAAATACACATATTATTGTTTCTTTACCAGAATCTATTTAAAAAAAAAACAATTATTTAAAAAATAAATTTAGTACCTAACTCAAATTGTTACATAATACAAATTTACTCGAATACTCGTAGTTAAATTTAGCTGGTTGTTTATAATTTTTTGATTAGTTTTACACGCCTCCAAGATTCCAAATTATTTCATTTGTGACCATCACCGTTTATATGTAAAATTGACAATTCAAATTTTTTATCTAAACCGGTAAATGTATTTAAACTCAATTAAATGGTTAATAAAACAAAGATAATAAATAAAAATATGAATTTTAACCACAGAGTTAATATTGCTAATTTTAAAAGTAATATAGGTTGATGTTTTAAGTTGAAGTAACGACAATAAATCTCACTACTGTTCATTAACCATGAACTACCAAACTGGGCATTATCACAATGATACACTAGATTAAGAAGTCGTCGTGCTTTTATTTTATAAGCGTCATCTGTGTCGTCACTAGGACTTTACATTACGTTATTTTACGAATGATTATTTAGATAATAAACATTATTACCCATGTAGTTCATACCTTTAAAACGCATTAGTAAATATGAATGTCCATTGAATGGTAAAACAAATTTATTCAATCTAAAATGCAGGCAGATGCAATTGAATATTCTTTATCATGTCAGTACTATTGAGTATTCAAATTGTTGAAATGCAATATCGATACCTTAATCTGCAAAGCAGCTAACTCCATTATTCTAAAATGTGCAACAAAAAACTGTTTAATTTTGTAATTAAACGGATTACGAAAATTTTTTGGTAGATTGTTTATGCAGAAATAGGGTGAGAAAATTTTTATTGATATTTTCATTTATCTCATACTTATAGGGAATATTTGGAGTTAGCTGAATTTTTTTACCAAAATTGTAAAATATTATTGGAAGTTAGCTGATTTTCCATGATAATGTAGTGATGTAGTGACCTAGTGACTATGATTTCCGTGGACGCCTTTATTTCTGATGCCATCAACTCTTGTGTCAGGTAAACATTTAAGATTTTTGCAAGAATCATTCTAAGGTTCTTCAGCACGACCTACTTATTTATTATTGATGAGAATTTTTGGCTTTTAGTGTACCATAGAACAATAAAAGAGGAAAATAATGGCATCAAAAACGTTTTTTTCACCATGGATGGAGTTAGTTGCTTTGCAGATTAAAGTATCGGTATTCGCTATGTTAAATTTAAAATGCATTCAAATTCTACAGAACGCCCCTGTCATGGCTGTGTTCAATTTTGAATGTAAGCAGGAAATGCAAATGTTCCCTGTCATTTTTGTTTGCAATTTAAAATGCAAGCAATTCAATAGTACGCCCCTGTCATAGATGTGTTCAATCTCAAATACAGGCAAATTCAATCAAACACTCTCGTGCATGATTACGTTCGTTCTGAAATGCAATCGGATATACTCATGTCATGTTTGTTCATGTTCAATTTGAATTGCGGGCAAATTAAACCGAACATTCTCTGTTCTATTAGTTAGCAAACTTGAAATCGAATACATCGGAACACTGCCCTGCATGCTGTGTGCGTCCGTTTGTATTGCACATTAAACGTCAGGTGGCTCACGTCAGCTCTTCTGATGGTTCAGATGAAACCAATTGAGGTAGGGCCTACTTGTTTTCCTATCGCACATCATCATTTTATTTTAATTTTAATATACAGATCATTAAATAACCCTGATGCACAGTCCTATTATGACATTAAGATACAACGTAAAAATATTTTAAGACAATTAGAAAAATAACATGTTACTAATTGACAATTGATATTAAAAACTACACCATAAGTGCAGAAGTGCGTCGATTCCAAAGTCAAAGAAGTGTAATTACGTGACACGCGACAGTCCTCGGCGTACCAAAGCATATATTACACGATGGAATGACTATTAACCATGTATAATATAATTTCGCTTTTAACTTGAACATATGCCGTGAAAAATACATCCAGGTTAGCAGTAATGTATAAGATCTTTGTTGTAGTAATTTAGCACTCTGGGCAGAGGAGAGAATAGCATAAATTTGTTTTGTAAAATTGAGTTGGAGATCTCGTTGATCGGACAGAAATATTTAAGTCTACTTGAGATAGTATTTAAGTGAGTCTGATGCAATTTTCAATGATGGAGTGTACCTACGCTAAAATAAATAGTTGCCTACTATAAAAATATATTTTAATAAGTGTTATTACTATTATTGGGAACTACCGCTACAGTGATAATTTAATCAATATTATTTTATATTTAATTAGCATTGCCAAAATAAGCACACTTGTTTAGCTTAATGCTATCAAATTAGACAAGTGATCAAGCGATCAGGGAGACCACCAAGTTAGTCATATTCTTATAACAAAGATGCTTAACTTAATTACAAAATATTAAAAGTATTGATGTGATAGCATAACAGATGCAAAATGAAAATAACCAAACTCAAAATAATTCAATATTTACAATTCCGTAACTAGAGTTTAGTTCGTGAAACAGGCAGATCTTGAATCAGAGTATGTGCCAGGATGTACTACATTTGCTATCCTTCTATTTAATAGTGATTCATGGACTTCTTTACCCTCTTTCAACATATGGCACTATTAAATACTAAATTAATGTATTAATTATAAATATATACATATAAAATCAATTCTGTCGAAAAATATTGTTTTTGCGTCACCGGGATACGAACCTGGATATGAACCTGGATCTCTATTTCCAATCCGGGGAAGTGCACTACCATTGTGCTATAACGCCAGTATTTTTCTTGACAAATTTTCGAACCTATATGTTACATTTTTCAAATTAATACACCTGTCGTTCCATTATTTGAAAGCCATCTACATTATTTTTACAGAATCTCAAATACCTCCGAGTAAACCGACTGCAGACGCCAGAATTATCAATTCATTTTTATTAAATTTTGGACACATTGATATAACATATATTATTAAAAACAATATTTTTCGACAAAATTGATTTTATATGTATATATTTATAATTAATACATTAATTTAGTATTTAAAATATCACAAACCTATGTTCTGAATAATTACAACTTCACAATAAGAATGTTTTTTCCTTAATAATATGGCACTATATCTATTTCTGCTATATTCTTCCACGCCGGTCGACATTTATACGGAATACTATGTCACTTTTGCAGTTAATTATTATCTTACGACGATAATCGCAGTGAGATTTATATTTGGTGATGACACAAGGTTCACCACGAAAACATTTAATTATCTAATTCGAATATTCACAATAAAATTACGCTTCCCCATCTACATCTATGACTTTCTGGATATGACGGCCGTGGCGACTTCGGTAGTGTCATTTGCTTCGGTAAGCTATAAAGTATTTGCTTAAACGACCAGGTCTATGAGACTCCCGTCATAGATAAGAAAAGCATAGTTATGAGGTATAGAATCAAAATCTGACGTGTACAGGTTTTATGGTTTTTGAGTTAAGTATGTATATACAAATATAAAGAAAATTAATGTCTATAAGACTAACCTATCGAAATTAGACAAATATTGCTGAGTTTCGTATAAAAACGCATTTAAAATTTTCTTGTTACTTCAATCGCAGATATGTCCATTAAACAATTAAATAATTCAAACTCAGACAAATGTTTTCAGCCAATAAGACGACAGTATTTGGTCATGTGACCTGTGGCTACTGGTCATGTTCAATATGATCCCAAATATAACAGTTGTGGTACTATGGTTTTTTGCATTTTACTCGAATACAAGCAAAGTGGAGATGTCTGCTTTTGATTCTAGACCTCACATTTATTTATTTATTTAATGCTGGTATGACACAATGCGGAAATACATAATTTGTTTCAGTTTACATAGTGCATACATTGAGGAATTATGTACCGGTAACGTGTACATACTTAATTACTGTGAGATATTCGTCGATCGAGTGTACGGTGTGTTTGGGTGAAGTACTAGACTAGGTACGTGATGTGGACTTATTGAAGTGAGAAAATAATCAAATGGAATTATGGAAAATAGTACTATATATATATAGATGTCATTTCTAAGGTCATCAAATTTCTGAAATTATTTACTTGCTCATATGATTTTTTTATTTTATATTTTTAAAAATGAATTTCTTCACCCTCTTCTCTTTAATTATGTCTACGTCATAAATATTTTTGTTTAATATTTTAATAATAATTTTAGAGATTATTTCGGTATTGGTAATCAGGGGCATAAGAAGAAAGACTATGAAGCACCAACTACGATGGGCAGGTCACTGTGTGCGTGTGGATAATACACAGCTTCCCAAACAAGTTGTTTGCGCAACTATCTCAAGGCAAAAGAAGACAGGGTGGACCGAGCAAAAGATTCAAAGACTCCCTTAAGGCGAATCTGAATAGATGTGGCATAAATTCTGAACACTGTGAAACCGCGGCCCAAGACCGAGGACAATGGCGTCAAAAAGTACATTGTGCAGGGGAAACTTGCGAACAGAATAGGGCTGACACGGGGAGGAAGATTCGTCACTCAGAACCCCCATGCCCAGGGGATGCACGTGCACAACATGTGGGAGGGTGTGCGGTTCGAAAATACGGCTTGGACTCACAATCGATAATCCTCGTAACGAGGGACCGCCGAAGAAGAGGTAGGAAGAGGTTACCTCGGCTGCGTAACCTCCGAAAGTTGTTCAATATCTAAAATATTCATCAGCACACCTCACACCTTAGAGGGAGCATTGCTGGCGGTACCGGGTGGTTAGGTACCAGGTGGGTAGGTACCGGATGGGTAGGTACTGGGTGGGTAGGTGCAGAGTGGGTAGATACCGGGTGGATAGGTACCGAGTGGGTAGGTAACGGGTGGGTAGGTACCAGGTGGGTAGGTACCGGGTGGGTAGGTAACGGTCGGGCAGGTACCGGGTACGTGAGCAGGTACCCACCGGAAGATCGAGAGCGGCTAGCGGCACGTCCCGAGCGCGGGAACGCGAGATGGGCCGCCGCGATAATTGAGCCGATCGCAATAAAAAAGGTATCTCTCCCTCGCCCACCTCGCAGCACGTATAAATTGGCGAATAAATAAAAGATATACCGATAAGCGTGTAAATCTCGCGCGATCTCGCGAGGCCGCGCGCGAGAGGGAGAGGGAGCCACCGCGGATAGACCGCGTCTCGCTTCTTGCATTTTAATCTCGGAATGAGAATACGTTGTAATTTTGAGAGCACAGAGCCGAGAGCTGGCTGCCGGTTCTCACGGGGACCGCGCTAGGGTCCGACCGCATTTTCATGCTAATTTGCGTAACACTCGCTCAAAAGTCACACTGACGTTCAATTGTCATCATTTATAAACAATCTGGACTTTTTTGTGTACAGTTTTTGGGGTAATCTGCCGTGTATATCTGACTTTTCGGTTTAAAAACGTCGTGGTATCCGGCGCTTCAAAGTCATAATAGTCAAAGAGTCCGCACAGACGGTGATCCTGATAGTAGACACAATTTACACATAACACAACACCTGATTTCGACACGGTATTACAAAACACCAAAAGTCACACATCACCTCGGCCCTGATGATAGACCCTGCAATGAGATCCGAAACGTCGGCCAGAAAAGTCGGATATACACGGCAGCAAACTGCCAAAGCCCAGCAAACTGTACAAACCTAATCCTATTTTTTTTCACAAATTTAAAAATAGTAAATAATTATAAATCATTTGGAGATTCATTTAGAGAAGCGAGTAATAATTTTATTTATTCTGTTCGCGTTCTTAATATACGTACATATTATAAACATTCTTATAAATATACAAAAAAGCGAACAAGCTTCATAATGTAAGAGATGTTCACTGTCTCCTTAACTAGACCGAAGTCCGTACTAAAGGAGACAGATTCATCCCTTGTCTATCACAAATATGAAAACCATTAATAATATATTTTTTTTTTATCTAAACCAAAAATATTACGAATGAAGTAAACAGAGTTTTATACGAATTCTAATAACATAATAGATAAGTAAAACAGTCTCGCTATCCCATGACCGAAACACTATGCAAAACAGACAAATTAATATAAAGAAATGATCTGTTCATGTGATCAATTCCATAAACTTTCGCTCAGTTTCCTTTCTGCCAACACCTTATAACCAGTTCCTAAGATGGTATTTGAGTTTGTCTATCGAGAATTGTTTCATACTACTCGGCAAAATATTATAGGCTTTGGAGGCCAGAAACATATGGAAGGATTGACCAAAGCTTGTTTTCATTTTAGGCTTCACGGTGATCCTATTCTTTTTTGCTCTCGTAACATAACTATGAGATGGATATCGGTGAAGCTCTTTGTTAGAATGAAAATAAAGAATCAGCCTTTTTACATAGAGTTGTCGAATATTAATAAACTGATATTCCTCAAACAATGAGTCAGAGGGAAACCAATATGGTTTTCCATAGATGATTCTGAGAATGGATTTTTGTGTGATTACTAATTGGTTAAAGGCAGTTTTCCCAACTCCACCCCAACCTAATATCGCCTATCTAAGAAGAGATTGGCAGAGAGCAATGTATATTGTTCTTAGCATACGTTTCTCTAGAACATTCCTAAGACATCTGAAGAAGAATGTCGGCTTTTTTAATTTAACGCAAAGTTTATTGATATACTCAGACCAGTTTAAGAGTTGGTCAATCCAAATGGTAAGATACTTACTACCTTAATACTTTTTACTCTCTCTAGCTCCTTACATTTGCGTGCTATGTATGACGAGTATGATAAAGGTAGAGTAGTGTTAGTGTTACAATGATGAAGTTTTAACTAATTATTGAGATTTGGACTACGAGTCTTATTGACACTGAAACATATGTATTTACTTTAGTCAATATTTAATATGAGAAGATTCATTTCAAGCCAAGATTTGACCTTTTGTAATCCAATACCAGCATATCCTTAAACTTCGTCCCATGTTTTTCCACGAAACCTAAAAATGGCGGACTCTTCACAACTGTTTCAAAAGTCATATTGATACTTTAAAAGTTACAGTACACGACAATGAATCATTCAATATCCCGCTATTTTAGTGATGAGAGTTCGTCCGATGATGAACTCGCTGTTTAATTTATATTACCGAAGATTTTTCGCCAGCAAACTGACAGATTTCGAACGTACAAGTGAATAAAGCCATAGATAAAACATACAACTGTATGTTTTGCCAATGGTGAATATTTAAAATAAATCATTTCTGATAAAAATCGTAGTTATTTGATGATTATTCGCCTTGCCACACTATTAGGCGGATTGACTTTGACAGTAGTAAATTTGACGTACGAATAACCCGCAAATGTTTTTTTACCACAAGTAATATTAAAAGGTTACTACAGTAAAAATTTTGTATGGTCAAAATTTACTACTGAACACGCATTATACTGCATCAGTCCAACGTAAGTGATGGATTTAATTTGAATTAATTAGAAAGATATACATATAAAATCAATTTTATCGATAAATATTGTTGTTGCTACCAGGATTCGAACCTGAATCTTTTCCGATCCGGGGAACGTGCATTAACCAACTATGCTACAGCGACATTATTTTTGATGACAAATTATCAAACCTATATGTTACACTTTTCAAATTAACATATTTATGGTTCCATTATTTGAAAGCCATCTTCTGTATTTTTACGGAATCTCAAATACTTTTGAGTAATCCGATAGAAGATGCCGGAATTAACTATTCATTTTTTATTAAATTTTATAAATATATTATTAAGGAGAACATATTCTTATATTTAGAATAATTTCAACTTTACAATAAGAATGTGTTCTCCTTAATAGTTAATGATGGAGTTAATTAAATTGCGGCTGAAACGAATGCGGTAGCAGCATACCAGTTTGTCCAGAAGAAGAGCACAGTCAGGTATCGGTAGTCCGGTCACGGCGGGAGGAGCGCCGCACGTCACGTAGGCCCATTTGCCCACCTAGTTAATCAATGTGACAGGTGTGTGTGCAACAAGAAAAAATCTGACTACCGTCGACTCGCTTCGAGTCGTGATGACTTTTAAATTATTGCATCTTCACATATCTCATTTGAAATACGAGTTTTGAATTCCGATTAGTTCAATCTATCCTTCATCTGAATCATATGCCAGCCAGTGGCGTAATTAAGACTGCGCAACCGATGCTTTGAGGCCTACGTTCGACAGCGGCGCGAGAGGTCCGCGCCCTACAGTACACTTGGCATCTTTTGCCGACAGACAAAAAACTCGATATTAGAATACGTCGAGTAAATAAAATGACAATGAACAGACCACATCGCTTAGAGGACGGACAAACGCAGTCATCCAGTGAAGAATCAAAGGTATTAAAATCCACTAACTGATAAAATCATCAAAGTCAGCGGAAATACGCAGATAATAACAACGGATGGAGAAAAGTGGAAGACACTTGGGGAGATCTTTATCCAGCGGTGAATATAAAACAGCTAATTATGATGATGCATATGGACTAATAATTTTTTAAATACAATTTAAAATAAAATGTGAAAAAATCATTTCTCATATATACTCGTATTACGAAAACACGAGAAAATACTAACAATGTAAACATTGTTAGTCTCTCGCTAATATGCCGTAAAGCTAAGCAAGAATATTTTCCGAAGAAGACAAAAAACAATTCAATTCTTACTGTTTAATGTATAAATCACGTCATATCTTAAATATGCTACATTACTTATTCCATTTTGGATTGGAGCCCAATTTTTTTAGTTGCGCCACTGATGCTGACATTTATGAGTGAATATCCGCCGTATGTAATTTTCTTATGTCCGTTCGTGTCGCATAGCGACATAAAACATATATATGTTAAATTAGTAAATTGCTTGCAATGGGTTTGTGTTAGCTAAAATATATAATATATACTTGATATTATTCTGAGTGTTATCTCAATATAGTGACATGATTAGTAGTCGATACAGGTCTAGAAATAAATATTATTTCTATGAATCATATAGAAAAGTTATATTCCTTTTGTTGAACCTTATTTGGTGGTTTTTTAATATGTCGTCCTTAGATACACGATACTCTCGATCGCTGTTAGTTTGTAAACAATTTTCAATGCTTCAATTTATATTTAAATTTATAATCTATATTGTATATGAATAATTTGATAGTTGATGAAATAAAAACCAAATTGTTAAAAAGAAATTAAAAAATTTTAAATTTTTATAATTAAATTTATTTCAAATAATCAAAAATAGAATCAATATAATCATTCTTCCGTGTGACGCCAGCGCGCCTGGCGTGTTCACGTTCAAGTTCAAGTCAACTGAAGATCTACAGTTGATAAGAAAGTCTAGATTAAACGATCTGATTACTTGAATCTTCTGAAAAGAAAAGTTATCTTCAACAGTGGTACATTAATGGAGCGTAAATGTATCGTATTACAGAAGAAGGGAGTCAGGAATTTTAAATATATTTTCAATGACCGATGATTTAGTTTTTTGTAACAACACACCATACCATATCTAAGGTACCGCAAGATCCAGCACATTTTTATTTGATTCGTTAAAATTAAATTGAGTTGCTAACGCAATCTATATGAAATAAACAAATTATGCATAGGATAAAGACTGTATTTCTTCGATATCGTATTCTTTCTCAGGTCTGGTTTTTTCAATCTTCTAGATATTTTAACGAACTGATAATGATTTGTAGAGACATGCGTGAAGATTATGTATTACGATTTCAGGAGGTACTCCATCAATAAAAAAAATGTAGTTGTTTCACATTGTATTTATTCGAGAGAACTGGTTACAAAATATTTACCGGCGTCTTGAATAAGCAAATTTTCTGCCTACAAGCTATTTACACGTGTATGGCGGACGTGACATACACGTATATATAATATAATTTTTATATTGTATACAATAAAGACACTTATTTTTTTAATTAGTAGCACGCGACACACAAAATGTCGTATATGGAGCATCATGTATTCATTTTTTTATACATAGATGCACGTAGATACATGAATTCTCGGATATCTAATATTGTTATCCACGTTCGTAACAAAGTATATACGGAAGAAAAAACATATGATGCTATTGCTAGATAAACTACATAAGATAATATAATAAACATATGTATAGCGAAGGTATACTAAATTTTGATGCTTCCAATATTAGCAAAGAGTCGCAAAAATTTGTGTTTTTTGGTATTCTTTCACTTTTCTCTCTTAAACGGTGGAAAACAGGTGACAATCAGATAGATTCAAACAATTACAAGTTTAGACAAAATTTCCCAAGGGAATTATTTTTCTGTTGATCAGAATTATACCAAATTGTCATACTCGTATGTATTTTAGCGGATTCTTGTACCTGGCTGTATGTTAAATAATTTTCACGGTTATTTGGGGTAAAACCCTGTAAGAAATCAAAATAAAATAGAATTAAAAATTTTAAAAAAATAATGACTAAAAATAAATCAATATACAAAAAATATACATGAATATAAATAAAAATAAGTAATAGTAATAACTCTTCTTGGTGTCAGATATTAATTGGTAGCGCCGTTAGCGCTTCCGTCTCGTATTTTCGTTATTATTAATAGTTTTTATTTTAGTCTGAAAAACAATTTAGGTATGATTTATTTGTAACAAAAATATGCATTGCGGGAGACGTACTTCTTATGTTAAACAATGAGAAAAAACTTGAGAGTTTACACTTAATTATAATGTTGTTGCTACGGCCGCCGTACCGTGTTCTTTACGAGTGTATAATGGAACTAGATATGATTTTCTATCATTACTTTTGTCTTCAGTTTTGACTCTAGGCACCACCTATTATGTTCCAGCATTTTATAAGGGTATTATCATCCCGGAGAGGCAACGGAATGCATCCGGAGAAATTATTGTATCTTGGCCTACGTGACGAAGTGGTTTGAGTATCAGAGTTCATTTCTGTAATTGTATATACGCCGTATCAGATGTTTCAACCCTGCTAATCTAAACCTAATTGTATCTATTTATTGTATTATTTCTCAATAAATAGCGTTGCCTTGTGGAATCGAAGCATTGAGAAGAAGACGAAATCATCCTTTAATCGCCCTCCAACTGTCTCCCGAACAATTTGTTCCACTCTCGGGTGCAACAGTCCAACAGTTTGTCCTCGCGGGTGACGTCACCGAGCGTGCGGTTTGTGGAACGGATCAGGTAGTCGACATCAAAGTTCAATCGACTTTACTAGCGGTCACAATCAGATCAACGGCCGCCAGCCCTTCACACTTCAATCTAAATACACGGTGGATCAAAAGAGTGTTGTATTTTTATTAAATAATCGTATTGTGCCATAAACTATTCATGGTTCTTTATACTTATGAACCTGCATATGAAGATGATATCTATCTGCCTGTCTGTATGTTCGTCCTAGTGCTTATTTATTATTGATAACTTTCAAATATTATTAAGGTATGTATATTGTTTGAGCGTCAATTTTTTTGGCAGACATTTGTCAGTTCGCATTTAGTAATCGTAGAGAGTAGTAAAACATTTTATCTATATTAAAATGGAAACTCTCTAACCATTAATGGTGATCGCTATCGTCACAGAAAACTTTTTGGTTGCCGAATTGGATTGGTTGGCCCGAACGGTTCCACCTCACATACAACTCGAGCTACGCTTGAAATTTTGCGAGAAATTTTTCGCGGCTGCATAATATAAAAAACTGGTGATATCGACTGGCCTCCTCGATCACCTGAGTTGACGGCTCCCGACTATTTTCTGTGGAGGTACTTGAAAGGAAAGGTCTACTCCAATAAGCCAACAACAATTGCGATGCCATAGTACAATATTCGAAATGAAATTGCTGAAATAACACGCGAATGTGCGAGAATGTTATGAAAAACATCGTTAAAAGAGCACGCTTTTGTTCTGCTACCAGACGCTGCTATTTAGCCGATGTCATATTTAATACATAATTGTAATAAACCGAATAATTTATAAATAAAAATTACATTTTAAAAAATTGTTTTATTTCTTTGTTATTTAAAAGCAACATCGACCTAGAACATAATATTCACACTGTATAAAAATATACTTTATGTTGTAACGAGATTAAAATTGTTACTACAGTAGGTACGTATATATTGAACATTGCATTTGTACTTTGTGTTTGTATGTTACAAGTATTTAACTGAATCTTACTAGGTGTATTGTTTTATTTTCATTTTGTTTTATTTTATTAATAATTTGATTGCGCTAATAACTATACAGGAAAAGCACTGTGTTATATAAAACAGTATTTTGCGATCATTTCGATTAATTTAAATATTTTATTCATTCCAAAATGTATATTAAATCCAAAATAAAAAAGTCATTGAACTTCGAGTGGTCAGCCTTTTGTTTGTGGGTGATTTAAGTCCTGAAGCAAAGTTACCGAATAATAATGAGTCAATTTCGTAAATATTTATTTTATGGCACGTAGACTAACATGATTTTATAAAAATCTCATGAAATCAATGGTCCAGAATTTGTACATACTCCTTGAACATTTTTGATTCGTAATTTATTCGGGTATCCACCCATTAAATATTGTGTACTAGATCTGTTACACCCTATGTATTATATTGTATAGAGCAGTCCACCTTGCCGAAGTCTATAAAAACTGCAGAGTGTCGGTGGCTGCTGGAGAGGATATCCCGAAGAGAACATGATCATGATCTTCAGTCGTGAGGAATGCGACTGAGAGAGATGGCGCCAAGACACCAATATAATAAACGAGTAAATTGCTCGGTTTTAACTATCACATTATTTAAATTTAGACCACGTATTTGAAAAACCTAATTCAATTATTTTAATGTATTTTTCTTCGCATAAATCGTCGGGAGACCACCAGATCAAGACAGAGAAGGCTGGGGAACGATCGTGCGGTTACAAAATATACAATTTCATAAGCATTAATAATTTCAATTTCAACAGCAAATATTGACAATTATTGACTCGAAGCTATGATGTTCAAGGAACGTTGCTAACCATCACTTTGGTTTTGCGGCAGTACACCATTGTCTCAGGTTTTTCAGTCATGGCGTTCTCTTCTTCCGGGGCCTCGACTTCCAGTAATCTCACCCTAAATTTTGAGACGCATATATAATGTTTCGAATATTTATTATTTTAATTATTTATGTATTTTTATACCGAAACCATATTCCATTCAGGTTATTTTGACTATTCTTCTGCAGATCCTCATCTCGAATGCTTTACATCGTATTTTCATTTGTTCGGTAAGTGACCATGCTTCCATTCTGTAAAATAATATTGAGAACACATAACATCTGACCATTCGCATTCGTAATTTAAGGGTGAGATTATGCTACAGAACACATTTGTCATGCCGGTAAAGGTAAACGTTTATACAAATCAATCTGAAAACTACCAGTGAATACTTCTAATAGATACTATAAAAATCATTACTTTTATTTGGATAATTGGTAACTAATGTACTGATTCGATCAATGTTAGTTAGTTATTTCCACAAGAAAAAAAAATACATATATACATACCTATATATATTTTAGACAAAATTGATGCTCATGTACAATAGGAAGTGTTTTGTGTATAGGTACTATAATCGTTTTGAAAACACAATAAAAAGTTTTAAATTATCATTATTTCACTATTAGACATTAATATTGTACGAAGCACGGTCGAGGTACTTAAATCTTATGACTTCCTGATTTGAGTTTCCACAATAAAACGCCCTCAGAACGAGGATAAAGTTGATAAATAAATAACTAGTTACCAATTGAAGTTACACATTTAATTCAATTCTAGAAACAAATTACTCCTTAGCACTGCAAAAACGATAAAGCTGATAATCTATTTTTAATTCAGAAGCACAAAAACAAAACAAAGTAACACATGTACATTATTTTCTATGAGTGTTGTATTATTTGCTTTTATAAGTACCTAATTCTACTCGTATGCAGATAAAATGCTGAATGTAGATTATGATTATCGTGTTAGGTTCAGGAGGGTATCATCTGCGATTTTGGTCACTCGTAATACTTCATACGCTCGTATTTGTTTTATCGTATGGATAGTTCAATTATTTCATTTAACTGCTCGTAAAGAGTACCAAATCTCGTGGTAGATTTCGGTTAAAAGTGTTTTTTTACTTCTTTCTCTAGTTCCAATCTTAACAGTGCTACGAATTTTTTAACAAACATTTTTTGAACACCCGCCATTTTAAAAGAATACAGTGGGTCAAGCTGGCTAACAAACTTATATGAACTGGGATATTTACTGGGTGTTAGAAATCTGATGTCTACAAAATACATATTATCCTATATATAGACAAACAATTAACGAAACGTGATTTTGATGTCTTCCGGTTGTGATTAACGAAGTGTATTCAATTTTTCCGGAAGTTGCGTCTTATCTATATTATATTATATGCGCTATCGGATTTTGTGGATTTCAATCGAACTTTTCTAAAACATTGAGCTTGTAAATATCTCAACTTATTTCCTTAGACAGCCTGATACGCCACCTTGTTTCAAATTGGTGACTATTTAGAAAAATAACTCATAAAAAGTCATAGCTCCGTTAATATTGATTCCGGAGAAAAAACTTAATCGGCAGGTAGTATAAAATAGGAAATATCCTTTCCTTTAACATAGACAAAATTTACTTGATTGGGACCAGCGCTGAAAGGATTTATTTTCTGTTGGTACGGCTCTATGGAGTGACATAAAGACTTTCCCATACGGTGCTAAAATAATAACGCGCGATCCGGTGTTGTAAACTCAGTGTACATGGAGACTTTTGCAATTAAGTCTGATAAATTTTCACATTTTACATTTATTACTTAAATTCATCATTAAAATAATATTTGATGTATACATATAAGGGAACATATATATCAATTATTGTGAAAAAGTGCTAAGAAAGAGAAAAAACATTGGTCATACGAAACGATAGCATAAATATGCATAAGACACATTTAACTCGCCCAGCGTACGTTCTGCAACTAACTAAAATGACGATCGGCATCCGGCACCCCACGCCCCGCGCAATACACCTTTTGCGCCACTCCGCACGTACACATACACATATTGACAACTTCGCGTCAGGTTCTTCGAAAAAACATTTTTTGTTGTTGTGTATGGTAAGTACTTATATATTGTAATTATTTTATACATAAATATATTACGGAAGAATACATAAAATGTTAATTCTTTATTTAGTATATTTATAGAGATATTCACATATTCACATTCAGGCAATGCCAACTCAGTTTACATCACCGGAGAGGAAAGGTTAATATTGTCTTTAGTCTGTATCTAAATTTTTACTTTGTTCTTTTTACTTATTCTCTACTTGTCTTCTTTTTGCTTTTCGATTTTTCTGTTTTTTACTGTTTAATTTATTTAAATTAGTCCTATTTTACTTCCCACTTGTGCACATATCAGTTTTCAGGAATATTAAAAATAATAATAAACAGCTAATGGAATCTAATGGCTACCTATCTCAGAACAAGCACTTTTTATGTAACCAACGAGGTAAGAAGCGGCTGACAGGCTTGCATGTAAATAAAATATAATATTTAATACTTATTATACTTGCTAGTGTAATTATTACTTTAAAAATGTTTATATTGATGCGATCTTCAAAAGAAAGTTATTTTGCAAATAAACAGCAATTTTATCGACACTGAAATCAATACATAAGGGAATTTATGGAAATTAATGTGATAAACTGGCCAAGGAGGCTTCTCTTTCCAGAGTTTTCCTTGATCAATTACACATGGCGATCTATGACAGATTTAATATGGTAAAAAAACGCACGAATTCTATCTGGACTGATCCAAATAATCATAAGGATAATCGGCTTAAAATAATTCAAAGATCTATTCCCCGCACTCCCTGGTTCTCCAAAAGAACAATATCAAATATCTCTAGAATGAGAAACCTCACATTGATTCAGGTTGAACTGAATAGATTCCCCAATGTGTGAGTGTGGTGCCGAGGAGGAAACCCTTGACCAAATCTTTTTTGCCTGTGCATTGCGGATCACAGGTTTTTTTTTTACAGTAATCTCGTCAATGGTAATTTTCGACTCCCGGTTAACTTGTCATCTTCTTCCCCTTAACTCGCCACATTTAATCTACATAATAACAATTTTTTTGAACGACATTGGTATTGACTTGTAATATAACATTTCCTATTCTATAATATTATTGTACTTTTTTCTATAAAATAAAGTTTTAACTTGATTAATGGGCACAAATCATTCTTGATGGGTGGATATTTAAAAGAAGAAGAAGTATAAATCAATATATTTTTGATACTAAATCAGTGAAAAACAATTTTTTTCTAAAAATTGATAATCTCTTTAAAAATCTGACTCTTGATTCGGGCGTAAGGTAGGTTAAGGGGTTAAACCATCAAGAATTTCCGATAAAAAATGTAATATATTATTACATGCATGTCTTGGATTATTTTATTAATTTTTATATCCCTTGGGTACGTTATGGGGTAAAATTATAAATATACTGTTATTTTTCACAATAGAACAATTCAGTTCTGAAAAAGATAACTATACCTACAATAATTATTTCTGCTTCTATAGTAAGTAGTTTTTCATATTAGTATTAATAATATATAAATATAATTGAAAATACAAATTACTTCAGTCAATATCCTTTATCTTCGAATCGAACCAATCTCCGAGCACCGTTATAGCTCACATATTTTTTAAGCTTGTCTGAGGTCATGTCCGTGGAGAACGTTTCGTTTATTTTTATAGATTGACTAGTATAACAATATACGAATTGGCCATTTTAGACAGCCAGTGTGCCCGGCGCTTGGTCAGTCTGCATCTCGCAATTACATTTTTTGTAACTATTTTCACGGATCCTCTTCGAGGCGTCAAAATTACGTTTTAAAAAATCTCATCGCTGTTTAAATAATGTTTCACGACTCAACGAGACATTATTATTAAAGAAATGTATGAGACGGAGCCAGCGTACATGTCAGCAGTGGCGTAGCTGCCGCCTCGGCAGCCGCCCAGAGGCCCAGGCCACAAAGCAAGTTTAACAATCACAACTATTACAACATACATTTAAATTTTTTAGTCACGAATGAATGTGTAGGTTTGTATATCTTAAAGTTAAATACACAATAATTTTGTGATACCATGGATGAGTAGTATAATATTTACTTTTGAACATCTAAGTGTATAAACCCGTTTTGGGACAGCAGTTTTAGTAACTATTTGTTCCTTGCATTAGCTATTTTAAAAATATATACTTAATAGTAATAAATATGTATATGTACACGGTTTTTTTTAGAGGTATAGATCTTTAAAATGAAATAAAATACATAAAGATCGTGGTAAAGGGCATGGTATTGGCTTTATTGGAAAGATAATTTTATACCATTAGTGTTTAAATATAATTTCGCGGATATGGGCGCCGCGGCTGGCTCAAATAAAGCGCAATCTGGAAGTCTAATTTTTGACCACTTTTTGGAGCAGCTAGGGCCGTATATCGGCAATTACGAGAGGAACGTTGGCGTCCAAATCGTTTAACGTCTCTGGTTTATCGGCGTAGACTAGCGATTTCACATATTCCCACAGAAAATAATCCAAAGGTGTTTCCTTCAATAAATTTATTGTAGAGCGCGCTGTGTGGCGTGCTGGGAGGTCTTATTGAAATCACAGCTCTTCCACATTAATGTCATCTATAGCGCTCTCCATTGACTGCAACTGAAACAACAGCTTCTTCGGTGCGCACTGCACGACGTCTCTGCGAATGCATATTATCAATTAGAGTGATCCATGAATATTCGAATTACTTGCTCAGATGGACGATTATATAGACCGTAAAATGGACGCAGCGCACGATAAGTTTCGCGAACTGAACCACGATTTTTCGAAATAAATTTGCACAATTTGCAAGCGTTGTTCTGGCGTAAGTCTATTCGTGGTGAAATGACAAATCAAACTGAGCATAAATTACCTATCAGCTGTCAAATTGGCTGTTGCTGGAAAAAGTGTTGCCAATTCGAAAAACAAACCGCTAAAAAAACACCCATTATAATAAAAAAACATGAAAATAATTTTCTGTTATCTATTTTTAATATAAGAAAAGTAAAACGAGGTGTGACCTTTGGAGGGATATAGGGACTCGGTATACGTTTTTGCCCGGGGGTCCAGTAATTTATTGCTACGCCACTGTATTGTATATCAATGATCGATGTACTAATTTAGGAGGCTCTGCACTGATTTAAAATTTGCACTTAATTTAAGAAAAACTTATAGATATCTATAAGTAACATAAGTGACATAAGTTCTAGATCGAAAAGCATTACAACATTAAAACAAACAAGTCAATTCTATTACATGAAAGTGTGCGTTTGTCGCGTCAAATAAAGCCCTTCGTCTCTCGTATAATAAATATATATTATGTGAATAATGAAAATTTATAGTTTACTCTTAAAATTGATTTATGTTTTTATCGGTGTCTGTGTATCTTTATTGAATTATAAATAAGAATAGACATTTTTAAAAAATTTTCTTTTTTTACAAATCGCTACTTACTAATTTTCCAGTTATCCATACAACCGGTAATCCGGCACCAGCAGGTTTTACATAATGCACCTGCCTAGACCAGTCAGCAATCAGTCATGCATTGCGACAACTTTGTAACTTGATTAGGTATAATATTAATAATAAAAAATATTTATTAATTATTTTGCAATTTTGTATAAAATTATTAAATTCCCGTCAATAATGATGGGTTATTTCCGATAATAATATAAAAAGTAATAAACTCTGATTTTAAAATAGAGTCATTAACGTGTGTAGTGGTTGTTAAAAATAACATAACAATTTTTCCTTTGAATTATTCACTTCAAACTTTCCAGTGATGCATCCACACACTTGGTCAGGTCAGGGAAATTTTCTGACTGTCACAATCCCACTCGGATACGCAGATTCCTCTTCTCTCTCAGGGGTGTGCAAATCAAAACAGAACATCATCATCAACATAACAGAAATCCAACTACGCAACTTAGTAGACAACATTTTAAAGACTGGTGGGGAATGAACGTCATTGAGTTCAATGATGGTATTCAATATTATCCATATTATAATTGCACTTTGTCGCTATCGCTATTGTAAGTGTCCTTTAAAGTAGTCTTTAAAAATACCAAATAAGTTGTTTTTTTTAAATCTGCTAAATGACAGTACAGTTTAGCAAATAATTCATAATAATATTATACTTCCCCATCTATATATATGACTTTCTGGATGTGACTTCAGTAGTGTCATTTGTGTCTGTAAAGTGCTCTTCGTATTACGGCTGGCAAATATATTGAGCATCTGTCATCCTGTCATAAATAGGAAAAGCATCCTATCATCTCATGGTCATATCACGTTGCATTGTATGGTCGCAGCTTTTTTCCTCATCTATGGTAGAACTGTCAAATATGGCATGAATGTTTTGTCCGTATTTATCATTCCGCATTGTAATATAGATTCTACTGAGACCCTGGCACTCTTTTAATAACATTATGACGATAATCATCTCAAGTTAAGTGTACTGTAGGTGTAGATACAGATTACTAATATTTTGATTTTTCTAACTGGTAGTAGTAGACAATGTACACCGCGTGATGTATTGTTAAAGCAATACGATAAATGATTTCCACATTGAAATATAGGTTCTACAGAAGTCCTGGCCACGAAGCCACCACAATTGACGCCCGCAGGCCCGCAGAAAAGCAATCGGCGACAACCGATTGCTTTTCTGCTAGTAATAATTATGATGGCCCTTGTCCGTGAAGGAGAGAAAACTCTTAACCGTATAGCGGTTTGATAACGAGAGTCGACACGTGCGCACAGACGTCACCTAGAACCGAAAATACCTAAAACTATTCATTCTGTAAAGTTAGTCAAACAAAAGGCATTAAACTTTATCAATGGAGAAATTTAAACTAAATCAATGGTCGATGGACTGACATTTTAAATTTGACATACAACAAGTTTAAAGTCGAGACGAGACGAAACGGCGAATCTCTGAGATTCGGGCGAGAAAGCCGTAAGAGTTTTCTCCAAAGAATCTTATGGGAGACAAAGTCTTTAGTTAAAAATGTCATCCGTGGACGCAGACCACAATACTTTCTTTGAAGAGATGCAGTGCTAGATGAAATCACAGACAGGGCATCAAAACCAGCCTATTTTGAGTCAGTTATTAGCTAGCACTAAAATCATCATAGTACTGACTCATATCTGTTACGAATAATCAAAAAAATCTAAATTAATTTCTTAGAAAACAGAATTTTTTAAATTAATTAAGAAGAACACATTATTATTGTGAAGTTGCATTTTTTCAGAACATAGTTTTGTACTATTTAATACAAATTAAATGTATCAATTATTGTAGAAAATAATTATCGCAAAATATGATTCAAGAAAACCCGTCGTTGTATTATTGTTAGTTACAGGAAATAAATGACGCTTTGAAATATCACTACAATTGTAACTAGATGTATAAGATATGAATATGTATTGATTACACTTTCATGAAAAAAAAAAACAAAAGTGCGATTTTAGGCATTTAGTTATTCGGAAGTGGAAAAATTCGCTTGGCGGCGATAAACCAGTACCAAACCCGACTTGTCCTATCTTAGCTTAAAGTAAGTACTCTCGTTGCAACACCAAAATTCAGTATTGCAATGTTGCTCGATAACCAATGGTGTAACAAAAAAATTGGGTCCCAATACAAAATGGAAGGGCCCTCTGTACATATTTATATTTAATATTTAAACAATTATGGAAAAATTCGCATATATGCATTCGCAACTGAAAACATTCCTTGCTTTACTTTATATGGCGATTTTCGTTTTGCGGCGACGGTCTGGTTCCTAACCCTCAGGGGCGTGCAGTGCGTATAAGTAAAAAAGCTGTGCATTACTAAAAATTCTGGAAAACAAACATAAATTCAATAATTGGATTAAAATAAACGGAAACATTATTTTGGCGCTCTAGTGTTTTCGCCGCATCGAGCTATTCACATTACTCTGTTCTATTTTTAAGCTAGTGAATTACACATTGAATCACTAAATTGAAAATTCCATTCGGTTGATCCGTTTTGTATGAAGTCGTTACCTATGCTGTTTTTAACAAAATAACATTAGAAAAACTACGTGCAAATCGTTGAAGTGTCTGCTTCATCTTTTACCAATTCGTGAATTTTACTATCTTACTGTTTTTAATGTGTTGATTTCATGAGTGTTCTTTAAATTTGGTGCATGGATTAGTTTTTGACTCGGGAAAAACAAAAAGCAATTGGCAGAACTATTTCCTATGTTAACCTTTAATAAAAATAATTATTTTCTTTAGTTACTACATGAAGGATTTTCAAACAATAGATGAATCATGATGTCATAGAAAGTGTTCTCAAAAACTTAAATATATTTTTTTATATGTGTAAGAAGGTATTATTTTACGTTAAAACTTAAACTTTAAAAACACTATTAATAGTACTCTAAAATTTCTAATAAATACATGGTAGGGTCGTATAAACGACGGATTTATTTTATCTAAAGACGTTAGTTAAACGAAAGTACATATATTGTATTACTTATATTATATATGATTGTATAATATCATTGGTAACATCATAACCTAAATCTATACATGCTAACCCTATATACTAGTTGGGTTACTCCTGGATATATCGATAATCTTTTCACGTGCTTTCGTCGGAAATGAGTTATTATATTTTATAATTTAATTTATTGCCAAAAAGAAATCCATTTTAACGCTGGGAAAAGTATTGTTTTTTTAGACCCTCGCCTATCGCGGCCCCTAGTATACAACACCGCAAATATTGATCTTAAAGTCGATCTTAAAATAAAATATTCTGCACTGCGCCGCGCATATCTAAGTGTACGATTGATGAAAGTAAGATGGCGAAAGGTACATGGCATCAGTCATATAAAATAGCAGGTAAATAAAATTATATTAATTTATTTATATACACACAAATAATATATAAGTATTGTACAGCTAAAAAAAGGACAGTTAGTTACATATATTTTACACAGATTTTAAAACGCATTGCCCAACTAGGCAAGCCTGTTTTAGGGCAAATTGGCAAACAAATAATATTTTACAAAACCAAATGACTCATTGAAGGCAAAACACAATTAAATAGAAAATGTAACACACAAGGCATGAAAACGTGAAAATATATAAAATGAGAGAAAAAAATACCAATGTGCAATACAATATGTATAAATAGAATGTAAGCAGATTCATAGTAAAGGAAAATAATTATAATTTGTAAAATAATTTTTATAATTGATGGTATTTTATTAGCTGTATATTTTGTAATATTGCACATAGATGAATTTTTAATCGTAATAATAAATCTGTCTACGTCTTTAAAGACGTAGACAGATTTCGCGTCTCAAGATTCCTTCTTAGTCTTCCGTAAATTTTCAATGTATTTTTTCTATTACGACCAGGAGACCCAGAATCACCCTGGAATATTGTGTACACAGATTTCGATCAAAATGTAATATTTAGCCAGCCTGATCGGCGTTCTTATTTCTAAATGGCGGCCATTCAAAAATCCAATAAAATTAAATGTTTCCAATGGAATAATACCATTTATTTGAGAGAAATGGTTGACTACCTAAAACTACTGACTACTAAAACGGGAAATATCCTTACCTTATACATACATTCGATATCTGTCTGATTCTTGTGGCCAGTACCGGAAGAAATTTGATTTATAATACCAAGCTTGTGTAGTACCTACCTGCCTGCCGCGCAGTCAAATCATCTATTGAATGATTTATTGTTGTGCCGAGTAGGTACCTACCAATTTTACATCTGACCACATTAATGGCAGCCAAATATCTTGGTTTAACCACTAAAATACCCAGCCATTGGTAAAATATAAGAAATGACATTTTTCTAAGAATATTTTTCTTAATCGGCCTGTCTAACAGATAATTGGCGCTTATATCTGATTATGCGAACGGAAGTGACTTTTCTTAGAATTTTTGTATCCGCCTAACTAGCTTAATTAGAACAGATTAAATAAAAAAAGTTAATTCCAATAAACAAATACATGAAAAACACCTACATAAATTTTAATATTACAAAACACACTCGTGTTAAGTCATGACTATCAATTGTCATTTTTCAATAGTATTTTATAATTTAACCCATTGCCATCGATGCGACATCAACTCCGAAGCCTGTGTTCTATTGGCCTAGAGCCAGGGATACATAGTACTCTGTAAGCATCATCACACAAGCATACGGATATCATCGTGTCATTGTAATCACAACGTGTGTTACTACATGAAAGTGACGAAGTGTATTCGAGATTATTCAATTATCGGCATTCTCATTAATGGCCCGTGTTCACAGGTAAGACTTTTATGAGATTTTCGTCTCGAACCAATCTCTGAGATATGGATTATGCTACTGTGAGATTCCTTGGAGACAACTGCCGGTTTTCGTAGTACGCCGTGTACACACCAAGTCTCAGAGATTTCAATATATTGAGCGTTGATGTTCTGTTCATCTATTGGGTGTATTTGAATCTCCCCTGCAGTAGTTAAAACATAATTAATTTTTATATTTTATTGCCTTCAGTTTGTCTAACATTACGGAATGAATCATTTTTCTAGGTATGTATGGTTCTAGATAACGTTTGGACGCACATGTGAAGTCTCGCTCGTCGATTAAAACGCCGTGTGCACGAGTCGGTCCTACCGATCTCAAACTGTGATCTCTGAGTTTATCTCCAGATAAAGATCAGATCAGTACCGTGTACACAATAGTGAGATTTATCTCGGAGACCTATCTAATCTGTGGTCGTGGCCATTAGAGTCAAAGATATTATAAAGTATACAGAATTTATCATATCCTCAGGTTGCAATAATGGAGCGGTAATGTTCAAATATTGATAGAAATCCTTTTTATACACAATAAATCCTATTAGTGCTTAAAAATTATTATGTCGTAATAAACCCTCGCTGAAAACAATCATTTATACTTTGAACGTAAAATTATGAGACGAAAAATAAACACGTACATACGTCATTGCGTAAATACCTAATTATTTATCGGGGAGAACGCCAGATCTGACGTATGTAATAAGTTTAATTATTTAATATTTGTGTGACGCTAACTTTGCCATGTCACTCCCACTCTGATAATTTCATATATCAGCACAAGAGACGGAATAAGAAACACATGGGAAGAACGCGGACCGAGGAGAAGATGATAGCCACTAAATGGGTAAAAATGTACTTGAATGATAATTACGAGAAAAAAACGAACTAGAGTACATATTAAATCCATGCACATATTAAATCCATAAATACGTACATTAATTCAATCTAATCCATTTATTTTTACTACATCCAGATATTTATATTAAATAGTATATCAAAAGATATTTGAATGGACCCATAAATCACCTGAACTCATAATTTGATTTTAAACACGAAATTTATGTGCATATTTAATAACTTTAATTAAACAAAACAACAGGAGACTTGATGATGATAAAGGTCACAGAAGGTCATAATTAAATTTGAATACAGGGCATTTCTATTGCGGATAAACTGCTCTTCCAACTGAACTACGCTAGCCTTATTAGTTTCGTTAGGTTTGTTCAGCTATCATCTTCTTAAAATGCAATGTTTCTTAGATTAAGTTTTGAAGGAAACCAGTTAGATAGCGCCAGGACTTTCATCCGTTCTTATAACTGAAGCATTTTAACACGACTAATTTTAAAATTTAGTGATATTGAAGATATGATTTATTGGTGAACTTGCGATTCTTCGGAATTCTTCTTTACGGTAGTCTTAGATTTTATAAATAACTGCTACGTTAAAAAACCATATTTTTTTTGTAACATAAAATATCACCAGCAGTTTGTACTCATGGCCACGATTCAATCAGTGAAAGTGTTCGTTAAAATTCCGCCAATTAGGGCTATTAATTCACATTATATAGATGAAAAGAATTTTTACACGCGCCAAATTATTGTTTTTACTTTTTAAAACAAAATGAAATGCTTGTGCTATGCAAATAGGTTTAACTTGGCAGACTCTCGTGGCGAAGGCTCGAACCCCCGACCGCTCGATCAGTAAGCGAGCGTCCTATCGCTAGACAAAAAGCGCAAAGTTTATTTTATATTATTTTTTGTTGATTACTTTTACACGAAATAACTGCGCGTCTCACCGTCTTTGAAAAATGTACGATGTTATAATTTGCGACAATTCTACTTGCAAGGCCGCACCGACACTATAGGCAACATTTGGCTTTATTGGAGTTTTCAAACGACATCTTTGTTTTATATCTACGGTAAAAAAAAAAGACGGGTCCAAAAAAAACGTTAATTTTTCCTATTTATTCACTTAGTTCTAAAAATGTTCTACCTGCACAAAGATTTTCTAAATTCTAATTAGCGACCTTTAATAGCCTAAAAAGATTTTCCAAAAAATATAATAATCTTTAAGCTAAACAGAGTGAAGAGTTTATAGTTTTGATTGCACTATTTTGACTATTTTTTATCAATATATAATGTTTTGTCGATTCTTGGTTCAAGTTTATAGCCACATATATTACAGTAGTGGCGAATAAACATATTAATGCGCGACAATGACCTTTTTTGAAGAAATAACCGTCTTACAAGAAGGAGCCATTAGAAATAGTTCACCTTTAGGAATTGGGTTAAGCCTCAGGCGAAGTTACATAAATCATTCTAGATCTCGCGAGATTGCGTCAATTTTTACTTGCATACGTACATGTACTTACACCACCGCGCTGTACTTCCACTCGCTTAGAGAGGATAGAGTGACAGAGCTGCACTTTTAGATTATTAAAATGCGTGAAGATGTAAACTACTCCGTAAATCCGTTTAGGTCGTATTAAGTCTTTCTTACTGTCCCATTCATTGTCATTTTGTATATGCGTACCTATACCATCACGTCAATCTAAGCGACCTTGACTTTTTTATATCCTCCTTTCTCTCACGATGATACACTCTATTTATGTATATACTATGTAGGTACTCGTTGGCATCTTTCCGTCTATGTGAAACAAAAGAGATGCAGCATCAGGTTTATGGAAGCAGCTGGGATAGCACTTATTTTGGTGGTTATAAAGCCCAACACGAAACTTTTACATGCACCTCTCACTGTACCATGGTAACCTGGAGGTTCCTCTTTTACGAGGGCGTGCATCGCCTGAGCATGATTGCGGAGACTTGACATAGGTACTTACTATCAATGAATTATGACATGCTTTTTAGTCTAATCATAAGATACTCGGCTAGTGATTTAGCTAGTCGGAGGTTCAGGTTCGTCTCAAGAGACCTTCTAGTTAGTCCTGTTTTTATGTATCATACATCATACCACCCCTGTTCATAACGTTTACATACAATACCCGTAATAACGATCTTGTATATTACAGAAAATATAAAATGTTCACGCACGTCTTTCTTTTTTTAAAGCAACTTTGTGTCATATTCAACTACAAAACATGTCCTATGCTAAAATACATCCTAATTACCATAACTCACATTCTATACGATTTGAGAATATTTAATCTAGCAATTTTTCAGGTTAACCCTGTTATAAATTCTTGCACACTTTACCGGGGAAGACTTTAAAAAACAAATTCTATATTAAAATTGTATCATTGCGAGGCGAACACCAAGTATTGAATTATATATATATATATATATATATATATATATATAATTCAATACTTCGAGTATGTATCTATTATATATATATATTCAATACTTCGAGTATGTATCTATTATATATATATATATATAATAGATACATACTCGATAATGAGAATTCATAGACAACAAATATTCGAAAACTATCGTTAGAATTCTCTTGATTGACAAAAACTGTCATGCCTTTCCACCGCCCTACGATATAAATATATTATTTTATCCGTAGGTTACAATGTGTTGCTATCTTGAATCATTAATTGACAATTTGAGACATTATTATATATATATGTAACAACTCCCCTGCTCGCGTCCCCGCCCGGCCCGCCTGACAGCTATAAAGTGCAGCGATTGTCTTTACCGACCGCCAGTACGTTCGTCACTCCGGACGAGAAAGCGTGTTTCGCCATCTTGCATCTTTGCCGCGCTCGTTACAAAAATACGCGGCAATCAATCAACGCGCGACACAACAACATGTCAATGCATTCGCGCCGTCGGCATTCACCGAGATATTATTCAATACCGTCCGCGCGCCCATCGCCGACACGTAACAACTCGTCCGACGCGATTTGACGAAGCCGGCTTTCAAATAAAGCGCGGGACACGTGCGGGCTCGACGCTTGGACATTGTTTTATTCGGACAGCTTCAGCACTTTTGCCATCGCGTCCCGCGGGAAGCGACGCTTCTTCAGTTCCGAATGACGGCGACCGTTCCGTTTGGTCTTCGCCTCGCCACCCCGCGGCTGCCCAGATAGTGACTACCTATATAAACTGTAATCTTGTAAAAACGAACAGTTCATATTCGAACATCGAATGATTTGGACAGTCTGAAAACAAAAGCTGTCGCCCGCGGGAAAACAACAGAATCACATTGAACTTTTTAAATACCGGTGTGGTTCGGTACAAAGTGTAAACATTTTGACAATCTTTAAAAAAAGTGCTTTGGTTTTCTTTACTGAAATCGACCAGAGAAGACGAACATCATGGCCTGCCAAATTGTAATACTGTTCGCCGCGGCTTACCTGTCACTTATCGGTAAATATACAATATTATTTTTTTGTTTTGTGGAAGTTTTTCAACCATCATTTTAATTGGTCGTCAAATTATTAAAAACCATTTCAAAGCGGAAAAAATAAATTTGTTGTTGGCAATAATAATACACTGCGAATAGTGTGAACCATTTTGTTATTTCTAATTACCACAGTAATCAATCTTTTATAATACACGATTAATTTGTCTGAATCATTTTATTAGCTGATTTTCATGCGCTAGAGAAGAACTGTGATAGTTAAGGAAACAATTCTTTGTGACCATGAAAATTAAGATTATTCAATGTACCTCATTGTATGTACCTCCACGAAATATCCGGGATCGCTTTTCATTCAACAAAAACAACATAAGTTATTGTTAAATAATTATAAACATTAATAATAATACTTTTAGTTTACTAAAATATATTTTTTAAATTTAATGCTTTGCACTCGTACGAGTAGAGCCATTGCCAGTTATGTACTACGATTGGAGACACTTATTGCACTATGACAAATATTGCGTATTGAAGAAATTATCTACTAATGAATTAACAATGGATTACTCATGGTGAACGATTTTAGGTCCAAAAGGTATCAATTTCTAATGGTTTTTTATCAATAATTTTTTTACGTCTAATTTGAATAAGAATAAATCATTATAAAGTTATATTATTTTATTCCTATATGTATATACATGTGTGCACACCAAAATAAGGATCCATATTTTATCTAAGTATTCTTAAGGTATTCCATAAAGGATGAATGAGACATTACTTATACCATCCGTAGTATTCATTATTTATATAACATATCGATTACCTGTCTCAACACATATTTTTCTATTGAGATATGCGTACTACAAAAAGGATTACACCGTGTAAAATTTGTATAGTAATAAAATAACTTCTTAACAAAACATCTAATCCATAAATAAATTACATTTCTTTTACACGAAGTTACACAATAGTTTAATAATAACTAAACATAATAGTTACATAATAATGATATAAAGTAATCTTATATGTAGGTATTGTACATAATTAAAGAAAACAAAACACAGAATTTATATTATATTATGAACTTTCTGAAAGTTAACTCCATACCAAAAAAAAATACTAACTCATAAACGTAGCTAGATATAAATAACAATTACAACCATTACACGTACATTATAACTATATAAGTGTAATTAAAATTTGAAAAATATCGAATGAAATCTATATTTTCTATAACGTCACAAAAATGAAATTTAATACATATAATTAGATTTATAATATTCTTATTGAAGACGAATGTTAGTATCATATAATAGATAATAAACGTTTATTCTTGCCTTCAAAATAAAAACTAATTATTAGGAGAACACATTCTTATTGTGAAATTGTAATTATTCAGAACAGACGGTCTGTGATACTTTAAATATTAATTAAATATAATAATTAGAAAGATACATATATAAAATCAATTTTGAAGAAAAATATTATTTAAAATATCACAGACCTATGTTCTGAATAATTACAACTTTATAATAAGAATGTGTTCTCCTAATAATAAAGTTGTATCAATGTGTCCAAAATTTAATAAATATGAATCGATAATTTTGGCGTCTGCTATCAGATTACTCAAAGGTATTTGAGATTTCGTAAAAGTAAGGTAGATGGCTCTTTCAAATAATGGAACGATTCAATACATTAATATCAAAAAGGTAACATAGGTTCGAAAATTTGTCACTAATAATACGTCGCTATAGCATAGATAATGCACCTTCCCAGGTTAGGAAAGACATCCAGGTTCGAATCCCGGTGGCGCAACAACAATATTTTTCGACGAAATTGATTTTATATGTGTATCTTTCTAATTAATATATTTAATTCATATTTAAAAACTTACTATTTATCCCGGTCGCTTACAAAGTGACGATATATTTATTCTTTATATTTTTTCTCTTTTTGAATGTCACATTAATTACAAACAATTTATGTCTACATATTAAATTTCACAATGAATTAATTGAATGACAGATTAAAAGATATTTGAAAATCTAGCGAGCACAACTAATATTCTCACGGTTGTGTGTAAACGTCGCATGTACAGTTCATTGAGAAGAAACTAAAGAATTACATTTTATTACAATTGTTTTTGTCATTTTAAAATTTCATTTATTAGATAAAGTTGCGTGTATTGTACTTTATATATGTAAGTACTCGGTGTGTACATTATTTTTTACAATTCATTTGTTTTATGTAGGTTATGTTGTCACCGCGGTAGCAAGTATGATATATTTGTTTGGTCAGTTTTTGGCGCACAATTTCTGAGATTGCGTTAGTTTTAAATTACACTTCAACGAACCATTCTAAAATGTCTAAATTTTTTTTTTTATTAAGGGATTTTGACAGTGAAAACATATTCTAATAAACATAATAATTATTTAACATGCGATACTAATAAAGAAAATCCACAAAAAATATTTGGATACAAAGTATGTTTAGATAAAAGAAGGAGAAGGGTTGGGAGGTTGCAACTAACGTTGCGGTAAAGAGAGAGCAACATGAGTTTTTATATGTATAGCGAATGGCCAAAGTTTAGATTGTGGTGGTTCATAAGAAGAACCCTTTGAGCTTAGTAAGGCTAATATTGAACAAGTCAATTTCTGTAAATTTCTCAGTATGGTATTTGCATGACCGGTATTTGCATGAATTTTGTATGTAAGATGTTCTACTTCTGGGAATGTGGAAGAGTATGGATTGCCGGGTTGATCTAGATAGCACATGAAGAGATATTAATTCCAATTGTTGGGACAATCAATGTGGCCTTGCAGTAGTTTGAAGAGAAGTATTAGGCCAGCACGTGTTCGTCGATGTTCTAGGGTCTTCATACTGTGGAAGTTTGCTGCATCTAAATAGAAGCCGAATGATGGATTAGATATAACATTCAGATGTCGAATAAACCTATTTAGTATTCGTTCTAATTTCGCAATATATGTAATCTGCCATGGGTTCCAGATTTGAGAAGCGTACTCGTAAAAAGCGTAAATTAGTAACCTTTCGTTTCTCTAAACTCTCCTATTAACAGTTGTTCATTTATTTCTACTCGCTGTCACGCTTGTGTGTAAATGTCTCGTTTAATGGAATTTTGTTCCGTAACACCTCAATTGGAGCACGTCTCAGTCATTTGTCACTTGGACGGTATTTATCTCAGAGCTCATATATAATTAAAAATCAAGTGATTAGTGTTTTCACTTGAATATATTTATGTTAATCCGCCTTATATATGTATATATACTCGTAAATATAATTAAAATGTAAATCCATTGTAGGTATTGATTTTAAATATAACTGGATACTAAACGTAAAAATTGTTGACAACCAAACAATCTCTGAAACGCTTAAATACATTACGAAAGGTTTGATTAAACAACATGTTTATAAAAATTGTAAGTATTAACCAGCCTTTATACATTTTTAATCTTTTCATATAATATGTTAAGAGATGAAGTAAATTGCGTCCTGACGTAAAGCTCAAACTAAACAATTGTTAACTGAACCCTGAATGCATATCGCAATAAAGGCTCCTTTGGATCCGGACCCTGGGGTTTCATCTCGAGCGAGTTATTTTTGTAGGCCATTTATTATCTACTGATATGCCAGCAGTTCACTCTCGCCGAAGCTCCTCGGGCGATGCGAGCCGAGAGCTGCAGTACGTTCTCGTGCTCGGCTCCTCTCGCTATACCTTGGCGAGAGTTGAGTTGAGTTAAAGGCGAGCATGCATGAGAACAGAAAGAAGCGGCATTCTATCATCTCTGCCCACCCCTTCGGAAAACGGCGTGATGATAAGTTAGTTAATTAGTTACCATGAATATTATACTAAATGTACGTCTTCAAAACGCTTCTGTTGGTCGAATCCTAGTTACTGGGTACCGGAAATACTTTCGTACTGATTACAATCTCTTAATACTTGTTGCCATTTAGGGGCAATTATTGTTTTTAAATACCTGGATCCGTCCGACCTGCTGCTGCTTTCCCTTTCAATAATAATTGAAATTTTCGCGTTTTTTGCGAAAATGTGGGTTTTTATTATTCATTTATATCAAAAGCTATGCACTGTTTTTACTAAAACAAAGTGTTTTAGTAAAAACATACCTTTTTAAATTATATATTGTATTTACCAACTACTAATTGAGGCTCCAGCTATTATTTAAAACTAATTTTTATATCAAAAACTCAATAATTTCTTACTAAAATGATATTCGTATCGATCCTAATAATGTGTATTTTTTATGTTTTTAGCGTCATCCCGCCACTCAATCCGACTATGACGGACGTGTAATTTGTCGCATCCTTAATTTTTCGTTAAATACGTCGATAAGATATATTTTCATGTATTTTTGAACTATAATATGAAGCATTTACTCACAAAATAAGTTGCAAATTCCGTAAATTAGACGGTTTTAAGGGATTTAAGGGAAACAACGTTTTCTTGAACAAAGTAAACATTTTATGTTCGTTATTTTCTATGTAAGTCACAATTGTTTATTAAGTTTATATATAATACCGTTTTCTTTTAAACACTAGCTGTTTGTTTCATAATTACGTAATAAATATGAAACAAACAACTCGAAAAACGGCAACGTGGTTTTTTAAATTTAAATCTAAATATATTAGGAACTTTGACTGATTTCAAAACATACTCAAATATATTAATTATATAATTTTCGATGGATTAATTCAAATGACATCCATGGATTAATTTAAATGACAACACATGAAAAAATATGGAAAAGACTCTAGATACAAGTTATTTTTAACACTTGTCTCGAATACTAGGAAATCAATAATTTTATTGTCATTAAAGAGAACACATTATTATTGAGATGTTGCAGCTTTACAGAACCAATTTCTGTGGTATTTTAATAGAAATTACATGTATATCTTTTTAATTTGTATTAATTTTATTGTCGTCTCTTTCTATTCAAACTTTTCTCTCTCGCATGATTTACGTAACAAATAACGTCATTAAGTATTTAGGTAACATTTATTAGATAATTTAACTATTAGCTCTGTCTTCAAATATTGTCATTTGCGTGGAATTTCTCCAATTTCAAACTGGAAAAATGAAAGTACGCCCTCAAGTGTTATTTTTATTAAATATCTGTCGTGATGTTTTCCAATAATTGTTTGTCGTTAACAATGTGTAGGGTTTCGGACGATGATAAAAGCGATATCTTATTTTAAAAAACACATCAGTAAGTATCTACAACAAACGTATCAAATATTTATCTCATTATATTTCATACATTTTTCAAGAAAAGCATTGAGACAATGCAAGAACGTTACATTGTGGTTTTTTTATTATCAAAAATCACCGTTTTGTAATATAGGATGATATTTAAATGAGCACCAAAACAATGCAAATTTTTTGACCAATGAACGAATTCTCAACTCGTTAAAATACTTGTTTAATATTTAAAAGTTTAGCCGAGCACCAAATTATGCTTGTTTCTGGTTAATGGATACCAAAAAAATTGCTATATCGTGTTTTTTTTACTTACCTAACGTACGCCTGTAAAGGGAAACTTTAGTATTGAGTTTAATTTATGATCATTATACATTTTAACGCTAAAAATTAAATTAATGATCATTTAAATTATATCGTAATGTATTTATTACAACTAACGAAAAAAATGTATGCATGGCGCCTATTAAGATTTTGTATGTAGTATAATTTAATAATAAATCATTATATAACAGGGGTAGGTCAACTGCGGTACGCGTGTCACTGAAAGCTTGCAAAAACAAATGAGGGATGAAGTATTACGAAACATTTAATGAAAAAATCCATTTTAAATATCTTTTAGTCGATCAATGTAGATCATTGTTCTGATCAAATTTAAAACATCTGGGGTGTCAGCAATGTTGATAACAGCCGGTTGGTTAATATTTAATTTCGCTTACTTGTTTTGAACTGAACCCGCAAGAGAGTCAGCTGTCCTCGCGGTTAACCACAAAATGCATCCAGTGATATAATGTACCAATTATATTTTTTAATTAAGTAGGCTTCGCTAGAAATACTACCTGTTGCGGAAGGTCTCGGACGCTACTGCCGATAAATTTCAATGAACTTTATTCGATCAAAGGGGTCTTTTTATGAACCACCACAATCTGAATTTTGGCCAATCATTCTACCTATAACCGCATCTCGCTTTCCTTTTACCGCAACAATAGTTGCAACCTTCTCACCTTTTCTCTTTCTTTTTATATATCTTCTGCACCTAAATATACTCATGTACCTAAACATTTCTGTAACTTGTATACCTAAACATTTAACATTAAACATTCATTTCATAAATAGTAATCACATGTTAAATATTTATTATGTTAGTTATAATAAGTTTACACTGTCAAAATCCCTCAATAAAATAAAATTAAAATCATGACCGGGAGATCTAAAAACTACTGTTAAAAGATATTAACATTAAATATGTGTGTATATTCATGAATGTAACGATAACTCCCGTAATTTTTTCTCAGAGTTGATCAGAATTTTCAGAAAAATTGAAAACCAAACAACTCGGTTAAGTTCGTTAACCTGGTTCAGCCTGATCTGGCATTTTGTTTCAAAATAGCGGTTCAAAAACTGGACCTAGATAAAATAGTATAAAACACATTCATACACACATAAAATTTACCTAATTCTTGCATCCAATGCCGGAAGGGATTTTTAAAATTGATATCAAGCCCTTAAAAAAGCTTTTGGTAGGTACCTTCATTTAAGGTCGTACATTTTTACAAAGCTATCTTTATATTGTTTAAATATTTCTATATTAAGTTTTTTAATAATATTTTTATATTTTATTTATTAGAAGATATAATCAGATATAATACATTTTATATAAACATAATCACTTAATTATATATATTAACTTTTTTACATTTTTTTCTTTTCTATGAGAGACGGAGACTCGTGTATAGAGAAAGAGTATGTAAAAGAGTATATAATGTATGTGTCTGCTAGTCTGTATACATATTTTTTGGTTTAAAATACAAATATACTCGTATAATAGTCTGTTAAATAAAGTGGTTTTGGGTGGCGGTATATTTAAGTTTTGGAATATCAATTTTCTCTAAATCTTGTAAATCGGAAATCGCTTCTAATATTTAATTTAAATTTTTTTTTTCTTTGTCTATTATTATTGGTACTATGAATTCTGTAAAAAGTTAGTTGGGCACATGAATAATCTTTTTTTTAGAATTATTTTTATCATCATTTTTCTAATTAATTATTAATTGTGAGTAATTTCTAATTGTGATATTGATGTTTTTTATGCTCTTCCCATCCAATAATACCGTATTGCAAATGTGACTGTACAAACACGTAATTTTTTTTTTATTTGTATGTGATAAGATGTTTGATAGATGAGTCTTAAAAATATGTAGGCAGTTTTTCTTGTTTTGTTTGTAAGATTAGTAATCCTCTTTCCATTTGAGTTTGTTATCTATTATGATTCCTATGTACTCGATACAGTATTTTTTTTTTCAATTGATGAACATTGGTCTCAAGAGTCTCCTTGAGTACAGGCTATGGTGTGAATTTTAATATATATATTTTTTTATTTTTTTTATTTAGTTATTCTTTTAAACTGTTCAAATGCTATTTTATGTGTTCGTAACATAAGAAACACCCCGATAGTCAATACCGACATAAATCGGTCGGTTCAATCTTCTATCCATATATATAAGGCAATAAACAAAATTTAAATGAATAATGATTCCAGGCTGCCTATATGTATACTAACATACACCTTCGATACGCTTCCTAAAATGAGAAAAAAACACATTTTAACAATTACCAGAGTAACAATACGGTGGTACATTACATTATAACAGTTACGAACTCCTGGTAGAAACCTATACGGTACAGATCAATTATTCATAGGTCAGGCGCCAAACCAGTTTTTTTCGTTAAAGATTTTATTGTTGTGTATAATATGTAGGCTACGAATGTTTACATCTGGTTCACCGTCCCGAGAACTCGGACGCTTCGAGTGCAGCCCCGAGCCATGCGGCTGCGTGATTGTGACGTATGTGAGTGATGGGAAATCCGAGTCACGAGACGCGAAACTTTCCTCCGTGCCAGTGTTATAGTACGCAGGGGCGTGCACTGCATACAACCAAATAAACTGTGCATTACTAAAAAAAAATCTGGAAAACAAATGAAATAATCCATATGTTATAATTACGCTAGAGCCCATCGTGTATCATTAGTTGCGTAGTTCTGGATGCTACCGCGAGACGCCATCGGAGAACTGCAGTCCTCTAATGGATTATTATTCATTTTTATCTACCGTTCTATTTAAGCCATACAATTGCTACCTATTAAATTAAAAATTCCACTCGGCAGTGTCAGAAATGGATAACCTGATTCACGTTATACGGGAGTCCTTATTCATATAGACGTCAGTTAAACGAAAGTTCATAATCCTATGTACAATGTAGCATGTAGTATTATACAATATGATGGTTACAGCATAACCTAAGTATATACCTACTGCACGCCACTGATAGTATGGTATGCGATATCTACTGCGAATCTTAAATGCCGCGTGTAAATTATTGTCTATTTATGCGCTACAAATGTATGTTTGCTCTGTATCGATTTCAGTCCGTGCAAAGAATCACCAATCAACTCGGAAGTTTAAAATGTCAGAACACGTTTGTTCATTGACGTGATATCATTAACCGTTTATACCCGAGGTACAAACCTCCGTCTCTAAAGTGAATCTAAATTCCACTACAGTCCATGCTGAGTCATTCGTTAAAATAATGTACCTACTGAAATTAATACGGAGAGGAAATTAATCAGACCAATCTTCATCGACCCTTACAGCCAGTCCTTGCCCCCCCCCCAAATTTGAATGTACGAGTAGAATAGTCTAAAAAATATGTGACGAGAAGATGACCAAACAAATACGTCATACTTGTCACCACGGTGACTATATATTTTATTTAGTAGGTACCCATAAATGTCAAACTTACATTTTGAAACATTTTAAAAATTCACATGTTCGAAAAACCACAATAATTCGCACGCTCATAGTCCCGGTAGGTGGTGAGGGATTTTGTGTGAATTCATTGCCTACTAAAAGTTTTCCTTAAAATAATAATACATACCTACTTACTTAAAGTACAATGCTAAACAACTGTTTTCTAACTATGAAATGTAAATTTTTTAAAAATTAAAATTAAACCCATTTTAATTCTTCTCCTCTTCCCAGTGAATTGTACACACACAAACACGACGTCTATATATAGATATGAGCGTACTAATTGTACTCACTCGATTTTTTTAAATTTATATATCCATTCATTGGAAGACAATATTTTTAATTTTATACCTGTTTTAATATCTGCCATTATATATTTAATTTCCAAGCAAATAAATATTTACAAGCATCAATAACGATATATATATATATAAGAAATTGTATTATATTTTATTTGTTTATATATAATACAATCGGAAAATCATTTTTATACCATCTGTCCATGGTATGGAAATTATATTAAAGTTATTCGGTTAGAGTGACAAATATAATGTAAAATTATACAAAAGACTTTATATTTAACCACGTGAGTTTTGTACGAAAAATTAACCGGTTTCGGAGAAATCCTTTTCCTTGCATCAGGAAGATAAAATAATTAAACCTAAACGAAAAATTATAGTTTTAAACTACTTTTTTAGAACTTTGTTGTTTATGTTTGGTATTTATATCGCATTTAAAAGGACTTTTCCGAAACCGGTTGGTTTTTTTATATAAAATGCACCTGGTTAAATACTTAAGTTTATTATATAATTTTATTACAAATGTAATGAACAAAATGGATAAGAATATACATAAGTTTAGAGCGTAAGAAAAATTAGCGTTAAAAAACCTTAAGAAACGTATGTTAAATGTTTTGGCGGGCCATCCGCGCGCGATGCTTTGAATTATTTTTTTATGCCAACAGCGTCAGTTACTAAATATAATGTAAAGTAATCAAAATCATTCCCACGTCATTATTTATCTTCTGGAAACAGTTACAAAATGTTCACAGCATCGCCGCTACTTTTTTCCTCCTTGGGAAATAATCTCCCGGCCCGACCGCATCGGTTGTCATTCGTTTCGTTTATTTCTGCGGTCAGTTTTATTGACAGTTATCCTGTGGGGATTTCGGCGGCAGATGGCGTTTGTCAACATAGTGATAAATCACACCGAGTAAATAAAATATTGTTTTTATTATAATAAAATTATATTTATTCATTTAACCTTGTATAAATATAAATAAATGATGGGATCCTACTGTTGAAATCAAATGCCGCATTGAGCAAGCTCGTGCAACCTTTAGCCGCATGTTCCGCAGACATGATGTCAACCTTAGATTGCGAATGCGAATGGTCAGATGCTATTTTATAGAATGGAGGCATGGACACTTATCGAAGAAATGATAAGACGACTAGAAGCATTTGAGATGAGAAGAATGGTCAAAATAAGGTGGATGGATAGAGTTAGGAATGAAGATGTCACGGTTCGGATGAGTTAAGTATTTAAAACAAAAAAATTCGAAAACTTCAATATCTCGAACATGTAATGAAACATCCGGAGAAGTATGAGATCTTGCACCTCATAATGTAGGAATTCGGGGCCCTGGAAGAAGAAGAATATCATGGCTGAATAATCTGAGACAATGGTTTGGCCAGTTTACTGTAGAGGGGCCGTTGAACGAATAGAACACAAGAAGAAGAAGAAACGTTATAGATTTCATCCATATAACACATTCATAATTTAATTGAATAGCGAAATAATGGTGTTATTCGAATTCTAAATTTCTTTAAAAATTAATATGATTATTCTTCGCACGGCGGCAATGTTCACAAGTAAGCTTCGTATCCAGTCTAACTTCTGTGCTCACAAGAGCCCTCAACGTTAATACCTGCTCAATATTATCTTTTATAAGTCTACAAAACTTATAAAAGATAATATTGAGCAGGTATTAACGTCACTAATTTTACAGACATCTCAACATTTTCAAAATTGAGTACTCTCTTTCGTACGAAATATCTTTTTTTTTCTGAATGCGTATGTTTCTAACTACGTTTTGAAACCACTAAAAAATACGCGTTACACGTTTCAGATGCACGTATCATACAACCCATGTATAGAATATTTTTTCTACGTATTTCTTCCCCGTTGTTGTACATAGGTACCTATTATAATTCACCCGTGAACCTCCTACAAAATGTCCTAACTCTATACAAATGCACTATTTCTGTCGTTCTATTTTCAACGTTCTGAGGAAGTCTCTATTAAAACAAACATTCTATGTTAAAAGGGAAACATATTTTTAATATCTATAGTTTTTTTATTAATAATTGATTTATTTAACAGTTAAAAGGTATCATCATCGACGTTATATTCATATGAAATCAGCATGATATTCTTATATTACGATTTGGTACCGCAGCCAGCAGGGGGAATAGCTAAGACGGTAGAGAGACTAGCATGTAATACGTGACAGTTAGTCAGTTTGTTTGCGGTGGTCGTATTCCGTTTTCGTTTTGTTTTCAGTAACAGAGCAATAGGAATAATTAGTGGATGACGTCATGCGTGTGATTGCCCCCCGCTATCCGGAGCCGGTCCAATCAGCCGTGGAAAAGTTTTATCCATTAGCCGCTGTAATGACCTCAGATGCACATCCGTCTACAGCAGTGATGGCCGACAGTAGCGGGAGAATTTTCTTTGTTTACCCCGTCACTGTCCCTCGGCAGTTGTCGCCGAGGACTCGGCTCCGGTTGTGATGCCGATGAAGATGAAGATGATACCAATATATACTGCGTTGTACCACTTTACCAAAATATAACGCCGAAAAGGTGATCTTGTAGACCTCTCGTGATATTTACACCATCCTGCATATCCATCATCCGCAGCCCGATATGAGCCCGCCATTAAAAAACATATAAGTATATGTATTTGTGAAAATTTCCCATTCTAAACGCTCCGAAGCAGTCGGTCCCCTTGTCGGAATCTCAAATATTTTCTGTCAATGGTTCATTCATTCTACCTCCTTATTTATCTCTCGACGATCGCATCTGACATTCTGCGTTATATTTTTTAATTAATTGATTACTATGAAAACTTATTGTTTTCTTTAGGAATAAGTAAAATATTTATATTTAATATTAATATCAAGTCGATTTTGAATGTAACAAGTGAAATAAGCTATGTTTGTAACTATTCCCCTTGGATCAATCTATTTTTGCAAGTAATTCTCAAACAATACATATAATACAAACAGTTTATTTCAATCTTCTATTAAGTAAAATGAAACAATCAACCTTTGAAACATATAAAATTGGAATGAACCACATTTGAAAATAACATTGTACTTTAATGCAATATTATTATAAAATACATGGTATGGTATCGCGAAGGATTTGAAATTGCGTTCTAACGTAACTTTTTTATTTTATTTTTTTTATTTACAACATGATATTCAAATTTCATTTATCGAGTATGGTATAGTACGAGCCATGTTTGCAAATAATAGTTTCTAATGTATGATTACTTCCATTCAGTAGGTACTAAAGTCAATGGCGTAACTACCGCCTGGGGACCCGGATCACAGGAAGGCCCGGAATCGCTAAAGACAACTTTCTATAATTTTGAATCTAATTATTTCAGATGAAATACAAAAAAGTAACATTTAGTAGATTATCTTTGTTAAATGCCAAAGCTAAACTAACTATTAAATTTTGTTTGAGTAGTCTTAGTATATTATTATTATCGTCAGTACCTGAAATATCTAAAATTGCAACATTTAACGTTATATGTAATGAATTAAAGTTCTTTTCACTTGCTTGAAATTTATTTGTGGTGATAAAAGTTGATAATGAAAAAATGACGTCCTTCCGGATATCAGTGTACTCTGTCTTGCAAATTTTAAAACATTTAATTAAAATCACTAACGACCGAGAATAGTAACGAAGTGAAGGTCTAGAAAGTCGATAATAATTAATATGGACACCGTTGAAATCGTGTATACGTGCTTGCCCCGGGGCCCGGCAATTTATTTCCACGCCACTGGCTGAAATCTCCACAGACATATTCCGGCAGAAACATGAACGATTAACATATCACAACCATTATATCAGTTTTATTTTTCATTCAAGTCGGATCCATTCAGCATTATTGTAATTTCGGCTAATAAACGGCAATTTAAATTAATTTTGCAATCAATAAAACTGTAATTTGTCGTCTTGTAACGATATGATTAGCGTCGTGTTCGCGGTGGGCGCGCGCGACCCGCTGAATTATACTTCGGCCGAGACAATGGACATCAAATTATACGATCCGCTTAATTATTTAGCGCCGCTATAAACAAGGCAGTTTACGGCGTACTTTGGCCGAAAATATCCGCTTTTGAAGATGCCCATCTGGAGTCGCCGCTCGCTCCCGACAGCGGCGCCACGATTATTATCGTGTTATATTATTATCGTATTATATTATTATCGTATGAACGACATTTTTTCATTTTATTTTCGGCGCTACCGGATTCTTGAATTATCGATTTGGGAATTCCGCACTTTTTTTGGAATTTCCGCTTCGAATGAGATTTATCATCGCAATAGCGGTATATTCTTGCTACAGCTCTGTGTTCTACAGTGACACTACTCACTGATGTTTTACACATTTAATCGATCAGTATTGTGCGTCTGTACCCGAGGATACTCTCTTAAGATTTCTGCTGAATATTTATAACAAAATAACGTACCGAGATACCGGATACATTTCATAACATTTATAATTACTATTTGTTTTGGTAACGTTCAGTACAAAATCTTTCAATAATTCAAAATAACCGATACTGAAAAAAATATAATTCATGATATTCTTTTGAAAGCTCTCTCGATGCGCTTAAAAAGAGGTTAAATGAAATAATTAATACCTTTTCAATCGCCCTGCAGCCCACATTTAAAAATTACACGTCCATATTAATACTGTAACTGTACTGTAATATTATAACCAAACTATACCATACTATGCCAAAATATTGTTGGCATGCCAATGCATCGTGTTGACCGCATCGTTAGTTATGCCACAGGTATTTTATTTTTATTTTATCCTACTCCAAAATGACTAGCCTAGAACCATCACATTTCACCGAACAGCCCTGCACGATTAAAACAAATCGAAGTTCGACTAAAAGTATTTTAAATATCCAAAATGAAATATATAAAAATGATGTGATTATGAAAATATCCATAGCCGCCAAATGTTACTCTTAAAGAAATTTGGAGGTAACTCCAATTCACAAATCCTTGGAAAGACACTTAATAACGTTTCGTGTTGCCTGTCAGAAAGGTGGCACGTCATATTATTTTCAGCAATTAAATTTGATTCGTGACAACTGAAATGTCAATACTCTCGAGACTTGATCGTTTATTGCACCAACTCTTCGGTGGAAGAATAATTGAGGCCGAGCCTTCGCAAGGTTGACGAAGAAAGTAGTTGTGCACATTCCGCAAAAGCGAATGTAAATTAGTCAACATCTGCATGCTCTAAATGCGGAATATTATGCTGGGAATTGATCCCTTTCGCCTTTATTGTCCTGTTCTATAATTAATTTGAATATTTACTTATCTCGTCTAGACAACATTAAACATAAATTAAATTTAGGTAGGTATCGAAGTGAATAACGCAGCCTTCGCTGTTTTCCGGAAGTTTAGACCGTAGACCGGATATAGGTTAAGCGGTAGGCGCTAGCGGTTCTTGAGAGTCCATTTTATTGCGTTAAATGGTTGCTTTACAGCGATAATGAATGGACAAGGCGATACTGTTTACTGTTGTATTATCTTTAGATTTCGGTCAATGTCACGCGTAGTAGGTATGACTCAATGCTGTCTCCGATAAAGCTAATCAAGTTACATAATATACGATTTTTGTAATGTTTCTCTAGTTAAGTAAAATTGCCTTACTGATACTACGCTTCTATGTTAAAAATATTTATTTATTCTTAATATAGTAGGTATCGTAACCTCACACAACTATAGTCCTAAGCCGAAGCTAACCGATGGTCTAAACACCCGTGCGCATTAAAAACCTGAAGTTAAACTAAAAAATGAGAAAACATAGATTTAATATTATTGTTATGGCATTGTATTACACTTTTCACGCCTTTTTATTCAATTATCAGCTGCCAGTGTGAGGTTGACTGATGCACCTATTTTCGTCAGCTTCAAACTTTCGTGGCCACGTATTACCACAAAAAGCTGTTCAGTGTTCCCGCTGGTGTACATGACAGGCAATTTATTGTTTTATTATTATTATTATTTATTGTGTCTGACGCCGCTAGGGGAACATCCCTCTAGGCTGCCGGGCGCGGGGAATGAGAGAGCCATTCTGTTATTCCGGCTGGCGTCTTACACAAGTCTCATTAAGTGTAAATTACCGTGTACTTAAATTTGCATACCTACCTCAATTTTAATATACTGTTACTGTACCGGACGATTAAAACAACTACAAACCCCGAGGTATTGTACTTTTCATTTATAATTTGTCATCCTTTCATACTTAAAACACCAAAAGACTACAATTGTGTTCCGTAATTTGCTCTTAGTTTTTTACTTCCTAGAACTTTATTGGCGTTCTTTTAGCGTTCTATTAATTAACGTTCTGATGACCCCACCGAATAAAATTTTTCGTAGAAAGGTGGGAGGAAGACCTCACAAACCATATGGCGACAGAAGTATGGATCTATGTATACAAAACATCACCAACAAAGTATTGACACAACGAGAAACCGCAGAAAAGTACAAAATACCTTGTAGTTCCATAATACTTCAACAAAAGCACCGCGTGGAAAAAAGTACAGTCATCCGGTCACAAATGCATTTTCTTGCCTTCTGAAGAAAAAGCATTCGACGACCAAGCTGTAACCATATGGAAATTCAAATTTCCGATTACTTTATTCGACCTTACGTGCATCGTGAAAATGTACCTAGATAGCCAAGACCGTAAACTATCATTATTCAATAACAACTTACCTGGGAAACGTTGGACGAAAAGCTTTTCAGAAAGCCACAAGAAAGAATTATCTCAGAGGTTTTGCAGAAACATTAAACGGGTTAGAGCGTCCGTGAACGAAGAAATAATCAGTTCCTTTTTCTCATATTTAGATAATGAAATTAAGGACACGCCGCTAAACCTTATTTACAACTACGATGAAACCAATTTAGTCGACGATCCCGGCTAAAAACGAATCCTGTCCAAGCGTGGATGTAAATATCCTGAAGCAATAAAAAAATTCTACCAAAGATGCCGTGAGTGCAGTGCGAGAGTGGGAATGCAGCCAAATCGGTATTCGGACACTTGGACCAAAGAAGCCCTCCCAAACACTAGGTACAACACATCAAAATTTGGCTGGTTCGAAAGCTCCAACTTTGAGGATTGGTTTTTTACAATTGTATTTCCAGTGCTAAGACGGAAAAATGTAAAAAAAAATCTTAATTGGCGACAACCACCTCAGTTTTCATATCAGCTTAAGGGTCCTAAAAGCCTGTGAAGAACATAACATTGCATTCATATCGCTGAGAGACGAAGGATGTCTATAATCCCTAAAAATGAATTTTCTTCATTGTTAAATAAGCTCTGGAATAAAGTTTTTCCCAACTTTACAGCCAATTTACTAGCTGGATTCAAGAAGGCTGGAATCTTTCCTCTTCGTGCCGCAAAAATTCTAGAACGCCTGCCATCATACTCTGATCCCGATGTCACAAACCCAGATCCGAGTGCTGTTACGGATACCCTCGTAAAATATATCGAAATGGGAAGGAAACAAGCAGTAGAACAAATTTCTATAAAGAGTTGTTGAGCCAGGTAAAAGTATTTCAGCAGAATATATTGAGAAACTCATATGGAGTTTGCTCAAGTAAAAAGAGAGTTTCTCGTAAGGCAGTAGTAGAAAATTCTGGCAAGGAAGACGAAAGCGATGGATATTCCTCGGCTTCAGAATCGCCGTTGAACTTTTCAGACATTGAAGAGACCTTCGAAGATGTATCAAATCACGAGTTCCTGAATGGCAGTCTCAGTCTACCTCTTCTTCTTGTATGATGTTCGTGCTCATATTGATTTGTATAAATCATTATATATTTTCTTAGTGAGGATTTTAAAAATAAATACCGTAGTATTCAAAGGCCATCATATTCAGATCTTTCAACATTGCGCTGATGCGAGTACCTAAACATGTCTATTTTTTATTATTTGTATTTTAGTATTACTCTTAGAGCTTTATTTTGCAGTAATGATAATTGTTGCATTTCTTTTTCATTCGCCAAAAATAAAATGCTGTTGCTGTAGTTTGTATGAAGAATTATAATAGTGTCGTATACTACGTTCCTTTCCAGATGTGAGTTCTTTTAGCAATCTTGTATTTTGCGAAAAATTCTATTTTGAATCTATCATACTATGACCCCCAAATATTTTTTTCAGTCACTTCCTTCAGACTTTCACTATCTATGCCGCGATATACGATGACGGAAATTACCTTCTCGCGCGCAGTGTTTATTACAATTTTTATTAAAATTGCCGTTAGAATGCCGTAAAACTTGTATGCAGTTTGGCAAATAATAAAAATTATAATAATGTAGTAATAATGTCGTAAAGTTGAAATAAAACAAAAAAAAACCATTCAAAATTAGGAACGCATTAAACGATCCTTCGTTCTGGAACATTATTTTTCATTTATTACAAATTTTTATTTTCTTCACAGATCATAATATAATTCACAGACCATAAAGATACGGTATATACATAGGTATAAAATGCTCTATATGACGATATCTATGTTGGTGATCATGAAATTAATTATACCAAACTTAAAATTTGATTATGTTTTATATTTCTTATATAGTTCTGAATTTTATAGATAAAAATACCTAAATTGATGTTAATTTTGAATTTTTTTGTAGAACGGTTTTTTTTATATGTATTATGCGTACGTACCTACCTATATATTTGGTAAAAAAAAATCGATGAACACTGATTAGTATACTATTGTAATTATTATTTATACTAGTATTGTAGATCTTTTCTTTATAATAATGATTTGCATTTAAAAAATCTTAAAAGGCAATATTTTAAGGTTTTGGCCGCCAGGTAAAAAACATTCGTTCTCTCATCTTCTTCATTATGTTAGACATTATTTAAAAAACAACACAATCATAAACTGAATAGATTCAGATCTATTTACAGTCCTAAATTATAAAAGGTTTCTTTTAAATTTATAATAATACCTTAAATGAAAAAGAAAAATATCTCCGGAAATGTTGAAATGAACCCGGAAAATCCAACCGTAAATGTTGCGGTTACCGGTCGAGATGTAGATTGCCTGGAAATTCAGCAATAAACATAGATAATTGAAGCTTTGAGATGCTGAAAAATGATGTGGGTAGATATAGATATATATGTGTAGGTATATATTAAGTATCCGTGTGTTTTTATTTGGATGTGTGTACAAAACACAATACAGCTTTACAAGTTTTAATATTTTCACGATAGTGTTAGTATTGTTTTAATTTTGTATGTAATAGTTTAACATAACTACCGAGATTACTCTCGGCGGTGAAAGTATTTGTGCATAAAAAATGTAATAACTCACAATAGACTATTGTTTTCTTGGTACACTTCTTGTTCGAGCCCCGTTCCGGCTTAGATACGCCGTGACATAATGAAAAATGTTGTGAAACGTATTTATTTAAAAATCAAAATTCATGTAACTCCGCAATTATATTTATATAACGTGTTATATTTAAAATTTTGTTTAGTAAATAAAAATAACAATTTCATAGCAGTATTTTTTTTAACAAAAGAACTAGTTTGGTAAATTAAACAGGTAGCCTACGGGTATTTCTTGGAAATAGTATTTCTGCTCATAAAATATATAGACATTTGTTTCAAATCACCACTCAAAATGCATCCATGTTGTCTTTCAAATTTGAAAGATCATTTGAAAGACTTTAGATCTTTAGATCTCAGATACGTGATGAGTTTTCCCTGCACATTTCTTCCTCGTTGATGTTGATCTTAAATACCCGTAACGACGATTTAGTACTTCACCATCCGCGAACTACCTATAAAGTGTTCCGAAATATTCTAATGTGTTAATTTAAAGATTAAGATTTTATTTTTAACGCAGTTTCGTGACACATTTTACTCGGGGAGTCTGATAAAACTTCTATCGCATATTTTAAACGGTATGGGAATATTTGAACTGCGATCGATCGATACAGCGTGTTCTTGAAGGAGGAGTGGCGGCTTATCGAAGTCGAGTGCCAGCCGCGGCACGTCCTCGTGACCACTTCTGGGATCCTCTCCACGCCTCCAGCCTCCAGCCGTCATCTCGGCCTTCACTGTGTTACATAAGCCCTTACTCGTGCTCTGAGCTGACGACTCAATCGGAGGAGCACGACCAACTCATATTCAATTATACTACTTTTCTTATAGATACTTAAGCTATTCCGGTACAGACACAGTTTCCCTGGGTACTCCAGTCTTTAGATAGATGATTTTTAATTATAAAAACTTAAGCGTTATCCGTAGCTTGAAGTAGGTACTCTCATATCGCCTGCAGCCACACCACAATTCAGTATTGCAATATTGCTCAATAACCAGTAGTGTAACTAAAAAAAATAGGCCCCAATGCAAAATTAAAGGGCCTCCTGTAAGGGTAATAGTTAATAATTCATGAAAAAATGTGTGTTTTTCTCAGATCAGTAAATGAATAGACATGAAATAAAGTGTACATATAGGAGAGGAGTTTGGAACATTAGTTGCGGGACGAGGAACGTTCTACACACATGATTTGTGGAAACATAAATTCGATAATTTATGACACATCCATACAACAGTAAAAGTATTTTCTCATCGAAAATTAAATCTTTGTGTAAAAAAAGATTTATTTTTTACATTAATGCATATTGTATTGTCAGTGTTTAAATTTTCATTTCAATCGAGTCATATATTTAAAAAAAGTCGCGGTGCTATTTGATTGGGTAAGTGGTACCAAAGTGATCACGTGGGTGACACCGAATTTAAAATATTGAAACAAGGCATTTGCGACAGTTCATGTCTATATATTTGGTAGTCTATGTTGTTTTTAATCACTTATTGCACTCTCGTCTGAAATATTCTTGGCAATATCTTAATATGTCCAAAAATACGCAATTACTGGATTTTCACTTACTGGTACTGTTATTAAACAAATAATAGATATCTCATAGAGACAAACCTATTTTTTATTAATGGAATAATATGGAAGTATGATTAATTACAGGGCTTACGACCTATCTTCGACTGACTTAAGTGAACACTTTACACAATGTAATGTTCACCATTTCACCCAATCAACCTCCATATCTATTCAATTTTTGAAAGTTGTGTATATATTAATATGTGGAGTCACTTCGAATACCCCAAACCGACATATTAGTTCATGTGTATTCGTAATACACGCGATAAATATGTTTTTCCACTTTATGACTCCATTGCTTTGGTGGAACTATCGATATCCCAAAAGTATATATACCTAATAGAGCTCTTTTGGGTCCTTATCCAGTGTGGTCTCTGATGAATCGCATTGGCGGTATTGGTTACGTTACGCCAATGCAATGCACCGCATTGGCTAGTTACACCACTATCGATAATGATTTTGCTGTGTTAGTTAATCGGGTAAGAACAGAAGCCAAGACTTCTTATCTTTCTTACTATAACCTTCCTTAATCTGCAAGAGCATTTCGAAATAGATCACACCTTTTAATGTATTAAGTAAAACTGAATATGCCTATTTTTTTGTAAATGAAGTTCGTGAATATGAATTGAGTGTGATTGTCATCTAATGAAATAATATTTATATTATCTTTATTAATCTTTCCTCTCCGGTGATGTAAAGCGAGTTGACATTGCCTCTAATTATGTGAATATCTTTATAAATATACTAAATACAGAGTTCATTTTTTAGGTGTTCCTCCATAATATATTTATGTATCTGATAAAATAATTACAATATATAAGTAAAGGGTGTCGAGCGGAAAATTTTCAAGTTTAATATTAAATAAAAATTTAAAAAACTACAATGCTATTCTCGTAGTTTTTTATGTACAAAATGGAGCTGAACGATGTTAATTTAACGTTTTATAAACAATATCGTCTAAATACCATCCATTTCTCTCAAGACACTTTTGCAATCGGACTCTTAAATTTGCGAACACGCGAGAGCAAAGCGTTAGTTCAATGGCAGGAACTTTTCGGATATTTTCTTGTAGAGCCTGAATTGTTCGAGGATTGTCGCTGTAAACTCTCGGTTTAAGGTATCCCCACAAAAAAAATCGCACGGTGTAAGGTCCGGTGACCGAGGTGCCCAGCGTACTTGCTGATTAATTTATTGGGAAAAATTTCCCTCAGCTTATCCATTAAAGCTCTAACTGTATGTGGAGAGGCCTCGTCTTGCTGAAATTGTGTTCTGTTGTTGAATCCGGGAAACATCTGCAGTTGCGGTACCAAAAGCTCGTCGATCATTCGGCAATACACGTCAGCGGTAACTGTCTCTCACTGGTTAAAAAAATAAGGGCAGAAATTGCACACCACTGTCGTTTTTGGACAATGCAAACGTTTTTTATGGCATTCTCTTGGTTTGTCAGGGCGCCAGTATCTCATGTTCTGTTTATTAAACATAGCCATCGATATTAAAATATTCTTCATCATCAGTAAACCAAGCGTTCGTGCTGTTCCAAAACATTCCAGCATCGTTCTCGCTCAGGTTTCACCTAAGAAATAGTAATTTTCGTTGAGAAACTGCACAATTTGCAGTTTGTACGGGTGAAACTGTAGTTTATTTTTCAAAACAACGTGCACTGTTGATTGTTTTATTCTAGTTCAGGCTGCAATCTTTCTTATCGATTTACGCGGATTGCGCATAATTTCACGTCGAACTTGAGCCATATGTTCTGGCATCGCTACTGACGTCGATGGTCCCGGAGGAGTTTGATTAACCTTCCCTTGTCCCTTGTTGTCTGAACTTTTGAACCCAACACCAGATAAATTGCGTGCTCGGCCCGTCACTTACTCGTCGAATATTAAAGTGAGTACAAAAAGCGCGACGCGCACAAACCAATGAATCACCGCACTTTAAATATTGCTCAACCAGTGACTCATTGCGACTGACAAATTACGCGCGTCGAACAATACCCCTCTCACTTACCTCACCCTGATGGATTACGAGCAATTACAATTTAATCTTGAAATTTTTTCGCTGGACATCCTTTATTTACCATACGCAACAATAAAAAATGTTTTTTCGAAGAACTCGACGTGAATTTGTCAATACTTGTATGTGTACGTCCGAAGTTGTAGCGGACGGCGCAGTGCGCGGGGCGCGGGGTACCGGATCGTCACTTAGTGACAGAGCGCGCGCTGGCCGAGTTAGACGTGTGTTATGTTATCGTTCCTGATGATCAATGTTTTTTCTCATATTTAGCATTGTTATACAATAATTGATATAAATATTCACTTATATATTGTCAACTATTATTTGAATGATTAATATAAGTAATAAATGTAAAATATTCATATTTATCAAAAGTTTACATGTGCACTGAGTGTACAGCACCGAAATGCGCGTTTTTATTTTAGCACCGTAAGGGAAAGGTTAAAACAATTTAATTATAAATACATATATTGTTGAGTCTTTCTTCAATTATAATTTAATATTACATCGTCTATAATCATAATTACAATCTGTGTAGGATAGCCCCGTTTACTAATCTTAATCTATCTAATATATCATTTACGTAGGAAGATTACGATTAATATTCTTCCATTTAAAGGAGTTAAGTCATGTCTCAAATCACGATCTGTACTTGGTATTATAAAGTTTGTTAACAGTTTCTGCCGTATGTAATCAGATCTGAAGAGTCAGTCATGCGAATACCGACTGCATTACAGCATTCAGATTCCTAAATCCTTCCTTCGACTATTCTCCCGCACAACATTTACAGACGAAACAGTCTCTAGTCTAGTTCTCTTCATCCGTGGCTTATTTCTTCTCGCTTGACAGCCTCCGAGGGGATAGGCGAGCGATTTAAAAGTGTGGCGCGAATCTGCCAACGAGCTGCACCGCCTCACTTCTCCGGGCCCCCCGCGCCGCACCCCAGTGGTCGTGAGGCAGTGTCAAGGAAAACCTCTAACCGGATGTGCTGCGCTGCCGAACGGCAAAAAATGGCGACAGGGGTGGCCAACCGGAGTGCACTGGATACCCCGCGTCAACCAAAGCCTCTAAAACAGCCTCCCGTGACAATGAATATACTTTAAAATGCATTCAAATATTCACATCAAATAAAACATCTTTCAATTTTTAATGTGTAAATATTTTAATATCTTACACATTAACCCCCCGCCAATCGGAAACGTACTAGAGCAATCTCAAAAATGATGAAACGACTAAACAAATACGTCGCCATGGTAACTACATATTTTATTCAACACCTATAAACATCAAACTTACGTAAACTTTAAAAAAACATTCATTGTACTTAACCTACATAAATTACAATGCTAATAAACTGTTTTCTTACACAAAATTTTATGTCAAAATTCTTTCCCACCTTCCCAGTGAACTTTACAATTAACACGCGCGCGCAATATTTACACAAATATTTTTTTTCAAACGGTATCTAATTTCCCCTGTTATTATTTCCTCAGTCTATTTTAATTTCGCAGCCGATCGATGCCACTTCGTGAATTAATTATTTATTGACCACGTTATATTATGCATTTTTTTCTACATATATTTTTATCGGTAATAGATAAAATAGGTATATTTCTCGACATCGTTAACATGAACTAATCGAGCATTGAATATGTTAATGGCCGCTGTTAAATAAACGTTTGACAAATTATAATATTAACATAATCCATTGGCATGAATGAAAAAATGGATGAAACAACATACTGATGTTTCATCTCAACATCCTGCTCGCGGCGGGCTGCCGCGGGGAGGGGGGGGGGTGGGGGGTCGCGCTCCTCGCTGGGGGGACCATCGCTCCGGAGCCCGACTCGTATAATACAACACTGACAATTGAATAATGTGAACGAGAAATTAATTTTGTTAGAAATTAAAATGAACGAGTCACATGTAGTGATATTCGATTCAAAATCACAAATTGTGAGTCAATCACCGATATCTCTAAGTCGCATTCGCTAACGGTGATTGAGCATCTGAAAATGTTCCTTAATCTTTTCTGAAAATGTTTCCAATTACAATACATATTTATTTGATTTTTATTTACTTATTTATGCTAGGAAGCTGTGAATTGTAATGATGTAATATTATTAAATAGATACATTTTTTATTCATTTATTTCGTACATTGTAAGTGTATATAAAATGGTGATCACAGTTATAGTTTTCAATCGCGGATGTCTCATCTGCAAGTCAAAAGTAACATTTTATCTCTTCACTAGTTACGTGTAAAATATTTCAGAAGAATCATACCAAAAATGTAAGAAGGAAATTCCATGCATAACCGAATTAACCTTTTAACCGCCAACCGTATTTGAAATGGAAGATACATCATAGGGTCTAGATAAGCTTTAAAAGTCTTGACTAAAGATTATTTATCAAAAGCTTAAAACTGTCGTCCACAGATGACAAATAGATTTTTAATATACGACTTTACGCATGGGACTTTAGTATCTGCAATCTCAAAAAGTGTGTGTTATCACGCTTATGGCTCGGTATGACACGCAAAGTTTGGCGTGTTAACACGCTCATTGCATTTAAAAGGTTTGATTTCCTACGAATTACGAATTAGATGGACATATTTGATTCCTAATGGACAATTTTCGAATAGGAAACAAACACATCTATTTCTATTGTCATAATTTTGAAAAATTGAAAAATTTAATGCTGCTGCACTGTAATTTTTAAATTGTGTCCTATGTCCGTCCTTTGCGTCCATCCTAGAACGGGTTTCAAGCCCCAGTTACCGAATTTGTATGAGGTTTTTAAGTGATAACATTTAATATTTCTTAAATAGACGCTATTTCAGTTTGTATATGACGTCACGGCTATTTACAGTGGCACGCGCCGCAATCGCGATCGTAAATTTTTAACATGCAAATATTAATACAATAACTTCATTTTATTATTGTCTTTAATAAGAAATTAGGAATCTACAAAAAAAAACCATTTTGCAGATCCCGTCTCAAAATACTCCATTTACCACATTCTTGTATCACATTATTTAAACTAATACAAAAAGTAATGTTTGACATACCAATTTATTTATTACATTTTCCAACTACTAATAAAAACAATACCATTTAATATTCTTCGTATTTGCATTTAATTGAAGCATCTGTATGGTCGTGAATTATTGCGAACCAAAACAATGGAAGAATAATCCCATACCGACATAAGTTATCGCCGTGTCCGTATTCAAACGTTTATATTTTATTTGATAATTTAATGACATTATAAACGTTTTAATGGGCGATTTAATAAATTAACACAAACCGAAATATTTACATCCTTCATCGTGAAGAATTTTCGGTCCATTTGCAAAATAAGGTCATAATATACGTGAAATATCAAATTTCAACAAGAAATGTATACAACACAAATTTATTTCCCGGATATATTTGTCCGATGTGAATTAAATATTCAAATATTTGGTAAAACAAAACCCGTTTTAGTAATTGTCTATCCTTGCAACAATGATGTCGGATTTTCCTCCACTCGGCGCCGGCCTCGGGTGTCACGTGTCACCGGCGGAAAACATCGTCTAGACCTGACGCTTCTGCACAAAAATGGTTAAATCGTCGTGCAATCGATTCCGCCTTGACTATCGATCGTCAATGTCTCGTTTTACAACGTGTCGGCCAATTTTGATCGCGAATCGAGGTGTCGGTATTCCGCGATGGAATTTCGGGTGATATATTCGTACGGGGGAATTTTTATCATTAAACTGATCCGCGGATGGTCACACTCGTGCGCACTAATACCTCCGCCACTCGGAGAACGAGATGAATGCTAGACAATCTGTGATTTTATTGTTATATTTCAACACTAATATCACAACTTCAAACTGTATTACTCCGTTCAGGTTCAGATCTTGATTTGGTTCTGAGTGAGATTATTAATAATTTTCTTCGCTTTTCACGGCCGTTCAGAATCTTCTGTGTATAGTTTTTTGGGTTAATCTGCCTACATCAGCCCTGATGATAACCTTATTGGATCCAAAACTTCAGCCAGAAAGGTTAGATATAAACGGCAGATTAACCCAAAAAACTATATTATTAGAAGAATACATTATTATTGTAAAGTTGTAATTATTCGGAACGTAGGTCTGTGATATTTTAAATACTAATTAAATGTATTAATTAGAAATATATACATATAAAATCAATTTTATCGAAAAGTATTGTTGTTGCCCCACGGGAATTCGAACCTGGATCTCTTTCCAAACCTGGGAAGGTGCATTATCCAACTATGCTATAACGACATTATTTTTGACGACAAATTTCCGAAGCCGTATGTTACACTTTTTCAAATGTGATCTATCGTTAACTACCCGGTTTGGAAAGAGATCCGGATTCGAATCCCGGCGCAACAACAGTATATTTTGATGAAATTGATTGTATATCTTTCTAATTAATACATTTAATTAGTATTCAAAAAACTATACACAGAAGATTATTAATATTTATTAAAATAATCCTGATTCAAGTAAAGAAATATTAATATCTGTCATTATAACGTATGTGGTGTTCTGTAAGATGTTTAAAATTAAATTAGAAGATAAACGGTCAAATAGTATGCTTAAAGAAGTTAAATGGACGGTGTGTCTGCCACGTGGTCAGAATACCTGTAACCAAACTACCAAAGGACTACTCACATAGAGGCTAAAAAATGCTTCAAATACTCCCTGAAAGCGAAAGGTCAATATGAAGAACGATACTTGGGAAACAGTTGCAGGAGACAGGCCGCGATACCAAGTAGCACCCGATACTTGGCCCGAGGACCTACAACCGTCAAATCTTCCTCAAATACGAGGGACACCTGATGGTAACTACAATATAACACGGTCCATAATAATTCAACATATAGTATCTTTGAATGGTGTTCCGTCATTATAAATATATTAAATAGTTAAGTATTAGAAATGGCAAAAAATGAACTCATCGGATGCCTTTTATAATTTAAGATCTATTTGTCTCGCGATACAGGCGCACTGCAGCAAATCATACCTTTACATTTACTGTATATTATAGGTATGGTTATACCAACTCTACGTATTTTATGGAAATATTGATTATGTGTACAGATAATATACAATAGTTGTAATAATGGATGCTTTTTGTCTACATATATGTACCTACCTTCCTATATTTGATATTTCAGATGGTACTATTTGTATAGTTAAGCTGTTGACTAAAAAAATGATATCTCGTAATTAGTATGTAGTAAAATTTTAAAACTAAAATATGAATCTAGAATGTTATTTTTTTAAATTTATATTATGCCATGTGTTTTTTAAAAATAACGGAATACCATCATTCATACGCGTTGTAATAAAAACATTCGTTTGTAAACCTCGGGTAGATTGCAATCAAATTTTAATTACTAAAATCTGGAATTTTTCTAAAAATGATCGTTTTTAATTACCGCCATAAAATTGTTTCAAAATGACATTATTTTAATTCTAATTTATTCTTATAAAAAACATATTATATATCACAATACAATACACACATAGAATATTTTATTTTTAATTAAATCGAAATCTATTTATTAATACGCTTACTGTTATACATTTTTCTTTTTATTAAATATAGAAGCATCCAGATACGTACAAAATGTTAAAAATATAATCTTCAGCACGAGAATAGCCCAATGAGTGACAATTGTGTATAATAATGTAATGTACATTAATTTTAAAGACAGCATTCAAACTAAATCATAAAAATTATTTCACATTATGGCTCTTAAAACAGAACTTCTTTCGGCTTTTTTTTTTTTTTTTCTCTTTATTATGGCCTTCGCCAATTAGGCGTTATTAGCCATTACAAGTATATACAAATGAAATAATACATTTATTTAAATATATAAACAATTAACATAAATAAATAACCATAGTAATATTATTAATTAATATTAGTAAAAGTATTTGATTTTTGAAAAATAATTAACACATTAATTAACATACATTACATAACATAGTAAGAAGAAGAACATTTATATTGGAAAGTAAAAAATATACCAATTATAACTGAAGTATAAGTGAAGGATTGATTAAAAAAATATATAACTAAAAATAAAAAAACAATGTAATATTTCAATTCATATAAAGTATTAATTGAATTTATAAAGAAAATTGCGTAAATATATATTATACTTTCACATTTCTCTTAATTTGAACAATAAAACATAACCAAACACCAAAACCGTAAAAAACAACTAAAATTATTTTAACAAAACTTTACAACATTACTATTTTCAAAGATAAAAGCACAAAAACAGTTCTTTTAATTGTAATATAACAATATTTTTAACATCAAGACAATATTGTGAATGTATGAAAGTATACATTCACAATATTAATAAACATAAAATATATTTGAAATATATTAACAAATTATAAAAATCACCAAAGGAAGTAATAAACTTAAACTAATTACCGAATTACAAACATAAAATGACAGTAATAAGTTTTCCCTAAAGGTATTCTTTTATTTGAAAAAATTCACATTTCGGGACGTCAAAAGTTCTTATTTAAGTCGTTGTTCAAATCGTTATCTCTTTAAATATTCACTCTTTAGATTTTAATCTAAAACATTAATGAATCTGAAATGTTATTATTTTGCGTTTTGTGAAACAGCACATCTTTTTTTTAAATATATATTTTTCGTTCTCATTTTGGTCTGGGCTCGGGTTCGATTCGGAGGCTTGGCCGGTGTGATTATGGTGCGGCGGTGTGAAATAACTACATTTTGCACAATTTATCATAATCTTCTTATTAAGGTAACTCATCACATTGGAAACTAGTTTGGTTCTGTTATCATCCCGAACTTTGCATTTTCTTATCAACCGATCGAGTAAAATATGAGTAGGTACTTAAATAGATTATTATATCTAGTCTCCCCGGCCTGAGTGTACAAGTCTAAAAATGGTCAAAATAACATCTCATATGATTTTTTTTTATACTGCCATAGGAGCAGTGCACATAATGAACCGGAGCAAACTTGAACGCTTTCGACTCTTGATATAATTTTAATTTCAATTCATGAAGTTAAAAAAGCACAAAAAATTATTATTTTATATTTTTACATTTACACATAAAAACCATTCGTTTTATATTTTAAAAATTTACCTTTAAATCAAAAAGATTCATAATTAGTAATTAAGAATAATTTGTAAAAGTATATTTCATTTTATGTTAAATAACATTGAATTTAGATAACTCGATAAGTTACATAAATTTAATTTTATTGTACAATTCCTCGATGTTGGAATTTAAAAAAAGTTAACTATACAATGGGCTTATACATTTATTTACGAAAAAAAAAACGTTTTTTAGAGATGTTATACAAATAAAAAAAGAGAAATATATTCATAAATGAAACCAAGGACAAGTGGAAGCAGGATTTGTTAACAATAGAATATTATTTATTACGTCAATGAATATTAGAGATAATTAGACTAAAAAATATATTTTACTATAAGTGATACACAAGGAATTGTCGGGTGTATTTATTTGTTCTCTTACCATATAATTTATACATGTAATTCTTTCTGTACTGTGCTTGTCTCGCTATAAAAAAAAACTGTGCAAAATTTACATTTTGGTAACAAGTGCAAACTGATGACTTGTAATATGAACATTTTAAACTGTATTTAAATATAATACGAATAGGACGAGGTCCAGGTTCGAATCCCCGTAGAAACTAAATATTTTTTCGAAAGATAGTTTTTTACTGTATATCTTTCTAGTTGATTAATTTAATTAATTAATTACATAATAATATTAAATCAATTAGGAGAAAATATTGTTATCGCCTCTTACAAGCAGTTTAATTCCTGTCCCCAATACATTTATTGCCTCTTACAAGCAGTTTAATTCCTGTCCCCAATACATTTATTGCCTCTTATAAGCAGTTTAATCCCTGTCTCCAATACATTTAAATTAAATGTCGTTTTCATTACGCTTTACAAATATAGTAGCAGCCAATCGGCTGTCAACTTTCAATTGTCAATTTATTTGGATGAGTTCACAGATACCTGGTCTTCCCTCAGATAGAATCCACATTTTTTTTTAAATTTTATATCAGGATATCTAATTTTTGTTAAGCTACCTAATATTTTGTTAAAGAGTTTTAAACCAAAGTATCTAAAATTTATTTGCCCATAAGCAGTAGGTGTGTGTTCGTCGGATATAAAGATGTTGTTGTTTTGGATATGAAGATTATTTTTGTTTTCGCTTATAGAATTTGTGTTTATTTGTGTATCTGTTTGTATTTGTATACGTAAGTTAATTTAACTTATATTTGCCTAATATAAAAAATAGAATTTATGTCCTTAGGTTTTAAGAATTACTTTTAAAATTGTTTTTTCGAGCTGTGTCATTAGGTATAAATAGCAGATTTAGACGCTTCCCTCTATGCAATTATATAATACTCGCGAGTATAATGGCCAGTCACGAATAGGATTTTCAACTCGAGACAAGCTCTCAGCAGACAGTGATTACGCTTCTATGAGATTCTTTAAAGACGGACTTTCGTGCACAACAAGTTTCAGGAATTCGAACACCGCCACTTGTCTCGCGCCCGCACTTCACGCTTGCACGTCTAACGTTAAATAAAGAGCAGTCAAAACATAATAAATATTTGTAATTTAGTGCCCTTCTATTTTTCAAACGTTTTATAAGTCTCGGTGCTAGCTAACTCTTAAATGCTAATTTAACGAAAACACAACGGCAAGTACATATTTATTTTTCTTAATGCGCCTACCAAAAAAAAAACAAGTTATTCGAGATGCAAGATCTTCGCTCACCGTAGGCGCGCGGCGGTGGCTGGCAAATGAGAAGCTATGAGATTTAATGCTTGATAAAATATATCATTATTATCGATAAACAATGCAGATCAACCGCCCTCTCAGAATTCGCCCTTCATAGGTCACCCAGTTCCCGCGCTGAGTGCCGGAACACTCCGGCGCTGTGACGACACGGGCGGGGCCCCTCAACCTGCCGGCGGTCGGGTGGGGTCACAGATAATCTTTTCTAATCTCGAGACATAATACCTATTTTTCCTTTACTTAATACAATAATCAATCTCTAGATTTTCAACGCATATATTATATATATATATATTTATTTATTTTAATAAAATTATATCTAAACAGCACGAAAAAAATTAATTACTTTAACACCAACAGGAGTGTAACAAAGTAGCCCGAACAGAGCAGAATCTATCCGAGGTGATACCTACTGCACCCCACTCAAATTATAAATTTGTACGTAAATTTAATGACAATTTATTTGTAACAAGTGTTTATTCACCTCTGATGTCAAGAAATGTATAAATATGTGAATAAAGCTTATCTAATATTATAACAATTATATAACCGATTGCTCTAAGTGGCTGTGAAGCTTGGACTTTGGTGCAAAAAACCAGGTTGCTAGTCTTCAAAAACAAACTCTTGCGCATTATTTGCGGCCCGATACGTGACAACTGACAACTTCGATATATTGCACCCGATATCCTACCAGTGAATGGAAACGATACGTGACAACTTCGATATGTTGCACCCGATATCCTACCAGTGAATGGAAACGATACGTGACAACTTCGATATGTTGCACCCGATATCCTACCAGTGAATGGAAACGATACGTGACAACTTCGATATGTTGCACCCGATATCCTACCAGTGAATGGAAACGATACGTGACAACTTCGATATGTTGCACCCGATATCCTACCAGTGAATGGAAACGATACGTGACAACTTCGATATGTTGCACCCGATATCCTACCAGTGACTGGAAACGATACGTGACAACTTCGATATGTTGCACCCGATATCCTACCAGTGAATGGAAACGCCAGTTCGAATCCTCGGCTATTTTAACTTTATTTTTATTGTATATTTAACAGACACAAATCTATATCTGTGGCTATGAAAATTATTACATTTTTCACTCGGGAAACCTTCAAAAAACATGTTCTATGTTAAAATATGTTTCCCTATCGGAATTCGATCGGTGCACCGCTCCATACCGAGTATATACAGAGGATAACTGGCGACCATCAGAACTGGCGTCGTGGCGTACTCATTAGAAGCGCCGCGATATTACGAAATTTTCTAACGCAGTTGTAGTGACAAATTTGCCTCTCAAAAACGCTTTATAATCTTTATAATTTGTGTGTGAGGAGTTCGTAGGTACCATTCGTCATTATTCTACAGACCCACGCTTCTAGGCGTCATTTTCGGGTTAACATTCGCAAAGAATGTCCCCTCCCTAGTTCGGTGCACATCCAATTATTTACACTTCGAAAATGCGCTTGAACTTTGCGAAGTCACGAGTCGCGAGTGTGAGACGATTGCGGCCATCAGAGGGGAACAATGCGCGAAGCGGGGCATCATGGCCGACCCGGACGCGACCGGTGGCGATGGCGGCGGTGGCAGTGCAGCCCAAACAGTGTTTATCGGGCGCCAGATGATTCTCGAACTCTCCCGAGTCTGTTAGGGTGTGGATGTCCCGTTGGGAAATTATCAGCGAAGAAGAGCTGAGTGAGAAACTACCCGGGTCACCTTCGAGTGTCTTTCTCCTCGATCTGTATGAAGATCTGTCGGATTGCGGTTCTTTGCTAGCATTTTTGTATTGTCTTTTCACCGAGAGGGTGAGTTAGTCAATATTCACCGCTCCCCGGTCTCCTTGCACGAATTTGTTGTGCCGTGTTGCATTACACCAAAATGTTGTAAAATGCCAACGTGACAGTGACTTTTGCTCACAGAACGGTCCTGGGTAAAAGAGGAGGGTCACCATTCACTGATTGTAATCGGCGATTAATATTTAAAGGGTGATTAACATGCCGTGTTTACGTGTTTATTACGGTGATCCGCTTAGACTTCGATGGCGATAAATCTGTTCGGTATTCGCGGGTCGCGGCCGAACAGTCCGGCTCTCCTCGTCGTTAACGGATCGTATCGACGTAATAAAATACATCTTAAAGGAGACATCAGCAGATGCCAACTACAACAAAAAACTGGTTCTAAAATCTTGTACATATATTTGTTTGGGTTTCTAGTAAATGGAACCTTTCCAGAATGTTTGATCGAAATGCGGAATCTGTTATATTTTATTATATCAGTGTGCGTTTTTTCTAATTTTTGTAGCACGTGACAGTATTCCAGTCTATCAGCAGTCTATTTCAAGTGGAACTCGTATTTATTGCTGTCTTTCTCTATCTAAACGTCACGTTTTTCTGGCTGGGTCGTCTTTATATTGATGAGGCACATTTTAATATCCAACGACAAATAACACGAAAAGAAAACTAAACAATTATGATTATTACCTAGGTGGGTACCTACATAAAATTTAAATAAGCTTATCATTTAACATAAATCCAATGTTTCCATTTTTTCAAATATCTGGCAGTAGATTTGTTTGTGTATTCAGAATCAGAAGGTCATATGTACACTTTCTTTCGATGGTATTTGACATTTCTCTATAAAGATAAATATATGAATTTCAGTCAATTTTTATTTGTGGCGAATAGAAGGACGTGGGGTTTTATTTACGATATAATATGAAATTTAATAAAATCAAATTGACAGCACTAAAAAATGACAATAAAATATCGCCTTGTTGAAATAACCAAAAAAGTCGACGTTGATTAATTTAAAAACTTTTTTGTTAGACTAAGACTAAGTAGTTATTTATTTCTAGGATATCATTTTTTTTAAATTTCTTCTATATAATTCAGTTGTGGTTTATCGTGGTTTTTTCACTTCAATAATTTTCATCTTTAAAAATATTTGGTACGGTGAAATATATGATTTTAATTAGGCAATAGAAATAAAAATAAAAAATAGCACCTACTAAATTAATCGGAATAAGGGTCATATATATATATATATATATATATTAAAAATAAACGAGTGATTGTGTACTCGGTAGTCCTCCCTTCCCTATAAACTGTACGCAAGTGCACAGTTTATTGGGAAGGGAGGAATGAAATAATTAATTTATATTTGACATGTTGAAATATCATTTGTTATAAAACAGTTACTGAGGTTCATTATCCGCCTACCGGGATATTTTAAGTGTTGAACATGTGAATGTCGTGACTTTTCGAACATTTCATTTTTTTAAAACGCAAGTTTGACGTTTATGAGTTCTGAATAAAATATGTAGAACCATTGCAACTAGAATGACTACTGAGAATAGAAAAAAATGTACACACCAATTACTAGCTACTACCTACGTAACATAATATGCACGGTGGTCCTGCATAAACCGCTATTATTCTGTTTTTATATTTGTATGAAGTTTGAGAGTCCCTGGTCGGATGAATGTCGAGATAACATCACGTTCCTATGTAAATATATAAAATCATTAAGTATCCGGATGTGTCGAGAATGGGAGACGCTATTGACGCTATTTCCTGATTTTTTCTGCATAAAATTATTACGTGTTGATAGTTGATTTATTCATTTATTACACCTTACACCTACCTGCAATACAATGCAGTGTTTATTTATTTAAATTGAAATTATTGTTAATGTATTTGTTTACATTTAAATAATATTATAATGTTACGCTAACCGACTAGCTGACCCGCTTCGCACTCTTCTGTCCCGACTCCCGACACGCCGCACTCCCCTCGCTCGCTTTTATACATCTTCTCATTCACGCTCATAGATTTTTAAAGCTCCTATACTTCTAACAGAGCCGTGCTGGGATTTTTTGCAAAAATCAGCATTGAACGAAATTAGCAAAATGTAATAAATTAATAGAGTTAAATTTGCAGTACATATGATCTTTTTTCTACGTTTTTAAAACACTGTGTTAATATAAATTGTTTATTTTATTTTCAAATCGCCAATTAAAAAACAATGAAAAACACATTTTAATATGATCGATATAAATATTATTTAGTTAGAAATTATTATGTTTTTGATATAAAACTTTATTTTAAGTAGTAGCTAAAGCCTCAAAGCATGTAAGTAAATATAATAAATTAATTAAAATAATTTGTATTCAGTAACACAAAGTGCTTTAAAAACGTCGACAATTTATCATATGTACTGCAAATTGAATGGTTTATAACTCTATTAATTTTTTGCATTTTGCTAATTTGATTGATTATAAGATAATATATTTCGTACATGCAAGAACTTTCTATATTAAGGCGATTTTGTGGCACGCTGAAAATAAACTTAATAATCGCGATTTTTCTTATAATACTTGTATTTTTTTAATTATGGCAAATAACATTCAGTGTATTTACATTAGTGTAAAGGTGCTATCTAAGTAATAGTTTTTAAAAATTTAGTGTATAACTTGTGATATAAATTAATAATAAAAACCCATATTTTCGTAGAAAACGCGGATGTATGAATTATTTTTGAAATGGAAGCCTTACGTGTATTTATGTACAGAGAAAAATGCTTTATTGAAATATAATACTTTTAGGAATATTTGGCTTCTATATTGTCAGTAGGTACCTACTTATATATTTATAACAATGGAAAACCAACAAATGCTTTTGACTAAGACAAATGTTAGTAATAATATAAAAATACAAAAGACTACTTGAAATACATTAAAAAAAATAACAGATATAATATAGTACATATTTTTATACATATTTTACTTCGTACATATTTTTTGTGGATACCACGTTAATAACTAATTTCACGCGACAACCTCACCCACTGACCAATTATAACGCTGGGCGTCATCAATACATTGTTACAATGTGCATATTACGTATGGTTTACTCATACTAATACAATTGTTCCTTCCATATGAAAAGGAGTCTACTACGATATTGAAATAAGTTCTTCTCGCTAAAAAAATCGTCTCTGATTTACAGGATCATCGGTAGCTCTGATAGAAAGCCCCGACTGCATCGGGGAGGGCCTGCAGGCCAACTACACGAGCGGCTGCCAGCAGTATCACCGCTGTTCCGGCGGACACGTGGTCGGCTCCTACTCCTGCCCTCCCGGCACCGCCTTCCAGGCCGCGGTGCGGGAGTGCGTGCTGCGGACCAACGCGGCCTGCGTGCGGCACCTGTGCGCCGCGCACGAGACGGCCTCCTACGCCGCGCCCGGCACTCAGTGCGGATTCTACTACAAATGCAGCGGGGGAGTCGCCGCCGACTTCATCTGTCCCGCGGGGACCTGGTTCGACGTGAAGAAGCAGGACTGCTCCCCCGCGGCCGGAGTGTGCTACGAGCCCGTGTGCACCGGCCAACGCGACGGGCGCCACCCCGACAGCACGCACGACTGCCGCCGAGCGCTGCTCTGCTCGGGGGGCCGGCTGGTCGCCGTAGACAGCGCGACCGCCCCGCCCGCGCGCTGCCCCAGTCCGCGCTCCACCGCCGTGGCGTTCCCCATCGCGGGTGTGGACCGCTGCGCGCATCTACCGGACGGGCGCCACCCCGCCTCCGCAGTGCGCTGCCGGGACTACGTGCTGTGCAAGGACGGTGAGACCAAGGCCTCCGTGCGCTGCCCGGAATCCTTCCACTTCGACGGGGAGAGATGCTCCCCGGCCGCCGGCGCGCCGTGCGTGGACGGGTGCTCGCACCGAGGGGACGGATTCCACGCGGACTTGGCCTCCGGATGTCGGGAATACTTTTACTGCCAAAACCGTAGCAGTCTCCTGGTGGCGCTGTGTCCCGAGGGGACCCTCTTTGACGGACAAACCTGCGTCTCGTCCGCCGTTTACAAATGTCCGGTAACAATCGAGAAAAACAAATGTCTGAAACGAGAAGACGGCTTCTACAGAGACTTTAAAGATTGCTCTTCTTATTACTACTGCAGTTCGGAAAGAGTGACCGTTCGAGAATCCTGCCCCGACAGCGAGGTGTGGAACGGCAGCTCCTGCGTGGCGGCCGGCCGGTTCAGCTGCCAGGGACCCGTCCCGTGGGCCGGCTGCGCGGAGAAAGCCTCGGGCTACTACCAAGACCGCGGCAGAGATTCCGATTGCAAAAATTATTATCACTGTCATCGCGGGATGAAGACGAGCTTCAGCTGTCCGGCGGGGTTTATCTTTGACGGAGAAGAATGCGTCCGCTCGGAGACCTACACTTGCCCGAGCTTGGAGAAAGACTCCTGCGACTTCAAGGCCGACGGGTACTACCAGCAGACGAGCGGCGGCTGCAGAGCTTATTACATGTGCTCCAAAGGCTATAAGATTATATATTTGTGCGACGAATCGCAAATTTTCAATGGAGAAAAGTGTGTGAGCACCGACAGCTACAAGTGCCCGTTCCAATCCGACGCCTGCAAGGGCAAATCCAACGGCTACCACCAGGACACGCAGTCGAACTGCCGAAAGTATTTCTTTTGCGAAAACGGCGAGAAGCTCACGACGATACAGTGTTCCGGTAGCAAGATTTATAACGGGCAGAGCTGCGTCAACTTCAAGGACTACCAATGCCCGGTGGGCCGCGACGGTAATCCTTGCACCCACATGGCCGACGGATACTATATCCAGAGTGGATCAAAATGTAGAAAATATTTTAAATGTGTAGATTTAAAAGTGAAATCACACCACACTTGCCCTTCCGGCCAGGTGTTCGACGGGCTGGGGTCGTGCGCCGCCGGAAACTGTTCAGCGCGAGCCATCACTTGCGAGAAAGACGGATTCTACCTGGACTTGGCGTCACGCTGCAAATCGTACCACATTTGCACCGACAAGAGGAAGAGCACCCTGCAGTGCGAGGGAAACAAAGTGTTTAACGGCCAGCTGTGCGTTCCGGAGGACGCGTTCCCATGTCCGGATGAGTGCTCCCAGAACCACTGCAACAACACGATCTGACTGCTCCACGGACAATCTGCGATCATCCGCTCGGCGGTGACGTCGGATCTCCCCGCAAACAAATACCTCAGTAAAGTAATAGGAGTAAACAAATTAAAGTTTATTCTAGTCGATTGCGAAATCGTGATGCGAATGACGTCCATTTTAATTTGACTATTGAAGTTAGCTTAATTAGTGTCATTATTTATTTATTATTAGACTTAGTACAAATGTTCCTAAAGTCGACAATATAAAAGTGAAATATTTATTTTTTAATAAAGTAACGCGCTTCGCATTATTCACAAGTGTTCTTAAATTTTGGTACCTTAAGTAAATTTAGTTATATAGCGTAAGCGACCTCGATATACTTAGTTTTTAATTAACGATAATAAATAATATTAAACTACATTATTTGTGAGCAACTTTGAGAAACCTAATTGGTTAAATATAATGGGAGAAAAAAATTGACAAGTATGAATTATTTTACCTCTAATTCAGGTGAGGATTGACGTGAAAAGTGATGTTATTGTATTTTAAGAATAAATAAAAAATTCTAAAATGTATTAAGTCATTTTACTAACATCCTTCATCATCAACACCATTCCTCGCTCTACAGCCCGGTATCGGTCCTGGCTCCCTCTAGAACAGACCTCCACCGTCACCGCACCGGGCTGCTTCTCACCAAATTGCTAATGTCAAGAATAAATAAGTGCCGATTTATATTGTCCTTTCACCTTGTTTTGCATCTGCCTATTGTACATCATCCTTCAGATTTATTACTTCCGAATGCTTATATTAACTTAAACGATAGTCTTATGAAATTTCTAATTCAAACAAATTTTATTTTTTCTAAGTTAATACTATTACTTTTATGCATCTGGTGCACCCCGAAAAGGAAATAAATATTGACTCACACCCAGCGGCTGCACATCACATACAGTGGAGGCTGTGTAAGAAATAAGAAATAGAGAAAGAAATACTTTAAAGCAAAGTATGCTAGTGAAAATATATAGTATTCATATCCGTAAACTTAGCAGCTAGCGCATGTTACTGAAAAAGTAAAAACACATATTTTATTATCATATATCGGGTTCCAAAAAATAACATAATCTCAATCTTATTTAAAGTCCTTCCTGCTGGGTATATTGGTAAAATATATGGAGATATTGGTAAATTGTTCATTTACTCAGGTAAACGATGTCCCGTATAATACAAGTATAAAGGCAGCTGGCTTAACACGATGATGGTGGCCGCTGACTGCATCCACTCACCCGCTTCTTGTCTCCGACACTGCATAGATTATGTGTTGCCAGGATTACACTTATCATTTTCATTTTGCACCTCTCATCTGTGCTGTCATTATTATAGGTTAGGTTAGGTTAGGTCTAATGAAGAGATTTAACCCGTGACAGCAATGCCTGGAGAACGTTTGCTCGGTCAGACTTGGAGCTGGATGGCCCGCAGTGCCAAATTATGATGATAATGAGCATTATAGCACTTAATTTTTCCAAAAACAAAATTACTGTAGTCAAATTTAGTATCTGACAAAATAAAATTGTATCAATACTATATATTTCCCATTTTGATTATTAAATTAGCCGATTCCTTTATTATTAATTATTTTTATGATATTTTTGATATGATCTGAATCATTTGAGGAGAGAATATTGTATCAGCACGGTTAATAAAAACAACATGGAGGTTTATAATTTTTTTATTAGTACATATTCAAGTTTGTATATCACCCATGACTTAAGAACAAAATTTAATCACATGACATGGGATAGTTTCGTGGAGAAGTTTTAACAGAATATTTCACCTCAAATATCTTCTGATAGCTTGTATGCGACCAATTTGTGAACAAATTTCAAAACAGATAAAAATCAAAATTATGAACTATCAAAAGATTAAAAATTTACAAAGAACCTTTTAAAAAATATATATTCAAGTGTGCTTTGAATACCATAAAAAAAAAGGTTCGAAACTAGAAGTTGAATCTTCACAATTCAATAGAATGCAATAAATAAACAGTGTTTAAAAACTCTAATGGAACTAAATTTCATTACTGAGTATTTAATTAACTTGAGGAAAAATTTAAGAGTTGAAGGCGAGTCGAGGTGGGTGGAAATTATTAATTTTCATCTATACATATTTATAAACGTAAAAAGCACATTTTCTGACGTGATCAACCAGTAAACTTTTTTAGGTGTATCGTTGCGCAGACAAAGAATGCATCGTAAATAAAATGTTTTTTTTTTTTAAATAAGACCAATAGAAAAATACTACGTAAATATTAAAAGATACAAATACACTTCACTGAATTTTCTAAGTATGTGTGTATTGCATCTTTCAAGAACTTGTACAAAAACCAAACTTTTGAATAAATAAATGTTCATTACAACTGCTTTAATTAATTCAGTAAACGTTAAAGGCTGAGTTTGCTCGAGTTACGCAATAATTAATTAATAATGAGAAAAATAATTAAATCCATATTTATTAACTTGAATTACCAGAGTCGAAAGAAGCAGCTCACCTAAAGGCTGGGGAAATATGAATCTTCCAATCGACAGTTGGATGATTGGATCAGTTTTGTTTCCATAATAGAAGCCGCACAGTCTTAGTATGAAAAGAGCATAAATATTCTCATGGTCTCACGATAATACAATAGATTTCATAGAAATTGTGAAAAATAAGCTATTTTAAATTCATACATCTATTTAATATATTTTTAGAAAATCTCAATATTAATACTTATGTATGTATTCGCATGCGAGTGCCAGATTTACTTGGATTTAGAAGTAAATTGTGAAGATAAGATAAAATTATTGTCAATTCTAACAAAAAATTTAATTTAAAGGCACATAATATTACACCAAGTGCAATGTTCCCTCTAATTTTTCTATTTCCTGGAATAAAATATACAATAGACCCTATTAGGTACCGCACCCCAAAAATATTTTAGAACAAAGTCTCAAAACACATGGTAATCACCAATTATTAAGTCAAGATTCTCGAACATAAAATTCTTGTAAACAATTATCTTATTTATTTGATCACAATGATGTGCAGAAAATTTTATATAGTACGTAACAACTTTTCATGAGATGTGTGACCGCATAGATGACATAGAGGGAACACTGACCGAGTGTCTCAATAAATGTTGATAAGAGGAATATAGGTAGATGTGGTAAGGTGTGAAATCAAAATAAAATATCATTTTTAAATTGCTTGAATTAAACATGTTTAAAATATTTTTTGAAAGAAAAAATGTTAAATACATTATAACACAAGTTTCATATCAACGCTTTTTTCCTTTCAATACGACAAGAAATCATCATCCGGTTATAATTAGTAGAAGTTTAAATGAACAATATACTTTACGGTCGGTAATAAAAACTTGTTTTTGCCAATCCTGGACTGACTGCAACTTTCATGATCGTCGTGATTTATCCACATACTGCGGCGCACAAGGACGCGCAGATTTCATAAAGTTTTAAATTTTTATCATGACAAACGACCAGGATAACTCGTAATATCTGCATAATACGTAATAATATGTTGTACTAAAATTATTTAAAAATTTAATAATTAAGGCAATTCTCCGCGGAAGGAAAGTGGCAATATTAAATATACGGATTTATTTCGTAATATAAAATTATTTGATAAAAAAATATTCCATACTCAAATGTTATATATTTATGAAATTGCAAATATAAATTAATTCAGAAAAAAAAACTCCCGAGTCGTATAAGAGTATAACAGATAGAACATTTTGATTTTTTCAATTCCACATAATACAATGTGTTTTAACTGTAGTTCGGTGTAAACATGTATACCCTTTACTCTCTTAGCAAGATTTATCTTCTAGTTTATCATTCGATCTCAATACTTTTGATATACAAGTATTTCCATGACCTATGTAATTATTTTCAGTGCAAAAATTACGTTTCCATCTTTTGACAGCTGACGGTGACAAGTTTTACCATACTTACCCGATAGAATCTTAAAATAGTATTCTGTAAAGCCCAAATATTTTAAAATATAATTTGGAATGTCATCAACAACAATGTGATCCTTATAATATATATGTTGCTTTCCTAAATGCTGTCGGTATAAATGGTTTTTTTTTTACCAATTTATCTTCTTCTCACAGTTTTATTGTTAATTAAATAATATTTTTCTAAAATATTTTTGTACAAAATGACTTCAATAAATACCTCATTACAATAATTATTTAGATTCAGTACCACACAGCATTTTTTGGTTTCCTATGAAGCTGTTCCCCTAAACAGTTGAATGACTAGTAAACTTTTTGTTTATAATAAAATTTAAAAGTTTTCAAGAAAATATAAATTATATATGAATTTTTATTAAAATAGTATCGCTTTGTCTTTTCACTGGACATTAAAAAAAGGTGCAATTATATTATTTATCAGGGTGAGATATATTATACATACCTCTAAGTAATTAACATATACAGCTATTAATACGAAGGGAATAAACATTTTCACAATTCAGAGAACAAAAATCGATGTTCGCGCTAGCTCATCTAGCAGAATTAAAAAATTATATAAAAAGTATTGTAAACAATATTAAAACAAAACCTTGTCACATCTTATTAGTGATTTAGTACTGTATTATGAATTTTTGAAGAATTTTAAGTAAATAAATAATGAATGAAGTGTTAATTTACATTTCCGCCAAAATATTTAATTAGTCGATTTGTCTATCTAACATTGATTATTTCCTTACATCCTAATGTACAACTTCCCATTTACAATACCTGTCACGTCTCTGAAGGAAAGTTACACAAATAAATCTAAACTATAACTATACAAGATATAATATTTTATGAACATCTAAGTTGCCATGAAGCAGCCCTAACCAATATTAGGATTACATCAGTCGTTGAGCCGTTAGCACAACACAAATTATACAAGTGTTGACTGTTACTGTTTAGCCGAGACGGTGATGGAGGATCATCACAGTTCACCGCAAGAAAGCGACTACAAAAATAAATCTTTAATAATAATACAAAACAATATTTCGATTGAAGTTTAAAGAAAACCCATTAATCAATCACTCTGTGGTGAGTGAAGCATGGGGAGTGCTGCATCCTCACCATTGACGGATAAAATAGAGTCACTTCGAAAGGCACTGCCAGATTTCTTCCCGCCCTCGACCTGGCTGTCGGCAACATTCAGAGCTCCGACTCGTGACTGTCCTCAACATACCACAGACTGCTTGGGCCTGATATTCAAGTCTAAATGAGACTATTGATCTAATACAGATTATTGGAATTAAAGGTAGATCGATGATATAATAAAGTTAATTAATTCTTATGGTTTATTTATGTCAGTATTACTAGAGTCGAGGACAGCTGCAGGTAGCCCGTCTCCGGAACTAGCGTGAAGCGGCGTAATACTGATGTATAAATAAACCACTTATATTGTTTCATTGTATCCACCCATAATTCCCGCAACCTATGTTGAATCAACAGGTATATGATATGAAGAGACTAAGTTGATATGAAGGCCTAATATGTCTACAGAATGGAGAGTAAACGCCGTTAGCCGGTCTCAGAAACTGGTGCGGAACAGCATTCTGTTGGAGCTCTGGAAATAGCTGCCAGTCAGGACACATAATACACTCTGCCGGCATACTATTCCCTCTTCTCTGCTTTCAATGATGGGATGAAGCTCTCTCCACACTACACTCGCCACAACTTACAATGTACAATCTTAATAACGAGTGTAGTAAAAATATTTAATATTTCTGATGAAAATCCGAGTCCATTGTCTTTTTAACAAAGGTATAACAATATTATTATTATTATTATTAAAAATAAAAATATCAACCAACCTTTCTTGAAAACAAAATGAATTGAAGTTAATCAGCATCACTTCATGTAATCCGAAGGAAAAATCTGTATCAATTTTAAAACTAAAAAAGTTGTTCTTCGATGTTCTAAGGTTTCAAACAAAAGCTTTCTGTGTACTAGATATGAACTAAATTAGTTGTGAATATATATACAGTGAGTAGAGTTGGTTAGTTGACACCGGGGGCGAGGAGGGGTGAGATATCCCACAGCTTGATGACGCGGTCGTGGCCGGTGGTGCAGAGCCGGCCCGTGGACTCATCCAGGTGCATGTGCACTACGCTGTGCTTCACATCGTGAAAAGATGCCAGAGATTCTCGCCTGAAATGAAAAAAACAACAAAAAATTAAGAATACCATAAAACTCTAAATTGAAAATTCAAACATTAAAAATGAAATGAAAGAAGCATATTCAAATTTGTAGTGCGTATACCATGGACAGTAGATGTACACCCAGTGCAACAAAAATAGCCACACCCCCTAATTAGGTACAAAATTCCCATGAAGCGTCAATAAAACTCAAAGTAGGTAACGGGAGAAAACGGTCCCCTTCCAGGAAGGGTAATTCGCTTATCAGGTATCTGAAGAACACTACATTTCTCCATTTTAATGCCCGTTTTTGCAGTGAGCAGTCGTTTTATTAGTGTATTATTAGTTTTACCGAATCGCAATATCTACGAGACTTCAACTAAGTGAGCAAAAAAAGCAATGATAGTTGAGTTATCAAAACAAAACAAACAAGGTAAATTCAGTGTAATGAGTCATCGGTAAGAAGATTTCTCCAAAAATTGCAGGAAAATGGGAACTAAGTGTGGGAAAGCGTAGTACTTTGAATCAAGATGATCACATTTTGAAATGGCTTTCTTTGAAAAAACGTGTTGCTTCTGCTTCAATGGAACTCCAAGACATCACATCATCATAGTGTAGTGTCAGAACTATTCAAAATAGGCTTAACGATATACGTTTACGAGCAAGGAGACCCGCAAAAAAAACACCTATTGACCAAGGAAATAAAGAAAAACGACTGCAATGGGCCAAAGAAAAAGAAAATTGGTCTGTGAGTGATGGGAGAGGGTTGTTTTTCTGATGAAACAAAATTTAACTTGATTAGTCCAGACGATTTGCAGACAGTGCATCGGAGATCCGGAAAGAGGTACAGGGATTAATGCATCGCACCCACAGTGAAACATTCTCCATATGTTATGGTGTGGAGATGCATGACATCACTTGATGTTGGCAATCTTATTATGCTAGAAAGATCAGTGAATGCTGAGAAATGTAAAAAAAATTCTTAAAGAAGTTTTGCCAACTAAGAATTTGACTTAAAAAATTGATGATCCAGTATTTCAGGACGATTCTGCACCTTGCTATCGTGTCCACTCCGTAAGTTTATTGTCATGAATCTTTAAAATTTATTTGTTTTATTTTTACTTGGTGAACATTCTCAACACTAAATTTCTTTTAATTTTTTCACAGGTATCACAGTTCAAAGAATTGTTGAGATTGAAATCACTTTCATGGCCAAAAAACAGTCCCGATTTAAATGTTATTGAAAATCTGTGGTCCATAATTAATAAAAATATCTGCAAAAAATCGCCAAAAACTATTAAAGAATGTTAGAATGCAAAATTACCCAAAATAATATTTTGTTTCATCAAGGATACAAAGGCACGTAGTCGAAGTAAGGGACAGGATAATAAACGTTGCTATAGTTAAATGGACGATGCGGCGTGGGAACGACAATAAGAAGTCCAGCGTACATGATTTTGGATAAGGGATGCATCACCCTCATGCGTCAGTCTTTCTCCCAATTCCAGCCGGGAGAGATCGCTCCATAAACACGATCTAGTTTTCAATTAGAAAACAAAATTAGTAACGTCTTTAATATTAAGCGAGCGTTTGTAATTTGTGATTCTGGGGGAAATGTAAACTGTGCGCCTCGAGTATAAAGCTTAGACTGTGATGTTCTCTGTGTTTAATCGTTGATGTAGTGAGAATAAATTGTCACTATAAAAAGAGACGAGATCATATACGGCATGCACAAATTGCGTAAGCACATCGCGTCCAGAGTCCCGGTTTGCCTGGATAATTGGACATCGTCTGGTGGTCAATCCTGAACTCAGTCAACCTACCCTGCCATCAGAACTATTGCCCACATTTCACATCCCGGTTCCAGGACCATCATCTACACGTCTCCTAAAAGGTAATCCCTTACGTGAGGGACCTGCATAATCAACATCAGACAAGAATCGACACAAAAAATTTGATAGTTAACTTTATGTTGGCATGATGGGCACATATATAATGTTAAAATAATTGTAATTATTTTTAAATTGTCTTTTTAATAAGTAATTAGGTAAAATGCTTCTTTTCAGCTTTTGATACATGCAAATCATAAAACAGATAATAAATTTGATTGTAAACAATGGCATTCTGTTATTTCATTTCATAACCATTTGACTTGATAATATTTAAAAAACGAACCAGTTAGGCTAGTTGCCTCCCCCCTGAACATGAAGCCGAGGCAGAAAGAAGAAATCACGTAACAAGAATTAAAAAACATTGTAGAATCCGTGTGGTATGAAGAAATTACAATGAAATACATACACAATCTTTATAAATCAATGCCGAGATGTATTAAAAAAAAAGTGTAATCTGTTCCAAAGGGGGTCAAACAAAATATTGATTTGATCTTTAAAATAATAAATTTTCTTTAAAATCCATCCAATTTAAGTAATTTAAAATATTAGTGTCAAAATTAAATAACACATCGATATAGAAATGACATAGAAATCATTTTGAATTAAGAATGACTGATTTAGTTGGAAGAGATATTTATGAAAGTTCTTCCTAATAAATGTAATCTCAATAATAAACCATTGAAGCTGTTATTATGCTATAAAATGTATATTTATTGAAACTAAAGTATGTACATATGTGATGTTTACATAAAATATAACGGTTAGCTAAATAAATCTGATAAAGTAAACAAAACTGACGAAATTATATTTTCAATAGGTGCGGCTATTTTTGTTGCGCCGAGTGTACTAATTTACCTATTCTTCAGAATCTTAAGATCAAAAACAGGCTGTTCACCTTGTCCAGGATATATAACGCAACAAGATGAAGATAGTTTGGAGAACTTGATGGTACTCGATGGAACTCGGCAACTTTGAAGACAGGATAATATATCAAATAAAAGAATAACTATGACAGGATTATCACTCAATTTAGCAGAAGACAAGGAAGTACAGAAAAGGATTGTCAAGGCAACCATGAGAGTATGATTACATTCAGAACCACTATGGCCAGCAACGGCCAACGAAGTACGGAGAGGGATATTCAAAATGTAAAGTAGAAAATGCCACTCTCGCAAATGAATCTGGTGACATAAGTCTTTTTTCTTTAAAAAATCTGCTATATGGCAGTACAGATTAGAAAAATAATAATGAAAATTAATATTCATTTACAATCTTTCCGCATTGTGCAATAGACGTCACTGATGTTTAATATTTGCCATTCAAAACAGTTTTACACAAAATATCATATTCACTTGAGATTTTATGTTAATTTTATTTTACCTGTCCATACAAGGTTTGAGGTTTGGCAGTATGTTACCGATTGAGTTTTTGTTTTTTTTCTCAGGTTGGTGACTATATAAGCAACGTGCGTGTCAAGTTTCGACTCAATTCAATGGGTAGTTTCTGTTTGACAGCCAATTGAATAACACCATACTTGTGACACTTTGCGATTTTTTCTTTTTAAAAATGACCAATCAAAGATTTTGTATTAAATTTTGCATTAAAAATAAAATGAAGTGGTGAAAATGTTGCAGACGGTCTTCGGTCAAAAATCTGTATCGGAAAGAAGAATTTTTGAATTGTACAAACGTTTTATAGAAGGCCGTGAAGATGTGGAAGATGATGCCAGGTCTGGATGACTGAGCACATCAATCAACGATGAACACCTTGCAAAAGTCAAGGAAATCGTTCTTTTAAATCGACAAATTACTGTTAGAGGGCAGAAATTACTGTTATCTCGTTCGAGTCATGTGAAGCAATTTTAATTGATAGTTTGGGCATGAGAAGAGTGGCAGCCAAAATTGTTCAATTGTCAACAAAAAGAGTATCGTAAAAATCTCTGTGCGGAATCGTTGACTAGTGTCGCTACTGACCCAAACTTACTTAAACACATCATAACAGATAACAAAACAAAGGTTCAATCTTCACAATGGAAGCCACCACAGGAGCTAAGACTGAAAAAACCCAAGTTGGATCAAATGTGAAGGTTCTCCTTGCTGTTAAGACAACAGCGAGGAGAACCTTAGCATAGCATAGTGTATCATGGAGCCAAGTGCCAAGAGGTTGTACGCTCAATAAGGAGTATTATTTTTAAGTTTTACAACGATTGCATGAGAATATCGGTTGTAAGAGTCCAGAATTATGGGCCGCCAACGACTCTTGAATTTTGTATCACGATAATGCACCGGCTCAAGCTTCACTGCTTATTCGTTCATTTTTAGCCAAAAACATGACAACAGTGCTGCAACAATCTCCTTATTCACCTGATTTAGCTCCCTGTGACTTCTTTATCTTTCCGAAGATCAAAATAACATTGAAAGTACAATATTTTGAAACCATAGATGAGATAAAACAAAAATCACAGGAACAGCCGAACACCTCATCTCAAAACCCGGGTTTGTGAAGTGTTTTGAACAATGGAAAAAATGGTGGCATAAGTGCATTATATCCGACAGGAACTTCTTTGAAGGAGACAATATCCAAGTAGATCAATAAATAAACACTTTTTTTAAAAAACTAAAATTGTTGTTTTTTTTATCAAACCTCGTTATTATTTCATTTCTTTTTCTTTCTTTTCAAAGTTCACATCAATTTAAGATAGCTTTAGGTGTACTACAAATGCATCATTTTACTAATATTTTGTTTTTTCTTAATGGAAATAAAGTACACTATATTGAAATATAGATTCTACGGAAACCCTGGCTGCTCAGCGGCCATAATAGCCACTAGCAGGGCCCAATAGCAAGCAATTTTAGTCAACTAGTCAATTTAATAGTTAACCTTACATTTTAATATAATAATACAATAATTGAATAACCAATTATTATATTTCTAAAATACAGTTATATTTCTAAAATACAATTGATAAGATAAGAAAGATAGAAAAAATACATTAAAAATTATGCAATATGTTGTGGACTCACGGTTCATCCTTGAGTGTAATGTAGCAAGCGTTGCAGATACGTTGCGGAAACTCAAAACCCATGACAGGGAGCGGGAGACGATTGGGCGAGCAAGAGTCACACACCGCCACCCCACACCACCTGCAGTGATGCTGTCGAAGGCCTAAACAGATGTTAAAATGTGCCAATTGAATATATTATACCAATGTAGTAAACAAAACTTTTTAATCATCTAATTACGTAAAAGTTTTTTAACATTCCCCTTCCTTGTGTTGCGTTTGTTCCTAACATCAACTGCAGCCCTTGCAGATGTTATTTAAAAAATCACACATATGTCTGTGAAAAATTTAGTAGGAAAATTAAATACAGTATTTATTTTTAATTTAATAAAATATTTGAATACTAGTAATAATGTAATATAACAACAGGATAAAACATAAAACACAGTAAAATTAAAAAATACTACGAGAAGATATAATGTAAAATGAAAGTCATGTAATTAAATATATGTCTCACATTTAATTTGAGAACAAGACATGTCAGTGTTCCATTCAACAAAAAAATTATATGAAATAAAAGTAGGACATTTAGTTTCATCAAAAATACAAAGATCGATTGGTGTAATAATATATACAAAACGTAGTAACTATAATGGAATAAAAAATTTAAAAGCACACCTTAAGGGCGTGCTTTCAAAAATAATTCATATTTTCGTGGTTTGTAGATTTTTATTATTCATTTATATCAGAAGATTAGATATGACTTTTTTTTAAGTATTACTTAGATTCAACCTTTACACTAATGTAAAACTAAAAAACGGAATGTTATTTACCATAATTAAGAAAATACAACCATTATAAGAAATACGGTGACCATTAAATATGTTTTCCACGTGCCACAAAATTGCCTTAATATGGAAATAATTGCATATATGAAATATATTTTCTTATAATATTGAAACCAAGATTACAGAGACAAATCTCGATTGAGACAAAATAAAAAAATGTTAAAAATTAATAGCTATAACCTTTCAATTTGCAGAACATATTATCAATTTTCAATGTATTTAAAAACCTTTGTTTTAGTGAAAACATACATTTTAAAATAATATATTGTATTTACTCACATGCTTTGAGGCTTCAGCTACTATTTCAAATCAAGTTTTATATCAAAAACACAATAAGTCTTTAAATAATATTTTTTCAGTCTCATAAAAGACAATTATTTAATGATCCATTTTAGTTCAATACGCCGCTTGATCCAGCATTGACGGACGTCAAATGCACGCTGTCATTATTTTCATTAATAATATAATAATAATAATATCGCAATAAGTATTACATGTGTTTAATTTATACAAACACTGAATTGTTTTATTGTTGCTATCATTGTACGTGTTAACAATTGTTAAATATTTCAAAGTATTTACAACTTTCCCTCAGAAAACTATACGGCTCATGCCTGTCTATAGTGCACCAATTTTGTCTTCAGAGACATCAGTGCGCAAGGATATATAATTCATCATTGGGAAAAAATACAATAATATCAGGTACGATTGTTGTTTTAAAAATTATATATATATATAGTAAAACTCCATTAATTTGTACACCTATATTTCGTATTTCCATGGAATTCGCACTTTATCAAAAAAAATTCCTCCAAAATAACATTTCATACCAATTTCTACTGATAATTCGTAAAATCTGATTATTCGCTAATACGAAATTCATAAAGTAAACAATGACTTAGGGCCGGTTACGAAAACGGGTTGTTTGTTCGTTAGTAAAAAATATTTACTTCTCAAAAGTACATCCATAGTAAACTCATTTTACTCTGCGATATCCGATAGTAAAAATGTGAATCGATAGTTAAATATGGCGAACTTTTCACAGCTGTTCCAAAAGTCATCTAATACATTGATGCATTGAAAGTCGCAGTACACGACAATTAATCACTCAACATCCTGCTGTTTTAGTGATGAAAGTTCATCCGATGATGATCTCGTTGTTTAATACACAATATGAAAAAATTTCACCATCAAAGTGACAAATATGATAATGCATAAAATAAATCATCATCTGTCACACCTCCAACTATGCTAAGTAGTAAGTTTGTCGTATCAACAACCCGCAAAGGATTTTTACTACGAGCGTTAGTAAAAAGTAACTACTAGTGATCACACAACCGTTCCTTAAATGCAATTTATCAACAGACATTTAAAAAATCACAAGTTCTCTCAACGGTTCACCGGCTAAGATAAAACTGAATATAAAATAAGAAAACAGCATACAATACAATGGTTTGGAAACATATATTATCCGTCAGTTCGGAGAATCTATACTTTTTTATAACCGTAATAAAAAATGTCTAAATTTTTGCATCAACCTAATATATTATATTATGCGGACTCCAATTTTAAACAAACTAATATGCATGCACAAAAACAATAATTATTTTTTATGAAAATTTCAATAAGTTGATTTCAATAATTTGATTAAATTGAAACAAAATGTATCAAAATAAATGTTACATACCGAGCTGCCTCTGGTCCATCATGGCCCTGAGATTCCAGAAAAATGGCTTGTGGCATAGATGGCACAGGTCAGCCTCCTGCCACGTGGGCGTCTCTCTACGAGGTTCCGACATGTCCCAACAGCCTACAGCACCGTCTGCTCCGGCAGAAAACAGCCTCCTGCTACCACCCGCATAACATAGCCCCGTCACTTTGTTGCTACGAGATAATATATGATAATATGTTAACTATTCTTGCTTTTCATAAAAAGTTTGTACAGCGATCCTTTGACTTTTACAGTTTTAATTCCATAATTCAGTTGGACTTTTTATTGTAAAAACTAGGAAAAAATTTTAAACATATTTTTAATTATTATCATTTTTTTTTACATCAAACTTATTTCAACAATATTCAATATCAACAAGTTGATTGCAAATTAAATTTTTGTCAGATGTCAGCAATCTGGAAAATACACATGCGCTACGCGATGTGCCTTTCCAAAGTCCAAGACCATCAAAATGGTATACCGATTCACGACGCATAAAGTTATTTCTCATTGTTTGTTTTCTCACTCACACTCAGTATACTAGAAAAGACGACAAATATATCTTGTGCGTCCTCGATTTGAAATATTTATTTTTTACCGCGATGTTTTGACTTAAGGTCGCTTGATTTTTTCTCTCGGTCGTTTTCTTTACATTAGAAAAAGATAGCAAATATTATCTTTGCGCCTTTATAGGTAACGCAGTTCTCTAGTTCTCCCAGCTGCTAGCTGAGAATGTCAGTGCTTGCCAATCTTCTGTTCCGTATTAACACCATCATTATTTTTGTTTACGTAGCGTTTGTATATTTTGTTGTACAAACGTTAGTACGGGGTTGAGTTCCTCAGACTTTTCCGTGTTTTATAAATTATTTAATTTGTATTAATTTTAATACAGACATTTATCTTTCTATTTAGTTTAGTGTCAAAGCATTTTTAAAAATGTGCAGTCAGCATTTCTTAGATTTTCTCGTTAATTATCCTATTTCCATTGTTTTATCATGTTAATTATTTTATTGCCATTGTTTTATATGTAAATAACATTATTTGTTTTTCTCTAATATTTACGTATTAGACATTTTGAAATTCGCGAATGCGTGGTTTGCGTTCCTCAGACTTTTCCATATTTCATTAAATTTAAATTAAAACATTTTTATAATTTTGACTGATAATTTTATATTCTTGATAATAGCATTAATGCGAAACTCCTACAAAACGCTGACAGTTGCTAAAAATCGAATTAATACATGAGATTGACAAAAAATATCATCCAAAACAAAATTAACAGAAAAATACGTGACCCCATTAATGAGGTTGTTAACAATATTAAACATGATGACGGAAAGAACTTGAACGTCGAAAGGTGAGTGCCAAATATCGCCGCGACCACCACAGATGTTTTAAAAGCGCTGAAAACTTTTGTCGCTAACTTCAGCGGAAAAATGGTGGGTTGACATGTTCGACTATTATGTCGTTATTAAAAATGGCACGAAAAGATAATCCATTATTATAGTGATTTTTAAAAAAAATAATATTGTGTTTTGTTTACGCTGTATTTTGACAACTTGTTTGTTAATTTTAAATGTGTGGATATAGGTGTATATAATTACTTCGAGTTGCTATGAAAATAGTTAGTATGTAAAAAAGAATCGAATTTTTGAAATTTTTATATTCCCCTCAACTTCGAATAAACGGGATTTTACTGTATATGCTATACAGGACGATGTAAAGTGCTAATATGTATTTTTTCGTTTACAGTTATCGAATTTTTGAAAACATTATAGATTTTTTTTTACATTTATTTACAAAATGGCAGAGTGGGACTTTTTCGTTAATGAAGATATTGCAGACTTCCTAGAAATTTCTCATATGCTTGTTACTACCGCAGAGTCCGATGATGAGTTGGATGATGAGAACGACATCGAGGATGATTATTTTACATACTGCAAATTTAAAGAAAAATCAGTAAACATAAAATGTATTATATTATTAGACAAACATTATAACAGTGTAAATGTTATTACCTATGTCCTTGCAGCTCGTATGCCGTGCCCCTCTGCTCCCCAATATCCCAAACGATAACTGATTGGTCGAAGGAGCCACTGAAGAGAAGTTGAGGAAGGGGTGCCCACGTTAGCGCTCTGACCGACCTAAAAACCACTTTTTTTTAAATTCATTAGATTTAAAAAAATAATTGCCATAACTCTCTTGTGCAAGGCAATACTTTTCTCACTAACAGAGGATTTAAAATAATATATTTTTATTTATGAATATTGTACAAAAAATACAACATGAATTTTTATTTAAAATCATGCTAAAAGATCTACCATCCAATGTAAAAAACCATAGACGAGGCCACACTTAGATCACAATGTGAACTTTAACATGGCGGAAAATGATTTAAAATGACACGGGAAGTTTATTGGATTAATTATTTTTGTAATAATTTTTTTTGCCTTTTTTTACATTTAAAAATGCCTTATTATGACGGGTATAGAAAATAATTCATTTTAAATTCCTTCTACTTCCCATTAACTTCCAAAAAATTTGTTCTATCAACAGTCAAGAAAGTGTTATAAAAACGATATATGTATATTTATAAAACACTATTTAATATGTTTTTGAAACTACTGCGAATTTGAACAATGTTAAAGAACTACACAAAAATGTTTGTTAGGCAAAACGAAAAATACCAATCTTAACATTAACCAAACAAGTGTTGTGATAATTGGATGACATTCCCACCTAATTTATCACAATGCTATTTATGAAAACTTAATTACATGCATATTATATACCGTGGAAACTTGTAGTTTATAGTTTCCACAGTAATGTTGTGTATTGTACAAATTCATGCAACCATATTGAAGTACATAACAGAAATATAATACACTCACCCACTGTGACCCTTTAAAGTGGTGACAAGATTTGCTCCATTGTTATCCAATTTCAGCATACTGATCTGGCCGCTATAGTCACCGATGAATGCTAACTTTGACTGGGAATCAAATCTGGTATAAACAAATATTAAGGAAACTAAATCAAATTTCTAGTTTTTTAATAAAATAGTAAGTATTTATACACGTGTCCTGCAAACAGCGGTTCTTACCCCATCAGAATAACTCATCATAGGTCGAATGAACGTCTGTTTGTGTTTATAATAGAAATAATAATCAACAAACAGAAAGCGATATTTTCTTAAATTTTGGAAATGACATTAAAAAAAGTAACAAAGGGTACCAATTATTCAAAAATTCATAAAAGTTCAAATATCTTGAAAACCGTGTGACCTATGATAGGTTATTCTAACAGGGCACGGTCTCGTTTTCGTTTAGACCATTATTTACAAGACACCCTGTGATATATCAATATCAGTATGTAAATTGAAGCCATTTTACATTGTATTTCTCGAGAATCATACAAATAGGTTAATACCAAATTCTCAGTGCACAAACTCTCAAAATACGAGATAAATTAATTTTGAAAATAAAATATTCAAAATGGATTTAGATCATTTTATACTCGCACAAGACAATTGAATTAAACCTATCATGGTCAAACAAGAAATCTGTTGAATTTAAGATTATTACTGTGCATATTGTGTAATTTTTCAGGGGAGGAACTCGCTAGCCTTTTTAAAACTTAACAAAAACAATTTCTGTACCCAGGTGCAATTGTTTTCCGATTGGAAATAAATAATTTCAGTTCCCAGGTGTTGGGAATCGAACCTGTGGCTCTTGGATCAAAAATATTTTGAAATTATTCTGTATAAGATGACACAATCTACCCATTTGTCCTATTAGTCAGAGACTAAGTTTAATTATAAATTATCATACTACAGCAAAATACTGGAAAAAATTTGTGAATCAGTATCCAAATTCTAATCTAAACAGGAATAGACCGGCCAACTATCACAAAACATATCCGTGTTACTCGTTTATCAGGCAATCTAATAATAATTTTTAAAAAAAGTTTAATAAAGTGAGGTACAAAATGGTCAAGATTTAAAAATATTTCTTTGTATCCCTACACCATCTTAACTCCTTGGGCGCCCACGTTGCAAGGTTAAGACAGAGAAAGAGATGGAATGAGAGCTGTCAGAATTGGCTATCATGAGTACTGCGGACAATCACGTGACATTCCGCGGTGTCTATTTCTCACGGAAAATGACCATCAAATAACTCATGATATCACCGGCGCCGTGAATCGGATCTTTAACCAAATTATTATTTCCAGTAGTAATATCGTACGGCGGCCCATAGAAATCTGTTTCAACTCAAGAACACAACGAATTACGTCTGAAATCGAGTGTAAAAAATCGTAATTTTTCCTCCATACAAAATTGACAGTTGACGCTTACTTTTGCGTTGCCAGATCGTAATTTTATTAAATTTGAAAATTTAACACACTTGTCGACGTTGAAATGCTGATATTTTTACAGTTATTGAATTTTCGAACTTTTTTGATTTTATTTTTACTTTACAAAATGGCAGAGGGTGACTTATTTCATTAGTGGAGACTGACGACTTTTTAGACATTCCCGATACGCTTGTTACTACCGCAGAATCCGATGCTGAGAAGGATGAAATAAGTTGGAAAGCATCTGGAACGTTTCAATTTGAGAATTGTCAACTAGATTTTGACGTACATTCGCGATATTTTTCGTTTTTGTTGCCAAGTAATTCAAGTGAATAAGATATAATTTTTTAGTTATTAATTAAAATTAATATACAAGCGTTTTGCTATAAATACAATGAGTGCGCCATTAGGCAGCATTGGCCATTGCCGCATATTCTGGCGTCAATATGATGGCATGATGCTGTTTCGCCTACGATTTTTCTGGGCAGCTAACAGGTTAACAAAAGAATTCATTATGCTATTTATGAATCTTATAAACAAGCTGAAACAAAGTTATGCGTGTCTATTGTATTTTTTTACAATACCGCTGTGTCAATTATCAGAATAATACTAGAGTGTAATCATTTGCAAGTGAAAAAATTTTTCCTACGAAACTTCATTTTACTGGTCGAAAGAAATCAACACTTTTAAATACATATATCAAGCTCTACTTGTAATAGCCAATTCTCTTTAGTAAAGTATGCCCCTGCCCCTATGTTAAAATATTTAATTAGTTAGATATGTAAAAGAAAAGAAGAGTACATAATTAATTTGCAAATATTATTTTTGTTAAAAATACACTAATTCCTTTTAACAAATTGATAAAGAATGATAACAAATCACGGAAGTTGTAAAAGGTTTTTAAGTAATTTTAATTACGTAAAATTACACATATGTAAAGTTGAGAATTAATTAAAGATGATAACTTTAAGCGAGTCAAGACTATGATTCAAAGAGAACACTTTGTAAAAATATTGTATCATTTAGTTATTATTCGGGATAAAAACATTAAATTTACTTAACCATTTAATGTTCATTTTTCTAAACCAGTTACTAAAATTTGACACTCTTGTATGTCAGCGATCGCTGCCCCTCTGACCCTCTTGGAATAATATGCACTGTACTTAAAGGTGTGCCCTAGCTTAGTATGTTCAAAATACTTAAACATTAATGTTTTTCCAATAGAATTGCCCAAATGTGTGATAATTCTATATTAACTAATAACAATATATGACAGATACTAATCAAGAAATATGTTAAGTCCCTACCTAACTACAACACAAATTGTTCATGTGAATTTTTCCTATTTCAAATTGTCAACAAAAATAAAAAAGGAAAGTAAGTTTGGCTTGAAAAGTTGGTTTGTATAAATCATTTTTGTTTCATAATACAGTAAAACCGCGATATAACGAAACCCGATATAGCGAAAAATGACGTTTATCGAAAAAAAAATCGAAATTTAGTCCCTAAAACCAATTTTTCATACAAAAATGCATTTATATAACGAAATCCCGTTAATATTTATAACAAAATCATTTTTGTCCCGTATGAAAAAATGCCAATACATTTACGTAAATTTATAACGAAATAAAAAAATGTTAAAAGATGAAAATATTATTTCGCACTTACAAAGCCGCGCCGATGCATCTGCCGTATGCCTTTTCGGTTTTATGGCCTTTTCGGCGGTGCGCGGCGGTCAGCCGACAAGGTAGTAAAACAATTCAAACTTCTTCTTGGGTTCATAGTAGGCCCATAAAACCATTTGACATAATTCTTGCGGCGTTCTCTAGACACGTTTTACGTACGCATACGCCTATGATTGCAATCCCAGACCCAACACCTGTAAAATACAAAAATTAACAGGAACCCCCCGAAAGTTGCAGTATGTACTTATTGGAAATGTCAGTCTCAGTGTAACATCTGTAGAGTTAAGTTTGTTCCGCTTTTAACGCGATTATTGCATGACCGAACTGAATATTTACATAAATTCATTTTCGTTTGACAATTGTTTTCGTGTGAACTCGTCAATAATGTAAATAATTCGTTAAAATATTTTATGGACTATTTTTGTATTTCTATTAACTATTGTTTTCGTGTATTTTAAGTGAACAATGTTAACGATAATTTTTAAGTGAACAATTATTAATAATAATTAGTGAACGATTATAAATATATTTTGAAGTGGTTGCCGCCGTTACCGGTAAGTACCTTCGTAATTTATATACGACTCATTTTATAAAAATGCCGTGATTCAACTGTAAAATTGTTATTTTGTATGTTTCATGCCCAAAACTATGTTTGAAGCGGCTCTACATTTAAACACACTTAAAATATTGTTTTGTGTTTGCAATATTCTGGAATTTACAAAAATATCTTCTAATTGGTGTTGAATAGGTTCTGTTCTTAATTTAATTCCTTTGATTATCCATTTGCTTATCTGTTTTAATAACAAAACTACTAAAAATATGTAGGTATTCAGTTCTCTATGGCCTTTTTCCTCCTTTGTTTGCAGAATTTGCGATCTTTTTTGAAGCCGCGCAGCATTTTTTTACGACGGCGCGTAACATATAGTAGGTTTTTTTAATTTTTTTCGTTATATGTGGGAATTCGTTATCACAAATTTTTATTTTTTGGTCCCTTGGATTTCATTATATCGCGGTTTTACTGTAATCAACTTAACAATGCTGACTCTGGGAGGTGTTCCTGGAATTGGCCCAAAGAAATAATAAAATTTTTCACAATACAGTAGACTCTCGAATATCCGGGATGGATGGTAAATAAAAACATTAACACTGATGGATGGTAAATAAAAACATTAACAGAAATTTTAACACTGAATAATTTAAAAAATAAAATAACAATAATAAGTCAATAATGAAATATGGAATCATTTAGAGAAATAAGAAAGCATAGGATTGTTTTTTGCCCTTTGCTGTTTTTTGACGAATTCTCTTTGAAAATTTCTCAACAAGAGTTCTGTCATCTTTCTGCTCTAGATAGTTAACTATGTTAATCATCTAGGAGACTCGTTAAAATCATCCTGCAACCTTAATTCGTCATAAAAATATTTTACTTTGGCTGCATAAATAAAAATAAACTATGGCACTGCTGACAGCAAACCCCGCCACCTTCGTAATTTACCACACTGCAATCTATTGTATTATACACAAGTGACAATGACAACTTACTGGACACAACTGATGCTCATAAAACAAAACACTAAATAAAAAAAATTATGTTTAGAGAGATCACTCTTTGTATATCACAGACAGTTGACTATATTCAACTAAAAACATTTAAAAAAATAATAATTTCGAAAATAATTCCCGGTTGATCTTATCTCGAATAATCGGGAGTCTACTTTAATTGATATGTACATATATATATACAGTGAAACCCTCTTAATACGTTTTCCAAGGGACCATCAAATAAAAATTTATTAACCAGGAAAACGTATTAACAGTAATTTAAATTTTGCCATGATTTATTTGAGCATAACATTTAATTTTGTATTTTAACTAATATTAATTACACTTATATTATGATAACTAAGAAATGAAAATATTTTATTTATAAAAAAAACTATTTATTCTTAAAAAGTTACCTATATGAATACAGTGAAACCCTCTTAATATGATCACCTTTAATACGTTTTCATGCCTAATAGAATTACATTTCAAAAACAACTTCCGTTTGAGCCATCCCAGCGATTAGCCAGGTATCTCGGTAAGAACCAATCACAGATCACAAATAGCTTGTTCAACCAATCCGCGACTGGATGCAAATTGTTTATTTTGGATTGTTATTTTTGACATCTCAGTAAACATGACGTATCTAAGGCGCCTACAGTTCACACCGAACACATGCGAACTGTCGCTAAATCAACGCGTCCGAATTTCACATTTCACGACATATGGTTTGCTATGAAACTGATAGCTGTGGCACGCAGATCGCTTTCTTCGGTTGTACTAATTCCTGTGTACCTTCACGTGCGTGTGCAAAGCAACTTACCTAAGTTTCATCGCAATAAACTATATGAAATACACACATTTGTTGAAACGACTCGCGCGCAATCCATGCGAAAATTCATTATGTATTTTGATGTATAAAATAAAGACAAATTATTAAAAATAAGGAAATACCAAAGCTAGACATTTACAGTGGAGTAAATTGGAAAAAGGATACTGCAACGCTGTACACCAAGCTTCAAATGTGTAACCACCGAGTCGTCTCCCAGTCTCGTTGCAGTGGAAAGAGAAGAGTTTATCTCGACCAACAGACAGCACCCACTCGCAACCGACCGAGAACATTACTCCTGTCACACGGGATGTGTGCGCCAAGTATTCTTTCACCTAAAATAATTATCCATTGGTCAACACAGCATCAGTTAACAGTTGTGTGCATCCCACAATGCTTAGAAAAGGAATTTATCATTTGAGGCGAACCAGTTTAAAAATCATTAAAGTGATCATTTCCACGAGACATGGCTTGGAACTGTTATTGACAAGTAGTGAACAATTTCTGACTGTCAATAATTATATGTATTACTCAATTACCCATGAAAATTCAAATTAATACAAACTGCTTGATGATGGAAGAAAAATAAAAGAATGTACTTGGAAATTATTATTGATGGAAACAGAAAAGCTAAGAAAAATATTGAAAGAAAAGTGAACGCAAGGAATAAAATAATTTATATTTTAAACACAAAGTTTGCCAATAGAAACTTTCATCCGAGGCAATATTAATGGCGCATAATAAAATTACTGTTGTATGAAAATAAAACCTGGAGCTGGAAAAAAGGAATAAATGTTGACTAAATGCATAGGTAATAATGTCACTCAAGTGTGTATGTGACAAATAATAATGTGAAGATTCAGAAGAACAGATTTAGCGTGAACATAATGCCAATTGTAGCACCGTAAACAGGATTAAGAGTCACTTAGGTGATTTAGAAATGTGATACAAATGATCAAGGAGTATATAAGAAAAATATACAAAGCGAATGTTTGGCACCAGTAATGAATGTCCACAAAAGACCTGTCACAATGACTAACCAGATATTAGAAAATGATAAGACAATAAGTATGCTTGAAAAGAAGTGCTTGAGAAGAAGTTTTTTTTATCTTTTCAGCTTATCCTTATTAGAAATAATTTGGAGTAAGTAAATGAACATCTAGATCATTTAACTAAAATGAATGTTCGCTAAGTCATTCAACTAAAAACAAGATGGGAGGGTAACCAGAAAGTTGAAAAGCGAAAAATATTGATCTGATTAATTTATAAAAATTACCGGATTTATTCTATTGCAGTCAGTGGCCAATGTAAACTCAGAAACCGTCCCATTTTCTTGTCCTATAAACAGTTGTCGAGTTTCTGGTGTGTAGAACATTGAAGTACATCCGGAAGGCATATACTGGCAAATGCTGGGCCAATATTGCCCAGAATCGCGTTTCAGCCATACTCTAACGGTTCTGTAATAAAATTAATTGTTGATTAGTCGACACGGCGATGCGTCATACAACCACAATTTAGATATTAGAAACCTTTAGAAATAAATTATTACAAATAAATAGATAAAATATTGTGTTCTAGAAAAACAAAAAGCGGGCGGGGTTCAAATGTAATATTTTTGATAAGACGCAACGACTAAACTTTTGTGCAATTGTCATCTGTCAAACAAAAACAATAAATGTAATTACTTGTCATCGCAGACACTGATCACGCCATCTTCGCCGGGAATGATGACTGCTCCATTGATATCATCGTTACAGCCTTCTAATTTACTTAAAAGAGCCGGTTTTTTCCCAGTAGAAAATCTATCACTGACAGTACGAGGAGCTGGTTTTATTTCGGCAGCCATGTTTCTAGAAATAAATTGCTAAGATGAAAACTCGTATTTAATTTACCTTTTCTATGCTTATAGTATATAGTGTTGTGTATAAAAAAATCGGTACTGCCATATAAAATACAACCTGTCCATGAACCTATCTTATTTTTAAACATATCGATACGATCAAAATAAAATTATTTGCCTTTAAAAGGGGGCCCTCTCTCCCGATTTCCATAATATCATTGGGGCAATGATAGCAAACGTTTGTTTAATAAATTGTTAATTTTAAAAATTAATTTGGTGTTTTATAAACTTATAAATTAATTAATCTAGATGTAGTGGTAATATAATTGAGTAGAATGTTTGCTAATAGTTAGAATTATATTGTCACAAATATGAGGAATATGAAAATGAAATACTAGAGTTTGAACTCATATTACTTTAAAATAAGTAATGAGCCTAGATAATCCTTAAGTAACTTCGTGTTATAATACCATGTTAGATCAATTTGAATAACATCGAAGATGAATTGTGTTCAGTGGCGTAGGCCAATGCAGTGCATTGGGGCCCACCTTAGATGGGCCCCCCCCCTAAAAAGTTTGCGCCCTCCAATCCATTTGAAATCATTATTTTTCAAGTACCGATACCTTTCCCAGCATTAATAGTAATGCACTCTAGAAATTGAATTATAAAAGTAGTTTTGCACGTTTATTTCAAAACCACGTATAAACATTATCGATGTATATAGTAGTACCTCGATAATATATCAGGTTAGGGACCAGAACATTACCGTAAATGAAGTATTTTGTCAATTACAAGTGTATATAAATAAAATAAGTGTATATGAATAAACAAAATGTAAATATTATATTACACAACAAGCTAATTTTGTTATATTTAATGGATAAACCATGCAGTACTAATATTCGTGTATCATGTATACCTACAATGCTTATTTAGGAGACCCTTTTTTCTAATTTGCATTGGGATCCAATTTTTGTAGTTACGACACTGATTGTGTTCGATCGATATCAGGTTAAAAATACGTTACAAATATCCACATTTGTAAGAATATAAATTAGACATTTTTGTTCGACTATAAAAAGCGGGATCTACCTGATATATTTATTAGCTATCATGTAATAATTTAGTAAATTAGATAACCAACGATTAAAGACAAATCTTATAATATAGAGCATTTCTTATTTTAATACGACAAACTACAATATTTTTATAGTAACTGTCAATAATTTATAAAAAATTATAATAATTTATTATATTGATAATTTTTGCATTAATTAATAAGATTAAAGTGTCATTACATATGACTTTTTTTAACGAATTATATTTTGATATGACTTCGTCTTGTGAAAATGTAAATAGACTAATTAAGGTTATGCTTTATGTTAATGGATTAAGCAACATACTGATTTGTAAATTTAATAAAAATTTTCGACAGGGTATCAATTATTAAGTTCAAGAGCTCGCAATGTAATATATTTAATCCATAATATTTTAAGGATATTTTCAACTATTTTCAAATTTTAAAGCTGTGTGTATAAAATATCGACCGTTTCAAAAATATGTATCCTAAGTATAATATTACAGTTCTAATTTTTCGAATCGAAGTTAAACTAAATATTTCTTTGGGGATCTTTAACATTCAAATGTCTATTATTGTTATTAAGTTATAAATTAAGTTGTCAATTAAATTAAACTTCTTCTCAGTGGAATTATATCACTGATATATCCCGAACGAAATGTTATCAATATCAACAAAATATTTTTATAAAAAATCAAAAAAGTTATACCGTTTATCTTCATAACGGAATAGGATTAACATTTTCGATTCAGAATTTAGGCGGGTGAGATCCATCCATAAAATATTGTGGATTAAGAAGTTTGTTAAAACTGAATAAGTATAAAAATATTGAGAACCCTTGTAATATATTTACACGGTGACCAAACCTTTAAACCTTTATTATAGAGGACAGTATTATATTTTATGACGTTGTCCTTTAAATTGATTTATTTCTCAAAACTTTTTCATTTTATTATTTGTTTTGCTGAAGCTGATTTACGTGTGTCTGAAAACAAACTTTTGTCCTTTATTTATTATCTGTATTGCAGATCTGATTTATTGAACTTGCTACAAACTCAGCGCAGTTTCACAAAAATATTACATGTGATTTCTTAAAGCACCTTTATCAATAATAATTCATGCTAAGATTTAAGTCTACATACTTTAAAATAAATATTTGAAAAATTTCTCCATTATTAATCTACAACTTGGTTTCAGGCCCTAAATCAGCTAACAAAAAATAGTTTGGCTGCTCGAAATTTTATGACCTTTCATTTTATATATTTAATATGTAATTTTAAATCAATAAAATATTTCAATTAACCGACATATTCGCATACTTAAGACTTTTTTGAAATTCTCATATCTCTGGCATGGTTGATATTAGGCACATATTTTTTGAACATTTTCGACTCGTTATTTAGTCAGGTATCCACTCATAAAATATTGTGGGCTAGGTCTGTTACACCTTGTATTCACGCTTATTTTTAGCTATAATATGAATTAATATTGTTCACAAAATAAGTTGCAAATTCCGTAAATAAGACGGTTTTATACTGATTTTATTAACATTTTACGTGCGTGATTTTATATGTATGTCGCAATTGTTCATTTCGTATATATGTAACACCATTGTCTTTTAAAAATAGCAAAATACTACGTAATTATGAAACAAACAGCTCACAAAAAAGCAACGTGATTTAAATTGATAATATTAAACAAAACCACCATATGCATCTGACATAATAATTTTGAATGCAGAACATTATATTAAACGTCAGTCTAAATAGATGTAGGTACTTTTACTGATTTCAAAATATATTCCTGTATATTAACTACGTACTTCAATAATAATAAATTATTTAATTTTTGATCGATTAATTCAAATGACGACATACATTTTATTTCATTCTATAATACTAATACGAAAAAAAAGTGAGTAAGACTCTAGATACGAGTTATTTTTGACATATGTCCCGAATCAACAACTTTATTATCATCTCTTTCTATCATAATTTTCCTTTCTAACAAGATTTACGAAACAAATAACATCCTTTAGTATTTACGTGATACTTATACATATTTATTTCTTATCTGTGCACTCATAAGAAGTTTAACTTAAATATTAGTTCCGGCTTGAAAGAGTATGTAATTTGCGTAGAATTTCTCGAATTTCAAATTGGAAAAATGAAAGTACATCCTTAAGGGCACGCTTCATTAGAGTATATTATTTTTACAAAATGCTTGCTCTAATTCTAATATATTATATTTTACCATTGCATAGGTAAAATATAAAATTATGTACCTACTTACGTACAGTAGCACACGCAGCGAACGCAACGTTTTACGCATTTTTTGTCCTTTATTTTTTCTGAAAAATATATGGTCATTGTATATATTTATGAAAAGTACCAACAAAATAATTTGGTTCAGAGTGGTTCAGAGGAACTGGCTGTTAGATATATTATTTCAAAGGGTCAAACTATCACGAAACATTGGTTACCAAAAATCTCACTAAAGAAATACAAAAACATAATTAGTTCAGTACAAAAAATCTAGTAGAATCAATTATGATTTTTCATGTCACTTATATTACCTATACGTATTCTATATTTTTATAATCGTTTAAGCACGCAAGTCCGTAGCGTAAGTTTTACAACCTTGCTTGACCTTGCCCACCTTGTCATCCATTTTAAAACTCGCTAAATAATGTTGCTAAATTTGGAGAAAGTAGCGAGTTTTTGTTTTTATTTCATATTTACATAGCTTGAATTATTACTTTTGTTAATAATTAATAATTTGCAGGCAAAATATACTAACAAATTTATTATTTCATTTCACATGTCTTCGGTAGTCTAGTGTAATTAAACGCGGTTTTGATATTACATTGAAGCTTAACCATGAAAATCATTATAATGTTACGGCGTTGGCTAGAGATTTAATATAAATATAATACGCCCATTATATTACAAAAAGACTAATAAATATTTTATCGTAAGATTTGTGGTAGAAAATATATTTGCACTTTATTCATTATTTGTTGTGTCGTATGTGAACTAGTGTGAAAAGTGACAACTGATTGAATATAAAATACAATATTAATAAAAGACAAAAAATAAAATATCACAATAAAAAGTCTATATCGTATTGGCTAATGATTATTCAATATTTTATGTATGTATTATCAGTTTTATCAAATTTGGAGAATATTATTTAATGCTGTACTTTCTGTCTTTAATTTAAAAAAAAGGATAATGTTTTTGTACCGCGATCTATTTTATCTGTTTCATTGTCTACCTATGAGAGAAGATGCATAATTAAGGAAAATGGGAGGAATTCATCAATCAGTCATAAGCGATTATTGATTCATTTCGATAGAAACTAGTAATCAAATACAAGAGTTGAAAACAATATTGCACCAGAGCAATTCAGATACGCCACTTACTTTTGTAAAATAATAGGCTTACCATACGTTCCGGTTTGACTGGGATTATCCCAGTTTCACACGTTGGTCCCGGCGTCCCGGCTGGTGTCGCATTTTGTCTCCGCCGCTGTGGCTCACTGTGTCTTCGCGAGCGACAGTTAGCGCTGATCATGGATCACTTGCAGTGTAATTACGTTTTAAGTAAAGTGACGCAGCGCGGCGTAACTTACTTACCTAATTTAGTTCAGGTTTTTACCTAACCGTAAAATAACTAAAATTGCAAAGATTACTGAGACAGCAAAATGAAGTGCCAGCAATGTTTCTCGGAATTTTCTATTGTACACGGTGGGTGAGCGGACATTCAAAATCATGTAACGGCTTTACAAGCTCTCCATATATTAAAACATTCTTTAAAAACGATGATTCTATTCAAGACGATTTAGTTATACGTTTGCCTTTCACACCGCGATGCATGATGAGCTTTAGAACTTCTGACTATACTTCCAAATTGATCTCAAAATTTGGTGCTACGAAAACCAAATGCGAAGCGATAATTTTCTCAGTTTAGAGCTTCATAATTATGATAAGCCTAAGTATAGAATAATTACAGACTAATATAGTATAACGTTTTTAATATTGTTTAAGTTTATTATTTAATCTACTCTAATTGCTGAAGTATGACATCACAGCTCTGTAAGATTTTCGCTATTTATTTAAAAAATTTGGCGACTTATCGCTGACATTGCTAGAGGATTGGATAATTTTCTGCTGAGTGGTCTGGGGTGATTTGACGTGTTTCTTGTTGGCTTTTACCGGCGAAGGTTCCTGTTTCCAATATTGTATTAAATAATGGCACATTCCATGAAAAACTTCTCCAGATTGGCTAGCAAGGCTCTCAGCGGCAATCCTAACAATGCTGTAATAAGTCGCGCCAGGCAAGTTTCAATATTTCCATTTATATAAGTTTTCCAAATATAATATGGGTAGCGAGTTATATTTTAAAATTATTAATAATTCACACTGAATTATTTTGTTTCATTCGTATATCTAAAATGATAATAAATTCAATAATCTCAATAAAAATCTCCTTTTGAAAATTTTGGTACAGGTCTTTTCACGTGTAATAAAAAAATATGCATAAATACTGTCGATGTGCGTAATTATATTTTTTTATATATTTAATTTATTCAGTTCAATATTAAATTTTTAAAATATTAATCATATATCATGTTTCCCAGCTCCAATAAAGTTTTTTGTAAATTACAAAATATCAACTGTATTATTATATATAAATATGCCTCAGTTTTCGTATAAATAGACCCAAAGTAAAGCAAAAACATGTTTTTTTCTTTCGAAAAATTGGTTTTCTGATATGTTATGTAATGCTAAAATATCATGAAAAGTTGCTATTTCCAGCTCATGGTGGAGCCATGTGGAAATGGGGCCCCCGGATGCCATTCTTGGAGTGACTGAAGCCTACAAGAAAGACCCCAACCCTAAGAAGATCAACCTTGGAGCCGGAGCTTACAGGGATGATAATGGAAAACCATATGTCCTCCCCAGCGTGCTGAAGGTTTGGGAACAATTATAATGTACTTGCATAATTATCATGTAAAAGCATTTTGTCTTTAATAATTTGAAAGAATGTATTGATAAATATTTTATCGAAGTACCTATCTTGATCTGTTTTGTATATTCCTCCAGTTTTCATTATTATCATGCAGCTATTTAATTATACCTAGAAGTTGTAGAACTCAAAACAGAACAAAATATTTGAATTTGGATTCCCTTTTTCTTGAATCTGATCTTATTAATTTATATGTCAATAAGTTTGACTATTTAATGACTGTCAGCAATATTAAACAGAGACCCAATTTCTAAACCACATTTGCAATTTGTTTCATTTTTAAGAATTACGTGTGTATAGAATGGAAAATATAGCATACATAATTGTGCCCATTCTCCAGTGACGCAGACCTTTTGCAAAACAATCATGTTTTGATTACTATTATGTTACATCGGATATTTCATCAATTATTCAAGTGGAAACAATACACGGATGTGTAATGATCTATTTGAATATTTTGAAATAGATGTCCTCAGTCTATTTTTAAGTGTTTGATATAAATCACATTATATGCCGAGCATTGTTATATTCAGAAAAAGGATAGAATATTTGGAAATAATGGTGGAATCATGCAGTATATTAATTGTATTCATTATTTGTATAAAAAGTATCAGAAATGATATTTAACACGTTTCCAAGATAACTTGTGGTTGGTATTCAATGACGGATGCCAGCCATGAGTATTCTTGTGGCAGTTTCCTTAATAAAAATCTTATTTCAATAGCATTCAAACGTAGCCACTGTCTGATACCCTGGCATTTGAAATAAAACTCCACATAGTTAATTCAATGAATGCCAACCATGAGATATCTCGTGCCTGTCCTTTTGTAAGGTTAATAATAAATAAACGTGTGAAATAGAGTTTGCAAGGAGGGTGTTAATAGATATTGACATCTCCAGTATTAAAATACCAAATTTCATTCATATTTTTTGTGCATTAAATAATCATCAGTTAATTTGGTTTGTAAAAATATTAATTTATTCTTAATATAGTGCATACATAAGTGTATATTTATATATATATGCTCTAATATAAACAAAATCAAAATTCTCCTTTTTTCTATAATTTATTTTGCACATATTTGCTTAGTTTCATTTTGAATCTATGCAGTTTCTCCTCCTTTCTTATATCACCTGGCATTTCATTGAAAATCTTTATCTCACTACATCACTGATTTCGGAGCTTTAGCCTTCTTCCTGAATAGCAGTTTCGGTCTATCTCTTCCTCTCGTATGATGTTTGTGCTCATGTTGATTTGCATCATTTTTTCTCATTAATTCTGCTAATATTTTTTTAGTAAGAATTTAAAAAATAAATACCATAATATTAAGATATATTTTCTGTTTAAAGTTTATCTTATTAAGATCTTTGAGCATTGCACAGATCCGAGTATAATTATTTTTTCGGAGAATTATTCTCAAAGCTTTATTTTGCAGTACTGATAATTGTTGGATTTCTATATTGACTGGAAAATTTAATCCAAATTCAAGACTAATAAATTTTTTCTGGAATACTTTCCTTAGGACATGCCAATTTCTTGCTAATTATTTACTTTGCATATTAGGCAGAACAGCATATCATTGACAGTCGTATGGACAAGGAATATGCCCCTATTTCTGGATCGGCTGATTTCTGCCACCGCAGCATCTCTTTGGCGCTTGGAGAAAAAAATGAACAGATTTCCTCAGGGGTCACCGCCACCGTTCAGGTATGACTAAATCTTATAAATTTTCAACTAAATATAGATAATAATTGTCATGATGATTACACGCCAGCTTTGTTTGAAAACCGGATGTATTCCCTCTCCAAGCATAAGAGCTAGTCTCTTTTTTGGAGTGGTAAGCGATGCAAAAAAAAAAATTAACTTTAGTCTTTTAACAGATTCAAGTAACTCATAGATTACATAAAATTTCAAAATAATAAAAAAAAATTTTTTTTTCTTTTCTTCATCAAATAGTAATTATTTCAGTAAAGAATGAACCGCTACTCCTGAGTTATAGTTGTGAATGTGATTGCTATTTAACAACATCAGTGATTGAAATCTGTGACTCTGATCACCATTTTCACTTAAATAAACTAATTTTGATACTGTTAATTCATGGTCATTAAATTTGTAACACATAATAAACATGACAGACTATACATATTGTAATACCATTGAAGTAAGCATTTTTTACGACAAACAGAATCTAACCGCTGTCTGAAAATCACAATATTTCACAAAACTCATAATATATTATGATTGTAACTTTCAGGAATTAGTGATTGATTCACAGTTCATAATTAATATTTATGTATAATGCTATCATAAAATGGTTCAATTTATATAATTTTTTTTAATTACCACATTAATTTAATGTTAATGTAATTTTAAAAAATATTTATAAAAAAGTAACAGAAAACTTGGAAAAAATAAATCACACAAGAAAAAATTGTATATCCATAGTAGTAAACTTTCTATAATGATAGTAATAATGCATATTTGAACTTCACATAATAAATTATTTAATACACACGCAAATAACAATTGTGTAAAAAAAATCCCCTCAAACCCTGATCATGTTTGTCAAAATTATAAATCTATGATATGAAGAGTATTATTGATAAAGGATCATGTTAAAAATCTTACATTAAAACATAGTAGAACATAGACCACCAAATATATAGACATGAACTAATGCAAATTCCTTGTCCCAATATTTTTTACTATTGCATAAATGTGTCATAAACTATCGGATTTATGTTTTCACCAAGAATGTGTGTAGAATTCCCCTTGTTCCACAACTAATTATCCAAACCCCTCTCCTTTATTTAATGTCTATCATTTACTGGTCTGTGGTAGAACATTAAAAAAATAACAAAGAACATTGACAAAACATTTTGAAAACTTTATGTTGTTGCGTCGCCACATCCAATAGAATTTTTTTAGTGGTAAAATTAAAATAAAAACATTTTTTACAACAATTTAGTGTGTATCTTGAATTAGCAGTAATTTTACATGTTGTATTATATTCTAAATTATATTAACTGTAAGTGTTAATTTGAAATTTAAGGGATCAAAAAAAAATTGTATTATGCGGAATCCTTTTAATAAGAAATTCAAGGGACCAAAACAGTCATTAAATAAAATATACAATAAATAATAACTACACATAATAAAACATTAGGCATAATTTTCCGTTGGCGCGGGGGCGAAGTCTCGCCGCGGCCCGTCACCCCCTCCACTCGCCGGCTGCCGAGCGCATGGACGTAGAGTTTCCAGTGGCGCGGAGTGCTGGGCGAAATATTCCTATGAAGCGGAAAAGATAGACTTTCGCCCGGTGCCTTTCTCGAGCCGCGATTATCGCGCCCCGCGGGCCCATAGCTGTGCGGAACAGTGATGTAAAAACGTATTGATTTATGATGCGAGGGCCTGTAAATCATTTTGTACTACATGTTAACGAGGTTTTCGTGTTAAAGAGGTTGATTTACTGTGAAACTTACAATTTGGTTTTTAAAGTGTTTGAAAAATTCGAATTATATCAAATTTCGAATAAAAGGGGTTAGAATTATCAGTTCTAATATAATTCTAATCTAACAAAATATTTATAAATGGTTTATGTATATTAAATGACAGAATAACATTCATTATCTTATCATGTTTATTTGCATTGACTTGTGTTATTTTAGATCGTGTCCTCAATTATATTAAAAATCAAATGAAAGAACTACGCATGATTTAATTTACGATTTGTATTTCCACAGGCGATATCAGGAACAGGTGCTCTGCGAGTTGGTTTCGCCTTTTTGTCCGCCTGGCACAGCCTCGACAGAGGTGTATACCTGCCAACTCCTTCTTGGGGAAACCACACTCCGATTATCAAAGATTCGGGACTTGTACCCAAGGCATATAAATATTACGATCCCAAGACTTGTGGTTTTGACTTCAAAGGTGCTATGGATGATATAAATGTAAGATAATAGTTTGAACCCTTTTTGAAAATTCATAGCGTAGTCAATGCTAAATTAATGCTAAAACTTGATTTTAAATATTTAAATATCGAGTCTAGCGGTGAGATGCTCGCTACCAGAAGGTCAGAAATTCGATCTTCTTCCCGGGAAACCAGCAAATTCCGTATTTAATAGCAGCACTCACTTTAGTTTGAAAACTGTCTGAATATAGATGTGACATGTTTTTACAATTGCAAAGTAACAGAAGCAGAATAATATAGCATTGCTAATACTAATTTTGCTGAGGATCCACTTAAAATCTTGCAATCTTACACTAATATACAAGATTATCTTCAATATAAAACCGTTGACAATGAAAGTGTTAAGAAATATGTTAGTAGTGTATGCAAATCTAAATATATAAAACAAAGTCGGGTTAGTTACACCATTTATAACTCGAGAACGGCTGGACCGATTTTTATGATCTATGATTTGTTGGATTTGTCTCTGCCCCGAATAGCAGAATAAGTATTAAAACATTGGAAAAAATCACAGGAAAAGATTATGAAGAAAATTCATGTTCTCATACATTTTGTATGGAACAGCTTTTTTGATATCTCGAGAACTGATTGACTAATTTCGATGAATTTTTTTTTGTTCGTCTCGGCCTCGCGCATTGGAAAAGTAAAAAAATCACAAAAAGTTTAAATCCGTTTTCAACACCATCTCTGATAAACTTGATATCTTGACAGACACGAAAAAAGAAAACACGGACAAAAATGAACATGGCGTTATATGTTGGTTCCGGTAATGCCAATAGATGGCGTTGTGTGCATTATCCTTTGACAGTTGATTCAGTTGTGCGGTCCTTTCATTGCATACCATTGAGCTAGTTGTGCAGACGTGTGCCGCAATTTATCAGCATTTTTTCGAGCTTTCACCAATTTTCATTCAGTTTTCATTCCGATCATCATTCTGGTGTGGAATTCTATTTATCCCCGGAGATGCGTGAAATCTTCCAGGAATAATCAAGCCGATTACCAGCTAGGTGCACAAATAGCTATTTCAATAGTGATTTTCAGACGGTAAGTTGCCTTCGAGGATGTTCACAGCGGTACGCGATCTGCACTCATGGTCTAATGACACTGTCTAACGGCGGGAACTGTGTATTTTGATTGATTTATGGTGTGGCACAATTTCTGTGGAGTGCCGCAAACCGCGACGAATCTTCTCTTTATGAGGTTATCAAATTTGAAGTTATTCATTATAACTTAATAAAAAACTGAATTTAATTCAGCTAATAACACAACATTTATTGATTCTGAGCCGGTACGAAGTTCGCCAGGTCAGCTAGTAATACATAAAAGAAAGATATTTGATAGATTATTTATTGAAAATAGGCAATTAAATTATGTTGGCTTTAAAAACTAAATTTGATTAATTTAATAAAAAAAATCTACTGTAGTAAACGGGGCTCGGCTCCTCTTGGAATTCCAACTCTTTTGTTTATGCTGGTCATTCGTAGGTCGATGATATATTTGCTAAAATAGTATGTTATATGCAAGTCATACTGTACAGCCGTACTTTTATTTGACTATTTTGCTATAATATTATGTTTACAATCAACTCAGATAGGATTTAGTATCCATAAACACAGAGTACATAACATGCCATCAATATATGTACATATATTTTTTGACTTGCAATAATATTTCCATACATAACACATTCATCGCTATTTAAAATCCATACAAATTCATGCAACAAACAATTCGAACGATATAAAATTCACACAATATAAGATTTAGTAAATGAAGATGAATTTATAATCTTATGATTTACATAACTCAATGTCAATCGTACCATTTTTTATGAAGAAATTCAATCGATGACAAATGATCAAGAAATATATACATATAATATATAAAGAGATTAGTTAGTTTGTGATGTAAAAATTATAGTCTGTGTACGTATTTACAGCAAATGCCGACCGGTGCTATTATCCTGCTGCACGCCTGTGCTCACAATCCCACTGGAGTGGATCCCAGCCTCGAACAATGGGCTGAACTGTCGCAGGTTTGCTAAAAATTTTATTTTTCCAAACTCACAAATATTAAATTTCATTTTTATATTCTGTATTTCACATCATTAATATATTAGGAGTTGAGATAGATCCGACATGCTAAGAATGAACATTATCTAGGTAATCTTCATGTGTGTTTTCAGTTGATTAAGAAAAAGCGAATTTTCCCCTATTTCGATATGGCTTATCAAGGATTCGCCAGCGGAGACTTGGATAAAGACGCCCAAGCTGTCAGATTGTTCCTCAAGGATGGCCACAATATTGCCTTGGCACAGAGTTATGCCAAAAATATGGGTAAGTTGTTTCTAGATTTAAAGTTGTTTTCATTGAAGCCAAGGTTTTTTGGCTACAGAAAATATTTTGATATTCATACTATATGCTAATTTTATTTATTATAAATACAAATTTAATTAATCAATTAGAATCATACACAGAAAAAGTCTATGCATATGAAAAAATATTTGTTTGCTACTGATATATGCACCTGGAAGTTTTCCTATCCGGAGAAAAGCGTTAAGCGGCAAATCAACTGATTACGTTTTCGTTTTTTAATAAAATTGAAAATAATTAACATTTAAAAGAATTATAACTTTTCGATGTGGCAGTCATTGTGCGGTTTTTTGGATGAGGCAATTGTAATACAGGAGTTCTCGACTTTTGAATATAATTGGTTCTTAAAATGTGTACCAATGTAGAACAATATAAAAATATCATTGAAAAACATGTTTTTTAATACGGAAAAATTGTTATATTCAATATCTAAATATAAAACTTGTTGCCGAGACTTTATTTCTTTAAAATTTGTCAAGAGATAGCTGAAGATATCTAGGCTTCATGTTTTTTTCAATAGATATTTTCGTTCATATTCTTTTAAGATTTGCTGCTCTTAAAACGCATTGTTCTGCTTGTCCATTTGTTTCAAGCGTATGCATTTTGCCCACATCAGCACTGAAGGTTTTCCACTTTTTACTCATTTTCGTGTATGGATAAGGGTGAAATACAAAGATGAATTTTAATGTTTACCATATTGAGTGTCGACTTTTGACAGTGGAACATCAATAAATGCCAACTACATATTTTGTTCAAGCGCGTTTCTTGCTCAAAAACAACAATTCGCAGGGAATCATAGAAAATATATATTCGGGAGATGCCGGCAACTTACTGAGGCGAATAAACATGTATGGACGTGGTCCACCCTTGGGCATTGGTGGCAAACATAACAATGTTCGTGGTAGTCAACATATTAAGGATCTTTTAAGTTAAATGTTTAGTTCATATTCGCAACACATACCATAAGGACATGTGACACCTGCTGTGGCTAATGTCAGTAATAATGTAATATGTACAAAATAGTGAATTGTACGAAGTTGAGGACTGCCTATATACAAATAACACAAAATTATAAAACACACTTACATATTTCCTGAGCTTGCTTACATTTTTTTTTAAATTTTAGATTTCAGATTTAGTTTTTTTTTTTAATTTAGCAGTATGAAAACACATTTTTAATGCTTAAGTTTTTGGCAGAAAAAATATTTGTTAATGCAATAAAGACAATTATAAAAACGTATCGGCAATAATTTCTAGATATTTATATTCTTGACATTTATATTATAGGTGACACTTTCATTGATAATTCTAAAATTGTGAATTAATTCTGAAAATGTGCATTTTTATTATTAATTTATATCACAAATTAGACATTAGATTTGACTTTTTTTAAAACTATTACTTAGATAGGACTTTTACACTCATTTAAAACTAATAAACTGAATGTTATTTACCATAATTAAAAAAATACAACCATTATAAGAAAGACCGCGACCATTGGATACATTTTTCGCATACCACAATATTGTCTTAATGTGGAAAATTATTGCGTAAACGATATATATTTTCTTATAATCTTGAAGCCAAGATTAAGGAGACAAATTAACAAAATGTTAAAAATTAATAGTTACAACTAGTGGCGTGCAGTAGTCACAAACTTAGGTTGTGCTGTCTAAGTCTACAATAGGCAGGTATACTATGTATCAAAAAAAAAGTTTAATTTTTTAAAATTTGAGAACAATTAATTCTATCAATTTCAAAATAGACCATAATTGTAAATTTATTACTTCTTTTAAAGTTATTTTATTGCTCAGTACCACTCGGATCGAAAAAACAAGTTAGGTTCATTAAAGACCAAGTGTTAGCAAATCGCAGAGCAGAATGCACATGAAGTTGTTACAAATGGTTTGCAAATAACTCACGGCTAGATGTGGATTATGGCATAGACAAGGTTACACTAATCCGGGTAATAACGGCTAGAATAATAGGGTCTTTTCATAATATAAAGATTATTTTATTTCTTAGAATTAGAGAAAACGTACCTTTTAAAATAATATATTGTATTTACTCACATGCTTTGAGGCTTCAGCTACTATTTCAAATCAAATTTTATATCAAAAACGCAATAATTTCTTACTAAATAATATTTATTTTGATCCTAATAATGTGTATTTTTTATTTTCTTTATTAGCGTCATATTGCCGATCGTCAGCGGCCATAATGACACCTAGGCTCCTCGCTTGTAATTTTCGTTAAAAAATGCCGAAAATATATGTTTTCATGAACGGTATGAATTAATATTGAACTTATTCACATTAGTAACAAATTTCATAAATTAGATGGTTTTTTTTACTGATTTTAAGGAAAAACAACATTTTCTTGAACAAAGTAAACATTTTATGCACGTTATTTTTATGTATGTCACAATTAAATATTTTGTTTATAAATAACACTATCGTATTTTAAACACTAGCTGTCTAATATCATAAATAATATGTAATTACGAAAGACGTCATAAATATAAATAACAAACATGCCCTTCCAATTTGGTAAATATGGAGACTGAGATGTTTAGTCAAATAAATATTTTTTTATTCTTCTTCAGCAAAGAAGTTTACGCAATTTTGTATATGTAATATGCAATTGTGTATAATGATTTCATTATCTGTTATTTCGCAAAAATAACAATCATTATTAAACGAAGAATAGCGATGATTAAAAATTAATTGCATCTCTGTATCCTTGCGCCGTAAAAATGTCAGAAATAATTTGATCTAAAAATATTTCAGTCTTTTCTTATTAAAAAAACCCAGTGTTGTTATGTGTATCTTGGCACAGAGCCAGATTTAAAGTAGCTTATTTACATTTCCATTGGTCATGTGATCTGAGCAGAGCATAAATAGGCCTAACGTTTTTATTTATATAGAAGATTATTTCCCACATTTTACAAATCGCTCAATTTTTAACATTTTAAGTCCTATCTCAAGAAAAGTGTAAAATAATGGTTTCACTGTATGAGAATATTGATAATCCCCTTAAAATGTTTTGGCTGCTCCCTCGGAAATGCTCTAAAGTTATAAAGAATTTTTTTTTAAAGTGAAGTAAAATGTGGAAAAGTAAAAATAATTTAAGTATGATAGATGGAAAAAATATATATTTGTATAAGGTTGAAAAATCATCACTATGAGCGAATCAGGAATCTTTTTTTAATAGACAAGTAAATTTTTACTATACATTACTATGCATTAATATGTAAAAATTGTAACTAAACTTTGTTTTCTTTGGCAGATACCACGTAATATACATAATGAGGTACATATATTATCTTCTCTGTTTGCGTGTATGTGCATTTCAGTTTGTGATTTTAATTTAACATGTTCAAAAGGTAAATCACGGTGATGTGGTTAATTTTTTTATTCATGAGATGGCATCAGCCAATGGTTAAACACATTTTAAATTTTAATGAAATAATCCTAAAGTCTCACAATTCTCTGTTTTTGCTAGCGAATTGTCCAGTATTATTAGGGTAATTCAACTAAACAATAAGGTATTTGCAATATTTGAATATGTCCAAGAACACACAATTACTGAATTTTCACCTACAGAAGCACTGTTATTAAACAAATAATAGATATCTCATAGAGAAGAAGCTATTTTTTATTATAATTAATGGAAATTATATGGAAGTATGTGTAATTACAGGGTTTACAACCTGTCTTTGGCTGGCCTAAGTGATCACTTTATATAAATACAACCTTCACCACTCTCACCCATCAATTTCCATATCTCAATTTTTTTTTTAAAGTTGTATATATGTTAATATGTAGACTTGCTTCGAGTACCACTACACTAAAATAATTGAGAAATATTGATGAAGAATACTCCTTTAAATAATTAAAAAAATAATAATTAGATTCTCATTGTGACATATATGCTGTTTCAGGAAGGGAAATAAATTATCAAATTTAGTCCATAGGTGGCGATAGTGTAGTGGTACTCGAAACGAGTCTACATATTAATATATATAACTCTTTAAAAAAAAATTGAGATATATGGAGGTTGATGCGTGAGAATGGTGAATGTTATATTTATATAAAGTGATCACTTAAGCCAGCCAAAGACAGGTCGTAAGCCCTGCAATTACCCATACTTCCATATATTTCCGTTAAATATAATAAAAAATAGCTGTCTCTATGAGATATCTATTATTTATTTAATAAAGTATTTACTTGGTTAAGAATTGTAGTGCAAGTCTATGTATGTATTGCTTCGCTATGGGTAATTGTGCCGATATTATTGTTTTATCAGCTGTTTCAACACTCCTTATCTTTTATTCTTGCACAAGGTTAAACTTGTTGTTCTTCAATACATTTGTAATGTTTATACAACTTGTGTAGATAAAGTGCATTTCTTCGACAGAACTAAATATGAATAGCCATGTATCTACCACTCGCAGATTATTTTTAAAATCAGTTTTTCTTTTGAATATTGGCTGTTCTCACACGCATCTTTATGTGCTGAAACTATCGTTAATTATTGTGTTGAAATTCTACACGGAAGAAGTGGGGAAAAAATGTATAAGATAGAAGGCACTGGCTATTTGAATCTACTTAGAGATAAAATGTGCAATATATAGAGGAACCATGATTTTACACTTTTCTAGGGAACGGATCCAGAATGTACAGCTTATTCCCACGTACATATTTGATGCTTCAACCGCCATCAATAGTTGAAAAATTGCATTTTGCACATTTACAAGATGCACATGACTTCAAGGAAAACATTGCGATTAAACCTTATGTAACATATCTATCAGAATCTAGTCACCCAGAATTGCTAATTATTTTCTTGTTTATTTTGGTACTTCAAGTTTTTTAAAATCATTGTCGGCCCCTCGTGACTGAGAATCGCGATTATCGTGAACTACCTCGCCCTCGGCATCCTGCAGATCTTAGGGAATCTTAGGGATGTTGTCATCGGAGAAGTGCCTGTTAGTTTTTCCATTCGGTTGGTCCAACGGGTGGGGGATCTTCCTCCTTGTCCTTCGACATGACCCATCACAAACTTAGCTAGGCTATCTTCCTTTCTCGCAAGATGCCCAAAAAATTTAAGGATTCATCTCGGGCAAATGTTTGAGTCTGTCCCTTGACGTTCAGTTCCTGCAGAATGGAATGCGTCCACGATATGTGCAACATGTGTCTCCAGCACCACATCTCGAAGGCATTAATCCATCTCTTCTCCCTTGATTTCAGGGTCCATGATTCTACACCATATAAGAATATAGAATCATTATACATCTCACAAATTCATTCTTTGTAACGGTGTTACAATTTGATATGAAAATTAAAAAATTTGCTTCAACAAAAAATATCCAACATTCGCAAGTCTTATTTTTGAAAAATAATATTTTATGCAGTCATTTCACAGTACTCGACATTATAATTATAAATTGTGGAGAATTTTAGTACCAGTGTATAAATCTGAAATGCGACCAGCAAATTTAAACATAAATTGCAGGAAAATGTTAACTTTAGGTTTCACTGTGATATATCGGGGTATGCTTACGTACAAATGTGTTGCAGGACTTTACGGCGAGCGCGCTGGAGCGTTTACTCTTGTCACTGCCTCACCAGAAGAAGCTAAGAGAACCATGTCCCAAATGAAGATCCTGATCAGACCGATGTACTCCAACCCACCTATTCATGGTGCAAGAATTGTCAGTGAAATATTAGGCAATCCAGCACTCTATAAAGAATGGTAATATATTTAGTATTTTTAATTAACATCAATAACTGTCCAAATGGTATATTTTTGCTCTAAATTATGTAATTATATTACCATAATATCTATTTTCTGTACACAACCTAAGCATACCCAGTTCTTCCGGAACTGCTTTGTATGAGGCAAATCTTTTGTGCATCAATAAAAACGTACTAAACTAAACATACGATCTCGGTTTATGGACGAGAGCACTTTGGGTTGAGAGGACCAGCGTACAAAAATAAGTAGATATGTAGTGCGATTTTATGAAAAATATTTTCTCTAATAGGTTGACGGATGTCAAGGGGATGGCTGACCGAATCATTTCGATGCGAGTATCTCTCCGAAACAATCTGAAGAAGGAAGGTAGCCAGAAAGATTGGTCCCACATTACAAATCAAATTGGAATGTTCTGTTTTACCGGACTGAACAAGGATCAGGTAAATAGATAATGATCTTATTCATTCACATCTAATTTTATAGATGTTAAGTATGTATCGTGTAGTACTATATTATTTTAAATAGTTGCTAGCTGTTGAAGGTTTCTTACCAACTCAATAATGTTATTTAAAAATCATGTCAAAAAAGTGCTGAAAATTGTCTGAAGTTATAATTCTTATTCACTTGAGTTTGTACATATTAACCTTACATTATAACTAGCGATAATTAAAGACTGATTGACAATATTACAATATAAAATTGTGTGGATAAAACATTTAGACTGTCGGTTTTATTTTTAGGTGGAGAAAATCACTAAGGAGTACAGCATTTACCTGACCAAGGATGGGCGTATTTCAGTCGCAGGTGTTACAAGCAAGAATGTAGAATACTTGGCTCACGCCATTCATCAAGTTACTAAGTAACTTTTTTAAACATTTAAGTAATGTACACTAAATGACAGAAATCATTGTTACGAGTAGTGATAAGTTTCTTAATATTTGTAAGGCTAAATAAATATTTGATATTACCAGCAGTAGAGGTTAGGAGTAATAAATGTTGGCACCCGCTGCGCTGTAGTCCGACTGCACTTTATACTGAAACCGTGATATTGTTCTGTGCATTTTTGCCGTCCCAGAATTTAAATTATTTTATTCATACAATTCCTCGTTTTTATGTAAAAATCATCAGATATATTTTTATTTTAAAGATTTATTTTTGCTAAACATACAATATTGAAATGAGCATTTGTACACAGCATTTATTTATGTCTAATCTTGTATTTGAGCACAGGTTCATCTTTTTATGCTTTTTTTTTCCAGATTTATAAAATATTTTTGATATATTTACTCGGTTACACCATAAAAATAAATATTTTCTTCATACTTTTTGTTTCATTTTATTGGATGTTGCGATTATAGACTGATTAAAGTTCTCCCCTGAACAAAACAAACAGGCTCGAGTAACAGATAACTTTATTTTCCTGATTATTTCATTTTATATACACACCCACTTTAACATGCGTTATATATTTCCAAGTACTCAGTTTTTCAAAACAGACAGAAAATGAAAAACTCAAATAATAATGATTGTTTATCGACCTCCTACGATAATGCACATTATATTATCTTAACATAAATATAATACTTCTAAATGCATTCTTGTCAGCATGATAACAGTATCTTTACAATAATCAAAAATTTATAAAAAATGTTTAATTGATAAAATAAGTAGTTAAAAACAAGTGACGTAAAAATACCCATTTGTTGTTAGTTTAACGTAAGAAACAGTGAAAAGTACTCCTGATTATGTACATGAAGGTTAAATGATTCCTTTCGTAACGAGTGTTCACGCTGATCTTCCGAGTTTTAATTTCAAATGATTTATCAACTAAAATAATGCGGATCAATGTCTTCTCTTTATATATATATATATGTATATATATAAAATACGGAAACACAAAGTACTTTATACTATATATACATGACATGCAAATTCTATCACTAAAACTGATTTGTGGAACAAGTAAAAATGTTGATTTGTCTACGTGTAATGATTTGTTGTTTAGTGACATCATCACTTCACTCGGGGTCTTATTTTATTATATGTACAGTCATATCTGATACGTGAGTATCATCACTCCATGGCACCACTTCTTGGGCAGGACTCCAAGACTCCCAACCTCTCCCCGTCATCTGCAACAGGACAACAATAGTATTGACATTTTTGCACATAAAATAATATTAAAGATTTTCAATCTTTTATTAAATGTTGACATTTTCACACGTAAGCACTTTGAGCATTCATTCAAGATGCAGGAATTAATTGTGACAGATTTGGGTTTGGTTTTGTTCTCAAATACAAGGGTGCTGATTAAAAAATGTGTTAGTAAAATTAAAACTTTGGTGTGCTTTTTAATGACATATACTGTATTCACATTTTGGGAACTTGCAGAAATCTGATCAAAAATCTTATTAGCGATTTATACGAGTCTGAGCCTGATTTATCAGTAATAATAGAAAAATTTATGACAAAATCTGACTCCAGAGTAACCCGAAGGAAACTTTTATTATATCATTTTTAGATTGACTAGGCAAGTATGCTATTTTATAATTTCTGTAAACAGAAAAAGTAAAAATTTTTTTTTAGAAAGTACAAATTGAATATACTTAATAATTATTTAAATATCTTGTAGAAGAAGGCTTCCAGAGAAAATGATTAATGATGTAAAATAAAATTTTTGAGAAATCTATTTATTAAATTTGAAGATTTAGAATTCTAGAATCGAAAACTAATTACAATTTTTGAGAGATTCTAAATTGTTGCTAAAATGTATTTTTTTGTAAAATTTTTATTTTCTATTAAAATTAACAACAACATATCTAAATCAGTCCTTCATTATAATAATAAAGAAATATTAAATCAGTGCACGGACTCATTTTTAAAAGGATACACAAAAGACAAAATGCAAAACTTTTCATGGGTAAATGTAATGAAATCAAAAGAAATTCAAAATAACTTATTTGTTTGCAAAAAGAAATTTCAAAATTTCCAAGCATTTTTTTAATGTTGCAATAATATCCAATGTTTTTAAATAATACCCTTTTAAATCGACTCAAAAATAAAATATCTTTTGTACATAAGATACTCCCCATAAAGTATAAGTTTATTTCGGCTACATTAAATTTGAATAAAATATTAATAAATAGAGCAGAACAAAACAAAATGTGGTCAACTTAATTCTGAGCATGGGAGGTGGTCTATTTTGAAGTTTAAAGAAACATTTGATGTCCTAATCGATCGGCGCTTGGCATTCATACCCAGTAGCCGAATGCTCAATCACATTCTTGTGCGACTGGGCATCCTGCTAATGGTAACCATTCATTTATATTTTTTAGAATCAAAAAATTCCTACAAAGTTCAGAGTTTTGTCATTCTGCCAAAAACATTTTAGATATACGGAAATGTTACTTACATTACATAGCAAGTAATTAAATCTAATATTTTTTCTTCACTATTTTCAAACTACGTCAAAACGTCGTTTCTTATACCATGAAAATAGGTCTAGCTTATATCTTGCAGCTGCCTGTTGTGAATATTTAACTTTCAATCTCTATAATAAATAATATTTCCCCAGCTTCTGTTTAAAGTAAGGATCAATTGTGTAACTAAACAAATGTAGCAGTTGGTTAAGAAGAATGTTAGTTAGAATGAATAGTTTGTGACAACATGAATGAATGAATTTTCAAACGCAAAAACTAAATCAAAATGTTTATTGACGTTCAAAGAATAATGAAAATGCATATAAATTATAAAAAATAATTCATTTCAATAACCCGAGTTTCTTACTGTTTGTTATGTCAATAGAATTAGCATACAATATGATAAAAGGAATAAATTAAAATAATTACTAACGCATGTCTTTAGAATATGACCGAACAGAGCATAATTACGAGGACAAACACAGTTAAAATATATATAACATTAATCATTTATGCATTTAGTACTACTGTTAAAATTCGTTCAATTCACATTTTCGAGGACCAAAAAAAATTATAACTAAACCAAGCTTAATTAAAACAAGATTATATTTTTGACATTCACACCTGCATTACTACTATTTTTATCACTGCTTGCATCAAAGGTGCCTAATGAAAAATTTATTATATATATAAATTTTTACCTAACTACGTATCATTTTTGTACTAAATTAATTTATCATTACTTAAATTTTTTTAAGTAAGCCAAATCTCTAATTAAAAAGGTCCATGTTAAACGGGTGTCCAAAATACGAAACAAAAATATTAATATCATATAGCAGTGGTGGCGAACCTACGGCGCCCGCGCCCGGCGTGATGATTTAAAAATAATCCATTTTATAACAAACAAGATTAATTAAGATTCAGAGAAACAAAGTTAATTAACATTTGAAGTTTCCATTTAGTTAAAAATAACAAAACACTAACAAAAATCTCATTATTTAATTTTATTATCAAAACATTAATCAATTATTGTCTTATAATGCTTCCTAATCATATTTAATTTCAATAAATTTATTTTGAAGGTTTTTATTTTTTTATTGATTGATTTTAAAAATAGACATAAATATTTTTTTTACATTGCACATGACATCTGAATTATAAGTTTTTGCACGTGGGTAGAAAAAGGTTCACCACCCCTGTCATAGCTAAATGTATTGGTTTAAAAAACATATTGCTGTTTTCTGGGTTGTTGGTCATGGTCACAACATACAAAAATCAGCCTCAAAGACAGACACCACCAAGATTTTGAAAGAAAAAACAACAATAAGATATATAGTAAGGACTTTGAATATGAGAAATAATACATTTAGTACCTATATTATCATCTCCCAGTAGTTGGTGTAATTGTTGCTCCAGTGAGGGTTGGGATTTATCCTTTAATGTGGGCCCCACAGCCCCGACTGACTCTCCCTTCACCTGATCACCACTCGGCAAATGGAACATATCATCTCCGGACATCATCCCGTCTTCCAAATACTCGAAAGAATCCAGATTAATATCCGCAGATGCTATCGCCGTGCTGAATATGTCCATTCGGCTGGCTCGTGACTGACTCTTGGGCTCAGGTAGACTTCCACCAAGTAACCGGTTACATTCTTCCTTTGCTTTCTGTGCCACGTCATCCTTGGGTGAAGACTGTTTGGCGGATTGTGCGCTCGTGTCAGATTGTACAATGAATTTTTTTCCTAAATTTTTTGTCAATATAAAAGAAGAATCATTACTAGATGAACCCTCGTCTTGTAGTTGACTGAGTAGAGTTCTACCGGTTTGAATAATAGAGCTATGCTGTTGAAATATTGCATTATGTTCATCTACAACAAAAGTATTAGTGTAACAAAGGTTAGTTTTCTACTGGCAAAGTGTACATGGCATGCAAATAAGTTCTAATTCAGAAGACTTAAATATCTTTACATGAAGGTTGTCAGTTATCAATGTTAAAACTATTAACTAAGCACTGGAGCAGGAAAGATGAATGTTTGTTACAAAAAATAATATTTAACTAACACCAACCTGTATGTCTTTGGATAGATTTGTTTTCTCTCAATTCGTGTTTATCTTTTTTGGATTCATCTTGCGATGAATCCATGTAACCGTCGGTTTCACTGTCACTGGACATCTCCAATTCTAACGCCAATTTATTCATATCGGAAGATTTTTCTTTATCTGAAGTATTTTCCATTTCCATATCCCAATCGGTGACTATTGAAGATGCGGTGGTTTCTAATTGAGATTTTTTACTGCCAGACATGTCTAATTTCTGCAAGGACTGTTGATCACTAAACGTTTTGTTTGGTTCGATGACATTTTCAATATTAACTACATTCATCAAGGTGTCGGAGGTCGATTCCATGGAATCAGTATTACAAACTTGATCGCCTATCTGAGTATGGAACAGAACAGGTGTGTCTTCGGTTATGATCGGATGTTCCGGTTTCATACTGAGATGTTGATTCGTATTTAACATTTGAGTGGTTTGATCCCCTTCCAGAAATTCCGTCAGGTTGCCGGCTTGATCTAATTGCTCACTGCTCAACTGTAAGACTATCACGTTACCAGTGTTTTTATTAATGTCTAGCGCACAATTCACTTCACTTTCTGGCACCATATTAGTCGGTTGCGGAGTTATAGGACTCATTTTATTTGACATCATAATTTTAGAAATATCATTTCCGTTTTTGGTGAAAGTGATGGCACCTTTACTTATGGAATTACCTTTCTGGACCACCACTAAGTTGCTCTTATTGGTGGCCGCCGGCCGTATGATGGCTTGTCCCTTGGGCTTGGGCGCGATTTGCACGTGCGACGTTTGATGAACTTTAATGGGTGAACTTTCGCAAGTGGGAATATTGATATGTGTCAGAGAGTCTTTGGAAATTATTTTAGTCGCTAACATATTTGAGTTGGCTTTAGATACTATAGTTAAATTACTGGATTTGTTCTGACTGTTTAAAAGCTGATTACCCGCAGGGACCAGCTTCATGGTAGTCTGACGACCAGATATTCCCTTCACTTGCAACTGGGGAACCGATTGTCCGATTAGGGAACCTTTGCTGCCGGCTTTGGCCGGTAAAATCACCATTTTCTGACAACTTTTTGGAGTGAGAACAAATGTTTTTGTAGGTAATTTCATATCAGAATTGTTAATGGGAATAACTTTGGAAATTGATCCATCACTATCGACACTTTTGTTTATTTGATTACTCGTATCACCATCTTTGTTGATGTGAGTAATGGGACTGTGGCTAGAAATAATAATGTTTTTTGATGTTGTGTTGCTCAAGCTCCTTTGGAGAATACTCGGCGGTGCGGTGGAAGACATGGACTTGGACACAATTATAACTTTCTCCATTACTGTATTCGGAGCACTAGATTTAGGAATAATATTAGCGTTGAGCTGACTCTGGGATTTCTGTGGAATTTGCTGAACAAATTTAGTGGTTATCAATTTACCACTGGAATTGATCATTTTTTGTGGCGTATTTTGGGACGGGGCTACCACCACTTGTCTATTCTGCAGGACTTTTATACCACCCATGTCTGATGGTTTAGATATTATTTGCATATTGGTTACGTGGATCTTCTGCGAGGAAGGATTGTTCTCCCCGAGTGAATCTCCTTTTTTCTTTATTATCAAATGGCAGGCCTTTCCCGACACAGTCTGAGGGCCCTTGGAGAGTGCCGGGGATCCGGTCGGAGTGTTTGTGTTGATGATATTCGGCATATTACAAGTTTCATCCGGTGAAGGTAAGGCTACGGAGGTTTCCTGAGGAACAGGAGGTTGCGTGAGGAGTTGCATTGTAGGAGATTCCAATACATGAGTGGTTCCACCGGGTTGCTTAGCATCACTGATTGATTCATCTAGATTGATGCTCTTTGCTATGGATTGTGCAAAATTTGCTTGAAATCCCGATGTTTGGGACTTAAGATTGTTTGCATCCACGGGATTTTGCATGTTCAACGCTTGCGATCCGGCTATGTGAGGATCCGTGGGTGATTTGATTCCACTTCGGACTTGGTGATGTGGGATAGCAACTTGTCCGGAATGTTTTCCGGTATTGCCATGTTTCCCGTGAAGAGATCTATGTTTCCATACTGACTTGGGAACGTGCCCGTAATTGGTTTTTCCTTGCATTTTACCTCCTTGGCCATAGTTCTTTCCACCGGGCTGATTGGATTGTTTGGCTGTAGATATAAAATAATGATTAGTAAAAATGCAAAAATCACACTTTTAATCATGACACTTGTTGATCACAACACATCACAAAAACTTGACAAAGACTTTAAAACTAGTCTTAGAAACTTCTCATGACAGTAAACATGAACAATTACTTTATAATTAGAAGCAGAAAAAACTTTTCAATTAAATAAATTTAACATTATTCTATTATACACTTTTGTCAAATATAATATGTATCAATCTGCCAAGATTTACCAATCGTCAAATTAAACCAGTTGTTGGATTACAACTAATGTTTAGTTTGTGATTACACATTGTTTACAATTCAATGCCATCTGTTGTGTTAAAAATAAGGTATTAAGGTACCTAATAAACAATTACTATTAATTGCAATTATTGAGGATTGCATTGTTTTCCTCGTAGGACCAAAGGAAAAAAACGCTTACGTAAAAATAATATTTTTCTGATCTAATTTTTAACTTGAGTGAAATAATAACGGAAATTTTGATATAAAATATACATACATAATATATTAAAAAAAAATACAAATACATATGTAAAAGTCAACACAGGATAAGTACATACCGGGGGGTGTTTTTGAATAACTAGAGTAGATCTGCGATATGTTAAGGTATCTTTGGTGATTGGCTCGGCTGGCAGGAGGGGTGGGGGGAGTGGTGGAGGTGGCGGAGGGGTCAGGCCGGCTCCGCTTGCGGGGAGGACCCTCGTCAGCTGCCACCTACATAGTACAAACAAATATTATTATAGATATTTTATTAATAAATTAAATATGTATGTTTAAATCCATTTGTAATTAGTGAGAATATAAGTAAATTAAATCACATCCTCATAAGTAAAGTATTAAATGTCATAAAGTATGTTTATACATAAAACATCATATAGTATAAAAAATATTACATTATATTTTCATCTTTTGTATATTATTTACTGATAATATGTACTAGGTATACCGTCAATGGACATGTCTAATTTCATTCAATCAACAATAAGTAAAATTGTCTTCATCTATTGTGCTAACCCTAATGCTAACAAATTCTTTTCTTATATTTTAATTTCTCACTTATGTTATTCATAGTCTTTTTATTCAATTGCGTTCAATCTGCTTCCACTCTTCCTCTGCCATGTTCAAGTTTTAATGGCATTCATAATATTTAAACATAGTTAACAGTCATTCTCTTCTCAATATCTTCATTCATTCTTCCATCCTGAGTAAATATGTTACAGATTTGCAAAATCAGTCACATTCTACAAGAATCATTAAATAATTCGAGTAAGTACCGCAAATGGTAACGACCTATTGGCCTGGTTCACATCACACCATGACATAAAATATTTTATTTGGTGTCGTCTACAAATGTCGAATATTGTCAGGAATGGGTGAAAATGTAAATTAATAAATAATTCTCAAAACAAAAAAAAAAACAATTACTATCCATGTTAATTTGGGACTAAGGAATTTTCAGATCAATAGGATTATCCAAAATATATTGCCGAGGAAAATTCCCTCGCCAAGGGTGTGTATAATATTATAAAAACTGTACAAGAACTGGTTCACACGAACTGGAACCTCAGATGTGTTACCGGTATTCAAAATAACCGACATCCTTGGACCCATCTGATAAAAATATTTAAAAGGAGATCACATTTGTGTTTATTAAAAGATAAATTGGGAATACTCAAATGCATTGATAAAGATGAAAATGTGACTAAACTATCTATAGAGTTTGGGCATTAGAAAAGCACCAAAAATTAACTAGAAGAATCATAGTAATGTTAAACTTAGATTTACAAAAAAAGACTAATTAACATTTCATTATGATTTTGTTTTATATCTCTCTCTGATTAATTGAATTATCTGACTACCATTGTTCGAATTAGTGAGGTAATTTTGAATTTATATTTATTGTATGAGATAAATAAAAAAACATAAATAAATATCACCACCTCAATAAATACTAAATTTAATTTTTTTTTATGAATTTTCAGTAATTAATGTTACACTGGATAATCAAGATTAAATTAAAATAAACCTTCCATGTAGTGTGGCAAATTCAAAACATTAATATTTTCACAGATCATTACATAAATAAACAAGAGTTCTCAAACCGTATAGTTATTGTGGTGATTCTGACACATCAGTTTATATACTTTACTAAAATCACTTAAAAATATAATATTCACATTTTATTTCTATATTCCTAACTGGTAAATTATATTAATTAACAGAATGTATGCATTGTTCATGTACAATGTTATAAATATTTAGAAGTAATAAAAATGCTAGTTCATTTATAAAAAATAACAAACATTTTTACTGAAGATCATCTAACTGTAACTACGTTATTAAATTTCTAATTATGGTTAACTGTATGACAAAAACTAAAAAAAATCACTAAAAATATGATTACTTGACAGCTTCTGAGAGTTTGTAAATAAGTTGGCCAAACATTACAGCCATATTGTACCTTTAAGGACTGGTCCCACATCACGACTGGTGGGTAGGATATTTGCGAAATATTTTTGATATCTGTTTTCCCTTCCTCTCCCGTAGCTGCCGCAGACTCATCCACTTCCATATCATCTGCATGTTCCATGGGGCTCTTGGGAGAAACTGGAACAGACTTCTGCTCTTCTGAGGCGAGTATTTGTGCCATTCTTTCATTTTCTCGGGCGGCCATATTAGCTGCTTTGTCAGCTATCTCCGTATACATAGTTTGAGGAATACCTCGGGGTAAAATTGGTATTTTTCTTCTTCCCTCACATACCCACCCCAAACCAGTATTAGGTCCTGACAATCTATAATTAAACAATGAATATTAGACCTAAAAAATTATTATATTAAATGTAATAAATAATCAATGATCAAATTCGACTATTCAAAAATGTCACGTTTAAAAACAATTTAAATAAAAAACAAATAATATTCTTACTGCTCTGCAATTGTAGAAAGTAGTTCATCATTCGATACGCGCCGAGCTTCTGCTGTATGGCGGTCATTGCTAATATTTAGTGCACCTCTGAGGTCCTCTAGTAACTTTTTTCTGTCATCTGCTAAGGCTCCCTGAGCTCTGAAGACGCTAATCATACTTGAATATGCCTCTAATTCTGTATGAAAATAAATAAAATACGCATTTAATAACAAAACACGTCATAATGTATCAGAAATAAACAATTTTAAGACATAAATATACTACTGGCATTTCAACAGTAAAGGAGGGAAAAATGAATATAAAGAATTGTACAAAGAATGAATATTTACCAAGTCGTCTAAGCGTCCTTCTACAATCGTCTCTAGTCATGTCAAGCAACATGGGCCACATTATGGAATTTTTACTTCAGAACATCAATCTATCACAATTTCCATTAAAAAGGATAAGGCTTATTTTAGTCGAGAGAGAATTGGCAAGCCTCCATACTGTTTACTTCAAACGCCAATCCGATCATCTTTGACACTTCGGCTTTGGATGCGAAATAATAATGGGATGCGTTTACTTCAACCTATATTGCACACGCAGCCAGTTTCATTTTCTGGTAGGTGCCTACCTAAATGTTAATAAAATTCAGCAAAATTTCTTTAAAAAATTGATTTGCAATTTTTATATTTTGTAAATTTCGTTATACAGACGTTAGGTTTGATGAAATGTAATTTAGGTAATAAAACCAAGCTGACAAATAAGTGCTTTGATCTACCAATAAAACATTTGTCTAGTGACCAAGGTTGAGGATTTGGTTGGAGATTTGTTTGAGACTTTATTCCACGAGATCACCGAATTAGTTTTACTTTTCACAGCACAAGCGCATAGCTTAATTTGAAATATAGTAAAGATATTGATGTAACATGTATTCATCAAATGTATTTCTATTTAAAAAAAAAATGAAATAACACCTTTGTACAAGACCGAAACACCGTTCGATAACATTAGTATTTTTCAATGTATTCTGCTAAGTTGTGCTTCTTTACTCTCTGTTTTCATTCAATGAGGACGATTTTTTGAGAAAAATACAAAGAATTCAAATAAATGAAATTCCAAGAGTGCAACAGAAAGGTTTCATGATTACTACCAGTAACCTAAATATCATATTTTATGTAAAAAAATATTGCTTGTACTATCACTTGTGTTATCAATTGCCAATTAGTGTATGAATAACGAAAATACAACGTGAAAGAGAAAAATACATTCGATGGTGTGGAGTTTCATATTTTTGTTTGTACTAGTTGAGTTCGTATTTTGATAATTATAAATTATTTTCATAATACTTGCTCTCAAAGTAAACTATAGGCGACCGTTTATATTACGTTTGTTTTAAGACTTATATCTGAAGTAAGTTAACAATAAATAAAGTTCTCTCGTATTTGTACTAACCCCAATTTAAATCATAATATATTCAAAATAATGCTATCATTTTTACTCTATTAGGTATATCGAGATAAGTAAACACCAATATCACAATAGGTTTTGTGAGAATTAACTTACAGAAATAAAACTACAGACTGTTAGATATTTTACAACGCAACTTTTATAGTACTTCTTGGGTTATCTTTTTATTTCGTTATGCAAAAGCAAAACATTTCAGTGGAGCTTCCAGGTTGTAAATTATTTATAAGCTTTTTAAATATTTTACTTGGTTCTCACATTTTCTTAAAAATTTAATTTATCGTATAGATTAAACCACTTATTTTGTTTAATTGAACTTAATTCTCACGATAACGTTTCGTACATTATTATTAATATATTTTTAAAAGAAAGTATAAACTAAAAAACTGTTTTACGCCAATTGTTTCAGTAAATAACATGTTATTCTTATTTAATTGCAAATAAAATATCATAATATTTTTTAAATAATGAGTTGAGATGTCAAAATATAAGGCTGATTTCTTTTTACGGTGTAATTATTTGTTCAGATAGCAAAAAACCTTAAAGCTCGGTATATTAATTAATAAATATTTTTTTAACATTTAAATGTTTAGTAGCAACATAAAAACAGCGGAAATTTTACTAAAATTAAACATGATTGTACGGTAATGTTTGGTGAAATCATAATAATAATAAAGTGCTAGAAATTGATTAGCCTTGCTCTTTTACGTAGGTACCACTGATGCTTGATGATGATTGGGATAGATTATTTACATACAGTTGGCAACGATGAAAACAGCATAACGGTTGCATAAAAAAGAAAACTTTTGAATTTGTCAAACGTTTGTTTTCGATTTTGGAAAGCGGCGTGTGTGAAAATTGAGGAGGTGGAGGTGTTTACAAATAAGTCTTTGCCATGTCGCAGATCGACAGTGCTCTGGAATACTTGCATGATTTGGATAGGGGTGCCAGATTCACTGCACTTAAATTCGATGATAAATTCAATAGTTTACAAGTGTGTGCCATACGCAAAGGTTTTTCAAATGAAATTCTCAAAGAGTTGGTCACTTTGTGGCTTAAGATTAAACTACGTGAGTGTGAATATGCGAATTAATTTTAATATGACTAAATGTTTATAATACTGACGACCGATTTTCTTTTATTTAGCCATCACAAAATGGTCTTCTTTGGGATATTGTTTGATTCCCGAAAGCAAAGTATCTGATGAAATAGTACTTACAGTAATTCACTGGATTTTAAACAATCACTTCTTAGATGAAAATTCCTTTAAAATTGTATCCGCCCTAAACTGGTTAATAGGTAAGTGTTATAAATTGTTTTACATTGAAAATAGTCAATAAAAAATAGTAATTTCCTATTTAATCAAATGATGAACCTATTCTAATTGTCATATTATAATCTGACAATAATTATTATACATTATATGGAAACATTAGCAAACGTGTTTCGTTTCTTCTCTACTCTACTAGTACTCCATGGCTGTTCAACTTGTATATGGATAAATTTGTGAAAGAACTGGAATGTATGAATGTAGGAGCAAAAATGGGCGATTTGATTATATGTTGTTTATTGTATGCCGATGATGCAGTACTAATGGCAAATAATGAACAAGAACTACAGAATCTGGTGAGCAGAATGTACAATGTATGCAAGGAAAACAACCTCATGATGAATGTTAACAAGTCAAAAGTAATGGTATTCGAGAAGGAGGAAAGCAAGACACCGTGCAAAATACTGTATAAAATAAATAGGTAATGAATGTTTGGAACAAGTAGATGAGTTTGTATATTTGGGAAGTATGTTTGATAGAAACGGAAAGGCTGAGAATGATATCGAAAGGAGGGTGACTGCAGGAAATTAAGTGAACAGCGCTTTGAATGGGATTATATCTAACGGGAATTTGTCAACCGAGGCAAGACTAGCGGTGCACAATGGAATCCTAGTACTGACACTGATGTATGGAAGTGAGGCCTAGAGCTGGCAGAAAAGGAATGAAAGTAAACTGAATGCAGTGGAAATGAGATCACTTAGGCGTATTTGTGGCAAATCTATTTATGACAGAGTAAAGAATAAAGAAATAAGAAAAGAATGTAAAGCTGATGTTAGTATAGTGAGTAAGATTAAAAAAGGATCACTTAGGTGGTTTGGTCGTATGGAGTGGATGAATGAGGAGAGAATGGTAAGAAAGATATATGATGCAAGTGTTGATGGCACCAGAAATAGAGGACGTCCGCGGAAGACTTGGCATGACCATGTAAACCAGATAATGGAGGATGGTTCTGTTAGAAGCCTCAACTATCGGCGAATTTGTATGAGAAGATGTATGAATGTGGATGAGGCGAGAATTGTGTGTCAGGACAGAAGAGTGTGGCGCTCTATCCTCTCTGCTTCCCCTGCGGGAAATGGTGTGACGGTAAGTAAGTACTTACTTACTTAATATTAATCTTTTCTGTGTTATGTTATTGAACCATGTATTGTTATTCAGCATGATTATATTTATGTGCCAACAATAATTTGGTTTATAATTTTTTCTCATTTAGGTTTACTCGACTTTAATCTGTTGAATGCTGACATTTTGGATCCATATTATGAATTCTTCTTCTTCTTATTAGATAATGATAAATTCGTGAGTATTTGCATTTTATTAAGATTCAATAAAGAGATTTAACAAGGAAAAACTTATTTTACATTATAACTTTTCAAAGACTAATTATTAAGAGAAATTATTGTTATTTTTATTTTCAGTTATTGCCAGCCAGTAGGTTGGTTTACAATTATAGCAAACCTCGTGATGCTACCAGGACAAAAGTTCTTAGTATTCTAAGTTTGATTGACACTAAAAGATCACCCAAGGTAATTATTTTTACCGTTACGACGAATATATTGTATTATGTGTCATTATGTTTTGGTAATATAATATATTACGTAATAATAAAAACGATAAATATTTGGAATGATTTCAGCTCTTTAACTGCTTACTCGTTTTGTTGAACCTCTTTAAATCGTACTGCCCGGAATGTGTTCCCGAAGATATTTCCATGATATCAGCTAATAGTGCTTTCTCCAAACCCAATAACCTTTTACTGGACCGATTGGAAAATGCTCAGGTATATTTAAGTTTTAATTATATGTATTTCATCATGCATCACTAGTAGGTCAATTTCAGCAGCATGCACCAGGCATGGATTTGGGTTGTGCTGCTAATATCGATGGTGTAAAAGCGATGAATATTATCATTAAAAGTTGTATTCATTATTCACCCTTTCAGAAGCATGTTTTTGTGTCAGTATACCTGCATGAGTGTGTACTATTACTATTATTCTTGGGAAGTTTTTCAAGGTATTAACTAAAGGAGTTAAAATACGTTTTTATATAAAATAATATGTTTAAAGATTATTGAAATGCATACAGTCAAGTGTGTTTCAATGATACACTAGCGGCGTTTTGCAACACATCTGTTAAAGTGAAGACGTGTATTCAGAACACTGCACGGTGCGAGAGTTGCATTTAATTCGTATACATATACATCTGGGACAGATTTTGTGAAAAAACACATGCGCAGCTTTATTTGTCAATTTTAAATTCTTCTGCTAGTTATATGGTTAACACGTTTACATGAGAACTGAATTATTTTCGTTTAGATCTACATACTTAATATGTCAAATAAATATTTAATTTACATTTATTTCGCAAGGATTATAGTCATGCGCAGCTTTTTTGATTGTATAGAGTGATATTAATTTTGATATTGAATCTTATTGGGGAGATTATCGATCAAATAATTTATACACGTGATCTCATGATCTTGCGGCATGCCTTGTTAGAATAATTTACTTACTATATTGAAATTTAAATAAGGAACAAAATGTGTGTAATATCAGTAAATACTAATGAAAGTCAATAATAGATAATGTATAAAAATATTTTGTATATTTATTTAGAGAATAAAACTGGAATGAAATGTTAAACATAGTTCTTAAATATTGTCTAAAAAATAAATATAATAATTGCTCCTTAGATTTCTGGTAAGGATTGTTAACTTAAAAAGTTCTCTATGTATTTGAGCATGGCCTTTTTTCACATATTGATGTACTACATTGCAATAGTGTACAGGCATAACTAACAAAAATAATGTGCTTGTAACTAAAATGAACACTGTAGACCGTTGTTAAACTATTTTATATTCAAATTGGCACGATCGAAAAGTAAAAAATATTTTAAATAAATTTATTATTTACTTTACTTAATTATGGAGTGTGATACAAACGGTATTAGCAAGCCAACTGACTCCTGCGATGTTGTTAATGAACATTTCTACAAGAAAGCCTGCGTATTGATGAGAGAGGATGGTGGCAATGTTAAGGTGGGCACTGTAGTAAGTTGTCATTATTCAAGGCATGCTTGTATTGCAAAAACTTTCCAACACAGACAACGACATGATAATCTGGCATGGTGTAATTTATTTATTTGATAATTTATCACATTTTATATTAGCTTTGTGTAGCGACATCTATGAGAGACCTTACTTCAGCCTCTAAATACAAATATGCACATTTATTTTGTTTTTAGCGGGCTCAGGCAGGATCGGGGTTAATAGATTTTGAACATTTGGCTTCAATCAAAATGCATAAAATATGTTATTTTAAGTTTACACCTTAAATCAACAAATTTTTATGCAATTTCGATTGTTGCCCATTGCGTCAATAATGAATTGTGTTTTGTGAATGATGTTTCATCAAATTTTTATATATTCAACAATTTCAGATTCGTTGCAATATTCAATTAAACTTATCGCCCCAAAACAGATTGACTTGGTGGACAGGAGAAACTGGTATGGTGTGTATTCATAACAATTCTAGTATTAATCTTAAATTTGCTTAATCATTTCTTCTGATAACAATGTTTCAAAATATAAATTGCCAACTTGGCTCATGGAAGCTTCTAAAATTTTCTGAAAAAGTGTGAATCTACCGTCGTTTAAAAGTGCACAAAATTGTATTATTTGTCAAAAATTATAGAAAAATAATTGTCTTTTTTATTACAAAATGTAATAAAAATAACTTAAATATTTCGATGTGCCAAGTTCTATTTGAATTAGTAAATAGGGAATCCTGTCATATTTATAAACTTTATAGACTTTACGTTTTCTCCCAATTTATGTCATAATTTGATGATTGTGTTTTGGTTTCATACTAATGCAATTTTATGCACTTTCCGCGGATGAAATTTCAAACTGTCTGAAGTATATCTATTCTGCAATCGCATTCTCTATTAAGTTGATAATTTTATATTGGCAATGAAACCTTACACAGTATATTATTAAAATTAAGAATTTAATGAAGTAAATAATTAAGTTAATGAAGTAAATAATTAAGCTAATGAAGTAAATAATTAAGTTAATGAAGTAAATTATTAAGTTAATGAAGTAAATAAATTTGTTATTTATTTTACAGAGGAATTTCAGAAATAAAATTAGTATCCACCTTCTACCCGATGTGGACTATCTTCAGTTGGGCTCTGTCATCTATATGATGGATGGAGAAATGAAAAAATGTCTCGATTTTACTAAGTAAGTTTACTAAATACTAGAAATTATAATATTTTGTTAAAATTTTATGATAATTAACTTCACAAGTTGTACTTCTATTAATTTTATTTTTTATTTATTAGAGTTTTAAAAATAACAGTAAAAGATTTTATATGAATTACAATACAATCCATTATTGTATAATGTAAACATTTTTGACAGCTGTTAGAATGATTACTTTCAATTAAAATTATGAATATAAATAATAAAAATATTTTCTTACAGCACCCGTGAGTTACTAGTTTACCATAGTGGCAATTCAATAACTATTCCGGCTAACATACTGTCACTCCTAGTGAACGATGCCGGACTTCACATCCTCCAATTCTCGGATGCTCAGTCCCAGTCTCGCCTATCACAAACCTTGTACCACACCTTGTATAACAGTGAGTTCTTTATTTACTACAGTAGTAGCATTTTATGATATTTTATTACACATCAATTGTGCTTGAATTTCTATTACACACAAAAGTCAAAAGATTTCAAAGCCTGCTTTTTCATCAGAAGTTGCAGATGGTTCTATTTTTGACAATAAATAAATAAAATGAGGTTTTTTTTATGGTTGTGTCATTAAACATAGTCACCTCCTAACCTGTATCTAAGTACAGTAAAACTCAGTTAATTCATGTTTATCCCCATATTTTTTATTTTTTTACAAAATTCACACTTTAAAAAAAATGTTGTCCCGAAAATTATATTCCATATTAATTTCTACCGATAATTCGTAAAACCTGATTATTCGCAGTTCGTAGGTATTTTTTATATCAGAAGTAAATAAATTATTCACGTAATTCGCACATGTTTTTAAATCCAAACCCGTGCGCTTACGCAATTGTGACCTGCAAATCTTCATAAACATCAATGTAAAGCTCTGCCCACTAGCCAATGCGACGCTGTTCCTTATCGCAATAAAGGCGCGATTAGAACTTGGCTTGTAGGACTGGTGCCGAAATGAACTACAGTGTATGCTAAATTCCACACTGCATTTTACAAGATTCATTGTTATTTCAACGCTGATTGTTGGCACTTTAATGCATGAATTTTTCTAATCTGGTTAATGCAAACCTGGATAATGGACAGCCCGCTGTATTTTTATATCATTTCATTCTTTGTCATTTGTTTTTTTTCTGTTTACCATTTTTAATAATGTAATATTTTTTTTTTTTAGATTTTCTCAAAAGTAAATCCAATTTGCCCTTCAGTGAAAAAAGACACTTCCTGCAAAGAATATCGCGATTACAAGCTTACCTTCAGCAAGGGATTCCTGTTGTTTCCAAATTTTTATCCCAGTTTATATCAACTTGGAACGGCTCTGATTATTTCAATGAGGTACCGTATTGGTGTTTATTAAACCATTGAATAATTTTTTTCATGTTTTATTTGTTCTTTAATTATTTAATCTTGCAGATCCTCGAACTATTGGAGTGGATTAGTTTTGATACATTCGAAGAATTGTACGATGTCATATTGGAATACATGGAATCTCTATTTTTGACCAACGGCATTTTGTATCGCTGTGACCTCCTCGATATGTTAAAAAAAATGTGCCTAAACATTGTGAGTAAATACCGAGTATTAATTATTTCTAAATTTTTGGTACCGATGTAACATTCTGTTATTAAATAAGTCGATTAATTAATTGATTAATTAACTGAGTTTTTTAAAAAAATATTTCAGTACAAAATGATGACCTCAAAGAGAAAGCTCATGTTCCTGAGTAGGACACACAATAATGATATTGAAATCTTAAATAATTTTTCTTATTTTATTGATGAACTTTGTGAGAAATCTCTCAATACGTTTCCAGGTAAATATTACACAAATTCATTGTTTCTTTTCACATCTAAACACCAGTTTACAACATATATTGTGTAATAATAATTAGTGATTAGGAACACATTAATCTATTTAATATTTTGTATCACTTCTTTATTTTAAAACGTGAGGGCTGTTATGATAAGTATCCGTGTTTAACGACTGATCGTGACTGGCGCCACTAACGCAAAATCTGTGTACCCTTGTTTAGATTTATTGAGTAGTTTTGTTTTGATAGCTGTTGAAAATGGGCAAGTTTGTGTTTGTTTGCCACCATGCAAAAAGACCAATATCGGTCAGTGATTCGATTCCTTTTTTTTTGGATGGGAAGACGTGTGAGGAAATCCAAGTGAAGGTGCATGCTGTTTATAAGGACCGTGCACCTTCGATGACTACTATCAGATATTGGTTTAATGAATTCAAGCGTGGCCAGACGTCCGTTTTTGATGAAAAGCGCCCAGACCATCTGATTGAGGTGACTACAGAGGATATGGTCAACAAAATTCATGATATATTGAGTTTAAAAATCTCTCATAATGCAACCTTACCAATTTGTGTCTGTTAATAGTTCAATTGCATTTATGAACATAAAGTTATATTATTTAAAAAAATGTTTTTCATATTTTGACGTATGTATTTTCAATGACTTATTTATAAGGAGAACACATTCTTATTGTGAAGTTGTAATTATTCAGAACATAGGTCTGTGATGTTTTAAACACTAATTAAATGTATTAATTATAAAGATATACATTTAATTAGTATTTAAAATATATTTTCAATTTATAGATAGTGTTACATTGAGGCACTCATTTTTGGATATTTACGAGGCCTTTGCTGATGTCCAGATGGAATGCCGAGAACCCTTGTGGAGTGTAGTGCCCATGAGCCTGGCCTACGGTATTCTCTGTTCACAAAATGCTTTTTCCATCAATAGAATATTGGGACTATTTCTCAAGTAAGGATAATTAAAACTCCGATAACACTCTCTCTCTCTCTCTCTCTCTCTTTCTCTCTCTTTCTCTCTTTCTCTCTCTTTCTCTCATTTTCTCTCATTCGTCACTTCAAGACACAGCAACTTATTCAGTCTATACTCCCTTTATTAATCAGTTTAGAACTTTATATAATATTTTTGCAGATATCGAGTAATTTACGATAAAATCAAGACTACCCACGGAAAAGACGCAATTAAATACCAGATAATGTTGGCAGAGAATTACAGCACTGACTTTGTCAACTGTCTGTGGTATGGCAAGTCTATCACGTGGGGAAATCAGGGCCTGATGATGAGCAAGCTACCCAAGAAACTCATGCAACAGTTAGAGAACAATCTTACCAGATTTGACCAGCTTCTAGACATCAAACATCACATTGCTTTTGCACCATTTACAATCTGTTCTCTGTCTCTCGATTCTTTTATTGGCCTAGACAAAGAATTTTGGCTTAAAACAGCTATTTCGGCCTATTTTGAAAATATTCCCAAGTTTATTGAAACGGTTGTTGCTCAGACTTAAGATTATATAAAACATAAATACCTTTAGCGATACTGTAAATTTACTGAAATATTTTTTACCATGACAGATAATTTTTTTAAAAATTTGACAACTTAACAGTATTAAAATGTTTACTTTCTTATTTTTATCTTTCTGACAAAATATTAGTTTTTAAAGAATGTATTGTATTTAATATTATTTTTGTACATAGTATTTTTTAAATAAACACCTCATTTATTCTGTAAAACTTTGATCCTAATCGAATTCAAGTATTGTGAATTTTGCTAGATATTGATAGATAGAATGTTATACTAACCAAATATTATTAAATTTACAAAATATGAACTCACAAAGGTTTTACAGTTACAGTATTACACCGATATCTAAATTGTTTGGTTGTAGTATAATACATGTGAATACTCATTTTGTTGCTCTTATGAATATAAAAGCAGACATGAGAACTCGGCTTTTGTCTCATATTTGAAAGGTGTCAGGAACAGTGAGGGGCAGATATATATGTACGACGCAACTGCGAGCGTTCCACGCAACTTGTTTCAGTTCATAATCAAATGGAGTATAGAGGTGACCATTAAAATATGTATTATCCAGTTGATTTTTGGAATTGGATTTCTGTGGAGTTTACAAACTCATTGTTTGAAAGATACACAATATGAATAAATAATGAAAACAAGTTAGATAAGGAATTATTTAAAAATAGTCCCGTGCAGAGGAATCAGTACATAAGTTGGGTTTTTTATTATGGAAAATATTGTCCTGTATTGGCTGTAAATTAAAATATTCACTAAGTGTGTAAATTTTTATTTTTAAGTATTGCTTAAAATTTATTTTACTTTAAAATGCCACTTAGAAAACGGACTCTAACTTATCAAACTGATACAATATTTTATGTTAATATGATTTGAGAAAACAATTTATTCAAGATATTTAGTCATTTTTATATAAGTTATTATTATGATAAATAGAAGTTAAGATAGTTTGCTTAACAGAGCTAAAATATTGATAATGAAGTACAAATTTGTCTACATTGGAGACCTTCCCTGCAACAACACTGTATATCGGTTTGTTACAAATGTTGATAGAGTCAGCCATCTCGAATGATATACAGTGTTGTTGCAGGGAAGTTCACTTAGAAATTGTGTTTAATAATATTTTTATTTATTTTATAAACAAAGTTGAAGTTTTGGAGCAGAATGTGATCCCTATGGAAAGTTTTCATTCTAAATTGTACTTATAAATCGAATATCTTATTCAAAGCTATTTTTGGACCCTATCAGATGAATATTTTTCATCTAATTAGATTTTTTTTTGTCAAATGTCCGTAATTTGGAAAATACGTATTACAAATTAATTAGAAAAGATTAGCAGCTGACTGACAAAAGTACATGTGCGCTACGCGATGTACCTGTCAAAGTCCATCCAAATGGGTAGTACCCATCCCTATACCGATTCAAAATGCATAAAGTTACTATTAGTATGTGTACACATGATACATTGTCTCGATCAATGGTGGCCACGCACAAAAATTATTGCAGAGCATCGTGTAAAATGATTTAAATGCGATGGTGGCCAGTGGTGGTCCCGATTTACACAAATATTATTTTCGTTTGAGATGGAGTTTGTACTCTGAATTGGTGCACATCCGACTTCACATATATTTTCTTACTATAGTCATACATATCTGTTGCACGTTCTGCTCATTTTCCATACAACTTTGTACAATGATTTGTATAAATATTAAAATTATGAATATACCAGCACAACTACATGCTTTATATTTGATGATTATAAATGATAATTTAATTATTTAAGGTGTGATTACATTTTTAAACAGTCACAGTTATCAAGCCAAGTCTGGTAATTACAACACGTAGGCCTGAAATAGTCGGATGGAACATTGAAACATGAAAACAAAATTAAAACTTATTTGTAACTCAGTTGTTATACTTATGTGTCCAAATAATAATTTATTTTTATATTTGCAAACGATAACTGTTTGCCCATCTTGACAAAATAAAACTTTTACTCTTTAATATTTTAACTATTGTCAAACAAAACCAAAGCGCACTGTAAGAACAGGACAACAAGATTGAACCCCTGAATTGTGTTGCCAAACGATGACATATCAACCTCATTACTATGCAGAAAAAATATTTTGTATTTGTTTCATCGTTAAATATTTTATATTACCTTCATTTTTGATTTTATTTAATTAATACTTTATTTGTAGAATTAAATTTATGTTATGAAACAATATAGAATATCTAGATTTATATGTAAGTATCTATTCAATATAATGTCACACTGCAACGGATTGTTCTGAAACTTTTTTTGTGTAAATTTTGGTCCAGGCATACCTCGCTTTACAGTTTTTAACATTTTTTTCTTCTACAAATTATATTTATATATGGGATATTTTAAAGCACATAGAAATTAACTTCAATATAATAATTATTGATTATTGTAATTTGATTTATTGAAATTGTCATAGTTCGCGGTATTCATGGACAAATTCAAATATTCTAAATTTTTGCAAAATCTTACGTTAATGAAGTACAATATGTATTGTACTTTTTTGTACTCTTTTTTGGAAATGTTATCACTGCTTTATTTGTTATTTAATTCCGATTTTGTTCAAAGGATTGTATCTTTATTTTTCAGTGCTATTTTAATATTTTCAAATATTTTATACACTTTGTAACAGTATGTGTCACACCGTAAACTTAATATGTAAATAAATATGTTTGTGTTCATTGTTCAATGGATTGTCTCTTGTTTATGTGCTTTTAAATTTTTTTTTTTTCATTTATATGTATTCTAACTTATGATGTAAATAAAAATATGATAAATTATGCATATTTTATTTTATTATGCAGAAAATATTAAGACATGCTTTATATATTGGGTCGTCTGTTAAGTCTTTTGGGTGGTTTTTTTGAAATGGTATTTTGTTTTTTGTGACAAAAAATGACTTACTATTCGATAGCATTTTGTCTGCTCTAAAACGTCAGTGTCGCTGTTTTCCTGTATCTTGTAGTTTTTCTTAAGGGCGTGCTTTCATTTTTCCAGTTTGAAATTCAAAAAATTCTATGCGAATTACATATGCTTTCAAGATGGGGATATTCATTGTAATTTTATATGCTATTTAAATGCTGTGTTTTGAGATATTATCAAGATTTTGGAATGGTCAGTTAGTTCTCAGGATAAAGACAGGCGCTGAAAACTAAGAGCTTTCTATTTTACTCTGCAATTTTTAATGTCTAACTCTAAAATATTTATTTTGTTCAAAAATTTACATGCCAGTCCATATCCGAATGCATCAGCCGGCATTTTGAATCTGCCCAAAAGCGGCATTTTGCCGAGTGCTAACTACACTTGTTCGTTTTGCAACTTGGGATTTTGTTTTTCAAATTTTATAAAGTAAGACCGTGAGAGCGCTGCCCCTGTTGATTTTTTTCCGCCACAGGCGAGCGCCTGCTCTGCCCATACATAACGCTGGCGCTGCAAGGCCGTGTTAACAATCCTCAATCCTAATAAAAAAGTTATGATCATAAAAACAAAATCTAGGCAAAATCATTTGCATGTTGTATAGAAGAATATTGTTAATTAGGTTTTTAAATATAGGTAATGAAACGGAAAATATATCAATGTAAGTGAAGTGAACAAATCATTGTAAGCTCGACATATTTTTGCTATAGGAGAGATCTTTCATCTTATATATTGTATATAAAAATAACAATACAACTCGATTTTATCAATTAAATTGCAAGAATAAAATTCGTCTCTCTGTATGTATATAAATAAGTATGTACATAAAACATTCATGAATAAAAACAAATGTGCTTTGAACTGATAAAATCCTTGCTTCGCTTTACGGCGATGGTCTGGTTTTTATTCCGATATATTAGTAAGGTATTGTATAGGTACGTAGATATTTGATGTTTTCTAAATTTTATAATTCCATTTCTCACTGAGATAGATTTTAAAAATTGTCTCTATTAGCGTTGGGAAAAGTATCGACACTCGTAAAAGGATCAATATTAAAAGTCTTCTGGTCCCTTATCTAAACGCCACTGGATTGGCCCCAATATTTAAATTACTGGGGTAAGCTTCCTGTTCCTGAAAAGGCGAGCGCCTATTAACATTGCGAAGATGGAACGAAGCTAGTTTTGGTAGGTGTGCATGTACTGATTATAAAAACGAAGATAGTAAACAGAATATCAAATTGTTAATACATATTTTATCATTTCTCTTTTACACTGAAAGTTCTTCTAGAATTTAAATAACTACTATTCTAAATGAATAGTGATGATGGAAACAAATAGATGTTAGAATTGTAATTCAATGTATTGAAAAACTGAAAAAATCAGAAATTGCTCTGATTTGAGAAAACTTTTTATGTGAAGAGATTACCAGGTCAACTTTGAAGAGGAGTGGCAGATTTACAGCGTCGCGCATGTTGCGAGGTGGTCAGCTTTTCAAAGGGCCCCCGAATGTGTCCATTTGGTAATATCAAACGGAAGAAGTAGGTACTTGTAAATACAGTGCCTATGTTTGTAAGCAAATGAGACCATGTGCTTTCAGTGTAAAGTGCAGTTTGAAATGCATCATGTTATATTCATGATTAATTTTTGGTGGGACCCATAGACGATATTTGCTAAATATACCTGGTCGTGTCATAAATTAAGTGAATGTGTGAACTTTTGGTCCTGAAGACATATTTTTTAAATAGAAGTAAATGTTTTTTTCAAATTGGAATCAGAATTTTGAATCATCGTACGGGTATTATCATGACTTTTGTACCTACCGTGAACTGATTTTTTTTAAAGTATTTTCTTAAAGTAGGTAGAACTGTGCTGAATATTGTTTTGCAATAATACAAACGAATTAAATCAAGTTTAATTAATGATTAATGATAAAATGTAACCTAAAAGATTGGTTTTTTTTTGGTTTTGACCTACAGACATCTATCTACCTTTCCGAATTTATTTAGCTCTATAAAAATCATTTTATTATTTAAAGTGGAAGCTCAAGCTTTTCATTCATTCCATGGCGGTTAACCGGTGATGAGTTAATCCCGATTTTTAAGCTACGAGAGTTTTGTTTTGTTATAGGTTATTTAGAATATTTGATTGTAAAAGTAAAGCTTTGTAAATAAAAAAATTATTAGGTTGGGTATGATTAATAAGAACGTTATGAGTTTAATTTCAACTTTATTTTCAAGGCACGATCAGACTATGCACGACACACACGGCAAAGGCGGTAAGAAGAGTGCTATGTCTCCGAAGTTAGTTGCGCGTCCTTTCTTCTAACGGCAATCCTGATGATCTCTCGTAGTGGTCTTTGAGTATTTGGCGCGTAACAAAATATTAATTAATTTTATAATAAAAAAATAAATAAAAGTCTAGTGAAATGGTTTCTTAGCGTTGTGCAAATTTGCAAGGTAACTGATATATTACACCGGAGAGATTGTTAATTTCAAATAAAAATCGAAATCAGTGAGTGTGTAAATTTCGTTGTTTTAAATAGAAAAGGAAAAGACTTCATTTCTATTGTCAAAAATTTCAAATTTAGATATTGTTTCCGGATTTTATTTTATTTTCATTATTGTTCATATGTATATGCGTTTTTTAAAAGTATTATTCTTCTTTCCTTCTTCATGCCAGTATTGACGTACACAATGGCCTCAATCTGAAGAGATTCGACTCATACTGCACCTCCGCAAGTCCAGTCCTGGGCCGCCCTCACAGCTGACTACCTCGAGGGTCTCTCCAGACAGACGCGACACATTTATTTCGGGTCTTCATCGGCCTAAAGTTGCGTTCAGGATAATCTCCTTTTAGGCTGCCACTCTGAGGCTGAAGAATAGGAAAAAAAATGTTTACGGCTGCTGATATAGGGTTTACTGTTGTTGGATTTATTGCGGGATTGAGACTGTTTTTTATAAGATTATTTTTTTAAATCATTCCACACTTTTTTCCATTTTAATCTTCTTTTTTTGGTGATTTGCGTCCAGGCCTCCCTGCTGAACATAGGCCCTCCTCAAATTAGCTCAGTTTTCCACAACTTTGCGCAATTTTGCCTGATGTTATCTGATCGTGGAGTCTTAGGACGGGTAGTTTAATAATACATAATATTTTTTTCATACATAATCTTTTATTAATTGAGTTTTATTACAATTATATTGTGAAGCTATTTGTATTTTTACCGAATGCTTGCAAAACACGTTGGAATACATAACATAATAACTAAACACATATGAATATGTTTGGATATTCTGAAATTTACATATTAAAACACGTATTCATTCATTATAAATAATTTCCTGAACATATGTATGTGTATCTATCTATACATGTAATATATCTTACATATTTAAACAAACATTTTATTTTGGGGTATTTGTATTTATTATATATTACGGTCAGTACAAAACATCAATGCAGGTTGCATTGTAACTTAACATCTCTAAGTATATAAATAATTTTAATTCAATATTTTACACAAAACTAAAATTAAATCACAGCCGTATTAAAATTTTATAAATATAAATAGTTCATCATCGACATATTCATTAAACATACAAAAACTCGTGTCATTAAAAAATTTAAATCTACATTATCGTATTTTACACATTTTTGTTATTTATGAGTATCTTAATTTCACATCATTTCATTAGGCCATTTTTTAAGTACTTTAAGTTCTTTTACTCAAGAATAATGTGATCAAATTGTTTTAAATATTTTTTTATTTCCACTATTGAAGAATAAAAAATAATATAATTTAAGTACAACACCGAAACTATCGTTCATATAGAAATTTTTTAATTGTTGTGTATTGAAAATTAATTATTAATAGCTGTGGTACATATATCAGAATTAACATGTTTAATTATCTATTTCGAAGTTACAGAGTGTGGTTTTTTGGTACTAACGGAGCGTGTATTTTAGATTCAGCTAATGTTGATGATAGAAAAAGCGTAAACTTATCAATAAACAACTTAAATATACTAAATTATATCTTTGGAGGTGTTAATGTTTTTTTAACGAACATGTTATTGATTTTTTGGATATATCTAATAAGATGACTTTGAAAACATAAACAATTAGTTGGTTTTCTTATTTTTGGTAAACTGACTAGAAAAATTAAATCACGTTATAAAAAATGTAACCTCTAACACATTTTTACTATAAATTAATACTTTACCACGTATGAAGTGCATATGTAGTAAGTAAAGAAAATAATTATCTTGTGTGTTTAAAAATAATTTCTATTTCGAATGCACATTGAAAATTTGGTATCAAAATTGTCATTTTCGTTAGTTTCTTTCGTTAAACGTGATAAATTGTGAACAATTTCTCATTTCAGTTAACATTGTCACGGTAAAATTATTCAGAGAAAAGTAAAGAATATTTTAACATCGCGTAGCTTGGACGAGAGATGAGTGTTTGCAAAATTTTTCTTTAATTTTTCTTGATGAAATGTATGTTGGCTTTATGATAAATTACCCGTCACAGCTTCATATTTTATTTAAAATTGTGGACCATTTAAATAATTTGTATTAAAATGAAGTAACATCATCTATTTGTTGAGAAAATTATAACGATTTTATCATTATATTATATATTTGTGGGTGTGTTTATCAATCGAAATTAAATGACTTCGTTAAAATTTATAAAATAAATTTATAGAGTACATTGTAAATAAGATTATTGTCTATTAAATATATGACTGTTAACAAATGGACATTTTTAATGATACAATGTTTATAAAAATGTTTCTCAGAACGCAATTTGCACTTGAAAGCAATTGGCGCTTACAATAAAATTGTCTATGTTTATAGTTTCTTATGATGAATGACATTCTTCCTGATTGGTCTAGGTTTACGAGCTAAATTGTTTACACATATTATTCGTATAAAATCTTAGAGCATTATGTTTGATCCATATTAATTAGTGTTTATCCCTTTGCATTTTATCCGAGTGGGGCCGAGTCCACATGCAGAGGGATGCCACCCTTAATGGATATCTCCCTGCCCTATTAAAGCTTCCCTTCCGTCTTCTACTCGATACGATTCCAAGTCTTTCAGATATCACCGCGTCTCAGCCTCGCGTACTACGATACGTACCGTCAATATGACGGAATTCTTCAAACATTTCTTATTTGTCTACGGCATCCGCTCCGGCAACAGACAGGTGCACCACACCGACACATCGTAGATGCAAATAATACATTAAACATTTGAGCAAAGCCAGCATTTGTACGTTACGATGACATTCAGATCCGACAAACTGAGTTTCAGTTCCGTGTCAGTTCCGCACCGCCCGCGCCGCCTGGGGAACAGAGTCGGGTCGGGCGAGCCACTTCAGGGGACGGGAGTGGCGCAGTTCTCGCTGTGGGCCCCGGCTTGTAGTCACAGAGAAGCCGTGGCCGTGAAGTTCTGGCGCCTCTTGAGGACGCGGTTGCGGTGCAGGTCGGACTTGTGGCACACCACTACGGTGCCGCCCTGCTGGGCGCCGCTGGACGCGCTCTTGCCCGTGGAGTTGCCGCCGATCAGCGTGCCGATCATCTTGGACACGGAGAATTTCCTGGACTTGGTGGACGACTGCAGGGCGCGGCACTCGGTGACGAGGAACTCGAACGCCTGGTACAGGTCGGAGCTGTTCTCCGCTACGCTCACTTCGTAGAAAGGGCAGCCGTTCTGGATTGCAGCTGTGCGACCTTCTACCTCTTCCACCTGGAACAACGATAAAATATTATTGTAGTTACTATTATTTCATTGGTTTGGGATATTTTTTCATCAGCAAAACCTGAGTATCTCAATTTTTCATAACAGATTCGAAATATTACTTGAATACGCCTCATGTTTATGCGTGTTCAATATCCTTCGATTGCTCGGCTTTCATGTTATTGGTATGCCTGTTTTTGCTCTGTGAATAGAGCGCCACTTAACTTGAACATGTACTGTCCAGCCGCCGTCGGAATCGGCAATTTGTGAGAACCGACCAAGAACGCACAACATCGGAATTCATCAGGTATCAGCAGAGAATCGGTCAGTAAGCCAACAGCCCAGGCTAGTGGTGATCCGTCTTGCCAAGAAACACCGTCTTATTATCAATAGAAAACCCAGGATCAGAAAGAGCTATCGAAAATAAATTTATTCGAACACCTTATGTCTTAGTTATTTCGACACGAGATAACTTTTTAATATGATTTTCGCTAGTTTTAGTACAGTACGTCACGCCAATCACTCATGGAACTGCATAAAATCTGCACTGCATCGCGATTAAACCGGGGCAAAAATATTTATTTTTAATTTTTATTATGTACATCGTAGGCGCGAGTCATAAAACCCCGGAGCATTATAATTTTTTAAATTCATATTCGTATAACGAAAGAAGTGTGGAAGTGCCGAATTTTTAGGCGACATATATTGTCGCGAGTCATTGTTTTGGCAAGTTGTAGTTTCATTTTCGTCATCGTCGCGACGGAGAAAGAAGCTCGCCCAGCCTCGAAGTGTTCGTCATCGTCGCGACGGAGAAAGAAGCTCGCCCAGCCTCGAAGTGTCCCCTTCAGCAAAAATCACATAAATCTCTCTTAAAATCCGTTGACAAATCCGAGATTGCTCCAGTTTGCACGGACCCACTTCCAATATTGTAAAACATATCACCGCTTGTTGTACCATCATAGTTTCCATAAATACTGACTGTTGTGTAAAAGCTACTAGTTCGACTCAAGGCTTGACCCAAAAATAGAGTTCTGGTATGATTAAATTGATTGTCAATTACTGCTGAATACATTTGTAATCACCTGACAAAGACAGCGAACCCTGCATTAGACCGTTACATCATCTACGGGATACATAAGTCTGAAGAATATATTTTTAGAAGATTGATTACTGGCGCTAAGATCGAGTTATCGATTATTAACGTATCAGCACGTAATTTACAAATTAGCACCCTTTCAGATTGGTCGCAATTTTGATTGCCTATAATGAATTGCGTTATTTATACCGATAACTAAGTTTTAGAATCTCCGATGATTTTACGAATTAATTTCACGACGACTACGACGACTTTTTAATTATTTTTTTTCTTTTTTGCAAAGAAGCTTCACGATTTAATTTTTGGTAGTAATATAAATGTTTAAAGATTTCTATTATATTTGTTTTGCGGAAAATAATTTTCATCAGAATGAAAAAATTTAAAGTGGATAATCTGAACACCAAAAACTTATTCAACACTCAACCATCTGAGAAGTTTTCAGCCAAAAATAGATTAACATCAGGGCTACACGATTTTACGATAATTCTTCCATTTTAACGTAGCACATAAATAATGAGTGGAAACATATTACCCTTTTAGAGGTATTTGAATATTTTCAGTGAGTGCAATAAAAAAGTCTTTATTGTGCGCCTGCTTAAGATGGTATTAAAATATGAAACAAAATTAAATTTTTAAGCACGCGATGTTTGATGAGCATTTAAAAAATATATATTAATTTATAAGTTTATAGTATATTGCATTTTGAGATTTCGCCGTTTTAAATTGTTCCATACATTATTATTTAAATTTCTTACATTTTTCGCAAATATGTGTTAAAAGACCTTCCCAGTAGTAATTGTACTAAATGTGTAATATTCAACACTAATCAGAATTACATCGCGTGATGCCGAGTGCGGCTTCTAATATACATACGGCGACCTTTATAAAATTCTGAAAATCGTTTTAAAATATGCTGGTATTAAAATTTGCATTTTTTGAAATACTTCCCAGTAAGCCAATTATTAAATATCGTTCTAATTACATAATCTACAAAAACACAACCTGGGGTATACTGAAGTGATATTTAACATTGTATTTAATACATTCTAACCGCAGACCAGTAAATGAATAGATATGAAATAAAGTGTAAATATAGGAGAGGGGTTTGAAACATTAGTAGTGGGATGAGGGGAATTTTACTCACATTCTTGATGGAAACATAAATCCGATAGATTATGACACATTTATGCAACAGTAAAACTATTTTCCCTCACGAAAATTAAATCTTTGTAAATAAGACGAATTTTTTACACTAATGCATATTATATTGTCAGCGATTGAGTACCAAAGTGATCACGTGGGTGACACCAAAATGAAAATATTGGGACAAGGAATTTGCGTCGGTTTTTGTTTATATTATATATTTGGTGGTCTGTGATTCCAACTTATTTAACGGCGCACAATGCGGACTAATTCTTCAATAATAGAAAAATTAAAGTTTCAAGATGAACACGATTAATCTGGAGAAGCTGGGAGACAGGAAGATGATGATCTCCAACACGATGGATCGACTAGAAAAAATACGATATGATAGCCAATCATATTGCAATGGTTATCCGAACTGCGGACTGCAGAGAATTGTGGAAACAAGAACATTAAAAGGTCACGATCTATAATAATGCGGGAACCGAATGGAGAAGAAGTTAAAGTATTTTTTGTAATCAATATTTCTTGTGAAAACATTAAATAAATGTATAATTAAAATGCTGTATAAATTCACGAGTTCTCGGAAAATATATATTTACATATCAGTTTACAGTACATACCAACTTTATAATTATTAAACATTCATTTCTGGGGTTGGTGTGTGGAACAAAATCTAACTTTTGACTTGTAAAGCTTCGCGGGAAGCTGTAAAATTTTATCGAAAACCTGTTGTTGATTGTTCTTGTAACTGGATCGTTGATTATTGTGGTTTGTAGTTAATTGAATTATGTAGGTCAATTTTATCCTACGAACATCAATTGTTCGATTGAAGCTGTTGAAGTATGATAATATATAAAAATTCTGTAAATGAATTTTCAAATATGTTATCCAACTTGTAGTAGTAAGTCCCGCTTTTCAACGTAGGGCATGCAGTGAACAAAAAATATTCGTGTATAAATATATCACATTATGTTATACATATTATAGTATAAATATGGCCTACATACACGTGGTACCATTGGAACGTCGACAAAACGTTCCACTGACTGGTGAAGTAAAAAATCGATTGAGTACAATTAGTACATAATGTACTCACATGTAAACATCATAAGTATATACATGTACTTTGTGTAGGTAGGTAGTAGACATGTATTATTTTTTAATTCAAACTTTTAGGTACATATCGTATAAGTACTGAATTCACAAATAAGTTTTTTACTATCTAGCGGGATGTGATAGGACATTTTTTAATTTTTAAGCGTGTTAGTATTGTGGCTTATCGAATATGTGATTGTCAAAATGTAAGTTTGACGTTTAATAGTACTGAATAATTTATGTAGTGACCATGGTAACAAATCAGACATATTTGTTTAGTCACTTTTTCGTCACACGTTTTTCTAAGATTTACGATTAATATATACTATTTTATGCATATTATTTTATAATACATCAAAAATATACACATCTGTATAGATATAAATAATATTCATCGTTATAAAGTATCCCTATTCAGTTGAACGATTCCGGAATTAGTTTTATAAAAATTAACGCTTAAAAATATGCACAAAAGCCAACAAAATAAAATACATGGGTTATGCCGGATATTAAATAAATTTTTGTTTCTATGTATTTTCGCCACTGTATATATATAACGGAGGACGTTCGGTTTATTTGATGAAAGTAAAAAAAAGTCATTTAAAGTTACTTTGATGGTTTGATTTACAATTTTGATATTAACGAATCTTCTGATACTTTATATTTCCGGCCACTTTTATCTCCGTCGTATTGTCGAGATTAAGATTATAAAAGTTTTGGTGGAACGTGACAAACGCGCGATTCGCGTGGCCATTTTGAGAATCTAATGTTATTAATGGCTTCCTCGGGGTATACTTTTGGAGTGCCAATGACCCTTCCCGGGGCGTTTAGCTTACGCAAGACCGAACAACCCCCGAACTGTAAATGGATCAATGTAACTTTATGTATAAAAAATAAAACTTCGCACATTTACCTCGTGTACAGAATATTATGGTAAAGTGTCACGTGTACGGAATATTATCGTCTCGGTATTAATTATATAAATACTATAATACAATTTCAAGTGATGGTACATATGTGTCCAATATTATGAATGCGGTCTAAGTTAAGAAATTGAGAAAAATGAGTTTGTCATACAAATTTGAAGCGTTATATTCAGTGTATTGTTACAACGTCCGACTTTATACCGCTAGTGTTTATTTTGTTAATACGATGTGTCATTTCAACTTTAAATTTTTTATTTCGGATTTGTTTGTCTATATTTTTTCAGTAACTATTAATAATATTTAAATTATTATTATTATTAGTCTTTTTTTGCGATGCGTACACGGAATACATGTCACATTAATATTCTTATTATTTTCAAACTAGGCTAAACGCTTGTACTATGAAAATAGAACTAACTCGCTGGTGTCCTGGAACGAGGCGCGAACCTTCGACCACTAGATCAACGTCTTAACCACTACACCAACAAGCTACTCAATTAAATTAAATTAATTAAATACTAATCAAAAGTATTAATTAGAATGATACACACATAAAATCAATTTTATTGAAAAACATTTTTGTTGCGCTACCGAGATTCGAACCTGGATCTCTGTCCAAACCGGGGAAGGTGCATTATCCAACTATGCCACAGCGACATTATTTTTGACGACAAATTTTCGAACCTATATGTTAACATATCTTTCTAATGAATACATTTAATTAGTATTTAAAATATCACAGACCGTCTGTTCTGAATAATTACAACTTCACAATAAGAATGTATTCTCATAATAATATTTAAATTTTTAGTCACTTTCAGGCCCAAATAAATTAAATTCAAATAGACTTACATTATTATTTTCCGTACATTACTCATTAATAATTTAATATCATCTTAATCTAACAATAAAAGCTCGAGAAAGGAATTTATTCCGATAATTTGTCTCCAGTAAGAGAAAACTTTATTATTTTGTGTACTCGTTTCGCTTTTTAAATATTTACCTAAAATTTGCAGTCTCAAAAAAAACGTTCATATCGACTTGAAATATAATAGAATGAAATATAAGAAAATATCTAAAATTTAAAACTAGAAAAGTAAATGGTGGTGGCCTCAATAATATAAATTTGTCTGCTTATTTTTATTAAAAAAAAAGATATTTTAGGGACATTGTTCATTCTTTGTTCAGGCGTTGACACACATTTCACGATGGGTAATTAAAATGGAAATGATCGATCTTACCTCTCTGAGATGCTCCAGGTCCGCCTTGTTGGCTAGCAGAGCCAGAGGGCCCGCCCCCGGGCGCAGTTTGTGCAGGGCGGCGAGCGTCTCGGAGGCGTGCTGGAAGCTGCGCCGGTCTGTGATGGCGTACACCACCAGACAGGCGTCCGCCCATTGCACCTGGTGACGAAACAATACATTAATAAAAACTCAACATGGACGTGTGAATGAAGCGTTTTATAAACGCTACTTTTCAACATATCATATCATATACTATGTATGTATTAGCTGCGTTAATTAAATATATGAATGAATATTAACCTGTTCAAATGGAAAGCCGTCTTCTCCTTCTCCAGACACATCTATGATCTCTACTTCGAGGGGGCTGTTGTTTATGGTGATCGTTTGTCTGTACAGCAGATCTGGAAAAAAGAAAACAATTCTTTAGATATTTTCATGCCAAATTGTCCTTATCTTTTCAATGTTTTTTTCCCTTCCAATTTCTTGCTAACTTCACTACAGCTCCACTTTCTTTTTCCCTTATAATTTCCGTCTGAGTTGTTTAGTTTAATCTTTGTGCAAAAGTGTATTTTTTAGATACCTAGACCCTAGCATACCCGCATAGAATTTGCACGAAAAACTTTAGTTCCGCTACATTCCAGTTAAATATTAATACGACTTTATACATATTCTACAAGCATCTCGATGTAATGTACCATTTCGCAATATTATTGAATGCCACACTCACGTAGATTAGTCATTATATCACAATACGTTCATCTTGAAGCATGATGAACGTGCGGCGATGTAATGAATAATCTATGTGAGTATAGCCACAATCATATTAATAGACAATTACGGAAACACAGCTGCCTCAGAAATGCTTGGCGATTATATTCAAAGTTCATCTTTCTTATCAAATCATACTAGTGCCATTTCTGATAGATTATTCTAATTTGCCTTAATAGTGCACGCAGAAAACTTGCTCAACGTTTTGCTTTACGCGAGTTTTCCTTCTAAATTAAGATTACTCGGCTGAAGTATGTCATCGGCTGAGCACCGTCTGAGACAACATTTTTCAAGAGAATGACGTCTGTGTGTTCTTTTTTGTTAGCAAAGACGGGATTTTGGCACGCAGGCTCATTTTTCGCACGTTATTTACAGGTTTCTTAGTCATTTCGCTCAACTATGCACTTACATTATTTTAACGGACAAGCGTAAACATCTGAAATATGCGGGAAACGTTCACTATTTTCAGATTAGAACTGTTATCCAATGCGCGCGGTTATCGTCCGGCTGGAGAAAATTTGAAATTATTGCCAGCGGACGGAGATCGGAAATTAAAATTCTTTAAACACTTTCTTGGCGTTGTTCGAGCGCCGAGATGATTTCTTGCCAAAATAAACTGCAAACTCTTATTGGAAAAGCACTCGCCGAAGAGTATTTTCTTAATTTTATTTTGTTCGGGTCCGCTGGTTCGTTACACGAAATAGAATTTTACCGCAGCCGAATATGCAATAAAAAATAAATAAATATTATTTAATGAAATATATTTTGAAATAATTATTTTCTTCACAGAGAGAGTTGTCACGCGATCAAACCAAAAACTTAATAATTTAATTAAACAGTCAGCTGTTAAAGTGTCAAATATATATTATTTTTAAAACAAATTAATATTTAAAAAATTTACAAAATTTACAGAAAAATATATTTGATTGCTGCCCGGAACTTTTCCTATCCTAGGAAACGCGTTCCCATTTCGCCACATCAACCATCTACGTTTTCAACAATTCAATTTGGAACTTATATTCATTGACTTAATCCGTTGTCATTAGGTACTTAAAGTTCTTTGGGTTTAATCGAATTATTATTTTTCTCCATGGAGTTTTCACACATGGCCTGAATATTATCTACTCAGAATTTAAGTAGATATCCAGGAACAGCATATTTTGGACCACGCTCACTATATTATAATTATAATATAATAATATTGTAATCACGAAATACATATTCACACATAACACAAATAATGTTATTCGTTATGTATAATAAAGCTCCAAGAATCTTTACAATATTCCCCATTTTCATTATTCACAAGAAAACAAAATTGTATTATCAACGGTAGGTAGGAAACTGGACAGAAACTAACACAATGGCGGTGTCAGTCAACACACTTCCGTAACCGGATTTGTGTCAATGGACCCACTAGTCACCCGGTAGCAAACACCTCCCGGTGATACGATACGACGCTGATTGTATTATCTCCGTATTCCCCGATGTATTGTGAATAATGTTGATTGCGACGGCATCCATTCAAAGTTCAGTAAACCGAATTATTTTTCAGGGAATCACCTAACGGGTCGACAATTTTTTTTTTCGGATTTGTAAAGATATATTCATATGTCTGACAATATAGATAAGCTAGACATATATATTGCATGTCAGGCAATAGAGAGAAGCTAGACATATATATTGTATGTCAGGCAATAGATACAAGCTAGACATATATATCGCATGCCAAGCAATAGAGGCAAGACAGACATATCGCGCTGTTTTAATTTGCGCGCCGAGATCTGGGTAGTCTACTTTGCCGACTTATGATGATTGACTGTGTAAATGGATGAATCAGAGACGAGAATCCGACTCACTTTTGGTGGGAATGTTCGAAAAGAAGGCAGCGGGTCGGTGGAGCCGCGCTCCGTAGGAATATGGTGGCGAGAGATGGCGTAGATTAAGTGTAGGATCACCGCGGTGGACAGAGATGTATGGGCCTGGTCCACCCGCGGGGGTTGAGGAGAGACGATGGATGGCCGACGGATGGGCGTTATGGACAAGGCTGAGCCGGGATGGTGTCCGGTCCATCTTCCGGAGCAAAAGATGAATCCTGGCGGTCCTCAGTTGCATCGGCATCCCACCTCCGTGTTGGCTAATGTTGCCAAATAGATAAACTCCGTAAATAGATAGAAAGTTGACCTGAAGAAAGAAGATCTAAAGAACATTTTCCGTGCATCCAATGTCGGGATTAATTGTGTTTTGTAAATAAATGTATAATGTGCTGCAGCAGAGTAACCTTTGAATCAATTATCATCCCATCCGAGGTAGCAGGTGACACCAGAGCACACACACACACATACTTGAGGATCCATGCTGAGCTAGATCGGTAGCGGGCCCTGTGGCTTCATATCCTCTAGGGTTCAAAGGGCCCGTAACAATATATATGGCATGCCAGGTAATATTCACGTATTCGTAAGACGGCATTCGCTCCGCTTTACCCATGTCACACCCCATTTTCATAAAAAATAAATAAGAATCCAGCGAAGGTTCAACGATCTTTTGAATACTTTAAAAAATAATTATGAATAGAAAAAAATATATTTGATAACATTTCATTTCGAAAAGTACGAGAAATGTTTGTTAATTGTGTAAATAGAATAATTGGAGAAATACAAGTTTATTGATACTTTTTTTAAAGTAAATTAAAAGTATTGAATATTATATTTAACAACTCTTAAAGCGATTTTCTCTCCCTTAATAATATTAAGACTAGAAGTAATTTAGTTTGACTCTCACCCACGTAATTTTTAAGTATAGAAAATGTGACAATATTTGTGAATTACGCAAACTGAGAAAATGTCGAAATTCAGTTTTTGTTTGTACTTTTTCGAACACGTTTGATACAATGAAACATATATAATCTACGGAGATTCCTATATTTTTGGTTTCGTACATTCTCCCGGCAACATATGTTTTTTTTAAAAAAAATTCTAATTGACTTATTCCGTGTTTAATAATTAATGGTACTGTGTTCAAAATTTTGTATCCGTGTCATGGCATCCCTGCCTAAAGTCAAATTCTCAGTATCGGTTTCTATTAAGGTTAAAATGGCGGTCATTAAATAAATTCGTTAACGTAATTAAAACCGAGGAGCGTTAATTTACTTCTTCCATGAAATATATCCGATCTGAATTCATTATGAGATACCTGGTAAAATCTACGTACCTATTAGGGCCAGCGTCGAATTTCAAAATTAAAAGAATAATATTTTGTTGTGCGAATAAATATATAATATATTATATGAATCCATATTAATTCAAGGCTTAATCTGTATCTGTGTGAATATTGTAAGGTTTTTCTCTGCAAGAAAATTTGTAGCTCTTTAAGATACTAAAAATTTAAGATATACAAAATTACGCGTTATAATGTATGAGAATCTTTAATTTATTTTCCATCAACGCATTTGCGAACATGACTTAGTCTTAAGTAAAAAAAGTAATAATTATACTGTGGGTGGGTATTGAAAATTTTGACCTGCACATCTTATATAAGATTAATATTTTATAAGATTATATAAGTATAAAATTAATGTTTCTAAAGCAATAGCTCCAATTTAAAGAGAACGTTAGAAATGATTTATGCAAACATATGTTACATTTCGTAGCGGCATTTACTGTAGTTGAGTTTCTTGAATAATTATTCGCGTAGAAACAGACAACAAGTCAATGGTGGTAAATGCCATAAAAACATTGAGATAACCTTTTCATTTCGGCATTAAGGAATGAAACTTGGTGATTCTTAATTAAGCAATTAGCGTGTCGAGTATTTTCACGGAGAAATATTCTCTGCATATTTTACGAAAGAAAAATACAATTAAACTTTGAAGAACAGAGAGAGTAACTAATAACTAGCGCTCGGTACGTGTGCTCTTATCGTGTTTCCTTTGTGATGGCACTTTATATAATTTGATTAAATTAATAATGTAGAATGATAAGCAGGATTGTATTTATTTTGTATTAATGAACATATTTTTTTCTATAATTAATTAATCTTAAAATATTTGTGTTCGAATAAATAAATAGACACTGAGACAATTAGAGCGCAACGAGACACATGGATTAGAGGTGTGGTGTTGGCGGCCTATGTTACGAATCCCACGTACAGCTCACATAACAAATAGCTCTATTTTACAATAAAGAAATGTTGAGCAATCTTTCACAACACAAATGAACATACTGGAATATTTCAGAGTATGTACAAAGCTGAGTCGAGGGAACCTGATTCTGCGGAAGATCGTTGACTAGATGAACTGATCTGGTGAACTTCAGGAAGCTGTCGGGAATGCTACAGACAGGAGTGGATGGCGCGGTGTCCTCATTTTCATAGCGACCGCGACTGTTCTGCTAACGAAGGAGAGCGTGAAGATCGCCACTATCAAAATGACCACAATTACGTTGTCAAGAGTACAACGATAAAGAAGATCGTCGGTGAATGAAAAATTGTTAAGTGCTTATTAAAAAAAAAAAAAACCAAATACCCAATTTGCATTCGTTAACTGATTAATTCGTTTTGATGAATCTAGTCCATCCGGTGCGACGGCCTGTCACCTCAAGATATATTAACGGAGAAGTTTTATTACTTCGAGGAATGTACTCTTGAATTAAGTTACAGGTCACATTGTAGAAAAATTTCAGAAGGAAAATAAATCTTCGCAAATTTACGAATATACACGAGAAACGAGGGGTGTTGATATTAATGATGACAAAAAATACTTCAAATAGACTCTTCAGAGAGGAATATTATTGACGGCAAAATAAACTTTTCAAATTTCATGTGAATTCGCTTTTATAAAAATATTAACATATTTTTTGCGTTTGTATCGATACTTCTTTGGCACTTTTGCAAATACTTGGCTTCATTCACGCATTGGAGAAATTTGTATTTTTTTTTAATTTGGAAAAATAAAGATTTGCGACTAAACTCTTCACACTTTTAATGATCTGTTTTTTATAATTATACATAATAATGTCTGAAGTTTATATTTTAATAATTAGAAATTCAAATAATTTGTTGACAAGTAATTGTACACAATTTTATCTTTAATTTCTAAGAGGTGATTGATATAATACAATATAAATTATTAGTTAAAAAATTACATTTGTAAAAAGTATGATGTGATATATGGTGAATATAACTTTATGTTTTGCGGATTTAAAAGTAATAAACAAAATCAAATGGTTAATTTTTTCGATTACGTTACTAGCTGTGTCTCATCTGGTTGAGGACATTGTATGTCAATACTGATAAGAACGAATACAGAAGAAAAATAATTACAAAATTTTTTATAAGAAATACATTCAGAAGGGAATATTTAAATAAAAATAAATAATTCAAAGTTAGGTCACACTTGTAAGAAGGAGTTCGCTAAATAAATTGCTTTTTAACTTTCCTCTAGACAAGATTTAGAACAAATCAGCAAACGCCTCTATGAATATCACCTTGGACTACTTTCTTCACACTTCAGTTGGCGAAAAAATTATTATGCTAAGGGCAGTTGTCTCGCGTTCGGTACCTCGACACGTGTGGCAGAGGTATATTTACTTGATGTATTGAAAGAGATAGTTATAGGATAGAAAACGCGATCTAAGCGAGATGTCTGCGGCCGGCGATATACTCTCGCTTATTAAAAATATACATGTCTACTACTCCGTACTCATATTGTTTCTGATGTATAAACATATCTTAAAAGAATATGCGACGAAAAAGTGACCAAAAAAAATGTCATACTAGTTCCTCCAGTTTGTTCAGTACCTACACACAAACACGGTAAAGAACTTAATTTAAACGGTGAATCCAGTACTTTGACGTGTCTACTTAAAAATTAGAAGTTAAAAAATAAAACAAGTACACCTACGATGCTAAAAAACCGTTTTCTAACATACTAGATTTTGAATTGTCAAAATTAAATGTAATATAATATCACTTCTTTCTTCCAGTGAACTGTACATATATCATAACCAACTGTAGTCACACAATTTTTTTAAAATGATTTTTTATTTTTATCACGCTATGATAATATTGTAAGAATTCACAAACATTTAAAGTTGTACAAAATTGACGATAGGGTATAAAATAATCCAACTTAAACTTTTGGCTCATCTGCCAGAGTAGCTACCCTCAGCCATCTCATCAAGGCGATTTATTTATTTATGTGGCTATGAGAATTGCACACAAATCAATTTATTAAATGTACATTTTTTTATTATTTTTATTTATTATCTTTAATGTAAATTTAAAAGTATTAAATTTCTCTTGTGTTGTCTTCCCGAACATACAAAATTTTAAGGCCACGGTTGAGCCAAAATAACATGGTTAATAAATTTATTTTCATACTGTAATAATGAGTATTCTTATTACTGATTTTAGTACTTAATCCTTGTACGAACATTTTTTGTGTATTTTTTTGTGTGGTATTTGTAGGTTCATTCAAAATATTTTTTTGTCACTAATTAATTTTAGTCGACAAAATGACCATTTCATAATTAAAGATCACTACTAGCGTTTTTATTAATAAAAAATACTTTAATTATATGCATAATTAGTGAAGTGAGAAAATAAGATTAAAATCCCGTGAAATTAAGTACCTAAATGATATTTTATAGAAATACAATGTATTCATGTGAATTTTTTAGATTTCAAAAATGCTTAACAAAGCGCGGTACAATAACGTCTGCCGTCAGATCTTGAAAGTGTTGCCATGCAGACCTCCTCGTCAATATTCATCTGGAGTTCACGCTTTCTTAAGCATTTACCTACAGACATTATGTAAACCTTAAAAGTTTTGCATAATGGCAACCCACAGCTAGTGACAACCCACAACACTTCGCAGAATGTCCTTTGAACAAGAATTTCGTAGGGCGGTTCCAAAGTGGGAAGGGGGGTAGGTTTTATATCTTTATGTGCCGTAAAGAATGTCTGAATTGACGACATATATTAGGTAAAATACATGTATACTTTTAAATAGGTACTCGTTTATTAAAAAAATATTCCTTTGATATAACGTCAAATGACTATGAAATAAAATGTGAAGACATCCCAGACTTGATAGTTGACTGAATTATATTCGTACATTATATTTTATGGAATAATTAATAATTCACTAGGTAAACACATATGTAAGTGCAAAATATTGTTGGATTCAGATTGAAAGAAAAATAAACTATTTGTCTAGACATAACATCTTTAAAATTATGTTTTAATATGATGCATTATTTTTGTAAAATAGTTTCTTCAGAAAACATCTTATTATCGAGTAACGTCTAAAACGATTTCTCGGTTCTATAAACTATCACGTGGCTTTGTGCACTCAATGAATTATATAAACCGATAAATCTTTCAAACGTCCTAACAAATAAAGTATTGTATTGTATCGCACGTCGGGATAATGTTTTACATACAATGGAAAAGCCTCAACATTTAATGTTGCGATATTTGACATCACGTCGAGGGGTGACTTTGAAACTAAATTAAATAACTTTATTCTAAGCCAGCAACCGTAAAGCATACGAAGTAACAAAGCTTTACGTTATCAACGACCACATAACTTTACTCTATTAATTTTACATGCTCACTGTTTCGTATCAAAGCGTTGAACGATGCTTCAGATAGAACATTCTAATGCTATGCAAGTTGAAGATTTAAACAGAGAACTCGCACGCATTAGGCATTGAAAATCTCATTGTACGTAGCTTATTCTTGGTATTACATAAATATGCATCGAGAGGATACACATTATATATAATATATTAAAAGCTACTTACTTCTCGTACTCCTACAAGAAGTGACAAACAAAACTAATTTCCGTAGATGTCTCGGCTCGCAAAATCAGTTTAACCCACTAAGCTCTCGGGGCCGTAAATTTAAAAAGATTCGTTCTTGTTGATGGTTTAATGGTCTCTATTTGTAATTCATATTTTCGAATAATTTACGTTGATCTAAAAGTTAAATTCCCAAACTACCAATTTTCTGTCGACATTTATCACCGGAGTCAAAATTTATAAGCAGAAATAATAAAAAATGAAATTATTTTTCGTAACATTTTGCTAGTGAAATTTATAGCGTACCCTACCTGTCTGAATTCGATGAAAATACTTAAAATAGCTAAAAAGTCTAACAGTGGCAAACTTATCTTTAAAAAATACATCAATTTACTTATTTTTCCTATTATTCATATTTATAACAGCCAGACGTTACTGGGCCATCTGACAATCTCTGTAATCATTTGATACTGGCTCAGAGAGTGGTTTTCTTTTATCGATAAAAAAAATTTCTTTGAAGATATTGTATCGCCTCGACTTCAACTGTCAAATTCTGACCTCGAAGATAAGTTGTGTTGACAACGTGACATAGGTGGGTCAAATATGAACATAAAGTATGTCACGTATATTTTAGAGATATTTTACTATGCATAACTCTAATATTATTACTAAAATCAACACTCTTAGTTTTCAATTGACCATTTGCTCTGAAATACGTAATTATAAATGTGTTATAGTTAAGTAGAATTTACTAAATGCATTTCAGTTATAGCCATATGTCCTCGTCACTTCGATTTACTAATACAAGTACACAAGTGATGTCATAAATATGAACAATATTTATGACATAAGCCAGCATGTTGCATTATTAGGAGTAAACTGTTCCATTGCAATATTATATTCTAAATTCTAGAATAAACGCCCTGTTCCCAGTTCGTACCAGGATGAAAGTGATTCATTTACCTGACCTCATTTCCAAGTGTCCGAGTCTGCGAGGACCGCTTACAGGAAACATCTGATGAGGACCTTGTTAGAGCGAGGGCTGCGTCTATTCTGCTCGCAACAGCAATTAATACTGCGAACGAACCGCGAAAAATATACACTCGTATGAATCTCTCGGTGTTTGAGAATATTACTGAATTATATATTATCTACATTGAAATTGTTGCCATAATTCATATTTTTGAAGGCGAACGGATCTGGCCCCTTTGATGGGTTGTTTCTATGCAAAAGATTTATATATCACTTCAGACTAGATCGAGAAATGTAATAAATAATACAAAACAGATTCTTCGTATCTAGTAAGTATGATTTGCAAATATTTCACATATTATTTTTTCCAGATTTCAAGTACCGTACTAAGAAAGTTCATCCCTTTTTGTAGAAAATTCGTAAAATTGATTACATTTCTGAAGCTTGCGGACGCCATGCTGTTTGTTGTCGGGGAAGCTTTACTGAATTTTTGGGGACATTTTCGTGACTCGTAAATTTTTACTGCATGGAAAGGGGGCCTTACTTTATTACATTCTACCTGAGGGGGGACAAGACAAATTGTTTAGTTTTTTGGCTAGAAAAGTTCAGACAATTCGCAAAACTTTGGATAAGGCTTTTTACCGTGACTAAAGAGAGGCGATAAGAATAAACTGCAACTCATTTGTCTTTGTGAATTTTTCACCATCAACTTTATTCGGTTCAACGAGATTCTTTTAAGAGGCACGAAGATATGATATTTTATAAATTTATAATAATAACTTTACCACGAATTCGAAAATTTCATCTATATCTTTGTATTTTCAATAATATATCTATATTGTAGTGTCTGATTTCATTACACTTGTGGTTATTTGAATCGTCTTGTCATTTTTACTCGTCATTTTTATCGCGTCACGGCGAAAGCCGCAAATATCGGCAAAATTCCAATCCGATCACAGAGACACAGAATGTTCAAGGGAAATTCGGTGGAATTTTTTGAGAAAAATCAACGTTTTCTACTGTTCGGACTGCGCGTTCGTCGCTAACAGACGCGATTCCGTGAGGGCGTTGATACATCTCTTGCTACGGTCTGTTAGCCTGGTATTTGCCGGTTCGAAAATAGTATTATTTAGAGTGAAAAATATTTTTGTGAATGAACTGAGCTTCTCTTAAATAAATATTTAAAAAGTAAATGTCGTAGTTTAAAATAGATTTATTTTTTAATTGCATTCTGTGTGTAAACAGAAATTATTAAACCAATTAATTAATCTACATATTGAAAGCCAACATTACGAATCATCAAAAGTTAATATTATTTTTGAAAACTTTTGATGTTTTTATAGCGAATAAAATTATTTTTTCCGTGGTTCGATAGATAGTATTGATAATTAATCTGCTGAAATTTGCGGCATTTATTGCTTCGCTGTATTTCTGTAACACAGCGGCCATTTATCTTGCGCGGGAAATTCAAATTGGATGTGTCACCCGCTGCCCTTCCCGTCACTGAGATGGGATAGCCCGGCACGGGAGGGAGGGAGAGAGGAAGATGCATACAAAATAAATGTTAAAGAGAGAAAGATATTGCAATGGTAGCTATGTTCGGACCGGTGAAGCGCGAACTTCAAATGTTGTCAGGAGGCAATACAATAAACAATAATTTTTTTTTTTATAACATTATACCGATATACAGAAGGTTTCAAAACGACGGTTTCGATATTTGATATACTGTTATGTGACGTTATATAAAGTTTGTTAAATAATGAATAATGTTTTCATGTCAAAAATATAATAATAATCTTTAGTAGCATCGCGTGATGTATTAGAAATACATAGCCTAAAGTATTTTCAATGGATAAAAGTCTTGTAGATAATTAGAATTAAGCATGTGATAAATAATAAACCTATTATATTTATGTTGAGCGGCTCGATTCAAATCGGCATACCTCGCTGGCAGTCAGAGCTGGCCGCCATCTTTATTTATATTAGGAGCACACACGACTATTACGAAACGGTCCGAGCAAAATGCCGTCTGCGATTTGCATTCCTCTACCAGCTACTAACTGCGGCGGACTCATCGGGCTTCTGAGAAACGATTCGCACCCAATGTCAGCGAGAATGTGTACGCTTTCTAGCCGGAATCGCTGCGTTTCCACGTGTTTTCATTCAGAAGTTATTTCTCAATATGACGACGTTATTATTTACTAGTTGGCCACACGTGTGGGGGAAGTTTTAGTTTTGGGTATCTACCATTGTTCTATAATTAATACGCGGTAGTTCTGCTAAGAAAATGAGTAGGTAATTACGCATATTTTCGTTTAACACCCGTGCTAAGATGCGCGCAAAAAATGTACTACGTAGGTCGCTTTCTGTAAAAATATGAATTAATTTAAATAATTACCTACACTAACACTACAGTGTGGAACTTTTCAAATTTTTGATAAATAAAACTTCTCTTCAATATAACATATCAGTTTTATTTCATATTTCCAACGCGTGACGTACTGAAGGATATTGAGTTATATTGTAAATCAATCGTTAGGGTGAATTTTTCAAGCAGAGCTGAATGACCAAGTGACGCATACCGACTTTTACCACCGATTCTCTGAGACACAAGAAAATTCAAATGAAGAAAATTCTGAGTACAAAATCATTCATGTACAACTGTGTAAGGGTGTGCCTTAGAACTAGATGGATAAACGTTTATACCATTTAGATCAAAAGTACATTCACGTATACTGTATTACACAACTAAAGATGTGATCAAAACATAGAATTTAGATATTTAGGAAAAATATTCATTGTATCTCTATACAATATTATGCAGCGTGTGTGATAAGTTTAAAAAACAATTTATCTTTGTTTAAATATAAAATCTAGAATAAACACATGTTTCAACTTTTTTCGCGGTGGAAATAAAATAAACAAATCCACAATTTATTACTGTAAAAACAAATGACTGCCGAAGATTTTCCGGGTATATCAGCTGCGCATAATATGGTCTGGCTTGCAGGTCAACTGTCGGGTACGATATTAAAAGGTACGATCATCGTTAGGAAGCTCACAACTTTGCAGTGGTTCGATTGGTTTCTTTGGACGAAGCGCATCGAGTTGAAGGGACATTTGATGGGTCACCTGATTTATTGCATCGTTAACACACGGCGCCATGACGAGAAGTCCATTGACTCCGCCTTTTGCCGAAAAATGCGGATATTTCCCCCACACAAACATGCTAGAATGCATTTTATTTTTAATATCATTAAACATATGATTTAAAGCATCACGCGGTTTGAAAATATAACAAGATATCTGGGAGCATTTCGTTATTTGTATTATTTAACATTCACAAAAACGCGAAATAGACTCAAGTATCTTTTTGAAATATCTATAGGGTCACTTTTGACAGCGGAGATAAATATAAGAATATATATATATTAATCTATCTATTATAACATAATTTATTTGTAAAAATATTGTTTCGCTCTTTGAAAAATATCTTTTAAGAATAACATATGTGAGGTCATGAGTCATTCGATGGTCACCTGCAGAAGATGACAGCATCTCTCTAGGTTCAATTAAATTCTCAGGGGTCGGGAGATATTTTTACAGATTAGGAAGACATTTCTAATTTTAGCGATGTCAAAAATAATATTTGTTTTACTTTTAAAATTAGCAATATTAACTTTGTGGTTAAAATTCATATTTTTTATTTATTATCTTTGTTTTATTAACCACTGAATTGAGTTTGAATACATCTACCGGTTTCGAAAAATACTATTTTCTTCTTCAGGATGTCATAAGTAACTAAAAATATTCAATATATCAGTTCGGTGGTTAATAAAACAAAGATAATAAATAAAAAATATAATATTTGTTTTAACGAGCATATAAATTCGTCACTTAATGCCGTGTAATTTTTGTCTCAGATTATTTATACTTTTATTATTACATAGAAAGTGATAGAATTTTATATCAGCACATCAAATTATGTAAATCGTTGAGGAATTTCTGCTTTTAATACTTTCCGTCTGTAACCGCTTTTCCGAATGGTATGCCAGAAGTATTTACCTATTATAATATCAATTTTAGCAGTCGTCTCGGATGCGGACGTCATTGTACCGAGTATTTGACGCTTGTGCAAAATGAATATTTATTTATTTCGTAAGAAAGAACACGTACAGCGAACACTTATCATTTTTGTATTAAGCGACATTTCTGTCATCCGGCGCGGTGAAATAATTTCGACGCGGTGTAGACAAACCCGGCTTGGCGCCAGCTGTGACTGCACGTTTCAAGATGCCGGTCAATGGCACTTGAAAAACAAGTTGGATTTATATTTCGGCCTTCACGTGCACGATGAAAAAGTATTCCGACTCTTTTTACGCGGTGGATTTAGCAGGACCTGAGCCTGGACAGTACGCTACATGAGTCAGGCAGTCAGGTAACGGCGAACGTTGCGGCCGATCTGGATATTATTAGAAGGTAGGAGGTATTCTAAATGATTAGGTTTTAATATTTCGACTCGTGAGAAATACGTTAAAACTAAAACAAAAAAAAAAAGCAATAGGAAATATCTAGAAGACAATCGAAAATATTTGAGATGTAAATATTTGAAAAATAAATTCTATAATCGTCATCACACTTTATCATTTGACTAAATATTAAAAAATATTACCGACTACGTTCTATTTTTTTGAGCTTCCCCATCCATTCAACTGAGCTTTACGTATCCAACCTACATAGGTAGGTACCTACTTCCCGCGTGTTCTTATCAGCTACTCCTAAGTAAAACACTAAAAATAAGTTTTTTTTCCCGTCTTCATTGTCCAGCTTTCACCTAGTTATTATATAATACATGAATTAGAAAATATGTTGACAAGTTTTGTTGTAAACACATTATGACTTATCTAATCATAAATATTTTTTTAAATAAATTTATAAAACCATTTTTTAATCCGAATTCTTAAATGAAAACGTTGTATTAAATTCATTTTTGATAATGAAGGTCTAAAAATGTATAAAATAACGTCAAATGTGAAAACCTATACTGAAACTTTTCTGTGTTAACAAGAAACACTCATTAAAGTTTTTTCAAATAGTAAGATCTTCGCATATCATTTTCTATGAACGAAATATGAACTCTTGTTTTATGTTATTTACTTTTTTGTATTTTATTTTAAATTTAATACGGGACGGGATTTTCAGATCTTTTCTCGCTGTCAATATTTTTTCAGCCTGCCACTCAAATGAAATGAAATGCCATTGAACACGATTATTGACGTTTCGCGTTCGGCGAGCGATGCGCTTTGGACAGCATTCCTGACTCCATTCAAATGTTACGGTGCCAAGGTCCTCGTAACGAAATCTTCGATCCATTTCATGAAGGTAAAAGTTAATTGCTTGCATCATTATATTAGTATCAATCAATCCCGCGCCACCGTTATATCCCGTGGGAAAGGGGGGATAATTGTATTAATGAAACGGAAAATTTTGAAAACGCACAAATAACGTTTATATTCTTATCGTCCGAGGATTTCAGAAATTTGAATTATCGTGTTCCATAAATCAGTGTGTTTTGAATTCTCAATTTTTATTAATACAACTCCGCCAAGTTAATTGATGTAGATTCATTTTTTAAAAATTTGTTTACCAACTCTAAAAATGCCATTGATTTATTGTAGTAAAAAATACAGTCATTTATGAGGCACCTTAAACAAATGTATTGCAACACTGTATTATTTAAAAAAAAATTTGATAATTTATTCTGCCATTTTCTCTTTACAATTAATTAGATTTTTAAAACAAATTAGATGTGTCAATAAGAAACCTACCGAAAAAATATTTAGTTACTATCTGGTTACGAATCTGCATCTTTTTCTTAGCGGGGAAATGCTTCACAATAAAATGTATTTTCCTTATAAATATATACATTTTTTATTTCAATGTATTAGCAGTCCCATAATGCAAGAAGTTATTATTTGGGTGTGCATACAATTAAAAGTAGTAAAAATTGTACTTTATATATAGAAATAAGTATCTACATGATCAAAAATGATAATTTTATTTTAATAGGTATGTCATCATATTTTTACGTCATACCTAAATGCGTTTGAAACTATTGAACATAAAATGGTCCATATGAGGTTTAAAAGCTTGATTTAACAACAAAGACTGAATATTGTTAAAAAGAAAAGAAGATAAGTTGAAATTATTCTATGATTCGGTACTGAACGACAAATTCATATTCATCATTTAATGTTAGGTATAAATTAATATGATAAAGATAACGATATAAATGTTTGGAAATTATCCCGTCAGTGCAAGACAGATTTACTATAATATCATTGATTAATTTTGCGTACCTAGCACAATATTTTACAAGGTTTGAAAATAATGTCACAAATTGCGACACATAGAAGCTTCCAGATGTAAACACGTCTGATTGAAGAACTCGCAAAAGTGCCGCTGAGTAAGATAAACTCGATCCGATTTTATTTACAAATGTGCGATGAAGCTGTCCTCAATTAATGTACAGTTGAATGAATGGACGAGGGGAAAAGTTCAACTGAGGCTCGTCACAATGGTCGCAGATTGGTCAGTTTCCCGGACCCCTTGTTGTCGGGGGACGACGGTACACACCCACGTATTGGCCCATTTCAGAGGAAATTGATCTTGTAGGGATTCTGTGAGTATAGACTACATATATACATTTAGAAAATGCTCGAAATAAACTATTATAAATGTATATTATTCTTTTTAAATCGTCACGTGCACTGTTGTTGTTGTTGTAATTTGTATTTCAATATCTTTCTACGTGTTTTTTAAAATTCTAAAGGAACCTGAAATATATTGCATTGAAGTAAATTGACAATTTTCTTTAAAATATACGATTTATGTAGATGTGCAACATTTTCAAATAAAAAACTAACAAGTCTACTTTTATTGTCAGGAATCAGAAAATTGAAGCCAGAGCTGTATTCTAAGCTGGGTAATTATTTATTACTTAAGTACGTGTTTCGCGCCCGTCCTAGGACGGGTTGTAAATACTAATTTAATCGTATTTTGTAATACAGAAATCACGTTTGAAAACATAAAGAAAATGTTGACATTTACCATAAAATAATCAAATCAATTGTAAATTTTGTAAGAGAGAAATATGAAATGTAACACAAGACTGTAGATAACCTACAAAATCGTATATTGCTTACTTTCGATAGATTTATATTTATAACTTTCGAAATATTATTTTTAGCGAAAATATGCTAGACTCGAATACGCACATTCGAAATAACGAACGTTTTCTTGAGAGGTTTTACTATTGTTAATTTTAATATTGTGTACCTGCTTTCGGGGAAATGGATTTTAAAATTGTATTAGTCACGGGTCTACGTCAAACGGAGGTGTGCAGGCCCAGCCGACGGTAATGGAGGCAGATGATCCCAAGCGGTTGATTCGAGTCCAAGAGGGCAAGTCCATCTGACATGTGTTCCTGGCGGCAAGTGTCATTCTTTGTCTCACATTAGGCAAGCTGCCAGCGATTCCTCTGTCTCGATACAAATTAAAAGCGATAAACGATCAGTTTATGTCTCATTTCGTTTTGAAATCAGATCACGTAACACTCATCAAGAGCTTAACGCGGGATCAGGACAACTCTCTAATCTAGACGGCAAAACCGGGACAACTCTCTTATCAGATTGTATAACCGGGACCATTCTTTTTTTCGACTGCGTGCTGTACGCGGGACCGGGACAACTCTCTTTCTCATTTGCATACCGTAAGTACGATTAAAAATAAACATAATATAAAAAAACTTTTGCGTCTTTTAAAATCTTGATGGATTCAGGTGATATTTACACCGCAACGAACTCTTCCTAACATTCCGACATATTTGATTTGGAACTTGTCCAAAGATACTCGGCATACATATTATTATAACCTGTGCAAATTAAAATGATTAAAAGTGAACGTCTTTCATGCGAAAATTAAAATAATAAATGATATTTTTTTATTTATTTTAGATATTTAGGCCTTTGCTTAACAAGTTTAATTTAATTTTCTCACAATTGTTTACTTAATTTGTGTAAGTACATATAAATGGAGAGTTTTCAATGTTTTTGTACAAGTAAAGTGATTCATTGTATTAAATAACCACGTTACATTTATGTTAATGTTGCTATGTTGTAGATAAAATATTTTATTATTCGCTATCAACACTTTAAAATAAAATAAATCAACTTGTATACATGACTTCTAATAAATAAGTTTTAATACTGTTACGTAAAGCGCTTACAATTTGTTATATTCACGATACGTTTATTGTTTGATTTGAATTGCATGACTCATTAATGAAGTTACCGTTATAAAGTTTGATGATTTGAAGGCCGTTTGTTTCTCAAACGTATAAGAAATGATTCTGCATCAGATCGGCGACGGCTTTTTAATGAAGGACTACATTTGGTATTTGTTATTTCTTAACAATTGAATAACAAATTATAGCGATTTAGAGATGATGCATTACTAAGAATATTTTAGTCATTCGTAATTTGCTTTTACTTCTTCCGCGACACTACATCCCAGGGTGGGATTTGGTATCCTCCACAAGCGTTCTCCGCCGACTCCTGTCCCTGGCCATTCTTCTCCAGTTTCCGGACTCTCTCGTCCTGCTCCAGTTCTCTTCAATACAGCCAGGCCACCTCTTCCTCGGCCTGCCTCATCATGATCTTTGGTTTCCCGTCGTCTGGCATTCTTTTAAAATGGCCAGCCCATCGCAGATTTTGGGACCTACAGAATCTTACAATTGTTTCTTGCTCAATTAAATTTTCGAGCTTACGATTCATTTTAATTTGGTATGTACCATTTTTTAGTGTCGATCCATATATTTTTCTTAACGTTTTGCGCTCAATAATTGGTAATTTATTTTCTTCCTTCATAATTTCCTAATAAAGTTAAATATAATCGCACGTTAAATAGAAAAAAATGATCCACTATATAAAAACAAAGTACTCAGATATTTGAACTGTCAAAAATATACAATTAAGAATTTAATATTAATAGTCATATTTGGTTTTGACATATAGAATTTTTTTAAAGTGAGCAAGGTGAGAAGGCAAGAAGATAGATAAAATCTTTCATTTTCGTTTTAATTTCCCGTTTCCGTGATATATATATACTAGTTTATTACTATTATCATAATTGAAATTTGTAGAACATTTGAATTCGACGGCCGCTTTACTAATTACGATATGGAAGGTGGAAGCAGAAAGTATTTACACATTACATACGTATATGCATAAAATAGATAACATCATTTAGAAAAGTAGTGAGGGACGATTCTATTTACGTATTTATTGATCGTCCCTGATCAACACTGCAGCGTTATCAGAAAAACCAGGAAAATAGGGAAATGAAGCAATATTAAAATACGTGTGTATTAATTTCTCTTTCTAAATGTATTGACTCAGTAATATTATCAATGTGCATTGTTTAGGATAGAGCTGTAGTCAGAAAACTTGGTTGCAGTGTTATCGTATTCAAGTTATTATCTGCTAGAGAAGAAGATTTATATAATTGAGAACGGAATGTGCGTTCTAAAGATTTCAACAATTTATTTTGAGATATTTGTGGTGTGGTCACTGAAATATGCACAAGTTACATTTAGGACAACATGGAGAATTTGATTACGTAAGAAAACATTGGATCTGAACCGCGTGGTCTCCGACCTTCATCCATCTAAAATATAAACAAGAGTACAGTCTTTGAACAAAGATGATGCCACGATCGATACATTTAACTGACGCATCACTTTGGCGTTTATATTTATTGGTTTTATAGGAACACATTAATAAAAACAAACCCACGAATCGCGCGTACAGAAACTGAAGAAGGCATTCTGGGATGTTTTTGTTTCAAATTCAAAAATTCTTAGAAAATGATTAAGACTAAAGAAAAATTACAGACCACCTTTTGCGTGGGACAGTCCTTATTTTTAGAAGAAAAATAACTATCTTCGCTCAAATGTGGACCGCGGATTTTAAATGCTCGAATCGTGTGTCTTAGAAAATTTCAGAATTCTTTCTAAATTAATTTATCCTTTATTACTGTAATATATACGATGTAATTGATATACAAATTGGTTTGGTTATTTATAAAATGTAAACTGGATTCGCTACCTAAACAGATATCTACCGTAAAAATAGCTTCCAGATATCAAATCAATAATAATATCTACGACTCGTTGTTATTGCGACTTACCAGAATTTACCGGGAAGGAGAATATTTATTTGTTGAACACATACATAACACACTGTTTACGCAATTTCATTGGACATAAATGGGAATAATATTCGTATTTTTTTTGTGATAGCGTGTCAATTATTTTTGGTTTATAGCGTTGAGAAAACGCGATGCGTTGTTTACGGTTTTTCGTTGTTGTGAGAATTGCAAACAACTCTATTCGAAAAGGAATTGGCATTATTAAATAAAAACGTTGGCTAGGGAAAACAAAGGCTTAGACTATTTAATTTGTTTACGCAAATAGCGACGGAATATTTATATGTACAATATTTAAATGCATTTATTTAAATGATTATTGAAAACGGACTAACGAAACACACATAAATATTTAGACTATTTCTGCTGTGAGTAATTACCGAACACCTTAAAGCTGTCAAGCAAACTTCTGGGTCAAACGTAAACTGTCGCTTTGTCCGCGCAGCTTGGCATTGGGATTGTTAGGAAACACGATTGTTCAGAAAAAGTGAACACTTGTTTACAGTAATACTAAAATACTAGCAGTAGGAGTTGGCCGCAATAGCTGTCCCGCTCTTCGAGCCAGACGAGTCGGCTTTACCGCCTTTCGCGTGATTTTGCCGCTATTTGAGTAATTAAACATTTTTCTTCTTATAAATAGTGCTTGATGGTGCAAATCAGAATTTAAAAATCAAGTTACTCATGTATTTATGTACTAATAAATGAAATATGTTACTTGACATACATAACAATCGACAAAAATTAGAAAAATATAGCATCTTGTTACTAGACAATACACGGTAGCACGACAGTAGTCACATAAAGTTAAACACGACTGATAAATGAATAGTATATCTAGTTTAAAAATGATGAAAAAACACTAAAAAAGCAATAGTCTAATTACGTGCTTAGTACGTTACAACATTAGTTATCAAAAAGTGTTTGTGATATTTGATTAGTATGGTAATAAATTCAGAAAAAGCGACACTAGTTATGATATACTCGTACATAACCTAGAGTCAGTAGCATAGAAGACAAGCGTAGAATTTGCCGAAAATATTTCTGAAATCATTTCACATTAAACAAAAACAGTTTTTGCATATGGCCTGTATATCAGATATAAAGAGAGATATTTGTATATTTTTTACAAGCTATTTATAAACTGACAAATCAAATGCAAAATCGAATTCTGTTAACGAGATACTATTGTATTAACGGTTTGTAAATTGAGATGATTCGTTTGCACGCGTAGCGTTGACTTCACTATTGCTTTTTCGTGCATTAAATACGCAATTTCCATTTGTTATTATTTAAAAATACATTTTTATTTACATTTTAATTGTTGATGTCTGGAATAGTGCGACGCCATTATTATACGAACAGAAACATAATATTTCTGCAGAGAGCGATGATCTATCGATTGAATCTGTCTGCTCGAGATGGGTGAAAATATTTGGTATCAACAGTCGCAATGAAAGCCTCTCCCTTTAACAATCTTATATCAATTTATACGAGTATATTCTTGACGTGTAAACATTTTAGCTCGCACCCTCTTCTACAAAGAATTTCGTAGCATGTCAGAGAAATTTGTGACAAAAAGTGACAAGTGAATTCGTTACACGGTGACTATATATCTATTTTTTCATCTACTTCGTACATTCAATGATCATGTCTAATTATTGTGAATGACGTCATGAATGATTTGTCGCCACCTTTTCCGGTCCGTATCATTTTTTTATTATTATCATATTTATTCTGTACTTACACGCGAACGCCACGAACATAAGTTTTGACACTAGAAATTCACACGTTTGAAAAGTTAAAATATGTCTACACACATGCACGCGCGCGTGCGCAATGTTCATACATAACTACGAGAGTACTAATTGTATCCGCTCCATTTTTTTGTGAATCGAGAAGCTTTATTCTTTTCATCGTCGTGATTCAATCAGACGAGGGTTCGTTCTGTGAACAGAGCAGTACGCGAGGATGGAAACATTTGGTTGGTTTTCGGAAACATTTCATGGAAGTACACAATACTTAATGACGCATTAAACCTCGTGATGCGCTGTTTGAGCTCACAAAGACGAGGTACGAAAACGTATTTGTGCCAAATTGACTGCCCGTGTCGCTTCACAAATTCTAAAACTCTTTACGATGACACATTAATGAAGTTTTGTATTCGTATGCATTTATGATTAGTGTGACGTATATTGACGATTTTAAATACATCACTTCGCACACGCACAGAGTTACATTTGGTGCAGAACAACGCAGGTCGTCAGCTGCGCGGGAATACTGAAATATTACATGCGAGGATATAAATTGCAAAGTCAGCGACTCTATTTTTTCTTCCATATTTTAATGCAGTTTTTTCTCGTATGGCCTTTACGCATTATCTGAATATATTAACAATCAAACTTAGCTCGTTTCGATGTAAATTAGTCATTAAAATCGGTGTTAATTGAATGTCAGTTGCTTTTGCCCGCCACCATTTATATTAGGATTCGACCAATGAGAGTCTTGGCAACTTTGAAATTTAAATGGCTGACGGTTTAGCAACTAGCTTGTTTTTGAAAAGGGGTGTTGCATTTATTTTGCGCTTTAAGCCAGATCAGAGCGATTATCATTCATAATAATAAATGCATCAAAACATATGTAATTCAGTTTTGTCCTATATCAGTCTATATCTAAATGCTAATTATTGACCGATGTTTGAGAAAACTCTAAGGAGAATCAGAAACAATTCTCACCCTTTCGAGACCGATGGAATCGTACTTCAAACGCGACTTAAAGGAAATGGCGGGAGAGCATTCCGAGTTATTTTCAATGTCGCGTAGGAAGAGGAATCTCGTAGAAAGGCAAGCTCCAAGCCATAGACGCGTGACTATCCAGATGTGGCTTATAAACTCGTATGTTTAATAGCCGGGAATACATGTGGTAAAAATAATCGATTGCAAATTTATGCTAAATGAGCGATGATGCGGTATAAAATAGAATTTTTCTTATGTGATTAAAACAAGGGAAACGACACACTTATTTTTATGAAGACATATTAAAAAAATAAAAACATGCGTTCTTCCAGTACTTAATACGGAGCCGAGGCGTGGACACTCTCCGTCAATGTCATACATAAATGAAAAGTTGCCCAAAGAGCAATGAAAAGGACAATGCTTGAAATATCACAGAGATGGAGTACCTAATGTACAAATTCGGCAGAGAACCAAGGTAACGGATGTTACCCAAAGAACCCGTAAGCTCAAGTGAACATATCTGACAGAGATGTTGGAAGGAAGGGAAAGGATGTTCTAGAATGGAGGGGTAGTTCTCGTACTAGTAGAAGTTGTTTACGCGTATATGAATACGAATATGTGCATTCTGTTTGTGTGGATATAATAAAAACAAAAGCGAAACGGCTTCTGTTCAGAGACGTTTTCGGGATCGATTATTTTTACGGCAGTGATATAAAATATTTTGTGTATTGTATTTTTTGGTAATCGGTTGTGTAAAGTTTCTGAGACTGACCAATCACGTTTTTAGAAGATTCAAGACAGCAAGGGGAGCAACCATCGGTAATCGGCGAGTAACAGCATAGTTTCGCAGAAGTTAGTGTCATTTTATTCACATGGGTTGAACGAATATTTTAAACATACTAATAGAAAACCCAAAACTAGCTATCGAAGGTAATTACGGCAACAGAAGTGTTGATAATTTTCAAACTCGACGTAAGGGCGATATCAGAAAAGTGGCGGGTAACAAATTGATGAGAAGGGCTGAACATAGAAGTGGCAATATTTAAAATGACACGTGAATTATACACGTTTTACATGCTGATGTTACCCATTAATATGAATAAAAAAATATATTTTCGAAAACTTAAATTTTAATAATACAATATGTACAGTTATTTTGGCTACTTTCCATATTTCCTGAACCGCTGTTCAGAGCTGGCATTCGCCCTAGTCAAGCTGGAAGCCAGAGCCCGCGTTCCCTCTAGCCAGTCAAAAATAACAAGCGACATTCGCGAAAAAAAATGAAAACGGAAGGAGTTATACTGGTGACACTGTTTGGCTAGCGACTTTGACGTCAATAGGCCCGGTACGAACGGAGCCTAAAGCAGTTTATTCAATACTCCTGATTATATATTTTAGATTGATCATATCGTCACACAGAAGAATTTCGCACCTTTGAATTGGGCCACCGAATCGAATCACAATTTGTTTCGTATAAAATTTAAAGAAATTTTTTCGAAATGTTGCCTGATAAAAAAAAAAGCTTAAATGTGGTTCTTTTTTAATCTATTCAATAAATTTATGGTTAGAAGGAGTAAAATATATTATTATATATTGAAAAAACTTTAACCTTTCATTAAAAGTTCAGAGTTTAAGTACAAATGCCGCATTTTTTGAGAGAACGAAAAAGTTATTTATTTAATATTATATTTATACAATATTTTTCCTCAATTTACACAAGTTTCCAGATAATACTTGGATAGACGGATCTTTTTTCTTCTGACACCCACGTTCGTACGATCAAATTCTATTTTCACGAGATACATTCTGGAATTTAATATGATATAGGAACACTTATTCGTTTTATCAATTTTCCGTTTTGAATCGTGACGCGCGCTCGATGTCATAATGCTCCTAACTATTCAATTCGCCGGTATAAAACATAAATAGCATCAGTAATTTGTTTTCAAATTCGTCGTCATCGTAGTTTGCCAAGTGAGGTAAAACGTAACTTCAATGTCATTCCAAAATGGCGGATTATGAGTGGACCAAATCTCCGACGTCACGGGAACCATTATACGTTGTATGTACATGAATGAGCTTATAGAGTCATCATACTGAGCTTTTGTTTATCGTTTGTGCGTTTATAGCGCGTTCAAGCATCAACAGGATGTGCATAAGCGAGAAAAGTCAACGTGTCATCCGTGATAATTTCTCTGTTTATGGAACATCTATGGAACATCGAACTTCGATATTCAAAACTTTCACTATGACACGCGCCACATAGATTTGTTTATCTCACATGTGAATATTTGTTTATCTCGGCGGTCTGGCAACACCATAAAATGCAAGTCACGTTTTTATTGAAAAATCATCAAAAGAGTTTTCACTAAAAAAACATAGTACAGTCGGTATAATGCAATTCTATTTTATTATTATATAAATACTCGGATATTTAAACACGAGGAACAGGAAGTGCCACGTTATATCATTCGAATTGGAAGTCGAGTATCGGTTTCGTTTTGGCGCCAATGGTGTTGGCCGCCCACGAAAGCGCGGGAGACCGTCCTTATAATGCAGGGTTACTGCTGCTAAGGTCAAGTACATCGCGAGGATTCATAGGAATAGTCACGATGAGATATTTTTTACGCGACATGTAAGATTCATCAACGACAATACATTCCGAGATTTTTCTATTTAAATATCTGAGTAATGCATTCTGAAATTTACGTAGATACTCGATTAGATGTGACTATGGTCGATTATATTATTTTACGTCGTAATTTCCTTAAAAAAACAAAATATTATTCGTCTTCATGATTGTGCCGATTTTACATGAGAGCGATAATGAAATGTCTACACATATTCACAATATTTACTTGCCATAGACAAAATAGGGTGACGAACATATTTTTTTAATAGATGGAACATTGTTTTGAGCGCGCGTAGTAGGTACTTGCCTATCTAATTCAAAGGTTTTTAATGCATTTGGAATTCTGTTTATTTGAATTTAAATAAAGCAGTAAATAGAGAACAGATAGTATTTTGTCCAATCTTTTGTACTGCATTTAAAACATTTCATAAAAAACTATATATAAACATTAAAATGAATGTAAATCGAACTTAATGGGTGAACAAATAGCTCTGATTGATATCTTTTCCATAAAATTAGAACCGCTTTTCTGCTGAATAATTATTATCTGTAGCACGTCGCGCGAGTGGGTTGAGATCTTTTGTTTTAATATATAACAAAAATATCTCAATTTTAAAACCAGGACAAATGCTCACTTAGTATATTTTTTGGAGTCCGCGCGCGGGTAAACACGCGTAAAGTGAGTCCCACTACAACAAACGATTAGCGAAGTCTTAAAATTAAAATTATTAGGCGTATTATTAATTTGGATTCGCGTTATTTTTTCGAAAACAATATTTACGCACCAGTAAAAACTGTGCTCACTGCTTATAAAGTTGAACATTTTTATGTTGGCGTATTATTGTACATTTCACAACGCTTTTACTGACCTGGAAGGATATTCTCACATTTCATAATATTAAAACTACAATTACAAATGTTAATAATTTTGAACTAGCTCATTTATATGAAACTTTAATCTAATCGCCTAAAAAAACAAACAAAACCACATTTTCACCATATTCTTGTTTGAATCGACAATTTTTAAGTGTTAATCGTTCAATTATCAGCCTTCTTATTGTACATATTGCCTTAGGTATATTCTAGCACCTCAACAGTTGATAGGCATATTCTAGCACCTCAACAGTCGATAGGCATATTCTAGCACCTTAACAGTTGATAGGCATATTCTAGCACCTCAACAGTCGATAGGTATATTCTAGCACCTCAACAGTCGATAGGCATATTCTAGCACCTTAACAGTTGATAGGCATATTCTAGCACCTCAACAGTCGATAGGCATATTCTAGCACCTTAACAGTTGATAGGCATATTCTAGCACCTCAACAGTTGATAGGCATATTCTAACACCTCAACAGTTGATAGCCATTCCGCGAGCTACTCACAGTCAAAATGTCAGCCATTTGTCGTCGTAATCCATGCAATAATAATCCATCGATTTTAATTCCGGAAATGCAGAGCGAACTTTGACTAAATGATGAAGTTAAACAGATGAACGCTATTAAGACTGACCCTGGAGTCGCGGTAATATAAACAATTTTCAGTTCTGGACCGCAAAAACCCTGCAAAAATTCTTGAATCGTAATTGTTATCGATGGCTTGTTTATCTATTTACTTATCTTCAACAGATTTCTCAATTTAACTCGGACCTTCACATACTTATTTCGCCAACGTTCGTATATTTTTTCATGAAATAACACATTACTCTTTTAGGGTTATTAAAAATACCCGAAATATAAAGGCCACAGCGTAATGATTCAACAAGAAACTAAAAACAAACGCGTTACATATATCAGACCTCGTATATATCATACCACCCCTGCATAGAATAAGATTTTCTGAGTCACCCGGCCCTATCTCGTATACAGACCATTCTATTTTGTTTTATTTAAACATCTGAATTTTATTTCAACTTCAGGCGGGGTTCTTTTGTTTTGTTTGGAAATATTTCTTCCTCGTCGGTGTCCTCAAAGTATATTCGCGAATTTCCCATAAAATATTGCGCACTTTTTAACGTAGCTTTGTGACATATTTCACTCGGGAAAAATATTCTACAACAAAAATATCTATGTTAAAATTTCACCAGTATTCTATTGACATTAAGAAATTAATAAATCTCGGCTTCTTTACTTTCTATGTACGTCAAAAATATTAAAAATAATTCTTAAATATACAAGGATTTTAATTATAAAAATCTTTAAATATCGCTATATCCAAAAAGTAATGATTTATTTATATCCAAGTATAATTTATCTACATTGACACGATAGACGTATGCAAAATTTAACTATGACGCGTGTGAAACCACCTTTATTGTCATTAAATTAGTACACGTGTTGCTTCAAGTTCCTCAATAATATTGTGTTTACACCAAGTGACACATGGTAGAGATTTCTGATTATTGCAGGTTATAATTCGTATCAATACGAGAGTGAATTTAATGCATAGCAAAGTTTTGTTTTTGATGTTGCTGAACATGATTGGAATCTGTAACGTGTCAACAAACCATTAACAAATTAAAGTACGTGTAAGAATGCTTACAAACCAAATTAAACGGTGCTCCACCTGAATGTACTTAATTTCATCTAACATTTATTATTCGAATCATGCTTTCTAATGAAAAAATAATTTAATTTTATGATTTATGGAACATATTTGCGTATCACTTAAAATAAGTGTAGTTATATTTGTACACACAATAAAATTTTTTTTTTTATTTATTTGACATTTTTACAATTTTTTATAACATGAATTAAGTATTTTACATTTTTAAAATTACATGGCTTTTCTTTCGCTTACCTCTCCAAAAAAGAGACCAGCTCTTGTTCTTGGAGAGGGAGTTACACTACAATAATTTTATATAATACCTTACATATTCTATTCATTGTCCATTTGTGTGCTTCTGAAGTATTCTGTAATATTGTTTATTTTTCAATTATGTGTTTTTTGAAGTGTTCATTTAGTTTCTTTTTAAACTCTTTTATATCCTTTATTTCTTTAATTTGTGTAGGGAGGTTATTGAAATTTTTTATCCTTAAATGTATAAAATTTTGCTGATAGTATTTGGTGTTACATTTAGGGATTTTAAAGTTATTTTTAAACCTTAATGATGTGCTTGTTTCAAATTTTACAGTGTTATTTTCTTTAATTAATTGATTAATTGAGATTTTTTGCAAATGTTTTCGATTTTGGGAACTATATACATAAATATGTTTGTATGGTGTGATAAAATACTAATTTAAACTTTTTTACTCATTTTATTAAATGGTTATTTCTACGTATAATTTTGTAAATTTATTTAAATATTTTTTGTTAAGTTATTGTAAAATTCAAATAAGAAAACTTACCGGTATTTGATCTGTATTCTCCGATGAACCGTCTTGTTAAATATCTGACGGTTAGCGCTGAAATAATCAGAAAACATTTTATTATTTCCATCGAGAATACACATATCTTTAAATATAAATATTAAATAAGTATTGTATTATATTTTTCAAATAAAAACATACTAAAAAATATTATGATCTTAAAAGTCTCGTAGTTTTTTAACGAGAGTCTAATTATGCGAAAACTGAAATAAGTGGGTGCTTATATTTGAATTTCATAATAATTACCCACATAAAGATTTCTAACAGCCTTGAATGAACAAGTAGGTTTATTACTTTTTTATGCAGACGTCAGTATTAAAACAGACCGGATTTAAGCTCACAAAGTTGATCTGAATAAAAGTTTTTCGGATGTTCATATTACAAATAAAGTAGATATTTCGCAATTGTCGTGATTCGTGATGTAGCCTTAAAATAAAGTAATTTTGTTCGAATGAATATTCCAAATATTCATTAGAATAATTTGATGACAGGATTGTGTATATCTATTACGAGGATATATAATAAAATGTAAAAGTTTCAAAATAAACATATTTTAGTCAGACTTCACGTTTTGTTACAGCAGAAGTGCGATGAGTATATGAATTGAGCACTAGGTTAATGCGTGATCTGATAAATTGTAGATCTAATATAAGCACTACTATTTTATCTCTCTTTTCCTCTTGACAGATAAGGTGTTATAAATGCGTGGAAAATTACCTGATTTTCCAACGTTAATGTTCCCCAGAACCGCTATCCGCACCCTGGGCACGTTGGCATTCTTTTCTTCAGTCTTCATCATCTGAAAGGAAAAAAATGCCATAAAATATCTATTGTCTTTGGTCAGCATGGGTAGAGTTATCTATGGCAATTTTATTTACACACGCAGAGAAATATTTAAGATTGTGTAACTAGATCATAATGATCAATGTACAGCATGTAATAATAACATATTTAGTTCTAAGGAGTATAATTATATGTTTAGAAACAAATATGTCATATTACATCTTTTGTGTAACCTCAAACAAAACGGTAATTAATATTTCCATGTGCGATTGTTTCTATATGATCATAAAAAAGCTCTCGTTATCGCTGACTTAACTGTGTAACTTAAAACGAACAAATCATTTAAAACTTAACTAAGCGTCTTGTAATAATGTAACCTATACATCTATTTAATTATATTAAATGTATTATGAACAAAAGCATATTACTTGTATATAAATGCATGCAAAATGAAGAGAAGATAATAATATGAGCGTGATAAAAATAATCAGGAGCTAGGTATATTGTATATTTGCATTCTGATGATTCCTATTTGTGACGACAACATTGTTTTACATATAAATATATTTAAATAGCTTATATTCTATATTATAACTTTATAAATACATGTCTTCAGGAGCATTGTTACCGCTTTATTCATATATTCATGTCCCATATATTCAAATTATTTGCAGCGAACTAGTTTCAGTGTTCGTTTTGTGATCTAGTTTAACTTTTATAATATCATTCAGGTGGTAGAAGATTATTCATATGTTATATTTGCATACAATAATAAATGGACATAATAATAATGTTTGTTCATGCATACAATTTTCGCACGTGAAGCGTTCAAAAACATGCTTTAATTTATCTAGTTTAGTGCTATCTAGACACATCCGACACAATTGTTATACTGCACAAGCCGCTCTGTTTTTGCGTGCACCATCTTAATAATATTTTTCCGTATAAATCATCACGCCGTATGTGTTAATTTCGCCATCCAAGATGATACGATAAATGTTTTGTTGCCATTTTGTTTTTTCTTGTCGTGTTTCTAAATTCCGCGGGTGAAGGTCGGTCAAGCAGATTTAAGTGCAGTCGGCGTTACCATAAAAGCTTCAATGCGCAAATAACACGTGCCGTGGCGCCATCGTCGGGTGGCTTTTTGATACATTCTACAGATGGCGTGTCGTTCCATTTGCTTTCATTTAAAATAAACGAAGACACGAGAATTATTTTATTTCGCAACAGAAATTAAGAAAAATGATTGGATATTTTTCTAAAATATATAAAGCCGTGTAAAGTGATGCAGACGATTAATAAATATAGTTTTTTTATATTACTTATTGGATAGATTTTAATAAAAATATCAGCTTTTGCAGAAAGTTTCATGATGCAAATTTACAGAAAATTTCAGCGTACTTTATTCGCAACTCTATTAATATTGGCCATAAAGAAAATTAAAAAAAAAAAAACGTAAGGAACCATGAAACGGGAAAATTTTTACAAACAGTTAAAATCGATTTATCTGACATCGGAAAAGTATTTTTTTTATTGTTCATGATCGATAAGTGAATGTTTTTTTAACATTAATGTATTATTTATGAAGAATTGGAGTTAAATTTTTGAAACATGATCTAATATTATATATATAATATAAAACTGAAACAGTAAGCGTACGCACCCGACGCTTGTAATATGCAAGAGTAGGTACTGAAATGGAAAGTTATTCCATGGATTTATCGCATTCCACGCGATGAGCTGTCTGAAGAATGGAGTGTTTTTGTTTGGTAGCGGTTTTAAATATGGAACCTGGAATGCCATAAATCGTATCTGGGATAATATGGGTGAATCTGTTTTGGCGTCGGCAGTTCTCGCCCGGTGACAGAAAACCATCCTCAACTGCAGCCCATTCTGTAATATTTTCAAACACTCGGATTATCGTGTCATTGGCTTCGTGGAACATGAACATGAACATTCTGACATTGGTTCTGGAAGATTTTTTCAAAAAAATTGATGTATTATATTACACGCTTATGACATGTTAGATAATGTAAGGATAAGGCTTATTATTTATGCCAGCGGCCAGCGGTAGATTTTTGGTGTACGGTATTAAAATTTTCTCGAAGTATTTAACAATATGCAATATTCTTCCATAAATGTACTTTAAAAATCATTATTTCATTATTACCGATGAAGAGTTATTAATATGCCCGAATAAGTCAAGAGAACTAACATAACAGCTGTCAAACGAAGGAAAGCTGCATACTTCGGAATGAGATGTGTAAGTGTGTATACAATAGAGACGTAACGTGCGTCAGAGTGCGTTTACAAAAGCGCAGCTATGGCGCGCTGTTGAATTAAATTAATTATTTCAAATCAATATTCAACGTGTTAAAATTGGAACAGTGTTTGGATAGGTAATTAATTACACCATCGATCATGGCGAGTGAGACGGAAATATCTAATTCTAAATACAGTCGGTAATGAGAAATTAATTATTTTCGATCATAAAGGAATTTACGTGGGAGGATATTCGCTCGGATCACATCTGAAGTACATCTTCCGAAGTAGCCAGTATGCCGAATGGGAGGGTTTTAATTACGCTAAGTGTCCACTTGAACACTTGAACTATTCTTCTAGCAATATGCGTGGGATAAATTTGAATTTTAAAGTAAGTAATTATGAATGGAACGTTAATATTCTCAGAAAAGATTGTGAGCATTTTCGCATAATTTGCCGAATTAAACATCTCTTAGAATCGTTTCAGGAAAATGTGAAATGCGAATTTTTTTTTATAGTTTTTCGAAATGTTTGGAGATGAATGGAATAAAAATGTTCTTAGGTTTACACAGCTATTTAAATTCTTGTGTGTACAGTTTTCTGTGCTAATCACTGTGTATATCTAACCTTTCCAGCCAACGTTTCGGATCCCATTGCAGGGGATTTATGATATTATTATGTTTGCAACTAAACTAGCGTTTCAAACCCGTCTTAGGATGGACCCTAAAAGTACACGGAACATAGGTCTCTTAATAAAAAAATGCAACAAAATTGAATACATAGTTAAATCTTTGTAAATATTAGAAATAATTTTACATTTACTGGCAAAATTGAAATTTAAATAATTACCTACTTACAAAACAGCAGCATTACAGCTATCTATTTTTAAAATATCTAACAATAAAAATGGAATGTTTGTTTTATATTCTAAAAATATCAAAATGTCCAATTAATTTGTGATTCGTAGAAAATTGACATTTTAATCCAATGTAATATATAAATTTACTTCAAATTAAAGTTTTGACATTTCATGTATGAATATTCCAGTCTATTGCAAGTAAGATCAAAATAATAATTATAATAATTTTAATATATATTATCAAATAATCGTAATAATTATAAAATCATGACAAGACACCACCTGTGTAATAAAGTTCTAAACACTATGTTATTACTCTGTGCCGAGGAACATAATTCTATTATGGTGATGAATGTTCTACTTGAAATTATAGCAGCTATCAGTGCGAATGTTTCAGAAGCAAATTTGTTTAGCAAATGCATACGTGGGTGTCTTGGGATTGCTTCACATAAAGCCGTTAGCAAATTGTTAAACAAAATGGCTTCTTTTAGTGATTGACATATGGCAAAAGTTAGGTGATTATATGTATACTGTACATATTTGCGACTGTAGACGCGATATTTGCAAATTGTAACAGAAAGTATTTATATATAGCTGGTGAGTCAATAAACAAATGTAATTTAATTTTCTTTAATGACCTTGTGTGAATGCTGTATAAATTGTTATACAACTAAGTCAAAAATACGTTTTCAGAGCGGCTCAAAATACGAAAATTAAGTTATTTACGGATTATATCAATCGTCAACATATTTTTTCAGTAGAATTTTGTTATTTTTAAACTAACGTATTATTGTTTATCTAATTTGAGCGGCAAGTCTATTCACTGAAGTCAAAACATTTAGAAATCAAAATAGCAACCGTTATTTACATTCCTTCGTTATTAATGCTTTTATTTTAATATTCCCGGAAATAAAAAATACATTTTTTCTAATACGTCAGTCAGTGAAAGTTCCTCATCGGTATTATTTTAATTATGCGGACGTCACTTGCGAGCATGCGCATCGACCCGATTGCGGCCATAGGCTCTTATTACCTGGTTTTATGAACTTACCGTTGAAGCTTGAAATTCTTTATTTTTTCGTAATGTGTACTCAACCTCACATAATATTTACCTATATACTTCTGGAATTCGTACTCTGAGCCTACTCAGCGGCGTGCAGTCAGTACATATTCGTACTTTGAAATAAGCTGAACTTGATTAGAATTTCTGCGAAATATGTTGAAATAAAATAATAGTAAAAATATATCTCGCAATATTTCTATCATAATTATGATTCATATTCAATTATTATTATATCACTGTTGTAGGTATCTATGATGGTTTTAGGTGACGTTAGCGTCGAATGTCGCTGTCAGATCAAACGTCGTCCTTTTTATATATTTTTTATCTCTTTTTTTAAATAGTTTTTGTCTCTTTCTACCATTCTCAAGCTGTTCTGAGTGTATCTTCTCCAGATCAAAATCTCAACACGTGTACATTGCACCGAGATATATCCCAACCAAATCTCTGAGACCATCTCATCGAGTCTTCTTCCGTGAACACGGGCCTTAAAGAAGAAAATTTTTGAATTGTTTTTAAATAAAGCTTCCATTGAAAAACCGCCTCCTTGGCGCCAGATTAATTCCTCCGCGAATATCATGTCGGCTTATAATGTAATTTTCAGTTTTATTTGCTTTTCGATATCTTGTGTTGTGCGAATTTGTCATCGCCCTGGCATGTGTTGAATATTCCATTCATTTTCTTGGCGTCGTGACGTTCACCCAGTCACGGGCGCTCAAAGCGACGCCTAATCCTAATTTACATCAATTTCAAATAGTTTAAGCGTGAATCGCCCGAGTTACATTTTATTTCATAAAGAGTTTTTAGATGAATCTGTTAACTATTGGATTGAATCTTCTTTACCGGCATCTACATAAGATTCTCTCAGTTTAATAATCAGCTTGTGTCATGTGCATTTCTCGGGCGGTAGTGTCATGAGCCCATGGCGCGTCATCACCAATAGTGTGTAAATTAAAATAATACAACCAAAAAAATATGAAAATCAAATTCCAAAATTAGTAAACTCAAACGAGTTTCACATAGAATGCGCGCGCTTTATGTGGGTACACCATATTTTGACTTGTATTCAATATTCCAAGATGAAAATGAAATCGTATTCACTTATAAAACAATAATGTCGTTCATTTATTTTACTATCGTCTTATGGGTGAATCATAATAATATTGTTTTATTTTAAACGTGTTCGTATACCCGGCGTTGTCAGATAGAAAATTTTAACATTAAGAATAATTGAGAACCATTACAAAATTTAACGAAACTTCCAAAAATTCCATCACAAACCACGTGTTTATAATAATCCCTCTCCCGCACCCTTCGATGCACCGCGAAAAGATACCCCTTTAATGTACCCTTAAAACCTTTTATCTCGCCACGTACACGTATATTCTAATATATCTATTTGTATAAAATGAAATTAAATCATCTGTTAATTTCACACCAAACATTAAAAAAATGTACGCAGATACGACGTTGCAAATGACGTAATAAACATATTTTGCTTGTTATGAAGATTACAAATATACGAACGCTAATCGTATTTTTTATCTCATAGCTAAAAATAAATTAATAACTTATCTGGTAGCATCTTTTCCGCAGTACCTCAATCACTACTTTAATATCATTAATTACTGTCAATAAATCAAATTTATCTTTGCTACGAATGTATTTTATTTCTTTTTGACATTGTTTACATTTCATTTTAACCACGCGGTGTAGAGTTACAAAAATCGATAACTAAATAGATATTTTAATTCCAGCTAATGGTTTTCCGCTCGCTCTGGCCAGTACAAAGGAATTCCGATCATATTGTGGATGTTTCAAGCAACATTAAGACTTCAATTTCTGTGAGCAACGTGTTTATCATCTCTGGCCTCGAAAAACATTCCCGCGGATTTGTTAAGGCCTGTATAAAGAGCATCATCTGTCACTTAGAATATAATATTGGACGTGCAATAACTTTAATGCGTAATTTGTAATCACATACTTGCTGGAGCCATCAGTGCCGGGACGAAAACTCTCGGAATGGCGCAGCCGTCATGTCTGTTTTATGATTTTACAGCAATTTATGAAAACATGTTTAAAAATAATAAAACGCGATGGAGAGAAATTCCATTCGGCTGTGATAAACATAAAATATTATATAATTCGGTGTTCCTATTATAATAAAATAACATAAAACAGAATATATTCTACTATTGTTTGTGATTTGCTTTAATATTTAATCAAGACCAATTATTAAAATTTTGTGAATTAAAATGTTTATAAAAATGGTATATCTTCGTAAATACTAAGGTAAGTATTTAAGGGAGACTTTTGTAAAAATAAAATTGTGGTGTTTATTTTTAAACGTCTCTGGCATTCCAGCAACCGGATGTCTGTTTGACAGTAGCCGCAATTAAGGGACGACCCTTTGAGTCACAGCGTTGTTGATGTGATATTTTTACTAAATTAACTTATTTCCATTGTATCAGTAAAGAGAAAACAATAGTGTAAAAATAAAGCGTGCATATTATAGGAGAAACTTTAGATTAATCTTCACACTTAGTGAGATATCCGGAAAAATGGGAGATCTTACACCTCATGATGCAGGCAAAGATTGGTGGCTAGTCGGGGCCAAGGAACAAGGAGAAAATCATGGCTGAAAAACCTAAGACAATGGTTTGACCAATCTATTGTAGTATTTCCGAGATGCAGTAAACAATGTGATGATAGCCAATATTCGTTGAACAGATAGGGCACAAGAATCTTGTTTCACTGTAGCAGAAAAAGTATGAAAGCAGACGAGCGGTAGTGAGAAATTGTAGAAATTCATGAATACTACGAATCTTCTTCTTTACTTAAAGAAACCGTAAACCCAGTCACAATCTCTGGTGTCCAATCAAAGTATAGACCCTGGAATCCTCCAGGATCCTGTAGCCCTCCATCAAGTGGACATTAATTGACAATGTGTTCCATGATTTGTGTGTCCATACTCAAATAGGAAGGAATCAATTAGTTTCAATTTATATTGAATTTACAAAGCACTTTTGGCTGCTTCTATTCATGCTACACCACCATCTTTTCGGTAGTGAAAAGCCAGCCTATATGTTGAAGAGTGGCTTATAATCGATGATATTCTGGTTGTTTATGCGCCTTGTTACTTCGATTGGCACCACTGAATTTCATGGTTTATAATAATGTACATGTGCGTAAGTGAGTGTTGCCGCCATTTTTTCGGAGGACAAAAAGACGGTAAACGACAGGCGGTTTAATTAAATGTCGCGCTTCAACCAGTCCAAATAAACCAGCAGTTCGCGCTTCTGTCGGTCGAAATCTATCCAGCTAAAAAGGTTAGTGCAGTTCATATATCATATTGTCAATCGGAAACCTGGGAACTAGCTATTTAAGTCAGAGACGTGACATAGGGTAAACAGATGGAGAAATATAAAGTTAAGTACTGCTTGGCTAAGCTGCGCTTTCTCGTCTAAAACTCGGATATAAGTATTATTATAAATATGAACGTAATACAAGAAGAAAGGATTATTTAGGTGCATGGATAAAGCTAAACGTGTCCATCCAGAATAGGGACGTGTAGTAGTTACATTCACTCTACTTCTTACTTCTAATACGATGTATATGCATAGGTCTAATCTTGTCTCCAGCATTCTTGAGATTGATAGATACTCGAATTAGAATCTTGGACAGTGTCACGCAAGAATGACTTCTGAAGAAAGAGTGATAAAAAAGAGGCATTTACATAACCGTGAAACGCAAGGAGTGCGTTCAGTCACGTCTACCTTTCTACCCGGTGCGAATACTCCTTTATATCGACTCCCAGAAGACGGCCCGAGATTAGCTCGGTACAGACAGGTCGGTAGGTACATACCGCAGGAATGCAAATGTCCCGTCTACAAACGGAACAAGAGGGTTCCCTTTTGCTCCAGACCTGGTATGCGGCTGTGAATTGTCAGCGGTCCTGCGAGGAGTGTCACACGCCACCAGGCGGCCGAGAGCGGAGGGAGGGAGAGAGCGACGAGAGAGGGAACTCGCGTCGAAAAACGCGACCCGGAATGCGACGCCAGGGGCAGAGCGTCGCGGCGGCGAATGGCGTCGAGATCCATGATTTATAGTTAACAATATTTATAGATAAAGTAAATCCGGTTTTTATGTATTTTTTATGTCAGAATAAAGCCATTTGATACCGGCAACTGAATGATGCCTGTGTGTACAAGATTACATGCGATATATACAATGTTAGTCATAGATAAAATATTTATTTATTTATTTTAGAAATAAGATTGTATTTACTAGACTATTGCCTGTATCTTAGGAGCTGAAAGAAAATATGTGGTGATAATATAATGTGATAGATGTATTCATTATCATTGTTTGTTTTATAAACTATAAAGTTGAGCTCTATTACGCAAACGAGAATGACATGATTGAAGAAGAAAAAGTATTAGATCGATAATATTAAAGAATATTTATTGCATACTTTTGTTAAGCTAACATTAAAGTATCTTTACAAACACGTATTACATAAAAAATAGATTTAGTAGTCTATTATAACGAATTAAATGTATTAATTAGAAAGGTATACACATAAAATCAATTTTATCAAAAAATATTGTTTTTGCCACCGGGATTCGAACCTGGATCTCTTCCCAATCCGGAGAAAGTGCATTAACCGACTATTTTTAAAATATCACAGACCTATGTTCTGAATAATTACAACTACACAATAAGAATGTGTTCTCTTTAATATTATTATGTAGCTTTAAATAAAAGTATCTGTACTCAAATGTACTTTGATATGATAGGACGAAGTCAATATAAGATACAGTTTGACAAATCATTAAATAAAGTTCTTACCTGTTTTTCAACATTATTAAATTTCACAAAGCGACACGAAAAGCGTAACTCGAGGTTGCCTAACAATTGAGAGACGTTGAGTGTCAACTTTGAAAAAGTTACAATATATTCAAGGGCTCCAGTGTGACGAACGACCAAAGTCATCATAGAAGATTACTTTCTTCGCGGTGGGCTTTCTGATGAAGGTTGCGCGACTTTCCTATTCGTGTGTCGCAAAAGATTTCTAAACAATTTGTTAACACGTAAGTGAAAGAAAGTTTTTTTTTAAGGAGAACGCATAATCATTGTGAAGGTGCAGTTTTTCAGAACATAATGGTCAGTGCATTTCTCAGGATAGAAAAAGTTTCTAGTTCGAATCCCGGTGGTAATAAAATATATTTCCGATAAATTAATTTTATCTGTATATCTTTCTAATTGATACATTTAATTTGTATGAAAGAAGGTATATTACGATCTCGGCATTTGATTGAGTAATAAATACATTTATTTCTAACAGACCAGCAGGAATTTTCATATTTGGATGTATCAATTATTTGTATATCAAAAATAAAGTTAACAAACTATGTATAATTTAGATAAGACTTACGTGAGAGTTTTAAAATAAATACATAAGATATTATACATGAATTAAATTATTTTATCAGATTTAATCTTCACAAATTATCAAATACATATTTATGAGGACAGTAGTTTGTAGATTATACAATCGGTAGCAGTGAAAAAAAATTGACAAGAAAGCCTGGTGTGAACCTCTCTCGGTTTTTCTTTGATCTTGGAACGGTGTGGTGAACCTTGTACTGGTTACCGTCTGTCTCACACACTTTTACGTTTTCATTTTCACGACCAGTAATACAAATTATGTCCTTGCTAAGATGAACTCACCGTGAAAATTTTTCTTAAATAATTTAAGTATAATTGATATAAATATATAAAATTATTAAATACTACTAATATTTAAAATATTACGATATCTATTTCTCGTTGAAGGCATGTTTGCCCGGCAACGTCTTTACTCGGAGGTAACTCAATTATCTAGTTAAGGGGGGTTACAATTACTGAGAGAGAATTGCTAACGTTATGGAAATATTTAAAATGTTTTTTTGAGTTTTAAAAATCATATAATAAATATCAGAGATACATTCATTCATTCATTGTGTATCTGTATTTCCATTTAATTTCCACAACTAATAAAAAAAAATGTACAAATTACACATTTAAAAAAGCATATTAGCAAGTGTGTAGTATAGAAATATATTAATTTAATTATTTAATAATTATTATAATAGTTTGTTACATCACTGATTTAATTAGAGGTTTAAAAAACCACGTCTACCAAATGTAATAAATAAAATTAAGAAATCATGTTGATCTTCGGCCAAGTGTCTCAATCAAACAGTGCATTGATCGCTCTATCAAAGATGAAAATATAATATAAACACAACAGCTAGATGTGAAATGACACGGTAATGTAGGTGTATCAACAAATAATGGTGATCCTGAAAATGTAAATATTAGATAAGAGTACTACAGCGAGTCAAATCGGTCTTGTAGAAAAACATGACCGCGTATTTATGAGAGTGATTAAAGCAAACATTGTTCATAAACTCACCAATTGATATAGTTCCAGTAAATTGCAGAAAGGATTTAAATATAACCAAACTAATCTTCAATCGCTCATCACTATTTCCCAACGGGCACAAACGTCAATGTTCACTTGTCAGTTCGATAGTTTAACTTGAAAACATAATTTTACGCACGTCGACACTCGTCACACGGTCGGGCGAATGTACTCGCGAGGATCGGCGAGCTGATGTCGCGGCTGGACGGCTCGTGTTGTCGCTCGGACGATGCAGGGTGGCGAGGTGGCCGCTGAGTGGCTGCTGAGACGTGGCGCCGGCTCGCGCTGAAAGCTCGCACTGGCCGTGTGTCGGCGGATTCGGGCATATTTATAAAGATGTCGGGTCGCGGCGGCGGCGCGCGCGCCTGCGCGACGCCGGCGCCGCCGCCGCGGCCCGCTCGCGGTGCGGACTGAGCTCGACGAATTGTCTGGCCCCAAATGCCAATTGACATATCCTCTTTGCTCGCTACTTGTATATTGAGACAACATACTTACTGAGAGTTTAACAAGAGTTTTAATTATTTTCTATATGTATATATATTCTTAAGGAAACACATTTTTGTTGTGAAGACGCATTTTCAAAACATACTTCTGTGGTATTTAATACAAATTAAATGAATCAACTAGAAAGATATACAGAAAAAATCTATGCATTGAAACAATATTTAGTTGCTTCTGGGATTTTTATTATATTCTTTCATAAGAAAGATTTTTTGTCCGTATATCTTTTTAGTTGATTAATTTAATTTGTATTAATATATTATTATGTTTTGTATCGTGTAACGATACCTCGGGACTTGATACATTTACTTATGTATTACCATGGATAAACATATTAAATACAAACAAAACACTTGTTGCTAGGCCAGCCACTTCAGAGGAAATCACTCATTTCATGGCCAACACTCGCAGCTGTGCGGCCACAGTCGGTATTCCAGTCAAATATATTTTTCAATGTTAATATTATAATTTATTTAAAAAAAATTGTGTCTTAAACGCTCAAGGTGAAAATAAAATTCGGTAAGATCTGAATCCCTTAATGGAAACTCGGGTGATAGGCGAAGGAAGACGTAAAGAAGGATGCAGCGGAGCTGCTACAGATTCCGAACTGGAAGATAGATGCCGTGAACTGGAGCATGTGGAGACGAAAGATTCAAGAGCCGTAGCATGATATGGGCTGCAGGGCCGAGATATGAAACCGCGCTCCCAGAATCTGAGCCTTAGCTTTCTTACCCACTCTGTCACGACCGGTTTTCGGAGATCTAGCTTTATTACCTTTACATAAATGCTCTGGTTGAAATTCTAATAAGTGATATACAACCGTCTACGAATTTAGTACAACTCACACAAAATACTGTTCGGGTTGGCGCGTTATTGTATCGCATCTACAATGTTTGCCAAAGACCGTGTGCATGGATTCGTTCCGATTCTAAGACATCGAGTTGCTGGTTTAAAGCTGCGCTCATGGAAGGCTGGTTCCCTGACCAGAGAATGGCATCGACTGCAGAGTAGCTACATATACAATAATAACCGTGACTGAAATTTATATTTAGTTCATATATATGTGTGAACTTCTTCATTATTTTTTCTTTTCTTTTTGACATAAATATTATTTTGTTACTTGAATGTATTATATTGCATGTATTATTTTTATGGCAAATCGGGTCTTGCACTAACAACCCAAGCACGTCGGAATAAATACATAATAATAATTATTATAAATGTGAACGTTGCTTACGTTTTAACACAATATATGCAGTATGTAAATATCATATATTATATAAATACCATACATGTGTGTGTTTAATATTTAGATATTGGGGCAGGTTGTTCGGAGTACGAATTCACTTGAAAGGATTCATGCATCAGTGCTTGTGCAGTGCGAGGAATGCCGTAGATTGATTAGGTTAGGTTAGTAATGTGTTGTTTTGGAAGTGAGCATTGTGTGTATTTCGATAACCAGAGGACAGAGTGAGACATATTTACATATTTAAACAATATTTATAAGCGCTGCAAGACTTCAGCCAAACATGATGTGAGTCTTGTCTACCTGCAGTATTTGTAGCCATTTCCTTCTATCTGTGGCACCCCTTATCCAGTTTACCACCCCCAAAGTACGAAAGTCTACTACCACACTATCAATTAAAGTCAGCCTACCACCTCCTGCACCCTTGCAGATCACTGAACAAAACCTTTTTTTTAAATGTTCTTAGAATTCTAAGCAATACAAGTACCCTATAACAGATAGTATTTCTATCGAAATCTATCAAAAATACAGACATTATCAACAAAATAATTAGTTGCTACCGGAATACAAACCTGGACCTCTTTTTATTCGGGGAAAGCGCGTTACCATTTTCGCTATAGCAATCGAATACGTTTTTCGACAAATTTTGAGCTTACATTCTGTAATCTTACCAATTGATACATCTATTTTTAAAAGAAATCAATGTTATATTGCGATGAATTCCAAATACCTTTGAGTAGTACAACACACTAGAAGACGCCAGAATCAATAGATTAATTTAATTTGTATTAAAAATACCACTGAACTATGTGTTTTAAAAAAATTATTTAACTATTTTTATAGAAAAATTAAGGATATAATAATTAGATATCTCGATATTTTTCGCAAAACAAAGCTGGGCTGGGGTGCATTCGGACACCTGGACACAGTTACCAAAAAAATTTTTTCCGCAGTTTAAAACTAAAAGTGTTCAACCATTGCACACTTCCGTGAATTCTCAATAAAAGAGAGGTAAACAATCAGCGGAATAAAAAAAGACATGAAAATTGTAGATAGCTTGTAAATATTTTTTGTGGGAAATAAATAGTATAAGTAAACAGATCTCAACAATATAGTCATCAAAGGGAAACTAAAATTCCCATTCAAAAATAAACAACATTATAAAACTTCGTAATAATAGTTTTTCAATCTCCGGTGTATTTTAAACCGTTTAAATAGAGTTTTGATTCTAGGTAACCGGCTTTTTAAAAAGTTTTTTTGATTAAAAACGTTTTTACGTTTACTTTTTTAAGAAAAAATTGTTTACCGGCACCTACATAGATTCTAAAAACACCTAGTTCATGGGCACGAATAAGGGTCACGTAAGTTACTTCGTCATCTACAGTCTAAACATAAATTTTTGATTCTGAAAAACCAAATATTAAAAATCAAACGTCATTCTTTTGATTTAGTCCAACTGAACAAAATTAATGCGAAAAATTTAAAGTCTAGAGGAAAACTTGTGGCATCGAAAGTCTTTAATTAATTTGAAATAAAAAGTAGGAAGTCGTCAAAGAACAGTTTGAGTCACACACACACAAACACTCACACACACACATCGTTTTAATATTATTGGAATGTCACGACGCGAAGTGGAGGAACTAATAACAGTGTGTGAAAAATATAAACAAAAATTTAACTGAATTGTATAATATTTAAGATCTCATTTAAATACAATAGTTAATTATACATCCGGGGTTGCACGTGAATCAACCCATATCTCTGTACGCCACCACACCCCCCCACCGTCCCTTGTCACTACAACTCAACCATCCCGCTCCCCACACTTCTGCACCGTTGCAAATCACAGTCACATAACGATTTACCATCGTTTAAATTAATAATTCATAAAACGTACTTACATCAAAAATTAAAAGTCATGTGTGGTTTTCAAGATCCTGTAAATTGCTTGCGATAGTGGATTTTGCTTGTATAGTGTATTCTAGTTGGCTTGTATTAAAGCAGATAGATATAGAATATATATTTTTTAACTTAGCTTGCGCGACTGTACATAGGATATTTTTTTAAAGAGGTAAAAATAAAATCCTTCAATGCTATCAGACTCGGAGAAAAACTAATGAAAAAGTTATTCTAAAAATGTCCAAATTATGAATTGGATAGAGACATGCATCCTACATTGCATCTAGATTGTATAACCAACTGTCAAAATCAATTCAATTAACAGCATATATAAAAATACATATATATATATTTTTAAAATATTTTTTATTTTTTAAAAAATAGAGATGCGTACACGGAATACATGTCACATCAATATTCTTACTATTTTCAAACTAAGCTAAATGCTTGTGTTATAAAAATAGGACTAACTTGCTGGTGTCCTGGAACGAGGCGCGAACCCCCGACCACTAGATCACTAGGCCAACGTCTTGACCACTACACCAACAAGCAATTTTGTAACTAGTAATTATGTAACTTAGGAAATCTAATCTGATCAATTTCTCAACATTTTTTATAAAATATTATTTTGGTATTAAATTTTACACTGCATTATTATAGATCTTGCTTGATCTTGTTTTAATACAAATATCGATAGCTATCCTCATAATTTAAGATCTTTCTTATTTGGGGGTGCAAATTGTTGTTGAATGTGTATATACATATTTAACTTACATATTATATTTGTATACAAAACAACTATTGCTGTTGTTCTAAATAAATGATTATTAAATTTAATCGCTTTTATTTACCTGTATATTATTATAACTATGAATAGTAAACGCTTACATATTTACTACTAGTGAATCATAGTTCAAAAAGCAACACATCGTAATATTTTACTCAACTTCAGCACAAATTCTCCGAATCTATCGAGAGAAAATCTGCTTTATGTCTGTCGAGATTACCTTTACACGTTGCCATGTGCAGTGAGTGGCCAATTTGGCCTTATTGCGAGACGATCGCGTGCTCGGAGCGTCGCGGCGCCGTTGTTCCCATTCTGACGGCAGGCGCCGGCCGGATCGGACGCGCCGGGCGCCCGCGGGAGATAGCTGTCGCCGGTGGGCTCATTTGAGGAATACCAGAAAATGTTTATTGATATAATACACGAATCTGAGTAATCACGGATGTTTACATGGAAGGATTATTTTGTTATGATATGATGAGTTTCCGCATGAGCTGACCTAACCTATCATGTAGATGAATAATAATATTATTTTCTCAGCCGCTGAATAATAAACGAGGCAACGATGAATATTACATTTTTTAATGTAAACAATTTTATCTAACAGTTTTGTATTTCGCCAACATTTTAAAAATATATATTTTTGTTTACCGTCCCTCTAACTGTCTAATTAACTGACTCATATCACATCGTTTCTTCGCGGAGATACACTATCAATTAATTTATTAACATTATATTTACAACCTTATGGGTTTTTTAAAATTATTGATATAAACGTGTGAAGCTCGTACAAAATAATACAACACTGTAAGTATAATTCGGTAGAACTACACACCCAAATATAAAGAAAAAAAATAGATTTTAAAAATTGTAATTTTTTTTGTACAAATACATTATATTTAATTGAATAAAATTGAATATGTATATAAAAGGACAATATATTAGAAGCATATAAGAAGAAAAAAAAAGATTAACAAATGGACAAAAAAATGTTGGTTAAGTACAGAGCGGCTTGAATGCCTTAATCAATTATACATTTGTATCAATACAGTATCAAAAACATAACTTTTATATTTAAGCATTGATCATCGGAATATATCGACAAGACAAATTATTTCCAAGCCTGTGAAGTCTCTGTGTAAATGCGTTACTATAAAAAAATATATTGACCTTGTACTGCGCGCTGGAACATGGTACACAATCAGTTCAGTCAATATCTGATTATAACGAAATAATACGTACTCGTAATTATTCATACATTAATGTTTTTAAATTTAAATATATTTATATGTGCATTTTCACATTTCTCGTGTTGTTAATTCAAATTAATATCCTCTAATTGATAATTAATAACAATAATTCTCTCGACTGCGGGAAACAGAAAGGTGAAATAGACAAAAGAATCGAGACTGCTGTAGATCGATGTATTTATTACTCATGGCTATTTATAGCCGGCCACTGACGAATTTGTTGCAAGTATAATTTTTATTGTTAAAAAAGTACATAGCTTTGTTTAATGTTTAATTATTTCATGGATGGGCAATGAAATCATATTATTCACATCTTAATAAAAATAATGACTCTGTCGATGCCCTTCATCAGCTGCAACTAGTAGGTGAAGTTATTGGTTATATTGATTAAAAGTGAACAATATATTTTATTAGGTATAAAATATAATGGATGACCATGTACGACATAAAGCAACAAAACATCGCGCTCGGTGTACACAACCGATACCATGCGTTAACAGATGTCAAGTGCGTTGTTGCAATACTGTCTAGCGTGAAGCAGTCATATAACTTTGTCTCTTTCTCGCTTAGATAGCGCTCACGCACACATTGACGTGTATCGATATACGACACATTCTTGAAGTGCCATGACTAAAAAATCGCACTGTAGTGAGGTTTTATATTATATTTCCTCGACAGTGCGATGACAAAGGTATCTCAGGGGAATAGTAGAAGTGATATTAATGCGCCGAGTGAGAAGTACCGCAATAAGGAACATCCTCGGTTTAGAGCCTCTACTTTAATATATTGTAGAACGATCTCAATTGAGTGTCTTTAAGACGCCTCGCAAATACCAGAAGAACGAGAACCATGACGTACCTTTTTAGCAACTCTAGAGGTAAAGCCGGCATTTATTTACAAAGACACATTGAGCCTTTGATAGGCCATTATGTCATCAAGTACTGAAATAGCGTAGGAGAAAATGGAATATCTGCCGGCAGTGGTGGTCGAGCTAGGAGTCGACCTCTTTGTATTTTATTCTTGGCCCGCCTCTCTGCTTTCCGGCCATCCTAGATTGTGCCCGTTGATCTGGAACATAATTTCTATTCGTTATATATAATGACCGATGTGCACTAATTGATTGCTGATTTATTTTGTATTTCTTCATATAGCACATACTGTAGTAATGTGCTAAATAATAAAGAAATTTCTTGCCAGAGAACAGTGAGGAGTTTATCTTGTTTGGTAGCCGTATATCGTCGTCTTGTTGCCTTGCAAAATGCATTAGCTCATAGAAAGGTCCTGTTTAAGTGGTGGGTCACCCATCATAGCTCGGACTTTAAGCATCATAGTTGAGACTTTAAAGAGAGATAAAAATAATTCATTCATTCTGCTTCATAGTTAAATGGTGATGATAATGATGACGAATGATCAATTTAATATCATGAGGAGTTTTGGTCACAAACTACATCAATCTACTGATTGATACTAAAACTATTAGGATACGTGATCTATTGTATGTCGGTAGATTTCCTGAAAACTCCATTCAATCAACTAATTTACTTTTGAGGAATCGATATAGGTCGTAATACGCTGTACGCTCAAATAACGTGTCATCGCTCGGGGAGGGATGTGTTCAGCGCCTTCTGTAACTGAAAAGAAATCCACTGTTATTAAATATTAAATAATAGATGTCTCATAGAGACGAAGCTATTTTTTATTATACTTAATGGAAACTACAAGGCTTACGATCTGTCTTCGGATGGCTTAATATAACGTTCACCATTCTCACCAGTTAATCAATCTCCATATCTAACAAATTTTTTAAAGTTGTATATATGTTAATATGTGGAAACACTTCGAGATCCACTACACTATCGCCATCTATAGATTAAATTTGATAATTCATTTCCCTGAAACAGCATATATGTCACAATGAGAATCAATTTATTTTTAAAAATTATTTAAAGCAACATTCTTTACCTGTAAAATGTTTTTAACACATTATACTAGAATACGCCAGTAAAATCAATATTTTTTTAATTTTATTTATTTTCTTATTTTCATTAAATATAATAAAAAAATAGCTTCGTCTCTATGAGATGTCTATTATTTGTTTAATAACAGTGCTTTTGAAGGTGAAAATCCAGTAATTGTGTATTCTCGGACATATTCAAATATTGCTGAAAAGTAATCTATTTTGTACCGAAACACGTAGTGTTCTAAGAAATTATTAGAGAAAATGTCAGAAATAATATTTGTACGTTTTGATGTTTGTAGGTACGTTAGTTATAAACATGAAGGTATCCAAATTGGACGCGTTGATAAAAAATAAAGCAAGTAAAAACATATGAAATAAACCCAAAGTGGGAATTCTTGCAAACACATTGTTTTCAGAATGTAAAGGGAAATTTTCACATTTTTATGGCCTCTTTGTGTTGAGTGTTACATTAAATAACGTGTAAATAAGTATTTTGGCAACAAAATAAATAACCGATTCTTCACTTTTAATAATATGAAGTGTGCTGTTAACAATTGGGAATATGGTAGTATTTTAAATATTAAGTGTATATAAATTTATTTAGTTACAATAACAAAAAAACGTTAAAGTATGTGTTGATTATTCTAAATTAAAATGTGTAAGACGACATTGTAGACATATTATTATACAGATTTAAAAAAATATCCTGGTTTTGATTTGTGAAAATATGTTATAATAAGTGTAACACAATATTTCTGGAGGTACCTATATATTAAAACAGTTTTTAAAAGTCATACTTGTGGAATTATTTCGATAAATGTAATATTTTATATTCATTCCAAGTTATGTATTGAATACAAAAAATAAAGGGCCATTGAACTTTGGGCGGCCAGACTGTTCCTTGTTGGAATTTTTAGAACCTGAAGCAAAGATTTATAACAATATTGATTTAATTTCGAAAATATTTATTCAAATCTCATACATATTTTTCGTAATGGTGCAGAATTTTAACATTTTTTTATAACATTTCCTAACTGTAATTCCACACATAAAATTTTGTGGGCTAGTTCTGTTACATTCTGTATAATATAATGATAAAATGATAGTTAATAATTTACAAAAACCTTTACTTTTACAGTTACAAGTACAATATTTGAATATGTCCAAGAATACACAATTACTGGATTTTTACCTACAAAGGCACTATTATTAACCCACGCTTCTACATATTTTACAATAAATATAATAAAAAAATACATTTGTCTTTATGAGATATATGATATTTGTTTAATAACGGTGCCTTTGTAGGTAAAAATCCAGTAATTGTGTGTTCTTAGACATATTCAAATATTGCTAATGTAATATACTGGCCAAAATAAGAAAATATATAAAAAAATTAAAAATACTGTTTTTCAGGCGTATTCTAGTATAAAATGTTAATAAACATTTTACAGATAAAGAATATTGCTTTAAAATAATTTTTTAGAAATCAGATTCTCATAGTGATGACGTATATGGTGTTTAAAAAAAAGGGAAAAATGAATTAACTAATTTGGTCCATAGATGACGTTGGTGTAGTGGTACTCGAAGCAAGTCCACATACTAACATATATACAACTTTCAAAAATTCGATAAATGTGGAGATTAAGGGGTGAGAACTGATGAACTTTTTATATATATATATATATATAACGAAGCCGAAAGACAGGCGAAGACAGGTCGTAAGCCCTGTAATTATCCCATACTTCCATATGTTTTCCATTAAATATAATTTAAAAAAATAGCTTTGTCTCTATGAGATATCTGATATTTATTTAACAACATTCTGTGTTTAATGCTAAATTACTAGTGAGACATGATTTGTTTTAATTATCAAGAAACTAGAAGTGTTCTGAAAAATCGTAACCACAAATGAAATGTTTTTTTATTATAATTAGTAAATAAAATAAATTTGCGATTTTTTAAACATTACTCCGTGTTTTCGTAGTAAACATAATTCTTGTGAATTGTAGTCCAAGCAGCCTGGTTTCCCCGACGAGGAGTGCGGCGAAAAGTCCCACGTCTTCGAGGAAAATGGTTTCGTTTTCTGAGCCATTTAATTAAACTCTCCCCGCGTCGGAAACTTCTGGGAACCGGGGAAACGGTGGCTCGGAATGAAAACATGACATTTTCCATTTTAAAATGCCATTGGTGCATGACTTTGCGCATTTACATATTTCAATAGTGCAAAGTTTCGTCGGAATTTTACCCCGCCATGAGACTTAATATGAATATTAATAATGATTACAAATTATTATTACTACTTTTAAAATTAGCAATATTAACTTGGTGGTTAAGATTCATATTTTTTATTTATTATCTTAGTTTTATTAACCACAATTGAGTTTAAAAAACATCTACCGGTTTCGGAAAACACTTTTCCTTCTTCAAGATGTCATAACTAACAATAACATAAGTTAGTTATGACATCCTGAAGAAGGAAAAGTGTTTTCCGAAACCGGTAGATGTTTTTTAAACTCAATTATGGTTAATAAAACTAAGATAATAAATAAAAAAATAAAAAATTATTATTACATATCGAAGATTACAAATTATTACTTTTTAATGATTACATATTATTTTCTCTTCTCTAATGCAAACTTCCAGTGTATTTGTTTCATTTAGCCTTTCTGATAGAAGTACATGAAGGTCTTTCGCCTCCACTCTTGTCCCGCGATTTAGAACGTAAACTGCAGATATTGGTGCGTGAAACCAAACTCTTAGCAGCTATAAATATATTCACTACCGATACCAGGTAGCAATACTAACGCGGCCAGCAACCGTTGGGAAGGTCGTCTAACGAACCTCACTCTTTTCACTGCCGGATTTTCAACAACAGCTACAAGTAACGCCTCTGTTAAGGCTTCCCTTTCAAAAATAATTAATATTTTTGCGTTTTTTACGAAAATGTGGGTTTTTATTATTCCTTTGTGTTAGAAGTTATACATTAGATTTAACTTCAATAAAAATTATTACTAAGATAAGACCTTTATACTAACGTAAAATTAATAAACTGAATGTTATTTGCCATAGTTAAGAAAATATAAGCGTTATAAGAAAGTCCGCTACCACTGAATTCATTTTTCACATGCCATAAAGTTGAATATACGACATATTCTTATAATTTTAAATACAAGATTATGAAGACAAATCCGAATAGAGAAATTAACAAAATGTTAAGAATTAATAGAGTTATAAACCATTCAATTTGCAGATCACATTATCAATTTTCGATATTTTTAAAATACGAACAAATTATTTTAAATAATATATTCTATTTACTTACATGGTTCGAGGCTTCAGCTACCATTTAAAATCAAGTTTTATATCAAAAATACTGTAATTTTTTACTAAATAATATTTACGTCGATCACATTAATGTGTATTTTTTATTGGGTTATTTCATTTTATATCGCCGATAAAAAATACACATTAATAGGATCGATCTAATATTCACATGTGTGTATATTGGGGCATCCACCACTCACACATTAAGCAGTTTCATCATTCAAAATAATCCCCTGCATACCTGTAACCTTACGTTATACATGTCCATACAGCATGTCAATATTTCAATCCCCATAATTGGTGACTCCGACATGATAATGTAAGAATGTTCAATTACTCCATAACTAGACTGAAGTCTGTGCTAAAAAAGAAAGGTTCATCCATTATATTTAACAGTGAGATCTTAGTAACTAATCTCAATTAAAATATTTGTTACGAAATAAAATAAGCAGAAATATTAAATGATTTGAATAACACAATGGAATAATCTAATTATACAATAATATAAATAACAAAAATATTCTCGTTTGTGTGATTGGAACACAACACATGAAAAACAGAAAATGAAAATAAAGGAATAAAAAGAGGCCGATGATAATTACAAATTTTATTATTGCTTCTCGAAGATTACAATTAATTGTTATGGTGTATCTTCGATCTCTAGTCTCGAAGATCAGATCTCGTCTCGAAGATCAGCAGTATAGATCACCGTCAGTTGGTCATTATGCTGTGCTTACAAAATATAATATTCAACGAATGACAGTTTTGCTCCGCGTTTAGTTTTTTACAATCCATTATGCGACATTTGAGACGTATCTCAAGACATGTCCCATCCGTGTTGATCCAATATTACATTTATGAAAATAGAGTTTTTGAAAAAAATTAAGGTAAAAAAACTTGGTTTTCCTAAATATTGTTGAGTCGTCGATCTTAGATGTATTTATTGATTATTACACGTGTTTCAACACCATTAATACAAATTAAAGAATTACATATTATTTATATTTAAAAAATATTTTAAAAAAAATCGGAGGTCTATAAATTAATTTGCAATGATTGCAATTATTTTTATATAGGTAAAATTTGCAGAAATTTTGATATTAGAATTAAACAGCATTTGTGATGCCTAAATAACGACAACTATTCAAAATTTTCCAATCACCTTTTGGAAACAATCCATTCTTTTTATATTAACAATGGTTTAAAAATTATACACACAAATACTAGGGGCTTACAGTAAGAAAAATTTGTTAAAAAGTATTAATAGCAAACATAATATTATAAAAAACTAAATCCTCTTTGCAAATAGTCACCTTTTAAATTTGTTTTCATATTAGTTCTTACTTTATAGTTTTGTTTTTAACTATGCTTTTATTTTTTAATTTCAGTATACATTGTTTCCTGAAGAAGATACCATAGGTATCGAAACATGTAGAATAATCAATAAATAGTGGTTTAAACAAAGTACTTTGATTAATTATTTATATAAAATGAGGCCACAAAGTAATATTGAAGAATAAATAAGTATATTCAATATTATGTATGGTATTAAGACTCTGTGACTTTACTAGTATATAAGGGGTGAAATGACGTGTATAAAATGAAGAATAAATCAATAGAATGCACATCGTTTTATTTTTTGACAAAATTTAAAAAAGGCCAGAGACCCAGACATTAAACACATTCTATGCAGGAGTGATCTAGTAAATTACAATGCACTGTAAAATACTTTTTCACATTGTGTTACGTTACTTTAGTTACAGTCGTTCTAATTATATTTATACCCCTAGTGAACCACTTGCAAAGTAGGTTTGAAATTAAAATGTAGGAAATGTATTTTTCTTAGTAATACATTTTATTTAGCTGAAATAGAACGCGACTGAAATCCCACAAGAGGACGCGGTGAGCAAATATTACATTGTGATGATATCACCTGCAAAGCCCGCCGAGTTCCAGGTACTTTGAAGTAATTAAGGTTTTGTAGTTTATTCTTTTCAAACAGCTCTTCTATGACACTAATATTTTTTAATGTTAAATAAAAGGATAATTATATTTAACCTGCTCGGTTTAGTGGTAAGACACTCGCCTAGCGATCACGCGGTAGGGGAATCAGCCTCGTCGACACGATAATACGAGCGCGTTTAGTTTGGACACGTAATATATAACGCACGATACAAAATAATTTAAATGAAATATTTATATTATTATTTAACAATTTCTTTATAAATAACATATTTCAGCTCCCGTGTATAGCATGTTAGGAAATTGTGTTTAAAATAAAACATTTGAAATAGCGCGTTAAAAAAATTCGAAACAATTTATAAGAGATTCGTGGGTGGATACATAAGAACGTTGTTACTGATATTTAGTAAAGTGTATCTGAGATATGTAATGCGGTCGCGGTTGCGCGGAATCGCGAAGAGAAGTGAGGCAGTTGTACATACATGTAGGATATAAAAATAACACTTCTAATGCTTATTGCTCTTCCTGTTCCTTTCTTTTTTTCTTCACTCATTACACTAAGTGAACTCAAAACTCTCACCAGTCGCTGTACACAAGGCATTACGGTACAGCGCTTCAAGGTGTCTTTCTCTCGCGCCGATAGCGAGATTCGAGATACTAGATATGACGAAAATATATCAAAATTTTTTGTGTCTCATCTCAATGGTGACGTATAAATTGCTACTTCACATTTTATATTTATTTTTAATTTTGATTATGTAAAAACATGCTGACACTATGTAATTTTTTTCTTTATGTATTGCACTTCTGATGTAATTTTCTGTTATTTTACAAAAATGCCTGAATAAGGGCGTGTATAATAATAAATAAATAAAAATAAAAATTCTGAAATAAAGCACTTTCGTAAAACGTGCAGTAGTTTTCTTTATTATTTATCCTTTCATCAACTTCAATAATGCCAAGTTTATCACCGATTGCTCATTTTCCTTTTTCGTATTCGTAGACGACATTATGTACCAATCTGCCTTTTATGCCACTAGAAAATTGCACATCAATCTGTCATGAGAAACGGCGTCTCTCGATTTTTGGAATCGTGCTCTTTTCGCTTATGGTGATTCACTAATCGACTGGCCGACGTAGCTGAACGCGGCCCTCAATGCGGTATCGGACCATACGCAAACACGCCAGCCATGAAGATAATATGTACTGGCATATATACGTCATTCGTGCCAGTCAGCGGGCTGCTCGTCACTTCACGTACTGACGTCGTTCACAGCAACAGCGTCCAAATCGACAGTAAGTATTTTTAATCCAAAATATTATTGACGCGGTTAAGATTCAATCCTTTGTTATAAACTACATCAAGTCAAATATGAAGTATTTACGAAAACTCCAAAGGATTCCTTCTATCCCCAAATCGTAATAAGAGTTGTGCATTTCCACTTCAATTCTACTCAACAAAGCAACGTGTTAACAGAATATTCAAATCTTTTTAGAATATATTATAAGGTTAAGTTTGATTTGTTATGATCCAGCAGATAGCTTGTGGCTTTCCTTCATAGTTTACTGTTTTTTCATTATTATATGGCGCAATTAGTAAACACATATTTATAACATTTAATCATTTACTGATATAGGTTAACTTTGATATCTGAGACTCATTTTCATACTGATTCCAGTAGGCAACCAGAGATAAGCTATGGAAGTCATGCATCTCCAAAATGGGCGGAGAAACATCACATGTATGAGTTGAAGTCGCAGAAATCGGAGAGTCAGTGGAATGCTCCGTTAGATACCGCTCTTTCCGGCATCGTTCTTCCCAGTAACCTCCAGCGGGAGACCCACACCGTAATAAATTCTCGGAAAAGTCCGAGATTTCTTTCATTTCTTAATATGTCATAGCTCCGTGAGGTCCGATGACATATTACTTCTAATTCCGCAATCAAGATCTCGCGTGCGTTATTCATAATGCAAATATGACGTGTTATCTTAACGACAAGATATGTAGACTATAGCAGAGGTTCGTGGACGAGGTTGTGGCGTGAGGACTGCGACTGAAGGGTGGCGGTAGAAGGGGGATGACGGAACGGTCGGATGACGCGGTATCCGGGTCGAACAGCTGCAACCGACATTTTTATGTTGCAAATATTTCACGCTATTCAAACGATGAGGGCAATAAATTGTTAAGTAATCATTAATTTTAAATACAAATTAAATGTATTAATTAGAAAGGCATACATATAAAATCAATTTTATCGAAAAATATTGTTGTTTCTACCGGGATTCAAATCTGGATTTTAAAATATCACAGACCTATGTTCTGAATAATTACAACTTCATAATAAGAATGTGTTCTTAATAAATACAAAAAATAGACATTAAATAATAAAATCTAACAATATTTAAATGAAATCACATCACATATTATTATTTTTATTTGTTAACTTGGTTTTATTAACCACTTATTGAGTTTAAATACATCTACCGGTTTCCAAAAATACCATTTTCTTTTTCAGGATGAGGTATTTTTCGAAACCGATAGTTGTATTTAAACTTAGTTTAATAAGTGGTTAATAAAACAAAGTTAACAAATAAAAATAGTGAATTTTAACCACAAAGTTAATTTTGCTAATTTCAAAAGTACATCATTTTTTTTTCTTCTTTTCTTTTTATGTATTTTTTACATTTATTTAAAATAATTTCCCTTCCTGTGATGTTCCTGTGTCGAGGTGAGGTAATTTTTTAAGGAATGTTCAAGGTTTGTTAATATTTTTGACAATACTTGATGACTTATTTTTAATTTTATATTTATATATGAAGCAATAATTAATAAGATCTCCAACCGCATTTCAATCTCAATTGATTAATATAAAAAATTTAAGAGCTTAATTTTTTATATCCAGTCATATGATAATGTGATCCCAGTGATTACATTATACATGTGCGTATTGCTCACGCAAGCGTGACCGATGTACAAACAGCGAGAATCATTTTAATGTTGTGAAAATGTTAGAAGTCGAGTGAAAATATTTTTTTTTGCATTGTATTTGAAGAGAACAGTCGAAACGTTGAGGAATACAAGTCGAGCCGCGTGATTCTTAGAACATATGAATACAGTGACCTTTAACCAAATTCTGGAAAATATTTGGTATACTGTTAACCCGAAATTGGTTCAAAGATATTAGCGGTGTTCTGCGGTCGGCGGTGACGTAACAGTCGGCGCCGGTCGCCTGTGAAAAAGAATGGAACTAGATTACGGGGAAAATTAACCCCTAATAATGGTATGGATGATAATTAAAAACGTAAATAGGCAATAAATAACGGAAAATTTTATTACTTTATTATATTCATACGGTACGATGTAACATTAACAAAAATGTTATAAAAACAATAATATACTTACACACAGATTATTTGTAGAAAATTACATAAATATATTAAAAACATAAACAAATAGTAAACACAAAATACGGTAGGTACTTTTTTATACAAAAACTAAATGCAAATATTATGATTTTTGATGAGTTGTAAATATAAATTATATATTCAAAAATGAATAAAAATAACTCTCAAGGTGTAAAAATATTTAGAAATAATAAATGTACATATTTAGAAAAAGTAATGAAGAAATCTATATATTACAGCGAAAATAAAATACGTATCGAATTAATTTTTATGTAGAATTGATTGATAAGTTCTAAATAAAAAATAATAAAGTTATGGCCTAGAAATGTTAAAACCTTCACCCAACGGTCCGGTGATTAAATGATTAAAATCTATTAATTAGATGTGAAAGTATTGCAATATGTAACGCCTACTGAGTGACGTAATTAATACATAGACTATCACTAATATTATGATTACTATACTGAACATTATATAAAAAATATAATTACATATTTTTTTAACTTTATTTTTTTTTAAATAAATTGTTATAGCCCGTGTCAATGAATGAGACTTTTAAGAGATTTTCAACTCGTGGCAATCTTTGATATTTTGCTCCTTTTTTTAAGACAACTCTCAGCTTTATTACGATGTACACACCGTGTCTCGGAAATTCGTCGTCTTGAGCATCACTTTACATTCATCGTCCGTACGTCAAATTGTCGTTTGTCAGTTGGGTGATTTTTAATTCCCCAACAGCGGTTTAAATGGAATAGATGTTTGTAATATAACACCTTATATTAATATTAATGTTTAATGACTTATTTATAATTTATTAGAATAGATAATTTTTGAGATCTATGGTGATCTTAGGTAACGTTTGTGCACGCGTTGTGGTGTGCACTAATTTGAGTTTTTATCTCTTTTTACCAATCTCAAGCTGATCTCTGAGTTTATGTCAATACGTGTGCACAATGCCGAGAGATATATCTCAACTAAGACTCTGAGACTATCTCATCGTGTTTTCTTCCGTGGACACGAGCCTTAATAACATTTTATTTTGAATATACCAAACATTGATGACCATATAACATGGGGTAGGTGAATAGTTCCTGTCCATGACGTCAGAGAAACTGGTTGATCGATAATTCACCTAACTGGATCGGATGACGCTCGCTTTCCAGATTGGCATCCCTTCAACATCTTCTTCAGACGCATCATACTGAAGGAGAAGATTTGTTCAGTAGGATCACTGCTATTAATCATCTGAAGAACCGCATAACAACTGGACGTGATCGTGAATAGGATCGACGTAAATAATGCGACGTAAATAATTTCTGCATCGTATACTCATCAATTTCGCAAACCGTGTTTCGATATAGTTCAATAAAAAAAACATTTCAATATGCTTTAAATTATCTTCGCTAATGATGAAAACCACACTGAAAATGCCATTCATAAAACACACGCGTATTGGCCTATTATTTCCTTGCGGTTATTTCTACCCAATCCAAATAAAATCCCGACTGCCACCTAGAAATACCAGATTTTTAGTACACAACACGCTTATTAGTCCAGTACTTACATTTGCATCTGTAAAGCGGATTTTTAGAACGTTCTGGACATTTTGGAAAGGACAGTTTTGAGGCGTGTCTTTGATCTGGTTATAGAAAATATATTTTGGTGTAAATACTACAATAATGACCTCTATAACATGTTTAATAAGATAAGCGTCTCAAAATTTATAAAGATAGGAAGACTTCCCAGCTTAGTCTAGGTATAGGTGATCCACCGGCCAACTTTTCTTTGGCAATGCTAAGAAGATACATATTGGTATCATATAATATATGTACTTTCGTTTAACCAACGTCTTTAGACAAAATAAATCTGTCGTTTATATTTATTTGTAATTTTAGAGTACTATTAATAGTGTTTTTTAAAGATTAAGTTTTAACGTAAAATAATACCTTCTTACCCATATAAAAAATGTGTGGACGTTTTTAAGAACACTTTATATGACTCAACATGATTCTTTTATTGTTTGAAAATCCTTCGCTTAATAACTAAACGAAATTATTATTTTTATTAAAGGTTAACGTAGGAAATAGTTCTACTAATTGCTTTTTGTTTTTCCCAAGTCAAAAACAAATTCATGCACCAAACGCACCTCGAACGTAAAGAACGGCCATGAAATCAATCCATTAAAAATAGTAAGATAGTAAAATTCTCGAATTAGTAAAAGAGGAAGTAGACACTTCAATGATTTGCAAGCATTTGTAAGGCTTTATAATGTATTTCTATCAAAAAAGCAGCATAAATAACGACTCCATATAAAACGAATCAACCGAAAGGAATTTTCAATTCAGTAAATAGCCAATTATATGACTTGAGTAACTCACTAGCTTAAAGACAGAACATAGTAATATGAATATCTCGATGCGGCGAATAGACAAGAGCGCCATGGATACAGCGGTGAGTTGTCGTGGTAGAATTATAATTAAGCAATTAAAGTCTCTACTGGTACACAGATGGCGCTAATTGTAAAATAATGTTTCCGTTTACGTTAATTCAATTGTTTGATTTATATTTGTTTCCCAGAATTTTTAGTAATGCACAGTTTTTTTGCTTGTATGCACTGCACACCCCTGTGTACAGTCAATAGAGATGATGGTACTGTGGAGAGCTATCGCCTCCACTCTCGTCACTCGTAACGCTTATCAAATTTTTGAATTTGCACTTTCATTTTCTACCATAGAAAATGATGAGAAAAATATAATATTAAATATAGTATTTTGTTATATCTTTGGAGTATTACAGAGATGACATGAGAGGTCAGCCATAATACAAAAAAAAACCCTGCGTGAAACTCTGTTTTATCTGTTTTTATATAAACAATAAGAAATTACAAAATAGTTTATTAATATCATTGAAGAAAATTGTAAGGGTCAAATCCTGGCGGCATTCCTTTGTGATTTTATGAAAAAAGATGCCCTCTACATTTTCTCAATGATTTTCTATTACTAAGGGATAATATTGCGTATCTACTATGATATTTCATTTAAAAAAATTGGTGTTATGTATTATTTTGACATATTTTTACCAGATAGAAATTTTAATATAGAAAAGAAAATTTGAGAAAATTTTATAAGAGGTTTGCTGGTGGACTGTAATCTATAAAAAAAAGGTTAAAAAAAAAACACCATCTATGGATGGTATGATACACGTGTCTGAGATACAGTGCCGGATCAAACCTTTGGAAGCTCTCAGACAATCGAAATTTCGGGCCCTCTTCGCAAATTATCTCCTAATACATTGGGTTAACATTAAGTAGAGTGTACGTCGGTTGCTAGATGGAGACGACCATCACTGCACTTGCACCGATAAACTGTTAAGTAAATATAATATCTTTGATTTATGTTATGATTTTTGGGTATATTACATTAATATAGTATTTTTTCTATAGTATTAAATGGAAACTTTTCGTTTCGTTCCTGATTTTTTGGAAACAATTTAAGTTTGGGCCTATAGACCAATGAATTCTTTACCTATTATTAGTGATGGTAAAAACGTTATTTAAACCGTTATTTTGACTGTTATTGTGACTGTGATTGTGTTCGATTGTAACGATGATCGATAACTAATTAACGTAATTCTTCAATGACTGGTACACTAGAAAGTAAACTCCGACAATTAAATCTTAATTACCAATCATCGTTAAATCTCAGTTACCAATCGTCGTTAAATCTCAGTTACCAATCATCGTTAAATCTCAGTTACCAATCATCGTTAAATCTCAGTTACCAATCATCGTTAAATCTCAGTTACCAATCATCGGCACAATCACAGTCACGTAACCGTTTACCATCACTACTATTTTGTAATCCGGCACTGCTTAGACATGTAATGTTTTTTTTCTCTGATCACTGCTAAATGATTCACAATACTAATTAAATTACGTAAAGCTAAAAGATAAAATCTCTATCTCACCATTTACTGTTCATTTTATACAGTCCACCCATCAGCATTACCGATCATTGTATAGCATACTATGTTTAAAAAAAGATTATTCTTCAAAAGCCACTGGCATTTTTGAAAATAGTGCGTATACATTATTTGTTTAACATTCATTTTTTTTCTGTTTTTCATACTACACTAAGCGCTGTAATAACGAATAATAGGACTAACTTGGTGGTCTATCATAATGATAAAGTCTCGATTATTTGATTACTTCGTAACTGCTTTTCCGTTAGAACTAAAAAGCAAGTAAATTTGGCTAGTTAACGAGGTTAAAGAGTTTAAAAAGCGGAAAAACGCAAAAAGGAGTTTAAGAAATAGCATATAACAATAGCTTTTACAACTTTACAATTTTCTTGTAAAATGGAATGTTTGATCGATGATAAAAATATTGACTCATCAAAAGCACAGTCGATAATAAATTAATTTTACCATCTAATATCGGATAGTTAAAAACAGTGGACTCTTCGGAAAAAAATTATCTGACGCATTGATACTTAGAAAGTTGCAACAATTAATAATTCATTATCCCGCTATTTTAGCGATGACAGTTCGTCCGATAATGATCTCGTTGTTTAATTTATATTTCCGAAGATTTTTCGTCAGCAAAGTGACAGATTTCGAACGCAGGGGTGAATAAAGCCGTTGACAAAGTATAAAAATGCGCGTATTACCAATATTTAAAATATATCCATTTTATTAAGGAAAACACATTCTTATTGTGAAGTTGTAATTATTCAGAACATAGGTCTGTGATATTTTAAATACTAAATTAATGTATTAATTATAAATATATACATATAAAATCAATTTTGTCGAAAAATATTGTTTTCGTATCCCGGTGACGCAAAAACAACATTTTTCGACAAAATTGATTTTATATGTATATATTTATAATTAATACATTAATTTAGTATTTAATATATCCATTTTGGTAAAAATACGCAGATATGTGATGATTATTCATTTTACCATGCTACTAGGCTTTGACGGTAGTAAATTTGATGTACGAACAACCCGCAAACGTTTTTTACCTCGGGCAATGGTCAAAACTTATTAGTAAAAATTTACCATGGTCCAAATTTACCATTGATCACACAACTGAAATGAAACTATGTGTGCACATATATCGGTTTACGTATAAGTATTGGAAATAACAATTATCGCATGCTTGTAATGAATAAATATTGTTATTCACTATTTCAAATTTACTATTAAACCAAAAATATAATCATACGTATGTAAATAAAATTTCATCAGTATCAAAGCAAAATTGATGGCAACGTTTTCCACAAATTTCGAGAAATTTCCACTCTGAATAATTTACTTAACAACACAAATGACATTTTCCAGAACTTTCATATTCCAGAACTTTAAAGGTGTACTCGTATGTGGAAATTAATTAATGAGAATAGTTTCTATGAAAGCATAATTTAATAATTGATTGCTCTGTGTACTAAAATGGAATCAATTCACTGCGAACTGTTTGAACTAATAATAATTAGTTTTCTTTTTATCAATGCTTGTATTTTTAATTTCAGTGCACATTGTTTCCTGAAGAAGATACCACAAGTATCGAAACATAATGAATAATCAATAAATAGTGGTTTAAACAAAGTATTGTGTCTAATTTATATAAAACGAGGCCACAAAGTAATTTTTCTAATATTAAAGAAATAATAATTGTATTTGTTTAACATGAAGTTCGCGGGTTGGGTGTATAATGTATAAAAATGTTGTTAAGGGTGCCTTTGTGGACACCAACAAGGAAGACTTGAATGGAATTATATCTAACGGGAACTTATCAACAGAGGCAAGACTAGCGGTACACAATGAGGTTCTGATACCGACACTGAAGTGACGTCCGTAGCTGGCAGAAGAGGAACGAAATTAGACTGAATGCAGTGGAAATGACATCACTTAGGCGTATATGCGGCAGATCCATTTATGACGTAGTGAGGAAGGAGTGTAAAGCTGATCTTAGAATAGTAAGTAATATGAAGAAATAATCACTGTGGTATTTTGGCCATGTGGAACGGATGAAAGAGATAATTAAAAGATAATTAAATTATTAATTAGTATTTAAAATAATTAGTATTAATTGGAAAGATATACATATAAAATCAATTTTATCGAAAAATATTGAACCTGGATATCTTTCCAATCTGGGGAAGATGCACAAATCGACTATGCTACAACACACAAGACTTTTGATGACAAATTTTCAAACCTGCATGTTACGCTTTTCAAATTAATACATCTATCGTTCCATTATTTGAAAGCCATTCCGGTAGCAACAACAATATTTTACGATAAAATTGATTTTATATGTATATATCTTTCTAATTAAAACATTTAATGAGTATTTAGAAAGATACATGACGTAAGTGTTGATGGCACCAGTAATATAGGAGGTCCGCGGAAGACTTGGCACGACCAGATAAACCAGATACTGGAGGATGGTTCTGTTAGAAGCCTCAATAGTCGGCGAGTTTGTATGAGAAGATGTATGAATGTGGATGAAGTGAGAATTATGTATGGCGCTCTATACTTTCTTCCTCTGTACTCTTCTCCTCGCGCGGAAGCGGCGTAATGGTAAGTAAGTTAAGAAATATTTCCATAAAACAAAACATCACCTGAACTTGGAATAAAATTTAGATAATGTTTGAAAACACCCAAACAAAGTATCTAAATTAATCTTTACACGAGGTACAGGGAGAACCAAAAAAATATATGCTAAATAGGGGTGATATGACGCATATATTTAAGACACAACGCGTTATTTTTTTACTACGATGGCAATTATATTACAATTATTTTAAACCATATTTTTGTAATTTTTTAATAAAATGCTTAGAATTTTCTGAACAAAACATATCTATTTGAATTGTGAATAAAAACGTCTGTGCAGTTGAAACTTGACGAACCTTACCGAATATTTTTTTTAGTGGCAAATTTCATTCCTTCTTCCGGATAACGTTATCTTTCGTGCTGTGCGAAATTTGCTCAACTAAAAAAGTCATACTTAAAAATGCTTAAAAGATTGGATTCGCTGAATGATTTTGATAAATGAAACAACACACATGTTGGAAACACTTTCCCATCAACCGGCGAAATTTATCGACGAAGTTACGCCGGCCATTGGTATATTCTGTTAAATTATGATGCCAATATTTCTTTAGAAAAGAATCGAAATATTTTAGCAAAAAAGTAAAACTGTTTTTTTAAGTAAACAAACATTTTTCAAGTGGAACAAAAACAAAAATCAAACATTCGCAATCGGCTTGGGCGGATGTGCTAGCGGGGAATACAAATTTCGTAGAAAATTTTATTCGTATGAAAATTGAGATTGATATGTATATTTATCATGAAATGTTCTTTTGAATACTTTGTGTTCCGGAATGGATACTTATATATTTTACGGTTCTTTATTTCAGATCGATCGCTGTTGCTAAGCCCTGCGGGAGCCTAATTTACAGCTGTGCGGCCATATGTTGACCGCTATAAGTGATAAAACAGTAAAAAAAGCAGTTTCTGTAGGGTCTTGCATCCCTTGTGTGAGGCCCCACGAGAAATTTATGACGTAGTAAGCAAATGATATCGATAAAATTATCGCAAATAAGGTTAAATTATTTAAGTTTTAAGTACAATATATGAACTGAAATCGCTTGTACAAAGCATTTTAAAATCATGCAAATTTAACGGTTTGTAACTCTAATAATATTTAAGGTTCTATTCATTTGATTAATACAGTTCGTAATCTTGACTTCAAGATCATATTCTACATACGTAATAATTTTTCACAATAAGGCACACAGAAAACAAATTAAAAAAGGAATTAGTATTTAATATCCCCCTTAATACCGATAAAGAAAACTGTATTTTTGCGTATAATTGATACACATGTCGTTATTGTTTTACGATTAAAATGAATAAGATAATATGAAGGAAGATATAATTATCTTCTTTAGAAGATATAATTTTTCTGTGAAAATATCATTCCAATTTGACGGAGAATTGGGGATGATATTGCTCTTCGGATATATTAATTTTACAAAAAAATTACACAAATATGAACTCAATACACGATGAGTACAATATTACAGCTTAATCACAATACAATACACTAATGATGCACTTTAGATTGACAACACATTCACTACATTTTTTTATTGTCCCTATTTATTACATAAATACATATTCTTTCTTTTTAATTTAAATTAAATAACACCGCAACAACACGGAAAAAACTGTCTACTTTAACACAGACGGTAGTTCAGCAAAGTAGCCAGGACAATGCTTTATATATCAGAGGTGGATACCTGCTGCGTCCCACACAGTCAATTAATAAGTATATTATATTACTGTATGTTCACTTCGACGAATAAATATCACTGTAGTAGTCATTTGTATTTAAATAAATGATAAGATTAGACGTTGTATCGTGTATATTTTAATGCATATACTTCTTCTTTATCGTCGGATCAGTGAGCTAGGGGATGATCCGAGCTTCACTGCTTCCAGTCCGTGGCTTTTAGTCCAGCACCTATTTGCACCTACGTCACTCGTTTTTTATCCTATGATCATTTATTATTGTATCTTGCAAGATCATTCTTAGCATAGCCCTTTCCACGGTCCCCTCGGTCACCTTAAATATATGAGTGAGTCTTGAATATCTTTATCTTCATCTTACTCCCGGTGAGAGCAGTCATGATCGTGATCTTGAAGCTGGATATTGTGACAGACGGCGTGGATGATCTGTTGCCAGTGTTGCCACCCGTTTGGTGGGTTTTTTGTGGAGTCAGAAGCGGACTCTGCATCGATATTTTAACCATGTGGATCCGCGTTGATTTGATTTCTTCCAACCTTCTTTGGACCACTAATTTTTTTGTGGTGTCTTCATATCCGTAACACGGTCAAAATATTTGAAGATTGAGACCTGTATAATTGAGAATAGACGCTGCTCGATGTTTAATTCACCTGCAAGCTATTCATGGCGCGTGTCCAAGTGTCAGAAACATCGGGAAGATGCGTGTACCGATGAGTCTCAATTTTATATTTCTAGTTTGGTATTCACGTATCTTGCCAAATATTTTTGAGTTTGTCTATAGTAGACGCTAATGTTTCGGAATCGTAGGTAAGTCCGAACTTTGAGAACGGATTTTTTAAAAGACTTGAAATGCCGTATCACCTTGTCTTATCCACAACGGTGAACGAAAAATATAATAAATGCAAAGCAATACATATAGGTATTAGTCCAATATCCGTCGCTATACTTAAATAGTTAATGTGGCGTAAATGTAACGTATTCTCATCCCGGTGGCAAGCAAATTTTTTTTTTGATACATACATTTTTTCTAAACGTCTTTCTAATTGATTCGTCAAAATTGTTTTAAAAATAATTATTAAAGAATTGTATTTTCACTTCACAATAACGATTCAAAAGTAAAGTTGAGTGAACTTTTAGAGAATCCAGACCAGCTACTGATGTGGACGTGGTGCTCACACTAGGCCCCACCGTAATCCCGGCGCCGTTTTTAACCAAGCTTAGCTCGTTCCTTAATGGCGACAGTATTAACTTTATTGTGCAAGATTTACATTTATCGCGGGACACATTAAAGTTTTATCTGAAACGTAAATATATAGTCATCTATGTATACATACAAAGTGAAAAAAAATTATGGATATCGATTTTTTTATAATTTAACAATAATTAAGAATTTAAAACATTTATGTCATACGGTTAAGCGCGTAATTATGTAATTAGTTATATAGAATGGCCCAAACTGAAAGCCTGATTTAAATTTCGTTTAATTTTTTTGTTTTTTGTTATTGGTAACTCTGATACTAAATTAGTTTTAATCTATGATTCTTTCGACTAGCTTGCTGACCATTCCCACCGCCGACAGTTCGTCACTCTCAATTTGGTAGAAAAATCATCTTCAGCGATGCGGTGCATTTTCGACTCGACGGTTTCGTAAACAAACAAAATTGTCGTATTTGGGGATCGAAAAATCCTTGCATGATACATGAGAAGCAAAAGCACCCCGAACGAGTCACTGCTTGGTGTGGATTTTAGGCAACCGACGTGATAAAACCATTTCATTAAGAGTGAGGCTGAAAATGGGCTAACTGTGAATGATGTTCGTTACTGTAACACGATAACGGAGTTTTTTTGATACCAAGTAGACAATATAGACCTTGAACAACCGTGGTTCCAGCAGGATGGCGCCACCTACCATACAACTCGAGCAACAGTTGATTTACTGCATTAACGATTTTCTGATTTCACGGAATGCCAACATCAATTGGCCAGCAAGAACTTGTGATTTAACACCGTGCGACTTCTTTTTGTGAAGTTATCTGAAATTCAATTATCAATTAATTCTATAAAACGTAGCATAAAACATTGTCTAGTCGACCTTTTTTGTTCAGTGGTAAATTTTTACTATCGATTGTTAGTAAAAAATATTTACCCTCCGATATTGAATGGTAAACAGTAAATCGTTAGAAAAATGACGGACTCTTCACAACTGTTTAAAAGCCATCTATCACATTGATACTTTGAAAGTTGCAGTACGCGACAATTAATCATTCAATATCCCGCTATTTTAGTGATGAGAGTTCATTCGATAATGATCTCGCTGTTTAATTTATATTATCGAGGATTTTTCTCCAGCAAAGTGACAGATTTCGAACGCTGTGGTGAATAAAGCCATTAATAAAGCATCAAGTTGTATGCGAAACTAGCGAAAGTGATCACTTCTCATCAGCCCGTTATTTCGGAGACATCTCGAGCGAGCCTCTCCAGCTACGAACTTAATTGATGAAAATGAACTTTCTAAACGTTGTACTTTCAATTGTGAATCGGTCCGCAATAAACGCCAACTATTGTACGTCCTGTTTTAATTAAATACCTAGCTCTAGTCACAGCATATATACTCACTCGCATATTCCATATTCATATACACTGCGACATATGTACATAACATGTGTGATAACTGAATAGAGATAGGGCCTTCAGTTATACCATGTGCCTTCTGATCCGAATTACATAACCTACAAACTTCAGCCAATCCATCCGAGTGACTCGACAACTTAAAGCGCAAATATTTCGACTCATATGAGATTTCTTATCTATCTACCCAACACATGTTTTGCCATTGGTAAATACTTAAAATAAATAAAATTTTACAAAATTCTGAGGTATTTGATGATTATTCACCTATTAAACGAGATTATCTTTAACAATAATAAACTTAACGTTCGAACAAGCCGCAAACGACCACGGGTGATGATAAAAAATAATACAAATTTATGATGATAAAAATTTACCACTGATCAATTATAATATGTAATTTAAAATTGACAATTTGACTGGACCATGTGGTCAATGTTGCACAAGAGACCCACCCGCAGTCTGATCTGATTGTAAATCCCCACTGTGGAGCGGGCGGGCAAGTTATGACAAGATCAAACGCAGATCGTTTGATCTGTTCTGTGAAGGCTTTCGATCAATTACCCCCTGCAGAGAGAAACTCTCCCGGGACAGTTGTCGGAGAGGAGTAATTGGGTTCTAGGGAAGTTGATCATAATTGTTTCCTGCCCTCTGCTGCTGCGGCCTGGTAACTGGAACAGGCTACGTAACCTTCCATCTAGGATATTTTAGATAATTATTACATTATTAGAATTATCTAATCTAAGTAAATAAGTACGATTCTTGTCATTTGTAAGTCACACTTTTAACAATGACCTGCGAGCGTAAGCGGTGTGCGCAAATTTCGAATAAAATAATTGTACAATCATCTGACAATTTGTCCGATACCAGAACATTTTTTTCCCGATATTATTGAAGATGTCCCTACACCTAAAGGGTGTTTCTTTAGGGGTTTGTTTTTCGAATTAGCAACACTTTTTCTAGTGACAGTCAATTTGACAGTTGGCAGCTGATTTGTGCTCAGTTTGGTTTGCCATTTCACAATGGATAGAATTACGCCAGAACGACGCTTGCAAATTGTGCAAATTTATTTAGAAAATCGTGGTTCAGTTCGCGAAATTTACCAAAATAATTCGAATAACCATGGATCGTTTTCGCACCAAGCATACTTAAATTGATAATACGCATCCGCAAAGACGTCGTACAGTGCGCACCGAAGGAGCTGTTGCTGCAGTGGAGCGTAGTATTAAGGAGGACCTGAATGAGTCGATTCACCATCGTGCACAGCAGTTGGAGCTGTGTCTATCCATTTTATGAAAGATTTTTGGTTTACGAGCTTACAAGATCCAGCTCGTGCAAGAATTGAAGCCACTTGACCATCGTGTGTGCCATACGTTCGGCGAATGGGCCAAAAACGAGATTACTCTTGATCCTCATTTTCTGGTTCTGGATGAGGCTCTTTTTTGGTTGAATAGCTACGTCAAGACACGCTGTTACATTCACTAAATTCACATAAAGTCACTGTGCAGACATAAAATGGTGTGCTTTATGGTCATTCATCCATTCATCATTAATTGGTCCATATTTTTTCAAAAATTATGTCGGTCTGAACGTTTCAATCAACGGAGAGCGCTATAAATCGATGATTACTGACTTTTTCGTTCCTCAATTGAACGGCATCGAAGAACTGTGGATTCAATAAGACGGCACAGCATGCCACACAGCACGCGCCACAATCAATCTACTGATGCAAACATGAACGCATAATTTCGAAAGAGGAGCATACTCAAGAGGGCGGGAGTTTATGCAAATCACGAATCTTAGTCACGAGAAATCGACTTGGATAATGATGACATTAATGTAAATATTTTATTTTCTCAAAAAGTTATCCCTGGTGAACAAATAGCGAGCGAGACTTAAGCTATTTGTGAACAGCTATCTTTAACATTCTCTCAGAACAGGCTACGGTTCTTATTTGTGTTTAGTTTTGCATTCTGAACGATCTTAAGACGAGCAGGTGATTGCAACAGTCAGTCTCCAGGCTCCAGGTGACTCTCCTCCCGGAGGTGGCCGTCACCAGCTATCAGTCGACTGTGACCTCAGCGTTGTGGTGACCATGCTGATACATTAGTCGCAAGACAATGTAAACATCGCGCCGTCGCTTGGGTTACGAGGTTATGCGAGTCCTGTCACCCCGGCGCATTGTTCTTGAGAACATCCGCTAGGGCGGTGGTTCCCAAGCCGTGCGACGCCACATATAATTAACACTCGGTACTACTTAAGAGTTTATATGGTTTGAAACTTAGCTAAACTATATTACAATCGTTTCCGTGGTCTCTGGAGTAGTCACGTGGTTCTGGTATATGAAAGTTTTAATCAAATATGTAAATGCATATACATATGTACTATTAATTCATTTTAACAGAAGGGTAGATGATCACCAGTGGCGTAACTACTCCAATACAGTCAAAGCGGTACTATGGGTCTCACGTTAAATGAGGGCTCGAAACATTTACAATACATTTGGTATCGATACTCTTCCCACCACTAATATGAATTAATTAAAAATATAACTCGGTATTATTGGACATTGACTTGTAAAATATAAAAACTAATTTCTAACATCTATTACGAAAAGATGTGAAAACATTATCGATGTATATAGTTATCATTATTCCGAAAAAAGACCTGTGACTACATACTGGGTGGGGGCCATTACTCAAAAACGTATTATGACAGTTTGTTTATGCACCTTCTATTCTTTCTACTGGCACCCTTGGTTTTTCTTGTTGATTGGTATGAGTCATTTATGTAGTGTGATTATTGTCGCTTTCAGAAATCGAAGGATCGCTGTCAAACCACGGTCGGAGTACAATTGCTGTTGGTACCTCGTGGTAAGTAGCTCCGAGAGTGCGCATTTCGGTAGGTCGTAATAATATCCAGAGATAAAAAGAATAATACCCAGTGATAAAAGAGCGTCGGACCAACCCGCGACGGCAGAGAAATAGCTACTGTTAATAGTGATTTTCATTCTGCTTACGTGATCATATTATCATAGAAAACCCGAGAATAACAAGTGCGTTCGAAGGCACTCGCGGGAACACAGTTGTGTAACCGCATCAACACAGCCAATGTTAGATAAGAACCCAAAAACATATTTGGTATCATCACTTTTTCCAGCCCTAATATGGAGTAACTATTTTAAAAATCAATTTTAGCAAGAAATGGAATTATAAAATCAAGAAATCACTTCTCATGTGCATTACAAAAATATTATTTATGTTCGAGTACATAATAGCCGCCCACTAATATAATATGTTTGTAAATGCTGAAAAACACACTTGTTTTTGTTTACCAGAATTGTGAAAATTACTTGACACAATATATTAATTAAGTTTTAAGTCAGGGGCTCTTTCGTTTTGTATTAAAACCCAATGAATTGATATTTATTCCGCACTGATAATCGTTATATTAAACAATGTGTACAGGGTGCAACTGACCTAGTCCATAATATTTAATGGGTGGATACTTGGCTAAATTACGAGTCAAAAATGTTCCATGAAGAATGTATAAATTCTGCATCTATTCTTCTGCACCTATAATTCTATCCTCCACTTACTGATTAATTACTTGGGTTCCAATTACTTGTAATATAAAACTCAGTATGTCTGGGTAACAATATTAAGTTTATTACAAGTATTACAGTAACTATTAATTATACACTTCAGAGATAAACTAGTTATTCAGGTGAAGCTGTGATGGAAGAGAGCCGTTCTCCCAGATACGGCCTCTTATAATGTTCGTCCCCCACCAGTCATCTACTTACGTTCATGACACACACACATATACATGTGTACAGAGCGATAATTCTCACAATTACTGTACGAGATTTTTACAAAATCGAATGTATTACGAAATAATTTTTTATCGAACAATTGTTATTCTAAAGAGTGGGCCAACTTGGACTGACATGTAAAATGCATATAACTTCTATAATTTTAATATTTATTCAAAAAATATATTATTACATGAAAGTGTGCTTTGTTAACTTTTTTAAAATTTATGTGTGGAAAATAACACCATTAAAATGACCTCCAATTTCTTGTTGACAAATAATTGCTCTTTCTAACGTGTTTTGCATTACATTACGCAACGTTTCTGTCTCCAAATTTGTTATTTCTGTACGAATATTTTGTTTAAGCTTCTGAATTGTCGCTGGTAAATAGATCGTCGCGAAACATAAAAAATTCAATAATTTTAACGCGCTCTTGCACTGGGTATGTAGCCATTATAAACTTTCAAAAATTATTTATTATCTGCAAAAAAAATAATAATCAAAAACCATACCAAAGTTATAAATTTTTAAAAACAGTCAGCCCAAGTTGGCCCACCTTTATATCTTTGGTTCAGGCTCTAAATCATCTAACAAAATATAGTCTGGCTTGACCTTTTATTTCTTGTTGTATACGTTGTATTCCAACGTATAATTTAGAATCAATCAAATTTTTAAATGAATCGAAAGAATCGCATAACGACGAATTTTTGAAAATGCTCATATTTCTGACACGATTGAGATAGGTACACGCAGCTCGAGCACGTGTTAAGGCCAGAATATTTTCCTTACCTTTCAGATAGACGTGATTCATCTAATTTGTTTTACTTGTATTTTTACATTTGTACGGTGTATAGTTTTTGAGCCACTGTGCGGATGACTTGGCGGCCGACTGTGGCAATATTTGACTGCCGCTCGGATGAATGTTACGTTGTTGATACAGGAGTAAAAATGTAAGACGACCCAAGTGGAATTTCGAAATCTCACCTAATGACGTGACAAGGTCGCCCATTTAACATAATATACATATATACGCGTGAAAGCATGCAGTTATATTTATAAGTGATGCAGACAAAAGTGTACCTTACAATATATATTCCCTACTATAAACGAAACTGTCCAAAAAATGACTCCAAATACTTGGAATATTAAAACATTTTTTACGACGTATAAATATCTGTCAGCGCCTCACCAAAAAAATTGTTGCAAAGTAATTAGAAAAACATTTAACAAAAAAATGCCCAAATAATACACAATCGTACTGGTTGACCATGGTGACTACATATTTTGTTTAGTACCCATAAACGTCAAACTTGTATTTTTATGACGTGACAATATGTGTGTTCGATTAAAAAAATATCTCCATATTTTTAATATTTACGTGGTTCATTTTAATAATTAATAATTTATACCTTTCTACATCTTTTATTATCGTAAAAAATTATTTTAAAAATGGAATTTGAAAACGTGAGACCATTTTGATACGTGATTTTAGTTTTTTATCATCCTGATGAAAGAAAAGGTATTTTCCTAAACCGGTTAGTTGTATATAAATAACTCAGTGGTTTTAAAAACAAAATTAAATATCTATTAATTATTAAAGAGAACACATTAATATTGCCCAGTTTTTCAGAAGAAATGGTTCTTTGTTATTTTAATACAAATAAAATGTATCAATAAGAAAGATGTACATTTGTCAACAACAATATTTTTTCGATAAAATTAATTTATTTCAGACTTAGAAACAAATTTTCAGACTTATAAACAGATACATCTGTTATTTCATTATTTGAAAGTAATCTACTTTATATTTACGGAAAATCTCAAACATCTCCCAGCCAGAATTAAATGAATTAACATACTTAGTCCGGGTGGCAACAAAATTACTTTTTCTTTATATCTTTCTTATGGATACTTATATGATTAAGTTCAGTTCCGATCTAAAAAAAAAACTAAAAGTATACATACCTGATACCTATTTACACATGGTACAATACTAAGCAGACGTTTTATAGTAAACTATATTTAAAATGTTAAAAATAAATGTAACAAAATTTATATTTTATTTATTTATTATCTTTGTTTTATTAACCACTGAATTGAGTTTAATTACATCTACCGGTTTCGAAAAATACTATTTTCTTCTTCAAGATGTCATAACTAACTAAAAACATATAATTTTGTTTCTTCACCAGAATCTATTTTTAAAAAAACAACAATTATTTAAAAAAAAAATAGTACCTAACTCAAATTGTCACTTAATACAAATTTAGTGGAATAATTTTTAGGGAAAAATTTTAATATTAATATTTAAATATTGCTAATTTTAAAAGTATTAACAAAATTTAATTACTTTCCCAGAAAACTGTACTCATGACACACACGTGTTACACATAATTCTAATTGCGCTCACTCGATTTTTTTCAAATCAAAATAAAAGATCCGTTGAGGGGTCTATATCTGTCTGGGGCCGGATGTTGTATTGTCTCGTGATGTTTGGAGAAAGCGGCTAATCTGAGACTTAACAAAAGAAAATGCAGATTAATGTTTGATCGATGTGGAATCGTGAAGAGTTTGAATGGTTCAGAATGAAAACGTTTGAATCAGTAGTACAGCGAAAAAAAATTAAATCGTATGATTTTTTGTTCGAAACCAAGTATCAAATTAGAACAGATTATTATCGTGAAGTTGTAATTATTCAGAACATAGGTTTGTGATATTTTAAATACTAATTAAATGTATTAATTAGAAAGATATGCATATAAAATCAATTTTATCGATAAATATTGTTGTTGCGCCACCGAGATTCGAACCTGGATCTATTTCCAAACCGGGGAAGGTGCATTATCCAACTATGCTACAGCGATGATATTTTTAGCGACAAATTTTCGAACATATACGTTACCTTTTTGATATTAATACATTTAATCGTTCAATCTAGGTTCGAAAATTTGTCGATGTAGCATAGTTGGATTGCGCCTTCCCCGGTTTGGAAAGAGATCCAGGTTCGAATCCCGGTGGCGCAACAACAATGTTTATCGATAAAATTGATTTTATATGTATATCTTTCTGATTAATATATTTAATTCATATTTGAAGTATCAAATATTATTTTCTCGTGTTATCACAAATCCAACTGAGAAAATTTGTGCATATTTAATAGATTAATGTTTAATCACATTGATTAACTAATCATTCTGAATACAGTAGAAATGAGACCACTTAGGCGTATATGTGGCAAATCTATTTATGACAGAGTAAAGAATGAAGAAATAAGGAAAGAATGTAAAGCTGATGTTAGTATAGTGAGTAATATTAAGAAATGATCGCTTATGTGGTTTGGTCATACGGAACGGATGAATGAGGAGAGAATAGTATGAAAGATATATGACGCAAGTGTTGATGGCACCAGAAATAGAAGACGTCCGCGGAAGACATGGTACGACCAGGTAAATCAGATAATGGAGGATGGTTCTGTTAGAGGTCTTCAAAATCGGCGAGGTTGTATGAGAAGATGTATGAATGTGGATGAGGCGAGAATTGTGTGTCAGGACAGAGGAGTGTGGCGCTCTATTCTCACTGCCTACCCCCGCGGAGAAACGGCGTGATAGTAAGTAATTAAAAATTAATCTGAATATTTGCAATCAACAAACCAGTTAATGAATAAACTTTAGTTGCGGGACGAGGGACATTCTACACACATTATTGGTAGAAACATAAATCGGATAATTTATGACATATTTGTACAACAGTAAAAATATTTACTCTTCGAAAATTAAATCTTTATGTAAACAAGACATATTTTTACATCAATGCATATTATATTGTCAGCATTAAAATTTTCATTCTAATCGAGTCATTCATTTAAAAAAGTCGCGGATCTATGTGATTGCATAAGTGGTACCAAAGTGATCACGCGGGTGACACAAAAATTAAAATATTGAAACAACGAATTTGCGTTAGTTCATGTCTACATATTTGATATTCTGTGATCGTATCTGTTAGTCAATAATATATTTTTTTAAATTAACAATTTTTATAATCTTTAGAAAATACAGCACTAAAATAACCCACTTTAATAACCCACGCGATAACCACACACCTTAACGTGATCGAACTGACAGCGGATTCCGCTCGCTTCACGCTATCAAGAGACACGGACAGCCATCAGTACATACTTGTTTTACGTTGCTATGTGACACGGAGGGAAAATTATTATAATATACAGTTATTACAATATGGAAATTGAAAAAACCTGTCAAAGATGACGAGAAATTACTTTGATTTATTTAACATAAAAATAAATTGATTTTTTTCACGCTTTAACCGGACACATTCACGTGATATATTGGCATGTTTGATTGTTGTATGCGTCACAAGTAGAGCTTTCAATCCGAATATTCGAATATTCGAACCGCGAATATATTCGGCCGTATTTCGTTATTCGAATACTTCAAAAAGTAGTATTCGCTCATATTATAAGATTTTTAATATTTTTCTAAACGAAACAAAGGTTTACGAACCCTGGAAGTCATATGCAAGCATTCATTCATTCATTCAGGGATACGATTTTTTTCTCCAGAAGTACCGCTATCGGCTATATGGAAGTCGAATAATAAAGATGTAAACGTCTTTATCGGACATCTTTTGCATTTGCCTTTTTTTAAAGTTTTCTGCTTATCTTTATGGTTTTATGACAACAAGCACTTATAATACATTGCTTTGTCAACGATGGAGTCGGCTTTCTATTATTCTTTAGTATTTAGCTTTCATTAAATACTTGAGCCGACAAACAAGGAGATATATACAAAATAATGAAAAAAATATGAAGTAATATAAACATATCTAAATTTTGTCAGTTATCGAGAGAATACTGACTCCTCTTTATCTCCACGAAGAGTTCGAGTTCTGCAAGTTATTAATCACGAATCTTACATTTTTGGAGAAACATTTGAAACATTTCTGTTTATCATCCGAAGTAAATTATTAATTTCTTAAATTTTTTACGAATATATTCGAATATTCGAATATATTATCATTGACTATTCGATATTCGAATAGTTGGAATCGCGAATATTATAACAGGGACAATTAGTCGTGACTCACGACAAGTTGTCCCTGTTAATGTTAATATGCGATAATGAAGGATAAACAAAAGTAAATGATATAATATATATGTAGTATGTCAAAGGTAAGGGTAGGTTGATTGTTTTAAAAATTTAATAAATTCGTTTCTCGATAAAAAGCAAATATTTTTTTGATAGATAGATTTTATTGCACATCTTTCTAACATATATATGCTCTGAAATTGTAATTTCACAAAAAAAAAAAGTTTTCATTAAAAATATTTTCCATCGTAAAAAGGTATTTTTTTTACGAGACAACACGTGAGAACGATCGACATACGCGAGTTGGCCTTTCCGAGTTTATTTTCTCGTTAAATGAGGGAGTTAATTAAAATTTCACGCTTTAGATGCTACAGCATCCCACGGAGGAAATCTTCATGAAATATGCACTTTCCATTATAATTATCTCGTGTTTATCTTCTGAAGCAACACATTATATACATATAATATACATACGATAACACGTGCCATTGTTAAGACGTTGTCTAAAAAAGATACGGTCGGTCTAGGTCAGGCTTCGGCAGACTTTCTGTTGAGAAGAGTTATATTATAAATATGAATTAAATATATTAATTAGAAAGATATACATATAAAATCAATTTTATCAAAAAATATTGTTATTGCGCCACCAGAATTCGAACCTGGATCTCTTTTCAAACCGGGGAAGGTGCATTATCCAACTATGCTACAGCGATGATATTTTTAGCGACAAATTTCCAAACCTATATGTTACCTATTTTATACTAATACATTTAATCGTTCCATTATTTGAAAGAGCCATCTACCGTATTTTTACGAAATCTCAAATACCTTTGAGTAATCTGATAGCAGACGCTAGAATTATCAATTCCTTTTTATTAAACTTTAACACATTGATACAACTTTTTTTATTATTATTAGGAGAACACATTCTTATTGTGAAGTTGTAATTATTCAGAAAGTTATATTTTAAGTAAACAGAATCTCTAAATTTTCATAGAGTCGCAACATGAATTTTCACTGTAGCTATATTAATTTTGATGGTGAATAAAAGGAAATAAAATGAAGATTTTTATTTAAAACTCAAATTCACACTACAGCCTTAGGCTACTTAGAAAAATAGCCTAGTGCACTACTTATGAAATGAGAAGATAATTAAACTTAATAAAACACTTTTTGGGCTTTGTAAAGTTTACTAGTTAGAACGGTGACCTTGAATCACTTTCGAAAGCTTTGCTATGTCTAGCGAGTAACTACTTATTCAATTTTAGCCGCGATTGTAAATTATCGTTGGGTAATTTGTTTCTTAACTTATTTTTTTATTTGATTCATGGAAGAGAATATTTGTTCGCATAAATTGCAAGATTGGGATTGAGATTGAGATCCAAGGATTGTGAAAATGGCAAATGCTATATCATTTATTGTGTCATATATATATAATAACATAATGTATATATATATATATATACATTATGTTATTATGGCCGCATGTGTATTTTTTGTCTACTACTTTTTTAAAATAGATAATGAAAGCGTGGTTATTTTCAAAATCAGAATTAACGTCAATAATGACTGGAAATATATGTATTTAAAACGTAAATAAAATGTTCTATTAATTCAAATTTAAATTTGCAAATTAATAAACTTTTTTCCACTATAACCGCACACTTTTACGTGATAGAATTGACAGCGCATCTTATTTATTTTGTGCGGCTGTACATATATTACAGTTATTACATAACAATACGTGAAATATAGGAACAGGAAGGAGTTATGCAGTAGGCTTTCGATTACCCAGGTGGTGAATGAACTGGTGCAGTAAAAATTGCGATTTTTTAAAAATAACATTTCAAAACATTTAAATTTAAAAATAATGTATCAGAAAATTAAACTGAAATTACGAATCAGAAATCTCGGTCGATGGCGTGTTCGCTAATTATTATTTGAGTACGCTTGGACACGTGCACAACGTCAAAATTGAAAATTTAATGAACATGTGTATCATTGATATATTAATTGCTATTGATTTTTACTGTCATTCATATTTTATATCTATTTTTAATCTATAATTAATATCTATAATTTTTTTGGTAGTGTTTTTCGGGAATTTTTTTTTATCCGAGGTCAATTTGTTTTTCTACTACCCCACATAATTGAAAGTTTACAAAATATGATATATTCTTCAAGTATTGCGATCATAAATCTGTGATATGACGATTATTATGGCGCATTTAAGACTCCATATTGTTCGATAGTGTTCGCTATTAGATAATGTCGAGGCACGCTCGCGTGTGTTTGTTGATGAAATATTTTGGTGTTCAGCGATAATCACGTGTTCAATATGGCAGTGTTCAATGTGTTCACGCGGCAGGAATATTCATATCTGATGTACAAAGCAAACAAGCATGTGCTTTCGCCAGGACAAGAACTCCTGGCTCATGCACTGATGTACTTTTAATTTCCATAAGAATTTATTGTAACTGTTTCTGGTATTTAGTTGTTTTTACGTAGAAGGGGTTTAAGTCCTTCATTTAACCTCCAACCTCGAGGACCGAGATTTTCCTCTCGGAATTTTCTTCTCTCAGTTGGGTTGTTGACTCGCTCTTCACCTTCCCCCATTCTTCGTAAGTGATTATAGAGGTCTATCATTCCATTTTTGTCATCATCGCCCGGCGATACTGGACGCAACATGCAGATAGCGGTGCATGAAACCAAACATCCAGCAGCCGTAAACGCACTCAGTACCGACGCCAGGCAGCAATACTAACCGTCTGGAACGCCACACTTCTCACCTCTGCTTTCCTAACAGTTATAAGAAAAATCTTCGTAAATTGTTCACGCGTTATATATTTTATTATACAGTTTAACTACTCTATACCTGTAAACTGTACGTAACAATAAACCAAGTGTCAACCGTAAGTAGTTTTTCGTATTCATAACCTGCTCTGGCACACATACATTAAATATCCCGCGACTATCAAACGGATACGAGAATGGTGTATGATGTACGTTAGGGCATCCGTCATCATTAGAAATACATATAGCGGTAGAGGGGGGGGGGAGGGGGGCAATACGGGGTAGCAAGGTAAGCGTAGCGTGAGTATTGAATACGCCATTAGGAGGCCACATAGAGAATAAATAAATGTTAAAAGAAATATGTATATATATTCTAATGATTATTTAAAAAATGTATTATATCTTCTAATATTAATATAAATATATATTTTTAAAATGTTGGAATAACTTTTAGCGCACCGAGTCAATCTAATTTTATGCTGATAAAAATATCCGTATAAAAATATAAAAGAATAATGTCTACCGTGTTTTTATATGTTAATTCTAATATTGTTCTCTTCGATATGTTATATTTATAATAATGCTATTTATTTATTTGTTTTGTTGACTTTTTTTGTAGGAACATCGTAGTTGGGGCAAGACGGGGTATGGCTACGTGGCATGATGGTACAATACTCCACAATACAGTAATTTGTGTAGTATTGTTACTTTTGAATTGGAATCTTGTTATTTTACAGCCTTGTTATTTTCAGGTGATTACAATGATCAGAAATTATAAAAAAAGTCTAAGAGAGGAGACTGGTGTATAGAGGGTAACTAAAAAAACAGTATATAATAGAGCAGCTCAAGAGTACAAGGTCCCACAGACTGCATTAGAACGACATTTCAAGAAATTAAAATAAGATGGTGAATTTATTATTGGCGAATCTTTGGTGGGTGGCCTCCTAGTTATATAGACGTTGGGCTCACATTGCTCGTGCGGGTGTTGATAATGAAAATAGCGAAGAAATACACGTGCACATGTGGTAGTATCGAGAGTTATATTAATCAGTTGACACAATCAGAATTGGAAGTCTGAAAGAACATAAGGGCAGATGGATCTGGCCTACCTCGCTTTAAAGTCCTGGGTTGGGCGTTGTCTTCACCTCCAGTTAACGAGCACGTTATTTGTGCCGAACCGAGAGATCACTGCACTTCCGGAAATATTGAATACACTTCCTCTGCGCGGTCCCAGCGTTACGCACGGCGCGAATGTAGGACGGTAGAAAAGAGGGCACAAGAACTTGATATTCGCTATCGGGGCGCAATCTGTTTCTCCGTCAGCGAAATCGCAAGTAATGAGTCGGCCAGAACGGGACAGATATAGATTATTGGTTTGCATATAGGATGGATGAGGAGTTGGTCAACATGTTTTGTGAAAATAAACAGAAAATTCATCTTGCCTTTTTTTTGGTACCCCATAGGGATAAGATGGTTTTTTGGTACCCCATAGGGATAAGATGGTTTTTTCGTATGTTTTTAAAAATAGTTGATTATTCAACATGTTTAATTTGTTATATGATCACAGATTATAGTTTAATAATTATAAATGTTTTGTGTCTACGTTTAAATAAAAGAAGAAGTGTTTAATTTGTGTTTTTCCTTAGCTTTCCCGTCTTGCCCTCCCTTCCCCTACCCACACGCAGACTCATACATTATTCATTCCATACCGGCGACTCAATCACAAGCCATAACCTTACATTACACGCATCTATACGATATGTCGATATCCGATCACCATAATCGGTGACCCCGACGTTCACCCACAGTTAGGATAAAATTAGAAAACGCTTGTTACTTTGCTTTACAGAAATAGCTGTCATCGAGCTAGTTGTTACAAAATGTAATGATTAAACTGTACACAACATTTATATAACCAATCGTCCTATATGGATGTGAAGTTTGTCTCTTACTTTAGCGTACACGGAGTACATGTCAATATTAATATTCTTATTATTTTCAAACAAATCTAAACGCTTGTGCTATGAACAGATTTTGAGGGTAGCTGAAAGTAATTTAGGTGAGGTTATATCAATACAAATTAAATGTATTAATTAGAAAGATATACATATAAAATTAATTTATAGAAAAAATATTGTTGTTGCTACCGGGAAAAAAAATAAAAAAAGAGATTATATCACCTTGGTGGACATCTTTTTATATTTGTTTTTGAATTTGAATGTATTTAATATTAAAGTGATTATTACGCGTATGTTCAGTTGCATTTTTCTTGATAAAATGGCACAGAAAAAAATACAATAATTTTTCTGTAAATGTTAAACTTAGTCACGAAATAAACTACCCATATTTTTATATTAACTTCTTTCCCAGAGAACTGTAGACATAAATTACGCACATGTGATGTTTACACAAAACTGTTTATTTATTTATTTTATATAGCATAGACATCTTGCAAGAAAAGAAGATAGCTTAGAAAAGTTTATTGTGGTGATTCACGTCTAAGGATGGAGAGGAACAGGAACTCGTTGAGCCGACCCCAGTTGAAAAAGCAACGGGCACTTCTCTGGCGATATATAATCAACTATCACCATATACAAAAAAAAGCTGTGCATGACTATAATCTTTGCGAAATAGATGTAAATTAAATATTTATTTCATGTATTATTTATTAGTATGTGATCTACAGGAATATAATTCAATTATCATGTTAATTAAAATCGTATAACTAGCGGAAAACTTTAGAATTGACAAATAAAGCTGCGCATGTGTTTTTTCGCAAAATCTGTCGCAGACGTATGACATCTCCTGCACCGCGCGGTGTTCTAAATACACGTCTTCGCTGTGACAGACGTGCTGCAAAACGCCGCAAGCGTGTCTTTGCAGCGGACTTGACTGTATGCATTCCAATACACTTTAAACGTGGTATTATTTTATATTATAATATGTTTTAGCTCCTTTAATTATTACATATTCACACAGATATCGCTTTTACACCATCAATGTTAGCAGCATAACCTAAGTCCACGCCTATTGCACGCCGGTGGGTGATAGCCATTAAAGCTTGTAGATTGAAAGATCTGATATACACAGCAGATTAGCCCAAAATACCGTACACAGAAAACTACTCATATTGTATACGATTTGTTTGTTGAAAATATTACTAGATATAACTCATCACACGTGTTCAGGTCATGTACCGAAAACGAAAATTATTTTTTTAATATTGTCTCGAACGAAATAAAGACATCAAGTGCGACGCAGAAGACGGCGAGGTCGCAGGCTGTGGTTAAGTAGCAGGTATGTCCGGAGGTCCCCCTGCTAGATGCGCACGAGGTCACGTGGGCCCGGCAGGCGGCCGGCCGCGCTCCCGAGCGGCGGGAAATTTCCACTCGGGTCGGAACAGACGTTCGAATTTTTTGTTGGAACTAAAACATTCTTTGCGGAAATGTAAAAGTATGCAAATGTGACCATGGAATTCAAAGTCAAAGCGAGAAGAAACTCAGAATGATTGAAATAATATTTTCGAATTGATTTGTTAATTAATTTTAAACTAGATAATCCCCGTCATCGGAGAAATTTTTTAATCGTATTTATCATCTAATTTAAATTGTTATAAATATTATTAAACACGTGGGAAGTACTTAGGTTCCTATCTAGGTTTGTAATGTGAATTGAGAATTCTTTGTACTTTAAGAAATATATTTTAATAATATGAACATGTTCATAAAAAACGTAATTGCGAATATTTTATTATTTAAAAAAAATATAATAAATATTAAGATTTTCAATCATGTTTCATGTATTTAATAAATTGTTGCACCTCCATTTTTGAATATATATATGAAACATTGGATCTATCATGATTACATTTTTTAAATTAATTAAGAGCTAATTAAAAAAATATATATTACTAAAATTTATTAATTTGTGCGTGTGATATGTGTGGCACACCACACTGATGAGATGTTGCCACTCAACTATCTGTAAATTCCTTTTTATAATATTTAATTTTTAATATTTGTGTTAAAGTGTTATATTGCTACATTAATTTTGGCATTTTTTTTGCCAAAATTACGCCTTCGCTAAAAAGCAGACGACGTTAAGGATCGCTAGGCGAGATATTTTTTGACCTTAGAGGAATTAATCCCACGTTCTTTAGGAACTCCGTATTGAAGAAAGGTTGAAAGAAAGAGAGAGAGAGATATAATTAACGAATAATGACATTAAAAAAAATTAAGTTAACTATTTAGTTAATATTTTTTTGTTACCAGAAATGCCAATATTTCAATAATATTGGTGTTTCAATGACAGGCTTACACAAGGGATGAAGGGATGCCCTTAACGTTCACCCTTGGAGAACTCGGTAAATAACATCCAACATTTATATTTTACGTTACATAATGATCACCGGTCTTATATAATATATTTCTGATAATTAGCCATCCACTTTAATTTCCATAAAATATTAAATAAATTTTAAAAACATTTATTTCATTCGTATCTACATATAATATAAAAAAATGTGTATAAGGTTTCGGTAGATGAAGGCTTTATTAATTTTTGATTCAGATTTAATCACGGTTTAAATAATACATAGTAAGTATAGAGGTTTGAAATTTAGGCTGACACCTCATGACGATACATACGTGATCGTCAGTTCGGTAGAATATTTGTACTTGGAACGTGTGCGTTCCAGTGGCGGTCAGTGACTTTTTGCGGAAGGGACGCTGGACAATAAGTTTATGCTTACTATCAAATATACAAATCTACAGACTAACCCACGAACAAGATGCAACTACTGACAAAAATAAATAATCAAATTAGCCCTATAAATCTTTTACGCTCCACAACATCAATTACAGATCAATTTAAATGATGAATTAAATAAATAATGGAAGGATATTCAATGTTTCAAGAATTCAAACCAAACTGTCATAAATGAGTCACACAAACAAATTCCTCAAAACAATCCGCTCGCTTCGTAATATGTATGCTATTCTGTGCATGATGCTGTTAACGAATGCGTATACAGTATTCGAAGACTTTGACAGACGGAATTGAATGCGCATGTGCGAAAGTGGAATACTTTAAAACTTTGCGGATATGCAACGAATGATCGTGCGCACGCCGTGTCGTAGTATGTGTTATGATCGGTCTCTAAAAGACAGGATGAATTTATTTATTTAAAAAGTCCAAAGCTTTTTGATTCTGTAACACAAGGGATGCGTAGCATCCAAAACATGTATGAAGCGACCGAAATACATAGTTCTATATATACATTATATACAATATTAAACAAAAGTTTAATGATATTTAGTATTAAACAATGTTAAAAAATACTAAATATACGGCCGTTTATTTACCCTATAAACAAATATAAAAACATATTTTTAAATAATGAAAAACATAATAAAAAATATTTAACCAAAGAAATAAATTGTGAATAATGTAACATGAATTTATTGAAATATTTTTAGTGATTCGGTGTACATTATTCGTATTATAGTATTAAAACACAATAATCGAATATTGTGATATTGTCAGGTTTCGCACGAATTCCTCTTAGTCTCTTCTATATTTTCATACACAGTATTCCTCAGTATCCTGCTTACGGGATTTCAGTACCAAGTACTAAAGAAATGTGACATTTGCTTTCAAAGAAAAGCAGGTAATGATAATTAAAATGTAATTTATGATTAAATTAGACCTGGTGTCGGTACCTCTCGGTGATTATCGTTTTTGTCGGTTTTTACTGCTGGTTGATTTCATTTTTACACCATATTAGTATTAACGTATTAGCAGTGGCATATCTAAAATAATTGGGCCCCTGTGTAAAAAGGAATATAATATGGAAGGGCCCTATGAATATTTATTATATTGTACAAACAAAATAAGGAAAACTGCCTATGTATTTTTTAGACTCGGAAACATCTTATCACTTATTACATATCTGAAAATAATATATTACGCGTTTGTACAGTCACATTTGCAATACGGCATTATTGGACGGGGAGGTGCATATAAAATTTCAATGTCACAATTAGAAATCACTCAAAAAATGAAAATAAAAAGACTATCTAAGCATACAACTTTTCACAGATTTTAATGTACCAAAAATAGTAGACATGTACAAAAAAAATTCAATAATACAAATTTTCAAAATTAAAAATCAATTGAATTTTAGAAGTGAATCTACAAGATATAGAGATTAAATTGATATCCCATATTCATCAAATTGATATATATATATACTAATCCACAGATTATTCAAATTGTATTATATTTTTAAGATTAATAAAAAAAAATTTTTAAAATGTTAACATAAATTGCCGAAGTCTGTTGAATGCGCATGAATTTGAAATTACTAACGTACTTTTCTTTCTTTATTAAAAATGATTAGAGACTATTTTCAAACAAAGGTAAACGTATAAAATATGGTTAAATAATGAAATATTAATTTAACGTATTAATTATAAATATATACATATAAAATCAATTTTGTCGAAAAATATTGTTTTTGCGCTACTGGGATTCCGGGGAAGTACACTACCAATTGTGTTATAGCGCCAGTATTTTTCATGACAAATTTTCGAACCTATATCTTACACTTTTTCAAATTAATACATCTGTCGTTCCATTATTTGAAAGCCATCGACATTGTTTTTACGGAATCTCAAATACCTTTGAGTAAACCGACTGCAGACGCCAGAATTATCAATTCATTTTTATTACATTTTGGACACATTGATACAACGTATATTATTAAGGAGAACACATTCTTATTGTGACCTATGTTCTGAATAATTACAACTTCACATTAAAAATGTGTTCTTCTTAATAATTAAATAATTAGTAGCAATTAAGGTTGTATGCTTACATAGGTTTTATTATTCAACGCCAACAGGTTTCAAAACAGCGTTCGTTCCTACATTAGAGCAAAATAAAACACATTAAATAATTTTGTCTATGATTAATGGTTTCATTCATTATTCCAATATTTCCTTATAAATTTGCGTTGTGGACCCTGTAAATAATTTCCTGTTATATGTTGAGAAAAAATATGTTATTGTCAAGTGTCGCGAGGGTTGTGGGAAGCGGACCGTAACGGTCCAAACAAGATTGAAGTATCACGATTATAGGAAATATTCCTAGAATCTGTTTATTTTTTATCACTTTATTGATCTGCCTGACAGCTTGACAATTAATTTTTTTCTAGCATAAATAGTACATATGAAAATAAAGGTAATTACTTTACTAGACGTGGTCTGTTCTAAAGCGATTACCTGTACAGTTTTTATAAGTTGTATATTGTTAAGATACAATCGTTATAAAGTAAGTTAAGTATAATGTAAAATAAGTTATAAAAAGTTATGTAAAAAAAGTACAATCAGAAGTTATGAAATGGTATTGTAAAAAAGGAATAAAAATATTTTAGCCTGTGTTTAGTTGAAGACAAAAATGTGTAGGTAGTTAGGTTAACACAAATGTGTAGATAGTTAGGTTAACACAAATGTGTAGATAGTTAGGTTAACAAAAATGTGTAGATAGTTAGGTTAACACAAATGTGTAGATAGTTAGGTTAACACAAATGACAAATTAGTTTCGTTTTGCTTTCCACCCACATCAAGCAACCGCTTTATTATTTTTGGTTTAAAATAGTTAATCACGTTAGAACCTTTAAAGTTCAGTGGCAATGTGTTAAATATCCGCGGTGCACAAAACAAGAAAGTTCGTTGACTGAATATGGTATTCATTTTTGGCACTGAAAAGTATCCTAGTTTCCTTTGGATCGGATCTTGGAAGTAGTTATTTTTTTTTAAATAATAGTTTTAAGATTGATCTGGTAAGCAGTTGTCTTGTATCCAAAACTTGAAATGATTTAAAGAGTTCTTCAGAGTTATGCCTGAATCACTTTCTAAATCTTCTGAAAAATGATCTAAATGGACATGGAAGAAAGGTTAGTTTTCTTAGATATTAATATTTTTATATAACGAAAACAAATTTTAAATGCGTATACTTGAAATATATTCAAAATAATACTGATATTATAAAGATATGTATAAAATAATTATAAAATAATCGACATATTATATATATTAAGGTATTAGCTGCTTTTAGAGTTTAATCAACCTCATTTTTACTAGTACCTACTTTAGATAGAAATGAATTTCACAGAATATTCCGTCGTTGTCCTCACCCAGCGTTCCTAAAATAATCAAGAGACCAAATACAATAATATAAATATTTGAGAAAAGCATTGATTCTTTATTTCTAATGTATTTGGTAATGTATATCATTGTCCAACTCCTGGTGACCTGCCGTATTCGTCAATACGAACTATTTGTTTGATAGAAGCTTTAAGCTCTATAATAATACATATAAAGAAAGTATAATACATTAGGTAAGCAAGATTTAAAAAAAAATCTTTGTTATTTAAAAGCATACAATTTTACTCTATTTTTAAAAATCAATGAATATTATTTAATTAATATATTTTTTATGTCTTAATTTGTATTTTTTAATAAAATTGAATTATAATTCCAAAACGTATTCTTTTAGATTGCGGGATCATTAACGTGATCGATCAATCATCTTGATTATTATATAAGATCACTCGCTTATACACGTATTGTAAATTTTCTAAAATGTTCCGACTTACCAAGGGCCGCATAATTATGGTACATGATTCCGAAATTCTTTGCAGCAGTATACTCGAATTTTATACGAATGTAACATGTCATTGGTTTATTACTCTGATAATCCACTTCTGTGTCAGGCCGATTTCATTCAAACAACGATTTATAACATAATATTGTGGTTAAATTTCATTAAAAGAATTCTTCCTTACTTGTTCAGTCTCGAACATTTGTTGAGCATTCTTGTTACGCGTGCTGACATTTCTCTATCCCGATTTGAAAATATTTTGGATTTAAAGAATGCCTCCCTTGTTTACGGTTTAAGAGGCTCTATCGTGTCATTTCTGTGAGGATTCATCTCATCTGCTTAAATTCTAGTATTCGTGGTTCTAAAATAATAGTACTAGGAGAAAGCAATCTTCTTTGTTTGTTAATGGCCTTCTCGCCGGCAATGGTGGTTAAAATGCGGCCACGGCTTGTGTTTCAAGCTAGGGTTTGTATAAAATAGAAAAAGCAAATGATATTGTATTAACTACCATTTTCGAGGGGGTTCGTGTATTCGCTAAATATACAACGTAAAAAAAGAAGTCGTACAAATTAGCCAGCCGGGGATTCGATCTTGGATTTCCAAACGGATAATCAGACATCCTAATCCAGATAGCCTATGTCAATAATCGTTGTGCGTATATACGGTAATACACGTCGATCTTACCGTATTTATAATAAAAGTACACCATACACGGACGCAGCACATATGGTATAAAATTTTGCATAGTCATTTTATGAACCGGCTATTTAGAAGATACAATATTTTATTGCTGCAAATGGCGTTATGCATTAGTGCGCGACTAATAGCTTAATCTGCGGCTATTTATCGGGTTCCGGCGAACATCATTGCGTCATAGAAATGCAATCCTTTCCAATAAATATGTCCATTAGTCTGCCATCGGACCGATTACACTTCAAAGTGGTTTACTGCCAGAGATGTCGCTATTTTATGGCGTTATTTCACCGGGTACACGGCAGACAGTTTCATGTGCAAAACAAATATTCTAATTTTAAATAACATATCGGCTTACTACGCCATGTCGGGCGAGACTTTGCACCCCTTCTACGTTTGCGTGTGTTTGGCAAATTAATTGAGGTAATTAGAAAAAAAAAACTAATATTTTATTTGATTACACTCAGTCTATAATGCCTATTCACTCGGAGACGCATACAAAGATGGATAATGGACGTCATACAAAGAGACAGGAAAAAAAGTATACGCAAGATATAATAGTAGTTGATATAATTGATTGGACTTGATTAATGAAATTATGGAGGGATATCGCCTCCGCTCTCATCACCGCTCAGCAATGTTGAACTAGTGATTCTGTACTCTCGATTTTTTCAATTCCCGGGACTCGAGAGTCAACATTTCTCGAAGTCCCGGCAATTCCCGGGAATCGAGACTTAGAGAATTTAATTTAAATAAAAAAAATATATATTTTAATAAATATTCTTATGTATGATGCACAGTAGCAATTAAATTTTATTTTCTGTGCTTTTGCACAAATTAATATTAAGGTATATTTTTATATACCGAATCTCGAAATATTTCCATATAAAGACGATACATTCTGTTTACAAATTGACTGTAAAAGATTCAAACGGAAAATTGTATTTTTCACAAATAAATTTTTTTGCATTGGTTATTAAATAATTTTATACAATAAACTTAGAAATATACCGAAAGAAGGGTGATCACAGGAAATAAAGTTAATTATTTTTTTAATACAGTGACAAAATAATTGGTACAAAATTTAATACAAAGACTTATTTATGGAAGTTCGCCTTGAATCGGAAAAAGAAAAATGAAAGCACGATGAATGCAGCGGAAATGCGTTTGTTCTGCCGCATGTGTGAAAAATAGACGATACAGTCGACAAGATTAAAAAAAGATCGCTAGGGTTCGGCGAAGTAGTGTGGCCCAAAAAAAGTGAGAACATTTCGTAAAATGTGATATAATTACATCAAAATTAGTTAAACTATTTAGTTTACTAATTTACTTACTTACCTATTTACCTATATTACGTTTAATTTCGATAATTTCCGGTCGCCATTTTTGATTATTAATTTTCTCATTGTTTATATTTGGTATTTTCAAATTGTTGCCCAAAATGACAAAAATCACTGCAGAAGACCTTATTCTGATTAAAAATTTACGATAATATTATATTAAACATTGGGGTGCTAGGAAAATGATCAGTGTTTCAAAACAAAGCCTGGAGTATAGCTAGACATTACAGCAAGGCGGAGCTCCATCTCACACAGCTAGAAATACAATTAACTTTCTTCGTGAGAATGTTGATTTCATCGAGCCAGGCATGTGGCCACCGAACAGTCTGGATTTAAACCCAATAGATTATGCAATGTGAGGTGTTTTGATGAATTAGCTAATATTGTGCAAAAAAATTACATTAAGAATTATAATTAATCATATTATGTTTTGAAATAACTCATGTATTACGAGATATTCTCACTTTTTTGGGCCACCTGTATATTGTACCGGACGATTTAATGCAGTTTTTTTTATTTTCATAGCATAATTTATTTTTTTATTTTTTATAAAAATATGTTTTAGCTATGAATTTGTAACTAACCAACTTACCATCACGTCGTATCCGCTGAGGTAGGCAGAGAGGACAGAGCGTCACACTTCTCTGTCCTGACACACGATTCTCGCCTCATCCACATTCATACATCTTCTCATACAAGATCGCCGATTTTTGAGGCTTCTAACAGAATCATCCTCCAGTATCTGGTTTATCTGGTCGTAATTGCATATTATATCATACATCCCGTATACCATGATGTACCGTGTTAATGCTTTTTTGTAAAAAAATAAATAATTAAAACAGGAGTAAATTCAATATCTGTTGACCACAAAGCAAAAAAGACACAAAAGATGTATTGGGTCCGCTGTAAAATAAAACTGTCGAGTTAACGATTAAAACCAATTTGTTTTATATTAATTGTGGTGTCACCGTCGCGTGCTGCCACCACCCTGGACCCTGTAGCTGCCGGCCGCCCTCAGCTATAAACTCTCTCCAATGCACGAGGGATCGACACCGACCCGGCAACAGCAGAGGCGAATCGGAAAAACTGAAATACCCGTATTTCCCTTTTCAATTATTATTTACTGTTACACTTATAATCTCGACGTTGGGTAGAAAATTTAAACATCAAAAATCGTTGAGATCTTGGTGACACGAATTAATTTAACAATAAAAACTCTTAATGACCATTTAAAGTTTCACGAAACTTCTAGAAATAATTTTTAAAATTTTTCTTCTGAAGTTACGCCGTAACTATTGGACGAATCCGGTTTTAAATCATGTCGGTAGGGATGCACAACGCGTCGCTTATATACTTTGGACTCACTTACAACACCATCTACGTTCAATACCCTCATTCCTGAGAGGTCTACGTTATCCACCGTGAGAAGATACTCCTGGTAAACCTTTTACTGCCAGGCATCACGTGCGCAATGTCCGATGTCAAGTTCCGATATTAGCTACTATTTTATTATTATTAACAATATGACCTAAAAGAGTTTTTTTTTAACTTTTCAAAACTAATTTAAATGTTAGTGGAGTTTCACTCCTGACCCAAAATATTTTAAATTTTATTATTATAAGATGATGCACCAATCTTGGCGTTTTTAACTTTATTTAACAAGATCAACATTAATGAAATTATATTGTTCTTACTGAAGTCGTATATGTATATTTCCGTATATTTTTATATTATATTATATGTAGACTTCGTCATGCGATTAAATTTTTTAGCATGTACCTACGTTATATGTATATTTTTAATAAATATAAAAGGTGTAGGTGCATACAATATGTGTTTGTGCTGCATATAAACTATTTTTCTATAAAAATGCCTCCGTGCCTTCTGCGGCCGCTGGTCAATATGCGGAAAACGGCACAATCGGGTCAGCGTGTCAGGGCGGGCTCCGTCCCCCATCTTCTGACACACCCCATCCCTTTGGTCACCCACTAAACCTACCTACCTGTTGCTGACAGCTAAGATCGGGGCTCGGTCCAGGAAAATTAATTCTCAATAACTTTTCAATAAAACTACCCCAAGGATGGGCTAATTCATCGATTGTTATTTTTTCAATATTTAACAAAACAGTTATCAATATTTGCAGGTAAATTTTCGATAGCGGTTATAAACTAATAGCTCGTATCCACAATCGACCTATGTACACAAGCTCTGAGTTTACTTTCATTTTACTTCCATGAGATTCTTAGAAGATAACTCTCAGTTTTTGTTGTTCCTGTGTAAACATTATGTCTCAGAGATTCGTCGTCTCGCGACTCATTTCACGCTCGACATGTCAAACGTCAAATGTCATTATCGTTCAACAGTTGGGTGATTTTGAATCGGCCCAGCAGTAATTAAAACTGAATAAAATATTTTTAATTTAGTTTGATTTCAAGAACGGCATACATATTCTTGAAATCAAACTAAATTAGAATAATCGCAAATCAATAGTATTTTCACATTTATTTTAAAATATACGTGCATCTGTCTATGTGTATACGCGAAATCTCTGGTGAGATGATAGGTTCTGAGGGCACAGTAAAGCAAAGATATCTTAGGCCTGTTGGGGGTGGTAGGTGATACGAGATGGTTGGAGAGTTTGTGAAATTTTTAGATAGTTTCAGAGGGTTTTTGAAGTTACAATTTTCTATCCGTTAAAAGATTAGTAGCTCGATTAGTGGTTCAGATTTTCACTTATTAATATAATAGTTTATCAGTACGAGTAATAGTTCAATATTGCAAAAATGGACTTACTAGCGATATCTTTTCATAACACATTATCAGACCGAATGATTGTCTAACCTGACTGCATAAATATATCTTCCCAAATGTATTTGCTGAGCTGTTTTTGGAACTTAAGCCTAAGACAAAGTCTAGCAATTTTATTTCATATTTATATATAGTGTTTGTTGAAAACCATTTATATCTCAATAAATAAATATCCAGACTCTCTTAGAGAACGTCCACGGAAAACTTGGCAAGACCAGGTAAACCAGATACTAGAATGTCTCATTAGAAGTTGACAATTAACAATAGGGCGAGAATTGTGTTTCTGGACAGAAAAGTGTGGCGCTCTATCCTCTCTGCCTACCCTTGCAGAAAAACAGAGTGATGGTAATATAGTAAGTCTGTCATTATTTTTATCTTAAGGGATGATTCCCCTATAACAATTATATTACGTTTCTACCACTTACTTTGACCTATCTTTTTTTCCTTTCAGTTTTTCTTTCATCCTACCGGCTGCGCCACTTGTTATATCTTTAATTCGTGCCGATGATGATTTTGACTTTTTGTGTGCGGGATTGTATCGTCAGAATAATACCCGTTCGTGGTAACAAAAATTTGTTCCAAATGTTTCGATACAATGCTGTACAGGTCAATATCAGATGTTTACAGTTCAACGGTTAGGAGGCAAAAGGCGCGATATATTTATCTCTCGTACCAACTTTCATACGCTCACGCATTCATCCCATAGATACATTACAATTACATTTGTTATAAAACCATTGTGCCGGGAAGCCTTTTAAACATCGGTTTGCTGTGGTCAATTCTTTTCTTTTTTAAATATTTCAAGATTTCTCCAATACTTTTTCCTTCCGTCAAGTTCATCTTCATGATTCTTCTTAAGCACTACATTTAATATGCTAATATAAATAGTTATTTTACAAATTAATCGAAGGAAGTCATTAAGTATCCATAGTAAAAAAAACATTAGTGCGCAGTTTAACATATTCTAATCTTATCTATTTGCAGTTTAAATGAAAGAATACAAATTTGTTATTAAATTTATTCCATTTCACATCCATTCATATAAAATAATAGATATATATATATACTATTGACTAAATTTTATATTCTTAATAAAATATAAATATCTGCTTTTTGATAGACTAACTTATGATTTCAATGTGAAATTTTATGAATCATATTAAAATGTATTGGGAATAAGATATAATATTTTTTTGGCCTCCATTGATAATTTTATCTTATATACGCAGTAAGCTTCTAACTGGAAATCAATGTGGGTAGATTTTCGTGAAAATAAATATTGCTTTAGAAAAAAAAATATTATATGCATTATTCAATCTATTCAACTCTAAAAATGAAAGTTCTGCGACATTCTGCACACTATGTGGTTTATTTATCAATAATAATATGACGTCATGCTATATATATATATATATATATTATTTTAGAAGTGCACAAAGTTGATCAATACAGAAAACACACATATATATAATACATAACGGACACACAAATAAAAAGAGAAAATATTATATATATTTATATTACATATGAGAAAATTTTAGTTTATTATTGTTAAATATTATAATGTGTTTGAAACAGCACAAACTATAACAATTTGAGTTTTCCTTTTATTATAGGGCAATCAAAATTAAAGATTTTATTTGTTATAATAAAAAAAATAAAAAAAATATCTAATATTAAATTAATACTCCCATGGTTATGTTTAATCATCTATATGTACGTAATAAGTGGAAATGGAGGCAGAAAAGATATTTTATTACATTTATTTTTGACATTTTAATATTTCATTTATTATAAAATGTTTATTTAGCGTTGGGCTTTGTGTAAGTAGGTACTAGGTATTAATATTTGTAAGTAGCTAATAAATTATATAAAAGTATAACATTTCTTTAGAACGTTATGTAAATGTCATTCTGGTAAGTTTTCATCCCACAGCTTACTTGAGTTAACTTGAAAAACACAAATTCGTAAGAATGTATTTTTACAATTTATATTTCTGTGGCCCTGTAAAGGAAGGCCCCTGGAACAAGGATCTTCGCGTTTCGCATTACATAATAATTCACGGACTGTAATGGAATTGCTCCGTAAAACTTCCGACGACCGTTCCGCCCGTCACCGGGTCAGCTGCCATCAATTATTTATCTGGTCACCCTGTTGCCCGGCTCCCGGCTGGACGGCGGAAGGCTACATTAATCAAGGGATGATCAGTGATCGGTAATTCGATATCAATTTGAGAGAATTTCGGAAACGGCCATTTTCCTTGTAACATCGGATATTTGGTGCTCGCTTATAGCATTAAAACCGTTATTTCACTAAACATCTAGATGTTCGTTTCCAACTCATTATTATATGAAATGTTGTTCAGAATCTTTTGTGTTTAGTTTTCTGAGCAATTCTTTTACAGTCACTAAAACAATGCTAAAGCGATTTTAATCATTTGAGATGTGCATCTACAGATGACTTCTGGACAGCTGGGATGATAGGTGATAGGGTCACTAAAGATACGTGTTGATACGGATTCGAAAAGTAAAAGAAATCCCTAAAAAAATACAAAATCGGAAACAACTATATTTTGGCTACATAATGAGATGTCCAAAAAATGCCTGCATCTAATTTTTCAAGGCAAAATATCTAGCAAATGAAGCCCTAAAGACGGAAAATATCCTGGCTAAAAAATCTAAGATGATGGTATTACTATAATATTATTAATATATTCAACTCTTTGCATTGGGTCCATGTTATATAAAGGCACAAATTGGTCTGCGCCCCACAAAACTTTAAAACTACTGCTAATAAAGATTAATATTTTTTAAATCTACTACAGCAAGAAATGGAATTATAAAATTTCAAGGTCAACCATGAATTATACATTTAAAAACAATATATTGATGGTAAATGAAGTTCATAAAGAAGACGCATCTTCTAGTTGAAGAACTTGCAAATCAGTCATTCATCAGATCAGATGTTTCTAAAGTTTAAATAGCAGTGATTTTTGAGTGAAACTTTGAAGATGGTTTACACAATACATCGGAGCCCTTTTTATTCACTTTGCATTGGGGCCCAATTTTTTTAATCACACCACTTTTAAAAATATTTACGTATTTTTAAATACAAATGAAGTTACAAAGAAGCTTTGCGAAAAATGCTTCTGTCTGGATGAGGTACGGTACAGAATTTGCGCGAACACCCGGTCGTTCCACGTACGGTGCTGGATTAAATATGTATTATATATTTGTGGTCCTATATTCACTTTGTACTTTAAATCTTCCTGGAAAACTAACATTTTTGCATTATACTGTACTACAGAATAGCAAATCGCCTGTCAATAGTGGGTGGTTGACAAAATTAATATCATTTAGTTTATGTAGTGGTGTATATGAAAATAGCCATTATGCACTGAGCAGTTAAATGTCGACAGCTGTGTTAAATTTATTACCCGACATTTTAACTCGAGATTAGTGTGCTCTTTAAGTAAGCCAACAGGGTGAGATATTTACCTACCCTTCTGTAACCCCTAATTGGTCTTCTGGGAAAACAATTGACATTTACGTCACTCTTTCCACAGAGATACGATTTTATTGGACGGATTTCTAATTTTGTATAATTAGTTAATCATTCCCCGGGTTAATCCGCTTCACAAATATTACTAATTATTAATTAGTCGATGTCTATTTCTTGAAAATTCTCATTGGTATGCTGATCAATAAGAATTTTCAAAATCATCAACTCGGAAGAAGCTCAGCACTCAACGAAAAGCGGTTCCATGCAGAAGTGCAGTATTATTTTTTCTCAATGCATCATAACAAATATTTTTAATCTGTACACCCTTGTCAAGTTTGTAATTGCACGCGGGCACTGGATGCGTCATTCTAATCTGCGAGCAAAACATATGGAGTGATTCGTAGATTGATGCTGAAGTCTGCGTCAAAGTTTCATCGATAGATTATAGTGAACACGGGCCATATACGGGTTTTAATTACCTGGAATCTCGCGTTTCTGAATCTCGAAGATGCAAAGCCGAGGTCCAAAGGAGAATTGGTATGGCCAAGTCTGCTATATATGTCGAATCTGTCCAAAATTTGGAAGAACCGTTCCATTTCAAGGAATGCAAAAGTGAAAATGCGGTAATGTCATTGTATGGTGTGTATACTATAGACTGTGAGACGAACGAATGTCTCTATTCTTTAGGAAATCTGCATTCAAAAAAGCCTTTTCCCAACATACAGGAAAATAATTTTATTCTTATTGTGAAGTCGAAATTTTTCAGAACTTAGGTCTGTGATATTTTAATACAAATGTATAAATGTTGTAAAATTTGCGATATAATATGATCCTAACCCTAGAATGTCACACCATCATAACAACACGGTAGACAGACACATTTCCCGCACGTAACGGAAGATTGATTGAAATTCATTAAAATGTAACGTGTAAATCAAGAAAGGGTAAATATAACCCTAAGTGAAATTTCTGCCAATCTGTATGTTGGTGTCATCCTAATCTTTTTTATTACAGGACCTAGTCCCTTTCTTGTACAATGGCGATTTCGCCATAAGACGACGCCATGGAGAAGATTATTGTCACTGAGGCGGGAGGAATGCCCTAATAACTTTTTTCATTAATCCAGACAATCTGCCATGAAGACTAACGACGAGTAATCGTGAGATGTCTGCGCAGATCGAACCGCACAAAGCTTTACGAATGGGAGTATATTCTCGCAGTGATACAAGTAATACAGTTATTTTTCATATAATTTGACTGATCCGGAGACTCCAGGTTGCAGTTAGACCTTGTGACGGATCCAAAGTGGTGGGGAAATTCCAATATAACCCCAAAAATCAAGATGTGTTAGGGTAAATTCGTCCATGTCATAGTTCCACTATTATCTGAATGTAAATTTCAAGAGGTAGTCTAAAAATCCATATTTGAAACCAGCTGGCATTTGTGCAACGGGCTTTCTACGCCAAGACGCTTACTAGATTATTCTCATGCTGATTGCTCCATATCGATTTAATTTGTTTATGTTATAAGAATTATAATGTTTTGAACCATTTTCGAACTTCTTGTTTATCTATTTTTTCCCTAGAACAACTATTCGAAGCGGGAGTTGAAGAAATAAATCAATTCTGTCTTGGTACTCACGAAAACTGATGCTATACCCTGAAGCTACTCAATGGATGTACCGACATATGTCGCATATATCATAATGTATCAATTAAAAAGATATACAGATAAAATAAATTTATTCATAAGGGAATTCAGGGAAATGAATGTGCTGATAAACTGACCAAGAAGTTTACCTTTTCCGGAGTTTTTCCCCATCAATTCCATATCCCGATGTATGACAGATTTAATGTGGTAAAACGTACGAGTTCTATCTGGTCTGCACAATGGGTGAATCCAAACAATCACAAGGGTAATCGGCTTAAAATAATCCAAAGATCTATTCCCCGCACCCCTTGGTTCTCCAACAAAAAAGTCTCTAAAAGAACAATATCAAATATTTATAGAATGAGGATTGAGCATTGCCAGGTAGTCTCACATTTATTCAGATTGAACATAATAGACTCCCCAATGTGTGAGTGTGGTGCCGAGGAGGAAACCCTTGACCATGTCTTTTTTGCCTGTCCATTGCGGATCACAGGTTTTTTTTACAATAATCTTGTCAATGGTAATTTTCAACTCCCGGTTAACTTGTGTCATCTTCTCTTCCTTAACTCGCCACATTTGAGCTGTATGATAGCAAATTTCTTGAACGACAATGGTATTAACTTGTAGCGTAATATTCCCTATTCTATAATATTGTTGTACTTTATATGAAATAATGTTTTAACTTGTTTAATGGCACAAATCACTACTAAAGGGTGGATTGCTTGTTTAAAAGAAGAAGAAGAAGTAAAAATCAATTTATCGAAAAAATATTTTGGAGGGCGAAGTATAGAAAAAAGTGGCGATTAGTTTGTGGGAGGCCTTTATTCAACGAATTATAAGGTGGACGTTGGTTGAAAATGATGACTTTGGGAAGGAAGGAGGTTTTCGTGAGGCCAATGTCTCGGACCATAGAAACTCGGTGTTCTAATTCAATTTTCTAAAATAGAGCGAATCCTTGAACTCAACAGGTCATGCGTCAAGGATTTCAATGGCTTCAAGAATCGAATGGTATGGAACATCTCAGCCCCAACTGAGGAGGTAATTCAATTATCTTCCACACCCTCCCATCCGACGGTTTTCTTGAGATGATCGAAGGAAGCCAAACCTAGGTCAGTGTTACAAGTGTAGTGGAAAAACTAAATAAATTCGTTATTTTCTAATAGAATATAGAGCTCTTAACATATTTTGCAGTAAAATATAAATTTCTAATATACTTTCCGTAAAAAATGATCTCTGAACGTATATTGGGGTTCAATATAGAGATTTTAACGACGTAAATGCGTACTGCAACGGTTTTTACAAAATATGTAAAATAATTTCAAGACAATTGGAGGAAATCTCAACTGTTTTGTTCCAATTAATAGGATAAATATACTGAAACATTAAAAACTGAAAAAGAAAGTAACAAAAATTTCTGTACATTTTATTAAATAAAAAAAGTCATACTTATGTTATTTGCAATTCAAATGAATCTTAATGTTGTTCAATTATTTTCTCATGATGAGATCACTACCTCTATACATTATCGAGTCATTGCTATCTTCTGAGTACCTCAAAAAGCGCGCGTGGTGGTAACATCTACTTGTATGACTTGTATCTTTGAGATATATTTTACTATGTAACACTGCACTTAAAATATAATTTTGTTACTTTATTAACATATTATACGTAATTTATTTAACATATTCATTATTTATGAAGCACTCGTCAGACTATTTATTGACTTTAAGGACGTTCTCAAAGAGCAGTCGTACTCAATCTTCAAGAAGATTCCCCCGTATGTAAACTACTATGAACTACTATGAATAGAATAAAAAATAGTTGAGGTACGGTGTACTTTTTCGCTTTCGCTCACATGCGCACAAGTTCAAAAATCTCTCACTATTCAAATTATAAAAGGAAACGTCAAAACCATTCAAAAGTAGCTCACTTTTAACACTTTTTATAACAAAACGAATACCGCTTGTTTTAGTTATTTTTACAGAAAGATATTTGTTAAATTTTCAATTAATGATTCTCAGTTTTGCAAAACAATCGTAAGAAAATTATTATTGCTATTCAATTAAACGTGCGCTACAACATCGATCGGGGTATGGTTCGTATGTTAAATATCCTCATTTTAATTGTCAGTATATACTAATTTACTACCGCAAAGACTATTGAAAAATATTTCTACGTATAAAAGATACTTAAAAGTATGTGTATTCAAAGTTTCAAAAATTGGATTGTAAGAAAAGTGATTTTTTTGGGACGTCCTTAATCAGTATATTTTATTAAAATGAGCCTTACGTGAAATGTAAAAAATATTTTTCCACGTTGTCGAAAATATAATTTCGCAGATGTCTTAATAAAATATTGCTATACGCTTCGGTACGTAGGTTTATATAAAAACGATAAATAAATTATTACATTACAATTAAGACAAGTACAATATGTTTAATTAATTTATGAAAATATTTTAAGTAATTGGAGAAAAGATAATTATAATTATTATATAATATTAAAAATTAAATTAATCAACTTGTAAGATATACAGAAACAATCTATCTATCGAAAAAAATATTTTGTTACTGCCGGGGTTCGAAACTGGACCTCTTCTTATACGGGAAAGTGCGTTCACCATTTCGCTATAACTATCAAAGACATTTTCGACAAATTTTAAACTTATATTCTGTTATCTTTCCAATAATTGACACATCTATTATTCCATTTTTAAAAGCAATCAACTTTACATTGCGGTGAATCTCAAATACCTTTGAGTTAAACCCGCCCGTAAGTAATTTGGATAAACTTTGTCACAACTTATAAAGTAATTTATTGTTTGGTTAAGGGAGCGTTAAAAGTTACATTACATTGAAAGTTAGATATGAAATACCGCGATCTAAACTTTACAAATCGATTTTCACAAAATCATATTATAAATTGAGATACGACGCCGTGCGCCGTTTAGATTCTGTGATTAATTTGTGGCTCGTAATTTCCTGTATGGTTTGAACCCAAATAAACAAATTTATTGAGGAATTCTAGATGACGTAAGCATTCAAGTCCATTATTAATATAGCTCTATCTATAATCATAATTATTTTTGCTGCGATTGCTACTTATTATTAAACTGACCAGATTTTCGGAATATTATTTTATCTTCTACAAAATGTGATAATTGGAAGGTGCAAGAACTGGTGAATATGGAAGACGTATCGAGATATCCCAAGTGTAATTCTGTCATCGGAGATGGGAGGTAAGCATATAAAACTTTAGCGGTATGAGTAAAAGAATGATACAAATACGATGGACACAAGAAATAAGGTGAATAAGGCAACATTATATTTTAGAAAAAAGCAGAATATATCAAATAACTTGCGGAGATTCTAACAAAAAATACATTGGCCAAACCGCGAGAAATTTAAATACGAGAATTAAAGAACAACGACGCTGTATGAAAAATAATATTTTTTCCAAATTCGCTAACCATATCATTTAAATTCATCATTCTTTCGACAGCCATGATTTAAAATTACTCCACTCGGTACCATATAGGGAAATAATAATGAATAATCTTGAAATAATAGAAATCCAGAAAAATCTGAATTCAGAAAAAATATTCATAAACAATATCACGTTTTCAAATACTTAGTAATAAATAATAAAGCCATTCCCTTCCTTGCGTATCCCACCACGCTCAGCTAACTGTATTCAATTATAATTTATATAATTATATATCAAAAATAAAATCTAATTTCTGGATCCAAACAAATCTGCCGGACCTGATAATGTGCCCACAATTTTTTTCATCCAGTGTATCTCGATATTATCAAACCCTTTAACAAAACTTTTTAACCTCTCACTGAGAACTGGAACTTTTCCTGATCGATGGAAACACAGTTTTTTATCCTCTATTTACAAAAAATGTGATAAATCTGATTTCTCCAACTATGGGCCAAATTGTTTACAATCAGCCAAAATTATTTGAATCAGTGTTACAAACTAAACTTGATACCGAAATAAAGAAATTTATTTTACCGACTCAGCGTGGATTCATTTCGGGTAGATCGACTCTTACTAATCTTATGATACATCAGCATCAACTAGTTGAAACTATTAATAAAAGTCTTCAGACTGATACTGTGTACACATAAAAATTCGAATAAAGAATTCGAAAAGGTTTCTCTTGATATACTCATCCATAAATTAAAAGCCTTGGGTTTCATTGGGAATATTTTAGAATTATTTGAAAGTTACCTATCGTCCAGGATACTATGTGTGAAAATTTTTAGTTATAAATCGACTCAATTTGAGGCTTCTAGTGGTGTTCCAATTTAGGACCAGTTTTATTTTTATTATTTATTAACGATATTGTTGCTACGTTTGTTAAAGTTGACGTACTATTGTTTGCTGAAGACCTTAAGATATCCAGAACAATTGAGTCGATAAATTACTGTTTTATTATTCTTCAATCTAATCTTAAAAAATTACATAAATGGTGTATACATAACAAACATTTTCTAAATTTTGATAAATGCCAATCTATAACGTTTTGAAGAATCAAAATTGTTTTTCATTTCAGCATAAATAACGTTACTCTTAAAAAAGTATCTCAAATCAAAAAGATCTTGGCATATTATTTGATGAAAAACTCTCATTCGTTCCATAGTAAAGATATAGTCTTGGTTTTGTATTTAGAATGGTGAAAGAAATTCACTTACATCGCTTAAAATCAGCTGTAGTTCGTAGTAATTTAGAAGTCAATTCAACCATAAAGTGCACGAATTAAAATGAAAAAAGGTTCAACATAAATGTTTAAGGTTCGTTGAACAATTGAATTATGATTTTCTAATGAGCACTCTTAATTTAACTAACTTGTCGTGTAGAAAAACTTTATATGATTTTTTTTTAAAAATAGTTAATAGCTTGTTGGACGCCCTTAATTTAACTGAACTGATGGTATACCACGTTCTTACGTGGAGTATCAGGTCGTCGGCGCTGTTCCATGTAAATGCATCATATATTAATTTTTATAGGAACGCACCCATCCATACGGTATTCAATGTTTAAATTTATTTCTATATTCAATGATTAATAAGACTGATGTTTTTGATGCCGTTCCGAGACATAATTGATTTTGATACTCGGCCATTCTGTGTTGAACAATTTTTTTTTTTTGTCTTGAACAGTGTTTTTGTCTTAATGTGTACAGTTTGTTTTGCTTATTATTCAATAGCAATAAATGTATATTCTATCAATTTATACTTATATATATATTCCATGCTACTTGTGTAGCTGCTCATGTTTTTTCTTTATATTTACCTAATCAATTTTGTAAAAGCCCATAAGGGCGTAAATTAATAAATAAATTTAGTTTTATTTCACACCTGTAGATAAGAAGGACTGCTCTTTCCGAAACTAGTTGTGTTACAAGCTCAAAAATCGCGTGTACAGTACAAAGTTAAAATAAAAATTATATTTTTAAATTGCATTTTGATTTGCAATACATTTAGATTTGTTTTACTTAAAATCATTACATTTTTAAGTAGGCTCAAGAATAAGTCAGTACGTATGATCGCTTTATTTGTGATATTAGCTGATGAGCTTTATAAAATAACACGTAGTAGTTCTAGCATTAATGTTCTTATGAATTTTTTAACTATTATTAAAATATTTATAAGTTTCAATCACAGACTACCAAATATATAGACATGAACTAACGCAAATTCCTTGTCCCAATATTTTCATTTTGGTGTTAATCACGTGATCACTTTGGTATCACCTACGAAATCAAATAGCTCCGTTACGTTTTTTAAAAATATGACTCGATTGGAATGCATATTTAAACGCTGATAATATAATATGCATTAATGTAAAAAATACGTCTTGTTTATACAAAGATTTAATTTGTTTAATTAAAGTTGCATTAATGTGTTCATAAATAATTGTACATATGTTTCCACCAAGGATGTGTGTAGAATGCCCCTCTATATATATGTACACTTTATTTCATGTCTATTCATTCACTGGTCTGTGTATTCAACACTGTATTCAATATTCAATTATTGGGTGCTAAGTCCCAGGAATGTTTTTTTTGCGTTTGACAAATACAAATATATTACAACCCAATAAAATTTTTGTTTAATATCAAAGACATATAAATTTAATTAAATACAAAATTATGTAAACATAGAAAATACGTAAATTACTGTCCTTCGAGTGGGAATTTGTTGAATACATTTTTTTGTACTTTTCAGGCTGAAAATGTTCGTGGATGGTCCATTTAAAGTATAAATGACACCCTAGACTAATTCTGGCCTTTGAAAAGACAGTTTGTTTCAATTTAACTTCTCACTGAAATACCTTGAGATAGAGATTGTGTTTTGGAGTTGACGTGGCTCGCTCATGGTAAAGGTCACGTTCATTTCCTGAAATCCCAGATCCTCGTATGAAAGTGTGACAACGGGATATATATACATTCGGCAACAGATTTAACTCGAAATTTAGAAAAAGGACACACAAATTCATATATAAAATACTGCAATTGAATAAGGTAGATGGTTTATTAATTGATTTTGGTTTGTGTTTATGATGAATAGGGTAGTTTGTATATTTAAAATTGAAATAAAAAATGACGAATTGATTCATTGATGTTCTTTTTATTACGTTTTGTAAAAATGGCCATAGTAATAACATTATTAATAACAGAGTCTGGTAAAACTACCCTTTAAAAATACTAATTCAAGTTTGGGAAAAAATTCGTTAAATTTAATACGCCTACATTAATTAATAATTTTTCTTATTATTCTTGTATTTTATTTTTCATAATTTACTCTCTGTACTATAATTATTATTGTTGTAAATTATTTTATTACATTAAAGATATACTTAAACATGATTATTGTGTTCCAGTAAGAGACGCATAAGGTAGCCAAAAAGGTAGGTAATAATAATAATAAATAAATAATAATTCATTTTTACAAAGCTAGATTTGTAGTTTTTCATCATAATAAGAATCTTGATCAACTTCGAAGAACGAATACCCATTTTTTTTAATAAACCTCAATAATTTTTTTTAACAAATGTATATATTTTGAAAGACGCGACCATTTAATTTGTATATTTATTTATATAATATAAAACTGAATACAGGTAGTTTAGTAAATGATTTTGATATTTTTCTCTGTTGAAATAGTATGAATGAAAATGTCATTAAAAGTCATAATTAAAAGCCATAATTAAATTTAATGAAGAAAACGGAATGATGACATTTTGGAAAAGTAATGAAAAACAGACATATCTTGAGAATAATAGTAATCAGAAGCTGAAAATCTTTGAATAGTGTTTAATTAAAAGAAATATCAAATTTTGACACTTGTGTCACTTGAACTGTAGATTTTATTTCCGGAAACTCTTCATTATTTATTATTCCTGGAAAAGTGGAGGGCCACCTACTGGCAGGTAATAATATCCAATGCGGTCCTGAAAACCAGAGAGGGTGATCAAAAATCTGATCAGGAAATAACCCTCTCGAAGGACAGTCAGCAGGATTCTGCTGAAACGCTACGTGATGCCTCGATGCATCGGTCGCATTATCATTAATTTGAATAACACGATTTAAATGAATTATTTATATAGAAATAATTGTATATTCATAATACAATATTTTTTATAATACGTACTACCACTTTATAGGAGATTAAATCTTATTCTCAAAGAGGGAGACCGATTATATTGTTTTTTTAAGATGCGTAAAACTTTAGAAATTGAACACCAAATCTGTAAATCACGACATTTTATCATGACTAGAATGCGTTTTCAATAATAATTCAAATTTTTTCTTTTTTTACGAAAATGTGGATTTTTATTATTCATTTATATCTGAAGTTATACACTAGATTTGACTATTTTTATTTAAAATTATTACTAAGATAGGATCTATACACTCATCTGAAACTAATAAACTGAATGATATTTGCCATAATTAAGAAAATACAACCATTATAAGAAAGACTACGACCATTAGATACATTTTTCACGTGTCACAAAATTGCCTAAATATGGAAAATTCTTGTATTAACGAAACATATTTATAATCATCATGCAAGATTATGAAGACAAATCTCGATTGAGACAAATAAAGTTAATATTATTTAGGTTAATATATTTTTTAAACTTTTTTTAAAATAGAGAAACAACAAATATATAACCACAGTGCTAAGAAGAATGATGGATAGAAAAAGAAGAAGAAGAAAAAAAGGACGGCCGATAAAAAAATTCATGATACAGTTGTCAGAGTACATCGGATCCATAAGCTTTTGAGAATCTATGATTTCTAAAATCATATAAACATTAACATACTTTCAGTTTTAAGTGGGAGGTATAATGCCTCAGTGATTTATTCTCAGTGATATCAGTATCGCATCGGTTTTAATGTTTGGTTATGAAATAAATTTTCACATGATGATGGTTTTCCTGTCTAATAATGGAAATTAATCTCTTTTCCTTCCATAAGTTTTACTTAACCTTCCCACGCAACTTGGGTAACGCTATCCTACAACATCGGTTAGTTGTGTTACGTTTTCAACCCTGTTCCTGTACCATGACGTCACAGACAACCCACTCTTATTGTACATGGAAGGTGACGCGCTATTCTACACCGCCGTGAATACTAATGAGGCTCTGATCCTAATTATTCCAACCCTCGCACAACCCCCCATGAAATGTAAAAAATATAACATTTCATCATCATTATCATTATTTTGTATTTCCACTGATGGAGAGGCTTTCAACGCCAATCTTCTCTGTCTTCAGCACTACTCATCATACTTTTTATTAATCTTTGTTACCAAACCCACACTGTGTCGTGTTATTGTATTTAATAATTCTGAGAAAACATGCAACAGATCGAATTTACTATTAATTTTGTTACCGTCGTAACCATTGTTTCAAACCAATAAATGAATAGACATGAAATAAACTGTACATATAGGAGAGAGGTATGGAACATTAGTTGCGGGACGAAGGGCATTCTATACATATTCTTGGTGGAAACATAAATTCGATAGTTTATGACACATTTATGCAACAGAAAAAGTATTTATTCTTCGAAAATTAAAAAATGGTGTGTTTTTGTCAGATTATATTGTCAGCGTTTAAATTTTCATTCCAATCGAGTCATATTTTTTTAAAAAGTCGTGAAGCTATTTGATTGCGTAAGTGGTACCAAAGTGATTACGTGAGTAACACCAAAATGAAAATATTGGGACAAAAAATTAGCGTTAGTTCACGTCTATATGTTTGGTAGTCTGTGACCACTGTTGATTAACTGAATGTTTTCCTAATAAATAAATAAAATTCTTTCAATTGTCAATATTTCTTCTACCAGTGCGAGGCCTTCATTCCAGCTCATTTATACTCGTATTTGTATCTTTTTGGTGCAATACCTGTTACCTTAGTTCTCTGATGAATTTGTACGTTAGATACTCGATCTCTTAGAAATATTGCAAGCATAGCCCTTTCCATTGCTCTTCGGGTAACTTTTAATGTATGTATGAATTGACGGTGAGGTCCACATTTCGGCCGCGTACCTACGTGTGTAGGTGCTGAGAGCAAGAACTGCTTGTAGGCTTCAGTCTTGGAAAATTGTAATATTTTGGCTTGAAGGATGTGCTGTAGGTTTCTAAATAATGCCAGCTGAATACGGCTCCATATTTTACTCTATCGATTCTTCCTGCCAAATTGTACTATTTGGTCAGAGTATATACCTAATTTGTTAAATACTTGATGATATTTTATTGTTATAATTATTATCTTTTTTATAATATTTAGACTAGAAAAGACTATTTCTAACGGATCATGCGAATGTTCATAAATTATATTTTACATACATAAAATATATTACGATGTATTCAAACAACTAATAGCCCGAATGCACGTTTTGTAAATTCAATTATCTTTGGTATAATATTTTACTATAACTCTACCTTCCGGCATGGAAAAAAGTTATTTTATAAATTAAATAAAGCCGTACACAAAAACAAAGAAAAACAGTATGAATTACTGATCAGTAGGAAAGTGTCAAAATAATGTACAAATAAAAACTTCTTATAGTTTATGTAACTGAAAGTTTATAAGCTGTATTTATAAGTGTTCATTACTATAAAGCAATTGAAATATGAATTATTACTATCATTAAAAAATGTATATAAATATACATTGTAGTATTGTAAGCTCGTACAAGATGTTGGAATGGAAGCATGAAAACTTACCGAAAAAACTTCAGAAGCATACAATTATAAAATAAATAATATTATAGAATTCTTCAGAAGCACACAAATAGACAATAAATAATTATAAACTACAAATGTTATAACTCTTTATAAAATTATTATAGTGTAACTCCCTCTCCAAGCACAAGAGCTAGTTTCTTTTTTGGAAAGGTAAGCGAAATAAAACATGTAGTTTTAATAATGTAAAATACTTAATTCATGTCATGAAAAAATTGTAAAAATGTCAAATAAAAAAATGATACAGCGACTTGAAACATTTGAGATGTACAGATCTACAGAAGAATGCTTAAAATGAGCTGTATGAATAGAGTTACGAAGAATATTGAAGATGAATATAGAAAAATATGTAATTAAAACAATAAAAATGCGAAAACTTCAATATCTCGGACATGTAATGAGACGTCCGGAGAAGTACGGGATCTTGCACCTCATAATGCAGGGTAAGATTGCTGAAAGTCAGGACCCTGGAAGAAGGAAAACATCAGAGCTGAAGACCTGAGCCAATGGTTTGGCCAGTCTACTGTAGAGGGGCCACAGTAAACAAAGTGATGATAACCAACGTCTGTTGAAAGGATAGGGCACAAGAAAAAGAATAATTATTATGAATTTATAATAATTATTATATATACGGACTACAAAATGACAAAGTTCATTAATATTTTATAATTATAAATGTATCAATAATCCAATGGTCAGCAATCAGCTTATAAATGAACAATATGTCTGTTAATATTATAATTAGAGAAGTTTACCAATACACTGTCACTGTACATATAATACATTAAGTACCTAACATAAATATAGTTTGCGATAATTAAATGAAAAGTAAATAATTAATATGTCAAATTAATTAAATAATTTTATACCAATTTTATTTATTTTGCGACAATATTTTATTTTTTCTTAATTTGGTTCCAGGTCCCTTCTCTACTTTTCACTTCCACTATCCAAATTAGATGACTATTCGTAAGGAAAAAAAAATCGGAATTTGCAATATTTTAGCAGTATCATGAGACATACTCAAAATATATTACATTACATAACTATGGCTCAGACACAGATAACATGAGACACAGACACAGAGAGACATGATCATCTATCACGAGACACAGACACAGAGAGACATGATCATATATCACGAGACACAGACACAGAGAGACATAATCATCTATCACGAGACACAGACACAGAGAGACATGATCATCTATCACGAGACACAGACACAGAGAGACATGATCATCTATCACGAGACACAGACACAGAGAGACATGATCATCTATCACGAGACACAGACACAGAGAGACATAATCATCTATCACGAGACACAGACACAGAGAGACATAATCATCTATCACGAGACACAGACACAGAGAGACATGATCATCTATCACGAGACACAGACACAGACAGCCACAATCAAGTATCACTAAAAATGTTATATCCTGCACTTCATCATTCAAGGCAAAATTGCCAGAAAGAGAGACCCTGACTATATCCTGACGATATTCAAAGTATTTGGAGCTACTGCAAACAAAATAATGATCGCCAACGTGATCACTTACATTCGATAACTGGACTAGCGCTAGAAGAAGTCAAAAATTTGACACTCCAGTTCATTAGGGGATGGGATTAAGTTGACAGAATACTGACTTAACATGCGAAAGTACCGGAATCGATACTCGTCGTCTCAGAAATCTTTTTGATTTAAACAATGTTTTAATGGCGCCTGGTAAAGATGAACATAAAACACAACGTAAAGGCCAGTGTCCACGCAATGAGACAATAAAATAATCTCAGACATTTAGTTGAGATACATATATGTACACGTGTTGAGATTTTGAACTGGAGATAGATTCAGAAATCAGCTTAAGTTTGGTGGAAATATATAAAAACTTAAACCAGTATATACGATCTGACAGCGAGATTTAACACGTGCAAACAAATGTCACCTAAAACCACCGTATTATGTCCGTACAATTCTCTATTCTGACAAGTTAGCGTAAGTCACTAAAAATTAATTTAATATAAGGCGTTAAAGTACAAACATTTATTCAGTTTTAATTGTTGCTGGGGAGATTCAAGATTCAAGATTACTGACTAACAACAATGATATTTAACGTTCGGTGTACATGACGAGAGTAAAGTAAGACGCTAGGTGACAAATCTCTGAGGCATAGTGTGTACACGGAGACTACGAAAGCTGAGAGTCTCGAAAGAATCCCACGGGAGCAAAATCAATATATCAGAGATTGACTCGAGTTAAATATGTGTTAAAAATTTCATTTAACGTTATACTTTGATACGTTGTGATTACACAGTGCCGCCCTTAGGCAAATTTCAGAATGCCGCCACTGCTATAATTAAACATGTAATATCGATCCTCTGTCATTTTATAATGATTTCAAACATTTTCAACATAAATACATATTGGGTATTTTTTAAATGCGTGTTGTCCCTTGAAATTCTATTGTTAATTGTATTTATAACCCGAACAATGCTGCGGCCCTTCGCCGATTTATGGCATCTGGTTACATATGTAACTTGTGTTGGTTGCATGTACTTATCGGATTTGTAGAAATGAACTCTCAAAGTGTGCTTTAAATTTATTTTCGAGGGTTTTTTGTATGAGACACTAATATAAATATTTATATTATAATACTTTTAAAATTAGCAATATTAACTTGGTGGTTAAGATTCATATTTTTTATTTATTATCTTAGTTTTATTAACCACAATTGAGTTTAAAAAACATCTACCGGTTTCGGAAAATACTTTTCCTTCTTCAGGATGTCATAACTATTGACTTTTTATTAACTTTGAGTTATGACATCCTGAAGAAGGAAAAGTGTTTTCCGAAACCGGTAGATGTTTTTTAAACTCAATTGTGGTTAATAAAACTAAGATAATAAATAAAAAATATTTATATTATATTTCAGCATGAATCAGAGCCGCTATTACAAAATCTCAAGGTCAGGTATAGGGCAATTATTCATAGAGACTCTGCTTAAAGACATACATGAAAACAGAAACCTGCGCCTTATCACACATTCTAAGTGTACTCTAAAGTAAAACTCTAAAGTATTGTTTATGTAAACACCTTCGATCCCTTGTTTCCGATTAATAATAAGTACACATAAGATACATGAACTGCACTAACCTGTTAACTTTGCTGCCGTTAGATTTCGGCTGACTGAAGCGCGCACCGGTGGTTTTAGGACTGCTGGACTGGTCGAAGCACCGGAGGTAATAAGAATCACGCATTCGTTCCGTCTTCTCCGATTCCGACAATAGGCGGCAATAATCACGCACATACATGCACATTATTATCAACCAGGAAACTCAGTGATGCCAACCGAAGTTCAAAAAACAAAAACAAAGTGGTGCCAATTCAAAGTTCCTTAAAATATGAAAGCTACTCATTTTATGTAATTCTTTTTGTCTTCGCATCTTACCTTACACTTATCACATTTTGTTTGCTCCCTGCTTGTTTCTTTTCTTTTACTTCTTACATATCTTTAGTCTATACGAAAAAATTTACTTTGTTCAATTTACTTATTATCTCTACTTGTCTCCTCAAAAGTCAACATTTTTCTGTTTTTCACCATTTAATATAATTTGTTGCTTTACTTCCAATTTATATTCTAGCTTATGGAATCTTATGGCTACCTACCTCAGAACAGGTATTTTATATGTACCTAGCGAGGTAGGAAGCGGCCAACAGGCTTACATGTACATGAAATATATTATAATATTTGTACAATGGATTTTTATATTGTTGTTATAAAAATGTACGCCGATTTATCGGCACTGAAATGAAAAAAAACTATACATATATATATATATATATTTATACTCCGCCACTAATTTGCCGCCCTTAGGTACCGCCTTACCTGCCTACGCCTACGGGACGTCCCTGTCCACTACACATGTGAAAATAACGCGTCTCAAGTAAATTAAACGAGTAAAATAAAAACGCAAATATTATGCAGTATTGCAAATTTACCTCGGAAACAGTAAATATGTTCTCACTAATTTTTTAGTGAGAACATATTTACATATTTAGTGAGAACATATTAATTATTTTTAAAGTGTTTACGTGACATATTTAATTGAGCTATTCGCTGAATAATTTTGATCTAACCCGTTGAAATGTTTTTGGACCAAACAGACACACATCCCTCCCCGTGTTATTCGCGTTCCTCTTCCTCTACGGCGCGTGCCGATTGGCCCGAACTAAAGCGTGTCGAGTTGCGAAATGAACGATGCGAAGGCCATAGCAAATCTGTTTTGGATAAGCTATTTATTTCACAGAAACGTTTATTTAATCCACGTGTCTCGTAATATAAGAGTCTCAGAATTACAAATATTGTTATCTCTACATTAACTAAACTAAAAACGAATATTAATTTATTATATCAAGTTATCCCCGACATACGAATGAATATATTGACGAATTTTTTAGCTTGTATTTTAAACATTTTATTTGTCCCATGTAGTATAAATATTTATAACTCTCACGGGTTCCTCATGTTTTAAATAAATTATAATGAAATATATACGTATTAAATACAAAAAATAAAAGGCCAGACTATTTTTGTTGTATGATTTAGAAATAATTTCAATTTACTAAATATTTATTTCGAAGAACGTAGACTTAAATGTAAACACGATTTTGTAAAAATCTCATAATAATATTTTCCGTAGCGGTACAGAATTTGTACATAGACCTTGAAAATTTTCGACTAGATCCTCGCGCAAAATATTTTTGAGTCGGGCTATTACACTACACCATATGTATGTGACTAACTAACTAACTTACCAACTTACCATTCCGCCGTTTCCCCGAGGGGGTAGACAGAGAGGATAGAGCGCCACACTCTTCTGTCCTGACACGCAATTCTCGCCTCATCCACATTCATACATCTTATAAGCTCCCCGATTATTGAGGCTTCTGACAGGACCATTCTCCAGTATCTGGTTTACCTGGTCGTGCCAAGTCTTCTGCAGACGTCCTCTACTTCTGGTGCCATAAGATATATTTTTCTTATCATTCTCTCCTCATTCCGTTCCATATGACCAAACCACCTAAGTGATCTTTTCTTAATCTCATTTACTTTACATTCTTTCCTTATTTCTTCATCCTTTACTCTGGCATAAATAGATCTGCCACATATACTCCAAAGTGACCTCATTTCCGGTGTATTCAGTCTGCTTTTATTCATATACTGCCAGCTCTAGGCCTTACTTTCATACATCAGTATCGGTACCAGGATTTCACTGTGTATTGACAAGTTCCCGTTAGATATAATTTTTTATTAAGGAGAACACATTCTTATTGTAAAGTCGTAATTATTCAGAACATAGGTCTGCGGTATTTTAAATACTAATTAAATGTATTAATTATAAATATATACATATAAAATCAATTTTATGGAAAAATATTGTTGTTGCTACTGGGATTCGAACCTGGATCTCTCCCAATCCATTGAACGTGTATTAACCGATTATGCAATACCAACAGAGTTCTTTGACGACAAATTTTCTAACCTATATGTTACACTTTTCAAATTAATACATCTATCGTTCCATTATTTTTACGGAATCTCAAATATTACTGTACTCAATAAATATCACAAACCTATGTTCTGAATAATTACATCTTTATAATAAGAATGTGTTCTCCTTAATAATATATAAGTTGTATCAATGTATCTAAAATTAATAAAAATGAATTATTAATTCTGGCGTCTCCTATCGGATTACTCAAAGGCTAACATAAATTATCTCTAATCCATATACGTTCAGTTTCAAAGTTGCTTCAATTTACCATCAGCTGTGTATGACATATGTTTACGCGTTTCTATACTTCGATAGGTGGGCCTGGTTATATAGTTTGAATATGTGCATTCTATTTGTGTGGTTTTAAAAACAGCGATTCTGGTGAGAGACAGTTTCGGAATCGGACAGATATATTTTACGGCGGTGATATGAAAACATTATGCGTATTATTATTCGATTATTAGCTATGTAAAGTTTTGGAGGCTAATCAGCAGAGTTTGATCATTCGAGATTGCAAGGAGAGCAACCATCGGCATCTAACAGCCCAGTTTCACAAAGGTTGATGAATTTTTATTCGCATGATTGAATTAATATATTCAACAATACCAATAGAAAACCCAGTACTAGCTATCGAAGCCATTTGTCACTGAAGTATATTATATTTAAGAATCAGTTTCAAATCCGATAGTTTCTGATCGTTGTTAAATGAATCCATTTTCTTTTTTCTCTGTAAATATTAGTTATACAATATCAAAACGTATCTTAAAACATTCATATACGTCTAAATTCTATAGATATATAAAAAAACAGATGCAAATACAATAGTAGAGAAATAAATATGATGAAACTATCAACAATTAGCAAACCTTCATTAACCTGACTTTGGAATGTATTTATATCAAAGTCCACATGTTTCCTCTCCAGACAAAACTTTTCTATTCATTTTCAACTCGCTGTTCTGCTGAAGGGGACTGGCCTCTCGTGAATGTAATTTAAAATGTGTTGTTGCACACGAGCCGCTAATGCCCTGCGAATGGCAGCAATCAACTTGTTTATTCAGCGTTCTTTATTTACATTATACTCTGTTCGGAATTATTTCCCCCTACTTGTGAGGAATTATTAAGGGTGAAGCAACTCCATCCCCCACCCACGGCGTCTAACCGTCGTCAAGAACAGGATCTCTAATAACAATGTTAACAAATTCATATTTTTTAAGATAAATCGTGACACATACATTTATAGTCGACTGTGCTAAGCAGTTTTCTAGGCTATTCTGCCGTGGCTTCTCTGGCCGACGATTCGGATCTCAGAAAACGGGTTTGATCGTTAGTAAAAAAATATTTACTTCTCGATAGTACATCCCGTAGTAAACTCATTTTACTCTGCGATATCCGATAGTAAAAACGGTAATCGATAGTTAAATATGGCGGACTTTTTACAGCTGCTTCAAAAGTCATCTGATACATCGATCTTCAAAAGTCATCTGATACTTTAAAAGTTGCAGTATACGACAGTTAATCATTCAATCTTCCACTATTTTAGTGGTAAGAGTTCACTTGATGATGATCTCGTTGTTTAATACATAATGCGAACAAATTTCACCATCAAAGTGACAGATTTCGAATGCCTAGGCGAAGAAATTTATAGATAATGCATAGAATAAAGCATATTTCATGATTATTTGTCACGCCTATAGACATTTCCATCTATACTTTGACAGTAATCAATTTGATGTATCAACAACCCGCAAAGGATTTTTACTACAGGTATTAGTAAAAAGTTACTACTGATTACACAAGCTATGTACTTTGATACATTTACTATTCTAAGTAAGTAAATAAGTGTTTTATTTTAAACTATTACAATAGTAAATGTTATGGTGGTTAAGTACTGGCTTGCAACAATTTTATTTATTTTTAAAACAGTGATGCGTGCACGAAATACATGTCACATTAAATTCTTACTATTTAAACGCTTGTGCTATGAAAATAAGACTAACTTGCTGGTCTCCTAGAACGAGGATCGAACCCCCGACTACCAGACCAGCGTTTTAACCACTAAACAAGCTACTGCTGACTTGTAATACCGTATCCATAGCAGGTTGTGTATATGTATGTATATTTCGCACCAATACCGTGTCGATGACAGCGTTATGTGTACGTTCCATCTGTTGCCGGATTTTATATATGTGGAATCTATGAGCCCTGATAATTTACGGTCGGAGATACACTGGGCAGAATAGCCCAGAAAACTCTAGACAGAAGATGAATGGCCGTGAAAATCTGAGAATATTTTATTGAGGATTGCTTTACGGCCGATTTTTATACGGCTTTTTGTTACAATTGCCTTTTTAAACTAATAATAATAAAATAATTAAAAATAATATAGGAAATTTACTCATAAATTCTAAAGACTAGGATGATAAATTTAACAATTCTGGTGTCTATAAACTTAGTTGCAAGCATTGTGCTGATATTTTATATTGGTAAAACGGATAGAAATTTTAATATAAGAGTAAAGGAGCATTTGAGATGTTTGAACAATAGTAGGTTTTCAGAATTTTCTCATCATTTGATACAAAATGATCATGGTTTTGATAAAAAATTGGGATTGTCGATTTTGCATGTAAACGGTGTTGGTTGTAAATTAAATAATTTGGAATCGTTGGAGATAAATAAAGCGCATAAAACTAATCAAAAAATTATAAACTACCAATTAAATTTAACTACGAGTCCCGTTCTAAAATTTTTTCCTAAAAATTATTCGAATAAATTTGTATTAAGTGACCATTTGAGTTAGGTACTAAATTATTTTTTAAATAATTATTGTTTTTTAAAAATAGATTCTGGTAGAGAAACAACATGTTTTGATTAGTATTGATATCCTGAAACAGAAAATGGTATTTTTCCAAACTGGTATATGTATTTAAACTCAATAAGTGGTTAATAAAACAAAGTTAACAAATAAAAATAATGTTATATCATTCACAAGATATTTTTGGAATATCATTTTCATTTGATTTTAAAAGTGCATTTTATAGACGTAGTATTGACCTTGAAGGGCTACACGATCACATTACGGAGGACTACCGATGACACACAATTTTTTTTTTCTTTTATAAGTCACGGTCGGGACAAACCACACTTGGCTAAATTTACAAATCGTTGGCAGACGTTATATTCATCTTCACAATATTCACAAAACATTTTTTTGTCTAAACTTTTTGACTTGCGAAGTTGGGGAAGCTTATTCTCACCATTGAAATAATTGTTGCTACGGGTCCGAAAAACAGACGGTTGAACTATTCTTTCAAAAATGTTTTGATTAATGTCAGTTTAGAAAAACTTAGTCATCTTTCATTTTATTGTGAATATTTTTTGATATTTATTTTGTGACTCAGAATTGATGAATGACTCGAATTAAAACATCACTTATTTTAAAACGTTCCTGTTATATCCACCGCCATTTATCTTTCAAATTGTTTATACAAATTTATAAACATAATATTGGTGTTTTCAATTTGAGATGATTGTACATATATCATAGAGATAAATAATAACAATAAAAAATATACGAGTTCGAACTTTCGGACATATTAATACAAACATTCGATTTGGCTTAATTCGAGACACCTGATCATGTTTAATTAACTTCGCGTAATGATTAAAAAAAGATAGTCATATTTTAATACGAATTGAAAATTTTTGGAATATTCTGAAATTTTGTAATATATTATTTAAAATATATTTAAACACGTAAAAAAGACTATAATAATCAATTTTTACATAAATCACAGATAAAACGTAATGATAATAATGATTATTGGCGTAGGATTTTATACATAAATAAATTTTCGAATCAAATATCTAAACACCTACCACGAAATATTAGACAGGCATTTTATACAAATAATAGTATAGGAAATTTACTCATAAATTCTAAAGACAAAGATGATCAATTTAACAATTCTGGTGTCTATAAACTTATTGTGCTGCAATTTGTATTGGTAAAATGGGTCGAAATTTTAATATAAGAGTAAAGGAGCATTTGAGATGTTTAAACAATAGTGGATTTTCAGAATTTTCTAATTATTTGATAGAAAATGGTCACGGTTTCAATAAAAATTGGGATTATCAATTTTGCATTTAAACGGTGTTGGTCAAAAATAAAATAATTTGGAATCGTTGGAGATAAATAAAGAGTATAAAACTAATAAAAAAATTATATACAACCAAAAATTTAACTATAAGTCCCATTCTAAGATTTTTTCGTAAAAATTATTCTCGTAATTTTGTATCTAGTAATAATTTGAGTTAGGCAATAAATTTATTTTATAATAATTATTGTTTTTTTTAAATAGATTCTGTTAAAGAAGCAATAACATATGTTTTTCATTAGTTATTAACATCCTGAAGAAGAAAATGATATTTTTCGAAACAGGTAGATGTATTTTTACTCAATAAGAGGTTAATAAAACAAAGTTAAAAATAAATAATTTTAACCACAAAGTTAATTTTGCCAATTTAAAAAAAATATATTTCTGTCTTGGCTTCATTCAATTCTTCCTTCTTTACAATCGTTATGTTTAAATACATAATGTTATAAAAGGGTAAGCCCACGTCAGAATTAAAGAACTACATAAAAAGTTCTTCAAAAAAATTTGACGAGACTGTTTTATTATAAAATACACCAATTCAATATGAAAGTACGAGTGTTTTTCAATGCACGTATTGCAAACCACCTTAAATTAGTCCCGTCTTGTTCCGAGACCCCCGCTGCTGCTCGGGGTCAGCGATACGATACGTTGAAAATAATACAGACTCTAGACTCGTGGAAGAAAATTACGTGGAAACATGACGGCAGCTAAATTAAAATGATTATGGTCTAAACAGGGGCTGGAGTGGAAAATTTAACGGATCAGTTCATAATATCCGAAATTTTTTGAACAATTACATATTACAATATATCATTTATATACTTAGACAATATTGTAATTTTCTAACTATTAAAATTATATACCATGCATTAGTTGGATCAATATTACAATACGGAATACTAGGTTGGGGCGGAACTTGCCCCATACATTACATGTACATTCAAACCAATAATTACAATTCAAAAGATAATAATAAAAATAATTTTAGAAAAAGCTAAATATTACCCAACCAAATAAAATTTTAAAGATTTTCTTTTATCTTTTTTATTTATCTTCTTTATTTAAAAAAACTGTCTTGTTTTATATTTTTTAAAGAGGATAAAATAAAAATTCACCATGACTATCAGATCAGGAGCAAAAGTAATGAACATGTTATCTTAAAAATGTCTAAATTAGGAATAGGACAAATATATGCATCATGCATTGCTCCTAAGCTGTATAACCAACTGCCAATATCAATTAAATCAGTAGGAAATATAAATATTTACAAAAAAGAAGTTATAAAATGAATTAAAGGTTTTCAAAATTCTTAAATCGGTCATAATAGCGTTCAACTATGGAAAATTTCCCTTCTGTGTGGCTGAACGGAATGAAACTGAGCGTTCAAAATAAAGTCAAAGACTTTAGTCATATATTCAATGAATCAAGACGATGATGACATAAAACGACAAAAGAGACAGTTAAGCGTTTCTGTGAATATATTGTCACGGCGTTTTTATGGATGCAGTAAGGAGGTAAAGAGGATCCTGTTTAAATCATTCTTCACCAGCTTGTATACTTGCGAGCTCTGGTCGAAATACAAGCAAGTGGCGTACAACCGTTTTCGAATTCAGTACAACAACTCTTACAGAATACTGTTCGAGTTGGCGCATTATTGCAGCGCATCTATAATGTTTGTCGAAGGTCGTGTACATGGGTTCGTTCCACTATCGAGACATCGAGTTGCTGACGTATAGCTACGGCTAGAGCTCAGCACCAACTCTCTAGAGCAAGCGGCGCTCTCATGGAAAGTGGCTCCCTGACCAGAGAATGACAACGACTACAGAATAGCTACCGACATAATAATAGCCGTGACTAAAATGCAGTATTTTGTTTTGTACTTGTATATATGTATGTGTGTGAACTTTTCTAAATATTTTTTTTGTTTTTCTATTCATAACATAAATATAATTTTGTAACTTAAATATAGTCTAGTATACGTATTATCTTTATGGCGAATCAGGTTTTCATAAGAAAAACTCGATTGCGCTGAAATATATGCATTATTCTTTACATGTTATTACGGGTGAGACTTCTCTCAGAGATTAGACTCGAGCGCGCATAAAAAACAGTACAAACTTGAGAAATAATTTATGAATCACCATCTCGTATGTTTTGCCCCTGAATTGAAATACGCTAAGGTATGGGTATATGAAAATTCATGTACCCATACCTTAGCGACTCTCAGATATCAAAGTGTCATTGAGAGTTCATCATGGACACGGGTTATTATTAAACTTATTTAGAATTATAGAATTTTTGAAAAAAAATGACCTAATTACAGTCCATGTAGTCCAAAACCACGTCATAGTGTAGTTCGATGCAGATGTAACGGTTGTTCTTTATCTACATCAGGGTTTCCATTTTCTCGAACGGGACTATTTTTTTTTTTTAATTTTTGGCGACATTTTCACTCGGTCTTTCAATATTTTAACGAACACAACGACCACGCATTGGTGTTTTTATATTAAGAACGTGTGTTCCTACGAAGAATTTACCGATTAAGTAAATCGGTAAACTTACGCACGTACAACAATGTAAATTTTAATAAAAGGTTTTCAAGATTGGTATGCTTTCATCAATTTTGAAAAGCGCGTAATGAATTTGCAAGGTCTGCAGATGATACATTTCAAATAAAACAATTATAGGTCAAACAGTTCGATAATGGTATTAATTCAAATCCCCAAATCAAGTATAAAATGGGACCTCTATGTATTGGACAATAAGTAAGCCATCTTTATACTTCTCTTTGTCGGCACCGCTAATCGAAATTGAAGAAGAAAGTTTGTAGATAAATAGTGTATATAGGTATAATAAAATTGATAATTCAATAAATCCAAACGGTTGTGAAAATTAGTGGGAAAAAATATATCTACTACTTTTAAAATTAGCAATATTAACTTGGTGGTTAAGATTCATATTTTTTATTTATTTTCTATATATATAAATATATATAAATATATCTCTTAAAAATAATATACAATATCGTTTATATATTTGAGTAGGTTATAAAGTCATATATCTAAAACAAAATTTAGCAATACAAAACATGCAACAATTAATGTATACCCGGAGCTGTTTTTTTTTCGAGAATCCCACGGTTTACTCCAATTCATTTCGACCTCTGGATCTCAATTCATCCTTTTTTTCTTCAACCTTTAACATATTTATAAATTTTATAAAATAATTTGAGTACAACGAGACACACTACTCTTATATTTAAGGATAGTAAATTAAATGTGTTTATTTTAAGTATACCGAAATTTTTTATATGAAACATCCAGAGGCGCACCGGGTAGGGTAAGTCGCCGAAAAGTGACAAATGAAACGAAATGTTATTACACAAGAGACATCACACCTCTCACAAATCGCGATATTCGGCACGCACTGCATCCATGGTATGGCGCTACACGATGGTACGCGTTTATCGCTCGCATGTTCTTCCGACGGAGTGACTGCGAACCAAACGTTTAACCATCAATACTTCGCTATTTTTTGTCCGATTTAGATCAAATAAACTGAAATCTACTCGTCTGACTAAACTCTGCGAATTACAATAAACAGGAATGAAACAATTTTATAAAAATAGACATACTATAAATAATTAGTCAAAGATGCCGTCTTAATTTGTCAGTTATATTATACTATAATACTTATGCATCAAGTTGGATATACGAGTAAGTTAGTTCAACATAAATTTTGGATTAACATTAACATTTTATTTTATTATCTATAATTCTGCTATCGTTACTAAAATAGAATACATAATATTTTGCATTTTAAAATGTCATCAATATTATTATTATTATTAATAAATTTTAATAGGTCCGTCTTAAGAGCGCTATAAATATTTAGAAATCATTTTATATAACCATTACAGATCAAGTCAATATTCAAAGTTTAATAATGAATGTATTAATCATGGAAGTTTCTCGACAAAACCACTTTATTTGTTACGAGTAATTTTCAAAGAAATCAATCAACCGCGGGTTGAATAACTTTCTCGAATGTCCGCTGTTCTTCAGTGAGTAATTAAATTGGAACAACATTTCCGATCTAATAATACACAGATCGATACAATACTGTTCAACGTGGTAATTACTCGGGATAATATTGCCATTATGCTAAATGTATTCATTCAATTTAATTTAATAAATTAACAGGCTTTGTAAAGCAAATGTCCGCACATATTTACACGGTACAGCGAGAATATGAGACAATTAATATAAATAATCGCACGTAATATATATGACGATAATAATTAATAAAGTGTATTTTCAATTACTTTATATTTTTAAAATTCGAATAAAATTGCAAAAATGACGCCATTGTACGTAAAACAAATCTTACTTACTCGTATACAATATACGGTTTAAGAACAAACTGACAGCTTTTAAAGTTGTGTACAGGTTAATTTTAATATATGATTACTAAATATGGATTCTTACTGAGAGAGTAATCATGAATCCAGGCTGCCGAAATGAATTATCTTAGGGGAGTAACATTATGCGAATAATAACCGAGATAGCATCGGAATGGAGCTCAGTTAAGGTGGCTTGAACACGTCTTGCGAATGTCAGGAAAGAGACTACAAATATGTGTATTATTTGCAACTTTAGAGGGATGGTAGCCCAGGGGGGCGGGTTACCCCCGACTAAGCAGAAGTAAACAGCTTTATGAAGACAGATAGGGCCTCGATTTGTTAGCAAGCTCTGAAACTGCGCAAAATAGGGGAATATATCGCCTTGTTGAGACTTTGCGAATAAGGGGATGGAAATGAATTGAATGAATAGAAAAGTACTAAAATAAAATAAAAATACTTAAATATCATATAAACATTTTGACATTCTTCAATATATGCAATCGCCACGGAAACGATCCCCTTTTTCCGTGACGTACTCCTTGTTCTAAACTCTTACTATATATGGTTTAAGACATTTGTTTGAAGAGAAATGTATGTTTTTGCATTAGCCTTCCATTCAAGATTTTGAAATTGAATATTTAAAACGAAAACAATTATATGTAAATAGTAAAATTCTCAAAATAATTATAATAATATAAACAGTGTTGCTAGATTCTCTGCGGGCCGAATCGTGGCCGCTACGTGGCCAGTGGCTTTGTAATTGACAAACAGATAAAAACAAATTAAATTAAATTAATCGTCGATTCAATACTTGTTACATATTTTAAATGTGCAAATTAGTAATGAAGATGATAATATATTATTTTAGATTATGGATTTTTTTCCTGTGTCTGATATTTCTGCCAATATCGACAGAAATGGAAGATTTGAAATTGAATAAATCTAATATTATCTTCAACAATTTTTGAGTATTGTTTACATTACATATTTATACCTATAATTATACTATAAATAAAATTCGTATCTCTCAAGCTCTCTGTTTAATAAATTTTCAATGAAAGGCGAAGCACCCACAACATATCCGCCCGTAGGGACTAGCATACACGTTTGACTTTTACAAAACGTATTATCTAATAAATTGGTCAAATTTACATTATGTATTTTTAACAGTTTTCTGATTAGGACTATCTTACAAATATGTCGAATTTCCTTATAATTTAGGAGACAACAACAAAACAATATTAAATTGTAGTAATATTTTTTAAAACAGCTGTTGAATAGAATACAAATAATAACTTACTCAAAATCATCGCGCCATATCGCGTATAGCGCCATTTTTGTAAATGTTTCACTTCGCGGCCGATGAACTAAACTCGGCCGAAAAAATCGAAAATTAATATTCAAAACTCCAATATTAATATTTCAAAGGTCAGAGATATGATAAAAAATTTCTTCTTGTTCCGGTTCATTCGCAAAGAAATATATTCCGAATACATAACGTGCGTTTGTGTATATTTTCGACTATATCTAAAAACACAATACCCCTTTAATGAAACGCCCTCGGTTTAAGTTAAAGCAGTACAATATAACTGATAGGTAGATGCAATAGGCTGCGATAAATGTAGTTTACTTATTTCGACATCTGGCATTTTCGAACTGTTTGAAATGGTTGGAACGAAAATAGTTAGTTATTCCTCATTTAAACGTTTATTAAATCGGGAACTTTTATTGGTAACATTTCTGTAGTAATAAAATAATGGAAACGATCCACCAATGAGGGTGTTAGTACAATAAGAAGGTACCGTATCGTATTTGTAAAATAAAAATCTTTGAATATATATATATATATATATATATATATATATAAAACAAAATAATAGTACATTTATAAAAGTAAAAGTGTTTTAATCATTTATTCTTTCGGGCCCCCTAATACTCTATAATATTTTGACATCTATCCCTAACACGTGTAGTGTCCCTCATGGAAAATATAGTCGGCAAAACCTCGAGTGTTTTCACACTTCAATCTTTTTTTTTAACCCAAGTGTCCACATTCAAAACGCCCCACGACAGTGAAGGGTTGAATAAAGTACACCACCCACGGGGAGGGTGGATACGTACTAAAGAACTAACATACGAAGTTTTCAAATATTGTCTGCAAACTCCGTGAACACTCACTCCCTCATCTATTATTTCGGCTCATGAGACCGGAACATAATAATACTCAGACTCTTGCGCAAACATGCATCATCCGGGTAGGTATTATTTAATGCAGTAAACGCCCACTGAGTAGCAAACAGCATTGCGTTCAAACATGACCAGATCGATAACACGAATTAGTTTATTAATGCGCGATTTTGATATTCACATTGGTGTGGGAGGGAGGGGGTGTTAGTACATTATCATTGATAAGATTAATTGATATATTTTCTAGAATATCCAATTTTCTGTATGTATCTGGTACTTATAATGACCGTCTGCCATCTCTGAGTTGATGTTGAAGTGTGCTTTTTTCCAATTTTCTTCCAGTTTGTTCAATATAAGATGATTGTCAGTTTTTACAATTTATCTTGTATACTGCACTATTATCCGGCAGATCTGTTTATGTTCTGAAACTGCATCTTCACAATAAAAATGTGTTTTCATCAAATCTATACATAAAACTGAAGGTATGGTTGTTTGCCTGCAGCCCTATACCATTTGACCGATCGAAACCAAATTTTGCATAATTGCGTTTTAGGACCCTACGCAGAACATACGCTAACCCACTCATTGTAATTTGTACATATTATATTAAATTGAATGCCGTCCGTTCCATATTTTGCAGATGCAATTTTTAAAACAAACATGCTGTCCTTGGCATATAAATGTGTATTATATTATATTAAATTCCTTTCGTATAAAATTTTGCATAATTACTCTTTAGGATTACCTGTACTTTTAGGTTTACTACCCACACAATACCTACTGGGTGTATCAACTAGTATTTTATAAAAGTGATTTAAAAAGCTCGTTAAAATTTTACGATTTTTTCTATATCTTATATGATTATATCATGTCTATTCAGTCAGTACGATAATGATATATTCAATATTAATTTCGCACGGAGTATCTAAAGTGCATCAGCTATCCAAGGTTTTTTTGCACACGCATATATAAGCTCTATACATATAAACCGTCGATAATATAATTGCGCATTATTTATTTTTTCGAAGATGTAACCAGACTCGAAACCTATATTCCTGCTGACCTTCCAAGAGAAGGAGCATTTTCAAAAAAGTAGAGTCTTAAACACACATCATATAAAAGGTTTCGCAATGGCGAGCCGCCCCCGTAAACTCTCAGCAACAGAAGCTGCAGGGAGTAGGTATTGTTATAAAACATCTCCGCTATAATGTTCTGGCCTAAGGCCACTTCTCACAATGGAATGGAATTCTTATATAAATTATTTCAAAGTCTGTTATTTTATGAAGAAAATATTATATAAATTAGCCTCAAAACATATAATGCGTTATGTAATCAATATCGATTTATAAATGTTTATTTCTTTTCTCAATACATTTTGTTGGGGCGTGGCCTATGGAGGTGGGTTATGTTAAGAGTGATTGTATATGACATGAGTCTATAATTAGAACCATCAGTCATGTCCAGATATTTATGTATATAGTGAGGAATAAAAGATGAAGAGGATGGTGTGGCCTGAACAAAAGAGTACTTAAACATAAACACTTGATTAATTTAATAAAAAGAAGCGTGGAAAGGGATAAGTTGTAGCTTTCAAATTTATTAACTTAATTTGTATTCAACAATATCACAGACCTATTGTTTACGCACTTTCTAATTCCTTTGACTGGTACCCCTGGTTTTTCTTGTTGTTGGTATGATTAATTTATGTAGTGTGAATGTCACCACTTTCGGCGACTGAAGGATCGCTGTCAAACCACGATCGAAAAACAATTGCGGTTGGTACCTCGCCAGATAAACATTCATAAGTAGCTTCGGGAGTGCATATTTCGGTGGATCGGAATAATACCCAGAGATCGGGGAACAAGAAAAACAATACATCGGGCCAACCTACGACTGGCAGAGACAGGTACTATTAATCCAGTTTGGTGGTGATTTTTCACTCTGCATCTTTCATATCATCATTAGGAAATTCGGGACCACCATTCACAAGAACGGCTATGTTGTAAAATTGCAACTTCACAACAATAATATATTTTTAATAAATATTAACGAATTGTAATATTTTTAATTAGGGAGACAGCTAAATGAAAATAAATAAATAGACATGCTTATTCATATACATTCAATTCACAAAAAAGTAATGATAATTATTTAAAATGTACATTTGTTCCTAGTGACGGGAGATAGGAAGGTGAAATAGACAGAAGAATTGGGGCAGCTACTCCTATATGTAGAAAAATCCCAAAAGAGGTGAGTTGGACATGTATTAGAATGAACAGGTGAACAAATTCCAAGATATAGGAAGGCAGGGTAGTCGTCCGAGACTAAGTTGGAATAAACAAAAAAAAAAATTCACTTTGGGCCCCCAACCCCTCTAGAAGAAGAAAATGAAAATTAATGGAATTGAAAAAGTAATAAAATAAAAATATTTAAATAGTATTCCTAGATATCATCATATGAACATTTTATAACAAAGAATGAAAATGATAATATCGATGATAATTATATTCGGCTAAAAATAGTCCGAAATTCATAGTTTTTATAAGCTTGAATTATTTTTAAAAATCAACAATATTTTATATATATATTTTATTATTTTATTTTATATATATGTATTTGATTTTTTTGATGCGATTACCGTAGTTATTGTGTATCAGATATTGTGTTTTATTTCGTCTTGCTATTCAATGTGTGTATATTTGAACAACCATAACATTATGTTCTTATGTATTACCCTCTATTTATATGTGCACGGTCCCTAAACATTGTTAATATTAGTTTCAAACTAGAAATGATGACGTCACAGATGCATTATCCTGTGACGGTGACGGAACATCGCGCGCGACATTGAACTTTGAATGTAGCGCTTCGGGTTACAGAATTGCGAAATGTGTCGGGTTCAGAGCAATCTGATCCAACTCCTTGCACTGTTTAGTGAATGGCTAATCCAGAAATATGCAGTTTCCTGGATGGGGAATGTTAAAGGCGCGATATAACTTACAACTAAAGCATTTTGGTCTTGTAGATATAATCCGATGTTCAAAGTTTAAATATAAGAGTGATGTTTTTGATGCTGTTCTGAGTCAAAGGTATAATTGATTTTGATACTCGGCCATTCTATGTTAAACCAATTTTTTTTTTGCTTAACATTCCATTTTTTTTTCAAATAAATCAATTTCTGTTGTATATACAATATATTCCATGCTACTTGTTTGGCTGCACATCTTTTTTTGTATAATTAATTTTGTAAAAGCCTATAAGGGCGTGAATATAATATAAATTAAATATATGGGGATTGAGAAGGCCACCCATTACGGGAATGAACGGTAATATAAGTTTACCCCTATGGGGCATAATTGAATCGCCGATATGAGAAGAATGTTGATGATATCGAATTAATAATGTAGGAGCCTGCGTGTAGGTATATGCTGTGATTCAAATCAAAAGGATTATGCAGGTGATACTTATTGTGTGAGTGGTGGATGCCCCAATATGCATACTCCTCTCACGTGTCCGATTGTATGTGAAGTATGGCAGGTTGCAGGTTTGTGAAGAAATAAACTACTTATATTTGTCCCTTGATTTATTGTTAAGCACAGATTACAAATATAGAGAAATTAGAGCGTGCAAAAAAGTTACTACGTGCGCACAATTTACAGAAGCATTTCTTGTAGCTGTTGTCGAGAAGGTGGCGGCGAGAAGAATGAGGCTCGGAATACAGCCTTCCAGACGGTTGCTGGCCGCATTAGTATTGCTACCTGGCGTCGATACTGGATGTGTTTACCTCTGATAGACATTTGATTTCACGCGCTGGTCAATATTATAATGAGATTTTCATACTCTTTCGACACTTGCTTAGTCCACCGTGTATCCACCGTGTCTTACTAAGATTCAAGCACTCCCTCTTGTCTCGCGTCAATGTCACTTCCATTGACCATAGACGTTCAGTCCGTTGGGTGAATTTGCGACAGCTAAAATTCAATAAATATTTATAATTCTTCTTTTTCTACCTAACTTTCCAGAATAAAAGAACAAAATAATTATATAAGCGTCTGAAACTTGATTGGATATTAAAAAAACATGACTCTCTGCTCGATGCATTTAAAAAAATAAAACTAACTGAGTTAGTGTATGCAATCTACGTAGGTATCTACTTTTCAAGTTCAAAATAATAATTTAATTAGATACCAGAAAGAGTTTAAACTATTTCGTATAAATTAGAAAATATGATGGGCCTAGTTATAAAATAATTTTGCATTATCCTAAGAAAACACGTCGTCTGCCAGGTGATACTCGTAAAAGTAATAAATTCAAATGTTAAATATAGTGTTCAATGGATTTTAATGACAAATTATCATTATAAAGAATGACATATTTACTGTTTCCGAGATAAGTTTGTAGAACGCCATAATCAAATATGGGAAAATAAAACACTTGTTTTTTGATTGCCGTGTTGTAGTCTAAGATTGTAAAATTATATAGCTGTCCTTTTCTAAAAAATAACCTGTGACATTAAAATATCATTAGTGTTGAAACTGAATCGTTACTTACTTACCTTACTTACTTACCATCACGCCGTTTCCCCGTGGGGGTAGGCAGAGAGGATAGAGCGCCACACTCTTCTGTCCTGACATACAATTCTCGCCTCATCCACATTCATACATCTTGTCATACAAGCTCGCCGATTGTTGAGGCTTCTAACAGAACCATCCTCCATTATCTGGTTTACCTGGTCGTGCCAAGTCTTCCGCGGACGTCCTCTATTTCTGGTTCCATCAACACTTGCGTCATATATCTTTCTTACCATTCTCTCCTCATTCATCCTTTCCATATGACCAAACCACCTAAGTGATCCTTTCTTAATCTTACTCACTATACTAACATCAGCTTTACATTCTTTTCTTATTTCTTCATTCTTTACTCTGTCATAAATAGATTTGCCACAAATACGCCTAAGTGATCTCATTTCCACTGCATTCAGTCTACTTTCGTTCCTTTTCTGCCAACTCCAGGCCTCACTTCCATACATCAGTGTCAAAATGTATGGAAATTCTCAGAATTCCAATGAATAATGTTGTCCCTTTTCATCTCACGCAAATAAAATTGTACAGCTGTTCCTCATTTTTATAGTTGTACATAAATGGTGTCCAGCGGAAATTTTTCAAGTTTAATATTAAATTTAAAAAAAAACCACAATGTTATTCTCATATTTTATTTATACAAAATGGAGTTTAACGATGCTTATTTAACGTTTTATAAACAACATCGTCTAAATACCGTCCATTTCTTTCAAGACACTCTCGCAATCGGACTCTTAAATTTGCGAACACGCGAGGGCAAAGCGTCGGTTCAATGGCAGTAACTTAACGGCGGATATTTTCTTGTAGGGCCTGAATTGTTCGAGGATTGTTGCTGTAAACTCTCGACTCGAGGTGTCTCTACAAAAAAAAAACTCGCACGCTGTAAGGTCCGGTGACCGAGGTGGCCAGGGTATGTCTCCGTACTTGCCGGTTAAAAAAATAAGGAGCAATTATCCCTCGGGCAGAAATTGCACACCACACTGTCATTTTTGGACAATGCAAACGTTTTTGAGGGCGTTCCTTTGGCTTGTCGGAGCACCAGTATCTCATGTTCTGTTTATTAACATAGCCATCGATATAAAAATGTGCTTCGTCAGTAAACAATATGTTTCCAAGCGTTCGTGCTGTTCCAAGTATACAAGTTTTTGAATTAAATTGTTAGATTATTGTTTTTACAAGTTGAAATGCGCCTCAAGTAAATTAAAATAGTAGAATAAAAAAAAAGTGTTTTATTCTCCAATAATGTGACAAAGAATAACATTTTGAGTAAAAGAACAAAACTTACAACGCATATATTGGGTTATCTAACAAGTATGATGCATTTTTCATCATTGTTCAGGACTGCATCACATCTTTTAACCAATTTGTGAACGTAACACCGTGCATTTGATTGGAGAGCGACTGAAAAAGACGATCTGACTGAGCGAGGTCGGGAGTGTAGGTTAGATGCGCCAGAATTTCCCAGATGAGCTCTTGGATGATTATTTTGAGTCGTGTGTGTTGAAAATACTTGTTTTTCTCAAATTGACACTCCATTTGATCCACTGACGCTGATGTTTTAGAGCGAAAGAAATGCTATTGAATAAATAGTACGTCATTTTTTGTTACAATTTGTTTTGCAGGAAAATAGCATGTAAAAAAAAAAACACAAAGTCTTATTAGATCACCCAAAATTAGCGACATTTTATAATAAATGCGAAATGCTATTCGTCAAGTGCCACATTAATATTATATAAAAAATAAATATGTACACCTTAAAATAAATTTTCTTACAAGAATGTATTAAAAAATATTTGTAATCGGTTTTCGTCACATATTATTTGTATTCCTCAATAGTGTCGTAGTAAATATTACCGCCTATTACGCGGGAGGCCAAGGTTTGGTTCTAGAACCAATAATATTTAATTTTATTCAACTGAATTTTATTTATTAACACTTCTTATGTAAAAGTAGTCATTCCTCTATTAATTATGGTTAATCAAATAATATAATTTTGCTTTTTAACAGGCAATCATTCTATGATTCTTTTGGTGCATTAACTGGCCGAATAGAAACAAAGAATTGATGGTGTCATTCCGAGATATAAAAATGTATTGAACTAAAAACGAAACCATTCTACAGTGCATCGTGCACACAACGTTACATAGTTGGGCCGCGAAGCAAACAGGGGCGGAGCTCCAGAACCTACACCGTCCAAGACGTATATCGGTGAGCCAAGGTGACAATAATAACTCTAAAATGAGAATACTATTCTTGAGTTGGCGATACTTTGTAAATATCTGCGAATTTTCATATCGATGTAATAAGAAGTTTTTGGATTACGCTGTGTAGATTAACATCCAGAATTTCAAAGAGCATTAGTTAAACATTTTATGTAATTTAAAATGTAATAAATTATTCACAAAATATTTGCTATATGTATCGCATGGGCTATTCCACGCACTTGCATAAAAGTTTGAAAGTTTAAGATAATTCAATTTTTTAAAGTACTTTAGGGACATACTTTATATAGAGTGTCACAAGAGGTCATTTTAATACCTCAATAAAGGGCATTATTTTCTTCAAAAAGCGTAAATATTTCAATTAAAATATACATTTTAATACCAATTAAATGAATTAAGAAGAAAGATATACAGATAAAATCAGACCGAATTTTACTCAAATTCAAATAATGGAATAACAGATGTATCAATTTGAAAATGCAAAATATAAGTTCAAAAATTTGTCGATAACTTACAATGTTGACGTGGTATTATAGGTCGGCGCACTTCCCCGGATAGGAAGGGTTCCTCGTTCGAGTCCGGGTGGAAACAAAAATATTTTTTCGACAAATTGATTATATCTGTGTATATCTTTCTTACATTAACTATATTTAATACATTTAATTTGTATTAAAATAATTTTTAAGTTATTTAATTTTACGACTCTGTTTGAACTCTTTCGACATAACGTGACATGTTCTCACAATTGCGCCTCAATTTCTCTAGTAATGACTCATTCTTTCCCCCTAATCTCATCTCCCTAATTCTTGTACTTTGCTTCCAATTTTACCCAAGAACTTACCTGACGTCATCTGACCGTTCATTAGCTACACCAACGCAATGAGCTGCAGAGGGGCGGGGAGTATGCCGATCGCTAGCCGCGTCCTTGGAAATTCAGTCGCTATGGAGCGTGTTCTTACTAGTGAAATTTTCCCTAGAAAATTGATATCCCGACGAGGTAACATAAACTGGCTTCCACGTAGCCCCGATTTGACACCGATGGACTTTTTCCTATGGGGCTACCTTAAATCAAAGGTATACAGTAACAATCCTCCCTCTCTGAATCAATGAAGAGAAGAAATGACAGCGATCACTGAGAATACGTGCTGAGCAGTTCTCAGAAATTTTGCCTCCCGTTTAGAAGAGTGCCAGCGAAATAACGGATCACATTTATAAAACATAATTTTTAAGAAATAAATACCCAGGAACTGTACTTAAATGCAAAATACACGTGTTTTTATTAAACCCATCCTTTATTAAAATAAAAATAATAATATTTTTCATAATAAAAAATCTATAATAAATTACAGATTTTTTATCGTGAAAAAGACTTTTGGAACTTCTTGTATAGTAAACAGAGTAGAAATATATAAATATAATGTTAAAATACTCACAATTTATCCAAAACAGGATTAAAAGTAAATAAAAGTATAATAATTTCCTGATTTTCTTATAAGTTAGTCGTAAAAATCTACCCCGTATATTAAATATAGTATTACCCCTTTACATTATTACATTACTTTACATTATTACATTATATTATTTTGATATTTTTTACAGTTAAAAAAAAAGCATTTTACACGTTCATTTTAATTATGTGTCAAAAATATCACGTTTAATTAGATCTTTTTGTTTAGTATTAAAATATCCCGAAAATATTATTACCTGTATCTATTTTGTACGTCATTTCATGGATATCTCGAAATGTTCTTAAGTTTCGGTTGGAGTAAAGGGAGCAACAACCCTTGTCAGAGAGCAAGGGACCGACGATCTATTGAGTGCTCGAGTGTGGAGTGCGGACGGGGGAGAAGGTAGTCTCGGGTCACCACCCTCGAACGATGGTGATTATTATAGTAAATATGAAACGCCTACTCTCTAACTATATTTGGTCTAAAAAAATCATAATTTTTTTTTTTTATGAACTATGTATGAACTTGTAACAATATTATTAAATTCTATTTTTATTCTTGTTGGAAAATACATGACATTTAAATTATTGAAAGCGAGAAACTATTTTATAGATTTTTTATCTTTTATGTTCCTTTAACTGTTTTTTTTTTTAAACGTGTTTTTGAAATAATAAAAATAATGATAACTTCAAATGGGAACAGATTTCAAGAAGAACTATTTATTCAAGGGGTTTCAAATAAATTATCTTCAAATTAACATAATCAATAATTCAAACAAAATATCTAGTAAATACAAATTAAATGTATTAATTAGAAAGATATAGGTATAAAATCAATTTTATCGAAACATATTGTAATTGCTATTGGGATTCGAATCTGGATCTCTTTCCAATCCCCGGATGGTGCAAAAACGACCATGCTACAGCAGAAATTTTCTAACCTATACGTTACACTTTTCAAATTAATACATCTATCGTTCCATTATTTGAAGGCCATCTACTTTTTTTTTACGGAATCACAAATGTATTTGAGTAGTCCGATAGATCCAGGTTCGAATTCCGGTAGCAACAACAATATTTTTCGATAAAATTGGTTTTATATGTATATCTTTCTAATTAATACATTTAATTAGTATTTTAAATATCACAGAACTATGTTCTGAGTAATTATAACTTCACAATAAGAATGTGTTCGCCTTAATAAAATATGTATTAGTTATTAATAATATATCACATTTTACATTTATTACTTAAAGGTAGTAAAACATAAAATAATAATAATATTTTTATTAATTTAATTAAATTAATATTATATACATATTGATAAATTGTGGTCCATTTTAAGATACCATGTAATGAGGAGAACTCTGATACATGGTAGTTGTGATTGGTTAGAGAGAGAATGAAAATTCTCATAATGGCTATACCCTATACTATAAATATATTATTAATATACATTGTATAATATTAATAAACAAAGAAAATGTATAATAAATACATTAATATAAAATATTCACAAGTACCTCAAATTCACCTATTACTCACCATGTATTACGTGGTAAAATTTGACAAATTTATTTCGATTTTTTTAATTATTCTACTGTGCGTCTCCAACTTCTGGCTAGCCATTAGAATTTCATGGCAAAGTCCACCGAGAGGGCTGATTTAAAGTATTTCGTAATCTGATCCCACAGATCGGAGACACGCAGCGGAATAAGAGAAAAGTTACCACAGAATATTCTGAACAGCTGTGAATAAACCAGAATATAGATTTGAAGCGTTGAAACTTTAACACACATTAGTCACCATTTTTCGTAAAAAAATGTATTGTGATTAATATACAGGTTGCCCAAAAAAGCGAGAACATTTCGTAATACATAAGTTATTTAAAAACATAATATAGTTAATTATAATTCTCAATGTATTTTTTTGCACAATATTTAGCTAATCAGAAATCATCAAAACACTCCACATTGCATAATCTAGTGGGTTTAAATCTAGGTTGTTCGGTAGCCACATGCCTGGCTCGATGAAATTAACATTTTTACGACGAAGAAAGTTGATTGTATTTCTGACTGTGAGAGATGGAGCTCCGTCCTGCTGTATTGTCTAGTTATTCTGTAATGTCTAGCTATACTCTAGGTTTTATTTTGAAACGCTTTGATCATTTTCTTATTCAATTTGAATTTTTTTTATCAAAATACGGTCTTCTGCATTGATTTTTGTCATTCTGGGCAACAATTTTAAAAAAGCAAACATAAACAGTGGGAAAATTAATAATCAAAGATGGCGACCGGATATAGTCGACACAAAATGTAATATAGGTAAATATATAAGTAAGTAAATTAGTAAACTATTTAAGATCTTGTTGATATAGTTAAACTAATTTTGATGTAATTATATCACATTTTACGAAATGTTCTCACTTTTTTAGGCCACCCTGTATTCAGAAAAATAAATTCTGCAGAATTTTTATGGATCTTCACGATCTGGAGAGGATGGATTTTAGTGATATATTTTTTTTTTTACTAATATAATGTTTCATGTAGCGTGCAGTTTACAATAGCGACAAGCATCAAATGTACGATTTCGAAATATATTGTTAAAGAAAGATATTACGTATTAAAATTATATGCTGTTCAATTTCGAAATGCCTCTAGACTCTTTGTAATATTAAACAGTTACCTTTTAATTGCATGTTCTTCCCGATACATAAGCTTGTTTTCGTTTCAAAGACTGTCAATTCTTTTAAATTAATTTATATATAAATAGATGTTAAAAATAAAAAGAGGGCTAAAGTAGGATTTATTTCAAAAGAATAAAAATTTATGAAAATATACTATACTAGCGTGTATTAGTCAAAGGTACTTGGGGTTCATTGCAATATAAAGTTAATTTTTACGAAAATGTGGGTTTTTGTTATTAATTTTTATCAGAAGTTATACACTAGATTTAACTTTTTTAAAAACTATTATTTATATAGGACCTTTACAATAATGTAAAACTAATCAAAGAGCGTTATTTTCTATAATTAAGAAAATACAAGCATCATAAGAAAGACTGCGACCATTATATTTATTTTTTGTGTGGCAAAAATCACCTAATATAGAAAATTCTTGCACATACGAAATATATTTTCTTATAATCTTAAAGCCAAGATTACTGAGACAAATTTACATTGAATAAAATTAGCAAAACGCAGAATTTGCACATATTACATATATATAGGGTTTTTCAACGAGGACGCTCGATTTTAAAATGTAAGTTAAACAGGTTGTGTGTGAGATATTCACTCAATTTTTCTTTCATTTGAAAGTATATTTTATGGCATTAAGTGTGGAATATAACGTTGTTCGAATATCCGCTGCGGTTTTGTTCGGTGGCAGGTTTGGGAGGTCCAATTTTCTATGACTTTATCGCATAAATCTGGCTAAATTTGCTGGATGGCGTTTGTTATGTTAACTTTGAGGGGGTCAATTGTTTGCGGCTTATTTGTAAAGACTTGCGATTTAAGATAGCCTCAAAGAAAGAAGTCTAAAGGCGTTAAATCGCACGATCTCTGTGGCCAGTTCACGTCACCGCCGCGCGAGATAACCGTGCCCTCAAATCGCTCGTGACTTTGATAATAAAATTTGATGATTTACACACGTTGTTCAACCTTCCGTGGTGATTTGCCGTATACTACTTAACAATTGACAATAAATTTGACAGATGTCACTTTAACAACATGGCTGCTATAACCTAACAAATTTTGAGCGTCCCTATTAAAAGACCCTTTATAACAAAGTCACTTATAAAATATTGTAGACTTGGTCTGTTACATGCTGCATATAATTGATACATATAATACTTATGTACATTATTAATATTTGAATATAAAGCGTGGGATATTTTTTATCGAATTCTTTAACATAACACACTCTTAAGAAAATTGACAATATAATATAACAAAAGCCTAGATTGTGTGTCCTGTGACGCTGTTCTTGGGTGAAATCAACGGGAGTGTTATATTTTTTCTCTTTTCATAATATAAATATTATTTTGTTGCTTCAATGGATTTGGTATATTGTATGTATTATTTTTATGGCGAATTGGGTCTCCATAAATAACCCGATCACGTTAAAATAAACACATTATCATTAATATTGTTATTATTTCGCTAGATATATATACTGCACGTAACAGACCCACTCCACAATATTTTATGGGTGGATACCTGATTAAAATACGAGTCAAAATGTTAATAAATATGCGCATAATCAAAAAAAAATCGTAATATTTCGATTAATTGAAATATTTTATTGATTCTAAATTACATATCAAATACAAGAAATTAAAGTTCATTAAATTTAGAGTGGCCAGACTATGATATATATGCCTGAAGCAAAGATATAGATTAATAATGAGTAAATTTCGATAATATTTATTTCGAAGTACGCATTTTATAAAAAAATTCTAACAATATATATTAATATTTTCCGTAACGGTGCAGAGTTTGCACATATCCCTTAAACATTTTTGACTCGTAATTTAGTCAGGTATCCACCCATAAAATATTGTGGACCAGGTCTGTTATATCTGTATATGACATTTTTTTATCGAATGCTTTTTGATGTGAGTTTAAGGTCTTTTTGTGTTTAAAAATTCTGCAATTTGTATTTCAACTTATATTCTTCTTCCTATATTGCCATATCCAACAATTTGCCTGACCCTCGCGTCTCAGGATGGGTAAAATTCTTGTTTAATTATTTTTACACAAAATGTAATCTTATGTTACGCCATAATGCACGAAGTAAGTAGGTACTAACATTATCTTCTGACCTGCTAAGAACACGACACAACCTTTAAATGATTTCAATGTTATAACAGCGATGAATAACAGGGCTGGCACCAAAATTATAAAATAAAAATTCTTTTAGTATAAAAATTATTATAATTATATACAATTTCCTTATGACCTGCTGTGTCGTATGATGCGAAATTGGTGCTATAAAATTGAATTATTCACAAATTATTTCGCACAAATACCGACGGGTTTTACGGGTAAAGATAATATTTTGTTAATAATCTATCAGGAGTACCATTTACCAAAATATAATTAATATTTTAAATAATAATAAAACTTCAACAGACTGGTTTGTTATAAAAATCCGTAGTTGATTGTTAAAAATTTCTAATTCCGCCATTGACATTACTTTTTGATTTCGAGAATAGAAATTCTGATATATCTAAAACAGATTTTATATATACTGCATAAAAATTTTCGATTTAAATATTAATTATTGTGTTAATTTAAAAAAAAAACCTTGTTTAAACCACTTTGATCAATTTATCGGTTTCATTACTAATAATTAACTGATGCGACTAGAAAGTATACTACCTGTTAGTGTATTTTTGTGTCGCGTCATCACTGGAACGGTACATTACGTATGTAAATCATAGGATTTATGAAAATGAAATAAATAATATTTTAGTTTAAATCATTTAAATGTATATTAAAAACAAATCACTCTAATTATATATAACCCCTGGCAACTCTGGATACTGAGAAATCCGATTCAGAATTAATGCGTCGAAGAACGCGTCTCAAAAAATATGGAAATACGGAGGAATATTTAAAAATATTAAGTATATAAGTAATTGGTATTCTAAATATATAATATTCTATGTTAGATGTAGACGATTAAAGTGAAAGTGATAAAGATGATCGACGCATTAGAAATGTGGTGCTAGAGACAAATAATTATTAAACCAATCGAATATACATACTTATATTATGTAACAATAATAATATAAATATCAATGGCTGAAAAATGTACTTACCTATCTGTTGAAGCAAGTCGAGTACCTACTCCCTGTGCATTTGTCCTTCCAATATATATCGCTCTGGCCAACCAATGACTTAAGGATTTCGCCGACGGGGAGACAGATTGCCTTCTGACACCGAACTGTCAAGATCTGTGTTATTTTTCTACCGTTTTCGTCGTGCGTGACGCAAGGACTACGAAGAAGCGGTGTTCTCAGTAGCTCCGGAATTGCAGTGATCTCTTGGTTCTTCACAACAAACGTATTAGTCAACTGAAGGTGAAAATAACGTCCAATCCAGGGCTTTAGAGCAATATAATCCAGATCCATCTGCCATTATTATCCTTAATAAATCCAATTCGGATTGCGTCAACTGTCAATATTATAATCGATATAGTCCACGGAACCTTATCCCACCATTTATTTGTCCTTCGAGTATAGAGTTTCAAGATTGACGCAGAAATAGAGACTATTCTTTTCGATCCAATTACATGTTTCTAAACAGAACAGTAGATTGAAGTTCTGTTAGTTCTCAATAGTAAATTATGAAACAAAGTAATAAATATTAGGAATTGTCCTTCTCAAAACTACACAATTACGGTAAAGGGGAAAAAATGTGCACGTGTGAAGTGTGAAGGATAATAGTTCAAAGCATCGTTCACAAAAATGTTGCGTTGAACATCTAAGAACATCTAGAAGCATTGTATATCAAACATCGGCGTTTTTAAGCATTATTAGACTGTAGACGAAAAAACGGTTAGGTCTCTTTTATTAGGCGTCCAAAATAAATGTGTTTCACGAGAAATTTCAAAAGGCAACAAAGTATTATGTTTCATAATTTTATTTTGACACATATAACGTATAAGCGTTGTGCAGCTAAAAAAAGCCTATTTTTGGGAAAATTGGCAAACAAATTGCATTTCACAAAACCAAATAACTCATTGAAGGTAAAACATAATCAAATAGAAAATGAAACACACAAGATAAGTAAACATGAAAGTACATTTAAACCATCTACAGAAATTGCGGTTAGGTATTGATTTGATCTGAGAATATTGTTTTTTCTTAATTTAAGAAGAGGCTCACGGCCAAAGTCAAATTTAACAAGGAGCTCGTGCGACCCCACCCCTGTCTCCATCCTTTAAGAGCTTTAAATTGAGACACGATAGTGTCAACTGCGCGTCTACAAAGAATACTGCAGATTTTGGACATATTTCACGACGAGATAATGCCTGGATTATGCTCGGAAGAATCTCTGAACCAGACTCAGCGACCGAGAAAGAAGAACATACCTTTATTCCTACACGAAGCCTCGGTTAGCGATGGAGATATTTGTATCAATCAAGCAAATCATTTATGAGGTTTTTGTTGATGCTGTTAAGATTGAGAGTGTTTTGTGTGGATTGATGAGAGGAGAGGGCGTATGGCAGATGAATCAGATATTACGCGCAAGTAGTTAATGGAGACTATTTGAGACTCGAAGCTTGTGGTCGGGATGACGCTGGAGAGTGGCGCTCAGTAGCTGGCCTTCCTTGGTTGCGGGCACATGTTATTGGAGTATGGTGGCGTGTTTTTACGGCTGTTCGGAGCCCTGTTTTCACGTACTGGCAAATGTGAGGTGCCATCGAGGGTCTGATGGGCCACGAATCCTGTCTAAAATACGGCATCGTAATTCTGTAACGACATGTTGAAAAATTAACACAGGAATGCAATGAAAAATACAATTGTCAAAAGTAACAATCTTCAAGTTGCTGCAGAATTAAATTGGGACTCTTCAACTCATTTCCCTTATTGTTTACATCGGTACCAGATAGAGAACATCCAGTTCCTGCTTTAAGTTTGGCTATTAGCTGGATGTTCTAGTTTTATTGTTTCCGCTCACGCTAAAGGGCTGAGATGACATCTCGCCCGGAGTGATCACGACAGCCCTCATCCCCCGTTCTCCATACATCTAGGTATCGTCACTTAGCTATTCTGAAACACGAGTTTTGAGGTTAATTGCGTATTACTTTGCTTTACTTACTATGGTTTGATACTTTTTATAGGTCAACGGGAAAATTGAGATTGGTAGTTTATTACGTACCCGCGAATAAATGAAAGTAAAATAAACATTTTCGTAATTTTCATTTAATTTAAATTTCATTAAAAAATATATATATTTAGTTGTGTTAATAAGAATGGTCTGGAAGTTCTAGAGCTATTTAGCCGGTTTTACCCAAAGGTATAGAAGAAACATTGCTTTCAAGTTGAAAAAATGAATGTCTCATTAAAAATAATTATCGAATCTGACGGCAGTGATAGCGTAATTGGTTAATCAAGTAATAATCATAATTTCGGCAATCAAGAGGCTGATGGACCACCATGAAACCAGCTGGACTTATAAAATCATTAAACTTATACTTGGAAAAGTCTTCATTCAACAGTGGATAAAAAACAGATGATAATATATGTATATACAGAATGGCTCAAAAAAGTGAGAACATTTCGTAAAATGTTTTATAATTACATCGAAATTCGTTTAACTATATCAAAAATAGCTTAAATATTTACTAATTTACTTACTTATGTATATTACGTTTTATTTCGACAACTTCCGGTAGTCAACTTGGATTATTAATTTTCCCATTGTTTATATTTGTTTTTTTTCAAATTGTTACCCAGAATGCCAAAAATCACTGCATAAGACCGTATTTTGAACAAAAATGAAAAATGTTAAGGTACTAGAATAAATGATCAAAGAGTTTCAAAACAAAGCCTGGAGTATAATAGCTACACATTAGAGCATAACTGGACATTACAGCAGGACGGAGCTCCTTCTCACATAGCCAGAAATACAATCAACTTTCTTCGTCGTGAGAAATTGAATTTCATCTCACCAGGCAAGTGGCCACCGAACAGCCCAGATTTAAACCCACTAGATGATGCAATATGGGGTGTTTTGATGATTTATAATGATTAGATAAATATTGTGCAAAAAAATTACATTAAGAATTATAATTAATTATATTATGTTTTGAAATAACTCATGTGTTACGAGATGTTCTCACTTTTTTTGGGCCACCCTGTATATATATATATATATATATATATATATATATATATATATATATATATATATATGCTGCAATGGTGGTCAAGTGACACTCTTTTGACATTCTAGAATTAATTTATGACATGAATGGTAATCGTCATTAACTCGATAGTAATATTTACTTATATTATTATCTACACTTTATAGGCAGCAGAAAATTCAGCGGCCACTGTATTTTTTAGAAAGATATATTTGTTTTTTGTGTCTAAGTAATATATATTATATAGTCTATCTAATTTATTAATGGAATGAGATGTCAGTCTCACAGTCTCAGTCTCAAGTCACGCAGCCCCAGTCTGAATCAATCTGCAGAAAGTCGCCGCGCTTCGCAAGCCGATTCGATAATTTCCGCCGGCGCCCGTCAATCATCCTCGGCGATATCTTCAACAGAAAAATAGTTCTCTATAATTATAATTTGGAATCAATTCAATATTTCGGTTAATCGAAACAATCGCCTAACTTCGTTTAAAAAATGGTTATATCTCTGGCATGGTTGACATTAGACACATGCATATATATATTTTTAAATTCTAGATATTCACATTTCTGCTACCTGGGTTATGTTTTCTGAATGAAAAAAATTTGTATGTATATTAATTATTTATTATCTGAATATTATTGAAAATGAAGCTAAGAGACATAATTCTAGATACTTTGTCCTACTTGTAAATTGTCCTACAGAATTTGACTTTGTCCTACAGAAATTGACAAAATCCATTAAAGTAACGTACTCGTAACTCATACATTTACGCATTAAACGGTAAAGAATGTTAACATTTGTGAAAAATGTAATTTTTTTCTACTTCTCCAATTCATATGGCAATTTTAATATAAAAAATATGCATGTAGGAAAAAACATATTACATATAAATGGGTCTAAAAATATAATTAATATATATATTAATTAACTTATAAGTAGGAAGTGTAAAATAAAATCAATTAATATTTTTCCTCACATACATTTTGCACATTTTTCGATAGTCGTATTTTTTCCGATAATGTTCGCTTTTGTCTCGCGTGCAGTCGTTCTCCTATCTCCGTGTCTCTTTCTCTCCGTCCTTGAAATGTATGTAAACAAGTTCATCAGGTTTCAAAGGATCTTGGAAAAAATTATGCCCACAAATGATGGGCGATTATCTAAACCCTGAAGAATCTCCGGAAACTATCACAACTGAAATAGTTTCAACGATGAACGAACTAAACTTGGACGTCAACAACGAAGATGTTGATGAATTAATCGAATCTCATTCAGAGTTCATCTTTGTCGAATGAATACCTAATTGAACAACAAGAAGCAAATGAAATGACATCGTTAAGACTTTGACAATCAAAAATATGAATGAAGACTTCACGCATCTCGATAATTTGTTGGCTGTCATGGATGAATGTGATTCCAATACAGAGCGTGTATCTCAAGTTCGTAGGGCAATCGATAGAGACACGGCATGTTATTGAACTGTCTATCAGGAAAAGAAAGAAAAGTGTAGAATTCAACAATTTCTTTACAATTTCATAAAAAAGATTTCTGAGTCTTAATACGCATTGTTATTGTATTATGTATATGTGTGTGATTGATAAATAAATACATAACTAAATACTAAATTAATGTATTAATTATAAATATATACATATAAAATCAATTTTGTCGAAACATATTGTTTTTGCGTCACCGGGATTCGAACCTGGATCTCTGTTTCCAATCCGGGGAAGTGCACTAACATTGTGCTATAACGCCAGTATTTTTCTTGACAAATTTTCGAACCTATATGTTACATTTTTCAAATTAATACACCTGTCGTTCCATTATTTAAAAGCCATCTACATTATTTTTACAGAATCTCAAATACTTCTGAGTAGACCGACTGCAGACGCCAGAATTATCAATTCATTTTTATTAAATTTTGGACACATTGATACAACATATATTATTAAGGAAAACACATTCTTATTGTGAAGTTGTAATTGTTCAGAACATAGGTTTGTGACATTTTAAATACTAAATTAATGTATTAATTATAAATATATACATATAAAATCAATTCGGATTGGAAATAGAGTTCCAGGTTCGAATCCCGGTGACACAAAAACAATATTTTTCGACAAAATTGATTTTATATGTATATATTTATAATGAATACATTAATTTAGTATTTAAAATATCACAGACGTCTGTTCTGAATAAATACAACTTCACAATAAGAATGTGTTTTCCTTAAAAATACATAACTAATAATACATCCCACTTTGGTGGGTTTTTTTACATGGCTCTACTTTCGCGCACATTTCAGGAACCAATGAAGTGCGGAAGTCGAGGGCCGCCCGTGTTATAAATTTACGCATTTAATTACATAGTTAAAATGTTCAAAATAATATTTCACATTAATAGAGTATGCCCGATATACTTGTACTTGACGATAAATGCCAATTAAAGTTGTTTTTTGTTTATGTTTCGTTCATTCAAGACATGTGGTGTTTGTAAAATGTTTACATTATTCTTATTTTATCCGTATTTTTTCTATTTTTGTACAAAACAGATTTAAATATTCTATTTTTTTTTAATAAAAGCACGTACACCAAACGTGGCGCTCTACGTAATACTTTAATATAAGAGGAAAATCTGAATAAAACATGAACACATAAAGATCGCAATCTTTTTTCTGGCAAGATTGAGACCCGAGGAAGCTGTACTCGGATAAGAGGACACCCGCATTTCATAAAAAAGTCCTCTCAAAAATAAAAATATTTAATAAAACCTGAATAACTTTGTTTTTATGCATATGGTGCATAATATAAGATTCAGTTTTATTCCAATAAAATTATTTTCTTATTTGTATTCTAGTGGTGGATGAAAAATTAATAACATATTACGAAATGTGTATCAAATTGATTTGAAAATAATGACCGACTTTTACGTATTTTAAATAGCATAATGCATTTCACTTAGGTGGCTTGGTCATATGGAACGAATGATTGAGGAGAGAATGGTAAGAAAAATATATGACGCAAGTGTCGATGGCATCAGAAGTAGAGGACGTCGACGGAAGACTCGGTACTATCAGGCAAACCAGATACCTGAGGATGGTTCTGTTAGAAGCCACAATAATCGGCGCGCTTGAATGAAAAGGTGTATGAATTCGAATGAGGCGAGAATTGTGTGTCAGAAGAGTGTGGCGCTTTATCCTCTCTGCTTACCCCCGCGGATAAGTAAGTAAATATTTTCCTGTTCTAAATTTATCTACCTTATAAATAAAAATCATCACAATTATCACACTCGGAGCAAAAGTAATGTGCACTTTATTTTAAAAAATGTCCAAATTAAGAATAGTACAGAGACATGCATAGCACATTGCTCCTAGACTGTATAACCAACGGCCAAAATTAATTAAATTAGTAGCGAATATAAATGTTCTCCAAAAATAATGTTTTTCATATTTGTATATAAATGTTGATAGCTACCCTCATAAATCTTTCTTATTTGGTGGTGCATAACTATTGTTGCAAATTGTTGTTGAATGTCCTCGTATATATATATATATATATATATATATATATATATATATAACTCATTCATTTTATTTGCATTCAAATCAACGGTTGTTGTTCTAAGTAAATAAATAAAATTAAAAATATGCTCATTAGCTAACGGAACACAGCTGACAATTAAAATTATTACTGGAGCAATATTGGAGAAGATACAAAGTTTTGTATACCTGGGTTGCAATATAAATGAAAGGTGAAATTAAATGCCGCATTGATCAACCTCGTGCAACCTTTATCCGTATAAAAATAAACAGAGAGAAAAATTTATTGAAAATATTTTTAGGGCAAAACTGGTGAGTTATAGTTATTTGTATTTTTTTTTAATGTTTTTCCACGTTTTACTTACTACTAAAGATTTCTAAATTGTTTAATTTGATACTAAGATCATTTACATGTAAAATAAATAATCCTATTTCATCGAAAATATTATCATTTTATTTATTATGTTTATATTCGTTTGTTTAAGGTACTGTGTGTTTTTAAAAATACATGGACAGCTTGCATTTTATTTCCCTATGATACAACGTGACATGGGACATTAAAATGAAAGTAGCTGAAAGCAAGCGTCGCCGATTAGCCAGTTTTTCTTTTGTAATCGTAGTAGACGAACGACGTGAGCGACACTTAGACTGAGAACGCAGCAAAGTGCGGTCACCTCAGTCTGGCCAGATTTCTCACCGATGCCGCATGTTCCGATTGAGACCAAACGCCGCCGACTCGTTTCTCTACTCTTCATCTTCATGCTCCGCTATCTCTTGTTCTATCCTCTGACGCAATAAACGATTCTACATCATCCGTGCGTTTCATTCATACCACCAGAAACTACCCTCAATCTAATCACAGTTACAGCGACAAATTAAAATCATTATTATAAGCTTGATTTTTAATAATCCGATACAAGTCTTGAATGCTTTTTATCTTGGCCAGCGGCGTGACTACGCCAATGCAATGCGTTGGGGTCCACGTTAGATAAAAGCCCATACCAATTTTTTAAGTATTCGAAAATATAATGAATAAATACTTATTTATTACTATCATGACGCAAAATCTTAGGTTTTAGCGCTACGTAGTATAGAAGCTATGAAATCTGAAAAAATGGACCTTTCAAAATTGCTGGATTAATTTATCTGCGAGTGTTAAATCCAGACATCTAAGATTGAAATTTGATATGAAATTTTTTATTTTTTTATTAAATAAACTCATTTTTTAAAAACTATTTTTTATATTTTCCCAGTAGCTTTTCGTATTATAAGAGACAAGTTAATTTTCTTTTTACTTATTGTGAGAACTGTCACTTTGTAAATGTATGTGTGTGTGTGTGAATTTCATGCGTGTTAGTGTGTGATGTGTGATGTAAAGTGCTAATACATATTTTTTCGTTTACAGTTATAGAATTTTTGAAAACTTTTTGAATTTTTTTTTTACAAACATTTTTTTACAAAATGGTGAAGTGGGACTTTTTCGCTAATAGCAGACTTCCTAGAAATTTTTGATATGCTTGTTACTACCGCAGATGACGAATTAGATGATGAGAACGACATCGAGGATAATTATTTTGTGATTCACATCTATGATAAAGAACACCTTGACAATACTGTTGATGTAAACCAGCCATCAACAAGTGCAGGATTTAGGCCAGTATTTGAATGGGAGACATATTATTGTTTCGTTCCAAATATACATAAAATCTGAAGTTATCCTTCCAAATAACAAATACAAAATAAATAATAATTTCCTATCCTGAACGTTAAAGCCTGGCAACACTACATATAAACTTTTATTTATTCATTTTTTTTATCTTAAAACCGTACAAAATTGCGGTCGATGGACGCTTATAATAAAATAAATGCTCCATGTTTGTTATTTATTTAGTTATACCAACGTTTTCATGTTTTTCGTAAAAACAAAATTCGGAAAAAGCTAGTCTATGAATTTTGAATTTTACGAATTCTGATGCCAATTGGTGATATGATGCTGCTTCACCAAAGGTTTTTTCTGAGAAGGTAATAGGTTAATAAATAAATTTTGTTTCAAATAATAATATCCAGTGATTAGATTCTAAGATACTTTAACTTATATATTTTTTCTAGAATATATGTCATTGAACATATTGTTTTAAAAATAATGGATGAAGGATATCAATTATGAAGTTAAAATTTTTGAAAAGGAACTCTAAGAAGGTTAAATGTTTGTCGGAAAATTTCCTAGAAATCTTTTTCGTAAGTATATTTTTTAGGTTCACGTACTTGGGTTTAAAAATCAGTTGAAACCTAAAATGTTTTCCCAGACGACAAATAAGCCTCGTGTACCTACCGTCGGGTTCACTGTAACAATTTATCGGGCAGCTTTTATATTTGAAAACTACCATTTCTGGGCGGCTTCTTATCAAATGAAAGCCTCACTTTCATCAAAGTACCCCTTCAACATCAAGCATATAGAAAGGTGGCCTAGTTTATCTAACGTAATCTTACTCCCCTTGTTGTCAACCGTCCGCCATATCTAACCACATAAATAATATACATATATTACAATAACTTTTATTACGTATAGCAAACCCTCGGATATACGGACGAATATATTTTTTAAATTTTACAAATCTATAGAAAATCGTGTTATATTATAAAAGACATTTTATACGAGAGATTATCGCAATTCTTCGATTGTGTTATTAAAAAAAAAAACAATTATGTAAACTACCCTCTTTTCCCACTCTACCGTTTGTTTTCTACCACCCTAATTATTTGATATAAGAGTACATTTGATATTAAATATTTACCTAATTTCTGGTAACCCACAATAACTTTTATTACGTATAGCAAACCCTCGGATATACGGACGAATATATTTTTTAAATTTTACAAATGTATAAAAAATCGTGTTATATTATAAAAGACATTTTATACGAGAGATTATCGCAATTCTTCGATTGTGTTATTAAAAAAAAACAATTATGTAAACTACCCTCTTTTCCCACTCTACCGTTTGTTTTCTACCACCCTAATTATTTGATATAAGAGTACATTTGATATTAAATATTTACCTAATTTCTGGTAACCCACATATTCGTTTAAAGTTTGTGTGGTTTTAACATTTAAATAATATCTGCGAAATTTACAAAAATTGAGACATTGTAATTAATTAATACAAATTTTGTAAACGTGCAAAGGTTAAAAGTTAGTTTCAATAAAAAATAATTGCCCACACAAAGAACAAATTAGAAAAAATACATTTCTACCCTGTGGTTTTCTTTCACTATAGTAATCTCCTAACAGCACGTTTGTGTACGTGTTTAATTTTATTTTAAAATTTTTAAAACAAATATCTCTCGGATGGATATAAATGAAACAATGTTATAACTCTACTTGAGTTTATTAGTACTTCTCGAGTTTCGAGAGAAACAGTAACTCTCATCGACAGGTGAAGTATTAAACTAACTACAGACAAATATAGGAGACAAGACTTAGGCGGTAGACACACAAGTAATTGGGTACTGACAGATGGAGGGTGAGGAGGTGGAGTTACTGGTGGGTAGTTAGTTTAATTCTTCACGTATAGATGAGAGTTACTGTTTCTCTCGAAACTCGAGTAGTGCTAATAAACTCAAGTAGAGTTATAACATTGTTTTATTTATATACATCTATTATGATGAAACTCTGCAAAGTTAACGCAGATTCTATCAATAATAGAAATCTCTCATTTTATTGCACGTAGTTCTATATGCTTGTATATAATAAAAGCATATATATGATTATGTGCAATACTTAAATAAATAATTTTATTTTTAATTACAACACTTTTTTTGTAAAGTTACAATTTCAGAACATATTTTTATTACAAATTAAATTATCCGTTTAGAAAGATGTACATAAAAGACGTACATACTATCTATCGAAAAAATATTTGGCTGATACCGGGATACGAACACGAAATGCTTTACCATTTAGAAACGCTTTACCATTTCGCCATATCAACCAATTTCGTATATTTTATAATTGATACATCTGTTTCTTTTATTATACAAATACCTTTGAGTAATATACGCTAAGGAGACGCCAAAATTAAATCAATGCATATTTAATAAATTTGGATTAACTTTGATACAACTTATATTTTTTTTAATGAAAAGACATTTGTTGTGACGTTATAATTTCGCAACATAGTTTTTCGGTAGCAACCAGATATTTTTTCGTTAGATGGATCTTGTTAACCCTTCGGGGGCAATGGTTTGAAAACTCTCTATCCTCATTAGTGAGGTTGAGTCAGGAGATGACCTTCTGCATTGACCTTCCTCATCATTTGTATACTGGAATCGTATCACGTAATATTTAACGAATCTATATTCTGAATTTAAAAACCTCAATGTATAAATTTAAGATGTAATGTGTTATTTTTCAGATACCGAGATTTGGCATTGAAACGGAATGATTTAAAAACAAATATATTTTTCGCATTTTTTTCTCAAGTTCCATCAAAATTTATCGATGTGAAGTAATGTAAGCTTTTATTGAAATTTAGTACTATCAATCAGAGTTTTCCACGATATTCTAAATACTTGTGTCACATATGTAAATGTATCATACGAGTACAATTTGAATTGAATATTTTTTGATCAATTCAGATAAATAAAAATCTTCCCGTTGCAGTGGCGACACATATGAATGAGACGTGAAAATATATGTTTATAAATATCTTAACATCTTTAATAATAAGGGTTTTTACCACATTGACTTGGTATACTTTTCAAAAAATTCAATATTAATATTAAAATTTGAGTTGACGCATGTTGAATACTCTCTGTGTATTCCGTTTATCCAATAAATTTTACTGGCCAACTAATTATTTAGGGATTTCGCCGACGTGGAACCAGATTGCATTTCGACGCCGAGCTGTCAACAGGCTTTTTGTGGATCAAAATTGTCGCCGTGTGTATAAATCTGAACCACGAAGAAGCGGTGTTCTACACCATCAGTAAGTGCAGTGATATCTCCGTTATTCACTACAAAAGTGCGAGTCAAGTGGAGGTGAAAATTGTCGTCCAACCCAGGACTTAGATCAAGGTAGGCCAAATCCATCTGTCATTATTCCTTTCTGAATCAACATCAACTAAAACATAATTTTAATCGACACAGTTCACAGGATCTTATCCCAATAAGAATGCATTGGGTTGCCTAATAAGTCTTTGCGGTTTTGTTCAAATATTTATTATATAATCAAAATTTAAAAAAAAATTACAATATTTCAATCAACGATGTATTATTCTTTATTATTATTCAAGATTTCATCCCATCTTTCAACCAATTCGTCGATGCATTTTCTATAAAAATAGACTGGTCTAGTATCGAAATAATTATCGAGCTAATTTATGAGGTCATTGTTATCGTTGAACGAAACGCCACTCATTTGATTGGAGAGCAATCAAAAAATGTGATAAACTGAAGGAGCGAGAATGTAGGGTGGATGGGGCAGAATTTCCCAGTTAGAAGCATTCGAACCTTAATTAGATAATAGATTAGATTAATAAATATGTTAGGAGAACACATTCTTATTGTGATGTTGTAATTATTCAGTATATAGGTCTGTGATATTTTAAATATGAATTGATTAATAATTAATAATTACAACATCACAATAAGAATGTGTTCTCCTAATAATAAAGTTGTATCAGTGTATCCAAAATTTAATAAAAATGAATTGATAATTCTGGCGTCTGCTCATCAGATTACTCAAAAGTATTTGAGATTCCGTAAAAATAAAGTAGATGGCTTTTTCAAATAAAGGAACGATTAAATGTATTAATATCAAAAAGGTAACATATAGGTTCGAAAATTTGTCGCTAAAAATATCTTCGCTGTAGCATAGTTGGATAATGCTCCTCTCCCGGTTTGGAAAGAGATCCAGGTTCGAATCCCGGTGGCGCAAAAACGATATTTTTGATAAAATTGATTTTATATGTATATCTTTCTAACTAATATATTTTAATAAATATGTGTAGAAAATGTTCATTTTTCTCAACTTGAAACTCCATTATTTAAGCCCAAAAATTAAGGAAAACTATAAGATACAGAAAAACGGCGACACTGGCGTTTTAGAGCAGAAAAAATGTTATGGCTTTTTTTGTCACAACAAACAAAATAGCCGGAAAATAGCATAAAAAAAACTGCAAAGACTTGTAAAATTAAAGTATATCAAAATATAAAGCAATCACAGACTAACAAATATATAGATAAGAACTAACGCAAATTCCTTGTTTCAATATTTTCATTTTGGTATCACCCACGTGATCGCTTTGGTACCGCTTACGCAATCAATTAGCACCTCGACATTTTAAAATATATGACTCGATTGGAACGAAAATTTAAACGCTGACAATTTAGTATGCATTGATGTAAAAAATATGTCTCGTTTACGCAAAGATTTAATTTTAGAAGAGTAAATACTTTTACTGTTGCATAAATGTGTTATAAATTATGTTTCCACAAAGAATGTGTGTAGAATGCTCCTCGTCCCGAAACCAATGTTCCAAACCCTTCTCGTATATGTACACATTATTTCATGTCTATTCATTTACTGGTCTGTGAGATCAATGCATTATGTATTAAAAAAGCACTATTATATACTTATATGACAATTTGATACTAGTCTGAAGGGAGAACAGCACGATGGAAGAGTGCTCATTTAGCACGCGAGAGGTAGCGGAATCTTTTCGATTTCAAAATTTTATATAAATGTTACGAATTTTTATAAAGCGCTATTCACGTTTTTGTGAAAAATTTTACTGGCGTACCCGCTGAATAGAGGTGTTAAAACACGACATATTGGCTTCTATATGCATCTTGAACAATTTGTTTACTGCTGCGGTATATCAAGTTCAATTCAAATAGCCTTTGATAATTTTGCTCAACGGTCCATTTTCTCATAAACACGTTTGATGCGTTTCCCGAGAAAATTCCCGCCTTCAAAAATCCATTTTGAAATTAGCATCATACGGTTCCTGGCCCTCCTTGAAGACAAATTCCGAAATGATTTCAGTGAAGATTATTTAGTTCAATAGGACGCCAAAGTAAATATTGTTTTATTTCATTTGTTATTTTTGTATTATGATTTCAGAAGTATATTATTCCATCAAAGATCGCTAAATGGTTATAATTTTGAAATGAGTCGAGTGCGAGAATGAAATTCATCGCGCTCCTGTGTTACATAGGGTGGGCAATAAGTTTTTGCACTTTTTAAAGGTAAAGGAGGGACACAAAATAGACATTTATATCCTTAGAAATCAAATCCTTAGAAATTTAGTCGCAATAAATCGCGGTGAAACAATTGCGTGATCTGCGTAAAACAGTTCTACAAAAACAATGATTCTTATATGATTATACGGTGTGAATCAATTTTCGAGTATTAATTTAATTAAATCGTACCTCAGGATGTTCGAATAGATCGGTTCAACCCTAAATAAGAAGAAAATCAGGTCCCACGGAGCAGAAGAAGCAAAAGTTCCTCGAGTTAACGAGTCTGTACGAGAAGATCCGGGCTTGTTGACTCGCAAGCGTTCTGCTGCTGTGGCGACACCAAGATCAAGTTTGCGTCGAATTTTAAAACTGGACTTGAAATTGTTGCACCCATATAAGATTCAAAGATTCAATTAGTGCAAGATTTAAAATCCGATGATTGGATTTCACGAAAAAGATTCCTCGAGATAATGTTCGAGCGGTTCACCAATTTTAACAACATTTTGTTCTCCGACTTTCATTTGAACGGATATGTTAATAAGTAGAATTCAGGTTCTGGAACCAGGAGATCCACAAATTCAAACATCAAAAGTCTCTCCATTCTCCAGAAGAGATAGTTTGGATGGCTATGTCAAGAGGTGACATTCCATGACCTTCCCGCTGCCCAGATCTGACACCTCTGGATTTTTTATGGGGTTATTTCAAAAGTCATGTTTACTTGAATAACCCAGTCACAATAACCCAATTTAAGGCAAATATTCGTCAAGAGTTCGTGCCAACACCCACGCGCTTTGTGTCATAGAATGTTTCAACACCTAGGTGCCAGATTCGAGGAATGCCAGCGGCGGGATGGTGGACACTTAGACGACATTATTTTTAAGACACGATTTTCCCAATAATACTCTTTCAATGAAATAAATATTCATTATCATATGACGTATAGTTTTTTTTATTGAATTTTAAAAAATGCAAAAACTTATGACCCATTGTATATACAGTTCACTGGGAAGGAAGGAAGTAATGAAATTTGATACATTTAAAATTTCATTAGTTAGAAAACGGTTTTTAGGTTGGTACCGCATAGGTATCGGAACGTGACAGGACAAATTTTTATTTTCGAACGTCATGGCTTTTTAAATATGTGATTTTCTAAAAAGTTTCACAATGTCAGCTTGACTTTTATGAGTACTGAACAAAATATGTAGTCACAATGGTGTATTTGTATAGTTGTCGTGTACATTGCTTTGATTTTTTGTCTCAAGCTAATCTCCGAATTTATTCACCGGATCAAAATCTCAACACGTGTACATGGTATTGAGATGTATCTCAGCTAAATCTCTGAGATTATCTCATCGTGGACACGGGACATAAGACAGAAGACCTCCTAAGAATACAAAACAGCGACACCGGCTGTTTTCGCCCATAAAATCCAAACCAATCATCCGACTCAGATGCACCAAATGGTCCGCTCAAATTTCACGCGAAATCGGGAACGCGAGAAAGTACTCACAATTTAATAGCCTTCTTGAACATATAGCCAAGGCGAGATTCATTAGGTTTCCATGAAATTAAGTTTACGAATCTGATTTGTATACAGAATAGAGTTTATTGAGATGTTGACCCTGTGTTTATTTTATTTTGTATTTGTATTTCTATTACTACAAATACGTATAATTTATATATTTATAAACTTGTGAAAGTTCGCAATTTTATTATAATTTAATGTTAATTTTTAAAATATTTTTGGTACAAATTATAAATTTATAATTTTTTTCATACTTTTCATATTTGTGTTTTCAATTAATATTATTAGCAATATTTAAATATGTCCGAGAACACACAATTACTGGATTTTTACCTACAGAGGCACTATTATTAAACAAATATCAGAATTATCATATTTGGTCCATAGATGGCGATGGTGTAGTGGTACTCGAAGCGAGTCCACATACTAACATATATACATCTTTCAAAAATTTGATAAATGTGGAGATTGAGGGGTGACAATTGGTGAACGTTATATATGTATAAAGTGATCACTTAAGCCAGCCGAAGACAGGTCGTAAGCCCTGTAATTACCCCATACTTCCATATATTTTCCATTAAAATATAATAAAAAATAACTTTGTCTCTATGAGATATTTGATATTTGTTTAATATTATTTTAAAAAATACGTGTTTTATCTCTTATATTAACTTAATTTAATTGTTTTATTTATAAACAATAATAAAATATATATAAAACATCTAGAACGTTTTCAATATAAAAAAGTCACGGTAATTACGTGTCCCCTTAAGTATGTAATAGTATTTCTTTTGATTTCAATGGAAACAAATTTTATCGTGAAGTTGCGATTTTAGAATATGAATTAACGATATTAAAACAAATTAGATAAATTATTACATTGTCCGCATTGAGCGAGCTCGTAAATAAGTATTTAAAATAATATTAAGTAGTATTCAATGTCTCGGATATGTAATGAGGCATCCGGAGAAGTCCGAGATCTTGCACCTCATGATGTAGGAAGTCGGGGCCCTGAAAGAAGGAGAATATCATGGCTGTAGAACCTGAAACAACGGTTTGACCAGCCAACGTTTGGTTTAATAGCCAACATGATAGCCAATGTCCGTTGAATGGATATGGCACACGAAGACGATGCATAAATTATTCATCTAATTTATTAATTTGAAGATATTCTAGATTAAATAAAATTGATTGATCTATCCTGGCGTCATCTAGCACAAAGGTTTTTGAAATTTATTGCATGACATCGAACTGATAGCTATTTTAAAACGGAATAATAGAGCATTTACAAAAAACTACCTATACAAGTCTCAAATTTTTAGTAATCTTAAATGGTTAACATAGCGAAATTAGTAACGTAGTTTCCCGACAAACAAACGTTCCGGGTTCTAATATTATACTAGTGCTAAACAAATATTTTTTCAATATATGTACATCTTATTGTACTGAATAATCTAATTTGTTTTATTAAATAAACGCATCTACTGTCATAATACATTCTGCCTACTAAAATTTAATAAATGTACCAACTATAAAATTCATAATTTTAAATCAGGGGAATAAATAATTGCAAAGTTATGCAAAATAATACTTTCCGAAGTTTTGAAATAATTTCATAGCTGCATATTTAAAGACATCCAGCCTTTTGTTACGAAATTCTTGAGCATATTCATCTCCTGGGCTGATCATGGGTATACGGGTGCATTCTGTACAGCTGCTCATATCCTGAAACCCCGTTGTGTTGTAAAACTTTATCTGGTTCTAGAAATATCTAGTTTGGCTTCCCTGGGAATTTTGCCTCAGTTTTCTTTTTAATTCTACTGCTTTAATAATATTATTTTTGATGGAAGGTTGGCTTACATTACACGCGCCACTGAAAGAACCGGAATGGGTTATTCTAAAATATAATTTTATTAATTCTAAAATATAAATTTATTAATTCTAAAATATAAATTTATTAATTCTAAAATATAATAAAATATAATTTTAAAAAATGTGATGCCCGTTCACGGAATACACGTAAAATTAATATTTTTACTATTTCAAGTATTAAAAATTTAAATAAGACTAAATTGATGGCTTCCTCGAACGAGGCTTGAACTTCCAACCGCTAGACCAACAAGCTACTTGATTAAAAATTATAAAATAAAATCTAAAATAATTGTAACAAATTAGAGAAATCCCTTAGAAAAAGTTTGTCTTTGTATACAATATATAATAGTCATCACCGAGACTCAAACCTAAAACATTATATTAACGATAGACCACTTTATCAATTACGCCACGGTAACCTGTCTGATCATGATTTTCAACGGGAAAAAAAGGTCTCACTAAAAAGTGAGATATAATCTAAGTGATTAATTTTTTTTTTTTTTTTTTAAATTAACAACGAATTTTCTTCTGAAAAATTACAACTTTACAAAAAAAGTTATATACATAAAAATTAAAACTAATTGTTTACAGGTACTTTTAAAATAATGTTTCGTAGATATAGACAGGGCTGTGTAATTATTATTTTTGTTGAATGTCAAAAATGTTATATTAGAATTGGTTTACTGTATTATCTAATAATTCATATAAAAAGTAAATCACGAAGAACTCGGATACGTACAACCTACACAAAGTAAAATATACACGCGTTATATATACCTATCGTATTCATGCATTATATATCTACATCAGAAAAATAAACCAAATTAAATATATCACTGAAAAAATGAAAAATTTTGAATGAAAGATATGTCATACTAAATTAATGTATGAATTATAAATATATACATATAAAATCAAATTTGTCAAAAAATATTGTTTTTGCGTCACCGGGATTCGAACCTGGATCTTTATTTTCAATCCGGGGAAGTACACTACCAATTAGGATCCGATGCAAATCTGTTTTGAGGTGCGACAATAATTTTAATGAAATCACATTTTATGTTTATAAGTTGAATATATTATCTTTGTATAGGTGTGATTTGATTAAAATTTAAATGTTTCTATTTACAAAATGGATTAGAAGCCTGACGCCATCTAGCTAATTCTTTTAAAACGTCTTGAGACAAATTTTTATTAAAAAGATCGCTTCCAATGACAAAAATAGATGTCTCACTTAGAAAACGTTTGTAGATGAAATTTGACAATTTATGTATGATATTTATATATACATTGTAGCTGAATCGGAAAACTTATCTAGTTGTCTATGGAATGTTCCGGGTTCGAATGCCGAAAGTTAGTTTATTATAGTTAGATTTTTTCTATATATCTTTCTAACCGACTTATCTAAATTTACTTTAATGATAATACGAACTTTTAAAAAAAATTAAATGGATCAATCAGATAGCATAGAAAAAAAAATATCTATCGAAGAATATTTTGTTAAGGAAAACACATTCTTATTGTGAAATTGTAATTATTCAGAACATAGGTCTGTGATATTTTTAATACTAAATTAATGTATTAATTATAAATATCCCGGTGACGCAAAAACAATATTTATCGACAAAATTGATTTTATATGTGTATATTTATAATTAATACATTAATTTAGTATTTAAAATATTTTGTTACCACCGGGATATTAACCTAGAACATTTCCTTGCCGAGGAAATACATTACTATTACAGAACTATATTTTTTATGAAATTGGAACTTCACGACAAAATACTTGTAGGTAATGAATATTTAGAACGAGTAGATGAATTTGTGTATTTGGAAAGTTTGTTTGATAGAAACGAAAAGGCTGAAAAAGATATCGAAAGTAGGGTGACTGCAGGGAATAGAGTGAACGGCGCTTTGAATGGAATTATATCTAGGGAACTTGTTAACCGAGGCAAGATTAGCGGTACGCAATGGAGTCTAGGTACTGATACTGATGTATGGAAGTGAGGAACGAAAGTAGACTGAATGCAGTGGAAATGAGATCACTTCGGCGTATATGTGGCAGATCTATTTATAACAGAGTATAAAATGAAAAACTAAGGAACGAATATAAAGCTAATCTTAGTATAGTGAGTAAGATTAAGAAATAATCACTTAGGCGGTTTGGTCATATGGAACGGATGAATGAGGAGAGAACAGTAAGAAATATACATGACGCAAATATGGAATACACCAAAAGTAGAGAATGTCCGCGGAAGACTTAGAACGACCAGGTAAACCAGATATTGGAGGATGGTCCTGTTAGAAGCCTTAATAATCGTCGAGCTTATATGAGAAGATGTATGAATGTGGATGAGGCGAGAATTGTGTGTCAGGACAGAAAAGTGTGGCGTATTAATATATAACAATTGTATTATACTTGTAGTTATGAGATATTAATTTACTTTGTAAAGGTAGGAACAGGTACGTAAAGGTAATATACATTCCGTATGTATTATAAATTTTTATCGCTATCGGTGGATATGTTTACAATACAATATTTTCAGTTTTATTATTTATTCGATAAGGTAAAGATTATTTTCAAAGCTCCCGCGTCGTGGGGTTTTATCGAGGGAGGCTCTAGATATATTATTTTCACATTTATGTAATATTTCATACACGTTTCGTGGGATCGTTGAACTAGGATGATATTGATCTCGCTGTAGGTTACAAAAATGATTTTTACGCGTGTTCCTTGAGCAGGCGACATTAATTCTGTCTCACCCTCCTCTCATGACTACAGAATCGGTAAAAAGTTTTATATTCCCGGCACACAGGCATGTCATACTATCCTACTTAATGGACCTGATTCATTATTTTTATAATTTATATTTGATCTAATTACAGTTGATTTACAGTTTTCACGATCTGATAAACTATTAGGTTGATGCATAATTATCCACCATTTTATCGCGTCATTTTGTTTTTTGGTGTGGATATTTAATTGACAATATGTTATTAAGGAAACAAATTTAAAAAAAAATGTGAAGTTGTAATTATTCAATACATAGGTCCGTGATATTTTAAATACTAATTAAATATATTAATTAGAAAGATATACATATAAAATCAATTTTATCGAAAAATATTGTTGTTGCGCTACCGGGATTCGAACCTGGATCTCTTTCCAAACCGGGGAATGCGTTCTCCTTAATATTATATAAGTTGTATCAGTGTTCTCAAAATTAAATAAAAATTCATTGTTAATTCTGGCGTCTGTTATCGGTATATTGAAAGGTGTTTGAGATTCCGTAAAAACAAAGCTTTCAAATAATGGAACAACAGATGTATTCATTTGAAAAAGTGTAACATATGGGTTCGAAAATTGTCGTCATAGTTGGATAATGTTGGATAATGAAAGAGATCCAGGTTCGAATGTAGCGCAATAACGATTTTTTTCAATAAAATTGATTTTATATGTATATCTAATTAATATATTTAATTATTTTGACAATATTTAAGTAGTTTGTCAGTTAATTAAAATGCGCATCCAAAACCATACAAATATACGTCACATATGCTGTACTACTCCAAAAAGGGAGGAAAGTTGTCATTTCGCAATCTCAACAATCTTTTCAGCGAAGGAACGACTAGCGAAAGGGCATGCCGAGACTGGTTTATTCGCTTCAAATCTGGTGATACAAGCTTAGAAGATTTTGAAATCCGTCTGGCGGTTGTGAAAGAGGACGAAATTGCACCAACAGGCTGAGAACTTCAACATCGATCAGTCCACGATTGTTCGTCTTCTCAGAAAACTCGGTAAGGTGTGGAAATTGATCGGATGATAATTGTACATAATATGTTTTAGTTTATTTTCGTTTTTGGTTAGGTTACATTATAATAATACAATATGATTTATGTATAAAAAACGGCGAATAATTATACATCAACCTAATAAATATTAATATTATCAAGCAATGGTGTGCAGTACCTAGGCATAAACTTAGGTTATGCTGTTATCGACGATGCTAACTAGGCATAAATAGTTTTTTTTTTAAATGTGAGATAAATCACTTCAATAAAGGCAAATTGTTTAATTGCTTCATATTACTATCTGCTTCCGATTTCGCTTAAAATATTATCTACTTGATTCGACTTCGATTTATAAAATATTTCATTAAAACAGAAATTTGATGTAATTAACTAGCTTTACAAATTATCATAACTCATATAAGGAAATATGAGTCAATATTATTGATAATAAAATTGACCTAAAAATTGAATCTTGCTGCTTGACAGATAATTAACGAATATCATACGAATTATGAAAAAAAATATTTGTTTGTTGAATTAGCAAAACGTGCCATTAAACGCAGTTTTCAGTCAAAATTCTTTAAAAAATACATTAAGGAAAAATTGCTCGGGGCTTGCAGCAAATTTATACAAATAAAGATGCCTCTAACATAATACAAGGACATTTTTATGCAAATTAAACAAATAAATCGGATGCGCGCAAACAAGCAAATTGTTTCGAAGCATCGATATGTTGGAATTAAAAACTCTAGTCGTTGGTTAGGTTAATTTGTGTAATAATAATAGAATTTTATGGATTTTTTCAGAATACTTAGCAATGTACAGTTTCTTTGCTTGTATAAATTGCGTGCCCCTGTTATTATGTCCCAACAACACCGACCTAAAAAGGAGAAAAAGAAAAGAAAATGTAAAAAGGCCTTCTTTCAGGGTCCCCCTATCCGAGGGATGTATATTGCTGCATAAGGATGTTCGTGCTGAGGCAGACACTTTATGTAAATCATTTAGATACTACATTAAAAAAAAACGCAAGTACATTTTCCTATTTCAACGTACTTATCGAAATTAACATAGCGCCTGTGAAAAATAAATCACCAACGCCAATGTTGTACAGATTGCAAATATAAATAAAAGTAGGCGCAGGCCAATTATACATAATTAACTCATTTACTATATCACATTAACATAGTCTAAATTTTCATTTAAAATGAAAATAAAATATAGTATCTATTTTCTGACATCTTACATTTTGGTCAATAATAAATATTTTTCTTATTAGAATTGATGTATCCATGCGAGCATTTGGCACTTGAAAAATACATGCTTTTCCTTTGGTTCAGTTTTACTTATTATTAATATTGTAGAGTAGACTTTTAATTTAAAGTAATTTAATCGCCCTATCTCAAGTTGAAAAATAACATTTTATATAATTATATTAAAAATTACTACACCTAGGTTATATTTTAATTAAACACTATCATTTTATTTTTTTGGCATTTTTGTGTATATTTATAACAATTTAATTAATTCTCATATTTTTTACCTTTGTCAATAACATAATATATCGTTCATATCTAAGTCACGGGGGATTTTCTAAAATAATGTTAAAGAGTACTTTATTTCGGGTCCTGTAACTAAAATTCGATACAAAAAATATATTACCGTGGGCTAGATCAGTCCTCCAAGGGTAAATGATTCCCTAGTGAAGACCGAGGAAGGTTGATAATTATGGGGTACTTTCGTAAAGGAGTCCACTGTCAACTATTTTTTTTTGTTAAATATGTGAACGTCTTAATTATGTTTAAAGTAATTCAAAACTTCTGATTTATGACAGAGTGAAAAATGAAGAAATAAGGAGATAACGTAAATCTAATCTTAGCATAGTGAGTAAGATTAAGAAAAGATTACTTAGGTGGTTTGGTCGTATGGAACGAATGAATGAGGAGAGAAAGGTAAGAAAGATATATGACGCAAGTGTTGATGGCACTATAAATAAAGGACGTCCGCGGAAGATGGACCTGTTAAATGTCTAGTTAATCGACGAGCATCTATGAGAAGATGTATGAATATGGATGAGGCAAAAATTGTATGTCAGGACAAAAGAGTGTGGCGCTCTATCTTTTATGGCTATCTAAATTTATTAGTCAAAGCTTCCGATGTGAAAATTGTAGACAAGTCACGTGGTGGACACAACATTACCCCTGGCAGGCAACCTGACCAATAATAATGAACGCAATCAAACAAAGGCGAAACTGAAAGGGAAAGAGGTAAACAATGTACCAACCGCACAATAATAATCCTAATACGGAAACTGGGCAGTTGAAAACACCAATATTTGTAAGGAGAAGAACGTCTTGATCACGTGCTCATCTTAAACAACCGCGCATAAGTCAGAATAAATTATTCGCAATGAATGTAGACATTTAATATTTCATTTTTGAGCAATGTAGACATTTAATATTTCATTTTTGGACAATGTAAACATTTAATATTTCATTTTTGGGGTTGTTTTAGGACAAGTTGCCAACTTTTTTTTAACACTTAGTAAATTCATTTATTTATTATTAGTATAAAAACGGTGTAATCAACATCAAACAATAATACAAATAATAATATGCAGTGCTGAAAACAAAGAATGCAAACTAGTGCATTAGATGCATACCCAACAATATCATTTGTATTCTAATACACAAGTTCATTCATAAACCAATGCAGCCTCGTGTGTCATCCGATGCTACACAATACAGTTACGTGAGTTATTTCATAATTGACAATAGTTTACTTTCAGTATCCTCTCTACTCAATTTGATCAAGCAATTTAAAACATTATTTGTAAAAGCTCTTATGTTACTTAAAGTTTTAATATTATTTCTGATTTGATTATATATTCTGAGAGCTTGAAATATGAATAATCTTTAATGAAGAGTTGTTTTCATTCTTGGAATGATTTTAAGATTATTTGCTCTCGTGGGATAAGATCTTTCAGTCTTGACAGACGGAGCACTTATTTTCTTATGAAAGAAATTAATTATGAAAGAATTATATAAGAGTCAAAATTAATTTTCTGAATATTCAGTATCTTACATCCAAAACCTGAAATTCCCTAAAAAGTGATACAAAACGATGTTTGATGTAATAACAAATTTTGACCCATTATAGCAAACTTCAACTTCAACTCATTTTAGATTACTCCTTGATTTGTATACCTACTAGTCTAATCAACTATGATAAATCAAACGTTTTTTCCTTGTTTTTGTTTAATATACAGTGAAATCTCGATCGATCGTTTCTCGAATAATCGCATTTATTTCTTCCGGTCCCGAATTAATTTCATACAAAACACGCAAAAATAGATCGCATCGATCATTCCTATATGGATCATTTTACCGCATTAACCGTTTAAATTACGCAGCATATTTCGTTATACCGGATTATTTTATAATTGCCTGCCTAAAGGCACATTGGCGTTAAAGAGTCCTGGCACGGGTAAAGGGCCGAAAGAGAGGATCTCTGTTTTGCATCAACAGTGATGGAAGCGTCAACCTATGTGAGTCAAGCGTCATTGGCAAATCGCTGAAACCTAGGTATTTTAAGAGTACGAAAACTCTAGGCATGGATGACTACGAATATTTTTAATTTGTTTTTAAAGAACCTTGATACAGAAATGCGCATAAAACAAAGAAATATTTTATTGTGCAGCTCGCCCGAGTGATTCTTGAATTGAAAGAGACAGTAGAAGAGGTTGAAGATGTTGATGAAGAGAATCCCTCGCCTGTACCTTGGTTTTCAAAAGCATATCCAGCCTTCGAAAAATTTAAACCTTTTATTTTATGCACATTCAATAACTGATGCCGAAAAAATGTCATTAGCAATACCGAAAAAAATACTATTTTCTTACGGCAATAATGAAACACCCATAAAACAATTGGTAATGAAAGGTTATGTGTAATACAAAGTTTAAATTTTTAAATTTAAACACGAGATTTATGTACCTTTTTATTAATACTATTATTATTTTACAAATTGTAATTTGTGGTTTATTTTGTTCATTTTTATAGATTATTTAACTTTGTTTATTAAAACCATTTATTGGTGTTTAAAATGATTCATTAAGAGGTATAAAAAATGAAATACAAATTTAAATAAATCAACTAGAAAAATATATTTATTGAAAAATATTTGGTTGCTACCGGGATTCGAATCTGGACCTTTTTCTAACAGAGGAAACGCGTTCGCTATATGAGTCACATCAATATTCTTACTATTTTCAAAGTAAGTTAAACGCTTGTACTATGAAAATAGGACTAACTTGGTGTTGTCATTATTATTAGATTTTTCTCTGTATACCTTTTTAGTTGAGAAATTTAATTTATATTAAAAATACCACAGAAATAAGTTTTAAAATTGGAACGTCACAATAGTGTTACCTAAATGTCGTACATGTCGCGACCTTAGGTGTACAATTATTCTCACAATTTCAAAGTATAGCCAAAACAATTTTTCTTTCCTTCACTCCGAGATGATCGCCACAAACTCCTTTGTTTACAATAAATCATTGAACTTAATTTATTATTCAGTTGCTACTATACGTCTTACATGTGCTGACGAAAGATTGTGACGATACGTGTACAATTATTCTCACAATGTCATTAAAAAAACTATTATTAATGTTTGGTTAAATACGTCAAAGAAAAATGAAAGTTTCCCCAAATACACATACACGTATGACCCCTACTATACTGGAGAATATTTCAAGGGCGTTTACATACACCTATGTGAACGCTTTTGAAATATTCTCCTTTCACTAGCTAATGTCAATTGAAGTTCAGGATAAAAAATGGTTTGCCGTCGCCATCTAATATTATATTATTAATAAAATTCTTAGATCGTAACAAAGACCAATGATTCAATAACATTTTAAAAGATCTCTTATAATTTTATAATACAAACAAGAACGTTTCTTATAACGCAAAATAATCTGTAAAGATTCACATAACAATAAGAGAAAAATTCACAGAAGCCTTCTCATCCCCTAAAGCCCGTGACATTTCCAGTGAAGGAAGAACCGACTCAAGGATTTCAATAGCCTTAAGAATGAGCGACTTGCCACGGTCTCCGGACGTTTTACCTTGCTACCTGTCGAGTTCTGGGAGGTTTTCCAATACGACGGATGTGGGGATAAGGGTAGGTACAAGGTGTACGTATTTTCCGTTCATTGACTCGCCGAATTTTTTTTTTATATTTAAAATAATTATACAATGAGAAATTTTTAATATTTTACGATGCTTTGTTGTAAAATATGAATACGTTTTAATGCAAATTAAATTCATTTAAAAAATCTATTTATCGAAAAAATATTTGGTTTTACGCTATATCAACCGAATACGTTTTCGACAAATGAGACTTCCCCTGTAACAACACTGTATATCGGTTTTTACAGCTGTTGATAGACAGACGGAGCGTTAACCATCTTGATTGATATACAATGTTGTTGCAGAGAACCTCGCTTAAAAATTGTGTTTAATAATATTTTTATTTATGTTATCTGATTGTTTAATATAGCATTCGCTTCATGACTCAAATTTGCCCAAAATCGATAAACAGTGCTGTTTGCAGAAGTGTTATAAAATATTGAGATATATTCTGTAGTCTTTCCAATTCATACATTTTGTCCCAGGAGCCAAATATTTTTTCGATATATAGATTTTTTCTATATATCATTTTAATTAAAATTAATTAATTAATTATTTTAAAAATACCACAGAACTATGTTCTGAAATTGCAACACTACAATAAAAATGTGTTTTTATTATAATATGTTTAAAGTACACAAAAAATGTTTTAAGTTTCCTTTACTAGACTGAAGTCTGAACCGTAGTGAGGGAGACAGATGGAGTTGATGAAATGAGAAGTTAAGTTAACAACCGTTGGTGATATTGATTCCATGTTGTTGCTTGAACTTCCCTCTGAAGCCTTGAATCCTATGATCCTCAGCTATTTGACGTACTTATCAGTCTTCACCTTCACAACTGTTCCACTGAGGTTGATTGATGCGCTGTTGCTGAAACCATGCAGCTCGGTCTGAGTCTTCAAATTGCCGCCTCCTCATTTTTTTCAAAGAGTTGCATTCTGCTTCAGTCTGCAGGAGATTCTCTTTGCTCTTCTAAATGGTACATACTGCAGAAAGTGTGTCACCCAAGATCATTTTTCTTTTCGCCTTATTCTACCGCACGAATCAAAGAAACTTTTTTATATAGTCAAGTCTGTTGAAGACAAATCACCAACGCTAGTGCTATGTAGATTGCGAATGTCTAGGCGCAGGCCACTATACTCATAAAAAATAAATTTTAGATAAAAAAGAGGAAGACGGTGTGATAAAGAAGACTTATAAGATGCAGTACACTTTTGTCAATTTCCAGAACTTTACAAAACATAAATATTGCTTAACTTATAAAGAAAAACTTACTGATTCCGCGGATTAGCTCGTTTAAATCAAATTATAGGCAGTGCGTCCCATAAAGAATTTGTACATACTCTTTGAACATTCTTTTGACTCGTAATTTAGTCAAGTATTCGCTTAAAAATAAAGTCGACTAGGTCTGTTACACCTTGTTAGCATTTCCAATATATACATGTCTTTTATAGATTATATCGCGTTTTTTGTAGATGGTTTACAAAAACGTGATCTAACCTAGAAAAGACGACAGTTCCATACACTAGTGCTTGCGGAAACCTTAAATCAAACACATGTACTCGTATATATTATTCACAATGTGCAATAATTTGCTCACTACCGAAGTACTGTGGTTAAGGATTGAACATTTATAGTTTTAACTATCTAACAGTAGGCATAAAAGAAATATATCTTAGCCGTATCATATCGAAAGCGATTGGTAAATCCCAGTCAAAAATAAATAATTCGTAATTACAGGCAAGATGACAAGCGTATAATTTTTTTTTTTACGTTAGGCTTTGAATACAGCAAGCCTGCTGACAGTTGACATGGGTTGCTTTACCGCTTACACCCGCAGCCGGTACACTACTATTTATACTTGTAACCTTTAGTGGGCGGGAATGTAGGTGGAAGGTAGTCCGATGCGACATACTCAAGAGAATATTAGTTGGGAAGTAAGAATTTCCGCCTAATACCAAATGCCATTGGTATTATCTAATAAAGAAGGAATTAGTGTGAAGTTAGAAATATGTAAATTAAAGATTCGTATTGTTTTATAAAGACGGGATAAGATTTTAAGAACCTTAACACATTAAAACTTCTATATAAAGAGTTTCCAGCGGAAAAGTTTCAAGTTTGATATTAAATTATAAAAAAAATTACGATGTTATTCTCATATTTTATTTATACAAAATTTTTATAGTGTTTATTTTACAAACTTGAGCCACATGTTCTGGCATCACTGGTGACGTTGATGGTCGAAATTGGTTAACCATTGCCCCTTCTTGTCTGAACGTTTGAACACAATACCAGATAAGTTACTTGCTCGGCCCATCACTTACTCGTCAAATATTAAAGTGAATCACCGCACTTTAAATATTGCTCAACCGCGAACGCACGGTGCGCTCCCGATCAGTGACTCATTACGACTGGCAAATCTTAAAATTACGCGCGTCGAAAAATACCCCTCTCACTTATTTCACCCTGTTTGTTTACGAACAATTACAATTTAATCTTGAAATTTTTCCGCTGGGCACTCTGTAGTAATCGTAATACGAGTAGTTTATTAGTCTAGGGGTTATGATGCTCGTCTAGTGATCTAGTGGTCGGGGGTTCGAGTTTCGTTTCCGAAAGCTTTTACGACAAAAGATACGCGTACTAAAGCTCCAGCCGACAAATGATCCACGCGACATTGGATCCAACGACAAAAAGACCATAAACAAAATTATTTTTTCAAAAAAGAGCTTTCAAGAAATCGATGAATCGAGGCATGACTGAAATATGCATATAACTTTTCGCAGATTACTAAAAATAAGTAACCGATCAAAACCAATCCGATACGAAAAATATTTACAGTGAGAAATTAGAATTATTTAAATTGAAAACAAACGTCATAATTAAACAAAAAACATATACCATGTTAAAACATAATAATTTGAAAGAGCCATCTACCTTATTTTTCAAAGGTATTTGAGATTCCGTTAAAATAAGGTAGATGGCTCTTTCAAATAATGGAACGATTAAATGTATTAATATCAAAAAGGTAACATATAGGTTCGAAAATTTGCCGCTAAAAATATCGTCGCTGTAGCATAGTTGGATAATGCACCTTCTCCGCTTTGGAAAGAAATCCAAGTGGCGCAACAACAAGATTTTTCGATAAAATTGATTTTATATGTATATCTTTCTAATTAATATATTTAATTGATATTTCAAATATTTTTTTGTTAAACTCATTCATTATTTTATTAAGGAATTTTTACTATAAAAAAGACTTCTGGGACATCTGGCATTATACTTTTGATTATATTTATTATACAGTGCAATGTTAGTGAGTACCTACGTATTGTAGGATATATAACCTTGTGTCGTGTCACGCGGCGAGTAAATCTGAATACATTTACGACCAAAGGTCTTTAACAGTTAATTACATCATCTCACATTACACATCCCTAACGAAAAATAAAGTTATTGAGCGAAAATTGCTCACACAGCCTTGACATTCGTATGGCGAGTACTTCGATAAGATAATTTTGAAATGACATTTAGTTAGTCGATATTTGGGCAAATATTAAGTGCTTGTATATACATATATAACAGATAATTTTATTTTTTTCTTTCATACTTCGCTCTAAGGACAGACTCTCAACCTGCAGCCTGAGATGAATCCTTAAATTTTGGGCATCCTGTGGGAAGGGGAGATAACTTGGAGAAGCTTGTTGCGGTTGGACACGTCAAAAGATGAAAAGGAAAAGGAAGATACCCCACCCATTGGACTGATCGATTGGAAACGGTAACAGCACTTCTCTAGTGACAGTCCTAAGATCTGCAAGATACCGATAAAAATGGAGGAACGTAGGTCATGAGGGTGTGAGTTTATGGAAATCATGATCCTCAGTCATGAAGGTATTAGAGAAAGTTCCTAATCCCGAGATAGATTCCTTTCAACTTATAGACACATACTTGTCACTACTTACTCGCCAGTAATAAACAATACAACCCTTTCGAGTACCTACTTACTCGCCAGTAGTAAACAATACAACCCTTTCTAGTACCTACTTACTCGCCAGTAGTAAACAATACAACCCTTTCGAGTACCTACTTACTCGCCAGTAGTAAACAATACAACCCTTTCGAGTACTCGCCGGTCATCTACCTACGTCGCGCAATTCCTACAAAATGGCCACTCGAAATTCTTACATCAATTTCGAGTGTCTTAAAAGTGACTTTCAGCATCCTGAGCGGGATTCTTCAGTACTGAGCGTATGGAGAGAGAGAGGCGGTACTTGAAAAGGTGAGTGGTAGTTTCTGAGTACTGTGTCATTCTGTTTCTTCCTCCACATCTCTTTCATACAGTCTGCTTTGATAATCCGTAACAGAGGAACCGATATGAATGACGATAACATCGTTTCATTTCTGATACACGGTATGCTCATTCATCAGAGTCATTTGAACTTACACATTTCTGTGTCCTGTGTACATAATTTTGATACTTTTTTTGAAATTCAATTATTCGAAAGTTGCGGTAATCCAAAGCCAACAACTCGCAACAGGCAATGCACGAAATAATAACTATTTATAAAATCACTCCTTGCTCATATTGCTCATTACTTTAACTAAATCTCCGAGATTTATCTCGTCATGTTTCATTACATCATTACATGTCTAGGAATTGTTATTATTATGGGGTCACCGGTGTAGGAATTATTGTTATATAATAAATCGTGATCGATATGTGTGATCTGAGTTGTCAACTCACTCGAAAGGAGTGATCGGCGTTTGTAGGTTATGCAATTCGTATTAAAAGGTTTTGTGCATAATGAGACTGAAGGCCCTAACTCTCTTCAATGCTCATATATGCGGGTGCATGTCGCAGTATATATGAATGTGTGTGTGAGTATTTATGCTGTGTCTAGAGAAAGGAATTTAAATAAAATAGTACATACACAAGTTGGCAAATGCACGTACTACGAGAATAAAGTTAAATACACAAATAAAGTTGAAGACCGGAGTGGCTCGCTTAGGATGTTATCGAAAGAATCGAAAGATCTGCGGACTAGCTCCTAGGACTCGTCCGTCTTGATGTATTGACTATCATGTGATTTATTACGCGGCCATGTCTGTGAGACGCGAGCAGGGCCACCACACATGCAAATATGAGTACGAATCCTCGAGTTATAAAAGTGCAGTCTTAAGAGGAATCCAGGGGAGCGGCAGTCAAAATCTTTTGATACGATTAAACCATCAAAGTATAAAAGGCTTCTTTAAAAAGGGCTCCCGACAAGTACATGGTTTATATGTATTTTTTTAAATTTAATAAGTTTCAAAACTTCACGGCTTCATTACAACATTTATTAATCTCTCGAATTAAATATTTGGCGACGCGCTTTGGTTTACGGCTTCGCCGTGCACGACTTACCCTTGAGGAGAATGCGGTCCTAGTTCTCTATGAGCGTGGGTACGTACCCTTAAGAGACGATACAATCGCCAGGGTTAAGAAAGAACACCGCACGTTGCTCGCTCGCTGGTCAGACGATCATGTGAAGCAGAACAATAGCTTCGCCACAATGCGGCCGGACCCCATCACGCCGCAGGTCGGGTCACGTAACATGTGGAAACAATCAGAAAATTGTAATTAATCCTCTGTTGTCTCCCTCATCCCCGTCAGGCGGCCGGGCACGTGATGTCCGCCGGGGGTGGCTGGATCGGGCCGCCGGTGGAGGCTGGATCGGGCCGCCGGGGGAGGCGCGCGGCGTCATAATCATCGTAATGACGTAAATACGGGTGAAAATATTGTGAGATCAGAATGCCATGCGTTTTGGGTATCAGACAACAACATGTATTTTTCCACTTATATTGTAATAATATACTAAATAATAAAGAAATTTCTTGACGAAGGATGGTGAGGGGTTTATCGTATTATGGGTATTGTCATATATTGCCGCCCTGTTGACAATGTGGCACGGCGGCGGGACACAGTTGTCTTTTAGTGCAACAACTTCAGGTGCATTCTGCTCCACAATTTGCTAGCACTTAGGTCTTGAATGAACCTAACTTGTTTTTTCAATCCTTATAATAACCAAATATTTTTTACTGAATCTTGACGGCATCTTGACCTCTGTGGATTTTCTGCATTTTTCAAACAATTTGTTCTTAAGTCTGCTGTATTCGAAAGGGTTTAATCCTTACTGAAAAATGCTTAGAATAACATTTCTACGTATGTGTATTACTTGACAGACTAAACGTTTCGGTGTTTGCGTAGATAAAATTTATAGGTTATAATATATCATCTGTCAAGTGATTTAAATTTCAGGATATTATTAAGTTATATTTTTACCAATATTAAATTAAATGTCAAAATTCAATTACTTCTGTTGTGAGTTTCGGCTAAGCCAATTTGCAAAGTTAGTTAATTAAATAAATGTTTTTGAGCACTGTTAAAGACACATTTTAAATCCGTTGTCCGAAGGAGAAATTGTAGAAAATATTTTAAGCAAAATCGGAAACAGAGTACGGTACTGAGCAATAAAAGAACTTGCCTGTTTTAAAGTAATAAATTGATAGAATTGTTCTCAATTTTTTTTTTTTGATACCTATCTACGTATGCTTAGCATCGTCGGTAACAGCATAACCTAAGTTTGCGCCTACTGCACGACACTGGTAGTAGGTTACCTCTCAATGTCAGGACCACAGTTGAGTGATGCGAGCATGAACCCTGTGAAAATAAATAAAAGAGTACGATTTAACAGTGCGTTAAAATAAATATTTTGTTCCATAAAACGAATTGTTTGTGCATTACGATAATAAAAAAAGTGCACTAAATAAATATATCTTTGTTCAATAAAAAATATCTAACCTAATCTTGCTAAATTTGTATTATTTTATTACACAAATAATTCGTTTTAAGGAACAAAGTATTTATTTTCATGTATGTATCCCATAAAATATTTTATGTGTTAAACCTTTTATGTTTCGTATTCAATCTATGATTAATCAATTTCATATTGTACATTTTATTATATTGTATTACATTTTTCTTACATTTTATTATATTGTATTACATCTTTCTTACATTTTATTTGTATTCAATTCAACAGTCGCTGTTTTAAAACATGTCAGTAGTGCTTCTAAAATATTACTGTTTTCTAATCCAATTCTTCTTGTCAATTTTGACCAAATTTCAGATACTTTGTTATTTCAAATTCACGATCTGGCTTGGTACTATAACGTGTGATCAGTTGTGGATTGGAACGGGATAGATTCGTATTGTGACCTAGCAAAATACAATATAGGTGGTGTTCTTCTTCTTCTTGTGCCCTATCCGTTCAACGGGCGTTAGCTATCATGACTTTATTTACTGCGGTCAGGAAAAGCTATGCGGTAGACTGGCCAAACCGTCGCCTCAGTTTCTTCAGTCATCCAGCAATCTTTCATGTGCAAGATCCCGTACTTCTCCGGATATCTCATTACATGTCCGAGATATTGAAGTTTTCGCATTTTTATTGTTTTAATTACATATTTTTCTATATTCATCTTCAATATTCTTCGTAACTCTATCCATCCAGCTTATTTTAACCATTCTTCTGTAGATCCACATCTCAAATGCTTCAAGCCGCCTTATCGTTTATTCGATCAGTGTCCATGCTTCCATTCCATAAAATAAAATCGAGAACACATAGCATCTGATCATTCTCATTCGTAATCTAAGATTGAGATCATGACTGCAGAATATCCTTTTCATACGGATAAAGGTTTCGCGAATTTTGCTCGATGCGGCATTTCATTTCAATAGAAGGATCCCATCTCTCATTTATATTGCAACAGTATGTAATGTTCAGAATAATTATTTAGCAAAAGTGAAAAAATGTGATACGTATTAAAAATTGCATCGAGAGTCTAAAGTATTATAACCTTCCGGCGTCCTTGATATACTGCACACTGTTTCACAGTATATATAAAGGCTTTTAATGAGACCGTCTCCAATGCAGTACATCAGAAATGACGTAATTTGAGTACTCAATGCGAATGTGAATTAACGCCGTCTATTGTTTGTTGTTCAACGATGGACCCGTCGGTAATGGTTATTTCCGGTGCAACGCAGCGGAGAGTGTCAGCACTATCTTGCATCCAATTCAAGTACAGTAGACGCCGATACCGAAGTAGCAATACCGTACCAAGAAACATTGTTTAGAAAGTATGTGTGTTGAATTTTGATGCCTCCTAGGCGGCTGAAGGCAACCATAGAAAGTTGCGTACGCCTCCGAAAAAGGATGGTAAATGACACAAGAATGTTTTGAATCGCAATGAAACGCGGCCGCAGTCCGGAAAATATTCATCTCGTCCACATTGTAATAGACCATAGAGGTAACCGATCTCTCAATTATCCTCCAGGGGGACACCCACACCATAATGAATCTCAGAAAATTCCGATGTTACATTCGTTGCGTAATGGGTCATAGTTCCTTGGGGACCGATGACCTATTCCTTCCAATCTAACAATCATGATCCCGTACGCACCTCTCAGAAGATGGGCTCCGGTGTCTGTCCTCTCACTCGATCACGGACACACCGCGGATCTGAGATCATGTGCATCTCGTAGTGAGTCAGCACCGGTGGAACCCTTCTGCAATTCACTCCTCTACAATCAGCGATGTTTCAATATTGAGCATACAATCTGGATTGCCTCGAGTTTAGAGTCGTGTTTTGGGGGTCGCACGAGGTGACAAACATTCTAAACATACAGAGAATTCAAAGAGGTTTATAAGGTATCTTTATTTACGGAAGTATGGCTGTTACCCTTGGCTTTACAATCCAATATAAATTCAGAGGTACAATAGCTTGGAAAATATTACATAATAAATATTTACTTGATAAGATGCGTATTTAGATTAATATATGGATAGAAATTACACTATAGTAAAAATAGTTACTAAAGTAAAAAAAATTGCTAAAACCGGTTATTTGATCGTTAGTAAAAAATATTTTCTTCTCGAAAGTACATCCGTAGTAAATTCATTTTACTCTGCGATATAAGATAGTAAAAACAAGAATCGATAGTTAAATATGACGGACTTTTCACGGCTGTTTCAAACGTCACCTAACACATTAATACATTGACACATTGAAAGTTACAGTACACAACAATTAATCATTCAATATCCCGCTATTTTAGTGATGTATTTGAGTTCGTCCGATTATAAACAACTAGACATTAGCTCGTATTACGAAAAAAATTTACCACCAAAACGACAGATTTTGAATACCTAGGTGAAAAAATTCATAGATAATGCATAGAATAAAGTATATTTCATGATTATTTGTCAAGCATATAAACATCTCCATCTATGCTTTGTCAGTAGTAAATTTAATGTATCAACAACCCGCAAAGTATTTTTACTACAAGCGTAAGTAAAAAGTTACTACAGTAAAAATTTATCATAGTAAAAAGTTACTACTGATCACAACCGGCCCTAACTATGACAATTTCCCTTTTGATTTTGTGTATTAATTTGTCAATAAATTAAATATTTTATATTATTAATATGAAATAAAAAATCATTATTATATATTATTGTACATAGTACATAGCATGGTGTTTTATGTTATATTGAATAAAAACGTTTATTCCAAGCTTCTATCGTAATTAATAAAATTGCTTTGTGGTAATTAATACCTTTGATGGAATAACAGCTAATTTTGTCTTGTTATTGTCCCTTCTCTAGCAAACTGAATGCCGAAGGGGTACAGGGGTACAGGGTTCCCTGTACCCCACAGGGAAAGAACGAAGCTTTTCTAGGAAATATTGTGTCGGTACTAATTGAATCAACGATATCATAAACACACATGCGACTAATTTTCTAAAATATTCATTAAATGGAGTACCTGGGCTCCAGGCAGAAGTGAAGTAAGTCTCCAAATAATTTAGAGTTTTATTCAAAGTCCCCGGGTAGGTACGTTATAAAACTCAAGTCATCGTTTTCGAATTTGGTAATCACCTGTGGCAGGTAGGTCAACATACCTGATCTGAAAGAGGCATACTCGTTTTATTAACAATTTCTCTGTTGTCAAAATTTGTGACATTTCTGGACCGGATTTTGTTTTATTTAAAAACAATTGAGATACACAAACATGATTATAAAAAACTGTTATATTTTCATTCGATTGCTTTCAAATAAAACATATGATTTTGACAGCTTACGAAAGAATTGAAAATTTTTAATTTACTTCAAACTCTACAAGATGTAACAGATCTAATCCACAATACTTAATGGGTGGATACCTGACTAAATTACGAGTCGAAAACACTCAAGGGATATGTGCCTAATCTCAAACATAGAGATATAAGCATTTCAAAAAAATCGTAATTATGAAATTATTTTGATTAATAGAAATTTTTTATTAATTCCAAATTATATATAAAATACAAAAAATTAAAGGTCATCGAATTTCGAGCAACTGGACCATTTTTTGTTAGTGTTTTTAGGACTTGAAGAAAATATATAGATTAATAATGGAAAATTTTTGTAAATATTTATCTCGAAGTACGTAGACTTCAAGCTGAACACGATTTTGTAAAATTTCAAACAATAATATTTTCTGTTACAGTGAAGAATTTACACATATTCCTTGAACATTTTCGACTCGATTTTTTTTATTTTTGAGAGAAATAATAACCATACCAGTAAAGTTTCTTCGGAATTAAATAAAGAAGAGTATCATGCAAACCATGAAATAGTACATAAAAATAAACTAAAGAATAGTTCACTTTAACAAACTGTTACACCCTGTACTCGTCGAACAAATGAATTACGATCCTTTGATGAACTTTCTTAATTGAATTAATTTATCGTGTGGAAGAACTTTGAGTACTGTAATGATTTTATATTACATATTAAATGGCAGGTCTACGACTTGGCTGAATTGATCGCATACCGTGTTTCTACTCGATGTACTAGTTCATTAGAACTGTTTCTAAAATATGACTAATTATTGTGCTAACTCACGGAATTCAGTCATGTCAATGTGTTTTCTTGTTTAATGCTTAAATGTGCAATGTTTTTGATAGTCAAATATAATCTCATCTAATAATAGTGTGACAAGTCGAATAATCATCAAATATCTGAGAATTTGATTTATTTTAAATATTCGCCAATGGCAACACGTACAAATTGATTATTTATCTATGGCTTTATTCACTCGAAATCTGTCATTTTGGTGGCGAAAAATCTTCGATCTAATATATATATTGTGAGGTGTGGAGCTGAGGCCTCACATCTCCTCCGGCTAGTTCATTGGCAAATATGAGACGTGAAGTCGAACACCTATCAGAATTTCTTACCTACCGACGATTCCCTAAATCTGCATTCGTCATTTGAGAAAAAAAAAAAAAAATGATTAAAACAATATGAAGATAGGTGGTTATTAGTGAAAAAATATAAAGTAAAGTGAACAAATTTAATACATAAAAAATACAATTTAGGTAACATGAATAAATCTAAAACTTACATCTACTCGAAGTTTTATACAAAATTATATATGACCAGCAGGCAGATTACTTGTCGTCGTCTGATTTCGCATAGTCGAGGAGATAGATCTTCTGTTTCAAGAGTCCAAGAAGGATTGTTTCATCATCAACGTCGCGCCGAGATACAGAGATCAGCACGATGGCGTCTTCTCCGTGGTCTATGGTAGTCAGCATCAATCAGATGGCATCAGTATACAGTGCGTCCAACTCCAAATCAGGACCAATCTCTCTACCCAGCCAGGAAATATTCAAATTAGCTATTGTAGCGCCATAGAATTATGCCTCACAAGAATAATTTGCCAACAATTATAAGTATATGTACATATTATATCGGACAAGTGCCATAACGTAACGTTACAATATATATATATCCATATCTAAGCGAAATCATCATTGGATGAGCTCTCATTACTAAAATAGGATATTGAGTGACTCAAAGTATAAATGTGACAGATGACTTTTGAAACAGCTGTCCACCATTTTTGACTAATAATTTATGTTATATTTTCCATCCAATGGTGGATGGTAGAATTAATTTACTATGATTAGATATCTTTTACCAACGATCGAACAACCCGTTTTCGTAAAAAAAAATACTTTTTTCACTACAGTAAAAATTTTCCACTGATCACACAACCGGCTCTAAAAGGAACAGAATGGGAGAGAGTCAAAAAAAATTAAAGTAATTTATTTTTCTGGACATTAAAGGCTAGAATGTGCCACAAACTCGCTCAGGTGGTACTCGTGTAGTTTATAAAACAGCGGATTCAATAGTAGTGTTCTTGATATTTGTCCCACAGTGGAGGGTGTGTCTGAAGGTAGTTGACAAACAACAAACAAAGGATTTCGCTACCCTGTGTTGGGTAGCACGTAATCCGTTCTACGCGAGGAACGACTAAACGTTCACGTCGTCGATTCGGTTACACGCAATTCTCCCGATGAACTAATTAATGTTAACTTTAGTTAATTAATCTACGTACACGTAAACCTTAATACCTCGCCGTACACAGACTTTTGTCACTTTTACATTTTTTTATTTATTAGTATTTTCCTTGGTTTTCTTTTCATAGCATTATATTTATTTCATAACCTTTAATGTATAACATAATATGTATTATCTTTATGGCAAATCGGGTTAAAAAAAAACATGATCACGCTGGAAGAAACACATTATTATTATTATTAAATTATCACCACAGCTAATAAACGGGCATTACTTACTACGAGTGAAGATTATTTTGAATTACAGACATTTTCAAACCTGAACATAATTTTCTGACCAATGTTAAATTTATCCGGAAATATCTAAGTAATTTTGTTACACCTGTAATATTTCAATTGAATTGTTTGTAACTAATTCTAATAAAATATTTGTCAATATTAAATTGATATCTTTATGAACGGAATGGATACTATGATACTACATAGAAATCGCAAATTAGTTTACTGCGCGAAATAATAAACAAGCGGTCCCGTTGAAAAGAGACATTAGGTGGCATTCGCATAGAAAGGGCGAACTAACATCAATGCAGTATTTATACCTCACTCACTATTCCGAAAAAAAATTGACTTTCCACACTTAGCAATAGGATGTGCGAAATTTAGTATATACAGGGTGACCCAAAAAAAGTGAGAACATCTCGTAACACATGAGTTATTCCAAAACATAATATAATTAATTGTAATTCTTAATGGTTTTTTTTGCACAATACTTAGCTGATCAGAAATCATCAAAACACTCCGTATTGCATAATCTAGTGGGTTTAAATCTGGGCTGTTCGGTGGCCACATGCCTGGCTCGATGAAATTAACATTCTCACGACGAAGAAAGTTGATTGTATTTCTGGCTGTGTGAAATGGAGCTCCGTCCTGCTTTAATGTATAGTTATACTCCAGGCATTGTTTTGAAACTCTTTGATCATTTTCCTAGCACCCCGACGTTTTTCAATTCGCAAGTTTTTGATCATAATATGATTTTTGTCATTCAGGGCAACAATTTGAAAAAACCAAAGGTAAACAATGGAAAAATTAATAATCAAAGATGGCGACCGGAAATTGTTGAAATAAAACGTAATATAGTTAAATAGATAAGTAAGTAAATTAGTAAACTATTTAACCGTTTGAATGCTACGCGTCGCAAAAGCGCTGCGATCGTTTGTATCGAAAATTGCTTGGCACTAAAACGGTTAAGCTATTATTGACACAGTTAAACTAATTTTAATGTAATTATATCACATTTTACGAAATGTTCTCACTTTTTTTGGGTCACCCTGTAGATGGAATATAATTTCATTCAAATGTGCACCACGACTACCTTTGATACAATGCATTCAATTTCCAGCCATTCTTTCACACAAATCTGGTGCAATTCCACCAATAACAAGAGTTATGTTTTTTTAAGGGCCGGTTGTGTGATCATTAGTAACTTTTTACTAACGCACGTGTTTAAAATCGTTTGCAGGTTGTTCGAACGTCAAATTTACTATTGTCAAATTTATGTTATGGAGATGTTTATTGATGTGACAAATAATCATCAAATATACTTTATTTTATGCGATTTTGATGCACGCTACACGCGAGTTGATTTCTTATTACATTTTTAATTATTTGTTTTCGTACTTTATAAACTCAATTTTATATTTTCGTATCACTGATAGTTTTTTAACGGAGATTAACAGAGGTGAATTTTTTTTACTACCTCGGACAATCGAAAATATGTCGTACCTACTCATTTCACCCCTTATTTGTGGTCTTAATAGAAATTGAAAGTGAATAAAATAATCAATTAATTCAATGCGATTTCTTTCAACTTTTTATGATTCTCTTTGAAATATATTTACATAAAGGTTTTCTGAAAAGTAAGTCTTAATATATGATTATTTTTATTGTGCTTATAAATAAATGCTCGTTGGCAAAATAAAGGCACGCCAGGAACACCTGTGATCTCGACACTAGCAGTCGCTCCAATGAACCGTGGCAGTAAACAACATTAGCACACAACCATTTATAAGGAGATGTGTCATCGCGAGAATATAAAAAAATAGTAACGACGTTCATTAAAGTTATTGTTCCACAATGGGAATAAATCCGTGGAACTGTGGGAGGAATAACACAAAACACTTCAAAATAAACTAACCAAACAATTCTATTTCATTCCTTAACCGTGACCTGTTTTGTAAAGGTTCACCCACACGTTGCGATTAGATCATAGCCAGTGGCCGTTTCGCGACTTTCGTGCAGAATATTGACCACTGCATAGCTTATTTTTTAATGTTGAAAGTATAATTTATTACCAAAAGATGTAAATGGTATAAAACAGTCCAATATAACTAAATTAATTCACCGATTAACGCAAGTATAAAAATTCCGGACCTCACACCCCTAATGTACATAAAAATTCAGTTTTTACCTAAATGTATTCTTATATTATAACGATAAATCGTTTTTGCATTAACAATTAATATAATAACCTTTACCTTTTCGCGATTATTCTTATTTCATTACATTTAAATCATTTATCGTAATACGATTGTCGAGAAACGCCATTGTTTCTCACTTTTGACAGTTCTAATCTAATTGTTTCTGCAAAAGCATGATCAATACTATACTAGTACGTCAAAGATAATCAGTATCATTGATAGGAGATATACTTGCCAGTAAGAAAAATAATCTGTATAAAAGATATACGATTCCATTAGGTTTGATAGAAAGAAACGCTACGTAGGTGTTTTTTGTTCCTGGCAATAAAGACAATATACACTACTATAGGTGCGCTTATTCTAGTGCATTCAAGAAATAATTGACAAGAATCACGATTTAAGTCAATACTGAAATTCGGAAGTAATATATCAAAGGCTGTTTTCCTCTAGACAGGTTGGGAAATTTTTTATTATACATAACTTAATTTCATCGAGCCAGACATGTGGCCACCGAACAGCCCAGATTTAAACCCACTAGATTATGCAATATAGGGTATTTTGATGATTTTTGATTAGCTAAATATTGTACAAAAAAATCTACATTAAGAATTATAATTAATTATGATGTTACGTTTTGAAATAACTCATGTATTACGTAATGTTCTCACTTTTTTGGGCCACCCTGTACATCTAAATAAATAAATTCTTATGTTTCATGTATTTTTAAAAACCAATAAATGAAATGGTACTGGTTTGGTTTGAGATTAAGAAAATTTTCTTAATTTAATAAGGGGCTCCCTAATTTATGTTAAATTCAACAAGGGCTAGTGCAAACCCTTTCAAACTCTCTCTAGACCACCCCTGATACAAATAATATTATAATTCAAATCCAGCCTGATAAGGAAGCCCATTGTGCATACTAACAGCGTCAGGTAGTATTTAAAACCTACTTACTTACCATCACCCCGTTTCCCCGTGGGGGTAGGCAGAGAGGATAAAGCGCCACACTCTTCTGTCCTTACACACAATTCTCGCCTCATCCACATTCATACATTTTCTCATACAAGCTCGCCGATTGTTGAGGCTTCTAACAGAACCATCCTCCATTATCTGGTTTACCCGATCGTGCCAAGTCTTCCGCGGACGTCCTCTATTTCTGGTGCCATCAATACTTGCATCATATATATTTCTTACCATTCTCTCCTCATTCATCCATTCCATACGACCGAACCACCTAAGTGATCATTTTTTAATCTTATACTAACATCAGTTTTATATTCTTTCCTTATTTCTTCATTCTTTACTCTAATTTAATTTAATTTAAAACCTATTGACACATATATTCATACAATCAATTGTAAGAATTAGTTTGACCTTTTTAGTCATCGTCATTATTATCTTCTTATCCTAGGAGGATCGGGGGCCTAAAGATTCGACAAGCCCCTTCCATCTTCCCCATCTTGCGCTATTATGAGTTCTGCCACCGCAGTATTTATTAGTAGGATACATGCATGTACAACATTCCTGGGGCTAGAACCCGATATGGGTCCTGACCTCCTCAAGAATATACCCCAACAGGTCTATACGATACTGACGCCTAGAATGGATCATCATCCACGTCAGTCCCTCATGACTGAGGATCGCGATCTCCATGTAATCTCGCCCTCTTGACTATGCTTTTCTTAAGGCTGTCACCAGAGAAGTGCCTGTTGTTTTTTTCACTCGGTGAGTCCAACGGGTGGGGAACCTTCCTCTTTCTCTTCGTCCATCGATGTGGCCTACCACAACAAGCTTCTCCGAGCTATCTTCCCTTCTTGTAAGATGCCCAAAAAATTGAAGGATTGGTCTCAGGCAAATGTTTGAGAAGCTGTCCCTGATCTTCAGTTCCTGGACAATAGAGACATTCGTGCGTCTTACCGTCCATTGTATGCGCAACATGTGTCTCCAGCACTATATCTCAAAGGCATTATAGGGGTTAGCTTTATCAGTTAAATGGACTCGAAAGATGTGTACTTTACGCTGTGTCACCACTGTACGGATTAACCATACTTAACCTTTTAAATGCCATGGACGCGTTAACACGCCAAGCTTTGCATGTCAAGCCAAGCTATAACCGTGTTAACATGCACTTTTGGACCTTGCAAATTTGCAGGGATTTAAGTAATATTTTAAAATCACTTTGCCATCTGTAAACGACAGGTCCCAGCTTTTGTTAGATATTTCAAGTCCATTAAAGCCTAGTCTACCCTATGCGGTGTCTTCCATTTCAAATAGAGTTGGCAGTTAAAAGGTTAACTTTAATTTATTAGATCGCTCAGATGGAGGGACGGTGCTTGCTGGTTATGAGTATCAGGTCAGAAGGTTTTGATTATTAAATGGTTGTAAAGTACTCGGTTAAACGGCCATGTATTGTGCGGCGCATTCAGGTCCCTACGGCATCAATCTGTCTTCTCTCCTTACTTTCAGTATTCATGATTCCACACTATATAAAAATATAGAATGCACCAGAGACTGTACCTTCATTGTTTTGGGAATATTTTGTCCAAGTCTGGACATAAAACTTTTTACCATACATATGTGTCGTTTAATTTCTGGGTCGCATCTACAGTCGTCTGTAATTATGACAATTTCGAGATTATATTGACTTGCTACCTAATTTAGGGTCTGCCTATTTTTCGTCTTCATTCGGGTTTATAATTGGACAACCATTTCAGGGGTTGCATATCATATATATGTTCTATATAACTCCACTCTCTTTAACAGCTTCAAAATTCTCCTAATTATCATATTTTCAAATACATATACTTTCTTTCTTCATCTTTCTTAGTTACAGTCAAAGTTTTTGGTTTTATCAGAGTTTTATTCATGTTATCTTTATTACATTTCACGTACATAACAGATACTGTATTTGTTTTTCAATAACTCGGGTTGTCATTAAACAGCAGATTTATTCCAGAGAACTAATTTAAAAAACGTCCAGCATGCCTTATGTAGGCAGATTTACGATCTATGTATTGTCCACGTCTAATTTACTCAACCCATATGGTACCGATCGGATGTGGTAAAAATATAACGTAATCCGTAGAAATACAAAAATATAATTATTTAACTGTCCACGTGGAATGACTGCGTACGTACCTGCACACTAGAGCGTTTACATAGTAAATAGTCCAGGTGTTCTTTTTGAGTTGATACGATTTACTTCACGTGTTCCTCATTTTACCATCGGCGCGGTAAACATGATATATTGTTTGTACACATGCATCTATTACACTAAAATTAATAAGCTGTCATTATTTTTTTAATTGTCAGCGGATAAGGCATATTGAAATAAATAATAATATCGCATATTTCAATCAATGACGCAAGCGAACAACAACTAGGTATTATGTAACGTTTTACGCGCAATAAGCTTAGCCACGTGAATTGTGAATACCAACATAATAAAACCACAGATCAGTACAACAAATAAATATTTTTATACTGTCTATATTACATTATTTTCAGCTACATACCCACTGTTCCGTATTATTTAATATTCTTCCGATAGATGTACCGAGTGACGTAAGCATAAACGTGACAACTTCTAAGCAATGAGACGAATATTCGCTGTCAGAAACAAACAAAAAAATGTCTCACGTTTTTTGAAAGAAATCACCGCAAACTTACGTCATTTTATCGCCTCGATCGACCGCCCTTGGGTGAAATGGCGTTATTATTTCTACGTCTTCGGTATAACATTTTATTTAAAACGACAAGTTTAGATTCTTCATCATTCTCGACATCTCGGATTTCCATTTTTTAATCAACTAAATTCATATTTTTCTTTTAAGAATATACAAAGTGAGGATGTTTAAAATGGGTTGGATTTTTCTTCCATAATATATAATTTTACCGCTCCGGGACCTTTCAGAATATTGCGTGACCTCTGAGTTTCATTAAAATATTAGTTTTATAAAGAATATCTAATATGAATGTTACATCTTCGGTATTTTAAAGTCTCAATATTTATGATTTCGCTCGAAAGTAAATACTTCAGTCTCATCAAAATGCCACGCGATGCAATATGAAACATTTTTTAAAAACTTTATATTTAAAATTTACCCACCAAGTTCTATCAACTAAACGTAGTTTTTTTTTTTAAGAACACATTCTTATTGTGAAGTTGCAATTTTATTATTAAACATAGTTTGTTTTATTTAGACATTGAAAAGCCTCAGCGATTGTTTTACCGCTTTTGGTGTTTCACAATGGCTTCTTCGTGTCGACACTTATGTTGTATGACAGCGAAATTTGGGTATGAAATAAAAAAAGTACGAATATAAACAGGAGAGATTGAAGTGGCTCGGACACATCTTGCGAATGCCAGAGGAACGATTACCAAGATACCATCTCCTTGACAGTTTCGGAGGGAAAGGGGTATGTAGGCCATCTTAGACTAACATGATATAAACAGTAACAAAGATTTTGATTGGTCATCGAGAGCTGAAACAGAGCAAGGTAAGAAGAGATGGAAGCGCCTTGTCGAGACTTTGGGCTCCCAACACTCCTAGGATAAAGGGATGAATGTGTGTGCAAATAGGAAAAATTCACCGAAAGAGAAAATAATGATCGTACATTATTACGCAATATTAGTATCCGAAATAGAATAAAAAACCTAGAAATCAACATAGGAATTAAGGAAAGATGTACAACTATTTAGTACGATTATGTTATGTAATAATGTAGTTACACATAGATGCTAACTGTGACATGAGGGTCCTACGAAGGTTTGATGGCAGTAAATAAGCCTACATAAGGATCACTGAAATCGAATCTCATATCTAGTGACGTAACTATGCCAATGCGGTGCATTGGGGCCCACTATACATATTGGCCCAAAACTCCCTACAATGCATCTGGCATTGATACTTTTGCATGTGTCGACACCTTTCCCAGCGTTAATAGTAACCCACAGCAACAATTATAAAATTTAAAAAAAGTTTTTCACTCGCGTCACATGAAAACAATTTATATGTATATGATAGTGTCTCGCCAGTGTGTCGGGCTAGGGACCAGACCATCGCTGTAAAGCGAAACTAGTATTTTTTAAATTGTTAGTGCGTGTGCAAATGCCTAAGGGCACTTTGGTATGTTTTTTTCTTGATAGTGTGAACATTATGAGAAAAGTGACTAATTTTGTTCATACTATTTAATGGATAAACCACGTAGTACTAATATTCGTATAAATTATACACGATACTTTTTTGGGGCGCAATTTTTGTAGTCACATCCTCGAGGTTGTGATGGGGACGAACGGAAGTTGCCAAGCCATCGCTGTATAAATCAATTAGGTTAATTTCTAATGGCGTGTATCCACGGATGAGACTGATGAAAGATAAAGGTCGGTACTGTGCTATCCTTTACGCGCATTCGGGATGAATCTCTGAGAGAAATCTCATCCGCGTATACGTGCCATAACAAAGGCGGACCGCTGCGGTTTTCTGTTTATTGCCGGGTAATATAAAGAACAATAGAATTCGTTAGAGAAAAAACCACAACACTTACTTACCGATCAATCATTGATCAATTGTATGACGTGCAAAATATTAAATTAAAAAGTTACATCATTTTTTTGAGATTAGCAAAATCAACTTTGTGGTTAAAATCTATTATTTTAAATTATTAACTTTGTTTTATTAACCACTTAATGGATTAATAAATTCTAAATTCTAGTAATTTTGTATCATCAAGTAACAATTTAAATTAGGTACTAAATTTATTTTTTAAATAATTATTGTTTTTTAATAACAGATTTTGTTAAAGAAACAATAATACATGTTTTTGATTAGTTAATGACATCCTGAAGAAGAAAATGATATTTTTCGAAACCGGTAGATGTATTTTTAATTCATTGAGCGATTAGTAAAACTAAGTTAACAATTTAAAATAATCTTTAAATAATATGTATGCTTTATTTTTAAAGTTATTATCACTATTGTGATGCATTATAAAACCAATAATTATATGTTAAGGACAACGATATGCTCGTTGGTCTAGTGGTTAAGATGCTCGGAGGTTCGATCCTCATTCCGGGATACCATTAAGTTATTATTATCACAGCACAAACGTTTATATTAGTTTGAAAATGTAAGAATATTGATGTGATAAGTGTTCCGTGTACGCATGTCTATTTAAAAAATATTAAAATTAAATAGGCATTAAAATAAAGTACTAATACGACAATAAACCTATATAAAATTTGTCATTAATTCAACATTACAACGAAATTTGCTACAAGGCGTTGAAATCCTTAGAATTTGTGTTAAGGGCAGCCAAAAACTAGCTCCGCTCTCCAACACCTTTATATCCATCTATTGTAAGAAATACGCTGGAATTTAAGTCCACTCTGTGGTCTCCCTACCGTGGCTAACATATTATAAAAATCGAAAGAGTACTACATAAATTTCTAAGATTTATCAATTTTAAATTACATATTTCGATATAAAATATAAATAATTATTTAATGAGTACTTCATTTGAAAAAATTAGCCTGAAAAAGAGATGTGAGCGATATAATACATCTAAATAAAATTATCAATAGCATGTTGGACTGGCCTGAGTTGATACAAATGGTTTCGTATAAAGTGCCAACTCAAACGAGACAACATGAAGTGTTCTTTATAGGTACACATAGAAATAATTATGCTGTTAACTCGCCAATATCGCGGATGCATCGGTTTGGTAACAAGTTGAATTTCGTTGACATTTTTCGTCGCAGAAACATATTTGAACTGAAGAAATATTTGTATATAAATCGTACTTAGTTTTTATTTTTGTATGTTATATTTAAATAAATAAAACTTTTATTCTTATGTAAAAGCCCACAAGAAATAAATAAAATATGCACATCAAATTATTGAGAAGCACCCGAATACAAAGTAAAAGAACATATTTATATCTAATTTTTTGTTTCCTTTGTTATATTATATTATATTAAGGTACTCACTCACCCATAAAATATTGTGGATTAGGTCTGTTACATCCTGTAAAAAATATATATTTTTCGAAAGATTGATTTTTTACTTTAATTAATTCTAAGTAATTCATCTTATTTCTTTTAACTTTACTATAACATAATTTATAAGCGTGTCTCACCACTCTAAATGGAAATGACAGTATATTATATAAACATACCAATTTGGTGTAAGATAATGCATACTTTTTCAACATCTAATCAATTTTTTTTCCTTTGTTATATTTCATTTATAAAAAATAAAAAATGTTTATAAAACCTCAATAAAAAGCAATCCTTGCCGTAAAACTGGCTGCAGTTTGGCAAAAAATAAAATTATTATGTACCTACATATATGTAAAAATAATAAATAAAAATCATTCTCCATAATTAGTGCAGTTAAATAGCAATACTCAGTAACCTGGGCATCGATTGATTAATAGGAAATGGCGACTAATTAGAAGATTGATTATCCATACGAAATTATATAGTTAATGCCGAATTATTCTTAATGAACCATAACAATTAATCTTTATTAGCAAATCTGGATAGACGATGATTTAATATGTTGGTTTATAAAAAATTCTAGAGGTTAATTTTAGGATCCTTCAAAATGTGAAATAAGCGTAAAATATATTAGATGGAAATATGCAGTATTCGCTTTTCTATTAAGGTTGCCTGAAAGTCGCCGTGACGTGAACGTCGATGAAAATCGCCCATAATTATATGTATAGTTGGCAAGTGAAGAAGAAATTGAATAATATATTAGTACTGTAAAATAAAACTTTGAGAATATTTACTCGCGATATTGAGAAATAATGGATGTACTCGGATCAGTGCAATGCTGAAAGACCTTAATATGATGACATTTAAACCGGAAATATATTTTAATGTAATCATATTTCTTTTTAAAATCCTCGTTAAATAAAGATCGGCAGAATTTATAAGAAAAATGTACGCAAATCAGCGCAAGCATCGTACAAGAGGAATAGATAGAGTGAGACTGCCATTCAGGAAGAAGGCCAAATCAGAAATCGATAATATATAGTGTGATGAAGAGTGAATTATATAATATTGTATGGAATTGTGTTATGTCGTAAAATAATGTTTAGAGGCGTTATTTAATAGAGAAGGCGTCATTATTTTGGTGACATTTACGTGTGTGATGTGTTTTCGATGGATCAGAAGGATCTGCTTTAGCGTGAGTAAAGGGGTGCCCCATATAATTCACCCATTCACTCACATGCTCGTTTGACTTAATAACGCTGAGTGTTGTGTACGAGTGTAAGTGTTGTGTATGAACAATAATGACTACTTACAGTTTATTGAGACTTGAGTACAATTACAAATATATAGTTATATGCATATATGATCTCGTCGGTGAGACGGCCGTGAAAAAAAGCGGCGCACGCGAGCCGGTCTCTAGACGACTGCCGGCGCATATTATTGTTATATGTTGGGGTCGGTACCAGGCGTGTTTTTGAACTTGATGAGAGATCTGTTTTACACCCAGGTATACGCAGGGTGCATTCAGGGGTCGTGGCAGTAAATAAATATTATATTATAGCTGTGAGTCATTCATTTGAACGTTGTCTTTGCATTTTATGTGGAAAGTGAACCAACCGTTATGGACCGATCTTTATTCTCTCAGAGTATGTCGAGGACTCGGGGATACATAACCTATCTGCCATTACATATATCAATACTGTATTGTATACGAAATTGACAATAGCATATGAGTATGCTTTTTGATTCGCATTATTTTCTCTTTTAGATGTTGACATAAATGATCCACTCCTTGTCTCCAACAATTTGTCCCAAAAAGATTCAAACTTGAGACCAATTCAATCAGCAGTGTTTGCCGTTTTGAGTCACGTTACGCGCCTCAGACCCCCCCCCCCCCCAAATGCCAATGAGACAGGCCTTCCGACCGCTAAATCCGCCACTGTTGACTATCGAAGCAAAATACCGAGAAAACTCTAAAAAAGTCTTTAGTTTTCGAAGAGGAGTACATTTTGAGGGTATATTTAAGTAATCTACTAACTTATATGCAATGTGTAACGTACGTGAGGTATTACGTGTACCGCAAGCAACGTAATCATATTTTGAACAATTTATACGATAATCCCTCTGCTTTTAAAATGTTGCCAATGTTAATTATTTAACGGTGCCCTGTTTTACTTACTAAGGCTTTGTTAGTTCGCACCTTTCCACGTGATTAAACAAGCAATGTTGTAAATGAATTTCCAGGTAAAATCACGTCCCGATATTTGGTTTCGTATAAACAGGAAGGTTAGTTAGCGTAGCTATTTGGAAGGGTTCCCAAAATACACTCAAATAATGCATAATATAATATGAAGTCCGATATTATCCGTCACCTACGATGAGGCACGAAATAATACTATTATTAAACTGCCGCGTAGAGCAAATCGCACGTACAGAGGATTTAAAATCTATAAACCTTGTTCAGGGTAAATGAGCAACATGTTACGGGGCAACTTTCATTTTTCCCGTTTGAATTTCGAGATATTTTTGCATTTTGCATACCATTTCAAGATGAGACTAATAGTTAATTCTTTTAAACTAAAACATAAAAGTGCGTTATTTTTTACTTAAATATTGCTAGAGTGAAAGGTATCAATAGAAAAGGACAAGTAAACAATTGTTGGTTTTCTTAAATTAATAACAATTTAATACGCTATCAAAAAATAGCCATTTCTTTAACATTAATAACACATATGTGTTGCCATTTGAAATTATCAAGCGAAAATTAAATAATTTGTTAAAGTTCTCACCTAAGAATTGTCATGTTTATACTATGAAGAATTATTATGTTTATGATAAAAACCATTGTTTGTATCGATAAACATATGATTATAAAATATTACAATTTTGCCCCGATTTTTAAGAAAAAAATTTATGTAAATTCATACTGTTAAATAATATTGATAACTTTTGAAGCAGCTGTATTTGTGAAGAGAAAACTATTTATGCTAATATTATATAATAATCATACTCCAGTTGTAATAAAAAAAATGTTTTTTTTTTATATTTATTTATTGTTTTAATAAATTATTAATTTTAAAAAATCTTGTGAATGAATGGATTTCATGCGCTGGTCGCGCATGCGCTAGTCGCGCATGCGTTAACCGCGCATGCACTGTCAGAATCTAAAACGCTCTGATCGGTGACATTCTATTCATTTTTGACATTTTGCTAATTTAGTTTTCTGCAGATTTGCCTCCGTAATCTTTGCTTTAAGATTATAAGAAAATATATTTCGTTTATGCATTAATTTAGCGTATTGACTCGATTTCGCGTGTCGCGTGTAATGGCCGCCGTCTTTCTTATAATATTTGTATCATCTTAACAAATAACATTCGGTTTATTAGTTTTATATTAATATAAAGGTCCAATCTAAGTAATAGTTGAAAAAAAGTCTAATCTATTGAAAAACTTCTGACATAAATGAATAATGAAAACTCACATTTTAATAAAAAACGCAAAAATTTGAATTATTATTGCAAGTCGCGCCTTAACAAACAATCGACACATCCCTGTTTATATTTGGATAGATAATTTTTTTTTTTATTTAGTTTATTCTTTACAATATAATTATTTGTAATTGCATATTAAAAACTTATAAACAGCTACATGTGAATATTATGTTCCAGGTCGATTTTGTTTGGCCACCATTTTGAGCCAAACAAAATCGTTGTTTGTTTGGCAGACATTTGTCAGTTCGCATTTGATAGTCGTAGAGATAGTTGATTACAATTTATTATGGAGCATCTAACGCCTCAACAACGTGTTGAAATCATTATAACATTTTATCTAAATAATAATGGAAATACTGTAACCATTAACGGTGCCGCTATCGTCACATGTTGGAAAAATTCTTGCTGGACAAATTGGGTCGATTGGTTTCAACAGGATGGTGCCACCTCACACACAGCCCGAGCTACGTACGAAATTTTGCGAGAAATTTTTTCCGGTCACATAGTGGTGATATCGACTGGCCTCCTCGATCACCTTATTTGACGGCTCCCGACTATTTTCTGTGGAGGTACTTGAAATAAAAGGTCCACGCCAATAAACCGACAACGATTCCGATACTACAGGACAATATTCGAAATGAAAGTGCTGAAATAACACGCGAAGTGTACGAGAATATTATGAGAAATATGGTTACTTTTAACCAGCACACATTTGTGCCGCTGCCAGAGGCGGCCACTTGGCTGATATCATATTCTATACATAATTAATAATAATGTAATAAATCAAATAATCGATAAATAAATACCAAATTAAAAAAAAAGTGTTTTATTTACTAGTTATATAAAAACGGCCTGTAACATAATTTTCATCATGTATTTTTGTCGTTTGTTAACGCATAATTTGTTTCCAATACGAAAACAGCCATGATAAATGTAGCTGCTTTGCACATCTTATATTATATCATGTCATATTAGATTTGTCTAAATATTCTCATATTATACTATCTATGAACCGCTAAAATGTATTTATATATGTATAATTTCGAACTGTTCAATAATTCAGAATTTCATGAATGAAATACTTGAATTTATAACGTATAACTCTTTTATAAAGTTTAATTTTTATTAAAAAATATATATATATTGGAAGATACAATATACAATATTATTTGAAAATACAATTCTAAATATAATTTCATGAACTAAACGTAAAGGCACATGATGCCAATTGGGTAGTTACGTTGTAAAACTTAACTTTATACAATATATATAATGACGTTAGCAACGTCTCATCGAATAATTTTACATATTCGTTATTTTAAATGTTTTGGTTTTTTATAGAGTAATTTTGTAAAGGTTAATAAATTTCATCAAAAGGGTAATTATGAACGAGATATTGATAGTTCGATGTTACCTATACTCTTTTTTGATCTTCGTTGTTAAAGTGAAATACCAAATAATTACTAAATTGAAATACTAAAATAGTAATTTTTATTTTTATTTTAAAATAGTAGTTTGTTTTTAATATCGACACGATTAAATAATAACAACATAGCATCGAGTTAATTTATTTTAGTGGAATCGGAATCAAGGCAAACAAACTATGAAAACATGTTATAAAGAAGTACAAGAAACGATAAATATTTTTTTTTATTATGTTTGTAATTGTTTGTATTGTTCAATAATAAATTAATGAGGACTGCTAAAAACAATTTCCTTTATAATCGTTCGCTTATTATAAGTATCTTGCACTTCATCGTACATTTTACATTTTAAAAATTATCCCATAACATTATTCTATCAACAACTTCACAAAACTATTGTTGTGTTTTATTATGCCACAATTGTGTCATCTGTTTATAATAACTAGCCCCGTTTCCAAAAATAGGGGCTAATAATAATTTTCAATCTATGGATCTGATGTTTCTCTCTTATCTATGATCTAATTTTAATCGTCAATCGATGTCAATTGTTTTGTGTTTACCGATGACAGTTTTTTTGAATGAATAGTTAGGTATGATAATGAGAAAATTATTGTCCGGGCGAATGTAGAACAAAAAAGTGAACAGCGGTTCATATAAATTAATACAAGTTAGTAGTTAATAGAATACTAATAATTTCTGTGTTATATTTATGCGATGTTTGCGGTGCTATTAAAAACTCGTTTACTTCATGTAATAAAACATTTTACAATAGAATAACGTAGTTTCGTTTATTATTAAATCTTATGTAAATAAAATTAATCATCATTTTTCTTTTCATTTTATTAAAAACTTCACACGCTGTTACATAAAATCATTAACAAATTTCTTCATATTGTGAGATAACGGGTTGGGGTAAACTTCAAACATCATTCCTGCGCTTAAAGTCTGCACTTAAATCCTGTGCATGTTTTCTCTCACATTAATGTGATATTAGAAAAATTTATTTATCTTATATACGCACACATTTTTTTCATAACCTATAATTTCTAATTTTGAATTAGTTTCATAATAATTCAAATAAGCAATAATCTCTGATTACATTGCCAAATTATTAAATTGGTCACTAATATCAAATATGATCCAAAATGTGCCTTCACTTGACATGAATGATGTACGTTTGCAGGCTTCACAAAGACATTTTGTCAGTTAAATACGTGTCTTTCCCAGTTTTTAACGTTGAATTATTTAAAAAAATGCATGCTTATCTTTAGCTAAATGCATCTAGTAGTTATTTATTTTTACAGGAGGTAAGAAAACTCTTCTTCAATATTGTGACGAGTTTATCCGGTTGGTTGTGGGATTGTAAACCACTTTTTCCCAATCATATTATAGCCAGATATATTTTTGTCGTCTTCAGAAACACTTTGTTTACCATTACTCCCTCGAATGAATTACCATTACTCCCTCGTTGTGGGTCAAACAGCACTCTTATGATTATATTTTTTTATGACAAACATAAAAATTATATGTTAATCATAAGTTAAAGAAAATATAATTAATAAATAAAAGAAGTAATGGAAGGATTTTAATTAAAGTTTAGTTATCGAGAATCTAACAGGCAAATGGACCCATTGAATCACCTTATCTGATGAGTTAAAGTGAACAAAAAAATACAGATTTTACCTTTTATTTTTATTTTCATTGTTTTGTCTTCTACAAGCATTTTGTTAATTCATGGAAGAAGGAAAGTAATGCCACACAAACTTTTTAGCACTTTATTAAATAGATTATAATTATTTTCAAAAAAATTATCACATTTTTATTTATTTGACATATGTACATAGATACAGTCTATTATTAAATATAAAACATAAAAATTTTATACAAAAATTTTAAGTATGTATTTAGTAAATTAAAATAAATTGAATCACTGGAACTTAAAGTATATTTTTCATTAAGTATGTGTATTTAAAATACAAAATATTTTTATAAATGTCTCGGCCATAATATTATAACATTATTTTTTTACGGAGATTGTTTTATCCATTCCTTTTATTTCATCCAAACAATTGTTGACATTGTTTTTAGAGTGACTCGCTTCTTCTTTAGGTTCGCTCGGAAGCTGTTTTGTGTCAAATTTATATCCCAATGTCCGCATTTCTTTCACAATTGTTGGATTATTTTTCAGAGAATTTATCCATAACGTGTACGAGAAGTCTGGTCGTAATCCACCGTACCTTTCTGGAAGAAATTTGGGTGAAATGTGTTTATGCAGCGACTCCATGTTGGTACCGTGGAAGAATATTCTCTCCCTCATGCGTTCATCCAACAGTGGCTTAAACATAGAATATATGGTGTCGAAGATCCACGATTGATTGACAATATGAAGTGCTTGGGTTTTCATCGGAAAGCTTGACTAAAATAAAAAATAAAATAATAAATTTATCAAATCATAAAATAGGAATAAAGTGGAAATCAGGGAAATACTGTAAAACTCCGTTAATTCATGTACCTATATTTCGACTCGCAAGACCGCGGCCAAACTGAAAATTCTGCAGTGCATTTTATAAGATTTGTTGTTATTTCGACAATAGTTGTCAGTGCGTTCAAATTATATATTTCTACTCACCCTTGCAACACCTAATAAAAATAATTTGAACAATTTTCATTGAATCTTGTAATCTTGTGTGCAATAGTTCTATTGATTTTATATCCGGTTTTTTGTTTATGAAATGTTGCGATTTGTTTAATGTAATAAAGAAACTGAAACCTTTGTATTTAAATACACAACCTATTTTATAATTTATTTTTTTCGTGTTTCGTTTTCTAAAATGGCATGAACATCTAGTAATTTGTGTAAATTCTTGACCATTTGAAAAATGGAACTTATTTTAAAAACTCCAAATTGATGTCAATGATAAAATCGGCGGATCCTGAATATACCTCTCTAAGTTCAAACTTGAAAAATCGCAGAAAAATAATAAACTTCAACAAAGTATGAAGATTTAAAAGTTTTTCATTATTTTTCATGGGTTTTTTAATACATATTCCAACTTTGATGGAAAAGGCGAGTCTAATCAAATTAAAATGTCCATAATTTTGTTGCATCAAGCACTGGTGAATCGTTTGAAGATACCTCTTTTTAATATTGGACTCCCCACGTCGCCATACACCTTTATTATTCAGGAGAAAATATTATTTGATGAACATATTGACACATAAAAAGCTGAAACACTTGACAATTGTCATGGAAATCATGATGTTGACAACGGTGGCATGCGCAAAAATGCAGAACGTAAACTGATGATGCATTTTTTAAAATTTCTTTCTAATGTTGCCTTCAAAAAAATTGTTCTTACTATTCATAATCCAGATTTTTTTTTTTAATTTTGGTCCTGTGAGTTACGAATTAACGGAGTTTTACTGTATTACATTTTGCCATTTACAAATCCTTGCATTATTTTCATTAAAAAATAATCTAATCCAAATATTTATATGGTCTTCAGTTTACTAGGTTCCATTTCTGAAGAAACTGCTGCAAAAAAATAATTGTGAAATAAACCTTATTACATAAAGTAAATCAATTAGTTCCATTCCAGGTCTCCCTAAAAATAGCCATATGTAATATAATTTTGCTATATTTAAAACTTTGAAATGAATGCACAAGTTATTGGTTTAATATGTGGAATCTACTTTTTCAATGAAGTTCTTGGTACACGTTCATTTCTTATTTTCTGTTTCTTGGAGAATTTCAGAACGAGAACCAAAGGATACTACTTTTCAGGTCGCTCCTAGTGGTGATCACAAGCTAACTAAAGTTATAATATATCAGAGTAAATCAAACAGTCATGACCTGGAGTCTATCTGTACAGAATGACTATTATTTACTTGTAACATTGTGCGTTTAAGTTTAAGAGTCTTGCATTTTGCATCTCAAGTCAACTAAAGTAGGGTCATAAAGTTAATAAATCTTATAGAAAAGACAATTATGTAAATGTACAATTGCAGACGGCACTTAATGTAATAAACCCATAAATTGTTCATTATGTTGGATAAATTAATTTTATACAATTTTTTAGAATACCCGTCATTCTAGTGTTTTGCCAATATACGTAACGTAATTCAATGTAACGTGTTCTTATACACGTGTATTACACATACATGTGAAAATTTTAATGCGATATTTAAATATAATAATGTTACGATGCATACCACCATTATTTGTACAACTCGTGATGCCACAGATGGTGTAACCTGCCAAGCATGCTGCATGGACAGATTCTCAAAGTCAAAGAGGGCCACGCCTCCTACTATTTGGGCTCTCGGTTCTAAAATGCCTAATTCCAAGACAACTAGAGTAGCTTTGAATATGTCCTCCACAGAATAAGCAGAAGGGTCCCAATTTCCTGAAATTCAGATGTTATTTTATAAAAATTGAATCATTCTGATACTTGCGCTCAGAGATTGCATTGGAAAAATATTTAGAATATTATAAATAAATATAAGAAGTGGAAAATGCTATGCCATTAACCGCTTTGATATTCTTGTTTTGTATCATCAAGGGACATCACAAAGTTAGTCCTATTTTCACAGCACAAATGCCTAGTTTGAAAATAATAAGAATACTGATGGGACACATGTTCCGTTTGCGTACCTCTAGTATGAGTATGTAAATAAGAAATGTGAAAAAAATTCACACACTTATACACTAAGTATACATCTTATAAATTTGTTGACCAGCTTTTGGAAGTTTGGAGTTTATCCTATAAATCTTTGCATTGACAGAAAAGACAAAAACAAACTGATAAATCAGTCTGCAGTCTGCTTGCTTATGTTATATTATTTGGTTTAGTATGATAATTTCCTTTACCTGATAGATAAACATGATAAATTCAAATTTTAATGTCAAAAAACAGTATTATTTCTGGGAAAATTATAATTGTAATATGTAGTGGAATAAAAAATTAAATAAATATTTAGTTATTTAAGTTATTTGAAAAAATCATTTAAAAGGTTATTGGTCACAAAGATCCTTTTTTTTTTAAGTTTAATTTCAACCAAAGTACATTGCCGATGTACTAAATGTTAAGAATCTTTAATAAATTTTCATTTGAAGATTGGATTTGAACAGTCCTTAAATATTTATTGATACTGTTAAAAAAAACCTACCTATTCTATACATCATCCACCGTCGGCCTTCCTGGTCTCGATAGGGGGGGACAGATAGCACATTAGCATCACCGATAAATTTTAACTCTAGTGGCTCCACATCCTGGTGTATCTCTGGATTTTCTTCTTTAAAAAGGTAATAATTTACAATCTGAAACATTGATCAGAAAATTGAGACTTGTCATTGAAATTAATGTACATATTACTGTTGAATCATAATTGGTAGATAATTTATTGTTATTATAGATACAATATAATTATCACATCATTAGAAGTATTATTTTAATAAAGATAAAAAAATATTTTAATTAAAAATATAATCAAATTAAATTAATCAACTAGAAAGATATACAAAAAAATTATATTTATCAAAAAAATATTTAATTGCTACTGGGATTTGAACATGGACCTCTTCCTACCTGGGGATTACAGGATATAAGTTGAAAATTTGTTGAAAATGTATTTGATGCTGTAGCGAAAATGGTGAACGCGCTTCCCCGAATAGGAAGAGATTCAGGTTTGAATTCCGGTAGCAACTAAATATTTTTGTGATAAATAGAATTTTTCTGTATATCTTTCTAGTTGATTAATTTAATTTGTATTAAAATACCACAGAACTATGTTCTGAAGATGCAACTTCACAACAAAAATGGTATTAGTTTTCTTAACATTGAAATATTACAGTAATCATTTCTCCATAATAATAACAGCATCCACAAAGTAGTCATCATTTTGTGCGCACACGTTAACAGATTAGTAGAATGCTATTAGAAACAAAGAAATCAAGAATTTGGATTGATAAAAAATAAAGTTTTCCGTGATTTAAAAAGAAATTAGAATGACTTACTAATCTATGTGCTCGTTCCACAATGAAATATCTAGCACGCAAAAATCTAAGCAGAAAGGCATCGTCCATTCTGTGAGGGGTGCATTCTCCGCGTTCTGGAAAACAGATCATAAAATGTAGTTTATTTATTATCATACAGAAGTTACATCTCTAAAGCTATAATTTGGAAAGCTTTTAATTTCATGATTTTTAAAATGTTATTATGTTTATTTTTATGACATTTATTAGATCAGCGTTGATGTGCGGAACAGAAACCTGGAATCATCTCTAAATTAATAATATATCATCACCTACGCGGCAGCGCCACATTTCTAAGAATTGTGTACTTTACGGAAGAGGGAGTTTACTAGTTTTAAATGATTTTTGTAGAATTACTGAAGTATTACTTATCTTTCGAGAGTTGTAAAGAGGAGCAGATTCTTTTTAAAATGAAACTGAACTAAACTTTGATACGATTCCCTTGACTTGTGCGCAGTTGACAGGGAGGTTACAGATATGTGGTGATTACATTTCGTATGCGTATGCTATCGTGAAACTAGTGATATAGAAGTATTCCCTGCAAAAATTCAAATCTAATGATATAAATATCTTAATTTGACAAAAAATTGAGATATGCGGTGTTGCTTCTTAAGTGACAATTTGCTTAAGTCACCATTATATCGTTGAAGATTTCAAGCTCAACGATGAATCTCACATTATCAAATTAATTCAAATCCTTATATGGGCCAGACATCTGGGTTGAAAAGTCTTCATGTTTTCTAATATTGCATAAACTAGAGGGGAGACGGAGTATTGATAGATCGCAACTTTATTGGCTAACTAAGATTTGAAGGGACCTACGTGTTCTTGAGGTTGACGACTAGCGAACCAAGGTGTAAATAAAACAAAGAGATCTCCTCGGGTGACCTAGGTCCACCATGCCATGATGATTCTGTTAGTTTTACAGTGGAACCTTGGGTTATGAACAAAATCCCCACTGTAAAAATGCCTTGGTTTACGAATAGATTTTCTCTGCGGACTGAAATCCCAGCACGCTGCCACAGTAAGTAGGAACTGAGAGGGTGGAAGCATTCACTCAGAGTGGACTGCTGTTCGAGTGCATTTTATTTATCGGACTGCTGCTCAAGTGCGTTGTATTTATCAGACTGCTGCTCGAGTCAATTATATTTATCAGACTCAAATGCGTTGTATTTATCAGACTACTGCTCGAGTCCATTATATTTATCAGACTGCTGCTCAAGTGCGTTGTATTTATCAGACTGCTGCTCGAGCGCATTACATTTATTGGACTACAACTCAAATGTGTCTTTTATTATTTTTGTATACGTATTATATGAAAATTTAATCAACACTATTATGTAGATTTCTTCTTTGTAAGACAAATTGCAATTATGTTTGTTTTTATGTTTATTCTTTTTGTTTTAATATTTCCAATTATTTTTAGTTAAGGCTAAATATTCATCGTTTTGTATATAAGTATATAATTTTAAGCATGAAATAAATAATAAAGAACCATTTTCAGGGGGTCTGGAGTGACTTAATCCATTTTACATTGATTCTTATGGGAATAATTGTGTCGGTTTACGTACAGTTTTTTGGAACGAATTACGTTCGTAACCTGAAGTCCCATTGTACTTAATATTATATTTTCTATGTTTGTTGCTGCCTGCACTTTGTATATATAAGTTCTTAAAATAAAATAATATGATTATTTATAACGGTGATTCTTGATCACGGAATGCATTTACGAAAAAGAATATCAATTTAAGATCTTACATCAGGTTTTATCGAGCATACACTCGTCATGCCAGTCAACTGAAAAGATAAAAATTATACCATTTTGGAAAAACCCAACAAATCATGTAATAATTTTATGGAGTTTTTTTCCGAATAGGTATCACGACAGTGACACATATTGTCAATATAAGCAGTTCTAGTGTGATATCCATTGTTGTATCACATAGGAAACATTTTGATATATCAAAAAATAATATTTAAAGGTATCGCAATGCTGGCACAAAATCTGGTGGAATAAGGTGGTACATATGAAGGAGCAAGAGGTATGTACCTAAGCAAAATGAAACATATATTTGTGCCTGTTGTGGTGACACTAGTTTTAGATATAATTCTCCCTTCCCAAAATAGTCTTAATTCAAAAGGTACACACTAAGCTTGCCACGAGTCATATTAAAATGATATAGCTCACTCTAATTATGGTTCTATATATGGTAACAATTCCCCCCCTGGAGGGAATTCCTCGCCAGTTGGGAACTCCTGTAATAATTATTAGTAAAACTAAATTGTACTAAAATTAATGTTGGACAAACTTATTTTGGCACATTTAAAATCTATTCTTAATTTTTAAATTAATCATATTAAATTGTTTTTTGCAAATCCTTGAAGATTGTCTTATAAATAATACATAGCAAAAAATATTTTTGAATGCAATTCTTCCATACTTTAAGAACCCAAAATATATAAAGGTAAATAAAATTGTATTTAAAAATATTGGTATGTTTTTAAATATCTAGTTCTGAAATTAAAAATAAAGGTATATAAAAAGTACATATATAATAGTATATGTAAAAATTGTATCAATTTAAACTACATGTTATAAACCATTGATTATCACCAGTGTTAGTGGAATATGCCTCAATCCTTACTATTGATGGTAAACCGTTATGTGACTGTGATTGTGTCGATGATTGGTAATTGAGATATAATGATGATTGGTAACTAAGATTTATCTGTCAGAAGCTTACTTTCTAATGTACCAGTCGCTGCTCAAAGAATTACTTTAATCAGTTATCAATCATCGTTACAATTGAACACAACCACAGTTAAAATAACGATTTTACCATCACTAATCCTTACCATATATCATATCCCTGAGTTCCTGTATGCATTTAACCCTGGTCTCCGGACTCTCTCCTAAATGGACCCTTGCCCACTCAAGGATTTCTTCGGGAGGATCTCCCAAGTCCAGCTCCACGCAACACTCTTCTTGTGGCATGTTGTCTGTCGAACCAACTCAACGGACTATCCTGAAATGAATAAATATATTTTTGATATAATTGTATTTTATCCAATACAAGTGAATTTGAATATAAAGAATGAAAATAAGTGAGACAAATATTATTTTTTATTATTATAGGAATTTTCAGTTTTTACATAAGTAAATCCACAATCTTATATATATATTTTAGAATGCCCGGCCAGATAAAAAGGTTCTAAGGGTGCAGTAAAGGGTATCTTTTTGTGACGGATTACAGTCCTTTCATGGAGTGGTGCAGGTGTCAAGGGTTCTGGATATTAAAACAATGAAAGATTTATTTATTTTAAATGGGTATGCGTTCACGGAACTATTTTCAAACTAAGCTTAAACCCTTGTACAATGAAAATATTAGGATAGAGGTTGAAATGATAAACAGAATTTTGCAATGTCATTACTTTAGTCAGCAGAAACAGTGGCTTTGAAAATAATAATTACAGTTTTAAACCTAACTTGTACAAGTTTATAGGATTAGAACTTTTTTTATAAAATACTAGATTTAACTTGTTGAAAGGATAAACCTTTTGATTTAGTGTATGGCAAGGCGTGAAATTAGAAAAGTTTAGTTAATTAAACATAAATTATGACGTATAATGGGGTTTTTTTTTGTAAGTTTGTTTTTCGAATTGGCAACACTTTTTCCAGCGACAACCAATTTGACAGCTGATTTGTGCTTAGTTTAGTTTGCCATTTCACCATGAATAGATTTATGCCAGGACAACACTTGCAAATTTATTTCGAAAATTGTGGTTCAATTTGTGAAACTTGCCGTGCACTACGTTCATTTTATTATCATTAAACCCGCGTGTTGGCTATGTTCTAACAATACACTTACTCGAAAAGGCGTTGAATTGAAAAGACTAAGATATTTAATAATAATGATGTTTGGCCGGCGTTAATAGTTTCAAGTAATTTTCAAAATTATCATACATTTTCATGTACCTACCCGTTACATCGTTAATAATATTTCACCATATTCCACTAAATTTGGAATCCTCCATCGCATTTAAAAAATACCTATAAACCAACCATTTTCACCATTAACACCAACCAACCGTATAAAACGACATCTACCTTATAAAATTGTTAACATATATTCAATCCTTTGTAAAATAGATGTAGAGTGTATAAATACCACATATTTATAGTATTTTTGTACTCTAAGGGAAAGGTTAATAGCCCATCCTGTTAGAGGACACTAGCACAAATACATGTATTATTCAAATATAATATATTCAAGGTAACTAATTCCTGGTAAACAACCATCTATTGACTACATTTCAAAAAATGAGACTTGTATTAAAGAAATCTCGGTATTAGATATTCTGGTCGAGGTCGTCAACACACTCAATGGTGACTCTGGCGTTTACGACGGCAAAAAATATATTTTAATAAGATAGGTGCTCAAAAAACAAATGAAATACAAGTAGATAGTAATTTGTGTAAACACGGATGTACGAAACAATGGATAGTGTATGATACCGACGTGCGTAAAATGATCATTTAAGAAATCTTATTCTCACGCGATTCGTCCATTCTATAGCAGCTTATCCGTAAACTGTGCTACTATCATTCTATAGCAGCTTGTTCGTAAACTGTGCTACTGTCATTCTATAGCAGCTTGTCCGTAAACTGTGCTACTGTCATTCTATAGCAGCTTGTACGTAAACTGTGCTACTGTCACTTTTGATTCAAACACCACATATTGGGTATGTGTTTCGTCGATGTCCATATCTGAGCATTGTAATTCTTTGATATGATTCTACTGCGCATCACAGGGGAATATGGAAGCGCCTTGTCGGGGCTCTGGTTCCCTATCCCTCCTAGGTAAGGAAGCAAAGATGATGATTATGATAAAAGTGTGGAAAATGTTGGATTCCAATGAGTCCAATTTTATTCCACTAGTATGGACCAGTATATTCCGTAATACTATTTTTTTTTGTAACTTGTATACAATACATAATACAGGAACCTTTTTTCCAATTAATGAATAGACATGATATAAAGTATACATATAGGAGAGGGGTTTGCAACATTAATTGCGGGACGAGAGGCATTCTGCACATACTCTTTGTGGAAACATAAATCCTATAGTTCATGACATATGTATGCAACAGTAATATATTTACTTTTTCATTCCAATCGAGTCACATATTTAAAAAAAAAAAATCGCGGAGCTATTCGATTGTGTTAGTGGTACCAAAGTGATCACGATTTCTGTGATTCGATCTCAATTTTACTGCTTACGCCACTGATTATGATGAATCTAAATGTAAATAATACGATCATTTGGTATTACATGAATATACATTTTTGTATTTATTTTGAGGAGAGGCACTGAAGCATGAAGACTGGCCAACCGAAACGCTCCCCCCACCTCGTGACAAACGCGATCAGATACCGTGTGAATCTTCGGTATAATTACGGTTTTATTGCGTGTTGTTATTGCCGCACCACGCGGATTGTAAAATGTGTAAAAATGGTTTTAAATAAAGAAAGTAAAATTATTTTAAATACAATCTATGAAAATATTGTTCTATTGAAACGTTGACCCGCGCTCTTCATTTCACGGCCCACGACTGTCTAATAACGCTTTTCTATTTATATATTCAATCTCTTTGGCCTTTTGTTGATGACGAGTCTGCTGATGGTTAACATTTCAGACGTTAAAAGAAATCGGTTTTCCATAACACAAAACCATAATAAATCGTCAAAATTTCGGTAAAGTCGTACAATTCCATGATATCCCATAATAGGTCAAATATTATTTTTTTTATATCTCTCTTTATGGCTATAATCGCTTGTATCATTCTCGATGTGCTGTGTACATTTTTAAGGGGAAGTATTAATACGTACATTATAACTAATACTTTGTTCCTTATAACGAATTATTTGTGCAATAAAATATTAAAAAATTAGCAAGATTAAATAAGGTTAGGTATGTGTTATTGAACAAAGATATATTTATTTAATGTTTTTTTTTATATTATTATTTTGCACAAACAATTCGTTTTATGGAACAAAGTATCTATTTTAATGTAAGTATCACCTTTTTTAAGTAATTTTGTTTTATGCTCTCATTATGATGCGATATATATGCTACTTATTTACGATGATTATACAGATAATTGAATTAATTGATTTATAATGACGTATGTAACAAGTGTACTAAAATATTATCTCTCATATTATTACCTCGTATTTTCTCTAACTGCAATAAATCTTGCTTTACCACAGATTCCCTTGGGGTTCTATCCTCTGATTACTGTCTAATTCTTGGGTCCCGATTCCTTGTAATATAAAACTCCGTATGTCTAGGTAACAATTATAAGTTTATTACAATATAATTGGTTGGGGAGGAGCATACAATAATATAATGAACTCGGTAAAAATAATACAGATAACAATCATCAAGTAATATTTAAAAAAAAGATCAACTTTTTCAAAACTTTTTGCAAAATGCCCAGTTCCCAAAATAGAAAACATTTACAAAAAAATCTCAATTAATCAATTAATTAAAATCCCTAAATGTAATACCAAACACTATCAGAAAAATTTTATATACATAGGGATAAAAAATTTCAATAACCTTCCTTTACAAATTAAAGAAATAAAATATATAAAAGAGCTTCGAAAGAAATTAAATAATGAACATTTCAGAAGCACATAATTAGAAAATAACTAATATTATAGAACACTTCAGAAGCACACAAATAGACAATAAATAATTATAGACCACAAATGTATAACTCTCTTTATAAAATTATTATAGTGTAACTCCCTCTCCAAGAACAAGAGCTAGTCTCTTTTTTGGAGAGTAAGCGAAAAAAAAAACATGTAATTTTAAAAATGTAAAATTCTTAATTCATGTTATAAAAAAATTGTAAAAATGTCAAATAAAGAAAAAAATAATAAAAAACTATCCACTTCAGAGATAGTTTTATTACTCAGAAGAAGCTGTAATGAAAGAGATGTTCCCCCTTATAAGGCTTGCCTACTCACTTTCATGACACATACACATACACACACACATACACATTTACAAAGTGACAGTTCTCACACTAATTGAGCAGTTAGTTTTTTCTTTCAATTAAATCCTCATTTATTTATATTTTTCAAGTGACTGAAACTGAAGAATTTGTTAAACATATTATTTAAAAATATATACTTGTATCAATGTTTCCATGGTCGTAATATGTGGTTCAGGGTTTCTGACCTGATTTTCGATACATCGTGTAAATAAAATAATTTCGTCCAAATTTTTTGTCTTACGAATGCAGTTAAAAAGAAATGTTCGGGTCAAAACAAAAAAAGCATACTTTTCGAATGGGTTTTAAAACACAATAACAATGGGTTTAGGAAACAATAAATCATTTAGTCGCAAAATACAGAGTTACAAATTCTTGGAAATTTGCTAACATTGACGACTGTCGGTGAAGCGCAATAAAAATACGAGTACATGAGAGTGCTTTCGCTGAAACATTTTTTTTTTCGAATTATGCCCTGACTTGTAACGGTTTCGAAGTCATTCAGTAATACGAATTCTTAGCTGTCGTACTGTCGTAGCACAAATTTGTTAGTTCATCAAACGAACGTTGTGTTTCTGCGAGAACTTTTAACATTTATAAGTATTTTTAATTTTATTTATAAATATGGAAAATCAGTCGCAAATTTGGAAGCATTTCATAAAATGCAAGAATAAAGAAACGGCACAATGTCAACTACGTCCGGTGAAAAATTCGTACAAAGGAGGTAATACAAAATCGAGAAGCAGGCTATCAGATATAAATTTGAACATTTTGGTATTTTTAAAATGCTATTTTAAATAAAATTGTTTTAATGTGTGTATTTGATTTAAATATTTTATTTTTGTTAATATAATATATAATAGATTGATTGTAAATATATACATATAATATATTTCATTCAAATTAGATTTTTTAAATGTTTTTTTTTAATATTAAAAATTTATTATATCTGTATTTTTATTTAGAAATAGTATTTTTTTGTCAATACATGTTTAATTTATAATAACAATTTAATTGAAATAATATTAACAATGTTTATAAAAAACAAACATAAAATCTTTTATTTAAAAAAATATATATATTATGATCCAGAGCTGCGAATCGTGTCCCGGGAATGAAAAAAGTCCAAGAATAGAGGTCCGGTTTAGATTTGGTTGGCATTTTTTTTAAGTGAGCAGAATAATTATTCTTATTCAGACTTCTTCTTCCTCGTCGGTCCTCGAGGGTCGTGATCTTGATAAACACCCACACTCTTAACAATACTGCTCCACTTTTCTCGGTTTCCCGTAGATTCTGTCTTTTATTTTTTCAAATTTGTTCTTCAAACATAACAAGCTCCTCCAACCCATTTTCCCTTCTCGCCAGATTCACTTGTGTTTAATTAATCGTCCTCTCGGTACAAGGCTTATAAATTGTTTATTTTGTTTACGTACCGATGTTTCCATAATGAAGTAATAACTAGTGGCGTAATTACACCAACACTGCAATGGGGACCATGTTGGATAACAGCCCAAATGTCCAGCGCCCTATAATAACATTGCGAGTATCGATACTTTTCACAGCGCTAATATGGACTAGTATTTTTTTAATCCGCCATAGCAATACATGGAATTATAAAGTTATTAAAATATTTTTTACGTATACCTATTACAAAAATACTTGAAAACTTTATCGATGTAGCAGTACCACACTAAACTGAAAGAAGCGTTTTTTTTCAGAGTGCAAATAAATACCTGAAAAACACTTCTATTTTTTTGTTTATTTTTTTCATGCCTTTCGTACTTATGAATATCATATATAATGGATAACGCACACAGTAATAATATTTGTATACGACTACTGTCTGATAAATACTCGTGTTTAACGGCTGATGGTGCAGCTGACTCAAAATCTGTACACCATTGTTTAACGCCATCTTTTGAACGAGGCCTGTTAAAATTTCAGATAGATTTATCGAGAAGTTTTGTTTTGATAGCTATTGAAAGTCAGTAAGTTTGTATTTGTTTGCAACCTTGAAAAAAAAGCAACATCGGTCAATGATTCGATTCCTGTTTTTGGATGGGAAGACGTGTGAGGAAATTAAATTGAAGTTGCATGCCGTTTATAAGGAGCGTGCATCTTCGATGATTACCATCAGATATTGGTTTAATGAATTAAAGCGTGGCCGAACATCCGTTTTCGTATATTTTGTACAGTACATATTAAGTTTTTTTTTAATTACGCCACTGGTGATAACCCTAGCAGTCAAGAGATCACAGTTGTAAGAATTATTTTATTTATTATCAGTTTAACACAGAATCACATCAGTATTAATCACATTACACTATAGTAATAATTAGTAATACAGTGTGCACACACGCAATCTGTAAATATCGTGAATCACGGCCAGTGACTGTACAAAATGAAATAAGCTACAATTATACATTGCATTATCTAATTGCCTAATGCTACGTCGGTGTGCTTATCCTGTACGAGGTTTGTAATTTTCATCTCGATAACTCTATTAATGTGGCCTCCACAGTTTGTCATTTCCAGAAAGCTTATGTATTGTACACCCAGCGCAACGAAAATAGGCGCACCTATTGAAAATATAATATCGGCAGTTTTGTTCACTTTTGCTAACCGTCACATTTTATGTAAATAAAGCAACATGCGTACATACTTTAGTTTTAATAAATATACACTTTATAGCATAATAACAACATCGAGGGCTTCATCATTGAAGACTACATTTAATAGGAAAAACTTCCATAAATATATTTTCTAACTAAATCAGTCATTCTTAATTAAAAATGATTTCTATGTCGTTTCTATATCGATGTGTTATTTAATTTTGACACTAATATTTTAAATTTAACTAAATTAGAGGGATCTTAAAGCGAATTTATTATTTTAAACATCAAATCAATATTTGTTGGCCCCTTTGGAACGGGTTACACTCTGAATACGTCTCGGCATTGATTTATAAAGATTGTCTGTGTATTCCACTGTAATTTATTCATACCACACGCATTCTACAATATTTTTTAATTCTTTAATAGTTTTAGGTGATTTTTTGTAGATATTTTTTCTCATTATGAACTACAGATTTTCAATAATATTTAAATCGGGACTGTTTTTTGGCCATGAAAATGATTTCAATTCTAATAATTCTTTGAACTGTGATATCTGTGAAAAAATTAAAAGGAATTTAGTGTTGAGAATGTTCACCAAGTAAAAAAACAAATAAATTTTAAAGAATCGTGAAAATTAACTTATATACAGAGTGGACGCGATAGTAAGGTACAGAATCATGCTGAAATACCGGATCATCAATTTTTTAAGTCAAGTTCTTAATTGTTGGCAAACACCTTCTAGAATATTTTTTTTGTATTTCTCGGCATCCACTGAACCTTCTAGCATAATAAGATTGCCAACACCAAGTGATGTGATGCATCTCCACACCATGACGACACATGGAAAATTTTTCACTGCATTGGTGCGATGCATTCATCGCTGCACCTCTCTCCGGATCTCCGACGCACTGTCTGCAAACCGTCTGGACTAATCAAGTTAAATTTTGTTTCGTCAAAAAAAAACAAACCTCTCATAGACCAATATTCTTTTTCTTTGGCCCATTGCAATCCTTTTTTAGTTAGTTCCCACTTTCCGTTTTAAAGCCCCTCTTTCCTGAAATTTTTGGAGAAATTTTCTTACCGATGACTCATTATACTGAATTTGCCTTACTATAGCATAATTAAAAAAGTTTTGTTTTGATAACTCAACTATCATTAATTTTTTTTGCTCACTTAGTTGAAGTTTCGTAGACACTGCGATTTGGTAAATCTAGTAACATACTAATAAAACGACCACACACTGCAAAAACTGGCACTGCAGTGAAGTAATCTAGAGTTTTTCAGGTACCTGATAAGCGAATTGTCCTTTCTGGAAGCAGACCGCTTTCTCCCGTTATTTACTTTGAGTTTTATTAACGCTTCATGGGAATTTTTGTACCTAATTCACACTCTACCATCTAATCTATTCTCTCATTAGACAGTGGGATCAATTTGTCATATATATTATAACGTTACGAATTCTTAGTAAAAGAAGAAATGATATTATGGTAAGTAAGTAGCTTCTGATTCACGTACTCACAAATTCATGCTCTCCCCTGTTACTAGTCGGTGGAGGATAGTCCGCCAGTGCACGCCTCACAATGGCGCTTCCAAGTCGTGGCGGGCTACACCTCACAATATATGTATAAAATGCCGATTTTATGTATAAGAATTAAATGTATTGATTAATTTTAATAAAATTATTACTTATTTAAAAATATACATTTATTTATCCCTTGTTAACTTTGTAATGAGCCAGTATTAATAAAGAGCTTAAGCAATTTGTAAAGGTATATCTTTACCCCTTAATTGTATTACTAGTTAGTGTAGTGGTAATAAGCTCAGCCTTTCACATTCAGGATGGCGAGGTTCCCCTCCAGGGAGATTTTAAATTTATTTAACTGAATTTATAAATACATTTTTTCGTAACGGAAAAACATATAATATGCAGGAGTGGTATGGTACATGTGTCTGAGTGAATAATATTTATTTACCTTTTGACTTTTGTGTGTTTTGAATACGCACATAAAAAAGTCTGTAATTTATGTTTTTAAATTCCCCAAGAGAATATTAAAAAAAAACTAATGTAATATTACAGGTACATACACAAGATTTGATAGTTTCCATTGTCCTTTACAGCACATCACTCAGCTCAAATATTAAGATATACCGATAAATTTATTTTAAATTACACCGATAACCTTGATTTTTATAACAGGTTATGTTACGTATAATAGACAATTAAACTGCATGCAAAACTAGGTCAAAGTAATAAAAATTTTGTTTGTACACAAATCGAAGTCAAATTATGAAATATTCCATTACGTCATTGTGTATTTTTAATCCGTTAATTTATTATTCTAGCATCTTACAAAAAAGACTTGACATTCTGTTTTCTAAAAATTAGCATTCGTGGTAAACTTGTGATAAAAATGTTTCACACATATGTTACGCTACCAAATTGCAAACTCCCCTCTCCGTGCGCCTTAGAATTCTCACCATGGTAGCTTGGTAATACTTAAATGACTGCCCTTAAGGGCTGGGCATTATTCAGGAGTGTGAGTGGTAAGGTGATAAAATAATCTCTAGATTAGCTTACTTAGTAATTTAAGTTAATACGTAAAATAATCATTCAAATTTAATATTTAATAGCAGGGTAAGTATTAATTAAATAATGTATTAAGCACATACTGCAAAAATTCATCTTTTAGTTTTTTTTTTAAATAGATATACAGAATACGTCTCACGTCAATATTCTTAATATTTTCAAACTAAGCTAAAGACTTGTGTTATGAAAATAGTTTTATTTATTCCTGTGGTTGTGATTTGAAATCATCTGAACTACTTTATTTACGTTATTAAGTATATTGTATTAAATAAGGAGCAATATTAGACAAGTTCTATTTCAGAGTAGGCTTACGACAAGGATACTGGTTTCCACCGATCCTGTACACTCCTTTTAAGGACAAGCTAAGCCGTAGTAGTCAATCAAGAAGGTCTTGATTCGCCTTCGCTCTTCGCGAATTGACATGTGACGTGGCAAGGCTGGCGCTAACACAAGAAGATCAACAAGATTATTATTTTAAGGTAGTTTGGACTCCACCATGCCAACGACCTATGTATGTTTTTGGCGCTCAACCTTGGACGAGATTTAGATACCAGTAATTAAATACCGAAGCAGAATACGTCGCACAATACTGTAATCTATAGCAGACAAATTGTTCTGACATTTGACGCCCGCAATGGTGAAGCAATGTTATGCACGGTACTCCAAGGTTAACCGCTGTTTTAATTAATGGAAAGAAATAACATTAGATTAAAAACTCTGACGATTAAAACGCGAGAACTTTGTAACACGGTGATTGTAAACAATATTAAACAAATCATAAAATATCCCCATTAAGCACACAACCCGGGACTGCATTGCCGGAGGAAATTGTCTAATAGGCTAGTGAGGATACCAATCGTATATAATAGAGGAATTAATTCATTTTATTAATTATCTTGTAATCTGTACCTGAGTAAAATCTTAAGGTGGCACCTTCAATAATAATTCAAATTTCGCGTTTTTTATTATTCATTTATATCAGAAATTATACACTAGATTTAACTTTTTTTAAAACTATTACTTAGACCTCATTTAAAACTAATAAACTAAATGTTATTTAAATACTAATTTAATGTATTAGTTACAAATATATACATATAAAATCAATTTTGTCGAAAAATATTGTTTTTACGCTACCGGGATTCAAACCTGGGTCTCTATTTCCAATCCGGAGAAATACACTACCAATTGTGTTATAGCGCCAGTATTTTTCATGACAAATTTTCGAACCTATATGTTACACTTTTTCAAATTAATACATCTGTCGTCCCATTATTTGAAAGCCATCTACATTGTTTTAACAGAACCTCAAATATCTTTGAGTAAACCGACTGCAGACGCTAGAACTATCAATTCATTTTTATTAAATTTTGGACACATTGATACAACTTATATTATTAATGAGAACACATTCTTATTGTAAAATTTCTGCCATTATTTGCGTCTACAGTCGGTTTACCAACACTTATTCCATAATATTAATATGAGAAATGTTTTTGACACTTGTATCGAATGTGAGAAAATCAACATTTGTATTGTCGACTCTTTCCATTCAAACTTTCCTCTATCGCATGATTTACGTAACAAATAACGTCATTAATTATTTCTCTTTACTATTAACCTCGTCTCGAAGGAATTGTAATTCGTGTATAATTTCTCGAATATCAAACTGAAAAATGAAAGCTCGCCCTTTAGCGATATTTTTGAAAAAATATTTTTTATGCTTTTTTTCCGTGAGATAAGCCATAGAATATATACTGAGCTAGTATTCTATGGCGATACAATGGGGTTGTGTACCGTCGATCCTTGCAGACGATTGATTCCTGCCAGGGTCTTCTGCATATTGGGATGGCCAAATTGAATATTGTCTAGCTGGGCAGAGGGCTTGGTCCTGCTTGGCAAGAGATTGAATATTTTCTGACTGGCAGAGGATTTGGCCCTGACAGCCCCTAAATTTAAATAGGAACAAACTACTGAGGTCGCTCCATGATGTTACTACCACGCATAGGTGAGAGTCGCGCTGAGTTATATACCTCGACGCGACATTGGATGAAGATACGAATTTGTAAAATAGTTCTCAATTTCAATTTTGTTGCCTAAATAAATTTGATTGTATTAAACTTGTTCATACTAAATACAATCGACTTCTTTTTATCTCAAAAGATAGGTGTTGTAAGACTCCGATAAAGCATGTATTAACAAAATATTGATAAACAATAATTACTATAATTCTTTATTATTAGCAATGAAATTATAGGCTTGTGATAATCATTTTTTATTATTGGAAGTGAAATTATAAGCTTATGATAACTGAAATATGATATAAACATTTGTGATCAGAATCTATTTAAATATTTTAAATTCATATATACGCATATCCAGAGCTTCTTGAATAAATTCGATTATTTGAATAATTTAAATAAAGTGATACGGAAATAATAATCATGAGGATTTTTTCTATTTTCTGCTTGCACAAATCTTTTGTTTTTATACTATTGGTGGTAAATATGCGCATTTTTTATCACCACGTACCTTTAAGCTCTCTGCATTTAATATTGGCATCATTTTTTAGATGACCATAGTGGACAAATGTTATCGAAATTAATCAACAAGTTACGTTTGCGACTGCAAACGCAATCTCGCTCACCGCGAGTAAAATAAATTGCGCGAGCCTATGTGTGGCCGGGTCGGATCGTCTCTTTCTGGCACGGGTACAGGTTTGATATATTTCACAATGGACGCTGCGTGAATTTTTTAAATGAAAACATTGTTTCTTTAGAACATTTTAAGATGTATTTTATTACATTTTAGTTTTAAATCTGTGTGACGGAGACCTTTGACAGTTTTAATTGACTAACTCGTGACTAAAGAAGTTTCACATTAATTATAAAAATATATTCACTTCGATAAAAATAAAATCACTTGCTTGCGTTCATAACCTTTATTAACCGATTTTAAGAAAACACTCTGAATAAGATGTACGATTGTTCCAAATCTGCATATTAAATTCTGATCAAAAAATGTTATTTAATAATTTAGTCTAAAATACTCCACAACCAATATGAACCTACATATATAGTTTAGGTAGATTGGACCTTATAACTTCTATTTTTGGGAAAATCTATGAAGTCAACGCAAAGTAGTCACAGTCACAGTACAAGAGAGGAAATGTTAAATGGGATTAAGATTTTAATTTTTTTTTTTATTATTTATTAATTGCAGATATATTTTTGTAGAAAATTTAAAGAAAAATATATTTGATTGTGGTTCTCCTTTATTGAAAAATATTTTATTGTGGAAAAGATATGTCGATGACATATAATGATATTAAGGAGAACACATTCTTATTGTGAAGTTGTAATTATTCAGAATATTACAGACATATAAAATTGATTTTATATGTATATCTTTCTAACTAATACATTTAATTAGTATTTAAAAAAATATCACAGACCGAATATCAGAATAATTACAACTTCACAATAAGAATGTGTTCATCTTAATATTATATAAGTTGTATCAATGTGTATAAATTTAATAAAAATGAATTGTTAATTCTGGCATCTGCTATCGGTTTATTCGAAGGTATTTGTCCGTAAAAACAAAGTAGATGGCTTTCAAATAATGGAACGATAGATGTATTAATTTGGAAAAGTGTAACATATAGGTTCGAAAATGTGTCGTCAAAAAGTACTGTCGCTGTACCATAGTTGGATAATGCACCTTCCCCGGTTTGGAAAGAGATCCAGGTTCGAAACCCGGTAGCGCAACAACAATGTTTTTCGATAAAATTGATTTTATATGTATAGCTTTCTAATTCATACATTTAATTTTTTTAAATTGATTCTTTTATAGAAACAATATGACATATGTTTTTGGCTAATTGATGACACCCTGAAGAAAAAAATGATATTTTTCGAAACCTATAAATTTATTTAATTCATTAAGCGGTTAATAAAATAAAGTTAACAATTTAAAAAATGGATTTTAACCACAACGTTGATTTTGTAAATATTAAAAATAGGATTAAGATTGCCAGCGATGTTGAAAATGACTGTCTAAATCTAGTAGGAATATTAAGCACTGCAAAAAATGTTTCAGTGAATCATTTCAAGCACGTATTATTATTTAATGGGCATTTATAATCAATTTTTCATATAATTCATTCGATCGTAATTGTATGTTATACATACCTACGTTTATTCAAGGTTATGGAAGTTGCATTTAGAATATCCTGTAAAGGCGTAAAATAAAAAAGGAAGTATTTATTATGTATTAATTAACATTTTTATTCCAATTCCATTAATAGGTTTTACTTCCGTACATATATATATATATATGTGTGTATGTATTATAATATATTCAGAATTTCAGAATTTTCTAATCATTTGATAGAAAATGGTCATTGTTTTGATAAAAAAATGGGATTGTCAATTTTGCATATAAACGGTGTTGGTCACAAATTTAATAATGTGGAATCGTTGGAGATAAATAAAGCATGTAAAACTAATCAAAAAATTATAAACAACCAACTAAATTTAACTACGAGTCCCATTCTAAAATTTTTTCCTAAAAATTATTATTATTATTATATTGGGTAATAATTTGAGTTATGTACTAAATTTATTTTTAAATAATTGTTGTTTTTTTAAAATAGATTCTGTCAAAGAAACAATAATATATGTATATTTTTTTAAGTTAGTTATTACATCCTGAAGAAGAAAATGGTATTTTTCGAAACCGGTAGATGTATTTAAACTCAATTCAGTGATTAATAAAACAAAGATAATAAATAAAAAATATAATATATTCGTTTCCGTATAAAAATGATGACTCATTGCTTTTTTCTTACAAGCATGTCACATTTATTATTCAAGTCGGTGAATCAAATAACATTTAATAGTAAATGAACGAATTAATTATAAATTATAATTAGTTATGTTTCTTATAGCGTGACGAACATCGTGGCATTGCTATCGTAGTATTTATGTTTAACCCACAAACGCTGAGCTTATCGAGACCTTTCAACAACCAAATATCTCAGCAATATTGAAGACGAAGAGAACTAGATGGGCAGGATATGCCAGATGTGATGATGACCCCAGAACACCAACAAGAACTTGGGTAGGATAGGGGGACAATGTTTAAAAGATTCCACATATTCTTCTTTTTTTTCTCTCAGCAATGTACTTTTTGACGCCATTGTTTCCAGTGTTCAGGATCTACGCATGATCTGCTCAGATTCGCCTTCGTGACTGCAGGGTTCGTGACCCCATTGCGAATTAATTACATAGCGAATTTTTGATTTTAAATTAAAATAAATTCTTAAAAAATCGCTTGCAACACCCATTGTGAATTTTCTCACGATAAGGATGCAGCAAAAATTGCAAGGCTACCTGGGAAAAATCTGGAGAGTTGAATCAACAGACAATGCATTTATAATTGCAGTAAATAAAAAAAATAGGTACAAATTGTTTACTGTCAAATATGGCAATGCGTCCATTGAGAGGAAAATTCCCATGAAGCAAGGTCATCGTAACAATCAAGATAGTTTTATTTATTTTTAACACTCGTGTTAATTCATCATTGTTTATTGTTGAAAATAGTGATTTGTACATAGAATACGTGTCACATTAATATTCCAAACTAAGCTGCGCACGTAGTATAAAAAATAGTCATTAATTTGGTGGTCTCCCGTCTCCCTTTACGATACCACCGCTAGACCAAAAAAGTACCTGTGAAATAAGTCAAATAACCAGCAGTTCTATGCATAAAAGTCTAACCGTACCTGTTACCTTTTAACTCGAGAACGGCTGAACCATTTTTGATGTAATTTCTTTAGAATATTGTATATTTATCTGGGCAGTTTTTAATCTATGTATCACCATAGTACGACATCAGGAGGCAGAGTAGTCAAGACATTTGTTGCATTTTAAATTCGATACCGCGATCAAACTACTTCAAAATAATTCAGAGATTTTTAGCTTTTAATGATAGTTCTACAAGAAAATCCGTGGAACACACATCCTCGGTCGATATATGATTCACTATTTAATATAGGTACCTAGATACAAGATTTATGAACAGATGAGAATAACGAGGATTTCTGCTAGTTTAAAATATTCACAAATGAATAAATTTTATACAGTACAGGTATCTTGATTGTGTATAACTGATAATGATGATATATATGACAAATTGTTTACATTATTTTAAATGGTTTGCTCACGACCACTAACTATTTTAATCGTACACGCCATTTACCAGGGGCGTGCATCCATGCGATTAAAAAGCTTCGCGTAACTATAATTTCTGCGCCATAAACCTAAATCCACAAGAAAATAATTCAAAATTTTGCATAATTTGTTAATAGTGACACACACAAGTGTAATATTATCCGGGGCGTGCTATTCACGCGTAAATATATAAATTTTAATTGATCATGTTTGTTCAAGAGATTTTTTATGTGACGTGCTTATTTTATTATATGTGTACTAATTATAATCACTGCGGACTATATTAGTGGGTTGGCAAGTTATGATTCATCCGTGGGGTGAACATTTGTAAATTGTTTGATGACCAAATTAGTACACACAGAAAATGGTCGGGGTTTCGAGTCTCGTCACAGGAGACCACCGAGTTAGTCCTCTTATATAGCACAAGTATAGTTTAAGTTTACTTGATATTAGGAATATTAATACAATGCGTATTCCGTGTACGCGTCTATATATTAAAAATAAACAGTTATTACTATCGTGATATGTCGACCCGTCAGAATGACTGTCTATCTGTCGTCTGACACTGACACTGTTTTGAGATAATGAGCTCAAAACTGTTGATTGAATTTCAACATACATTCATGAATATTTTGTTTTGAGTATGTAAATATGATAAGATTTAAGGTCTTAACTTTTCAGTATTATCAATGACCACTGTGAGATGAGGAAAATAATCCATAAATTGAAATAAATAACCGATGGATACAGTTGGATCTTTCAGCTCTTGCTATTTCTTTTAATATCCGTTAAATAGAGTTTGTGCGTATGGAAGAAATAAAGAATAGTGCATTTGGAACCCTTTTCACGTAATTGTAAATATAGCGCATGTGTAGAGGGAAGGAATAAAATTTCATTATATATATATTTTTACATTACATTATTTAATTTGTTAGACGGTTTCTTAACATTATACTTTGTGTAGATAAATAATAGGTATGTATAATTTTTTAATTCAAATTTTTAGACAAGTAGGTAAGTAAGTAAAAAAGTTATTAACGTAACTACCGGGACATGAAAGGACATATTACAATTTTCGATCTTGCGATTTTTGTGGCTTTTTATAGATATTTATTTGTGGCTAAATATCTAAAAAGTGTACATAACGTAAATTTCAAGTAAGTTTGCTATTTATGGGTACTGAATAAAATATCTAGTCGCCATCACGATCACATCTTAATCACGTATTTTTCTGAGATGACTCAAGTAACAAATTTTTGGAGGTGGGTGGGGGGGTAGGCTAAGATGTTTACACATCAAAAAATAATCGTACGACGTGAGCGGGACCCTTCATCTCGATCTTCCATTCAAGGCCGCGGAGGTATTCAAAAAATATTTTGTATCTCATAATTAGTCAGTGAAAAACACCTTTTTGTTTTCTATAAGAGTCTGTTCAGGTTCAGGTGATTGATGAATACGTCTCCAAGGTACTTACCTAACTACCTACCTACCTACCTACCTGCCTGTCTGATGTTTCATGGTCATTTTTTTTTTCTATGTTTGAAAGGCTCGACGGAAGGAGCACATGTGCTAATTTTTATACAATTAAGAGTATTTTTAAATCTCTAGGCCAAACGAAATCAAAACAAAGTAATCATTTTCACTTCTACAATCTATTGATGTGAACACAATTTAACAGTTCGTAAAATGTAGTTTTTAAATTATGTAATCTGCACATCCATATTTTTTATTTATTTATTTACACCCTATCTTGAATTGTTTTGAGAGTTGTTTACTCTCGTTTCGATTCGCCATAATTATTTTATTACATTATTATCATAATACCATCATAGGTAGGCTCCGATATGATCGTACCAGAGCCATACCTGTATAATCCATAATAATGTTACGTCTCCCCGTCTATTTTCTATGACTTTCTAGACGTCTAGAATGCACTTTCATTACGGCTAAATAATGCTTGATTAAACGGCTAGGTCTGTGAGACGTCAGCGAGGCAAAAACGAACGTGTTTTTTAAGTAAGGTTAAGATAGTTAAATGTTTTCTCTTTTATACATACAGTACGTAAATATATATCCGCGAAATCGTATTACGGCTAGGATCGTATATTGAGCATCTGTCATCCTGTCAACTCATCTATGTCTCAGTCTTATCGCGTTGCACTCTATGGTCAGTTTCTAATCTGTGATAAAACTGTCAAATTATAACAAAATGAATGTTTTGTTCATAGTATTTTTCAATGTTTTTAAGTATATATATATATATATATTTCAAAGTTAATACGTAAAAACATCGTTTGTACAATTACAGGAACACCAATATAGAATGTTATATAATATCGGCTATCGCCGATAGCTTTTCTGTCAGTGCAAAAACCAGAAGAATTTCTTTTTGCAAAAGCTTTTTGCTGTTAGAGTACTTATATTATGATTCATTTTATATAATTTCTAAAATAAAAGTAATTATTTATTAAAGTAGTAAGATAATGTTGTGACATCAATTCATAATCGCGTGTAAATAAAATTTCAACTTTGTGTCTAACCCTTTCTTTTGGTGTAATTCGGTGGGGTCTGCAGTATGGCGAACGCCCCTTACAATGAACTTTTCATACCACGAACCTCGAGTTCACGAGCGCTCTTCGGCTATCTTCGGCTACCTTGTGGGCAAACTGTGTTCAAGAAGAAAAGCCTGATAATGGAACCCAGGTTGTGATCGTGGCAGCACCTAAGAATCTGAACTTGGAAGTGTAAGAAGAAGATGTTGAAGAGCTGATGAAGGAACAGGAAGTGCAGCTAACCACAGAAGAACTGAAGGAGATGCACATACGTATAGTTGGGGAAATGAAAAAAGGTTTTCTCGGAAGAGAAGAAAAAGAAAAACAAAGCCAAAGATGGTTTAACACCCTCAGCTAATGATCAAGGAGATTCTACAGGAATGGAACAAGCTTTTTTATTTTTGTATTTAAACTTAATTATGTATGTGTATATAACCATCTTGGGCTTTGTTTTTCTTTTCCTCCTTCTCATATATATCTCCTATACATATATATACATAAGTTTTACAGTGTGTAATAGATCTAGCCCACAATATTTTATTTTATTTTTCCTCCTTCTCATATATATCTTCTATATATATATATATATATATATATATATATATATATAGCATAGCATAGCAATATATACGGCAAAGATTGCCTTTTACATACCTAGTTATTATTGAGGTTTTATTAACAATTTTTTTTCTTTTATCAATGAAATATATCAAGGAAAAAAAAATTTGATAAGAAGATGTTAATGAAATAAAAGTATGCATTATTCTATACCTAATTGGTATATTCATATAATATACAGTCATTTCAATTTAGAGTGGTGGGACACGCATATAAACCATGTTATAGTAAAGTTAAAAGAAATTAGATGAATTACTATTAAAGATATAAATTAAGAAAAATCAGTCTTTCGAAAAAATACACAAGTTTTACAGTGTGTAATAGATCTAGTCCACAATATTTTACGGGTGGAAATCTGAATATAATATAATATAAAAAGGAAACAAAAAATTTGATGAGTATATGTTCGTTTACTTTATATTTGAAAGTAGTCACTAGGTCTCATAATTTTTTTAAATATTTAATAAGTTTTTATTGATTTCGTTAATTATTCTTGGCACGACACATTCTGTTGCAACCGTACAAAAAAATTGTTTTTTGTCGAGGGTTCGATTTCTCTTAGGACACTATGGGATATCGAGTTTCGTGCAGCGAACTTTTCATACCACGAACCGGATCGTGAAACGATTAAGGTACGAGGTCTCACTGTATATGTCTTAAGTGTAGTAGACAATCATATTTTATTAATAATTCCTGGATATTCCATTACTTGTAAACAAATGTAAAATATGTCACAGCTGTACACATAAAGGGGCAGAAATGTTTTGAAACCCACACAGATGTTTCTAATCATACTCTAACTTACGGTAGATAAAGTAAATTAATTTCGGTTTTACTATATGAATTTATACGACACTTTTGTGCTTACGTGATAGCAAAAAATGAAGACATGTAGTCTACCGGGGACAAAGCGAAAGACTGGGAAAATACGTGGTAGAATGAATGCCTTGTAATGCAAGACAAAACGCAGATCGTCCACCAACTCGCTAAGCCGATAAGTAAGATCGCAAGAAGCAGCTGGATGCGGAGTACAGAGAATATAGAGGAACGACGATCGTTAAAAGACGCTTTTATTCAACAGTTTATAACAGTCATAAAATGATTCAACAGTCATAGAATCGTCGATTTATTCAACATAATCATCGATTTATTCAACAGTCATAAAATGATACTTAATCACATTTTAAATACTTCTTCTTCCACGGCACTACATCCCAGGAAGAGATTTGGATTCCTCCACAAGTGCTCTCCAACGACTCTCATCCCTGGCAGTTCTTGTCCAATTCCCAGACCTTCCCATCCTGCTCCAGTTCTGTTCCACACGGTCAGCCCACCTCTTCCTTGGCCTGCCTCTAGGTCGCTCCCACTAGCCGTGATCTTTGGTGTCTTGTCATCTGGCATTCTTTCAACATGGCCAGCCTTTAGTATCTACAAACTCTCACAATTGTTTCTTTCTCAATCAAATTTTCGAACTCACGATTCACTTTTCTTTTGTAAGTTCCATTTTGTGCGGTAGGTTAATGATTTTTTAAAAATATTTTGCGTTCAAAAATCGCTAATTTGTTTTCTTCGATTTGGGTTAGGCACCATGTTTCAAAATCATAGGGACCACGGGTCTTATTATAGTTTTATATATTAGCAGTTTACTTCGTTGACTCAGTATTTTCAACCCCACCGCGATTTGGCAATTCTTAACTCAGATACGTATTTTTTTTTCATTTATTACTTAAATTAATCATTCAAATAATAATTGACATACATAAGTGAATATTTATATCAATTATTGTATAAAAATGCTAAAAATGAGAAAATCATTGATCATCAAGAACGACAGCATAAGACACGTCTAACTCGGCCAGCGCACGCTCTGTCACTATCGCTAAGTGACGATCGGCATCCGGCACACCGGCAAGTACACATACACGTATCGACAAATTCGCGTCAGGTTCTTCGAGAAAATAATTTTTATTGTAATTATTTTATCCAATACAAAAGTACATTACAGAGGAATACCTAAAATATGAACTCGGTATTTAGTATATTTACAGAAATATTCACATCATTAGAGGCAATGTTAACTCAGTTTATATCATCTGATAGGAAAGGTTAAAACGAATTGAAAAGTAATCCAAAACTATTGAAGTAATCTTTGTTGTGTTGGTAACTTGTACCTTCGCTCGCTTACTATAATTATTTACCTTTCATAAAAATATGTAACGATTAACGTTAATGCCCGTGATATATGTCACGGCCTTGTTTATTTATTGGTTGCAATTATAACTCTACCATAAGAGCGTAAAGTCTAATGGCAGTGTGGTACCGATCGTATCGAGAACTAGGAGAATAAAGCTGACACGAGATGATACATGGTCAAAGTTCATTAAAAAAATCAATCTTAAAAAAAAACGCGCAGAAAGGTGTTACGCAAGATTTTATTATAGAACAAGGAGACCCACTATTTTATATGGGGCCTTTCATTTTATCACATCGAATTTCAAGAAATTCTACAAGTATTACATACTCTTTCAAGACGAGACTAATAGTTAAAATATTTCTAATTATTTTTTTATTAGGAGACCACATTCTTATTGTGAAGGTGTAATTATTCGGAACATAGGTCTGTGATATTTTAAATACTAATTAAAGGTATTACTTATAAAATCAATTTTTTAGAAAAATATTTCTGTTGCGCTACCGGGATTCGAACCTGGATCTCTTTCCAAACCGGGGAAGGTGCATTGTCTAACTATGCTACAGTGACAGTACTTTTGACGACGAATTTTCGAACCTACATGTTACACTTTTCAAATTAATACGTCTATTGTTCCATTATTTGAAAGAGCCACCTATTTTGTTTTTACGTAATCTCAAATACCTCTGAGTAATCGGATAGCAGACGCCAGAAATAATAATTAATTTTAACTAGATGGCTTTCAAATAATGGAACGATAGATGTATTAATTTGAAAAAGTGCAACATATAGGTTCAAAAATTTGTCGTCAAAAGTACTGTCGCTGTAGCGTAGTTGGATAATGCACCTTACCCGGTTTGGAAAGAGATCCAGATTAGTATCCCGGTAGCAACAATAATATTTTTCGATAAAATTGATTTTAGATGTATATCTTTCTAATTAATACATTTAATTAATATTTACATACATAATACATGAGTTACTTGAATATTTTACAAAACTATAATTAAATATTTTTTGAATCGCTTACTTCTCCAAAAAAGAGATTGGTTCTTGTACTTGGGGAGTGACTTACACTGTAATAATTTATATAGAGTTAGAAGTTATACATTTGTAATCTATAATATTATTTATTATCTAATTGTGTACTTCTGAAGCGTTCATTTAATTTCTTTTTAGTTCTTTTATATCCTTTATCTCTTTAATTTGTGTAGGGAGGCTACTGAAGTTTTTTTATCCCTAAGTATATGAAATTTAGCTGATAGTGTTTGGTGTTACATTTAAGGATTTTAAAATTATTTTTAAATCTTAATGATGCACTTGTTTCAGATTATAGAGTATTATTTTCTTTGAGTAATTGATTAATTATGATTTTTTGTAAATGTTTTCTATTTCGGGAACTGGGAATTTTGCAAAACGTGTTTTAATATTACTATAGTAATTGTTCTCTGTATTGTTTTTGCCGAGTTTATTACGTTATTGTATGCTCCTCCCCACCTAATTATTAATGAAGTAAATGAACAATAGCAAAATATACCTTTTTAAAGTTATTTATATTTAAAATGTTTCTTAATCTCGTGAATATATAAATACATTTTCTTATTCCCTTCACCAATTAAATGTCTTAATTAGAAAGATATACATATTAAATCAATTTTATCGAAAAATATTGTTGTTGCTGCCGGGATACGAACCTGGATCTCTCCCTGCCCGTGAATATGTATTAACCGATTATGCTATACCAACACAGCGACAACTTTTCGAACTTATATATTACAGTTTTCAAATTAATACATCTATTGTTCCATTATTTGAAACCCATGCTCTTTATTTTTACGAAATCTCAAATACCTTTGAGTAATCCGATAGGAGATGCCAGAATTAATGATTAATGTATATCTTTCTAATTAATACATTCAATTTTTTTTTTTTTAAATATCACAGACCTATGTTCTGAATAATTACAACTACATAATAAGAATTCTCCTTAATACTTCTAATATCGCCTAAAAACTGAACAATACCATATATGTTACGTAAATCTTGCCAGAGAGAAAGGTTTTGATAGAAAAAGAGAACATTAAATTGTCTGATTTTTTCGCACAAGCTGTCAGAAAAAGACTTATTTTAGATATGCTAGATAGGTACTTTCTTTTGCTACGCAATAATTTGACGATTTCATTTATCTACACAAAAAAATGTATATTTCCGCACATAATTTTTTTTGTACGAAATAAACATGAAATTTTTAAACAAATAGCAACAAAGTTTGAAACAAACAACACACAATAGAAAAAATAGAATGAATGTTTTTTAAAACATGTTAAGTGGACTGGTAAGAACATTGATCTTTTTTACATCAAAATCAGTATCGTGCATTCTAAAAAATTATTAAAATTCTAATAATAAAAAATATAGTAAGTGCATAAATTATAGCTATAGAAAGATTGAACCTTTACAAAAGGCAGGCAGTACAGTGTGTCCTTGCCTGCGGACAGTAGTGCATCGCTGATCGCTCGTTACCAAGACACAGATTCAGTTACTAATATTTCTAAGAGACGTATCCACGTACATTTAAAATACACACTGTAGAAATTATTTCAAAATCAATAGAACTACTAAACACACTTATCTTATTATACTAATCTATTTTATTTTCTGAATTTTGTATTTTCTTTATTATGTTCACTTTTCTTTACGTTACTGTAATTATTTGATTATAACTATATATTATTAACTATGTATTATTAACTATGTATCGTATATTTTATATATCATGATACAATTAAAGTTAACATTTTAAGGGACCCTGAAGGATACATTTTAATTGTTCTTAACTTTGCTGACAATTTTTTATTTTACTTGTGTACTGATAAAGTAATATAAAAATAATAATTTTAAGATAATATTATTTAATTTCTGGAATTCTGCTTAAAGACAACAAAGATGAAAATTAGTTGGACAAAAGGGAAAAAATGGCGACATACCGTGGATGACAGCGAACTGGTGTATGCAGAGAATGTTTGGGCAATACCCTCCAGTACAGGACATTCGTAACTACAGTGATGGACGGAAAGATTAAAGGAAGAAGAAAAAAGAGAACGGTTGAAGAAAATATTCGTAAGCCAATTATTGGAGTAGAGAAGAAGCTAATAATAGCAAGCAGAACAGGAGATATATATATATAAATATATTTTGTTAATACATGCGCCGAAGAATTTTCCAGAAGAAGAATTGTTAGTAAATAAAGATCCGATGGCGAATGGGTGACAGTCATTTGGGCGATACAACAATAATACAATACAATTTTTTTTAAATTTGAGGTTAGTACACATTTTTTTAGATATTTATTTGTTTATTATTATTATTATACACGCCATATTCAGGTATTAACATAAAATTTCGTCAGAAGTGCAATACGCAAAGAAAAAAATTACATAATGTCAGCATGTTTTTACATAATCAAAATTAAAAATATATATAAAATGTGAAGTAATGCAATGTATCCGTCACCATTGGGTTGAGACACAAAAAAATGTAATGATGCAATCTTATAAAGAGTTAAATTAACAGTAAAATGTCGACTACCATATATTCCACATATTCATTCTCCAAAGAATGCATTCTGGGGACTGCGGAGTTAGGTAATGCATGAGTTCTGACATTACCACTCTAATAAATATGTTTTATAATGCCATGGATGACATAAAAAAAGAAAAATCATTTCGAACGTTTCCCAATTGACCGTCGCCTAATTGACTGTCGCCCAATCGATCGACACCTAATTATCATGTACCGGATGGAGAGAGTCACAGCGACGAGCGAATGTCTTTAAAGAAAAAGAGGAAGCACTCACATACGAGTACGTATGTGCAACAGCCAGTTAAAACCCACATGAATAAATGTAATTTATGAATACCACTTGTAGAAAAAAAATGAACCATGAGTTCGAAAACTCAGTTGAACAAGTAACAATCGTAATATTTTGTAGGTCCCAAAGATTGCGATGGGCTGCTCATGTTAAATGAATGTCAGATGACAGGACGTATGGATGCCCCAGTGTAAGCGACCTGGAGGAAAACCAAGGAAGAAGTGGGCTGACTATGTGGAAGAAGACTGGAGCAGGATTGGAGAGTCCGAGTACTGAAGAAAAATGACCAGGAATAGGAGCCAGTGGAGAGCACTTGTGGAGGATGCCAAATCCCATCCTGGAATGTAGCGCCGTGGAAGAAGAAAATTAATAAGCGGGATTATTCATACTCAAACCATTGCTAAAATTGTAAAACCAAGCACACTTTTGAAGATTGAGATTTCTGAGAATAATTATTAAATCCCCCACCGGAATTTCATCTAAATCCAAACTAGTACAAAATTCAGTCCATATACATAATTAAACCCTTTGGACTTCATTAATAACAATTCCACGGATGTTTCTCCAATGTCGGATTACCTAACCGCTTGCTTGCAAGTGTAATAAGAATAAATGAAGTCAGTTGAAGAGAGCAAATATTATTTATAGGTGAATTATTTTTGCAACATTATTCGTGCATATAAAATTCTCTGTTGGTCTTATTAATAAAAATAATTAACGAGACCATATTTTTTACAATATCGAAAATTATTTAATAGTTGTATTTATTTTTAATCATCATTTATTAATGTGGTTCATTTTTCATGCGGGTGGTCCTAATGTACCAACGTTTCTAAGATTTCTCCGATTTCCATAAAATAATGAAGCCCAAATATTGAACATTTACACTCGTTTTATTTGTGTCGTCATGCACCCAAGACGAATTGAAAAAAAAAGAAGTGTTACATATCTCAGACACATGTATCATATCACCCCTGCATAGAATATTTTTATTAGAATATTTATTTATCTATACATATATCTCCCTGTTATCTGGGTAAATACCACTGCTCTACATAAGAATACACACAAGACGTGAAAATAGTAACTTGTTGTAACAAAAGTCGCCAGAGATAACTGTTAAATTCTAGAATTAAAATTCGACAAATAATGAAATATGTTGAAAAATATAAATCAATGCAGTTAATTCTAACACATAAAAAATAGCATTTTATACTTTTACGACAGTTTGTCAGTATGTCTAATGAGAGAATTATTGACAAAGAAATGACTCATTTCAAAAATTATACTGATCATCATTCACGCAGGTCCCTCGTGACTGAGGATCGCAATATTCATAAACTCTCTTTCCTGACTGTGCTCCTCCACTTTTCTCGGCATCCTGTAGATCTTAGGGCTGTCACCAGAGAATTGCCTGATGTTTTTTCCACTCGGCCGGTCCGACGGTTGGCGATCTTCCTCTTCCTCTTTGACGTGGCCCACTATAATAAGTTTCTCCAAGCTATCTTCTCTTTTCGTAAGATCCCCAAAAAATTGAAACATTAATCTGCCTTTTATCCTTTAAGGTCCATTATTCTACATCACCTAACAATATAGAATACACCTGAGACTGTACAAACCTGACCTTCGTTGTCTTGGAAATATTGATCATATTGAAGTATATAAAATTATATTGATATTAATTCCAATACCGGTAAAGCCGAAAATAAAATATATAAAGGAAATATACAAAAATATTATGATATTTTACTGGAACACTTACGGAAAAAAAAACCAACTACGGACGGTAAAATGTCCCAGATTCAATCCTTGCGGTACCGTTTAATTTTCGAAATTATAAGTAGCTCGTTGTCCAGACCATAGCCGTGAAACTCGCTCGAGGATCCGCGTACTTGCATGCACACATGGGGTCGTACCTGTCATTTCGCCCACACACTCGACGGAAACGTGTTTGGCATACCTACAAACCGCAGCTGCAGTTCTGTCGGAACTGAGCCGCTGAAGAGCCGCTGTGACCGCAGGCTGCGCTAGTCCAATACGCGTATCCTTTACTGAATGTACTTTACACTTACAAATACCTGTTTACGTTTACTGTAGACAATATTTTTTAACTGAAAATACGAACATTTCAAAAATTGACTGTCTGATTACTAAATAAATTATTACTAGTGTTTAAAACCCATCCTAGGACGGGTGCAACGGCCTCGGCGAGAGTGGACTGCTGGCATTAAGATTTTATCTAGGTACAGCATCACACACACATTTCTGACCTGTTGTTATATATTAATTACGATTATATAACAGTTCAGATTTACTAGATATGTTATTTGTTATCTTTGGCAATCCAAAATAAATAAACTTGTTATCTGAAGCGTGTAAAAATTTACGCAGCTATTTGTTTACATTTTTAGCCTGATTACAATTATAATAACATCAACATGAAAAAATGATAACTCGTATCTGTAGAATGTTTTTAAAAAAATGTAAACATCTGAATTTTGGTTTTATTTTAATCAACGAATTATATATGTCACGGCGTTCGTATTATTAATTAATTATAATTAAGTATAATTAAGTATAATTAATAATTTCTTATCGTAATAATATTTTAAATAGTAAATAATCAAGTGAAAAAGATTATCTTGTTGTTGTAAACACAGTAAATATTATATAAAATTCATCCCATTTCAAAACAAATAAAGCTTGTTTATTCTATATAAAGAGGAGAGAATATTGCTCAAGATCATAACTTAACTTTACATATTTGTTAGACCAGCTAACATTGTAAAATTCGATAACAGCTGAATCAATATTCAATCAATCATATATAAATATCATCACGGCACACGTGCAGAAAAATCATGCGTGCGGTCTAGGTCTAGCTAGAGATAGGTAGATACATCCATCATAAAAATATAAGCTACTTTATAAGGCGTTAAAGCTAAAATGTTTTCACTTTCCTAATTCTACGTACCATTTCTAAATTAGCAAAGCGCCCGTGGAAGGCAAATCATTAACGCAAATGTTATACAGATTGCAAATACAAATGATAGTAGGCATGGACCATTTATACGTAATAAATATAGGTATATATTACATCCATACAAGGCGAGTTCGAGTTAAAAATCACGGAATTGTGAAAACAAAAATACAAGATTTTACAAGTGTATCTTCTTAATTTTTTTTTGCTCACCACTGTTAAATGTCAAATAACCATACGTATAGGCGCGCCCATTGAAATTAGCTGTATGCAATTTTGTATTTTAGTAAATTAAATATTTACCTGTATAATATTACGACGCATTAAAATCGATAATTGTGATAGGAATATTGCGAGATATATATTTATTTTATTTTGATTTATTTCGCCGAAATTCTATTCAAGCGTCCAGTTTATTTCAAAGTCCACTCCGCTGTATACAAGATACATTCAAAATTAATTTCTTAAAGACAATTTTTTAACAGTTCAGATATCTGCGCGCACAATGTTTTTATATTATTGAAGAATTTGATTTTGTTTATTAAAATACCTTCAAAGACATTTAAATTTATAGACACGTAAGTTTCACGAATTAACTCCTGTCACAATAAACTGCCGGACACATTATGAATATCAATTGTTTGAATAAGAGAAATTTCGGTATCCTATTACAATTCATCAACAGTACCGCCGTTGAATCAGTCTCGTAATTTAAGTTTCGCGTCACAATCTAAAAATTAAAAAAGACTTGTAATATTTTATATCTATAACGCGTTTACAAAATGTCTGGACCCGCAATGTCCGCCATGACTAAGTTGTTGAACAATCGCGGATCGCCTCAGAGCACCTTAACAATATGTGATTTGGTTGCAATTGCGTCATTATCAGATTGTTTTGTCTAGAAAAACAGAGTAAAGAGGCCATTGTGATTCGCCAACAGTGTTAATTATCCGTCTAGTTAAATATGACTTTTGAAAAATACAAAGATATTTGTTCATACCTCAGATTGCGTGAATGATGCCGCGGTCTTAATGGAGGCAGGGTGGAATTGTTTCAAACTAAGAACTGTAGAATTACTACATAATATATGTATTAAGATTAGTTAATCTAATGCCAAGTCAAAATTGTAATCCCGAGGATTTCGGGCTGAAGTTTTGATCGAGGAAAAGGAAAATTGTATTTAAATAAATAATAAAAGAATGGAATACACATATTGTGGAAAATGTAATAATAGATTGAAATATTCGTTCATTTTACATACTTATACTTGGTTGAAATATTGCTAATTTTATATTATATACATATTTTTTATTTATGTGACATTTTTACAGTTTTTTATAACATGAATTAAGTATTTTACATTTTTTAAATTACATAGTTTTTTTCGCTTACCTCTCCAAAAAAGAGATCAGCTCCTGTGCTTGGAGAGGGAGTTACACTACAATAATTTTATATAATACCTTACATATTCTATTCATTGTCCATTTGTGTGTTTCTGAAGTGTTCTGTAATATTGTTTATTTTACAATTATGTGTTTTTAAAATGTTCATTTAGTTTCTTTCTAAACTCTTTTGTATCTTTTATTTCTTTAATTTGTGTAGGGAGGCTATTGAAATTTTTTATCCCTAAATATTTAGAACTTTGCTGATAGTGTTCGGTGTTACATTTAGGGAATTTAAAGTTATTTTTAAACCTTAATGATGTGTTCGTTTCAAATTTTACAGTGTTATTTTCTTTAATTCATCGATTAATTGAAGTTTTTTGTAAATATTTTCTATTTTGAGAACTGGGAATTTTGCAAAAAGTGTTTGTGTTCAAAAAGTTGATCTATTGTTTTATATATTTAGTTTAATTTTAGACGTACTCGTTGGTCACTCAGTTTAGACACTTGTTTAGTAATCTAGCGGTTGGGGGTTCGAGTCTCATACCAGGAGACCAGCACGTTAGTCCTTTTTTTCGTAGCATAAGCTTAGTCTGAATATTGATATGATATGTACGATTTTTTTAAATTAAAAAAATATCTACATTCTATTCAATCAAAAAGTTATAAAGTCTTGGAAATTCATTGAAATGAAATATTTATATAATATTGAAAGGTTATTATTACTTCGATATCGATGAAGAATATATTTTGTTTAGTTTTATTCTATGGGAATGTATTAAGGGAGCATATTAGCCCTAAAGTAGATATTTATATATTTTTAATTTGATAGGAATATGTGCTGTCAACCTATTGAGATTACTCGTAACTAAACAGCGGGATAAATTTCAACTATATTAAAAAAGGAGACATTACGTAAAGTAGGAACAGATTTTATATGTGTCTACTTAAAATATTGTGGAGATTTGTCGGCTATAATTAACAACACCGCCGATAGCCCCTGAATGCACCTTGTATGTACCTGGGTGCAAAACGGGGCTCTTATCAGCTTCCAAAATACGACTGGCACGGATTCCTACAGACAACAATAATATGCGCCGGCAGCCATCCGGAGACCGGCCCGTGCGCATCACTTCTCTCACGGCAATCTCCTAAACGAGATCACTAGATCGCTTAGCTTTGTAGTCTTCTTACTGCATATACTTCTGTCTCTGTGATAACTGTAAGTAATCTTTATCGCTCCAACTGCTCTGGCCACACACACACACACACACGCACGCTCCGCGTAATTTAGTCAAATGAACAAGTGAGCGCCAGGTGTATTTAATTTGAGACACAGGTTGCACACGTGTCCTGTTGATATCTCGACCACATATTTACATAATACACTCGTGAACATTGTAACTAAAACAGAAAACATCTATTAAAAACTGAGAAATGTTGTCCGCATGCGGCATAATAGTTTCAAATATATAACGGTGAGAATCGCGTTTAATCCCGACTTTGTAAGGTTGAAAAAACACGTCAAGTTTTAAACGTGATTGCACGCTTATGGCGCGATATTAGCTTAGCTTAGCTCTATTCGATATTTAAATGGTTATTATTAGAGATTATTAAGATACATCATTTGCAAGAATTTAGACGAGGGAGAACCGGCATCGTAGTGAGAAAAGGATGCATTGAAAATATTGAAGTAACTACATCACTTTTTCTTTGTGTGCGACATGCCTAATGTCAGTAACTAGAAAGTAGTACAAGTTAGTAATTAAGCGATAATGCTCTTGAAAAAAAACTTCTTAGCGAGTGGGTGGCAACTTGCGGCACGCGTGCCATAAGTAGAACGCAAACTTTGATTGGCACTCGACGCAAAAAATAAAGGCAAATTCCAAATAAATAATTATTCTGTTTTTTTTTTAATGTGATTTAGGAAACAATCGATTTAATTGTTACCTTTCAAAAACTTGCGTTTCAAAATGTTGCGTTCCGAGATAATATTAATTGAATAGGTATCATTTTATTTTTTTTGTGTAAATTTTTAATTATTTATTGTATTTTGTATATTTTATTTTATTTGGGAAACAAATAATCATTCTATGTAAAAAAAATTATAATAAAAATTGGACCAATTATATGTTTTCTTTGAATTAACAATATTCTACTGTAGATACTTATTAAATTGATGCATTAGCTTATTAAGACTTTAGTAATAAGAAATTAATTTTGCGCTGTACAAAAAACGATGAAAATAGTGATAATTGGCTCCTCTATTGCAGGAATACAAAAACGTCAGTAAAAAATAAGAGAAATATATATATATATATATATATATATATATATATATATATATATATATATATAAAAAGAAGTGAGATAAAAGTTAAAAAGATACAATTTTCCAGGGAAAACGGGAGGATGAAGGGGAAGGAAAATGGGATAGGGAATTAAATCTGTGTAATAAAAATAAAATAAAGACCATTGAGGTTTACATATTGTATATTGATTTAATTGAGATAGCTAAAGTATTGAAAATGTCTATTTCATTTGAGTATGAGTTAAAATAAAGGGAACTTCTCGTTTCATTATTAACCAATATTGTAAAATACGTAGGTACATGTTACAGACCATGTTATAACATCTACTCCTTAAAAGTATTATATCTTACAGTAAATTTAGCTCCTTTTTTTTATAAACTGAATAGTTTTGTATCTGTATCTTTATTTCACGAACACCGTATGACTGACTTTCACTAGATTACAGATCTATTAGATTCTCGGTATTGGTGTTAAATTAATACAAAGACATATTATAATTTAATATATATTTGATGAAAAGATAACAAAGTGCAATAAAGGTTTGGCTCCCATGTCCAGCGGACATAATCGCGTGTAAAGAAAGAGGATCACAGACTTGGAGGAGTTTCATTGGCTAATGACGTCACACTTTTCTCGATCAACAATTATCACAGTTTACTTTGTTTTTATTTTTTGACAAAACAAAAATCACGAGTAAATAAACGCGTTTACACATCTCAGATATGCGTATCACAGAATCCCTGCAAAATATTTTTTTTTGGTAAAAAAATTATGGTCGTAAATTCAGTTAAATAACTTAAACTAAAATAACGGTGAAAATAAATTACAATAATCTTAAAATGGAACTAAACACCTGTATCCTGCTTTATTACCGATGAGTATAATATGCTAGCCGAGAAATTCAGATATATGTTATAGAATTCGTATTATTACCTCTTTATTAATACTGGCTTATAAAGTTCACCTGGGGCTGCTATTTTTTTTTTAATTTTTAATATTAGTGTGTACTTAAATTTGTTAAATTTGATGTTAGAAATGTATATATAATAAAGTATTGCTACAACCAATGCATTAAATTCCAACACGAATATGTAAAACAACGAATAAAAAATACTTCCATGTACCGCTATATACATATACAGGATGTAACAGACCTAGTCCACAATACTTTATGGATGGATACGTGATGAGTCAAAAATGTACAAGCATTTAAAAAAAATTATGCCATTATTTCGATTAATTGAAATATTTTATTGATCCCAAATTAATTATTTAATACAAACAATTAAGATCATCGAATTTCAAGCGGCTAGACTATTTTTTGTTAGATGATTTAGGGCCTGAAGCAAAGAAATAGATTAATAATGGAACAATTGCCGTAATACTGCCATGCAGTTTGGCAAAAACTAAAAATTAAAATGAATGTTTATGTAATAAAGAGAAAATATATTTTTTTTAAATAATAAAAAAGTACGTACGAGTACACGATTTTGTAAAATATCTTTTTCCGTAACAGACTTTACACATATTCTTTGAATATTTTCGATTCGTAATTTAGTCAAGTATCCACTCATAAAATATTGTGAACAAGTCTATTACACCCTGTATGTATGTGTATGGAGTATAATTAACGGGTAAAAATAAAAAAATAAAAAATAAGTGAATATAAAAATGAGTGAAAAATTTTCCTGGGAGAGCCTCTGAATAAATATCTGTATGAAATAAAAACGCATTATTGTAAGAATATCAAATGACTGGTACGTGCAATATCATTTACTATTAATTCGAATACATAAATAATCATTTGTTATTAAATTAAATTATAGTTCCACCTGGCAGTAAGAAAATATAGTTAACATTTTTTTATGCACCGCCTTGACTTTGTGGTCATTTTGATTTATTTGACGTCGACCGATTTCAACACCACCCTATATCTTCGTCAGACGGTATGTATACTCACGTCCGTCCCAACGAAGATACAATGGTGTTGAAATCAGTCGACGTTAAAAAAATAATACAATATATTTTTTTATCAAATAAAGTACATACTTTTATGTGTACATCGGGCAGATTCCGTTTAACATTTTGCATTGTTTGTCTCAATTTTTCATTGCAAAAAAATACATTATTTGTAATTATATTTTTAATTAAGGTTAAATAATTTATTAATAAGTATCAACCATAATAATTATTTATTAAAACTAATAAGGATTGAGGGTAGCATACCATAAATTTTTCTAATTTCTTATTGTTGCGTATAAGCATAAATGCCGGAAGAATTCAGGATACGGAAGGAATAGGTAGTAACCATAATCAAGATTCTGCATACATCTCCAAAATGTGGACTGTATTTTTATTCACTATTTCGTCAGAGGTTACTTTGGACGATGACGAGTTCCGACACTATATAGACGCGAAGTCTCAAATTAGTATAATATTGTCATCGTTTAGGCAAACGTATACCGCATTGGCTTAAGGTCGCCAATCAACTGATCGGCGGCGTGCCTGGAGGGGAAGGGAATGGGGAGGAAAGCATAGCGCATTATTTTCGTTCAAAAATAAATATATTTATACACACATAAATATATGTCCCAAACACATATAATTGCTTATAACTTAATAAATGTTGAAAATAAAAAATTACTTTAAAAGGTACTTGAAATTTTCATTTTTTTTCCTAATGAATATTATAAACTTGATGTTAATTCGTACTTTTATTATATTTAAATAAAATATCTGTTTTAATTATTCAAGCGCAGTTCGCTCAGAAACGAATGGACAAAAAATGCAATCGCGTGGAGCTTAGAAGCTCATCAGAGTGTAACATTATTATAACATAGATAAGTATTGCAATTGTGCACTGAAAATGTAGGTCATCTTATTTTCAAGCATGACCATTCATGAAAAAAGAAACGTTCTTCTTATTTATATATATATTTATTTTTTTAAATGCAGATTATAGGATGCATCGCTTCCGCTGCATTCATGGGCAATGAAAATAACAATGCATTGGAAGAAATTGTGGGACATCTGTCACCTACACTCGAGTACTGACCACATCCAACGGTAAACGGCTGATCAGTGGTGCAGGAGAAAGGTTGGCTGATGGCCCCCGGGCTAACTTCGATGGCTTCCAGGCGCTTCCGTATTGTTACTTGTGTTGCAATTACTTGAAAAAATTTAACTACTTGCAAAAATTAATCGAAAACTACGAAATTTTTATTTTAATGGTTGATTTTTTAACATTATTACTAATATTTTTAAATAACAAATTTTGTGTAAATATTATATGAAAATATGAATTAAATATATTAACTAGAAAGATATACTTATAAAATCAATTTTATCGAAAAATATTGTTGTTGCGCCACCAATAGTGAAGATGCATTATCCAACTATGCTACAGCGACGATATTTTTAGCGACAAATTTTCGAACCTATATGTTAACTTTTTGATATTAATACATTTAATCGTTCCATTATTTGAAAGAGCCATCTACCTTATTTTTACGGAATCTCAAATATCTTTGAGTAATCTGATAGTAGACGCCAGAATTATCAATTCATTTTCATTCAATTTTGGACACATTGATACGAATTGATTGGTTCGAATCCCGGTGGCGTAACAGCAATATTTTTCGATAAAATTGATTTTATATGTATAGCTTTCTAATTAATATATTTAATTCATATTTAAAATATTCCAGACCTATGTTCTGAATAATTACAACTTCACAATAAAAATTAGTTCTCCTAATACACTTTGATAAATTTGATTCATTTTAATATCTTCGTCAGGACGAACGCACACTGCAATAGAGAGTGACATGTTTGTTTGATAATGATTACCTGGCAACAGTAGAAGTTTTATAATAGATAACTACTATTGAAGATATGTTATCGAAAGAATGTTAATTTTAAAATCTTCACTCATGACCAGGAAATCAGTTAAAAAATAATTTTATCTTAATTTGGTCAATTACGGTTTCGATTTTGAACCTCGTAACTAGCAGTTAGTTAGAGAAGTACTAGGAAGATGGCAGCACATGAAACCGGTCAAGGTCTAATTAATCACTTAGTTATTTTTCATGTTTAATACTCGTGTCTAACCACAACGTTAACGCTATAAAGATCAAAAAAAATATTTACATTGTATTCAAATTTAACCCCTTCCATACAAATAAAGCAAATTCCTACATAGGGTATAAATACAAATAGTTGAGATATGTAAAACGTAGGATAGGATAAATATAATAATAAACTCGCAGAATATACATTATCTAATTAAAAATACCATAAAAGTGACATCAAAACTTTTAAAAATAATGTTTTAAATTGGTTGTCCAATTAGGTAGAACAGATACTGAAATAATTCTTATAACCGCTATCTTAATGTATCCTTAACTGCATTATAACTTTTAACCTTATATATTTTCATATTAACTGCATTAATATTAATTATTTTATTTATACATATTGTATTGCACATTAGTATTTTAATTCTCTGATTTTATATATTTTCACTTTTACTTTGCCTTGTATGTACTTTCATTTTGTATTCAATTGTGCTTTGCCTTGTATTCAATAAGTTATATTGGATTATTTGATTTGTAAAATATGATCTGTTCACCAATTTGCTCTAAAACAGGCTTCCCTAGTTGGGCAAAGCATTTTAAATGTCTGTTTTAAAAAAATATACGTAACAAACTGTTTTTTTTTTGCTATACCTACAATATATATTATATTATGTGTCTATGAAATAAATAATTAAAATTATAAATTCAACTGATTCCCAAAACCTATTTTGACAGATTTAAAAAATAATCTTAGTCGATAATATAAACGGCTTTTAACTAAATACCTCTCAAGTCCTATAATTCTTCGACCGCGTTAGAAAAAAATTAAATAAAATACAAATTAAATTAATCATCTTCAAAGATACACAGAAATAATCTATCGAAAAATTATTTAGTTGCTACCGGGATACGAACCCGGACCTCTTCTTATCCTAATGTCAGAAATTATTATGACGAAATTTCTAAACTTTAAAGTGTCATAATGAATTAAATTAAACGATATAAAAGTTTGTAAAGATTGTTGTGGCGGGAAAAGTGCCAGGAAATGGTTTTCTAAGCGTAACTGGTAATGGGCATTTAGTATATAATGTGTCCGCTAATGCACAACAATTATTATACAGAAATGGTAATTTCGGTCTTTATATATGAATTATTTTGAGCGTAGGTCATACCTACGCTGGATTTGGTCCAGCGTAGGTATGATTTCTACATTTATTTTTATGTAAGTGAAAAAATATACTGAGTGGAATAAAGAACATAAAAATATAAATATCTTAAAAGAAGTCACTGTGAAGCCGTGCTCAGCCTCAAACAGGCGTGAAGCAACCAGTTATTGACTCTACAGTGTTGATTATGTTAATACAAATTAAATGTATTAATTAGAAAGACATACATATAACATCAATTTATCGAAAAAATATGGTTGTTGCTACCGGGATTCGAACCTGGATCTCTTCCTACCCGGGGAAATTCATTAACCGATTATGTTACGCCAACAATGAGTTAACAAGAAAATTATATGTTGCACTTTCAAATTGATACATCTGTGGTTCCATTCTTCGTCGTCAACTCACTGCATTCGCATTTCCCCATACAGGAAGATATCCAGGTTCGAATCCTGGTAGCAACAACCATATTTTTCGGTCAATTGTTTTTATATTTATATTTTTCTTACTAATACATTTAATTTGTATTAAAAATATGACAGACCTATGTTCTGTAAAATTGCAAGTTCACAATTATAATGTGTTCTTAAAAATGATTGTTATGTTATAATGAAATTAAATGCATCTTTAATACATATCTAACTTAACAATATATAATAAACGAGGAAAATAGCTAAGATGTAAAATACTGAGGAATACAAACAAGAAGTGAAAATAGCAGTTCATAAATATCTTAGGCTCATTAATACTGGCTTCTTACAATGTTCACCAGAGGTAACGACTTTTTAAATAAAATTTGATATCTGTATTAATATTTGATAATAATAATAAATAAATAATAAAGTTTATCAAAAATATAAACCAATCCATTAAATTCTAACACAAAAAATCATTATTATATTTTTATACGATAATTTGGCACCACCGTATACTAGGAGAATAGCTAAAATGACAGAGCACCGGTTTAGCATATGACAGGTAGCGGAATCGATGCCTTTAAAATATTTTGGATTTAAAAAAGGTTTTGTTTTTGACGTCTACTATCGATCCCGACACCGATAAAGGTGAAAGTGAAACGCAATTTGGGAGCATATACAAATATTACGGCATTTTCAAACACAAATGACAAATTTCGTGAAGGAATAAATGTATTAATTGTTTAAACATGTTAAAATCAATTGTACCGTTCAGGATGGAACGTCAACATATGTAAATACTTTAAGCGATTTATAGATGTATGAATATTTATTGTACTTGAACAAATTGGTTATTTATGAAATAATTATTACGTGTATTAGCATTATCTCTGATTATTTAGTTTTTCCGGAGCGACCCTGACTCGCGGGCAGTGGCCCAGACTGCCCCGGATATCGCCGCGCCACTGAGTTGCCCCATTTCCGTAGGGCTTGATGAAATTCCGCGTATTTCCAATAACATATCGAAAAATAAATTAAAACGCTCTTTTGTGAGGCCCTCAAACAAAAAAATGCCAGGATCCAGTTTCATTTCAACCCAATAAATATCTTAAAAGAAAATCAATTAGAATGATATACATACAGATAAAATCAAATCTGAACCATAATAATGAGTTGCTTGTTGGTGTGGTGGTTAAAACACTGGCCAAGTGGTCTGAGGTTTGCACCTCGTTCCAAGATACCAGCAAGTTAGTTCTATTTTCATGGTACAAGAGTTTAGCTTTGTTTGAAAATAGTAAGAATATTGATGTGGCATCTATTCCGTGCACGCTATTTAAAAAAAATATATTTATAAATTCGAAAATGTGTAATTGGTTAACGCGCTTCCCCGGATAGAAAGAGTTCCTAGTTCAGATTCCGACGGCAGCTAAAATATTTTTTTGATAAATTGATTTTATGTGTATCTTTCCAATTGACGCATTTAATCTGTATTAAAAAAACACAAAGATATGTTCTGAAAAAACTACAACTTCACAACAATAATGTGTTTAAATAACTTATAAAATACTATTAAATATCGGTTATATAACGAACAAAAGGTGATATGTGTATGACCTGAATAACTCTAGAACTATACAATATAATAACTATAGAACTTTTAAAATTTCTACAAGTAGATAAATATTGCTTTGGTAGAGATATCGGTGCCTTTTCATTGGTCTTTTCTTACTGAGATTTAGCACACTAAACCACTCATCGTGATGAGTGGTTGAAGAAATGTAATTAACAGAAGAACTAAAATGGATATAAGACGAGGTAATAAATAATGTGGATAATATTGAAAATATAGCGTTTTCTTGGATTTTAAAAAAATATATATTTTTTTGTAGAATTGAGTGACCTGATTCAAAAAAGGATAAAAAATATCCGGTCGCAACTATTTTGAATTTTTATCATACACTTTGACGTATGAAGCGCTTTATCTGTGGTTATGACAAATTTACTAAAATCATAGAAAAGTCGGCGACATTATGAATACATACTGCATTTTTTTTACGAAATGCATGATTCAGCGCAATTAAAATGTGACAGCCTTTAATAAGATGTAATAAATGTCTCACTCAAAAATAACAGGAATTTATATATTTTTAATATTTGCAAATTAAACTTTGTTGCCTATGTTCATTTTTAGATAGATTACTTAATTTTGTTTTTATAGTTTGAATTTGCAAAATTAGATAAGAATACATTCTTTTACTTTGTATTTGAAGGTGGTCATTATATTAAATGTTCAATAGGTCTTTATTGATTTTATCAATTATTCTTGGTACAACACATTCTCTCGTTCTCTCACGGTTCGACGCGACGATCTAGTTGAATTACTATGGTGAGAATCAGTATTTATATTTCAATTATTTATCAACTCTTCGAATATGTTACTTTTTTGCCAACTGGTTCTGTTATCTACTATAATATTTAAAAATCTTAATTGTAACTATTTTTATTTTATCAGTATATGTTTTATACGTCAGTCCGTAGCTACTCACTCCATAAATGATAACCGAGTCGACCAGTGCAGTATACAGAAATCGAGAGTACTTACCTAATCATTACTCTGATGATTTTATTAAAATTGAAATTGAATGTTTTCGTAATTGGTTTAATGAGCCCATGACTTGCGAGATGCGAGTGCGCCCACACAGTCTCGTGATTTATCAAGGATGCATTCACGAGTGAATTAGTCAAAGCATCTGTCTCGTGCAGATAATTCAACAAACAGCTGATAAATAAAACATCACTCGCGAATAGTATTAATATGGAACAAGATCATAACTAATAATAACGTATTCATTTTCATTTTCAATTTCTTTTATAATATTTTTATTATCTACTCAATTTTCATTAAAAAAGTTTATTAATATTTATATAACTGTGAAATGATCATTTTATCGTCGTTCCTGAAGATAACATACGCTACCTTGCCGAAAGACTAACGAGGAAACAGTCCTAGAAATGTACATCGATTGAAAAAATAATGCATCATATTACAACATCCTCGAAATGTAATGTAATAATAAAGATTAAGATGTCTCACAGAGATGAAACTGTTATTTTTATGTGAGAAGTATGGAAGTCTTGGGTATCACAGGGCTTACGACCTGTCATCGGCTGGCTTAAGTGATCATCTATAAAATTTTTGGAAGTTCTATATGTGATATCAGGATGGAACATTTCACTTATTTTTAAAATGTTATTGTGTAAAGTGATCACTTAAGCCAGCCGATGGCAGGTTGTAAGCCCTGTAATGCCCAAGGCTTCCATACTTCTCATATAAAAATAATAGCTTCGTTTCTGTGAGACATACTAATTTTGATAACAATCCCCCAGGGGATAAAACCCAGTAATTAGTTCCTACAAAGATTTAGACATACTCAAAATATTGTAATGTAATAATCATTTTTTCTTTATAATTCCACTCCCCTACGAAGGTATGGAATCAGCACAGCCATTTAAACTTTAGAGGCAACTGCTCTAAACGATGACAGCGAGTTATAATGGAACCATCTAACAAGTTCTTCAAATATCTATCCAGGAGATGCTTCATTTTTCCACACCGCATTTCCTATGAATCTTCCCGTATAATATGCTCAAATATTCTCTTTTTTATCAGATCAGCACTTCTTTATGTCGGTGGACTCATTCAATATTTGTGTTCCTATGTATCAGTGAAACGATCATAAAATTATTGTTGTTGGAACCACCCCTGATATCCTGAGGGGGGTGAAAGCAGGAAGTGGAACATGTAGCGAGATAAGTCCAGTAACAAATACACAAAGTCCTCGTACACGAGCCAACAGAATCGAAACGGATAATGTCAAGAGGTGGGCAGGTGCCTGACGGACTGGATCAGGAGAGGATGACAAGGGATGTGTGACGCGCCGGTGTGACTGCGGTCATGGACTGCTGAAGAAGGTAACGAAAGAATCAAATGTAATTTCCAACCCTTTAATTAAATTAGTTATGTAACCGTGATATCTATAAATCTATTTAATATTTTAAGAAAGCTTTAATAATGAAAGAGTATTTAATAGTTATGTATTTAACCCTTAGACCCACGGTATGTACCATTAGCAGTGACGTAACTATAAAAATGTGGTCCTAAACTAACATCAATTTTGATATAATAATTTGCACAGAATGTTGGCTGAACAACTTGTCCGTACCGAAGCAAATAAAAGGCTATAATGTACACGCTACAACCAAACATTTTAACCAAAATGACGGAGTGGTAGTGTACACTCATAACAATTTACATGTCACACATGAAGAATCATCCATCATACAAGATGCAAACTGCCTTCACCTAATCATTGACAAGTTTACTCATGTTCTAGCGTTATATCGCCCGCCCTCATTTCAGAACGCTGCGACATTCGTAGTGTCACTAGATACTTTCCTTACCACTCTCTCACAATCAAAGGAAATAATTATCACAGGCGACCTTAATATCGACGTCATCAATCAGTCACTGCCTACCATCACTCAAGACTACCTCGATGTTCTAGCTCACCACGGACTCCTCTCAGCAATAAACAAACCTACACGAGATAAATCTTGTCTCGACCATATTATGATTAAGTCCAAGTCTCCAATTCACGCAGTAATTTGTCAATCACCTATAACCGACCACTTTCCGGTTATGATGGGCATCGAACAGTACACCAAAAAATCACACAAAACTAACAACCTGCGAAGAAAATGTATCAATTACAACGAACTGATTAAAGACCTAGAACAGGAAGCATGGAATTCAGTATATGACTGCGAGGATGTAAACTCAGCTTTTAAAGAATTTAATACTATATTGCAACAACACATCACCAAAAACCAGTATTATAAATCTCACTCTACAAAAAAAAACATAAAACCGTGGATAACTGAGGGTCTAATTTCAAGTATAAGAAAGCGCGACAAACTTCACAAAAAAGTTCAGCAGTATCCTCTCAACTTAGACGTACGAATTCAATACAAGCGATATAGAAATATCTGTAATAAGGCTACAAAAACGGCGAAAATACTATATTATAGAAATTTAGTAGATCAAAATAAAACCAATACAAAAAAATGTTGGAAAATTATTAGAGAATTTACCAATTCTAATATAGAAAAAAGTAATAAAGTATTTCAGATGGTTAATGATGAAAACATTCCAAATACTGATGAAAATCAGATTGATATTTTAAACTATATAAATAAATACTTCTCCTCAATAGGTAAAAAAATTTCAGATGATCACTTACTTAGAATGAACACAAATGAATTACAGTTATGTAATAATGTCCGCCTAAATTCGCAAACATCAAACTCATTATTTTTAACTCCGACTACACCACATGAAATTAACACAGTTATACAGGAATTAAAAACTAATAGTGCTCCAGGTAAAGATGGTATTTCTATCAAGCTTGTAAAAGAAATTAAGTCATACGTAACCGAACCACTTGCATTTATTACTAACCTGAGTTTGCAAACTGGAGTCTTTCCAACCGTGCTAAAAGATTCGTTGCTATGCCCAATCTATAAAAGCGGAAACCCTAGTGATATATCCAACTATAGACCGATTTCTCTTCTAAGTGTTTTTTCAAAAATTCTAGAAAAAATTGTTAAACGGAGGCTCCTTAAATTTCTGGATGTAAACAACATTCTATCGAATCAACAATTTGGTTTCCGATCGAAATGCAACACAGAAGATGCACTCATGTCTCTCGTGGAATATATCGTATCGAACCTGGACAAGGGAAACAAATGCATGGGGATTTTTCTTGACCTTGCAAAAGCATTCGACACCGTACCGCACCTACTATTGCTAAAAAAACTTGAAAACATTGGAGTAAGGGGCATAGCATATAAGTGGTTTAAGGATTACTTAACAAATAGACGTCAAATTGTCCAAAATAATGAAAAATACAGCAATCCATCATTGATAACACACGGTGTTCCACAAGGAAGCATTTTAGGTCCTATATTATTTCTAGTATACATTAACGACTTTTGTAATATGACCCTAAACAATGGAAAAATAATCACTTTCGCGGATGACACCGTGCTTTGCTTTGAGGGTAAGTCTTGGGAAGAGGTCAATACTCGTGCACAGGATGGTCTGAACAAGGCGAAAAAATGGTTTGATACGAACCTCCTATCACTTAATACAAAAAAATCAAAATATATATGTTTCTGTATTAACGAAAGAACAACACCACGTCAAAGTCCTACACTCGTCGTTCATGACTGCAAAGCAAACAAGACCACGGCGTCCGCATGCCAATGTGAAAAACTGACAAGAGTCAAAATTATTCGACATCTGGGAGTACTGATCGATGATCATCTTAACTGGAAAGAACATATATCGAATCTAGCAAAACGCATAAGAAAACTAATTTACTTTTTTAAAGGAATTCGATGTATAGTTGATTGCAAACTCTTGAGATCGGTGTACTTTGCACTGTGCTACTCTTTAATCAATTATGCTATTTTAGTTTGGGGAGGAGCAGCAAAAACAATATTGGAGTCGGCTAAAAAAGCACAAAAAACAATTCTCAAGGTAATAAATGGTCGTCCCTTTAGATATCCATCAGACCTTATATTTAAAGAGTACAATGTCCTTGATATAAGACAAATCTTTATGTTGAGACTCGTTCAATACTTCCATACTAATAACAACTCTCCCCAAGCAATAAATCATGGACACAACACTAGACAAACAACAAACATCTACACACCAGTTCCGAGAGCAACAACGACATTTTATCAAAGATTCTACATGTTCCTAGCTCCGAAACTATACAATACACTCAGTACCAACTGGAAATCGTACAATTACTATAAGATTACACAAATATGGACCCAACATATGATTCAATCAGGTAGAGATGAATCAGAAGCATGGATATCCAACAATTTACTATAATGTATACAATTCTTTTACTAATAATTCACTAGTCCTACAACACTCCCACTCCATATATTTTTATTATATTTTTATTTTATTATACTTTTATTTTTTTAATTTTATTCTTACTTTTTTATTCATATTTGATTTATTTTTTTATTCCAAATAACACCACAACAGCACGAAAAAAAAAAAAAAAACTGGCTACTTTAACACAGACTTTAGTCTAGCAAAGTAGCCAGGACAACGCTGTATATATCAGAGGTGAAGTCTACTCCATCCCACACATTAAAATATGTATTATGTATGTTATGTATCCACCTCTGTAACTACAAAAATATGGATGTCAAAATATATATAAATAAATAAATAAATAAATAAATAAATGAAGAATGGAAAAAAGAGGCCCATGAATAAGTATTACTTGTAAGATATACAGATATTAGTGCTGCGTGGTTTATCCATTAAATAGAAATAACAAATTTAGTACCTATCTAAAAAAGAATATCTGCAGAATTTTTAAGAAAAATTGATGCAAATCAACATGAGCACGAACACCATACAAGAGGATAAGATAGACTGAAAAATCTCAGAAATCGCTAATGTATACTGCGATGAAGATTTTTAATTAAATATGAGATGATACAACAAAGTATTAAACTAACGAAATATGTGCAAGATAAGTTTGATTTGAGTTTTCGAAATATGTGCAAGAAATCGCCAATATATACTGCGATGAAGATTTTTAATTAAATATAAGATGATACAAGAAAGTATTAAACAAATGAAATATGTGCAAGATAAGTTATTTAAACTTAAAAAGGAACATTTTGATCTTGTTTACATTAAGAATAAATCAATAAATAAATTTATTAAGGAGAACACATTCTTATTGTGAAGTTGTAATTATTCAGAACAGACGGTCTGTGATATTTTAAATATTAATTAAATATATTAATTAGAAAGATGTATATATAAAATCAATTTTATCGAAAAATATTGCTGTCGCTACCGGGATTCGAACCTGGATCTCTTTCAATCCTGGGACGTCCATTAACCAATTATGTTATACCAACACAAATAATAATAATTCAAGTAATGGAACGATAGATGTATTAATTTGAAAAATGTAACATGTATATTCTAAAATTTGTCGTCAATCCACTGTGTTGTTATAGCATAAACGGTTAATGCACGTTCCCCAGATTGAAAGAGATCCAGATTCGAATCCCGATAGCAAGAATAATATTTTTTCGATAAAATTGATTTTATGTGCATGTCTTTTATAATTAATACATTTTAATTTGTACTGAAAATAAATAATATTTACACTTTTATGAAAAAACGTAAGTGTTCTTAGGAATTTATAAATATGTACTTGCAATTTGAAAAATACTATTCAAAAGGTATAGCATAGCTACTGTATAGGTCAAGAAAGTTTTCACGTATTTTTGTATTGCACGTGAATTTTTTAAATGTTATAATTCCATCTCTTGCTATGGACTACTATAAACGCTGGAAAGGTATCGACACTATCAATGCCAAATGAATTGCAGGGTGTGAAGTTTTTGGGCCCCTATCAATGCCATTTAACTGTACGTAACTATGCCATTGTACACCTGTACAGTCATTAAAAGCGTTTCATGTGTTATATGTACGTTTTTGTATCTAAACTATTGTCATGGTCAGATAGAATACATCGTTTGAACCATTCTGTTGACCCGGTGGCGAGCCACTAATGATATATTATTCTATTATTACGTAACCACTTTTGAGATCTTCAAACTCAAGAAAATATATTGTGTTAACAACTTTGGTAACCTTCAACATTTTTAACACCATGAACGAGTTAAATCACCGAACTTATCTAGCCAGTCTAGCTGACGAATTACCTTTTTGACCTTGCAGAGACATGACCAAACATAAAAATTCTGATGTCCCTCATTTCAAATACGGCTGGTAGTTAAAACATTAAACTGATGTTTTAGAATACTCGCTGCAATTTATATCCACCAATAAACCTTTACAACTCAATTGCATTATATTCGCAATTATATCATCTGTCTTTATAATATCGTAATGGTTTAATCAAAATTGTCTAGAAATTAATTACACTAAGTAAAATTAGTTGGAAATTTTGCAAAATTAATGCTCTTTGTCGCCTTAATAATACCGGTATATTACGGAGGAGACAGTGTCTTAACAATACCGGTATATTACGGAGGAGACAGTGTCTTAACAATACCGGTATATTATGGAGGAGACAGTGTCGTTAGCAATGATGTTGAGCACGCATCGTGTAGTAAAAATTATATGTTATGCAAAAAAACTATTATAAGTGTAAATAATATCATAATACGCAATTTAGAAAAATACAAGACGAAACTAATCTAATGTAAATATATAACATAAATGCGTTGCGTCTAAAAAAAGAACTACAATAATTAATCAATAAGACTCGATAGAAATACTTATTTAGTAGGTACCTACCTACCGACACACAACAAAGGAATAATTGTTGAGAACGTTTGAAAACAGCGCTTTTGTTTTGTTTGTAAACGAATGGCGAAATTACAAATTTCGAATCGAGCGCAGAATACCATATTGCCAATAATCATTTAAAAAACTAACCTTTCGGTCGGCGCTCGACTCGGGGCTAGATGGCGCAATGTAATCCGTGAAAATGCAATAACCGTAGGTTGGTAGCTTTTGTTTGACCGGTAAAATCGAAAGTCAACCGATGAGGCACGCGGCGGGCGCACCGTTCCGAGCGTACTGTCCGCGCAATGGAAACCGAATCGCGACTGAACTACAAGCGATATACTCGACATCCGCTCGATGCAAGTTGTGCTCGCTCGCGGAGTGGGGTGTATACTTGGTACCCGGCAACTTGATACGATAAACTCAAATATATTGCATCGCTGCGGTGCAGCGTGCATCGGCCTCTGCTGCGAAACGCAGACATATGTATGTCATTGGCTTGATCACTTGTGCGAGGGCTTCCTGCATTATTTCGTACCAAAAGATCAATCGGCGATCAAAATGTCGCATTTTTATACAGTCGGAGATTATCTTTTTAACAAAGGTATTAATTTACAAAAATCACCCGGAAAACTCGTAGGAACACACATTATACAGAGCTCAAATTTTCATGTAAACCGTTTTTTGCGATAATCATATATTTTTTGTTTTCAGTCGCCGTATATGTGATAGAAATAAGGTTAAGTATATTTATGCGCAGGGAAAAATGATTTATTGGAACATATACCTAATGCTTTTAAGAATATTTATTCTTAATATTTGGCTTGGTTAAAAACCAACAAATGCAATCGACTAAGACAAATGTTGGTAATAAAATAAAAATTCAATAAATACATTTTAAAAAATTAACACATGTAAACATAAATATAAACATTCATAATTTACTAATTTCAAACGACAATACAATGTGCAAATTACTCACAATAATATAATTGTTCTTTCTAAATGAAAATTAGTATACCTAATGCAACTATGAATCCTCTAAATTAATATTATTTTTAGGCGTATCCTAGTATAATGTGTTAATCATTTGTCGTATATACAGATAAAAAATATAGCTTCTATTATTTCTAAAAATAAGATTCTCATTAGTGACATCTATGTTGTTTCGGGGAAATGAATATCAAATTTTCAGACCATAGATGGCGACAGTGAAGTTGTAGTTAATACATTAAGTGTTTCTACGTAGTAACATATTATATATACAACTTCCAAAAATTTGATAGATATGGAGGTTGATTGGGTGGAATGGTGAACGTTACATTGTATAAAGTGATCACTTAAGCCAGCCAAAAACATGTCGTAATCCCTGTAACATCCATACTTTCATACACCCTCTATAATATAATATAAATAGCTTCGTTTCGATGAGATATGTTTAATATTATTTTATTCGACCAAATGTACTTTAGTTAAGTGAGTGAGTGCTAGGCGTCAAGCAACTGGTTATTGCGTATCCTTTTATCAGAAGGTACCTACCATAAAGTAAAAATGAATGTTTACGTAACGCATTAAAAAAAATATACAAATATAGCTGAATTGATGAGGAAAAACGTGCTTGTCTTATTTAAAAGATTTTTTACTTCACTAGAAATCGAGATACATTACATAATCACAACGATTCCAAACGGACGCTAAAGATGTTTAAACGTCATTATTACATCCCTTCTTAATTTATCTTTGATGTCTTTATATACCACGTTTAACAAATGTCGGCAGAATTTATAAGAACAATTAAGGCAAATCAACGTGAGCACGAACATCGTACAAGGTAATGAGATAGATGATACTGCCATTCAGGAAGAAGGCTAAATCACATAAATCAATAAAGCACGATTAAGATATTCAATGACATACCAGATGATATAAGAAAGGAGGAGAAATTACATCAGTTCAAAATAAAATTAAGTAAATATATGCAAAATAAGTTATAGTAAAAAAGAATATATGGATTTTGTTTACATTAGAGCATATATATGAGTATATACATACAACTGACGTTTCTTCTAGGTTAGATCTCGTTCTTTCTAACGCACGCCCCTAGCGGACACTATCGTGAAACTAGTGACATACAAAGATTCCCGAGAAGATTAAAATCCAATGATATTAATGTGACAAAAAATTGAGATATGCGGTGTTGCTACTGATGGTGACGACTACATACTAACTTATGTCCTTTATTCAATTTAATATTGTGTTCATATTCGACGCTTGACCATCTTTAGGTATTAAAAAACGGAATGGTCTTCTGAAATGTCAAATATTTATAGTTTTAAGTAGATAAAGTAGAGAAACACAGTCATCATATCTTCGATGTATGTTCCGGAATACGAACACGTACGTACGAAAAGGGTCTAAATCTGATGATCAGGTCGATGAAATTCCTCTTCCATACGATTACTAAATGTTTTGTAAATGATCAATGTGATTGTAAGCTGTTATCTATCAGATATGGTACCTGGTCAATATGATACCGGGACAATGCCATGAAATTAGTAGATTAGGTTAGAATTAATCCGTTTAGGTGAAGTAAAGTGAAAAAAATGATATGTATTACTAATAAATATTCAAATAAAAAATGCACCTAAAGTAAATAATTCGTGATTTTTGAATAATACACTAGCACAGAAGTTATTTTCGAATGTTGTGTTTGTTTAATGACTCATTGTTTAAATATTTGTACAAAATAAACCAAAGCCAATGGACGTTTCAACTAAATAAATATTTACATTATCGAAATATTTTTAAAAAAGCAGACGATAATCATTGGATAAATAAAAATAGTATTAGATGGTAAACTGTTATGCGACTGTGATTGGGACGATGATTGTTTACTAAGATTTAACTGTTGGAGGCTTATTTTCTAGTGTAACGGTCATTGTTTGAATAATCAGTTACAAATCATCGTTACAATCGAACAAAATCAGTCACAATAATCATTTGTACAGCGATTTAGCCATCACTAATTAAAACACAGAGACCTGTAGATTTACGTAACACTATTAATTATTTCGTGAGAATTCAAAAGAAATCATTCAAAGAACGTTAACGTGCAGAAAGCAATCAGTAACTATCATATAATAGATATTGTTACTTTTTCAAGATAACTACGGCTGTAAAACAATTAATATTATTTATGTGATGTTTTTTAAACTTAATAGGGCCCCTTTTTGTTTCGAAAACAGTTGTAAAGGGTAAGGTAAAGACATATAAGATCAGTTCAACTTTCGATGCCTATAAAATATTGACATTTATAATAAATTAATTGAACACGAAACCCAAATTACAACAATACTTCAAAATTCCAAAAATTTTTCAATAAAATAAACGGTAGCTTTATAATACATTTTTATCAATGAAACTTTAAAAACTGGGTTCAATTTTTTGATGTTAGATTATTAATTTTTTTGGTCGTTTATCAGTTTCATAATAATCAATCTCAATTAAAATACAAGTTACTGTTGACGCAAGTCGAGTACTCGCCGTGCATTCCGTCTATCCAATATGTCTTTATACCTGTTATTTTCTGGCCCACTACTAAATAGAGATTTCGCCGACATGGAACCAGATCGCATTTCGACGCGGAGCTGTCAAGAGGCTTTTTTGTGGATCGAATTTGTCACCGTGTGTAAAAATCCGGATCACGAAGAAGCGGTGTTCTACACCATCCGGAAGTCTAGTGATATCTCCGTTCTTCACTACAAAAGTGCGAGTGAAGTGGAGGTGAAAATTGTCGTACAACTCAGGACTTAGATCAAGATAAGCCAGATCCATCTGTCATTATTCCTTTCTGAATTCAATTCGGGTTGCGTCAACTAAAACATAATTTTAATCGATATAGTCAACGGAATTTTATCCCACCAAGTTACAAAATTGAATGACCTAAAAATTAAATGATTTTAATAACAAAATTGAATTATCAAAACTATAAAATAATTTGAATAACAAAAATATTCTCATTCACTTATGATTGAAACATTCAGTGAAGTTAATAGAAAATAAAACAAAAAGAATAAAATAAAATAAAGAAATGATGTTCGGTCCATGCAAGCATTTCCAAAAATATTTGTTCAATTTCTTTTCTGCCAACACCCAACAACCAGTTTGTTCAGCATATATCAGCTAGGTTTTCTTATCATACTTTTCTATATTTTTTAGCATGTCTACCTTCAGAATTATCATGAATCTGTACGCCAAATTTTCAGATTATACCTTTACCTATTTTATTTAGATCTATCTTTTATTTATTTGAGCTGCTCGGGTGTATACCATGTATACTGACATTTTTGCAAAATTCATTTTCATGCAAATAGTGTGTGACATTTCAAATAAATGCGCCAAGACCGAGGGCGCCATCTACCGATGCGAGTAGCGCGGCCGGTGGAGAGGGAGGTCGGAGGAAGCAGCGGGGACTTCGTGGCGAGCGCTCGAGCTGAGAGGTGCATGAGGCGAGCGCCGAGCGGCGCTCCGCCGAAATTATAGTGTTGGCGACGGAGATCGACAATTGGAGAACTATTTTCGCGGCAGAACAAGAGATAATTGGGCCTTGTTTTGCCCGTGTAAATTGTGTGAGCGGGAGGCTGCGAGTGTGCAATGGAAACGGGACGAGCACTGTCCACGCCGCAACGTCAAGATAGAGCTTTTTGGAAGTCTTCAGTAGTCGAGAGATGTTTTGGTCCGGCCTAGTAGCGATCCGGGACCATGGCAGCCTCACCACACCATGGCAGCCAACTGTGATCCGAGTAACATTTCAACCTCTAATCTAACCATAAAAATAATGTTAGTTTCAGCGTCCACCCTCAGTGGATGGATCTAAGGTAAAGAAGATGAAAGACTCTGCTCGTGCTCGCAATGTCGGGTCTTGTTTATATTATGTGATTAAATTGTTCTTAGTATTATAAAGCGTTTTGCATTGTTCAGACCTTCTCCATCCATCTGAGACAGGCATTCCGACACCAATCTTTATCAACCCACAGACTGAGTCTAGCTGGTGGCGCGGTGCGCTGGCATTCTATCCACCGGTGACAGCGCGCGACGTAACAAGTGTTATCTAATATCCTATTTCGCTGGAGATCATTTTTATAATGATAGCACTGTTTTAACGGATGATTTTAGCTGCGTAGGCAATGCTATCTGACATATTGTTTCATGTAAAGAATGGTAAGTGATCCAAGGTGGCGGACAGCTAACAAATACCAGTTTTGCGTCGTCACAATTAACGGATGAAGTGATTGCAAACATTGTCAATTCTGTGAATTCTTTTGACAGTGATGACAGTGTAGCAGATTCCACGTTTCCTGTTGAAAACAAATGACGCAAACACTTCAAGTAGTAAAGATATGACCGCGGTAAGACTTTGATGAATTTCTATCATGTTTTCATTTAACATGCTTTACACGCTACAACTATGATTGATTTAAATGACTTTTAATGATATCTACATGCATCTGTCATTAGATTTTTTGAAATGTTTTTACTTATTTCATATTCTTCTAGGCTTCAATGTAAAATACAGTATTTTAAATAGTTTTAGGGTGTTACGGGAACATCACTAGGTATGTAGTATGCAAGGTACAACTAGAACCCGAAAAAGAGAAAGGTAACTTAGAATACAAGATGCAGAGAAAAAAAAAAGATAACCAAAGATGCTACTTACACAAGTAAACAGGTGTTATTATTCCATTATTTTATTAGGTACAACACATTCTGATCACTTTTTTAGTTCAAAATATGTTATGTACCATAAATTACTGGTTCTTATGTTCATGTAAAGGATGGTAACTAGCATTTTTTTTAGTTCAAAATATGTTATGTACCATAAATTACTGGTTCTTATGTTCATGTAAAGGATGGTAACTAGCATTTTTTTTAGTTCAAAATATGTTATGTACCATAAATTACTGGTTCTTATGTTCATGTAAAGGATGGTAACTAGCATTTTTTTTCCATCTTTTGAGTTATTATTTTTTTTAAATAAAACGCAATCACTTTAACATCATGAATTTTATTAAACGCCAACCGGTTTCGCTTAGTTCAAGCTTCGTCAGGACGTATTTAAAACTAACAATAAACACAAAACCACAAGTGATTGCTTTCTACGAAAATATATAATTTTTATTATTACTTCATTTTAAATCAGCATTTTAACATTTATAGATTATATTCTTGTACGTGACTAAAAAAGATTGATAAGTAATGTAACAGTTATCAACACTACAAAATAAATTTTTGAGAATAATACTGGTAAAAAATGGATATACCTACTCGGATCAGTAGACCTGTAAACAGATAATATATATCAATGTTATTGGGTTTATTTTTATTTTGAAAAATTGTGGCAAATAAACGTGGCGTATGAAGAACATCATACAAGAGGAAGACCTAGATGAGACTGCCATTCAGGAAGAAGGCTAAATCTCAGAAATCGCTGATATATGAAGATTTTCAATGAAATGTCAGATGATATAAGAAAGGAAGAGAAAATACACTGATTCTAAATTAAACGAAGTAAATATATGCAAGATAAGTAAAAAGGTAAATTTTGATATTGTTTGTATTATAGCATATATGTATACATATATACTTATGTATGCACTATAGAATAAATAAATATCTTCTCTTTAGAGTTTTTTTACTGCATATAATTAATTGCATCTTTTGTGTATTACATCCGGCACGATGCGGAAGAGACAAAACTAGGAGATTTAACAACACCCACTACTGCCGAGGTTTAGTATTCATACGCGGAAGGTCTCTGCTATTGAGCGTTAAGAAGTCTTTGATATCGTCAGCAGATTATTCCTTATTCATTCAAAAATTACTTTTCCGCGTTTCGCGACATTCATTTATTTCTTAACTCGTGTGCTGTTTATGAAGTAAATAATATTCAGACTACTGGGTAATTACGTAAATAATTACGATGCCCGTAAGAACGTGCGAAAATTTTACATATGACCAAAAAAGAAGCGGAAGTCGAAAATAAATGACAACTGGGCGCCTGCTGTAAACTAAAATGCCATACGTACATAGATACATTCAATTCAACTTTGGTGTGCTGTAAACTAAAATGTCATACTTACATAGATACTTTTAAAATTAGCAATATTAACTTGGTGGTTAAGATTCATATATTTTTATTTTTTATTTATTATCTTAGTTTAATAACCACAATTGAGTTTAAAAAACATCTACCGGTTTCGGAAAACACCTTTTCCTTCTTCAGGATATGTCAAAACTAACTAAAAATATAGCATTGTTTTTCTATTTATCCAGAATCTATTTTTAAATTTTTTTAAAAATTTTTTTAAAAAAAACAACAATTATTTAAAAAGTAAATTTAGTACCTAACTCAAATTGCTGCTCAATACAAATTTAGTCGAATAATTTTTAGGAAAAAATTTTTTAGAATAGGACTCGTAGTTAAATTTAGTTGGCTGTTTAGAATTTCCTGATTACTTTTACATGCTTTATTTATCTCCAACGATTCCAAATTATTTAATTTGTGACCTACACCATTTATATGCAAAATTGACAATCCCAATTTTTTATCAAAACCATGACTATTTTCTATCAAATGATTAGCAAATTCTAAAAACCCACTATTGTTCAAACATCTCAAATGCTCCTTTACTCTTATATTAAAATTTCTACCCGTTTTACCAACATAAAATGCAGCACAATCCTTACAACTAAGTTTATAGACGCCAGAATTGTTAAATTTATCATCCTTGTCCTTAGAATTTATGAGCAAATTTCCTATACTATTATTTGTGTAAAATGCTGGTCTAATATCTCGTGGTAGGTGTTTAGATATTTGTTTCGAAAAGTTATTTATGTATAAAATCCTACGCCAATTATCATTATGTTTCATCTGTGATTTATATAAAAACTGATTATTATATTCTTTTAATTTATTTTTTAAAATAGTGTCTATCAAACATGTATTATACCCATTATTAACTGCTATTTTTTTAATTGTATTCAATTCAATATTAAAATTGGATGTTGACATAATGTACTAATGTACCTATTAATGAAAGTAAAATTTTAATTTTTGATTTACTAAATTCATCTAATTTACCTAATAATTTGGTAAAAGATCTATGTCGTTTATTAAATCTTTGTATGAACCAAAATTATTTCCAATTCAATAATATAATATATAATCAAACAGAAGGTCTTCCTATGGGAGCACCCACAAGTCCACTAATAGCAGATATTTTTGTAGATGATTTGGAGAAAAAAATTTTTGATTGTGATTCTTCTTTGTTAAATAATGTTTTGTTATGGAAAAGGTATGTGGATGATGTATTGTGTATTTGGTCGGGTTCACAACGTCAACTAACTACATTTCTAAATTTAATTAATTCGTTTAATAATAAAATACAATTTACATTAGAAATGGAAAATAATTCTACCCTAAATTTTTTGGATCTAACATTGATTAGAAATAATAATAAAATTGAGTTCAAAATTTTTAGAAAACCAACTTTTACAGATACTATCATACACAATGAATCTAATCATCCATTATCACATAAACATTCAGGGTTCCACTCCATGATACATCGTTTAGTCAATATTCCTATGTCAACATCCAATTTTAATATTGAATTGAATACAATTAAAAAAATAGCAGTTAATAATGGGTATAATACATGTTTGATAGACACTATTTTAAAAAATAAATTAAAAGAATATAATAATCAGTTTTTATATAAATCACAGATGAAACATAATGATAATTGGCGTAGGATTTTATACATAAATAACTTTTCGAAACAAATATCTAAACACCTACCACGAGATATTAGACCAGCATTTTACACAAATAATAGTATAGGAAATTTGCTCATAAATTCTAAGGACAAGGATGATAAATTTAACAATTCTGGCGTCTATAAACTTAGTTGTAAGGATTGTGCTGCATTTTATGTTGGTAAAACGGGTAGAAATTTTAATATAAGAGTAAAGGAGCATTTGAGATGTTTGAACAATAGTGGGTTTTCAGAATTTGCTAATCATTTGATAGAAAATAGTCATGGTTTTGATAAAAAATTGGGATTGTCAATTTTGCATATAAATGGTGTAGGTCACAAATTAAATAATTTGGAATCGTTGGAGATAAATAAAGCATGTAAAAGTAATCAGGAAATTCTAAACAGCCAACTAAATTTAACTACGAGTCCTATTCTAAAAAATTTTTTCCTAAAAATTATTCGACTAAATTTGTATTGAGCAGCAATTTGAGTTAGGTACTAAATTTATTTTTTAAATAATTGTTGTTTTTTTTAAAAAAAATTTTAAAAAATTTAAAAATAGATTCTGGATAAATAGAAAAACAATGCTATATTTTTAGTTAGTTTTGACATATCCTGAAGAAGGAAAAGGTGTTTTCCGAAACCGGTAGATGTTTTTTAAACTCAATTGTGGTTATTAAGCTAAGATAATAAATAAAAAATAAAAATACTTACATAGATACACTCAATTCAACTTTGGTGTGTTGTAAACTAAAATGTCATACCTACATAGATACACTCAATTCAACTTTCGAGTGCTATAAACTAAAATGCCATACGTACATAGATACACTCAATTCAACTTTCGTGTGCTGTAAACTAAAATGGCATACGTACATAGATACACTCAATTCAACTTTGGTGTGCTGTAAACTAAAAAGCCATACGTACATAAGTACATTTACTAAAATTTTTAAATATTTTGGTGCTATTTAATATTTTATATTGTTTTATATTTTGGTGCGTTGTAAGCTTAAGGGTACAGCTATACTCCTCTAAAATTCAAAATAGTCTCACGACTCCAAATATGTGTTTGAATGTAACCTTTCTGTGCATATTATTAGTTCACATCAGTTACAATATATTTTTCATCAATTTTGATTGATTATATTAATTATGTTAAATAATATTTCATGTCGGCTCGAAATAAGGCACTGCGGTCAATTATTCTAAACCGCAGAAACCTAGTGATATTTGCAATACTCCATACATATTCAATTCTTTAGTATCGAATAGAGAAATATGCGCGCTAGGAAGTCTCAGAATACCAAAAGGTTACAGCATTAAAATGCTGTGTTTATGATAATACTAAGTATCTATGCTCAATATTATTTCTGACTTATTATTAAACAACAGAAAACGTTTGTAAAGTCACATAAATGACATTTGCATCCTTCATATAATTAGTACCTACGCCACATGTGAAAACTGTACATTGTGTGCCTCTGTTCATAATGTTAAATAATAGCAGCAAGACTTTTCAGTAACGGGTAGGTTAAGTTTATACTGCACGTCTCGTGACGCAACGTCCGGAAACTGTCAATTAAATTTTTTTCAATCATGACGAAGCCACCCTTCGTTCAAAAGTGTATCAACATATAATTATATGTAGATAGTACATCTAGTCTGCACTGTCTTCACAATCCCACACTCTAACTTCCTAAAGCAAATATCAGATATCTCATAGAGACAAAGCTATTTTTTATTATATTTAATGGAAAGTATATGGAAGTATGGGGTAATTACAGGGCTTACGACTTAAGAGATCACTTTAAATGTATATATAACGTTCACCAATTCTCACCCCTCATCTTCATATTTATCAAATTTTTGACAGTTGTATATATGTTAGTATGTGGACACGCTTCGAGTACTATTACACCATCGCCATCTATGTACCAAATTCGATAATTTATTTTTCCCTTTTTTTAAACAGCATATATGTCATCACTATAAGAATCTGATGTTTGTTTAACAACAGTGCCTTTGTAGTTAAAAATCCAGTAATTGTGTGTTCTTGGACATATTCAAATATTGCAAATTTTTAATTATTATGGTCCGTGTCCATGAATGAGATTATTTAAAAGATTTGGATTCGAGACAATTCCTGACAAATTTGTTTCCACGAGATTCTTTGGAGACAAATCTCAGCTTTTGCGTCTTACTTCACGTACATCAAATATCATTTCGTTCGTCAGTTGAGTAATTTTGAATCTCCCCAACAGCAGTTAAGCCGAATAAATATTTGTAATTTAATGCCTTACCTATAGCAAAATGAATCTAATTTGTCATTTGTGCTAATCTAACTACTTACACACTATTGTATATTACAGACAATAATATTTTTATAATTTTTTTTTAATAATATTTTATAACTTCAGATTGTACTTTTTCACATAACTTTTTATAACTTACTTAACATTATACTTACTTACCTCTAAACAATTACAACTTTTAAAAACTGTACAGGTAATTGCTTTAGAACAGACCACGTCTAGTAAAGTAAATACCCTTATTTTTTCATATTTTATTACGCTACAAAAAATAAATAAAAATAAAATTGTTTAATGACTTACACTAACCTTTCAGAATAGATACGGATCTATGGTGATTGTATGTAAAGTTTGTGTACACACCATGGTTTAACATTACAAAAGGTGTCAAGCAGAGTTGTGTAATATCTCCATGGCCGTTCAACTTGTATGTGGATAATTGTATGAAAGAACTGGAATGTATGAATGTAGGAGTGAAAATGCTGTTTATTTTATACTGACGATGCACCACTAATGACGAATAATAAACAATAATTACAAAGTCATGCGTATAAAATTTTGTCTGTTTTTTTATATATATACATATATATACGGACAATCTAAAATATATATATAAGAAGATCGTAAGGTAAAAGTTCCCACAGGCTAGTGTGTAGAACGTACGATGTATGCAAGGAAAGCGACTTTATTATGAGTGTTAACAAATCGAAAGTCATGGCCTTCCAGAAGGAGGAAAGCAAGACAATATGCTAAATACTTGGAGATAATGAATGGTTGGAACAAGTAGATGAGTTTGTGTATTTGGAAAGTGTGTTGGATAGAAACGGAAAGGCTGAGAAAGATATCGAAAGGAGAGTAACTGCAGGGAATAAAGTAAGCGACACTTTGAATGGAATTATATTTACCGGAAACTTGTCAACCGAGTACACAAGTCCTGGTACCGACACTGACGTATGAAAGCGAGGCCTGGAGCTGACAGAAGAGGATCGAAAATAGACTGAATGGAGTGGATATGAGATCGCTTAGGCATATATGCGACAAATCCACAAGTGAAGAATGAAAAGATGAGGAAAGAATGTAATACTGGTCTTAATATAGTAAGTAAGATTGAAAAATTATCGGTCATATGGAACAGATGAATGAGGATAGAATAATAAGACAAATATATGACGCAAGTGTTGATGGTACCAGAAATAGAGAACGTCCGCGGAATACTCTGCACGACCAGGTAAATCAGATACTGGAGGATTGTCCTGTTAGAAGCTTCAATAATCAGTGAACTTGTATGAGAAGATGTATAAATGTGGATAAGGCGAGAATTGTGTATCAAGACCGAAGAGTGTGGCGTTCTATCCTCTCTGTCTACGTGATGGTAAGTTAGTTATTTTGTGTGTACATCTCAAATCTCGCTGTCATACCGAACGTCGTGCGCACTGGTTTGAGTTTTTGTTTCTTTCTATCAATATCAAGCTGATGTCTGAGTTTATCACCAGATCAAAATCTCAATACGTGTACATAGTATCGAGATGTATCTCAACTAAATCTCTGGGATTATCTCATTGTGTCTCCGTAAAATGGACGCGGGCTCACTTTTTAGTTCTTTTCGCAAAACGCAGTCACCCTTCCGCCTCCTCCTGGCAGCCCCATCCGGCGATATAAATGTGTGTTATATTGAATTCCATCGTTTATAAATATTGCTCTGTCGCACTCTAGGTCCCCGAGAAAAATATATTTAAATATTTGTGAGATTTATGGTCATAAATTCACCTAGTAAAAGGTTTAGTATGTACTCTCTAGGACAACTGGTTTAGCATGTTCAGCGTCATGTATATTTATACACCAACATGTCTGCCCAGCACACGTCTAGCCAACTTCGTATTTAAATACTGATAAAAGCCTAGCGCGATGAACATTTTTAGTACCGTATGGCTGATACACGTAACGTGAATATGAAACCGTAAATGGAACAGTGAAGATGCATCACCTCTGACGAAAAATACAACGAAAAGAATCGATGATTGATGACACTGTCTCTTTTTGAGGCCAGCGAGACATTTGTAGAAAATAAAAACGTGGGACGGTAGAATTTGAGATGTCAAGAATAGATAATTTATTTATATGTACAAAAAGAGCTCTCTGATTCGATTGTTAAAGGGGGGAGGCACAAGGGCTGAGCCCTCTTGTCTCCGACACATGAGGTAACAACAATGGCGTAAGATTTTTTGAGGGACCCTACTCGGGGAACACGGTGAAATTGTTTTCTTTTAATATCAGGTAATTTTAACTTTGTATATAATTGTATAAGGTAGTAGCAAAAATGGGTAGAATTTTTGTATATAATACATTTTTATATTTTATTAATTCTTTTTTGTTTGATTTTAGTTGAATTTTTTATATTTTTAGTGAAGGTTTTTATAGAATCTTTTTATAAATTTTGTTCAATAGGGTCAAGAACAGGGTAAAAAAAATAAATGGGACGAAGATGATGGGGATCAGATTATGGATTATATAGACCGAGGGAGTTTATGGAAGGGTTTGGGATGGAAATTAATTTAGAATAAAATTTAGACAATAAATTGTGTGTGTTATTTGAGTGAAGGTATGTTTGAGTCTATGAATGATTGTGTTTCTGACAAACCAGAGCGAGTTCGTGATTCTCTTAAGGATGTAGTTTTGTTTGGATTTTAAAATGTTAGTGTTACTTGAACCCTTGGTTGGGGCTCGCGTGTGTAATTATAGGACGGATGATTGCTTTGTACAAGAGTAATTTATTTTGTAGGGGTAGTGAACTGTAGGAATTTAGGAGGGGGTATAGTCGGTTGTATAGGACAGAAAAAGTAAGTCATGCATATTATCCCCCACTACATCGATATGGCATGTGCATAGAAGAGATTTTTTATAATATTACGCTCTCATAAGATTCTTTGAAGACAACTCTCAGCTTTCAAAGTTCATCATACAGCATGTCTCGAATCTCACTTCACATTTGTTGTATGTCAAAAATCAATGTCAGTCTATTTACCATTGATATTCCATTACTCAGTCGGGTGAAATTGAATCCATTGAATCCAGCAGCAGTTAAAACGGAAAAAATGTTTGCAATTTAATGCCTTCTATTTATGTAACTTTCATAATGAATAGTTGTATAAATCAATTATTTTTGATGACGTTTATACGCGCGTATCGAATCTCGCTTTTAAATGAAAGTCGTGTACACGTTTACATTTATCAACATAATAACATTTCAACACGTTTACATGGTACTGAGAAAAATCTCAACTAAATCTCTGAGATTTATTTCATTGTGTATCATTCCATGGACACTGGACATTACGGTTATCCTACAATAAGATAAAATAAACAAACAATAATATCTTCAGGTCTTTAAATATAGGAAAGACGTGGTTAAAATAATCAAGGACCGGTCATATTCGTTTACCAAATATATGACATTTTTATTAATTTGTGAATAGTTACTATATTAAAAGAATATAAATGATATGCTGTAATAATTAAAATACAACTTAATATAGCTACACTCCGTATTTTTCGTAACTTTATTTAGGAATGAAAACTGGACCTTGAGAAATAACAAATGAAACGCGCTCAACAGTTTCGACGTGTAATACTGGCGTCGGATGTTGCACGAGACAAACAAACGTTTCAAATGTGTGGGTACTTACTCGCATGTGTTTAATAATAATTTAATTCTAAACCAAAAAATAGGCACTTACCAACTATTGTGTTTTTCCTGTCATTTTTGACAGGGTTTCATCTAGTTTATCAATAATATACACTCTGCAACCAATGTAGTTACAACCATCGAAACTATAACACATCAACATCAATTGTTTATAAAAAAATCTTCCAAAACAATCACAATTTAGGTAATAATTAATTAAATAATATCAAGTCGGTTAAACACCATCTTTCGCCAAAGGTCTGAAGTATACTTTAAGATACTCCAAGTCTGCTGAAATGTAAAAAATGTGAAACTCTGTAGTTTTCCTGTTCCCCGACAGATGTCATTCGTCGACGGTTCAACCGGTCCAACGTTGACTGTAATTTTTTATTGTAACTAAAAACATTGTAGTTTATAATATAAACGTTGAACAATCTTTTAATCCAATGACGGTCTCGGGAGTGAGAGTCGGAACACAAACTTTCGCAGTTCTATAAACTAGTTATATAATTATTAAAAATATCGAAGTTTCAATTTTGCCTGCGTTTATGTTCATTTAATATCCAACAGTGTTAATTTTTTTTGTACAGCCGAGTAATTTGGTGAGTAAATTAAACATTTTTATTTTAGAATATACACTGGTATTTACGTTCTCACACGTTGAATATATTAAAATATTTAATGAATAATTTATTTGAAACTGTTACACTTGAAAATAATTATTGCCAAATTATTTCATTGATCATTGCGATAATGAGTACCTATTTAAAAGAACAAAAATAATTTTCAATTTCAAAGGAAATTGAGAAAAATTTTAAGACAATATTACTGTTAGTCGTTTAAAATAACAGCCTTGGTGTTCTTCTGTAAATTTAGTAATGACTTTGACATTGTATATTTAACTAACATAATTGAAGTATTGGGTTATTCCGAAAATATTTGTTGATTTTAATCTATAACTTCAAGTAGACATAACATTTGAAGTAAATGAACTTTGATAATCAAAGTAAGAGCCATTTGATTCATAAATATAATTGAAAAATTTAACATGTATGCTAATATCAATATATATCGTCGCTGTATGCTACTGCGACGATATTTTTAGCGACAAATTTTCGAACCTATATGTTACCTTTTTGATATTAATACATTTAATCGTTACATTATTCCGGTGACACAACAGCAATATTTTTCGATATAATTGATTGTATGTGTATATATTTCTAATTAATATATTCAATTCATATTTAAAATATCACAGACCTATGTTCTGAATAATTACAACGTCACGATAATAATGTTTTCTCCTAATAATAAAGTTGTATCAATGTGTCCAAAGTTTAATAAAAATGAATTGATAATTCTGGCGTCTGCTATCAGATTACTCAAAGGTATTGGAGATTCCGTAAAAATAAGGTAGATGGCTCTTTCAAATAATGGAAAGATTAAATGTATTAATATCAAAAAGGTAACATATAGGTTCGAAAATTTATCGCTAAAAATATAGTCGCTGTAGCGTAGTTGGAAAATGCACCTTCCCCGGTTTGGAAAGATATCCAGGATCGAATTCTGGTAGCGCAACAACAATATTTTTCTATAAAATTAATTTTATATGTATATCTTTCTAATTAATATATTTAATTCATATTTAAAATATAAAATAAATGAGATTTCAAATGATTTATCAACCGAGTAGTTGTAGATTCTTTACAACCAATGGTTTTACAGTGTTTATTGCAATATATTAAAGCAACGGCTGAATTGTGGTCCTTCTTAAATAAGTCCAAACTTCTGATCGCTTCGACATGGCTAAAATATTATACATTTAGTAGTAACCGCTTTAACCTGGCCAGTAAATGCCGAACGCAGCACGCAGGCAAAACATGATATCGAATATTCTAGAAATTTGTTGCGCCCATGTCTTGTCAGGTCGGGAGTACTTGTGGTCTATGATTTTTCACCCTTTTAAAATGTCCGTTAAATGGAGTATAATTTGAATTTAAATTTTGGCTAATAGCTGCAGAGGCGTGTCGTAAAATATGCGGAACGTTTAATAATAATATTTGGAAAAGATGTGCTAAAAGAACGAACTTTAAAAATTTCTTCTGATAACGAATGTTTTTAAGATCACTACATTTAAAAGGTTTGATTTAATTAATGTTAGAATAGTTACGAGCGCTGTTAATTTTTTTTTAAAGTATCGTGTCAGAAAATTGACGTCTCCAAAATGTTTAAAATGAGGGACGAAATAATTCGTTATTGTTTTCGTCGATTGGGAAAATCGTTGAACCTGAGCAAATGAAATCAATCGGAATATACTATCACTCTTTGAAGGCAAATTTTTCTTTCATAGCGTTCTTTAAAAATGAAATTAATAAACTTGCATCTCGTTGAGAAAGGGTACTTAATTGTGAAAGTGATTGTTTTAATAAACAAAACTATTTCTGAAAAATATCACGAACTATTCGGTTACACAATGATACGACTATGTCTGTAGTTTAATTTTTAAATGAAAAATCTCTTTCGATAAATAATGAGCTTCAAATATTGCTACAATTCAAGCGGTGTGTACTATTTTTCTTAAAATAAAACTAATCAGCCACAACACGAATAAATATGAAAATCTATACTAATTAATTAATTTACCATCACGCTGTTTCCCGCGGGGGTAGGCAGAGAGGATGGAGCGCCACACTCATCTGTTCTGACACACAATTCTCACCTCATCTACATTTATAGATCTTCTCATATAAGTTCGCCGATTGTTGAAGCTTCTAACATAACCATCATCCAGTATCTGGTTTACCTGATCGTGTCAAGTCTTCCGTAGACGTCTTCTATTTCTGGTGACATCAATACTTGCGTCATATATCTTTTTTTACCATTCTCTCCTCATTCATCCATTCCATATGACCACTTAAGTGATCCATTCTTAATCTTGCTTATTATACTAACATCAACTTTACATTATTTCCTTATTTCTTCATTATTTACTCTCTCATAAATAAATTTACCATATATACGCCTAAATGCTCTCATTTCCACTGCATTCAGTCTATTTTCGTTCGTCTTCTGCCAACTCCAGACCTCACTTCCATACATCAGTGTCGGTACCGGGACTCCATTGTGCGATAATTCCGTATGTTTATTCCATTGGACCTTGCAACTGTGCGAACCTTAAGGAATAAAATGTGAACATTCTCCCGTATTTGTGCTTATTAAATAATTATGCTTTATTGCGATTTCTCAATATTAATTGAACAGGTATACCAACATTATCCATGTATAGGAACTCATTAAAAGCAATAAAAGAAAAATTAATTGATATTAAGTACACAAATGTCACGATGTCAAATCATCATTTCAAATGAATATAAACGTGAAGAATCTCCAAGTAACATTTCAGATCATTTAAAATGTATGACTTTAAATACATTTTTATATGTCTATAATAATAAAATTTAAAGTATTGCTGTTTTCAAGCTAAACAGTGTTGGTCCAAAGTATATAACAATACTCACGATTGGTTATGAATAAAAAATAATAATTTATTGAATTGGGATCCTTGAAGTGAAATTTACATCATAAAATATGTAAATACAAGTAAATTCATTTCTTGAAATCGTGTAAACACAAATATTATATCGCATAATACATGTGAACATCGCATGTGCTATAAAGGAAAGGAATTAAATTTTATTACATTCATTTTTGACATCACTTCTTCTTCTTTTTCTTTTAAACAGGCAATCCATCCTTCAAGAGTGATTTGTGCTATTAAACAAGTTAAAACATTATTTCATAGAAAGCAGTACAACAATATTATAGAATAGGGAATATTACGCTACAAGTTAATACCATTGTCGTTCAAGAAATTTGCTATCATATAGCTTAAATGTGGCGAGCTAAGTGAGAGAAGATGACACAAGTTAACCGGGAGTTGAAAATCACCATTGACAAGATTATTGTAAAAAAAAACCTGTGATCCGCAATGCACAGGCAAAAAAGACATGGTCAAGGGTCTCCTCCTCGGCACCACACTCACACATTGGAGAGTCTATTATGTTCAATCTGAATAAATGTGAGGCTACCTGGTAATGTCCAATTCTCATTCTAGAGATATTTGATATTGTTCTTTTAGATACCTTCCTGTTGGAGAACCAAGGGGTGCGGGGAATAGACCCTTGGATTATTTTAAGCCGATTACCCTTGTGATTGTTTGGATCCATCCATTGTGCAGACCAGATAGAACTCGTACGTTTTTTTACCATATTAAGTCTGTCATACATCGGGATATGGAATTGATGGGGATTGACATCACTTGTTATTGTAGAAGACGGTTGCTTTGCGTTATGTTTCGCATGTAGATATTATATATGTATTATTTTTTAATTAAATTTTTAGATAAGTATGTATGTACAAGTGCTGATTTCACAAAGTTCTTTGCCTTCCTGCCGGGACGTGAAAAGACATCATATTTTAATTTTCGAACACTCTGGTGTTGTGGCATTAAATTGTCAAAATATATATTACAGGTAGGTACTAAATAAAATATATAGTCACCATGGTAACAAGTATGTCTATCTGTTTGGTCACTTTATTGTCACATATTTACTCAAGTACGAAATATTTTTGTGGGAACGCGAGCTGAGGTACACTGGATTCATTAAAAAGTTTTAAATTATTATTGACGCAAAAACCAGTCACATGAAAAATGTCTTTTTTTTATTGTATTCATAGAGGAAAACGTACTTCTTATTTTGTATAAATATAGGTCACGTGACCCTATTCATTTACTTGTGCGAGCATAAAACACGCTATGTGCGCTATGATAATATTTTAGCTTTTCATAAAAATGCTGTTGAGTGTTGACCTTGACAGTTTATTAAGCCAAAGTTATGTTAAATTTATTTAATTTAAACATACATTTGTCTATTGACATTTGCTTTATAAGAAAATATTTTTATTATTTTGTTTTAATAGAATCCTTAGTTATACAATAATATAATATTTGTATTGGCGGAAGAGCTAGTTGAATAAGTTTCTTCAATGCAGGAATCAACCGCGTTAAAATTAAGTTTTTCGTGTGCAAGTACATTGAAGCACTATATTTTTTATATAAAATATTTTTATTATCGTTCAAACTCTTAAGAATAGCGTATTATTTAATTGCAAAATATTTTTTAAAAGCTTTTATTGCTTCACAAAACGATTCACATTCGCGTAAAACACTGCAGCAGCATCAACTGGCGTAGTATACTTCCAAAATATGCGCACTTACTGGAATAATTATTATTGAGATTGAATATCTCTATTACGTACCCACCCACCATATCACGCACGGTGTCGGTGTGGATTCGCATTACTTCAGTTGCTATTGGATGGGCGTATTCCTGACACATTTCAAAAAAATATTCTAATCTCGTTCTAGTAATTTCAATGTTGCCAGTATCGCATCGCTGAATGTGCTAATTAATTTGCCTTCATAATGCAATCCACACTGCCCAGAAGGACGCGCAATCAGTACTCGACCGCATAGTCGGTCACCATCCCATATATGTATCGAGTACCTACATAGCTGAACATTTTTTGAAGCTATTGTCTTTGTTTAAAAACAGTTGAACTCTGTCATTTGAGTTAGTGACATGGAAGCGCTCCGACCGCGTTCGAGAAAGAAGTTAAAAGTGTTGTAAAAGTGTATTTTCGCACAATTTTGATTAAAAATGTAATTTACTCTTACCGCTGTCTGTATTGTAATCAATTATTGTAAGCGATACAATACGTAATTTACGTTATTTCGAACGATATTTTTGTCTTTGATATTAAAATAATACAAAAATATAGATAATTAATTACACGTTAAATAGTGTTGAATACGTTTACAGACAAATAATTTCTTGTCTTTAAAATAAATAACTTTATAACAAAACACGCAGTAATTAAAAACTGCTTATAATACGTATTTCCTCCGTTATAGATACGTGATGTATTTGAAGAAAATTTAGTGACACAATACCGGAAAATTAACATGGAACATTACGTGCGATTAACTGCTGACACCGACACCGATAGTCGAGCTGGTCACCGCTTCCGACACGCGGAGCACAGTTCGTCGTGAACCTTTTAAGTAGTTAGTGAACCATCCCTCGAGACAATGGCAGCCCTCGCGTCAGCTCGGCAAATTAAAGCGATTATTATATACAAACACATTACGCAATATGGTGAGTGTTTAATAAAACTTTATATTTTTTGTGTAAAATTCACCGCTTGAAGGGGACAATTGAGGGACGTGTAGTCCTTTTAAATTTGTACGATCTGTTATATAGTCCTTCGAAGTATCGACATCTCACATAGTAATCATATTTTGTCAGCATGAATTTTCAGTTGGTTTTCAGCGCCATACTTAATAAAATATACATGAAATTATTTGTATTACGTGTATTACCATAATTGTATATTCCAGTGTATTCAATATTTAAAACTAGTGCATTTACATTTACAGTGAATGTCTTGTATCAGTCGCCACTTTCAGCGTATTGAACGTAATAATTCTTTAACAATGGTTTTATTTAAAAAAACATCTTATTTAGAAATGTGTAGCGTGCATTGAATGTGATTAAATAAGGTTTATAAATCCATTTCCTGGAGATCGAAAGTCACGAGGTACACATTCTTGAATAAGTTAATCGCCCACGTTTATTGACTGCCTAGGATTTGTGTAGTATCTATTGTATAGTACAGTATTAACATTAGATATGTCATATTATTAGCGCCTTTTGTATATATAAATATTGACTGTAATAAAATATTTAATTGTATTTGTTATTATCTGTTATTGATAATGACGAGCACAACGGCGATGTTGACTGAAAATATAATAAGCTAGGTTTGCTTTTTAATTATTTCAAATATTAAGTAAAATCAATCAAATATATCAGTCATGAAAACTCTACCTTAAATGAATATTTTTAAAAAAACACTACAAAGTATCACATTTTGTAAATAAATCCTACATCTAGTCCAGCGTGTTATTTTCAAATGCGTCGACAAACGATATGGCGAACTCGAATAATTTGAAATTAGAAATGGCTCATTTTTTTATTATTTTTCATATGAATCTGCATAATTAGATTTTTTAAATATCGAATCTATTTTAAAATAATGTAACTGTCGTCGCAACGTCCCTTGACCTTTCTGAAGTGCCACAGTTAGCTAACCGGCGCTATTAAGTGCATGAATTGAAGGTACATATTTGTATCAAGGTATTTCTGTAAATTATCTCAATCAAACAATGTATTTCCTTGATTATCTGATTTCTATCTTATAAATACCACGCATATATTAAAATAACCACCTCAATGTTTGCATCCAGGCTTAGAAATTAAATCATGAGAGAAAGGGTTGAAAAGAAAGAGATAACAATAAAATTGTAAATTTTCTCGCGTTCGATACAAATGTCAATAATGACTCGTGTGTAAAGGCTTATCCAAGTTTTTAATATAAATATTATGGAATACCTAATTCATATATATATGAATATGTTTTGAAATCACACAAAGTACCTACATATATTTTAAGGTCGCTTAAATCAATGTTTTAAATTTAAAATTATTATGACGGCTTTAATTTATTATTTTGTTTAATATTATCGATTTAAAACGCCACATTGTCCTATTGGTGATACGTCTGTTTCATATTTACATACTATTTATGAAACAGACAGTGTTTAAAAGACAACAGTGTTATATATAAAAGAAATTTAATTACGACTTACATAGAAATAACGTACGTAAAATGTCTACTTTGTTCAAGAAAACGTTGTTTTCCCTTACAATCAGTAAAAAATATCTAAATTATGAAATTTTCTTTATGAATAAATAGAATATTAATTCATATTGTGGTGTTTCCATTCTGATTCATCATAAGGATAAAATAAAACCTTATCACATTATGTGTACTTGCGTATGTATTAATTGTATGCTTTCTTGGAAAGGTGAACGTATAATAGGTTTGTATATGTATAATAGATTTGTACTCTAACTGTCGCTATCCATCTAAAACAATAATAACTGGATAAAATTTAAGGTTTACAATATTTTTATGAATAAAATAAATTTCTATTTTATTTTAATTTCATATAGAATATTAATTTGTAATAATTTCGTAAAATATTGAGCTACATTCGAATAAATTTCATACTTCGTTACCGGGTCGTTTTCATTGATATATTTGGTTTATTGTGAATGTTTCAAATTTAAATATTCAAATAATCTACAGTATTAGCATCACGTGCATGGACCATATGGAAATAAATACACATAAAGCAACAATTGTAAGTATTTAACAAATATAACATCAGTACCTATACTAAAATACGTCTCACCTGAGGGCTACGCGTGCACCTGAAGCGATATACTGTTCAATAATATGATTACTCTTGCATTGTGCAACTTACCGTCGGCAGAACTATACTAGTGTTCTGTATACTAACGATATTAACCAACTTGCCGGGCAAAGGGGATAGAGCTTCACACTCTTTAAGTCCTGATACAACTTTCGCCTCGTCCATATTCGCATATCTTCTCATGCATGCTCAATTGTTGAGGTTTCTAACAAGACCATCTTCTAGTATCTGGTTTGCTGGTTCTATCAGCACTCACATTCTGTATCTTTCTACCATCCTTTTCTCGTTATTCCTACGTAAGCGACCATCCTTTTTTGATTTGTTCGTTCATTCTTACACGTATCATTATCATTAATTTGGTTGTACCTTAATGTTTAATCGACTTCACTTTTTTGAGTTCTGGCCTCCATTAGTTTTTTTGTTGCTTTACTTTTATACATCAGTGTTCGGTTGTTGCTGGATCAGGAATTTTGAGTATCATTGCAACGTTTCGAAGATTACGAGATATTTACCGCTTTTGAGCGCGTACCGCGAGTGGTGTGACTGTATATTCTGGGTTTGGGGCACGGGGCGCCCGGGAGCGGAGCCCCAGGTTACGGGCGTCCCCTCGTTCCTCGCCACCCGGGATCGCCAGCGCGGCAGCAACAGGTGAAGGGTGATAATTCATATTCCCGGCTATCGTAATGCAAATATTTTTGTTGCCGCGATGTTTCACGAGTGCTCCTGATAAGGAGAATATACGCACTGCGGATCAATACCGCTTCTTAAATACACATTACCAATATGATGGTAATCCTTATTCAACGAGTTTACTTCCAGATATAATCTACTGCACCACCATTCAATGGATAATTGGAAATTCATTAGCATCCAATCTGTACTTATTTGTTCGGAAAAAATTCCATATTATCGTATTTATTTAAAATCATGTTATTTTATCTGTAGACTCGCGGATACAATACGTACGCAACATCTCGTGTGTATTTACATAAGTAAAAAATCGTTTCGATAAGTTCAAATACCTATTTTTATTTTAAATACAAAGATAATATAGGACTATAAATAGTAAGCGCCCTTGAGGTAAATTTTTTTACGAAAATAGCGCTATAAAAATTATCCAATATTATTACTATTATATAGGCAGTGCTCAATCTGTATACGGATACAGCCTTCCACACAGGGGTGGCGTCTATAACAGGTACTCTCCATGCCCATATTTACAAAACCACACTTACGTCGGTTGTGTATAATTTATTTATTCGCAAAATATCCTTATTATATATTGATCACTTTTTAGCAATGATTCATCGAATTCTATTCAACATTATTCGCGTCTAATAATTTTTCTTCTTAATTACATAAATTTTCCTTTTAACATGCTGTATTATCCGTGAAGTTGACCTCACGAGGCATGATGCAGGTTTATGAAGAGCTCCCTTCTTGATCTTCCCACACAATGCAGTGTACGGTGTGGGATGACATTGACATTTTAAAAAAATAAAAAAGTAATAATATGAATGTTAACAAGACAACACCCGCTATTCAGCTATTAAGTAAAACCACTGCTGCTGATAAAATGCGATAAACAATTATAATCGCAAATAGACCTTGCTATACATCATTATATGGGACGTGTCCACGAATGAGATTTATCTCGGAGATTCGACTGGAGTTCACTTAAAGGACAGTACAGAGTAACCGTGAAGCTATTTATGAATCATCGCCAAGTACTTTTACTAACTCAGAGATCAGAGTCTCATCGAGAGATTATCATAGATACGGGTCTTTTTAGAAAATACAGTATTTTTGATACACATATAATAATACTTCTACATAAAAAATATTGCCAAGACAAGTCTTACTTCACCCGCCAAATTATAAAATTAAGTAAGTGTAAAAATAAAAGTATTTATAATATTTCTTTGAAAGTTCGAATTTTTTCCTACAGATTACCACGTAGATATCACCTACCGTCGAATCATAAGACGGTCCATAATTTTAAGCAGTAATTATATACATTAAAGAAAAGTGCGACTTGCTGTGGTAATAATTTCTGTGGCATGAATTTATTTTGAAACAATAGAACAGAAACATGTTTTATTTTGTTTGACGGATCTTGTTTGTTTTTTGTTGCCACGCGACACGGACAATTGTTAGTATTAAATGTTTTATACGACATGGATGGGCATACGAAATTTTAGATGGGATTATATATTGTATCGACGTTATATTTTGCTTCTAAGTAATTAGAAGAAAAATAAAACGGAGGTTATGAAAGAGTTTTCGTAAGAATCTTCGTTGGCCTTTCTGTCCTAATGCCGTGTTTACTTAACCCTTACTACGCGTCATCTTTCAACAACAACATTTTCAGTACGCGGCACCGTTTCAAGAATATTTATACTTTAATTTAAATCATAAATACGAGAGTAAAAAATAATTGGTATCGCTTGAGAAGATCAATAATAGATAAATATATTTTCTGTTTACTAAAAGAAACAGAGACATGCTTAGAATTGACAGAATATATAAACAAAAATATCTCATACTGATGGGTCACCACTCGAGCGACGTCGCCATGTTGGTCCGTTGTACAAGGTCGGAACACTGCGCCGCGCGCCTTATATTACAGACTCCTTTTCAAGTGGAACACCAATAAATCACACGCAAATGTTTATCATTAAAATCGTTATCTTGAAGAACAGTTTAGGGGCAGAGACACTTCATTTTTATTAATAGTCTGAATACTGTAAAGATTTAAAAATGTTTTGAGGTGTGATATATTTTAAAACAAGGATATACACATAAGGACACTTTACAAGCACCACACATAAATTTTGTAAGGGACATTTTTTTTTCCTGAATTTTCGTATTGCCGCAAACGTGACATCGTCTTCGGGGTTTGTTATTTTTAAGTGTTGGTTGAATGGGTTCTGGCATATGGTCGGCTAGTGTTTTGGGCAAAATTCTGTGTGGAGTATGGCTTGTTGAAGGTGTTGGATGTGGTGTATTGATAATTGGTACAGAGTATTTTTCTAAGAGCTGTCTAATTACGCTCAGCTGAAATTCAGCTAATGTTTTTTTGTTACCGGTGACAAATTTATACATATTATAGCCATTCAATAAATATAAATCAATTATGTGAAATGCTACTTTTTTGTACCATTTCACAGATTTCCTCATACATGATAAGCTACTAAGCATCATGTCAGTTTTGTCCACCGCACCCATAGATTTATTATACTCGATTATGCACTTTGGCTTCAGTATAGGCTCACCCGTTTGATAATGGTTTTTCCCAGTGCATTCAAAAGATTCGTCATGTAAAGTGGTAAGGATATGCACATCTCTTCTGTCACACCATTTGAGGGCCAATAATGGACTGTTCTTCTTAGCCTCTATTTCTCCCTTTTTTAGTTTTTTAAAATCTGGCATCCCTTTCCGATTTTTTCTCACCGTCCCACACGCATTCGTTCGGTTAGTATGAAGGTATTTAAATAACGTCGGACTTGTGTACCAATTATCACACCACAAATTATGGCCTTTACCGATATAATCATTTAAGAGGGTAGTGACAACAGCTCCAGAAACTCCAATATTTTGATCATCCACTATTTCCGTTCCTTGTCCACAGTAAATTATGAAATCAACGATGTAGCCTGTCATTACGTCACATAAAACAAACATTTTGATGCCAAAACGATGTCGTTTTTTTGGAAGATATTGTTTGAATTTAAGCCGGCCTTTAAAAACAATAATACTTTCGTCAATACATAAATTTTCATGTGGGACCATTGTTTCTTTAAATATTTTACGGGTATGTTCTAATAATAATCGAAGTTTTACGAGTTTATCTTGCGAAGCTAATTCATATGGGTCAGAGAAATGTAGCATCTGTAGTAACAATTGGTACTGATCTCTCGGCATTGTTTTACCGAAAATTGGACTCGCGAGTAAGGGATCAGTACTCCAGTGTTCTTCAATAGACAAATGCTTATTTCTTGTCATAAGCATTGCTGTTGCAAAAAATACATACATTTCTTGTACGGTGGTATCTTTCCATTTATGTGAACGTGATTTTGGCCCGTGTTCCTTCTTATTAAAATTAAAATAATAAAATTTATTAGTTTCCTCCACAATTTTTGACATGATCGAAAAGTTGAGGAAATGTTCGAAAAAAATTGATTCTGATGAATTTTCAGAAAAAATGTTGGTTGTTATGCCAGATTGGAAGTCATCAAATTCATAAATGATGGGAATGTGAGGTCCAGAAGTCCAAGATTGCAAATATCGTCCAACGTCTTCCTCGATAGGTTGTGCTTCGGTATATAAATCGTCACTAACTATGTCACATGGTTCTAATTCTTCTTCACTCATTTCATAATCAGAGTCTAATTCTTGAATAAGGTCACCAATTTGTTCTTCATGCAAATTTTGCCGCTCCATTTTAAAGAATACTTTTTTTACAGTGGAAAGTAATATAAAATTAAATTTAAATTTGACAAAAACACGCACAAAAACGCACACAAAATGTAAACTCACATAAAAGTTTTGGTTCCGAATTATAATTCAACTCACTATAACAACTCCGAAACACGGCACGAAAAGAAAAAAGAGCACACCTAACACTTGCAAAAAAATGTTTAAATAGTTTGTGATAAATGAATGTTCCGTTAAACCAATGTATACTGAAAATAATGCATCGGAGCAGAGTCCGCTTTCGACGAGTTCGCTTTCGAAACTGCGCGTGCGCGCCGCTCAATCTTAATATGGCGGCAATTTTTCAAACTGATACGGACTTGAGATCGATGGACGAGGTCCCGAAAAATGTCATTTTTGGTAACCTAACAAAATAATCTCGAGTGTATCTTGGAGATGTCGCTAAGGTGACGAAATAAGGAATTTTACTGTACAAATTTGAGAGTTTTATAACGAATACTCCCGATTTTACCGACATCCAAACGTCATATACCAAATATGATACAACCGCAGTGTGGGCCTATACCATGGCGCGACAAATGTGATACAACCGCGCCAGGCGGGTTAACGTGGAGCAAATAAAGGACCTTTTTTTTTTTGCTAGAACAACAACGGATACTTTACGCTGTATCTTAACAATAAGTCATTTCCTGTATTTTCATTTTTTGTTGGACACGAACAAGCAAAGTAAGCAATTGTGATTAATGTATCCACCTCCAAAATTATATTCCGACTCGAGCTGCTTACGCAGAGAGGAACTGTGTAACTTTGTCACGTCTCAATGTTTTCATTACTCTGCCAAATAAAAAAGACCTTAACATCGACATTTTACCCCGTCGAAGTCTATCTGATTTTTTTTTCTTCCGAGAAACCAGAAACCGGTCGTCTGTTTTTCTCGCGTTATAAGATCTATCCGATCGGGTAATTTTATAATGTAAAGATTGCGCTGAAAAATTATATTTGTTTGGCCGTTGTACTTCATCCGTCTGATGACGTCAGCAGTCTCCGCAAATAAGGACAAAAAATTAACACCGATAACAAAAAAAATAATTGTTAACTGACAACTTGGCACGTCGCCATCAATTTTTATGATTTAATTATATTAATAAAGAATTATTGATTTTTGGGCATTTCTTTATGATGTTGGATTTTCCAGTCCTTGGATCTTTACTGCTTTGATCTGCGTAGAAGTTGTTCCATTATTAAGTTATCACTGATGAATATACCCTCTATCTCAGTCTATGATCGACGATCAACATCTAAAATAGCGCTAATTAACTAATTTACATTTAAATATATTTTACAATTAAACCTGTAGAAGTAATTTACATTTAAATATATTTTACAATTAAACCTGCCTCAAAATTAAGGTCATTTTGGTGAGACAGAAATGGTATTATAACAAATTGAAGAAGCCAAAATAACGAGCTCCGAAGCCATTCTCATTTAACGACAACATTTATGGATTAGCCACGTAGTCAGAATGCTTAAAACTAAAGTACCAAAGGAGATTATGCACTCCCAGCTATCATAAGACAAAAGAAAATGCTTCTGAGAGTGGACCTTCAAAAAACCTATGTTAAAAGTGATACCTGGGAACTAGTTTTTGATTATACTTCTCTATCCTGGAAGAGCGTACTCAAGAGGGCGGGAATTCCTCCATGTTCTCGGCATCCTGCAGATCTTAGGGCTATCACCAAAGGAGCGCTTCTTCCCTTTTCCATTCTGTCGGTTCAACGGCGGGGATCTTCCTCTTCCTCTCCGTCCTTCGACGTGGCCAAAAGGATCTGTCTTAAGCAAATGGTTGAGAGTCTGTTCTTGATCTACATAATGAAAATTTTCGTCCATCTCATCGTCCACTGTATGCCCGACAAGTGTCTCCAGTACCGTATCTGTCTTCCCTTCCTTACCGTCAGCGTCCAGGATTCCATACCATATAAAAATGTGTATATATATGTATATGTATAAGTCATATTTCACTTGTCAGACATACAGTGGACGACGAGATGGACGAAAGTTATATACATATACGGAACCAAAGGACAGCTCTACTCACCTAGTTGGTGTCGCCGTCACGTTGCTCTTCCGGAAGTTCACCCGATGTAGGAAAACTACACTTCACAAAACTCTGATGAGTGTCACCTTTACAAACAACAAAATCACAGCGGTGTGTGCAAAGTAGTGATTCTACACGAATTCATATGAGAACACTTCTTCTCCTCCATCCAAAAGGACAACCAGTCGAGTCAAAGGAACAAAATGTACTGGGGAGAATAGGCTAAGGAGGTATGAACAAACTAAAAATTGGTGATAAAATAACAATAATACAAATGAATGAGTAAGTATGAAAGTATATGTGTTCACTAAATTTTTTTCATTTTTTAGTTACTCAAAAACAATATTGGCCTGGAACATAATATTCACCTTGTATATTAAGAACAGTTCCTACAATATATTTTTTTTGATTTGAATTATAAATGTTTTTTACGTTGTTGTATCGAGAAATGTTGCTAAAACGTCATTGTTTTTTTTTTTTTTGTATAAATGAACATAAATTATAGTAAACACAGATGTCGAAGTGTGTTAATGTGACTGTTAATAATATTGTGTTTTTTAATTATTTAATTAATTCTTTATAGCACGTTTTAAAAAATATTAATACGATAAATCGATTTAACGTTCTCCATTACCTTCGTGACAATGCAACGTCCACAGCCGCTTGTGTAACAACTTGCCTACATAAGCGGCGCAACACGGCGCTGATTGCGAGTTCATTAGAGCCGCTACTGTGCGACCGTGATCGACAAAATTGTTGTCAAGATCACGTCAGTGAAATGAACGATTACCTGTTCTCTCCGCTGTGGTAATAATTGTATTATATTTTCATCATGTAGACAACGGATTTGTGTAAACGCCCGCAGTTATTTATTTTCACAAATTTTTTTAATTTCTCAATGTCATTATTGACCTTTCATTATGTACTATTGTTGGCTAAACATTATTTATATTGAGTAATTCATTCGATTGTCTTCACCTTCTTACTTATTTCGAGTAAATTCGAATGGATCAGATTCACGGGTCTTAAATTCTCAATATTTTTACTTTTACAGTAGTTTGTCAAAAACGTTTGTGCTATGAAAATATTGAACTTGAATTCGAACTCTAATCCTTGACCTCGATCCACAAAACAAGCCAGATTTTGTTATCAACATCATTTTTTGAACTTTCATAATTAATTAAAATATGAAACAGGCGACCAGACATAATAATTAGTGACGTGATTCGTGATTTACGCTTAGAGATTTAATTTCCAGTATACCGTTGATTGCTGAGCCAAATATGAATAATGGGTTACCGATCATCGTTGTATCAAACACAATCAGTTACAATACAATTCCGGTTCCAGTTCCGAGAGCAACGACGACATTTTATCAAAGATATATGTATATATATATATATATATATATATCTACATCTTCTTAGCTCCGAAACTGTATAACACACTCAGTACCAACAGGAAATCGTTCAGCTCCAATAAGATTACACAAATATGGACCCAATATATCATCCAATCGGGTAGAGAGCAATCAGAAACATGGCTATCCAACATTCTAACATTATCATTATACAGTGCTTACAATAATAATTCACTAGTTCTACAATACACCCGCTACATTTTTATTTTAAAAAATTAAAAAATTATCTCTATCTTTATTTCTGTCGAATATTTATCTTGAATAACACCACAATAGCACGGAAAAAACTGGCTACTTACTTAACACAGACTTCAGTCTAGCAAAGTAGCCGGGACAACGCTGTATATATCAGAGGTGGAGTCTACTCCATCCCACACAATACACTACGAGTATTTAATAGTAAAATAATTGTATATTATGTTTATCATGTTATATTGTAATATATTCACCTCTGTTACAACAAAAATATGTATGGAAAGGTCTAAATAAATAAATCACAGTTGCCGGTTCACAGGTGTTATATCCTGTCCGTTTAATGGAAAAGAAAATCAAATAATGTGATATATATATATAAATAAATAAGAAAAGGTAAAAAATGCATATACACAGCACAATATTTTATAAACAATACTAAATTACGAGTCTAAAATATTCAAGGAAAATGCACACATTCTATACCGTTACAGAGAATATGTGAAATATTTACAAAATCTGTAAGTCTTCGAAATAAATATTTGCTAAATTGACCCATCATTTCTATATATAGCGTTATTGCATGTCCTAAATCATCTAACAAAAAATATTCTAGTCGCTCGAAGTTCGATGACATTATATTTTTTGTATTTAATATAATATATAATCTGGAATCATTCATATATTTAATATGTATCTACACTTAAAAAATTATGCTCTAGGGGTGTTAATATTTTTTATTATATTAGAAGAAATATTATGAGAAGAAAATAAAACTTTATTTTTATTATGAAATACAACGTGTGTATTAGTGTGCATTATTTGAATTAGGATCTTATATTCCAAGCGAATGGGAGTTGCTGCTGTGTTTTAGCCATAATTTAACATCATAATGTGACAAAATAAGCAGGAATATGGCTGTAATACCGCGCCAGCCGCGCAAATAGTATCAAATGTATTGAATTCGTAGGTCATACGTCACTAGATTATACTTCGACCTGAAGTCTTAAGTCTACACACCGCAATAAAATTATTCAAATAGAATGCTCTTCACCTCCTTACCATTTAGATTGAAATGGCATGACAATATATTCTCACAATCAGCTGTCGGCTGTGCCGTTCGATGTCATCATCGTCCTGTCCATCTGCAGTGAAAATATTAAATTATTAAAAGAACACATTCTTATTGTGGAGTTGTAATTATTCAGAACGGACGGTCTGTGATATTTTAAATACTAATTAAATGATTAAGGAGAACACATTCTTATTGTTAAGTTGTAATTATTGTTATTATCCCGGTAGCGCAAAAACAATATTTTTCGACAAAATTGAATTTAAATGTATATATTTATAATTTATACATTAAATTAGTATTTACTAATTAAATGTATTAATTAGAAAGATATATATAGGGTGTTCAGCGGAAAAAATACAATATTTAGTTGTAATTGCTCGTAAACCATCAAAGTGAGGTAAGTGGGAGGGATATTGTTCGTGATTTCCATATTTGCCAGTCGCAACGAGTCACTGGTCGGAAGCGCACCGCGCGTTCGCGGTAGACAAAAAGGGATAATGGTTAACCAAACTTCTCCAGGACCATCAACGTCAGCAGCGACGCCAGAACATGTGGCTCAAGTTCGACGTGAAATTATGCACAATCCGCGTAAATCGATAAGGAAAATTGCGGCCTGTACTGGAATAAAAAAATCAACAGTGCACGTTATTTTGAAAAAATACTACAGTTTCACCCATACAAACTGCAAACGTCCAGTTTCTCAATGAAAATGACTGTTCTTTACGTGAAACCTTAGCGAGAACGATGCAGGAACATTTTGGAACAGCACGAACACTTGGAAACATGTTATTTACTGACGAACCACATTTTCATATCAATGGCTATGTTAAATAGCACATGAGATACTGGTGCCCCGACAATCCAAGGGAACGCTATCAAAAACGTTTGGATTGTCCAAAAACGACAGTGTGGTGTGTAATTTCTGCCCGAGGAATAATTGTTCCTTATATTTTTAACCAGCAAGAAACAGTCACTGCTGATGTGTATTGCCGAATGGTCGACGAGTTTTTGGTACCACAACTGCAGCAGATTCCCAAGTTCAACAACAACACACAATTTCGGCAAGACGGGGCCACTCCACACACAGCTAGAGTTTCAATTCTTTGCTCACGCGTGTTCGTAAATTTAAGAGTTCGATTGCAAGAATGTCTTGAGAGAAATGGACGGCGTATAGACGATATTGTTTATAAAACGTTAAATTAGCATCGTTAAACTCCATTTCTTATAATTAGAATAACATTATAGTTTTTATTTTTATTTAATATTAAACTTGAAAATTTTCCGCTGGACACCCTATACACACAAAATTTATTTTATCGAAAAATATTATTAAACACAAAGCTTTCAAATAATAGAACAATAGATGTATTCATTTGAAAAAGTGTGACGTATAGGTTCGAAAATTTGTCGTCAAAAATAATGTCGCTGTAGCATAGTTGGATCATGCACCTTCTGCGGTTTGGAAAGAGATCCAGGTTCGAATCCCGGTGGCGCAAACAATAATATTTTTTGATAAAATTTTATATATGTGTCTTTCTAATTAATACATTTAATTAGTATTTATTTAAAGTACAATATTTCACATAACTTTGAACGTCCAAACTTGTTCTGTCCGATCGTGGATAAAATTGTGTGTTGTGTAAACTTGCAGACTGATGCGTTCAGCCTTACAGAAATCCCCCAGTGTGACACATCGCATAATACGTATGCGATCAATTCTAGAAATTCTGCTATATAAACATTAAAACAAGTCAATGTGATCTTTAGATAGTACAGTAAGTGTTATAATGTGTTGTGTAAATAAGTTGTAGCCGTTCAGTTTTTTTTTTTTTGGGAATACCCGGTCTTAGCATATTATCATTATGTTAAAATTTGTGTACTCATTGAGCGTTATTTCCGAAATAAAATGTTTACTATGACAAAACACGAAGATAAGATCTTAGACATCTTTGTAAAATATACGGTGTCTGAAGACAGATGCAATGCGGAACTGTACATATAATATATATATGGAGACATAAGTGCATCCAATCAATTACATATGGAAGATCACCTTGCCTGGGACACTACACTTCAATATTCCGCAAAGCTGAGACAGCTCGATGGTGTGGTAGTGGACTGTCTTGCTGTGGGAATCAACTAGGAGAAAAATGTCAGATAGAAAAAAATAGCGATGAATTCTATAGGAGGCCGAGACCCTTTTGGGTTGTAGCGCTGTTGAAGGTGATAAAATATTAACCAGGTCAACAAGCGCACATGATAATTGCACACAATACGCAACGTAGACGTAATGAATATAAATTGCATCACGATAGCTTATATTTCTTTAAGATTAGTTATGATAAGTTACATTATGTCGGGTTAGGTTATATTAGATTATTTCATACAAAGGCGGCAGAGTAATAAGCTGACCATGACATATGTGCACTTGTCTTGTATGTTTCCATTCAATCTTCCGCTTATTGGTAGTAAAAAGTCTGCAGATAAATCTTCTAGACGCTTCAAAATTACTCTGGCCGATCTTGCGAGAGCGGTTTTACCCCAATTAGCGGAAAATTCCTGATCAAATCACAAGCTACAGAATCTAGACTAGCGATAGCATATTACGTAGCAAGGCAATTTAGCTTAGCCTCGGAGGCAATATTTTAATCACTCTAATGAACGAGCGGTAGATATTTCTCCGATTTTGTATCGAGATAAAATTAAATGAAAATGTTTTTTTTTTAAATTGCTTACTGGCAATGCATCTTTTTTTATCATATTTATGGAATTCTATCGTCTCCATAATCTGGACGCGCCCTGCATATACCTGGATGCGAAACGGGGCTCTCATCAATCTTAAAATCACGCCGGTATGTAATTTATTTGGGGGTTCTGATATCTCATAACCTGTCTTTTCTTTCATTCACATCACTACAGATTAAACTTTACATCTTTTCTTCTGAAACATCAAATAGTTATAATAATAATAATGCATTTATTCCAGCGTGATGGATATTTTTTTTATGAAGACCCGATTTGCCATGAAGTTATGTTACATCAATATTCTTATTGTTTCTCAAAAAAGATTTACCATTTGAAACATAGGACTAATCTGCTGACCTCTCGGAACAAGGATGGAAACTTTGGATCGGTTCACTATCTTACCTTAACCTTTTAACTGCCAACCGTATTTGAAATGGAAGACGCCATATAGGGTAAGGGTAGTTTTTAAGAGGGAATTGTCGTCCACAGATGCCAAAATGATTTAAAAAATATGACTTTAATCCCCGCAAGGCACTATAATGTCTGCAAGATCGAGTGTGTATTATCACGCTTATTGCTCAGCGTGACTTGCAAAAGTTTGGCGTGTTAACGCGCTCGTGGCATTTAAAAGGTAAAAATAAGTGTTGTTAAAAAATTTCAGAGAAAAAACCCCATTTTTAACAGATCATCTCAAGTAGATAAAGAAGGAGTCTTAAATAAGGACACCGGCGCCGACGTGGTTATCCAAGGGCAGTAATGCACCTGCATCATTGTGAAAAAAATGTAAATCAGACAGTTACATTGTAATATCAAGGTCGTTTATGAATATATATTATTAATAATATTTGCAGAATGAAGACTGAGGGTCAGAATGTATAAAAGTGGGCGGAATAACGTATCAATTACAAATATCTACTGATTATTTACTAATCAGCTGTGCTATTAATATTCTGCCAAACCAAAACTGTTTCCGACGCAATTCACCGGAATTAGAAGGGAATGGAAAGATGTGAATATACAGGGATAGATAGGTGGGTTAATTGAGAATTCCATCGAAATTTTACAATTCCAGATTGTGAAAACTAACGGGAGACGGATGGGACAACTTGAATCACCCGACGACCTTTACTCCTGATTTTTTGAAGGTCACAACCGCAAGTTTCAAACTACACGTTTTTAGCATTCGCACGAGTGCTCTGACGGATATAAATAATAAATGAGGTGGTCGAAAAATCCACTGCACGCTCGGCGATCTTCATGAGCCCGATGGCCAAGACGCGAGTCGAGAGGTTTTAGGAAACATTTGACAGAAGACCAGAAATGTTTTCCAATGTAGATCGTGTAGCCTCGCAAGCGACCTGTCAACAGTTCGTTTACCTCTAATTTTTTTAATTAGATACAATAATTTACAAAGTTTTTTATACTTTTAAGAACATTTACATTTATGGATTATATTTTCAGCGTGTATTTTCATACAATAGTATTATTATTCAACTTTTGAAAGCTACTATCCTGCCATAAAAAACAGTAGATCCCGCAGATATCGAACGCGAAATATTATATAATACTGTAAAATAACGAAAACTTGTAGTTAGCCAGTAAATAAAAGGTATTCGTGCATTTATTAATAATAATAGAGAGAGAATACTTAATAGAGAGAGGTCATGTTATGTTTTATCGAAAATAAGTAATGATTTTTATAATATAACACATTTCAAATTTGTTATCTGTTATCTGATATCTTATTGTTATTTATTTTCAAATGTGCATCTCACGGTAAAATGGTGTCACATCGCGTTATTTTAAAAATACTTTCGTATGTTGAATCGGATAAGTGCCCGATCTGTAGGAGGGAGTTCTATGTCAGAAAAAATAACAGCGTTATTTTTTTATCCAAAACACATATTTTATAATTTTACAGAAGTCATATAATGCGACCTTTTGCATTATGTAGTATATAAAGATTGCACGGGGGTTGTAAACTTCAGTCGTCCTAGTGGCAATAAAACTATGCAACCATTACGCTGATGATATATATATAATATGTACGTAAGAGTGTCTGGGTTTTTCCACCCCTCAAATGAATGACTGATTTCACATACAATCACGCCGAATTTCGGTATGATATATATGCATATATCATATTACGCCACTCCATCCAGATCATAATACACAAATTTATTTATTTTCATGATAAATAATATCAAAATCTTATTACTGTTTATTTTTTTCCTCGTCTAAGGATCCGGTTGTGTGATCAGCGGTAATTTTTTACAATGATGAAAAAAGTCACTAAAGTAAATTTTTTTGCGAAAACGTGTCGTTCGGTCATTGGTAAAAAATGCAATGGTAAACTAATTTTACTCACAAATATCGGATGGTAAAAACCGAAAATCGTTTGTTAAATGTGGACTCTTCACAACTGTTTCAAAAGTCATCTGTCACAATGAATAAATGCTTAGAAAGTTTCAGTATGCGACAATTAATCATTCAATATCCCGTAATTTTAGTGACGAGAGTTCGTCCGATAATGATCTCGTAGTTTAATATACATTAGCACTTAGACCGAAAAATTTTCGCCATCAAAGTAACAATTTCGAACGCAGAGGCGAATAAAGCCATAGATGAAGTATAAAATAAAGCATATTTCACGATTATTCGTCCTGTCACACTGTGAGGCGAGATTACCAACTTACAGATGTACTACTGATTACGCAGTCGGCCCTTAGTGAAACATTCGACCACTTCTACGTAGAGCGTCGACAACAAATGGGTCATCTTTAGTTTAAATAATTAGACAAAATACTTTGTTTAAACAACTATTTATTGATTATTCAACATGTTTCGATACCTATGGTATATTGTCTTGCCGGATTATATCATTTTCTCGTTGATAATTCCATTTGATTTATCATTTATACCTCTTTACGGAGAATCGGATTTTCATTAACTTAAAGTGAGTCGTAACTCAATTTACTGATTATGCAATATTATTGTATTTATTCAATTGCAATAGACCTGGATCAATTGCTGGAAAATATTGTCTGTCTCTCTTTAGTCGGCGAACTCTTTTCACCATCGTAATTAACGGAATCAGTTTATGACCAAGAGCATCGTAAATACATATTGCACTTTTATTGCATTCCAATATTGGATCAATAATTATCAGGGGCGTATACTTCGCACTTTAAGCCAGTGCTGTACATTATATAAATTCTGCGGAATAAATCTAAATTATTTTTATTTTTTATTATACAGATTATCAACAGGTTCCTAAATGACAAGATAATATAATGAAATAAATTTTTAAGAGGCTCTGCGAACGGTTATTGTAGCCACTGCGCAGCCAGGGTTTCCGTAGAATCTATATTTCATTGCGATAATTCCTTATCAGATTGCTTTAACAATACACCATGAAGTGTACTTTGTATTTATTTCCAGTAAGAAAAGATAAAATAATAGGTACACGATATATACATAAGTACACCTATCTTAAATTGATATGATTATAGTCATAATGTCACTAAAATCATAAACATAAAGAATATAGTGAACTTAAAGAAATTAAATAAAAGAACAAATTAAAAAAATTACGTAAAATCTCAAGTGAATACGATATTTTGTATAAAACCGTTTTGCACCGCAATGCTAAAATTGTCGTGTAATCACATCCAAGAACTATTCACACCTTATTATTTGACAAATATTAGACATCAGTGACATTTATTGCATAATGCGGAAAGATTATAAATTAATATGAATATTCGTTTTTTTTTACTAATCAGTACTGCCATCTAACGGATTTCCTTGCCAAAAATTTGTTGTGTATTACCATTGATGCCGAAAGAATTCAGGATACGGAAGGAATAGGCATTCATCATAATCTGGATTCTGCATGCATCTCCAAAAATATGGACTATATGTTTTAATCATCATTTCGCCAAAGCTTCCGACACACTATAAACGCGAAGTCTCGAATTTGTATAATATTGTAATCCTTTCCATACACGTATAACCGCACTGGTTCAAGGTCGCCAGTTGACTAATCGGCGGCGTGTTCGGGAAGGGGCGGGAAGGGGCGGGAAGGGGGGGAGGAATGCACAGTGCATTATTTTCGTCCAAAAATAAATATATTTATACACGCATAAATATATGTTCCAAACATCGGGAATAGCATGTTATACAATACATTTTTTTATTATTGAGAAATTAGAAACACTGAAAAAATAAGAAATTTAGTGAATAAATAATATTTAAATACTACTGTGTAAGTACGCCAGAATGACCCAAAAATCATCACAGTATTTCCACGTTTATAAATGAAACGAGGCGCGCACTTTAGGAAATACTATAATTAAAAAATAATAATAATTCATTTTTATTTGGCACGTATATCTTGTATTAAGTAAGTATGAACGATTAAATCCACGCGCAAATAATTCAAAGTTTGTATATTCATGTGTTACTAGAACCATCTCTACCTTTTCTATACAGGAGTCTTACTCTCATAGAGAAAAAATAAATGTTAAAATAAATATATACATATATATATATATATATCCTACTGATTGTTTTATAAATGTATTTTATCTTCTAATAATAAAATAAATTAAATTAAAAATTAAAATATCTAGCTAAAGAATGTCGAATACTCGTCGCTCTCTCGCCGCGCGGTGTTCTGAACAGACGTCTTCGCTAGAATTGAAGTGATTTAAACTACACAGCTCAAATCTGCATTTGAAATAGACTTGAATGTATGCCTCCCATTACATTATAAAAGTGCGATTATTTTTTATAATATTTTTAACTCTTCACCTAATAACTAAAATAACAGTAAGTTATATTAATAATTTTGCCATTCAATTTCTTGCAGGGGTTCTTCAGAATCTAAAGGTTTCAGTTTATTCGTTGTTCTTCAAAATTTTCTCGTGCCAAGTCTTACTTACCCCTGACACCTTCTATTTTGGGGTTCTTACAAAGATGACATTAATTTGTAAAGTCACATTTCACATATCTATCTTGATGCGTGTATCTTACAGCGGTCTTCATTTAATATGGATTATATGATAATTATTAACAGCCATTTTTCGAATTATAAAAAGTATATAAATAAAAATAATTACGAAAAATGTAAAATAAATCATCTTATTATAAAAATCGTATTACAGTCACACATATTTAATAGATTTTAAGTAGGTACCGTAATAGATATGTTGGGGAGTTGTAGCTAACGCCTCATTTTTTATTTTATTATTATAACTAGTGAACTATTCGTTACGTTCCGTAATCTTTGTAAATATTTCAATATTTAAAAAAAAAATACATTTTCTTTATCTCAATTTTGTTTCTTAATTATTATAATCACCAAGTATAAAAATAATCATATTTTCAAACACTTATTTTGTTAAATTTAACTATTTTGGGAACAATTTTGCTTCAAATCTATCTGGTTGTATAGCGCGAAGGATGACGTACATTTCTAGGCTTTTATTATTAAGCGATAATTCGAAATAATATGTATCCAAGCATAAATATCACTAGTAATTATTAAACATACATAATTACTTAATCGATTTTACCATTTGATTATGCCTGTTTGAAACATTTCTACCGACTAAAAGCCGACACAAATCAGGCAAAGCACTTAAAGATGGTGTCGCAACTTCTGCATTCTATATTATGGAATATTAACAGTTGACATTATACTGTTAACGACTATAATAGCAAAGTGTCTCAATCAATCGCGACACCACAGCGCGGGGTGGGTCTTGACCGCCTCAAAGAGATTCCTCTACCCCTCTCTGCTCCGTGCCTCGCTTCACCAGTCATCGACCCCGAGATTCCCGTCTCTTGGTGCTCTATCCCATCAGGTTTATGGTATGTCAGGCGTGCATATGGTGAAGACCCTTTCAACCGAACCAAATATCTCATGCTCACGAATCATACCATCGTATACAGATCTTTATTATCTTTGTTTTTAAATGGACCTGATGAAACCTGGACAATTGACCAGAGAGAGAGAAATATATGTAGTGCAGAAGAAGGATGGAAGAAATAAGCTGGACTGAGAGAATTACAAATGACGAGGTTCTAAGGAGAATGCTAGAGAAGAGGTCCATAAAAGACTCCAGCGAAAATCGAAGAGGTCAATGGATAATCCAGGGAGAGATTAAGGGAAGAAAATAATAAAGAAAGTCCAGATAAAAATATTTTACATTCACCAAATCATGAGTCAACGAACTACTTCTGTATGATGACCAGGATAGGGACGAGCATGGCGGACACTGCACTACTTTTAAATGAATGAAGAATTTAATTTTATTTCATTTATTGCTTATTATTCCTTTCATGACACCGGGAAACCTCCGAAAAGACATAATCAATGCTAAAAATTATAGATATATTCTTATCACCAATATGATATGGTTAGGTTAGGTTGAATCCATCCACTATGGACCCTCATGACTCTCGCCCTCCTAACTATTCTCTTCCACTTTTCTCTAATCTCAGGCCTATCACCAGTTGAGTCTGTACTTGATGTTCAGTTGATAATGCACCCGATATTGTAGAAGCCCGACCTTTGTTGTTTTGGAAATTTTGCATATTGCATGTTGCATATTTTGTCAAGTTTGGACGTAAAACGTTTCGCCACACCTATCCATCCTTTAATTTCTAGCTCGTAGTAACCGTCGTCAGTAATTATGGACCCGACATAATTGAAATCCTTGACAATTTCAAGGTCTAGAAGAACATCTATTCGTAAAAGCTGCCTATGTCGATTAATGATCACTAGCTTTTTATTTTACTTCTTATATGTCTTTAGCCTGCATCAAAGTTTGCAAATTGTTCATATTACTTATTCTCTACTTGTCTCCTTTTTGAATTTTCTTTTTTATTTTATTTACTATTTAATTAAATTTGTTACCTTACTTCCAACTTATAATCTAGCTTATTGAACCTAATGGCTTCTTACCTCATAACAGGTACTATATATGTACTTAGCGAGGAAGCAAGCGGCCAACAGGCTTGCATGTAAATGGAATGTAGTATTAATACTTGTACTTTCTGATATATTGGTTACTTTAAGGATTTTTATATTGATGAAAGCTTTAAAGGAATGTTGTTTTAAAAATAAAGTTTATCGGGATTGAAAAAAAGCTTTTTTATTCCGTGTTTATCTCGAGGCTTTTACTTTATTTTTCAATGCGACGTGTTGTAGCCATTTCTCCTTCTGATGTAGCGATCAAAGTTGTATCGTCCGCGTACCTGAGATTGGAAATCTTTCTGCCTCTAATTTTTACTCCACCATTACAATTTTCGAGTGCATTTCTCATGACGTATTCTCCATATATGTTAAAAGGGTCTGGAGCAAATATACATTCTTGTCCGACTCTTAGGTTGAATATATCGCGAATAAAACATTTTTGGAGTCGAACTCGGTGCTGATAATGATTTTAGCCGGTGGTGCGGTATATAGTTCGAGTGTGTTGTGAATAGTGACCTCGGGGCACTACCACCGAGGCAGTGCGGTGGTTGCATCACGCCGGCAAATCATAATGACAGAAACCGGGTTCCGTCATGACTAGCTCTCGGTCAGGGGAGGACTGCAAGACGCACAAGGTTTCTAAAGGTGATACAAAAGACAAGAACACAAAATAATTTTAAAAAACACCATATGAAAATTGAACATTGACAGATTTTAAAAAAGTGACAAAACATACTAAGCAGTGCACAGACGAAACAAATAGACACAATTTTAAAATGTTATTACGAAATATTTCTGATTATTATTAGTTATTTCTGAAGATCGCCGTTTAAAATTAAAACAAATTTTAATGTTATATTAATTTGGTTTTTTATTTATATATAATTTTTAATTTTAAAATGTTATTACGAAATATTTCTGATTATTATTAGTTATTTCTGAAGATCGCCGTTTAAAATTAAAACAAATTTTAATGTTATACTAATAAAATATATTATAATAAATGTGGATGTATGTATGTTTATATATGATGAACAAGTCATCTCTTTACCTATGATGACGCACGAGTTCCCAAACAAGTTATATTTGCGCAGGTCTCTCGAGCCAAAATAAGACAGGGCGGGCCGAGTAAAAGATTCAAATACACCCCGATGGCGAATCTGAGCAGAATTGGCGTAGACCCTGAACACTGGCAAACCGCGGCTCATGACGAGGACAATGGCGTTAAATGGTACATTACGCCGGGGAAATATGCAAACGGAGGAGGGCTGATGCAAAAACCGAGAAAAGAGGAAAGAAAAGGAGGAAGATCCGTCTCTCAGAGCCCCCCTGCCCAGCGGATGTGCACAACGTGGAATGGTGTGCGCTTCGAGAATAGAGCTCTTCAGCCACACTCGGATTCACAATCGTTAAACTATGGCTGACGTCATCCTCGTAACGAGGGACCGACAAAGAAGAAGTATGTGTGTACCAAATTAAAATATCGTTTTTGTATAATATTTAAAGTAACGTAGTACGTAATCAGAAAACAATTTCGTATTTTACTTTATTTGAGCAACTCATTAATATTTGTCCATTTATATTATTTTCACGCTTTAAACAAAACATGATTAATTCCACTCAATGTTTAGTTTATTAAATTCCACAATTTGATGATGTAGACTATTTTAACAACAAGCTTATTACGTCATAAAAGGTATTTTAAATTAGTGAAGCTTTTCAATATTTTCGTCACGTGTAATTAAATATGCCGTCAACAAATTTGATAATTATGATAATAATATATAATATAACGTCCTACCTTTGTAACAAAAAATGGAAAACAACAATATTGTGACGTCGTACATGTCGGTCTAGTGGTTAAGGTACTCGCCTAGTGATCTAGCGGTCGTAGATTTGAGCCTCGTTCTAAGAGACCATCAATTAAGACGAGCACATAGTTTACTATGAAAATAGTAAGAATATGATGCATCTCTATTTAAAAAAAAACTATACCTATAATTGATTTTCAACACCAACTCCTTTATTTTAAATACTCGTTGTTATTTCAGGTTTAGTTATAATTTGCAGTAGAATTTACAATATAGTAGAGTAATTCTTATTGTGAAGATGTAATTTTTCAGAACTTAGGTCTGTGATATTTATAATACAAATTAAATGTATCAATTAGATAGATATACATATAAAATCAATTTTTTAAAAAAATATTGTTGTTGCTATCGGCATATAAATATACAAGTAATATAAAGAAGATGGATTTCAAATAATGGAACGAAGGGATGTGTCAATTTGAAAGTGCAACATAAAGTTCGAAAATTTGTCGTCAACTTACTATGTTGGTGTAGTATAATCGGTTAATACTGTTCGTATCCCGATAGCAACAAAAAATTTTTTTTGAAAAATTAATTTTACACGCGTATCTTTCTAATTGATACATTTAATATGTATTAATTACAATTTGAATAGAAATTAATTATCGTAACGTAAAGGTACAAAACAAGACGCATATTTTTTATGTTAATTATAACCATTCAGAAATAGCCTGTGTTAATATTGTAACTAGGTGGGCGATTTTTTTAAATTCGCGGTCTGTGAGGTCACGGTGCATCATCATCCGAGAGCAGAGTCGGGCCCCAGTCCGACACTGCTCTCGGGTCGGATAAAACCCATGGCAGACCGCGGGAAACGTCAGTTTAGTTCTCGTGGCCGTCGCGAGAGCGACAACACATTCCACCATAAAGCCGCAACGGGACTCTCGATAATAACCAATAAGGCTTTTGTTGATTTTCTTTATTTTTAATAAGTGCTACAATACCACACGCCAATATGCCGCAAAGTGAGTGACTCTATTCATAATTATGTGTTCATGAAAATATATTCTCAGGACGTGAAGTAACTTCCAATTATTTTCAAGCAAAAGTCGATCATTGCGTGTGTTGTTTTGAAAACAATACAATTTAACAATTCAATTAAACAAGCTTCATATCTTGATCTGGTTTCGTATTGTTATATTATCTTCGCAGATATTGTAGTGCGCCTTTACCGTGATCCATTTCGCCATTATTTTAGTGGGCAATTTCTCGCCTTGTCCAGTTACGTCGGCACCCTTTTCTTGAATAATCAAAATGTAACATGAAGTCATACATATTTACGAAACGACTTTGCATAACACAATTGTTTCTTGGAAATCCGTTTTACCAGCACGGTCATAGTTGCGCGGGAATTTTCATGGGAAATAAAATTGTGAAAAAAAAAAAGTAATTTTATATTGAAATATGCAATCAATCGCACCTAAAGCTGTTGTAATTTATATAATTATTTAAAAGATATCTGTCTGATACACATGTTTTATGTTCGGGCCCCGACGAAATCCTTTTGAAAAAAAATTATCCGAAAACATAGAAAAAATATAAAACAATAAATAATTATTTGTACGTATAATTTTGTCATTTGAGTTAAACTGTAATAATATATACCTTTTATTGCAGAAATGAAAAATATTTTTCATATTTTTTAATTACCATTTATCACTATTTTAAACTGATTTAACTCAATTTTAAGTATCTCGGAACCCCGCTAGACTGAACAAGCAAGTTAAAAATATATTTTGTTTTATTAGTTTACAGGCTCATCCTTGTCGTCTTAACTTTAAATAAAACTATGAAAATCGAAAAAATTTCATAGCCGAGTGCGAAACTCACTTAATTACCCTCTTTGTTATACTTGTTAATCACGACACGGTACGTGGGAGATCGTGAGACGTAGAATTATTTACAAAGGTCTTATTTCAATATCGTATTATTTAGAAGAAAATTTTTTCTGCTGCTGAGAAAATAGACTGGTTAGGACTTTGTACAAATCACATAGATGTAGTTTTTATCTGTCATTTTATTCAAATTACAACTTACCGGTAATATACAAAATCACTGACACTGGATTCCAAATACGTTTTTAAGTTCGAATCAGGTCGGTTAAACTCTAGACAATTAATAATATTACCACTAGATCAACTATCTCTAGTAACGATCATTTTGTATAGTATATTTTCTTGAATTCTCTGAATTGTGGCGTTGCAACTGGTAGCAAAGGGTGTATTTTTAGAGGTTAGGTTAGGTAGGTTTCAAAATGAAATAAAATACATAAAAATTGTGGTAATGGTAATTTATTGAAAAGATAATTTTATGCCATTAGTGTTTAAATATGATTTTGCACATATGGGCGCCGCGGCTGGTTTAAATAAATCGCAATCTGGATGTCCAATTTTCGACCACTGTTAGAGCAACTGGAGACGTATATCGGCAATAACGCGACGAATGTTGGCTTCCAAGTAGTCTATCGTCTATGGTTTATCAGCGTAGACTAGCGACTTCACATATTTTCACAGAAAATAATCTCAAGGTGTTAAATTACACGATCTTGGAGGCTAATTCACTGGTCCATTACACGAAATTATGCCCTCATCGAATGTTTCTTTCAATAAATTGATAATGGCGCGCGCTGTACAGTATGTTGCGTCGTCTTATTATAAGCACAGCTCTTCCACATTAATGCCATTCTATCGGGGATCAAAAAGTTAGTAATCATAGATGTGTAGCGCTCTCCATTGACTGTAACATTCTGGCCGGCATCACTTTTTAAGAAATGTGGACCAATGATTCAGCCTATAAAACACAATGGTTTATGAATTTTCTTCACTCCAAATATGGCAATTTTGCTTGTTGGCGTAGCCATTCAACCAAAAATAAGCCTCATCGCTGAACAAAATTTTATGTTGGAAACGACGCACACGATGGTCAAGCGGCTTGCACCAGCTGGATCTTGTAAGTTCGTAAGTCAAGATCTTTCATAAAGTGGATGGACACAGCTCCAATTGCTGTACAAGCTGGTGAATCAACTAATTCGAGTCCTCCTCAATTCTACACTCCACTGCAGCAACAGTTTCTCCGGTATGCGCTGTACGACGTCTCTGCAGATGCGTATTATCAATTATCGTATCGTAAGTCTATTCATGGTGAAATGGCAATACAAACTGAGCACAAATCAGCTATTAGCTGTCAAATTGGCTGTTGCTGGAAAAAGTGTTACCAATTCGAAAAACGAACTTCTAAAAAAGCATCCTTCATATTAACCATATAATTTTCCTTATTTTTAATGGAAACACATTTTTGTTGTGAATTTGCATTTTAAAAACATAGTTCTATGGTATTTTGAACACAAATGATTTGATTCGAACTCAGATTTTTTTCTACTCGGGGAAACGTGTTACCATTCCACTACATCAATTGATTACTTATACGTTTTACAACAAATTTGCAACTTATATTCCGTATCTTTTTATAATTGATACATATATTATTATATTTTTAAAAGCAATCAACTTTATATTGTGAGAAATCCAAATTTTTAAAAATATACAGTATATAAGTTTCAAATTTGTCGTAAAGCACAATTGGTTGATGTTACGGAGTGGTAACACATTTCCCTAAAAAGGAAAAGATCCAGGTTCGAATCCCAGTAGCAAACAAATATTTATTCGATAAATAGATTTTTTCTGTATTAATTTAATTATCCCTTTCGTCATCACCGCAATGTCTCATACAAACAAAACAGCGGGAAATTTCTCCCAGTTATTACTCAAAAACTATATTAATTAAATCAATTTTATTGACAATTGTATTTATTTTATTTGGATTAATTGCACCACTCCTTCATTGTTCTATGTTTATTTAAATTTTTCTGTTCTCGAGAATTATTGTGATCAGATCTAATAAGCTAGTTTTTCAAATTTTTCTTATACATTAGATGGACCAATACTATTGGTTTCTTGTTACATTTTATACACTTTTTTTTTTATATTACATATATATATATATATATAACTTTGTTTATTTCGTTGTTGTGTCTAATTGTAATTCGCGACTTAATGACAGAAACTATTCTTTATAGTAACTAATTACCAGTCTCGTAATTATTCGTTACGGCAACTCTGCTGACACCGGTCAAGTCATGCGACACGTCAGTGCAAGACAGACGTATCGTTCCAGCAGTTGTTGCATTAAGCGCTACGATACATCAGAGCGAAGATATCTCATAACAATATTGAGCATTGAAATACTCTCACATAAAAGATAATTAAAAAAAGAATAATATAGAAATATTAAAATTTTAACTTTAGAAATGAGATAAGAAGAGGTTCGTAATGTAAGAAATGTGTAAAAAAAAAACAAATTCTTTGCAGGGATGGGTACGACATACGAAACTGAGACGTTTTCGTATTATTTTCATTAATTTAATTAAAAATATATATTATGTAGTTGTTTTTTAGTTTAAATTATTTATAATGTTTTTTGATTGTATACACAATCATCTTAACCAAAAAAATTATATTATTTTCATCACAGTATGTTTGGAAGTTTTGGTAAATTCGCAAGATTATTCAATGTAAAGTTAAATAAATACGGATTTGATTTCAAGGCCGAAATTATTTAACTATGTGCAGAAAACATCATTATATATCGTGTGCCAGTATTTTTACAACATTGTAATACGATATCATTATTCATGCGACGTGTAAGAAAAACCATTTAACGATGGTCAAGTAAGGAGATATTTTTGAATTACACAATGTCGACTTGGACTAGCTGACCACGTTCTTACAGCTCGTCGTATCAGGGAGCACTGACGTTGGCATAAAAATACCTTCCTCATTCGACTCATGTAAAATTTCATTAAATCTTGAATACTAATTAACAATTGTACTTATTGTTGTATATTGTGTTGATTTTTTTTTAAATATTTCATTGTAATTTTACAAAATGTAATTTAACACTTCAAAATAAATAACTCACATAACCAACTCGATTTTAGTAATCAACGCGACCTGATTTCAATGTCAGAATAAGCTTAAACATTTGACTTTGTCTTTGGCTCTTATAATTGGTTAAATTATATAGAGATCTGAACTGTGGACCCGGAAATTACGTATTTGAGACTCTCGAGAGGCTAGGATTTAATTTATTTATGAAGAAAATATTATTTATTAATAATTTAGTCATAACTATTCCACCTAGGCAAGCGAAATACTAGGAATAAAACCTACTTGAAGAAAGGATTTTAAAATCGGTTTGTGAATCTATCAGCGAGGAAATAAATTAACGAAACCGATGCGGTGCATTGAGGTCCACGTTAGATAAAGATTCACAAAGTCCTGTAAAACTGTTATTACTATGAAACTGTCGATAATTTTCTCAGCGTTAATACGTACCGACAATTTTTAAAAGACACCATAAATAAGAAAATGAATTGTGAAATTTAAAAAATATTTTTTCATGCGTATTACAAAAATCCGTGACAAATATTATCGATAATACCCCGCTAATATGTCAGATTAAGAACGAAAACTTTTTTTTTAGTTATACAGTTAATGTTATAAACACAAATTAAATTAATAATACAAATTATAATAAATGTAACAAATATTTTGTTGCCTCCGAGATTCGAAGCAGGAACTTTTCCTATCCGGGGAAATGTGCTGACCATTACATCATGTCAATATCGAAAGTCAACGACAAATTTTTTAACCCATATGCGCACTTTCAAATTGATGCATCTGTTATTCCATTTTTTAATCCGCAATCCGCTTCATATTACAGAGAATCTCAAATACCTCGGTAAGAGTGGTAAAACTCGGTAAGAGACGCCAGAATTAAATTAATTAATTAATTTTATTAAATTTGGAAACGTTAATGCAACTTAAATATTTTTAAGGAGAACACATTGTATGTGATATTTTTAATACAAATTAAATGTATTCATTAGAAAGATATACATATAAAATAAATTTTCCCGGTTCGCAGATAACTATGTCCGTAAAACTGCAACTTCACAATAATGTGTTCTCCTTAAAAACAAATTAAATGAATCTATTAATACAAAAAAATCTATTTATCGAAAAAAAAATGGTTTGTAAAAAATCAAATAAAAATTTCCCTAAACATTACTTTACCAGTATAAACTATTTATTTAACTTTGTAAAAAATTGTATGCGCGCTATATTTTGTTGTGTACGTAATGTTAGCGAATCATGTGTACAGTGGCGTAACTATGCCAATGCATCCAATGCACTGTATTGGGGCCCACGTTAGACAGGGGCCCAAAAAGTGCATACTTTTCAGTTTATTTGAAAGTTCGGCTCTTCTTTAATAATGATTTAAATAGCATCGAAGTAATTTATTTTAATTCATTGCGTGTTTGATTTTTTTTCAAGTTTATCGATCTTTCTAGTGCCTAGTTTCGATTTGTAAATCAACAGAGCGCGAAATACGCGTGGGCGGCGAATGTTGTGCCAATAGAAATATCGAAATGTCGGGAACGTGCACTGAATGGAAAAATTTGACATAACTGAGTCCGGGTTTAAATTTACTTTCTTAACATGATAGTGTTGATCTATTCTACAGACAATAATGGAATGTCACCGAGAAAACGGCAATTCGTGTCGTGTAAGGTAGGAAGACAATATGAGGAGAGAGGATTGATTTGATAATAAAAATTTATAAATAGGTTATGAGGCGAGTCACCCTTAACTTAACTGACCTCCCACCTCTCATATTTTACACATATTTTAAACAGTTTAGGGCCGGTTGTGTGATCAGTAGTAACTTTTTATTATGGTAACTTTTCACTATAGTAACTTTTTGCTAACGCCCGTAGTAAAAATCCTTCGCGAGTTGTCGATACATCAAATGTACTACTGTCAAAGCATAGATGGTGATATCTATAAACGCGACAAATAATCGTGAAATATGCTTTATTTTATGAATTATCTATGGATTTTTTCGTTCGGGCGTTCGAAATCTGTCACTTTGGTAGTGAAATATTTTCGCGATATGTGCAAATGTATACATTAATATATTAAACCACAAAATCATCATCGGAGGAACTCTCGTCACTAAAATAGCGGAATATTAAATGATTAATTGTCGTTTACTGCAATTTTCAAAGTACCAATGTGTCGGATGAATTTTGGAACAGCTGTGAAAAAAATCGCCATATTTAACTTTCGATTCTCGTTTCTACTGTCGAATATCGGAGAATGAATGAATTTACTACGGAAGAAGTAAATTTTTTTACTAACCATCAAACAACCCGTTTTCGCAAAAAAATTTACTTTCGTAAATTTTTTTACTATGGTAATAAGTTATTTACTGATACATACATACAACCGGCCCTTACTCTGCGGAAATAGTAAATGCACAATATGTGACAAATTCAACATAGTACGCCAGCACGAAGCTTCATAATATAATTATATATATATATATATGTAAATTGTATCAATCTTTTATATTACCAAAATTAAGGAATACCGAAATACTTTTACAAAATGCTGGAGAAAACTTCTCACATATTTGAAGATGTTGCCAGAAGAAATGACTCGTGATCACAGTGACAATTGTAGGGAAGTCGCTGTCCAATGTTTTACACTTCTCAGTTCAAAAATTGAGGCAATTTCACGATTTCTCGTGATCGCTTTCAACGCTTTGTATAATATTATCCAAGCTAGTAGATATAAATAAATAAATATGAAGACGAAAAGTCTTCTCGGATGGTTCGGGTAATTGACGATGGAATAGTCTGGGAGATATGTATTGGCGTCGAGCTGCAATCAACTAACGCATATTTACAGTATAATTAGCATATTGAAATCATTACACGAGTCATGGACGAGTACACATTAATACACGTACAAAAAAAAACGTAGACCATGAAATGCACTACACATCAGGAGCATACAACTTTTGAGCAAATATTATAACTCACACAACCAACAATATAAAAGTTTACAACGTTTTATCTGATACATATGAATCATGAAACAAATATTTTAAAATATCAGTCGGTCATTTTACAATACAATAGACAATAGGCTATCCTACACAAGTATCATCCGTTTTTTAAATTGGCTTTTATTTGATTTTAACATTATCCTTCATTTATTTATATACAGGGTCATCAATGGTATGATAGACTGCCCCCAGATTGTTGGTCTCCTTGACTCTCGCGCACCATTGAGGTCATCGAGACACAATTCATTGTTCTATTACAATGGTAATGTCAGAACACATGCATTAGCTAACTCCGCAGTCCCCAGATTGAATTCTTTGGGGAATGAATATGCGGAGGGTAGTGGACATTTTTGCTGTAAATTGAACTCTTTATAGAACTACATTATTACAATTTTTTGTGTCTCAACTCAATGGTGATGGATAAATTCTTTTACTTCATATTTTATATTTATTTTTAATGCTGATTATGAAAAAAAATGCTGACATTACGTAATTTTTTTCTTTACAAATAATGTTAATGCCTGAATAGGGCGTGTATAATAATAATAAATAATTTATGACGAAGAGTATTAAAAATAATAAAACACGTGTTAGATTTTAGAAAACACATAATTAGATTTTTTTCCTTGATTTCTTATTATAACTGGTGTTCCAAACCCATCCTAGGAGGAGTGCAAATTGCTACTGGACGGTTTCTGTGAAAAAATATAATAATTTAAATAATTACCTACCAACAGTATACTTTATAACTTCTGTCAATAGAAATGAACTTGTTTATTTTCACATATCCACCCAATTCGTATATTTCATAGAAAATTGACACTCCGTGTCGTCATAATGTGTCAGTTTTTTTTTCGAATTTCCCTAGCAGAATATTGGAATATTATTTAAGACAATTATAATCGGATTGGAAAACAAGACGAGACAATGGCGATCTAGCTGACGTGGCATCTTTAGGCACGGTCATGGGGCACCGATAGTGGTGTTTTGTTCAATTGACGAATGCCAATAATTATATAATACAAGTTTTCAAGATCGGGTTGAAATTTAAGTATTAATAAAAATTAATTAAATTGATTGCTGATGTCAGAAAAGTTATTTACATAACATTAATTGGATGAGAAACTTGTTAGACATAGCTGATTATTAATTATGGGTATATAACTGCTGTAATTTCATATTTGGAATGTTCAATGTCCCAAGGATTCGGCACTTCCTTTTGCAGTCTCTTATGTTTGAGGAAAAATCATATTTAATTATTAGGACATATTTCTGTTTTATGTGTTTTCTTAATGACTGAATGTTTCTTTCAATGTATTTGCTCTGAAAGACTAAACGGATATGTGTGTGTGTGTAAACAATTAACGACCATTGAAGGAGAATAATTACTTGGGGAAAATTATTTTTGTGTTTTCTCTGCTCACGTTTATTTAACATTGTGAAATAAATGAAACTCGCAAGACGTCCACGGTAACCCTATATCATTTTCATAGATACTGTCTTCTTATTAATAATTTTAAATAAAAATATAGATCGCGAACTAACTAATAATATGATTGCGCTTCGTATTGGATCTGCATGTTGGATCTGGCATTGTCAAATACCAAAGTAGCCTTTAAAAATATCAAAGTAGTCTTTAAAAAAAATCCTCTAGATGACAGTACAAATTAGTAAATAACGAATATTAATATCCATTTCCAATATTTCCGCATTGTGCAATAGATGTCACTCGTGTCTCATATTTGTTAAAACTACTGTGAATAATTCTTACATATAATAAATCAATCATTTTTGAATTGCAGTTCAAAATGGTTTTACACAAAAAATCGTATTTTTTTACCTGTTCATATTATTTCATATTTTTAAGTTCAGTTGCTATATATTTCTAACATTTTATTTTTTCTTACTGGTGCATTGTTAAAGCATTGTATAGTAGCCGCCCGCAGGGCCCAGCTTTCTATTACTTTTCTACTAGTATAAGCATTTTTCATCAAGTAACTAAATTCAGATCTCACGACTATTTATATTAGGTATACTCATATAATATATCCCACCACACTAAAACCTCGCAATAATTCCTATTTGATAGTGATGGTAAAATCGTTATTAAAACCGTTATTTTCACCATTATTGTGACTGTGATTGTATTCAACAGTTAAATCTTAATTACCAATCATCGTTAATTCTCAGTTACCAATCATGGACACAATCAGTCACGTAACGGTTTACCATCACTACTATTTGATAATTCTTTCAATAAAGCGCTTGTTGGTCTAGCGGTTAAAACACTCACCTAGTGATCCAATGGTGGAAGGTTCGACCCTCATTCCAGGAGAGACCGGCAAGTTAGCCCCGTTTTCGTAAGACAAGTGTTTAGCTTAGTTTGAAAATAGTATGAATATTAATGTGATGTGTATTCCGTGATTGAAAAAAAAAATTATACTCGTAAGTAGTATTTTCAACATATACCTATATTTAATATCATAAGCGAAGAATCACACAAAAATTAATTGAACTTTTGTTTACCAATTCTAAAATCCATTTATAATGTTTTGTTAATTATGTGTAGTAGTTACGTCATATTATTAATGTGTTGTATCCAACAATAATGTTTGTTGATCATTCTTATTCTTCATTTTATCTACTTTCGGGTGCCGTATTCTCATAAAATGTAGGAAGCCATTTTGTCAAACATTGTATTATTAGTCTTACCACTGACAAGCGCGTTATGGAAACTTTTTATGAATAATCGTACGTACTTCATATCGCGTTCATCAATATTCTTTTTCAAAATAATCCAGTCGCTTTTGCAATAAAACTAGAGCTATCGGTTACTAGGCGAGTATCTTACCGCTAAACCAAACAATCTTTGTGTGGCAAGTTTATGTACAATTCAGTTGTTTATGTGGTGTATTAAGTACAAACCAATAGTTTATTTTGAGTATCTCCATCAATTTAAAATTAACAGTTTTAGCAGTTTATAGAAGTATATATATAGTTTTTCGAATAGCTTAATATTTTATTTAACTACTCCAAAAGCAGTTTGGTCTAAAATACTGGTTGTGGATCGTGCAAATGCATATAAACAAACTCCTAAATAACATAATGTGAGGTAGTTCAAGAAGCCATATATAGATAGACTGAGACTGCCATTCAAGAAGAAGACTAAATCTCAGAAATCGATGATGTACAGTGCGAAATTTTTAATGAAATGTCAGAAGACATAAGAAAGGAGGAGAAACTACATAGATTCGAAATGAAACTAAGCAAATGTGTGAAAGATAAGTTATAGTAAAAAGGAACGATTTTGATCTTGTTTATAGTAGAGCATATATAAATATACAATATAGTATGAACAATATTAAAAATAAATAAATAAAATATACTTGGGCGTGCATTGTTGACGGTGGCCAAGAAATTCGAAGACGCATACAACTAGCTAAATTTGCTATGAACCAACTGTAGAGAATATGGAAAGATAGTGACTAAAGCGAGCAACTAAAAATTATCTCGGTTCACACTCTTGTCTCTTCAACTTTCTTGTGTGCAGCGGAGACTTGGACAATCAGCAATAATAACAAGCGGAAAATAGACGCCTTCTAAATGTATTGCTGGAGAAGAATGTTGTGTCCCGTGGATAGTACGCCGCACGAATACCTCAATCCCACAACAAATGATGCGTTAAAGTGACAGTCTAGAAAAGAAGCATATCTTTGGACCGTAGAAAATCTAGAAGAATGTCACAGCGGTGGACAGATGCGTTGCATCTGGCTGCAGCTGTGGAGGCGCATTACGAGCCGAGTTTCATCTGATTGGAGGTACTGTATGTATATCAATACATACATGAGGAAGAAAAGAAGAAGAAATTTTAAGTCGTTTTTGCGGTTTTTTTAAGTGCTTTTTTGTTTTTTGTGACAATACATGACATACATTCGATAGCGTGTTTTCTGCTCTAAAATGTCAGTGTTGCCGTTTTCCTGTATAGTTTTCTTCATTTTTGGGCTTAATTAATGGAATATCAATTTTAAAAAAACGTGAACATTTTCGACACATTCGACTCAACTTGTCAAAACGCTCAACTGGGAAATTTGTCGCATTCACCCTACTGTCCCATCCTCGCTCCGTCAGATTTTCACCGCATTCACTCGCTCTCCAATCAAATGCATGGCGTTACGTTCAACAACATTAATGACCTCAAAAATTGGCTATTTCGTTACCAAACCAGCCGATTTTTATATAAAATGCATCGCCATGTTGAAAGATGGGATGAAGTCCTAAACAATAATGGAGACTACATCGACATGTTGAAAGATGGGATGAAATCTTGAACAATAATGGAGACTACGTCGACATGTTGAAAGATGGGATGAAATCCTGAACAATAATGGAGAAAACGTCATTGATTGTAATATAATAATTATCATTTAACAATTTGATTTTATAATAAATAATTGAGCAAAACTAAAGACGTAATATTTTAATTTATGAAGTGAAACCTATCCAAGTGGATTTGATTTTCAGCAAACAATTTTAAATCCGTTCCGCTTGCGCACGAGAGCAAAAGCACTCTAAAATATGAACGCGCGTTTAATGTGACCTTGAGCATCCAGTTTAGATGTGAGCACCACTCCACTCCACACTGGATACTCGCGAAATCTTGGCTTAAATAATTGCGCTCGCGAATAATTTTAATATATTTATTACGCTAACGCCTTGTCGGTGGTAGTTGCCATAATCTTATCTATTTTGGACATCAATCATAGCAGAAGGCCGTGCTAAACCTGTTTTGGGAAGCGCTCACTTTGTATCGATTCTAGCTAATTTTTAAAAAGCAAAAGTGGCCGATGTGCTGTATAGAGAAGCTTTAAGACATATGTGTGCTGTGCTACCCCCGCGGGGAAACGGCGTGATGGTAAATAACTAAGTAAGTAAACACTTGTTTTTTGATTCAACTCGTTAAATTTACTTGAAACTTGTTTTGCCTCGTAAAGGCTTATCAATCTAACAATTTAGCTCGACAACTTGTATTTATATCTATATTGGGGGACAGCTATACAATTTTATTTGCATGAGATGAAAAGGGACAACATTATTCATTGGAATTCTGCGAATTTCCATACGTTTTTAAATGCTTCTAATTATTCTAAGTACCCATTCTGTTTCTTCTTCTTCTTTTCAATCCACCCTTCAAGAGTGGTTTATGCCATTTATCAAGTTTAAACTCTATTTTATAGAAAAAAGTACTATAATATTATTGAATAGGAAATATTTCATTAAAAGTCAATACCATTGTCGTTCAAAAAATTTGCTTTTATATAGATTAAATGTGGCGAGTTAAAGGAAAGAAGATGACACAAGTTAACCGGGAGTTGAAAACTACCATAGACGAGATTACAGTAAAAAAAACCTGTGATCCGCAATGGACAGGCAAAAAAGACATGGTCAAGGGTTTCCTCCTCGGCACCACACTCGCACATTGGAGAATCTATCAAGTTCAATCTGAACAAATGTGAGGCTATCTGTCAATTCCCAATTCTCATTCTAGAGATTATTTGATATTATTTTTTTGGGGACTTTCCTTTTGGTGAACCAGGGGGAGCGGGGAATCGTTATTTGAATTATTTTAAGCCGATTACCCCTATGATTTTTTGGATCCATCCATTGTGCAGTCCAGATAGAATTCATACATTTTTTTACCGTATTTAATCTGTCATGCATTGGGATATGGAACTGATAGGGGAAAACTACGGAAAGAGTTGCCTCCATTCATTTCCATGAATTCCCTTATGTGCAGGAAAATCATTATGTTTCAACGCTAATGATATTTTAATGTTATAGGTAATATGTAGAAAAAGACAATACGGCAAGAGAGACATTTTAGGTACTCTGAAATTTATATAATATTTGCATGATTCTAGGAAATAATTATGTTTAACATGAATTATATTTTTTAATTAATGCATCAATGTCGAATCGGTGACCTTGTTCCACATCCTCGGTAGATCTATAACAGAAAAAAGGTTTCGACAGAATCAAATCCTCGAATTGTCTTTAAGTAAATAAAATGACTAGAATCATTTTATTTCAATATATATGTATATGTAATTATGGAGTTCTACAAACTTTAAGACGACGCTTTTTAGTCTCGATAGTTTGTAATTATTTTTATAAATAAATATTATTGTAAAGGAGAACACATTTTTGTTGTGAAGTTAGATTTTCAGAATAAAAATGTGTTTTCCTTAATACATAAATTGTATTAAAGTTTTTAATCCAAATTTAATAAAATGGATTAATTCATTTAATTTTGGCGTCTCTTATCGGGCTTTACTCAAAAGGTATTTGGGATTCACCGTAATATAAAGTTGATTGCTTTAAAAAATGGAATAGTAGATATATCAATTGGATTAACTAATTTAATTTGTATTAATATTGTTAAGTAAATCAATAAACAACTAGCGTTTAGATTATTTTTATTAATTATTAAAGTCAGTCGTATTGACTTTTGCACTCGTGTACGCTTTGGTGCTCAAATTTTTATTTATAAAATTTATCTTAACAACGAGCGGTTTTTAAATAAAAATATTGAAAACATTTTTTTTTGGTAACATGGGGGCACTTTTAAAATCAAAATGGATCCGAAAAATTGTTTTGAACATAAATCAGTACTTAATTGATACAAAATTATATTATATTACACTTTGAAAGACACTCGGAAAAATATTATCTATCGAAATCCGATACCAATCGCCGGACTCGGATGCGAAACATTACGAAAGCTGCGATGACCTATACAGAAATCGATAAATTTTATCTATGTACGTTTGAATTCTAGACCATTTTATTTGCAAGGCAAATTAATATAACTAATTATATTCATTATTAAATAAATCCCATTTTAGTGGGTTTTTTTAATATACAGATTTTATCAACAAAGTCGTTAATGATCCTGATAAATAATTCTAGTATGACATTCGGTACTTTGAAAAAATATTTGATGACAATTAGGGGAAAACATGTTACAAAATAAACTTTTGCTTGCAATTTACCGTCAAATTGCAATTACCAGTAAACGGTAAATAATTATTTCCATTACCGGTTTACCGGTTAATGAAAAAAAATACACGTAGATTCGATGATTAAAGTATAACTGTATGTGGCTACCTTTACTAAAAACGATATCCTAGATTAAAACCTAAATAATTTCAAATACGTTTAAGGTTATATAAATACATACATATATATACGATATGCTTTTTGTTTTTACTTAGACATGGTAATGGGAGATCAGATAATCACTTATGGTATATGCCACATCGAGCTTGGTTAATTTCAACTACGACTGTATATTATTTGGTTTATCTGTGAGGACTTAATATTATTAACTTATTAGTTTATCCATTTACTTATTGATGTGAATAAATATACATTAGGTGTATGAATACATACCCTGTATATGCCTAATAAAAATTCGTAATTAAAATAATATTACAACTGAATGTTTTCATTGAATTTATTAAAAAAATAATAATTTTTCAAAATTAAAATATGCTCTCATGAAACAAATTATATCAATACTTTCATCTTTTAGACTTGACCTGAATTTTGTACACATTTGTCCCGCAGATGAAAATGCTCGTTCTGATTCAATACTTGTTGGTCGGTAAGTCATCACATTTTGAAATGCAATGTTCAAATATTTACTTCGATTTTTCTCGAGTTCCCAGTGTGACTTTTCTCTCTGAATAACAGTGAAATAATTTTCGATAATTACCTATGGAACGTTTCGGTTGATTTACCGGTAGACCTGTAGTGCAAGCCGTACGGTAGAGAGATTAGAAACTTAAAAATATTAAAGATTTGTTGCAAATTGACAATGGAGGAGAATGAAGAGAATATTAAAGTACGTGAGTTCCAAAATCAACGATGTCCAATCATGTGACACGCGACGTCGGCGTTCCAAAGCGAATAGTGACAATTTGGCTTATGATAATTGCATGTATTAGACGGTGGATGTCTTTGCGCCCTAGAGGATAGGAAACCATAGGGGCCGCCACCGATCTAGCTCAGTCTGGGTCCTCAAGTGTGAGTATGTGTGTGCTCTGGTGTCGTCTGCTACTTCGGATGGAATGATCATTGATTCAAAGGCAACTCTGCTTTTCACATTACACATTTATTCACAAAACACAATTAATTCCGACATTGGAAGCGCGGAAAATGTTCTTTAGATCTTCTTTCTTCAGGTCAACTATCCTCTGAGAGAGGTCACTTTTATTTATTTTATCTATTTACGGAGTTTATCTATTTGCCAACATCAGCCAACGCGGAGGTGGAATACCGATGCAACTGAGGACCCAAGCCGCCACACGCCCGCGCTAGGATCTTGCTCCGGAAGATAAACCGGACACCATCCCGTCTCAGTCTTGTTCATGCCTCGCATGCCGCCTCCTTGCTCGTTGCAGCGGGATCTCTCCTCAACCTGCGGGTGGAACAGGCCCATACATCTCTGTCCACCCCGGTGATTCCACTCTTAATATACGTCATCTCTCGCCGCCATATTCCTCCGGAGCGCGGCTCCACCGACCCGTTGCCCTCTTTTTGGTGGGAATACCAAAAGTGACGTCTTGCTCAGCTGTCCGCCAGAGTCGGATTCTCGTCCCCGATTCGTCCATTTAGACAGCCAATCATCATAAGTCGGCAAAGTAGTCTACCCAGATAATAATACAATTTCACTTTTAAACTGGGTCTGTGTCATGAAAAGTATATCCACTTTACCTTTACTAGATGAAAGCTCTTGAAGTAAATAAGCATTCTAGGCAAAATAGAGAAATATAATATTGTTATTAATTTTTTCTGTGTATGGTGTATGGAAGATTTATTTAACATTTTTTCAATTATCACTGAACAAGGTTGAATCTAAAATGTTGAAAAATAATTTAAGTGTACGGCAGAACTTAAAAATTTTACATTTTCTAACTCGCAAAATACATAACAACGGATTTTATGTTTAGTCATGATGATGTCAAATCACGAGTATTGTTTGATTATTGCCTACGTGCATCACTCACCGAAGTGCAAACTTCAATTCGTCTGAAAAGTTGACATCGCTCATCGCATCTCTGTAATTAGAAATGGTATTATTTTACAGTAATTACGCTAATTTCTGTAAAAAACGATTTGGTTATTGATCGATGTCATGACTTTAGAATGACGCAATCTAAAAATCATCAAGAAATAATAATTATAAATTTAACATCGGGTTATTCAATTTATTTGTGGTGCATCTCCCAGTAAAAATATATATTTACGAAGCATGTATTTTTTTTATAAAAATTGTTTCTACCTACTACAATAATTAAATATAATTTTAAAAAATAAATGCAGGTATATATTCGGTACAAACTTATTTACAGCGTTTAGAGTGCGTCTCCGAGGATCATAGCCAACTTAATACGACAATAAAAATCATGTTGATTTATATTTGACCAGCAAAATGGAACCAGAAGGATTCCTTCCGCGTTACAATAGTCAGTGGGTTGTGAGACATCCACGGCTAAACTCGAACGGATACCTTCACCTAAAAACACTTTTAATGAAGTGCCTCCATATTAAGTAACGGTTCAATATTGTGCTACGACTGTCTTTCTATTTATTTTTACACAAACGTAACATTATTTATGACCATTTTTTAACGAACTAAGGTAAATTTTTTAAGTATTTAATTATTTCTATTATAATTTAAAAATTTTACGTACCTATTCAATAAAATATATTTTTATTTTCATATGTGTCTAACTATAAACCGATAAAGTAGAATTAAACTTTGGAATTGCGAATATCAAAGACTAAAGCGCTTTACTTCGGCAACTCTTATATTTTGAAAAATACACTAAATGTTTTTTTTTGTTATATTAATGGTTTTTTCTTGTCATACTCTCAACTTCCTTTTTATTTATTGGTAGAAAATTACAATAAAATTAATGTACGGCTTTCTTACCATCTAGCCGTTTCTTTTAAGATCGCCGTACTCTTCTGACCTGACACTCGCTTCGTTCACTTTTATATTTCTTCTCGTGCATGCTCTTTGATTGTTGAAGGTGCTTGAAATACGGTCATCCTCTAATATCTGAGGTCTTTCGTGAGCGTCATCCAAACAATCCAATCTAAAGTTAATATTTACCAAAAAAAAATTTTTTTTTTAATATATCGTACATGATAATATAATGGTGAAGTATGGCAACATTTAAATTTAGTTTTTTTTTTCATTCGTTGTGGAAGCGGAGACGTAAAGTAGTTATTTATGCCTCTGTAAGCTATGAAGTGTTTCGCCATGAAATTGTTTTCATCGTCCGCGGCGACACCGCGACTATTACGAAAATACGTCAATCGCTAGACATTAATGTCATCACACCGCCGATACTTATCCATAAACTACAACTGTAGAACACACAACAATGCGTAACACGGCGTGATCTACTTAGAACAACGTACGGATGCGTCTCACGGGCTGGTACCACAATCTGCTTAATATTCAACGGAGGTGCGAGGTTATCCGTAACGGTGCTAAGTGCACATTTACCCGTCGGGAAGTTCAAAACATCATGCATACGATTGCGACACGCGGGGCACACCTCAAACCGCAAGTGTATCCTGGATGATCGCAACGTATCCCTGCCTCGGATAAGAGTACAATAGTAAAAATGCAACACGCAGACAGGTGTCACACCGCAAATAGGTGACGGATGACTTACTCTCGCCAGATGTCGCCACCGTGAGTATTCGTAACAGTAACAATGTGAGAGATAATACACGAGACAAATGTGGCCACTAGTACATTAATGATCCACACCGCAACCATAATATGGATGACAATGTATCTACGCCTTGATGTGATGACCACAATTAGATCAAAACCACGAGTGCAATACGATCCGTAGATACATTAATGGTGTCATACGTCTACAAATGGAACCCAGCTTAAACAAGTCGATAACTGCGTCTCCCTGAATCAACAATTTCCACATTAAGGAGGTACAAGAAATTGTTCGCAGAACAATAGTGGACAGGAGTGCGGAGTTTGAAAATGATTTGCAATGCATCTAAAATGAAACGTGGTTAAGCAATGCACGGTGCTCACATCTACTCTCAACAAAATAGATGTTCAAAAATCTATAATAATTCAGAGGCATGGAAAGTTGTTTGCGGAAGAAGAATTGTGTGGATAGTGAATATGATATATTACAGTTAAATGGTATTGAGACCTCATCGCTCAATCGTTGGACGAATGCAGTCATCCATCCGTTACCGTAAAACAAGCTGGACTGACGAAATCAGATACGGACGGAAATGAGAAAAGTGAGTGAAATTTGGGGAGCCTTTCATCCAGCAGCGGATAGAAAACGGGTCATAATTATGATTCTGATGATACCACAAATAGATTATGGACATGTTCCCGCTTTAATAGCTATACAATTGAATTAATTAGGTGAACTGGCCAGAAATATATTAAAACTAGACTCAAAGAACACTTTAATAAACATATTTTATTGTAGTATTTCAATAATATGAAATACGAACTTATTTTATTTATTTATTTAGAACAACTGTCGATTTGAATACAAATATAATATACGAGTTATTAATATTGAGACATTTAAAAATTGCGTAGCAGACCGAGTGCTACATTACCGATCCGAGTGGCGGCGGGCGGAAAGAGAAGGGGGGACTTGGACTCGAGCCGGCGAGGCAGGTGATTCCGGCGAGGCAGGTGATTCCGCCGACAATATGAAGAGATTTGGAAGAAGGATATAAAACAAGATCTATAATAATAGTGCGAAATTTAATATCAAAATATATTTTTTTTAATGACGAGAAATTGATCAGATTTAGAACTCGAGTACAAGAAAGATGTCGCATACATAATTATTGTCATTTTAGAATCTCTGTTTTGTACACATTTATTTATATTTGCTGCAAATTTAATTGGTTTTGGCAGCTGGTTGTACAGGTTCTATTCCTAATATGGACATTTTAAAAATAACATGTTCATTAGTTTTGGTCCGATGAATGGACAGGTTGTGTCGGTCGGGAAACTGACGAACGTCGGTCGAATCAGTCACCAGATGTTAAAGGAGTAAAAAGACCACGAGAAAGACCAAAGATCAAAATCCGCCAATATATTGAGAATGCTTACTCGTATGTACCTAGTTAAGTTGAGTTAATGGGAAATCTCAAAGAGCTCTCCATTCTGTAGTGCAGCTAAACTTGTATGAATATTGAAAGTAACGTGAAATAAACGGACCGGATTGAAAATGTTCATTGTATTGGTGCGTTCATTATTTTTCTCACTTTGTATGTATAATACATATTAACATTAAAATGCATTTGAATTAGTAGATTTTTACCATTATTATTTGACATTTTATACGCTACGTTTAATAGCTAGCAAATAAGTTTTTATCAATTTTATCCGCGGGTCGTATAAAATCATTTAGCGGACCGCAGGCCATAGTTACGGTGTATAAAAACGTGAACGAATTCGTAAATGAAACCCAAATGGAGGGTGTAATTGAGAAAAGTCCCTTATCCAATTATCCCGGTTATCGTTTAATAATTTCGTATGGGAACTATCGACGTATTGTTGATCAGAAAATTACTTACTTACTTACTAGTGACCGATCACTTAAATAATATTAAAATTTATGCGATTACGGTCAACAAAAATACTTTTTGATCACTAATTTATTTAATACTTTTAAAATTAGCAATATTAACATGGTGGTTAAAATTCATATTTTTTATTTAAAAAATACTAATTTATTTATTTATCGTGATATCGTGCCGATGATGATAGTTTGTGTTCGTGATTTGTGCGCGGGATTGTATCGTCGGAATAATACCCATTTCGTGGTAACAAAGTACATATTTGTTCTAGATGCTTCTGTACAAAACAATATTTGATATTTACAATTTCACGGTTCGGATCTAAGAAAACGCACCCACTGCGGCAGAAAATATTTATCTCTTTCACACGATCAGTCGTATCAACATCGCGCGCATCTACGCATTCGTCACCATAGATGTATCACATGTATTAATTGATCACTGGAATTAAGCACGGAAGAATATTAATTTTTCAGCAGAATGTGATAATTAGCAACAGCCTGTGATGATGCTTATATTGTATTGCTAAATTATTATTTTTAGTAGCTAAATCCTTATGTTTGATGATCACGCTAAAATACTACTAGACCAACATCTATTTTTCGGATATATGTATCTTAAATATTGCTCCACAACTCTTAGTCTTTAAATAATATTTATATTGTCAAAAGGCGAATATATTTATTTAATTTGGTACTCGGTAAAATACGAGACATTTTTATTATATATTTACGTTTAATAAGAGTCATTTTTAGATAATTTATAGTTTTTTTACAAACATTGTGCAAAAGAGCATGTTAACGCATTACCGCATCCTGTATATGAGTATACATGGATCATGCAAGATACACTCACCAACCAGCTATTGTTACTATATTATGAAATATTTTTCCTCAAAATATTATAGATTAATGTGTTCTCGGATACAACTTATATTAGTGTTTGTGTTATAATCAGAATATAATCAATTTTGAAACCAATCATTTTAGCAGTACCTATTTCCCAATAATAGCTATATGCCTTTCAAGTAACCATTATGTATCATAAATCAAATAAATCTGACAGACTATTAACTTCTTCAAATTAAGTTGTTGCTGTCGTCCTTCGAAACTCGTTTGTACAAAATCATTGCATCCGATAAGGACGTAATTTCCTAACGATTAATATGTAATCACCAGGGGCGTGCAGCGCATACAAGCAAAAAAGCTTGCATAACTAAAATTCTGATAAACAAATATAAATTTAAAAATTGGATTAATATTAACGAAAACATTATTTTGCAATTAATGGCAAATGTGTACCAGTAGAGATTTAAATTACTTCTTTCTAAAAACTTACCGCTGTACTCATGCCACTCTTTTTTTATTCGCCGCTTCGTGCTATTTACATTACTTAGTTCTATTTTTAAACTAGTGAATTACTCAAGTCATATAAATAGCTATTTACTGAATTGAAAATTCCTTTCGGTTGATCCGTTTTGTACGGAGTCATTACCTATGCTTTTTATTAACAGAATAACATTAGAAAGGGTTACAACTGCGTGCAAATCATTGAAGTGTCCACTTCCTCTTTTACTAATTCGCAAATTTTACTATCTTACTGTTTTTAACCTGTTGATTTCATGATTGTTCTTTACATTTGGTGCATGGATTGGTTTTTGATTTGAGAAAAACAAAAAACAATTGGCAGAACTATTTCCTACGTTAACCTTTAATAAAAATAATTATTTCTTTCAGTTATTATGTGAAGTATTTTCAAACAATAAATTAATCATGTTCAGTCACAGAAAGTGTATTTAAAAACGTCCATACATTTTTTATATGGGTAAGAAAGTATTATTTTACATTAAAACTTAAACTTTAAAAACACTATTAACAGTACTCTAAAATTATAAATAAATACATGATAGGGTCGTATAAACAACGGATTTATTTTGTCCAGACGTTGGTTAAACGAAAGGTCATACATTGTATTACATATATTATATATGATTGTATAATATCATTGGTAACAGCATAACCTAAATCTATACCTACTGCACGCCACTGGTAATCACTTCACAGAGACCAGGCTCGACACCATCACTAACGGTGCATAGTCACGGGTCATGCGTCAGTTTTTTTGCTATCAGTTTCTGGAATGACGACAAAAATGAACACGTACATTACTGCAAACAGAATGAACAAAAAAAAAAATACTAGTACTAATCGATAAGTCAGAAGTGTTATGTGTTTAATCTTGAAAATACTTCAATGTCGATAAGTAAGGCTCGATGCCGATGACCTCGTAAGCCAAAGTCAACGTATTAAGTCAATTAACATTTAAATTTTTCAGTCTAAAACCTTTGCACTGTCGAGTCACTTCAATTATTTTTACAATTTTTATTCAGTCGACAGCACAATATAATATGTTCATAATTGTTGTGAAAAATAATATTATTCTTGTACTGCATTGAAGAATTATTTATTTATTATTTAATTACATTTTTTATCCAAGTTATCATACGCATTTTGATCTTACTTCATTCGAATAAGTCGTCACAGAGCATCGAATATTATACCAAATTAAATACCTGTATTAAATTGTGCCTGTACTCGAGAAAACACTTGAGACCAATGTGAAGAAAAATACTGTATCAAGTACCTTAGAATCATAATAGATAACAATCTCAAATGGAAAGAACATATTACTAATCTCACAAACAAAATAAGGAAAACAGCCTACATATTTTTTAGACTCGGAAACATCTTATCACTTACATATCTGAAAATAATTTATTACGCGTCTGTACAGTCACATTTGCAATACGGTATTATTGGATGGGGAGGTGCATATAAAACATCAATGTCACAATTAGAAATCACTCAAAAAATGATAATAAAAATTATTCTAAAAAAAAAGACTATCCAAGTATACAACTTTTCATAGATTTTGAAGTACTAAAAATAATAGACATACAAAAAAAATTTAATTATTCAAATTTTCAAAATTAAAAATCAATGAAATTTTAGAAGCGAATTCCGATCTGCAAGATACGGAGATCAAATTGATATCCCAAAACTAAAATATACCGCAACTCAAAATCAATATATTTATCAGGGTATCAAATTTTTTAACAATCTCCCCATCACAATTAGAAAAATTACGATTTGTAACTGAAGTAAAAAAAATATGTACACCTGACTAACTGAAACATAAATTAACTCAAGTATACTCCTTCTCTATACACGAGTCTTACTATCATAGCGAAGAAACAAATGTTAAAATATATATAAATATCCGCTGATTATTGAAATTGTATTGTATTTTTAATATTAATAAAAAAAGAAAAAAAAAAATTTATTTTTAAGTACCCATCCTAAGACGTACTTTTTATGATTTCGACCTTTTTCCATAATAATCAAACACCATTTTGTAACCAAATTCATTTTAACAGTTTTATAGGTTTTAACATTGGAAAAGATTCCTCTCTTTCACTCAGTCGACCTGCATAATATTCGTATCAGGAATATTACTGGTAATTTAAAGTTAAAGTCACGTAACCACTCAAATTTCAGAGGAAATTTCTCCAATGAAATGACTCGTGTGACAGAAGAACAAAGAAGAATTTTATATTTTTATTTATTTATTATATATATAAGTGAATATTAACCGTTATCCAAGACGACAAAAACGAAACCTTTATACATGTTTTATTTCGTGCATTTATTAAGTAACGAAAATATTTTAATACCATGCCAGTTATTTAAAATTGTTCGTTATAACATATTCACGTCTATCCCTCATGACTGAGAATCGCGATCTTCGTGATCTTCCGCCCTCTTAGGGTGATCTTCCTCTTCCTCTTTGTCCTTCGACGTGGCCCACCACAACAAGCTTCTCCAAGCTATCTTCTCGCAAAATGCCTATAAATTTGAAAGATTCTTCTCAGGCTGCAGGTTAAGAGTCTGTCATTGATATTCAATTCCTGCATTCAGGAGTCATGGGTGCGTTTAGCTGTCCACGGTACGCACAACGTGCGTCATATAATTATTATAACTCGAGAAACACGTGACCTGATCTAACTGTAGTATAATATTAAACCGAAATTATTTTTGTGTTATTCGTATCGACAATTATCCATATTATTATAATACAACAATAATAAAATAAACGCAAATAATACATGTAAATTCAAAACTGTATAGATGAACATTACACCGAACAACACACATTTTGGTGCCAGCAATTTTTTAACTGTTTCTAAGTAATTTTTGTATGCAGAATCCAAAATACCCATTAAATTTGGCCTATCAGATCTTGTTTTTCTTATTTTTAAAAAATCATCTTATTTTTAACTTATATACACTTCACTTTATAACTATTACTATTTGCTTCAACTACGAGTTAAAAAAACAAAAAATACAAAGTAAGGTATTTATTTCACACAATAGATAAATATACTTTCATCACTTTTCACTTTAAATTTTTCTTTTATACGACTTTCCAGCATGGAGTTTACCGGGACATTCTCCCTGAAGACTCCAACATAGTCAGCCATCATGTGGCTATCCCATCTTCCTTGGTATCGATCTTAGTTTTAATGTCCTGATGGAATATTTCCCCCTGTTCTTCACTAAAATCACCTAGGTTTTCTGAAAACCGAGTGGTTGTGGAGGTAGTAAACTTTTATGCTCGTGTTACAACCGAGAATATTAGAGCAGGAAAGCATATTTTCCACTAATTCTATTTAATTTTCTGCCTTTTAATTACTAAGAATTTTTTTTACTACTTGAACAAATGAACACCAAGCGTTAGATTCAACGAAATTTCAATTTTGACCTCTAAATATATCATTCACTATTTTTGCCTTTTATCAGAACTAAAATCAATTGACCTGTATGTCAAAAATCAGAACTGATACGAAAAAAAGTCACGTATTTTTGGAATCAGCACATAAAAAGTATATAAAATCATTTCTTACTTTTCCGGCACCAAAAAAAAAATTTCATTTTGTTGGCCAGTGTTACCATTGGTACAATGTGTCGAAGCGATAACAAACCAAACGCGTAAAAAAATAGACATTGTTGTTAAAAACACAATAGAAATTTACAATGTTGGACATCCTGTTTGGCAACAATCATGTTGTTTATATTATGGTTGCTCGTTAAATTTACCGATTTGTGTATTTTTAATCCATTTTATTAATTATCCCCAGTTGCATTTTTGTTTACGTTTGCCCAGTAAGACCTGATTTAATCGGTAATAATTCGTTGCACTTAAGATTACAGATGGAACCATTTACTACTCTTGTGAAATAACCAGTTACATACTAGGTTTAAAACTTTGAATTGGATTTATAAAGATGCACCCAATATCGTGAACCCGCGACGTCTAGGTACGTTACTAACTGTATATTTTATTTTTTTTATTTCCAGGAGCACACACAATGCTGTCCGAGTTGGAGCACCTTCCTTCCATCCAGCTGGGTGACTTCACCCTTCAGTTTGAGCTGGATGACATCACGAGTGAAGTGAGAGAAAAGGCGAGAACGGAACTGAGGGAGACCCCCGACAGGGCCAGAGAGGCCCTCATTGCCTTGAAAGACCTCCTTAAAGGTAAGAAATACGTTAAATGTTAAAGATCGTAGATAAATATAATTTGTCAATGTTTTTCTTATACCCACCATGCCAACATACACGAGATGTTCTACTTTCCGTATCGGGATCAAATTTATAGATTTTATTGCACCGGTTTGCGCAAACCGGTTGATAACATTTTAAAACTACGTTTTCTACTGAATATGTTTTGTAAGAAAATCCAGTTATAAGATACTGTATACGTTTCAAAATATTGAGAAGTACTGTTGTGTAATTCTTGAATTCTTCTGAAAAGTAATAATATTATTTGGGAATCTCTTTTGAAACCCTCAAAAAATATACGTTATTTACGTAGTTAATTTCCTACAAAATTTAACGTGATATTTTAATAGTTTTTCCACTCCATTAAATAGATCGAAACACAACGTGACATAAAACGTTTCCAAGAACGACATGGTTAAAAAAATGATAAAAACGGTTCGCTGTATAAATGTGGCGCACCGCGGCAAAAAATTGATGGCTCGAGAGTTACGAAACGGTTACAGTGAATGAAAAAGAAAGATTGCCGTTGAGTATTACGCCGAGTCGGTTGAATAAAACAGGACATCAGAAAAAATATGACATGTAGAATAAACTGGACGGATAAGATGTCTATATAATGAATAATCATTCAAGAAGTGAAAGTTATACGAGCAGCGTGTGACCTGCATAATTTTAAGGCGTTCTAGCCATTCAAATCAAAAGTGGTGGTCAAGACTTGGCAACTCGATATTGCGTGATTTGAATATTAAGACAATGGGCTCAATCAGTTTGATAATTGGTGAAATTGTTAACACATTTAACAGCTTAAAATGGAATATTAGACTTGTGTCTAATAGCCATTCGCGCGTTGTTCTTATTTATTTACCAAAGATTTATTAATTAATTAATTAATCATTTACAGATTTATACAAAATGAACCACGATGAGATAAATCTGAGAGACATCGGTACTATGGAAGTACACGTGTTGAAATTTTGATCTAGAGATAAAATCAGAGATCACCGTTTGAAATTTATAAAACCGCCCCGTGTACACGGCATTCAATTTAACAGCGCACAAACGTCACCGAGAACCATAGATACTTACAGCTATTTATTTCGAAAAATTAATACAAACATAAGACGTTAAATAACAAATATTCATCCGGTTTTAACTGCTGCTGGGGAGATTAAAACTCACCCAACTGACGAACGGATTATCTGATATCTAATAACGAACTGGCATTTGATATTTGACACACGGCAAGTTTGAAGTGAGGCGCGAGGCAGTGAACCTCTGAGACTCGGTGTGTACATGTACGGTGAGATTCTTGAAAATCTCATCAAAAAAAAATTTGTTCAGATTTATATTTATTGCATTTAATTACACACCATTTTGCGTGAAGTACGTATAATAGTGACCCGGGTAATTTGACCTAAAATGCACAACACCAACATTAAGGATAAAATAATAATTAAATATATCTGCATAGCGCATCGTGTGCAAGTATCGAGCGTTCTGAACAACAGATTATTACCTAATTGGTATTCTATCATTTATCACTCATAATCGAACCTATAACCCACCATCACCTGATCGGACATTTACTCGATTGGAAGCTTGCGCAGGACTGATGGCCTAATGGCGACAAGTCAGGGTCGGAGATGTGCCATAAGTTCAAAGTGATTCTCCGTAGATTATAATAAGAATTCATCTTCTTACACAAACACCAGCATCACGTGTAGCATTGAGTGGGCAATCTGTCAAAGTAATTACCGTATTGTTGCGACACAGCACGGCTTCAGAAATTAGAGGCAGAAATAAATACCTAACTTTATAATTTAGACAAACATATAAAAATAACGAGTCACAGCCGAACACATACTTTAATTAGAATTGATTCTCTTGTCGAACATTAATTACATTTCAACTAGTCACGATAAATCATTATTGTGACTGTGATTGTGATTGTGTCCGATTGTAACGATTATTGGTAACTGAGATATAACTGTTAGAGATTTAGTTTCTTATTTATTTAGTGTAGTTAAATTACTAATGATTAGTTACCAATCATTGTTACAATCAAACACAATCACAATCACAATAACGTTTTAACCATCACTAATTTTAACATAGAATATGTTTTGTCGCAAGCAGCCTCAGAACGATTGAAATAATATGCCTTTGAAATAGGTTTAGAAAAAGGTTCGCGGCTGGACTGTAATATAAATGAGAACGTTGTTACGGTATTTAATACCTTTGTATACCAACGAGAAAGAAATATATTGCGAAAAATATTCTATACGAGAGTGGTATGATTCAGGTATCTAACATGTTACATGTTTTTTTTTAAAATAGAATATGTTCATTCAACGAGTCCCCCAATAAAAATTGTCTCGAAAACTACCTCAGAAAATTTAAATATATATACATATTTTTTAATGGACTAAAAACATGAAAATTAAAATACAAAATTTTGGTATGGTCCGAGTATGGATTCCAATACCTAAGACATGCTTAACTTGCCATGCTCTTACATCTTAGCTACTCCCCTAATAGACCGGTGCCGAAACGTCACATAAATATATTTTTTTGTATTAGAATTTAATGCATTGATTTATATTTTGGATAATAATCTAATAATTTATTAAACAAATAATACATATCTCATAGAGACGAAGCTATTTTTTTTTAAAATTATATTTAATGGAAATATATGAAAGTATGGGTAATCATAGGACTTACAAAAAAATAAAATAATAATAAGATTCTCATTGTAATATATATGCTGTTTCAGGGAAATGACATTATCAAATTTAGTCCATATTGGTACTCAAAGTGTTTCCACATTTTAACATATATACAACTTTCAAAAATTTTATAGACATGGAGATTGATTGATTTACATTTTTAACATTAAATAGTAACATGAATATATTTTTTTAATGAAAACATTAACCACAGTTAAACTTTGTATCAAGCCAATATTAATAAAGAACTTAAGATATTATGATGTCGAGTCACGCGAGAGATTATTATTTTTATATTTTTTATTAATCCGATTTTTTTATCGAACTTAGTTCACGTATGTACCTACCTATATTTACAGAAGATCGAGTTTATGCATGTATATTTAATGTCATATACGTGAGAATATTTCGGCGAAATTATACGTACTATCGAAGGAATAAATAATTTAATTAAACAATATTTTGTGACGTCGTAGCACACACGCATCTAGCATTTTAAGGCAGGGGCGACCGCAATTGCGTTCTAGTCATGTATCTAGTTTCGCAGGAAACTTTCGTGGCTACTGTATGGCTGCGACTCAAGGCTGAAGACAGATATCACAAGATTCTTACTAAATTTTTAACGCTACTAGGAAAACCATGAAAAAATATAACTTTTTAATGAATATTAGCAATATTTGAATATGTCCAAGAACACACAATTACTGGATTTTTACCTACAGAGACACTGTTATTAAACAAATATTAGATATCTCATAGAGACTAAGCTATTTTTCGCTATGAAATATCTGATATTTTTATTAAGGAGAACGCATTCTTATTGTGAAGTTGTAATTATTCAGACCTATGTCTGTGATTTTTTAAATATGTATTATTATTACTCAAAGGTATTTGAGATTCCGTAAAAATAATGTAGATGGCTTTCAAATAATGGAACGACAGATGTATTAATTTGAAAAAGTGTAACATATAGGTTCGAAAATTTGTCGTGAAAAATACTGGCGCTATAACACAATTGGTAGTGTACTTCCCCGGATTGATAATTGTTTTATAGGTATATATTTATAATTAATACATTAAATCAGTATTTAAAATATCTGATATTTGTTTAATATTAGAAAACCTTATATATGTGTCCACGAATGATATTTCAAAGAGATTTTCGACTCAAGATAATCTCTGAAATACGTATTTTGCTCCTATGAGATTTTTCGGAGACAACTCTCAGCTCTCTCCGTCACGCTACTTCACGCTTCTCGTACGTCAAATAACATTGTCGTTCGTCAGATTTTGTCAACTTTTCACAATAGATATATGCTGCATCTCTTTCAAATTGATACATCTGTTATTCCATTTTTTAAAAACTATCACCTTTATATTGCGACAAATCTCAAATACCTTTAAATAATTTATGCTAGAAGACACTAAAAATACTAAATCAATTCATTTTTATTAAATTTGAATAAACTTTTATTCAACATATATATTAATATGCGTTGCTATTTTTAGCACTTGATTATAACTTGTTTTGGCTATTTTTATTATGAAATCAATCCCAGTACAGTGTGAATATTATATTTATGATCCACGTGCGCACAACGTAGATACAAAATAATGTTACCGGCAAAGTATGGAACATATGTATTGGATGAATTTCTACAAAATAAACTAATTTAAAAACAACAATCATTTTCATTACATATATTGATGTTAACCTAAACCAAACGGCAACCAAGAATGCATGTAAGAGAAATCTCTAATTTGACATAAAGAGAATTGCAGGAATCTACTCGATGTGGAAGATAAAGGTTAGAAAGAAACAGCGGTGGTTAAGAGAAGCCTTTATCCAATAGTGGAAGATTGTAGGAAGAAGACGAATCAGAAATTAGCCAGTACTAGTATTGTAGTATGTATACCAAATGGCTAAATATGTAATTGCGTATTTTTTTTAAAGTGTTGCAAAGAATTTCTAGTAATTTTATATATTACCGGCCTTCCACAGTTTGCCGCTAACTACACTTGTACCGATGTTCCCCGCATTAGACTTGTAAAACCAGTTTCAGTATCAAACGGTTGAGGCGGATGGGGTAATGATATGCCGCCGGGCGCACTCCGGCTCGGACAGAGGGGAAATGTTTCATTTAAAATGTATTCTGATCGACAGTTTGCGCGATGACGTATCGTTGCATCCACGATGTTATACGAAAGGATCGATATGCCGTGAATATATACTAAACATCGTGAGCAAACCAGCCTTCGCCCTTATGCTCGACGCGACATTTCCGACCTCGCTGAGCTGGTCTTAAGATACCTTGTCTTATTTACTAATAAAATGAACAATGAGGGCAAATTTTGTTTTAGCAGCTGCGCGATATCGCCCCGTCATATATGTGGGGCGCTATCGAACAACTGCCTAGTAGCATTGAAAAATGCCAACCAGGCGATAAATGACTAGGAGCCTCGAGCTTATTGCATTTCAGTGAGCATAATAACGGAACTATGGGTTGTGCGTATCAGTTTTGTGGATCATTTTATGTACACAAGCTAGCTGGAGTTTGTTATTTTACCGTCGTCGTTTAAGGAACCACCCGTAAAACGGCAGTTTTCTGTAAATTTAGTCCACCGGATCTGTTTAATCTAATCCATCTGACCTATGAGTAAAATTACAGCTTACTAATTCAGACCGTTTCGATTTAATCGCCAGAAAAATTGAAAACTGTGATGGAAGATTTAACAACTGGTTATTTTTTAACGATGCGTTGCTTACGTCCACACCGCACAACGCAACGTGCGCGTTTTTGATAGTGTTGCATGACGACGATAAATTGAACGCATCGACAATGTTCCGAGTGCATTAATTCCGGTAGAGTGACTACTCGTATTATATATGCACGATTGTATTCAATTGTGTTATGCGCGGACCATGCAGTGTTTTTAATTCTTTCCAACTATGCACGGACAATGGTCAATACGACAAACAATTCCTGAAACACATATCAGAGTACAAGCCACTCTATAAGTAGGGTCGATAAAAATGTTTTCAATTTTGTAATTTTTTCTTCCTTTCTTATTTCATCATTTTTCATTAAAAATCTTCATTGCAGTACAATAATAATAATAATAATAATGTTGGATAATTTTTATAGCGCCATTTTCGTAAAAAAAATTCACCTGAATGGCGCTTTACACATAATCCTACATTATCTTTTAATTATTTGTTTTTAAAATTTAAAAAAATTATTTGAACTGATTTTTTGTTTTGATTTTGAATGATTTTTTGAAAAGGTGCGTTTTTAATCTCTTCTTAAATAAAGTCTCCGGTGCACTGTTTCATATGACGGAGGGTAAAGAGTTTCACACTTTTGGGCCTGCCACCGCAGATGCCCGTTCATTAAATTTAGACTTCCGGCAACGGCTGGTCGGTTCTACAACCCTTCCTGCAGCTGAAGTTGATATATATTTTAGAGATTTGGCCTTCTTCCTGAATGGCTCTCATTCTATCCTCCTAATATCACGCTCGTGCTCATGTTGATTTGCATCAATTTTTCTACTAAATTCCGCCGATATGTCTCCAATAAGGTTTTAAAAAATAAATAGCATAACATTAAAATATATTAAATATAATATTATTGTGATTACAAAAAAATTTAACACAAAACAGATGTCATCACCGTAGAAAAGTTTACGTAATATATGTGTAAATATTGATAACTTTCCCCAAATAACGTGTTTTACGATTGTGTGAAATTACACCTGAACATAACAGGTCGTTAATCAAAATGTGTATCTTCTTCTGGTGTCTTAGAGGATTCTAAAATACTATATCTAAGAATCAAAAAAAAAGTATTCTTAAGAAATAAAATTCTATTTGAGAAATTTAACCTCTGTTCCTGAAAATAAAATCTTTGACTGGAATAGTTTAGAATGAATATGATGTGCTTGATGTATTGTGAATCCTGAAATCGTGTATTACTCATATTTAATATTATAAACTAACTCAAATAGCGACCCGCGGGTACCTTGTTTTTTTAGAGGAAGTGGTTTAAATATGGACAGTGGTCCAATTATGAACTAGTAAAATTTTACGTTAATAAAATAACCGCCGTCTAGTGTAGAACACTTAAAACTCGTTCTCATTAAGATAGCTAATAGCCGTGAGCGAGATAGGCTGCAAAACTTGTTGAGAAATACTTTGTATAATGTAAATAAATAAATATAAATAATGTGTACTAACATGTATGCTAAAATATGTGAACTTTTATCAATAAATTACTAGCCCATATTAGACCACAATCAATTTTTTTTTTCTGAAATAACCAGATATCATTTATAATTATTAAATTATCAAATAGGAAGCAAATATTTGAAGGTAAAAACTTCTCTATATTTGAAGGAAAAAACTCAATATTAAAAGTGGTAGCTCATATTTAGACCACTTCCTCTACAAAATAACTCATGTTTTAAAAAACACCGAAGTTGAAAAAAAACTCACAATCGATGGGTTCGGAATTACGCTCCCATTGAGAATCTGATTTCTAGTCAGACGCGCCTTAACCACTATGCCACGCCTGGTGATGGTTTGTAAATATTTCCGTGTTTATTGTAAAGTTTTAACATGCCATATATACGAGTACATGCTCTCAATATATTTTAGTGTTCAGGCAGTCCGGTATATCGATACATGATTAAAATACAATTACTGTACGATTTGTTTCTTTGATTGACACTTCAGTCTGTCACCATCGCCGTCACCGTCACCGACCAAAGGTCCGACGAGCGTGGGTACCAGATATTACGGGCACGGACGATACGAGAATTGTAGCCAAATATTTACTGCCGATTTGAGTCTGTCTTATTTAATTGTTAATTGTTTAATAATATTTACGTATTTAATAGAAACGTAAGTGGCGTTTTGGATTACCATGCGACTGCCACCAACGCGACTTCCATGAACGTGAAGAGCCCTTCAAACTTTTAGTTTGAATTCCTTCCACGTAAGGCGAGCCACTGTCAACCTACACGGGCTTCCGTAAAATGATACATATTCAATGTCTGTTACAACATTATTAGGAGTTAAGTTTTCCGTATTATTCTCAACAATATCGTTTTTTTATTGTGAAAGAGAGGCCAGTCGGCTAGGGCGGATCTCAGCCTTGATTGAGCTTCAAAACAATTCAATTATAAAAATGTTTTTTTTTAATATTATATATTATAATAATAATTTCTGACAGATTATCGCCTATATTGTTGTGTAAATATTTTTTTTGTGGAAATGAGTATGGAAAATACATTTTTCCTTGGCAATTGTACAGTTACAGTTTTTTTTTTAAATAGAGACACATGACAGATCAATATTCTTACTAGTTTTAAATTAAGCTAAATGCTTGCGCTATGAAAATAGGACTAACTTACTGGGATGCCGGAACGAGGCGCGAACGCCTAGATCATTAGGCCAACGTCTTGACCACTACACCGACAATGTTCTCTCTAAGTTAGGATCGAGGTGCGCGCATAAAAAATAGTTTGTGCAATTTTAAGGGAAGAAAATAAGAAAAACATTACCATCCCAGTATAAGCCTACCAGCAGGACCTCGCTTAACCACATTGTTCATGAACATAATAATATTTTACAACTACATACAGGGGAAGATAGATGTCGAAAATGTTGGTGATCTTATAGAGTATAAAGCAACATGGTTGCCATCTTTTGATAGAAAGCGGCACTCGAAGAAGTCTTGTTTAAAAATGTGGGCGCGCTATATTTTTTTGAGTGCGCTATGATGCCAAATCCAGTGCGCACACACGCCCGCACACCTTAGAAATAACATCGGTTGCAGGTATAAAATAATTAAAATGAGGTGAAAATGAAAATTAATTAAACTTTCAGCACCCCCAATCCGTGGCCCCCTGGGCGGTCGTACAGTTTTTTTTTATGGAATTTTTCAATTTATTTTTCGGGACCGACTAGCGGGCCCTGGACCCATATCTGGTATTCATATCTGAACGTTAGACTGGAACTAGGGGTTGCAAACCGGGATCCCTGCTTTCGAAATTATCGTCATACCGGACAAAGGCGGATGCTTCAAAATACCGGGATACCGGACTAAAACGGATGCTTCAAAATACCGGGATTAGATTTATGAAAACTGGGATTTTCGATATTTTCGGTATTTCATTTTCAAAAAATAGAATCTTCGCTTTTCTTAGTTTCCATGTCGTATTTAAAGTAAAACATATCAATAATAGATGTGCGTACCCCTTACACCATGTGTCTCGACTGACACAATTTGAAATTGAAATTCAAATGAAACTTCAGTCTAATTATTTAAAATTGACCAAAGATCAACTAAAACACAAATTATTTTAATATTTTATTAAAAAACTAAAAAATTCGAAATATATAAAGTCTGAAGTGAAACATGCGTTATTGTTAAAAGCTTATAATGCGATTTTTTCTTAATGTTTTTATTTCATCGATAAATCATCATGTAGCTTCTCTAAGTATCGAAAATATCGGGATTCCGGTATTCGTAAAACTTCAAAAGGTATCGGTATTGCGACCCCTAACTGGAACACGAAGAGATCAGCGATCGCGGTGAAGGTCTCGACTTCTAATGTAATCCACAAAGAATTGCGAGTACTCGGAAGAATGCACCGCGCAAGAGGCCTTTCCAGATTGAACATCGGACGTCACAGTGCGCAATGAAGTCACGGCGCTGACAGCCAACAGTGTGTCCGTAAAGTGGACACAATTATATTATAATTTCGTAATTGGAGGTGACTGAGTACACGGTTATAGGTCTATGTCTGCAGGTCGGCAATGATGGCGCATCTCGTTAATAATTAGGGTCAAGTTCCTCCACTCGGCATTGCACTTGTCAATTATGTCAATATATTTTTCGCATGCCTAAGCATTTATCAAGTACGTGCGAATACATTCAGTGCGGTTTAGCACTGTATTGCGATGGATTATCAAAACGAAATTAAAACAGATGCTCGAGACATTTGATCCAATATGTATCCATCTATATCCATCTATTTTCCACATTAAAGGCATTCATTATTAAAGAATTGTTCAATTCTGATATAAAAATACAAAATCATAGATAAATGTTCATCGCGAATGTAATGTAATGCAAATCCTAGCATTTCAATGGTTTGTAAGACTAAATTGCAAGTCAAAAACTTTACACACATTTACTTGTGACTTATCATATTTCTTTTTTGTCCAGAAGAAGAGTGTAATAACAAAAATGATTAAAATTGTTGATCAAATGAATAAAGTTTTAGGTGTATTATTAAATTTCACCCATTGTAAATATTTTTTTAACATTTTTAACTCTTGACGATTGAGGATTTAATTGTGAGCAGGGTATGAATGTAAAATTGTTGGAAATAGCCCTGTAATGTATTTTCAACAATCGAAATTTAGCTTAACAGCTTATTAATAAATATTTCCTACAGTGCTGTAGCACACTCCATAATATAATACAAAGTCGGAAATTAATAAAATAGTAGAGACATAATTAATCAACCATAAAAATGATTTTGAATAAAAAAAACTCTTCTGAGGAAAATATAACTAAAAATTCTGAATAACGAATATCATTTGCAACATGTTTTTGGCGATTAAACATGTAATTGTTAACAATTAATGATATTTGCATTAAACCAGCGATTCAATTCAATTTAAAATGTTTAAAAATATGACGTCATCATTACTTTACATTAATATCGACGAGACAATATTAGAATTTTACTTTTTATAAACAAGTTTGCGTTAGTACATTTAGTAAATAGAGCATTTATATTATTTTTAAATTCTTTCGTAATGGAGATTTTTTCATACATGTATCATCTATTATTACACTTATTTTCAGATTGCTGACGTGGATCCATTAGAAACCTATTTTAAATCTTTTATTTTTAGGTTTACCACAAAAGAGTTCAAATCAATCCAATTCACTTTCTAAGCGTGCGATTGTCGTTTCAAAAAATATTATTTTACTCATATATTTTAAATTAGTCGAAAGCCGTTTGTTGCCTGCTAGAAGCCTGTCGTTAGGGTGTACTAGTGGCTGTCTTGTGGCCGCATTGTGACCAGTGTTTTTCTCCAGTACAAGATCCTATAAAACTTATGATAAAGTAAACGAATACCAAAAAATTATTGCGAATGAGATTACATTAATTAAATTTCAATTTTTTCAAGCACTGACATATGACGATTCGCATTGTTGATGTACGCTGATTTGACAACACCTTAATTCCGGGACTTAGTTGTCATCAAATTTTTATATTAAATCCACTTAAAATAGTAAATTCTGATTCACATTAACTGGTGGAAGAGATAATCTTTAGTTAAGAGTTTTTCAGTTAAGAGACATACAATTAAAACATTTTTGGAATCACAGCTTCAGAGATCAATCAAATAATGTATCATACTCATGTATGACCTCATAACCTCTTAGTTTTTTACGATATCGGAAATCTTCGCAATTATTTATTTTTAGAAATGCAAATTAAATTAAAGATTCTTCCGACCTGGTCAACAAAACTATCCGCTACCAGCGTGTAATATTCGCGTATATTAAATTGATACTACCTACTATAATGGAAAAATATTAAATGCTGCCATAATATTTTTTTTTTTGTTGTTATGTTATAATGGTTCTTAAAACTTTCAAAACCAACGTCAAAATAATATTTTACCACTTTCAAGATCAACCACGAAGAATAAATGTATTTTATCTAATATAGTTTTTCTTTAATTCATTCGACTCCAAGGTCTATTATAGTATAACATAACAAGCTAAAAAATTTGATCGAAGCGTGGTTAACACTTACAACCTGGTGAGTGAAAACAAAACACATCCGGCGATGGTGGGTCATATTAGACCTACCTCAAGTTTTCGGTTTTTCAACCGTTTTGTGGGGGATTTTTTATAGATATTTAATTTTAAATATGATTTAAGGAAATGGTATGATGTGCCGTAATGTTTCTGTTAAAAAATTAAAGTTAAAAATTAAAAAATATTACGAATAATGTACACATTCTCACGCATCAACAGACGCCCTACACAGCCAAAATACAAACATCCACTGAGCATGCGATGTTCTCGTCGGAACCCGAGCAGGTGGTGTCATATAACTTACAGGTAGGCGCAACGCCCTTCAAATAATTATATTACTGGCATTGTCTAGGGGCCGCCAGACGAAAATAAGCCAAAACAAATACATGAACGCCTACCTGGTATCCTTTGTCTACCCGCTCAAAATGTTGACAATATATGTTTCGGCGTAAGCGTTGAGATTCAATTCGACTATCTTAGGTCAGTTTTTGGGCGTTTTTTTCACATTTTTATTAATAACTCATTTGAATCTCGTCCGATAACATTTATCTGTATCTCAAATTATTTGAAAATATTTTTATAAACAACCGGATCAAATCTGACCCACCACCGCAGAGAATGTGTTAAGAATATAGAAGGTAAACCACGCCTCGGCACAAAGGAAAAAAAAAATATTATAAAATATTTACGAATCGCATTCTCTCGGTTACAGTACGCAATTCAAAGAATATACAGCTGTCACGCCATGCGACCAACAGTTCTTTTAGCCTAACTTTTGGTCCTTTTCAGACGAGGAAGACCTTCTGGTGCCCTTGGACAACGACGCATGGCTCATCCGCTTCCTGAGGCCGACCAAATACTACCCGGAGAGCGCCTTTGAACTGGTAATACTGATAATAAACTAATTTTATAATCATCATAGAACAAGCCTCATTATAAAATGACTTCCTGATATTTTTGCGCGGTTTCTTTGTTTGGATTTTCGTTAACCTGTTTTGTAAACAAAAAATGCCGCGTTAATTATTATAATTAATATTTTTATTGATGTTTGTTGAGAACTTTGACCATCTGAAAGCAGGTAAAAAATACATTCAATAATAATATATATAATAAAAACACTGCACATTTAATTCATAGTTTTGCTTTTGTTAATTTTTTTGTCATATTTTTTATTTTAACGAAATATGTTTATACAGCGGATACCTATGTAGAATTTGTCACGAAAATTGCGTTAAAAATAGCTCATTAGAAAATTTAGTAACACCTTTATGAGCTCTCACTTTTACCTCATGTTTTATTTTCGATTTTAACTGTACCTACCGGGATCGATAATCAGGTGCTTTCAAAATCTTTTTGAAATCAAAAAGATATCGAGGGAGCCGAATATCGATCGCGGTACCTATCACATGCTAAGCGAGCCCTCTATCTTATTATTCTGTCATAAGACTGGTGTCAAATTAACATAAAAGTATATGATACTGATATTTGATTGCAATTTTGATAATATACCCTTTATTATGAAAGTAATCTACGTCATGTTTCTTTCATTTCGAAATATTTAGAGGTTTGCGTCTGAATTGATTAAAATATATTTTCAAAGTACGCAACACAATGTTTCAATTGTTTCAAAATTTATTTAGTCTACTTGCTTTATAATTTATTTCGACATATAAATTTTTGCATGTACCTTTTAAGGAAATAAAAAAATGTATGGTTTGAATGACTTACTCTAATATTAAAATTAACACTGGCGGAATATCGTTAAGCGTCCCAACAGCACACTGAACGTAACGCTTCAAATTTTTGCACAATTGTTACAATTAGCATCACACATTAAATTTACTTTAAATAATGTGACACGAAATAATTAATACACATTTTTTGTCTTAGACCATTATCATAATAATGGGCACATATATACTTAATTCTTTGTACATTCTCAACATCAAATTTAATAACAATAATATTTAATTTTATTTGAAAAGAAGCTTAATTATTAACACGCTTAAGATATCTGCAAAAGTTTATATTCACATCTTATCAGTAACAATCGGCACAGTGGTGGTTAGTTTACACGCCTGTCTCGCGAGAAACTTAGGCTTTGTTTCGATACCGGGAAAATTTTTATTTATTATACTGAATTTATTTAGTAATTTTTCCTATGATAATATCTGAAGCGTGTAATTTTTTTTTTCTTCAAAAATTTCTTAATAACGTATAATTTCATGACCGTGTTATATTGAAATTGTGTTTGAAATGAAACCAAGCTACCGTTCCTAACCAACTGTTTTAAAATACCTTCAAAATCCTTTATTCACGTTACATACATACGGTTTACAATAAAAATAAATCGCTCCTAGAAACTGTGCATGAATATTACATTATATACGTACTAGTTTGTATTTAATATCTAAAATACGACTAAAGTTATGTTTTTGATATTTTAGCTTCATTGAGTAGCGTTGTGACGTATTGACGTTAAAGCCAAATTCCAAATTTCATTTTTAATATTTAGTCCAATAATTCATGATACAAAATTTTATTTATACATTTGGTAATGTTTTCATATGCTTTAATTATTGTTTCCCAAGAAATGTTCTACAACAGACATGAAATCTGACCATGCAGTTAGTTCTAATTGATAAAAACTGTTAATATTTCAAAATCTCTCTTACTTTCCGTCCTGCAAAGATTGACTCTTATATTTTAGCATCTTCGGAAACTTTTCCTTTAAGTAATTTAAACCGTCACCATCTTTGCCTAGAGCCTTAACAAAAATTTTCATGAGCCCCAACTTAATATGTACAGGTGAAAGCAGTACATCTTCTTAACTTGACTTGACTAAAGGATCATGGGGTACATTATTAGCTTCTGGAGTTAGACCATGTTTTGTAGGCCACCCAAAGACAAATTCAAATCCAATTTCGCTGGTAGTGTTGGAACCGGTAAAGCTTCGCAATGAGACACAGGCCGCATTGCATGCTAAGATAATCAACATGTTTCTTTTTTATAACTCCAAATATATTAATGAGGAAAAAATAGCTTCGCCTTTCTTCAAATCATCGGAATCGCAAAGAGCATTGATTTTCACGATCCTTTTAACCATCCTCTGAGAGTCCGAAAACAGCTTATGTGAGGTGCCCGTGGTTTATCCTGAATCACCCACTTTACACTTAAAATACGTTTTGTATGATTGTTTTATATTCACCGTATATATAAAAAAATGAGTTAGCACTTTTTCTACACATTCGAGAAGAATTTCTTGTGTATGGAGTCTGGGAAGTCATTTTTTAATAAGATTAGAAACATAATGTAGCAAATAATTTTAAATAAACATACAATAAATAAGTTTTTCATTTGTTCAAACCATGTGTCTTAGCTTAAATTAAATGATTTAATATAGGAGAAAATTAATTTATTTCTCGATCAAAGATTATATAATTATAAATTAAGGATACTAAGGATCAAAAATACTAAAATCCAATGTTACCCAACTATCAATATAACATCGGGCCATTCATAAAAATGTAATTTTAATCATGTTTTCTTATATTTTCATAGATTTTGTTGTGAAAATTAATTAAATAAAGTTGTAAGAACATCTGATAATCAAATAGTTGCATCTGACTGTTCTGAAAACAAAAATATCACTAAAAAACATCCCAAAATGTTCCAACGTTACCCGGAATGCCTAATGTTTTTATAAAAATTATAATTCAATAAATCTTGTTAACAGATTACATTTTTGTCTGGATAAAGATTGCGCAAACTTTCCGAGTAATTCAATTTGCAAAATATACTTGAAACTTGAACATTTATAACAGCTGATTTCTTTAAATTTTAGTACATATAATATTAACGTGCGTCATAAGTAACGACCGATGTGCGGACTCGTTCCGAGTTTACTTTAACATCAAACAAGACTGATAAATTAATAAAATTGTTTATATATCATTTAGCACCGGTAATAATAGCGGTTCCCGCTCAATATTCAAAAGCTAACAAATCGCGTTATTTTTGGACAATACGGATATATTTAGGTAGTTAATATTTTACAACAATTAATGCATTGCTCGGATAGTGCAATGGGAAATCTAAAATAAAACTAAACCATATCTTAAATCTAATGCGCAATGGGAAATACACGAAATCAATCGGCTATCCCCGATTGCTTCAGCTAGGCCGCATCACAGCCAATGGTTCCCGCTGCGTGCCCACAGTCCGTCAGACCTATTTTTCGTTTTTGAAAAATATTTTTAATTCGAATTGTACCCTTCCGACAATGACGCGACACACAACAGCGACGTCGTCTGGCAACGTAGCCAGAAATAAAGCGGTTCATGTCTTATATAATAATAAATAAAGTGGTTTGTGACTTGTTTAATGTATATCTACTGTGAAAATAATAAATGTTGATTGAAAAAACTAGTCCGCCGGGGATTCGAACCTGCGCACCCAGAAGGAAAACTTGACTCCTTAGACCACTCGGACATAGCCAGTAATGTGAGATGCGTCAGAACGCGTGAAGAACAATAGTTAATACTTGTACATAACGGTTTAAAGATCGTTGTAAATTCATTAGCATTTTTAACTCTATCATTATTAAAATTGATGCATATTTTAAAAGTAACAGTTTTAATCTGTCGGTGTATTGTACAAAACTGTAATATGTTATAATCAACGTTAAAAAAAAAAAAAATGAGTTCGCTTATTTTAGCTAAGATATTAAAAAATAATAAAATCGATTTATGTATATTTATATGGTACGTTCTATAAATAACTGCGTTTATCCAATCCTAATATAATCAAACATTTATATATTTTTTATTATTTATTTACAGATCAAAAGATATTATTCCTTCAAAGTAAAGCACAAAGACATGTACGATGACCTAATGCCGAGCCGGGAGCAGAACATCTTCAATCAGAACATCCTGACGGTAATGCCGAACAGGGACCAGGACGGCAGGAGGATGTTGGTGGTCGAGTTAGGAAGTAAGTGCACGCCTCCTTCGATGTGATGAAAAGAGTACGATGATTAATTTCCACCTGATATTGCGGTAGGTTTTGATGCTCCAGATGACAAAATTTGCGAACTTTGTCACTGTGAGATGTTAAAAGTTTTGCATGATGAGAAAAGCTTTATTAGAGGTATTTTTATCTTTAATAAATAAATGTTAGACTATAATCCTGCACGGAAAATCCACTAAATTTAAAAGAAGGAAGATGAGAACTTGCGAATGTGCGTTCTTGAGAAGCTATTGTGTACATTGTACGATTCAAGAAATGTTAATATACCAATAACGGTTCTCGTGTGCAGTATTTTTCTTGGTAAATTTATGTGTATTTGTATAAATTAACATGGCGTCTTAAATAGTAATTTTCCATTAACGTTTTAAAGGTACTTATCTTAATGAATGAATGATGATAAATGTCGCGTCGAGTTTTATTATATAACTTGACAGGTTAATAAAACTATTTTAGAGAAAGACAATAAAAATTATAAAAATCGAAGATGTGAAATATTTTGTCTTTCTAATCATCTATATATAATGTGTTAATATAAGATCGTCGAGTTTCACTAAAATTAAATTTATAGATTTAGTATTTTTTTAGAAAATAAATTTTGATTTTAAACAAATAGTTAACCAGAACGACATATGATAATTATATGTTGCGTTTCAGAGAGATGGAAGCACAACAAGTGCACCCTGGACGAGGTATACAAGGGCTGCGTCCTGTTCCTCGAGGCCGCCATGCTGGAGCCGGAGACGCAGGTGTCGGGGGCCGTCGTCATCTTCGACATGGACGGCCTCTCGCTGCAGCAGGTCTGGCAATTCACCCCTCCCTTCGCCAAGCGGATAGTCGACTGGCTCCAGGTAAAGAGACAACTCACTTCACGCAACACTTCTCACACGGGAGTGATTTACAGTGGCAAGATGAGAATTATTGTAATTGTAAATCGTTTTTATTAAATACAATTGTCATGGATAGACGATAGCATTATTTTTGTTTTGTGTCTTACGTATTTACTCTACACATAAACTTTTGCTATTTGATGATTTGAATAGAAATAATATTTTTTTCATTTTATTTATTTTCCAGGACAGCATTCCACTTAGAATAAAGGGTTTCCACGTGGTGAACCAGCCCTACATTTTCAACATGGTATTCACGCTATTTAAGCCATTCCTTAGGGAGAAACTGAAGAGCAGGATCATTTTCCACGGAACGGATAAAAAATCCCTTCACCAGTACATCAGCCCAAAGTGTCTCTCACCCAAATATGGTGGTACCCTGGAGATGCCGATGATATCTGGGCCCCAGTGGCTCGAGCTACTATTGAAGTGTGATGAAGAATACAAAGGTATTTCAATTGATATCGTATCGGGTCGTCTAATAAGTCTTTGCGGTTATTTTTTAAATGCTTTTTATTATTTATTTGTATTTGTGACAAAAAATGGCGTACTATTCGATAGCATTTTTTCTACTCTAAAACATCAGTCACCGTTTTTCTGTATCTTATAATATATCAGTTATGCTAGTCAAAATGGCCATCCAGGAGCTCAACTGGAAAATTCTGCCGCATCCACCCGACCTCGCTCCGTCGATTATAACCTTATTCGGTCGCACTCCAACCAAATGCGTGGCGGTACGTTCAACAACCACGATGAATTCAGAATTGGCTCGATGACTATTTCGATACCAAACCAGCCGATTTTTATAGAATTTATAGAATAGAAATCGGCAAATTGCTTAAAAGATGGATGAAGTCCTGAACAGTAATGGAGAATACATCATTGATTGAAATGTTATATTTTTTGTTTAGAAATTAGATTTTAAAGTAAGTAATTCAAAGAAACCACAAAGACTTATTAGACAGCCCTATATATAAGTAGGTATAGCAATATTTATTTTTGATATTCGATTAAAGTTCATTTCTCACAAGTATATTTTTTCAACTAATCAATAGCATTGATCAGATGTAGGAGTTTCTTAGTTTCAAAACATACCTATGTAATATTTTTTCCTTTCCTAATTCAATGTCGAGTCTTGTTGTAATCTTGTGTAGATTAAGTTTATGCATGTATTATTTCTTAATATGAATACGTTTGTTAAAAAGTTTATTTTTGTAAATCTGATATATATATATATATTCCTTTCTGACTCTTATTCAGTAATTCTATAGATCAAAAATTGTGCATTTAGTGTCATTATATTCTGATTGAAATCACTGTCAATTGACTGCTTTAATAATCTGAAATATTTATTTTTCAGCCATCAACTCCTACGGATACAACAAGAAGAAGAAAGAATTGAAATGAGCGACCGCGCATATTTATTATGTTACCTAGAAAATATTCATAAAAATATTTTTATAATCAAAATAATGTATAATTTTACGTGGTTTGGAAAGTGTTGCCCATGTTTTATTACGATTGTATATTTTCGATAGTTAAATTGTTTTTCATTTTTTTTTTTATTGTGGCAGTAGATACTAAGTAATATAAAATTATATTTAATTATGTTAGTTTAGTATAAATACGTATGTATATTTGTACACAGACCGATGAAATGTGTGTGTACGTGCGAGTGCTTCACAAAACAAGTTTATGTGGATGAAAAAATGTGAAATTTATATTTTTTGACCCACATTATAATATAACATAATGTAAAGACCATTTCATCTCAAATCAATGTTTGAAATGAGACATTTTGACTAAAAATTGACTTAATATTAAAATCGTGCTGTAAGCATTTTGATAAGCTCTCTTTACGATGCATCAACTGAATAATATTAAGTTGTATAACAAATCTTGCCAATCGCGGTACATATTTTCGCTTTTATGTAAATATATTTCTTTTCACGTGTATTTATTTTTAATACTAGATTCTGATGTTAAATTTTTATGCAGAAAAGTTTTTATGTCTTTGAATTTTTTTTTCTATTTACAATAAAATATAATTTAAATAAAATATTTAAATGTGATAGAAATTTTTATTTCACTAAAGCACGGCCATTGCTATATTAATAAACTAAGTATGATTTAAACAATTAATGATTTGTCTATAATTTTAAGATTAAGCTTTTATTTTATGTATATATTTATATATTAATGTTATTTTTATAAAATAAATGGAATCTAATGACAGTGTTGTTAAACCTTTTGTCATTTTGATGAATTTAAGTCTTAAAAAAAGATTATGTAAGCTTAAGTCGTTATTTAAAATGAATAGAAAAATAGCATATCTCGCAATGACCATTGCCGCATCCAAAATAACTTTTGAGATTTCAGAATATTTTCGGCCTATTTTTATACTGTACTTTGCCGAGCAAAAATAATTTATTTAAAAAAACTAGCATGAACGTTGTGGATGATTGGGGTAATGATTACATCATGGATAACTCACAGCGTTCCTCTTCTGCTGCTGAAGACTATTTGCCCCCGAAGTTATATTAATCCAGTTTCATGTAGAAGTCTATTGAACCCTTTTTTCATTTCTTATAATTCGAGTAACTCGATTACCCATAGTATTTTATTTTATATTAAAATTTTATACGAGACCTTAATGTTTAGCGATACTGTTTGTTATAAAACCCGATGCACAACTCTCGATACAACCTTCCTGAGCACGATGATCGGAAGCTAGTGTGAAATTTCTACACCCATCGGATGTAGAAATATTTTATTTAAAATAGTTGGTGAGTATGGTACTTAATTTTAAAAGGGGATCGAATTTATTGAAAATTTTATTAAACGATCTACACGTCATCGCGGCATGTGGTCGTGATTTTGTTATATTATCTAAAAACGTGTAATTCTTATTTGACAACTATGGCCGACAGGTATACAGTTATTTATTTACAAAAACTTGCATTCCTAAATAAAGATTTCCGAAAATGTCTTATTAAGAAATGTGTTTTATTTTCATTATAATTTCATTTTATAATCTACAGCATGGCTATATTTATGAGACCTTTGATTCCATTGTTGAAGCGGGGAGGGATAAGGGCTGAACCCTCCTGTCTCCGACATATGAGATGACAACAATGCCGTACGTTTTTTTTTTTGAGGGACCCTATTGCGGGGAACATGGAGATTTTTTTTTATATCAGGCAATTTTAACTTTGTGTATAATTGTATAAAGTAGTAGCAAAAATGGGTAAAGTTTTTTTTTATTCCTTGATTTTGTTGGATTTTTTACAAATTTATATATTTTTAGTGAACGTTTATAGAATCTTTTTAGAATTTTGTTCAATAGGGTAAAGAAGTGAAATGGGACGAATATGATGGGCATCGGGTGAGGGATCATATAGGCCGAGGGAGTTTATGGAAGGGCTTAAGATGGAAATTAATATAGAATAAAATTTAGACGATAAATTCTGTATGTGTCGTTTGAGTAAGGGAATGTTTGAGTCTCTGTGAATTTATGAGACCGAGATTGGGAATAATTAAATAAGACAAGGAAGCGAGCATGTATGACTACCTGAGACCTTTCTACTACCGGTAGAATGCTCTCCCAGTTGAGCTCTATCATCCTGGTTAATAAATCATAAGATTTGTATTGAGATGATTTATTTTACTGATGATCTATTTTTTTCAGTAGAAAGAAACCATATTTTTAAAATGCAATGCTTTTCAATTTAAACTGTGTAGTTAAATAGTACCAAATCCTTTACAATTCAAGTACAATAATACAACTATATAATATTACACAAGAAGTAATTCACACTTTTCTTGGTGAATTTGTAATTTTTCATATTATATCGTCCCTTGATAATTAAACCAAACTAAAAAGAAACAAGAATTTATCGAGTTTTGTGCCGTTCACATTTAAATTTTGCTGTCAAGTCAGATGATTGAGGAGCCCAGTAGATATCACCACTTTTTGACTTCAAGCTTCAAGCGTAGCTCCTGTTGAAACTGCACGTGTTGCGGGCCTAATCGACCCATTTCGGCAATTTAGAAGTTTTCCAACATGTGATGATACCGATCACCATTAATGGTTACAGCACTGCCTCTTGAAAAATCTGTATGGCGCACCATGCAGTAACTATGCGTAAATTTAAAGGTCGTTGGTGTATCAATTAAAAATTTTCAGAACCCCAATAACGATTGTTTTGTTCATAAACAAAACCCGCCAAGTCGAAATGAGCTTCGTCGCTCATGATGTCGAGGTCATCAATATTGAGTTGCAAAACATGAGCATATATTTGTCAGTTCGCATTTGGTAATGAAACTGAAATGAAATTACTGAAATAATTCGCTAAGTATGCGATAATGTTATTAAAAATATTGTTAAAAGAGCACGCATTTGTGCCGCTGCCAGAAGTGGCCACTTGGCCAATATCATATTTCATACGTAATTGTAATAAACCAAGTGATTAATAATTAAAGACAAAATTAAAAAATTATGTTTCACTTTCTAGTTATTTCTAAACAACATCAGTCTGGAACATAATATTCACCTAGTATGAGTCGTTTGTTATTTCAGAGTGTGGTGCTCTATTCTTACCATTACCTTTCTCCGATAATGGTAAATTGGTTAATTAATGAAATACATAATTTTGTTCTCTTTCATAATTATTAGTTCTGATTTCAGGAGTAATAAATAAAAAAAATATTGAATTTAGTTTCAGAAATTCTGGTTAGTTTAATAACTGTATTACAAAACATACGCCCGAAGACGCGTCAGTTGTAACATCCCAGTACTTGGCAACCTGTCGGTGGCAGCTAAAATCATTGAGTTGTGCTGACTCAACTGGTACTTAACAAGAGAATGAATTACAAAAAAATGTAGATAGATGGCGATATATTTTTAATTATTTCATTATCACAATATACTCAAATACAATACACAAAATACAAAGGATAAAAAATTAAAACTAAAAGTAATCATTTCTAAGTACAAAGTCGATTTATTTTTCTTACATTATATAATACAAAAATAACATTATTTTTATTCAGTTCCGTCATGGATATTTTACGTAATATATAAATATACATACATTTACACATATGTGAGGTATACAATCAAACTCAGACGTGTCCACATTTTATGGTTTTTGAGTACAAATTAATAATGCCTAATGTAAATCAGATTAATGTCTACAAGACTAGCCTGTTGAAATTAAACAAATATCATCGAATTTCGTATAAAAACGTCGCAGACATGTATAATAGATAATTAATTTATACCCAGATAAATATGTTTTCAGCCAATAAGACTAGTTACTGGCCATTTTCAATATGATTCCATATTCAATACGATAGTGGTTTTTGTATTTTACTCGACATATCTACTTTTGATTCTGGACCTCACATATATATTATACAAATGTGTAATGACGATCACGTCTTTTTTGAAATTTTTTTGTCGTATCCAAATGTGTTCGCACCTGAAAAAAGTACAAATTTGTATTAAAATACCACAGAACTATGTTCTGAAAATGTAACTTCACAGCGAAAATGTGTTCTTAATATGTAAGTTATATTAATGTTTCCAAATTTAATAAAATGGATTAATTAATTAAATCTTAACGTCTCCTATCAGGTTTTACTCAAAGGTATTTGAGATTCTCCGTAATATAAAGATGATTGCTTGATTGATTGTAAAATATAAGTTCAAAATTAGTCGAAAACGTGTTTGATTGCATTTTTTCTGTATATCTTTCTAGTTGATTAATTTATTTTGTATTAAATATATTGTTCTTTAAGCTCCTGCCGTTTGTATCCAAATGAACAATATGGAGTTGCTGACATTGCAACTACTGCCCTCGTGTATAGGTATTGTCTATGAGTAGTACGTTGGTACTAACTACGACTAAATGTATGATTTGATGAGTACGGAGAGCACATGTCTGCTAATATTAGAATTTTACGCTACTTACGGACATAATCGTCTTCGTATTTGCATAGGAGATCGCACAGCACATCCCCAGGGAGCTCCGGCGAGTCCATGGTCCCGCCGTACTCTAGTCGGAGAGCTTTAGCAGGAATACACTTCAACAATGACGGCCTATTTTCCCCGTGGAAGTGTATTCTGTTTCTCAGTTTGGTTCCCAAGAACGGTTTGAAGATGGCAAAGACCATATTGAAAATGTAGGGTTGGTTGATTATGTGAACAGCCTTCAGTCGGAGAGGAATACATTCCTGAAATATGATATTTTAAGATATATATTAAATAAAATACACTTAATTCCCTTTTTGCATCGTTCTGAAATAAAAATTGAAGAAAAAAAACCGTTATTATTTTAACTTTAACACAGATTAAAAATCTAAAAAGTAGGAATAAATTCAATTTATATAATTGCTGCACTTTTTAAATTAAAAATGTAAGCATTCAAATATAAGATAGAGCTGATTTATATTATGGAATCTATCTCCAATTTTACATGGTAGTCTCTAGAACGTATCGCCCGTTCGATCGAAAGAATAGGGTGCATTTGGGGTAGTGTGAGCAAAGGTGGACTAACCTCGAGAAACTTTATTTTGAGTAGCACCGTTTTAAATAACAAAAAATAAATACAAAAACTGTTCATTGCCAACTTCCACCTAGTGATAATTTTAAAAATCACGACTGATCTTACAAATTAAAGTATTAAAATTCATTGTCATTTTAAGTCATTTCTTGTAAGGAAAATTTGCTCACTGTCTCATTTAAATATATAAATTAGGACTTTGAGCGAATGGTTCGTGAAGATTTGTATATATCAATAGATCACATAGAGTTTGTAAAAATATAGTATTCACAATTTTTACTAGTTTTCTGTAAAATATAATTTATTCATAATATATAATATTAAATGAAATAGACAACAAATCAATTAACCCATAATATTATATATTCCTAATATTCTTTGTAACGCAATTTAAATTACCATCCAATTGAGAAGTACGTGATTTCGCCACTAAGTTTTTGTCATCAGCGCTAAATAAAGCGATTTGTTATTTGCTTAAATATAAAAAGTGAAAATATAAGTTAAAAAATGTAGTCATTCTGAGATTTGATCCATACATCATACGCGCATGATTATCTTAAAATAATCTAATTTTTAACCCAGTATTAAATAACTGTATATTGCTTAACCTGTATCCAGTCTACCACCATCTTGGCGAAGCTGGGTGTGAACTGAATCACGTGATTGAGAGAGAACCCCCGCACGTCGAGGATGACGATCACCCCGCCCACCTGGGTGTTGGGCTCCTCCATAGCGGCTTCCAGGGCGATTTGCACCCCTCGGAACACCTCCCCGAGAGAACAGAGGCTGGGTTTCCATTTCGCTAAAGATAAAAAAAAAAATTCATACATTTATATTATTTCAAACGAAAATTGAAGAAGCATTTTGGTTAAATTATAACCATTACAGATCTGACGGTTCAAGACAATAAATAAATTAAATTAATAAAAAATAATGATTTTAATGAATTAGGCAAACAAATACTATGACAGATGTTTATGGAAAGAAAAAACAAAAAGGGATGCAAAAGACAACATACATAATTTTTTTTATTTTTAACACGGGGCCTAATTATATTATATTATACATATGGGTTGCTTATAATCTAATTTTCAAAAAATGTATTGAGTATAATTATTAGTAATCTCATGGTTGTGTAAACATCGCGTGTGTGTGTTTGTCTATATGTATGTGTGTATTACTGTACAGTTTACTTGGAAAGAAGAAATAACATTTTATTAAAATCTCTAAAAAGTATCAAATCGTAAATTTGTCATTTACGGGTTAAATAAAATGTGTAGTCATATGGTTACGAGTATGATACACGAATATGAGTATGTATATGTATATACATACAATTATATAGGTACTCAGATTTATAAAATGTAGTAAATCATTTCTTAGAAAGTTGTTAAAGCTTCGGTGAAGAAAATTATTACTAGAATTATGCCAATGACAAAATCTTATTCGTACTAGTAAATAATACGGTCTTGACTTCAGTTTCCATCTGAACGAAAGTTCACGTGCTAATCTTCAATAGCCTGTAAAGGTTGCCGGTAGCACAATTTCACAAATATCAATAAAAAATACCCGATATTTAATGTATTTGTTGATTTAGTGCACTCGTGACAAATGCGCCGAACTTTATTCATGTTTTAACCTTCTGAACCAACTAATCAATGCTGATAGTTAACCATTAATTGTATTTGCGAGGCTATCTTAAAAAAATTATTATATTTATTCTAAAAGCAATCTTAACATTAAAAATATTTATCGTATCAATTCACAGACTAGTAAATGAATAGACATGATATGAAGTGTATATGTGTATATATTGGAGAAATGTTTGGAACATTATTTGCCGGGCGAGGGACATACTCGTCGAATATTAAAGTGAGCACAAAAAGCGCGACGCGCTCGAACCAATGAATCACCGCACTTTAAATATTGCTCAACCGCGAACGCGCGGTGCGCTCGCGACCAGTGACTCATTGCGACTGGCAAATCCCCAAATCGCGCGCGTCGAACAATACCTCTCCCGCTTACCTCACCCTGATGGTTTACGAACAATTACAATTTAATCTTGAAATTTTTCCGCTGGACATTCTTTATTTTCGTCTTTTTTTATGGTTTAGTCGGTGTACGTCCATCCTGACGATAATACAGTAGTATAATTTATTTTAACTAATACAACATAATTAAGTCTAGTGAGGTAGACAGATATGCTGTAAAGAGTGTAATACACGAAATTAATAATTATCGATAAAAAAAAATGTATGTAAATAGTGAACAAAGTTAAATTAACCCACTCCCTGGTTGAATCAGCATAATCCTAGAGCCATTCTCATCCCTCATCTCCTGGAAAGATATAATCCCTTGCTTCAACATGTTACTGTCATTGCGCGGGGATAGACCTTCACAGTACTGGGGATAAATCTGCTTAAACTTGTAAAATCTCTTCATCTGAAATTGAATTAAAATATTACAGGTTACCATTAAAAATGTATCTATACGCAATTTCAACAAAAAATTCTAGCCTAATTTCTAAAATAACAATATTTTACGATTGAACAGTGTGTACTGAAGATTTTGTTTTCTTTATATTTTTATGGAGATCACTTTTAATTTAATTTTATTAAAGTTATCACCAAATTAGGCGGGCTAAATATTTTATTCCTTAACTCTTTTGCCATTCCAGAATGTTAAATTGCACGTCTCAGACGCATTTATCATACCATCCCTGCATGAAGTATAAATATATTCATAAAGTCAGTTAAATAATTAAAATAAACATCTCCGCAGTCGAGAAATCAATGAGACAGATAGATGTCAATTTATAAATACTAGCCTTTTACAGTGTCCGATGGGGATAATTTTTAATTAATTAAAATATTAATATGACAATTTGATGTTAAGAAAGTATAAATAAAAAATAATATCAAAAATACAAATCAATGCAGTATTATTTACGCGCCTTTGTTCTTTCGACTAGCACACCTGGGATTTCGTGTTGTTATATTGGTCATTTATGTGTATGAATATTGCCGCCTTTTTTGGAGATTAAAGAGCGCGCAAAACGAGAAAACTCGATCGCATTCAATACTTTGTCCAGTAAAGAAGTCTTAATAATCTGAGCGACGGGAATGCGCATTTTCGGTCGGTCGGAAATCTACCCAGAAGAAGAACAACAACATCGGACCAACTACGACGCCAGAGCATCAACGCGCTCAATCAAATGTTAGTGGTAGAGTTCATATTTCATATCTGACCATATTATCAATAAGAATCCCGGGAACCACAGCTGTCGAAGGCATTTACGGGATCAAGTATATTAGAGGAATATCAAGATGATAGTGCGCTTGCTTGGTATGTGAGAGGTTTCGGGATCTGTACTCGGCGCTTCCAAAATCTTTTTGACTTCACTATAGATTTAGAGGCTTCTGGTATCTTGGATAATAAGTGAGAGTAATACACGAGGTATAAATTATATTTTATAAAAATGCTACAAAATTTTCACATTATTTCTAATACAGTTGTCGCGGCAAATTTTATTCGGGTAATAAACATACAAAACCGCCGAAAAAAAAAATTCAATAATAAATATTTTGAAATAAAATACTTTTACCTGATCAAAGGCACTTTCGGCGTAGAATTTGCAAGGCCTTAAAAATTTAATTAAGTACTCGTCTAATTCCATGGGGACGTTGAAATCTGGTTCCTCTGAAATAATAAAATAATTTATTTTATATATTTTTAAATCGGTTATTTGATCAACTAGTAAAATATTACGATATTTAAAATTAGACGTTTTATATCAATGATTTCTTTACAACTTTAAGCCTATCAAAGGTGGAAATTTTTTAACAGTTTTTAAAGGTTCTCAATGGTATACCAGCTAGATGTTAATTCAATAAATATATCTGTGGAAGTCTGTCGCCTTTACTCTAATCATCACCGCCTGGCGACACTGAACGCACCCTGTAAATACCGGTGCGTGTTACAAACTTCCATCAGTCGTAAAGACACCCAGTACCGACATCATGCTACACGTGATAACAGCACACAAAGTAAAAAAATATTAGGTAGATTAATTTAGGTACAATGAAAGCGGACCCACCACATTCCCAGGACCGATTTAATAAACACAAGGCTTCTATTTTGATCCTACTCCTACGCCTTCCGATTGACATATTTTTAATGTTACAAAGAAGGCTGTTCGATATTGTCCCCCACATAGTGATAGCAGCCTTCTATAATAAATTTGCTTTCATTGTACTCGACCTTTGTTTTATTTTTATTATAATAATATATACAACATACGAGTTACATTATACAAATAAGAGTAGTTCGGGTCGTACAGGTTAAAACACAAAATGGTGTCCTGCTGAAGTTACATTTGGGTAATTAGTAAGTATGTCAACTAAACTGCTTCTAGTGAGAGACAGTTTCGGAATCGGTAGGATATATTTTACGACGGTGATATAAAAACATGTTATGTATTATTATTCGATTATTGATCATATAAATTTTCGAAGGCTGATCAGCAGAGTTTAAGAAGATTCAAGACTGCAATGAGAGCGACCATCGGCGTCTATCTGCTCAGTTTCGCAAAGGTTGATGTATTTTTATTTACATGGATTGAGTGAACGTATTCAACAATGCTAATAGAAAACCAAGAACTAGCTATCGAAGGTATATACGGCAACACGGTCGCTTAGATTCCTTTATAATAAGTTACTTTAAGATACATTAAGTTTGGTTAGGTTATTAGTCACGGCAGCTGAGTAATTAACTGACTGCATATAGTTGTCAGTGTATGCACTTGACTTGTGGACACTTGACTTATGTACACTTGTCTTGTACGCGGCTGTCATGGAACCATAAACGTGTACACCATACGTGGATGTGACGTTTCAAATATAATTTAATATAAAACGGTGACAGGACGTTATGCTTGTTAGATACGGTAACATCTGTTAATTAAAAATATATTGTGTAGATATACCCATTAAAAATGCCAGCAAATTGTAAATTCTAATAAACTGGAACTAAAATAGTTTTCATTTTCAACTTCACGTCAATTTAATATATTTTGTATCTACAAGATATATTAAAAACTTATGAATGATATTTTCACCGCTAGATTGGTCTTCAAGCGGGCCTTAGAGCCAGTGTCCACGATAACAATCAACACGATAATATAATCTTAGAGATTTAGTTTAGATACATCTCAATACCTTGTATACGTTCTGAGATTTTGATCTGAAGATATTCTGAAACATCAGTTTAAGATTGGTAGAATGGAAAAAAACTCGAGATTTGACGCACACACAACGTTAACATTGAATTAACGTCACCAAAAACCACCATGAATCCCTACAATGGTTAGACATATCGTTAAACATTAATGTAAGATACAGGTGGGTCATAAGTTTTTACACTTTTTAAATGGGTTCTGCACGGGAACCGGGAGGGGGGGGGGGGGGACACGCGGGCGACAGTGGGCGGGAATTTGCGTTCTGGAACAACGCGCGTTCTGCGTAAAACAGTTTCACAAAAACGATTCTTAGGTGATTGTTCGGTTCACTACCAATTACAATCACCTATTATCATTGTGAAGTGTACACAGTCCGAGTGTTTATTTAATTCGAGGAGACTGGTTCAACGCTAAATAAGATGAAAATCGAGCGGCCACGGAGCAGGAAAAGCAAAGAGAATGTCGCGCAAGTTAACGAGATCCGGGCTTGTCGACTCGCAAGTGTTCTACTGCTATGACGAAACCGAGATTAACTTAAATAATAATGAATGATAACCTAGCCACAATAACCCAACTTATGGCGAATATTTGTCAAGAGATAGCCAACACTTGTGTCATAGAGTGTTTCAAAAGCTAGGCGCCAGGTTCGAAGAATGCCAGCGGCGGGATGGTGAAAATTTAGACGACATTATTTTTAAGACATAATTTTCTCAATTGTGCTCTTTCAGTGACATAAACATTCATTATCATACGACTTTAGTTTTTTTTTATTAAATTTTCGAAAACTTATGGTCCATCATGTATTAAATTTCGAATATTTATTCCATTTTAACTCCCACTAGGGAGATTTAAAATAACTCAACTGACGATCGTTTAACGTTAGACGTGCGGCGAGCGTAAAATTAAGTCCGATACAGCATGTACACGGGAACTACGAAGGCTCATGAGAGCAAAATCCGCATCTCAGAGATTGTCTCGAGTCGAAAATCTTTTAAAAAGCTCATTCATGGACACGGATCATTACAATGTTGCCACAACAACCTCCAGAAGTGGAACATGGTGTAGGCAAGCGGTTATTACGCAACAAAGTAATTACTGCCGGCCAGATGGACGTCATCGAGCCGCAAGTGCGTTTCAACATTACTAATTTTTTTTCATCATTACGACTTTCGTTACGCTAATTGTCTTGGACACGGCGAAAGGCGAAACAATCTCGTCTGAATGTTTCTCATCAGCCGAATTTAGATGATTTCTTCATATTTTAAATAAAATAAGATGGAAGAATATAAAAATGCCATTATTTTTATTTATTTTTTTTAATTAAGTTACAATAAAAATATGTTTATTACAATTTGAATTATTATTACACATTATGTGACTGATTGCTGACTGGACTAGACAGATGCCTGTATTCTGATAGCTTCCATGTCATATATTAAATTTTTGAATCAGAACGTATAATACACAATATTTTATGGGTGGATACCTGACTAAATTACGAGTCGAAAAAATTCAAGCATTTCAAAAAAAATTGTAAATATGCGATCATGTCGATTATTTGAAATATGTCATTGATTTCAAATTATGTATTGAATACAAAAAATTAAAGATTATCGAATTTCGAGGAGCCAGACTATTTTTGGTAGATGATTTTAGAGCCTGAAGTAAAGATATAGATCAATAACGGAAAAATTTTGCTAATATTTGTCGACTTAAAGCATGATTTTGTAAAAATTTTAAACATTATATTTTCTGTAACGATGCAGAGTTTTCGCATATTCCTTGAACATTTTCCACCCGTAATTTAGTCAGGTATCCACCCATAAAATATTTTGGACTAGGTCTGTTACACCCTGTATTATGCATATAATAAAACAAAAACGATATTTTATCAACCACAAAAAATGTACAAGAACGTGTAAATGTTCTACAGATAGACCGTTTTTAAAATTCACCGGTCACGGTATCGCACACGCAGGTCACGTTCAGACATGCACAATTTATTGTGCTCGCAGCGAGCGAGATTGCATTTTCAGTCGCAACCGTTACTTGTTATTTCATTACAATAATATTTTCTGGCTATGTTCGTTTATCTCTTTACTAAAAAAACTATGCTCAAATCAAATGCAGTGAAACTAAAGGCGTATCGAGAAAATGTGCGAATACACCACCTACTATAAAAGAAATAAAAGATTTGTGCAGCTCTATGTGACGTATACAATGAAAACAATCGAAACGATCAATGGAACAGATTTTTGTGTCATATTTTGGTTATCATAAGCCTATACCTACCTAATTACATATTAAAGTTTATCAACTTATCTTAACATGTGCTTTATCGAAGTTTTTTTATAATCTGAAACTTAGATGTTTTATTTCAACTGTGTGAGCATTAGGAACATTTGAAGCGTTGATTTTTCAAATAAATTAAGTCTATTAATGACGGGTTATACCTATTAAAAATATTTTTATATTCTATACTAAATATTATATACTTAATGGAGTGAAGCTTAGTGAATTAAAATAGACTTCTACACGTATTGTAGAAACGTTATTGCAAAAGTTATAAGTGATAAAATCCAACATCTCAATTCTGCAATGTTTACATTTAAAAGTGGGATGGTCATTTTATTATGAGACTTGTCCCATGTTTGTAACAACATGCTTCCTACACGAACATTTCAATTTGGAGTTCCTCCTCATTCATCAAAATACTGTACTAATTGAGACCTTCCATCTGAGATATCACTTATAGTGTTGCAACACTTGCGACAAGCACCCATTCTCCATTCTAGCTATTCGGTTTAAAAATGTGTATAAAGCGATGTACAATATTAAGACGTAACAGTTTCGATTCATTCGGATAGTTCATTGACTTTTCAATATCAGTACAAAAGGCGAACAGACTGGTTCAGCCGTCAGCTGATCAGGCGGTGATGGAAAACCAAATCGGGTATACAAGTATTATTTTTTTACACGACATTTGTCCACATCGGTTTTAAAAATCGCTTCTTTACATGTACGATTATAAGTAGGCTAACTTGTGGACGTGATTGATTCATTTCTTTATATCAATAAAATATTCGTCTATCGGTGGTTTTAGTATGACTTTTCAGATGTAGTGTAAAAATAAACAATCAAATTTGAGTCAATAATATAAACTATTTTAAAATCTAAAGCAGTTTGTATAAGCAGAGAAGATAGAGCGCCACACTTTTCTATCCTGACTTCTCGTCTCATCCACATTCATACATCTTCTCATACAAGTCGTGCCGAGTCTTCCGCGGACGTCCTCTATTTCTGGTGCCGTCAACACTCGCGTCATATTTCTTTCTTGGCATTATCTCCTCATTGTCCGTTCTACGTGACCAAACTTAATGCTAAGTTCAGCTTTATATTCTCTCCTTATTTCTTCATACTTTACTCTGTTCTAAATGGATAATATACTAAATAAGCCAGTTTTAATATAAAATATATTTAATAAGGATTCTACACGTGTAAAATGTATCACGAAACTACTTCAAAAATACAACGTTATAAATAGAATAATTGAAATAGCACCATAGATAATTTCGTTCGCGAGTCAACTGTGACAAAAGAGCGTTGTTAAGAATATTTATAGTTTTTGTATCAACAAGGGAATAAAATGTAGAAATAACATAGTTTTTCTTCTATGTTTGTCCGCTTCATTGGAAACCAGCCCAGGATATCTCCAATTGTCAGCAGTAAACGTCTAATAAATCGATTAGTTATTTGACAGAATTGAAATTTTTTCTTTTGAAATTGTTTTTTTAATATTTTTCAGAACGTTAGAAATTTTAGAAACATCTTATAGAAGGTTTACGTGTTGATTTTAATATACAAGAACGTTGTTACAGGTATTAAGTATCTTTGTAAACACCAACGAGGATGAAACATTTTACATGCGGAAGTGGTATGGTACATGTGTAATATTTATATTAGCTTTATATAATCAATATATAACAATCGCTATATCATCAAAGATGAGATGTTCAAATGAGTGTAACGTACCAACGTATGATGTTATACTGTCTGTATTTATTATTAAATAAATATTTTAGTATCGACGCATTTCGTAATACCGATAATATACGAACGGTGATGAATAGAATCGAATCCCAAACCTGATGTTTTCAGAATCAAATCTGGGTTCGCTGCTTTAAATCTCCGGTTGGCCAGTTTTTTTTTTTCAGAATTAGTTTAGCCAAGACACTGACCACTTTATTACCAAAACGACGCTGAATTTCAAATCATTATTAAAAAAAAAATTTACAGAAAAACTCTGCTACTTAAATTTAATTGTCATTGAAATATTGTATTTTGATTATGTTTCCAGAATTCAGTGATCATACAATCATTAACAGTGAATTAATTAGTTAATGATGTCCACAGACTAATGAATACTATTGATGACAGAATATATTAGAATACCAATAAAACCTGTATACAATTATTTTATTTTATTAATTCAAACGTTGCGTTTACGTAAACGTAATATGATGATGCACATATAAACAGTGAACAAAAACATTGGATAATGCATTACGGCGCGTGACCTTGATTTTTATAATGAGTACCTAATTAACGTTACAAGGTCAAAATTCAGGTTTTAAATTACCAAAGTAACTTGATCATCAAATTCTCATTACGATTTCGAAACATCATTTGAATAAAACCTGTTCTGGCCGGCCGCCCCCCGAGCGCCGTCCGATATTTTTTCTTTCAAATTGTAAATTTGATCATAATTGTAATATTAATATGATGCGGTTCCAAAGTGTATAAGTATTTAAATAAGAAATAACTACGTTATCATTTAGTTCATTTAAAAATTCTACATTACCGCTAGTATTGCTGATTTTCTTACTTACCAACTATCACGTCATTTTACTGTTGTTCCATGCCCTTTAGTTCTGATGAAAAACTCCTACCCGTTCCGCATTGATATAATCATCGATCGTTGAACTTCTATCAATATTTCAAATGGCTAGTCGTGCTAGTAGTTACACCTTGTATCAATTCTTATATCATCGATGCATTACTATATGTATGCATGATTCGCATTCGACAATATTCAGAAACAAAACCTAAATCGGTGGAATCGGTGCTAGTACTACAACTTATTGTGCATTTCTAATCTCGTGTACATGTAACAACATTTTCATCCCTTCTGCTTACGATAAATTTTTAAGGAAATATCTCATAAAGACAAAGCTATTTTTTTATTATATTTTAATAGAAAATATGTGGAAGTATGAGGTAATTACAGGGCTTACGACCTGTCTTCGGGTGGCTTAAGTGATCATTTTATGTATTATATATACTATTTTCACCAATTGTCACCCCTCAATCTCCACATTTATCAAGTTTTTGAAAGTTGTATATATGTTAGTATGTGGACTCACTTCGAATACCACTACGCCATCGCCATCTATGGACCAAATTTGATAATTCATTTCTCCTTTTTTTTAACAGCAAATATGTCATTACTATGAGAATCTGATTTTTTTAAAATTATTTTAAAGCAATATTCTTTATCTGTAAAATGTTTTTTAGCATATTATACTAGAATATGCCTGAAAAATCAATATTTTACAATTTTTTATATATTTTCTTATTTCGACCAGTATATTATATTAGCAATATTTGAATAAATCTAAGAACACACAATTACTGGATTTTTACCTATAAAGGCATTGTTATTAAATAAATATCAGATATCGCATAGAGACAAAGTTATCTTTTATAATATTTTAATTATATAATAATAATTTAATAATATAAGATATTTAAAAAATAGCTTAATCTCTGTAAGATATACGATATTTGTTTAATAGCAGAGCCTTTGTAGGTAAAAATCCAGTAATTGTGTGTTCTTGGACATATTCAAATATTGCTGATATATTTTTAGTCTTTCTATTGAGTGCCTATCGCTTGCATTATGTTTCAACTAAAAAAGATCCTATTGTTCAACCAATTTCGTCCATTTTACGAGAACAAAGCTGTTACTATTATATTCATCTCGAGTAGGTGCATCGTTAAACTATTAATAATGTTTTTGTAATAAATCGGGAATTTAAGTATTTAAATAATCGCTTTCGACCATTGAGCGGGAACCGTTCTCCCGCGACATTAATCTTGAGAAGTGCATTACAAAATTCAAATTAATATTTTATCATAAATGTGTTGTTTAATGTTAGTTCAACAGACTACCATTGTATATATAATACTACCCTATTGTTTTGTGAACGGCCGTGTATTGAAACCGCAGAGGAAATTTTTCACTCTTCTTATTGGCTGAGAATTAATTCACATTTGAGATCATTCTCACCCGTGGCAACCCTAGGTGCCCATATGAGCGATTGCGAACAAATCTTATCTGTAGTTATAACCAGAAAGAACTCCGTTAATACATCTTCGTGAAACGTTCTTCCGGGTACTTGTTTGTTCTTAATAAACATTGTTTCAACCGCCTTGTCTTCGTTCATAAAATGTCTCTTGCTGGCACATAAAATTACCATTCCTACATAACAGTGCAATAATAGCGATTACATCTCTATACCTGCGTGCAATAATAGCAATTACAATCCCTATACGACAGTGCAATAATAGCAATTACAATTCCTATACGACAGTGCAATAAGAGCAATTACAATCTCTATACGACAGGGTAATTATCCATTGCATTCAACTACTATCCCCTGCGATTACTCTGTTTACAACATCTTTCTTCTCTCATTAGTAGGCAAGTTAAAATTGGAAGAAAATTTTCTTGTCCAATTAATTTTATTATGAACTAGCAATTTCATATTTTTGCATGTTTTTTTTATGTCGATGTTTGCTTAAAATCGGGGAATATAATCGTATTCGTTATTGTGAGGTTAAAAGTTCAATTTAAATTTCAGAAACAGAATAAATACAACCGCGCACACATGAGACTGTAATCGCGACAATTTTTAAAAAAATCAGCCAAATTAAAACGAGTCAGACAGACAGGCATGAACTTAAACGTATTTGGTGTTATTCAGTCACATTTCGCCTCCTCTTGGGAAGACGTCAAACCGTTTATTTATATTTGCTCTCTATTGTGTAATGTCGAATAATTAAACTGGTAAACTGGTAAATCCAAAGTTATTTATTGAACATATCTAAGTAAAATCAATGAGTGATACGGCCTACGAGGCGTCCTAACCGTCATCGAGATACTGGCAGTCGAGTCCGTGAAACTTTTATACTGAGAAATTTAATCTAGCCCGCCTCCTGCAAGGTCTGCTTATACTATTATTCATCTATTCATCTGCATATAAAGATTGCTCCATTTTGTAAATGTTATTTCTTCCATGATCTGATTCTTGTATTTTGTATAACATTTCTGAATAAATTGTCGATAAACTGTATCCTCTTTTTTATTGGAATGTTGCCCGTTTGAATGACATTGACCCACAGTCCATTTAAAAAATAAGATATCTCACTACACACTGAACTAGACCGAAGGAGATATTTTTAAAATTGTACAAAACCTTAAAAATCGTGCTATTTTCAACACCCATAGAAGTACTCCTTACAGTGCGTGAAAATGAAACGGAGCTTGATAGTATGAGATTAAAATTACACGAAGAACGCACCTCTTACGAAAACAGTATTCCAGAATTACGAAACAATGTAGAAACTTTAGAAATTCAGCTATAGACTAAAATTAATGAATTCAAGACCGTGAGTTTCAAAATACAAGATGGGGATAATGCACAGCTATTGTACCTGAGGAAGGCTCTAGAAAATCAAGAAATTCAAATAGTCGCATTAAAAAAAAAAATTATTTCACAAGCAGGTACTTATAAACAACTTGCCATATAGCATATGAAAAGCAAATCTAAGAAACATGTTACATTTTCTGAAGATTCAAAACTTGGCGCAGAAATAACCGAAATGCGAACCGCGGCCACGATTTTTCAATCGTAAACGAGCGCCAAACCTTACACCGATTGTGAAACGCGTTTCCAATCACAAAGACATTTAGTGTGCACTTTTTTGATAGAAGTCATGTTTAACAAGTGTGCATACACAAATGTGAGAGTGACAATGTACATAAACCAAGTCAATAAAGTGGTATTTGTTTATAAGATATCCGTATTTACTCATTTATCGACAGGTTTCTGTTTGTGTACAAGGATTAATGACGAAAACAACAATAAATAAATTTAAACATTATTATGATACTTAAAAAATAATTTGATGTGCCATTTGATCTCTGGTACTTTGGATACATTTGAGTGTTGTTTTTTTAAAAAAATATTTTATTAATTTCATCTGAGTTTGTCTCGAGACAGAATGATTAAGAATTAGATAAAACTTCAATTGAGCTATGTTGTTTTTTTTCTAATAATATAAATTTATTTATGCTAAAGCATAGAAAATTGTGCAAATATTTGTTCGCGACACTTAAAGAAAAAGTGATTGGTGTAATGGAATCAACTCTAAGGTGGATGAATATATTGAAAAGGATATATAGAGGATAAATCCTGGACTAGAATTTATGTAAAAGAGCGGAAACTGACAATCATACAGATATACTAAAAAAATCTAATACAAAATAGTATTTTTATAAATTTAGAATATGAGAGCAACAAATCCAAAGTACTTTTATGCTGTGAAAATAGATAAAACGAGCATATTCGCTAACTGTACCAAATCTTTGACTGTTAGATTCAATAGCTTATGTAGAGGGTTATATGAAAGTGTATTCATATTAAAATTCGATTCTTCGATCTAAAGTGTGATTAACATGTGGCACACGATTTTAGGCCTAATGTCCCAATTCTTCTATTAGAAAATAAAATAAATCGTAAACCATTAAAATGACCCAATGTCAAAATATTCGAAGAAGTAACCAGGTAATGAGATGATGACACATTCGTCATCTCACCTTTCGTTCGTAACAGATAAATAAAGAAAAATATGGAGTCGTGTTAATTTATTTAGTCCAAGCCTAATTAAAATAGGCAGCATCTAAATAATAATATTTATACATTTTGAAACATGTAAGGCTTTTTGGGTGATATTAAATATGCTAGCGCCTCGATGGAATTTGTAATACACTCGGAATACGACAGAGCTCATGTATTACAATCTTTTATGGTCAATTTATTGTATTCATGAAAATGTAAGCACATTTTAAATGATTATTTGAAAATATTTGGGCAATATCTTTTACCTGTTTTTCACACTTACTTGTACGTATAAATAAATAAATAAGAATGCCCCGTGCACAAATTTTTCACCCAGACGCGCAATTTTCCTGGCCGGCCCTGATATAATTTTCTATTCTCTCTAAACAGTCATCTAAACTGCTCGACGCATCAGGAGCATCGTCGATAGTTTATTGTAATATTATTTTAAATTAAAATATTTCTACTTTTTTTAATTAGCAATATTAACTTTGTGGTTAAAATTCATATTTTTTATTTATTATCTTTGTTTTATTAACCATTGAATTGAGTTTAAATACATCTTCGAAAAATGCCATTTTCTTCTTCAGGATGTCATAACTATTATGTTTTTAGTTAGTTATGACATTCTGAAGAAGAAAGTGGTATTTTTCGAAACCGGTAGATATATTTAAACTCAATTCAGTGGTTAATAAAACAAAGAAAATAAATATAAAATATTTCTCATGATGACTTAAATAACACAAAAACCTATCTACAAAAAATGCGTTTATGATTTAAGTATGCAAATTTATTCAGAACGAACGGCTGTATCCGTAACGCAACAAAATATTTTTACCAAAGAACTAAAGAAAGTGAAATAATCTAAAACGTAATTGAAAAAATTAACACAACGATGCATCACCTGAAACACCGTTGTGTTTAACTTTTCAGTTTATTTAGAGAAAATACCAATAATTTAGTTTGCCTATTACTTTTAGTTGACAATTTTTAGATGGGTTTTTGTATTATTAAGCCATCGAAATATTAAACAACAACCAATGAGGTAGAAATAAAATATTACAGATATACTTGAAAAAAGCGACGAATATAAATTGAATTACAACAATTCAGATTAATATAACGTACGTCTGAAAATTTTTATGTTAGAATTCGGAAACATATCATCAAACTATCTGTCAAATAATAACTTTGAAAGAATTTTCTAGACTAGAATAACTAGACAGATTTTTTAAAAGATAATTACTATTAAAATATTATAAAACAATTTAAAAATTATAAAACATAAAAATCTCATCATAAATAAATCGTATATCTTATACAAATAACAACCGTACATACTTAAATCGTTTCTTTTCAAATCAATCCTCACCTCTTACGGAACTAATAATGCGTAATTAAATGAGTAATAAAATCTACCACCACGGCAAAAAGCGACAAACAACGTAATAATAGTCAGTGGCGTAACTACAAAAGTTCGGCCCCAATGCAGAATTTAAAAAAGGGGCCCCTAAATATGCATTTTATATATAAATACGAGTATAAGTACCGCGCAGTTTATCCATTAAATTGTAAAAATAAAATTAGTATCTTTTCTCATATAATATTTACAATTTGCAAAGTAATTTATATGCGCTTGCAATTTGCAACTATTTGCTTCACTTGAAGACGATTTTCGCTTTACGATGGTGATTTGGCCCCTATCCCAACATATTAGCTAGGTACTAAAAAAGATACTGAAAAAGCACCATTTCAAAAAACCATTTCCATAAATTCTAATAACAATTTTTAATTTGAAATACACAGATAATATAAGACTATGAACAGTTAATGTGTAAAGTGCCCTTGTGGTGAAATTTTATACGAAAATGGCGCTATAAAAATAATCCAATATTATTATTATTACTACTATAATACATACATCGATAATATTTTAGAGAACACGTGAGAAATTTTCAAATGTTATAATTGTATTACTATTAACGCTGGGAAACAATATGCTATATATTATATAACGATATATCGTAGGACATGGACTTTTTGCCCCCCTGTGTAACGTGGGCCCCGATGCACTGTATCGAACGCATTGGCATAGTTACGCCACTGATAATAGTGTATTATGACTGCTAAATAAACTCAGACTTTTTATTTTATTATTAGATGAGTAAGATAATGTTCTTTATCATTATTCTAAGGCATGCATTCGAACAGTAATCTTTATTTAATTAATGGATGGATGCATTCACAATATTCATATTGAATTTCCTTACAAATATATAAGATCGTGATATCAGTTAAAACATTAATATCTGTTGGAATTAATTGTGTAAATTTTTTTAAATACAAAATCTGTGTGTGATGTGGAAACGTGACCTTTACATTCTGAAGGTATATTTTTAAAAATAGTTAGCAAAAAGTATATTGTCAGAAATTTAAGAATTGGAATATCGTAATGCTGCTAAATTACTGTTTGGTAATTATAAACACTAATATATAAATATTTCTCGACACTGTGTTGAATTTCTTCAATATTACGAAACGATTAACTTACACTGTTAATTAATCATTTGAATCAATATCGAGACAGTAAAGTTATTGTCATGAACAATAATACCAGTAGACGGGTCTACTAAGTAATGTTCATAAAACAGGTCTATTATGACGAGGTTCAAGTTGTTCCTATAATAATATTTCGCTTCCCCATCTATATTCTATGACTTTCTGGATATGGAGGCTTCGGTAGTGCCAATTGTGGCCAAGTTGTGCTTGCTTAAACGGCCAGGTCTGCGAGACGCGGGCAGGGAAAAAACTAACGTGTTCTTAATCTCTAGATAAAATTGCTTAAATGTTTTCTCTTTTATATATTCAATAACAGTAAGTAAATATATATTCAATTTTAAACATATTTTAGCGAAATCGATATTGACATCATTCATATTTTCTTATCTATACTGTCTATGATAAGGGAGAAATCTTTCTTACCATAGAATGGTCTATCCGCGATTCTTATATGTTATCCAGATGTCATTTTTGCTCGTTTTAACAGATAACTTATAAAGGTGGAATAATTTTAATTACATCGACATTTTATTTACGTGCGGTTTGTTTTGGGGAAAGCTCTGCGTCTATATGTTTTAATATAGATCTTTTACAGTCTAACAATGTATTAAAAATATGTTAAATTCATATTTTTAAGGAAAACATATTTTTGTTGTGAAGTTGGAATTTCAGAACATATTTTTGTGGTATTTTAATACAAATTAAATAAATCAACTAGAAAGACATACAGAAAAAATCAATTTATCGAAAAAATATTTTTGTATCATTTAATTTGTATCAAAAATACCACAAAACTATGTTCTGAAATAGCAACTTTATAACAAAAATGTGTTCTCCTTAAAAATACATATTGTATCAATGTTTATCCAAATTTAATAAAATGGATCAATTTAATTTTCGCGAGTACTACTCAAAGGTATTCGGAATTCGTGGCAATATAAAGTTAATCGATGTACCGATTTTAAAGAGCTACAAAACATAAGTTCAAAAATTTGTCGTAAACGTACTCGGTTGATATAACGGAATTGGTTGATGTATTTCTTCGGATAGGAAAAGGTTCAGGTTCGAAATCCGGAAGCAACTAAAATATGTTTTTGTATATCTTTGTAGTAGGTTAATTTAATTTGAATTTAAGATTTGTATTTATAACAATTGTTTTAGTCGAACTTCCAAACGTACCATTGTCTGTGACTAAAGGTCTTCAAATATGTATTCTCCATTATTTACCGCTCTGCCCACCCATAAATCACAATAATATCATACTCGTCCGTGGATAAACCCTGACCCCTGACCCGTACGTACATTTTAGAAGCCAGAAAGGTCTTCCAGTTCGTTAACTCCAATTTAAACCACTAACTGTGCCCAAGGACACCCTCGTACGTATCCATTCAATCAGTGAGTGCATACGAATATATATATATATATATATAGTTGCAACACAGGTTCAGTTTGTACACGACTGAAACTTGAAATTGTTCTGCGGACGGTTGAAACTTGTTTAATGTCGTGTTCTCTCTTCAATTGAAAGTTTATTTCTATATTTTTATCTACAAAAGTGTGTAATTTGTAACATTTATTAATATGTTTTAACTTTCTAGTAGAAACGACCCACCTTTACCCTGAACCGTTATTGGAGTGGTTACTCTAGTGCCTATTCTTTTCGGCAAAGCAAAGCAACGCAGGTATAATGTAACCATAATGTGAATGCAGTAAAGATTAATTTTTAAGCTCAATGTTAAATGTTTATTCATCTTTTATACTATACTAGCTTCCAGATACATTTTAGTGGTATTTATTAAGAAACAGAGAGTACAGCATAGTAAAATTGATTAACAAAACATTAGGTTAAAGTTGAAGGCATATTGATACATTAATTAGAATCAGTAACGTATTAACATATAACATTTGTAATTACAAGTAGATATCAAGTACCAATTAACAAGATGTAATTATAGTTACAAGAGAGAGATATTGCAGTCGAGGCTGCCATAGACTTTGTTGGTTATCGTAGATTTTATCAAATGAAGGAAACCCTCATGAGTTCCATCCAACGCTTGATCCGTATGGGAGTTGTGCACTCCCGCTTACATTCCACTCAAAAAAGCAATGCTAATGATCAAAATGTATAAATTTTATTAAGAAATTATTATAATTGCAATATTAGAATATGTCCAAGAACACATAATTACTGGATTTTTACCTACAAAGGCACTGGTTATTATACAAATATCAGATATATCATTCTAACATATATATAACTTTCAAAAATTTTAATAAAATGTGGAGATTGAGGGGTGAGAATTAGTGAACGTTATATCTATTATATAGATATAAAGTGATCACTTAAGCCAGCCGAAGACAGGTCGTAAGCCCTGTAATTACGCCATATTCCGTATATTTCCCATTAAATATAATAAAAAATATCTTTGTCTCTATGAGATATCTGATATTTGTTTAATTTATAAAATGAGTTCTCGATTTGTTCTGTTGCGCCAGTTAGTTTAATGGCCTTCCTTCACAATTTACAATAAATTTCTATACAATTTTCTTTGATTATGTATTTATGTATCTATTAAGGTCGTTAATCGGACCTCTTGATAATCTGACTTTTTAAAATAAAATAAAGCATATGTAAGGCTTCTACTTCAAGCCGACCTTGCAGCCCGTGCACCAGCAACATGAGTGTCTGTATCTAGCCATACTCCACCAAGGCGAACCTGCCCGAATCAGTCAGTATAAGGAATTTCTCAGAATACGTCCCCGAGTAATCTTATAGCTCGTATTTTTCTGGTGGTGAGAATTGTATCTCGAGCTGCCAGTCCAGTTTATAACAGGTGTTGCCGAGGAATAAATACAGCGGACAATTATTTATTTTTTTTGCCATATTCACACAGTGCCTTAATAATTTTGTATCAATTATTTTCTCAGCGCTAATATGGATGGACTAATATTTTTTTATCCGCCACGGCAAGAAATATAACTATAAAATTTAAAATCATTTCTCATACGCATTAGGAAATAATATGTGAAAACATTATATATGTATTTAGTAGGACTCGGCTATTATATCCGTTTAGGGACCAGACCATCGCCAGAAAGATTGAAATGAAAAAAAAAAGATTTTTTCAGCTAAAAAGCACATACATATACCTAAAACACACTTCAAGACGGAGTAAAAGGGTCCAATTTGATACTTAATTCATAGTTCTTATATATCACACAATAAAGATATTGGGGGGTCTTTGTTCCATTTTTCATTGGGGCCCAATTTTTATAGTTACGCCACTGATGATGATGACTGATGATGGAATAACCCAAAATAACCAAGCAAACGCTCAGTGGATCCTTCAACAAGGTGTGCTTTTCTTTAATTTAAGATTAGCGTACTCCTGGAATCCATGACAAATTGATAGACGTGCTATGTCAAATACTATTTAAGATCCCCCCCGTGTAACAACACTGTATATCAATTTTAACAAATTTTGCTAAATAGATAGATCCTCAGCCATCTTGGATGATATACAATATTGTTGCTGGGAAGATCACTTAGAAATTGTGCGTAATAGTAGTTTTATTTATTTTATACGATTGTTAAAAATACCAAGAAGATATACAACGTTGCGGGATTCATAACTCATATCTGCCCAAAACTGATATACAGTGTTGTTGCAGGAGTGATCTCATATGTAGAATGATATTTCACTTTTTTATTCCTCTGAAGCCATCAGAAAGGACTCACCCTTTCCCGGAACCGTTTTGTGCAACTCCCGTGTCGATTTCACTCAGTAAACGTACTACCATAAATTCAATGAATGAGAGTTAATTTACACATGAAAGTAGGTGAAATTAAACTTGATTCGAGGTTTCTTTTAGCACCTTTAATTACATAAGCGTTTAAAAACATAGAATATATTTACATTGTACTTGTATGTATTACAAAATATAAGTGCAGACAACATTTTAAATATATTGATAACCAATAATTGTGTCCTACTGCAGTGCGGACTAAGACTTAGCCAGCAGCCAAAAAACTATGTAAAAATAACCATATTGATATTATTATTATTATTTATTCATATTAAAATATAGATGCTGATATGAAATTTAGTCTTATTCGCCTTCGCGAACTTACCTTGAATGCTGATATGAACACGAGTTGCTCTCAAAATGGCGCCGCTAGTCAAGGAGAGTAAGTATCCTGAGATTGTCTTGTTAGGTTGAGACGCCTATAGCGTAATCAGTTCGATCCTTTACGTACATTAATATGTTTTTGTTATTGCTCCCAAAGCATGTAAAAGGGCGTACTCAAATGAAATAAAAGACGTTTTAAATTACAAGTCTCGTGGGCGATATTTATTGAAAAAATTGTATCATTAATTATCAACATTAAAGAGTTATCTACTACTACGGTAGGAAATGAGCTTCAGATGCCCGCCATTTTATATTAACAACTGGATGCACGCGAATATAGAAAGCGTTCACCGAACATTTAGCAACGATGTGCTATTAACCAAAACAAATATATCCAATTATCTTACTACAATAAACTTATAACCAAAATATCCTAAAATAATGAACCAGACATCTCGTGAAGATTCTATAATTATTACAATATCGCGTACATGAAAAATACGTCCCATCAAGCCATCTTTAGAAACGAGGCTCGAACCTCCGAACACTATATTGGTAGGCGAGTGTCTTAACCACTAGACCAACAAGCATGTCATATTATCGTTTACGTACGTACTATTATTTTCAGCGCCGGTGCTAGACTTTTTGCCGTCACAGGCAAAATTGTTTTTTTCCGCTCTTAGTAACTTAAGATAAGATGAAGTTTTAAATTTTCGTAAAACCATCCCCATAAATTGGCCTCCCCCTAAATAGGCTGCCCGCCTGCCACACACGTTAGGGGCGGTATTTTGTTGGGCCGGCATTTTGAAACTTGCCCAAGGCGGTTTTTTACCAAAAGACGTTCTGGACACTACAGTCTTGACTACAAATTACTACTTCATTAGGAAATAGCTATAATGATTTATTTATTGGTTTTGCTTTATTGAATTTATATCTGGATTATTTTTATTACACACTTATATCGTTTTACAACATGGGGTTTTGTTTTTTAATTTTTATATATCTTTGATTCGGTCGCCACAGGCAGACGCCTGCTCCGCCTGTGCTTAACGCCGGCGCTGATTATTTTGATACTTGGATATCAATATTTTGTTTAATACATCATTTTCATTTTTTAGCAACTGAATCACGCGACAGATGGCCAAGAAAGTCATACGCTACCTTCGTCAATTGCCTTCAGCCTAGAAATGTTTGCGAAATTAATTTGAATGTTGATATATTGGCATTGACGTCTAAAATATTGGTAAACCGTTATTGTGACTGATTGTGTTCGATTGTAACAATGTTTGATAGCTAAGATTTAACTGTTAGAGGCTTTCGAAGAATCGGTTACCAATCATTTTTACAATCGAACACAGTCAGTCACAATAACGATTTAATCGTCACTAGTCTATCCATGCCTATTATATTTTAAATCGTTGAAGTTACGCTCGGTGAAACTAATTTGATGAAGTGAACGTGAATTCGGTGAAACCTGAGACAACATTGCTGCAATTTGGTAACTTTTGTCTGCGACGACTCTCTCGCTTGTGCAACCTCGTTTAATTTCAACATTTTGTTCAGTAACGAATAACAGTAGTAATTGAGATCGTACCGAGTTTTCTTTTCGCATAAATTTTATGTTGAAATCTGCACTTCACATTAATCATTTGAAATCCTGCTCCAAAGGAAACGTTACAGACTGGTACTTCAATTTAAAAAGCCGCGAAGGTTAACTGAAAAGTGGGTTAGAGCACAATTTTACATCTAATATAAATTAAATGTTGTAACAGTACATATAAGGCGGCGAGCCTCCAGCAGAATCGTGTCCGAAGATATTCAGGTATGCCCGAGTGTGGAATATGTTCCATATTTCGCCTTTGGTCCTGCGTACCTCGTCTATTGTAATAATCTGTCTTTAATACAAGTAAATGTATTACAAGCAGAAACCATTCTTCATTTCTTTTCCAAGTCGATGGCCGATTCCATAAAACCTATTTTTCAATGTTGAAATTATAATTTATCAAAAAATGAAGAAATCTACCATAATACAACAGTACAATCAAGTAACGTTAATAAATACCTAACAAGATATACTCATAAAGTTATTTATATACGTTAGTTACTATTCTGGCGACATACTTGCGCATGGCTAATTGTGGGTTTTATATATAGAGTTAAAAATAACTCGGATATAGTGGGATTTGAACTCGCTCTCCCAGATTTATTGACGCCTTTAACCGCTTGGCTACGTTGTCCATGGGAAGTGTCTGGATATTAGCATATTTGTAATAAAAGTGCATAATATTCATCACTGTGGTAGTATGTCACGTCGTTTATTACTCAATTGAATAAAGGATACTTTTTTTGTAAAGCAAATTTGTCTGTACCGACGAAGACATGATTATATAGAAACCAGTCGACTGGACAAACTAATCAACATGCATAATACAAAGTTATTATGTATGTTGATTAGTTATTATTTAACCTGTTAGTCGCCTTTTAATTAGCCTCAAGACCAAAACGCACATTCAGAGCACTTTTTTGACGTACGTTATTGGGGGGTCAGCCGCTTGAAATGTGAAATGCAATTCCCAGATCAAACGGATGTTACGACCCACAAATAAAGAAATTTTATTTTTCCATCATCCGCGGCTCTAGCGACGTCACGGAACCACTCATGACAAATATCGTGCAATGTAACAATTTGTAATCACTGAATTGTCCGGTCGGACCGACAATAATAAATTAGGTTAAATTCAGTGGATTGACGTAACACAGACAATACAGGCCAGTTTGCGGATGGTATCACAGACAGATCTCATTAAATTATTTAGACTCTTCATAATATTATCCACATACAGTGTTTTTTAGAGGTTTGTTTTTCGAATTGGCAACACTTTTTCCTGCGACGGCCAATTTGACAACTGACAGCTGATTTCTGCTCAGTTTGGTTTGCCATTTCACCATGAATAGACTTACGCCAAAACAGCGAATGCAAATTGTGTTAATTTACTTCGAAAATCGTGGTTCAATTCGCGAAACTTACGGCATAATCGTCCATCTGAGCAAGTAATTCGAATAACCATGGATCATTTTCGCACTACTTTACTTTATGTATAAGATGTTGTATAGTGCGCACCGAAGAAGCTGTTGTTTCTACAAAAATAATGCCGGTCAGAAGATTACAGTCAATGGAGAACGCTATAGATCCATGATTACTGACTTTCTCGTTCTCTAATTGAATGGCATTAATGTGAAAGAGCTGTGATTTCAACCAGACTGCGCAACATGCCACACAGCGCGCGCCACAATCAATTTATTGAAGGAAACATTCGATGAGCGCATAATTTCGCGTAATGGACCAGCGAATTGGCTTCCATGATCGAGTTATTTAACACTTTTGGATTATTTTCTGTGGGGATATGTGAAATAGCTGTCTACATCGATAAACCAGAGACGATAGATGACTTGAAAGTCAACGTAGCCGCATTATTATACGTCCTCAGCGGCCCACAAAGTGGTCGAAAATTAACTTCCAAATGATATGAATGAAATCATATTTAAACACTAATGGTATAAAATTATCCTTCCAATAAAGCCAATACCATGCCCATTACCACGATTTGTATGTGTTTTATTTCATTTTAAAGTTCTATACCTCTAAAAAAACAGACTTTAGTAATGATAGTTTGAACATAATAATGTTGAATTTGATGTCGAGATATTCCTCGTTGGTCTTGCGGTTAAGACACTCGCCTAGTGATCCAGTGGTCGGCGATTCGAGCCAGGAGTCCAAGAAGTTAGTCTTATTTTAAAAACACGATATGAGATTTAATAATGGTAACCATATCATTCTATTCATCTCGATGCACACCACGTAGATATTATTTTCTCTTTCTCGCTTCTCCTGTATCCTCTGAAAATAATTATTGTAATAGTTTATCGTTTTCAGATATTATAAAACACATGTCGTGACTTAAACTATTTGTATTTCGAAAATTTAGTAAAGAAATGTGAATTTATTTAGTTTCTATCCTGATCTTACCCAAACACAGGCCAAATAACGTTATGGATCCGAAAAAACTGGATGAAAAACATCAATATTTGACACCAAAATACTTTCATTTCTGTAATACTTGACGATTGTACGCTCCAGTGATTATTTTTCTAAAGAATCGGTATCGATATTTTTTATTAAATAAAACGCTTGCATTTGTTTTTATTTTTTACCTAAGTCAATAGGAAATGATCTTAATTAATATTGGTTCATACTTAAGTTAAAATTTATTTTTTGAAATAAACAAATTACCTAAACTAATCGATAATATAGTCTCCTGCTTCACATATGATTGACCCCCCGACGTTCTGGCAATTTTCTATACCATGTCTGAAGAAATACAGTGATTTGAAGATGAAGAATTGTTCGAGCAAATTTTAAAGATCCATCGGAGATTGTCGGACAGAGAGTGAAAAAGATGAGAATCTGCAATGATGGAGCAAGATCAAGAGAATAGGGCGGTTGTGGAATATCTGCCCAACCGAGCTCTTGAATAGGAAATAAACGAAAGGATACGTCGGAAATGTTCGTTTTTATATAAACCCAAATTGTTTTTTCGTAATAATTAGGTAATCTAAATTTGATCCCTGGAACATTATCTTTTCATAGACAGCCACAAAATCGACATTTTTTAAGGTGTTTCACTACTAATTAGTATAATTGTGAGGTATAGAATCAAAGCAGACATGTCCATTTTACCTGTTTTCGGGTAAAATGCAAAAAACTACTGTACCACAACTGCCACATTTGGAATCATATTGAAAATAACCAATAATAGAAATAAATACTGTCATCTTATTGGGTTAAAACATATTTGTCTCGGTTTGAATTAATTAAGTATTGGACATTAATCAACAAATATTAATTGCATTTTTATACGAAATTGGGTAATATTTGTCTAATTTCATGACATTAATTTTCTTTATATTTGTACATACCTAACTCAAAAACCATTCAAAAAAACGTCTTATTTTAATTCTATACCTTACAATTATTCTTTTCATTTATTTAAGATAAATTAACTTTTAATTTTTTCTTTTTTTTTTACTCAGATTATACAAGATTTCCCAAAAATGAATGGCGGAGTTTCATAAAGGTAAGACTTTTAAGTGTTGTGATTTTATAAATACCTATTTATATATTTATGTGTAATCTCGTAAGAGTATATATATATAGAAATGTATGTATAATATGCTCATATTTAATTTATTTCCAAACTCAATAATAAAGAGTGTCCGGGATGATAATCTCAATATTTCAGATATTCTGTCCCAAGAACAAACAATATCTATTTTTTTGACCATGTCATTATTATTATTTTCAATACCTTAATCTATTTAAATCATTCACGAATACAAAAATTCTACATTTAGATTAATGATTTCATATGACGATTCATTCTTGGAAGCAGTGTTTACACTGCAGTGTCAAGTAACATAAAAAGCATAATTTTTCTATTGATGTATTTTAAGTTAAATCTTACCTATAGTTAGATTATTTTTACTACGATTAGAATACATACGCAATTTATCTTTAGACGCTTCCATTCAATAAAAATTAATTGACGTTTACAGTTATTTAATCAGTTACCGCAAAGATAGTTAAGTTATTAACTATTGACTTGGTGGGAAATTACTACTAGTCATTTTCCTAGACTTCCGTGTGTATTCATAAAATGTGTAACCGTTTTCACATCGATTAGAAAGGATCATTCTTTTTTACAACTAGATTTTTTTTTAATAACGTTATTTAAATTTACGATAATGAGATAATTAATACAGTATTTGAATAGCACGATGCTGATTGTACGATATTGCTTCAAGGCAATTTTCCAGCATGCATAGTAATTCTTGAAAAAAAATTTTTACCGAAAATTCAAATCACCGTGTTGGAACACTTATTCGTTCGAACTGGCCCCCCTCTGACTTTTTTCTATTCCCCAAAATCAAAAAAGACATTAATAATTTTAATTACTTTTAAGCAGAGATGAAATGAATTACGACGCGTGCTCTAAATAGACTCACGTAAAATGGCTTTGAATATTGCTTCTTACAATGGAAATTACGTTAGACCCAATGTATTGCTTTCGGAGGGGAATATTTCGAAGTATAAATGCGTCATTCTATATGCAAATCTTATGTACTGATGATATATAAATTGAATCGCGAGCTCATTCTATGTACTGTTATTCATTATATACTGTATTTTACACGCAGATCAGAATAAACAATAAATATATACCGACCTTTACCGCCAAATTTGAAAGGCGATGGCAAAGTCTCACTCACGTACGTGCACCCTAACGGTGAAATAAAAATAAAAATAGTCAAACTTTTATTTTTAAACTTATTTAAACACATTATTTATGTGAAAATTTTACAGCTTTAACTCTAGTTATCATGAAAATGTCAATATAACACAACATATCAAAATATTTTTTTATCGGGAGTCTGTATAGTCGAGTACCCAGTAGACAGGACCACAATATATCAATTAAGGATTCTGTGTCGAGATAATCCGGGAATCCCATGTTTTCTTTTGCTGTCTCGAGATTCTAATTTTTCACATTTTAATAATAATAGCTACATAAGCTAAGGTATTTCCATCTGACATTGCCATACAGGAGGTAGTGACCCGGCGGCGAACGGTACATGTGAAAGTGTATAAAAAAATAATTCAAAGTTTCTTATAGCTTCTAACTACCGACAATTCGAAATGTATGGCCAGCTATAAAGATTTATATTAATTAAAGAGAAATTAGTCCTCAGATATTTACTATTACCAAAAAACTCTGAAGGAAATGGTTTTGTCGGTCTTTTCAAACTGAGAATTATATTTCTTTGTGAAATGTGAAAAAAATCTTTAAGATAAAATCGTGTCATCTTTTGACAAAACAAAACTAGGATGAGATTAAATTATATGAAAAATGTTTTTAGTGATCTTTGGCCATACGAATACTTTATTGTGAAGCGATGTAGTTTTTTTTTGCTCTTTGTATTTTTAAAATTATTTATGTTTTGTAATATATATATATGTATGTGTGTGTGTGTGTGTGTGTGTGTGTGTGTGTGTGTGTGTGTGTGTGTGTGTGTGTGTGTGTGTGTGTGTGTGTGTGTACATTTATATATATAAACCTAATTTCATTTAAAAAACTACTACCACATCATCAACAAATATTATACAAAACATTTTTTTATATATATGTTTTTACAAAAATAATATCCTCTATAGTTGTTATACTGGACGTCATACATATAAATATTTATTAAAATATATTTTATTTTTAATTCAAATTCATGGTCCAGATTCCCGGGAAATTTAAAATTATGAATCTCGATTCCCGGGAATAGCAAAAAATGTCGAGATACAGAATCCCTAATCCGACGGATGACACTTCGTAATGACTGTAGTCACGAACTTCAGAGAATCAGAGAGAGATCACACTTCTGCCCTGATGTACGATTCTCACCTCGTCCACATTTATACATCTCCTCAGGCATGTAAAGATTGTTGAGGCTTTTTAAAGGACCCGTGTCCAATATCTGGTTTTTCTTTTCATGTCAAGGCTATCGAGGACGTTCTCCACTTTTGAGATCACCAATAATCGCGACGTATTGCGCTCTTGAAACGACAATTATTAAAGCTCAATTTTATCTCATCTGATATCTGCATAAAATTGAGCTTTAAAGTTTTTAATATTAATTTTTCTATTTCTTCTGTCAACTTTGTAAATTATTTATTTATTAATTTAGTTAACATTTGATTAAACAATTAACATACAATAATATAATACACTTATTAATTGACTGTGTGGGACGCAGCAGGTATCCACCTCTGATATGTAAAGCATTGTCCTGGCTACTTTGCTGAACTACCGTCTGTGTTAAAGTAGACAGTTTTTTCCGTGTTGTTGCGGTGTTATTTAATTAAAATGAAAACAAACGAGTTAGATTCGACAAAAATATATAAAAAAATAAATTGAGACAATAAAAAAGTGTAGTGATCTGTATGTCTATTGTGAAATTACTTATATAATTTAAAGTATTAAACTAAATTGATTTGTGAAGTCGAGTACGGTATTCAAATCAATGATTGTTCTAAAAAATATTACGTATTCAACAATTCTGATGACAAAATTGAGAATTTTATTGTCGAATTTTGTGCTGAATTTTGTTGAGAAATAGTCAATTTTGACCAAAATGACTTGTTTCAAGGTCACGATGCCTTTTTTAAATATCATAATATAACCAGTTTTTAAGTGCGTTCACTTTTGAGTATCTTAAATATTTTTTTTTTTTGTCTTTTATATGAGTATTGTGGGTAGTTTTGGTCAATGTTTATTCGCACCTTGTATACAAATCACTGTTATTTTTTCAATCACATTGTGAAGTTGTAATTATTCAGAACGTAGGTCTGTGATATTGCATCTTCCCCGGATTGAAAAGAAATCCAGATTCAAATCCCGGTAGCAACAATAATATATTTTTCGATAAAATTGATTATATGTGTATATCTTTCTAATTAATACATTTAATTAGAATTTATTGTTTTTTTTGTTTGCATGCGTCATACATTGCTCCTAGACTGTATAACCAATTGCCAGTATCAACTGAATTAGTAGCAAATATAAATATGTACAAAAAAGAAGTTTAAAGGTTTTCAAAATTATTGAATAATTATAAATTTGACATATCTCTCTAGTTCTAATCTGATTAATTCCTAACATGTTTCAAATTTTGTTAATTTTCACGTTGTACTATTATAAATGTATGTATATTATTGTTTATTAGTTGTAAACAAATTCTTATATCTAGTAGATTTTGATCTTATTATATGTAAATGTCTATGGCCACCCCCATAATTCAAGACCTTTCTTATTTTGGGGGTGCATAACTCTACTGTTGTTTTTATATTGTTGAATGTATAAATAAATTAAATAAAAAATTATTCCTCATTGGTGTTTACAAAAATGCTTAATACCCGTAACAACGTTCTCATATATAGCACCCACATCCGAAAACCTCCTATAAAAAATTACCCACTTTTTTCAACGCGCTTTTTTATACGCAGTTTCGTGACGCATTCAATTTTTTTTTAATGTTTACGATTTAAAAACAACGTTTATTATACTAGATAGAAAAAAATGTTACGTTATGTATATTTTTTCTAAAGAGTCCGAAAAAAAATGTGTCAATTTTTTTTAGTTTAAACAAAATTTATAAATATACACGTGTCAATCACGGGTGGGAGTTCAATAAATGAGCGCATAAACAAATCGTAAAAAATAAATTTAAAATAGATTCATTTCGTGATTCAGTTGTTTTATATTTCACACAAAACAGTTACGACTTGTGCCATAAATATGTAACATGCCTTGAAATTTGTAACACACCTTGAAATTTGAATGTGTTTATCATTTTATTGGCAATTTTTTGTAAAAATTTTCCGAAAAAATATATGTATGATACTTATATAGTATCTTGATATTAGAATCTATCTATCGAAAAAAATACAGTTATAGGACTAATTAATAATAAGTCATAACGTTATTGTATTTGATGTTACTGTGGCTTAATCGGGAGCACATTCTATGGGCAATGAGTGCTGGTGTAATTTTTTCGACATATTTATATTTTCTGTATATCTTTGTAAGTGATTAATCTAATTTGTTTTAATTATTAAAGAAATATGTTTAAATATAGCACACTTCATAATTAAATGTGATTAAAAATTATAAATATAGGTATTTATAAGTGTTTCATATTTTTCAGTATACCTACTCGTATAACACTTGATACGACTTTAAATAGATTTCAACGTTATTTTTATGGATACAATGATTGATTCAAACCGCAAACCTAGAATATGTAAATAAATATAATATAGGCAAAAACTTTTTTAAATAAGTATTAGCATGCGTGTGCACGGATGAGACTTTTGGTTGAGTTGGTCATCCAGATTGTCCCGCTCTCAAACTGAATTTTTTTTGAGATGAGTCTCGAATCGTATCTCGTCTCTGTTTTAAACATTTTAAAAGCTTCTGTTCTTCTTGAAGATTCTTTAAATAAAAGCTTTAAAAAAAAAATTCAACCATATATTTAATTTTTATAACATACCCGTTGAGAAAGTAGCATGTTACACAAAAATTTGCAATTATTACTAAATTAAGTTAAAGAAATTCTAAAACTGATGTTTATGTCATACAAACATTATTCCTTACCGCTTATCAAAGCTCTCAGTTCTTTGAAACCCTTTTCAACATTTTCTGGCGTTTCCCTCAGTTCCTTTTCAGCTTTCATTTTCATTTCTTCATTCAGTTCTTGCTTTTCTAATCTGATCTTAAACTTTCCCAGCTGTATGTAGGGAACACCATCGTCATCTTCGTAAAGAGACATGACCACTTTTCTCAAAACACTGATATCAAAATGATGACGAACTTTTATTAAAACTTTATAAATATATTGAGCAATCTCTATCTTGCCATTTATTTTTATTGCATCTAATATGTATCAACAATTGTATATTACTGAATTGTTTACTCGACACTTGTATCAGGAACTAAATCAATGTAAATAAAACATTACTTTCTTCTTCAAAAATCTGATTGTATTATATATCATAAACTTAGACTCTATTATTGTATCACGACTCACTGAAATCATCGACACGATTGTTGATAATAGACAGATTATACTTTATTTTTGAACACCTTAAGTATCTAAAAATGATAACGCGATCGTAGACAGAAGGTGTTCAAAGTTATAAAGCAGTGTGAGAACTGAGTAATCGCGGAGACCTGTTGCATCTATTGAGTTTTAAATTTCGAAACCAGAAAAGGCGGGAGGGGAATTACGCGGGAAACCGATCACAGCTTCGGAGCAGTTCGGCAGGTGTTCGGAAATCTCCGTGATAATTAACTGACAATACTGCTGAATGACATATGTAAGCAGGCTTTGGCTTTTTATGTATACGGACAAGACATGTCTGTAAGTGTCATATTTGTATACCAATATTCTAATTTGATGCGTAAATACACATTAAATCACTTCCTGCTGCGATGCGTTCATTTAGAATCATCGAATAACGCTGGCGTGATTATACTGCGTTCACAATGACCGGATGTATCTTTAAATGTATTATTATTATTATTATTATTATTATTAAGTCTACAACTCTAGCGTAATGCAGCGATTCCAAATGAACACACCCTCCAGATAAATCATTAATCAATATATTTTTAATCAGTTATATAAGATTAGACCAGTGGTAATCAAATATTTTCGGTGCAACAGGAATTTTTCAGGGTTTTTCTATTGATCACAGTTATGTAGAAAGCGGCCATTCCAAGAATTGAAATATTATATTTAAGTAAATCATATGTTTTGCCAAAAACAACCAGGCCAATTTCATACATAATTCATAATAATTCACCTAATATGTAAAAATACCAAAATTTCTAAAATCTATTCATAAATCCTCTTAAAATGTCACTGAAGAAAAAGAACATTCAAGTTGTTTAGTGCTTTTATCTAATTTTCTGTGGCTGGCTATGCCCAGCATAACTACATTAAATTATCTCTATGCGTATCCATGGTAACTTGTCTATATTATTTCATTGGAAGTGTTTTTCTAACTAGTTTTTTTAAAATTCATCTTCTCGAGCGATTTCTAAAGTTGTAAAGCGCCCCTGTAAGCCAGTCACACTTTGAGAACCGCTGGCTTAGATCAAAGACTGTTCTGGAAAATCATTATTCAATGTTATTTAAAAAAATATAATGAATAAAAAGGACATGTGAAAAAAATGTATATTATATATAAATCATACAAGATTAATACTATTAATTAATAAGTACATGTGCATTTTCATCTGATCCCTGGCCACCTCACTAGGTCAAAGTCCATATCGAGGTGGGCAGTATTTTAATTCTGGTATCGTTTACAATAAGTTAATACAATAACCCAATATATAAACACATAACAATAAACAAGGTATATAAACAGTGAAGAAGTTAAAATACCTTCAAAAATATTATATACTATTTTAAGTCAGGTTTCCATGTTTTATTCACATTTTTTTAAATCTTTCCACTAATCACCTCATAATATGGGTCATGAGGAACTCCGACCTCTCTCCACCCATCTCTATTAGCCACCTGGATTTTACTCCTTTCCGAGAATTTGGAGATACTTTCGTCTTACGCTTATTTATATTATTATTGGTATATTATAACAACATGGATATAATTAAGAATAAGTCGAATAATATTTTGCATTTGGATCAAAGTCCCATTTTTTTTTTATATACTATATCTGCACAACAATGACGTACTTAGAAAAACAAAAACGATTCATGACTCCCTCTCAGGTGATTGATTGTATCTCGAATATGATAAATCGTTCATTGACTACACCACAGCTTCACTCAGACAGGGCCGCCACGCAAGCTCTCTTTTAGAAACATTAAATCCAAATTATCGTGAAGATTACTTTGACATTCCCAAAGATGTCAGATGATATGAATAAAATAAAATAAATAAATAACTAAATACGAAACACTTTAAAACAAACTCATCATATATCTATTATTGTCGGATTTCATTTCATGTGTATAACTTGATAATAGATTATTAATGTAATAACGGGAGATAATTAATGTTTTGCCAAATAAAATAAAATTCTATGTATAATATATAACACAAAATTGTAACTATAATATAAATAATTTTCACCATTATTGTCGAGTTATATTTTAAGTATATTACATGAATAACAAAGTAATTATAACTTGATTTCACAACAATTAAGAATTATTGTTCATTGTTTAAAGAATTAATAAAAAATTTCCACCTCAATATACGAATCACATAAATGAACTTTACATTAGCCATGGGAACACTACATGGGGGTAGACTTTAAGGATGTTGACATAAAAATAGATGTATTTTTATGTCAACATCCTTAAGGTGGAAATTGTTATCCACAGACGGCAACCAATATGTATAAAATATAACATTGAAAATCGTGTTCTATCCCGTCTCTGCACGATCGAAAAGTGGTTATGGCCAGACGCTTCACGCTACACGCTATTAACTTGTTAACTCGCAATTAACTTAAAGGTTAGTAAAATAATGTAAATTAATTAAAATGTAGCACCATGCACCTTATAAATGATTTTAAAATCACTGTACACGTACCTATTAAAACAATTTAATTAATTTAGAGTGAATGACTTTTTTGGTTCTTATTACAACCGCGTCATTGACTTGGACCGTCTATCAAATCATTTTTTTGCGTTTCTTAAATGAAAAATAATAAAAATAGCAAAAAATTCATTGCTGTATTATGCGGTACTGACAGATATGTACGTGCCATTTAGATTATTATTTTCAATTTGGTAATTATCAAAGATTTCATAGATGGCATCGTCATCATCATTGGAACAAACTGTCAACAAATATTACTCGTAATCTAAATAATGTATTAATTAATTTATTAATCAAAAAAGTTAGACCACGTACTCGTAGTTGTAAATTCTTGTGAGTTACCATTCACAATACATGATTGTATATTAAGAAATATTTACTAACACTTCAAAATATGATTTATGAATTACACAGTAAATTCTAATTATAAATAAACATTTAAAAAATCTTTCATGTATACCGCATCATTCTGATTATCACTTCTCTAGGTTTTTGGCCACCAATCATTGCAAGCATCAAAAAATTAACTTAATTATTATTTTTCAAACCCATTTTTATTACAAATTAAAGTTTTATACTTGTTATAGTGATGAAATTATTACAAATAACAGAATACTAGAAGAAGATACCATAAATATCGAAACATATAGAATAATTAATAAATAGTAGTTAAAACAAAGTGTTTTATATCATTATTAATGAGGCAAAGTAATTTTGCAAATATTGAAGAAGATACTAGAAAGGTTAAAAAATAAATATTAATTCTATCGAATACAAAAGACTCAATCACCTATAAATGTGAAGGTCATATCATTCCTTTGTATTAATCTGCTATTTTGGTCAAAATTTGCTTGTAATTATTGGTTTATTGTATTACTCTAAATTATACAGCGCAAATGAATAATTTTGTTATTGTCATTTATAAATTATGAAGTAAGGTCCACCAAAGAAATCTAAAATTTAATTTTTGTTCTAAAAGTACGATATGAAAAATGAACTAACTTATGTATATATATATATATTACTACTTAGCAATGCATCAATTAACCAAATAATGAAACAGTTATCTAAACCGTTTATGAGAAAAGCAAACGTTCACTTACTAGGAATTATCAATTGGGACAAACAAAGAAAGATAAAAAATTCATCATCGAAAATACCACTGTTACAATATAATAATTAATTTACCAATGGACGAAAAAGTGTGACATGTACCATGAACTAACAGAACCAAGAAGCTGGAAGCATTTGTAATGTGCTGAAGAAGCGGCAAAAGTAATCTGAACGGTAAGCGGTATACAAACGACAAATTGTCGAAATGATCAAAGAAAACATGACTACAGTAGATCCTATCGAAAACATAATGAAGAGGACGACAAGGAGGATGGACGAGATATAAATTGTCAGTGTTGCAAAATAAATCCATGAGAATAATACTCAGAAAAAATAGATATACTCGGATCAGTACAATGCTGGGAGATTTGAATATGATCACCTTATATTATATTATTAAATATATTTTAATACAATGGTATTTATTTACAAAATCATCAATAAGAAAATATCAGATGGAATTCACACGAAAAATTGATGCAAATCAACATGAGCACGTGCATCGTACGAGGGAAAGGGATAGACTGAGACTGCCATTCGGGAAGAAGGCCAAATCTCAGAAATCGATGATAATAGTGCGATGAAATTTTTTAATGGAATGTCAGAAAACATAAGAAAGGAAGATAAATTGAATAGATTTAAAATGAAACTGACTAAATATATAAAAGATAAGATTTAGTAAAAAAAATACTTTAATCTTGTATATATTAGAGCATACATAAGGAGTGCTTATGTATGCACTATATTAAGAATTAAATAAATAAATAAAATGACCAAACAATATCAAGAAGTAGCTGCGACGAAGAATAAAGGGTATCCGGAATACTATTCGTCCACAATTATTGTTCCCGACCACGATTGTTCCCGGCCACAATTGTTCCCGGCCACAATTGTTCCCGGCCACAATTGTTCCCGGCCACAATTGTTCCCGACCACAATTGTTCCCGACCACAATTGTTCCCGGCCACAATTGTTCCCGGCCACAATTGTTCCCGGCCACAATTGTTCCCGGCCACAATTGTTCACTTGAAAAATTGTTTGCCAAATTTATTGAAAAAACATATTTTTGCTTTTTCGACTGTTTTATTTTTGAGCAGACCGTTTTGCATTTATCCAAACCTGTTCAGAATACATTTTTACTTGTTCTTTTTTATATTGGTTCGATTAGGTCAGGTTAGGTTAGGTTAGGTTAATTCACTTGATCTTTGATTGTTGTCGCGCAAAACTTTTTTTTTAAATTCATATTATGTTTTTTTTAATTTTTAAGACACATTTATTTTGAATATATATAGACCGCCCATTCTACAATACTATATCGCTTTTGGGCAGATCCGAATTATGAATTTATTTATTAAACTTTATTGACATATGTACATATTTTTGTTGTAACAGAGGTGAATATAAAATAATATAATTATAACATGATAAATATAAGATACAATTGTATCTTATATTAAGTATAACACTCGTAGTTATGTGGGATGGATTAGACTCCGCCTCTGATATATACAGCATTGCGACACGCCACACAAGGTTGTATATATCTCCTTGGGTGACGATTGGTATATTATTGGTACATCATAAACAACCATATAAAATAAATAAAAATACTATTGCACACAATTTCTAAGTGATATTACCTGTAACAACATTGTGTATCACCAAAGACAGCCTAAGCTCCGTCTATCAACATTTGTAAAAAACCGATATACAGTGTTATTGCAAGGGGGGTCTCGTATGTCGCAAACAATTTTCCAGGCAAAGAATTGTGAACCGCGAACATTTGTGGCCGCGAAGTATTGTAGGCGAACATTTCCCTAGACCCAACTGCAGACATGAAAAATGGTATACCACTAAGATACTAAAAGAGCAAAACAAGAGAGAGTGATTACTGTAAGCCCTTTAACTCTCGGTTTATTAAGCCTATTTTTAGCCATGAACATTGCGTATTCTCATAACTCTTTACAAAACTAAAGATACAAAAATATTTACATATTTGTAATGTTGATAACAATAAAAATCCAAATCCCATCGATCCTTCTGGAGCTGTCGCGAGAAAAGAAACGTGTCAACAAATCATGTCATAAAATAGGATGTTTATTTTGAATACTCTTTCTTCAGAAATTCACACGTTGATGGTCAATGTTGAGGGTTTTTTAGTCGGTTCTCTTACATATCCGAATGAATCAGCAACTGAAAACAGAAATAACCAATGTTTGAGCAATATAACTTTACGTTCTTCTAGACTTTTCCAAATAATTTGGCAACTGTAAATGATGCTGGTCATAGAAATATTTACAGAGAAGCTATTTTCGAAAGGAAAATCTAATCCTTAGTTACAAAAATGCATTTAACGTACCACCTTACGATATTGTACTTTTGATTTCTAGCTTATTTACTTTTAAACAGAGATGCATACGCAGAATATGCATTACAATATATAATTGCTATAGTTTATTAAGAATAACTCGGAATTAAACTATATTATTTCGTATGGATAATCAATCTTCTAATTACTGTCACCGTTTCCTATGAATCAATCAATGGCCAGGTTGCTGAGCACACCTATCAATAACGTTCATACTGATTTTATAGATTCGGGTAGTCCTCAGTATTGGATGGTGGATAGTTTTTTTCAGTATATCTTTCTAATTGATTCATTTAATTCATGTTAAAAGTACAGCAGAACTATATTTTGAAATTGGAACTTCACAACAAAAATATGTATTCAACCAAAATATCTGAGAAGAGTCCGGGACAGTTAAACCACTTTTTGCATAAGTGTTTGTAACTACTTTTGGAATTCCTTTATAAAAATGAAATTAGCATCTATATAAAACTTGATTATTAGCATACAATATACAAATTTCGTTATTTTCTAGATTCGTAAACAAGTGTTGTGTCTGTTTAAAAAATAATTGTAAAATGACACAAGTCTCCCCAACAGGCGGGAGATTTGAAATGGGGGAACGGGAGATTTGAACGTACCCAAGAAAATGGTGAATAATTAATAAAAAGTGATATTTAAAAAAAAATATATTAATCAAAGTACCAAATTTCAATTTTAAATTCAACTGTGATCATAGTTGAACATTGTTTCCTCTAAATTAGCTATTTTTTAGAAAATTTCTAATGTCTGCACATTGACTTATTTTTTTATTCCATTTTTGAATGTGAAACAACATAAAATCAAACTTTATAAATATTTAAATCTAATTAAAATGATTATATTGATCAACAAAGAGAAAATTCAGAGAAATTCGGTGTCGAAAACTAGTTTACCAGAAACCAGCCCAGAACTATAACTAATAATAACATGTTTTTAGGTCCTTTAAAATGTTAAACGTTTATAAAACAATTACAGTAAAACATAAGTCAATCTTTTTTTGAGATTAATCTTTTATACTAATAACCAGCCTTTCCTTTTCGTCTTTGCCTTTCGTCTTCTGACATTGATCGCGAATACTCTTAATCAATAACAACTCAAGCAACAATTAGTCGTATTTTCTTTATCATCAACTTGTACTTAATCTGACTTTTTATTTCATTTAGTCACTAGTGTAGATATTCATCTTAGAGATCAAAAATAGAATCTTATTTTGTTTTCTTGCTACTTTTTGGCTAACACTATGCATTTATTATGCACATATATTTTGCAGCAGGCACAAAGACTCGCCTCTTACATATTGTATTTTTTAAACAGGAAACAATACCAGTATTCATCTCGTTCTGTCAGAGTTCTCGACGTAATGAATTGGAGTCTATTCTCCTCGTTTGCTGTCACTATCACTAGACTGAAAAACCTGTCTCCTTACTTTTGCCTTTTGGTTATTGTTTGTTTTCTTATCCCTTCTGGTAAGTCTTGGTAAGTCGTAGTGTTTCCTGTTGTAAGTCTAGTTCTTCCGGTATTTTTGCCAAAATATTAATCTTTCCGGGCTGCCTGCCACTTCTTGTTGATTACTTAGCTGAAGTGGGATAAATTGGACAGCTAAAGCCATCTTTTTCACTGACATTCCTATATCAATATCTTATATTGCATACAAAATTTGTTGCTTCGTGAAAGCATTTCTTTTACTGGCGTTTTTTTTTTGTCTTAAACTGTAACAGCATTTTTTATCTAAAAATGAATTAAGAAAAACATTATTAAATTTACGAAAACATAAATATTAGACACATACTAGAGGGCGAGTTGAACCGCTGTTCAAATCTCCCTCCAAGGAATAGTTTAAGTTTCCCACCCGAGCCATTTTGTCTTTGAAGACAAAAAAAAAATCTAAATATTGTATAGCTGCTGATGTAACTTGAAACTACACAGATTGAAAAACAAATTAAGTATAAATCTTGAACAAAACAAACAAAACAAAATCTAAAACAAAAAACTCTTTTTTTTTCACTCTGAGCGCGTCAAAACGCGTTTCTATCGATTATTACCAAATAGTAGTCCAGCGCGGTGTTGCCATAGAGGGTGCATGGAAGGCGTTAGAATAAACGTTCTGGCTGAAATAGCGAAATATTTGAAAAAGATATTTGCGGTCGCTCAAGTCTCCACCCTGGCCGAGTGTCCCGGACTCCCCCAAGTCGTAAATAAAATATTTAACACTACTTTATAGTGTTTCATTATTTTATTTACAAAATGGTGCCACAAAGTGAATATGCAAAATTTGAAGAAAAAAATTATATAAGTTTTATTCAAGTTTATCCAAATTTAATAATATGGATTGATTTAATTCTGGCGTCTCCTAGCGTGTGTTATTCAAAGATATTTGGTATTCATCGCAATATTAAGTTAATTTCTATTACAAATGGGATAATAGATGAATATAAATTCAATTTTTTCGAAAACGTTTGATGTTGGGAAAATGGTAACTCGTTCTCCTGGATAGGAAAAGGTTCATGTTCGAATCCCGGTAGCAATCAAATATTTTATCTGTGGATAATTTTTTTGTACGTTTTTCTAATTGATTAATTTAATTTGCGTTAAAAATAGAGTTCTAATAAGATTCTGTAGAAGACTACGAATGATCGAGTAAAAAATGAAAATATGCTGAGGTGAATTAATGGCAGATATCTTAGATCTTTAGATGGTTCAAGCATGTGTGTAGCTAGTAAAAGACAATCAGATTAATAATAAGTATAAGATAAACAGCATAAGGTGTTGGAGATCACGATCGCATGCATTCAAAAAAATGTAATTCAATAATTCTGAAGCAGGCTAATATCGGAAGCCAGTTTTGATGTGAAAGAGTAGAATATAATAGAATATAAATATAAATTAATAAGTAGGAATGAATGGCGTTATATTAACTCTATTCCTTTGGAATACAGAATGATGATATATACGCTGTCCGCCTTGAACGTGTTAGTCGATCACTGTGCGCAGTGAAACGAGTTATCGGGAGGGGAGACCTTCGATGGAGAATGGAGCTCTCGCTTCTTGCTTCGCTCGCACTCTCTCGCACGCCGCAACATCGGGAATGTTTCCGATTAACCTCATGTTTCATAAAACCAACGATTAACTGCATCAAATCATTCCCTGCAATTTAAATATTTCCTTTCCAATTTATCCAGCTTGTATCGTGTATATTTTAATCAAATGCTTGCGGCCAGTGGTGTAACTATGATAATATAAACAATTTAATTAATAATTCACTTTACGTGCTAGTCTCCTGTCGCAAAATCTAAGTGTTATTATTATATTTAGAGACACGGAAGTAAAAATGTTTGTAATCCATAACTATTAAAAATGGCCGCGTGGAACAAAAAGACTACTGTTTATTTTGTTGCTTACGATGGAGAAAAATGTACGTGATGATTGTTCAATTTTCGTTATTTGTCAAAGTTGACTTTTTGAGCCACCATTACATAGCATAATGAATGTTTATACGTATGTATTTTTTTTAATTATAATAATTATGCCTTTAATTCAGTTCTAGTTATACTCCCCTGTCGCTGTCGAGGAAAATAAACAAGATTATTGTGTACATCCATTTCTGAATGTCAAACTGAAGGTTAACGATGACTCGATTGCAGAAAACCCACAGCGAGCCTTCTTCGAAATTTGACAATTCGCACTTCAGTTCTGACGTTCGAGGTGACGGCTGCCTACCCCGGGGCTCCGACAAACGAGGGCGCCGAAACTGCAATCATAGCTAATGATTTATAAAATTTCTATGGAAAATATATACGCGATGGAATGAAGAAAAATTTAATTTAAAACAAATGTTAGCAATGATAAAATTAAATAAGTTAAATGACAACACGTTTCCCCGTATGGGAAGACGTCCAGGTCTGAATCCCGGTGGCAACTAATATTTTTTTCGATAAATGGTATTTTTTTAGTTGATTCATTTAATTAGTATTAAAAAATAGCACAGAACTGTGTTCTGAAAATGCAGCTTCACAGCAAAAATGTGTTCTTCTTAAAAATGAAAAATACTGTCTAAAATTGTCATTAAGTTCAAATATTGAGTAATATTTTGTAGTAGCTCTTAGTACATAGATTTATTAACCGTGTTATAGACTTCTTATTAATTTCAGTTTCTGCTATCAAACCATTACATAGAAACAATGAAAAAGCTAGAATATTGTTGACCGAATTTGATGTTCATCTTTCGTATAATCAATTGTCGCGTTTTATCTGGTGACAACAATTATTAATAATATAAATACTGTCTTAAAACTAGTTGTCTGACATAAACCAAAACGCATTCTTCGAATAGAAGATTCGATGATAGAAGATTTTTCAGCCCTAATAATTGGATCGACAGCCACCCCACCCTTCATATACAATCATCAACTGGCATATAATATAATAGATTATTAATTCATAATTACGTACATTGCTCGAGACATTTTTTGTATGGACCTTCCATTTAAAATTGAGATCGACCACAATATGAGATAGTATATAAAACTTAGACTTTCAATAATATAAATAATATTGAGAAATACCTAGATATGAACTTTGTCAGTATATTACAGGAAAATTATATTATTCTATTTTCTCTATAGTTACTGCGGAAAAACGACCTGACAGGCGCTACAATAATTCTCTCTATACTTTGTTTAATAACCTAAGCTTCTCAAAGTTTATCAAAATACGATGACTTCTATGAGACGATGGCCGAACTACACTACTGAACACAAGTTCAATAAGATGTAGGAGCTTGGGAAGTCCTAAACTCAACTGTAGAGTAAAACGGCTCGAAATATGCTCGTAGATCAATAGGGGAAAACTCTAGAGGAACTCAAAATCCACTAGGGGTTGTACAATCAATCACGATGTTTAATACACTTTTATTGTTAATATTACGATTTTTTCAGAATTTATAGTTTTCGATTGTTGAACGAAAGAATTAATGAAAAAATGCGACGGAATTTTTTTCTGTATAGATGCTCTGTTCTGCGATAAGCTATTTGCGTGTCATATCGCTTTTGTGTGAAATCCGGTATTGAACAATTCCCATGAATTTCATAATCCATATTGTTGGTCGTTGAATTCATTGACGTCAAAGTTCGAAATAAACATTATATTTTCATAATTAATAATAATAAAATTTTACGCGTGTCAATCCATAGTTACCATTTAAGAGTCGAGACCTGAATTTTTTCGTGATTGTAAATTATGATTATGATGATTTAATAATGTTAAAAAAATATTATTTACGATTGACTATCTCAAAAGATTTAACATTTTAATATACAGATACATGTAGCAATAATTTTATCAAACATTATTCAAATGTACATTTCAATATATTTAGCCATCTAGCGATTTAATTTAAAAGTAAATGATTGGTGAAACAAAAAGGTTTAAACACTGCATTACCGACGTGACGCGCGCGATAGTTACCAATAAATGTATTATGCATTTAATAAACAACGATGTATTATTTTTTTAATACAAATTAAATTAATCAACTAGAAAAATAAACAGAAAAAATATATTTATCGAAAAAATATTTAATTGCTACCGGGATAAAAAATATTATATTTTTTTAATAAATAGATTTTTTTTGTATATCTTTCTAGTTGATTATCTTAATTTGTATTAAAAATACCACAGAACTATGTTTTGAAAATGTAACTTCACAACAAAAATGTGTTCTTTTAAAAAAATAGTGTATTGTGTTACCTGCCAATCATTACGGTTCTACATTATATTTTTTTATATATTTAAAATGTACAACTGCCCGAATCCCATTAAGTTTTCCAAATAACATAATAAAATAACAAAAATTCGTTCATTTTTATGATTATAAACTCATTATAATATAGAACCAACAGACCATATAAATAGGTTTTTACATGTTTTTTAAAATAAATTAATTATTAAAAAAATATAAAGACTATTATTAAATCTAAGCTAAGATCTTGCGTTATGATATTCTCCAGAAGCAGTATCAGTTAGTTGGATCCAGCTGATGAGGGTTTTGATTTTTTTAATTATGGCATCAGTCCATGGATTTTTTTTAATTATGGCATAATTCAGTCAACTAGGATTAGTCTTGTCAAACTTGTACACAGTGGTGTGACTTTAAAAAAATGTAAGAGCTTCCTGAATATTGTATATAAGATATGAAAATATTGATAGAAAATAATAAAAACATAGTTGGTCTCTTGTCTTCTATAATATTCATATTTTAGTGATTTTAATTATGCGAAGTTTTTATCTAGTTAGTTTTCATCCCAACAAATCAGAGGGGGTACTGCTGTGTATGTCGGTACTGTTTACGTAATACGCTCGGATTATTTTTTAAATTTTATTATTCCATTTTTTGTAATAGTGTATTATTAAAATTATTTATCCATGTTAGTAGAAGTAAAGGGAATTTTCTAATCAAATAAATTAGCAGAAAGCTACGCACACCATTGCGCGCATACAGCCGAATATATCACAAAATACCCGACACGCATGCACGGTAGAAAGGTAAACTGCCAAAGTGCCGAGAGGATACCATCCAAAAGGAAGAAGGACCGAACGGTTTGCGTCTTGGCTAAATAGGCTAAAATTTACAGCACCGTTTGACAATGCTCTCTGACCTCTGATTCGATTGTTAAAGGAGGGAGGGATAAGGGATGGGCCCTCTTGTCTCCGACAAATGAGGTTACAACAATGGCGTAAGATTTTTTTGGAGGACCCTACTGCGGGGAACATGATTAAACTGTTTTAATTTTAACTTTGTATGTAATTATATAAAGTAGTAGCAAGAATGGGTAAAGTTTTTCATAAAACAAATTTTTATATTTTGTTAATTCTTTTTTTGTTTGACATTTTTTACATTTTTTTTTTGTTAGTGATTTTTTTAGTATTTTTATAAATTATGTTCAATAGGGTCATGACAGGATAAAGAAGTGAAATGGGACAAAGATGATGGGGATCAGATGAGGGACCATATAGGCTAAGGGGGTTTATGGAGGGGTTTGGGATGGTAATTAATTTAGAATAAAATTTAGAAGATAAATCGTTTGAGTGAGGGTGTGTGTGAGTCTCTGTGTCAAACCAGGGTGAGTTTTGTTTGGATTCTAAAATTTTTATGTTACTTGAACTCCAGCGTTCGACGATGCGTGATACAACATTAGTAGCCCAATATAATATAGAATAATCGTCTGGCATTTTGCCACTTGACCAGATATGAAAAATATTACTCTCTGGTCGTTTCATTTTTTTATTTGTTTAAAATTTCAACACCTTAACTTTAAGTATCCAACGTAGGTAGGTACCTACCAATTATCCAATATATTTTTTAAAAAATGATTTGTTCCTACCTTTATACCTTGTTATATATATTTATCCATACACCCAACAATTTAATTCATTATGTACGCAATCGTTTTGGGCCAATATCTAATACTGTACATATGTATAATATATACGTTATATTATATGGGAATCATCACATCAATAATCTCGTAATGTATTGAATCTTCACTTTGGATGTGACATTATTTTACGATTTTAATAACTTACGGATGAAATGTTCTTCATATTTACTCAGCAATTCGTAGAACAAATTCCCGGGAAGTTCAGGTATTTCCAAGGTGCCGCCGTACTCCGGGACGAGGATGTCGGGTGGAATAATCTTCAGCAGGGAATCCATGTCGCCGCCGTGAAAGTGGATCCTGTTTCTCAACTTCGATTTCAACAACGGTTTAAAGATGGCATACACCATGTTGAAAATGTACGGCTGGTTGACAACGTTGACACTTTTCAATCGAACGGGGGCGCAGTCCTGTAAGATAGAAACATTTAAAAAATTGTCTGATAATTAAACATTGCTTAAAATTGTTGTTTTCCCGGTTGCGATTATTCTATATCGTGTTATTTTATTTCCTTAATTTTAGTTCATTTTACGATATTAGGTAAACCATTGCCAGACATAAAAGTTATTCGATTTTGACCCCTATTTATATAACATAACTCTGGCCGCATCCGCAGACGAGATTTTTGAGTTAAGGCAATCTCTGAGGTGTGCATTTTGCTCCCATGAGATTCTTTAGAGACAACTCTCAGCTTTTATAAGCCCCGTGTACACACCACGTCTCAAAGATTCGGTGGCTCGTGCCTCACTTCTCGCTTGTTGTACGTCAAAGGTTTGTAATTTAATGCCGCTATTTGTTTTGTTTCATTTCCAAGAATAAATAGTTGTAAGTATTTATAGTTTAGGTGAGGTTTATGTACACGTGCTGAATCTCGCCATCAAATCGAACGTCGAATACGCGGGTTTAAGTTTTTGTCTCTTTCTACCGAGCTCAAACTGATCTCTGAGTTTATCTCCATGTCAAAATCTCAACAAGTGTACACGATAATGAAATTTATCTCAAATAAATCTTTGAAATGTATTTCATCGTGTCTCATTCCGTAGATGCGGGCCATTAGATTATTATAATTACTAGTTATAACACCTACTCATAAAAATATCTATTAGTACAAAGTACAGAGCAAATATGTCAAAATAACTATACCAGAACAATTCATTATATATTTTACTGGTTAATCATTAATTAATTTAATAAACTTTTTTATCTAAATTATTTTCATGCCTTCATGAAATACTACAATTCATCACAATTTTAAGCTGTGCAAAGTTATAAATATTGCCTTATTATGTTAAACCTACATGTATATGTTTAAGTTTAAGTGTAAAATGTTTATTTTCCAAAAGAAGTAATTTCAATATTTAACCTGTAAGACGGTTATTTAAAATAATTATACGAATACGTCTAAAGACGCGATTGGCAGATTACATCAGCCATGTTGTGGGACATTCAAAACCTTGCTCTTAAATCTTTCAATTTTTTTAATCTTCTACATCTTTCTTTCACAGCGCCCTGACTCTTGTACTTGCTTTAAATTTTATCTGACCATTACAAACAAAAGTGTGTCACGTCTGGCGCTGAAAGATTGTCAACAGAAACGAAACATTTTTAGTTACAACCTTCGGGCATTACCTTCCCTTATTTACCTTTTTACTAATCAAGTAATCTATCAAATATATATTGTTGATGTTTGTAACGTTAAAATTGTGGTTAGACATAATTTAAAATTGTATTTATATCAATGGTATGATTGCAAGCATAACATTCTTATTGCAAGCATAACATTCTTATTGCAAGCATAACATTCTTATTGCAAGCATAACATGCTTATGGCAAGCATAACATTCGTATTGCAAACATAACATTCTTATTGTCTTATTGCAAGCATAACATTCTTATTGCAAGCATAAGCATTCCAAAGAACATTAAAATTGCAAGCTACATTCAATCGGGGATATTAGAGAATAATATGTTGTCAAATCAAATCGTGACAAAACACGTTTTGAAACGTGACGAGGAAATTATAATTACATAGGAATTATAAAGAATGCTAGTTCTTGACAGGCGATTGTTGATAATTACATCTTCGGCAATTATAAATTCTGTTTTAGAATAATCTCGGATTCAATTCCACTCAGTTTCTAATCTGTAAAGATAATTGTCCTATCGGTGTCATGTTGAAACCAACTAAGACATTAATAAAACAGTAAAGAAAGCTGACTGTGTCGGGTCTCATAAATTGATTGATTGAAGCACCATATCGAATCGTATTAATAACGTATCCTCATTGCTTATACACTAAACTTAATCATGGATCTTGACTTGTCATCGTTAAGCTCATTTTTTCCATCATACTATCATTATGTTTACTGTTCGTTTAATCTGATACACTTTACACTATCTTTCGCTTGCTTGCACTGGCTTGCAGACAAATCACATGTCATATAAAATTCTTACAATAATATTATGTGTCTACCTTAATACAAATAATTATTGAAAAAATTGTTGTGATTGGAATATAATGTACTCGAATATCTGCAAGCTTCATTGCTGGCGAAAAAATGTTTATATGTAAATTGTCTTTACGGAAAAAAATATCACATCTCTAATAAACTTTTGAGTTTATTGACTGAGTATAATGTTGACGAGTGTCATGGCCGATTTCTTGGCATATGCGAATGGCGCGCCTTGATTCAAAATATTCTGTCAGTATCTAATTTTTTCTAGTTGTTATTATTATTATAGAATTATCATTTACTTTATGGTATGGTAAGTATAGTAGAATTTTTTCTACTCAAACTTTTACTTACACATATTATGTATGTTTTTGTACCATACTTTTATAATTTTTCATGTAAAAACGTACAAGCATCGATGCAACGTTCACCCTACTTCTTGAAATTTTCTGTGCGATATTAAATAATTTGCGAGGTAAGTCGTTTTTTTAACACTGTGAGTCTAAGGCGAACAAAATTTTTGGGGGTAGTTTTCAGCTTAACAAACAAAATAAGTATAAACCTTATTTGGTAACAAACTTCTGAAATTATTATAACTAAAATCGCATACACGGAGACGCTAGATGATGATGTAAGTACGTACCAATTATTATTAAACAGTGTCAAGGCATTCGAACATAAAATTCTTGGAAGAAATACTTTTATTATTATTAAGGAGAAGTTGTTATTGTGAAGTTCAGAACATAGACCTGTGATGTTTTAAATACTAATTTAATGTATTAATTATAAATATATACATAAAAAATCTATTTTTTCGAAAAATATTGTTTTTTGCGCTACCGGGATACGAATCTGGATCTCTATTTCCAATTCGGGGAAGTACACTATCAATTGAGTTATAGCGCCAGTATTTTTCATGACAAATTTTCGAACCTATATGTTACACTTTTTCAAATTAATACATCCATTATTATCCCGGTAGCGCAAAAATTATATTTTATTATTTGTTAAGTGTCCACGCAGCTTGGAATTAATTTATAGAATGGAAGTATAAAAAGTGTGTGTTTTTAAGATAAAAAAGTTTTATTCTAATATTAGGTAATTATAATATGCGCGACCAAAAATCTTTATTAAACTTCTATTCTGTATGATGGCCATTTTGATATTTATTGTAATTAATCCTGTAAAGGCGATTTCATAAAATTGACTTAGAATGATAAACCAAAAATTTTGTGACCTTGAATAGTAAGTATATACCTACCTAATGATGTTGTAATGCCATTATAATTATTAACGTTTACTATTCACTTTAAGTATTGCAATACTTTTATTTATGTATTTATATAATTCAGTCAATTAGCTAATTTATTTATATTTATTAGATAATTTTAATTATTGCACAAACAGTATAAACGTGTCTGTAATTTTTAATTTAACTTATCGACAGTTACATGGTGTAGCAAGTTGTATAAGATTATACGTTAAATTATTTGAATTCTGTGAAATCAAAGTGTTTTGAATTTTCTGTATATAGTTTTCTGGGCTAATCTGCCGTGTATATCTGACCTTTTTGCCTGACTTTTCAGTTCCCATTTAGCTACATATAAACATTAAATATGAAATTTTCCTAACCGTAATTTAAAATGTTAGTAAATAATACTTTAGGTACTTATTTAATATGAAGTAATTTTACATTCGGAACATCTACATTACATACATTAGTATCTTTTATTTAAAATTTCAAAATATAATAAAATCCAACATTAATCTAGAATTCCCTCAGCAAGCATTTTTGTTCTTTACCTAATTAAAAAAAAACGAAGGAAAATACTTTTCCTTGGAAATATTGTTCTCTTATACGAACCTGTATGTAATCGACAAACAACTTGGCAAAACTTGGAGTGAACTGCATCACATGGCTTAGGGAGAATCCTTTTATATCCAGTATCACATGAATTCCACCGACTTGGGTTTTGGGTTCCATCACGGCTGACTCCAAAGAGAGCTGAACACCCCTAAATAACTCTTCCAGACTGCAAACACTAGGCTTCCATTTCACTGAAAAAGGAAAACGTAGCAGAAAGTATTATTAAGTAAATAGATCATTTTATCTTTGTTATCCGACAAGCGTGATGGAACTTTAAAATGGAATTAAATTTTAAAAACTAAGTATGATTTCAATATTTATTTTTATTTGAAAGATGAAAGATAGATGGACTATAATTTCATTCAAATGTGCACCACGACTACCTTTGTTACAATGCATTCAATTTCCAGCCATTCTTTCCCACAAATCTGGTGCAATTCCACCAATAACACGAGTTATGTTTTTTTAAGGGCCGGTTGTGTGATCATTAGTAACTTTTTACTATGGTAACTTTTTAATAACGCCCGTGGTTAAAATCGTTCACGGATTGTTCAAACGTCAAATTTACTACTGTCAAAGCATAGATGTAGATGTCTATAGGTGTGACAAATAATCATGAAATATGCTTTATTTTATGCACTATCTATGAATTTTTTCGCCTATGCGTTCGATATATGTCACTCTGGTGGTGACATTTTTTCGTTTTATGTGTAATAATGTATATTAAACAACGTGATCATTATCGGATGAACTCTCATCACTAAAATAGCTGGATATTTAATGATTAATTGTAGTTGTGTTGAGAAGCAAATATTTTTTTATTAACGGTCAAACAATCCATTTTCGGAAAAAATTTTGCTTTGGTAATTTATTTTACTATAGTAAAAAGTTACTACTGATCACACAACCGGCCCTAATTTTTCAATAGTCATCGGTTTATCATTATAAATAAGTGACTTTACATATCTCTACAGAAAATAGTTTAATGGAGAAATATCGCACGATCTAGGCGGCGAATTGACAGCTCGATCATAAAATTCACCAAGTGCACGTTGAGTTGCAGTCTAATTTTGATAATATTTTTCGATGAACGTTGTTCCAATGTGAAACGCTCCACAATAAAATGGCAGATAATACGGAATAAACATAATAATAATAACAGGTGTCAAAATATTAATAAGCATGGCTACTATTCTTATTTGAAATTCTATCACAGTTATTGGATAACTCTGTATTTACTCTAATAGATTTATTGCACGTGATTGGCTTTTAGTGCATACTTTCAAAAAATGCATCTGTAATCTTGTAATAAAATATTACGATCGATTAAAATGTGAATCACCATTTATTGCACTGTACCAAGAAATTTTCTCTTTGATTTAAATGCGCCGTGTCCACGATAATCTCTCAATGAGGCATTGATCTCTGAGATTCTGTAAAGGCGCGTTTTTCATTCTAATCCGCAAGTAAAATATATGGAGTGATGATTCAGAGATCGCTTCGTGCTTATCACTGTACTCATTTTTAGGCGCATTCGAGTCGAATTTCCATGAGAAATCTCATCTGTGGCCACGAGCCATACTTTAGAAGAATATTATTTTATTTTAAATACATACAAAAAACAAATAGACGGTGGTTTATAAAATAAAACAAATTTAATAAACTATTCATTATTGAATATTATATTCATCAAGTGTCAACACGCGATCTATTTTATCTATTTAGAAACTGAAAGAAAAAAAGAAGAGTTGATAGAATTCAAGTATGTGAAAATGTCAAAGAATCATAATTTGGCTATTCAGATCTGATCACTAAGCAGCGTTGCCAAACGTCCCGCTTTTTAACCAAAAATAGACAGTTAAATTCACGATTATTCAACAACAAATAAGACGGATGGATATAAATGAAACAATGTTATTAGTCCACTAGAGTTTATTAGCACTACTCGAGTTTCGAGAGAAACAGTAACTCTCATCATTGTAGCCTGTACTGGTATAAAAAAATCAACAGTGCACGTTATTTTGAAAAAGAAACTACAGTTTCACCCACACAGACTGCAAATTGTCCAGTTTCTCAACGAAAATGACTATTCTTTATGTGAAACCTTAGTGAGAACGATTCTGGAACGTTTTGAAACAGCACGAACGCTTGGAAACATATTGTTTATTGACGAAGCACATTTTCATATTGATGGCTATGTTAATAAACAAAACATGAGATACTGGTGCCCCGACAACCCAAGGTAACGCCATCAAAAACGTTTGCATTGTCTTAAAACGACAGTGTGGTGTGCAGCTGTTTCCCGGGTTCAACAACAGAACACAAGGCGGGGCCACTTCACACACAGCTAGAGTTTCAATAAAGAAGCTGAGAAGAATTTTTCCCAATAAATTAATCAGCAAGTGCGGAGACATACCCTGGGCACCTCAGTCACTGGACCTTACATGGTGCGACTTTTTTTGTGGGAATACCTTAAGTCGAGAGTTTACAGCAACAGTCCTCGAACAATTCAGCCCTTACAAGAAAATATTCGCCGTGAAGTTGCTTCCATTGCTGTTTTCGTAGATTTAAGAGTCCGATTGCAAGAGTGTCTTGAGAGAAATGGACGACATTTAGACGAAATTGTTTATAAAACGTAAAATCCGCATCGTTAAACATCAATTTTGTATAAATAAAATATGAGAATAACATTGCAGTTTTTTTTATTTAATATTAAACTTGAAAATTTTCCGCTGGACACCCTTTACATTTAAATCATCTATCATACTTACTTCCGATTCGGAGGATTACAATTCGAGCACCGTTTTCATTTCTTGCACCACCGAGAGATAATATATTTTGACAGAAGGCTTTTTTCTCCCTTGTTGGTAACAACCCTCCACACTGTTTAGGGTGCTTGTATTTGAACCTGTAGAACATTTTCATCTGAAAACACATAATCGTAGATAAGCTGAGTTAATTAACATTAATTAATGTTAATCTGACATCCTGAAGAACGAAATTATGTTTTCCAAAACTGGTTGATGTTTTAAATTACTCATTAAGTGGTTTTAATTAACAAAGTTAAATAATCTATAAAAATTAATGTAATAATAACTACTAAGTACAATTTGCAAATATTAATAAGCTTATTATTTATGTACAAATCAGAACATTCGACACTGATCAAAAATTTAAAACAACGCCCAGTATCCGCACATACAGCAGCCATTATACTAAGTAATTTAGAGATGTGACATTGGAAAATTTATTAATATTTCAAATAATAAAAATTATGTAGACATTTTACACTTTTATATAATAATTAAAGAGACTATATATTACTATAGAGTATTCTTGTTTTAATAAAACCTGTCACCATTTTATATTCCAAATTGTTTTTTTTTATCAAAGTAGACATAATGTAATATTATCATATTTATTTGATGATAAACCAGTTTGAATCGAGAGACTTAATTTTATATATAAGTACATTCCATTTAATACCGAACAGTGAAAATAATGATATTGGAAATGTGAAAATGAGGTAATACAAATATTTGATGACAACTCGAGTCCCTCGATCAAATTTAATTTATATTGCGAACTTTATACAGTGATCACAGCGAACAAACGTCAACAATATGATTCGTTACATGTCACACATTGCTCGACGGATAAGAAATTTAAGAAATCTAATCGCGATGAGTTTTTAATATTTTTTAATAGCATTAAAATATTTTTTTCTTATTAAACATCAAATTTCACGTAATACCGTACATTGCTAAAACCAAAAATAAATTGAAAGTGCATATAAAAAATATCTTTTTTAAACTATTTCAAGTATCACTTTCATTTCTCTACCTGGTTGAAAGCACTCTCGGCGTAGAACTTGCACGGTCGGAGAAATGTTATTAAATATTTATCATTCTCTTTTGGGTAATTGAAGTTAGGCTCCCCTGGAATAAATAAATAAAAAGTATAAATATACATTTTAATAATTTATTATTTTATCATTACGTACAAGACCAGCGGTTTTCAAAGTATGCGACTGACTTACAGGAGCGTCTTATACCTTTTAAAATCGCTCGAGAAGATTTTAATTTTCAGAAAAAAATGTATAATTATTGAAATGAAAAACTTTTGAAAATGACTGGAATGATTGTTTCCTTTTTTTCTATCAGTTTGTGACATTATTCATATATATATACTAAATGATTAATCACATATCTTACAAAATTACAAAATGTTACGGTCTAAAAATATAAGAAGCGTTATATACTGTGTGTACTTTAACCACGAAGTCCCTGTATTGGAAATGGAATAAAAGTGATTTATATTTCTTATAATATACTAATTATAAGGTATTTTATTTATTTTTGTATGTTTATCATTTTTCATTATCTAGTCATGAATATAATAGAAAAGGGGTAATCTATATCCATTTCAAGGTATACTTTAAAAACTTCAAAATACATAATAAATTATGAATACAAAAATTTTATTTACATAATTAGACAAAATACTTTGTAGAAACCACTATTTATTGATTATTCAACATGTTTCGATACCTATAGTATCTTCTTCTGGAAACAATATATACTGAAATTAAAAATACAAGCATAGATAACCACAAAACTATAAAATGGTGAATAAGTAAGAACTATAGGTATCGAAACATGTTGAATAATCAATAAATAGTGGTTTAAAATAGTGGTATTTTGTCTAATTATTTATATAAAATGAGACCACAAAGTAATTTTGCTAATATTGAAAAAACAAAAATTTGAATTTGCAGATTCACATGTTCGCGTGTGAGAGAGAAATTTAAATGAAATCAATCGAGTCTCAAGTAGACTTCATTTTTACAATTTTTACGTTTTCCAATCGCGCACGCGGATCGTTAATAGTAATACGTCATTCACTATTATGGTTACAGCATCCACGGATAATGATGCTGATATTGGAGAAATCGATTAACATTAAAATATTCAAATATAAATAAATAATATTGTAAGGGTTGGAAAAGATATGTTAGCCTCATTTTATGGCTAAACGGGAATTATAAAAGTGAACAGTGGCGTAAGTACCGCCCGGGAACCCGGAATCATTGATCAAGATCGGTAACCAAAACCATCATGTAAGCTGACCATCATGTATGTCTTCTTCTTCTTCTTTTAAACAAGCAATGCACCCTTCAAGAGAGATTTGTGCCATTAAACAAGTTAAAACATTATTTCATAGAAAGCAGTACAACAATATTATAGAATAGGGAATATTACGCTACAAGTTAATACCATTGTCGTTCAAGAAATTTGCTATTATATAGCTTAAATGTGGCGAGTTAAGGGAGAGAAGATGACACAAGTTAACCGGGAGTTGAAAATTACCATTGACAAGATTATTGTAAAAAACAACTGTGATCCGCAATCGACAGGCAAAAAAGACATGGTCAAGGGTTTCCTCCTCGGCGCCACACTCACATTGGGGAGTCTATTATGTTCAATCTGAATAAATGTGAGGCTACCTGGCAATGCCCAATTCTCATTCTAGAGATATTTGATATTGTTTTTTTAGAGACTTTCCTGTTGGAGAACCAAGGGGTGCGGGGAATAAATCTTTGGATTATTTTAAGCCAATTACCCTTGTGATTGTTTGGATCCACCCATTGTGCAGACCAGATAGAATTCGTACGTTTTTTTACCATATTAAGTCTGTCATACATCGGGATATGGAATTGATGGGGAACAACTTCGGAAAGAGCCTTCTTGGCCAGTTTATCAGCACATTCATTTCCCTGAATTCTGTATTATTGTCAAATTCTGTGTAATTTTTATAGGAAATTGTAACTTCACAGAAATGTGGAACGAGTTCATGTTTTATTTTGTTAGCAATAAAATAAAACATTGAAAAGATGAAGTTCTACCAGATGCCACTTGCTGTACATACTCGTAATACACAGAGATATTAAAATCACTAATAGTGAAGAAGTAAATGAAGATAGTCAATAACAGTAAATATGTAAATTATTGTGTTCTTGTGAAGGGAGCTAGGAACCCAAAATACATGCATGCCCGGGGGCCCAGCAATTTATTGTTACGCCACTGAAAGTGAATCTTCTTCGTTCGTAGAGATGAAAATGCGTCATCTGTCGCTAGCCCCGTTCCTACTCTTCCATCAGTCTACAGCAGGCACTTGTGATGTATTTCGAATTCTACTACAGCGATTTTGAAAAATAAAAGGCGTTTTTTTCTTTCATCGAACTCAACAAAAATGACGCAAATAAATATACACATTTTGAAAATCAAAAAAGTGCGGACACTGATTTTATGTATTTTAATACACCTACTTTTTAAGAGTGCACGAAGTTGTATCAATCCTTTAGCTACGGTCTCGGGAACTTCTCTGAGTTCCATCTCTGCTCTTCTCCTTCCTTCATCATCCAGTTCTTCGGTATCCAGTTTGTACTTGTGGTGTCCAATTTTGATGCACGGGACATTATTTTCATCATACTCTACCGACATTTTAAATGCCTTGTAACAAAATATCACAATTTTATTTAAAGCAACACTCTTGTAATTTTATTTACATTACAAGAATCGTATTTAATTTACGATCATTTCGATTCTATTAAAGGAGGAAACGATTTTGGAACTTGAGGTAAATTTTTCACTGTTAGCTATATATAGTATTAGGTAAGTACCGAGCACAACACGATTTCAAACTATTTTATCTGCAGCTCACTTAAATATTAACTGTACAGTAAAATATAATTTCACGCATTCGATGCAGCGACCCGTTTGCCGTATCGAAGAGAAATAACTGAAGACATTTCTACGTCTTTATAATTTTACAATTCTTCTAATTGATGTCGTGGGAAATATATTTACTAACCTGCGAGACGTGTTATTAAGATCGCATTAAACACACGCAAACTACTGGCGAAATTAAATCGATTTCTAAAAAGATGCTGATAAGATGCAAAAGACGACAAAACATTTATTAATTTATTTTTTAAATATTGACACGCTTAAAAATATTTGTGCAGGTTGACGAGTAATATTTGGAATTAAACCGAACGCCGTAAACTTGTATTTCAAACTAATTTAAAAAGTCGTTATTACAGCAGCTTCTTTTTTTTCGCTTTCATTTTATTAAAATTATCCTGATAACAGGTTGGGGAGATTTCTGTACCTTAGAACCATTCGTCTTTATAAACTAACTGTAATTGATATCGGTCAATGGCTCACTTACTTAGCTTACTTTCAAAATGAACTTGAAAGCGTAATCTTGCGTTTAATATTATAATGTATTCTTCTTTCCTCTTTCATTTTAATGTTGACATATAGTAGCCTCAATCAGATAAGACTAAGCTCGCAATGCACCTCCACAAGTCCCGATCCTGGGTCGCCCTCTCTCCAGGTCTATCCAGCCATCTATCCACCGCTGTGGTACTCTTCCAGGTCTTCTCCGGCAAAATTGTGCCCACCCTCATTTTGTAGGCTGTCACTTTGACGCATAATGTGGTTAAAAAATTGAAAAGTTATTTTGTACACTGTTGTAGATAATGACCAAGTTCGCGCTGCCAACCAATATAATTTTAACCAACCAACCAACATTATTAATTACCACCATAACCTTACTTTATGAAACTTTAGCTAGAAAATATATTTAAAAAAACAATTATTTCCACAAATCATTCTTTATAATATGTAGTTTATTGATGTTCTACATCTTGAGGGTCAAAACTGTAAGATCTTCACTCGCGACTATTATTTATTCAATACTAGATCAGGCCACAGGTAGATAAAAACAAATGATTTCAATTTTATAATAAAATTATTACAGCGCCTGTCTCATTTTATTTTCAAAGGTGAGAATAATGCGACACCTGTTATTATTATAAATCAAAACTTTCTAAATTATTATTGCGACGTCTGTTTTTTTTTTGGATTTTTTAAATTTGCAATATACAGTGAAACCCCGATTTTAATTTTTTGAAAGGACCAACAAAAATAAATTTAAACAGGGAAAATGTAAATTGGGGGTATTAAAAAAACTGATTATTTATTCTTTATTGAAAAAAATCTAACAATGTTTTTTGCTGCCTGTTTTTTGTTGTTGTTTTTAAATAGATCTTTCAATACTATTAATTAAATTAAATGATTCAAGTAGTACATTGGTAATACTAGTAAAATATGCTTTGAGACCTTCAGTATGCCTCAATATGACATAGTACTTTGTAGAAACTGGGTTTATGGGATGAGCAGACACTTCTTCTCTGTAGGAAGGTTCTTCTTCTGTCATGTTTTCGTTTATGCGACTTTTCACTATTTCATCAATTTCCACTACGTCCTATATTTTTACGTTGGAGTCAATGTTTATGTAAATCTGCAAGGGTTATTCAATATTGTCTTTACTATCTTCTACGCAATAATATCAGCTTCTAAAAAACAATAAAACAACGAAACATGTAAATTATAAAAAATGTGTATATACGACAAGCAAACGACTAACACACTCTTGACTCTATGGCGTATAGCGAACGAATTTCAATCAATTTTAGACGTAAATCGCGGGAAAGACAAACGCAAAATAGAGTTTGTAATGTACTAAAATGGAGGGAAAACGTGATTTCCAGGCCCTGTATACATTACATACTGTCTATAGTTTGAACAAAGTTCAGTGTTCTAGATAAATATAGACATGGGTATTTATTATACTAATTCTTTTAAAGATCGTGGTTTCGGAAATATGGATGGCGTGCGTCGGTTGGCTTCACAAACTTCTTTCATACATAACGTATACACCCGTCTCAAGCGTCGCTTGGACAATTAGACTAACAAAAGTTTAGATGCCATCTCTGTTATTTAATACGATTCATATCTTGTTTAGTAGTTTTTTTTATTTTTATAACTATTTACTTACATATTAATTATTTGCACATTTTAAGAATTCTCCCAATGTTATCAAAATGAGTTTTGCAAACATGCTGTATTGCTATAGAAGAAATAATTTAAAGGAAAGGCGAAACAAAAATAAAAAAATAAAACAAAACAAAAGATAAATGATTAACGGAAAAGTGTCCTCATACCGGGAACTGTCAAGAAAAGTAAATTACTGTACCAACAAAACAGTGTTCGTGAATATAATAAGAAGTTCAACGGCATAATAGATTCATTTTTTTTAAATTGTGTTCCAATGTACAACGATCTCCCTACTGATTTACTACTGAAGTAGTTCAGTAATCATTTTTACAAGGTACTCAAAAATTCACGCAAATTCTAATATTACTGCAGTGAAGTGTTAATTTCATGCAATTCTCAAACAGCGGTGCGCGAAACCATGGTAGAAATAAAAAGAACAAAATAAAAATTTCCAATATAATTTACTATCAAATTAAAGTACCTTTTTTATTAACAATCTTTTTATAAATAGAAATATTCGTAATCATTTATTTATTAAATATTTTATTTTTTTAATTTATTTTAATAAATAATTTTCGTATTTAAATGGGGACATTATCATTATTATGTTTGTCCATCAATGTGCGTGCATACAGATGCACTTCAACATTGTAATAATAATGCCCCCATTTAGATACGAGAATTATAATAAATTATAATATATGTTAATACATATTTAGCTTATGGCCGCAGCTAAAACACGGTAGACACCATTTTTATTATCTATTTATATCAGAAGTAATAAACTAGATTTAACTTTTTAAGAAGATCGCGACCATTAAATACATTTTCTACGCCCACAAATTTTCCTTAATATGGAAAATTCTTTCATATACGAAATATACAGAAATTGACTCGAAAACTATTCCGATACCAGACCAGCCGATTTTTATAGAAAAGGCATCGATATATTGGTTAAAATATGTGATGAAGTCCTAAACAATAATAGAGAATACATTGTTGATTGAAATATAATAATTTTTGCCTAAAAATTTGATTTTATAATAAATAATTGAACTAAATCTCAAAGACTTATTAGACAATCCAGTAATTTAAGTCTATCTTTAAGAAGAAATTGAACTTCTTGACTGTGCCAATGTTTACTGTAACAGCATCTTAACGGTACATTATTGTTAATGTATGTATTTATACATACACATATTGATTTGGTTGATGCCGGGCCCCGTATTCGAGGATCCCCTCGCGTTTCTGTGTCTCGATCATTCTGCCTCTCATGCACTCTTCGATGGGAGAATAGTCCAATTCGAGAGGCACGCTCCCTCCCACAGCCGTCCCATAATTAATCATTATATCGTACTATGTACAACATTTATTTTTCTTTGTACGTTATAAAACACGCAACGCCCGACGTTTTAAGAACGGCCGCAACATATGCGGTGCATTGTTCATTAGTAGGTCTGTTATTCCAGATGACTGCGCTTTTCCTTTCACATTGTCCTGTTTATTCAAGCCGAATAAACAGGACAAGATGAATGTTTATTTTATTTTTCAGCACATCCAGCATTCTTATTAAATTTTACGCCCGGACATCTCAAAAAATCACCATTACAATATAAGGACTGGTTGTTTGATCAATAATTGACCAATAGTGGACAAATGAAAAGATTTGTATGTTTTTGGCACACCCTAGAATTTCCAAGATACAGTGCTTTTCAAATATATATTGTTCCAGAAATTGACTAGTTAATATCGAGAATATCTAGAATAAAATTTATTTTATTTGACCAAATGCGACAGACGCCCCTTTTATAGTGAAGTATTAACAATGCCAAACTTGTACCGATTCTATGGGTGCGGCCGCACTTACCTACCCCCAACGAGGGGGGAATGAAAGGAACGATTAATGAACATTATATGAACGGCTAAGTACCGTATAATTTGCAAATACAATGCATAATTACCCTTGATTGCGTTCTCTCTCATCATCCAGAAGAAGCGAGCGAGATGGCAATACAAAATTAAACCATTTTCGCAAAACGACTAGCATTTCAAGACAGAATCAAACTAATCTAGTCTTCCCATTTTATTGTGAAGTTTAGAGATTTTTACGTTGTGTCATTCAGTTACCGAAGTAATGAGCTGAGTTGGAAAGCGTTTTTGTCTCAATTATGTCTTGTTATGTCTAGATTCTCATTCTTCATCATCCCCTTTATCCTAGTCGGGGAGCACAGCACTCTTCCACCGCTCTCTGTCATGCGCTGTGTCGATTACTTAGAGCCACAGCTAGTTCCGCCTTTCTTCACAGAGTCCGAGCAGGTGTTCTTTCCTCTGGCACTGATTTATTATAGCATTCTTTCGTTTCAATTTCAATATAGAAAATTTATTATAGCATTCTTTCGTTTCAAGCCAACTTAGGTGAGATTTTTTTATTTGAAACAGCAGCGGATTCATCCTAAGATCCTCTCGGATGATATCGTTCCTGATTTGATCTCTTAACGTAACTCCCTCTACTCCTCTTAGGTATCTCACCTCTGCAGCCTGGACTTCTCTCCGTCAAATTCCAAATTTGATGGTCATAGGTCAGGGTAAGGACATAAACTAACTTGAAAACTGACAGTTTTGTCTTATCGTTGAGCCCTGTTTTCCTTATCAATTAATTGGTTTTTAAGTTTTTAAAATATTTTTAAAGAAAACATATTTTTGTTATGAAGTTACATTTTCAGAACATAGTTTTGTGGTATTTTTAATATAAATTAAATTAATCAACAAGGAAGATGTACAGAAAAAATTTATTTAAATAATAAAAATATATAGTTAACACAAGAAATAAAAAGCGGACTTTTAAAATTTGAATAATAAATGTATCAATTGTAATAATATACATATATAAGTTTTAAATTTGTAATAATCGTAATAGGTTGCTGTAATGAGCAGGTTAATACGTTTCCCAGGATAAGAAGAGTTCCATGTTCTAATCCCGGTAGTAACTAAATATTTTTTCGAAAAATAGTTTTTTTTTTGTACATATATCTTTCTAACCGATTCATTTAATATGTATTTATTTTTTAATAGATATTCATTTTAATTTTTCGTAATACCAACGTTAAATTTGAAATACAGTGAATTATTTTTCTTATTATTATGTTATTAAGTGTCCACTTAATTCCGACTCGAGAGATGTGACCTTCTAGAGCGAAGTGAAATTCGCGGCTGTATTATTTTGCCGATAACTTTTGCTATATTTATGGCCAGTACCTATTCAGCAAATACTAATTACATTCAAGATCAAAAGTGACTCAATAATTATCCGTAGTTTATAGTGTGTGCATTGTTTCCAACTGAAATTTTGTGATAGTATTCAAGTGCACTTTCATACTGTTTAAACGCCAGCTGCAATTATACATACATACATTCATGCATACACAGTGTATCTAATAAATATTAAAGTTACCTACTTTAATTTCTGTTCATCACAAAGGAAAATTGAATGAGGAAAAGAGAAGTGACGAACTCATTTATTGTGTATATAAAACCTTTCCGTTTTGTAGATGTATTTTTTCAAAATTTAAATATTACACATTTGAAAAAATTGTAATAATTCAACGCTGCTGATAGGTGATTTTAAATTAATAAGATAATTTACATTTTACGTAGTACCCTTGGTAATAATAATAATCATTCCATTGTGATCGGTTTTAAAAAGGAATACGTCAATACGTTGACGTTTCCATTGACGTTGGATATATAACGTTGAACATTAAAAATTGTTCGTGATGTATCATTGAAATAGAAGACAATCCATTTCAGAAAAAGCGACGCCTAGCAAAATGGAGAACTTGATAAAATGGCGACATTAAATATACTGCGTATCCAGGGAAAATGCTAGAAAGATAAGACAAATACAAACTAGACATGTAACTGATGTCCTCTGCCACGCCAACTATCATATGTATGTTTTAGGCGCCCATCTTATGACGAGGTTTAAACATTAGATTGATAAATAAATAAAATAATATCAAATCTGACTAAGTAAAATGATTTCTACTGCTAAACTTTCCTGTGAATTTTCACACATCATCCAACTGAAGACATGTCATAATATTTGCTAATTGGCGATAATAAAAGACCGATAGTGACATTTAAACAAACAAGTGACATTTAACACAAAATTATAACTTTTGGTTTATTTATTTTTTACAAATAGAAAACATTGACAAAACAAACTAGGCTAAAACCCGACAGTCAATCATCTGAGTACATTTTTTTATTTTGACTTTCGTTGATCTTTTTTGTCAATCGTGCCGAAAATAAGCCATATTAAACTCTACTATGTGTACATAGGCAACGATACTATATCTATACAATATTTTTAATGAAAACACATTTGTATTGTGAATTTTCAATTTTATAACAATCCATGTTCTATGATATTTAAAACCAATAAGATAAATCGATTTACAAAATATACATACATAAATTTTTTTTTTCAATAGATAATTTATTTCTTAAGAGATTTTCAACTCGAAACAAACTTTGAGATACGTGTTTTGCTCCCGTGAGATTCTTTGAAGAAAACTCTCAGCATTAGTCTATAGACCATGTCTCAGAGATTCGCCGTGTCGACAGGCGTACTTCACGCCCGTCATACGTCAAATGTAACTATCGTTTATCAGTTGGATGATTTTAAATCTCCCCAGAAACAATTAGAATTTGGAATAGTGTTTGTAATTTAACACCTTGTCTAACTTTGCTGAATAAATAGTTGTAGAGACTTATGGTGGTTTTTGTGCACATGTCGAATCTTGCTGTCGGGTACGCACATTTGAGTTTTTGTCACTCTCTACCAATCTCGAGCTGATCTTTAAGTTTATCTCAGTTTACCATTGTGTTCAATAGTCTGACCAATCTAGAACCTTTTATTCGATATTTAATTCGGAATCAATAAAATATTTCGATTAACCGTAGTAATCGCATAACTATGACTTTTTTAAATGCTGATATCTCGGACATGGTTGAGGTTAACATTTTCAACTGATATTTTTTTATCTATCCTTAAAATATTATATTACACCCAATATACACATGCCGCATATCCGCATGTTTGCAATCCTCTGCTTAGATTAAATAATACGTGTAGTGTCATTAAGATGGCTTCTGAAATCTTCATAAAAAATGACAGTTGAAAACACTCCACTTCCAAGTTTGTTTATTCTGGCTTTAATATCGCGGATATCATTTAGTCGTGTCACTAATTGAGTTATGTTTACACGTATGCTCTTGTATTTTATATAAATGATTTCCTTGTTTTTTCCCATTTTAATTAGCCTCGAGGTTAACGCGTTATAGCGAAATGAAATATGATGTATTTAACAATATTTTCACTAGGCCAACAGCATTGTCGTAACTACGTTAATGTAGCCAATGCGTTGCATGTTAGATAAGGGCCCAAAAGGTTTTGGTTTAGCTGCAATTGGGAGTAAAACATTATCGATGTATCCTGCTAACATATCCAGTTAGGGACCAGACCATCGCAGCAAAGTGAAAATCACCGTAAAGAATTTTTTCAGTTACGACTTTTTTTGTTTTTATTTGTTTTTTTCTTGAAAGTGCTAATACTATAGAACACAAAAATCCAATATTTTTTTAGTATTTAATGAATGAAACAGCGTAGTGCTTAAGTATTATATATTTTCATCTAATCATCATCATCTTCAATTGCTGAATGAAGGGCTTCCCATGTGCCTCGCATATTCCTCTGTTCATTATTATTCGCTGCCTTGTCAGTCTTATATAACATACAGGGGGCCCCTTCAAGGCCAAATGTCTTTCTTCAATTTGCAAAGGATCCCAATTTTTCAAGTTATGCCACTGGCCACAGATTAATCGTAAAGCTACGTGTTTGCAGTTCCCCCCGAGATGGCTCTTCGTTCGACATTTTGATTACTGGAATATTATTTATAAATATTTACCGCCTACACACTCGTTGCAAAAATCTTTTTGTTAAATTAAACATCGAAATCACCCTGGATAAAAAAAACCTGCCCGGGCGGTTTTCGGGGCCAGGGCTGCGCCTCAGCCAACGCACAGTTTGTGTAACACTTCCTTAAGTTTTACGCAATCCTATGAATACCACCACTTTGACCTACTTTCAGTCCGGACGAAAGATACACTGGTCGACGTCAAAGTAATCAACACATAATACAAAATTAGTTAGTTGCTTACTTTTATTTCTAACCACAAAGTTAACTTAACACTTAGTCACTTAACCAATTAACGCAGCAAATATCATACATGTTTTAAAAATATATTTTAAATAACGTAATTCTACTACTCATAGCAACGATTATTTAATAACCTGGTTTTATCAGAGACAGGAACCAATAAATCGGTTAATTCATTTTTTTAACACTTCGTTCGGGGTTCGATTTAAATCTGAACTTTGTGTCTTAACCACTGAACCGCGACCGATTCTCGGAATCGGTGTTGTGGTACAATAAGGGCTAATTGTTTTATCAGTGGTAAATCTTTACTATAGTACACATAAAAGCACACACACTAGTTAAAGAAGAACCCACGTGACTACTGTAAACATTATTTAAAACGTCGCTAAATTTGAAATTCCGATGCAATTTAAATAATTATACATGGACGTTTGTATCTTTGAAAGTTTACAATTTTACTACTTTTATTTAATGCGAATAATCATAAAATTTTGTGAATTAATCTTTTTTTAATAATCACCATTAGCAAAACACACAGTTGTGTTTTTTTTATCCGTGGCTTTTTCACCCTACGTTCGAAATTTGTCACTTTGCTGGCGAAAAATCTCAAAAATCTCAAAAACTTCAACAGCGAGATTATCATCATTCAATATCTCGCTATTTTAGTGATAAGACGAACTCTTATCACTAAAATAACGAGATATTGAATGATACATTCTCATATAGTGCAACTTTCAATGTATCAATGTGACAGATGACTTTTGAAACAGTTGTGATGAGTCCGCCATTTATAAATAACAATTTAAGCTTTTTACTATCCTATATTGGAGGGTAAAATTATTGAATGTATAATACTTTCGATGAGTAACTATTTATTGTTTACCAAATTTGTCACTTTGCTGGCGAAAAACCTTCGGTCTATGTGCTAATATAAATTCAACAGTGAGATTATCATCGAATGAACTCTCGTCACTAAAATAGCGAGATATTGAACGATTCATTTTCATATTGCGCAACTTTCAATATATCGATGTGACAGATGACTTTTGAAAGAGCTGTAAGAAGTCCGCCATTTATAACTAATAATTTAAACTTTTTACTATTTGATATTGGAGGGTAAATTTGTTAAATATATAATACTTTCGATGAGTAAATATTGTTTTCCATCAATCGAACAACCCGTTTTCGCAATATTTTTAACAAAATAACTTTTTTACCATAGTAAAAATGTACAACTGATCAAATAACCGGTCCTAAATGACAAAGGGTTCTTACATTTTAGAGGGAACCGAGTATGTATGAAGATTGTTGTATTTTGATTCAAAGAATAACTTTTAAAGGTTTCTTAATAATCTGTTATCCAATGGTGTTTAAAAATAATATAAAAATCAAGTCATCAGAATTGTATCATATTTTGATTTCCAGGTCCACATCCGCAAACTTTACAACAAAAACATAATTATTATAGAAATGAACACAAAGTTAAGAATCCTAAAAGTTAATGTCTTTTTTTTGGCAACCTTGATTCACTTCAATAATTGCTTTGGTTACTGTTTCTCCAAGAGCAATGCTTTAGCAATGATTCTCGGCCAGTAAATCCGCGATACCAGACCAAAACATCTGATCTAGCTGTAATGATGTCATTTTGTTGACCTTTCATTGGTTAATGTGTACTATAATATAATATTTACCATCATTTAAATATAACACTCGTCAGTGTCACGCTGTGTCAGATCGAACGAAATATTTGACAATTAAATCGCTTTTAATAAGTGGGTGCTGCATTTCGATAATCATGTATTTCTTTTTCTTCTTCTATGTTACATATTTGTTGGCCTTTTTCGGTAAGTTTCTATACACATATATTTTTTTGTATTTTCTCTAACTTCATTTATTACAGTTTTTACGTGGTAAATTTTGTACGACCTAGATAAATACACTAAATTAAATTATTATTTAAAAATAATACCCTAATAACAACTTTTTACAACCATTTTCAATATGCATACTTAAATAATACTTAATAAAATAGATCTAGCACTTTTATTTACATAAAAATATTCATTCGAGTTAATAGATTAGAATTACAATATCTTGAACGTCGTTCAGAAAAATATTATTAGAGGGATTAAAGACCGTGGCACCAAAAGAAGACAGGAAGTGTAACTTAGAGTATGGCTAAATAAATCTATTATAATGTGTTTATTCCAGCGTGTTTGGGTTATTTATGCAAAATCAAATTCTCCATAAAAATAATACATTCAAGTAACAAAATAATAATGAAAAGATATAAATAAATGTTATGTTATGAAAAGAAAAGCAAAAAATATGAAATTCACACATATATATAAAAAATATATAAATACTAAATTTCAGTCACGGCTATTATTGTATACGTAACTACTCTGCAGTCGATGCCATTCTCTGGTCAGGAAGCCAGCCTTCCACGAGAGCGTCACTCGCACTAGAGAGCAAGTTGCTGAGCTCCAGCCGCAGCTTTACGCCAGCAACTTGAAGTCTCAAAAGCGAAACGACTTCGCACGAATGCTTAAGTGAATCCTCAATCGTTCGATGTCATCATCGTCTTGTTGTTTTACCTTAAGATATTTGACCTTTTGTTGAACTCTGGATTTTGTCCCGTCCAGCCGCACGGGAGGGATTTAATACAATAAAAATCAATTTAAGCGATACTTTAAAAACTCTATATTGAACGCTGCGATTCAGCTATGTTTGTTTTCTTTTGTACAGGACATACATGTAATGGAGCTCAGCCTGTGACACCGGAAACACCAAAGTCGATATCTTTGCTGGGCCAAAATCCGATAACGGAAAGTGACGACCTTTCATATTACTTTAGCAAATCAGAAACGTCGATCGCAGACAATGAAACAAATTCTGAATTCGAAAAAATAAAGCCCACATTTTGGCTTTACACCAGGTGAATACTTTCATTGCTCGTCTTGAGTTTGTAGTATAATGTAGGCTGTGCTAAAAGGTGGTTAATCCGCCCACAGTGTCTGGCCAAACATCAAGTGCGTGGACGCATTAGCGACTTAAAACCGGCCTGGGAAACTTTTGAGAGATCCAGAATTCGTTATTTTATTAATATCATTAATTAATAATGTGACTATCACAATTTTAAAAATCGTTAACAAATAATGTTTTAATTGTTATCATTTGTAACATGATTAAAAATCAGCACGCAATGTTATATTATAATTATAAATTTTAAAAGGATATTTACCAGTTAATAAACTACTTCAATAACGCACTTTTTTCGGTATTAGATCGATACGCAATTAACCCTCCCCCTCCCCAGCAACAACACTACGTCTTTGAAAATATTGATAGAATGTCGGCCATCTTGGATGACATACGAGTACAAAAATAGAGACATTAAACATTTATTTATAATTAGATTTTTGTAGTATAAATTAAGCATTTTAAAGTTATAAATTGTAACATATCATAACCACAAAACTGTTGTTTTCTGGTAAATATCTTTTTAATGTGTAACCTCAAAAATCAAACCCTGACCCTTGATTAAAACATAAAAATTACAGTATTGGTATATTAATTTATCACTAATATATATTTCTTATCGCATGTTTCAGGGAAACTGTTGGTATCGAAAAGGAGCTTGCCCTTAGGCCAAACTATTATTGGAATATAGACATGATCGGGTTCAATGAGAGGGACACGAAGATATTGATCCACGGCTGGAACACCGACAGATTCTCCGAGTTCAGTCAAAAACTCAAAGATAGTAAATATTTTTTATCATAATAAATATAATTTAAAACATAATAAATATATTATTTCAGCTCTGGTGACGCCATTCTACTTAAGATAATCTGTAATGAGTCAGGATTGTTTTTATGGTACAGATGACAGCGTCCATCTTGGTCTGTCTTCAGCAGACGAGTCTTCAGTGATGATTTCCGTGCTGTCATTTAAAAATATATGTTTATAATATTATTTTATTTTTCCTTTTAAAATTAATTCATTGTATTTAGGAACTTATAATTTATTTTTTTCTGAAAATGTTATATAAATCGTTTAGGCAGCTGTATTTACTTTTCTACTTTATTTATACATTTACATATTTATTTTATTTTTACATCGAATACATTTTCACCGGAAGATATATATTTCTTATTTATTATCTTAGTTTAATAACCACAATTGAGTTTAAAAAACATCTACCGGTTTCGGAAAACACCTTTTCCTTCTTCAGGATATGTCAAAACTAACTAAAAATATAGCATTGTTTTTCTATTTATCCAGAATCTATTTTTAAATTTTTTAAAAAAACAACAATTATTTAAAAAGTAAATTTAGTACCTAACTCAAATTGCTGCTCAATACAAATTTAGTCGAATAATTTTTAGGAAAAAATTTTAGAATAGGACTCGTAGTTAAATTTAGTTGGCTGTTTAGAATTTCCTGATTACTTTTACATGCTTTATTTATCTCCAACGATTCCAAATTATTAAATTTGTGACCTACACCGTTTATATGCAAAATTGACAATCCCAATTTTTTATCAAAACCATGACTATTTTCTATCAAATGATTAGCAAATTCTGAAAACCCACTATTGTTCAAACATCTCAAATGCTCCTTTACTCTTATATTAAAATTTCTACCCGTTTTACCAACATAAAATGCAGCACAATCCTTACAACTAAGTTTATAGACGCCAGAATTGTTAAATTTATCATCCTTGTCCTTAGAATTTATGAGTAAATTTCCTATACTATTATTTGTGTAAAATGCTGGTCTAATATCTCGTGGTAGGTGTTTAGATATTTGTTTCGAAAAGTTATTTATGTATAAAATCCTACGCCAATTATCATTATGTTTCATCTGTGATTTATATAAAAACTGATTATTATATTATTTTAATTTATTTTTTAAAATAGTGTCTATCAAACATGTATTATACCCATTATTAACTGCTATTTTTTTAATTGTATTCAATTCAATATTAAAATTGGATGTTGACATAGGAATATTGACTAAACGATGTATCATGGAGTGGAACCCTGAATGTTTGTGATAATTTGAGTTAGGTACTAAATTTACTTTTTAAATAATTGTTGTTTTTTTAAAAAATTTAAAAATAGATTCTGGATAAATAGAAAAACAATGCTATATTTTTAGTTAGTTTTGACATATCCTGAAGAAGGAAAAGGTGTTTTCCGAAACCGGTAGATGTTTTTTAAACTCAATTGTGGTTATTAAACTAAGATAATAAATAAAAAATATGAATCTTAACCACCAAGTTAATATTGCTAATTTTAAAAGTGATATATATTTCTACTAGCGAAAATATATTTTAACTGCTAGTTAAATTATTTGCTGCTATTGTGAGTCTTCCATTTGCGTGTTTTTGTTTTCGCTTAAAATACGTATTTATGTCGATTAATTATTCAATCCGAATTATTTTGTCGTCTAGTTATCAAAATAGTACTTATTTTCAATAAAAATTGTATTTTAAATTTAAATTGTACATAAACAATAATAATAACAACATAACTAACTTTCAAAATACAGTTGTAGGGCGACACATCACCAGCTAAGGCTAAAATGTTCCGACTTCAGATGGCATCAATGACACAAACATATACGTATACTTACGTACATCTACCGTATCGTCCGTTCAACTGATACTGAGCAGTGGAATTGTAAATCATTTTAACTGGCTGAGTTAGTGAAATTATAGTAATGGTGACTGATTGTGTAAAAAATTTTATATAATATTAAAAATTAAATATGAATAAGGTCTCCATTTTCGTTGTTCTACTCATGAAGCGTCGTGGACCTTTTTATTACTATATAGACCTACTACTGATATGGATATACATATATTATTTATTTACTATAATATTTATGAATGGTTTAGTGGTTTAGTGTCAGCGTAATTTCCTAGTATCGGTGTCTTGTTGACTTGCTTGTCGGTTTCTGAACGGATTGCGTCATATTTGAATTGGATATATAATGTATGAAAAAAATATCACTATAACTGCGTAAAACCAAGCTAATTTTAAATGCATTAACAAATTAAAATAACAAAATTAACCATGAAACCATGTTTATACTTACATTTGCAATCAGTTTAAAGGACATTTTTGTTCTCCTACCATTTTTTAATGCAGTATAACTTAATTCCGAATTACAAAAGTCTGTATTATAATATTAAACATTTTACTAAAGAAAATGATAATATGTAATATAATATTTATATCAACTTTTATCACAGAGACGGGACAAGGGTGGGGCGACCAGAGCACTGGCCCCAGACGCCTTACCTAAAGCGCGCCAAAATACACTTTGACAAAATCAATTTATATAAAGTTATAGGTATTTTTGCCGTTCTAAAAACTCAAAAATAAACTTAAATATTTGACATATTTATTTTCAGGCTTTTGAAAACGATTTTTTTTTTGAAACACAATCGGTCATTTTAAAACTAAGAAAAAATTGACAATGCCTCGTCTCATTCCCATTTTACTTCACAGCTTTTCTCAAAGAGATGGATGTCAATGTAATCATCGTAGACTGGAGTAAGCTCGCCACAGAATCCTACCAAACGTCGAGTACTAACTTGACCCTCGCAGCTAATTACATTGGGGATTTCCTTAAATACCTGACCCAAAACGAACATGTGGCCTTGAACAGAGTTCACTTGATCGGGTTTGGTTTGGGTGCACACTTGGCTGGACTGGCAAGCAAGACGTTGGCTCCTAAGAAAGTCTTCGCTATTACAGGTAAGAGGTCGATCATAGTTACGTTTTGGTAAATCATGAATTTTTATCTCAAGCTTGTATCGGAAATTTCACAAATTTTTATTATCGTCCAAAGGATTGTGTTAACTGTATGTGAATTATTGTTGACGAATAAATTGGTTCAAATACTTACATCTTACTTATCCGAATACTTATTAGGATGTTAGAATAAGCTTTTATTTATTTTATTTAATATAATAGATTTTTAAAAGTATAAAGTTTAATATATAACACACGAGACTAATTATAAAAATCTTCAAAGATATTTAAGCACATCGGTTTGAAGTAATGTCACAGTTTTCATTATAAAGTAACACGCGCATTAACATAACAGGTATACGTGTAATAAAAATTGTGAAGTCAAAGGGTGAGGAGATTAAAATTAGGGTTGAGGTAGAGAAAGAGAAAGGAGATGTACAATGATTGGCCAAAACCGATAGTAAAATTGTTCACGAAATTTTATTTTTAGTGTAACAAGGTTAATATTGGAAAAATCATTTAATATATTAAATAATCATTATGATATTTACACGAACGGTGAATGAACACATTTTGTGTGGATGGTGTTCTACTTCTAGGAATATGTGGAAAAGTAGGTCTGTCGGGTCCATCTGGATGGAATGTGGAGAGATTTTAGTTAAAATTGTCTGGGACTGTCCTTATATATGTCCTTGCAGTTATTATTTACATTATATTATTTAATCAGCGCATGCTCCTCGATATTCCAGGGTTTTCATGCTGTGGAAGTTTTCTGCATTTATAAGAAAGAAATAAATCCATATTTCAATATGAGTAAATCGCCAAAAAAAAATATTTTTTATTTTTAAAAAAAGAGAGTATCAATGTCACATCAATGTTCTTACTATTTTCAAACTAAGCTAATCGCTTGTACTATGAAAATAAGACTAACTTGCTAGTGTCCTGAAACGAGGCGCGAACCCTCGACTACTATAACACTAGGCCAGCGTCTTAACCACTACACCATCATGCTACTATTTTAAATATTAGGCATACTAAAGATTTTCAATCTAATTTCAATATTCAAATGCAGTTGCTCGTTTGGTCTCACATTGAGCTCGCCTAGTTACTGCGTGGTCGGGAGTTCAATCTTCACCCCATTAAATAAGTTCTACTTTTCACAGCTACTTTAAAAAACAGTATAAATATTGTTTTGATGTGCATTTCACACTGACGAAATCTACCAAATTCTGTAGAGCCTTCTGCAAAGAAGGGATTTTTTATAATAATTTATAATATCTTGACAATCCTGTGATTCATCGCAGAAGAAAATGTATCCTTTAAGAAACATTTTTGAATTTAAAATTCTGTTAAATTAATTAGCAGTAAAATTGAATTTTATTTATTTATTTATTTATTTATATATATTTTGACATCCATATTTTTGTAGTTACAGAGGTGGATACATAACATACATAATACATAGTTTAATGTGTGGGATGGAGTAGACTTCACCTCTGATATATACAGCGTTGTCCTGGCTACTTTGCTAGACTAAAGTCTATGTTAAAGTAGCCAGTTTTTTTTTTTTTTTTTTCGTGCTGTTGTGGTGTTATTTGGAATAAAAAAATAAATCAAATATGAATAAAAAAGTAAGAATAAAATTAAAAAAATAAAAGTATAATAAAATAAAAATATGTGGAGTGGGAGTGTTGTAGGACTAGTGAGTTATTAGTAAAAGAATTGTATACATCATAGTAAATTGTTGGATATCCATGCTTCTGATTCATCTCTACCTGATTGAATCATATATTAGTCGCATAACTTTTGTTATTGTTGTTAACGTTATCACACTCATAAACAATTGTTAACATTGAATAAGACAGAAACGATGAGACTCTAAATTATAAATAATAGATGTATAACGAACATCTTAAGGAGTTTGTTTTGTAATTGTTTGTTAGGTCTGGATCCCGTTTCTCCACTTTCCAAAGCTCCTCCCAAAAAACGTCTGGCGAAAACAGACGCCCAGTACGTGGAAGTAATTCACACGGGAGCGCGTCGTTTCAAGGGCTCCCCCGCCCCCCTCGGCCACGCAGACTTCTACCCCAACGGGGGGAAGCTGCAGCCGGGCTGCGGGCTGGACCTCCTGGCCTCCTGCTCCGGAGACAGGGCCCTGCATCTGTACAAACACTCCATCGAGTCCGGTGAGCCGGTATTTCGAGGGGTGCGTTGTAACAACCTCTTGGAAGCCGTACAGAAGAGGTGTCATTCATCGGTGCGCGCTGTCATGGGCGGCAGGGAAATAAAAAAGACGTTAGTATATTTTTTCAAAAAGATTATTAATTGTCGCGTGAACACCTTATCTCGCACGTGCATCTTAACTGTTCCTGGAGTTTCTTCCGCGGACACGGGCTCAAAGGTTTAATAATCATCTTAAGATTGGAGCAATTCTTGAAAGCTCCCCTTATGTACTTCTGTTAATCCTAGGTGTAATCACGGTTATCTGACACCTACTGTTCGTTATATTTTTTGAAGATGCAATTATTAGGTACTAAATAGGGGTTACCCACCACTCATCAAATCAAACGGGACTTCAGTGGCCGACTAGCATTGTATAGCTATCAATAAATGGAATCTGAAAGTGAAGATGTTTACAAGTTTATAACGAAAAAAATATAGATAATATATCATATTTATAGGCATTCATAGATATTGTTTGAACAGAATACGCTCCCAAATAGGAGTGAGTGACGTCACAAAATATTTTTAAGAAGTGTTTTAGCGGTCATACACTTGCGGGAGACGTAATACCTGCCAAGTATCGCAATAACTCGAATGTTTGACACAAAAATCTCATTTTATTGTCGAACTGCGAACCGCAATATTTCGATTTATAAATAGGTATACGATACGATACAGAATAATAATTAACTTAATTTAAAAATTATCTTAAGGTAATGTTAGGATAGATAATTTCTGGCAATTCTTTTAGCCAATAGCCCTTCTTTATTTAACTGCCTTTGTTTAATTTCAGAAACGGAATTTATTACCTGGAGACGAGAGACAGGGCACCATATCATTAATTTTCCCGTCTTATTATGTGAATTTACAGTCACGACTGAACTTTACCAATACTACTACTGTATAATGTGAATGACTTCAAGTCTTCATAATATTTGTTACTTCTGCTATCAATTTACATGTTATAACAGAGATTCATAATTGTTGTGACTATCGGTTGTATTAAAATAAATAAAAATACAAATTAATATAAACATTTTTTTAATTTTTATAATTAATCAACATTGAAACTATTTCTACAACACACGACAGTGTTAAGGCACATTGTACACATTGGTCAAGAATATTACAAGAGAAAAATTAATTATGGTTGACTTTTTCATTATCGTATCATTTATCAAAATTAACAATTATTAGGAACTAAAATATATTTTGATGTCAGTGCTGTACTAACTGCAGACTTGCTGACGTAGAAACACTTCCCATCGATAGTTAAACACATTTGAGTGACGGATCATTACACTGCGACCAAAAATACATTTTAAAAGGTTGTTAACATCTCCTGGACGGATTACCAATGTCGATGATTATCGAGATAGAAAAGGATCCTGCATTGCGCAGATTCCACACTCTTTACCTTCTCAGCCCGAGGCTAGGTGGAATCCAAAACGTTCATCTTAAGTAGAAGATTACTCCGTGATAGCGAAAGATTTACTGAAGAATATTAGACTCGTAACATTGGAACATAGCAATGAAAACAGTTGTGTATCCCTGATCATAAACCAATTACTAGAGCACTGCAGATGATAACAAAAATCAGCTTTAGCGACAATCGTATCGATAATCGTGCACATAGTATTTGTGGAGAATGATGTGAAAACAATACTAAGTAAGTTGTATGCGTGTGTACATTGTTTGATTTATTCATTCTATTTTTTTCAAAAACAGATGTTTACATTGTGGTGAAAAATTCAATTACCGTAGCATACGTTATCCGCAACGTAACACTTTGTCTTATTTCTTCTTAACGGCATTTTTGTCACCGATTGAAGACCAAAAAAGCGAATTAACTGAAATTATTAACGATATCATTCGGCATTTTATTTATATTTCCTCCCGTATATTTGTCGGACGACGTACATAATATCATCACAATTCTAAAAAATATTAAACTCTAAAAAGTAACAACTAGCGTAAATATTATTAATAACCTCAATCTTAAATTATACAACATTAGGAATGTGATGGCACAGCAAGATGTGACGGCGAAGAGTTATTGTTTCTTGGCGAACCCGTACGTGTTCCAAGACTCGATGTGGTCCAGGTTGTCCAGGACCGTGGGGAACCATTGGGCGCCCGTGTAGTCGATGGCGGGCAGCGTGCCCCCGTAATTGGCAGGAAGGTGACTCGGCTCCAGGTGCTTGTGTAGGGATTCCATTTTGCTCTTGTGGAAGAATATCTGGAAGCGAATCAAATAATTTTATTATCTCTCGAACCGAACCGTATATGTCCGGCGCCGGCGGAACAGGCGCCCGCATGTGGCGGCCAAATCGGAAAAATATATAAAAATTGAAAAACAAAATATGAAATTTCAAAACTATAATAGTGTGTAATAAATATAATTCAGATATAAACAGCAAATCTAATAAATAACATTATAGTTATTTCTTAATAAAGGAGTAATGTGTAGTCGACACTGGTGTCCAGAAAGTATTTTTGTAAAAGCCGCCCTCGAGCAAGTTTCAAAATGCCGGCCTAACCAAATACCGCTCCTAACGTGTGTGACACGCTATATGTCCTTCAGTATTCATATGGGAACTACGAGTATGTTTAAAAACTGTTCACCAATGAGGAGTTCATCACTTGCGTGAGACGAATCCGTCTAGTTGGTTCCATTCAATTTGAACCACCGACGTTATATTTATTCTATGATGAAATCTAAAGACGGTTAATATCACGTGATGAAACTTAAAGACAGTTAATATCACGTACTGAAACTAATAGACAGTTGATACAGTTAATAGACGTTCTATTTAATAATAGAATCAGTTTTAATCAAATAATGCTCAATCATCATAATGACCTATGTCTACAGATAGACTTTGATCTCTGATAGTCGGTAAAGATTGGGATATACTGGTTGCGTTCTTTTACTCCGCGCGCAAAATATACGATAATGATTCATAGGTCTTTTTGTACTGAACTCTGTGCTGTATTTTACAACGAATCTCTGAAAAAAATGTCATGGTGATAAATAAATTAAATTGGAAAACCCAGCAAAATAAACTTATTGGTAGAATATGCCAAAAACAGTGCAAAATTTCTTAGTACAATCAGATGTTTTGATAGAAAGCTTACAGAATTATGTTCTAAATTATGTCCATTTAATCTATGGTGTTATTGCCATATAAATATATTTTTTATACAATAAAAATAGTTATTCTAAAAGGTTCCCAGCTAAAATTATCGGAAACAAAATCTAAAGTTGGCAATAAATTGTCAATATACCCTTTTCTTTAGTTTTTCCTTGATGAGGGGTTTGAAGATATTCCACACGATGTTGAACGCCCAGGGTTCCTTTACGAAGTGAACTTCTTTTAACCTCAGGGGCATTGCATCCTGGATGAAAGACATCAGCCTCCTGGCGAACGATATTGTCAACCCGTATGCCTGGAAGATGTTAGAAGCATTTTTAATATTCCACAAGACAATGGCCGCCAGTGTAAGAGTCTTTTGATTTATTCATAAATTTTTTTTTTAATAAGTAGAGTACATTTTTTGTAGATATGCATAGATGATTCACGTGATAAACGACCAAATCGGTATAATATTTTGATAATAGACATTGTATTTATCTACAATCTGTAAATACCGTATTTCCTTGATTATAAGACGCGTGTTTATTTCCTATTCTGGTATCTGTGAATTCGGGGTGCGTCTTATAATCGATGGCATCTTACTGTCATCAACTAATCATCACTGATTACTTGTGGAAAAATCGGACACTGAATCTGAAGACATTTCAGATTTCATTCATGGTGATAGTATATAAATAATATGCCTATTTGTAAAACTTTTTTACTGTATGACTTTGTTAACATGACTATTGGCATAATGTTTTTATTTTTGGTATATAAAAATAAAGATGCGTCTTATATCGAGGAAATATTATTATGTCTTATTCGATGCATTTTGCACCTGACCCGAATAGGATATTATGGTAAAACGGACCACAATAATTTCAACAACAAAAATGCATTTCCCTGGCCGTGTGTTACATAGCAAAGTTACAATTTTAGATCATCTGTAGTTCAAATTTAAAACTTTTATATTTAAATATTTACAAAACAAATACTGCTTCACAACTGATGGAAACCCAACTACCTGCTGTAGATAAAATAAGTTAATAAACTTAATAATAATAATAAATATAATAATAATAAACCCCTTGCTTATAACGGCACTGAATCAACCCAATATTTTAAATAATAATTGTGTTTGTGGTTTACCTGAGACATGCCCATGTTTTCGAAGTCCATTACGACGACCACCCCTCGAACTTGCGTTTCCGGTTCCAACATGGCGGCCTCGTGAATGAGATAGAAAAGTCGGAACATTTGATCAGCGGTTACTCGCTTCGGGTCCCATATAGCTGCAACATTAATTATCAATGCTATTGTATTGTATAATAAAGAGATTTCTTGCCGGAGGACAGCGAGGGGTGTATTTTGTTTGGTAGCCGTATCACCCCCTGTTATTCCTGTAGCATGGCGGTGGGGCACGGTTGCCATGTAGCAACCAGGCGGCGAATGAGAAGACCCAATATGGGAGCATTTGTTCATAGAAAGGTCTGGATAAGTGGTGATATGACATCACAGTTAAAACGGTACCCAGATATCTTATTCCCAATTATTTGGGCCATTTTCTTATTAATATGAATATTATTTTAATAAATTCGCAAAGAATATTCAGGTCGTGATGAATTTCCAAAGGAATTAAATAATATTGACCAAATCCAAGTCCAATCGATCATTGGTACTAGTGATGAGATAAACCGTGATGTTCGATTATAACTGTGATTTAAAGGATTAGTTTCTTGTATTCCAGAGATCGCCAGCTAAATTACGAATAATCACAGTTATTAATGGGAAATGAAACTGAGAAAAAAAATGAAAATAATTCAAAACAGAGCAACGATAACTATTAACGATAAAACAGTTAAAATTAATAACGGTTAAGTAAAAAATTCTACAAAATGTCCTAATATTGATATTTATTTATTTATATTTTGACATCCATATTTGTGTACTAACAGAGGTGAATACATAATAAACATTCATAATACATAGTTTATTGTGTGGGATAGAGTAGACTTCACCTCTGATATATACAGCGTTGTCCTGGCCACTTTGCTAGACTAAAGTCTGTATTAAAGTAGCCAGTTTTTTTTTTCGTGCTGTTGTGGTGTTATTTGGAATAAAAAGATAAATCAAATATGAATAAAAATGTTAAAATATAATAAAAATATATGGAGTGGGAGTGTTGTAGGACTAGTGAGTTATTAGTAAAAGAATTGTATACATTATATTAAATTGATGGATATCCATGCTTCTGATTCATCTCTACCTGATTGAATCATATATTGGGTCCATATTTGTGTAATCTTATAAGAATTGTACGATTTCCAGTTGGTACTGAGTGTATTGTATAGTTTCGGAGCTAGGAACATGTAGAATCTTTGATAAAATGTCGTTATTGCTCTCGGAACTGGTATGTAGATGTTAACAATACAATACAATAACAATACAAAATCGAAATGTAAATATAATTTTGAGGTCTACATTTATCATACGAGAATTCGGTGGGATTTTAGACTTCAAAGTAGTTTATACTGTAAAGACTTAAAAAGATAATTTAGTTATTTTTTGTAATAAGACTGACCTCCAGCATTGACGAGGAGCACCCTCCTCCCCTTGTGGTCCCTGCCCTTGAGGATGTTCACCACGTTGTTGTCCAGGAAGGCTTCCTTCTCGTCCGTGGGCATCAAGTTCTCCAGCAAGTCGGCGTTGGTCTTCTTGAATTCTGCTATTCTACGCATCTGCAAAACAAACATAATATATATAATCATTGTAGCGATTTTATATTTTTTAAATGCTTCGTGAATTCGTCAATGAAATGCCTCAATGCTCTATTAATGATTTCGTTAATAAAGTGCCTCAATGCTCACTTCGTGATTCCGTTAATAAAATGCCTCAATGCTCTCTTCGTTATTCCGTTAATAAAATGCCTCAATGCTGTCTTCATTATTCCGTTAATGAAATGCCTCAATGCTCTCTTCATTATTCCGTTAATGAAATGCCTCAATGATCTCTTCGTGGTCGCGTTAACGATATTATTTAAACGCTATCATCCTGATTCCGAGCGATGAACGTTAATTTTTATTTTATGTATTAAAATTATCATCTGTAAGATATTATGGAAATATTCTGAAGTGTTTAAATCTGTTGGATCGATGACATTACTTAGCTTCTTATTATCACGCTCTAGTTATCGCGATATAATTTTCAAAAATTAACGATGCCCCCTTAACTTAAATCATGTGTTTTCTTTTTTGAATGATAATTCTTAATAAAATACCATTTTTTCAATATGATATATGAAGATACACCGAACAATATATTAAAACACCTCTACGTTGAAGACGTTTGACATATTTATCAGAAACAAATGTAAGACAGAAGAAAAATAATGGTTAATTTTAAAATACCGATACTTAGGGAGCAGTATGCGTCCGTCCTAATGAAGATACAGCAGTACTGTAACCGTTCGACGTTAAATTAACCAAAGTGGTTTATACAGAATTTGTCAGTTTTTAAAAAGAATAATTATGTCCAAAAACATATAAAAGTTACAGTTTCTCATCGACACGTTTTTTATATTAAATAAAATATAATCGGATCTCTTTATCTTGACATTTTCTCTCATTTAAATCGCAAAATAAGTTTTTCTTTCCAATATACTTATTTTTAACGATTAGATAACAGAACAAAAACAAAATGTTTACTTCTAACAACGTGAACATACGTAGCATGTATTCATATAATGATATCTCGTTCTTGTTATTGTCGATAATACAAACAATGTATTCTCGATAACATTTATTAGATTCTGCCCTTTGCACGACGCGTCGTCGTTTCGTCGAGAAAATAGGAAGAAGTAGAAATTGAACAAGAATTCATATAACATTATACACAGCCCACTTTTAAATGTATCGCTTTACATCAAGATATAATATGAGCCCGCAAAGCGAACATTATTGTAAAGCAAAACAATCATTTTTTTCAGTTGTGACTCCATAAACACCTAAAAATACGTTTTTTTTGTCGTGAAAATATGAATATTAGACAAGAAACACAGACTAGTAAATTAATAGACATGAAATAAAGCGTACGTATAGGAGAGGCGTTCGGAACATTAGTTGTTGGACGCGGGTCATTCTACACACATTATTTGTGGAAACATAAATCCGATAGTTTATGACATATTTATGCAAAAGTAAAAGTATTTACTCTTCGACAATTAAATCTTTGTGCAAACAAGACGTATTTTTTACATCAATGCATATTATATTGTCAGCGTTTAAATTTTCGTTCCAATCAAGTAATATATTTTTAAAAAAGCGCGGAGCTATTTGATTGCGTAAGTGATATCAAAGTGATCACGTGCGTGACACCAAAATGAAAATATTGAAACGAAGAATTTCCGTTATTTCATGTCTATATATTTGGTAGCCTGCGACAAGAAACCATATTAATTATATTACAATATAACGATTTTTTTCGATTTTTCATGTTTTATGTTTATAAAGAATCAATATCAATAAAAACGTCAAAATATCCTGCGAATCTAACGGTTTATAACTCTATTAATTTTTAACATTTTGTTTATTTGTAAATACAGATTTATCTCCGTATTCTTGGCTTCGAGAGTATAAGAAAATATATTTCATATATGCAAAAAAAAATCATTATAAGGCACTTTTACGGCATACACATAGTATTTACATGTACGTGTAAAAACTGTTAAAAAATAACACCGATTAATAAAATTTCTTTTTTAAGATATCATCTAAGAACCAAATCAATTTTATAACTCATCATTTTTAGAGATAAATTAGTTATCTATAGAACAATGATCGGATAAAGATCCAAAGTCCCTTTACGATAGAACAGTAGGTACCTAACCAGCTTATCAACTGTCGGAGAAGTCAGCTCAAACACGATAATAAATCAAGTTCACACTCATCCTGTTTGAAAGATAATTAAAAAAATATTCCATTTAAATAATGTAGTATTAATGCAGTCTTTTATATTTACGACAGATATGCTCAATTTTTTTCAATAAATTTGTTTATAACTCTAACCCAATTGACAATAGAAAAAATAACTTCACAGAATAGCAAAATGTATATTTTTAAGGAGAACACGTTATTGTTATGTTGTAGTTTTTCATAACACGCCTGTTCTGTGGTGGCTTTAATACAAATTAAATAAAACAGCTAGAAAGATGGATTGATTTAATTCTGGCATCTCTTAGCGTGTACTACTCAAATTTAATAACAAATGTATCAATTTTAAATTTATCGTAAATGTACTAAGTTGATATGACGAAACTGGATAACACGTTTCCCCGGATAGGAAAAGCTCCAGATTCGAATCCCGATACCGACTAAAAGATTTTTTGATAAAAAAAATGTTCTGTAGATTTTTCTAGTTGATTCATTTAATTTGTAGTAAAAATATTTTTTGCGTATTTTCAGAAAGATGCGTAGTACACGCACATTTTTGATAAACAAAAAATTTTAAGAATTTATGTTATAAATATAATAATATAATAATTATAGATAAGATAATTTGAAAGAGAAAAACAATCTTGATAATTATTATAATCCATATTGCTTACTTATAAATTATTTTGTTGATAATATTACCAAGTGAGTTCTATTTAGCTGAGAAATTTATCAGTGGTAATCACCAAATCTGATGAGTGGTTAATCTGGTGAGTGAATCTGAGAAAGATGAAACCATTTTCTAATCTCCCGTTTGGGCGACCACAATTGGCCACCTAGACCGTGCGATTTAACTAACACCTTTGACTTCTTTCTCTGAGGTTTTCTGAAGTCATGAGTTTATGTCAACAAGCCCATGACCGCCTAAATCTTGAAGGAGGACATTAGATGCTGTATCACAGAAATCCAACCGCAAGTATGTCAAACCGTTATTGAAAATTTCGTCAAAAGAACGCTAATGTGCCAGCAAAGCCGAAGAGGGCATTTATCAGATGTATTGTTCCATACATAATTTCCACTTGTCTACTTTATGATTAAATCAAAATTTCGGTATTTTCTGAAAAGAACTGTGTTTTATTTAAAATTTTAATTTTCCGCTCTTGTTGGGACACTTTTTTTAAAACTACACTAGACGACGATTACTGTATTCCGTGTTTATTAGAATCAGACGCATATTGTGACCAATACTCAATCAAAAACACATATATTTTTCATCGCTTTTTAGACTCGTGTTATCGATTATTTGAATATTTATTAGATGAGATTCACAAGTTGTGAGTTATCAAGATATTCATAAATAACTCGTACTTCTACCTAAATATATTTTGGAGGGAAATTACAATCAATAATAGTCACCAAATATTTTAAGATTCCTTTCTTGTGAAATTCCCGGCGGATAATCGTCAATTATATCATAGTAATTACTTTCATTAATCTCGAATTACAGCTTTTCGCGGCTTTCTTTCCTTTACAATTGTACGTTTAGTATTGCCATGACCTTGGTCAAATGCACTGCATTATTTTATCAGAAGTCATAAAACGCACTGGCTATCGATAGACATGTTAAATTTATTTATTTTTTACAACTTGGCACGTTTCACGTTTCTCACAAAGCGTGCAATTTAAATCTGAACGTCAGGTCTAGTAACTCAAAATGACTGGACTGTATTGAAAATCGAGTTAATTACTAGTTAACTCTTGTAAACAAGTGGCCGATATGCTAGCGAACATTAATAAATTTGCAATATATTATTTTGTTATGTTTGTTGTTGCAAACTTTCAAACTGTTTTTTACTAATAAACGCCGATGCATCGGCGCTGAACCGAACTGAAATTAATGATATTTTAAATATGAGGATTATAAAATTAGATATTAAAAACATTCGTACATTTGTGTATTTCATAGTTTACGGGTGCAATAGAATGCAGATGCACAGAATTGCCGCATATTAAAACCAAAATAGCCGAAGACCAATATAAACCCAATAACCGGCGCTTACTGTGTACGTGATAAGAATTTTTTTAACTGCGAGATTAATGTGAGATTAAAACCATAAATTACAAATTGCGATAAAATGATATGGTAGCCGCCAAATACATTTAGGTATTTTATATCGATTTTTTTAGCGCCTAAACTCGCTTTTGTCTTTTGTCGAAATGTTGTTTTTGATTGTTTTCAATCTTAAAAATTTCCTTACACAAAAAAGACATTTTATTTACTTATCCACAAAAATTGTGGCTTTTGAGGGTTTATTTACTAAATTTAACAGTTTAAATACATTTTCGTAATTTTTATAACAATTTTCTGACGTAAATGTGATGTAGAGAAAACCCGCCCAACGGTACCCGCAATGTTACGATAATTTTGTATTTATTCACAATTTTATCATTTCATGACCTTCTCGTGTACGCTGATGGGTCAAGTGACTCGCGAGCATTATTTTTCTTCCATTGATAAGCGTAATGGCCTGTGGAATGAAACGCGATGAGATCTCGAAAATTTAATTAAATTCCATCTCAGTACCGTGCAGAAGTGTCGAGATTTTAATCTGGAGATAAACTTGAGATTGATAGAAAGAGATTAAAACTTAAGCCCGTGTACCTGACATGTATATATAATCCATGATTCTAGATGACGTTTGTAGGCACGTATCGAGTTTCATTGTCAAATTAAATGTCATATATATACATACAACTATTTATTCTAAATGCCGCATTGAACATGCACGTTTCAATCTTTATTCGCATGAAAAAGATGTTCTACAGTCTTCTCCACCTTAAATTATAATTGCAAATGGTCAGATGCTACAGATGCTATGTGTTCTCGATATTATTTTATGAAATGGAAGCGCGGACACTTACCGAAGAAATGATAAGGCGACTTGAAGCTTTTGAGATGTGGATCTACAGAAGAATGTTCTAAATCAGCTGGATGGATAGAGTTACGAATAAAGATGTTATTTTTCTGATGAATAAAGAAATAGAAGTATTTAAAACAATAAAAATCCGAAAACTTCAATATCTCGAACATGTGATGAGACATCTGGAAAAATGCGAGATCTTGCACTTCTTAATGCAGGGGAAAAATTACTGGAAATCAGAGCCGTGGAAGAATGAATGCATCATGGCTGAAGAACCTGAGGCAATAGTTTGGCCCATCTACTGTAGAGCTTTTCCGGGCCACGGTAAATAATGTGACGATAGCCAACATCCTTGGAACGGATAGGGTGCAAGAATAAGAAGAAGAAAGTTTTTTATTAAAGTGAAACCTGAAGTATATACATTGATAAAGAATACTAAATTGTTGGATAACTTGGAAGGGAAAACGGAGCCGCAAATATTGGAAGAGTATGGAAAATCTGGCACACCAATAGCAGTATTTTTTAGGCTGTAGCGCCGCTGAAGAAGAAGAAGATGTTTACATTCCCCAATAGACAGAGAGCAACAAAATACACCGTGTATGTAACAGACCTAGTTCATAATATTTTATGGGTGCACCTGACTTATGTGAATATGTGAATAATCTCAATCACGTAAGAGATATAAGCGTTACGCGATTATTTCGATTAATTTAAATATTTTATTGATTCCAAATTATATATTGAATACAAATAAATTAAGATGATCGAATTTCGAATATTTTTGTAAAAATTCAAACAATAATATTTTCCGTACAGTGCAGAATTTGCACATATACCATCAACATTTTCGACTCGTAATTTAGTCGGGTATCCACTAATAAAATATTGTGGACTAGGTCTGTTACACTTGCAACAGATGTTTCGCTTTACATTAGTGAAAAATGAAGGTAGTACACACGAGTGCAATAGCGCTCTCCGGGTAGAACTTGCAGGGCCGGAGGAAGGTGAGCAGGAACTCGTCGTCGTCCCGGTAGACCAGGTCCGTGTTCTCGTGCAGCAGCTCGCGCAGGCGCAGCGTGGCCTCGGCGCGCCGCTCCGGCGTCTCGCGCAACTGCTCCCTCGCCAGCTCCGCCGCCGCGGGGCTCAGGGGGCCCTTCTCGATACAGAAATCCGTCATGGCCCTGGAATATATATAAATTATACATTATAATATTTTATTTGTAACATTGTATTTTTGAATGTATCTTAGATAGCCCCATAAAATCAGACAATTAAATCGTCGCCCATCTTTCAAAAAGGCGTATGTCATTTTTTGTTAAAATTAAGTTACGACTGAAGTTACATTTCCCAAACGCACGTCCATAATCCATTCAAAATATCAGTAGAAATCAGTAAGATTCATTTTTTTTAGCAGTGAAAAATTCCAACCAATATGTTAATATATCAACAAATTCAAGGTACACCTTTTTGGAAATGGACGACGAAATATGTTTATATTTATGTATGTGCGTATTATGCGTATAGTTCACTGACAAGGAAGAAAGGAATATTTATAATATAAAAAAATTATTACAGAGATTTATTTTACATTTAAAAGTTTCATTTCTTAGAAAACGGTCGCGTAGCATTTTACTTTATATATGTATTTAGGTGCTAGATATGTATAACATTTTTAATTTAATGTTTAAGATTTACATTACTGATTTCAATTACTGAATTTACAGAAAAATTCTTTACCTAAAATGATAACTATAACATTTCCATGATTATAAGTACCTTGTTGGGCGTTTGACATTTGCCATTGTAAATCATGCCAGATAAATTGTTTGTTTTTGTTTACGCGGAAACGTTTTCGTGATTAGGTACTCACACAGTCAGTACGTTTATTTGAAATAATAATTAATATTAGTTTGTTCTTTTTTCAACTTTTTATAAATTATTATAAACCATCATAGTTTAATTTCGGTACATAATAATTTTTAATTTGTCAATCTTTATTATAAATGTTCGAGTTCTGAATGAACAAATAACAGTAACACAGTGTATAGAGCGAAGCGGAATGATAAGAGAAAATGGCCGATTACATAACGAAGAAAAACACTTGAGATTTTATAACGGAAACATACAATTAAAATGATCCGTTTCATAATTAAATCTACAATTTTTCATAACCCAAATAGATTACGCCTATAAAATAATATTAATCTTAACCACTCAATCAATAACGTACTTAAAAATGATAAACACACTACAAACATATAAAAATTGATCCCAAAATTCGATTGAATGAAAATAATAATGATTGAGTAATCTTTGTAAGAATGAAGGGGGGTCGAGAATCACCACTTTCCGCAGGTGTTCACTCATCCTTCCCTATTCCAACAGACACGTGTCATTGAAAACAGAAAACATTGTAGCCTTCATTATTGTGACAAGTGGAAAGTCACACTGCGATCCGGTTAACAAACAGGGTTGGAGATTCTCTCCAGGGGATGAAAACTGAATCCACCTTTGCAAACAAACACAGTTAATATAATTCAGGTGTCAGGTTTTATATATTAATATTGTTACAAAGTTTTATAAATAAAAATGTTAAATATTATAAATAACAAAATATCAAAAAATATTATAAATTTCATGTTTTCAATTCATATTTTAATATATTTTATTATCTATACATTCTGAATATTGAATTTTATTTAAAAAACAATTAAGCCACGAACTTTTTAAGAAAAGTCTCTCGTCTCATTTATTTTCATATCTGTCAGTAGGGCCGTGAACAAAATAACATGCGCCGATGGTACGTATAATTATATGACATATTTTATTTGCTGGGTATTTATACAAATAAACAGTTTATTAACATTGTCATCTAAACATGTCAAAGAACCTGACCTGAATCGGCCCTAATGCCGAATCGGCCCGAAACTCGTCTCAGGTAAATTCAACGAGTAGAATCAAAAAACAAGTGTATTATTTTCACATGTAAGCTTACAAAATGTCGGTCTTGTTGCTGTCTATAAAAGGAATATACAATGTTCCAGGGATCAAATTTGGACTACTTAATTATTACGAAAAAACGTGTTAGGTTGATATAAAAACGAACATTTCTAACGTATCCTTCTGTTTGAGTTAACTGTTAAGACATTACAATAGCGGTTATTCAAGAGCTCGATCAGGAGGTTATTCCACAACCTCCTTATTCTCGTGACCTTTCTTCATCATTGCAGATTTTCATCTTTTTCACTGTCTTTCCAAATTCGAGGAATCTTGTTCTATTTTATTTTCGCGTGTGTAATTATGGAGTTCTACAAACTTACCCCGGAAACAGTATCTATGATGATACGAGTTTTTTTAAGTACGTACAATATTTAATACGTTAATACTTTTCCGTAATTTATTTATTATTACTAGGATAGTGGAAAGACGATCTATCCGAAATTGAAAATGGTCGTAGTTATAATTAGTATATCGTCGCCCTAATTATAAATCTTTAAAAAAAAATCATGTTTTAGATTTTTTCTAACTTATGTTTAAAAGTTAGTAAACATTAAAATTTTCGATACATTACAATATTCCCTCTGATTGTTTTAACCTTTCCCTTACGGTGCTAAAATAAAAACGCGCGTTCCGGTGCTGTAAACTCAGTGTACTTGGAGACATCAGCGATTTTTAAGTCAGATAAATATGAATATTTTACATTTATTACTTATATTAATCATTCAAATAATTTATATACAAGTGAATATATTTATATATATATATCAATTAATGTGTAAAAAAGCTAAAAATGAGAAAAAAACATTGATCACCGCGAACAGCAGCATAAAGTGACATTAGACGCATCTAACTCGGCCAGCATACGCTCTGCTACTAAAGTGTCTATCGGCATTCGGCACCCCGCGCCTCGCGCACCCTTCCGCACGTACACATACAATGCACGTACATATTGACAAATTCACGTCAGGTTCAACGAGAAAACATTTTTTATTGTTCCCCATGGTAAATACGGTATTGGTGTATCATGTAATTATTTTATCTAATACAAAAATTAATTACAGAGGAATACCTAAATATATGATATTCACATCATTAGAGGCAATGTCAACTTAGTTTCGTCATCGGAGAGGAAAGGTTAACCGTGTATGCGGCAAACTTTTTTCCGGTTTTTTTCCACCCGCTGGAAGATTATAATGAACTGAATATTTTAGGGATGGATTTCACCTTACCAATAAAATAAACAATAGACTTTATTAGATAGCGAAAACAAAATATTTTGAATTGAAGTTCCAAACACATGGAGACCACGTGGAAATGTAAGTCCCAATTATTACGGTCCAGGGTCAAGTTATTCGAATTTAATATTCTTGGAAACGATTATTTTATTTTTTGTGAAATGTCATAATCTATAATATGTCATGACTTTGGGAGAAATTAGCTTTACTTGTATTGTCAGGAACTAAAATACTAATTCTAAAGTCATTAAAAATTCTTATATTTATGCTTCAAACTAACATTGAAAACTCGTGAATTATGTTTGAAGAGAATAATAAAAATAAATAATTTATCTACAGTCTATTTTTTATCAGCAAATACATTGTAATATTTGTATGTCATTTATGGTGACGAATGTGATTGGTGCACGCCTTAAGGATGAGTAATTTTGAAAACGTTCCAAAACACAACTTGAACGATGTTATGTCCCGCGATGTTATGTTTACAATGATCTCTCTTTCAATCACATCGATCTCTTAGAGTCAATAAAGGTACATACGTATCGGCTGCGTCATTCTAATTCAGGAACGAAACACATGCGTTTATGATTCATAGAACGCTTCGCGTTGAATTATGTACTGACCTTTACCCACTTTTGAAACGAATCTCCGAGAGAAATCTCATCCGTGGATTCACGCGCCATTAGCAGAAATTAACATTTTTACGTATTTATTTACGCGTATAATTTTTATACAGACTTTAAGGTCAAATTCCTCTTTAATGAATTTTAAATAGCATTTGAATAGTTCCTGAATCCTATAGAGTAATTAGTTTTCTCCGGTTCACGACCTTGAACTTGAACTTGAACGTGAACAATGAAATAAATATTCAATGAACAACGACGTCACTAATCAAAAAATATTACTTTTATTTTTTAAATCGCGCCGAACTTTGAAATGATCAAAGTAAAATAAAAATCTATTTTTGATGGTGAATAATAAATCATATATTGCATTTTATCATACAGAGTATCTCTATTCAGAGGATTTCCCAGTAAAATTTATTACGAAAACTGGATATAAATATCGCGTCAGAAAATTTCGTAACATTTTGATGAACTCTCAAATTTACCCTGAGTTATATTTTCATCTTTGGCGGTACCGGGATCGATAGCAGGCGCTTCCAAATTTGTTTTTAAATCAATAGTTTCCCGGTATATCTCACATGTTAAGCGAGTACTCTGCCATCCTAGTTTCTCTTCTAGAAGACTGCGGTGCCAAATTATCTTGTAATAATACAGTGCTGATATTTTTGTTATATAACCCATTAATTTTTTTATTTATATTCTTTTATTACCTATCCATACATTCTTAAAATCAAATTTCAATACCAATATTTAACTACAATTAAAAAATACAATAGTTACCCCTGGTATACTTTATAACAAGACGGTAGAATAATTTGATAAAAAGCTCGCAGTAGCTTCTTTATTTTTTTAACTTAATTTATTATGAATATTTTTTCGAACCAAAAAATGTATTGTACGCTGTACATACCTACACACCTACAAATCATTTAACAACTCGTCATATTTAAGTATGAAATTTTAAAAATATTTTTCGATTAGAATATTATAAGATGCCCTGGCTGTCGTGCATGGACCGAGCCATGATGCCAATGGCACTTCAAGAAAAAAACTCTTCTGCTCTCAGCAGCAGGGATAAAATGTGTTGTCAAATTTGACCTTTTAACTTAAAAAGTTCAATTAATTATCTAAAACCGTTAAAGATAACACCGAGTGCTTGTTTCCATGTCGGTTCAAGAATATTTCAATAATAATATATTCATTTACTGATATAACGTGTCACGAGAAAATGATTGTTTAATTTTATGATATTTAATGTTACGAGAATTTAAAAATATATTTGTTAAACTAGTGTTTGAAACTCATCCTAGGATGTCACTTTTGTAATTTGGATCTTCCTTCATATTAAATTAAATACCATAACCAACATCAATACTTTTTAATAAACAAAGTTTTGTTTCAGAGTTTCGCGTTCGTTTGTTCAAATTTTCTAATTTCTTACTTCGTTGTTCACTATTTTAAAAAAAAAATCACCTTCAAAACAAAAAGGTCATATACTGCTCCAACTATTAGGTAGATTTTGTCTGTGTGTACAAGTGTATTTTTTTATCGTATGTTCTAGTTCCAATATTAATCATGTTACGAATTTTTAAGTTTTTAAACAGCCGCCATATTGAAACTAGATTACAGATCAGGCTGGTTAACGAACATAGCTGATATATCTACCAAGTCAATTTTTCAGAATAGTTTGATCGAAATTTGATAAGAACCACGAAAGTAATCGTTCGAGATCTCAAACTGGTTATGACTGAAAAAAATCCATTGAAATTTTCTGAAATTCTCTACATTAGGTAGGATTTATTTCGAAATCTACTTAAAAATCAGCTCAACTGATATCACAGAAAAATTGGGATGCATTTCGCAAAAGTTGATTTATCATATTTTTCTTCTTTTTTCCCAGTGTAATTATTCGTGCAATCGGAAAGGACACCTAAATAGGCATACTGGAGAGAAACTATTTTCATGTTCGCAATGCAATTATTTTTGCAATCAGAAAATATCGTTAAAATATCATGCGCTTTGACACTCCGGGGAGAAACTCAATTCATGTTCACAGTGCAATTATTCGTGTAATCGAAAACAAAACTTAAAAACTTATGTGCTTGCGCATACTGGTGAGAAACCATGTTCATGTTATCAGTGCAAATATTATTGCAATTGGAAAGGAGACTTAAATAAACATGTACTGATTGATCCACACTGCAAAGAAACTATTTTCATGTTCCCAGTGTAATTATTCGTGTAATCAGAAAGGATCGCTAAAATATCATGTGCTTTTACATTCTGGGGAGAAACTTTATTCGTGTTCACAATACAATTATTCATGCAATCGTAAAGAAGCCTAAAAAGTCACGCACTCTGGAGAGAAACTATTTCAATGTTCTGAGTGTAATTATTGGTGCAATCGTAAAGGATCGTTATCGTTATCGTAAATGACAACTTCGAAGCGCGAACCGATCGTATGCGCTTTTTTTTAATTGAAAAATAAAATGTACGAAAGTCGAGGTCCGCCTGTATGTATATCTAACAGACTAATCCAAATTTAAATATGAACATGTTGACTGGCATGTTTTATCTAAATAAAATGGGACTGAATTTGCTATTTTCGTTTAATTATATTTTTTGTTTCATTCAAAAATATGAAGTCCCTAATCAACACGTTTCATGAAAATAGTATTCGTAATAAATACCTAAATTATGATACAAATATGTGTCACACATGCATACTTAAATTTGAATGTTTCATATTTAACCAGGCCTAAACCTATTCTATAGTATTTATGTGTTGTTCATTACTAGACCTTTAGGCACCCGAGTCAGTGTTTCGATTGTTAAAATATGAACACGTGTTGGTTCTCTATTTCAGCTAAAATACGATGCATTTCCTGTATGAAAAACAAATTTGCAATCAGTGTCTTGTACCAGAGATATGCAAAAGTACCTACCTCACACTCAAAATCGGCAATATATTATATAATAGAACCAGCTGTCATTTTTAAGAACGATCTGAATACTCCATCAAATAATAAAATATCATTTACCAGTTTAAGGTGTCTCTAAACCAATTAATTTAAATATTTCAATATTAACTTCTTTCTCTTCATAATAATACATCTGCCACCTAACTTATCGTACTAATTTGAGTAGCTTGTTGGTATAGTGGTCAAGACGCTGGCCTAGTGATCTAGTGGTCGATGGTTCGCGTCTCGTTTCAGGACTCCAGCATGTTAATCGTATTTTCACTGACTTTAATACAAATGATTAATTTCTAATTAACAAAAATAAAAAGATAGTCAGGTATTTTTAACCAAATAAAGACATGAAGTGTTCTGAAAGTAGGACTGGCTCACTAACAAGAGTCTCATCACCACACAATCTAGACACACAATTAAACACACAGCACATTCATAAAAAATAGTTTTTTTCTACTTTTCCTAAAACTAACTTCCGGTAAACTTATGTAATTAACTGATTTTACCAAATCGCACTATTTACACAACTCAAAATGTATTATACATGGTACAACAAAGTAAACCTTTACGTTTATACAATATGGCAGATTTAAGCTTAAACTCACTCACCTGTGGTACAAATGATCACTCACTATTCAAAACGGAAATGTCGGCCCTGAGTGGCCGTTGATAAAAGTTACTCGTGTTTTTAAAATGCGATCCTTTTCAAACGGCAGTGCACGAATGAATGACATGAATCGTAAACATTTCACAAGATAAATACGGCCGTTATATAAAATGCGAGATACCGAACAATATTATGAATAGACAAATCGATATCTGGAGCAGTTGAAAAAAGACGATAATCTCTGAAACTTTGCACCCTACAAAGTTCAAAACTGATTCTGGAAATTACATCACGGTTCTGATGCTCCTTCGACACTGGGCCGTGATTCATTGACAGCGAGTATCCAGCGGCGTAACTAAAAAAAATAGGCCCCAATGCAAAGCGGAAAAAGGGCCCCCCTTATATGTATTGCCCCCTAATAAAATACAACGAATTATGATTTTTATTATGAACATTTACTAATTATCTAAATGATTATAAATTTATCGACGATTTTTTTTCGGCGCAGCTTAATAGTGTAGGTACTCAATAGTACGCAGCTTAATAGTGTAGGCGCAGCACGAATGCACTTTTAGATATTTATAATATGTTTTGAGATGTGATACTGGAGACACATGCTGAGCATAATATGGTCCATTCTGCAGGAACTGAATATCAAGTACAGACTCTCAACCGTTTGCGTGAGACCAAACTTTCGATTTTTTTAGTAATCTTACGATAGCTTGGAGAAGCTTGTTGTGGTGGGCCACGGAAAAGGACTATGAGAAAGAAGAAGATCCCCCACCTGTTAGACCAACCGAGTGGAAAAGGTTACAGACACTTCTCTGGTGACATCACAATCCTCAATTACGAGGGACCAACGTGAATGGTAATATGCATTGAAAAAAACACTCGGTCCCTAATCAGGCGTATTAGTGAGATATTACTATAGTAGGTGAAGTCCACTGTTTTGGCTGCTTTTTCATTTCTGGTGGAATGCTCTTAAACATCTCCAAACAGTTTTCCAAAGTTGTCATGCAATTCTGTTTCTGTTCCACTATGAGCAAACGCGGCACACATCTACAACAACACGCGTACAAAATATCACATACACAATTTTTCGTATGTGATATTTTGTACGCGTTCAATTGAGATGTTTACAATATCAGCAATGTCTAATCTTCACCCGGCGATCTATTAACACGATATTATGAATTTAGTTGACCATATCGTCCGTAGTCACCTCAATCGCGCTCTTCATCGAAAACGGATGGTCGGCCACGCTTTAATTCATTAAACCAATATCTGATGGTAATCATCGAAGATGCACGCTCCTTATAAACGGCATGCAACTTCTCTTTGATTTCCTCACAAGTCCTCCCATCAAAAATAAGGAATCGATCACTCACCAATATTGCTCTTTTCTCATGGTTGTAAACAAACACAAACTTGCCCACTTTCAACAGCTATCAAAACAAAACTACTCGATAAATCTGTCTGAAATGTTGACAGGCATCGTTCGAAAGATGGCGTTAAACATTAATATACAGATTTTGTGTCAGTGGCGCCATTACTCGTTAAACATGGATACTTATTATACGGCCCTCGTATACATCTACATTATTTTTACAATTTTTAATGAAAACACAAAAAAAAGTATTACAAGTGAGAAATGATTTATCAAATTTTATAATCCTTTGTCTTGTTGTGGAGTATTTTAAAAAATATGAACTCTGGGAAAAGTATCGATGAGATACCACAAGTATCGTAGGGCGCGGACCTCGGGCCCCAATGCGCCACTGAACATACCCTAGAAAGAAATTCATTGTCTTCCCAGCTGCGGACGCACGCCGAGGTGACGGTAAACTGATAACATGATTAAGTGTTTAAAGTACAATCGTGGATAACGAGCAGCCCGATGATACAAGAATATCAGAATTCCAATTTTATCTGATCAGCCGCTTGTTCAAAGGCTTTGTTCTACGCGGACAATACTTCATATCGCCGTCGTTTGAATCAATAAAATAATGCATATCTGACATTGAAATAAATTGCTGTTTATGCATAACGATTCGCGAAGAAAATAAATGATGATTTGTTGAATGCTATCGTTACCTTATACCCTCTCAGACATTTATATGCATTTCCAATTTAAAAAATAGTAGCTTCGCTTTAAGGAAGCTTTCACTTTACCCGATATACAGAGTTATTCAAAATGACGGACTCAATTTCGTAACTCTACATTTCAAACTGCGAACGAGTGACAAATATAAAGTATATTATATTTGATAATACTCACAGTAAAGTTTATAAATATAGTTTATAAATGTTCAATGTGACCCCCTTTTACTGCACGGCAAACGTCGACCTCCTCTATCAATTACTATGTATATCATTCACATGCAACGTATAATTCAGGAAATATAGCAGTATGAAATTGACTCCATTATTTTTAATAATCCTGTTTTAAATGAGGTACTGTCACTACGTACTGTACACATCGTTAATGTTTTCACGTGTTTTCGTGATACGTGAAATGATTTAATTCTACAGTTCATCGATTGTCACCCTGAACTATCTTGTTCTATCCGTTATCGCGACTACGTCACCACGACCTACGTCACACTCTATGCTACCCTCTCGGCGTGTCTCGCTCTCCTCTCTGATGCCAGCAGTCCATTCTCGCCGAGGCGTCTCGGGCGAGACATTTGCCGAGATGCCGAGACCCGAGTGGTACAAAGTACACTCCTACCGAGGCCCCTCACCTCGCCACGCCTCATCCACGCTCCGACCTGAACGGAGTGTGGACGAAGCGAGGCGAGGCGGGTGAGGCGGAGCGAGAGAGACCGAGGGCTGGCTGTACACTCGCGGCGAGGGCAGACGACCCGAGTCGGCGCAAGCCGAGAGCCGCAGTACATTCTCGTGCTCGGTTCCTCTCGCCATGCCTGAGCCACTGAGCAAATAGGCCCCAATGGGAAATGGAAGGGCCCCTGTATATGTATTGTACATAACATAATAATATTAAGTACTGCGAGGTTTGGTTGGTACAAATATATGTTTTTAGGTATTTATGTGTGTATATGTCGGTATATACAGTCGTAACTGAAAAATAATCTTTACTTCACTTCGTGACGATGGTCTGATCCCCATTTAAACATATTAGCTGGGCGCTAAGCGGTGTACATCAATAATATTATTAATTACAAAAATCCTAGTGTTTATAATTAATAATATTATTGATATACGCCTCACGATATGTCCCGACAGATTCCAATCAAATTTTGAAAAATTTACCTACTAAATATCTCGGCTAAGTTCGTTAGCCAGTCTGACCTGCCGTCTTGTTTCGAAATGGCGACATTTCAAAAACATTTAAAAAAATCTAGAGAATTATGTAAAGAATCCACTTTCACACACAAATGAATTCGGATTCTTACAGTTCAATTCCGAAATCCGTTAGTATTATTAATTATTAAAAGTAGATATATTTAGGTACTCGTATATTAAAATAAAAACTATTTAAGATAATGTGTTCATCGTGCCGCCATCAACTGTGAAATATTTCTGTATTTTAATCAAAGAGATTGATAACATCTTTGATTTTAATCATGCGTATAATTTAAAAAGACATTTTATTAAAACATTCCTCTGCCGATAATGCAATTATGACTGACGTGCGTAGAAGTGAAAAGTGCTACCATCTTGAAAGTCCAAACATCATGGATACCTATGATCAATATTTAGTTTGTTAAGATAAGTCATTTTCTTCGGCTCCACGTTTTCTCGGTCGTATAATATGTAGATTATTTTTAAATATTCTTATTTATTTTACAAAGATATTGTTACGAATTAATGTGCAATGGATTGATCATAGAATATTGCAATGAACGAACTCCGTCACTTTCCGACAAGCACCGGTACAATTTAATAATGCTTAAATATACACAAATAACAAGATTTAGAGGTCGCGTATTTGCATCAGGCAGGGGCCTTCAGTTCTTTCCAACCTCAGACTGGTCCTGGTTATTGGTATAATATCGATAGCTTAAGAACTCAAAAACCTATCTACAATTTGTCAAGTTTTCAAAAGAGGAAAACTATTTTTTTTTCAAAATTGAGGACTGATTTTTAGATAATTAAAACTAATCAACAAACCAAATTTTTTGAACTTATGAGAAACTTAAATTATTTCACTTCGTGTAGTTCTTGGGGAAATATTTATTTGTGCTACAGATACAACCGTTTATTCTGGATAAATTAACATTTTTTGTAGATGAAATCATCGATACGTCCTTTTACATGCGTTATTGAGATTTGGATTTGTTTCAGTCGCATTCATATTTTCACTAAAACTTCTCTCTCTTCAACATGGTGGACATTTTTAAAGTGAAACTTATTTAGCGACTTCTCGCAAAAATAAAACTCGTTCAAGGAGACAAAAATGGGTCATGGGAGTTACTACGTCATCCGCATCCGCTGCCATTTTTCCTATGCTTGTATGGAACATGGAATGAAATGTGTGTGAAATATATACAAATATAATGCATTAATAATATATAGGCATATTTTATTCACAGTTGTATGAAATGATAGATAACATACGCGATATGGCATCCCACAAGTTGATAAAATTATTACGCCAAACTCGATTCAGTCAGACCTATTTCAGCTGCCCATGCGAATGAGAATTATTTTAATATCACTTCACTTTCGTTCTATCTGCCCCGCAAAATGACACAGTACGTTCCTGTAGAAAAGTACCTAATTATATCTATTAAAACTCGAGAACGGCTGAACCGATTTGATGTGATTTTTTCCCGTATTTTGGGCATTTATCTGAAAATATTTCAAGCTATATATCATCACGGTACATTAGGAGGCTGAGCAGTGAAAAAATATATCGCTCAAGTCAAAAAAATCGTGCCCGCTTCACGTTTAATTTGACACCTGTGCGCGGACGACGTTTGTCTTGAAACACGAAAAAATGAGTTACAATTGAATTATTGTACGAAAAAGCACATTATATATTTACAAAAATAGTTTCAGCAGCTTAGACTATTTTCGTAAAGTATTTTTAATACCACAATAATACTGGCAATACTGGCAATCATAAAAAGGAGAATACAATTATGTAATATTAGTTTAAGAAGTTATAACGATATTACTGCAAATTAGTTTTCTGGTAATTATGTCGCGTTGTATCATCAACTAAACAATTCTCTCAGCTGCGCAACACTCCACAGCGAAGCACGCACAATAAAGATATCAAATCTTTAACGTCAAATATATCTCCGTTCGAGTCGAGTGTGGATTAACTCATTATTGCAGAACACCACCCAAATATATCTCCGTTCGAGTCGAGTGTGGATTAACTCATTATTGCAGAACACCACCCAAATATATCTCCGTTCGAGTCGAGTTTGGATTAACACATTATTGCAGAACACCACCCAAATATATCTCCGTTCGAGTCGAGTTTGGATTAACACATTATTGCAGAACACCACCCAAATATATCTCCGTTCGAGTCGAGTGTGGATTAACTCATTATTGCAGAACACCACCCAAATATATCTCCGTTCGAGTCGAGTTTGGATTAACACATTATTGCAGAACACCACCCAAATATATCTCCGTTCGAGTCGAGTTTGGATTAACACATTATTGCAGAACACCACCCAAATATATCTCCGTTCGAGTCGAGTTTGGATTAACACATTATTGCAGAACACCACCCAAATATATCTCCGTTCGAGTCGAGTGTGGATTAACTCATTATTGCAGAACACCACCCAAATATATCTCCGTTCGAGTCGAGTGTGGATTAACTCATTATTGCAGAACACCACCCAAATATATCTCCGTTCGAGTCGAGTTTGGATTAACACATTATTGCAGAACACCACCCAAAATATCTCCGTTCGAGTCGAATGTGGATTAACACATTATTGCAGAACACCATATACAATATATCTCCGTTCGAGTCGAGTGTGGATTAACACATTATTGCAGAACACCACCCAAATATATCTCCGTTCGAGTCGAGTGTGGATTAACACATTATTGCAGAACACCACCCAAATATATCTCCGTTCGAGTCGAGTGTGGATTAACACATTATTGCAGAACACCACCCAAATATATCTCCGTTCGAGTCGAGTTTGGATTAACACACTATTGCAGAACACCACCCAAATAGTAAATTCGATCTGTAAATAGCTGAGATTAATAATTTCGGTATTCGGATCATGGCAAATTTATATTAAATCCACTTCCCACGTTTCTTCAACAGACGCTAAGAAAGCTGTCTGAATATTTATCAATTATTTGCATATTTTCCAGATCAATGTCTCCATATAAACAATAATAGCTTCGCGGCCTGTTCGCGGAGCTGCCGACACAGCTGCTCGCGATTGTTATTATAAAAGTTCAATGGACATCGATATTTATTTTCCACGCTTTTCTACATGATTGATTACAAATCCGAGATTGTTTTATTTTAAAGTAAACTAATTTTAAACAGGGCCAGTGGCGCAACTAAAAACAATGCGCCCCAATGCAAAATGTAAAAAAAAAACATTGTATATGTATTCTTTATAAGATAGAAGAAAATTGGTGTTTTGTTTCCTAAAATATTCCGAATTTAATGAAAAAAAAACAACAGTATGTTTTTAGGCATTTATATGCACAAATACTAGCTTCGCTTTACGGCGGTATTCGCTTCAAGGCGAAATTCGTTTTGCGGCGGTGGCATGGTCACCAACCCGACTTGTTAGTGGACATTATTGTATACATACATAATATTTTTACGTGTTTCCTAATGTACGTGATAAATGATGTATTAAAGGAGAATGGGCGTTGTATCCCAAGTGTTGTGACACAGCGAGTGTAAGGTCTCAGTTATTACAATATTTTGTTCTATAATGAAAGGTTGAAAAGTGCATATTTTACATTTGACACTGCATTATTTCCAAGCCATACAAGCCTGTATATTTATTACATATTATAAGAGATAGTTTACAACAAAAGTGATCTCTCGTCTCCTATAATTTCAAAAGAAAAAAATTGTTAAGCATTTATATGCTCTCGCAACTGAAAAAAATCCTTGCTTCACTTCGTATTGGCGCAGACCACTGTATAGAGGTAACTGTATACTGGGCCATGGTGCATAGTGAGTAATGAGAATTTTTAGCCATCTCCCAAAAGTTTTTGAAAACAATTCTTTCGTGATACAACGGTAGGAATCTGTTGCACCATTCAATCAGCAATTCGTATCATTGTATTTAAAACCAACTGAATTACAGTTGATTGTATGTTTTAGTGCGTCAAAAGTAAGAAAAAACCAGTTCATGTGTTTTATTTTCTACATAGACCTGTCGCATCATCTATTTAAAATCTTAACTTTTAATTCTACCTTATTCGTTTGGGTCGACATTCATGAATTATTTAGAGTGGTATGACTTAACCAAAAATATTTCTATCAGTTTGAATTCAAAATGGTCATATAGTATATAGTGGGTCAACGGCTTATGGTGCATAGTGGGTCGTGACCCATTATTACACCATATCTATTTTATTTTTGTATTTCATGAAATGCCTTTAAAAAACACTTCCTTAACAGTTCGAAGAGTCACGGTGAATAAAAAAACTATACGGGGAGCTGTACGAATGGAATGTAAAAAAATATGAACACGCAAGATTCAGAAAATTACCATTGCCAAATATGTAAATCAAGTGTGGAAAATATATTAATCTGTTCTGACTGTTCCATATTGAGTGTATTCCAAAAAACCACGAGAAACATATTCCACATAATATTAACGATGATATATTTTTATGTAGTTTTTATGTATAATCTGATGATTTTGAATCGTTTGATGTGTCTATAGACAAACTATTGAAGGTAGTTCAAGATAATGGTGGTTGTGGCGTAATAATAAAATATTAATATGAATTAGTGAAGGGTGTCCAGCGGAAAATTTTCAAGTTTAATATTAAATTTTTTTAAAACTACAATGTTATTCTCATATTTTATTTATGCAAAATGGAGTTTAACGATGCGAATTTTACGTTTTATAAACAATATCGTCTAAATGCCGTCCATTTCTCTCAAGACACTCTTGCAATCGGACTCTTAAATTTGCGAACACGCGAGAGCAAAGCGTTGGTTCAATGCAGCGACTTCATAGCGGATATTTTCTCGTAGGACCTGAATTGTTCGAGGATTGTTACTGTAAACTCCCGACTTAAGGTATCCTCAGGAAAAAAAGTCGCACAATGTACGGTCCGGTGACCGAGGTGCCCAGGGTATGTCTCCGTAATTGCTGATTAATTTATTGGGAAAAATCCCCTCAGCTTCTCCATTGAAACTCTAGCTGTGTGTGGAGTTGCCCTGTCTTGCTGAAGTTGTTTTATGTTGTTGAACCCGGGAAACAGCTGCAGTTGCGGTACCAAAAACTCGTCGATCACTTCAGCAGTGACTGTCTCTCGCTGGTTAAAAAAATAAGGACCAAATATCCCTCGAGCAGAAATTGCACACCACACTGTCGTTTTTGGACAATGCAAACGTTTTTGATGGCGTTCCCTTGGGTTGTCGGGACACCAATATCTGGTGTTCTGTTTATTAACATAGCCATCGATATGAAAATGTGCTTCGACAGTAAACAATGTTTCCAAGCGTTCGTGTTATTCACGCGCGTCGATCTTATCTCACTCTGATGGTTTACGAGCAATTACAATTCAATCTTGAAATTTTTTCGCTGGACACCCAAATTTTTTAAATCTGATTTTGTTAATTTTTACTTATAAGTTCTTATTATTTTTAATTACCTATCTTGCTTGTTTGAAAAGATAATATCCAAGCGTGTTGTAATAGTCACATTCTGAAATCTATTCTTCTTGAGACCAATAATAATAATTTGGTTTTTTGTTAGCCAATATGACCATTGGCCATTTTTATTTTTTATGTGATTTATTAATAAATTAAATCTTTTCATTTGTTGTCCAATTCTTTACCTTTCTACACTAAAAGGTGATTTTATTGAACTTTGTAATATCATCATCTCTATTACCCGTTATGTACCGGGCACCGAACCACTATGTATGATAGTATGGTATATACTGGTTAATATCGTATGTACTGCGTCGATGGCTTTAATTAAATAATTTTTTCATTTAAAAAAGTTAAAAAAAACATTCGATGTAGAACATTAGTATCTTTCAAAAGAATTTTTAAAAATCCATAAAATTAGCCTTTTACAAGTTTAATGGTGATTTGAAAAAATGACCCAGTATATACCAGTTCCCCCTACATACATTGATAATGTTTTCGTAGTACACAAGAGTGAATTTTATATTTTCATTTATTGCCGTGGTGACTAGCTATGGAAAAAGTAACGATATTCGTAAAATTATCGATAAGACAAGGGGCCGTAATACACAGCATTGGCTGCATTGGCATAGTTACGCCTCTGATCATCGCATAATTAAGCAACAATAGTACATCTCCTAAGTAAAGTCCGTATTCCACTTCAAATGAAGTCATTCATAATTGTTTAGCTGCTAAATTTAAAAATATATTTTAATGAATCGTAACAAAACTATTTTTTTTTTAATCAATTTCTTGTCGTGATGGATTTAAAAAAACATGATAATTAGCACTGGGAGGTACTTACTCAAAAAAGCACCGATACGTTTTAGGCCCCTATCTAACGTGAGCCTGGCACAGTTACGCCACTGGTAACAAACCGGAACAATCAATAATATCCGGATTTTACCCTTATTTTTTATCAAAAATATACACTTATGACCCATGTCAATAGATGAATTTTTTATGAAATTTTCATTACCAACACGATGGACTGACCTGGTTAAAACTTCCTTGCAGAGTCCACTCCTAAAACGCACAAGAAATTCTACAGACGGAAATAGGTGGCGACAGATCATCCGTGCCATTATCCGGCAATAACCGTGGTTCCATTATCTCTGTTGACTACTCCCATGAGAAAGACGAAGAAGAGATTCTTCGAAGACAACTCTCACAAAAAATGATGAAGTGAAAGATGAATTTTGGACAAATGTAAGGGATGTAATGAATGTAAAATGGAATAATTAAAGAATAATTTTAGCAAGCGATTTGAACGGATGGGTGGGGAATCGGAAGGATGGTTTCGAGTTAGCCATTGGTGACAAAAAGATGAATGGGAATGGAAAAAGTCTACTTGAGGTATGCTTGGAATGGAACCTTTTTGTCTTAAACACCTTTTTTGATCATAAAGGAATCTATCAGTACACATGGGAGAGAGGAAATGAAAGATCGAGGATTGATTTTGTGGTGGTTGACTCTAGACTGAGGTCCGCTACTATTGATACCCGAGTGTTTCGGGGCACCAAGATGGAAACTGACCATTTCCTCATTGTTTCAAGAATAATTTCATTCCAAGGATAGCGGTCAATGAAAAAAACAGTATCGGCGCCATCTAGAGTCAAAATTGAGAATCTGCAAAGGGATAATGTCAGAGAAAAATTTGAAATGAAAGTGTGTGAAAAACTGAGTGAACAAGGAGCGAGTGATCTGAATATAGATAATGCATGGGAATACATTAAGGTTACTTTATGCAAATCAGTGAAAGAAACCTGTGGCATAGCTACCCAAGGAAGGAAGAAAGGTGATGCATGGTGGAATGATAACATAAAGGAACTTGTGAAAGAAAAGAAGAATGCGTGGCGCTATCTGTTGACAGTAAATGGGGATGAATACACAAGAGCAAAATACCTGTACAATGCCTGTAAGAAAAAAGTTAAATCTGGTGTGAAAGAAAGGAAAGAGCGGCTGAAAAGAGAAGGGTGAAAATAACTGAGAATTTTCAAGATAATATAAAATTCTTCTGAAAGGCGGTCAAAAAATCCCGATGTGGTGCTGAAAGCAGTAATATGAAAGCTATTAAGTCAGTAAATGGAGAGATGTTAACGAATGAAGATGAAATAAAAGATAGATGGATGAAATATTTCCAGGAAACGTATGAGAGTGTAGAGAATGCAAATGAGGAAACACCTGAGAGGCTCTCTGGAGTAAGTATGAATGAGGAAAACAATATAAATGCAATAAGTATGGAAGAAATAAAGTGTGAAATAAAACATATGAAGAATGATAAGCCTGTGGGGTATAATAACGTTGCTGCAGAGTATATCAAGGCTGGTGGCCCATTAGTTATCTTGTGGCTTCATACGCTCTTCAATGTTTGGAAGAGAGCCACACCCCGTTAGACTGGAGGAGAGCTATCATTATGCCTCTATACAAAGGCAAAGGGTCGAGAATGGAATGTGGTAACTATAGGTCTATTAGTCTACTGAGCTCTGTCGGTAAACTGTATGGAAAAATTTTAATAGAAAGAGCAAGAATGGTGACGAAAGAAAAAGTATGGGACGTGCAAGTAGCATTTGTGAGTGGAAGACGATACATGGATCAGATCTTTTCTCTACGAGTGATGACGGAAAAGTTTTTGGCGAATAACCAAAAATTTTTTTGTGCCTTCGTAGATCTACAGAAGGCATATGATAGAGTTATAAGAGAAAGGTTATGGAATGTACTCTCTGATTATGGGGTGAATAGTAAACTTATACATGCAATAGCATCCCTATACGAAGGAAGTTCTGCGTGTGTAAGAATCAATGGAGCACTCACACCATGGTTTGACATTACAAAAGGTGCCAAGCAGAGTTGTGTAATATCTCCATGGCTGATCAACTTGTATATGGATAAATGTGTGAAAGAACTGGAATGTATGAATGTAAGAGCAAAAATGGACGATTTGATTGTATGCTGTTTATTATACGCCGATGATGCTGTACTAATGGCGAATAATGAACAAGAACTACAGAATCTGGTGAGTAGAATGTACGATGTATGCAAGGAAAGTGACCTCATGATGAATGTTAATAAGTCGAAAGTGAAGATATTCGAGGAGGAAAGCAAGACACCGTCCAAAATACTTGTAGGTAATTAATGTTTGGAACAAGTAGATGAGTTTGTATATTTGGGAAGTATGTTTGATAAAAACAGAAAGGCTGAAAATGATATCGAAAGGAGGGTGACTGCAGGAAATAAAGTGAACGGCGCTTTGAATGGAATTGTATCTAACGGGAATTTGTCAACCGAGGCAAGACTAGTGATGCACAATAGAAACCTGGTACCGACACTGATATATGGAAGTGAAGCCTGGAGCTGGCAGAAAAGGAATGAAAGTAGACTGAATGCAGTGGAAATGAGATCACTTAGGCGTATTTGTGGCAAATCTATTTATGATAGAGTAAAGAATGAAGAAATAAGGAAAGAATGTAAAGCTGATATTAGTATAGTGAGTAAGATTAAGAAAGGATCACTTAGGTGGTTTGGTCATATGGAACGGATTAATGAGGAGAGAATGGTAAGAAAGATATACGACGCAAGTTTTGATGGAACCGGAAATAGAGGATGTTTGCGTAAGACTTGGCACGACCAGGTAAACCAGATAATGGAGGATGGTTCTGTTAAAAGCCTCAACAATCGGCAAGCTTGTATGAGAAGACATATGATGTGGATGAGGCGAGAATTGTGTCAGAACAGAAGAGTGTGGCACTCTATCCTCTCTGCCTACCCCCGGTGAAACGGCATGATGGTAAGTAAGTAAGGTATTTGTGTGAATATTGGGGAATATTATTACCCTCCACACAAATCACATTGTCTTCATATAAATAAAAAATCCTTTGATTTAGAGTCAACATACACTCACACAATCATCCATCACTGGTAACACTCCACATATTCTAATTTTCATTTTGAGTTTTATTTTCATATTTACCAGTACTGGGATGGACACCCAACATTATTGAAAATAACTTTTTTTGAAGGCGTCGAGTACCCAAGCCCTGTGGCTAAGCGAGTGCTCTGCATGTGATGGGGTACTGAACTACTCGCCTAATAAACTGTAGTTTAAAAATTGTCAAGATATATTGTGTCGAGGTCAGTGAGAGGTATTTTAATTTGGTAGCCATGCATTGCCACCCGGAACTGCACGGTCGCCTGAGTAGCATAAAAAAAATGCCAACCGATATGGAAGCTTTTGCTCATAAACGGTCCTTGGTAAATGGCAGGTACCCTCTTCCTGTTTGAAATATAAGAGATCGACAGTAAGGAGAATAATGTTTGGTTATGCAAATAGGTATAGTTGAATGAATGTGCGTAGGTTAACTGATGAATGTATGTCGATGTATATATACATGTGGATACGAATCAGATATTTTACATGATGTGATGTAATTGTGGGCAGTAGCGGATGCCCCAATATTTCATCCACCACTCTCATGTCCGTTTCAAAGTCGCGGAGTGTATTGTGAGTGCGGCAGGCTGCAGGTCATGAGAAAGAAACCACTTATTGTATTATAAAAGTAGATGTTAACCCGTGCAATGTTAATGCGTGAATTGTTATCGGAGGCGATTCCTGGAGCTGTTGACGAGAAGGTGTATGTGAAAAGAGTGAAACTCGTACGGCGAGTTTCGTTTTGTGCACCGGTACTTGCTGGGTATGTTCAGCTTCGCCGGGCAGTGATATATGATAATAATAGAGGTAAAGCAACTGGTTATTTGTGACAGAATTTAATGCATTATTTTATATTTTTAATATACTCTATAATTTATACATTCGTGACATCAATTTTGATACTAATATATAATTGTATCTAGTTACATTTCATAAAAATATGGAAGTGCCGGGTGTTGATCCCGGAACCTTTCGTATGCTAAGCGAGCACTTGTAATTACTGCACTATGCCCCCCAGATAACTTAATCTTGTATATACAAATACAGATGTTAAATTGTCTATTCCATGAGAATATTTTGGTAATGACACCTATGAATTATTAAATGAATAAGAATATTATTAAAAAATGTTTCTCTTTTAACATAGAATTTATTGGAGGCCAAAAGGTTAAAAACATTAGTGGTGCAAGTATTTAATATCTTTAGACACTCATGAGGAAGAGAGATGCAGGAAAAAATATATTTAATGTGTTTTTTTGTATACTCAACGAAAGAAAGATCATAACATAATTCAAAAGTACTTTTATTCACATAAAATACAGTATGTTTCCAAGATGTCTTTCATATTCTTCTATCTTTATTTTGTTTATTAATCTGGGACACTTAATTCAATCTCGGTCTCGTTTTCTTGGAAAACAGCATCATCGTCATCATCATCATCTTCAAACTCCGAAAGAGCCTCAACACCATCCTGATCATCATAATTCTGATTATCTTCTGTGTTGTTACTCTTGTCGTCTTCATTGATTACTTCCGAGGTTGAAGCAGACTACGACAAAAGAATTATTTAAATTGAAGTGGTCCATTATTATATGTATTTTTTTTACAAGAATAAAAGTCAATAAATTATTTTTTACAAGAATATAAGTCAATAAATTATTTTGTTTCACCCTCCACCTAAGGGCCTATTCAGGGAAAGAAAAACTTAGCAAATTAATAATTAAATAAATATCTTCTGTGTATAGTTTTATGGACTAATCTGCCATGTATATCTGACCTTTCTGACCGACGTTATCAGTCATACATAACATCAGCCCTGATGATCGACCTTGCAATGAGATCCGAAACATCGGCCAGAAAGATCAGATATACACGGCAGATTAGCCCAGAAAACTATACACAGAAGATTCTGAACGGCCATAAAAACTCAAGAACATTTTTTTTTAAATATGTGTTTATTAAGCCTGGAAGACAAATCATCAAAGTAAATATTCTACAGATTACAAATAATAAAAGGCATAGGCCATTTATATGTAATAAACTACTATATATACATCCTTACTGACTGACTTTGCAATTAAGATGGAACCGTGGAAACGAAAATAAAAAAATTGATCTGTTTTCTTAACTTTTTACTTCTTTAAAAAACTTATAATTGTCAAATGCTAAAGATTACATTTTCAAAATTAAATCTTAAAATTATCTGTGTATGTACATTGTTTTGATATTGTTAATGAAGGTATCTTCCAATACAATTAAATTTATGGAGTCCACGGGTTAGCTTATATAAATAAATTACATAGGTTAGATAGATGACGGGTTGAAAACAAATGAATAGTAAAAAATTACCAAATATTTCTTTATAGGTAAGTAAATTGTGTATATTTTTTACTAATGAATCTGAATAAGAGCTGTCCGCCGCCTTTTGATCTTATGTACATACCTGATTAGACTGTGAGATGAGCTCCCTCGCCCGCTGGTTAATATGCGAGTTCATAATCTCCCGGCACTGATCCTGGAAGCCGGTAGGCAACCATCCACGCCGCTCGTGGCAGAGCGCACCTGGCAGCACCTCCCCCAGCCTGGCCAGCATCCCTTCTATCTCAGGCACCTTCAGGTGACAGTACTAAACAAGTATGGACATTCAAAATATCATAAATTATACTAAAAGAACATATTTTTTCCATTCTTTCGTCGGTGCTAATAATATATACATTTTTAAAAAACATTTGATTTAGCCCCCGCTTAAAGAGGATACAGAAGAGGTTCATGCTACATTTTAAAATTTCATAGGTCTGTACTAAAATACAATATTGGGAGCTTACCCCGACTAATGACCGTATCTGTACTTCTTCGAGATGAATTGTCATCTAGCCATGTGGCCATTACAATGCCAAAAAAGCTAAATTCAAGCAGTAAAGGTGATGTGTTAAAAAAAACATAAGAAAATGCTTAGTTTGGAAATGATATTAAAAAATATTGAATGAGTAGAAGCAGGTGGAAACCATGCGACAGTTGACTGAGATAACAATTTGGCAGAGTGAAATGTTTAAACCATTGACGGTGTTAACGCAATCTCCGGCCTACACAAGATGATCGCGCGCGCTATAGGGATACAGATGAAAGGAATTAGGGACTGGAACAAGAGGCTCGAGGACCAACGAGACACCAGGAAGAACACAACCTACCTGAGGAGCTCCTTTAGGTATCTAGATTTATTCTTTCACTGTGGCCACAGGTCTTCTGATTCCGCTGATCAACTACACAGTCCAACTTATTATTCCCACACGGCAGGACAATAACTTGTCACGTATAATAACAGTTTAATGGCAGGACAATAACTTATCAACTTAAAAGTCTAATGCACTCCAATAGCAAACGTTAACTGAACAAGTCCAAAACCATAGACAACACACAGAAAAAGGTCGTGCTCTGGGTACAGGAAGGAGAAACCGGTGAGTAATAGGATAGGAACCATTATCTACATGGGTGAGCGTTTACATTAGGGGTCGTAAACCGGGATCCTGACTCTCGACACCAGGATTAGATTTATGAAAACTAACATTTTTAACATTTTCAGTATTTCATTTTTAAAAAATATAAATCGCTTTTCTTAGATTCCATGTCGTATTTAAAGCAAAATATATCAATAATTGATGTGATGTGCGAACTCCTCACACGTGTCTCAACTGCGCTAGCTGTACAGGATAAGTAACTAAATGTTTTCATATTATTGACAAATAATTCATTGATGTAGTCGAATGAAGATCGAATTTTGACATACATTCAAACAAAGATGTTAGCAGTGTTAGCACTCTATCAGATTGTCAGAGGGGTCGTGACTTCCTTCCGTGTCTCACTGGCGGTGAGACACAAGGGAAATGAAATTTTACAAATAGTTTTACGAGGAATACAGTTCAGAAAAACATTGTGTTATTCAGATAGATAAATGTGAGCACATGAATAATATTTTGAATTAAATTTTTTTAGCTAATAAGGCTTTATTTATGAAGATCTTGTTGACGCAAGTCGAGTACCTACTCCCTGTGCATTTGTCCTTCCAATATAAACCTTAATATACCTGTCCCACTCTGGCCAACCAATGACTTAAGGATTTCGCCGACAGGAGGACAGATTGCCTTTTGACACCGAACTGTCAAGATCTGGTTCTTTTTTTTGCCGTCCGAGAGCAGCGCCGTGCGTAATGCTTGGACCTCTAAGAAACTGTGTTCTCAACAGTTTCAGAATATCTCTGGGTTCTTCACAACAAACGTGCTAATCAACTGGAGGTGAAAACGACATCCAGCCCAGGACTTTAGAGCAAGATAGGCCAAATCCATCTGCCCTTATTTTCCTTCATAAATCCAATTCGAGTTATGTCCACTGATCAATATTATAATCGATACAGTCCACAGGATCTTACCCCACCAGATCTTATTATAAAAATTTTAATATAATATTAAATTCTAGATATAACATTTTGCTAATATAGAAATTTTTTATCCGTATTTTGATAAGTTTATGAGAGAGAAAAATCATGTTACTTCTATTTTGTAATAAAAATTATTAATAATTCATTTCATGATTGGTTTTCTTTTTGAGATATAATAATACTCGAAAATTAAATTATTCACTTCAAAACGATTTGATTTAAATAAATAAACTAAACATACTCTTGTTAATTGACATTTATTGTTGTAATGATTTATTTTCCCTCCAGATTGATAGGAAGAAAAAGATAAACCTAAATATGAAAAGCATATGAAACTATCGGAAATATCCGGATTCTAGTTTTCGTAAAACTTCAATATTGAATAAACCTGTTTTGGTAAAAGGGACCAATATTGTGACCGCTAGTTTACATGCGCGCACACGCGACTAACAATCCATTAATCTTGTCATGAAAATCGAACAAAAGACATTTTAGAAAAATGTTTTTTTTCAATATTTTTAAATAAATAGCAAACTTAGAATTCTTTTTAATAATTTCCCCTGCATAGCGCGAATTTTCGTTTAATGCGGATCGCCTGAGAATACACCTCCGTATTAGGTGAAGGGGGTCATTTGTATTTATTAATAATGAAAAATTAATTTTTAAAAAGAACACATTTTTTTGAGAATTTGCATTTTCAGAATACAGTTATGTGGTATTTAATACAAATTAAATAGTTGATACTGGTAGCAACTATATATTTTTTTGATAAATAGATTTTTCCTGTTTTCTATTAAAAATGAATTACCTGATAAAACATTTGCCTCCTGCAGGGCAAAACGCCTGGCTTAAAGACATACGCATTATCTCCCAGATCTGAAGCTGGCTTCATCTTAAGATCATCTTTCTCATTCTTGCGCAAAAAGCTTTTGTTCTGTTGATACCGACTTCTATCTTTCAAGGGATTAAAGTGATCCTGGCGGGTTCCTTTTACTAAATTTTTAAGTCCTCCTAAAAACCAAAATATAATGAGTAAATTTTTCAGTCTGAGGATAGTAGAACAATGGATTTTTGATTACAACATTGTTATTATTTTTGTGAAAATTAAAGTCTTATTTAGAATCGCTTGATAGTATGCAAGTTCTTTTTTTTAAATTAAAGCGTAATAAAAAAATATCATTGAGATTCATCGATAAATAGTATTGATTCATAAACAAGTTTAACTAGTGAAAAATTTTCCAATAAATTTAATCAATTCACCATTATTAAGTACTACATGTCCCAAAAGTCTTAACATCACATAATATTTTTGAATTCTCACAATATTACGTGGTAAAAGGCACTTTTAAATTGTCCATTTTGGGTTTGAATTTAAAACTGTTATATAACGATAATACAAAACATGTACCGCTTCGTGGCTGATGAACACCCAAATACTAAAGAAGTAGTGTAGAAGAAATAATAAACAATATACTCATAATATATTAATGAATCTCATTACCTGTATTTCTCACTCTGTAATCCATGCACTGATACAATCTACTTTGTGGATCTTTCCGCGGATCGTATCCAAACCTCACCCACAGCCCCCTCCACGGACCATTGAGGTAATAATAGGCCACGCAGGGTAAAAGCGTTTTTAGCTGCAACTCCGCCATTTTTGTCACGTAATACAACTCATTTTTAGACCATATTGGCTTATTTTCAAAATGCTGATGGAAGAAATAATGTAAGGAGTCAATAGATATTATCATTAATTGTAATTAATTCTCAAAATATATGCCTTCTTCAGATGATTTACATTCCTACCCAGAAAACCTAATTACGATATACCATAATATCCTCTCTCTCTCTCTGTTCATTTCGTGATGCCTTTGTTATTTTTTAAAGTATTTTGAAAATGTTTTTCATATACAGTACAATAGGTATATGTTTTTCCTTATATTCATTATAATGAAATTTCAGTACAACAAAATAATTCTTTCGGTCCCCTGAATTTCGCTATAATGGAATTTGATCTTTAATACTTAGGTTAGGTTATTTCATTAATATTATGCAAAATTGTATTCTATAAACAAGTGTCATGCATTTTTAAATATCATTTAAAATTGCAATATATGTCTTCACAAACTTATCTGTTATCTCTGACCTCCCCAGTGAGTCATATTTACATTCTTTATATCCATTAAATGTATATCTCACACCCCTGCAGACCGAAAAGTCCTGTTTTAAAAAAGGTAAGTTCTGTCGGGTGAAGTCAAAGAAGGAGTCTTTATAATTGTATACAGACTTCAAAGTAAGTGGTTCGCGTCTCTACTCAGACGCTAAATTATTAAATACTAATTTAATATATTAATTGTAAATATATACATATAAAATCAATTTTGTCGAAAAATATTGTTTTGCGCTACCGGGATACTAAATTATTGGTTTAAATTGTATTTTTTCATATTGCTATAATAATCTAAATAATTAAGACAAATTACGGGAAAAAATGCATTATTATACCCAAGCATAGAATATATTTTTATGATTTGCCCCTCCCCAGCCCATATTGTATTTTGTTTTGATCTCTTCAAACATCGTTTGAATTGTATTTCAAGTTCAAATTGTGTTCTTTTATTTTATGGAAGTATTTCTTCCTTGTTGGCGTCTACAGAGTTGCTAAATACTTGTAACAACATTAATATAAATTACACTGCCACCTACAAACCTTCTTCACAATGTAATTAAATTATTTAACACAGTTTTATACCTCCAAAAAAACATATACAGTCAAATCTCTCATAAGGAATACCGAAGTAACTAAATTCCCAGTATAACGTGTCTTCAATTTGTCCCTGAAAAACTTTCATACAAAATGTACTAAAGCATATTTCATTGTAACTAAGTCTGATCTCAGAATAATTCAATATTTTAATACAAAATTAATTGATTTTTTTGTAAAAATATAATTTATTTGTGATTATTTTCTGTTCTCTATTCTTTTTCTTTGAATTTTTATTGTATTTGAATTTCAAGTTTTTTTTAATAATGTTATCTTGAATTAATTTTTAATAAAATATTTATCACAGGTATTTCACTAGTGCATACGCATACACACACTTATACTGTCTGTACTATGTATATCGACCAATCACACGATGATCATGTATCACACATTCTGTTGTGCATCAATTCCATAAGAGGTTATTTTGATGCTGTAGGTATAATATGGTAATTAAAAATAAAATAAAAATCTGTCATCTTCCTTGCATTCAATGTAATGAATTTTCAGTATAACAAAACATTTTCTTGGGTCCCGTAAACTTTGCTATATTGAGATTTGACTAAGTTAAATTTTTAATGTTGATAATAAAATATATATTTATACCATAATATAAAATAAACAGGTAGACTTGAGGTTTTTAGACAACAATTTTGCAAAACCTTACTTACATTTAATAACTGACCTCAAGATTGTGAAGTGCTGTACTTTTAGAACATCTGTTAAAACATTAAAAATGAAATAATATATTACATACCTGTTTTACAACTTCGTAAAGTTTGCAACCGGGAGTTATAGATTGAAGAGCCAGCTTGTTGGGTTCGGTAGGCGCGGGGTCCGTGTGATTAAAGCTTACATAAGTGGCGTGCCTCGTCCGCGCTTTTCTATCCCTGCTAATTATATTCTTCAAATCTCCATCCTTTTCTTTCTCAGTTAAGGCGGCGTAAGCATAACTTTGAGGGGTGTTCATTCGCGAAAATAATGCCGGGACAAAGAAATACGGCACTGGTGCGCTAGAAGAAATATATATAATAATTTTGCACACAATTAATTTATCACGTATTTAGGAAGAGAACAGTCATGCATCACAATATTTGTTAATATAGATTTAAAAAATAAAAAATAATTTGTTTGGGCCTTAAACATGTAACTACGCCAATGCGGTGCATTGGGGTCCAAAAGGTACGCGGCCTATAATAATTTTGGTATCGATACTTTTGCGAGTATCAATACTTTTCCCAGTTCTAGTATGAACTAATAATTTTAAAAAGCTATCAGCGAAAAATGCAGTTATAAAATTTTAAAAAACATTTCTCACTTGTATTATGAAAACGCATGAAAACATTATCTATGTATACAGTAATACATTTTTTAATTTATATAAATGCCTAAAATCACACATTAATTTCTATTCATAATGTAATAAATCGCGTAATAATAATATTTGTATATGTTACATAATACAATACATATTCAGGGGCACTTCTCCGTTTTACTTTGGGATCTATTGCCTTTTTTACATCGGGGTCCAATTTTTGTAGTTACGCTGCTGGCCTTGAATAAAGCTTCCTGTTATCTGCGGGTACTATTTTTATTCATGCAAGTAAATCTGACTTTATTTGATTTGCAGAGACATACAATATCATTTGCAGAGACATACAATATCATTTGCAGAGACATAAACACCATTTGCAGAGACATTGTGTACGGTAATCCAGTGACACTTATTAACTTACTAGTTAAAAATTATAATATTCTTCTACAAAGCACCTTGGGAATGACAATAATAATAACATTAGATAATTTTTATTTAGTTTACTCGTACACTATTTTTGAATTTAAAATTGTTATTTGAACTTACGGATATGATTTTATGAAAAGGTCCATTTTAGTATCTTTTTAAATAAAGTCTCTAATACACTGTTCCTTTTGACGGAGAGCAAAGAGTTTCACGATTTTAGGCCTACCAATGCAAAAACCCGTTTACTAAACTTTAGAGTTCTGGCAACGGCTGGTCGGTTCCACAACCCTTCACACAGCTGAAGTAAAAGCTGGCCTGAGAATTTGACATCTACCATTCAAGTTGTCCGGGATGCTGATTGTTATCATACATCGACCGGCACAATTTATATCTCATAAAAATATTTGTTTATTCGATAAAATAATAAATTTTCAAGCAAAACTGACAAAACTTCTTATTGCAAATTTAAATCTCATGTGCCGGGTACACACAAACATCACACAACACAGCTGCATTTGTCAACAATGGTGAAGACCAATGCGCTGGAATTATTTTTATCAATTTTCAATTTAACATTTTTGTAAGTTTCTCTGTACATATTTTGTGAAATATATATTCGCATGCAGATCCAGAACTTTGTGTAATTTCTTCTCATAATACTGCGCTAATGCACGGCCTAAACCCAAGCACACATTACTGTAATAGTTCCACTATAACAAAATAATGTTCCCAGAAACAAAACATTGTTTATTAATTATTAAAATGAATAAAACATTGAAGCATTTTACATGAGGATTGAAGTGAGTAAATAAATTGTACAGTACCAATACAATTCTTTCTTTCTTTGAATTGTTACTGTTTACGCAAGCGACCATAATATAGTGTGCAGAGCCAACATAATCCTGATATCAATGATCCCAGATATACAAGCAGATCTGATAAGATAAATCGGTTCTTACTTCAACCATTCTAAGTCAGGCATCCCAGAGGGCACAAGCTGGTCAATGATACACTTCAATCCTGAAGAAGGATCTTCCTCGTCTTTAGGCACAAGAGGTAAATATTGAAAATCAGCGAGGGCTAAAAAAGGACCAAAAAATGTTTTATTAAAAAATTATTTTAAAAATATAATTGTTATAATTAATTAATTTCCCTTGTGAAATATGTGCATAGTTATGCAGACCAAAATATTAAAAATAACTTAGGTTTTGTTAATTGATCTTTTTTAGGGCAGAATAAAACCAAAACAATTTATAATATATCCTGATAAAAGAGCGGTTACATCGATTCCATTCCATAAGCTTGACAGCTGATAATTAAAAATTAATAATTCCATTGATATTTTTCATCTATCACATACATTTAAAAATATTATTTAATTTTATTATTATCGTTTTATTATTTTATCTTTGTTGTAGTAACATTGTTAAAGTGTGATTTGGCTTTGCAGATATGCACATATTGCAGATATGCAGATATGCAGAGATTTACCCTCTTGAACAGGACAGAAATTCCTATATTGTTTTACTATTACTCACTTTCAAAATGATAACTGTGTCTAATTATTCCGACAACTTCTGTGGCCACAATCGCACCCCCTTCATCTGAAGAATTTGTATTTTTTTTCTTCTTAACGCGAACCTTCAGTAGTAAACCTGGAGTGTAGTGAGAGTTGCTGGTGGCAACTTTACAAAAAGCATCCTTAGGTCGAAACTTCAGCTCCAGTCGTCGAACTCCAGATGAATATACCTACAAATCATTTTTTTTAATATTTAATTACATTCATCTAGATCAGTCTGAAAGACTTGAATCATTGTGAATTCCAGTTATATAATAAACAAAACTATTAATTAATGGGATAGCAAGAATATTTTAATTATGTTATTAGAATTATTTTATAACCCTGTTTACTTCATTTTTAATATTTTAGGTTTAGATTAAAAATAACGGTTTCATATTTGTATTGCTAGATATAACGGATGAACCTGTCTCCTTTAGTACAGACTTTGGTCTAGTTAAGGAGATAGTGAACATCTCTTACATTATGAATCTTGAATGGAACAGGTATGTTTGAATGTTCGCTTTATTAATACATATTATATATATATATATATATATATATATATATATATATATATATATATATACATTTATATATAATATAGATTGTATGCTGTTTATTGTACGCCGATGATGCAGTACTAATGGCGAATGAACAAGAACTACAGAGTCTAGTGAGTAGAATGTACGATGTATGCAAGGAAAACGACCTCATGATGAATGTAAACAAGTCGAAAATGATGATATTCGAGAAGGAGGAAAGCAAGACAACGTGCAAAATACTTATAGGTATATTTGGAACAAGTAGATGAGTTTGTGTATGTGGGAAGTATGTTCGATAGAAACTGAAAGGCTGAGAATGATATCAAAAGGAGGGTGACTGCAGGAAATAAAGTGAACAGCGCTTTGAATGGAATTATATCTAACGGGAATTTGTCAACCAGGCAAGACTAGCGGTACACAATGAATCCTGGTACCGACACTGTACCAGGACTTCATTGTGTATGTATGTATGGAATGTAATGTATGTATGGATGTATGGAAGTGAAGCCTGGAGCTGCCAGAAGAGGAATGAAAGTAGACTGAATGCAGTGAAAATGAGATCACTTAGGCGTATATGTGCAAATCTATTTATGACAAAGTAAAGAATGAAGAAATAAGGAAAGAATGTAAAGCTGGTGTTAGTATAGTGATTAAGATTAAGAAAGGATCACTTAGGTAGTTTGGTCATATAGAACGGATGAATAAGGAGAGAATAATAAGAAAGATATATGACGCAAGTATTGATGGCACCAGAAATAGAGGACATCCGCGGAAGACTTGGCACAACCAGGTTAACCAGATAATGGAGGATGGTTCTGTTAGAAGCCTCAACAATCGGCGAGCTTGTATGAGAAGATGTATGAATGTGGATGAGGCGAGAATTGTGTGTCAGGACAGAAGAGTGGCGCTCTATCCTCTCTGCCTATCCCCGCGGAGAAATGGCGTGATGGTAAGTAAGTATATATATATATATATATATATATATATATATATATATATATATATATATATATATATATATTAATATCTATAATGTATAATCTGTACATATATTTGGTTGAAATAAAAAAATATATATTTTAAAAATAACAATTCTGAAAGATTAATACTTTACTAAGCACTTAAATTTATTACTTTCAGTTATGACACTTCCATTTTATTTGTAACCAAAGGTAATCACATAAATTAATTAATTTAATTTAAATATTGTTCATTGTAGTATGTCTAGTTTTCATGATAATATTAATTCAAATATAATTTTTAAGCAATAAACAAGATAATCGTATGGAAACAATAATATCCCTGTTTTATTTGTCATTTCCATGGATATTCCAAAAAAATGTGGAACATTTTATAATTCACACTCCTGAAGAAGACCTGTTGTTAGATGTGGATTATTTTGTATGAAAAGTATAATAACCCATGAACTTACTAAACCCAGCTTACAACTTAAGTTGAAACCTTGTTTCCACAATGAAAACATTGCTATATTCAAAAGATGTCTAAAATACAAAACCGAAAATAGGAAAACTTTCTTCATTCCACTATTCCCTTCAATTAAACAAAAAATCAATAAATAAAATATTCTAAATTGCAAATAATATTTACTAAAATAGAATGTTCATTCTGTCCAAATTAATTAAAATTTAGGATAATAAATTGAGAAAATAAAAATACTGAAATATTTATACTTTTGATATTGCTTTAATACCACCCAAAGTTTCTATCGCTTTGTCCGGATTATCGACAACTCCGGGATATTTAATACACACTAAATTACGTGAATAATTTTTTCTGTCACTCATTATTATTTAATTAATTTTAGGTTTTGACTAAATAAAGAAAATTTTTTGAAAAGTGCAAATGCGGGCCGTCAAAATGACGTTAGTAATTGATACCTTTTATCTATGTTGATACCATTGTACCATATCTATGATTGGTACGTCTTTCTTCTATGGTAACAAAAGATGTAGAAAAAAATATTTGAAGATAGTACTTGTTTTGATTGCATTGATACAACCGGGCCACGACGTGTGCGCCATTTGGTTCGAGTCGGGGTTCGTCTAGGAGTCATGATTCATACCATGCTCCTGATTGCTCATCAGAACGATACCCCGCACTCTAATGGAATATTCGCTTCGCGAACCATCCATCAGATATCACTGCCGTTATTACCATGGTTATAGATAAGGATACAAGTAAATATGAACACGCGAAAATGCACATTATACATTTATTAGACCTTGTTTTATATTATACTCTGGGCCTTGTTTTATAACTGCGTGCTTTCGACTTCCTTTCTACAACTCCCTTCCGAACCTCGTTTCACTCGTCCTTCCGGACCTCATGTTTAACTCACTACTCTGGGTTTACGACTTCTTTCCGAACCTCGTTCCACTCATCCTCCCGGACCTTATGTTTGACTTACTACTCTGGGTTTACGATTTCTTTCCGAACCTCGTTCCACTCGTCCTCCCGGACCTCATGTCCGACTCCGGGTTTACAACTGCGTCTCAACACTCCGGGTTTACAACTTCAACTCCGAACCTCGTTCCACTCGTCCTCCTGGACTTCATGTCCGATTCACTCTTTCTACTCCGGGTTCGCAACTTCAACTCCCTTTTACAACTCCATCCCTCCGACTCTCCACTCCCGGGTTCCCAACTTCACCTCCTCTCTTCGACTCTTCGACTTCAACTGTTTTTTAAAATGGCGTCCTGGCTCTTTTAAAGAAACTATGGTGAGGGCGTATTTCTCGCTCGCGTTCGGTCCGTCCTCACAGGATTGGCGACGCCTCATTGGTGACAGGCAGGTGGTAATATTTATAACTAACTTAATCTAAAACTATGTCTACCTCGGGTTATTTAGCAACGTTCCTCCGGATCTTCTTCGGAGACCTGGTCTCAGGCCGGCGATGTGATACTGTTAGCACCCGGCGTGGGCGGCTACCTGCCGACTACTCTGCAGAACTGTGAACTGGTCTGGGTGGCTGCTCCTGGATGGATTGCGGTGAACCGTGGCTGCTTATCTTTCGATTCTCTGACAACGTTTGGTCAGATTTCCGGTGTCGGCTTCCACTTTGTTCTCTACTTTCGAATTCCTTCGACTTCCAACTCCGGTTCTAGTTCTCAACTGCGTTTTCAACTAGCGTCTGGGATTCAACTCGTACCTCGACTTTCGAATCTTGTGTTTGACTCTATGTGTCTTCCCATACCTCGTCTTTGACTCACTTCTCCAGATCTCGTTTTACAACTCCTCTTCCTCCCAAATCTCGCTTTCAACTCCTCTCCTCACAAATCTTGCTTTCGACTGCCCTCTTCCTCCCAAATCTCGCTTTCAACTGATCTTCCGGACCTCGTGCAACTCGTCCTCCCGGACCTCGCCTTCGATTCACTTCTCCAGATCTCGTTTTACGACTCCTCTTCCTCCCAAATCTCGCTTTCAAGTCCTCCTCTTCCTTCCAAATCTCATTTTCAACTGCCCTCTTCTTTCCAAATCTCGCTTTCGACTGATCTCTTCCTCCCAAATTTTGCTTCCAACTCTTCCTCTTCCTCCCAAATCCCGCTTTCGACTGCCCTCTTCTTCTCAAATCGTCCTTTCGACTGATCTCTGGGTCGTGTGTAGGCCATTCTTATACTTTGACAGTGTCCATCCGCTTCTCCTGGAGGCAACGCCCAATCCAAATTCAAACTGACTCCTTCTTCGTCTTATCGCTGACTATAATTAATCTTATAGTCTAATTATTTACACTTTAATTACATTTCTTACACTACCTGACAGAATCTTATATTTAGTCACACATATTATTTAATTATCCTTATTCTACTTAGTTTATTTTTATTTTTTATGAATGGAACATTCCATTTACTTTAAATTTTACATAATATCCATATACTATCAATTGCATCTTGTTTTTCCTTATATAATATTTCTTTACTTCTAATATGCATTGATCATTATATTAATATGCTACCCACTCGCACCTTGATTTCCTCTTTATATATATTTGGGGGTTATGTCGGTGGTTAAATGAAATGTCGATGTTTGTTTGCGCATTGGAGTTTTATTATGACAGTATGGTAAAAACAAGAAAGACAAAATGAAATGAATAAATGTAAAAATGAAATGATGTAGAAGATGCGTGTATATTACGAAATGAAATAATGTGAAGCAATTTGGCTGTCTCGCCGGCGCTCCCGGGCCGACGAGACCGCCGCTGTCATAGATAAGAGATATAAGCCGCTGTAGAACGCTGAAACTAGAGAGAGCGCCTAGCGGTGAATTCTGAGCCAGGCTTGTGGCAGCAACCGGCAACGCTGTCGCTAGCGTCGATGCCGACTGAGATGGCGGTGGATTTGAATTCCGGTCGCTACAGCACTCCCCCTCCAGTGACCTAGTTGCAGGGCGAAGGTCGAGATAAGTCTGTGTGGTCAAGATGATTTCGCTGCTACAGTATGGACGATGGGACAACTTGTACTGGCGTGGGACTTCAGTTTTGATGACAAGATGACTGCATTTCTAAGTTGATGACCAGGGCCAGGCGGAGCGAATGAGTTGGAACCCCCTGGATGCCTGGACGCCCAACCTGTCGCCGTCCGGTGAATCGTGGACGTAGAGGCAGGTTGGTGTTTGCATTGTTGATGACCGCCCGACATGTCGCCGCCCGATGCGTCGTGGGCGCAAGGCATGCCGGCTTGAGCGGTCGCTGGGCTCGTAGACACGTCACTACCCGATGAGTCGTGGGCACATGACGTGTAGCTGCCCGCGGTTGCACGCATGTCAGTCGGCGTTGTGTCTGAAGATCGTACATCGTGCGGACCAAACACCGTCTTAATGAGCATTGCACAATACTTGGGCTGGAGGTCACTACGGTTGTTATTCGTTTTTGAATGAGCCGCTAGGTTTTTTTTGTTAAGAGACGTTATTAGGATGTTGCCAGTAGCTTCACTTGGCTTCTTATCTATGCTTGGCTTCATGCATAGATAAGCTTCATGGGTTGTCCCATAGATAAGGGTTATCCTCATAGATAAGGTTATCTAATAGATAAGAGATATACTGGTTATCCATAGATAAGAGAGGAGTTATTTTTAGTTTAAGGGCTTCTTCGGCTTCTTTCATGTCTATGCCTCAAATTCATATTCCATAGCAAAAAAAACCAACGGACTAAAAACCAAAACCATAGATATTAGATAAACTAAAACATAGACAAGAGATATAAACTAAAACCATAAATGCATAAAACGGACGACGTTAGTAGGAATTGTGGTTATGTTTTAATTTTATGCCGTTCAACGGCCGGCTATTTACCTTTGAGTTTTTAATAATTGTGTATAGTGATTTTAGAATAAGGTAAGTGTGAAATTTAATTAAACTTTCCTGTGTTGTGACCTGTTATTTAGTTATGATATTATTTGGAAACAAAGATTTAGCGGGAAATGTATATTATGAAAATTGCTTCATATCTGATTTTTATGTCATGTTGTGCGATTTTAGTTTTTAATATTTGTACAAATAATTACTGTTTTTTTGTTGGTTTCTAAGTAAATTTTGACCATGGGCGATTCCGACTTCAGTTCGCTTTTGCACGCCGCTGAACAGCTAGCTACTGATGTCGAGGGCAATGAAGAGTTACCAAGAGTGGAAAGATCCCTCGGACAAGTTCTCGAAGCGTCCCAGGAACTTTACTCGAGAGTAACACAGACAGGAGCGCATGACATACAAGCGTAATTATTTTTTAATTTATTTTAAACTATCATGTATTTATTAAATTAAATTAATGCGGAAATGTCAATATACTATTGTTTATATTTTCAGGCACTTATTACTTGGCTCCAAAGGAATCGACCTTCCGCAAATTTCACAGAAACTGGAAACCCTGAGTTCTCGTAGAACATTTGAGCCTCTCCACCCCATAGCAGATTCTGATATTGAAAGTTTTCTTCGAAATGAGAGGGAAAATGCAATTCTATCACTGATTGATGAAGTCAACAAATCTGTAAAAATTTATTATTTTGCGTCTACTCAACCTCATTCATTTTTATATCATTTTTTATCATTTACATAAATCATAAAATTTAATTTGTATTATATATTATCTTTATACTAACCCCAAGAATTACTTTTATTATGAATTTCTGCAATCTAGGAATTCCTAGCTTCATTACGTGGGTCCAATGATTCTTTATTTTAAGGGTGCTTGTATATCTGTGAAATGTGTCGAAACTCATATAAAGGACAGTATAGATAGTGCAGAGCGAGCTGTCATTCTTTGTGTGTTGTATTTTGTATTCAAAGCCAAACAAGTGACTAATAAATACCAATCTTTACCATTAAATATCCGAAACCATGAGAGTAAAATCTCATCCATAAACATCTACCCTAATGGTGGGTGTACACGGATAAGACTTGTGAAAAGCGAGAAGAGTTGAGGGCAAAGCGAGCTATGATTCATCACCGCATGTATTTTGTACACAGGGTAGAATGTTGAATAACAAACATTTTTCGCTTGTGTTTGCTTCTAAAAAAATTTGATATACATCATGAATTATTAAATATGATAATATTGGTGATTCAGCACACATGCACTTATTATTATTTTTTTATAGAATGATCGTAGAGACGTTAATACTTTCTTAATAGTTAAAATTTTAAACTATTAATAGTTCTGGTTAAAATTTGATTTTGTTATAGATTTTTGGTGTGTTTCAGTCCTTGCAAGCAATCGAAGAACAGAAGTGGGAGCACATGGTATCTGAATGGAATCAAGAGAAGATCAAATTGATGAATGCGATGATCGGACCATCACAGAACTGGTTAGACTTGAAGAGGGCTCCCGAGGCTTCTGTTCTGATGGATACATCAAAGAGAATCGGACACTCTATGTTGGATGACCAGGAAATGGCATACGCAAAACAAGTCCACCAGCATAACAAGATTGTCCTTCAAGGTGCCATGAGACCGTCACTAGTTCAAAAGTTTTCACAAATCGCTGAAGAGTTCAATGATCCCGTGAGTTTTGTTTCTTATATTCTATATATTTTAGTTTCTTATATTGTACAAGAAAAAAGTTTTTTTTTTTTTTTTTATCGTATTTCTAAAATTATTTTGTCTTATAGAAAGTTAAAGAAATGTGGAGCATCATAAAAACGATGTCGAGTATCCCTCCATTAGTTCTTAATGAAGACCCTACTAAATCGAGAGCTTCACCGGCAGTCCAGAGAGCCCTGATAGCTCAGGGAAAGAATTATTTACAGCAGAGGTGTGATTTCTTTTTCACTTACTCAATTTATCATATCAAACAAAATAAGGAATACATTGGACAATTTTCTCTTGGAAATTTGCCTGTCAATGTAATCATATTTTTTTTAAATCAATGTAAAATGTTGAATTAATAGCTTTATCATAGTACCACATAACTCTTGAAACAAGCCAAACGGGAGCAATAATTTATCATTGTAAAATTTTACAGATACAAAGCCTACATGAGAAGCATTGTAATGGACAATCTTCAGTCCGCACAAAGAGGAGGAGTTCCGGGCACATATCCCTTGGTCCGGGGATTTGTAGGACTCCGTCTGCAGGGGCAGGCTCTGCTAGGGCTCACGGATGGACAGGTAGACGGCCGGCCCGTGTGGCCCATGGTGTACTACTGTCTGAGGAGTGGTGACCTGGAGGCAGCGCTACACTGCGTTAAGCATGCGGGGTATGTTAAACTTTGCATAAATGAGTGTCAGTAAAGTTTAATAAATTGTGTTTCTGATTACAGTAGAACCGCGTTAATTCAAACCTCTTTTATTCAAAATTCGATATAATATGAAATTTTCATACACTTCCAAGACCCAAGTTGTCTGTTTCATATTTAATCAACCTCTTTAACATAAAAACCCCTTTAACATGTAGTACGAACTAATTTTCAGGCTCTCATGTCATAAATCACGCGTCTGAGCCGTAGATAAGAAAGATTTGAGCCTACTGTGTGGGCAACCTCCTTTATGTATACAATTATATCACGATAAAATGGGAGAATTCCAGGTATGCTTTTTTCAATTGGCTACTTGCACCATAAAATAGACGACTTTTCATATTATTTCACGTATTTATGAACGATTGTATTTCTAATAGCTGCTTTTTTCATGACTTCCGATTTTTTACACAATCACATCACAAAATTTGTAAAAAAAAATTATTTTGATCCCTTGAATTTCTTATTAACGGTATCCGCATTATACAAATTTTTTTTTGGTCCCTTGAATTGCAAATTAACGTGATATACTGTATATATTAAAGATAACAATCAATTTCCATATGAATTTGTACATCGCTTTATCTTGGATCAGTAGCTTACAGAACACAAAGCTGAAAATAAAATATCTCAACTTAAACTTTAAAAAACTACTCTTAAACTTTATACATCTTTCCAGAACTGGATTTGAAGACTTCATCGAAGTTTTAGAAGAACTGATTAAGAAACCTGGCTGCCCTTTGAATAGTAAACTCCAAACGTCCATTAATTTCCAATACAGTAGGAACATCAGAAATACAACAGACCCCTATAAGAGAGCCGTGAGTTGTTCAAACAGTCGTATAATTTTGCAAGACATTTTCATATGTGCCTTATTATTTATGAAATTGTATATTTTAGGTCTACTGTATCTTGGGTTGCTGTGATGTCAGCGATGAGCACCCTGAGGTGGCCAAGACGGCAGATGACTACCTGTGGCTAAAACTCAGCCTCATCAAGGAAGATTCCATTCTCTCTGCTGATTCGGAAATATTTACATTCTCTGATCTGCAGAAATTGATCCTCGAGGAATACGGTGTGTTTGAACCCTCTTATATCCATATTAGATATAGATATGATTATGTATGCTTCATTGTTTTGTATGGTGCTTTACATACAAGATGTTGATACATTTCTTCGCATGTTGTTGCCATCGGTTTATAAAAAAAAGTGATTTGGAAAGTTTTGTTGTATTGCACATCCTATCCTGTCCTCCTAAGTAAGTCAAAAAAAGTTCTTTTTACAGAAGTGTGAAAACAAAAATGTATTATTTTTAAAGTTTAATTACGGAAATGCTATTTATCGTATGACCTTAATTTTTTTTTTGATAATACGCTTTTAAACAGAATCGACATGTATAATGAGAAACATTGTATTTGGAAAGAAACTATAACGGGTGCTTGTGGAGAAGGGGTGAACTAACTTTAACCCGTTAGCCGCCCAGAAAAATCGTAGGTGAAACAGTATCATATTGGCGCCAAAATTCTTAAAATTCACTGACCAGCTTTTTTGAATTTTATTTTTATGAAAAAACATGAAAATGTTGATATAACTAAAACAAAAATGTGGGTACTATTTCACCATAAACGTCCATCGACCGCGATTTCGTACGATTTTGAGATGAAAAAAAGTTGAAAAAAGGGAAAAATAAAAGTTTTTAGTGTTGTCAGGCCATAACACTTTAAACATCATTATTTATTTTATATTGGTTTTTTGGAAGGACGACATCAAATTTTATTAATATTGTGTTGCTTAAATCAAAAATATATTAGCACTTCACATCACAACTATGTACACATTACATATGGCACTAACAATACGCATAAAATGATGCCACAGCAATGACCAATGTTCGTATATTAATTTTAATTAATAACTAAAAAATAATATTTTATTCACTTGAATTACTCTGCAACAAAAATGAGAAATATCGCAAACATACGTCAAAATCTAGCTAACAATTTACTCAAATTAGAACGTTCCAGATTCTTTCCAACTTATTGCGTTCTTCTCATCATCGGACTCTGATAATATCAAAAATGTTTTCGAAAATTCGATAACTGTAAAAATATCAGCACTATGACGTCGACATGAGAGTATGTGTGTTAAATTTTCAAGTTTAATAAAATTACGATCTGGCAACACGAAAGTAGCACCAACTGTTAATTTTGTGTGGAGGAAAAATGACAATTTTTACACTCAATTTCAGACATAATTCGTTGTATTCTTGAATTGAAACAGATTTCTATGGGGCGCCTACAATATCACTACTGGAAATAATAATTTGGTAAAAGATTTGATCGGATATTACAGAGTAAAATGATTTTTTTTTTGCTAACGATCAAACAACTCGTTTTCGCAAAAAAAAATTTAGTCACTTTTTTTACTATAGTAAAAAGTTATTACTGATCACATAACCGTCCCTTAATGTCGTTCTCTGATGTTTCAGTTATTTTGATGTAATGATGATTTTTTTTAAATCGTTCATGCAAGTTGTTGTATACTACAGAATTTTTGCATTTTTTTTATAACAATGTTTGTTTGCGGACAAAATTAAGATATATTTTTGTGATGTTGTTTCAAATCTTTTTTTAAAAATTTATTTCGATTTAGCGGAGTTTTGTGTCATTTGAAGTTAGTTTTTGTCGAACTGTCCTAATTCAAAGTTATTTATTTTAGGTGAATCACATTACAGAGCTTATGAGCAACCATCAGTGTACTTCCAAGTCTTGGCTCTGACTGGTCAGTTTGAGCCAGCTATTGAATTTCTTTCCCGCATTCCTAGGTATGTATGATTATATCTCCGGCCACATTTTCTCTTCAACAAACCAGGAAATTCTACTACTGAAAACAGTTAAATTAAAAAACTGACAAATCTTTCGATAACAGTTCATCTTGTCTTATTATTAAAACTTGTCATCTTATAATAATTATTTTGTCTCTTTCAGATATCAAGTGCACGCTGTCCATATGGCAATTGCTTTGAATGAATTATATCTGCTGGGCGGGCCGAGAACTGTTCAAGCCCCATTAAGTAAGTGCCGATTTATTATTTGATATTTAAAATATAGTGTATAAAATTATATGGAAAGAATAATTTTTAATTCATGATTAGAAAAATATCGACAAGACTGATTCATTCCCGATCTGTGAAGTTTTTGATATAATAATTTATCTATATTCAATGTATTCAGATGATAATGATCTAGTGCTTGCAATCAAGTAGGCACTTAGTAAGATATCAGGATGATCAAATCAAGTATGTCCAACATCCTATTTACCAGTTTGTATTAAAGCATTAAGTCTCTCAAGGTTCTTTCATGTGTCAAGTTTATGTAATAAGTAGTTTTATTTTTCTACAGTTTCTGTCGACATCGAGGACCCTGCCCCATTAAGAAGACTCAACCTACCTCGTCTGATTCTGCTCTATGTTAGGAAATTTGAAGTCACCGATCCGGCTGAAGCACTACAATATTTCTACTTCCTAAGGTTAATATTTTATGTATAGTTTTTACCTATTATTTTATTGTTCTTCATTGTCTTAAAATTTTTTTTTTTTTTAGAAACATGAAGGATTCTAACGGAAGAAATCTGTTCATGGTGTGTGTCGGAGACCTGGCCTTGGAATGCAGAAACTATGACACAATATTTGGGCGCATTGATCCAGTATCAGGAGTCAGGACGAGAGGTCTTGTTGACCAATTTAATTCATCTTTAACTGATAGCAAGGTGGATAAAATATTAACTGTACATATAATAATTAAATATAACTTGTTCTAAAATTTATGTCAAATAATGTCTTTTTTTCTTATTACTTTTTCTTATTCTTATTATGTACATTAAATAAAATACAATCACTTTGTATGAAACCACAAAATTTATTATATGTCAATCGGTTTCACTTATCAAGCTTAGCTTTCTCAAGACGTATTTAAAACTTATCATAAATACAAAAAGAGTGCACTTATATATACAGTAAAACCGCGATATAACGAAATCCAAGGGCCCAAAAAATAAAAATTCGTAATAACGAATTCCCACATATAACGAAATAAATAAAAAAATCCTACTATATGTTACGCGCCGTCGCAAAAAAACGTTGCGCGGCTTCAAAAAAGATCACAAATTCTGCAAACAAAGGAGGAAGAAGGCCACAGGGAACTGAATACCTACATATTTTTAGTAGTTTTGTTATTAAAATAGATAAGCAAATGGATAATCAAAGGAATTAAATTAAGAACAGAACCTATTCAACACCAATTGGAAGATATTTTTGTAAATTCCAGAATATTGCAAACACAAAACAATATTTTAATTGTGTTTAAATGTAGAGCCGCTTCAAACATAGTTTTGGGCATAAAACATACAAAATAATTAAAAAATAATAATTTTACACTTGAATGGCGCCATTTTTATAAAATGAGTCGTATATAAAAATTACGAAGGTACTTACCGGTAACGGCGGCAACCATTTCAAAATATATTTATAATCGTTAAAATTGTTCACTTAAAATACACGAAAATAGTTAATAGAAATACAAAATGCCGTACAAAAATAGTCCATAAAATATTTTAACGAATTATTTATATTATTGACGAGTTCACACGAAAACAATTGTCAAACGAAAATGAATTTATGTAAATATTCAGTTCGGTCATGCAATAATCGCGTTAAAAGCTGAACAAACTTAACTCTACAGACGTTACACTGAGACTGACATTTCCAATAAGTACATACTGCAACTTTCGGGGGGTTCCTGTTAATTTTTGTATTTCCCAGCTGTTTGGGTCTGGGATTGCAATATTAGAGGCGTATGCGTACGTAAAACGTGTCCAAGTGAACGCCGCAAGAATTATGTCAAATGGTTTTATGGGCCTACTATGAACCCAAGAAGAAGTTTGAATTGTTTTACTACCTTATCGGCAGACCGCCGCGCACCGCCGAAAAGGCCATAAAACCGTTCGCATACGGCAGATGCATCGGCGCGGCTTTGTAAGTGCGAAATAATATTTTCATCTTTTAACATTTTTTTATTTCGTTATAAATTTACGTAAATGTATTGGCATTTTTTCGTACGGGACAAAAATGATTTTGTTATAAATATTAATGGGATTTCGTTATATAAATGCATTTTTGTATGAAAAATTGGTTTTAGGGACTAAATTTCAATTTTTTTTTCGATATGTCATTTTTCGCTATATCAGGTTTCGTTATATCGCGGTTTTACTGTACATAAGAGGGAGATAGAATATAAAATTACGTGTGAAAGAGAGAGTCAGAATACATATACAGTTAGATAGAACATCAAGGGAGACAATATAAAATTATATGTGAAAGAGAGAGACAGAATACATATAGAGTTAGACCGGACATTAAGGGAAGGAAAAATACAGTATTGATGGATATTGAATTGATTTTAAAGGAAACATACCTAATATGGGGATAATAGATAAATTAATTTAATTATTAACCACTATTTACTGCCTTTTTTATTTCAAGGGGTTCTAAATTGTCCAATTGGAGGCCAAACCCGTTTTTATGGAGGATATTGACCCCTGTGCTATTATTAAAAGAATGGTCGGAAAATTCTGAAAAACCATTACTGTTGAAATATTTAAAGTGTATATATAAGTGCACTCTTTTTGAATTTATGGTTAGTTTTACAAAGCTTTAGATAAGCGAAACCAGTTGACGTATAATAAATTTTCATACAAAATGATTGTATTTTGTTTAATCTAATTTGTCAAACCACAAAGTGATTGCTTTCTATGAAAATATTATTATTTACAGTTGAGTTATTAAGAACTGCCGCTCCTAAAAATGAGGATTGTTTTTCTAAGCCTTCGGCGAAATGTGAATTGTTGTGTATTTTATAAAAATATTTTTTCCATAAATTTGCATTCCAATTTTGCAATGCAGTTCTGTATACAGATTTTTTCTATTAAAGCAGACTTTAAATGACTTTATATATTGTAGGTAATAGCTGCAAATGTTGCTGAAGACCTGGTGAAGAAAGGTCTCTTCGAGGATGCTATCAATATGTTTGATCTGGCTGGGGTAAGCATAGTTTTACTTTAATATTATAACAAAAACAAATAGACCTATATATCTGTATAAATAGATCTTACAAAGAGAAGGAATATTTTAATGTACATTGTACGATGCACCGCCCCATGTAAAAATAACTATCCATAACGACAACTGTAACGACTCATGTACAAACTTAAGCCCAGAAAAAGAAATCAAATATCTCAGTGTAATTATTGATCAATATTTATAGCACAGTCACATTAGCGAATTAGTGAAAAGAATAAGAAAATATATTTATATATTTATAAGATTAAGAAACATTTTAAGTATAAATAATTTTAAAAAGGTATATTTTGCTATTGTTCACTCAGTACTCCAGTATGGAATAATTGTATGGGGAGGAACATATAATAATATAATGAACTCGGTAAAAATAATACAGAGAATAATCATCAAAGTAATATTTTTTAAAAAATCAACTTTTTCAACACAAACACTTTTTGAAAAATTCTCAGTTCCCAAAATAGAAAACATTTACAAAAAAATCTCAATTAATCAATTAATTAAATAAAATAACTCTGTAAAATTTGAAACAAGCACATCATTAAGGTTTAAAAATAAATTTAAAATCCTTAAAGGTAACACCAAACAATATCAACAAAATTTTATATACTTAGGGATAAAAAAATTCAATAGCCTCCCTACACAAATAAAAGATATAAAAGAGTTTAGAAAGAAATTAAATAATATTATAGAACACTTCAGCAGCACATAATTTGAAAATAACTAATATTATAGAACACTTCAGAAGCACACAAATAGACAATAAATAATTATAGACAACAAATGTTATAACTCTCTATATAAAATTATTATAGTGTAACTCCCTCTCCAAGCGCAAGAGCTAGTCTCTTTTTTGGAGAGGTAAGCGAAAAAAAACATGTAATTTTGATAATAAATGTGATAAAATAGTATCTACGTTTTCATGGTTATTTCGTAAATAAAAATTGGAAAAATCAGGCATTTTACTACTTTCGACTAAGAATTTTGGCAGCAATATGACTTTTCGACTTTGTGATGACTTTTTTAAATTTTGTGAGCAACTAACATTTTATCTTCCATGTTAAAAATTATCTTCGTATTCTTAATAGCAGCTATAGTTGACCTAAAAGTCTTATGTTGGTGGTGTATTTTTCAGAATGTGGAACGTGTGTTCGATCTATGCTGCACTTTACTGAGTCAAGTGGTAAGTGAGCCGATGAGGCCGGGCTCGTTGAGAGAGAGACTCGCCCAGACCTGCCAGAACTTGAAGGAGAGACACGCCAACACCCCTCTCCCGCTCAATACCCAGCATACCTTCAACATTCTCACACAACTTGTTACATTCTTTGATCAGTATCACGCCAACAATTATGTTGGAGCGATGGAGGTAAGCTTCTCAGATATTATATTTCACTTATTTCAATGTTAACTTGTACGCTCCTGATTAAAATCCATACAAATTCATACAGCAAATAATATTAACGACATACCAATTCTTACTGACAGGTATTTCAGTTCTGAGGATTAACTCCGTTCCCGCACCAAACAAAATAAAAGCATATATATTATATTTAGAGACTGAATTAAGGTCTCCAGTAGATGTCGCTATTCAAAGCAAAAATAAAATACAAGACGTGTCGGATAAATAAATTACGTCACGATGGATATATTCCGTATGGTGAAAAGTTTTTCTGTTTTTATTGGGTGCTGGACCGTAGAGTACAAAGTTAAAAGTACTTGTCACGGCACCCCACTGTTTTGTAATATAAGCAATTGAATAGAACTAAAAAACGTGCCTCGCATATTGACGGCTCGGAATGTATTAAGGGTGTACTCTTTCAAGCTAATAGTTATACTTTTTATAAATGTCACCTAAATACTAAAGGACATTATTTGTTACGTAAATCATGCAAGAGAGGAAGGTTTTAATAGAAAGAGAATTATAAAATTGTTGATCTTCTCGCATTCGAGATAAGTGTCAAAAATAACTCGTATTTAGAGTCTAATTAATCTTATCCACATTTTTCATATTAATATTATAAAATAAAATAAAATGTGTGTCATTTGAATTAATCCATCGAAAATTAAATCATTTATTGAAATACCTATTTGATATACAGGTGTAACAGACCTAGTCCACAATATTTTATGTATGGATACCTGGCTAAATTAAGAGTTGAAAATGTTAGATAAAAAACTAAACTAACTTTACTGAATATTGTACCATAGTTGAAAGGATTAACTTACAAATATTGCGATTAGGTTAGGTTAGGTTTCAATTTACGTTCCAGGTTCCAATGGCCGGCGCATCTTGCAGTATTGAGATGTTTCACTATGGACACTTATCCACAGCCATATTCTACACTCTTTATCATCATATTATATCAATTAAAATCCTTATAGATGTGTCATTTTATTTTGAGCCGTTCACTGTTCTATGTTCTTAAGAATGAAGACATGAAAAGAATGTGGTCGCTTTTAACTGGACAAACTGAGCGATCACAACCATGTAACCTTTGTATTTGTCCAGCGCATTAAAAATATTGAAATTTTATAAAGCAACAGAGTAAACATTTGATCTCTCGGTGCAATTCCATCTAGCTTTGTCACCTGTTGCAGAATCTTCTAAAGTAAAACTATAAAAAACCAACCATAAGTCTTTCTGTGGTTGCGGCCGGTGCGAACACCAATAATGATTGTGAGGCAACACGGGAGGCTCATTCTATTCATCTTGTTCCTTGGCTTATTAAGCTTTTATTCTCCCAAAGAATATCAATATGTTAGAGAATATTTTGATTTCTACCATCCTGCTCCACAAACATCGTCCGTTGCAAAGAAGGCACTCATATTTATAATTGTTGCCATAAATGCGAAATGGAAAATTGTGTAGATGGTTGTATACACTATTTATTACCTTTTTTTTTAAATACATAGATAGCTGTCATACACAAAATCAATATCTTTGTTTCTAATGTTAATGATCACCCGCCTTCTCGGGATCAGGAAGTATGCCCCCTCCTATCTTTCAATAATATTTTTAATGTTCACACTCAGACCCTGGCCGCTTGCAAGCTGGTTCCGCTGCGGGCTGAGGAAGAGCAGGAGCGAGTATCAGCCTTTCGGCGCCTCAGTGGAGAGGTGTGCCGCGCTGTGCCTGACTTGCTGCTGGCCACTGTCACCATCCTCTACAGCCGGTACCAGGCGCTACGAGGACGCGACAACCTGGCGCACATGGCTCAAGAGGGCAAGGACAAGGTAATGTTATCCAAATGTCAAAAGTATCAAACTTATCTAAAAATGCGCTGATAGACACAGATCTTCCAGTGAATGTGCACTTATCGAGTACTCGGAGGGCATTTGGCTTTTGACATGTTAAATTTGGTAATAACCTTTCTTAAATAATTCACTAATCATCCACAGTAGGCTCACTTATAGGTGTATTATTTTTTGCAGGGATATCTTCCAAATTGCAATTTTATTTGTTTATATATACAGTAAAACCGCGATATAACGAAATCCAAGGGACCAAAAAATAAAAATTCGTAATAACGAATTCCCACATATAACGAAAAAAATAAAAAACCTACTATATGTTACGCGCCGTCGCAAAAAAATGTTGCGCGGCTTCAAAAAAGATCGCAAATTCTGCAAACAAAGGAGGAAAAAGGCCATAGGGAACTGAATACCTACATATTTTTTGTAGTTTTGTTATTAAAACAGATAAGCAAATGAATAATCAAAGGAATTAAATTAAGAACAGAATCTATTCAACACCAATTGGAAGATATTTTTGTAAATTCCAGAATATTGCAAACACAAAACAATTTTAATTGTGTTTAAATGTAGAGCCGCTTCAAACATAGTTTTGGGCATGAAACATACAAAATAATTCAAAAATAACAATCTTACAGTTGAATCGCGGCATTTTTATAAAATGAGTCGTATATAAATTACGAAGGTATTTACCGGTAACGGCGGCAACCACTTCAAAATATATTTATAATCGTTAAAATTGTTCACTTAAAAATTATCGTTAACATTGTACACTTAAAATACACGAAAACAATAGTTAATAGAAATACAAAATACCGTACAAAAATAGTTCATAAAATATTTTAATGAATTATTTATATTATTGACGAGTTCACACGAAAACAATTGTCAAACGAAAATGAATTTATGTAAATATTCAGTTCGGTCATGCAATAATCGCGTTAAAAGCTGAACAAACTTAACTCTACAGACGTTACACTGAGACTGACATTTCCAATAAGTACATTCTGCAACTTTCGGGGGGTTCCTGTTAATTTTTGTATTTTACAGCTGTTTGGGTCTGGGTTGCAATCATATTAGAGGCGTATGCGTACGTAAAACGTGTCAGAGAACGCCGCAAGAATTATGTCAAATGGTTTTATGGGCCTGCTATGAACCCAAGAAAAAGTTTGAATTGTTTTACTACCTTGTCGGCCGACCGCCGCGCACCGCCGAAAAGGCCATAAAACTGTTCGCATACGGCAGATGCATCGGCGCGGCTTTGTAAGTGCGAAATAATATTTTCATCTTTTAACATTTTTTTATTTCGTTATAAATTTACGTAAATGTATTGGCATTTTTTCGTACGGGACAAAAATGATTTTGTTATAAATATTAATGGGATTTCGTTATATAAATGCATTTTTGTATGAAAAATTGGTTTTAGGGACTAAATTTCCATTTTTTTTTCGATATACGTCATTTTTCGCTATATCGGGTTTCGTTATATCGCGGTTCTACTGTATTTTACCTTTAATTTTACAATTCTATAAAATTGCAATCTCGCTGGGTATTATGATATTTAGCTTGTACAATGGAACCTCTTATAACGAGACTAATTCATTCCAGAATCTTACTCGTTATGTGAAACACTCGTTAAGCGAAACAATTATTCCCATACAAAACAACATAAATGATAATAATGCGTTTCCTGCAATAATACAAAATAAATACAACATATTCTTCCAAAAATAATCTAGTTTCCATACTGGCGGCCTTTTAAATTTCTGGGTAGCGAAAAAGCGGCAAAAGCAACTGATTTTGCAATTAACACCGATTTTGAATGACCAATTAATATAAAAATGAGTTAAGTTTGACTGCTCATAAATTAACACTTAAAAATTGTATGAAAAGACAACTGCATTAAAAATTAGAACAAATAAAAACGGAGATTATTGACTTTGTAACTAGTACCCTCACTTACGAAATTATTTAAATATATATTATTTATTACTTTGTTTGTAACCACTTTTATGAGTTAAATTTAAAACACCAACCGGTTTCGAAAAATATCTTTTCCTTCATCAGAATGTCAAATAAACTAACTAAAATCATGTTTTTTTTTTTTTGCATAAAAAAAAAGGTATTTTTCGAAACCGGTTGACGTATTAATTTAACTCTTAAAAAAAAATTTTTTTATTATAATTTTCGAAATCTGGTAGCATCTGTTTTCGGAGAAACCACAGGGAACTGCTTTCATTGAGAGCTGTTTCATTTTAACTACTTCTGGTTTAACTTTGATTAATATTTCTTGACAATAAAATTACAAAATTATTTATTTTCACGATCGATACGTATTTGAAAATTTATTAACAAATAAACAAAATAGAGCAAACCACAGGGCGCTGACAGCTGAATTAACATAATCGGCTGACCTTTTTGTTTCCCTGACTTTTTACGTCGGCACAAAATAAATAAACAAAGAAAAAATAACATCATCATATTTGTGATTAAAAATTTATATCGTAATTAAGGACAAAAATACTATTAATGTATTTTTGTAAGTTCGGGCCTGTCATCGTCGATGTCAATGCCGACAATAATTTCAACGAACTGAGATTCAGCAAGGGTGAATATTCCATGTTGAAACATAATTCTATCGCGGTTCCTGTCATTGCAGTGATGTCTCGATATGTTGAGTGTACAAATAAATTATGTGAAAATCATCAAAAGGGACAAATTTTAGGTATGCAGTCCAACAGGTTTATGTTTACAAATGATACTTTTTAAATGTGCATTCTTCAAGTTGACCAGGAAGAGATACAATACGTCTTGTCATGCAAATTTTTTTACATTTTGTAAAAAGAACGAACTTTCGTCAGACTGACGCAACCAGCATTTACTCCAGTGCAGCAGTATTTTATCTCCTAATACCTTTGACCTACCCTTATTCTACTGCAAAAATGCCGAATAATTTGAATTTTGGTCTTGTCAGTGGTTCTACTTTTACTTTTTGCTACATCGGTTTATTCTATTTAGGTAGTTAGATATTTAATGTCAGATTAATTTTAATTTCGTTTTATAATTATTTTTTTTGGCAGTTTAGGTATTTTACTTTTCAGGTACTTTTATGTTCCAAATGTACCAGAAAAAAATATTAATAATGTATTGGAAATAGACAATTTTACATCACAATTATATTTAAAAATAAATAAATTGCTATATTGTTCTTTTTTTTAAATTTAACTACCCGTTTAATTATGAATGGCGATCAAAATTTTAATTCAGTTGTTAAGGCCTAATTTCTCTCGGGTGATTTTCAAATATATATTCATATAGGTAACTTTTTAAGTATAAATTGTTTTTTTAATATTTTTTTTATAAATAAAATATTTTCATTTCTTAGTTATAATATAAATGTAATGTTAGTTAAAATACAATATTAGATATTATGTTCAAATAAATCATGGCAAAATTGAAATCACTGTTAATAAGTTTTCCTGCTTAAGAAATTTTTTTTTATGGTCCCTTGGAAAACGTATTAAGAGGGTTTCACTGTATTTACAAATTTGAAAAACTTACTAATAAGATCGAAATAATTTGATGGAAAACAGGTGGCACTGAGAAATATTATAATTTATTTATTCTGTACTGTAAAATTTCTTGCATTACTTTTGCAATTATTATTTTATTTCACAGAACTCATAAGTCTTTGTTTTTTAAAGAAAATTTAATATCGCCCTATAACAACATCCTACGTAATAGCGTAATAACAATGTAGGAATTGATGAATTGACTCGATGCATGTCTTAAAAAATACACATTAGAAGATAAGAAAATCAGGAAGATCACAGCCCATTTGATTTGTGTACTTTTTTTTTTCCAGCAAGTAGAATTCCTGCGTGATCAAGCGGAAGCCCTGACGAGCTTTGCTGGGAACATCCCGTACAGGATGCCAGGAGACACTTACAGTCAGCTTACGCAGATGCAAATCTTGATGCATTAAGTTTAGTTTCGTTAGGTTAATTAAAATGAAATAATTATGTATTTATAACATCACTTTATTTTGTACAATTCACTGAGATATAAAAACTTTTTACAAAATGCGTTACTCGGTGTTACTTGCACAAGCCCTTAATACAAATATCTGAGCTGAAATCTGCCACCAATCCTTCCTTCATCTGAAATGATATTATTATCTACATAAGCAAAATATTTGTTAAGGAGACATCTGACAAAACAATTTTTCTTTTGCGTAATACTCCCACATCTTTTGCACCCTTCTGAATTAAATCTAGAAGTCACTTTTGACATTAACACATTCACCATTTAACACCTTTATTTGCGAATGTTGAATGTTATTGTGTTGTAGATATTGACAAATTTATATATCACGTGTTAGTATTAAAAAATATATATATATGAAGAATTACAATCATATTAAACAATGAAATGTGTGGTCCATTTATAAAAGATATAAAATCTTGAAATTAAATAATAACTGCTTTTTATATATTAATGCAATGTCTGAGCAAAAAAAAAAACTGACCAAGAATCAACCATAAAGCGTGTGTCTAACATCGGCTTTGCTTAGAAAAGCAAAAACCTCACTAAATGTAGCAATACATGACAAAAACGTATTTCCTGGATTCGAGACTTCATAAATCACAATCATTTAACTCTGAAAAAGATTATTATGTATTAGGTTTTTTACTACCGTTCAGAATCTTCTGTGTACAGTTTTCTGGGCTAGTCTGCCATGTATATCTGACCTTTCTAATCCCATTACATGGCTGATGTGATGTGTTGTAAACAAGTGTGTATATGTAAGTTCCGTCTACTGTTGGACCACTATCTGTGCAGATTCTTCAACTCCTGATTAAGAAGGCAATTGAAATATATATACACTCAGTGAACATGACAGTCTAAAATGAAAAACCTCGCGGTACCGGCGCTTCAAAGCCATAGGAATCGAAAAGTTCACATAGATAGTGATCCAATAGTAGATGAAACTTACACATAACACAACACCTGTTTTCAACACGGTATTGCAAGCCAGTACTTAATCACAACACCAACAGTCAGATATCATGTCAACCCTGATGATGGATCCAAAATGTCAGCCAGAAAGGTCAGATATACACAGCATTTTAGCGCACACAGAAAATTCAAAACGGCCGTAAAAACCTAACATATAATAATAGGCGTGTGCAAATTGAAGAAATGTAATAATCACATATCATCTGTAACCTCCCTGTCAACTGCGCACAAATTAAGGGAATCGTACCTAAGTTTAGTTTAATTTCAATTTAGAAAGAATCTGCTTCTCTTTACAACTTAAGAAAGATAAGTAATACTTCAGTAATTCTACAAAAATCATTTAAAACTAGTTCTATCAATCTCCTGTATAGTTCACAATTCTTACATATGTAGTGTTGCTGCTTAGGTGACGATATATCTATTCTCTTTTATTTTATTCATTAATTCATTAAATGGCTTCATTCAATCAAGCCTCAAGCGAGTTTACGAGTTGCTTTGATATGTTAAGAAGAGAATGAAATTATCTAGAAGTAATCTGATTTGATTAATCCGATCCCCGCTACACGCATCATATGATAAAGTAATCGCATCGTTTTCGACTTATTTTGTCATGTACTACGTGACAGCGCAGCAAATCGAGCAGGAAAATATACCAATAATTAGTTCCGATTTAGAAATATGTAAGTGAAGATGAGCAAGATGAAATAATTAATGAAGATGTCAGTTAAAGTGAATCTACTCTTTTCGCCCTCACTTATTTGATTTTATGCACAAGAAAAATAGTAATATGTGTGGTACAGTGCGTAAAACACGGAAAGGTAAGGCGACATTTTGTAAATTTAAAAAATGTAAAATGGACACCAAATATCGCGGACCTCTCTTTTAGCATTAAAATGGCGTGATAAAAGGGAAGTCCACATTCCAACAACCTTGCATGACGATTCCATGGAAACGACAGCCGAAATACATTGGTCAACCTAATATTAAACCGAAATGTGTCAAGTGTGTGGATTCTGTGGACGTGATGTTGAGTAGTTTAAATTGCTTACGGAAAACAATAAAGTGGTTTTCCATATAATTAATTTGATTTTATCAAACTCTCAACTACTTTACAAAATGATAACGAATAAAAATATTATAGCGGGTGAGTACCGACGTTATTGTATTATTTATTACATGAGCGGACATCTTTGAGGCCGGCACTTGACTTGTGATATCTAAATGTTTAACTATTCTAGCCGTATCGGTGCTCTTTTGTTTATTTATGTATTCCAAAGGACTTTATGAGATTTTAAACATTATTTTCAAACAACCATAAGAAATGTTAAAAAAATACAGCGTAACTGCATATTGAAGATCGGTGCAACATCCGGTTGAACGACATGGCTATGATTGTATTGGTGACCGTGTGATAATATTCGTAAGACAGCGGCTTTTTTGGAGATCAATTATTTTGTTCAGTCAATATTTACATTATCTTAAGGATTTGAACATCTCAAGTGATTGTTTATATTAACGACGTTATCTGTGAAGCCCTATCAAGTAATAAATCATACACAAGATGCCTTTATGGATGTCTAAATGTCGTTTTAAAAGTGGTGTTCAACCAAATACACGGCTTTCGAAAGGAGGCCCGCGTAGAGGGGTATACTTGGAGTACATTTGTTTAGTGGCTGAAAGGTTATGAGTAAAGGCTATAATGAAAATTACCACATACGTTTTTATAGTCCAACATCATTTCTTTGAACATCAGAAAATCAGACATGGTAAGAAGAATTTCATACACTTCTCCGTCCATTTCCAATTTTTTCTGCCTGAAATTATAACAATTCAATGTATTGTTTTCATTTACATTAGATGTACACAAATGAAATTCATATATGTATTCTGAAGATTTTGACCTTTCTTCAATTTATATCTGCTCAGGTAAAATAAACTAAAAGTTTATTACAGTAAAATTTATGTGTCTGAATAGTTTTGAGTTTTGAAACAGATATTTATTTTTTTTATATAAATTAAAAATATAATAATAAATCAATAAATCCAACATACTGAAGTTCAGATAGGAAATTTGACATTGAAAAATCGGATATCCTATCTGTCAAGAAATTATCAATGAAGTTCTCCACAGTTTTTGTATATTCATTAAAAATATCTGTATATATAAATTTATTTTCTTCGTCATTCTCAAATTCTGACCAATACCTCTCCATGAATGAAGAAATCATTTCCTGTAACAGAAATACAATTGTTTTATTTTATAACACACTTGATTCCGCTTAAATGGGACACATCGGGACCAGGGCAGTTTGTGTATTTGGGAAGTATGTTTGATAGAAATGGAAAAATATCAAAAAGAGGGTGACTGCAGGAAACACAGTGCTTTGAATGGAATTATAACTAACTGTAACTTGTCAACCAAGGCAAGACTAACGATGCACAATGGAGTCTTAGTTCTAACACTGATATATGGATGTGAGGCCTGGAGCTGACAGAAGAGAAACTAAGGTATACTGAATGCAGTGGAAATGAGATCACTTAGGCGTATATGTGACAGATCTATTTATGACAGAGTAAAGAATGTAAAGCTAATCTTAGTATAGTGAGAATGGTATGAAGGATATGACGCATTTATTGATGGCACCAGAAGTAGAAGACGTCCGCGGAAGAATTGGCACGACCAGGTAAACCAGATACTGGAGGATGGTCCTGTTAGAAGCCTCATTAATTATCGACCTTGTGTGAGAAGATGTATGAATGTGGATGAGGTGAAAATCATGTGTCAGGACAGAAGGGTCTGGCACTCTATCCTCTCTGCCTACCCCTGCGGAAAATGGTGTGATGGTAAGTAAGGGACCAGGACATTTGGCCTAATTAAGCGGCTGCCCCAAATAACCTAAGTGAGTGTTAAATTAAGGAAGGAATATTTTTCTTTAAATACATATTATGTATTAATATTCAGTAATAAAAAAGTAGGTGGATCTCCATCATAATTATTGTTTTCTTTATCTAATTTTCAACAATTAGATCATGACAGTCTACATTTTCATCATAACATGGTAAACTGTAATCTATTGTCGAAAATTCTTGATAATTAACAATAACAACTTTACATATCCTCATTACTCAAAATTTCAAGAATGTCTTAAAGGTTTAAAGCCCCAAACAGCAAAGCAATTTTATATGGTGTTGGTTTTTATAGCTCGCCAACTATCAGCGACAAACTGTATTGCTTGTGAAAGGGTAATTTTTACAAATATTGTGGTTATGTGTATAATACGTATCGTGATCTTAAATTTATTGTCAACTGTATTTTCATTCCAAACACTTATTCTAGTAGAAATTCCAAATTAAATAGGTGTAAAAAAACAAATATTTTAAACATTTTAAAGTTATTAGGTACTGGGAAAAGTATTCAACATAATTACGCCACTGATTATGAACCAAATCATATTAAGTATTGTATAATCACTTGTGTGATTCAGCTATCTTTAAATGTATATAATTCTTATCATAAATTTAGTATTCGCCCGTCCTGACGAAGATGCAGTGGTATCAAAACTGGTCGACATAAAATTTCTGAATGTGGTTTCATACAAAGTATGTTCGTTTATAAAAATTAATAAATTTCTTTACTTCAATGCCATGAAAAGATATTTACTTAACTAAAACACTGGAATTACATTAATTAAGTTACACTTTTTATTATTTTATACATAATGAAATAGCAATTTTAACTTACAATAAATGTTTCGTTCACAAGCATATCCTCAATGTGTCCAATTATTTGATCAAAGTCGCTTTCTTTACGTTCTCCGAGGCATTCAGGCATAGAAGTATCCAGAATAAACAAATCTTCTGTTAGCCAATTCTCCATTATTTGTAATTTTTTGGAAGGAGATTATTGAAAGTATTTCGGCTAAAATTTAAAATAATTCATGAAGATTAATCATTGAATTACTCACAAATAAGCCATAATGATATATTATTACTGCTTAGAATTTAGTCTAGAGACTGTTAAAACTATAGAACAAAAGTTTAACGTTTCCACCGCCTCGTTCCCTTGGTAACATACAAATACAAACGGTAATTCTATTTGTGACATTGCCTTTTAATTTCTGAAATTAAGTAGGTACTTAAATAGTTTTTTTTCATAACGTAACCCTAAAACATAGACAAGAAATACGCGCTTTTCTTATCTATGTGTGCATAGATAAAGAATATATACTACGTATATCTCTTATCTATGTATACTACCGTCTGTCAGATAGCTGTCAATGTGGATAATTTTGCAGTGATCCGGATTCTGAGCGATCTTTTAAATTGTATATTGTTATTTTTCTTATCTTATTTAAATCGATATTTTCGATACTAAAATATTCGTTGGATATACATTTTTCAATTTTCTCACATTTAATGAAATGGAAGTTTTATCTTGGGTAATGTTTGTTAATCAATTTAAGAAAATCATGAATTTTGAATCATTAAAATTCTTACTTGATTTTAAATTACTAGTGCAAAATAATAATTTAATGAAGGTTTCTATTTTACCTGAATTTATTAAAAAATCTTGAGTTATATAACTATTGCCAATAATGTTAAATAATTTAATTAGTCGTCAATTCCAAAAACCTTCATATATTTTATTTTAGGGAGCAAATTCACATGGCCAATTAGGACAAGGAATTGTTTCAGAACAATGTTTGACGCCAAAACCCATCATACAAACATGGACTGGAGAAGTTAAGGAAATATCAGGAGGAGGGGGGCATTCTTTACTTCTTAATGAAAATGGGTGGATTTTTTCTTGTGGTTGGAACCATCAACGACAATTAGGCTTTGTGGACAAAAGCACGGAGAATGGTCATTGTCACACATTCACAAGAATCTGGCTCCTCAGCGGAATAACTTTTAATAAAATCTGCACAGGCTGGGATTCAAGCGCGGCAATCTCAGAAAAAAATGTGCTGTATCTATGGGGATCCAATGCGTACGGTCAACTCGGGCTTCCAAGAGAGTATTTTCCCAACGCCATGAAACCCATGCAATTAGAGCTGAAGGGAAAGTCAATCAGCATGGGTATGCGTCACACCATTTTGGTAGACATCAACGGTTGCATTTGGGTTACAGGTTCGGGAAAGCGGGGCCAACTAGGTTTGGGAGACTCCATCACCAGTCTTGACACTTTTAAAAAGCTGCCCAATATTGATAATATAGAAAATGCCGTTTGCGGTCAACACCACACCTTGGCGTGGTCCAAAATAGATCACGCAGTATACGCATGGGGAGACAATAGCTACGGACAACTCGGGCTGGATAGAGATAAATTTGACAGAGTTTTCCTGCCAACCAAGATAACCTTCTCATTCGACTGTGTTGACAATATTTCACAAATATTTTCCGGGTGGACTCACAGTGCTATGCTTCTAAATAACGGAGCTGCAATATATTGGGGAAGAAATAATTATGGACAGCTCGCTTGTGATCAGCTTCCACAAGGAGAAAAATTTAACATATTGAAAATTAAAGGTGAGTACCGCATTTAATCTTGACTGCCCAATCATAAATATACCTGCATAAATAGCAACCATCAGATTGAAGCTGTGAAATTTTAAATAATACGATTTACTAACTATTAGTTCAAACTCAAGGGCTCTTTGGGGGACATATAAATTTCTACTACATGCTATTTTCAATATACTTTGTAGAACCAAAGTTAAAAAACTTTTATAGAAAATATCAAAAAAAGTTTAATTTAATAGTTTAGTTGTTAAATTCTACAAAGTATGAACTAATGAAGTTCTTTTGTAAAACAAAATTATTTTTTATTTCTAAGGTTTGCATGAACCCCTTGTTAATTTAGGAAAAATTGAAATCATATAAAGTATTATGGAACGTAAGACTTCTTCACCATTTAGAAATTCCTTATCATGTATATATTGCGAGTCCATATAATAAAAAATCTCCAAATAATTATTGTTTGTATAGAGGCTAATTAGTATAGCAATGCTTAAAAGTGCCAACATTATATATATATTAACAGTACCTCTGTGTACATGTCAGTATATATAATTATCATCATATCAAAGTAAATTACATTTTGTAAACATCTTTTTTGAATTGTTATCCTGATTGCTAAACTTGTTCACTGCAGAAATTATGTGAGCTTAATAATTTACAGGTTCTGCCGTACGCAAACTGAGATTAGGATCAGAGCACAGCGTGTGCCTGGCGGAGGACGGTTCAGTTTGGGGGTGGGGATGGAACGAGCATGCTAACACTGGTACGGGCACAGCAGATATAGTCACAGAGCCACTGAATGTACAAGTTCAATGTAAAAATATACTTAATATATTTTCTGGAGCAGGACATAATTTCTTAATATCCAGGTAGCATTTTATATTCTCAAAGAATATAACACATTTTTTATACTTACAGAATAGTCAAATATTCTAATAATTTATTATTATTTTGGCATATTTCTTTTATTATGAGATTTTTATTAATATAATAAAATTGTTCTAAATTGTTTGTTCTATCTCAAGAATATCTCCACAATCCCTAAATTGTTGAAAAAGATCTTTCACAAATCAATAAGAAATACGGCATATGGTATTTTTTGGAAATTCAATTGCTTAGGCTTGTAGCACTAAAACCCTAAAAAAATATATACATAATTAAACATGCCAAATGGAGAAGTATTTAATATTTTTACAGGTTTACTAAGCCGGGCATGTATTTACAAATGTATCTCATAATAACAGCCCTAGGGTTTCCAAATCAATATTAATCAAAAATGTTCAAGCCGCATATGTCTAATTTCAACCATGCAGAGAAATAAGCATTTAAAAAAGTCATAGTTACCCAATTATTTCTAAATTATGTAGATATTGAATATAAAAAATAAAAGGTCATTGAACTTCAAACAGCCAAACTGTTTTTTGTTAGATGATTTAAGACCTGAAGCAACAATATAGAATAATAGTGGTTAAACATCACAAATATTTATTTCGAAATATGCAGACTAATAGTTTGACATGATTTTGTAAGTCTTGCACAATAATATTTTCTGTAACGGTACAGAACTTGTAAATACTCCTTGAACACTTTTGACTCGTAATTTACTCAAGTATCCACCTTTAAAATACTGTATACTAGGTCTGTAATGAGACGGTAAATTATCAATAATAAATAATTACGAGTACGGATGAGTAGCTCCGTGGCAGAGCAGGCAGAGTTGTGGACTCACGAACTATATGTCCAAATAATGTTGAAACTGTCAAAAAGGTATTACTATTTACATAACACAAGTGAATTTACCATGCTAATAGTAATTTAAAATAAGAATGTCTGGAAAAAAGTCCACTATCCAAAACATGACCTTTTTTCACATAACACATCTACTGCACTGTAATCCTCATGTACGAGCACAACTGACGAAAAAAAACACTTGAATTTAAAATAAACACTAGACCTCATTTTAATAAAGATAGCAAGTATACTAATCACTGGACACTTTCACTTGATGTAATCTTGGCATATCACAGTCGGCGAGTTGAGGGGTCGTAACAGGAGACGTAATGGTATTAGTGTAAAAGGGATCACTATATCGAGTTGTCATTATTCCAGGCACTTGTATTGTATTCTATGTTATTTATAATAATAAAGTTCTTCAAACCTTTATATTGTGTACGGTTACTTTTTCCAAATATTAATTAAAATCAGAAAACAATCACATTACACATATTATTAAAATTTCAGATTTAAAAAAATATTAATTCGAAGCTAACTTTGGATGGCGCAGTGATACAATCGATTAATAAATATGCAACTTTTTTCATATTTATTAGTGATAGTTAAATTGTTACTTAAACGGTTATTGTGACTGAGATTGTGTTTAATTGTAACGATGATTGGTAACTAATTAATCATAATTATTTGAGCAATGACTGATACACTTGAAAGTAAACCTCCAACGGTTAAATCTCATTTATCATTGTTAAACCTCAGTTACCATCAATCGTCACAACGGTTCACCATCACCAATATTTATATTACAATTTCACAAGTTAGTTTTAGTGACAAAATAGTTAGAATAATAGATATTAATAAATAAAAAACTATACTTATGAAGTGGAGCATCACTGATTTTGATTTAAATTCTGAGCAGTACTCTTAATGATGTAATAATAAAAGATTATTATGATAAACTTTCTTAATATTACATATATAACTTAAAGGTTATGAAAAATCATATACAAACAAATAAAAACATCATATTTCTTTCAACATTTATTACACAAAAATTTAAAGTCATTTTATGCTCAAGTATGCATATACAATTTAAATTCCTTCATTTAAGTTTACTCCCTTCAAGGAAACATCTATGAAATAGGGGAGAAATCTGGCTATTCACATAACTAAAGATAACTGCCATTATCAAGCAATGTTTTGATACTGAATGATGGTCCAGCACAGATTAATCTTCCACCACGGAATGGTGAAAGCGATGTTTGTCAAGTTTGTGGTCTCCGATTAGGACTACATGTCCAATCTACCAGTTATGTCCTTGCGACCGACTGCAATATTGTGTGATGCGCATGCCTATTATACATAATTATTTTATCATTACACATAGCGGTTTATTGAAGGCGAATAATGAATCGATGAATATAAAAAATGTAATTAAGAAAAAAGAAAACTTTCTTCATTTTTGGTTTTTGCCGTGCGTTGGCTATTATTAGCTTTTTGTTGGATAGTTTATCTTGACGTACGCGTTAACATTTCCAATAATAAATACAATAAATATGAACTTTACATTTTTATTATCAGTGCTATCTTTTCCTTTCGTTCTTCTGTGTTTTGCGTTTTTCTTTCTTTTCTTCTTTGAGCTGCTTTTGCTTTTCTCTGAAATGAAAATACAAGATTTAAATACCTTCTGTAAATGAGAAAATCATACTAGACTTTTGTGTTTGAACAAGAATGCCACTTTATTGAAAATTATGCAAACACAGATGTTATAGTCTGTTTATTGAGCAAATATGTTTAGTTTACATGGAAAAAAACACCAATTTTGCTTCTTTGTAGGGATAAAACTATTTATAACAAACTACGCACAGTATATAAACTAACAGGATACCCAGTTGTACCCAGATGTAGAAAAACCATTCATTTTAAATTATGCCATCTATCAATCTGATTTTTTTGTAGAACTATTAAACCCTAAAAGTCTCTCATGCATCACTTCAATACAGTTTATATAGTTTCCCCATATTGAATTTAATGAGCCATGTGTATAATTTTTTTTCCACTTGCGCAAAATATATCTTCACTGCTCAGCCTCCCGATATCATACCGTGAAGATATATAACTTAAAACCTCAAACTTAAAAAAAAAAAAATCGGTTCAGCCATTTTCTATATAAGGTGACAGACAGTTGTTGCTTTTTATATATCGGTGTTAATAAGGCAGAGATCTATTGAAAAAAAAAAATGTTTGTTTAAAACACCATATAATTTAATCATGATTAATAACACAGGAAATGAATATCACACTGCTGTAATGACAAAGCTGATCTTTATGCTTATTAAAAATAACTTTTTTTTTTAATGTACATAATATGGCAATAGGATCAATAGAAAGATGACAAAAGACTTTTTTTTCAATAGATCGCTTTGCCATACTACTATTAACATGTAGAGATAAGAAATATTCATTGTGATCAAATTTAAAAATAGAGACAATAAATTGTAATATTGTAATGGCAATGTCCCTTTCTCTTCTCTTATAATAAAATTTCTCTTTTAACCCCTCTACAACCAGCAACTGATATACCTTTGTCTGTCATCCAGTATATCAGTCGCTGGCCGTAGGGGTTAAAAGAGAAATTTTATTATAAGAGAAGAGAAAGGGACATTGCCATTACAATATTACAATTTATTGTCTCTATTTTTAAATTTGATCACAATGAATATTTCTTATCTCTACATGTTAATAGTAGTATGGCAAAGCGATCTATTGAAAAAAAAGTCTTTTGTCATCTTTCTATTGATCCTATTGCCTTATTACATTACGTTAAAATTCACATTAATATTAAAAAAAAATATTACATATTACAAATATTACATAAAAAAAGTTCTTTTTAATAATCATACACATAATTAATGCATACTCTATCTAATCCCTCTACAGCCAGCGACTGATATACTATATATATGGATTATACTTATATAGGTGTTTTATTCTTTTAAATTTTTGAAATTTGATCACAATAAATACTTACTATTTGTTTATGAATATTTTATTTTAATTAGATTTATTTATTTTTTTAAATTTTACACATCGTATGATGCATATATATATATATATATATATATATATATATATATATATATATATATATATATATAAATAAATCTAATTAAAATAAAATATTCATAAACAAATAGTAAGTATTTATTGTGATCAAATTTCAAAAATTTAAAAGAATAAAACACCTATATAAGTATAATCCAATAAGAAATTAAATAAAAGATAACGCAAGTATTGCAATAAATTGTAAATATTTATAACAGATAAAAAATATATCAAATCAGAGTTAGAGTTACCAACTTTATGTGTTTTTGATAAGAGGAACTACATCCCAACAAGTACAGAGACGGATTACAAAAGTTTTCTGTCGAGTATTGAATCTACTTCATTATCTATGCAATACTGACCTATCCTCCTTATCTTTATCCTTTTTCTTCTGCGACTCTTGCTTGGCATTCTCTCTCCGCTCCCGTGCTGCGGCCGCCACATTAGCCGCATTGGTGTTTCTCATCAAATCCCCATCCCCCTCCGTAGCACTCACACTTACTTCGTCCTGCAATTAATACACTTAACGTAATATCATTCAATTGTATACACAAAAGACTAGTTAATTTTAGACTATTGGTTTTACAATTTATAACTGCTCTTGGAAATGTTTGTACGTTTCAGAAATGTTTAATCAAAAGCATATCAATTTTAAAATCTCCACTCTGGCTATAAAATCAGTTACAAAAACTTTTATCTCAATTTTCATCAATTGAATAGTGGCTGTTTTGTTTTTATACCACCCGTGTTAACTTATATTTGTTTGTCTGCTTCAGCCAGCAATTAAATAACATAGTTGATCATGACAGGCAATTTCAAACGTGTTATCTTTTTAACGTTGAGTTGAGTTTACGGCGCTTAGACTGCGTGCTATACTACTCTACTTCATCATTTGATTAACATTTTATATTCAGTTTCAGCGGGACATGCAACCTGCCATCGAAATAGAGATTAAACATGCACAGATGAAATTGTCTTCTCTGTACCGCCAAAGGTCGATATGTACCAGGTGACTTACCTCATTATCAGAGAGTTGACTATACTGTGATAAAATGGCTTCTCTAATTTTTTTCTCGTCCTCGGTGTATTGTCGGGGCGCTGAGGTTGCCAGGGACTGCGATCCTAACAACTTTACTAATCGGTCTTCAACATCCACCACGTGAGAAGAGGAGGGGTTGGCGTCAATCGGGTGGCAGCCTTCCCATTTATCCATGATCTCAAACACATGTTGACTGATGTCATGGTCCTAGAAAATATTAAATTGCAAGGCATGAGGCTCGGTTCCATTAATTTCACCACCAGTCCAACCCAACTCTACATTTGAATAACAAGCAAAAGAAGTATCTACATACGGATGCATATAAATCTAATTATAAGGTGGACGTAATGGCGCAAAACTGTTCGTGAATATAAAGTCTCAATTATAACCTAAAATGTATAGTAATGACAAATATTTAAATCAAAATGTCTTTTTATGAATGAAATATATATGATAAAACAATAATAAACACGTCCCAACTGCACTAAAATCGGTAAAAGCATACTGATCACAAGTAATTTATAGTTTAATCTTTTAATTCCACACTGGGCAATTTTAAATACTAAGTGTCAAACTCACAACAATATCAGATAAAATTGACTCTAATGCTTCCTTTTTTTCTTCTCCAGTTTCATCTCCGTCTAAAATTCCCGATATATATGAACCGAACACACTTTCATCGGTGTTTAGGGATTTAAGTTTATCGATTAACCAATTTCCAAAATCGTCGACCGCCGCCGCCATTTTCATCCCCAAAATAAACGAACGACTAGAAGTGAAACACTACTGGTAACAGTGGCAACTAGTAGAAGAAAGTCGATTGTCTATTGTGCTGAACGTGCTCTCCCTACGACAGATAACATATTCGCTTCTTATCACTATTTCGCTTTTCGTTCCGTGCCATAAAAATAAATAAGTTATGTATCCATATATGCTGTCTATCTATGCTATTAAATTTTGACGTTTCATTCGATTCCTTCTTTACTTGAATGCACATTATACTAATAAAATAGCATTTTGTGTTTATTATTATCTACCCGCGAGTCTTATACATTATCTGGATGTCGTATTCATTTGCCGCCTGGTTGATGTGTTTTTTAATGCTACTAATCAACTATTCGATAGCGCCCTGCATATATGACAGAGCGATACCGTACAGCTACCAAAACAAAATTTGCCCTCATTGTTCCCAGCTGACTCACTTTATTAGTAAATAAGAATATACAATACATTACATGATTAATAAAATAACATGAATAGAATAGTATTGCTGAAAGAGTACAAAATTGACAGTGAGGTAGACAAAGTGTAACAAGGCCGGGGAGCAGAGGAAAAGTGAAAAATCCTTTCCGGGAAACAAGACGGCACAAAATAAAAACATTTAGAAGACTCACCCTTCACGCACCACTGCCGGAAGATTTAACCCACAAAAAACAGTACATCGTAGATTATATTTGAACATAAGGTAGTAAATAAAAATAACAAAGTGATTATGACATAAGTAACATTGATATTGCACAATAGTTGGAAATTAAAGATTATCAAAGAGAAACAAAAGCAGAATTATCAAAGTAAGCACTAATAACCAGGATAAGAGAAAAGAGAAGAAAAATAATAATGTAGCTACTCAGCAGTTCTCCGGAGGATCGCCCATCTGGAGGCCCATAATTGAACAAAGGCCCTAAACAACACTAAATTCCTGCCACACTTGAGCAGATCGGAGTTCCTGACAGAATCTACTCCCTCCAAATCTTCTAGCATATCCTGCCCTGCATTCATCATAATTACGCAATTCCAGAGAATCTGTTCTGACGTTTGCTTTACCCAGCTGCAGGTACACCATGGGTCCGGGGCAAGCCCCAAATCGTGAAGCTTGTTACGGGATTCGCCGTGACCCGAGACTAGCTGCGCTGAGAAATGGTCAAAAGCCGGAGGACCACCCCGGCCACCCTCACTGACGCCCACCGTAGGGAGAAAGGAGTAAGTCCACCTTCTCAACGGGGCGGCGTCCCATCTTTCCTGCCACTTGTTCAAACTAATATTCTTAAGGCGCACACACAAAACCCTTTAGTTGGCATCCGAGGGCCTGAGGATATGTCCCAAGTGACACGCCTCCAGACCCTTCTTCAAAAAGTGGCGGGCACTTGCCTCCATCACCAAGAGATCGGCAGAGAGCACCCTAGCCAGCACTGGTACTGTCCGGTATGCCCCCGTCAAGACCAGCAGAGGTACTCTCTACCCCCTGGCGGATGAGATAACCAAAGTCGACAGTCTATGCGTCCATACCTTTGCCGCTTACGTGACTTGCGCCACATACGTTACATTATATGAGTCTCATCGCCGGCTCCCTGATATTCCATTCCGCTTTAGACATTCTCCTAAGTGTCAAAAAATAATCCGTCACCTTTTTTTGATATGGGCCAAAAAGAAACCCGAAATATCAATAATAACACCCAAATATTTCATCTGTCATTCAATCCTAATGCTCACACCATTCATACGTACTATCTGGTTCCTTTCTCTGTTCAGTCTCCCTTTTATCAGCGATCGCCTAACTTTAGGACCTCACAGACCACTAAATTCATACTTTTTAATCCCGCGGACCATTATAACTAATTTAGAAAAAAGTTATCAAAGATCATATAAAATGCACCTAGTAAATTGCAGTACAGTTTATATATGCAGCTAGCTTCATGTTTTACGAGATTGAAATGATTTTGCAACGTTTATCCGTTCAAGTCACTAATTTTTCCGAATTGGTTAGCTGTGGATTAAAAAATGCAAATAATGTTCACATTTCTCTGCAGACCAGCGAAATTGGGTGATCGCTGTTTTTAGCATCAAGGTTATCATTTTATTTTAACTTATCAAAACATAAAAACGAAGAAAGATTGACGGATGAGATATAGAATGAATATTCCATTCCACTATACTTCTTATGCAATAAATAATGAATACATGAAAATTGAAGATTATACACAATCACATGCTCCAAAAAATACATAACTCAATTCTCCTTACATAAACAATGATTCTTATTACGTTTTTTTTTTACGAAAAATTTCTTAAGGACATATTAGGGCATTCATAAGTAACTCAAATAATACGTTCTCACGAGCTTAAAAGTTGTAGTGAATTAATTATAAATTGAAAATAGAATCTAGTCCTTGAGTGGGGTGCAAAGTGACCTTATTCAAATTTGCGTTTTAATGAAGTATAATGGTTTGAGCATGTTCTATCATATTTTTAATTAAATTTCTTATTCTTATACAATGTGAACAAGATACTGCTAAATCTGTCGTCATTTTATAAGAAACCTAAGTATTTTGAAGTGTCATCACTCATAAGTGCCCAGTCGACGCAAGATACGTAAGTAACTGGATATGCCGCGATAGTGAACATATCGCACACTTGCAGTCGTAAGCCGTATTAAGTCAATATTATTTATTTCAAAATGCATACAACTAGTAACATCACAAAGTTACGTAGTAGTAGTAACATCACAAAGTAAAATGATGTATAAATGACAAATAAAAATCTTCACATTTATTTAATTTTATTTTAATTTAATCAAAATTAAGAAATTTTAACAGCACATAAATTAAAAAATAAATATAAACATTTTCAATAAAATTACAAACATAAACAAGAAAAAAGTGACAACATATCGGAAAAAAGTAAAAAGGTTAATTCGAGAATTAATTATTCAAATGAAGCATAAGATGTAAAGTGGAGTACAAGAATAATAAATTTTATATGATAGCCAAAGAAAATATATAAATTTTTGAAGAATAAATATAGGAATAATAGTACCAGTAAGAACTAAGTGCAATAGAGATAAGATTACATTTTAAAATAAAACAAGAATATTATATAAAATAGCGGGCACCGATAACGGTAAAGAGAGGTAAGAAGCGACTGAAACACACTGTAGTGCGCTCGGCGAAGAGCCTATAGCTGTATCTCTTATCAATGCCTATAGCGAAGCGATCTAAGACGCGTCATATCTCCCGTTACTTAATAAGGGAAATTTCCTTATAAAAATGGTCCCGATTGTCTACGGAAAAACATTATTTTCTCTACTTTTTATGGCCTTACTGTACATTATTGTTATATATTTTTTACGCGTTGCATTCTTTGAGATATTCAGATTTAGATTTCTGGGGTTATGTTGTACCCCGTTCCGGAACGGGAGTGTTAATAATCTTTTCTATGAATATAAACGAAAAAACGAGGTTTATTCAATACAATTATCTATATTCCATAGAATAATTTTATGATTCATGTTGTCATGTCAAATGTCAAAGTTTTTTTATTATTTGAAAACATTTGTCGTTATGTTTATTCGTTTTAAGATTATAAGTGTAATGAGTGAAAATGAAATAAACCCTTGAATAAGAATCAATCTTACTTGTATTTTTTCAATGATTGTCGGAATTAGGAGTATCATTTGGAATATTCGCCTCAAAGGTTGGAGTTACGTCAAAAATTATGCGGGTACTGCAGCTGTTGTCAGTTTAGCGTAAGTTTTTTTAGAATATTTGTAATCACGTAATTATATCATACAAAATTATTTTATTCAGTCCGTCATGATTAACATACTCCATTTTCGATAAGGGCAGTATTTCACCACATTACGTTTGTTACCTTGGTGTAATTGTTACACAATATACTGTAATTTCCAAAAAGGATGACTAATCATAAAATAATAAAACCGTATTAATTACTATTTCTTGTGTTTGATGAAATAATACCTAATTGGAGCAATTCAATTTGGTTCAGAAAATAATGGTTTTAATTTGATAATAACAAAAATGTGATGTATTCTGATGAAATAACATGTTTGCATTTTTTTATTTAATTCATTGGCTAGGTGAATGCATTGGCGCAAACTCGCCTACCTAGCCAAAGTTTGAAGGTTTGATCGCTGCGCTCACAAGCCTTAGGTTAATGACATATTCTCAATATACCTTGAGAATATGTTAAAAAATAGATCCATTTAAAATGAGATAAATGACAAGATGAACAAATACTTCAATCTTGGAAGAACTACATATCCATTATGTGCTCTGCAATCTGCTTGAGACACATTTCCCAATTCTTTGGCTGCGTTGCACGTAGCAAAGATGACATTCTGGAGAGTCTGATGATAACCAGAAACATGAAACCCCTTCCAGGAGATATTGGGGAGATCTACTCGCTGGACTGACATAGACTTCTCCTTCACATCATCTCTTTAGACCACGCAATGCAGACATAGATGGAATGGAATTATCAAGAAAGCCTAGTGGCAGAACGCCTCATGGGGTTCACGATCCTCAGCAATAGGGAACTGACTAAAGATATACTTAATATTTATATCAGTAATTGTTCTTTCAGATGGGGTGGCGCATGGTTAGGCATTCACCAAACCCGGAAAGCCTTAAATTCAATAGTTGTCAGTCGAGCACTGGACCTAGAGCGCTCCGGAGCCCCGGAATACCTGTACTATAATGACCCAGCACATGAACAGACACTTCTCCAAATATTTCAAGATAAAGGCTGGAGCATTGTATGTTTTTCACATTATATAATTTTTTTTATATATTATTAGTAAAAATCAGATTGCAATGAATTAAAGGAAATCTATTTATCAAAATGTTAATGTCTGAGATCTCCAATCTTAAATGATATCCGCTGAATAAGCTGAACAACATAGAAACATTAAATAACTGGACATATTATTGATTGTGTATTTGGAATATTTATACTGTTAAGACGGCTTACAAAATTATACAATTTACAAATACAGTATAATTTGAATTGTCTTTTTGTAATTTTTAATAGTCTTCGCATAACATGAATAAAGATAATTTGCCTAATTTACTTACTTACTTTTCCATATCTTATCTAATAATATGATTGAGTTTCGTCTATATATTGCTAATATCTTGTTTTATCTTACTGGAAATAAATACAAAGTACACTACGTGGTGCATTGTTAAAGCAATATAATTTGGGATTTCCTTATTGAAATAAAGATTGTACGGACACCTGCAGGGCCTAGCAGGTAGCAAGCTACAGCAGATTTCTTTTCTGCTAGTTAAATATGAGTACATGATTTTTTCAATGATGCTAATGCAGGTTTTTAAAAGACCTTAATTTTAATAAATAACCTGGTGAACGGTTAAGAGAAAGTGATTAAAGAGAGACAACTGTATCTCACCAGCCAAGAGACCCTTAAATGGTGTAATGCTGCCTCAAATATAACACGACAACTATGTCTATGAGATTTTTTTAAAGAATTTAAAAATTAATTTTTTCCGATTAAAATTTAATGTATACTATGAATTGTACTATTATTTCATACTAAAGACGACACTAACAGTTAGTTTATTGATAATATTAACTAAATATTAAAGTAAATGTTGCCAGAGAGAAAGTTTGTAATAGAAGATAAAATAGTTGGTTTTCTCTCATTCGAGACAAAATAATATTATGTGGAGCATAATAACACATTGTGCATTCAAATTAATCAATTGAAAATGAAATAATTGTATGTGCTGTGTGGTGCTTATGTACCATATATGTATGTATATGGTGTTTTAATTTTACTGGATATATTTTTAATCTGGTACAAAAGAAAATATTATAAAAACAAATTATTTATCCAATTTCTTCAGTTTGGTTGTTACAAAATAACCAATGATGTGTTGTTATTTTCTTTATTTAAATCATATCAATTTTTTCATATAAATTACTTTTTTTTTCATGTATGAATAAATTTTGCGGTCAAAGTTACTCCGTATTCAAAAATAATGTGATAGATTTGATTTTTGGTTTTGTTTAAAATTATGAATATAGTCTATATCAACAAGCAATCGGTGACAGCTGATTGATTTCCTGCTAGTAAATTCTGTATTGCCCTCTACAAACAGTGTTCTTAAGTATCAATTTTGAATTATATGTATATACATATCTAATTAATTATTCTTTGTCATTCCACTTAAAACACATTCTTGAAAAAACTGAGATCATGTTTACAATAAATAATTACTGAACAAACGTAAACATTACAAATATATTTGACAGATAATTGACTACGCGAGATGACAGATGGTCAATGTACTTGCCAGTCGGTAAAATTCATAGGATTTCACTAATATATGTTTTTTCATACTCGTAATAAAGATAATATACGATTTTGGGGGTTTTTATTTTCTCCGGCTGGTCTAGATAAGACCCGTTTTTAGAGGAGTGGGAAGGGTGCTGTTCTAACCTATTTTGACAATGAAAAATGAATCCAACCTTGGACAAGTGGAGATTATGTCAAATGGCTTTATAAGGGCCTATTGTGATCCCAAGAAGAAGTTTTACAAAGGCGGCAGCGGGCCACCAGCGCCAAAGCAATAACACAATTGACAAACATCGTAAACGGACAAAATATATTTTGAAATATTTTCGTTGTAAGAAAAAAATTTATTCGTTGTATATTTACATAAATGATCGGTATTTTTTCATACGGGACAAAAATAATTTCATTATACATATTAACGAAATTTCATTATATAAATTCATTTTTGTATAAAAAATGATTGTAAAGAATTAATTTTGAAAAAAATTTTGATAAAAGTCATTTTTCAGTATAAAGAGGTTCGTTTTAACGGGGTTTTATTGTAGTTTGGTATTTTTTCTTACTGGCAATGACACTTACATATCCAAGTACAGATGTACAATATATTTATATTTTATAAACTTTATATGAATGTGACGTGTTTTATGTTAATTTATACTAGTGGCCATACGTGGGCAAGGCAGCACGGCGTTGGCGGCGTGCCGTATGGCGGCGCCTACTCCAAGTAACGCGCTTTGGAGATCCCGTTGAGCGCGTGAGAGCTCTCCACCATCTCAAAAATTTGAGACACCTTAAAGGTGAGCATTAATAATTTAAATTCTTAATAAATTTCTACAACTTATTTCCTCATGTAGTTATTTGTATGTTTTTAAAATTTTATTTATATATGATTGAAATTTATGAAGCTGTATCAACCAAATCTTAGTTAACACAATTTTCTAGAATAAATTACCAGTAGATTTAATATTTAAAAAAATATTATTGTTTGTTTATTAATTTGAACTATGTACTTGTTATGAACAGAACAAAGAACTGTGTTTTTGCTGGTGTGGTTCGCCGATCTCCGCTTGCGGATGATAATACTTTTTGCTTATATTGTAAAAGGTTTCCGTAGAATATCCAGTAGTTTGTAGCGATAGGTCAGCAAGATCCAAGGTCGAAATGAAGCAGGGTCATGTGTAAAGAGAAAAAAAGACTTGTAGAAAGTTAAGACTGAGGTGACCACAGTAGCTAAATCTTCGTTTATTTGACTCATTGCTACACTATCAACCGCACCGTCTGCTGGGCCACGGCCAATCATAATACAGGAGTTTCCCTGTGCTGCCTCTTCCAGCGAACCTAGTAGTCCGAACACTAGGGTGACTCGGGGGAGAAATTATAGTTATGACGGGAGAAATTATTAATTTTTGAGGAGAACATATTTATTTTGTTGTGAAGTTGCATTTTCAGAACATAATTCTGTGATATTTTAAATACAAATTAAATTAATCAACTTGAATGATATACAGAAAAAATCTATTTATTGAAAAAATATTTAGTTGCTACCAGGATTCAAACCTGAACCTCTATCTGTATATCAATTTAGTAAATTAATTTAATTTGTATTGGAATTATTAATACTATAAAAGTTTTTTTTAAATTTATTTTTATTAAATTTTCAATAGGATTTATTAATCAATAGGGGGCCCTTTTGGGGAGCTCAGATACATGTATCACCTCTGCATAAAATATGTTTAATGGTAACTTACTATGCTAATATTAGATTTATTTGGAAATATTATTTTTGCAGACTGGGAAGTATGGTGGATATCCCAACGTCTGGACAGCATCTCTGCAGTACAGCTCGCACGTATGGGATCAGGTCCTCTACTCTTGGGGGCGCCCCCTCTCCCACCCGCACTACGTAGTCTGCCTCCACGCCTGCCTCTTACGCGACTCTCTCAGTTGCACCAGCACCATCACTGTCTCGCAGCTTATTTGCAGCGACATGCCGACCCGCACCAGGTCAATACAGTTCAACTCAATTAAGATTTTCCGAGACGTGCACAATTGATGGTTTAATGTAATTTATTTCTTTGTTTCCAACCGGGCTTCTCAACACAGGCTTTTATTTTTTATTATTAACATTCTTAGTTCTTTCAGTAAAGTATAGGATTAAAAAAAACATTATTTAGCTCAAATGCAATCATAAATTTTCATTATTTATTTTATAATTATTTTGCTATTTCAATTTTTGTTATAGCTTTAACGTTGTAGGCTGCATTTCAGCCATCAACAGACCTGACGTTGTCAGTTACAACGGCAATGGTTAAAATATCACTTTTGTCAAAAATCGACCATGGCAAAACCTAGAAGAAATCATATTAATATTTCAGCTCTTAGGAACTACATATTTTGAACAGATTTTTTAATTTGAAAATGTAGAGATGCTAAATAAAGTGAGGCATTGTATACTAAAAATCTTATCATATCTGTACCTTACTTTACTTTACCTTACCTTACCTTACCTTACCTTACCTTACCTTACCTTACCTTATCTTACCTAACCTTAAGTCGTGTTTGTGTAAAACGGTTTTTCTTATTTTACAACTCTTACTACATATAAAGATTTTACTGTTAAAATCTTTATATGTGATTATGATTTTTGTTCTCTTTCTTTTAATTGTAGAAAGTGAAAATTATTATTTATGATATAATCATGTTTTTAATTTTCAACAAATAGGAAATATACAATTGCTTTAACAAAATAGTATATATAATAGTATTCGGCCTCTTCTAGGATGTTCAACAACTCATCGATGCTGATGGTGGAGGGACCCAACCTCGGAATCAGGCTGCCCCAGATTCCGAGGAGGAACTCCAAGAAGCCCTGAGTGCGGTGCTCCATCACCTGGCCAGCTGTGTGGGCGGGAAAGAACCCGCACTCCACTTCGCGAATGAAGGGGGACTGGCGTTATTACAGCGAGCGGCTGCTTCACAATCGCGAGAGTTGCAAATGACAGCCGCTCGTTTGTTGCTCTGCCTAGCACCGCATACCTCATTGCTGCCCATCATTCACAGGGCAGGTCGACATTGGAAACATTTTAGGCTTTACAATCCAGATAATTAAACTTACAACTGTTAATGAAAGTAAGCCAAAAAAGAATTGGTGGGAGCTCTGTCCTTTTCGCCTGCATCTCTGGCGCGATCTAATATGGGTTCATTCACCGAATTTGTTTTTTGTGACAAAACCCGATTCTCAGTAATATGCTGCGCTATCTTCTCTAATTTTGAGGTCCATACTTAAATAACAATAATCAATATGAACTGTTTAAAAACTGAACTTTAACACGAGTCATTCTTTAAATGCCAAATTTGTATGTAATTAAATGTGCTTTATAAGTGTTTATATCTGCTATTACTAATACTCAAATACTCAAAAGCATGGAATTTAATTCTTGTTGAGTTGTCTAGTGTGTATACACCTAATATAAAATACCCTCCCCCGATTCAAAGATGTACCTTTTTATATACGGAAACAGAACTACCCTTATAATAAATTTTACAAAAATATACAAAGAAAAGAAAATCAAAATAATAATATTTAAAAGTAATATTAGTAAAAATATTTAGAAATAACTCGATAACATATTGAGACAAAATAAATATTTTTTATTTATAAACAGAAATCAACATATTATATTAACAAAACTTACCACAAAGTTATCAATATTTTAGAATCGACTGCAGACTTCTCTTAAAAATAGTCAAGCTGTCATGGAATATATCTACAAACTCACTGTACTTATTGCCAAATGTATGTAGTCTCGACAGTGATGAGTGAATGTGGTAGTTAGTTCTCGTATTATCCTAGTTAAATATATATTTTGAACGCATTGACGTGGGGACCCTAAGATATACTTCGGCGAAAAGATCAGGGCTGTCAATATGAAAATTGATAATTTTGTATAGAAATATTAAGTGTATTAATTTCCTTCTACATATCTGACAAACTTAGAATATTGAGTTTTTTCATAAGCGTATTCTAATTAATTGATGAAATATGTAGATTTAATTTAAAGGTGACAAATCTTAAGAATTTATGTTATTATTATGGGAATTATAATCAATACACATCAAATCAAAAAATTATTTATATTCTGCGGTGTGTGCAAACACAGAATTGCACATAAAACCTAACTTGAGACAGATTGGTACCATTTGTAGTTATATTTTAATTTTATTAATTTTAAAAAGTGATTTTGTGTTAACAATGTTCATTAGATTTTATAATTATGTCTAACCACAAAGTTAGCGGTTTAAACATTAAAAAAGAATTCATTCAGTTCAAAACCTGCAATCAATGTCCACAATTAATACTAATTAATAAAAAACTAAATAAATATGTTTGGTTTTGCAGGCTTGATAGGGTCGCTTTCACGCTGGCTGGAGGGAGAGGACGCAGAGCTCACCTGCCTGGCAGGAGGTGTGCTGGAGGGGTTGGATGGGGGTGAGCACTACGGACCCGCTGTGCAACTATTGCACCCGACACGCGTCACTAACATCCCACCCAAGCTGGACGTGGTCACTGTACATGGACTATTGGGTGATTAGCTCAACTAAATCGCGTTGCTCTTCAGTATTGTATTGTTTATAAAATTAGTCACAAATAATATATGGAACTATTATTTGGAAACAGAATATCGTCGTTCGGTATGCAACACCACGTAAGCGGCATGAAACTAAATGTTTAGGAGAGCGAAAAAACTTGTTATTTTCATGAGTTATGAATGAAATAATAAAAAATAAAAAAAATTATTACCTAAATGTTTATTAATTCGGTTTTAAATTAAAAAGCATTTTTATTTTTGTATAGTAATTGTTACATTCACATTCGCGGTTGTGTCAATTTTTTTAGGTCAAATATTTGCACATTCGCAGATTCACTCCGTTTTTAGTATGTAAATATTATGATATAAAAATATTAACTTACTTTGGATGTTCAAATCTGTCATTTTATTTTCTATCAACTTGAAAGAATATACATATATAAAAAAGGAATGAATTATAATAATAATAAGTATTAAAATGTATTTTTATTCAGTAATGTAACAGAATTACACAATTGGGCAATTTAATGTAGTATCTGATCATAGAATGGTTGACAATCAGTAGGCAAAAATCGTTTCTTTAATTTTCAACAGCCCCTCGGACAGAGGGAAAAATGTAAGTTGAATGAGTTTTTTTAGACGATGAGACAAATCTGCAAAGTTATCCTCGAAACTTTGAATTTAATGATTCCATAAGGCTGGTACAATAAAACTTGTTCATTACATTAAGGCCGCGACTTGGCTTTATGGACTGATAAATCATATTGTTTTTGTTTGAAAAATCTACAAAAAATTCATATTTTACCATTTTTGATTAAAGGTTTTTTTCGTGTTTCTTGAGTTATAGTGCCGTACTGGCTGGGGATGTAAATTTATTTACCTTTTAATCTGCATTCTATAACACTGAATAGAGTCACACTCAATTTGGGTGTGACCCTTAATCAAGAATTTCTGGGTAATTGAGTTGTTATATTTAATTGCGAGATGCAAAACGGCACAGTTAACATACAGTTTCTATTCTGGTACATACAATTATCACAATAAATGATGATCGGGAGTGGGTTCTTGTTCAGTCGAAGAAGTCATATTGGCGCCTGTCTCGTTAAAACACTATCGCCTTACTGCATGGTTTGTGAGATTGTACACTGTGTAGTTATGAACAGTGAGTTTAGTTTTATAGTAACAGGCACTCGCTGTTAAATATGGTGCCACTTTTACAGCAGTAAAAACGTGGTCTACGCCTGCAGTTTCTTTCTTGTCTTTGAATTTTTCTTCCCTTGCTCTTTCTTTTTCAATTATGTGATGTTGGTATGCAGATTCCAACAAATTTTCAACATTGAATTGACTGCACGTGTCACACAAATCTTTTTTCGATTTAAATATCTTTATGTTGGTTTTAGAGAAACATTTATTAAAAGTTCTCTCGCTTACAGGCTTTTCTGTCGGATTTAGAAGTTTCGTTTGTTCAACGTATAACTCATAGACGTAATGAAGGTTTCACACAATCGGTTCTAAATATAATTCATTGGACGATTTTCTACAGTAATGGGACTGTAGTTTTGGTAACTGATCTAAAGAGTCTTACTTTTGCAACTATTTTAGTGGTCTTAACTGCTTTTTCTGTATCTTCTGATAATTCTTCAACGGTCGTTGTTGGATCCACATTTTGGCAATCTTCTTCGATATTACTGCTATTAATTGTCCAATATTGGACCGTCCATTCTTTAATGCCTTGTGTATTTAGAGACATTTTCATGCACACTATCATTCCCGAATTTAAATGGAAAATCTTCTGTTTCTCACTTCCTTGAAACCTCCTTCGTCTTTTTGGTTGTTTGCAATCAACCATCGACTTGGCATATATTTTCCTTTCTCCTCAATCCATATTATTAAAAATTGACTTTCTCGTGGCATTATCAAATTTCTGGCAGTGTTTTGTGGAAATTCTTTTGCATATGGAGAGATTGCGAGTAGGACCCATTTTTCGCTCTTTAGGTGAATCTTGCACAATATTTTTTTTATCAATTCTAAATCTGACACACGAATTTCCTAACATTTGTTTTTTTTCTCTGTATTTGTTTTCGGTTTCATGTTATTATTTATTGTAGTATGTGTCTATATCTCGGATGAACATTCTCCATGAATAATATTAATTGGAGTTTTTTGAGGTTAGTGAGATATCTCTGTTATGATTAATAGTGAGCGTCTATCATCTTCGTCTATGTGTAATATTTCCTCAGTATGCTGTGTTGATATCATCTCTTGAATTGTGATACCCGCCACAAGGCCTTATTCGTCAATAATCACAACACAATGTAAATATAAAAATGCTCACCTTAAGCAGCGACACGTCTGTCCAGTGTATTGTCAGAAATACATAATGGTTGCTATGACACATTCACGGTGTTGCATTACAGACAACATATGCGGTGTTACATTTTACCCTTAAAACGACGATTCATACAAATATCCGACATTCTATGTATGACCATACATGGAGAAAAAATTAACGAATCGAATGGCATTAAAAAAATCACTTTTGAAAAAACTGTCACATACGCGGTGTTGCATGCCGAATGACGATATAATGTACAAATTAAATGTGTGAATTCTAATTCCACTATACACAATGTCACATTTAATCCTACATACATTCATAGTACAAATCCCCCGTACTAAGTTATGAGGGATTCAGAAATAAAACTGCCACTAAGCGATTGACAAAATTGAGATAAAAGTTTTTGCAGCTGATTTTATAGCCAGGCAAAGATTTTTAAATTAATGTACTTTTGATAAAATACTTCTAAAATATACAAACATTTTTTCAAGATCAGTTATCAACTATAAAACTTCCAATGTTGTACAGTAAAACTGCGATATAATGAAACCCGATATAGCGAAAAATGACGTATATGGAAAAAAAAAATCGAAATTTAGTCCCTAAAACCAATTTTTCATATAAAAATGCATTTATATAACGAAATCCCGTTAATATTTATAATAAAATCATTTTTGTCCCGTATGAAAAAATGCCAATACATTTACGTAAATTTATAACGAAATAAAAAAATGTTAAAAGATGAAAATATTATTTTGCACTTACAAAGCCGCGCCAATGCATCTGCCGTATGCGAACGGTTTTATGGCCTTTTCGGCGGTGCGCGGCGGTCGGCCGACAAGGTAGTAAAACAATTTGAACTTCTTCTTGGGTTCATAGTAGGCCCATAAAACCATTTGACATAATTCTTGCGGCGTTCACTTGGACACATTTTACGTACTCTAATATATATTGCAATGCCAGACCCAAACAGCTGGAAAATACAAAAATTAACAGGAATCCCCCGAAAGTTGCAGTATGTACTTATTGGAAATGTCAGCCTCAGTGTAACGTCTGTAGAGTTAAGTTTGTTCAGCTTTTAACGCGATTATTGCATGACCGAACTGAATATTTACATAAATTCATTTTCGTTTGACAATTGTTTTCGTGTGAACTCGTCAATAATATAAATAATTCGTTAAAATATTTTATGGACTATTTTCGTACGGCATTTTGTATTTCTATTAACTATTGTTTTCGTGTATTTTAAGTGAACAATGTTAACAATAATTTTTAAGTGAACAATTTTAACGATTATAAATATATTTTGAAGTGGTTGCCGCCGTTACCGGTAAGTACCTTCGTAATTTATATACGACTCATTTTATAAATATGCCGCGATTCAACTGTAAAATTGTTATTTTAGAATTATTTTGTATGTTTCATGCCCAAAACTATGTTTGAAGCGGCTCTACATTTAAACACAATTAAAATATTGTTTTGTGTTTGCAATATTCTGGAATTTACAAAAATATCTTCCAATTGGTGTTGAATAGGTTCTGTTCTTAATTTAATTCCTTTGATTATCTGTTTTAATAACAAAACTACTAAACATATGTAGGTATTCAGTTCCCTATGGCCTTCTTCCTCCATTGTTTGCAGAATTTGCGATCTTTTTTGAAGCCGCGCAACATTTTTTTGCGACGACGCGTAACATATAGTAGGTTTTTTTTATTTTTTTCGTTATATGTGGGAATTCATTATTACGAATTTTTATTTTTTGGTCCCTTGGATTTCGTTATATCGCGGTTTTACTGTATAATCATATTCGAACATGGCACCCCCATTTTCAATAATTAGATAGTGTCAATTGTGCTTTTAAACCCTGCATTAAATCTAAATATTCTCAGCTTTATTTTTGTATGGTGCCTTTATATTAATTTTAAATTACACTTTTTTTTTTGGAATTCTTTTTGGAAATTTCGAATTAACATAGTTCGGGTAGTGAGATTTTTTCCAATAATACTAACATATTTTGACAATTGTATTTTTGTTACTAATTGTGCTTTTAATATTTTGGTTGAGCTTCAATTAGTTGCAATAGTAAAACATAATGGCAGTATTTAATCACAGGTCCTACTGACTAATGGTCATATCACACTGAAAGTATGATTATCCTCAATTTACACTTTCCTCTTTTTTACAATATTTTTGCTCAGCTTCAAATAAATAGAGTTTTCACTGTACATCTATTCTCATCTTACTCTCGCCTGTTAATAAACAACAATATTTTTATTATTATTTTAGGTGAACCATTTGTAACCTGGAGGCAGCGGGATATAAAAGATGAGAAATCAACAGTATCAAGTGAAACTAGTGTCGATGATGAGGATGATGATGATGATGATGATGATCATCATTATGGTAAGCATTGCACACTAAGGGCCGGTTACGTCATCCCCGGTTACCATAAACTTTACTTTTAAACTTAGTTTATCCGTTAACGCGTTGCGTCATCTCATTTTTGTCGTTTACTTTTAACTATAACTATAAACCGCCGAAAATCTCCGCTTAAATGTAAACTTTACTAATGCACATGCGCACTGCGCGCGAGCCACTGACAGATGTCACCGAAATCGAGTATTTTTCGATTTTTGACACTAGTATCGAAATGTACAATATTATGTCGGATAGCAGTGATATCGCAGACTTTTTTGATGATAAACTAATTATACAGTATATTCTTAACAGGAAAAGTAAAACTCGGACCTCGGCACATTATTTTTTGCGGGAAGAAATGGGTTTTAAAAAAATCTTTTTCCGATAACGGATTGCATCCAATGGATTTGTCATCTAGGGCATCTAAATTTTTCGACATCGTATTATTGAAATGAACATTATTATGTCAGATAGCACTGATACTGATTCTTCTGACGATCAAATAATTGTTCAATACATCCTTTACAAGAAGAGTAAATCTTTTAGGCCACAAACTGATCATTTTATATGGGAAGAAATAGATTTTATTGCAAGGTGCTGTTCAAAATGATGGTTAGGTAACTGGTCTTGCTTATTTCAGACAATATAATGTCATCTAAAGTTATCTACTTCATAGGTATATAATAATATTGTTGATAAAGATCAGAAATCACGCAGTTCGTCCTGTGAACCAGGTCTCGATAACTTTACATTTCTACGCCACAGGATCAATGCAAAGATCCACGGGTGATATATCTGGTGTACACAAGAGCACTGTTTCACGAATTGTGAACAAAGTGAGCAGAGCAATAGCCGCTCTCAGATCACAATTTATGTTTACCTGAATCTACTGAAGAAATTCAGCAATATCTGAATCACTTTTACAAAACTTCAAAATTTCCAAACATGATTGGTGCAATAGATTGCACTCATGTGGAAATCCTATCTCCAGGAGGAAATAATGTGAAATATTATCAAAATATGAAGGATTACTTCTCCATGAATATGCAGGCAGTAATAGATGCCACAGTGAAATACACAAATGTTGTTGCAAGGTAGCCAAGCTTAATACACGACAGTACTATTTTCAGTCATTCTATATTAAAAGGGCAATTAGATGAATGATATTTTTAATGAGAAACATCTAATTGGTGACCGTGGTTATCTACTCGAACCATACTTACTTACTCCATTTACGAATCCAATATCTGTGCCTGAAAAACTATATAACGAGAGCCAAATCAGGACTAGGAATGTTGTAGAAAGAACATTTGGGGTGTGGAAAAGGCATTTTCCTGCAATAGGTATGAAACTCAGGCTGAGTATTGAAAGTGTGGAAGCAGTCATTATAGCCACAGCAGTGCTGCATAATGTTACCGAGCCACCAAACTTTGTGGCAATATTATATGAAATTGATTTTGAACCTGCACAGGATGGAAATAATATAAGACGAGATCTAATAAATGGCTATTTTTCCCAATTATTTAACCAGCCATAGCATTTTATTTATTGATTCTTAATATTATGCGTACAATTGTGTATATATATGTATATGTTCTAATATAAATAAGATTAAACTTATCTTACACATATTGGCTTAGTTTCATTTTGAATCTATGAAGTATCTTCATCTGGCATTTCATTAAAGATCTTCATTGCTCTGTACACCATTAATTTCTAAGATTTAGCCTAAATTGTTGTCACATTTATTATACAATAACATTGGATCTATAATAAAACAATTCTTCCTCTGTAAAAACTATTTTATTATATTTATATATATACCTTTTAACATAAATCACATACAGAAATTACCATAATTTATTTGTAAAGAGTAAAGTAAAGTAAGTAAAATTAAAGTCAATAATTAGAAACTGTAAAGCCATACGACATAATTACACATTATTATTTTAGTAAATAGAAAAACGGTTTAAAATGAAAGGGTGTGAAACCACATTAGCTAAACCCAGCGAGGTAGTAAACATTTAAAAATAGAGAAATTGTTAATGTTTATACAATTAAAGAAATAAATTATTAAATTAATTACATATTATTTTTTTCTTTGGCTAATTTAAAATTTAGTTGGGCCAAATATCTCTCAGCTTGACGTCTGACTAAAATTACAGCACACAGTTCTTGTGCTTTATCTATTTGTTCATTTGGGGTGGTTAAATTCATTTTGCATTTTGATTTATCTGCGAACAAAGAAAGGGTATATATTATAAATGAAATAATTAAACTAAATAAAAGCATTATCAATATCTAATATTTATATTTTTTTACATTATATAAGTGTGCATACACCAGAAAATTAATTCATTATATTGTGAATTATCATTCTAATCACTTTTTAGAGGTGATGCCATCAGTTGGCATTTAAATGCAATGCCAAGATATTCAGACTTGAGGCCTGTGCTCAACATCTTCCACCTATGAACATACAAACATATTCCATTTGTATAATTGATCTGCTTACAACTGGGGTGTGCATGGTATTTATTTGTTTTTAAAAGGTACCATGTTAAATGCAAAACGAGTGATAAAAAAGTTTTCTAAATTAAAGTGATAAGATTTGCATTGCAAGCCCTTGCAGAGTACTTACAGTTAGAATCTGTATCATCATCAAATACCGAAACCCGCTATCCATTGACATCTACATCACAATTCGTGTCCATTCTGTCGTTTCTTGCTTCGTCTTGGATTCTCTGAATAAATATTAAAAATAATGTTTACTAATACGTAATTTACAACATTAACTATTAAATATAGTTAAAATACTAGAATACTTACTTTATATTGACATTCATCGTTCAAAACGTCAATTGCGAGAAAGTACAGACACCAAATAAATATAAATGTCAAATGAAGCGTCCTACATGTGTTGCCATAAGCAAAATTACTCGCGCGGCATTTGTTTTTGAAAATAAGATTTTAAGAGTCCTATGTAATTGCTACACTGGATAACTATAAACTTTGTTCACGCAACTCGATTTCTGTCAAATTATTTGAATCTCGTTTAGAAGTAAACGAGTTTGAATCTCAGTTATAGTTACCGAGGATGACGCAACCCGGCCTTAATGCTTTATGGTCACCCTGTATGTACTTTTGTTAATATAATGTTGTCACTCGTCACTATCAAATGATTGTTATTTTTTAATGCTTTTTTAAATCTGAAATAGCAAATAATATCGTGGAGGTACTTGATGTGTACCATTAGGCTGACCCATGAGCTTGTATTCCAATATTCAGGTCTCCATGCGAGTTCATGGATTATGGTGAACAAAGTAAATGAAAATGGGTACTTTAGTTTACTCTCTAAAGTTAAATTGATGCCATTCAATGTAAAGATAAGCAACATTTATATGGACTGCTAAATGAACAAGATTATGGCAGCACTCAGTTCACTGGTCCTCTGGTTCTTCACCCGACACTAACAGCTGTCAGATGTCGTGTTGGTTATATTCTGGGCGCTCACCCCAATATGACACGGTTACTATAAAGTTAATAGATAATGACACTTAAATAAGGATATTTTTTTATTTTCAGAGTCTGAATATGAGTTCGTTTTACGAGACTTACCTGAATCATCACTACGAGATACAAATGATACTTTTCTAAGTCACAGGTAATATGGTGCATTGCTGCAATTGAGAATGCAATAATATATAGATTGAATTAATTTTTATAAGGATTATGATAGCAAAAGTTCTCCTACTGACTTTTTGTGTTATAATATTATATAGTTAATGACTATATTTTTATTATTTATTTTCATTATTTATTTTCATGTTTATGTTTGTTACAGGGGCGAGCGGGGATTAGATAAACAAGAACTGAAGGAGTTAAATGAGCGCACGAAGTGTTGGCCCCGAGATTGGTTGCCAAGAGATTGCCACAATATACGGTATATTTGTTAATTATAAAAATCTATTAATATCTAATCTTATACTATCTTATAAATGGTGTATTCTGCAAGTCCATAACAAAATAGTCACTTACGAAAAAATGAATTCAAGTATTACAAGGAATGATACTTGTCTAGAAAGTTGCGTAAAGTACAATACGGAGTTGAGTGTTATTCCTTGCCTATTGTATTATATCCAAATCTCCGAGACAAAAAATCAAAGTCTCACCTGCGCATGTACCATTAGGGATAGTAAATTTGTATTTTACATTCTTTATCTCTTCCGTACTGTTTTTTTTCTAAGATCCTAAGGTTTCTTTCGCCTTGGTGCGAATTAAGATTGTTTGTACCGGACAAGCAATTGATTAACAAATTTTTAATTTCATATAAACATTTATGGTTTTTATATACGTTCTGTTTTCATTCCCGGTGTAGGGTTTTGGGTGTTAGCTACGACACGGTGATGACGGAATGGGGCGCTGGAGACTGTGCCGCAGAGTTAGGAGGCGGCGGGCTAGAGAAAAGAGCGCGGGTACTGGCAGATGCTCTGCGTAAGGCAGGTGTAGGTCAGAGACCCACTCTGTGGGCTGCGCACTCCATGGGCGGATTGCTTGTCAAGCAGATGCTTGTACACTGTTAGTATGCACATTAAACACTTAACTTTTTAAATTGAACAAAAAGTCTGGCAACATGGCTGATTGATTTCAGGTGTTTATTGGTCTAGTGCAGGGGTCAGCAGACCGTGGCTCTTTTCATAGGAATTTGCAACTTTTCAATTCGAACTCATATTTTTATATACATCTGATATAATCAGGCAAACTATTCCATATATATCTGATATATGGAATAGTTTGCCTGCGACATATGACACAATAAAAAAATCTAGCATCTGCCATTCTCATAATCTTTGTCTCTACCCATTTATGCAAACAAACATTCTTATCCATGAATCAAATAAAAAATAAGTTAAGAAGCAAATTAACTGTCCATAATTTACAATCATGCTTAAAATTTAACAAGTACGTATTTACTTGGCAGACATAGCATGCAAGGTCAAGGTCACCGTTCTAACTAGTCAACTTTACAAAGCCCAAAAAGTATTTTATTAGTGTTTAATTATTTAGGTTTTCTTGTTTTATAAGTAAAGCACTGAGCTACTGAAGCTTATAACTCCCATATATTATATTCTTCTAAGTAGCCTATGACTATATTGTGGATTTGAGTTTTAAATAAAAAAAAATGTTTTTTTCACCCCTGTGTGAAATTTATCTAGTGCTCAAGTGACGGGGGTTTGAGTTTCATTCTAGGAGACTATGCCAGATCAAATCCTCTGTTGTCAAATGTAAAATTATAGCACTGAGTATTGAACGTATTGCAACAAATTGAGTAAGTTGAAAGAATTTCAAACTGGAAAAATGAAAATACATCCTTAATATGTATTGTTAAATATATTATAAGGAGTAATAGTGATACTAGACAAAACTCTTTAGGAAGAAATGTTTCTAAGGAACTAAATTTATACAAAAAATAAGAAGTTGTGTGTTGCATTCTGTACCAATTGCTGAGATTAGAGATATACATATGTAGGAGCCCGTAGATATTTTTTCACAGATGTTTGAGCACCCCCACACTAGGAATCATCTATTTATTCGAACAATTTCCTGATCTTCAGCATTGCAATCAGAAGACAAAAAGGAGCAGGCCCTTGCTGCCAACACGTGGGGTGTGGTGTTCTACTCAACCCCACACCACGGCACACGTGCTGCTCACGCTCTGCTCTGGCCATCACGCGAAGTGCAGGATCTCAGAGAAGGTAGGGAATCATTCTTGGTATCTTTCTCTGTTATATGTCGTAATCATTTTTGACATTTATGAATTTGCATGTCACGCTGGTAATTTGCAGATAGTAGCGCCTTGAAACGTCTGCACGCCGTGTGGCTTACGGGCGGCTGGCGCTGCGTGTGCCTGGCTGAAGGCCGCCCCACTCGCTTGGTGGCAGGCCTGCCGCGTATGTTCCTCGTACCCCCCGCCTCAGCTGATGCAGGAATAGGGCCTTGCTACACGCTGCCACTTAATCACCTCGATATCTGCAAACCTGCTACCAGGTGATTACACAGTTTTCTGTTGATGATTTTTAAATAAATAAAAGCTATTTTATATGAAGTAAGGTAATTTATACTCATTCTTTTATTTTCTTACATATATTAATTAACACTTTGGCTTAGCTTACATGCAAATAGAGCGCCTAAATATTGATTGTCCTATTCCATTACAGTTCGAGCCGCTCTTCACCCATTGTATGCTGAAACAGCCCTGAATCACTATCCATATACTCGCACTCTATAATATTATTGCCATATTACCACAGTTTGTAACAATTTTTACGATACAGCAAAATGATCTCACTAAGATTTAAAATAATTGATTTCAGGCATTCGTTCATTTACCGTCAAATGGTTGAGATGGTCCAGCATGCCTTGGGCGAGCGGTGTAGTTCCAAGGGGTGCCACCAGTGCGCAGGGGTCGCTGTCAAGGAGATGAACCCTCTCATAGCTCTCTACCAGAAGGTGTTCCAAAAGGAGATGCCTCAGGCCTCCGCACAGGGGGGCTCCAATTCACGCAAAAAAGAAATCACTAAGCTTCAGCGTCGTAAAGAAGATGATAAAACAAAGGTATGAAGACTCAAATTCATTTTTAACTCCTTGGCCGCCCACGTCGCAAGTTTCCAACAGAGAAAAAGATGGAATGAGAACTGTCAGAATTTAGATTGTCTATCATGAGTACAGCGGACAACCACGTGACATTCCGCGGCGTCTTATTTCTCATGACAAATGACCATCAAATAATGCATGATATCACCAGCGCCATGGATAGGATCTTTAATCAAATTATTATTTCTAGTAGTGATATCGTACGGCGCCCCATAAAAACCTGTTTCAACTCACGAACACAATGAATTATGTCTGAAATCGAGTGTAAATATTGTCATTTTTCCTCCATACAAAATTGACAGTTGACACTTACTTTTGGGTTGCCAGATTGCAATTTTATTAAATTTGAATATTTAATACACATGTCGACGTCAAAATCATTGAATTATCGATTATCAAAAATTATCAAATTTTTGAAAACTTTTTTAATTTTATTTTTACGTTACAAAATGGTGGAGGGTGACTTATTTCGTTAGTGGAGACTGCTGACTTTTTAGACATTCCCAATATGCTCATTATTACCGCAGAGTCCAATGTTGAAAAGGACGCAATAAGTTGGAAAGTATCTGGAACATTCCAATTTGAGTAAATTGTCAGCTAGATTTTGGCGTACGTTTGCGATATTTTTTATTTTTGTTGCCAAGTAATTCAAGTGAATAAGATATTATTTTTAGTTATTAATTAAAATTAATATACAAGCATTTTACTATAAATACAGTGAGTGCGCCGTTATGCAGCATCGGCCATTGCCTCGGGTGGCGACATCATTTTATGCATGTTATATGTTAGTGCTATATGTAATGTGTACGTAGTACTAATATTTTTTTTGTATTTAGCTAAACACAATATTTATAAAATCTGATGTCCTTCCAAAACACAAATATAAAATAAATAATAATGTTCTAAGTGTTATGGCCTGATTTTTATTTTTTCCTTTTTTTCAACTTTTTTCATCTCAAAACTGTACAAAATCGCGGTCGATGGACACTTATGGTGAAATAGTACCCATATAATTTTTTTTAGTTACACCAATGTTTTCATGATTTTTTCATAAAAATAAAATTTGAAAAAGCTAGCCTGTGAATTTTAAGAATTTTGGCGCCAATATGGTGGCATGATGCTGTTTCACCTACGACTTTTCTGGGCAGTTAGCAGGTTAATATCTATATAATTTTTAGCAGAATAATGCAATAATATTTTTAATAAATAATTAATTTTCACAGAATGATTATCTAATGATATCTTTTTTTTTAAATTCTTCTCTTATTCTTAACTCTTTAGTAAACCTGAACTTGAATCCCTGCACGGTGTTAAAATATTTAAACAAAAGTGCTGCTACTCTTTATATTAAAATTGATGTTTTTTCATATGAAGCGCAGATAAAATAAATAATATATTATGTTTTGCCGATACAACACATGTCTAAGCTCGCTTGTGTGGAACCTCCTTTATGTCTCGATCCCCGCCGCCGCTGCATGCCGATAATTGTCAAATTGATCAATATTAGCACTTGCTGCACACCGTTTCAAATATATAGATCGATACTAGTCGCCGCCACACGCCAGTAATTGTTAAATAGATCGGTACTAGTAGTTTTCGCTTTGACCCGCATGGATAGTTGCACTAATTACTCCTAATAGCAATTGGTTCCCTCTAAGGTGTGCGCCTGCACACTATTTGGCATTATAGTGCACACAATTTTTAACAAGATGCCTTTTATCGAAAATTGGTGACCATATTGCAGTATGTTGATTTAGCCTGTATAAGATCATCAACATTTTGGATACTGAACAACTTTCTGAGGTAACACCGCCAAGATAATCTCTTTCTACCTATGTTTTTGCTACCTTCAATCACCCCTTACATAATGAGTCGTAAAAGTATATTTTTTATTATAGAGAATATGTCCCAAGTATTCATTCATCTTTCCTTGATAGTTGTTTTATTACTTCTCTTGACTTATTTATGTATCTTAATACATCTTAATTGGTAATGTGGTGGAGCCAGGCCCTACCAGTAGCCTCATGCTGCTACGATTTTTGTATGTTTTTTATTTTCTCCCCCAACACACAAATATGCGCTTGCTGTGATCCAAACTTAGTTGTCTGCTGGTGTAGAATTTTTGAAATGTTTCCTCAGATATGCAAAAATATGTTTACTTTTTAACGTAATTGGCGCCTTTGTTCATGATTTTTACCAATTTTACCATGTTTCCACACATTCTGAATCCATTAATTTGATTGACTCAATCAATTCTGCACAATAAATATTTTTTTGGTTTGCATTATTTGAATTATATTTTTTTGGTCCCTCGAATTTCAAATTAACGAGGTTTTACTGTATATTCATATGAATTTTAATTGATTATACTTCATATACCACACCTTTTGTGCTATCTTTTTTCATAAATTCATACGTACATATACATTTGTATATAGAAGTAATAATTATACTTTATAGGCGTATATGAGGCAGATCCATTTATGACAGAGTAAATAATGAAGAAATAAGGAAAGAATGTAAAAATTAAGAAATGATCACTTAGGTAGTTTGGTCATATGGAACGGATGAATGAGGAGAGAATAGTAAGAAAGATATGACACAATTGTTGATGGCACCAGAAGTCGAGGACGTCCGCGGAAGACTTGATATGGCCAGGTAAACCAAATACTGGAGGATGATCCTGTTAGAAGCCTCAATAATCGTCAAGCTTGTATGAGAAGATGTATAAATGTAGATGAGGTGAGAATTGTGTCAGAACAGAAGAGTGTGGGGCTCTATCCTCTCTGCCTACCCCCACGAGAAACGATGTGATGGTAAGTAACTTTATAAAAGTACACATTTATAAAAAAAATTCAATATGCAGAGAATAATTGTGGTATGACAATTGTTGTATATTATGAACAATGGTTCCGGACACCGATATCATATTCCCATATATAAACTGAAAATTTTATACCAGTTTATGGAATAATTTTACAGATTTAATAAAGTAATGTATTCTTCCTTTCGACAAAAGTAAAACTTTTTATACTCGGTAATACAAATTCCTTGTGAATTGTTTCAGGAGGCAGCAGCGCAGACAAAAGAAATTACCTCCCGAGAATGGTGGCTGAGCATCATGTCATTTTAGATAATGCTTTAAGATTTTCAAGAATTGTAAATTAAAAACTGTACTTAATTATTAATAAATATTTATTTATAAAAAAAAACATGTTTCATGTACAATTATTTTATATACATTTCAGTTTATTAAAAATCACAATTAAAGCATGGTAACATTGGTTTGCTTTGCAAAATGAAAATCAAATTTGGTGATGATATAAATAATAATATGTTGCATCTTGCACATTTAAGCGGGACAACACACATTTACACACTATGTGTGTATTCTTATTCTTCATAATATGGTAACTTATACGCACACTGAAGAAAACCACAATACTGGTGACTTCAAAGCTTAAATTTTTCCTTGGTGCTTTTTTATATGGCTTAAGTTAAAGCAGATTATTTTGGGCTATCTGCACATATCTGGCCTCATTCGTTTTGAACAATCATGTCAGCCCCGACAACTCTGCAATGGTTTCTGACAATCTGCATAACCTGCTCTAAAATCGCTCCTGACAGTCTCTATAGACTTTCTTGAATGACAGTGAAAATCTGTATTTTTTTATTTAAACATTGTTACTTTTATAAATATTTTATTTTACAGACATTGTTCACTTTTATTATATTTTTAACAACAGACTTTGAGGGTCCAATTACTGTAGCATAAGACATCACAAAAACACCCAGACTTGATAAAATAACATAGATGTTTGTGTCCTCACTGGGAATTGAACCTGGAGCCCCTGGTATGGAACGAACTTGCAGAACTTCACTAATACTACGCTTTAATTTTTTTTATTATTTTCAGAATTGCATCGCTCTTATAATGCAGTGTCTATGCTATGGTGCACACGATGTGTGCGTCAATTTTGTGCAATTGTCCAGTCTTTATGATATTCCATGCATTTGTTTACATACGGAATTTACACACATTGTGTCTATTCAAACTTTACCCTATTTTTTATTATTTTTCCTAATAGATTTTTAGACCTGGGGCTACTACGCATTTATTAAATAATAGTGTAAGTATGTTACAACGGTGCTCTGGAATGTAACTAGCCAAAAAATTATTTTCTGCTAAAGAGTTAATAAATGTGAATCCTTTTTTATTTTAAGTTTTGTAATTTAGTTTAGGTGCCTCATTATTATTGATAAAATATATTTAAAAATCTCTAAGTTGCCTTATTATGTGCAGAAAGCAAAACATTTTTTAAATATTCATTATGTGCATTTCTAAAAGTACATAATTAAATCAGCTGCATTAATCATCATTTAATTCAATCTTGTAATGGGAACTCCATAGACATCAGTGACTCATTGTCCATGGAATTGTATGACCTGGTTAGAAGACTCGAGTTTCCCATGAGTGCAAAATCCACATCCTCTAAATCCTTGCCATATCTGAACACAAAAGTAGACAACATTTTAATTAGTACCATTTTTTTATATTGTTATTTTCGTTCGGTACTTATTAACTTACTGATTTTAAGAATAGATAGCAAAGTTTTTTCATAAAAAATTGTAGGAAAAACATGAATTAATTAAATTAATTTACAGAGAACCTTTAGTGATGAGATAAACTGAGATTGTAATCAGGTTCAATATTGGAGGTTTAGTTTTTGGTGTACCAGTGATTCCCCGCTGAAATACGAATTATCCTTACAATTGAACCCCAATCACACAGTTACAATCATGTTTTATCTCATCAATCATAACCATATCATAATACGTGGAATACTAATATATGTATTTTTTTATTTATTATCTTAGTTTTATTAACCACAATTGTGGTTAATAAAACTAAGATAATAAATAAAAAATATGAATCTTAACCACCAAGTTAATATTGCTAATTTTAAAAGTACTAATATATGTGTTTGCCATTCATATCAGTCTAAAATCAATGAATGGTGTATTGATTTTGTGGAAGGATTTTTAATCTAGTACAAGAGAAGATGTTCTGATGAGAAAATTATTTATAAACTAGCAGATAAGCGATGCTTGCTGCTAGGCCCTGCGAGCGACTATTGTGGGTCTACATGGTCAAAGTCTCAGTAGAGTCTATATTTCAATGCAGGAATCCCTTATTATATTAAAGCATCAAAGTAGTGTACTTTGTATTTATTACAAAATCATATTTTCTGCATTGGAAAATAGTTTCTACCAAATACATTCCCAGTAAGAAAAAACATCATAGTTGCGAAATTGCGTGTCTTATATAAGTATGTCGAACGTGTTTTAAATATGTCTAGGTTAAAATTACTTAAATTATTTCTTTTTTATATATTTAATAACATTTATGCAATTAAAACTATTCCTAGATAACTGTCGAAATGAACAAAAATGACATCTAGATGGTGTTGTAAGAATCGCTGATAGACAATAATAAACAGAATAATGCTATTTTATCAGTATAATGTGCATTTAAGTAAAAACGGAATTGAATGAATGGTTTTCTCATTCAACCTAAAACACATTAATATTGATTATGATGAATTATTCCTGCGCAGATTTTGACAAATATTAGGTCTCAAACATAACCAAAGATTATATTATCATAACCAAGAATTATTTACTGCAGTTTTTAAAACAGCAAATATTTAACATCTCGCATTGCTTTGACATTGTGACTGACAATAGATAAGAGAGATAACAGCATAGATAAAAAAAGATGAGAGATGGTCAATATACTTGCCAGTCATCAAAATTTGTACGATTTCATTAATGTATGTTTTTTTTTACTCGTAATAAAGACAATGTACACTTCACTTCAAATTAAATATATATTTACATACTGTTATTGAATATATAAAAGAGAAAACATTTCCTAGAGATATAAAAAACATGTTTGTCATTTTCGCTACTTTGGTCTATGTGTCGAAATGACACTACAGTCCGAGTCCAATACAGTCCGAGTAAGTTATAGAGAAAAGATGGGAAAGCGCACTATTATAATGGATGGATTGTATTGTACATTTGTGTATTTTTTTTCATTTTCTAATTGTTGTCTTAAATATTTTAATAATTGGAAAGCACCAGTATTAAAATGGGTAAATAAATGTAATATTCAGACTACACGTAGGGTACTCTAGAATAGGAAAAACATTATTGTGTTCTCACCTGGTGTGCGGACGTCCAGACTCGCTGGAGTCTCCATCTCCCATCAGACTGTCTGATTCGTCCGTCGCACTCAGAGACATCTGGGAACCTACAAAATTTGGCATATAAAGTATTTTCCATTGCTATGGAACTAAACCTACCGTAAATAATAAATCTGAATTTTCACACAGTGCAGTAGAACCTGTGACCAAAACCATTGGATATTAATGGTATAGAAGGAAGGTATCACGTATCAAATCTATATATTTTGTAAAAGAAAATTATATTCAAAATAATAAAATGTATTATAAAAATAATGTATGTAATTTTTTTTACCATTTTCACGCTTTGTACAATTAATTATTTTGATGTACATTCCATCATACCATTGAGACATCAATGGCCTGAATCTGCCTTGAAGTAAAAAAATATGGAAAAATACTTAATCTAATAAAGCAATGCATATATGTTTCAAAATTTTCTATGAAACATGGCCAATATTAATATTAAAAAAACAAGGATGAGGTGAAAGGATTCATGTCAAAAAAAGAAACAAAATTTCTTAAGTCTGAAAAAGTACACTTATAATGATTTGATTGAAAATTGACTACATATATAATTATAAAAATATTGCTAAGTAAATGTATTTCAATGATACAAAATACGTAGAAGCCAGTAATGATCGATCAAGGCTGCTACAATTAAACTTTTTTTTAAAGGCACTAATTTTACTTAATTTATAAGAAATTTTATCCTAATATAATATAATAAGCAACAATGAGAATATCCCTTTAATTCCAAAACTGCCTGCCACACTGTAGACGTTACAAGTGTATTAACTGCTCATAATCAAACTAAAATTACGGTCTCTAGCCATACTGTTGGATATTGGATGCATTCAACTGGCGATCGATCGGACAGCACATTCGAATTAACAAATTTTTTAAAACATCACAAAATTGTTATAGACTACGGTACCGACCGAATATGTGTAGATGGCTAAATTAAAGTGAATAATGTTTTAATATGTTAATCAATTAGAAAGACGTATCGAAACATATTTTGGCCGCTACCGGGATACAATAAAAATAGATGAGGTTTTTATATATGGGTTGTAAAGGGTTTTTCATTAAGGGCGCTCAAACTTTTTTTTAAAATAAAACAAAAACGAATGAATATATCTAAAAAAAAATTATTATGTTTTGAGGTACATTTAATGGCAATTATGTATGAAATTCAATTTCCCTCGCATGACCACCGCGGGCACGTTTGCAGAAGTCCAATCGTTGAATCCAATTTTCCACCACTTTTTCATACAATTCGGCCCGAATCGCACCAATTTCGCGTTCAATATTTTCTCTTAGCTCTTGTAACGTCGCCGGCTTGTTGGTATAGACCAAAGATTTAACATAGCCCCAAAGAAAATAGTCCAATGGTATTAAATCGCATGATCTAGGCGGCCATTGAACTGGTCCATTTTGCGAAATAACACGCTCACCAAATTTGGTTTTCAAAAAGTCAATTGTTGCGTGTGCCGTGTGACTGGTAGCGCCGTCTTGTTGAAACCACATATTGGCCAAGTCCATACCTTGCAATTGAGGCCAAAAATAATCACTTATCATGGAGCGATAACGATTACCATTCACAGTAACATGACGATTAGCATCAACAAAAAAATATGGTCCAATGACACCTCCGGCATGTAATCCACACCAAACAGTGATTTTTCCAGGATGCAATTGTGTTTCGTGAAGCACGTGTGGATTGGTGCCTGCCCAATAACGCATATTTTGCTTGTTTACATATCCATTGAGCCAAAAATGAGCTTCGTCGCTAAAGATGATTTTTCGATGGAATTCAGCATCATTTTCAAATTGTTGTGCAGCCCAATTGAGGAATTGGCGACGCTTCAAATGATCAAGCGGCTTTAGTTCTTGTGTCAACTGGATCTTGTATGGATGTAGGCCAAGATCTTTTCGCAAAATTCGCCACAATGACGTCACAGAAATGCCCAATTGTTGAGAACGTCGTGTTAGTGACTCATTTGGGTCATCAAGAACAGATGCTCTAGCGGCGGCAATATTTTCCTCACTTCGTGCATTTCTTTGTCTCACTGGCACTGGAACATTGTGTAGCGACAATGTGCTTTCAAATTTTTGCACCAAACGTTGAATTGTTGATGTGGCAGGCAAGTGATGACGACGATAAAATGGTCGTAATGCTCTTAAAGTTGCGGTGAGCGAACGCGAATTTTGGTAGTAGATTTGAATAATTTGCAAGCGTTGCTCCGGTGTGTCCTGCTTCATGATGATTTGCCAACTAAGTACGAGTGTTAACCTCAAAAAAAATTGAAGAAATATGGCGTAGTTTCTTGTCCCTGTTGAAAGAAAGTTTGAGCGTCCCTATTGAAAAACCCTTTATATCTTTCTAATCCATTAGTTTAATTTGTATAAAAAAATATCACAGAACTGTGTTTTGAAATTGCAACTTTACAAGAAAAATGTGTCTTCATTAAAAAAATCGTTAAGTTAAAAAAAAGAATATGTCTAATTGACACAATGCCATGTAATTTTTGTTATTGGACCAAACCGGTGTTTATTAATTATATTTGTGACTAATGTGGCTTCAATATATGTATGTATGTATTAACAAATTGGTTCCAAGTTAGGTTTAAAGTTGATATGTTTCATTTTACTATTTCATGGATTTCATTTGGAATAATTATCATTTTTTATCATTTTGATGGTTTTATAAGAAAGAAAGGAAAAAAGGTTTGAATAGTTCGATATCACTGAATACTTTCAATACCCAAATTATATTTGAAAAATTTTAACATTTCTCCGTTATGAAAATAAAACAAATCCTCCAGCCACTAAAGCAAACAATGTATTTGATTGATTCATTTATACACACATTTAAATGTTTACTAATCAAAAACGACGACACTAAATCTTCTCTATTATATCGTACTCAACAGTACTATGTACAAACTAAAACATAAACCTGTGTTTGATTATGAAGAATTTTGTTATGAATAAACACACATGCTTTTCAACTTTTAAATGATTGATTATAAAAATAAAATAATTCTATAAATTTGCATAATACAATTATATATATATATATACCAAGGCAAATTAAGAAAGAATCGCTAAGATGGTTTAAAGCTGTGGAACGTATGAGTGAGGAGATGATGGTAAAGAAAATACATGAGGCGAATGTTGAAGGTAATTGGAACAGAGGACACCCGCGAAAAACCTAGCACGCAATCAAATAAACCAGAAATTGGAGGATGGCCTTATTAGATTCTTCAATAATTGACAAGGGTGCATAACAAGCTGTACGAAAATGGACGAGGCAAAAGTGATATGTCGGGAGTGAGGACAAAAGAATGTCCCCAAAATATTCCTGTAAATACTGTATGTAAAATATGCTGAATTTAAAACTTGTGAAATAAAACTTTTATTTTTATACTATATTTAATACATAAGAAATACAGAAAATATTAGTAGTTGCCAATAATTTCACAAATGTATACACTATTTTGCAAAATAGTACGTACTTTAAAAAATATGGCAAGAAAGAAAGTGATTTTAATACAAATTAAACGTATCAATCAGAAAGATATACAAATAAAATTCCGAAATGGCTGAACATGCAAGAATGGAGGGCCATTCATTTGACAATAACAATTTAGAACTTCTACATAGTTGCGGCGCCAAAGAACGAAAGTTAGACATCTTAGAAAATTTAGAAATTTTTAATAATAAGAATAACAATAAGAAAATAATAAACATCCAAATGCATCTCCTCTCTTATCCATTTTAACTCCACCCCCACTTCCCTTAATTCCAGACACATCCTTAATTACTGTCTGAAAATGTTTTTAACTTTAGTTGAATTGTATTATTCATAATGGGAAGATGTTCCCGAAAACGTTCTAACTTTTAGTAGAATAAAACAGTGTTTCAACTCAATTTTCAAGATAAAATCAATTTATCAGTAGCAACAAAAATATTTTATCGATAAATTAATTTTATCTGTATATCTTTCTGATTGATACATTTAATTTGTATTGAAATATCACAGAACTATGTTCTGAAAAAATTGCAACTCCACAATAATATGTTCTTAAAAATAAAGTGATTTTTTATTTTGTTATAAGCATTATTTCAAGAGATCCTTGCATTGTACAATGTACAAAGCACAAGCATTTTTTTTTTCAAAACAAAAACAATCCTGGAAATTTATTTGTTTTATAAAAACCTAAGATAATTTTTTTTTTAATTTTAGGTTGTCAGGTATAAGGTTTTTTTAGAGTAAACGGCCTAGTTTCCGGAATGCATGTCTAGATTCCAAATAAATAAACTTCTCTAAGTAAAATCATACATTTTTATTTTCTCACCCTACCCCCTTGAATCTTTCAAAGTTTCAATCTCAGCTCATCTGACAACTCTATAGCAGACTCGGGGAAGATAATTTTTTAGTAGTCCACTTGTTAAATCCCCCTCCCAAGAGAAAACTATAAAAATAATTTTGTATATAATATCATTACTTTTGAGGAGAATGGTGAAATATATTTAATTAGACCCAATGGACGAAGTGAAAATTTTATTCACTACTAGTGAAAATATTTCAATGCCATCTAATTGAAATTATTAGATTGTTATTATTTACGTATTAGACAAGTCAAGTAAATTACTTAAGATTTGAATACTGGACCCAGTAAAATGGATTAAAACTTTTAAAACTCTAAACCATTTAAATACTGCAGATGAATAAATAAATTATGTAAAATGTGCATAAAATCTCCAGTGAACAAGTGGCATGCATCACGCCATGGTGCGACTGTCAAATTACCTTCGTATCACAGTTTCGCGGAAGACTTTGGATTAACTTGAATCCCTTCTTAGTTATCTCACACCTATTCTCTTATTTATTGTTTTTCTATGGTCTTTTGGCACTGCAAGCAATTTATAAAATTCACAAAACAAAAATAATTACTATTCAACCTTTCTATAAAAAAAATTTTTGGATTTATAATATTTAACAAAACAAAAGAATTTGATCATGCAAATTTTTAAACTATGCCCTGAGGCACTTAAACTATACCTTACTTTCAATACTACAGTAAAACCTCGTTAATTCAAACCCCTTTTGTTAAAAATTTGATATAAAAGAGATATATATGTGTATTGTTTGTGCTAATTGCTTTTACTTTGATGTGTTCAAAATTGTTTTTCGCCTATTCTAAATTCCCCTTTCGATTTTTTTATTAATAACTGTGTTTATTGTGGTAACAATCTTTACTTTCCTTGAATGACATTATCAAGCCGAAACATGCCTGACAATTATAAATGTTTAAATTTGTTCTTATTATTATTAATTCAGTGTGATAGTTTTTAGTTATAGTGTACTTTATTTAAGGGCACGCTTTCAAAAATAATTAATATTATGAAAATATGTGTTTTTATTATTTATTTATATCGGAAATTACTACTAGATTTACTTTTTTTAAATAGACTAGATTTGACTTTTTTTAAAAGTATTACTTAGATTGGACCTTTACACTAATAAACTGAATGTTATTAAGATAATACAAGCATTATAGAACGACCTAGACCATTAGATTCATTTTCCGCGTGCTACAAAATATGGTAAATTATTGTAAAAACTAAATATATTTTCTTATAATCTTATAATCTTGAATCTATATTTTTCATTTTCTTTATTAGCTTCAGATTGCCGATCGACAGCGGCCGTAATGACGTCTAGTCTGCGCTCTCGTAACTTTCCTTTAAAAATGCTGAAAATATATGTTTTCACACATATTTTACTCATGGTATAAATTAATATTGAACTTATTCATAACATTAGTAGCAAATTTCATAAATTAGATGTTTTTTACTGATTTTACAGGAAAACAATGTTTTCTTGAACAAAGTAAACATTTTATGTACATTATTTTTATGTATGTCCCAATTAAATATTCTGTTTATATATAACACTGTTGCATTTTAAACACAAGCTATCTGTTTCATAAATAGTATGTAATTTTAAAACAGACATATCACCAAAACGCCAACATGGCATTTTAAATCGATAATATTAAACAAAATAATAAATTGAAGCTGTTATAATAATTTTAAATTTAGAACATTGATTTAAGCAATCATCTAAATATATATAGGTACTTTGTGTGATTTCAAAACATATGCATATACATATATGAGTTAGGTACACCAATAAATTATTTAATTTTCTATTGATTAATTCAAATGGCAACACACATTTTTATTTCATTCCATATATTAATATGAAAAACTTGGATTAGGGTATGAAAAGGCTCTAGACACGAGTTATGTTTGACACTTGCATCGAATGTGAGAAAATCAACAATTTTATTGTCGTTTCTTTCTATTCAAACTTTCCTCTCTCGCATGATTTACGTAACAAATAACGTAATCAATTATTTATCTGATACTTACAAGAATTTAACTATTAGCCTCATCTTGAAAGCTTATCTAATTTGTCTATAATTTCTCAAATTTCAATCAGGAAAAATGAAAACTCGCCCTTAATGATTACTCAATTTCCTGAGAATATTTTAAAGTAGGATCTTTATTTAATACGAGAAATACATCTAATATTCAGACTAATTAGTTTCAGTAATACATATAATAAATTATATCAGGATTTATTATAATAATTATTGCGTTTACGAAATGACTTTGCGAAATATGCCAAAATATGTATACTTTTCATGAAATTAGCAACTTTTTTCATGACTTTTGCAATATTTTACGCGATTGTTTTACAAAATTTGTAATTTTTTTTTTCACAAGGTTCCGTGTAATATGAATTCATTTTTTTTGATCCCTTGAACTTCTGATTAATGAGGTTCTACTGTAATTGATTTTTTTAATGAAAACATTGATTTTTATTAATCATTTATACCAGAAGATAGGTTATTAATACACAAACTAAGATAAAACCTTTACACTGGTGTAACACTAATAAACTCCACAAAATGTATAGACAATATTTGTATTTTTAGAATGACTATGATCATTAAATTATTTTTCAATGCACCAAAAAACTCCTAAGCGATAAACGACTGAAGCGAATACAAAATATATTACTGTTTAATATGGACATTCTAAGGATAAAATTGTACTAAAAAATATTCAAAACCAAGTGAGTTATGTAGATCGTTAAATTTACAAGACATTAAATTATTTTAAAATGCTCTGAATTGGTATAATCAGCTGATTTTAATTAATGTATTGTATTTACTTATATGCCACAAGGTTTCAACAACTAATTTAAAACCAAGGTTTTCTTTTATCTAAAGCACAATAAATTGTCATTACAATATTTTTATTGATCTTATAACTGTGTTTTTGAAGATTTTAGATATGAAATCTGTTGCTTTGCTATTTTTTAAAGAAATATATCTATACGTGTATATATATATATATATATATTTTTTTTTTTTAAATTAATCGCTTTTCACTGATCTTAATGTAAAACATTTAATGTACTTTCTTTATGTATGTTGTCTTGGTCCAATATCTCATATATATTTAGTATCAATGATTTTAAAAAGAGTGAAAAAGTAACTGTGAAACAAACCTTTCACAATAATTTTAAATATGGAATATCATTGTAGTAAGGTATAGGACCGTCAGCATAAGTTGATACTTGCATACTTTTGACCAATTTCAAGAAATATTCATGGATGAAAAAAAAAATTATATGGAGAACCCGATTGTATGACTTGAATAAATTTTTCATTAAAATAATACATTAGATTTAAAAAATACCCTATATGCATAAATATTTATTAAAAATAGTTTTCCTTTCGGGATGTCTTCCTTCTTACCAGATAATGCAGGACTAATAAACAGTTTATGTGTAAAGCGCCCTGAGGTGAAAGTTTTTACAAAAATGGCACTATAAAAATTATTCAATATTATTATTATTAGATAAAAATCCATCAGTGAAATTAAATGTAAATTATTTCATTCAACGGCAACACAATAAAAGCTTGAAAAATGCATATTTTCTGACAGCTTTCCTAGTAACACTGTATCGCAAGAATATGATACATAAATGAATACGATACCTCAAATTTCAAACTGGAAAAGTAAAAGAATGCCCTAAATTTGAAAATGATTTAGGATTTGAAAATGTCAGTGCTGTGTTATGTGCAATGAATGCTGTGGATCTGGAATTGATTGAATTAATAGTGTTGTATATTTTGTTGAATGAAATGGTTACTCTGATATTTCTAAAGCCTTAAATCGCCATGCAAGTGAAATCGTAATAGACATGTTTTAAGTTTTACTCAGCCATTTTAGAATCAAAGCCGCGAATTGCAAACGTGAACCGATATCTTTATTCATTCTATATTACATTTTCAAAATGGCAAATTTAATAAACATATTCAAACTGGTTTCAAATAATTGATGTCTTTTAATTTTGAATATCCTGTGTTTAGATACTCAAAACAACAAAAATAAACACTCAAGATATGTTATTAGAGACAATTAATTCAACGCTACATAGTTCAGTATATCTTAAGGTTTGGATTGTCATTAATAGGATCACACACCAAATATATGGTGACAACACATACCATATTCATTATTAAACACTAGCCAAATATGTACATAGTATAGTTATGAATAGCTTATTGAAATGACAAGTAGAAATGACAATTACCTGAAGGGAACAGGTTGTGTGTGGAGAGATAGTTGGGTGAAAGGTATGGGGGGAGATCCCCTTCCGTGTCCCCCTCGCCACCTCCTCCCTCACCGTCTCCAGCCCCGAGCGTTTCCACCACACTAAGCCATTGGGCATTGTGGCACCTGAAACGCTCCACCTAAAAATGGAAGTGCATTACATTTGCATCTTTTATTGTATACAAACTTAGGTTTGTTAGGTTTTTATAAAACATAATATGCAGGTGAACACACTGATAGTTTAAAATAACATCACGTGAGCCTGTTGACTGCTCGCAATTGTTTGAGAGTGCTTGAATGCCAAATAAACTGGACATATTTGTGGTTAACAAATCTTTTGAATCTGATTTGTGTAGAGCATTATTATTAAGGAAGTACGGACCAGCCTATAATTCTTCTATGACCAGAGCTAAGAAATCCTGACATTTTCATAGTGAGTACAAAGGTTAAGTGGAAGCTAGTGCAGTGTCTCGATGAATCTATTAAATAAGTCGAGTTTTATTTGAATTTTGGGTCATAAATGTGCGGCTTTTCATTCTATGTACATATCTGTTTGATTCATGATAATACAGTTAATCCTCTTTTTATACGATTTTGAAGTTATGCAGTTTTTTAAACACAAAATTTAAAAAAAAATTGTAAATTTGCATGTAATTACGTAATTAATAGTGCATAGTTCACATATTTTGCGTGCAAAATCCAGTGTACCCCCGGTTTAATACGTGACTGACACATGCAGCTAGTTTTTTTGTTGCATGTTGTGTGTGTGGCAGGCAAGTTCAACCGGCTTCGTTTTGTAATAATGCAGACCGTTGCCAATACAATACGGCTAAAACTTTGAAATTTGTTTTTGAAATTCATGGAACGCATTTCCACTTTTTCTAGGTAAGTCAAGTTTTTTTTTTAAGTGATATCCCGTGGAACGCATTTACCGCATAAAAAGAGGCTTAACTGTACTAAGAATACATGCAATAAAGTAGAGGTACATAATTAATTAATTTAATTGCATGAAAGGTTAAAAAATCATTTAAATAAAGATTCATTATTTTTTGTACCACCATAGAACGTATTGTTCAAATAATCAATCACAAAAAGGACAAGATGCAAACCTTGATACGGTCAGCCCAGTCAGAGTTGGTCTGCGTGATGACATCTAGACAAGATTCACAGAGTTTTCTGATCTCCACGTTTTTGTCCAGCATCAGGTCTATCAAGTATGCTGGAGCTTCTACATTCAATAAACAAAACACTGTAAATAATAGTTGTGAAATTCAACAAAAAACTTAGATAGTTTTACTTATATAAAAAATATGCTTAGACAATTTTGGCATAACTTTTTATACTTTTATCATTTATAATGTATTATTTATAAAAAAAAATTAAAAATGACATGACAATGCCTGCCAATCACGAAATCTAATCAAAAAAAAAAATCATTTTACATTTGAATCATAACTAACTAGTGACCTGTGTTATTGATGAGATATGCAGCAGACGAGCGATGTTTGAGTAGTTGCCTGAACGCAAACACCAGTTGCAGTACAAGATCATCATCCTCCTGGCGTAGGCGCAGCAGACGCACGAGTCGCGCTGGACCCCCACCAGCACACAAGGCTGCAGCCCCCGCCTCCTCTGCTGCTAGAGCACCCGCAACCAGTACGGCGCCCAGAACCACCTCCTCGCTGTAGTCTTTTTCTGCAGTGCGTGAGATATTTTTAATTAATAATAGATGTTTAATAAAGCATCATAAAGAAATTCAACTGTTGAAAATGCAGTGAATTTCGATCGTCGGAAAAAAAATATATACAGGTTATATATGAGAAACAAATGACAAGAGCTGGTAAGAAAATTTAATAATGAATGAATAAAAAAATTGAGGTAGGATGGAGCATCAAAATATAGTCACTAACCAGAGTCTAATATATTCATGATGAAGGGTACAAGATTGTACTGTCTGATGATGGCCAGGATGTCCAGTTCTGGATGTAGGATGTTGGCCAGGATGCCCAGACACTCCACGCAGAAAGCTTCATCCACCCATGGTTGGGATGTCACGACACTGGCTATGTCTCCCACAAACTCCTGAACAAATGTAGGCAAATTAAACAAGTTGACTATTTTTAATTAAATAAAAATAATAAATAATTACAAAAAGTGCACAATTAGAACTAGCATCAAATTTAATCACAATTAAAACTAGTATGTATATAAATTGAATCAAATAAAGAAAAGCGCTGAGATTACATATACGAAAAGAAAATTTGTGTGGACATCATAATTCCAATAGTGTCAAGAATTTAATCATGTACATAACTTTTTAATTTCACATTTCAAAAATGTAGTAATGTATGTACTTACAATAAAAAGATGTCTGTTTTCAGGGTGCTGAGAAAGGTTTCGCACAAGTTTAATAAGCATCAGGTCAGTGGAGCGGAAGGCCCGGGCTATGAGCGCTGCCAGACGGCCAGCTCCGGCCATGAGTGCAGCGCAGCGGGCATTCAAAGCCAGATTTACGGCCAGCGCCGAAAGGGGTCCCCCTTCCTCACCGCGGCTCACCAGCACCATGTCTGTCACCTAACATGCATTCAATATTAAAATAGATGAAGATATGTACAAAGTACAATGAATGATTTAATAGATAAAGATAATATAATATTATTAAGGTGCGACTTGCAATAATAATTCAAATTTTCGCATTTCTTACGAAAATGTAGGTTTTTATTATTCATTTATATCAGAAGTTATTCAATAGATTTGACTTTTTTTTTCAACTATTACTTAGATTAAATCTTTACATTAATATAAAACTAATAAACTGAATGTTATTTTCCACAATTAAGACGATACAAATATTATAAGAAAGACCGCGACCATTAGATGCATTTTAGGCATGGTACGAAATTGAGTTAATACGCTAAATTAATGCATAAACTAAATATATTTTCTTATAATCTTGAAGCCAAGATTACGGAGACAAATCTGTAGGAAACCAAATTAGCAAAATGTTAAAAATGAATAGTGTTATAAACCATTACATTTGCAGTACATTTGATTCATTTTTGACATTTTTAAAATACTTTGTTTTAGAAAAACATTTGTTTTTAAATAATATATTATATTTACTCACATGCTTTGAGGCTTCAACTACTATTTCAAACTAAGTTTAAAATCAGAAACACAATATAATCATTATTTAAATAATATATTTCCAGTCTCATGAAATACAATATTATTCATTATCTCTCAGTGTTAATATGCTGTTCGACACGGCCACGGCAGTCGTGAAATCTGCGCTCCGATGGATTTTAATTAAATTTGCCTATAAAACCCATTTTAATACAAAATTTTTCTACAATATGAATGAATATTATACTTATTCTTGATACCAATTGCTTATTTTTGTAAATTGTATGGTTTTGAGCTGTTTTTATATGAAAACAGATTATAATTTTGACATTTAAATTTAAACACACGTCAAACTGCATGTCAACATTCATAACATTTTAGAAACTGATAGTGCATGCGAGTTAACCGCGCAAGTGCTGTTATGTTTTAAAATGACAACATTGTATTTACACAATGTTGCCATGAAATATTCGAAGATGTGAAATTTGCGAAGCCATGATTTTTTTATTGGGTTTGGTTCTCATTAAAAGTCAATGATATATTATTATACACATTATTGTTCTGAAATTACTGCCTCCCGTGACTCAAGATGCCTAAGTTCAAAATGTATGTAAGTTGATAATTTTTACCATTTCTACGTAACAATTATCTATTTGATTTAACAATATAAATATACAATTTAAATCATATATTTAAACAATATAAATCAATATAAATATACATAGTTCAATATACATATATTATGTAGTGCAGATAAATTATTTTCTAATGGAAATACATATCCTTAAAGATAAATAATTTTAACAAAAGAATAATACATGACAGACCTGTCTGATTGATACAAATGTATTTGTTACAGTCATATAAATTAATAAACATGTATTTTAATATTTTAGACATAAAAATACTGATAACTAAATACTAATAATAATAATTCTTCATAGTATAAACATAACAATTCTTAAGTGAGAACTTGAACTAATTATTTAATTTTTGCTTGATAATTTCAAATAGCAACACTTATGTATTATGAATGCTGAAAAAATGGCTATTTTCTGATAGCTAGGAATTTCTCAAATTCCTAGGTCTGATACCTAAGTATACAATTGTTGATTTTCTCATAAACATTATTATTCTCGTAAACATAAAAGTGCATTATTTTTTACGTAAATATTGCTAGAGTGAAAGGTATCAATAGAAAAGGACAAGTATACAATTGTTAGTTTTCTCAAATTCCTAGGTCTGATACCTAGGAATTTGAGAAAACCAACAATTGTATACTTGTCCTTTTCTATTGATACCTTTCACTCTAGCAATATTTACGTAAAAAATAATGCACTTTTATGTTTACTTGATATTGTAAATGAATTAACTATTAGTCTCATCTTGAAAGGGTATGCAAAATGCAAAAATATCTCGAAATTCAAACTGGAAAAATGAAAGTTGGCCCTTAATAATGCCAGAAAAATTTGATAAATCAATATCTTAGTATGGGAGAGATGCTTATTTTAATCTTTATACAATTATTGTAATAAATGCATTATTGGGCAATTGAGGACCATACCACAGGAATGCATTAAGCACCTCATATTTTGCTTCATTTTCTGGTTCCTAAACAGCATTATTATCACACCAACTTTTTCTATCAGTTTTTGTGGAGGTATACCTAATACAGTTAGCGTGCCAAGAAATGAAGTCAACTACACCATTGAACTTCTCAAGAACATTCTCCATATATTATTGATCTTCGATTCCAATTACCTGCATTCGATCAATGACTATTTCCTCCCTACTGTCTTTGCGGCCGTAATAATAATAATTTACGTTTCTATTCCACACATAGTAATATGATGTACAGAAACAAACATTTATCAAATAAGGCTAAAATAAATATCTTGTGTAAGTGTCAGAGCAGTTCCAACAGATGATAGCACCATGAAGAGTTCTGAGAAAGTACAGGAAAGGGTTAAATGAAGGAATTTAGGTAAATTGAAAGTACATATTAGTTATATTACTAACCAAAGTTACACAATCAGTGTGAGCAAACATGGCTTTTACTCGATCATCCATACTGAGATGATAGAGGGCTTTTGTTACTATAGAAGTGTGCTTATCATCACCTAAAAAAAAATTATAACAAAATAAAATATTAGATATTAAGAATGTACTTAAGTTAAGAAAATATTTTAATTACTTATGTATGAGATAAGGTAACAAAAATAATAATTACTAATGAAAGAAATAAGTTTAGGCAGCAAGCCGATTTTGACCATACGACTTCGAAGTTTGGTATCAAAGGTCAAATTAAACAGCAATCGTAGGGTAACATTCACCAAATCGGGACTAGACGTGGCACTGTCCAGGAGACCGGGCAACCTCTCTATGAAACCATGATTCACCATTGCATCCTTATTTTCCCGGTACACTGACAGTTTGAGGAGAAAAGACACAATCAAGATGGAAAGATCGACGTTGGAATGCCTTTGTAGGGCACCAACCAAAAGGCCAACTATATCTTTTTTATGCATTTTTTCTTCAACTTTGACATTGTCAGCAATGTTGAGAAGTAGGTAGAAGGCCACTCTTAACAGCTGCTCCTGCCTTTTAGTGAGGGCCTTCAATTTCCTTCTCAATTGCTCTTCATCAGGTTTGTTGGTGTCTGCAGCGTTACAGAGGTCTTCGTGATAGCTGGTGTTTAGAGAGCGAGATGTGCGATTAGTAGCGCTGGCCTCGCTGACCGCCCATGTACCAGATTTTGGCCGTCTTTTTGGCTCTGGAATTCGGCTCTTTGGTAATTCAGTCTGTAAGTAAATCGGCAATTTTACTCAATAAAAACCAATGAGATAGAGAATTTTCAACCTGAGAGGTGAAATATTTAAACTTATATAATTATCAATTTCTGTATAACATGAAACATGAATAATTTTAGTAAAGCACAGTAATGCCAGTCACTTGACAACAATCTTCAATCATTCACTTGAAGTCAAAATCGATTAGTGATAAAATAAACAAAAGTCAATAATACTAAAGGACCTCTTTTGCACAAAAGATGGTAAAAGTCATTTTGTAAAATGGTGGCACTGAATAGATGATAAAATATGGACCCATAAAAGCTTCGTTTTTTCGTTAATTTTGTAAGAACATGAAAACCATTCCCATTTTCCGATTAAATATTATTTATAAATAATTTTCTCATCGGAACATCTTCTCCTGTACCAGATTAAAATTAATATACCATTTATTATTTTCAGACTGATCTGAATGGCAAACATCACTGTTTCACATATATAAGCTTGAGAAACAACTATTTTCTGACAGCTTATCTTGAATGTGGAAAACCAGCCATTTTATTCCAGCCACTCTGTATTGAAACCTTCCTATCTAGCAAAATTTACGTAAAAAATAACACAGTTTAACATTTAGGCTTGGTTTTGTGATAAGTGGTAAATTTTTACTATAGTAAAAAAACTTGCTTTAGTAACTTTTTTTGTGAAAACGGGTTGTTCAACCGTTGGTAACAAATATTTACTTATCGAAAATACATTCAACAGTAAACTAATTTTATTCCTCGATATCTGATGCTAAAACCGTCAATTGTTAGTTAGTTAAAAATAGCGGACTCTTCACAGCTGTTTCAAAAGCCATCTGTCAAAATGATACTTTGAAAGTTGGTTGCGGTATACGACAATTAATCCTTCAATATCCTGCTATTTTAATGAGAGTTCATCTGACGATTATCTCGCTGTTTAATTTATATTACAGAAGATTTTTCACCAGCAGATTTCGAATGCAGGGGTTAATAAAGCCATGGTGAATATATAAAATAAATAAATTTTAGTCAAATACAAAATACAATAATACAAAAACAGGTGAGATGATTATTCGCTTTGCCACACTACATATTAGGCAATAGTAAATTTGACGTACGAACAACCCGCAAACGTTTTTTACCACAGGCAATGGTAAAAAGTTACTATAGTAAAAATTTACTATGGTCAAAATTTACTATGGTCAAAATTTACTACCAATTACACAACCGTCCCTTATTCGATATTGTTAGTAAATTAACTGTTAGCGTTGTCTTGAAAGAATACAATACCTCAAATTTCAATCTGGAAAAGCATAGGAATGTCTTAAATGCTAACTTGGGTAGATCTATGACAAAACACAAATGTCTACAACCATTTAATCAAAGCAAACAAAAAAAAAATATTTTTTTATCAAAAATAACATGAAAATTTTAATTCAAATGGAGCCATGAGTGCTAACCACCTCTTAATAGAATATTTAAAATTCAATAGAAATAAACAGGATTTGTCTGTTTCACAATTCCTATGCTGACCAAGATGAGATGGGAGATGCTACACAGATTTTGGTCTCTCCCGATTGTTTTAAAATATACTGTTTTTGGAAAAGTTTTTTTACCTTTTCTGGTGTATTAACAGATTTTCCTTTGCCATCGATAGTTTCTTTCCATTGATCAAATCTTTTTAATTCAAAATCAATGACATCCATACAGAGAGACCCAATTTTGTATTGTAAGATGACTGGATGGAATTCATTGTACGTAGAAAAAGAGAAGAATGTAAAAACAATATTGGTGCTGAGCTCAATGCTTCTCTTCCACTCCTCTCTCAGAACTCTTGATAGTGCACTCAATAAAGCCTCTAAAAAAGTACACAATATCCTACTTAAATACAGTATCATAAATATAGTTGATAGTAGTTAAATTTGTTGAGAAAACTTTTAGCACTACATACATATTACTAATATACATACACTAATTATAACACTAGTCTAGTCATCACAATCCACTGCATGTATTATGAATATTATATGTACATATTTTATCCCGAGTTGATAATAGGTAATACCTTCTATCTACATTATGAATTTATAATATTAATTGAGATTGATAATTGCACAATATAATTTATATTGAGTTTGATCTAGAGATAAGACACTCGCCTAGTGATTTAGTGGTTTGGTGTTCTAGTCTTGACCCGGGAGACCACCAAGTTAGTCCTATTTTAATAACATAAGAGCAAGTTGTCCAAACTTCCGGGGAGTCTTCTTTATTTAATTTAAACATTCACAAATTTGACTTATTTAAGATATATAATAAACATAACATATTTAACTGTAATGTGTATAACTCACTGAATAGATTTAAAGTGAAACTGACCAAATATGTAAATGATAAGTTTTAGTAAATGAAAAGACTTTAATCTTGTTCTTTAATTCTAATCACAGTGCATATATAGGAGTGCTTATGTATGCACTATGTTAATAATTAAATAAATAAAAAATAATAATCATTCCTATTATAAATTATTATAACTCATATCGAGTATAATGTATGCAAAATAGAAAATATGCATAATAAACTGTAGAATTACAAATAGATTACCATTTTTGGAAAGTTCAATTAGGTTATCAGGGTTTCTCGCAAGTTGTAAGATGAGTGCAGACCCTTTGATCTTGTCCTGAATATCCTCATACAACAGCTCCACATATTGCGGGACATTAGAAATGGAGGCTACCTGCGCGGGTGCTGCAGGACTCATGCTTCTCACGCCTGCAATGATGAGTATTCAAATAAATAATTATTGAAACAATAGTTTTATACAAATATATACTCTTATTTTAAAACTATGTATAAAGCTATATTCACCTCTCATACCTTCAAGCACGCCATTTCCCTGTTTAATTTGAGTCAACATTTTATTTTGAACCAACATAAATTGGTTTTCATTGTTTCACATTGTCACAAATAACCACTTTGATTATATTACATATGACAATTTTGTTTTTAACATTTCTTATTGACAATTATTCAAGCTCAGTTATTCGCTTATTTGGTGCACAAAAACTCTTTACTGTCACTAATAAAATATTCTTAACAATAACGTCACTTATCGCTGGCGAAATGTATTCACAAATCGCAATGACACAACTCTAAATCAGTAATGTACACTTTTTAATCACTCGGGTAGAAACTCTCAATTGCTGGATTATCAGAAACATCGAATCAGACTGGTGGGGCCACTCGTATAAAACCTTAAAATAGTCTAGCTTCAGGTTCTAGAAATTTCAATAATCATTGTATATTTTCCCAAATGTTATGTTATGAATGTATAAAGTATTTCCAAGTATTTGGGTACTTAAAATTGTTTTGGCAATATAAATTACTCATGTACATTTTTGTTATATCCACTATTAAAAAAATAAAATTATATTTGAGCCCGCATTATAAGCGAACCACACATTACTACCTTGACTCTGATAAAAACAATATCAACATCCAAAACTCACTCAGGCTGTCCTTCCTATTCTTCAAATAATAAATAAGCTGTTCGACTTCTGCCAACTTAGATGGGTGGATCAGAGGACACCGGTCCAGCACTTCCTTGGCGAGAGCTGCGCAGTCAGATTGAGGGCTCAAATTACTGAGGCGTATTATTTTCTGATAATCCTGAAAAAAAAAACATCCATAATGAATCACCGAGCACCATTTTCAAGATATTGATGTTGTTTGATAGGCGTCATATTTCCATAATGAAAAATAAGGATTCTCCAGATTTCAACAGTAAAAAGAGGATAAATGAGAATATATTAAAAATTAAGTGGACAAAAAATAAGAAAATTATTTATTATTCTTAATATTATTGACAATGATGACAATTAGATTTGACAAAACAAAACTCACTTACTAGATATTTTAAACAACATAAAGTTTGTGGTAAAATTTTGCAATATTTAATAAGTGAGCAAATCATTCCTCTCTTGACACTTGATCAAATGAGTGTCAACTTAAAAATCAAACCAACAATGTGTCAATTTAAAAAATAATCAAAGCATCACAAATCATTTTAATATGAATAAAACATCTGTGCAGATTGTTGTGGCGTGTCTACTAATTTTCCGACATGTCAGAATCCATTGAGGGACGGATGTCATTAATGGTTGAATAAATAATTTTTATTTTGCAATTAGTAAAATTTTTATGAAAATAAAATTATACGTTTTCACTGTAAAAAGTCACATTTTCATGTTATCAGTACAAAGTTAAACCATCGCATTTTAGATGGAACCTACCTTTGACGTCAAGTAGTTGGGCACGTAAGAATCAAGTACGAGAGTATATTTTTTACTCACTTTTTTATCACCATGCATCGGATCACCAGACTTGCCTAGAATATGAGCTTCTAATTCGTAATGGACAATTATAGCTTTTTGCGTTGGATGTACGTCAATGGAACCCGATTTGACTTTCCTGTATAAGAAACATAAAAATCAATATCACTATATGGTTTGGGAACAAACGAAGACAAGAGGGTGAACTTCAATTACCGCTTTAAAAATCTCGCATCCTCAGACTGCATATCATAAATAATATATAGATATATTGAACCGAAGTACAAAAACAATGTTATAAATAAAATTATTATTATTAAAACAAATAAATTCAACAAAAAACCTATCATGCAAATGCAGTGAGAAAAGCCCTATGATGGGCAGTCATAGATAAGAGATATAATAGATAGGGAATTCTGACGATAAAATAGGACCAGAGCAAAATAGGACCGGAAGTTCCGGTTCATTAGTGCACTCTATAGATCGTGGTGAAACTAACAGCCTATTTGCCGCTCTTTTTTTGAATGTTTCATTTTCATTATATATATATATATATATATATATAGATATAATTTTTTCTGCTGAAAATCGTAAAATAATTTCTATTGATTGAAAATCATTACTTTCGATAGAAAAATAGTTTTTCTATCGAAAATAATGATTTTCAATCAATAGAAATTATTTTACGATTTTCAGCAGAAAAAAACATAAAATTATATCTATTGTGTAAAATGAGAATTTGGTAAAACAATAAAAGATGTCAAGCTGGTTTTAAAATATTTATTATGTCAAATCTGCTAATTAGAGAATACAAAAAATTGTGGAAAAAACTGACAATGGAATACAAACATATTTACAACATTATTAACAGAACACAAAATATAAAACAGGATAAATATGTGGTTAATACTAACACATTGCTTCTGAATTTGGAACAAATTTTTCCCATACCATAGTACGTATATGATTTATTTTAGACAGATATTTGTGTTAGTAAAAAATACCTAACAAATTCAATATAATAACGCCACAAGGCTCATGATAAGAAATAATATTATTTATTAAATAGGAGTACTAAACAAAACAATGTGTCATCGCTAAATCAGAAAATAATATGTATTTGATAAATTCAAGACAAATAGTTTTGTTAGTAAAAAATAATTTAAAAATCTAATATAATAAGGCAACAAAGCTCTTGGTGAGAAAAATCAATAATTTATTTAATAAATACAAAACAATGTGGTATCACAAAATCAGAAAAATGGTATCACCTTTATATTACACATATTACTAATATATGAAAGAAAAAACTTAAAAAAGAAATTGCACTATAGAATATGTGTTAGAATGCTTTTCTTATTTTCATTTTTTACATACACACTATCATTAAGTGAAAATAAAATTAAAGATTTAAAAAGAACGTACATACTTTTATATACACGTGTACCTTCGGAAAGTTTATTTTAAATATGTAAATAATGATTTTCAATCATTAGAAATTATTTTAATATTTTCAATGCAGACTTTTACATAAAAATTTTTTATTAAACTATTACTATTGTTAAAAAATGATGGTAAGCTTGTTTTTAAATATTATTATTTCAAATCCACTAATTTTCGAATAATAGAAATAGTGGAGAAAGAAAACTGAAAACGGAATACAAAATATAAATTATAAAACAGAACATAAATGTGATAAAACAAATACATTGGTTATGAGCTTGAATAAGAGCTCGCTTTGAAAATTGGAATAAAATTTTCCCATATCATAGTATGTACGAAGTAAAAAAATATTAAACTATTCAATATCAACCACAAATCTCGTGGTGAAAAAAATTAATGATTTATATATTAAATAACACACAAAACAATGTGCGTCACTAAATCATAAAAATGGTATCATCTTTATATTTATACATATTACTAATACATAGAAGAAACATTGAAAAGAAATTGCACGCATATTTAAATTAAATTGGTAATAAAAAGGTAATACTTAAGTGATTATAAGAAATTAAAGAATTTATATTAGAATGCTCTTATTATTTTCATTGCACGCATACTAACATTATTCAAGTAAAAAAAGAAAATTAAAGCTTTAAAACTAACATACATACTTTTATATTCATAATGTGTACCTTCGGAAAGTTTATTCTAAATATGTCAATAAAAATATTCAATTATTAGAAATTATTTTCAATGCAAAAAGACTTTTATATCAAAGTAATTATGAATCTATCACTATTGTTGAAAATGATGGTAAGCTCGCTTTTAATGATTTAAAATCAGCTAATTTTAGAATAACAGAAAAATGGGAAAAAAACTGACAACGGAATACAAATTATAAAACAGGATAAAAATTAGGTAATACAAACACAATGGTTCTGAACTTGGTTGTGGGCGTGAACGGAACTTGCAATAGTTTGACAAATCATATATGTAATATATGTATTTGATAAATTTAAAACAAATGGTTTTGTTAGTACAAATATTTAACAAATTCTATAGCGACTATCATAACTACTAGACCACAAGCACGTAAATATTTACACACTAACATTATTTAAGTGATAAATTAAAGATTTAAAAATAATGCACTTAAACATAACATGTTTATTTTAAATATGTATTTCCGTAAGGAAAGAATTAAAAATATCACTTCTTCAAATTAGAAAAATTATAATATAATTGAATTTTGCAAAATTATCAAGGTATGACAGTTGCTTCTTTAGTAATAGAATCAAAAAAAATTCACTGAATTCAAAATTATGATGGCTCAGCCAAATCCACTGCCTGTAGTCTCGTATCGATATAGCCTGCATAACAAGACCGGTTTAACATCTAGGTGGCAATGCAGACTTTCATCTTCTTGATATAATCTATAAAATAAAATATGAATATCTGTTATAGATAATAGGTATAGAAAAGAGATATCTTAAGAAATATCTTTGGATGTAACAATATGCTTCAATGGCATTTTCATATGGCATTTTTGTACAGAAATAATTTTTTCATATGGCATTTTTGAAATAAATTTTTGTACAGAAATAATTTTTTTTTTTAATTGTTAGAATATTGTTTATGCTCTTAAAGCTATGTCGACTGCTTATCTGTAAGACATTTTTCGACATACACACACAATTAGTTGACTGATTGGAATCCGTGGTCAATTCATAATCACCGAGAACTCTGTATGCATGGCGAGCGGATTACAGACTTTAAGAGAACACATTTTTAAAAGTTTTTTGACAGTAAAGCTGATAAAAGATACTATTGTTACGGGATTTATAGAAATTTGTTGCCGTCGGACAGAAGATTAAAGGAAAAACTTGGTATTCAAGATTATAAATTTTTTATAAAACAATCGACCCATAAATAACTATAGATACAGTGAAGAAAAAATTAACAATTTGAGAAGCTCTTTTAGAAAAAATTGATAGAGATAAATAATGTAGTAACTTAAGTTTCTAAGGTGCATTAGACGACGTAGCAATGTATGAATTGAACAGAAATACAGAGACTGTAGAAACTCTCCTCTGACTCCAAGGATGACTTCCTCAAAGCCCTCAGACAGTTCGGCCATATTGCAAGTCTACATTCAAATGTTGTCTTAGATGGAGATGACTGTGGCTGGTGAGGGCGCTAGTAGCTTCAAGGTTATGAGTGAATCGGCAAAGTGGATACACAGCGGAACGCCTGCAGAGACATTAACGAGGTACTGCAGCTATGCTGACAACCCCTTGAGGGACACCAACTTTGTCATCCTGGCCTGCAGGCACACTAGTGTTTATAGAAATTTAATTAATCGATTAGAAAGATATACAGAGAAAATCCATTTTAATAAAAAAATATTTGGTTGCTACCGAGATTCGAACCTGAACCTGAACCTCTTCCTATCCAGAGAAACATGTTACCATTCCACTACAGCGAGCCATTATGATTACAACAAATTTAGAACTAATATCTGTATATTTTTATAATTGATACATTTATTATTCCATTTTTAAAAGCAATTGAAATTGCTACTTCACAATATAAATATGTTGTCATTTAAAAAAAATGTAACAATAGTGTTGATACAGTTAGGTACTTACATTGACAAGATCAGTCAGGACACCACACCGGGGAAGCTAGATGACGAAGGCCACAATGTGAGTTGTGCCATTCGCTCTGGTAATGTGGAACTGCTCGAGACAGTCATTAACGAGTGGCCTGGTGGATACTGGTGGAACTGCTCCGAGCTCTCTTCGCAGTTTACGACGATCTGAAATTGAAGAATGTGCTTCTGTCAGATGAAATGGAATTTTTTGTCCAAACCAAACTGTTAAACCTATGCAAAGAACATGAATAAGAAATACAAGAAAAAAGAGAAATAAAGTCTTTATTTTGTACCTAATAAATACGTTTCCTAGTAATATTGTTGAGCAGATCTAACTTGTTCTTGAAAAGATCAGAACACTGAGGGCCGAGTACTCCGGTGGTGGTGAATGGACAAGTTTATTTATATCACTATCTTTGTGGTGCAAAATATCTGCATATTGAAGCAACAACTGAAGTCAACCTACGACGTATTGGCATGGGAGGAAATTGAATTCTACTTAGTGAGCTCATATCTGCCCACACAAAGCACCAAGAACTAAACATATAATTTTGGTCAGTTTTGAGTAAAGATAATAAACTGGAGAATTAATAGCATTTCTCAAATGACCTTGAAAATTTTACATAAAACATAAAAAGTGCCAATGTCTACTCACTTGGAAATTCATGTCTAACCTAATTGGGGCCGCTATATTTCAATATTTACATGAAGGGGTAAAGGATATGATCAATATCCATTTGAAAGCACTATTATAAGTTTTAATTACCTGGACTAGCGTCAGAAGTGCACAAAGTGGAATTTTCAAGTAAATGCACATGGATGTTCTCTTGTGCCAGATTGTGCAAGGCATGTATATTAATCTTCTTTCCTGAAAATCTAATATTAAGGTTATGTGGTCGAACACACACAAGTTTTTTGCAATACATAAATATTCAAGGCGATTATACAATATTTAATTTAATATTTCTAAAGTCATTTACCATTTCTGTTAAAATCAAATAAATTATATACACTAAAAATGAACTAAGCTCTTGTATGCACTAAAACGTTGAAGCCAGGTCTTGTGATATGCGGGAATATCAATCGGGTTATTCGATAATAAACTAAAATTAAAAAATAAATATATAGAAATACTTACATATACAAGAAGTGTTTGCCATAGGCACCTGACTTCTAGAGCTGTTATTTATATTCAATGTTTCAGATTCTGAAATAAGACAATACAATCATTAGTTCACCATTTTTCCAGAATTCTCGACTACTCATGATTGTTGTTTAACAACAATTAACACTAAGGGTTCACGGAGGAAACATAATGAAATTGAATTCAATCATACACCCACATAGGAACTATGTATGCATATGTATGTGTAAATTGAGTGTTAACCTTTTTTAAAAATACAGAATACTTTACACAATGGTAAACTAAAATTATATATAGAAATACATACCTATACAAGAGTTTGCCATAGGCACCCGATTACTAGAACTGTTACATATATTCAATGTTTCAGATTCTGAAATAAGACAATACGATCATTAATACACCATCTTTCCAGAATTATCGACTACCCATTGCTTTTTTACAACAATTAACACTAAGGGTTCACGCAGGAAACATAATGAAATTTAATTCAAGTTTACACCCATATAGTATGCTCACGTATGTGCTATCTTCAATAATTTTAGAAACAATACCTCTAACAGTTAAATCTTGCGTACCAATCATTGTTACAATAGAACATTACTCAGTCACAAATAATGGTTTACCATGACTAATTTTGTACTAAACAAAATATAACAACAATTGAACAATAATACTTGGAATGAAAAGAAAATTAACAAGTATTTTATCTAACCTTTTAGAAGTTTGGTTTCAACTGAGCTTTGCGAATCATGTATTTTATTTGTATAATTATGAATGTTATGGAATGTGACAAGATTTGATGGCTGGATATGAGCAAAGCCATAACAAAAACTATTGTTTTGTTACTACTTCATTAAACCCTGTAAAACAATGCACATTAATTATTTTTATATAAATTTGATATTCTTGATATATCCAGAGGAATGTACACATGGAAATCTCCAGGTGATAACTACCGTAACTAAATACATTATGATCAAAAAGGTGGAGATAAACCATACAAAATGTGAAAATGTATCCAGACGAAAACGATCTCGCCACCAATTGTTAGTTGCAGGTGCCAAATTAAAATTCAAGAGGATTGATTGTGACAAATATAGGAAGTCGGGACCACTTTTGACAAAATTGCAAACAATTTAGAATTTTAGGAGCAGATTCCAAATCAGCAACCAGAACTTATCAGCAACAGTCTTATAAAATTCTCCCAAAAACTATATTTTATTTATTGAAAATAAAACAAATATAAGAATAATGTTGGTATTTGACATAGAAAAAATAAATCGTGAAAAATAAGTTATATCCTAAAACATTTCTCATGGACAAGAAAACATGGAAATACAAATAAAGGCATAGTACTATCTTAAAAAAAAAAGATATTAACATAAAAACAATAACAAGGAAAAGTTATTTAGATATTGCATCGAAAAATATTGTTAATTTGGTTTTTAAATATATATATAACATATATTTATTTCGGTGAACCCATCATTGAAAGGTTTTCTGGGTACAGTTCTCTGGGCTAATCTATTGTGTATATCTGACCTTTCTTGCTGACGTTTCAGATCCCATTGCAGGGTCCATCGTCATTGTAAGCTTGACGCATTCTCTACTCTGCACATTTTAACTACTGTAAAAGTTAATGATCTACAAACTAGGGATCTATATCAAATAAATTAAATACATGGATCTGAGGATACTTGGCAGCTAATAAAACAGCACCTTTGAGAAATAGTGTTGGCGTTGTTTGCTGCATACACACGAACTGGGGTCAAAACAAAATGTCTCTATTTTTCAGAAACTCAATACTTAAGAAAGGCTTTCCATAATATGGAGGAAAACTATTTATTTTCCAGCCATTCCAATAATTTTTATGAATACTTGAAGAAATTGAAATTCACATTGTTTGTAAGAGAGGCTAGTTCAGATTTTTTGAATGGAGTAATAATAGTGGTATATTAGGGAAACGGCATGACAGAATATCGGTTATTACCTGGTACGTTTATCGTCGGCACGGAGTACATACGCAACCTTTTAGAACCAGGATCTCTGTTAAAATTAGAAAAATGCTTGTCACAGACATTTTTTTCATATATACTCAAATCTCTAGATGCATCTATTGGAGTAGTGAAGATTCTTCGAAATCACTTTTCGGAGACATATCCATCATAATGGGGAAATCTATACACTGTCTCATATCTTGATAAACATCCAGGCACACAGCATTTATGCTGCCCAGCCATAATCCTGAAATTTGAAAAAGAAATTCGAAACACACCGTAAAAAGTAATGACACTTGAAAACACTTTAAAACTATATACGTACTAGAAAAATAAAGATACAATAAGTTAAATAATATTATCAGTGGAAATTAGAAGAAATTTTAGTTGCATTTATGTAAAAGATAATAATAATTAAAAATAGATTAAAAATAATGTGGAAAGAATCAATATTATCAACAATTTTAGAGAATTGCTAATTAAAAAATGGCTTCTTAAACCGGATATCCTGTCCTGGTGGGACTTTTTAATCACATTTATACACTCAGTGCATTTTTTAATGAATGTAAGTGAATCTTTTTTATGCAATTTTCGAATTATGGGGTTCATATTTAATACAATTCAAACAAACAAACAAACTTTTAATGCATACTTGAAAGCAGAATGGCCTGGATGTGTTACAGTCAGTGAAATCATTGAAGCGTCGGCAATATCAGCTGAAATCATTACTTTAGTTCATGAAATTGGTGAAGAAAGTTATGATACCTTTAATCAAAATGATATCAACAAATTATTTATGAATAATCCTTCAAGTCACGATGATATGATTGATATAACTTTAATAAAATATCGCCAGAGAACCAGAAAACGACAGTAAAACGGAAAAAAATCCAGTCTCTTTCCTGCAAATATAATTCGAGGCCTTTAACTTTGCAGTAAATTGTAAAATTATTTTCTTCTTAATAACACTAATTCTGAACGAATCTTCAAATTACAACGTCAGCTTAAGAATTTTATGCCTGTATATCACGAACTTCACAAAAAGTTAGTTATCGAATCAAGAAAGTCACCACTAAGTATTACTAATTACATTATTAAAAGAAAAAAAATCAACACAGAACGATGGTGAAATTGACTTTATCTTTAATATGTAGTAGATCTGATTCGCATACTATTTCTTGTGATGAAAGTGATTTCGAACCAAATCGCGAATCGTGCCGAGCAATGTCACATACCGACAACAATTTTAATTAAAAAATTGACTTTTAAATTAAATTACATTAATAAACATTTCGTATTTTTTATGCTATAATCTGTGGAATGCATCTACTGCATAAAAAGAGGATCAAATGTAATCCAAAAATTATTAAAGCCTTTTAGAAAAATTTGGGTAAAAGAACATTTAGTAGTCAAAATCAATTATTTAACTAAGTAGCGTAACTATACCAATGCGATGCATTAGGGTTCACGTTAGATGAGGGCCAAAATGTCCGTGCCGCACAATATTTCTGCACGTATCAATATTTTTCCCAGCGGTAATATGAACTAATAAATTTTGATCTTTTGTGTATTGTGATAATATTATCGATATATACAATAGGTTGAACACTATTAATATGTCGGGTTAAGGGCCAGACCATTGTCGTAAAACGAAGCAAGGTTTTTTATAATTTACTGCATGTAATTTCCTAAAAACATGTTTTTTCACGAAAATGTGAATATTAAGAGGCCTATTTTGTTATTTCTATTTATTGGATAAGACCGCGTAGTACTTATTTTTTTATGTGTTTATGTATATTTAAATCAGTACCCGACTTGTTAGGAATTTTTACAACAAAAACGCCATCGTTGTGGAATGAAATCGATGTGGTTAACAAGGTATACTGGGGTTAATAAACTGATTATATCCATGATGAAAATTAGTAATTTGTATTATTTCTGCATAAGCTATAGTTGTTTAGCTACTGAATTTCTACATTGTATGCGATATTATGTATTTTCTTTTTTATGACCATAAAGAATGAAAATATTAAATTCTCTTATATATTATTGAAATATATTTAGTGTCTATGGTTCAAAATAGTATACTGACTGTTCAGGGATACCAACATAGTAATGCTTAACATAGTGTGATATTTGTTTGTATGGTAGTTCGCACCCCCTGTGGGCAGTGTTCTTTTTGGTTTTCTTTTCTTTGACGTAAAGTATTATTCATTTATCTATGGTATTTATGAACAATAAGAATGTTGCTAGTTAATTCACGAAATTCCTGGAAAATTAAGTTTTTAACGCAACTAAAATTATAGAATCGACTCGGATTGACAGATGAAAATTTGACATTACTGGCCTACTGCGCAGTTATCTGTTTTTATAACAATTCTTTCCACGGATCCGTAGTTCTTATTTTTGGTTTATTGTGGCAGCAAAATTGAAACAAATGAATTTTTCTGATCTTTTCCGCTCCTTCCTCGGTTTAAACCGCAGTTCAACAGGGTTAGTTCATAATAATTATTCTTTAAACAGATGTTGCATCATAAACTCAGCATATTTTTTATAAGCGACGATAATTTGTAGTATTTTACTTCTCGTAATTGCTCATTGTTGATGTTTTTATAAATTAAATTCTTAAAAAGTAAAATACTAGACTCGTTCAGCGATGGCAATTGCTTTCTTAGGTTGTACGTAAGTTTTCTGAGCAAAATTTTTAAGAAAAATGTCAAAGCTATCGAATAATTCGTCTAAAGATTGTTTTAAATGTATATTATTTTTTTGAAAGAAATCGAATCTTGAAAGGAAAAATGTATGTATTGTATGTAGTGTTTACAGTTGTGTATCAGTAGACTGAGAATGAAATGATAAAAATATGGGTCAACCGGTGTAATTTATTTTATGAATCAACATGCATTTGACCTCAGGAATACACAGTTGTATTGAAACTGCCCAACAGGGTTAATACAATATCACTAGTTTTTATTATATAATATGTATTTGAAGTATTTTGTAACTTATTTTATTTTCTAATCCTTTTTATTTACGACAAATTTATTATATCATCATCTATATACTTTGGCACGTCAGGAGATTATTGTGATAAAAAGCACGGGAAATGGAGTTTTGAGCTCTGCCCGCACTACGCCTAGTAGTTTTAAAACTTCCAAGAATTTATACTCAATTGTGCCAAATAATTATCCATTAATAAATTTCCTTGCACGCCCTTGTCATTATGATGAACTTACAATGTTGTCATTGTGAATTTAACAAAATTTATTCAAGACATTTTTATTCACAGGCTCAATTTTTATAGGTACACTAATTATCTACTGTGTCACAAGGTTTTATAACTTTTACGCTTAGTATAAGATTACAACAAGAATACATCTTTTTAGCAACTTTAGCATATTGTCCGTGTCAAAAAACTTTGTAAGTGAAAAATATGGAAGGAAAAAAACATTATATTGTATTGATTATATCCTTGTTTAAAATTAACTTGTCAATTTGCTAGTCTTTTATAGGGAAAGGAAGATATTTTAGGGTGAAAGAAAGGACATTTTAGAATGAAACCCGTCGCAAATTTGTAACACGCTTTCTACGTGATCATGTTGTTAATTTGGGAGTTAATCCTCGTAGAATAAAATAATTGATACCTTTTATCTGAGATATCACTCATATGAAAGATATTACAACACTTAGAATAAAAGGTCCCACACAATAAAGTTTTATATCTCCTGATTTGACTAAATTCATTCACAAGATCTTTACTTGGCTCAACTGTTATTGTACGTCATATTTCCTGGTACTATAGATTGAGATGTTAAAATGAATAACAATGTATTCCATCTTAAAATATTGGATTATATAACTTTTTTAATTGCAGTTCAGATAATTTCCACAACGATTTCCGAAACCCAATATGGAATATAGATGATGATGACGACACAGATGACGAACTTCATCAGTAGGTATCATATTTAGTTGTATATCATCAAGAACTCATAACTTATATTAATTATTAAGCGTGATATAGAATGATCTAATGAATATACACAGATTAGATTTTAAAATTAATTATGGCAAACTTCAAGCTTAAAATATAACACCAGGCCAGAATTAATTTTTTAAACAACATTAAGGGTGCATTTTCATTTTTTCAGTTTGTCAATTCTACATGAATTACATACTCTTTCAAAATCAGGCTAATAGATGAACTTCTTACAAATACTAAAGGATGTTATTTGTTACGTAAATATTACTAGAGAGGAAAATTGTGTTAGAATGAGATGACAATTTTATTGTTGATTTTCTCGCATTCGAGACAAGTGTCAAAAATAATTTGTATTTAGAGTCTTAGCCACGTTTTTTTCATATTAATATTATGGAATGAAATAAAATGCATGTTGTCCTTTGAATTAATCCATCAAAAATTAAATAATTTATTGAAGTACTTACCTAGTTGATATATATGAACATATTTTGAAATCAGTCAAAGAACCTAGACTTGAACATTCCTACATTCAAACACTTCTAAATTCAAAATTATTATGTCAGAAGCATTTGGTGGTTTTATTTAAAATTATTGATTTAAAACACCACCTTGCCGTTTTGTGGGCTGTTTGTTTCATAATTACATAGTATTTTGCTATGTTTAAAAGTCATTGATGTTACATATATACGGAATATTCAATTGCGACTTACACACAAAATAACATTTGCTTTATCCAAGAAAACGTATTTTCCTTAAAATCAGTGAAAAGACATCTAACTTACAAAATTTGCTACTTACATTGTGAATAAGTTCAATATTAATTTATATTATTTTTAAAATATGGGTGAAAATACATATTTTTGGTATTTTTATTACGAAAAACACAAGAGTACAGAATCAACACTCATTACAGATGCTTGAATTGGTGGAATGAAGTAAAAAAAATACACATTAATAGGAGCGATATAAATATTATTTAGTAAGAAATTATTGTGTTTTTGATATAAAACTTGATTTTAAATAGTAGCTGAAGCCTCAAAGTATGTGAGTGGATAAAAGATATTTTAAACCATTTGCTTTCACAAAAACAAAGCACATATTTAAAAAACGTTAAAAATTGATATGTCCTGCAAATTTAACAGTTCATAACTCTATTTTTATCGCTTTGCTAATTTTTCTTACTTCAGATTTGTCTCCGTTAATCTCGGCTTCAAGATTATAAGAAAATATATTTTGTTTATGTAAGAATTTTCAATATTAAGGCAATTTTGTGGCACGTGGAAAATGAATTTAATGTTCGCGGCCTTTCTTATAATGCTCGTATTGTCTTAATTATGGCAAATAATATTTAGTTTATTAGTTTTAAATTATTGTAAAGGCCCTATCTAAGTAATTGTTTAAAAAAAGCGTAATCTAGTGTATAACTTCTGATATTAAAAACCCAGATTTTCATAAAAAATGCAAAAATATTAATCATTATGTACATTTTTGCATTCCTCAAAATTAGGCTAATTTTAATTTAAATGTAATTATTGTGAGCACTATGTCCAAAATGTGTTAATGATAATGTTGTAATGGATTTGTCCTATTGGCAGAATACTGGATAAATAGTTCTCCACTACCATACAAAAGTAGCACTTTTCTAATTCTTAATTTATGGGCGACCCTACATCAATTCTATATTTTTAAATATATTCCTGCAACCCTATTAACGTCACATACATACAGTTTAGGCGTGCTGTCTAATGTTGTACATATGTGATGTTTAGATTGCTCGTGTTAACAAGTTGCCTTGCCAGCATGAAACTCGAAATAAAACTGCTGGAATAAATAGTGTCATTCTTCAAATAAAATTGAACAGCGTTATTATTATGATGATGCTTTCAGCAACTTCGGCACTGAAAATGGAAGCAGAAATATTCCTGGCGGTTTCCACATCTTCACCAATCCACTTGAAATGCACCGTTATTTTGAACATCAGATGAATGAAATATTGAAGTCTTTCGGCGGTATAATGGGATCACTGGGTGAAATAAGTCCACCCTCGATGAGAGACATTCCCCACTTTCCATCACCTTCCATAAAAGAGAAGGGTGAAGGAAGTATCAGAGATGAATATCTGAAGCCTGGATACCGTTCTCCGGATTTATCTAAACATGAAACAGATTCTGATGTTGATGGAAAGTGAGTATTTTTCTTATTAAACCATGCAAAGTCATGTTTCCTCTTTAATCACATGAGGTTAGGTTAGGTTTTGATGACAATAAACTGATCATGTTTGGTATTGATCCATATTGTGAACGTCACATAATGAACTCAGTGAACATACGTCAACAATGTAATTCATTGTATGTCATACATTGCTGAACACAATATAGATTGCACTCTTGTTTTATAAATTACATAGACACTTGTTGTGGTCACTATATGGCACTAAACAGCAAACCCCGATTGATTTGTTCAACTTAGAAAATAAATTTATTTTCCTTACTTACATATTTTGTGTGAATTAAAAATAAAAAAAACCATTGATAATTTATTTATTTCAGGATTTCATTCGACGATCTAAATTCATTTTTTAGGAAAAGTGAAGGCAATTCGAAATCAATCGATGAATCTTCCAAATTAGACGCATTTCCATCACTTAATCCAACCAATCGGAATATTTTTTATGGGCAAACTATTATAAGGAGGAGTATCACTCTTCCCGATGGAGTAAGTTTCCATTCATATATCTGCTATTTTGTACTGAAATTTGACTTAAAGCTTCAAATAAATAATGAAGTAGCAGATAATTTAGACCACATTTCAATGACAATGATCATTTTCAATGCTATGAGAATGAATTATAAATATCTATATTACCATCTAATGGCCTTATTTTCATAAACTCATAAAATACATGACTTGACACTAAACTTCAAGTGGGTCTACTTGATTAATAGCGTACTCAAGTATACAAAATTTGTTTGAAATAGGAAAAGTATACAAAATTACACATATAATGGTTTGGCATTCATTAGAGGGCTTGCCAACCCTTCACAGGCCTTTATTTTTAATAGTGGTGGTATTCCACAAAAGGCTCAAAAAACAGGAAAGAATGATATGTATTTAAAAGTGAAGATATTAACAAAAAAATAATTCTAATACCTCAAAAAGCTGCACCGAACTACAGAGAAAACTTGAGAACTTAATAATTGATAAAATAACAAAACTTAGACATAGGTGTCTGCATAGAATATTGTTACCTTAATTCTAATAAGCATGTAATTAATTTATTTTTTTTGAAATCAAAATTATGATTGATTCGTGTAGTGCTTGTCGAAATACATACGCCTCACTCTTTAAGGAATGTATCAAATGAAACCCAAGTCTTGCTCTTATAAAATCGTCACTAAGAAAATGTTGGCAGAATCTATATGAAAAATTGATGAAAATCAACATGAGCATAAACATCATACAAAAGGAAAGATACTGAGACTGCCATTCAGGAAGAAAGCTAAATCTCAGAAATCGATGATGTGTAGTGCAAGAAGATTTTTAATGAAATGCCAGAAAACATAAGGAGAAACTAAGCAAATATGTGAAAGATAAGTTGTAGTAAAAGAAAAGATTTTGATCTTGTTTATATTAGAGCATACATATATAAAAATACTTATGTATGCACTATATTAAAACTAAATAAATAAATCATAATCTTAATTTAAAAGAGAAAAAAAGTAGTTCGTTCTGACCCACTTCGTAAGCAGTTGTATTTTGTTTTGGTCTCTTCAAATATTGTCTGATTTTGTTTCAAGTTCAGATTGTGTTATTTTTTTTTTAAATAAAGTATTACACACTTTCTTAACACAGTTTTGTGATGCATTTTACCTGGAAAACCTCTGTAAAAACATATCAGCACCTCAGAGGTAAACTGTGTTTAGTCACAAAACAAAATTTTACAGTAGAGCCATTTAAAGGTTCCTATGCAAATAAAATCATTGTAATCTGACCAAGGATCATTTTTTTACTTGAATGATAGTTATGTATTTATTTTATTTCATAATATTTTAGCTCATTATTGAACATCAAGATTAATTTATAGGAGATAACATATTTTCTTTAAAAAAATTGTGTTTACCTCTGGGATGCCAATATTTTATGTTAAAAACTTTTGTTTAAAAATAATTCTATATTTTGTTGTAACATACTGATCACCTTCCATAGGGACTGTGAATACATCAACTTAATTTGAACTCTGTTTATGTACTTTTAGAACATTGAAACCACTCAAACAGTGAAGAGTAGCGACGGGCAGGAGAAGACAACGGTTACCGTGTCTCCGGGCAGAGATGGAATAACTTACGGAGAAGGAGCCATCCAACCTTTCGATAATATGTTGAAGAACTTTTTTGGACAATGAACATTCTAATTATAAATTCTAGTTTAGATTAAAATATTTAATTAGTAATATGGTAGATGCATACTTTATTAAATAAATAAATATAAAAGTTTCTGTTTTCACATTAAATTTATTTTACATTTTTATTTACATGCTACACATTACACTTCTTATTTACAATCTGCCTTCTGGTCCCTATTCCAAAAATATCAAGATTATTTGTATTTTAGCGTGAAGTAATTCCATGAAGACTAATTTAAATGAATTAGTTAATTATTGGTATATATAAACTTTAACAACTACATCTTACAGTTCATTAAAATAATATTTAAAAAATAAAATTATTTATTCTAAACAACAGTCAAGTGTGAAAATTTTCATTATCCGCTGGGCAAAATGACGGATGCTCTTGAATCGAGTAGTTGAATTTATTGCAACGCCCTGGGTGAATTTTGCTCAATATGCCTATATTTACATACACGTACACAAAAAGTAGATGATAATAAAATCTACGCATTTCTTGTCTACAATACGCTTTGCAAAAATTGAATATTATTTGTTGTGGAGAAGGCAGATCAAAACTAGTCAAAGGTATTATAATCTCAAATATTTGCAAAGAAAAAATCAGAAAGTTTATCAGAATCATATTTAAAATATTTATTAGCATAAAACATGTAGCGAGAAATCCAACCGATTATTTATAAATAAAAATAATTACAAGTATAAATACATTTTCTTACAAGATCATTCTTTTATTTACAGTATATACCTTTCCTTGAATTTACAAACAACCAAACGTTCTAAATTATTTAACATCTTATATATTTTCTAAGCGATGATGCATAAATATGAAAAGAAAATTGGTTATGAATAATTGTAATGTATTTTAATATTAATTTTGCTTTAATGAAACATAAAGGTGATACTTAAAATCATATTCAAAATTATCAAATAATGTTTTCCTTCTTCTATTATACCAGTTCGTTTTATACATACGATACATGTTAAATGACGTTATAAAATCACAATACCTAAAGAACAAAGCACCCAAAATATGAATATAATTTAAATAAAACAATATTTATCACTTAAAAGCAAACAGGAAAAATAAATAGACAACACAGAAGTGAAATGCTATAATTCTTATTTTCTTCCGGCAGGTAATTTTATAACTAATCATATAAATACACAGCAAAAATCACAATCAAATCTTGTACAAAACCTACGTTCTACTTTTAGAGCCCGAGTTGTACATTCCTATACATATAAATGTTACAAGTAAAATAATTCCCTTCTTTGGTCAAAAAATAATTCCGAAAAAACAATTAAATTAAGCGACGGGATAAATTCCATCTTATTTATATTGCCAACCAAACCTAACTTTGGGTAATATTTTCAAAATAATAGTCAAACATTTACTTATGCAGAAATACCCATAAACTCTTCGCAGAAAACGTTTGCAGTTTTAAAAGATATTTTTGCAGCAATATATTTGATGGATGAAGAAGATCGTAAGGCCTGCCTCCAAATATCAGGGCTCATTATTCACGCCGTGAATAAACTTGATTAATAATACTAACTTAATTAATTTGGAGGTTATGAGGATCTATTTCTTAGGCAGACTTGTGTACGCACGCACCTTAAAAGGTTTTCAGAAAATAAAAGGACACTGGGCTTTAAGGTTATACGATATTTTATAATAGGACATGCAAAATATAAATCAACAAAGTTCAGTAAGTATCTGAAAGTAAACTAACATTTGCAACAAACAAAGAAGATAATATATTTACGAATTTAATAAAAAAAAAATATTGAGTGCATTTTATAAAATGATGCAATAACTTTTGCTTGTAAAAATTGTGTAATTATGTATTATTAAAATTCAAAATATCAACAGATCCATCGCAATGTGATGTTGCCAGCTCCACGCTGGATCAGACAATCTACATTATTAATAATTAGACATCACTGCATGCATATAACATGCGCTGGCTTCACAAATACTATATAACCTTTAAAGTCTTCAAGTGTAATAAATGATGTTCAATCCACTAAAATAAATTATGATCAATAATTGACTATAATAAATGACAATCAATCAACTGTAATAAATGATGATCGATGTACTGTAACAAATTAAGATCGATCCACTGTAAAAAGTGATCTATGATCACTTCCTCTCTACAGAAGCTTTGATAAATTGGTAAGAAATAGTATGAATGACCTTACGAAGAAAGTTTCATTTATGCAGGCATTTTATAAATAATTTAACCATCTTCCTTTCCAAAAAGGGTTCTAATAGGAATGTCTGCATCCTAATTATGGGACACAATGAAATGTAATCCACCTGTATTTAATGCTACAGCTGTTTTAAATTTGAGCATCTTTAAAAAAAATACAATGAATTCAATAAACAATCTGTAATGGATGAAAAAATACACTGTACACTAGTTGTACTCTCGCAAGGTTGGCATTCATCGACAACCTTTTTAAGGCATGAACTTATTGTTAATTCACTTTAACTTGACATGTTGCCTCATCATTACTCTTGACCAAAACCCTCTGTTTCTTCAATGGCGTAGTTGAGTTTTTCTACCATTTGATCATAACTTTTATAAGGAGGCAAGTCTAAACGATTGAAGCAGGTGTGAGACCGAGGAAGCCAAGTATCTTTTCCCACCTAAAAGTAAAAAAGTGATTTTCTTATTATAATATTTACGCATTATACATCGCCCGAGTTCATAGATTATACACAGTACTAACAAATAAAATGTTTTCGCCGATTATTTGATTGTATCACCAAATTTTTGCAAATTTTGTATTATGATTCTGTGTTTTTATTTTATTATTGGATTATATTATTATTTATTATTTTATTTAAGGATGCATATTGTACTTACCGATTAGGTATTTTTTATACATTTAAAAAATTATGCTACTATTTTAAAATGACAAGACAAGAAGGGCTAGTGTACTCTACTTGAGGGGTCTAAATAATCTAGTTATTATGAATGTGAATAATAATTATGCAAGAATTCATGTACGTCGTTCATCTACCTACAAAAGAATTACTACATATACCATGTACTTCACATATATCATGTGAAGGATTTAAACAGTTAAAAGAACAAGTGCAGGCTATGTACTTGCGACGGAATTCACATAATATACTGTGGGAATTCTGTCTTAAGAAAGTTATACAGTACCTGTATAACGGCCTATTTGTACCACGTAAGCTGTGGATCTGCCTATATAAGGATACAGTAAATATTTTAGGAGAAGTTCTGTTGAATAAATCCAACATGAAACAACTTGAGTTTTTAATGACAGAGTACATCGTGAAATCTTAATACATAACCTTAACGCATCTCTTTACAAATCATTATCAGTCAGTTAAAATATTATGAACATTAAAACAACCAGCACTTGAAAAAGAATACAAATACAAGGAAATCCTTTGATCTGTATATAACGCTATCTGTACATTGCTTTAAAAATATACATCAGTAAAATAGATTTAGCTTCTTCGCACAATTTACTTAATAAAAGTCACAAACAGTGCATTTTAGAAGAATTAAATTTGAACATAAATGTAAATGTACATCAGATATAGTTTCATAATACATTGATGAAATGGTTTTGTTTTTGCAAAAGTTGGGAAACTTAATTGAAGCTTAGTATTTATTATTATTTACCAACGAAAAAGACCGACATTAATGCAAAAATCCCTCCCACCTAAAACATACCTTTTCTATACAGAATCTCTGTGGACCGTTGGATCCCATGAGCTCCGCAAATCCTCCAACAGGCACCCGACAGGTTCCCGTTACAAACTGCAGCAGTCGGGCTCTTTTCTCATTGTCAGTCTGCCTAACAAACTGCAAGATGAGGAATCAATCAATTTCATGAAGATTTTTTTTAATTATAGTATAAAACGGGTTTGATCACAAATACATAATTGTTTTCGTTGGGGTCAAAGTATAGATATTCGAGAAATACTTGAGGGCTTACTTTCAATACTAATTCATCTTTTTTTTATGAATGCATGAGTTTTTGTTATTCATTTATGTCAGGATAAACACTCTTTAGTTTTTTTTTAAACACAAACTTAGATCAAACCAATACACTGTTGTAGGTCTAATATGCACAACAAAATTTTGTTACAATTAAGACAATAGTTATTTATTAGTCCCGGCGTGAAAGAGTATGTAATTTATTTTTCGAACGGGAAAAATGAAAGTTCACCCTTAAATGTGAAACCTTTTCATACATATTTTGGGAACAATATGAATTAATATTGTACTTACTCTAATAAAAAAGTTTAATTGATCTTAATGGTAAAAAACATTTCGCAATTATCAGAAAATATTTTATGTGGGTCATTTAAAACCTCGGATACATTTGGCATAAATGTTTTTAAAAAAAATCTAATAATTATGAAACAAACGCATCAGAAAGCAACATGATATAGTTGACAATTATTCTAATCAAAAGTGGAAAACAAAACTGACAATAATTTTTGAATGTGTAATTATATCACATAAAAAAGCTTGAAAAATGAAAGTTGGTTTTAAATGTGAGAAAACCAACAACATATTCTATTCTCATGTCTCCCTCTATTAAAACTTATTGTTGTCTAATCTACCAAAAAATATAATTTTTTTTTTACTTCTTTCAATAAATTAATTGTTGGTCATCTTGAATGTCATCGTATTTCATAATTTTTATTGGCATTATTGGCAAATACGGTACATTTTCTGACTTTTACAAAAAATATGTTTTCCACTAGAGTTCAGTAGCCCTGACTTTAAAAATGAAAAATAATTGATTGGCTCGCAAACACTTTAAAAGTTATAATACTTTAAAATTTCGAAATTTTCTCCATAATAAGTTCTAACATTTGACATACTTTATCTATGAATAACTGTTAACATCTTGGACATTTACAAACGGTATGTTTTTCGATAGAATTTTAATCAAAAGTTTTTGTAATAAAATGAGTGCCAACTCCAAAAAAGCAAAAATAAGTCTTAGGTCGCAAATATGTAGTTAAAAAGTTATGTACTTTGGTAAAAAACCAGAATAAATTATTTTTGTCTTTTCACAATTCATAAAACCGAATCAAATCAAACACCACATCAGTCTTTTCAAAAATATTAAAACAGAAGTGTAATAAATTTTAAACATTTACATTTTTTTTAAATAAGAGCACTCAATTATAAAGGAAAACACTCCTTTTCAGAATTTACTGTATTTGGCTTCTGGAATTCATTATAGGCTATAGACCTCTCTTGTTTATAGTTTGTGTAAATTAGTGTTATCCTTAGATAAAGATTTAAAAATATCAAAATGTATGGTAAAAAATGGAAACATTAAAAGTGTAATAACTATTGAAATATTTGTGACCCAATCAATTTTATTTAATTTTTTAATTCAGAGCACCTAATTTTATCGGAAAATATGCATTTTACGAAAAATCTGAGCATACACCGTATTCGCCTAGTTAATCAAAATTTTTAACTGAAAAAATAAAAGAATACCTTTAAAAGGACTGACTTGGATAACCAATAGATCTATATAAGTCTACAATCATTCACACAAAGCAAAAAAAATAATTTATGAGTTTATTTCAAAAACAACATTTGTAAATTTTAATTAAAATTGATCCGTGAATGTCAACAAATGAAATAATATGAGGGGAAAAAATATACTCGGGCCAGTCATGGTCAATAACTATTATTAACCTGTATTCTCAACTGCAACTTATGGGTTACACAGTTCAGGTCTAGCCCACAAATGAGATGGGCAGATACAGTGAAGCGAGAGTGGGCTCGAGTCGAGAGATGTCTGGAGATCATTTGCGCAGTTGGCCATGGACCTAGATGATCCGTAGCCTTAAATGATGATGTAAAAAGTCAACAAGATTATATTTATTAATAGTTTAAACTTTAAAAAAAAATCAATCTCACCTGCCAAAACCAAGCTACTTGTTTACTAGTCCTGGTGTAATGCCGGTAGATGGTGTTTCTCTGCCAATCTTCCACATCAATCTCCTGCATCCCACACAACATTAGTTCCAATTCTCGCTCATCAAAGTATTTGAGCCATTCTAGTGGCACTACCTCGTTGAAACCATCCAAGAAGGCCTTGGTTTGCTCCTCGATCCCTCTGGACATCCGCCAGGCCGTGACTAGTGCCAGGTACTCTTCTTTGTTTTCCTGCGAGACCTTTTCTCGGTCCCCTCCAGTCTTCAGCTCATGATGGACCACCTGCCCCAGCACTTCAAAGTCCACGCTAAACCACAACTCTAAACCGCACTCATCAATATCGTTGTCACGTATCCATACGAGAGAATTATAGAATTCTGGGTCAATCGACTCGATATCCTTCATTGTCAACTTTTTGTTTAACATTCTTTTATAGAAAGGCATTGTGAATCCGGAATAAATAAACCGGCCGTGATACAATGCCATCGCTATGAACCTGCCGATGAACTTGAAATAAAGCAAATGATCAGGGTTGACATAGCTAGCTGGATTGATTTGCAAACTGTAGTTGTTTTTATTTGCATACTCGAACAAACAATACATAGGGTTCAAAACTTCATGTGAAAGCAGGAAAAACCATTCTCTTGAAACACCTCCATAATCCAATCCTTCCTCTCCACGGAAGATTACGTAAAGTCTGCGTCTTAATTCGTACGCTGGCAACCTCATCAACTGGTGGTACGAATCCTCAAACAGAGTTTGTCTGGTCAATGTAATCTTGATGTGACTAGGAAGAGCATTGCTCTGGCATAAGTATCTAAACTGGCTGAGTTTCCAACGGAACGATCGTTCGTAGGCTCGGGGAACACCGTAAACTCCCTTGGGGCCCTGTGGAGCACCGGGTCGAGGGTCTTGGAAAGTAGTCGTGCGAGTGTTGTGATCCACAAAGTATCTATTTCCATCTTCCGTGTGGCGAATCTCCCAGCCCGGGGGTAGAGCCACATCATCTGTTGTGCTGACTTCCTGGCCCTAATCATTACATTCATTGAAATTACACTGAATTATGTATTTTATAAATGTTTATTTTCTTTTCTTAAAACTACTGTAATTTTATTCAAGATGTGAGTCACTTGATCCGTCATCCAGAAGATAAGATTACACATATATATAAGAAAATCTGATGTGTGTATGTATAATATCCCAGGAAGTTTTATACTTTGTTAGAATAATGTAAAAGTTAGATTAGCATTTGGTTGTATGAAGGGTGTATTATCCCTTTTATTTTCAATATATGGAATTATAATAAAAAATTGTAAATTGATTAATCTTCACTAAAATGATATAAGGACACGGCCATTTTGAAAAGAACTTTCCTTTCTTTGTGGGCAGCAATAATGATTTGCCTGATCACATGACATGTGATATTCAATATTTTACTGATAATAGTGACAATGGGATTCGATCAAAATAATATTTTAAAATACGATCAAATTTTTTTTTACAGATATGCAAAGCATCAACAGAAGAAAAATAATATGTAATGTAGAAGTTTAAGTTACCTGAGTCCTCGGATCCTCCCACTGTGTGGTTCGATTTTTGTGGTTAACAAAGTAAACACGTCCCTCAGGCTGCACTCGACGCTCCCAACCGGAGGGAAGGGGGCCCAGGGCCTCCTCCTCTTCTGCGGTGGCTGTCACTGGAGGTGCAGCACTGCTGGTCGCCTCACTCGCAGGCCCACCAGGCTAGAATATGAAAAATGATTTATTACATGGCATTTCATTTACAATGGCGGAGGTTAGCAATAGAATATTTCCTTCCTAATAAATTTTGTCAGAAGATATTTTTCCTATGATAAATAAATACAGTAAAACTTATAATATATTATATATCTATATTTAGTATTTTCAAAAATTTTCATTTTTTATTAAAAATTTTAGCTCCGAAAATAATATTTCATTTCAATTTCTAATGATAATTCTTAAAATCTAATTATTCATAGTTCGTGTGCATTTTTTATACCTGAAGTAAATGATTTGTTCATATAATTCCCATATTCGTGTGTTTTTAACTACAAACTTGCATGATCATGTATTTTTGACCTTCATGCCTTCGTGAACATCTGTAGTTAGCTCCACCCACTAGCCAATCACGACTGATTGAGTTGCCAAACCTTTGCCATATGTATAACAAATTCTACAGTGGATTTTATAAGATTTGTCATTATTTCGACAGTGTTTATTGGCACGTCGCATGTCATACTTTTATGTTATGTTTATAAAATGTTGCGATTTGTATAAAGTACTCAAGAAAATGAAATTTTTGTATTCAAATACATAACATATTTTATACTTTTTTTTTCGTGTTTTGTTCTCTAATATGGCGCACCAACATCTTGAATTCGTGTAAATCCTTGACCATCTGAGAAAATAGTTTATTTTAAAAATTGATAACAATGATACAATTGGTGGAAAAAATTAGAATCCTGACCCTGGGTTCGAACTTGAAAAAAATTGCAAGAAAATAATAAGCTTCAATTCAACAATTAAGGCCAGCAAAGAATGAGAATTTAAAAGTTTTCTAACATTTTTCCAAAAAATATATTTACCATACCAGTCGTTTTTTTTTGCAACAATAACTCCGAGAGTGACAGTTGTGTTTGTGCAGGCTCCCTTGGATTAATTGGATATTTACAAAAAAATCAGATATTTATAAACTTCTTTTACTTTAATATTCTTAGCTCACGTGTTTTTATAATTTAAACTATTTATCTTTAATATATTTCTTACAGTTTAGGCATTTGCGTTTTTTTTCAGTAGGGTCTATTTATTGTTACATTTTTATTTTTATTTTGACATTTGTCAGAAATCTTTGTCAATTTAATTTAACTTAATTTTCGGCGACAATGGAGGAATTAAGACCTCCGGATCCTCCAGACCCTTTTCCTCCTCCATCACATCTTTCTCGTCCCTCAATACCCGCCTCAGAAGATGCAGAATCTTCAGACGATTCCTCTTTTTTAACATTCAAGAAAAGAAAAATTGAAAAGAAGTCGGAAAAAACAAAGAACAATGCTAAAATAACCAGCATCATCTCATCTCCTCCTATCTCTCCCACTCTAATCCCAACCGTGACCTCTGACCTACCCTCTGCTTCTCCTGTTAATATAACCCGTCTCCAACTATTATACCCAAATTCGGCTGTCTCTCCTTTCCTTGTTTGTGTCCAAAAAACAGAACAAGGACCTATACATCCAATTGATTTTGGTAAATACATTACCCAGCAGAACACTCCTGGTATCTGCCCAGGCGGTATAAAAGCAGAAGGCAGATACAAAATTTCTGTGGAGTTTAAATCTGCAGTAATGGCGAATAATTTTGTTAAATCTCTTGAAAACTCCCAAAATAACAAATTCAAAGCCTACATTCCGACCTACAATTTTACCCGCATGGGTCTTGTGCGTGGTATCTCCACTGACCTCTCTGAGAGCGACATCATCCTGTCTATCTCTACTCCCCAAAATATAGGCAAAGTTATAAAGGCTAGACGGTTGAATTATAAAGACACTTCCACGGGAACCGTTATCTGGAAACCCTCCCAAACAGTTGTGCTCACTTTCGAAGGACAAACCCTCCCATCACATGTATATCTCTTTTACAATTCGTTGCCGGTAGAGCTTTATGCTTTCCCGACAATGCAGTGTTTTAATTGTTGTCGGTTTGGACACTCCAAACCAACTTGCAGATCCCCTCCTCGCTGCTTCAAATGTGGTAACAACCACCCTGCTGACCAATGCCCAAACTCTTCCGAACCTCCCACCTGTTTGAATTGTACTGGCAATCATACAGCAATTAGTCTCACGTGCCCAGAATTAACAAGGCAAAAAAACATTAAGCAATACATGGCAGCTAATAATACGTCATATTTTCAAGCATCTAAAATGTTTGCCCACTCTAAGAAAACTTTTGCGGAGACTACCGCACAACCAGCCAGCATCACTCCAGTTTCAGCTAACGTAGCTCCTGCAGTATCATCTTACAAAAAATTCGTGTATAAAACACCAAAATCCAAGCCCTTCACTTTACCTGGCTATGACCAGCAACTTCACAATTCTCATCAAATCTATCCTAATGGAAATAATCCATCAGGATCCCCTAATGGCCATTGCTTAAACTCCACTAATGTACCTACTCCCTCGAGTTCCGCTAACCCACCATTAAATAATCTTTCAAAATCATTACTCTCTGACAACTCTTCTTTCATCCAAACCCTTGTTATGCTCCTCATATCCATTATTTCAAATAATAACTCATTACCGTCCAACGCTGCTACTCTTATTTCATCATTGTACTCCCTTCTTCCTAATGGCTCCATCTGTGGAGAGAATTCTTCAGTGGAATAGCCGTAGTATCAAATCAAACAGCCATGATATTGTCGCTCTTCTAAAGTCAAATTCCAATCAAATATCAGTGGCGGCAATTTCGGAGACATGGCTGAGTCCGGGTTCCCATTTTAAGGTCCGGGGTTACCACTGCCTCCGAGATGACCGACAAGATGGGAAAGGCGGTTCCGCCCTTCTCATCAAAAATTCCATCCCCTTTACACCAGTGAACGTTAAACCCTCCGGTTGCCCATTCGAAGTGGTTGCCGCTAGGGTTGATGGTATCACAATCCTTTCCTTGTACATTTCTCCATCTAATCGTCCCTCAAAATCATTACTTCGAACAATGCTTTCCCGCCTCCAAAATCCGTTACTCATTTTGGGCGATTTCAACTCCCACCATAGTATTTGGGGTTCTGACTCCAACGATAGATCTGGCAGAGATATTGTTGATTTGCTTGATGAATTCAGTCTCTGCATTCTGAATGACGGATCCCCTACTCGTCTCCACATCCCAAACCGCCGTCCCAGTGCGGTAGATCTTTCACTGTGTAACGCAGCATTGGCGCCCAGCTTAGTCTGGACGACAATAGATGACCCCCATGGTAGCGACCATTATCCCATTCACATTCGATTTTCTCCCAGACCCCAAATCACCTTACCACAAAATCAGAAATTCACAAACTACCAAAAATCGTTTACCCGTTTAAAATATCAGACATCCAATGCAAAATGGGAAAAATTCTCCGAAACTATTTATGGTAAAATTACTCGTTTACCATCCCCAACCCATGAAAATATAAATTCTTGTTATGATTTATTTATTTCCTGCATTGAAGAGTCAGCAAAATTATATATTCCTGTGAAAAAAATAAATAAAACGAAACCCCCTCCTGCCCCTTGGTGGGACAGAGAATGTACTGACGCTGTCAAAGAAAGAAAAACCTTCGCAAAAGCGTACTCTAAAAACATGACGCTTGAAAATTATCTGAAATTCAAAAATGCTCAGGCGGTAACCAAACGCATCCTTAAAAAAAAAGAAACGGGATGGTTGGAAAATTTTCTGTTCATCCCTTTCTCCAGAAGTCCCTGTAGCAAAAGTATGGGAAACAATAAGAAAATTTAGAAACTCACACATCCCCCCAAAAATTCCACCATCTTCGTCAGAATGGATTAACGAATTTATGAACAAATTGGCACCACCATATGTGCCCAACTTTAATGAAACATCCCACAAATATCTATTTAGTGAGACTAGCTGGATAGATTCACATTTCTCCATGGATGAGTTAAAATCAGTTCTAAATCAAGTAGCAGACTCAGCCCCGGGAATCGACGGCATTCCCTACTCTTTCATAAAAAACCTTTGTAATGAAACTCTCTCATACTTCCTTCAAATGATAAATATTATATATGAAACTGGCAACAATCTTGGAAATCTCAAATAATCGCCCCCATTTTAAAACCAAAAAAAGATCCTAATTCGGGACTCTCGTACAGACCGATTGCTTTATCATCTACTTTACTTAAAATTACTGAACACATGATAAAAAGAAGACTTGACTGGTATGTAGAAAACAAAAAAATCCTCCCAAACACACAATTCGGGTTCAGGAAGAAGAAAAGCACAGTCGAGAGCATATCAATATTGACTACAGATATCCAGATCGCTCATTCCAGAGGGGAATATCTCATTGGAGCGTGCATCGATATCAGTGGAGCATATGATAACGTCAACATCAGTATCCTGGAACAAAAACTTCTAGGTATAGGAATTCCCCCTAAATTAACTTGTTTTATCGTCAATCTCTTTCTCCAAAGGTTAATAGTGATAGAAGTGAAAGGATCATCTCCTGTATTCAGAACTGTCACCAGAGACCTACCACAAGGGTCTGTGTTATCTCCTATCCTATTTAACATATACACCCTTGACATAGCTTACCGTATTCATCCTCTTTCTCAAATCCTGCAGTACGCTGATGACTTTTTTATCTACGTTTCGGGTCCAGTTTTAAAGCAGTTAGAAAAAATTCTCAAAGATAGCGTGAATAATCTGGTTGATTGGCTTATGGGACATGGATTGGAACTGTCTGTGACAAAAAGTAGTGTAATCATCTTTACCAGAAAACGAAAAGTCCCCGCTGTACATATAACTTGCCTTGATCAAACCCTCCCCGTCAAATCCCAAATCAGATTCTTGGGGGTTATTTTAGACTCCAAACTTAACTGGAACGCCCATATAAACCAAATTGTTAATAGATGCCAAGCAAGTCTCAATACTATGAGAGCAGTATCTCGCGTGTGGTGGGGCTGCCATCCATACACCCAAAAGTTATTTTATCACGCATATGTTCGTAGTCATCTAGATTATGCATCTTTCATTATGGAACCGACTTCAAAAAAAAATCTGCAAAGGCTAGATCATATCCAGTCGCAAAGTCTTAGGTTAATAATTGGAGCAATGCAGTCTTCCCCAATCAATGCTTTACAGGTAGAAACAGTAGATCCTCCACTTCAATTGAGAAGACAGTTTATGTCTGACAAATTTCTTTTCAAATGTATGCGTCAAAAAGATCATCCTCTAATACCAAAAATTAAAACTCTTACAGATCAACTTAGAATTAGTTCATATTGGAAAAATAAAAGTCCCCCACTGTTGACCAATAGTTTTAAGACTTTTCAGACGTATTCTGACAAAATTTTAAGACAAAACCTTCTTCCCCTATATGCCACTCATTTCCAAACCCATACATTCACCCCCAAAATACTACTATCATTTGGAATCCAGAATAACCCCCAAGCCAAAAGAAACTTCATCAATATTACCAGATCAAAGTGGCCGGGCTGGAAACTTTTCTTTACGGATGGCTCCAAAATAGATTTAACTAGTCACACCGGGGCAGCAACATTTTGTGATCAGAAAACCTGGCACAGAAATATCGATTACCAAAAGAAACCTCAATATTTACTGCTGAGGCCATCGCAATCCTCGAGACATTAAAATATATTATGAAAAATCTACCCATTTGTAATAAAAGCCTGATCCTGTCAGATTCTCTTAGCGTCCTACAAAAATTAAAATCGTGTCCCTTTTCATACGCCGAAGATGAGCATTGTATCCAAATACGAGAATTAATGCTTAGTATGAAACAAAAAGACATGGATATTGCTTTAGCTTGGATTCCCAGTCACTGTGGAATTCCGGGAAACGAAAAAGCCGATGCCTTAGCAAAGGAAGCCTCTACTTCTGGCGTCCCTTTACATAATCATGTGACAATATCTGATATATTTCCTATTCTCAAAGAGAAAATGATCTGCATTTGGAGAGATCAATGGGAGACTTCTAAACTTGTAAAAGGTAAATGGTTTGCAGAAATTCAGCCAGAGATTCCTACTAGGCCCTGGTTTTCCAAAACGAAATTAAATAAGTTTGAAACTTCCTCGATCTGCCGTATGAGGATCGGCCATTGTTGTATAAATTCTCACTTATTTAAAATCCGCATTCGAGACTCTCCTATGTGTGAATGTCAACTAGAAGAGGAAAACTTAAATCATGTTTTTTTAGGATGCCCTATCAATGACCAGTATCCAAACTTAATCCAAGATCTTTCTAACAACAAAATTCCATTCCCCATCAACATCCCAACTTTGTTATCATCTAACAATCAAACCATTTTTAAAATATTAACGAGGTTCCTAAACGCCAATGAAATAAACCTGTAAAAATTAAATGTATCCAAAAGAAACTTCACATTAAATAAAATTACTCGGTAATGGCAAGAACACTCCATAAGGGTGAAACGCCAATTTAAAAAAAAAAAAAAACCATACCAGTCATCCCCCATACAAAATCACTAACTGCACTGATACTCTATTCTCGACCGAAAACTTTAGATATTCAACCAGCAACGCATAGCTCGCCCAGTACAAGCAGAAAAAGTGCTTTACAGGACTCGATACCAATTCATACAGATAGCCTTCGAAGATCATAGACAATAAAATAAAAAAGATTGAGAAAATAATAACACACTTAATAAATCAACCCATAGATGGCGCCAGTGTCAGTGCAGTTAAGAGAAAATAGTAACGAACTTAATAAATCAGCCCGAATATGGTGGTAAAGTCACTCGCAACTAACATTGTACAGAGTTGGTTAGTAATTGATTAACTTCAAACTAAAATTAACTCGATTTATATCTCCTGTAAAAAGCATGTGCTACCATTCCGCAACGTCGGTCAACTAATCAAAAATGCGATCTAACCTAAAAGAGACGCCAGTTCCATACACTAGTGCTCGCGGAAATCTTGAATCAAACATACATATATATACAGTGAAACCCTCTTAATACGATCACCTTTCATACGTTTTCACGCCCAATAGGATTACATTTTTCGGTCCCGAAAAAGTCCCATACAAATTACGTATTTTTTTTATGCCTAATACTTTTCTAAATAATAAGTTTCCCGCCTAATAAATTAAAATATTTCTGACAGAACTCAGTTTATCCCTACAAAATGTCCTTTGTAAAACGTTTTTTGCAGAATTTTTTTTGTTTGACATTTATAAAAGCGAAAGTGATATTCTTTCAATGGGTGTAATAAAACGAACTCTCTTTAAATGGGTTTTTCCATGGGTCATAAAAGTTTATCCATTTACAAAAACAGTAATATTTAAATAGGCCAATAAAACATAGTGCCCAAGCAAAATAAATTACAAAAATCAACAAAAACAGAACCCCAGCTGTCATAAACAATACATTCAGCATGTACAATACCAGAGCCGCATTGGTAATTTTGTTTTATTTCCACTAATATCTACCTTAAAATATTCTTAATTGTTAGGAGGCAGAAACACCCTTAGAATACACAACAATTTACTTAACTCTTACGATGATCCTCTCATTTATACTATATTTAGTTTCCTTATAATATTATTTAGTTTCCTATAAGTAGTATTTAATATATTTTAAGGGTACATTAGGAAAATAGTTGTATTTTATTAGATAGTCATCAACATTTTATAAGTTTGTTTTTAATCATTTTATTTTCATCTAGGTTTTTTATTGGCATTCTTATAGTTACATTTTATTATCATTCATTTAATCTTCTTCGTTTTTATTAATTTGTTGCATTTTTGTTACTCATTTTGGTATGCCTATTTATGGCTGTGATTTTCAAATACATATTTATATTAGTAACTTTTATAGAATAAATTGTTTTTTTAATAATTCTTTTTACAAATAAAATATTTAAATTTTTTAATTATTCTAATGTTAAAATACAATATTAGATGTTATGGTCAAATAAAGCATGGAAATATTGAAATCACTGTTAATAAGTTTTCCTGCTTAATAAGATTTTATTTGGCGGTCCCTTGGAAAACGTATTAAGAGGGTTTCACTGTATATATATATATATATATATATATATACAGTGAAATATATATATATATATACTAGAGCAGTTAAGAATATATGTTATTTTGGTAGCAGTGATTTTATGCGCACGATGAGCTGCACCGATAATTTGGCAGTTGTAAATCGTAATCGTATATTTAAAAATATCATTGATAACAACTACTTTTGTATTTAAGTAGTTGCTATCAACTGTTACATGTAAATATTGATATGATATCAATATATTACTCATCTCTAATATATACAATCAAAAGACAAAACATTGAGCAGAACTCAGATATTACATTTTCCCTTAATTTACATCAAAATTTTCAGTTTCATACAATCTCTATCTAAAATTACACTGAAGATGTCCATACACAGTACAATATATTTGGGGTAAAGATTTACCATTAAACATTGTAAACTTCATTAACATTACCTGGTTATAGAGGAAGCGCTGGTTCCCCTGTGTGATGACATGACGTCGCTCACCCTGCCAGTGCTGGAAGTGCTGCAGCCGTTCGGGAGAGGGGCGCTGCCACGTAGTGGTGCGTGTATTGTGGTCCACATAATATACACGACCCCGCTCATCACGCCGCATCTCCCAGCCGGCCGGCAAGGCCATAGGTCGTTCCCAATATGTCGATCGCGTGTTGTGATCAACATAATACCTATAATTTAACAAAAATCTAGTTGATCTCAATCAGTAATGCTTTGGTAAAATACACATATGTACCAAATATGTTTTATAAAACTATAGATAACATTCCTTACCAAATTATCTTCTGATTAATTACCTATTGCAATTGAATATTAATCAACTGTCTACACTATTTCATAGACGTCAACTGTCTACACAATTGGTTGTGTTTGATTAAATTATATTTATTTATTTTTCTGATGTAATCCACACAGAAAGTGCCATCGTTTGTTAAAACTATTTAATTTATTCAGTTGTAAAAATTTATAAGAAGAATTCTGTCTACTCAGAAACCTTCTAACATAGAAAAATCAATAAATGTATTCTATTGAATTACGTTAATACACACTGAGGAAGATGATATGTATATCACCTGGTATCAAAAATGAAGGCAGACATCAATGGGGGGGCCTATTATTTATCTATCTATTTTAGAGTTCCAAGAGGGGAATTGTTGCCGTACACAAAGCCATGATTAGAATGAGCATGATATATCGCTTCATTACATATCTAGAGAAAGGGGGAAATTATATTCTGAATAATGGTGAAAGGGGGAATGGACCAAAAAGGGTTGGGAACCCCTGATCTAGAAATAAATTCTTGTCAGATTAATCCCTTAGAAAAGATAGCAGGGATATAAAATGATTGTGTGGACATGTGAATTAATCCATTATAATTTGAAAAATTAATTTAACAAAGTCAACAGCTTGACGAAAAAAATCGACAACAAAAAACTGTAAGACGGTCCTATTAGAAACCTTGCCAATTGATGAGCATGCATGAGATGAAGTATGAATGTGAATATCCGGACAGAAGAGTGTAACAACGCTTTATCGTTTCTACCTCCCCCCGCAGAGAAAGATCCCACTGATATGATAGTACATCACTCACTAGAAGTACTCTAGAGATCCCTTTTTTATGGGTATTCCATCTAGTAATCGGTCCAAATGGATATTTTTAGAAAGTTCCCCATTGAATTATCCAAGGTGTGACTTCAACCTTGGACCTTCAATTGTTGCAATGTATGAAGAGAAGAAAAGATGGTCATGACCGCAAACAGAAACATTATTGTCGTACTGGTTATTTTTGACAAAAACATTTCATTTTCATTTTCCTGATTGATGTGCACTAATGTGTAGTTTTATGAGAAAGTGTAGTTTAGCTAAAGTGAGACCTTCGGAACGTGCAATGTTGCAGTCTAAGAAAAGAAAAAAATGGCCATTACTGCGGGTAGAAACATCGTAATGGATTGCTTGCTCTCTTGACAAAATTTTGCAAGTTCACCTATTCAACCTTTTATTAAATCTTCCGTAATTATCGTAACCAGTTGTCTTGCTCTTAATGGTTGTTTTTTCAGCAGTTGGATCGGCAGTTAATCGTAATTACGATAGATGGTCGTCCTGTCACAATGGCATATTTAATATATTTATCTAATTTTATGTTAAGTACTTATTTATATAAAGATAAACGATAAAAGAAAATTGTGCAATGAACAGCTGATGTTGACCAATTATACCAGTGATTCCAAAAATAATAAATTAGGGATTTTGCTCACCACTTTAGCACAATCAAATTATTTAGCAGGAAGACAATGATTTTACCTGCGTCCATATACATCATAACGCATTTCCCATCCTGTGGGTAGGGGGTCTTCTGGCGCAGGAGGGGGGGGAGGCTGAGCCCCGGGGAGCTGCGAGGGTCCAGCTGTCCCATTAGGCGTTGGGCCCACGGCCCCCGTGGCTGAACCATTGCACATGGTCGCCGGAGGTGGTGGACCCGGAGGTGGGGCACTGCCTGCAGCCTGGTAAAACAAAGAATTAATTATTAGTATTAATTAATTGATCTGTTAAAAATATTTTTCAACGCAATATGTTTTTAAAAATACACTTGACCAAAGTGATGGTATTCAAGAAGAAGGAAAGCAAGACACCGTGCAAAATACTTGTAGGTAATGAATGTTTGGAACAAGTAGATGAGTTTGTGTATTTAAGAAGTATGTTTGATAGAAACAGAAAGGCTGAGAATAATATTGAAAGGAGGGTGACTGCAGGGAATAAAGTGAACGGCGCTTTTAACGGAATTTGTCAACTGAGGCAAGACTAGTGCTGCACAATGCAGTGGAAATGAGATCACTTAAGTGCACATGTAGCAAATCTATTTATGACAGAGTAAAGAATGAAGAAATAAGGAAAGAATGTAAATCTGATATTAGTATAATGAGTAAGATTAAGAAAGGGTCACTTAGGTGGTTTGATCATATGGAACGGATGAAAAAGGAGAGAATGGTAAGAAAGATATGACACAAGTGTTGATGGCACCAGAAATAAAGGACGACTGCGGAAGACTTGGCATGACCAGGTAAACCAGATAATGAAGGATGGTTCTGTTAGAAGCCTCAACAATTGACGACCTTGTATGAGAATATGTATGAATGTGGATGAGGCGATAATTATGTGTTCAATATTATGTATATTATGTATTCAAATGTTCTTATCATATACATACCGCAGTGTCCATTCATGTGTTATCTTCTTTTAAATTATGCATAGGAAAAGATAGTCCATTATAATCGGATTTGTTAAAATAATGTTGTGATTTGTGTACGCTGTATTTTGGCAACTTGTTTGTTATTTTGAAATGTGTGGGTATAGGTATATATAATTACTTTGAGTTGTAATGAAAAAAGTTAGTATGTAAAAAAAATGAATTTTTTATTCTCATTATCGTAAATCGTTATTTGATTTTTTTTCTTGATTTTTAGTCCCCTCAACTTCGAATAAAAGGGATTTTACTGTATTGTATTTCAAGGTTGTTGACAGTTGTTTAATTAATTTGCGATGATGATAATCAACAAAAGTGGATAGAAATGAAATTTATTCACTATCCACAATTCATCTTCCTTTTCTTTGAACATTGCATTACTAATACGTTTTAAGAAAAGTTTTAAAAAGCAGGATAATAATAACTTATTTATTTATTTATAAATAATAACTTATTTATAAATAACAATAAACTATAATACATTAATAAACTTATAAAATAAATTAACTAATTTGAAAATAATAAAATCATTTTGTTTTTAGATAAGATTTATAATTTATTTGAAATATTATTAAGAAATAAAATCAAAGATTTACAATAAAAACACCATTTTAATTATCTATACAATTGTACCAAAATTACCATTACAATTCCTTTGTTCTTTTAATATATTGAATGAAAATATAAATAAAAATAATTATTGTAAGAATAAAGTTCCATCACAATATTTTATCAGAGATAACATTCTAAATTTTACATATTTTCATGGTCCATTATAAAACTGGAGTTTCCGTTGATTTACGGATTAGAAAAATATACATGTTCATATTATTCAAGACCAAAAAATATCTTATCATAGAACTGATATACTATTGTCTATGAGCCTCATGAGCCATTAAAATTTCTTCATATTCAGAATCTTTGCGATTTAAAGAAGTTTGAATTTAGTCAACCAGTTTGATTTTAATTGCAAATTATTTGAGTTGTGAAATTTAAATAAAAAACTAAACCACAACCGTCGAATTAAGATAATTCTACTTGATATATTTATTACATTGTACATATACAATAACTATGCAAATTTTATCTCCCACGATGAAATCCAATTTCACTTTAAACCACGCATTCAATCACAATAGCAGGTAAAACAAATCATCATACCTCTATACCTGTTATGCAATCAATTGTTTACTTTCCTCATAATAGCATATCTACTTTAGTGCCGACTTTCCTCATCTATTTGGAGATGTTGCGCACATTGTATTATTGTTCTTTTAACAAATTTTAGCAAGCAAATGACAAAATTTCAGTTCAGCACCAAGCTTATCATATGGCGTAATCTATTTTATTGTTTCGTAAGTTGTAATATAAAAACAATGTAAAATTGGCCATACCTGTTGAGCCCTAGCGGCTGCCGGAATTGGTGGTGCAGGTCCACGTGGTTTTGGTCTTGCCCTTATTCCCCTGCCGAGTTGTACGGTTTCCCCCGACCCAGGCTCTACTGCAGGCCCCGAGTTACGCATCCCCTCCACACGCAGTCCCGATAGCACCACAACCAGCTCTCCGCTGCGAGTGGCCTCCACTCCAAAGTCACGTCCCGTCATCAGCTCTGAACAAAACATCACATTGTGAGATATTTTTGACTAAAAAATTAACTAGTGAATGCAACTTCATCCAATTGCTGGACAACCATTCAGTATCTAAACATTTTTCAATAATGGCTTCAATATTGATGATCAGATTTAGGTAGCCAGGTTTTTTCTCCTTACGTATATTGCACTATCCTTCAGATTCTTTTTCTCCCACTCAGCATTATACAATTAAATCAATAAAAATTTGGCCTAAAATATCACCTATACAGTAAAACCTCGTTAAAACAAACCCCGCTATACCAAAAATGACATATATGGAAATTTTTTTCAAAATTAATTCCTTACAATCAATTTTTCGTACAAAAAATTATTTATATAACAAAATTTCATTAATATGTATAACGATTTTTTTTTGTCCTGTACGAAAAAATACTGATATATTTACGTAAATATATAATGAAAAAAAAATTTTTTACAACAAAAATATTTCGAAATATATACAATAAATGTTTTATTGGCTTGGTGGAGCAGGTCGACCGATGCGGGCGGCCCGCTCGACCCGCTGCGCCCTTGTAAAACTTCTCCTTGGGAACATAATAGGGATTATAAAGCCATTTGGCATAATCTCCGCATTGTCCAAGGTTGGATTTATTGCCGATTGACAAAATAAATTAAAATGGCACCCTTCACACGCTCTGAAGCGTACACGTGTTCACGCCTCTAATAACGGGTCTTATCTAGATCAGCTAGAGAAAATAAAAACCCCCAAAATCGCGATTAGCACGTCACTCTTTAGGGCACGCGCGCGTCAGCTTTATGTATGGTATCGCCCACAAAGCTCGAGATGCCTAGCTTACAATTCTGCGCATTATTATCTTCATTATCATCGTTAACTTATGTCACTTTTTGCATTATAACTGAACATTTACATCGATTCCAATGAACGGTAATATTGCATATAACATTTTCATTAATGTGTTTATTTGACAATTGTTTTCGTGTTTGTTTACCGACTTTTATATGTACTAGCATTCCGTAATTTATTATTTTAAAGTACATTTTTTAATATTTTGTGGAACCCTAAAACGGCTTCAGGTCGTGATAATTCCCACAAAATTTTAACCCTCGACAAAAAACTATAATTCCGAATTCGTCTCTCTACGATTTAAAGAAATAGGAAGATCGATTGACCGATGCGAAACTCTCGATGCTTGTAGCGGCTCTATAATTAGACAGTTAAAATTTAATGTTGTTTTATATTAACATTTAAGAATGCCCAAATATATCGCCGAATTTTAAGTTATCGTATATTATTTCGTAAAATGTTTTTAATTTAATTTCTTAATTATTATCCATTTGCTTATCTGTTGAAACAACAAAACTAAATAGATTATTCAGAGGTTTCTTTATACAGAAAATCCTCCATTGTTTGCACAATGCCTTATTATGTTATATTCCATATTAAACTGACAATGAGTGTCTTATTTTCGGAACTTACAAACTTTTTTAAAGCTGCGCCACATTTATTTCTACAGCGCGCGTAGAATATTAATACATTAGAATTTTTTTAAATTTTATTTCGCCATATGTGGGAATTCGATAGGACGAATTTTTATTTTTTGGTCCCTAGGATTTCGCAATAATGAGGTTTTACTGTATATCATTGGCATAAGATATCACCTTTGTATATAGTTGTATATTGTTGGTCTAGAGGTAGGACACTTGACCAGTAATCAAGTGGTCTGAGGTTCGAGCCTCGTCCTGGGCTATGAAAATAGAGTTAACCAAGTTAACTCTATTTTCATAGCACAAGCGCTTAGCTTATAAAAATATTAAGAATGTTGATCTGATATGTATTCTGTGTACACATCAACAAAAAATATATAGTGGAGCTATATAACATTTTATATTATCAAATATAATTTCTTCTTTATTATGCCCATTTACTTTTGGCTCTCCTTGTACCAAAGTGCCAGGATACTTTTTTATTTCTTTTAAAATAGAGACGCATATATGGAATAAATGTCATATCAATATTCTTACTCTTTAATATATAAGCTAAGTGCTTGTGCTCTTGGAACGAGGTTCGAACCCCCGACCACTAGATCACTAGGCGAGTATTGTATTACTCACTAGACCACAAACACGTCTGTTTTAGATTTTTTCACATTATGTAGTTAGTTTCTACACTTAGAATGCACTTTTTAAATAATTTTGCTTGCTCCTTAATGTTGAATACTTTTTTACAGTTGTTGTAATAAAAAGTTTCGATATCCTCAATCTAAACTTTTTATTTATATTTCTAACTTGTTAATTCAGTCCCCAGAAAAGTATCAGATCAAGGTTCCACTGTATAAGTAATAAGAAAAATTATTCTAAAAAACCTGACAAATTTAAAAATAATAATTTATAATACCTAATGTCAACTCCAAGTTTTCACATCTACCGTTATAAAAAGCTAGCACTTGTTGAAGGTACAGCGTGAACTCGCCAACGATATTATCCTTCCTAAAATTGTGATGGTCTATCACTCGGAATGAGATCTTGGATTGAGGAGTTACCAAAACGGTCAGCTCTTCCTTCCATTTAGGATGAGTGGTGCTTTTCACTACTTCAGTTTTCTTAGGGATCTTTTCATCAATTAAAATCTCCACATACGGATTCGGCTTAAAAAGTCCACTGTGCCGCAACGATGCCGATTCAACTGCAAACAATAACAATTATTAAATACATTAGAATATTGCTAGTCATCATTTGACTTATCATGTGATGAAGTTGCAAATTTAATATAATTTTGATTCTTATATTATAATAAATTTTAGATTTGAATCAACAATAATTTGTCAATTGGTCCATTTATGGCTACTTAGAATTACTTTGGTGTCTAATAAATGTATACTTCAGATTGTTGCAATGCCAATCTATAATTGTACTAAAGCATCAACAATATCACTGGATTAATTCTGTAATTCTGTAAAGTTATCCACATACATTTAATTGACACGTTTAATAATAGCCTGCATGCGTAGGCTATATGCTTTGAATAAAATAATTCCATATTCATCTGACACTTCATCACTTGACTAGTAAGAAAAATATTTTTCCCTAGATGTTTCATAGTTTTAAATAAATTAATCAACTGGGCATATCCAACCTGGGTACCTACTTCCCCATAAGTTCAATAATAATTTAATTTGAAACTAGAAGGTAAACTACTCTGCTTAAATGAGAAAAAATGTTTTTTTCGTGTCAATACTTATTAACATAACTTAGTGCGCAGTAACATCCTAAACCCTCCGACTCAAAAAATAGAAATCATTTATAAATCTTATTTTTTTAATAAAAATAGTGTGTGCTAGGTGCGTGTAGCCAATACATTGAAATAATTTATTGTTATTGTGTTTAGTTTGTAGAACTCCATGTTTATTTTTAACAAATTTAAAAAATCAAATTATAATAAATATTATTATTGAGTTCAGCTAGTTTGCGTAAGCATTATTTAGATGTTACAGCTGTTTTGGCAGTTAAGGCCATTTTCAAACAGTGGATAAACTACGTACAATCGACTTATTTAAATGATTTAAGTTACCCCTTCCTCTATGGGTAATTAGGTAGTTTCGGTTTTTAATGATAAGGTAGTACCTCTGAGAATAAGAATATTAATATACATCTAGCAAAATATTATATTATGATATATTCAAATTTGAATAACATGATAATATAATTGTGAAAGAAATATTTCAACACATATATTATTTTGATTTATATCGCAGAAATATTGGTTATGCACGGCTTATTTCAAAGTGCTGACTGCACGCCGATGATATGTACTTACTTGTGACACTGAGCTGGTGATAACCCGTTGAAGTTGATGATACTGTAGCCATTTCAATGTGTTTTTCAATCCAATTTCATTTTATTTAACTCGTATGTTGTGTACCATCAGTCAGCCGTACCAAACAATCCTTAAAATTAAAACATCCATGCTTTAATGTGCATCCTATGCCCGTCTCGACACAGAATTTCTCTAGTGAGACGGGCACAGTCCAAACAGATTTTTACGTAGTATTTATTATATAGTTACTAATAAAATAAAAATAAAATAAATTAAATTAAAAATAATAAACGCTGACGGGAGACCTAAAACCTTCGACAGATGGAGTCTGGTTAAAATTTTGCAGATTTACGCAAAGACATATAAGACAACCTGATGTTTAAAAAACGCCTTGCAATATTATAAATTCACGTCATCGATTCCCACGATCACTGTGGACAATTCTGAAACTTTGTATGACATTCACTCCTCGGCACAAAACTAACCCGGCGGTGGAGGTGATGTTTGAAAGATTGCGTGCATTGGTGACTGGTGAATACTGACTCGATAAAAGTAATAATCTTTGTCTTTTAATGACTTAAACAAATTTCTTAATTTATCACAAAATATTCCATTATCTAATCATGATTGAGTGAACAGATTACCTTTTGAATAGATTATATCTGCAAGTGAAATTAAAAATGAACAATATTTTGTAACAAACTTAGAAAGATACAAAGAATAAATCTATATTTCAAAAAAATGTAACTGCTATGGAACTAAAACCTAAAACTTTGTATATAGCTTCCCAACTGTGCTAAACAAATCTGTTTTCTTATACAATTACTTTTGAAAACCTTTTATTAAAAGCAAATAGGAATCATTACACTTTTTATTATATACATATATTATGGAATGGAATACAGAAACAAAAGTAGATTAAATGCTGTGGAAATGAGATAGATCACTTATAGTGTATATGTAGCAAATCCATTTAATACAGAGTTTACTTTGAAGAATGAAGAAACTATGAGAGAACATAAAGCTGACCTTAGCATAGTGAATAGAATCAAAAAAGGATCGCTCTAGTGGTTTGGCCATATGGAATAGATGAAGGAGAGAATAGTAAGAAAGACATATGATGTGAGTGTTGATGGGGTCAAAAATAGAGGACGCCCACTGAAGACTTGGCCCTAGGACCAGGTAAAGCAGAAACTGGAAAATGGTTCTATTAGAAACCTCAATAATCACAGAGCTTGCGTGAGAATGAATGAATGTGGGTTGAGATGAGAGTTGTGTCAGTACAGAAGAATGTGGCATTTTATCCTCTCTGCCTACCTCCGTGGAAGAATGGCGTAACAATAAGTTAATTATAAAAATAATAATGCAAATTCCAATTAATTAATTTATTTATTTTAATTATATTGACTGCGTTAAATTTCTTATTCTTTTTTTAAATGAATAAGCAACATTGCATGTCTAATAAATAATCTCAATACACAAGTTACAGAAAGAATATCTCCTTATTTTCATTCATATCATTTAAAAATAGTATAATTATTATATTATTATCATTAAAACATAAAATCGTATTGTGTTTGAATTACCTATATTAAATATTCAGCGAAAAACATTTTGAATAGAATAACATAACAATAACAACATAACAAGAAACATTTGATAAAGAAATTTGAAATCTTATTCCGTCAGGTTGTTCTGATAATAAAGGTTCAATTTAATATTATATAATTTTAAATGTTCTTCGCTATGAAAAATTTATTCATTTGTTTTAATTCGACAGTTAAGAATGTGTTACATTTATTTTGATCCCTCCTATGTAAAGTATTGTAAGTAAAAAATGAAATTTTTAATCATTCTAGTATTTTTAACGTGTTTGATACATTTTTAAATGGCTCTAATTTTTTTAATATTATGTTTATTAGAACCTGCATCATAGAATACAATATATTTTTTAAAGAAATCTGTCACGTAAATAAGTATCAAATAAATACATGCGAAATATTAAAATGATTAAAAAATGTTTTTTTTTTTTACTTACGATATGATACGATACAATACTTAAAGAATTTTACTTACGATACTTTACGTATCAGGGGTCGATTTATTGAGTCACTTAATTTGCATTTCTTTAATCCTTCAGAAATAGGATTTAAAAAAGTAAAATTATGTGGAATTTTTTGCACAAATTTATACATGTAAATTATGCATTTCAAATGATACGCAACATTAACCAATCACGGGGTGAAAGAACCACTTCTGAACAAGCGGTGCGACGTTGGTTAAAAATTTTTAGAAACGGAGACATATGTCAATGAAGAGGAACAAGGACACCTTGCTACCTTTAAGAATGACAAATTGACAATAAACTAATACTAATAATAAACTAATAATAAAATGGACAATAAACAATCAGCATTGATTAACTGAAGAAAACCCATCTTGCTTCACAACAATTTTCACCTTTTCAAGCATCAACAAAAAAAATCAATAACACAATGCAGCAAAAAATGCCTTTGCAGAATTCTTTATTTCTAACCTTCAACCGATTAGGAATAAATAATTCTATAAGCATAAATAAGCTTGTGATTTGTTGGCAAAAGTATGTAGAATCAAATGATTCTTACTTTGATAAAGTTTATTTAGTTTCAAATTATGATTATTAACACTTACTGTGTGGTGGGTCAAAACAAAACACGTCCGACGGTGGTGGGTCATTTTAGACCCACCCCAAGTTTTCGATTTTTCAACCGTTTTGTGGGAGATTTTTTTATAGATATTTCATTTTAAATATGATTTAATGAAATGGCATGATGTGGCATAATGTTTCTGCTAAAAAATTAAAGTTAAAAATTACAAATAATGTACATATTCTCACGCATCTACAGATGCCCTACACAGCCTAAATACATACATCCACTGAGCATGTGATCTTCTCATCAGAACTCGAACAGGTAGTGTCATAAAACTTACTGAGCAGGTAGTGTCATAAACTTAGGTAGGCGCAACACCCCTCAAATAATTATATTACTGGCATTGTCTAGGAGCCACCAGACGAAAATAAGTCAAAACAAATACACGGACGCATACCTGGTATCCTTTGTCTACCCGCTTAAAATATTGACAATATATGTTTTGGCGTAAGCGCTGAGATTCAATCTGACTGTCTTATGTCAGTTTTTGGGCATTTTTTCGTATTTTTATCAATAACTCATTTGAATCTCGTCCGATAACATTTATTTATATCTCAAATTATTTGAAAATATTTAATAAAAGATTAGCTAGCTTTTTAAAATATTAATTAAATGTATTAATTAGAAAGATATACATATATATCAATTTTATACAACTTCACAATAAAAATGTGTTCTCCTTAATAATATATAAGTTGTATCAACGTGTCCAAAATTCAATAAAAAAATTCATTGTTAATTCTGGCATCTGCAATCAGTTTACTCAAAGGTATTTGAGATTCCGTAAAAACAAAGTAGATGGCTTTCAAATAATGGAACGGTAGATGTATTAATTTGAAAAATGTAACATACGGGTTCGAAAATTTGTCTACAACGGTACTGTTCGCTGTAGTGTAGTTGGATAATGCACCTTCCCTGGATTAGAAAGAGATCCAGGTTCGAATTCCGATAGCGACAAAAATATATATTTCATATAAAATTTTATGTATATCTTTCTAATTAATACATTTAATTTGTATTTAAAAAATTATGATTAATTAAGTTTGAAGGTTAAAATGTCATTATTGTTTACGACAGTGAGAATTTTTCACAACAATATTGTATTAAATATTGATACAAAATCAGCTCAAAGTATACTACTTAAAATTTATATTGATACAAAAAAAGAACACATTTGCTAAATTCATAATCCAATCAGCGAGGCTAAACAAAACCTGTCATCGGTTTGTAAGAGTATGAATATGGTCTGATGTTTTAAAAATATATGCTGCTGAAATACCTGAATAAATAAATAGCAACTAGGATGCTAGTATTTATGTAAATAAATAGTAAGTGTGTACCTACTTATCAGACGTAAAATAAATAAACCAACTAGCTCATAAATACTTATCATAGCTGTGGATACCTTTTTTAGCACTTTATATATATAATTTACATTGTAATATATTACCAATCGCTGATAATCTCAGATAAACCAAAATAATATATTTAGTTGATTCTGCTACAGGAGAAAATACCAATGCGATTGAAAGGGAATGGTTGGATTCAGTTTAGTTTTAAATGATACATATTTTTAAACAGTACAGAAATAAATAAACTAAATTTATTACAAAAAAAATATTTTTAAAGAAAATGAAGAGATGAAGTAGAGGTTGAATTTTAAAAATTTGATCTGTAGAAATTATTAAAGACCAACTAACTAACATGCCATAACACCGTCTCTCTGCGGGGGTAAGCCGAGAGGATGGAACACCAAACTCTTCTGTCTTGACACATACATCTTCTCGTGTAAGCTCGTCGATTGTTGAGACTTCTGATAGGACCATCTTCCAATATCTGGTTTACCTGCTTGTGCCAAGTCTTCCGCGGGCGTCTTCTATTTCTGATGCCATCCCACCAACACTTGCGTCATATATTTTTTATTTGGGGAATGAATATGAGGAGGTGGTCGACATTTTTGCTGTTAGTTTAACTGTTTATAGGACTAAATTGTTACAATTTTTTGTGTCTCAACTCAATGGTGACGGATAAATAGCTTTACTGATTGTCTAAGCTCAAGTGTGTTAGCAACTGATGTTATACTTGTCGATTAGTTGTGTGTAATTTGCAAACTGTGACTTCTTACAACTTTCTATGATATTCCATGCATTTATATATAATTTTTAATTTAATTCATTCATTTTCTACAATTTCTAATTTGTTTTACATCAATTTTTTTTTTAATAATTTTGATTATGAAAAACATGCAGATATAATATAATTTTTATCTTTGTATTGCACTTCTGATGTGATTCTCTATTATGTAAAAAAAAATGTTAATGCCTGAATAGAGCATGTACAATAAATAAATATCTTTCTTACCATTCTCTCTTCATTCGATCATTCACTATACATGACCGAGCCACTTAAAAGACCCTTTTTTTAATCCTCACTATGCTAAGACCAGCTATACATTCTCTCCTAATTTGTGCCATAAATGGATTTGCCACATAAACATCTAAGTGGTCTCATTTATTTATATTTTTGTTCCTCATCTATCAGCTCCTAACTTCACATTCACACATTGGTATTGGTACCCGAGAAGTTCCACACTTCTGTAAGCATAGCAGATTAGGACCCGTAAAATATGAATGAAGATAGTCCTCTCACTGTAAAGTAGGAATACAGTCATGAAGAGACCACTCTGCTGATTCATTTACAGATTTGTGCAAGTCCTTAATGCAGTTATCAAAAGATGGTTGGAGTTAAAAAAGACAAACAAATATAATAAGCAAGCAATCTTTTTCGAGCAATAAAATGCACCATCAACCACAAAGGTAGCTAAAAAATGACGAAGCAAATACTGTATTTACCGATTCCATGTTATTGTTAATAATAATTTTTATACTATTTTTTTCTTTCATGTATTAATATTGTGGATTAAAATAATATGTGTGTTGTCAGTAGACTTAATCTATCGAAAATTAAATAATTTATTGGAGTATCTACATATAGGACGTTAATCTGACAAAATATAAGATTTTCTGAAGAGAAAATTACTTATAAGAAATATTGACGCAGCTTCTTCATGATAACCTTTGTCATGACAACCAGTGTTGTGTTGTTGTTTTATTTAAATAATCTAAATTTCACCATATATATTTTGTTTTATATATAGTGATGAGCTCAAAATCACAAATCGTGAGTCAATCACTGATATTTTGAGTCACAGTCACTATCAGTGATTATCTAGGAATATTGTGGTTCATTTTTTTACTTTATTTATATTTGGTTGTGTACCGTGATTTGAGACGAAAATATTCATAAAGGAATGATGTTATAATTCGTGATCTGTAAATACAATTCTTTGTCCGTAATCTTCGTTCAAGATTATAAGAAACTATACTTTGTATATGCAAGAATTTTTCATAATAAGACAATTTTATGGTACACTGAAAATTAATTTAATGGTTGCGGTCGTTCTTAAAATGCCTATAATGTCTTAATTATAAATATAACTTGCGATATAAACAAATGTGCAAAAAGATAAGTTAGTATTAAAAGGCCCCCCCTTGAATATCTTTCTAGTATAAAATTATTGTACACTAGAGACCAATATTCATGTCTTGTAATAACTCCACAGCTATCTTATCATTGTGCATAGATGTGTATAGATAATGTAGATAGAAACAAAAACATTTTTATACGCAAGCTCTTCGATTGAAAAGGCTTCTAACAAGACCGGTTTACCTGGTCTTGCCGAATCCTGTTTCTGGTACCACTAACACTTGTGCCATAGATATTTTTACTATTCTCTGCTCATAAATTCGTTCTATACAACTAAACTACCTAGGCTTAGGGCCGGTTGTGTGATCAGCGGTAAGTTTTTGCTATAGCAAAAAATTTTACTAAAGTAAAAAAATTTACGAAAACTTTGGGTTGTTCGATCGTTGGTAAAAAATATTTACTTCTCAAAAGTATATCCAGTAGTAAACTAATTTTACTCTCCAATATCCAATGGTAAAAGTGTCAAATGTTAGTTAAAAATGGAAAACTCTTCACAGTTATTTCATGTTGATACTTAGAAAGTTGCAGTACAATGAATCATTCAATATCCCGCTATTTTAGTGATGAGAGTTCGTCTGATGATGATCTCGCTGTTAAATGTATATAACTGAAGATTTTTTGCCAGCAAAGTGACAGATATCGAACAATTGGGTGAATAAAGACATAGATAAAGCATAAAATTATATTTATTTGATGATTATTTGCATTGCCACACTATTGGCAGGATTGACTTTGATAGTAGTAAATTTGACGTACGAACCACGTTTTCTACCATAGGCGAAGGTGAAAAGTTACTATAGTAAAAATTTACTACTGATCAAACAACTGGCCTTAATCTTTCCTAATCCTGTTCACTCTAATAGTGCTATCCTCACTAATCTATTATAATATTGCCCTTGGTATACATTGGATCCATCGCATCCTATGTTATTGACATTGCCAGTAAAGAAAATATGTGAAACGTGTTTTTAATATCTCAAGGTTAAGATTACAGAAATGTTTTCTTTCTTATATATTTATTAAGATTTACATTACAATATGCAAATATATATTCAATTCGAAATAAAGTATACATTGTCTTTATTACGAGTAAGAAAAAACATATAGTGGCGAAATTGTAAGAATTTTCCGACTGGCAAGTATATTGACTATCTGTCATTGAATTTTAACATATTATATCAAACGATTTTTAGTATCTCTGAAATAAGACCCCTATTATGTATTTTCATACTCTGTAACAACATATTTTGAGGATCCTTTAAAAACACGAAACAGCAGTGTCCGCATCACAGAAGACATTTTTTGTGGATGTAATTTGTTGATGGTCAATCATCCGTTATAATTCAACGCATTAACCTAAATATATATTTGTAATGTTTGTTCAGTAATTATTTATTATAAATATGGTCTCAGCTTTTTGAAGAATGTCTTTAAATGGAATGACGAAACAACAAAGTAAATGCAATGTAACAATATGGATTTTGAAGTACGAAGGTGGCGATTGAAATTAGACCGATGACTAACATCAGATCATGACTGTAAGTTAAATTAAAATTTATTTACTTTGGTAATAAATAATCAGAGTTTTTACATTTGCAAATATTTTTCATTGAACGTTAAGGCGTATTTCAATAATAATTCATCTTTTCGCATTATTTAGGAAAATGTGTGTATTTTATTATTCATTTATATCAGAAGATATGCACTAGATTAGACTTTTTTAAACTATTACTTATATAGGACCTTTATACTAATATTAGCTAAATACTATATTAAGACAACACAAGCATTATAGGAAAGACCACAACCATTAAATTAATTTTTCATGTAGCATAAAATTTCATGCATATTTTAGCTACAATATGAATTAATATGGAACATAAGTTGCCAATTTTGTAAATTAGAAGTATTTTTTACTGATTTTAAGGAAAAACAACGTTTTCTTGGACGGTTTGCAGACAATGCGTCGGAGATCTGAAAAGAGCTACAGCGATCAATGCATCGCACCCACAGTGAAACATTCTCCACATGTCATGGTGTGAAGATGCAACACATCACTTGGTGTTGAAAATCTTATTATGCTAGAAGGATCAGTGAATGCTGAGAAATACAAAAAAAAATTCTTACAGGTGTTTTGTCAATAATTAAGAATTTTATTTAAAAAATTGATGATCCAGTATTTCAGGACGATTCTGCACCTTTCTATCTGCCCGCTCTGTAAGTTAATTTTCACAAATCTTTCAAATTGATTTGTTTTTTTTTTACTTGGTGAACATTCTCAACACTAAATTCCTTTTAATTTTTTCACAGGTATCACAGTTCAAAGAATTGTCGGGATTGAAATCACTTTCATGGCCAGGAAACTGTCCCGATTTAAATATTATTGAAAATCTATAGTCCATAATGAGTAAAAATATCTGCAAAAAATCGCCCAAAACTATTATGAACGAATTATAATATGAAGAAATTACAGTGAAATACATACACAATTTTTATAAATCAATGCCGAGACATATTCAGAGTGTAATTCGTTCCAAAGTGGGTCAAAAGAAATATTGATTTGATGTTTAAAATAATAAACTCGCTTTAAAATCGTTCTAATTTAGTTTAATTTTAAATATTAGTGTCAAAATTAAATAACACATCAATATAGAAACGACATAGAAATCACTTTTAATTAAGAATGACTGGTTCAGTTGGAAGAGATATTTATGGAAGTTTTTCCTAATAAATGTAGTCTTACCCCCTAATTAAACCCTTGATGCTGTTATTATGCTATAAAATGTATATTTATTAAAACTAAAATATGTACATATGTTGCCTTATTTACATGACATATAATGGTTAGCAAAACACAGGTGATAAAGTGAACAAAACTGCCGAAATGATATTTTCAATAGGTGCGGCTATTTTTGTTGTGCTGGGTGTATGTGTACAAAATGATTGACAAAAAAAAATTAATTCAATAAGACATGCACACTACATTTTGTTAAACTATATATTATACATGTAGAAAATTGCTATATTGTTAGGTTTACTTACAAAATAAATGTAATAAGTACTCCAGTGGCAGTGCACTCGGCTCTATCGTAATTTATTTATTTTATCAAAACTACATTTTGAAAATGAATGAAAATTGACACGCATTTCTTAAAATTTATGATTTAAATTCAAGTAAACGTTAAAGTGATCCCTCCCTATATATATATTGGTTTCTGCTTTTATACCTAAACAGCAAAAAATTTAAGTTTAATTGTAGTGAATAATAATTCGCATAAAACATTAAGATTATTATACTTATAATATAAATGCACGCTAACACAGTGATGCGTTTTAACAATGGTGCATTGTGCACGCATTGAAATATAGATTTTACAGAAGCCCTGGCCGCACAGTGGCCACTACCATCCGTGAACCAGCCGCTAATAGATTTAAAATGTTTCATTAACAGTGTTCGAAAACATATATTTAAATAACTAGCTTTACAAATTAGCACAGCTGAAACTCATAACAGAAATTATTTTATTTTAACATTTAATTTAATATTGGTTAATATCTAACTTAATAATATTCCGAAAAATGTAAATTGACAAATAATAAATTAAATCCTATAAATTCCTATAAATTAAATCTACATAAACGCTGAAACACGAAATGACACTGGAATCATATGAAAACAAAATGTTTAATCTGTCAAGTAAAATAAATACGTAGAAATGTCATTCCACACAGTATTCAGTAAGGATTAATCCCTTTCGAAGACAAGAGAATTAAGTAAAAATTGTTTGAAAAATGCAAAAAATCTGCGGACGTAAAGATGCCAGCATAGATTCAGTAAGAAAATATTTAGTTCAGTCCAATTATTATAAAGACTGAAAACAAAACAAGTTAGGTTCATACAATACCTTAGTGGTAGCAAATTGCGGATGAGCATGTACATGAAGATGCTACAAATGATTCGCAATTTCTCTAAATAACCCACAGCTAGACAAAAGTCATGGGTTACATCACAGACAAAGTTACGCTAATCTGGGTAATAATGGCTAGAATTTTATAGGATCAATTCATAATATAAAGATTATTTAATTTATTTTCCAGAATTTTTAATAATGCACAGCTTTTATACTTGTATGCAGTGCACGCCCTTAGTAATATGTCATACAAATTCGGCACATTCTCCGCACTTAAGAAAGCAAGATAACACACCACACCAGCGGGTACACAAGAGAGATGACAAAATAGCACCCTATACCCAATGGGATCATTTTATATTAGTTGGGTCATAAATTTTGATGTTTATTTGACATTTGGATGTGCTGACTGTACCAGCCCAAGGACCGCATGCTTTCCAGATATATTATTTCTGTATAAGCTAACAATGCCAAGAAATATTCAAGGACACTGCAATGGCGAGAAGCAGTCACATTAATCACAAAAGTCATCTGACACATTGATACTTTGAAAGTTGCAGTATACAACAATTAATCATTCAATATCCCGCTATTTTATTTTTATTTTCATCTGATGATGATCTCATTGTTTAATATATTAATGTATAATGCACATAATATGAAAAAAAATACAACCAAAGTGATAGATTTCGAATACCTAGGTGAAAAAAATCCATAGATAATGCATAAAATAAAGCAAATTTCATGATTATTTGTCGCGCCTATAAACATCTCCATCTATGTTTTGACAGTAGTAAATTTGATGTATTAACAACCCGCAAAGGATTTTTACTACGGACGTTAGTAGACGAAAGTTACTACTGATCACACAACCGGCCCTTAGTTCATAAAAGATTTTTCAAATAAAAATGAATCCATTGAATTGTTTATGTTCAAATGTTTGACAATTCGGGGGAAAATATATTGTTTCGTCAGTGTTTTGCTTTACTTCTGTGCACGGTGTTTCTCGTGTTTATTTCCACATCGGTTGATTAAAAATTTATTTTTTTACCAAAAAAAAAAGAGAAAGATTCATATAAAATAAATTTCACAACTTATTCTACAAAAGAGCCTCTAGATATTTTCAAATTGTTTTTCATGAGACTTTCTGGGGTAAGTATAAATGAGGAAAACGATATAAATGCAATAAGTATGGAAGAAATAAAGTGTTCAATAAAACATATGAAAAATGGTAAGGCTGTGGGGTATCATAATGTTGCTGCAGAGTATATCCAGACTGGTGGCCCATTAGTTATCTTGTTGTTTCATACGCTCTCCAATCAATGTTTGGAAGAGAGCCACACCCCGTTAGATTAGAAGAAGGCTATCATTATGCCTCTTTACAAAGGCAAAGGGTCAAAAATGGAATATGGTAACTATAGGGCTATTAGTCTACTGAGCTCTGTCGGTAAACTGTATGGAAGAATTTTAATAAATAGAGCAAGAATGGTGACTAAATAAAAAGTATGGGACGTGCGAGGGGCATTTGTGGGTGGAAGAGGATGCATGGATCAGATCTTTTCTCTATGAGTGATGACAGAAAAGTTTTTGGCGAAAAACCAAAAACTTTTTTGTGCCTTCGTAGATCTACAGAAGGCATATGATAGAATTATAAGAGAAAGATTATGGAACATACTCACTGATTACGGGGTGAATAGTAAACTTATACATGCAATCGCATCCCTATACGAAGGAAGTTCTGCGTGTGTAAGAATCAATAGAGCACTCACGCCATAGTTTGACATTACAAAGGGTGTCAAGCGGGGTTGTGTAATGTCTCCATGGCTCATGGTCTCATGGCTTCAACTTGTATATGGGTAAACGTGTGAAAGAACTGGAATGTATGAATGTAGGAGCAAAAATGGTCGATTTGATTGTATGCTGTTTATTGTAAACCGATGATACAGTACAAATGGCAAATAATGAATAAGAACTACAGAATCTGATAAGTAGAATGTACGATGTATGCAAGGAAAGCGACCTCATGATGAATGTTAACAAGTCGAAAGTGATGGTATTCAAGAAGAAGGAAAGCAAGACACCGTGCAAAATACTTGTGGGTAATGAATGTTTGGAACAAGTAGATGAGTTTGTGTATTTGGGAAGTACGTTTGATAGAAACGGAAAGGCTGAGAATGATATCAAAAGGAGGGTGACTGCAGGAAATAAAGTGAACCGCGCTTTGAATGGAATTATATCTAACGGGAATTTGTCAACCGAGGCAAGACTAGCGGTGCACAATGGAATCCTGGTACCGACACTGATATATGGAAGTGAGGCCTAGAGATAGCAGAAAAGGAACGAAAGTAGACTGAATGCAGTGGAAATGAGATCACTTAGGTGTATATGTGGCAAATCTATTTATGACAGAGTAAAGAATGAAGAAATAAGGAAAGAATGTAAAGCTGATGTTAGTATAGTGAGTAAGATTAAGAAAGGATCACTTAAGTGGTTTGGTCATATGGAAAGGATGAATGAAGAGAGAGTGGTAAGAAAGATGTATGATGCAAGTGTTGATGGCACCAGAAATAGAGGACGTCCGCGGAAGACTTGGCATGACCAGGTGAACCAGTTAATGGAGGATGGTTCTGTTAGAAGCCTCAACAATCGCTGAGCTTGTATGAGAAGATGTATGAATGTGGATGAGGCGAGAATTGTGTGTCAGAACAGAAGAGTGTGGCGCTCTATTCTGTCTGCCTACCCCGGCGGAGAAATGGCGTGATAGTAAGTAAGTTTATGGATGATGTTGTGAAAGAAACAAATGCTTACGCCAAAAAGAAAATAGGAGATTAGAAGATTGGATTGGAACTAATTGGAAAATCTATTTGTCTTCGTGGGTTGATACGCAAGCTAACCAGTATTTATTAGTATAGTAATGAATATGGGAACAATGCCTCTCACTAATATACGTATTGATACTCCAGATACAACAGTAGAATTCCTTTTTACTTGGAAACTTTTACTACAGATAGATTTATGCAAATATTTTGGATGTTATAACTGATAACAATTTGAGAACACCAATCCATTAAGCAGTTTTCTCGAATATGTGGACTCGAAATTTTCCGATCATACAAAATAAAAAATTGTACATTTTTCTTTATTTATCCATTTAATTGATTATAATGTAAATATAGCTTATTATTTAAAAAAAATGATTCGAGTTGGCGGTATACACACATACAAAAAAAATGTTGAGTGCAAAGGGTTAATATATATTTATTAACCATTTAATTTATTTAAAAAATATGAAAGCAGATTCCTCAACAATTTGTCCATAAAGGCAAGTCTGAATATTTCCACAGTTTCAAACTGAATATCCCAAAACAAGATTATTTTATCAATATTTACCAACTTTTACCAGCAATCTGAGAAAAATCGTTTGATTACATATTTGAAACAAGCACAAAAACTTAAAAATTAAAAAACATGATTCCAAAAAGTTTAAAAAAATTGAATACCTAAAAAAATCTTTTTTAATTACATAAATATAGCAGGCTCAGGAAATATTTATTTTTTATGTATATTTATGCCCTTGGGTAGTCAACCACTTGTAAGATCAATCAACAATTCTGACTAAAAATTTGGTGAGTCATATAATCCTGTTTATACATTTTCCTCAAGTCTGGGTAGGCCCAATATTTCGTTGTCATACACATATAAAATCCTTTTAAAATTAGCAATATTAACTTTGTGGCTAAAATTCATCTTTTTTATCTTTGGTTTATTAACCACTTAATTGAGTTTAAATACATCTACCAGTTTCGAAAAATACCATTTTCTTCTTCAGGATGTCATAACTAAAAACATATATTATTGTTTCTTTACCAGAATCTATTTTTAAAAAAACAACACTTATTTAAAAAATAAATTTAATACCTAACTCAAATTTTTAGAAAAAAATTTAGAATGGGACTCGCAGTTAAATACCGGAAACCAGTAGATGTATTTAAACTCAATTAAGTGGTTAATGAAACGAAGATAATAAATAAAAAATACATATAAAATCAATAATAATTAAACTCGGTATAATTTATTTTTTTTAATTCAAAAGGAAAAATCATTTCTAAAAATGGGGTTCAAAGCAATGATAAATATATAAATTGTATTCTTAAAGACTTCACAGAAAAACAATCATTAATGTATCACTGGCATGTGTATTAAGGTTTGTCACAGGCATGTACATGTAATATTCAAATAATATAATGTAACATATCAACATTGGTTATAAATATATAAGCAACTTTAATGTACACATAATATTATTTCTTATTGTGATAAACATGACAGTGAGGAAAACAAAATAAAAAAAACTATTCTCCTTGTTAATTTGTAAGCAAAGATTTTCAATATTAATAAATACTTAATCACGTGTTTTTAAATCATGTACACGATATTGCTAAACAATGCCTTAGACGATATCTTGACGTTTGGTAAATATTTTCCAGGAAATGTTGAAACACACACATGTAATACCGTCAATCATGGCGATTGTCAAAATGAAGATTGCAGTTAAGTATTGGTAAACAATACATTTTTAATACATAGCTTTTCGAAAAATAGTCAAATAGCTGTGTTAATTATTTACATGAACTATCAAGAGCAGATTCTCGATTCACACTTATCATTTCATGATCAATAGATATGACAACTTACGTGATACAGAAATTGAAATATCAGGCCGTTCCGCGTTATCCTTTTCTCATTTTGAAGAAAAACTTTTTAAACAAATTGACCACATTATCTGTTAAACAAAAACGCCTAAATCCTTCAATTAGGGTACATTCTACAATAAAAAAACTGCCGTAGAACACTGTCACTGCTGTCAATTATAATTTTGGCATTTTAGATTTTCTATGTTCTTTATCAGCTTCAATCACTCGCGAACGCTAGCGCTATCTACCGCGTAAACTTTGAAATAAAATATTTTATTTGCACGTAGGTACTTGAATATTAATCATTAACCATAGATTAAACAAAGCATTTATAAAACCACACAGAAATCATAATTGGACTCAAATCAGCTGACAGGTAATGTCATGTTTATTTGACGTGCGTACGTTTATCTATTATGGCGAATATAAGTGACGAAATGGCAGTTGATGCAGTCCTTCCAAATAATGAAGAAAATGATCAAAACGGCTACAATGACGACGATGGAGATGAAGAAATTACTCCTGGAGGTAAATATGTTTTATTAATTTCAATAATCAATATTAATCTTATTTATATACAGCTCGTATTCACTTGCAAATTATTTTAATTTTTGCAGAATATGCAATGCTAGATGCAAAACTTGATGATCTAAACATAGCATTGGACCTAATAGAGCAGAAAAATGATAAAATTCGTGCCGAATTCTTAAAACTTTTGCATTCCAATCAAGAAATAAGGGAAGAGTTCAAACAAGAGTTGCAAAACCAACCAACCGACTCCAGCTTACAAGAGAAACCAGTTAAAGATAACAATAATAGTTAAAATGTTTTTAATGTATTTTAGATACTAACTAAGGTGTCATTTAGCTTTGTATAATACATAGATAGGTTTATTTATTATTTGAAACTAATTAGATTTATTTTATGTAACTATTATTATATTGCTACTGAAAGAAGAACAAATGTGTGAAGAAATTAAAAATATTTTATGTTTGTCATTTCAATTAAATATATTAGTTACTGCAAAAAAATAAACTAAATTGTAAACCCACTGTTGTTTAATTAATTAAATTGTTAGTTGTAATGTCACAAGCCACACATTGTCATTGTATTGACAAAAATGATGTCTTACTTCACAAAATTAATTACCTAAAGAAAAATATGAGTACTTAAAGAATAATATATAAGTGTTAGGATTAAGGGAAACTACATTATTGTAAGAAATTTGTCATTATTACCGAAGAATAAGTTCTTTAGTGTATGTATTTATTTAATTTTCATCTTTCACATTAATTATAATATATATATTTTTTTTTAAAATAGAGATGTGTACACAGAATACATGTTACATTAATATTCTTACTATTTTCAAACTAAGCTAAACGCTTGTACTATGAAAATAGGACTAACTTGCTGGTGTCCCGGAACGAGGCGTGAACCCCCAATCACTAGAACACTAGACCACCGTTTTAACCACTACACCAACAAGCTATCCAATTTTAAATTCTCAAGTTATATTTTATGTTATTGATTGGGTGTAGCAAAGAAATGTATATTTTTAAGTGTCTGGGTAAAACGATTACAACAACAAGAAATTTTATATAATTACTTTCTTCAACAGTGTGCCTGGTGTATAATATGTAGAGAAAATATTGTTAGAGTCACGGCATTGAAATATTAAGAATTTTATTCAATATATTGTCACAATTACCAGGGTATTTCATAAATCATCACATATCCAAATTCATTTTCTTACTTGAAGTTTTGCCCTAATACACTCCCAAATAAATAGTTAAATGTATCAAAAAATTTATTCCCATGCACAGACACACTTCACATTCTTTTATTTAACATGTCTAACAATGTGTCTTTCTCCATAACATGGCTCAAGTGCGCACAAAGTACCTGACACATTTTATAGTCCTATTTATTTGCTTAATTGCATTACAAAATAGTTTAGCACAGTGATAGCGGATCCTTTTAAACCTTAGCACAGAGATATTGGATTGTTTATTGCATGGATTTAAATTAGAAGTGAATGTGTTATGTAATGTACGACATATCCACGATAGATACAGATTCATCTGCCAAGCTGGTACTATTTTTTTAGAAATTCCAAAAATTTCAATACATGCTTAAACATTTTGGTACGAAATTCATTATGTGACCCATTTAGTATTTTCCATGTTCCTACTAGAAAAGAATAATGATTCATTCACATTATCATTTGGTGAAGAATGAAACCACATGATGGTAATTCCAGTTTTATTTTTGCTAGATTATCTATACATTTTGCACTTAGTCGCTATTGTATCCATTATTAGTGTCTTTTTTCTTTAAAAAATCCTCTAGATGGCAGTGCAGATTACCAAAAAAGTAGAATATTCATTTACAATCTTTCCTAATTGTGCAATAGAAGTCACTGATGTCTAATATTTGTCTGTGAATAATTCTTAAGATATAATTACTCAATAATTTTTGCATTGCAGTTTAAAATAGTTTTACACAAAATATTGCATTCACTTGTGATTTTAAGTTCTTTTTATTTTATCTGTCCATATATTATTTCATTTGTTTAAGTTCACTATATTTATCATTTAAGATAGCTCTAAGTTTCCATATGTATATATAATTTTTTCTTACTGGAAATAAAGGCAAGGTACACTAAATGGTGCATTGTTAAAGCAATGTAATAAGGAATTTCCGTATTGAAGTATTGATTCTATGAAAACCCTAACTGCACCAGAGGTTAGTTCTATAGAATGTGCATTCAATAATTCAAAAGTTTTCAATGTTTAATATGCTATGTATTATTTTAACGCCGTTTAAAAATCAATTTTAAGATGTGTAAGTCTCCAGACACACTTATCATAACACTCCTGCATAGAATATGTTTTCTCCTCCATATTTCTTCCTCATTAGTGTCTGTCTATAAAGATACTAAATACCTATAATGAAGTTTTTTAATATTATACCCCCCCACCTGCAAATCTTTTATTTAATAAAATTTTCTAACATGCTATTTTTATTGCAGTTTTGTAACATATATGTTAAAAATATAAATATGAAAATATATTAAAGTTTAAAGAGTGTCAACCCTGTTTTTATAATATAGGTAATATGGGTGAATTTGAAAAAAGTATAAAATATTAATGTAATGTACAAATAGAATAAAAAAATGTGCAAACAACATAAAAGAAATGTAAAAGTGTACACTTTAGTGCCAAAATTTTTGCAATAGTTAGTGACTATTTAAAATTCTGCCATTTGTAGTTATGTACTTTGACTTAAGTGATATGATGGTGATATGTGACCAATTTGTTGCATAGTCTGTGTATGACTGTCTAACTGACACTGATCGTACAGCAACTATCCATTATTGTTTAAAGTGCTGTAGTTGTAGTGACAGCAGTTTGATGTATGTCGTCAGTCATATACGAGTATATGTAAATAGCAAAATTAACCACTTTGGTAGTATGAAAGAATACAAGACACATTTAGAAGGAGATACTTTTAGACCACTCTGTCTGCATTTTGAGACTATCTATGTTCCATAATATTATTACACTGTGAATGCAATCAGAGTAATCGAAAACGTATAAAAATTGCTCACTTAGATAAAGACATGTCAACACCAAAAGTCTAGGAAGAAAAGGGACTTTTGTACCACTTATTAGGCACTCATTCCCACTCCCATGTCTGTTTGGATATTGAATTGTGGTATAATAATCTCAAAATCATCCACCGTTAAACACAAATATGGATTGCCTGCATACTATCTGCTGCCGGTGTTGTCTTGTCTCCCCTGATGACGGGCGATGCTTCTGATTGCAGGATCGCTGATGCTGGATGTCATGGTACTTTTCTTCTACCAATGTCATAGATGCAAGTTTTGATACATTGTTCATATGCCATGAGTCTTCAGTAATATTTTTAATTTAGAACACCGATCATTGTCGAATTGAAAGACTTGAGTCAGAGGATAACTGAAAAATGGCTCCTCGGACCTGCCATTGCACGATACCTCATACATATTCTCTTCTTACTGATCAATGTTTTTATATCATACCTACATTTTTTCCATCAGAAGACATACATATTTTTAAAACCTCCAAAGAAACTCGCTTTCAGGGCGGCTTTGACATTAAATTACAAATCACATTGAAATTCTTTTTGTTGCTACTTAATACATAATGCGCTTTGTGCAAAACAAAATTCACCAGTTAAACATGTCAATGATAACTGTATATTAATATTTATCTCTCAATATTCTATTAGAAATCGAATCTAGATCTGAACAAATTGTTTTCTAATATTTTATGTTTTTAAAAGGTATCATAAATATGCAGTACTCTATGTTTGTCTATGGTGATAATCACTGGCAAAACAGTTCACCAAGTATATCTCTTATCTATGGTTCACCATGCGGTTTGTGTGCCTGTCATTTGTCAGTGATTTTCGTCGTTTTTTATAATCAAATGTAGGGCTGTTTTAGGTTGCCTTCACGTTAACTAGGTTGTTTTATTATTATTTATACGGAACTAGAAATTTTATCGACTGCGTGAGCAAACAAAATAGACATGGGGAAACGCGTTAAGCATTTAGTTGTTGACACAAATGCGTTTATAAATAATGCTCCAATTAAGGTTATTTTTTTTTCCCGTTTGATAAATCATTTATTTAAGCCGTTCACCAACATTTATAAAAATACACCATTTATTTCAGGATATAGGAGAAAATGTTTATACAATTCAAGAAGTAATCGACGAGGTAACCAACAGGCGTCAACTAAGACATTTGTCAGTTTTGACTTACGATCTAACAATTAAAGATGTTTTTGTTGAAAACATCAAATTTGTCACCGAGTTCTCTAAAAAGACAGGTGATTACTTAAGCCTTTCAGCAACTGATATAAAAGTTATCGCTCTCACTTATCAGTTAGAAAAAGAGAAGGTGGGTACGTCCCATCTGAATGAAAATCCAACAGTTCAAAGAATCGTTACTAACCGCCCTCCAAATACCGAAGGACAGAAACCCGCTGCAGGATTCTTCCAACCGCCCGAGGACAGTGATGATGAAGATCAGTGTGAATCTGATGATGATCTAAATCCAACTGATGATCTTAAACTCCATGGTGATAATGTTGAGGGTTTACATTCCACGTTAGAAGGCTTGAAGATTGATGATGTGGATTTAGATAAAATTCTCGCTCCAGTGAATAAAAATGATGATAATACAGTCCATGATGAGAAATCTGATGAAGGTTTGTTAATTTTTTAACCCTTGAACACTGGCACCATGTAAAGTCTGTGTGTGCCTTAACTTGTTGAGAGCCCGGAAGTTTAAAGTCGAAACATATTTATGATTAAAAATACTTTGAAAATATAGACATAAATACGGAACGGCATTCTGGCACCTTTTTTAAGGTATTTTTAATGTTTCAAAAGCAATTAAATTAAACAATTAAATTTATATTATTCGCACAAATCATAAAATATAATTTTTTTTTTGAACCAGATGAAATATGGATGGATTCAAAATTGACGCTCTCATGGTTTGAGATATGGCATCTTTTTTTTAAAAAAAAAGTCCGGGGTATAACTAAAATTGAAAAAAAACTATACTCCCTTCTTTACTATAAGCGATCTTCTGTTATTTTCAGATAAAAAATTTGATTTTTAAAAAAAATGTTTTTTCGATTGCCGATAGTGTTGCAAGGTCACAAAAGACATTTTTAATTGTTATTGAGGACTGGAGTTAACATTTTACTTACACTGCATTATTTATTTTATTTCATATGATTCTTACAAATTCTCTTCAGTGTAGTATATTTCATTGCACTGCACTACACCCAAGTGAACTTGCACATGTCATTGACCATTTACCAAAAAGGCATATCTCATTTTTTGTTAAAATTGAGTTACAACTTACTAGGGTTACATTGTCCGTAATCCATTCAAATCGGCATATCTGAATTTTATTCCAATGAAGTAATATTACATAAAAATATTTTGACATAGCCGCAGTTCATTTCGATGTGTCATTTTAACAATACAGGTGGACCTCGACTTTCGAACATTCGACTTTCGCACAATTCGCACATTTAAAAAAATATATATGTATTTTTTTAAAACGTCGCGCTGTGGGGTAAAGATATCCATCTCTCGCTCGCTCACATTTCTTGCATCACTTGCATCTCGCTTGCATCCGTCACTTTGCTTGTGAGCTAGCTAAGACAGGTTTAAAGGTGGAATACACGTTGCGACGGTCGCCCGAACAAACGACAAATGTAGGACGAAATGCCTCGCGCATGCGCAATGCACTCCCATGGCCAACGGTCTGATGAAATTTTCTACATACTGACCGACAAGTGGTGGTGGGAGTGCTTCGCGCATGCGCGAGGCGCTCCATCCTACGTTTGTTGTTTGTCCGGGTGACCGTCGCAACATGTATTCCACACTTTAGTCTTGCGCAGGAGCGCATATAGGCGTGTTGTGTCTTGTGTTTTGGTAATTTTATTAATTTGAAATATTTCACCCTACAAATTTATAAAAATGAGTGAGAAACGGAAAAATTGCAGTGTTGATACGAACAAAAAGAAATCAAGGACCCATAAACTTCTCACGATCGAGACAAAGATGGACATTATTAGACGTTCTGATAGCGGTGAATCTTTTGCTTCAATCGGACGTTCGTATGATACAAACAGATCTACGATATGTTCAATTTTGAAAAATAAAAATAAACTTAAGGAATACGTTCAAAATTGTGGAAATATATCTTCAAAGATTGTTTCCAAAAGACACGGCATAGTTATGGATGAAATGCAAAAATCGTTGTCATTTTGGGTTGATGACCAACACAAAAAAGATGTCCCTTTGAGTATTTAAAGATTGGAAGGCTAGATTAAAAGAAGATTCTACCACGGTTTTTCAAGCAAGTAACGGTTGGTTTAACAATTTTAAAATGAGGTATTCTTTTCATAATATTAAATTCACTGGAGAATCGGCTAATGCGGATAAAGATGCTGCAAAAGAATTTGTTTCCACATTATTCAAAATTATTGAAGATGGAGAATATTGCTCTAGCCAAATATTTAATGTAGATGAGACAGGGTTATTTTGGAAAAAAATGCCTTGTCGTACATTCTTATCTAAGGAAGAATTAGTTGCCCCTGGGCATAAACTTTCTAAAAACCGATTTACATTACTTCTTGGTGGAAACTTAGCTGGTGATTTAAAATTGAAGCCAGTGTTAATTTATCAAGCTGAAAATCTCAGAGCATTGAAAGGAAAAGATAAAGAATTGCTTCCAGTCATTTGGAAATCAAATAAGAAAGTCTGGGTTACTGCGTTAATATTTAAAGATTGGTTCACTTTACATTTCGTGCCAGCTTTCAAGTTAATAATTTACCATTTAAAATAGTATTAATCTTAGACAATGCTCCAGGACACCCAAAATCTATACAAAATTTATACCCGGAAATAAATGTTGTGTTTCTTCCTCCCAATACTACCTGCCTTATACAGCCTATGGACCAAACGGTGATAGCTACGTTTAAACAATATTACATGAGGTCAATAATGACTCAGGTTATAAAGGCAACTGACAGGGAAGGTGGGCCTACATTAAAAGATTTCTGGAAGAACTATAATATATGGAACGCAATAAACCATATCGGAGACGCGTGGGCTGAAATAAAAGAGTCAACCATGAAAGGTTCATGGAAACAATTATGCCCACAAATGATGTATGATTTTATAAATGATGACGAAACTCCAGAAATTATCACAACTGATATAGTCCGCCTAATGAATGAATTAAACTTAAATGTTAACAATGAAGATGTTAATGAGATTATAGAGTCTCACTCGGAACCCCTTACAAATGAATATTTAATTGAGCAACAGGAGTGCGAAAATGAAATATATAATGGAAGTGAGGAAGAAGAAGCTGATAAAATCACCAAGACATTAACAATAAAAAATTTGAATGAAGCCTTCATGCATCTTGATAATTTTTTAAATATCATGGAAGATTGTGATCCTAATGGAGAGCGCATATCTCAAGTGCGTAGGGCGATCAATAAAGACATAGCGTGTTATAAAATATCATATGAAGAAAAGAAAAAGAAGACTGGCAAACAGTTAACTCTTGATAACTTTTTAAGGGAAACCCCCAAAAACCCCACTTAAACATATCTCTTTAACGCATCTTACTTGATAAATAAATATTTTAAATACACACAACTTTATTTTTTTTTACTTCCCTCTACTTTCGAACATTCAACATTCGCACACATTTTCAGGAACCAATTATGTGCGAAAGTCGAGGTCCGCCTGTATAGTCAAAAGAATGGGAGATTACAATCCTCAGTCATGAGGGCCAACGGGGATGAATAAATAAAAATTTCAAACAGTTCTAAATAAAACCTGAAAAGGAATATAAAAACCAGCTCAGTCAGTCATCAGTTCTACCTGTTGTGAAAGAACCTGGTTGAAAAAATTGTTGCAGCATTTTTTTATAATTCTTTTTGCAGTTCTATGTTACAGTCAATGGCTGTATTAATGCCTCTAGAAACTTAATGCTGCGATCTTTGCAATGATCAGTTTGAAGTAGAATGTTTATATCTTATTCGAAAAGACAAGTACTGAAAGAGTATTTTTTGGCCATATATTGACAAATTTTGGGCTGCAAATTGAAATTGAGCTATAAATTAAAAAGGCTGTTATAGTGAAAAGCCGTATAGCGAGGTGTGGGTGTATATATATAATATTCTTATATACACTACATGTATTTTTTCTATTTTGCATTGGGGTCCAATTTGTTTTAGTTATAAGTACTGATATAGGATGAATAGAATGGAAACTGAGGAAATTGTAGTGTTCTTTTTACACACATATATTAATTAGTACATGTATATCAGTGCTAATGTATATAATAATAAATATGAAGTATAAGTTAGTGAATCCATCAAATAAATTATCAGACTACAGCATCTGCTTATTCATCCAATTATCAAACCAAAATCCTACACATAATAAGAAAAAATGCAAAATACTCTTGATTTACTTCAGAATTAAAATAAACAATATATTTTTACTCATTAAATAAATTCCTGCAATAAATTTTATTTTATCTGTTAAAAACTTAGCAGCTAATACAACAAACTAACATAAGTGTAGTGTTGAACATTGTTCTTATAATAAATAAAAATTAACTCCTATTCCGAAATTGAGAATTAATCAAATATGTGTCAAGATTATATTTAATAATCAAATGTACTAAACTAAAGACCTAATAGCAGAAGATTGAGTTTTAGCACCTACAGCGCTGTAATTGTACAATACATATAATCTTTTTTTTTTTTCATAAAAATAAGACTAAATTGACAATATAAATCTTTATCCTCGAAGATTTTAAACCTTTTCCTTTGTAGATGTGGATGACTCCAACGAAGAAGAGGAAGACGATGACTCTGGTTGGATAACAGTATCCAATATCTCTCAAATAAAGAAGGATTTGAATCCAGAACTTCTGGAGGATGCCACCTCCCCAGTGGCATGTGTCACAGCTGATTTTGCAATGCAAAATGTACTAAAGCAAATAGGCCTCAAAGTGGCCGCATATGATGGACGGCTGATATATAGGGTACGAACCTTTATTCTCCGATGCACAACCTGTTTCAAGACCACAAGCGTCATGAGCAAAGTTTTTTGCCCGAACTGTGGGCACTCTACTCTTAAGAAAGTCGCGGTTACGGTGGACGAGACTGGAAAGTATCAAATACACATTAACTCCAGGCGGCCACTAACAGCGCGGGGAAAGCGTTTCAGCCTACCCGCACCCAAGGGAGGAGCCCACGCTAACAACCCTGTTCTAACAGAAGACCAACCCCGGGTAAACCACAGGCCTACTAGACTTGCTCGTACCAAGAACAACCCGCTCAATCCTGATTATATTGCTGGTAATTACTATCAATTAGTTCCCGTTTACTTTTCAAGGTTAAGACATGAGAAGCTTTCATTTACCATTTAAATGATGGTCATCAATTTATCTCAGCTATCGTGCCATTGCCTCACGTGTTCATTAAGATTAGTTTTCAAGATTTATTTGAAAATGATTATTAAGAAATTGCAATTGACTAATTCATTTTTTATTTAAATACTTATAATTACATATATTTATATCTATGCAACACTATTGTTACTGTTTTATAATATAAGATTGTGTTTTTTAGGATACTCACCTTTTGTAATGCGGGATGTGAACTCAAAATCAGCAGTCCTTGGAATTCGAAACGGTGGAGATGTTAAAAATTGGATGAGAAAAAATCCAAATGAAGCACGTAGAAAAAAGAAATAAATGATCACCATTTAAAATTATACTGTAAATAAAAAGTCCAGTTGGTGAATAAAAAACAATATTTAATATGATTTAAAACTACTCAATACAATTTCATTTTTGTTTTCATTCATCACAAATGTTAATAAACTGTCTTCTGGTGGAAAAGATTTTTTTTCTTTGAGTCTTTTTAAATTAGGAGCATCAGTAAAGCATTGTGCTGTGACTCCGATCCATTGGCATATATTTTTATTTAGAATGTTCTCTCTAAAACAATAAATTTTTATTAAAATTTTACCATTCAAATGAAATCAACCTCTTAAAATAAACAACATAATCACTTCTAAACAAATCAAGTCAAATAAAGTTTTGTAGGCGAAGAACTACATCCAAATATATTTCAAATTTTTGATATACTAACCTCACCCATCCCCGTAATTCTAATATAAACTTTGGAGTAAATAATCCGGAAATATGGAATGCGGTTATGTAGCCTTTGTCCGTGCAGTTAGCATCGCATTGATATGAACTAACAAAGACATTTTCTGGATTCAAGTCACCTCCGATAGCGATCATTCCCATCCATTCTTCAAGATCGTTAACATACTGTATGTCAGGCCTGGGTATTTGAGGCGCGAGCTGTCGTCTGGTTGCTAGTCGAGGCGTGCAGGTTTCAACATGTAAACCTCTCTCTACTAAGTATTTAGCAATTGACGATGAACATATTTGTTCATCGTGCGGCTCCCACCGAAGGATGAAGGTAAACGACTCAAAACATTCCAGTCTCGTGTGAACGCGATTATAAAATTTCTTTTGCGATTTGAAAGTACCGTCTGTGAGATTGATATTAATATCTGAAATATTTTCAAAACAAATTTATAAAAATCTAATTAGATTTTCTGATCAACAAAAAAAATTATCACTCCTGGTGACTTTTTCACTGACATGAAGAATGTTAAATTGTAAAAATAATAGCACACATAATGTAATAGATAATATTGTACTATTTAGATGATCTTCACATATATAACAAACAAACAAGCACCACCTCAAATGAAATTGATGTTTGAAAAAGTTAATATAAGACAATTTGAAAGTTTATTGAAAAATGCAGCAGAATAGAGCGTATTTTGAATAGTTGCGAGTATAATAATTGTAACAAATATCTTTTTATTTGGTTTAATGTTTTTCAATATATGTACACATACATATTACAATAAAACATTTATTTAAGCTTCATAAAAAATCTGGGTAACATATAAATCAATTAAAAACAATATTTCTGCTTATATAAAATAAAATGATTCGGATGAAAATGCCAAATATTGTTTGTTTAAACATATGGTCTAAAATGCTGTTCTTGATTTACATAGAAGACAAATCTAACTCAGTGCTTGAAATGTACAATTTTTTACAGCACTTAAAAAAGTCCAGAAGAGTTAAGATTTAGACGGACATCTGTCAGTTCTTTTTGAATAACCTTTTTTTTTGTTGCACACATTCAGCATTTTGTTATATCTCTTCTCTGGTCACAACCACCTTTCCTGGCTTTTTTAATGTCCCCAAAATTAAAAATCAAGATAAGTGATTTGACAGATTCTTGTGAAAAATAATAAATTTTATCTCCCCCCATCTCTGTGGGTACTTAATATTAAAACAATTTTTATTGTCACAAATGTGCACGAGTCACCTGTGATGTCTGAAGTTGAAGGCTGTCTTCATGAATACATGATGATTTGAAGCACGTCCTCATATGATATACGAGGACTTGTTTTAAATAACCACTATTGTCAAATTCAAACACTCGGAAATTCGCCAAGATTATTATTTTAACATTTCATCTAAATTAGCCTGTAAAGATTTATTTTAATGAATTATGCAAAATCATTAAATAAAGTTTCATAATTCGCATGACAAATTAAATTATTACTGAACACTACTTGGCTTGTGTTGCTAAATTCTTTAAATTTTAATGTTATTTTTACAATAAAATGCAATTAAGATTATTTTTTCTTGAATCAGAATTTATTGCGTATTATATATACCCTGCTTCGGACCACACGGAGGTTCTGGCCGCTTAGTGACGAAAAGGTTAACATTGTTTAATCATTATAATATTATGTTTGCACACAAACATTTGTCACAGGGAGATTTTAAAGGATAGAATATTTTATGGTGATACTGAAAACTATGCTTATTTGTTTGTGTTCGCTAATGTAATTATGTGGCATATCTGCGCAATGGGCTTATATCTAAATCTAAATTATTTATTTTAATATAGTTTCGTATATACTCCATATCATTCTCCGTAATGCAAGACCAACACTCTAATTCTGTAAGCATGCGTAACTGCCCACATGAACTTAGCAAGAGACTAATTGTTTCCATAGTTAAATCATCAGATTGCAAAATACGCAGTTCTTCTAAAAACAGAAAGGGATTTTTTTTCATCACCTTATCAAATAATCTATCTGTAGTCCGACATGCGGTACCCAAATGTATAAATCGAATATTAACACAATTCCCCAATAAAAATTCCATCTGTTCTTCTGTTCCTTCACATACGCACATGAGTCGTTCCAAACTGTAAAATGGGGCCCAATCTATGCGCCGAGTAAATAATGAAGTATGTTGAACGAGAACACAATTATACAATGTAAGGCTTTCCAAACAAGGACAGAATCTACTGATGTACATTAATGCATTCAAATCCAGTTGGTCAACATGTTCTAAATGAAGATTTACAATATTACATCCTTTAACTTCTAAAACTTGCTTTATCTGATCCGCGAAGAAGTCGCAAGACAAAAGCTTTAACTCTGTTAATTCAGGTAATCCTATCAATATTGTCAAATCGCTAAGCATGGAATTATGAAAAACAGAAATTGAACACAACATTGGACAAAGTTGCACAAGAAGTTGCAAGTGCACGGAAGTTGCATACCTACTGACATATTTTCTCAATGCAAAAGGTCCTGCTTGTGAATTGGTCATATTGATATATTCTAAAACACGACCTAATTCATCGCACCGTCCTAAGTCCTCCATCTTAGAACAATTAAGAAGTACTCTTGTAAAACCTTCAATAGTAACACATGTCCTATACAACTGAACACGGCGAAGTTCCTTGCATTTTATTATATAATCAATACTTTGATTTGTAATACTTTTAGAACTAGACACATCTAATGATTGTAACTTTGGACAACTTTCACTGATGGCTTGAAGGATGTTGTTGGTGCAATCATAATTAATTGTAAGATCTCTTAAATTACTTAAAGCCTTCAACCCAGAAATAATTGTAGGTTCCATGTCATCAGTCTTCCAGCCTCCGGAAAGAGATCCTAAATTTAAATATCGAAGCCCCCTGAGATGTGAAAATTTTACATAAAATATATGTCGCATCATTTTTGGCACTTCGTCCAAATTCAACCGGGTCAAATTTTTTGTTAGCAACACTTCTGTCAAACTAACAGCCACATTCATCTTGTTTATGAATTTGGTCATTGATCCTCGGAATCCCATGGATTCTTTAGTTTTTTCGAGCAAATGTGAGATTGCTCGGAATATTTCTTCTGCAAACTTGTCGTATAGCATCCAAGGTATGCTAAAATCAAGCATATCTTTTAAACATGTTACATTTAATGCCACAACTGAGGAAAGATGTGTAGAATCTCCGCGGGAATCACTTGTGATTGATGGCATCAAGTCTTCTCCGATTTTAGCCACCCAATCTGCTACTTTGGACAATGCCAAATCTTCCAATTTTCTCGGTTGCTTAACGCTTGGCATTTTCCTGAAATTTACACTTAAATTGGAACAATTAAATATCTTACGGTAAATAAAAGTTTGAATCGATACCTAAAATATACTTACAATATGCCGTCTCTCCGTTCAGCCGCCTAAATTGCTTGCCTTGAATTCCTAAACTCTGATACGATTGTGTATCTAACATAAGAGTCAAACCCTCTTGAGAAGTTATGGCCACAACGTTTTCAATACTGGCATCCTTTCCAATACTTAAACATGATAACGAGCCTAAAACAAATGCTTCACATTAGGCAAATTTTTTTTGGATTGTCTTCTAACCTGGGGTACACATGTGTGTGCCTTTATTTAACTTTTATTTTGATCCCCAAATTGAAATATTAATACATTTTTTACTTTTCTTATGATAGTAACATAATTAATTTAAGAAGTTCAGCGACAGGCTTTTCACAAAAAATTGCAGTTGTAAAAAAGAAACTTGGCCAAAACTTGATAAAATCTTTTTTATTATAGACTAGAGGAAAGCAATTAGTGACGGCCAATAGCTACGCTGATGATGGACCCTGCAATGGGAAACATCAGGCGGAAAGGTCGGGGATACATGGCAAAATAGTTCAAATTATTAATGAAATTTTAATTTGTATGCAGATTTTGTGCCCAGAGAAATCATTTTTAAAAACTATATTTTGAATTTGTATTTTTATCTAGTTAATTTCCATACGGACTGTACATGCATTGAAATATAATTATTTTGCTGTAAAAGTAATATTAATTATTGCACTGGACAAGAATTTTATTATCTAAACTTCATATAAGTAATATTATACCCAATCTATGATTATTTCAGAAGACAAACATTTACTAATTTACCTTTTAGTATATAGCCTTCGACAAAACCGATTTTCAGAAGTTCATTCAGTTTACAATCACTCAACTTGTAGTATGATGAATCCTCAAATAAATCCACGAACTGATGAGGAATATCTTGCTTTGTGTCGGCGCACAAAACAAAAAGCTGAAAATAAACTTAAGCACTTTACTAACACACTTCTGGTTAAATTAACAAGATTCAAATTATATGCAAGTACTTCAGTGCAAACTAACGTTGTGGTAGAAATTGTGATCGTGAATTTCTCTTCTAAGATTTTCTTCCGAAGCGGTCCTCGCACGTCTCCCAGATTTTGGCGGCGGAAACTGCCATACCTCCGGACTTAACATAATTTATATATATTGCGCAATACGAGTAGCCGTAAACGCTCTAGAGAATTTAGTCTAAAAATAACGTTTCTAAATACGACTTCGTCAACGAATCTCGGACACTCGTCAACAAATTTGAAACTTGTAATTTTTACGTATTTTCGAAATGAATTTGTGAAATTTACGTTTAAATTTTCTTTCTCTAATCCTCTAAAACCTTATAAATTTAAACATTCACGTGAAATCGCAATCTTGACACTGTCAAAACGTTTTCAAAAGTCTCGCCGGCACCTATCAACATCTATCGCCTATGAAACGTATATCTTTTACTGTGTATGAAACATGAAACACGTGACAAATGTCATAGAAAAAAATATATTGCATTCAGATTTTTTTTTTAAATAAAATATATCACGACGGTAAATATATATAATATAAATATGAGGAGCCTAATATCAAAGTCAAACACACGCCGTTTTATTTTTCAAATTGCATGTTTGGTTTATTATAATGGATTTCAGTGATTCCTCTCTTGAACAACAAAAGAAAACCATCAAAAATCATAATTTTATACAAGAAATTATACTCTTGGGTTAAAACATGGATTCTTACTACTTATATTTATACCAAAAGTTAACATACCACGAATAATAGTAATAAAAAGGGTCTTGGCGTTATTTTACACAATTAATTTTATGATTCTAGGTAATTCAACTGCAGAAAATGTTTGCCAATTTTTTAAAGAAATTTGAAGATTACTTAAGTTTTTAAGGAATAAAATCGAATTAAATAATGTCACCAATGTTCGTTAGCGTGGAGCTAACCCCGGAGAGAGTGGAAAGGAGTAAGAAAAATAAGTTAAAGTAAAAAGTTAAAATATACATTTGGTGTTTTGGTTTTAAAAACGAAACTTTTTGAATGTTTAATTTTGTAATTAAAATATTCACCTCATATTTGTTTATTTAAAATGATTCCTTACTCGTAAACATTTTTACTATAAAAATATATTTATACTTTCTGTATATTCGAAACAAAAAAGTCATCTTTACAGCTAAAAATTTCAAACGGCTTGTGTTCTACTTTAATACCGGGCTCCTCATATTTAGTTATTAAAAGCCAATCCAGAATCATCGAATTTCTGCCAGCAAGATTCAATGACCAAAACGTAGAAAGCAATGTGTTATTTTCATTGTAATAGGAAAATGTGCGGTTGATTAATAATTGAGTGAATAAAGGTACATATTTAAATGTTTTTTATTTCTCATTTATGTTTCTGCTTTGAATTTTTCTTCAGGAGGCGAAGGCTACTGAATGATATTTACGTACTAGAGCGCATCTTGGCCCCAACTTACTTTCTGTTAATTATTGATGTTGCGTTTCTGGCATTTCTCCAAATAACTAATATTATTAATGAAATTTTGTAAGTAATTTTTAAGTAGTGCTCTCATAAAATATTTAGTTGAAAAAAACTTTTACATGACGTTTTTCTTATTTGTACTTAAATTCAACATACAATTCGCAAAATTATTATTTATTTTCAATATATGTACTCGTATTAAGGATTTCTGTATTTTGTGAACCAGAATTTCTTAGGTCACATGGCATCCATAATTTGTATTACGTGTTCCTATTTATTTTATTGGTTTGCATTTAACATTATTAAAATCTTCAAAAGTTACGCCATTTTGCCAAAAAATATTACGATTATTTTTAAATATAACTAAATTAGATTGAGGATCACCACGAAATTAATTTTATTATGATACACTATCGTTTTTGAGTATTAAAGCCAGTACTTTACTGTAGCAGTAAACAGTAGATGGGTATGGGTAAGATAGGATGGAGTCATCTGGAAGTGGATAGCTTTATCGTTTTTCTCGACTTTGTTAGTAAAATAGTCGATTTTTTATTTATTAGAACTTGTGTGTAAATAATTATAATAATTTATCTTTAAATTTCATTATATTGATACGCCTGAACTGTAATTCGTGTCGTGGGTCGATTTTGATTCGGACCGACCAATTATAATTTGACGCCAGCAAATACTGGGTGTTCTTGGGAATGCATTTCGCAGGGACCCACGTCACACGGGAACCTTTTCTTTCATCATTAGAAAGCCATCCTTTTTTTCTCGCCCATTCATCGGGGAGATTTATGTCTTCTGTAATTACGAGGGATGACCACACGCGTTACGCAATACGTAATGAAGTCAATAGGTTGCCTTTTGTCCGAGAATAAATCGTTCCGAGAAATGTCGCACTCGGGAGCAGCTGGATAACAAGGTACCTTCAGTAAATTAGGGGCTCGACAATAAGACAATGACCGCACCAGAAAAAAGAGGAGTGAATTGAAAGTTGAAATCCGGAGAAGGTAGTTGAAGCCGAGGTTCGGAGGGACCAGCTGTAAACACGCAATGGGGACGGAAGTTCGGAGTAAGAGCTAAAGGTGGGAGCTCGTCCAGAGTTGTAAAGTGGGTTGTCAAGTGGGTTGTGAAGTCAGTGTAAAGCACGCAGTAAAGGACACACGGTCGAAAACAAGATTCGGAAGTTAAAGTTGAATCCCAGATGTGAGTTGAATACCAGACGCCAGTTGAATCCCAGACGCTAGTTAAAAACGCAGTTGAGGACGAGAATCGGACTCGGAAGTCGAAGGAATTCGAAAGTGGAGACCAAAGTGGAAGCCGACACCGGAAATCTGACCTAACGTCGCCAGAGAATCGGAGGATAGGCAGTCACGGTTCACCGCAATCCACCCAGGAGCAGCCGCCGCAGCAGATCAGTCAGCAGGTAGCCGCCCACTCCGGGTGCTAACGGCATCACTCTGCCGGCTTGAAACCTGCCCGTGAATGTAAATGTGTGTTTAATAAATGTCTAATTTGTGCATCTTCCGTGTGTCCATATTCACGTGTATTCTTTCTATAACCATGGTACTAATGAAGGGGTGATATCTGATGGATGGGTCGCGAAGCGAACATTCCATTAGAGTGCGGGGTATACGTTCTGGAGAGCGATCAGGAGCATGATAGATGTTCGATTAATCACCGATTAATCGAATTATAACTCTTAAAGGACCCCGACTTACGTCACATGTCGTCCGAAGTAAATGGCAGACGCGACATTTTATATCAATATTTTCGACCATTTTGATTTTAATGATTTGCGCGTGCATCTTATCTATGGCGTGCATGAAATCTATAGATAAGATGCAATCTATTGTAGTTCAAAAAGGTTGCCCAGAATAGATCTTTACCTTTGATATGCCTCAGCGCAAAGTGACGCGAAGTTATCACATTTATTAGCCTTATAAATGAAATAAAATAAATGCTGGAAATCGCGCCTCGCAAGTACATGCAGGTCGCTGACGGCAGGCCCATATAAACGGGACCGGACGTCTCTTAACAAAAAAAACCTAGTGGCTCGTTCAAAAGCGAATAACGACCGTAGTGACCTCCAGCCCAAGTGTTGTGCGATGCACGTTAAACGGGGGGACTGAAAATAACGGGACTATGAAGGTTTCTTGAGAAGCGATAACAAATCTGTAAGGGCGCGCATTGTTTCGAGGGGACGCATCCTGCCGACAGATAAAACCAAAGGTCGTAGGACCATTAAAGCTGGACCCGATTTCCGGAGAAAGATTCAGGGAATGCACCGTTACGTACCCATTAGCTAGTGTCCAGGGTCGATTCGTGATGAGAACAAAAGACGCAGTTTCTTTGTGCAATCTGCTCTTTTAGTACAACGTTGGACGAACCACATGGCTCGAATCGAAATGTAAATGAATGTATTCCTAGATCCTAGAATATTGCAAGAAATAACATGCCCGCCAATTCAGTCTTTATTTTAATCACCTAGAATATAATAAATAATATCTTTTGACGCGCGAATATGATCCTGACAGAACGTGTTTTGAAGCGATGAGTTCGAATCTAGTAATTGCTAAACGAATATGACAATCGATCACGGTGGGGCTAGTGTTAAGAAAAATACGAATAATTAAATAATATGTGTGACTAGATATAAGATTCTGTAAAGTAGCGTAAGAAATAAATAAATAACTAAATGTAACTTACTTACTTACTTACCATCACGCCGTTTCCCCGTGGGGGTAGGCAGAGAGGATAGAGCGCCACACTCTTCTGTCCTGACACACAATTCTCGCCTCATCCACATTCATACAACTTGTCATACAAGCTCGCCGATTGTTGAGGCTTCTAACAGAACCATCCTCCATTATCTGGTTTACCTGGTCGTGCCAAGTCTTCCGCGGACGTCCTCTATTTCTGGTTCCATCAACACTTGCGTCATATATCTTTCTTACCATTCTCTCCTCATTCATCCTTTCCATATGACCAAACCACCTAAGTGATCCTTTCTTAATCTTACTCACTATACTAACATCAGCTTTACATTCTTTCCTTATTTCTTCATTCTTTACTCTGTCATAAATAGATTTGCCACAAATACGTCTAAGTGATCTCATTTCCACTGCATTCAGTCTACTTTAGTTGCTTTTCTGCCAGCTCCAGGCCTCACTTCCATACATCAGTGTCGGTACCAGGATTCCATTGTGCACCGCTAGTCTTGCCTCGGTTGACAAATTCCCGTTAGATATAATTCCATTCAAAGCGCCGTTTACTTTATTTCCTGCAGTCACCCTCCTTTCGATATCATTCTCAGCCTTTCCGTTTCTATCAAACATACTTCCCAAATATACAAACTCATCTACTTGTTCCAAACATTCATTACCTACAAGTATTTTGCATGGTGTCTTGCTTTCCTCCTTCTCGAATACCATCACTTTCGACTTGTTAACAATCATCATAATTAGAATATAATATTAATTATAGTCAGCGATAAGACGAAGGAGGAGTCAGTTTGAGTTTGGATCGGGCGTGGCCTCCAGAAAAATCGAATGGACCAATGGGATGGTGGCCCGTCCCATGACGGGAAGAGGGCAGATCGGCAGATGGGAAACACCCCACTATTGAGGTATAAGAATGGCCTACGCACGGCCCGGGAGCGAAGTTGTAAACAGGGAGAGTTGTCGAAACGAGGTCCGGAGGAGTGAGTCGGAGACGAGGTCCGGGAGGCGGAGTGGTAAAAATAAGTTGTCGAAACACAGTCGAAAGCACGCAGTTGGAAAACGAGGTACAGAGGAGTGAGTTGGAGACGAGGAAGAGGACGAATGGAACGAAGTCAGAAGCACGGAGTTGTGTAACGAAACCCGGAGGAGTGAGTTGGACATGAGGTCTGGGAGGACGAGTGGAGCGAAATTGAAAACACGCAGTTAAAAACAGGAAGTTGTGAACAAGATTCAGAAGTTAGAATTGAAGACAGGATTTGGAAGGGGTCAGTTAAAAACAGAAGTTGGGAGTGGAAAGATGAAAGTTAATCTCGGAAGCCAGAAGACATCCAGCAGACCAGCAGAAGCAGCCAGTCAACACCGGAAACCCGATCGAACGTAATAGAGAGTCGGAGGATAGACACCCACAGTTCATCGCATTTTATCCAGGAGCAGCCGCCCCGCCCGTTCCGAGCAACCAGTCTGATAGCCTGTCGCCGGAGCAGCCGCGGAGCCAACAGGTAGCCGCCCACGCCGGGTGCTCACGGCATCACTTCGCCGGCCAGAAGATTCAAGATAACCCGAAGTAGAACATCACAAGATAACCAGAGGTAGAATGAGTTTTAGATTAAGTTAGTTATAAGTATTTCCATCTGTCCGTGAATTTAAATGTGTGTTTAATAAATGTATAATTTGTGCATCTTTCGTGTATTCATATTCACCTGTATTATTTATTCTTCCTATAACCATGGTACTAATGAAAGCGTGATATCTGATGGATGGGTCGCGAAGCGAACATTCCTTTAGAGTGCGGGGTATCGTTCTGATGAGCGATCAGGAGCTAATACGTGTTCGATTAATCATCGATTAATCGAATTATGACTCTTAGACGTCGTGCTGTCGATGGTGCCCCGTTTGAATCACATGACGCACAACGTCGTGTTCCCCGTGGGTATCACCTTGTTTAGGAGCCAAACATTATTAAATTAGAAGTTAAAGCTAAGCAACCATATAAGATAAATAACCCAACACATTGGCAGCTAAAATTTAAAATATCTTTCAATTTATCCGGAGGTTACTTTCAAAAGGGTAGAATGACTCATAGATAAGACCTGAAATAAAATTCGTTGCACTCGATAGCTTATCATAGACTATTTTCTAGCTTTATTTACCTCGCCATTTCAACTGTCACAAAAATTAATATACATTGGTGACATTTCGTTGATTCGATTTTACGTTATCTTTAGTTAATTTTTTTTATTTTCTTAAGTTTTTTAAATTCCTACTGTATTTTCGTATTTTGACATAAGCAAATTTACGTATTAAAGAAAACCGTCATTTCAAATATTTTACCGAAAACATAAAAATGTCTGAATATTCTTCGGGTATAATTTTAATAGAAGACTCCATAAAAGCCAATGCCAGGAGCGTGATTAAATATATTCTCACTAAACTTCCTAGTAGTACTATTAATATCCTTTGCGTCGAAAGGTTACCTAACAAATGGATACATATTTTAAATGAAAATGTGAATTGTGTTTTTCACGAAAACCCAAAAGATTGGCATGGCATTTGTTCGAAAAATATTATAAATTGCAAAGAAAACAGTACTATTATTTTGGATTCAGTCAACCAACTGTCAGCAATAATTGGTTGGAACGAGTGCATCACATTCATCCATGATTTAAACAGAAACAAATTGATTAAAAACCTTATATTAATTTTACACAATGATTGCTTGGTATATGGGAATAAAATGCCTAATTATTTGAGACATATTGCACAAACAAATATTCTGTTGAGCCCATCACTGTCTGGAACACGTTTCTTGGAAGTTAAAGCTAAATTGCCCGGTGGAAAAGTCAAACAGTTTGTTGAGGAAGTCTACTTCAATAGTTACGAAGATAAATGGACAAATAATAAAATTCATAAAAACAAATTAATTATTGTAAAAGAGAAGATAAATGCTCCAGAGGAAGTTGCTTCTTTTAAAATATTGACCGATGGTCCAGCCAAAGCAGTGAAAGATGGGATGGTCCTTCCCTACACGGAACTGCACAGAAGGGAAAGCAAGGTGGTTTACCAACATGACGCAGCAGATGACTGGGATGATGAGGATCCCGATGAGGACTTAGACATTTAATGTTTTTCTTTAGTTTCGACAATAATGTGAAGTGGACGTACATATATAAATTAAAATAAACAATTTTACAAACTCGTCAGTAGTATTTAATTTCTCAAGTTTCTTTACCTGAACGAGAGTACTTCTTTCTAATAACCGCTATCCTAGCTTTCTACACATAAAACTTTCACATTATTTCTCAACCCTCTTCAAAATGATATGTCCCGCAGGGTCATTCGCTTATTTAACATTCAATTTTTCTGTTGTAAAGATGTTCTTCAATGTCCCACTTGTTTAACATTCAATATTTCTATTGTAAGAAATGAATTTAAATCTTTATTCAACTTCTTTTAATAATCTTCAAATTAAACAAAAATTATTCAACATATTCAATACTTTGTAATATTTCATAAATATAAGAATATACATAGTTTTATTCAGCGCAATTTCATCATGGATGGGCTGGACCATGCGGCAACTCGAAACCAAAGTGACAGGCAACCTGGTCAAACAGTGCTTCTGCCATCATCATTCACAGGGGGCCAAGATGTCTCCAGTAGCAGTACCAGGGTGGTAAAGAAAGGGCATCCAGACCTGTTCATTATCTTCACTATCAACCCAAAGTTGCCGAAGATTATTAACAGCCTGCTACCTGGACAAGATGCAAGTAACCGTCGCAACATTGTGGCCCATGTGTTTCATCTCAAGGTCAAGGTGCTGATGCATGCTATTATGAAAAGAGAGATTTTGGGAGTATTGGCTGCATACAGCTAATAGAACTTCAAAAGCTAGGCCCGCCACACATGCACCTACTGGTTATCCTAGAGAGGGTTAGCAAAATAGTGGAAGACCCAAAGGTGATTGATGCAATAGTGCAAGCCCAGATCCCTGACTCGGGAAGTGACAGTGCCCTCCATGCCTTAGTGGCCTCCGTGCCACGTAATGCACGGTCCATGTGGTAGTAAGCATCCAAGCTCGCCATGCATGCAGATATCCCAGAATAATGTGACCCAATGCTAGAAATGCATCCCTAAGAAATGGCAAGAGACGGCCCAGTTTACAAGCGAGACGGTAATATTAAGGTAGAGAAGCAGGGTGTGAGGCCGAACAGCCGGTGAGTTGTTGCATATAATAAATATCTGCTATTAAAATATGAGGCCCACATCAACAATGAAATGTGCAGTTCCATCAGTTGTAGCAAGTACTTCTACAAGGGGCATAATCGTGCATCACTCCAGATCAGTAGCACATCTGGAGAAGGTGAAGCGGCCGCAAGCACCATATGCCCACCATGAGATCTGCCAATATATTGACACAAGGTACATGCACCCGAAACAATGTGGCGACTGTTTGAAAAATTATGTAACAAGTCTCACTCAGTACTTCTGCTGACTGTGCATCTTCCAGACCAACACCTTCGCAATTGGCCGGAAAGTCAAAGCCACCGAGACCTTGAGAAACAACACTGACTGCGTGGTTCAAACTCAACCAAAGTTCCAGCAGTAACTGACATACTGAAGAAGAATGTCTTCAAGGCCGGCACCAAAGAATGGCAGCGCAAAGTAGTAACAGCGATGGGTCGTATGCCACCAATCAACCCAAATTTAGGTGAACATTTTTAGTGACTGCTGCTCTTACATGTGGCGGGGGCAACAAGTTTTGAAGATCTATGTACAGTTGGAAACGAACTGAAGCTGACATTCAGTGCTACAGGATTAGCCCAGGGTTTGCTTGAGATTGATGATGAGTGGAAGACAGCAATATGAGAGGCTGAGACTATCTAGATGCCACGACAGCTAAGAAGCCTATTTGCATCAATCTTGGTCTATTTTGCACCTCATGATCCACGAGGTATGTGAAACATGTTTACTGACTCAATGGCACTCGCAACCAGCATAGCAAGCGAGAGACTACTCTGCAAGCGACTCCAGAGGCTGGGCCATTCTTTAACAGAGTACGGATTTGATGAACCTGTCGTGGAACCACAAAATGAAGAGAGTTCAGCTGAACACCTCAGAACTTCTATAACAGCTAGACCCTGCGCAGCGACAGATTGTAAAGGCAATGCTCAACACTGTCAATAGTGGTAGAGGGGAATTTTCTTTGTGGATGGGCCTAGAGGTTCAGGCAAGATGTTTGTGTACAACACAATCATCCAGGTCCTATTTGAGCGGTAAATTAAAGTGAAGGTGGTGGCTTCCACAGGCATTGCAGCTACTCTGCTAAGAGGCGGCCAAACAGCACATTCAGCGTTCAGAGTTGCCAGTGCCCCGTTGCGACTACCACTTCCAGTATGACCAGATTCACCCCAGCTGGCCAGAACTGCATTCAGAGTGCGGCCCTTATCACATTGTCAACACAGAAAAGTGAATGTGGCAGATGGGGAAAGTGAACTCGCAGGAAAACTTTTCAGAGTAGGCAGTAGTGAGGTAAACTAACCAGAGATCTGTAACATGCGCCCTTGAGGTGAAAGTTTTTATGAAAATGGCGCTATACAAATTATCCAATATTATGCCACTACCTGAGAATGCAATCTGCCCATCAGACAGGAATTCGTACTGGAGTTTTTGGAGACTTGAATAATATGGCCATCCCGTGTCCATAAAACAAGCAGTCTCTACACCTGAATGAAGATGTCCTGTCAATATTGTCAGGTGAAGTAAAGCATTATCTTAGTACTGATACACTGGAGTCGGAAGAAGATGGCATCAATCAAATGATTCCTGTTGAGAACCTTTACGAGCTATCGCCAACTGGAATGCTTCCACACATACTCAACATTAAGGTCAGTGCTGTATGCTGCTAAGAAACTTGAATGTGGCTGGGGGCAAGTGCAGCGGAACACGTCTGCAGGTAGTACAGCTGATGCCACATCTGATTCGCTTGCAGGCGAGCAGGTGTTCTTGCCGAGAATCAGCCTGTAGCCATCCGACAGTGAGCTCCAGATAAAATTCTCGTGGCGACAGTTTCCAGTTTGACAATGACAATCAATAAAGCACTAGGGCAGACCTCCATAAGGATTGGTCTGTGCCAGCGAGCAACTGTCTTTGCATATGGTCAGCTATATATAACATTAACTCGGAGTCAGCAACTATCAAGCATCCATAACAGGATACCTCTTAACCAAACTTCAACAAGAAACATTGTAAATATTATTATGTTCATTTCTGTGTCTTCCTTTAGTGCGAAGTATAATATGATACCCACCGCCTACTTCCAAAATCAAAGACCTCCAAGGATGATAGGTGAAATATTACTGCCAAATATGTGACTAAATTTTAAATTGAACCGCACAAAGGTATGATACTTGCTTTGACTGTAATGTTTATATTTGAAAACATACTCAAATTTTAATAAATATCTAATGTATTATGTTTTTTTTAGTTTATCCCTTTAGTGCGAGTTACAATAAGAATATATATACAGTCACCACCTGTATACAAAATCTGCCAAAAGACCTCCAGTGATGTTAGGTGAAATATCATTGCCGAATATGTGACTAAATTATAAGATGAACCGCACAAAGGTATAATTGCTTCTTATTTGTTTAAATTTAATAATAATACCTGGAATATATTATTTTTAATTTAGTACTTCCCTTTAATGCGTCTCATATGTATACACTGTCACTGCCTATATTCAAAATCTACCAAAAACCTCCGGTGAAATATTACATATTACGGCTAAATATACAATTAAATTGTAAATAGAACCACACAAAGGTATTATAGTTGATTTGATTTTAATATATATATATATGTACATATTAGTATACAAACATGCAAATTAAAAAAAATCCCACTTAATATATCATTTTTATTCCAGCACCTTCCTTTAGTGTAACTTAACTTATGAACGACTATGATATATGTATATATAGTAAAACTCAGTTAATCGTAACCTTATATTTTGTATTTTTACCCCGAAAATAACATTTCATATTAATAATTTCAAGATAATAACATTTCATACTACCGATAATTCGTAAAATCTGATTATTCGCTGTTCGTATGCGTTTTTGACACCTGAAATAAATAATTTGTTCACGTAATTTGCATATTTGCAAATGTTTTTAAATCCCTAAACTCGCGCGAAGGCATTTGACCTTCATGACCTTCGTAAATATCTGTAATTAGCCCCGCCTATCGGCCAATCATGACGCCGCGCGCTGACATGACAGGTGCCGACCTGAGACAGCAAAACTTATGTACGTAATATGATATGTACATCAAATTCCATAGTGCATTTTATAATATTTGTTGTTAAAATGTTTTCATTGATTCACTTGATGTAGTTTATATGTTTATGAAACGTTACAATTTGCATATGTAGGTACTGAAGAAACTACATAGATCTTTCATATTTAAATACATTGATATATATATATTTTTTTTTTTTCACATTTCGTTCTATAAAATGGCACCAACATCTATCTTATAATTCATATAAATTTAGATAAATGAAGCTTATTTTGAAAACCGACAAAAAATTGATATCAAAGATAAAATTGGCAGAAAAAATCGAATCCCTAATACCTCTCTTGAAAAATCGCAGGAAAATAATAAGCTTCAACCAACAAGGCCAGCAAGACATGAAGATTTAAGTTTTGAATTATTTTTCACGCGCATTTTAAATATTCCAATTCGGATGGAAAAGGTGAGTTCGACTGCCAATCAAATTAATGTGCGTGATTTTGTTGCCTTGAGAGACTGCAGCGACACCACTCACCACACACCTTTCTTATTCAAGAGAAATGCATTCACGATGTCAATAGCGACGGTGCACACTAAATCGCTGATGCAATAAACTAATGCGTTTTTATAAAAATTTATTTATAACGTTGCCTTTAAAAAACTTTGTTCTCATTATTCGTAATTTAGTTTTTTTTTTTAAATTTCGGTCCCGTGAGTTACGAATTAACGGAGTTTTATTGTACATAGCTACTGCCATACGTACATACAATTAAAGTCCGACTGAAGTTTCGGCATCTACCAAAAAATACACCTTTGGCTTCGGATAAAATCTGCTGAAGGTTTGGCTGAAGCCGAACCTTTGTATTTAGTTGCCAAAAAGTGCCGAAAATGCAACTATTACGAATGAAATAAAATTGATTTATTTAATGGATATATTTACAATTGTTATCAACACCATAATGCAAAAAGCTAAGTAACAGTGTAGAATTTGCATTGACATGTATACTTTCTAATCGGTGTTCTATAATTTCTAAATACGATTGAACCTTAGGCTTCGGCTCCGGTTGAAGTTTATGGCAAGAGCCGAAACCCTTGATCGGACACTACATACGAAATATATATTAGCTCCCAAAAAAATTACACCTTTACTGGCGATAAAGTTGAAAAATTACTACTGTAAAATAATTTCTTATCGCGCGCGGTTCCCGAGGATTTACAAATTTGGGATACAAAATATCACAAGCAGGTATTATTCCCGATTATTACAGATGCGAATCTGGAAGGTTTAAGATGTACATTATTGCATAAATATGGAAATGGTATGGGAAGGCCAATAGCATATATTTCTAGGAAATTAAGTGATGCTGAAAAGAAATACTCAATTTTAAGTTCATTTGTTGGAGTATGACTCAAATTGTTTATTTTTTTAGGAAATAATGCGGATGTAGCCATAAACATAGGAAACGTCAAAATGGCAACGATGTTGTATAAAATATTGTCTAATGTAAGCAAATACCTACAGACAAGTTGGCCGAATAAAATAGCCAAAGATAGTGAAACATGGAAATATTGGAGGTATAGGAATGAGTTGAATCTCATGGAAGATTGTTTATTTTACGCAGATAGAATTGTAATTCCAAGCAACTTGAGAAGGTCGATTTTACAATTATTGCATCGGTCCCACTTAGGTATTTTTAAAACAAAACTCTTAGCAAAAGGGTACGTATGGTGGCCAAGTCTGTCAAAATATATAGACAATAATCAGGGAATGTCAGTTGTGTTTACATAAGCAGCCGTCACCAGTTAAAAGTATACTGACCAAGTGGTCTGAGGAAGAAGAACCATGAAACAGAACACACATAGATTTTTTTAGTCAAGCGAACGGTAAAAAATTTCTGATTGTGGTGGACTTATTGGTGTACATGGATTGAGTGTGTTTCCATGAAACAGGCAAACACATTTCACATGATAAGGAAATTAAAATACTTATTTTCGCTTTTTGGTACTGTCCAGCTTATAGTTTCAGATAATGGAAGTTTTTTGCTCAGAGGAATTCAACTCCTTTTGCGAGAATAATGGAATTAGGCACTTAACATCACCAGTAAACCATCCTAGTAGTAATGGTCAGGCAGAAAATGCTGAAAACATTCAAAAACTTTCTTAAAAAAGTGTCAGGGAGGCCGATGCACAGTAAACTGTGAGGTGGAACTTCTAAACATTTGAATAGAATATGAAAACACCATACACGACGTCAGGAGTGGAACTGGCGGTAATCATGTGGGGACGGAGGTTAAGATCTACGTTCGATGCTCTTGAACCACTGGTTGAACGGGGATTAGAGAGAGAGAGAGAAAGGCAATGTACGGAAGAGTGCAAGATAACTTGAAGAAAGCGTGTCATAAGCAAACTGAGTATTATAAAGGGAGACCAAGATTGGATTGTGGAGACAAAGTCCTGGCCAGAGATTACAGAATTAGGAATAAGATCAGCTTGGTCACGGAGAAAATTACGAAATGTCTAGGTAGAAAAATGTATCTTGTGCAAGTCAAGGGCGATCTCATCTGGAAGCGACATGTGGATCAGATATGGGAGGTCCGAGTGCCCTGGGCACCCTGTATCTGAGACGTGCGGGCGTACATCTGATAAAGTGGGGTTGCACGACCCTGTACCAGACGTCAACATTCTCCAATATTGGCGAGATGCTGACGGGTCTTCTCCCGTTTCAGGAATCGTCTGAGCCACCATGATGGAAGTCACCTTGGAGAGGCTGTCTTCGACCTAGGAACTGACCACTCAACTTTTGTTTGTATAGAGCCATAATAATGAATTGAAATGTAATTCAATATAATTTGTATAGAATATATCAGTTAGGCGAGAGAAAGTGTAGTATACGGTCGTTAGGGCGTACAGCATCCTCGGGAACTATGCGCGCTTTTGTCACTCTTACACTTGTCCCTGGCATGAATGGTCGCAGTCTGTAATAAATCATCTGTGTCTACATTATAATATTCCTATCTAATCCTGAATATTACATTAATTGAACTGCACAAGGGTAATATTTAAATTCTAACAAATACAAAAACATTATCTTTGTTTCAGCATCTGTCCCATATATTTGGAAATTGCCAACAGACTACTCGCAGAATTATTCGCAGTTAAGTAGACTACACCACTGTCAACAAGAGATATCGAAATACATTTGTAACCCCGGCGCTGATGTGTCAACTGATATTAATTTACTGAGATAAGATTGCGCTTTAAGAAAATCCCTTAAAGCGAACTGCCACTATAAAAATAAACTTAATTACAAAAAATTATGTAGAAAAACAACTCAATGTTTAGATTTACACCTCTTATAAATGATAACAGAAAAAAATTTAAAGAAACAAAAAAAATATTACAAAAATTATTAAATGTAAATTTAAAGATTTTCTTAAATTATTCTGCAATAAAATATAACTCAATACAAAACTTAAAGAACCTTTGCCGCAAACAAATAATACCAAAACATTGCCACAGTGACATTGCAAAAATTGACAGATATACAAGTCATTCAAAATAATTTCCTAATCTTATCACATTCATTTATTTTATCATTTTATGTATTATTCATACAGTAGAACCGCGATATAACGAAACCCGATATAGCGAAAAATGACGTATATCGAAAAAAAAATCGAAATTTAGTCCCTAAAACCAATTTTTCGTACAAAAATGCATTTATATAACGAAAAACCCGTTAATATTTATAACAAAATCATTTTTGTCCCGTACGAAAAAATGCCAATACATTTATGTAAATTTATAACGAAATAAAAAAATGTTAAAAGATGAAAATATTATTTCGCACTTACAAAGCCGCGTCGATGCATCTGCCGTATGCGAACAGTTTTATGGCCTTTTCGGCGGTGCGCGGCGGTCGGCCGACAAGGTAGTAAAACAATTCAAACTTTTTCTTGGGTTCATAGCAGGCCCATAAAACCATTTGACATAATTCTTGCGGCGTTCTCTGACACGTTTTGCCTTGCGTTTTACGTACGCATACGCCTCTAATATGATTGCAACCCAGACCCAAACAGCTGTAAAATACAAAAATTAACAGGAACCCCCCGAAAGTTGCAGAATGTACTTATTGGAAATGTCAGTCTCAGTCTTATCTATGGTCTCAGTGTAACGTCTGTAGAGTTAAGTTTGTTCAGCTTTTAACGCGATTATTGCATGACCGAACTGAATATTTACATAAATTCATTTTCGTTTGACAATTGTTTTCGTGTGAACTCGTCAATAATATAAATAATTCGTTAAAATATTTTATGAACTATTTTTGTACGGTATTTTGTATTTCTATTAACTATTGTTTTCGTGTATTTTAAGTGTACAATGTTAACGGTAATTTTTAAGTGAACAATTTTAACGATTATAAATATATTTTGAAGTGGTTGCCGCCGTTACCGGTAAATACCTTCGTAATTTATATACGACTCATTTTATAAAAATGTCACGATTCAACTGTAAGATTGTTATTTTTGAATTATTTTGTATGTTTCATGCCCAAAACTATGTTTGAAGCGGCTCTACATTTAAACACAATTAAAATATTGTTTTGTGTTTGCAATATTCTGGAATTTACAAAAATATCTTCCAATTGGTGTTGAATAGATTCTGTTCTTAATTTAATTCATTTGATTATCCATTTGCTTATCTGTTTTAATAACAAAACTACTAAAAATATGTAAGTATTCAGTTCCCTATGGCCTTTTCCTCCTTTATTTGCAGAATTTGCGATCTTTTTTGAAGCCGCGCAACATTTTTTTGCGACGGCGCGTAACATATAGTAGGATTTTTATTTTTTTCGTTATATGTGGGAATTCGTTATTACGAATTTTTATTTTTTGGTCCCTTGGATTTCGTTATATCGCGGTTTCACTGTATAAGTAAAATTTTGATTTCAATAAAGTACAAAATTAAATAGAGATAGATAGGCAGTAAACCTAATTTCATAAATAACTTTGGTCACCAGTTGCTTTGCTGAGCGGAACTGACTCAAGAGTAACAATTACTACAGCAGTTCCGGGAAAGGGTAGGTTCCTTTCGGCGTCGTTTAGATTTATTTATATTTTATTATTTGTATGTGCTCACAGTTGATATTATTTATTTTAATTTAGGTTACAAAATTATTATGATAAATATATACACATACCAACCAAAATCAGTATTTTATTATTCACGGTACATATCATAATATATTTAATAATTTTTTTTTGTTTTATAACCCATAGAAACGTAGGTATTAAGTTTCTTAATTTTCTTTGCATATTTTTCACTCCTTAACAATTTCTCACTTAATAGTTCTGGTGATGGATAATATTCCGCCACATATTTATATTCTTCCTCTTCATTTTTTCTTATATACACTAGTCTCTGCAGGGTACATTTGCTCCCCAGCGGCTCGTATAAGTTCATTTGGAATGAAATGAAATAATTTTACATAGAAAAAATATGTTCCCCAAAAATAAAATATTGTATAATAATTTAAACGATGAATGTAACATTTATTAATTTTATTTTAATACACAACGAGCGATACATAATGAAAATAACATTATACATACATATATGAAATTAAAGCAATATAATACTTATTTCATGTTTTAGAAAACTGTATGTTTAGAGACTCATTAAAGGTGTAATAGGAAGAAGGGACCCAAGAAGCATGTGCTGTGCCACTGGAAACTTCCCCAAAACCTGTAAATAAAAAAAGATTCATGAAGCAAAACAATTGATATTAATCTACTTTAATATTATCATAACATTATTTTTGTAAGTGATACATATTCAGCATACATTTGAATATCAAGGGCTGCATTAACCGGGATAGTAAAAAATTAAAATATTTTTCTTCCTACATTCTAATTAACTAACTTACCATCACAGTTTCTCCGCGGGGGTGGGCAGAGGATAGAGCGCCACACTCTTCTGTCCCGATACACGATTCTCGCCTCATCCACATTCATACATCTTTTCATATAAGCCCGTCGATTATTGAGGCTTCTAAGAGGACTATCCTCCAGTATCTGATTTCCCTGGTTGTGCCAAGTCTTCCACGAGCGTACTTTATTTCTATGCCATCAACACATATGTCATATATCTTTCTTACCATTCTCTCTTCATTCATCGTGATTCTTTCTTCATCTTACTTACTATACTAAGATCAGCTTTACATTCTTCCTTTTCTTCATTCTTAACTCTGTCATAAATTGATCTGCCGCATATACCATTCAGTTTACTTTCATTCCTCTTCTGCCAGCACCAGGCCTCACTTTCATACATCAGTGTCGGTACCAGGATTCCATTGTGTACTGCTAGTTTTGTCTCGGTTGACAAGTTCCCGTTAGATATAATTCCATTCAAAGCGCCATTCACTTTATTCCCTGCAGTCACCCTCCTTTTGATATCTTTCTCAGCCATTCCGTCCCTACATGTCCTGTAAAAGTAAATGTATGAAAACTCTACACCTAAATCAAAATCCCTTGCCCTTAAATATTCATCACTAACCTGTGTCATAGACCACCCCCAAGGATCACCAATTCTATCTTTAACCCTTTTATCCATTTGTTGCCCACCACTCTTCTGATGTTGATAAAAATAACTATTCATCACATAAATAAATAAAGTATGAAATATGTACCCGCATAACTATATATCTGGCTATGGTTGTATAACTGAGAGCAGCATATCGCTTTACGTGTTTTTAGTGAGTATTTGATAGATTGTGCACTTCAGCACTAAAACGGTTAAGAAAAGACAGACTTTTGTCAGTATCAATTAGGTCTTTGTTGCAGACTAATAAAATGGTTATGTTTGTGAAGCAGAACAATAACTTTGTCAAATGTATTTGATGCAGAATTATTAATTTGAAAATATTTTTAACCCTTCCAGTAACAGTAAACTGTAGTAACTGCAGTAACACATGTCTACCATTATAATTAAAGCTGTAATATTTCAGTAAATACATGCAACATAAAATTCATATTTTAGATAATCCTGAAGAAAATATTGGCGCTTAGGAATGACTAGTGAAAAACCAATTATGAAAAGGGAATTATTAATTAATATTATTAAAAAAACAATTATTTTTTCATTCAATCCGTTGTAAAATTAATAAGTTGGTAAAAATACAATTTGTGATATGAAAGACAGAGATCACACACTATTTTCACAGTGAAAAGAACAACAAACATTCAAATATAATTGTCTCTTTCTCATTAATTAAATGAAGAGAGATAAGGACACATTGTATAGGACTTAATGAATGCTCTAAATTATGTTATTAATCATTTTTTCAAAATTAAATGTTTAATATTTGAGTAAATTCGTGCTATTCAAGCCGTTTAACCTAATAAAAACATTTTTTCTAACAGTTATTTACGGTAACACGAGTTGACAGCATGGCTGCATTCGAGTATTTTATATCACGATATGGTAAAGGTTAACAACTTAACTGTCTTACATTATTTTCGGCAGTAGTAATTTTTATTACTCTTGATGATAAATTTTAATTTAACCTGCGTTAATAGTATTAGATCATTTTTATAAAAAAATTGATCTCACGGGCGCTTTAAACTCTACAAATTTAAAATATTTACTGTAACACATGTATTAACAACTTAGGGCCAGTTGTATGATCAGTTGTAAGTTTTTACTATAGTAAAAAAAAGTTACTTTAGTAAAACATTTTGTAAAAGCGGGTTGTTCGATCGTTGGTAAAAAATATCTATCCTGCTATTTTAGTGATGAGAGTTCGTCTGATGATGATCTCGCTGTTTAATTACAGAAGATTTTTCAATAGCAAAGTGATAGATAGATTTCGACTATAGGGGTGAATAAAGCCATAGATAAAGCATAAAATTGTATGTATTGCCAAAGGTGAATATTTGAAATATATCAATTTTGGTAAAATTCCCAGATATTATTAGCCTTGCCACACTATTAGGCAGTATTAGCTTTGACAGTAGTAAATTTGACATACAAACAACCCGTCAATATTTTTTACCACAGGCAGTGGTAAAAAGTTCATGTTATACACATTTAATTTTATAATAATAAAATAAATAAAATAATACAAACTATAATATGTATAAACCACGTAATAATTTTTCCAAACTTACTTCTTTTTTATACATTTTAATCAATCCTTGGTTTATTTTTGTCCAACTGGACACTGCACTGATTCCCCACAGCTGGTTGGAATGCTCCGCGAAGGGTCCGGTCTTGACCTGCTTAATGTACTCTATGCATGAGAGGAACATAAAATCTTTCCCAAATTTGTCAAGCACCGTTTCATCTAGGAACTTGTGTGGTTCAATCAAAGGATGACCTAAAATGCAAAATATATTTTATTAACATGGCAGTAAAAAACTTTTTTAACATGTTATAATTAACTGTAGGCAGAGAATAGAAAGCCATACTCTTCTGACCTGGCACACCACTCTTGCCTCATCTATTTTTATGCATACTCTTAGGTTGTTAAAGGCCGGGTCATGCCAGGTCTTTCGCGAGTTTTCCAAAAAAATCAAAGTTATGGACACAATGTCCACAGTTTAGCTCTAATAGTTTATTTATATTAAATTTTTAAATCATATATTTTAAAAGACCGGGAGGAACGGAGAGGTGTTGTACACCAAGTCCCAGATATCTCAGGGGACCACAATGCATAAAAATGAAAGAAGATACTTTTATATCTCTCTGTTACAAAATTGAAAAATATTAATAATTTTTTTAAAGAGTTTTTTGTTGTGAAGTTGCAATTTCAGAACATAGTTCTGTGGTATTTTAATACAAATTAATGAATCAAACTAGAAAGATATACAGAAAAAAAATTACCCAAATTTAATAAATTGGATTAATTAATTTAATTCTGGGGTTTTAATTTTACTCAAAGGTATTTGAGATTCACCGTAATATAAAGTTAATTGCCTTTAAAAATTAAATAATAGATGTATCAATTGGAAATATTACAATAACAATAATTTCAAAATTTGTCAAAAATGTATTTGATTGCTATGGTGAATGCGCTTCCCTAGATACGATGAGGTCCAGATTCGAATCGCAGTAGCAACAAAATATTTTTTCAATAGATGATTTTTCTGTATATATTTCTAAATGATTAATTAATTTGTATTATTTATTTATTTTTCATGTACTTTGCAGTATATATATGAAGGTTAAAATTACCTAATTAAATGGAAAATATTACCTAAAAATTAAAAATTAAATAAAAACCAAACATAACAAAGGCAAGATCAAATCACTCTGGATATATTTCTAATATGTATTATGTGTAATGTTTTCTCTGTAGAATATCACCGTCATTGTTTCAAAGTCACTTCATCCATTCAAACACGTAGTATTCACTTTAAAGGATATTTTTTATTTATGCAAAGAAATCTATAGAATGGTGAGTGATGTTTGGTTTTGGGAAAATTATTTTTTGGTTATGGACTACTTGAGAATCATTCCAAGTTTTATTTAAGTCTGCATTACGCTTGTCAACTTTGATATTGTTTGTTAATGATCTGTTACCTTTCTCTGTTTCAACACAGATTTTTCTAACAAAACAAATATAGCAAAATAAAAATTGTATAAATATAAAATAAATAAATTAGTTAAGTTATGACAACCTATTAGTTGAGAGCTTCCCCAGATGAACGGAACAAACTGAAAATCATCCAAACTCCACACACCGTGACTTCCGGCTGGTTCCATGCGGTATGTTTGTTGTAAATTCCGAACAACTTCCAAGTACCTGGTGAATAAAATGTTATAAAAATGAAATGCCTAATATAATATCATCGCAACAGAAAAAAAACAAAAGTTTTAAATAAGTCACGGTATTTTTGAATTACCCTTAATAAAAATATGAACCAACCTACCTGTTGAAAACTAAACACACTGTAGCTACTTTATCTGCAGCGCTAAGTGCTCCAATTTTATAAAGACAGCATAAAAACATAATGAAACATGTTTCGTGGCCGGTGCCATAATCAATGCGAGTAGAATTTCCAAAACTTTCCTCCAAATACACCTTTATTTCAAGAATCGCTTCGTGATAATTTTGAGGGAGTGCTTCTTGTAATAAGTCCAAAGATCTCTAAAAATAATTATAATGTATTTTTCAATCGCAATCAAATAAGAGCATGAGGAATACTAAATCATCATCTTCCCAATGAATGTCTGTTTGATTGGTTAGATGATACATGTATGACAAAAGTTATGATTAGTAGTAGAGCTATAACTCAACTAAGAATTTAGCAACTATGCATATTCTTCAGATGTCCTAAAAAAAATGTGTACACACGAGTCATGCATTCCAAAATGGAGCATCCATTACATTTTGAAGCAAGTCCATTGAAAGCTTTATTTGATGATAAGTAAAGGTTCTATTTCACCTCATTTCCGCACTTCCCTACTATATCATTATGTGAGGGCTTATTTTGATGAAAATCTCCTAAACAGATGGATTGGGCGAAGAGGTGGCATTAAATACTTCTCGCGATCTCCACATCCCGCACTGCTGGATTTTTTATGGGGGCCATGTCAAAGATAAAGATAATGATACAAAATTAGGTAATACCAAATGTGTATAACTCAAAATGATTTGTGATGTTTGCAATTCTATTAATTTTCATTATAAACAGTGCTTGGATCAGAACGACCATCAGTTCGAACAATGGTGACAAGTAAAAAAAAATCTACTTTAATTTAAATTAATTATAGAACTTTCATTTAATTTATAACCCTTTAAAGTGTGTAGACATTTTTTTATGACACTATTTGCAGAATATTTAATATAATATAACGTAAGAAAACATTATCTTTATTATTTGCTATCATTTTCTTTACATTTTTGGTAAAATATTACTGAACTCAATTTGAATATTTAAAATTTTAATTTTATCTATCTATGTTTCTCTATTTCCACTCGTAAATGTTTTAATTAAATTTATATTAAATATTTCATCTTAATATACCTAATTAAACACACTTACATCCTTGAGGAGATTGAACCACGCTCTGAATGCTGCGTTACCAAACCGCTGGGGTTGATCAATGGGTGGACATTCTTGTATGTGTGCTTCCAACTTATTTAAAAGGTCTATCAAGTTTTTAGTGACATCTGAAATATGGCAGGTTGATGATAAATTTTTACCTTTCACGGCTTCATTCATTGACAAAATAAATCCAGTTAATTCCTGAAATATATTTTAACAAAATAGATAAAATCAATCAATAACAAAATATTTTTAAATAATATTGTATGCAAATGAATAGGTCTTCTTGGAGAATGAAGATCAAATAAAATCGCTAGATTTCTTTGAATGTTTATAGACTCAATATTGAATATTTTACATAATACCTGAATAAATTCAAAGTCTAAAATTATTAAGCCGAATGTGAAAATTCTCTATCATTATGGAGATATCAGAATGACCGTTATGATCTTTCCATTTGAATATTTCAATATTATTTAATTTTAATTGACTCAAATCTTTTAAATAAGCAATCTTTAGTAATACATGTACATAATATATAAAATCAATTCTAAGGAATGCACGTAAATATTAAATATATAGGATGTAACAAACCTAGTCCACAATATTTTATGGGTGGATGGATATCTGACTAAATTACAAGTCGAAATTAATCGATTAATTGAAATATTTTATTGATTTTAAATTATATATTGAATACAAAAAATTAAAAGTCATCGAATTTCAAATGGCCAGACTATTTTTTGTTAGATGATTTAGGGCCTGAAGCAAAGGTACAAATTAATAATGGATAAATTATGCAAATATTTATTTCGAAATACGTAGACTTAAAGCTTAACATGATTTTGTAAAAATTTCAAACAATTTTCGATTCGTAATTTAGTCAGGTGTCCACCCATAAAATATTGTGGATAAAGTCTCTTACACCTGTATATTGAATAACAAAACATGCATATAAGGTGTTACAATTTAATTCCAGAATGACTGCGAAGTCACCCGTGACGTAATTGTATCAAAATCACATGAGTATTTGTGTTTGAACATATTTAAACTAATATGTGTGTAAATTTCAAGCTGATAGAGCCAGATTTTAATTAGCTATTGGTAAGGTAACATATCTACATGTGCACTTTGGCTTCAAAATGGGAGCTTGAAATTTAGATAATCACAGTGCGCTCACTGTGAGAGACTTTCTAGGCAAAAAAGTGATTAGCCATTGTCTCCAAGATACAGTTCTACACATGTATTTTTTAATGATGAATCCAAGGAATTAAATTATAGTCACCTCATATTATAGTTTACACATTTACTTTTAACTTAAAATTGTATTTTAAAAATGAAATAAATTAGAATATTACTTCCAAAGTACAAATATTAGGTACCTACATTGAAAGCTTTAAAAAATGTTATCAATAAATTATGATTTGGGATAATTGTAATTTGTGTGAAAAAATAAATGCTATTTGCTTTGGTGTCAAAAACCTAAATTAAATGGCCATCATACTTTTGACACCCCTCAAGCTAGCTATAGTTAGCAATACAGTAGAATATAAATTATGTAAACCACGTTTGTAGGATTTCAGTGGCTATCAGGTAATAGAATTTCTTCTGGATTATTCTTTGTGGGTCGTGGAATTTTTAATAAAAAATTTCAATATTTTTTTTATCTTTAATTGTGCCCTAAAAAAAGTGTTACAAATCTAAATACAATAACCCTACCATACAGACGTCATTTTAGAGCCAAGGTCATCCATGTTAAAATTCGAGATGAAATTACTTGATTGTTCACATATACAAAACAACAAAGTCAAACAATTACCAAATATCCTTCGGATTTTTCCCAAGTCGTCATGTCAGCCATCACTTTAATATATTTTTCTGGTTTTCTATATACATGATTAGAAGGAACTAAAAAAAAGAAAGTCAGAGGCTTGAAGTTAAGATTTAATTTTAAATTAACAGAAAAACTGTCGTAAATTAAATGATGGCCATATTATAATCCATCGCATTCTGAACAAAATACAATGTTACCTAAACAAATCAGTAACTGTAATTACAAGATTTGAATGAGACTTATATTGATAAATTAACTTACTTGAGAAATCCGGCGGCTTCATGTCACCCATTATAGAAAATGATTATTTAGCCTAAATAATTAAGAAATAAACCGATTCAAATAGTTATAATGCCTCAAAACATCAATCAGCCGGTGTCGAAAATGATAACAAACTTGTTTATGTCACAAATATAAAGATCCGAACACTAATAACAAGATCCTTCAAGAAAATTCTATTTTTTGACAGATATCATAGATAAGAGATAAGAAACAAATCCATAGATAAGAGAAGATAAATCTACAGATGACAGCATAGATAAGAAAAAAAAATGACAGATATAAAAGGCATAAATTTCAACCTTATCTATAATTTCAACCCTGAAAATCTTTAAAGTGGTTAAATTGAAAAGGAATCAATTTTCGAAAGAAAATACTTTTTTTTTTATTCTTAAGAGAAACGATACTGACATACACTCGTTTTCGTTGTCATGCGAGAGGCGGTCTCATAGATAAGGGCGGTCTCCTGCTAATGTTGGCTCTCTCTGGCGTTCAGTCAAAACCTACAGGTGGTGATGGTGACGAGGAGATGGCGGGTTGAACGATAGAAACACGAAAAGACAAACATCTATTTATGTATTATTACTACACACATCATGGGCAGGAGCTAATTTAATTTCTAGCTTATATTAATCCGTGTTGCTTTGCTGGAGTCTTCTTCCAAGGGTCCGATTTCGGTCGGATGAAGAAAAAGGCTGGATAGCCACCTTCAGACTGATTTGGCGACTGCTTCCAGGCTGGCTCAACGACTGGTTGGGCGACTGCTTTCAGACTGACTTAGCGTCTGCTTGACGAATGAATCCGGACTGACTTAAAAACTGTTTAACAACGAGCTTGGTCAATTTACTCCCTCGCAGGCTGACTCACTTCCATACTGACTTCTCGTGGCTGATCTCCAGACGTTCATTCGTTCTGTAACGGACTATCTTAGATTCTGTAACAGACTGCATCATATTCTGTGACGGACTGCCTTGTAAAATAGCGTCCGGCCTTTTTAAACATATTTTCGCATAGGTCTGTCCTTGCCTGTCAGCTAATCCTTGCCGTAAGACTGTACCACACACATGTACCACAGATGTGCACCAACACATTCACCAGAGAAGGCGGTCTGCGAAACAATTTGCGACCAGTACCCGAATCGCAGATGCAGATCCCGACTCTCACCTTCCACTAACCGTGCATCGTTTTTCCATTATCTTTATGTATTCTGGGTTGTTTCTTGCTCTCGGTGGCTTTTCCCCGATGAGAATAAACAAATTTGGATAACAATGGTTTTCACTTGAACACAACCAACCTTCCCACACACATTCATCTTTGGCACAATTGACACATGATCATATTTATAATAAAATTAGCACACTTGAATTTTCTCTAAATACTTACGTTTATTACATATATTATTCATAGCTAAGTAAAACATACTTAATTAAAAACATCTCTACTATGACGATAACCTGCCCATTTATTACGATCCATAATAATATTACGCTTCCCCATCTATATCGATGACTTTCTGGATGTGGCGGCTTTGGTAGTGTTATTTGTAGCTATAAGTGCTTGTTTAAACGGCTAGGTCTGTGAGATGCGAGCAGGGCAAAAATTAACGTGTTTTTAATATCTCTAGATTAAGATTACTTAAATGTTTTCTATTAAATGTTCAATAACAGTACGTAAATATATATATATAATTTGAAATGAAGTTTGAAATGAGACATTGGTACACCAATCCTCGCGTAGCGGCCAAAATAGTCGCCCGCAGTGCCTAGCAGCAAGCAGTTGGCGAAAGCCGATACGACCCTGACCGCGTAGCGGTCACCATTGTCTACGTAACGGCCAGTATTAGCCGCAAAGCGTCCACAATAGTCACCCGCAAGATCTAGCAGTAAGCTATCGGTGACATGCCGATTGCTTATCTGGTAGTAAATTTGGGGGTCAGGAGATGGCGGTGGATTTAAATTCTAATCGCTACATAATGCTTGATCCGCATCGCGATTCTTACTGCCTATTTTAATTCTTACGGCACATTTGTTCCCGCCCAAAATTACTTTTTGACAAAAGGGGACAATCTATTGTTTCGTATTCCACCCTCGGACGAGTTACCTCATTTTACGATGCTTTTCTTCAGAAACATTTAATTCGGAAGCAATTAATCTTAGGTCAGGCTATAGATTTTGAGATTTTGTTTGTCCGGCGCGCGGCCTATACACAGCAATAATTCTTTAAAAAATTTCGCGCCGTATATAATAAATACAATACGTGAACGTCACACATGAGATGCGGCAACTTTAAACTAGTTTTTGTCAGAATTTACGGTATTCGTCATCTGGACCATCGCTGCTGGTGAAGATAAAATGGCCTTCATGCGTTTGAGATATTATATAACATTATATAATAGGACCAAATATAGTGCATTCACGCCACAACCGATGTTGAGGCTTAACAATCTTTTACTAAAATATACAATATTTTGAAACAAATATCGTATCGTTTTTTAATATGCTGTGTGGGAAAACAGAGATGGAAAATTAAGGTATTATCAGAACCACGGTTATAATTATATGAAATGAAACTTATTCTATACCTTTACAGTATGTACGCCTTGTAAGTTTTGAATAATAATTTTAGGCAGATATTTTCAAAACTGTTTTCAGATTTATAGCGTAGAATCATCAGGTTTGATATCGAGATTATTAGAGAATTAAAAATATCGTTTTTTATAGGTATTATACATAGATAAGTATGGATAAGTATTATATATCATATTTGTTGCCACAGATATTTTACAATATACACTATAGATAAAATTTTCTATAAGCATAGACAAAAGCCACAATACAAAAATAATATTTACATTTCCGGAAGCGCCGTACGTTGTTTGCTGGTCAGACATTTTGTCCTGATAAAAAGGTAATCCTCGTGTTTTATATAACATCCAATACTCTATTTGTTTGTCTCTTTAATTCTTTGACTGGTATGATGTTAAATATTTGTAACAATAGCTTCGTTTCTGGTTGCTGCTTTTAAACTGAGAGTGATGCCGGTTTTGTTTCAGCTGCACAATGGCGGATAACGACGATCTTTTGGATTATGAAGACGAAGAACAAGCAGAGCAGGTGGTAGTAGAAGGCTCGACTGACGCCGTCCCCAAAAAAGAAGTGAAAGGATCTTATGTTTCCATTCACAGTTCGGGATTTAGGGATTTCCTTCTGAAACCTGAAATCCTCCGTGCCATTGTTGATTGCGGATTTGAACATCCGTCCGAAGGTAAGGCGAATGTTTACTTTAGGAGTTGTGGACACGTCCACCGCATTTTGTATTCATTTTTAAATACTGATGCGCTAAGAGACTGCTTGAGTATTTTGTAAAACTGATATAATTACGTTCAATTCATATACAAAAAGCAAATCAAAATTGATCATTTTGTAATTCTCATGATGTGCCTGGAACTCAGAAATTCGCCGAAGTGTAAATTATCCAGCGATGCAACTAATTGTGCCATTTTAGTACCACCTTTTTTTTTTTTTTTTACATCTACGTATCGTTGCGCAATATAACGTAATCTAACTACCCCACTGTAAGGATTTTACTCGAGTCAATAATTATTTTCTGAATTGTGTGTTAAATTGAACTGAGCATGAGATATCGGTATTTTATGCTCTCCTAGAAGTAGATTTAAAACACATTGCTAAAAAAATAATATAAAGGTAAAGGATTAGTCTCAGATGATTTTAGGATTAATTGTTGAATGACTACTGTTTGCCTTTAATCGGCACTGTTACAATATTTATCAAACTAAGTGGTCACAGGCCTATCCCAAGGCAAAATGAGATTATAATTATTTCTACATCACGGCCGGTGTGAATGTTGATTAATTAATTTGTTTAAAATCTTTCACCTCAATGTGCATGTTTAAATGATGATAATTGATAGGGACATCAGATTAATAATGGTGATCGACTATCTTCTCTGATATATTATTATATATATAAAAAGAGCGCAAAAAGAAACGCCTTAATGTGATAATATATTAAACATTTTTCTTCACAGTTCAACACGAATGTATTCCGCAAGCTGTGCTGGGTATGGATATCCTGTGCCAAGCCAAATCTGGTATGGGAAAGACAGCCGTCTTCGTGCTTGCCACCCTGCAGCAGCTGGAACCATCGGAGAACCACGTATATGTGTTGGTTATGTGCCACACGCGAGAACTGGCCTTCCAAATCAGCAAGGAGTATGAGCGCTTTTCCAAGTACATGCCCGGCATCAAAGTGGGTGTGTTCTTCGGCGGGCTGCCCATCCAGAAGGATGAAGAGGTGCTCAAAGCCTCTTGTCCCCACATCGTAGTGGGGACGCCTGGCCGTATCCTTGCACTGGTTAAGACCAAGAAGCTAAACTTAAAACACCTGAAGCACTTCGTATTGGATGAATGTGATAAAATGCTCGAGCTTCTAGGTAAGTCTTTATATTCATATTGCACTTCAAATATTCTCTATTTCCAAGTAGATTTTTTAAATGAGTATTCTTGTCTCTTTATTTTTGTGAAATGTGATGAGAACCGATAGGGACAACAGATTATAATGATTGATTCTATCATCCTGATTTTTTCTTTATGATATTGTTATAATTAGTAATTGAAAAAGAAATAGCTGTAATAACACAATGTAATTTTCCAGATATGCGGCGTGATGTTCAAGAGATATTCCGCAACACTCCGCACGGCAAGCAAGTCATGATGTTCTCCGCTACACTCAGCAAGGAAATCCGTCCCGTTTGCAAAAAGTTCATGCAAGATGTAAATTTCACCAAATCTCCTAATATTTTGAAATCTCGCAAATTCAAAAATTCTCCGCAACATCTATTACAATGTAACGGGTTAATACGTGGGATGGGGGGAGGGCAGCAAGAGGGGATGGGGTGGGTGAGCTTAGTCACTGCAGCCCGCCGCGTAGGCTAGGGGGGCGTCAAGACTTGAAGAGAGAAGAAAAGAAGAGGGAACGTTTCTAGTTTGTTTTGTCGGCTGCAGTGCGTCGAAATTTGATAGGAGAAGAAGACGAGTGCCCCGGCAGGAGTCCTGGCAACAGTGCGGACGCGACACTTCACTTCTTAGCTCACAAACATGTGTTGTGACGTAAGATATTATCGCTGGGTTTTTTGACTTTTCGCTAAGGCTGTTTCCTTATGTCATGGATAAATGTGGACTTCTCACTTCTGAAACACATTTGTTCATTTAGGCTCTTATTTTTATTTTGTTTTCAATCATTGCGATGGTTGGTGCTAAATATTTTAGTAAATACTAAATCAGATCTCATACTAGAAACACATCTGAGTGAGACTTTAGACTCAAAAATTGCTCAATTGGAGGTCTCTAATGATGATACTTGATAGGGGCGCATCAGATTTATAATGCTGCTAAGTCTATCACATCTGACGAGTCCTGCTCCACTCATTATTCCCAACATCGCAAAGGTTGTTCTCATGTTTAATATTTGCTTGCAGAATGTTTGTTATGAGAAGAGTAATGGACCTAATAATTATATTTAATATGAACTGCATTATTAGTTCTTTGTTGAGCTATTTTATGTGCATTCGATATTTAATAATAATTTTCATAAACAAACATTCTGCATTTTTGCAATGACATTGCGTACATCTTGTCTGATAGCACATCTATGAATGGCTGAACCACGATGTTTGCTATGTGATTGGAACTTGCTCTGGGTGCAGTGTCTCTTGCCCAGTATCTCTAATTACTGCTTATGTTAGAGATAACGGGACATGATCAAATTTTATATATATTTTTTTTTTTATACAGTTTTTTGCTTGAATGTTTTTAAGATAGGTGATGATGGACGTTTTTCTCATTGGAGTGAGTCACGATGTATGTGCAGAAATACAGGAATTGGGATGAAGTGTAGAGGAAAGGGAGAATAATACCAGTGATGGGTAAAATGAAATTTGTCTGGGTAGGAATGCGAGAAGATATTTTATTTGTGTAATTCAAGAACATTATAAAAGACTTAAATTTTTGACTAACTGCAAAGAATATAAATATTTGTGCACCCATATGCTTGTTTATTTACTTCACTTTTATACTTATTGAAATATCCAGTCAGAGTGTAATTTTTATGATAATGAATTATGTATTAAAAGATTTTGGCTCATAATCACAACAGTAGTCATAATTAACTTTTTAATTTCCTTTCCATTAAATTTTTTAAATTTAATGGATTTTTTTTTTCTGATGGTCGGATACTTTTATAAGAGCATTTGAGAGTAAATATAAAGTTTTTTTTGTTGAATTTTTTTTCTTATGAATTTGTTTGCTCGTACAGCCCATGGAGGTGTACGTGGATGATGAAGCAAAGCTCACCCTTCACGGCTTGCAACAGCATTATGTTAAACTAAAGGAGAATGAGAAAAATAAGAAGCTCTTTGAGCTCCTCGATGTCTTGGAGTTCAACCAGGTAATTTATTTATTCATAAATTTTATGAAATGCTGTGTATAATGATGATATATTTGATAGGGACATCAGAATTATAATGGTGATTAACTATCCAATCTGAATACAATTCTGTAAAATAAAATGAATACAGTAGAACATTGTTAATTTAAAATTATTAATATTTTACTAACCCAATTGTCAATTAAATGAACTCTAAAACCCTGGTAATTCGTAATTCAAAATAATTATGTGCCCTTTCATCATAAATTGTAATTTTAATAAGCTCATTTACAACTATTGGTCGTTAACTGTCAGGAAATACATGTTTATTTTTCCACTGCCGCCCTCCTTTGTCCATTAGATGTGTGTCTAAGCAATTAAAGTTTTAAAATAATTTAATAATGAAATTCTGTACTACGATTTTCATCAGGGTAATTTTTGTGTTTATTTCTATGTATCTAATAATGATTGTATTGATTCAATTGGTTATTGTAATAATCACAATTTATTATACAAAACATATTTAACTATCAGTTATTATTTTTACAATCAGATATCGTAGGGTAAAATGAGTTTTCTCGGGATGTGCTTTCGAAAAGTAAATATTTTTTTACTAACGATCAAACCCGTTTCCGCAAAAAAATTACTGTGTTAAAAGTTACTACTGATCACACAACCGGCCTCTAGTAAAATATTTAATAATTTTTTAGTTTTAATGCGTATTTTGATTATTTAAACTGTTTGTGCTAATATTGAAATATTGCACAACATTGGCTTTAAAAATACATATTTTGTTAAAAAAAAACTGTTGCCAGGCAAAATTATGTGATTTTTTTTTGTGAATATTGTGATTTCACTTTTCTCCATGAATTTTGCAATGATTTTGACGAATATTGAATTAGGAGGGCTTTCTGTGATTTAAAATTTGTTTGTGTTCATTTTTGCTTTGTATGAATTTCGTATTAATATGGTTCTACTGTATATTAGCCTTCTCTGTTAAATTGATGGATTTTGGTATTATTGCTATTTACCAGGACTGCTTTAAGTAAGGTGGAATAAAGCAGTTTCTCTGCCTTGCACGACAACACCTACTTATATAATTGTGCTTAATATACACTATTAAAGAAGAGTTGGGAATGGTATGTTTCAAAATACAATGACAATGAGAGTGTTAAAATGTTTGCAGGTGGTTATATTTGTAAAGTCAGTCCAGAGGTGCATAGCCCTCGCACAACTCCTCACTGACCAGAACTTCCCCGCCATCGGAATCCACCGCAGCATGACCCAGGAGGAACGTCTCTCCAGATATCAACAATTTAAAGATTTCCAGAAGGTAAAATATGATCATTCCTTCACAATCTAAAGTTCAAATATTATTTTATGAGATATAATAAACTGAAATGATGATACATCAGATAGGGACATCAGAATTATGATGGTGATTTGACTATTCAACTGAATTATTAACTGAAAAAAATATGTATAAAAATATTCTTCAAAAATATTAAAAAACATTTTTTTTTCTTTTTTTTTAGCGTATTTTGGTGGCCACCAATCTTTTTGGAAGGGGAATGGATATAGAGAGAGTGAACATTGTGTTCAACTATGACATGCCCGAGGACTCTGATACATACTTGCACCGAGTAGCCCGAGCAGGACGGTTCGGAACTAAGGTATTTTTAATTTTTCCTATTTGGATGTAAAACAAGACTCAAAGTATGCCCTGTGATTCATTCACCCGTGTGGAGTGGGAGTGAGACGCGAGACAGTCTCACCCACTCATGATATGTGCGTGTGCCATTTTATAAGAAAGTTTTGTTGAACCTGACAATCCAACCAAATAATCTATTTAACAACATGTATAAATTAATTATATTTTCAAGCCAATAAATTGATAAATTGTACAAGTTTTCCAGATTAACATGTTTAAAGGTGTTGCACGCTGAAGCTTCTCTCGTTCTTGCTAACTTGGGTAGATACATTCTCCACTATAATTCTTAAGGTTTGTGATTTGACAGGGTTTGGCCATTACCATGGTGTCAGATGAAGGAGATGCAAAAATCCTTAATGATGTCCAAGAAAGATTCGATGTCAACATCACTGAGTTACCTGAGGAAATAGACTTGTCCTCGTATATTGAAGGAAGATGAAGACTGTACCCAGAATATGTATTTAGGTGAGTTTGTTTGTCCCACATGTTGCGCATGTAATCCATCTGCTCTGCCCAATGATGATACAGATTTTGATATTTTTGCACCATAGAGGCAATTTATGGTGGTTTATTTGAGACATTTTGAATCTGCTAATTCAAGAAAAGAAATATATGATAAAAATAATGATGATTTATTTGATAGGGACATCAGAATTATAATGGTGATTATCTATCCAATCTGAATTTTTTCATGGAAAATATTGTTAATGAAAGTTCATGCCGGCAGGAAGGATTAAGTAACATTGAAATATTTGTGCAGTAGTGAATTACAATAATAGCAGAGTTAAAAATTTTTAATATATTCTGTAATAAAGTAAATACTATTTTTAATGTCTGTATAATAGATATCTGATATGTTTATATTTTATTTCAGATATAAGACCCTAGGCTACGAAACCTGTGTGCGAATGTGAGATTTGTGAAATTACCTTTGTAAGACATAAAAAATAAATGACTGAACTACTAAGTTCCACAATCAATATCTGTTTTTCTTCTTCACATTACCCTAAGCAGACTCTGAATGCAAATACTACTACTCTGGCGGTGACTGATTTTATGCAAGAATGGTTTGGGAAATTTTCTCCCTATATTACATATACAGCTCAAATCCCATTCTAATAATTTATTTAACATTGTCTTAAATTTCTTTTTCGGTCCTTCAAAATGGTTTATAGATGGTGCGATGTCACCTTTTTTTTCATTCCCGAGTCGTATCTTTTCTAATATGGTTAATTTTTCCTTCGGCGTAAACTGACATCTTTTTTCACTTTTGTCCATTGTCACATGTTTGAAAAAATATCAATAAAAAAAGGTTGAGAAGTACTTGGAAGACAGACACATGTGTAAGAAGGTACATCTATGCCAGTGATGTTGAACCCTTTGGGCTCGGCGTGTTTAAATTTCAGAAAATCTAAAGAAAGTGCGATTGGACCTAAAGAAAAAAGATAATAAAGGCATTAAATGATAGTGTAGACGCTAGACAAAACTTCTTTTTTGTGGATTCAAGACGTTGTGGTCGCGGAATATCACAATTAAAGGACTTTATCCAAAAAAATGAATTAGAATTTGGAAAAATTTTAAGCCAGTGTTTGATGGCTGGATAGATTTGCGGAGTGATATGGAATAACATCAAAAACAATTTGCCAGGAGATAAACAGTGTACCGGAAGAGGGGGTTGGTGAATGTTAGTAAAAAATTGTAGCGGAATATAATATGAATGACATTTTCAATGTTGATGAAACGGGGCAGTTTCTTTCTTATCGCACACTAGTGTTGAAGGAGATCCATGCAATAGGAGAAAGAAGTCAAAGCTCCGTTTAACTGCCTCGTTCTGCTGCAATGCTTTTGGGAAGGAAAAATTGAAACCTTTAGTCATCGAAAGATACCCAAATTCACATTGCTTTAAAAATATCCAATTACTACTGTAGCGAGCGGAATTCAAATCCACCGCCATCTCAGTCGGCATCGACGCTAGCGACAGTGCTGCCGGCTGCTGCTACAAGCCTGGCTCAGAATTCACCGCTAGGCAGTCTCTAGTTTCATCGTTTCACAACGGCAGTCTTGCCGGCCCACGCGCCGAGCAAGACCGCCAATTCGCTTCATTTCATTTCATAATCAACACGCACCTTCTACATCTCCATTCATTCTTTAATTCTATCTGTCTTCATTGTTTTCATCAAACTGTCATAATAAACGTCAACTCGCCAATCACATTTATCTTTCATTTAACCACCGTCCTAACCCCCAAACTGCCATGTGATTATCAAACGAATAATCAAGTCAAATATTTTGAGAAGGCAGGCGAGGAAAATTATTTTTTTAATTGATAACTGTTCTGCACATAATCTAACGTGGATTTTTCCTCCAAACTACAGCAGTCTTGCAACGTTTAGATTTGGGTATTCATTCGATGAAAATACATTACAGGAGTCAGTCAGCTCATTATAAAATTAGTATCCAAAGATGATAAAACAATCAACATCAAAGAAGCATGCTATATGATTTATGCTGCTCGGTGGAGTCGGTGCAACAAACAACCATTTTCAAATGTAAGAAGTCTTCGATTTTAGATATTCGTAATAAGGAAACAGAAACAAACAGTTGAAATAGTGGCTGAAAATGAAATTAGGGACAATTGAAATTTGGTAGTTACTGACACAAGACTATTGTACGAAGATTATGTTGATGCGGACATTTTGATAATTACGAGCGAGCTGACAAGGATATTATTGAAAACTTGCGACCGTCTACAAGTATATCAAATGAAATTTATAATTAGAGTGAAGAAGACGAAAATGAAGATGTGCTGCCTGACAGTAAGGTTTCTTTTTCGGATGCTATCTAAGATTAGGGTGTATCTGTCCTGCAGTTCTGATGTACCAAAAATGTATTCAAGAATTTGTATGATATTGAAAAAACAATAATCAATGCGGGAAAGAAAAATTCAGTACGAACAACAATAACAAAATACTTTGATAAAATAAAATTATTTTATTTATAAAAGGTTTTTAATATTTTTAACTGTTTTAATGCTAACTAGCACATGCATGTAAGTAAATGATCACGTGATAGTTCTAGATCAGAGGTAGTGAACCTAGGGCATGCGTGCCAGAGATGGCATAGCTGGCACGTAACAATAGATTTTTTGTAAATGGATGGTTAAGATATCCAGACTTCATTTTATATTAATTTTTTCGTACACAAATATATCATTATGCTGGCATTACTGTTATTGGCATTTGTAATCATTTGAGGTTATGTTTGTTTTTTCTATCAAGCTCGGCTGACGTTCGCCGTAAAAAGTCTCAAATGCATTTCTAACATCTTGTTGATAGAAAATTTCACTTTGATAATTAATTATACGTGCATGAAAAATAATACACCGTTTCTTACACACGAAAAAACTACTTTATATGTGTATCAAAAAATGTGAATGATGTTTTCACTAAAATAAGGTATTTTTAAAACGTCGAAAATTGATAATACGTCCTGCAAATTGAACTCTATTAATTTTTAACATTTTGTTAATTTGTACATAATCTTGGCTTCAAGATATAAAAAAATATATTTCGTTTATGCGAGAATTTTGCATACTAAGACAATTTTGTGGCACGCGGAAAATGTATCTAAAATAGTCTTTCTTATAATACTTCTTGTATTTCCTTAATTATGGCAAATAACATTCAGTTAATTTATCCAGGTTGCTTGTGTGCGCAGTTTTCGTTTGCGCAATAATCCGGTCACCATTTATATCTAGCACTATATAGCACGTGTCGCAATAGTGTTATTACTAATGTCAATATGGTTGCCTACAATTAGGCGCCATGTAACTCGATCAGCTTAATTGTTGATCGAGTATTATATGATGTATCTCATCCCATGATGACGCTCCCAGTAACACACTGTAAATTAAGTCGCACAGGTAGGCCAATTTTTATGGCCCGCAAATTATCGACTAAAGGTTGAGTGCGAGTGATAATATATCTAGTCAAAGTGAAGTCTAGGTTTTTCTAGTATAACCTCGCAAGCCGTCTCTGACGTGGTGACGTCAATCTGATATCAGAAAGATACCACAGAGATAGGTATAAGCGGTTTATCATTAAAGATACCACAATAACGCCTTATTTAGCCGCTTTAGTAGGGATTAATATTTTTATTGTTAAAAATGCTATAAAATAATTAAATAGGTACATAAACAATATGCCTATTTAATCTTAAGATTTTTTAAAGGAACTTGGTTCTGAAGAATATTTCGGCTATTTGAACTATCTTATTGGATTAAATACGTATCATGCGTACGAGTAGATATTTTTAAAATTAAGGTTTCTTTAAAATGATCAAATCAAACCGGACATGTCTCATATTTGACTTTTAACTCCTTTGTTTGAGTATTTGTTCTGTCTTCTAAAATGTGCTAATATTAAATAAGGATTAATTAAAAAAAAATCGTTATATGTTTGAAATCGTCACACCAAAATACTAAATATCCGTATTATTGTACATTCGTCAAAATGGTATAGGGACACCTACAGTTGAATGTATGTATGTATTAAGTTGGTAAGAAAATAATCGCGGTTTATGACCTTCAAATTTAAATACATTTTTCTCAGATAAAAATTAACTTTATTAATCCAGAAATTAGCACTATTAGAATTTTGTTTATTTATTTCGGTAGTGTAAAATTCCGAAGTTCTGGAGTTGATAAAATCTCGAAAGCGATGTTACCAAAATACAGACCGAAAATGCACTTTAAAATGATATTAACATGAGTACAATGAAATGAACTTTTCATTGAAAAAATTGAGGTTAATTTCAAAATTAAGGGTAATTCAGAAAACAAAAACCGCAATTATTTTCCTATCAAGACAAAGAGAAAATCATAGTAGGTACGTATCTACATGTAAATGTACCACTCGAATATAATTTCAGTTTCCGATACACCCAGAAATACCATATCTTGTGTTATTTATCAGTATTTATTAGCAGATACACACCGAAATATCTTATCTTGTGTTATTTATCAGTATTGAAATACCGGTATTTTTATTAATATAATATCGAGGTTTAATTAAATTCTTAATAATTAACATTTATTTGATTTGTTAGTTCTAAATTTTATAATTAATAGTCGATTTTTATTAATTTACATTAGACGCCAATCATTTCAATTTGCAATACTCATGCTTACTGAGTAAAGCAAAAATATACCCGTATCAATGTCACTCTGAAACTTATGATGGCAACTTCGGGATGAATGGTCATGCAGGGGTCAGAAGATATTTGTAATTAGTTGGTACCTATATTATTTTTTTTCTTTTTATGCCATTAGTCTTCACCAAATTTGTTTACCTAATCGGACAGGATTCCCTCAGCTCTGTTTTAAACCAACAGTATCTTCATTGCAGATACGTCTTGTGACGTCAGCGCTGGCCCTAGATTTTTTGCTGCCACTGGAAAGATTGTTTTTTTCCGCCCCAGTAAAACTTGAAGTGATCTAAAAGAAGTTGTGGACAATTTCCAATGCGAGACAAGCAGCTCAAATGCGGGACCTAAGATCACTGTAGTGTAGTAGTATATGATCAATTCTAATTCGGATTATTATTAAATAAATAATACAAATACAATTAAGCACAACAACAAATTACATATTTATTAATAATTCAGTGTTTAAATATAATACAAACATATATAAATAATATTAATCACGTTAGTCATAAACAAATTAATAATAATCACATAATTATGTTTTTATATTTGCAAAATCTCAAAGTGTAAGGCCCGGTTGTGTCACACAATTGGGCCTAAGTATCTTCTTTGTCTATTGCTCTGATCTCGAAATATCGTTTGGTGTCATAGATGATCTAAGATAATTTTTGTCAATTTAAGACAAGAAAACTCCTTTCTTCACTAGCAACACTATCTGGGATGTTAATAATATTATATTACTTACAAGCGAATGTCATGATAATATCCAAATATCTTTAAAACAATACATAAATTTGCATACAATGATTACGTAATATATATTTTAAATGTCGTTCAAATCATCTGATTTGAATTAATTTCCAGTTTTCTGATGGTTCCAGAAAACTGGAAATGAAAACTAATTCTTCTCACAGTTGAATACCATCAACATCTTTCTTTTTGTTATCGAAATTTAATTTCTGGATCCTTACAATGTTTTAAAATAAAAAATTTATTCCATTTATATAATTTTGAAATTGAATGTAAGAAACCAAATGGACACTAGTGCTGACTACGAATTATTGCTTTATTGGGTGCTCGCAACTATAATGTTATTAATTGGAATTGCTATATTGGATTATTCATTCCTGAACTATTTTTATTACACATTATTATCGTTTTGCAATTTGAGATTTTGTTTTACAATTTTTCTAAAATAAGACCACGAGGGGTGTCTTCGGCCGTTCCTATTTGACCGCCACAAGCAGATTCAGTACGCTGCCAGCACCTGGTGATATTTCTGTTTCGCCAAGTTTTCTCCTGTAGTGGGCGTCGTATCAATACCATTTACATAATTCCGAAAGTGTCGAATCGGAACGAGATTTCTCTACTACGAAACTCAAAAAAATTCGCCCGCGACACAACGATGAGTCTTTTTTTACGACCCACATTATTTTCTATTATCTAATTTTTAAACAAAGTTCTGAAATAATTATTACAATTTTTCGAGATTCATTAGTTTTTCTTATTTTTATTGTATGGTTACACTCGCTAATTTTTTTTTTAATACATTGTATATATCCGTATAATTTAATATGATTTTTATCAAACATAAAACTTTTATTTCCCTTAGATTTTATAACCGGTATTTCCATGTTACATCCTAAAAAAACACCAGTTTAGCCGTGCTCTTTGTTCCCGTAATACAACCATAGCTAGTACCCATCTATATACATTTGACTCTGTATCTTTACAATAGTTTGACCACAGACCAGTAAATGAATAGACATGAAATAAAGTGTACATATTAGAGAGGGGTTTAGAACATTAGTTGCGGGACGAGGGGCATTCTAAATAATGCATAAATCCGATAATTTATGACACATTTATGCAACAGTAAAAGTATTTATTTACTCTTCGTAAATCTTTGTGTAAACAAGGCGTATTTTTTACATGAATGCATATTGTATTGTCATCGTTTAAATTTTCGTTCCAATCGATTTATATATTTAAAAAAACTAGCGGAGCTATTTGATTGCGCGAGTGATCACGTGGGTGACACCAAATTGAAAATATTGAAACAAAGAATTTGCGTTAGTTCATTGGTAGTCTGTGAGGCTGAGAAATAATTGTATTCTTGGTTAGTGATTACACAGCACATATTGTATTACGATAACGTTTTTGGAACAGTTTTTTCATTTGTTTTAAAAATATATATAAATTTACTGTCACAAATTTCTTTGAGTTGTTTATTTCAGGTGTATCGTGTATTATATTTTTAGTTTGTAATCAAATCATAATTTTTAGTTTGTAATCAATTCATAAAAAAGTATTATATTGTAATTATGGAATTAATGGATGGAGCTTAATTTTCATTCAGAAATGTACCGTTCTACAACATTAACATTATAACATTACAAATCTACAACATTATTATATAATGTCGGTTGTCCAGTTTTTAACGAAAACAAGTAATGTCGGAACAATGTTAAGCAATTAATTTAGGATTTTAATAAAAATACGCACATAAGCGGTACACTTGTCTGGTCGGACCTCAGGTAGAATATAATTCAGTCATATGGCCGCCTCACAACATTTTTCATTCGACGGTGGTTGAAAGAATCCAGAGAAAGTTTTTAAGATTCATGAATTATACACCCTGAGGAATCATGGTTATTTCCTTAGCCGTCTGAAAATGGTAAAATTATTAGTGAGACGCGTGGTGACCGATCTTTTATTTTCATATAGGATCATGGATGGTATGATAAACTGCACCCGGATTGTTGGTCTGCTTGACTTTCACACACCGTTGAGGTCATCGAGACACAATTCATTGTTGAAATTACAGAGGTAACATTAGAACAAATGCATTAGCTAACTTCGCAGTCTCCAGATTGCATTCTTTGGGGAATAAATATTATTTATATTTTTGGTGTTAGTTATCTGTTTATAGGACTAAATTGTTACCATTTTTTGTGTCTCAACTCAATGGTGACGGATAAATAGCTTTACTGACTGTCTAATCTCAAGTGTGTTGGCAACTGATGTTTATGATGTTGTACTTGTGCAAACTATAAAACTTCTTCCAACTTTCTACGATAATCCACGTATTTTTGTTTTGTTTTATTAATTTCCTATAATTTCCAATTTGTTTTACATAATTTTATTTTTATTTCTATAATATTGATTATGAAAAACATGCTGATATTATATGTATATTTTTGTATTACACTTCTGATGTGATTCTCTATTATTTAAAAAAAAGTTAATGCCTGAATAATAATAATACAATAAATAAATAAATAAATTAGCACTAACCAAAAGAACTTTAAACTAAGTTGAACCGATTGGAAAATAAATAAATTTTGACGACGAATGGATAATGGACCGGCGTATTTGTATCGACAAGTCATATATTTACAAAGTTATCTACAATCAATAGTATACCGATTATATTATTATTCGCTATCTTGCACGTATGAGGTAGAATGAATAGTTCTCGTGCATTTTCAGGAAAAATCTTTAACAAATTGTGAAAATTATAATGGTTTTTGACTTTTGATTTCTTAACTGTTTAAGTATTTTATTAGAATATTACGACGATGGCGACGCATCGATTTTCCGAGTATTCTATACTTTGTATTAGCGTCTAATAATCAGACTTAAATATTAAATAAATTGTAGAAATTATTACATCATCTATGAGCAACATGCGAATTGAAGGCAGTTGATTACCGTACAACATACGAGTTGATAAAATAATGATATCATTAAGATATTATTATATTACTAAGAGATTACCGACGACTACCAATGCTCAAATTCGTTGAAGAGTTTCATTTATCAATCATCCAGCCATATCCTTGCCTATCTTTGTCATTGTTAAACAGTTTTCATTTCAAAATGTTCTTGGGTTTCCACGGCCGTCCAGAATCTTCTGCATACAGTTTTCTGGGCTAATTTTTCGTGTATATCAGACCTCGGACCCTGCAATAGGATCCGAAACGTCAGCCAGAAAGATCAGATATATATGGCAGATTAGCCCAGAAAACTATACACAAGATTTTTTATATCGTACTACTTAAAAATAAAAAAATAAAATTTTTTAGATTCTCAATTTAAATAATTTATATTTTAGATACTTTAATAATTAACCTGATTTTATTTTTTATTTTATTATTATACAGTCGATTTTATTTTTTAAGTATCCATTTTTTCTATGTTAGCTGATTATTTGTATATTCGTGATAATGTAATAAAAGTCTCAATATACAGTTACGATTATTCTGTTTTGATTGCACTCACTCGGAAAGTTCCAATGCTACATATAGACATAAAATATGTGGGTATGCATAAATCGTCTGTCGATTCCAAAAATATATGGATATAAATATATGTATTTTGTAATGAAATTAAAAATTGGCAGCGAATCAGTAACAAACGGTTATCGTGGATATTTCGTTATACCTTTTCAGTATTTTATTTTTTGGGAAAAAATACTATTTTGTCATTTAACATTAAAAATATATTTATTTAATACATTTTTGTTAATACTCAGTCTTTACTATACAATAAAGTATGATCTAAAATCTATACAAAGGGAAATAAATTCAAACATCGTTTTGTCATAGACCGACATAAGGACGCTAATTCATAAATATACTTATTTAGGAACTTTTTTGCTTTTAGGTTTAACCATTATAAAAATAAATACACAAATAAATAGGTGATCACTCATATCACCGATTATCACAAGTGGGGTCTGCTCACGACCGAATACTTTTGAAAAATCCCCCAAGCACCATAATTAATTTCTACATCCGTGTGTGTTCACTGCGAAGATAATTGATCATTACATAATCCTCGTATATAATCAGAGATCCACACGTCACACAGAGTAAGAGTCAACTTTTGGGGATCCCACTACCCAACCGACTGCCATTTCAGAAAAACATTCACAATTTGCATTGGAATTGCAGCTCCAGAAAACGAGTCAGGATTCGCAGAGAAAAGTGCGCAGTCATCGTGAGATGAGTCAAGATTAGCACAAAAATACATCCCTTCCAGGGTCCACCGCTGTAGCTCTCTTCCAGGTCTTCTCCGGCCCGAAGTTGTGGCCAGGATAATCTAATTTTCTAGACTTTCAGTATTCAGTAAACCGAGTCAAGTATGATCAACTAAATTATGAGCGCGGGGATTGCAGCACCGATCCACCGTTGCCAATGTAGCGCACCTTGTCGCCTCGGAAGCGCTCCTTGAGATTGATGACACCTCCATTGCCGACGTACGTCACGTCACCGAAGTTCTTGTTGATCTTGATGGATCCTCCGTTGCCAACGAGTTGCACGCGGCCATTATTCTGACCCACGTGGAGGCTGCACTTGTTACCGATCACGTTTATGGAGTCGGTGTTGGAGTTGACGACGATCTTCTTGCCGTTACCCACGATAGTTTGAGTTTGGCTCTGTTTACTATCCCCCGCGAATGAAGAAACCATCGTAAGCTCGGCACGCGGAGAGCGAGTAGCGACGCGAGCGGAGCCGGGAGTGTTAATGGCAGATGCGGAATCCGGCGGGCGCTATATGAGGCGGGCCCGGCGCGGTCAGCTGGCGGCGCGAAGGTTATTTCCCTCTTTTTTGCCGATTCGGGGATCCCGCGACCGCTTCACCTCGCCAATTTATCGATAATTTCGATATCAATTTCCAGGTACTCTCAACTGTTACTATGAAAAGACCCCGCAATGTATTGGGCCGTTATATTTGGGAGTTCCTTTATTAAAGTAGTATAAAAGTATGAACTTGTTTAATAAAGGATGTGTGTGGGGATTTATTTTTTATCATACTGTTGTTATTATTATTTTATTTATACGAAATAATATTTATAAATTATACTTGTGGATCACTATTATACTTTTAAATTATAAAAAAATACTTTATACTTTATACCGCTGGAGCAGAGTACAAAGTATGAAAATAACTAAACATCATTCCTCTTTTTCTTTTTAAGAGACATACTCTCAAATCTCATTTTGCGCCAGGTCTTTTGCTTCTCGGTAGCTTTTGCATTTGGCCCACTCCAGCAACTGGCTCGTGAATGCTTTCCTCGCCTTTCTCTTCATTATTGAAAATGACAAAAAAAATCTGTGATATATTCTGCTGTTGGTTCATTTTGGTCGTTGCCGATATTTCGGGGCACATTTCAATAGCGATCTGTCCTGAGAATGAACTGGAAATATCTTTAATCTATTAGTCACTACACATGATTTTTTCTGATTTCTTTTATTGGAGTCATTTATGTGATTACTTTGAATATGTAGCTTTAATTTTATTTATACTCATTTTCACACAGATTTACACTACTAAATTATTTGATTATTCATATGGTATTGTTTACGATTATTCAATTATTTCGTGAATTGGAAGGTCCCACTTTACAGGTGCTAACTAGAAAGAGAATCGTCTTATTTTTATATCATTGTTACGTTGTGTAAGTATTAGGCGAGAACAATAAAATATTATAAATAATAACTCTAACTATATTGCAGGTCCCGCTCTACAATGGAGACTCAATATTATGCAATCATTCTAAATTAAAATGATACAGTTAAAGAGTATTCGACGCGATCATTAGTCATCGAGTCATCCCACAACATTGAACAGTAAGTCACAAAATGGCTGCGTGAACTCATTTCCCGGGAAGTGTGTGTAAGATTAATAAGATATTAATTTATTCGGTGTACTATGTGATGTGAACACATTAATACAACGTCAATTATTGCAGAGTAAATAATATAGTCGGTCGAAGGTCGTATTCTTCCAGTTGAATATTAAACGTGCTGACACTGATAACCGTCACGTTGTTGCGTGACGAGGTCGCGTACAAAAAAGCTGTTTAATATACTTACCGTGAATATTTTCAACAAAAAAAAAATTGAGAATTGAACTTTAGCCTCATACATTTATTGCGATGTATTATTTTTAAAATAAAGCGTCCCACAGATTTTAAAAACGAATTAATCAATTTTATTCGAATAAATAAAGATGTGCATGCAACTGGTGTACATGTGCAGTGGAACCTCGATTTACGAACAATTCGGTTTACTAACAAAAATCCTTTACGAACAGGCAGGTAGAACTCACTACGGAAGAACTGGAACAGCTTCTTAAATATCGAAAAATACCCTGATAAAACATTATCAAATCGTATTATAAATTTGTTTAATAATAATGTCATGTATCATTCCGCAACATTATAAAAAGAAAGAAGAAACAAATATCGTTGGATAGGTTTTTCGTGAGACAGAAACCTTTGGATCTTCAAGTACGCGATGTTTTCATGGAAGAAGAGTTCCCTTCTAAACTGCATATTTAGTAAGATAAGTTAAAATAAAGTTCGTTTTTAAGTTTATTCTTTTCGTTTTATTACTTCCAATTCCTTTTAAGTTAAAACCATGAATATGTATTGCTTTTATAGGATTTGAAGCAAGAAGTAGAAAATAAAGATTATAAAGTGCCATTTTCTTGAGGTCTTAAACAGATTAATATATTTTACATTGATTTTTATGGGAATAATTGTTTCGGTTTACGTACAACTCGGTTTTTGAAAAATTTTACAGAATGAATTAAGTTCGTAAACCGAGGTTTCACTGCATTATATTTTTGATTTAAAATAGTTGGAATGTATGTCTTTTTTTTCAATAGGACTACGATAGATGACGTATCTTTTAATATAGCTGAAGTACCCTTGAAATTTCACGAAGCTTCCTCTAAAACCATCAATTTCCAATACCCCTTCCTCCGCATCCCATCTCTTGATCTCCCAAAATATTGTTGTATATCTTCGCTAATGTTCAGTCCCCTATATTTTAACTCTATCTTAACTTTTTATTTTAACTTTTCAGACCCTATCAAAGATTTCTCTTTTCTGATATTTATTATCCACCATGAAAAGATGCCTCTACAAGTTCTTTATCCTTAAAACCTGTTGTCTCGCATATGGACAGTTATATGATATTTAAAAATTTGAGCGGCCACGGCCGGGCATTATGCGTAATGCTACATATTTTTTAGGTAATCGCATGATGTAACTACTGCTCTGGCCATCGAACATCATAGTCCTTATAAATTAGGTACCAAACTAGGCAAAATAAACCAATTAAATTCAAGAAAACAATTTATCAATTATAAAGAAAATTGTATTGTTGCTGAAAATGTATCAGTTATAGAAATTTCGCTAAGATAATGTATAAGAATGTCGTCGATTATAGAGGGCAATATTAGGTTAGGATAAATTTGATAAAATGTCCAGTTTTTTAATTGAAATTTTACACTGCCCGTACAGAGAGTACGTGGCCATTATACATAATGGCCGGTCAAAGTAATAAATTAACGGGCATTTATCATTCTGCCCGACTTCTCTGGGTATTATGAATAATGCTCGCGCACTGTGCAGTATTCACTTGGTCCGTAACATGTAAACAATAAAGAGTCTTTTACTTTATTACGAGAATTGTTTTCGGATGTTATTGTTTTTATAATTTTATAATAACACGTTTTAGATTATAAATAAATATCGCATAGAAATATAATATGATTATGATAGAAATTGATTTGATTCAGTATAACAATACTGAATAACTGGAATTATGCTTTTTCATTTGCGATATTATCTTTAAATATATTTATTTATCCTAAAGTTCCTTGTTGGCACACGCATACGAAACACTCCTGTCGTTTTCCCACACATTCCTATCTCGTTATGAATCGTTTACACGAAAGTTTTTTCGATTTCCGACATTCCTACATTATGGCTCATGCACAGGGACGAGATTTGTCTCGGAAACTCGTCTCGACAGTCGCGTAAGCGATCATCCACTGCCTGTTGTACTTTTTACCTATCTCTGAGATGAGAGTTCAAAGTCTCATTCGTGTATCTACAACTGGAATTTGTTCAACTCGCTTGTGTACGGTTTTGCACGGTCGCTTCGTCCATTCAAATTATTATGCATTGAATGTTTCCGAAAACTTATAATTAGATATACATATATTGTATTATTCTGCTCATGGCAGTAAGGCTAGTGATATAGGAAGGAAGGATTTGGGTTCTCATTTAAAATTTAAATTGAGTTTAATATTCAAAACATTCGTTTTGTTTATTATGGTTGTTACAGAGTTGTGAGGTATTTTTCGTACTTAACCGCAATCCATAGTGACGGGTAAGCCGCTATTTGTGCCGTTATGCTTAAATACTACGAGCGAACATGTGAATCTTTACAACATATTTAATTTATTTGTACAACATATTTACATTTTGCAATGATGGACGACGTAAAATGTGACGTTGATGATAATTTTTAACGTTGTTTATTCTTCATCTTAAAAAAAAATCAATACGTGTTAATTACGTCAGCGTCGACCGTGCGAAATTCAATATTATAAAAAAATTTGTGACGTAATACGTAATTAGAATGAATTACTTTTTGATCATATTTCATAGAGCTACATTTAAAGTTATAAATATTAATATTAAAATACGTTTTAATTAAATAAAAAAATCTGTATTGCTATTTAAATGTTTTAATAATTGCCCAGGATTCATTCAAGTATGCAAAATTTGGTCCAGGCAGGGAGATGGAGAGATATACAGATTGAACGGATGGCATTCTATCAATAAAATATACTATTGCTCAAATAATACACATGTATATCGAAGTATGGGGGTGTCGTAGCTAAGAGGAGGGTCTCTTAAGAGTAATTATGTAAAATTTAGTTTAGATCGGTCAAATAGTGAAGGATTGTATAGAGAATAGGCAGACAGAGAATCATTATGTACGTACATAGATTCTAAAAAAAAGGCTACTAAATGGCCATGAAAATCTGAAACTTATTAGATGATTTTGAAAATGATGTATTTTCAGATCGTTCCCATCATACTTAATGCTATATAAATAAGAACAATGTACGAAAATTACACATAATTATATATTTCGGGACGCATATAGGACAGCCACTCTGATTCGTGTCCGAAATTATTTACATACGAAATCAAATACATAGAACTCTAAATTTATCATAACAATGATTTAGCCACTATTCACTACCAGGGCTAATTCTTAAGTACAAAAAGGTCAAAAAATATTGTGATATATGGTGCTCAATTTGTTTTAAAATCCTCTATTCAAACTATAGGAAGCAGACAATTGTTATTCTTCCTGTCGTCTGCGCCTGTGCCAACGGGTGTTGAGTTTTGCATTGTTATTTTACCAAACTATAAGGATTGCAATATCTAATACATATTCATGAATATGCTTTAAAAGTACTGACTACGTAATGCATAATCATAATAAATTATGACGTAGCGCTTTTGACTTCGAATTCTCAACAAACTACGACTATCGTAATAATCTTTCTCGAAATAATGCTGAAAGTAGAACAATCCAGAATACTTCAAACGTCAAATTCTCAAAATAAAGAGTTAGGAATTAGGTCACGTTAATCATTCAACCTTGCGCGAGTCGAGTACTGAGAATCGGGAAATCGCCTGATCAGGCGAGCTGCACAGGAGACATAAGAAATGTTTGTTCCCCGCGAAACAGAAAATCCCACGTCCGGATATCCGGCCTGCGGTTTTATATAAAATTTTTGTTATGTAAATATTGTAATACATACATATATTAGAAAGGTATTGACATTTGTTAATTTCAATGTCAGTAAAAAGATCCTGCAGTCTTATTTTAATTATGACAGCTTTGTTATTTCAAGGAAAAAACTGCAAGTACTCTTATAAAAGAAAAATGAGGTAAATAATAGATTGGAAAAAATCATGGAACGAGTCATTACATACATATTTATTTATGCATACTATGTATACATTGTTAAACCGGTTGCTGTTGGACTAGGCACGTGCCGGTGTTCCGATAGATTCCAACACATCGTAAATTAGTTTAGAATCAATTATAAAATCAAAGTAAAGAATGATAACGAGAGTATAAACAATAAAATCAGTTTTTCAGGGAATGACAATTGTGTTAAACAATAAAATATGCCATTTTGCTGTGCTTATTAGCAGAGGTGGGATTCACTCGGAACCGGTTGAATTCCACCAAGTATTTCGCAGAATCAGTTCCTAGGTAAAATGTTTCATTATCTAACGTGTTAGAGAGTTCATACACAAGCCGATCAGATCGAGACTGAGGGGAAGACCAAAACTAGTATGAGCGGATAATGTCAAGACCGCGGAAGCGATGTCAAGGGATGTATGGCGCGTCATTATAACTTCGGTCTTAGAGTTCCGAGTATCGAGAGACCATTGAAGATAGAAGTTAGAACGAACGAACCTATTAAATTTTCCTATTAAAATGAACAATGTTGAACAAGTTATACTTATATCATGATATTTTCGCACCGCGGTAACTAAAGTAAAGGTCGCTACCATGATTGCTGGCTTCCTATAGGAGATGGCACAACATATATTTTTTCTAAATCAAGGTGCTACCACTAATACGTTCACGGAGAAACGAGTCATTCAACGTCACGTTTAGAGTAGATAATAAGTTTTTTAAAACAACATTTGATTTATTTATATTCACCACCCGGTTTCGAAAAATATATTTTCCTTTACCAGCATAATATAAAAACTAATTAAAATCATGTGTCAAAATTAAATTAAATCCAGTACAAACCGTAAATTGTTACGATGATGAAAGATGTGGAAATTGACTCGATGATCTAAAATTATTAGTCGGTTATTAATTATATTTTGGTTTATTTTATACGCTTTACTCATTTCTAACGATTCTAAATATTCAATTTGAGACCAACATTGTTTATATGTAAAACAGAAAAACCCAAATTTTTATCAAAAGTATGATCATTTTCTAATAGTTGATTGGGAAAATTCTGAAAATTCAAAAATCTTAAATGCTATTTTACTTATTTCGACCTGTTTTTCCAATATAGAAAGCAGTACAAACTTATAAGCGCCGGAATTATTAGTGGTTTTTAAAAACAAAGTTAATTATTAATGTGTAAACTCTTAATTATTAATGTGTCACAACGTATTTGAGTTTAATATAATAAATTTATTCATGTGTCAGTGCCATATTTTTGTGAAAATCCATTTCTATTTTAACTGCGGAGGGGTTATGAAACGGTACTTAATTAAAAAACTTTAAACAAATCCAAAGTTTCTCAATATTATATATACCATTGTGTACATCTGACATGAACAAGTCCCATGAAATTGTTCCAAAGGCAAATTTATTTATCCGGGAAAATAATTTTTGCATTTTGTCATTAATAATAATTGATAATTGACGAAGCATATTGCTTCAGTTTAACTTTCCTTTTCAGATAAATAATTAATGCGCAATATCGCACGTATTCATCAGACACGTGATTCAGATAAGTGTTTATTCAAATGATAACAATCGGTTTATTATCATTTTATTATTAGTGCCTATCCACTTGTGAAACTTCGATATGTTTATCAGAAATCAATTGACAAGGGCTTCCGACCGACAAGCACTAGCTATATTATATTATATTACAGAATTGTAAAACTTGTAAAAGATCGTTTGTCATTGTTCACGCTTTCGATTTATTGAATATCTTCGTAATCGTTCCACCGAAATTGCTAAAATGTTACAAATGTTTACAGTCGGAAGGTGCTCACATCTTCAGAGAATCCCATCCATCTGACAAATTGAATGGTTTTTTTTATTATACATATACCTTCAATTAAAACTTCCGAAACGCATTCAGCCTCAAAAAAGTATCGCAACGCCGACCCAGTGCATTTTGGCTCGACTCCACCACTATTTTCAACTTACTTGTAAAATAGAAAATTGAACATTTTCGACTCGTAATTTAGCCAGGTATTCCACCCATAAAATATTGTGGACTAGGTCTGTTACACCCTATATATCATAGCAGTCATGCTTATCCTATAAACATTACTTTTAAATTTTATTTAAATAATAAAAGTGAAAGATGATAGCTTGTTGGTGTAGTAGTCAAGACGCTAGCCTTGTGATCTATCGGTCGGTGGTTCGCGTCTCGTTCCAGGACCCCAGCAAGTTAGTTCTATTTTCATAGCACAATCGTTTAGCTTAGTTTGAAAATAGTAAGAATATTGATGTGACATGTATTCCGTGTACGCACCTCTATTTAAAAATATGACATAATGTTAAAAGAGCAAACTTAACGATACATTAATAAATGTATTATGTATTACAGTGCGCATTAAAACATGAGAAATCTTAGTATTCCCTCTGCTCAACAATTTACATAACCATCTAGACGATTTCTAAATATGTTATAAAGATAAATCTACCTAGTCAATTTCAATTCAACTAAGAAGTAATCAAACTCACATATCTCAACTAGCATTCTTTTTTTATTTTAATATTAGAAAATATAATACATTTTAAAAATAATCAGTAGGATATATATACATATATATATAATTTCTTTTAACATTTATTTATTTTCTATGAGAGTAAGACTCGTGTATAGAGAAGGATTCTAAATATTTAAATATGATCTCCACTACAATATTTCAAACATGCATCAAACAATATAAATATATAAATAACCCATGTGTAACAAACAAGACACCGAAATCACTAGATAGTAAAATAACCGACACGTTAGAAGTGTGTATCTGCTCGTTAGACCTTGTTGAGAAATTTTGAAGTACCGAGTCATAAACTTTACTAAATATATTGGTCTGGTCACCTAAATAGTAAGTCCTGTACACGCAAACTTTCTTTTTAATTAATCTTGCGAACTTTCAAAAATATGAAACGTCTATTAATTATTTAAATAACTGCAAAACTTTAAATTGTATCGGATTTTCAAATTTCAAAAGGCGTGTAGGACTCACATTTTCAATAATGTTTACAGTAGTCACGTGCGATTTTATTAATCGCGTGTGTGTGTATTCTTTTCAGTATAACTTCACTTTTAGATTACTGTGATATTAATTTTAACCTCACCACTCCGCGATGTCGGATGTTCAGTGCGAGAACAGTGGTGATTATTACAGTAAATGCTGGATGCGTAGGGTCACTTTGGTCTTGCGAACAAATTCTACCTGCGAACGAGCTTCAGAGCGGAACTCTTTCGTATATAGAGGACTTACTGTACTTTATTTCATCTATTAAGTTATTGCGCTACTTTTTCGCCTTCGCCCCTCAAACACCTCATCCATGACCGACACTTTTTTAAGGTTTTCTAAGTTTTCTAGGTACCTACACACAGAACTGCGTAAATACCCTATGTTAAGGTTCGTGATTTTTAAAACGATGTTTTATTTGATTTATATTTTAATATATTTCCCCACTCTTCCTATTTATAACGTCAGATTTCAAATGACGTATATTATTAAATTTGGCTACAAAATAATTGTTTATCAGAATACAAAATTAACGGGACATTTGATGGATATATTATACATATATTGGTACAGATTTCTGATTTACCTGTCACGGATCCAAATAAAATTATCTGTCAGTTGCTACCATACGCTGCGTATTTCTGTACAGTTATTAAAATATTTTGAATTTAATAAGAATAAATATCTGTTGTTTGTCACATCGTTTTAAAAATCATTGCACGTGCAGGATTTTTATAGTTTTTAAGCTTTTCATTTACCATTTTTAGCTTACAAATCAGGTGATTCGACAACTAGATGAATGAATCAAAGTAAAAAAATTTAAGTTACTGTAACTTTGACCATTAATTAAAGATATACTTAAGATACTGATCATATATATATATATATATATATATACATCATACAGCAATAGAGTTATACACCCCCAAATAAAAACCATCGTATAAAACAAGATCTATAATAATACAATGTGAATATTGATAACAAAATATAAAAAATATTGAGAAATGATCAGATCAGAATTAGGGAATCAGAAATTTATTGCATCCATAAATCATTTTCATCGTCTGAGAAAGTCCTTTCGAACGACGGCTACAACTGTTTATATAATCTGTGGCGAATGTGTATATGTAATGTTCTAGTCAAAAATATGCGCTAAAACGTAACTTTATGTACTGTGTTATGTAGGTTATCGATAGCTTTTGACGTCCATAATGAAGCGTGGCTGACCTGAGTCGACAACTCGTCGCGAATTTGAATATTTATCAGAAAAGATGTAAAATTAAAGTGCGTTTTTAGAAACGTATGCTGGAAAATGAGTCTATAATTGAAAAACATGCTCTTAGAAAATAAGCCACTGTATCTTAAAAAAAATAATATTTTTTTTACTAGTGCATTTTTCCAACCCTTAGGTACATATTATAGTAGTGAAACCTGGACTCTGTAAACTGTAAACAAAACCTTATTACTGATACAGTGTACCAACCTACTTAGCGAGGTTAATAACAAATTATTGTCGAATCTCCTTGCACTGTTTGCCACTATCTTTTTTACAATTCACGGATTATGTTATCAATGTGAATGTTGAAGGGACAACCCTGATCGCGGCTGACCTGTGAATGGCATTCCCCGACTTTTAATGTGACATAGATTAGCGAGAGCTCGTGACGTAGGGTGATCACAGTTCGTCCACGTGATTCGTGACGTCTGCGGCACGGCTATTTGCCAACTTTGTGTCAAGGTGAGGGTGGGTGGGGGGAGTTTTTTCTTTATTATTGCTTATTTCTTTGAAAATTAACGAAACATCCTACTTAGAATCATCACTCGCGCGGCGGTACGGTTTTGCTTTTTACGTTGTCATTGTCATAAAGCTATTATCTTTTCGTGGAGATAAATCATCCTCAAAAATTCATATATAGGTACTCACAAATACCGCCAACCATTATTATATAACGTTGAACGTTTCGTCAATTGTGACGTACCTATTCAGATTTAAGTATTGGAATCAATCAATTTTGGCATAACAACAGGATATTTGACATTTGACAGATGATGCCGTGTTTCGAAATTTCAAATTGAAATATTACACAGATGAAAATGTCTCGTCCATTGGGTAACTTTGAGTGTTTGGCTAACAATTCCATTCGAAGTCAACAATATAGGCGATTCGTTTCACAATAGGCTAACTCATCATCCAAATCATTTTACTAAATATTCCAATAAAATATATTTCTTCTTCAGGATTTCACTATTAAAATTTAGCAAAAGATCCACCATATTTATAAATCTAAATATTATTTTCCCCAGATCTTAAAACACAATCAATTATTGATTTTAGATTTTCACCTAGATTGTTTTGAATTAGAAAAATAAGTTTAATAAGCTATGTGGGTATTTACTATATTGTCGAATGATAGTGTAGTGAATCTTTGCACTTGGTAATATATCTAACAATAACATCCTTTTTTTACGAGATTTTATACAGAATTACAACTTTGTTTTGTAATACCTACATTCTGTATTATATCAATCAAGCACAACGTTATGTACACACATATTTTAATCATGTGAATATTAAAACAAAATATTTCTATACGCAGTTTTTAGGTCCCAATTCAATGAAGGATTTTTACTCCAATTGGGATACCACTATCAATATTTAGAATAGGGGTGTGCGGATGCATACTTATAAGTAAAATAAAGCGAGCGAATTTTTTTGATGTAAACATTTTGTTTATTATAAAAAAATGTGTATAAAAAAATCTTATAATACATTTATAAATAAAAATAAATTCAATTTAATACTTCAAGTACCATAATGTTCTCAAACAATTAAATATTAATTGTGTACACAAATTGTCAGTTAATTAAAAACAGTAACATTGGAATCACACTGACTGCAGAATAAAATTATTCAGTGTACAAATAAATCGAAGTTTTACCAGTAGATTAGTGTAATATTGATATTATTATCAACTTGTTGGAACACATCAACAAATAACGTTTAATGTTTTTCTTTCACGTAGGCGTATATACTTTCATTCATTTATGAGCCGGGCAATATTAATCTGCAGCGCGTCTCGCATTCTGATGATAAATCGCATATTCATGCCAAACGTTCTAAAAATTAATTTACACCCTCGATAAACACTAGTTCAAATGTTCTTTATTCAGTTTTACAATGTAATAACTTGGCGACCATCGATTCCGAAATGCGTCGGTCACACATTTATACGAATCTCAATCACGTTGTATCACAGAGTAAATCCGGTTTCATCGACATTGAAGAATCCACATTGTCCAAACAGACTCGGTGTGATCGGCATGAGTCACCCGAGAGGCGGGCAGACCGCTGACTACACCGCGATCGGCAAAAGATGTGGGGCCCGCGGGGGAGGGGGCCTGCAGCCGGCAGGACTGTATTTCACTCTCTTCACCTCCTGTTTCTCCTCGCAAGGTCGCTTCACTCCCGCTGATCTACTTGTACTATTTCTTACGCTAACTTCGTCTCGCACAGAAGTCGGGGGTTCCTCTCTCAAGCGAGAATTCAGATCATCACAAAGAACGGTAGATTGTTCGGGCACTCTGTTTTCACTTTTGTCACTGACTGCGACCGGTGCGTCCGGTGCGTTGACCCGGCATTCCTTTACGTCGGGCGAGACGGGTCGTCTGGCGAGATTGGCTTCCTCCATGAAGACGAGCCTCGCCTTCTGCAGGACCGTGGCCACCATGAGATTTCTCCGGAGGCCCCCTCCCCCGCGACAGATCTTGCCCAAGGATAGGCCGATGAGGAGTCGCGCCTGACTGCCCGCGGTGGCCATGTGTGCTGGAGCGGAGTGGGCAGCGGTACAACCAGACACCGCCGCGAGCCAGAGCAGACTGTGGAGGGGTGACCCCCCGCTCTCCCATATATATTCAGTTATGACGTCGCTCGTTTCCTTCAAGATTAAAAGATCAGGGGTAGGTATGGCCGGTTCGGGTCCCACCAGTCTGGTTGGAAACATACATGGATTTACCATCACATATTTAATTTTGAAATAAATGTATTATAAACAACGTAGGGATATTTAATAGAGTTTTTATCGAGAAATCAAATCGTATAGAGTAAGTAAAAGAATACTTTTGATAATCATAATAAACTCCCCATTCACATCGCCTGTGCTTTATTTAGCATTATATTACAGAAATTGACCAAACTTCCTAATCCCATTCATAAGACGATGGGATTAGTAATATAAATTAAGAGATTTTTTTAATGTTTCCATAATACAAGTGTCTCTGTACTTTCGTATCTCATTTTGACCAGTGATTTCTGCGATTAAGATTACTCACAATTAAAGAATGTATAGCTGAATATATTAATTGAGTCTGGAGATTGAAATAACCTTTTGCTTGGGCAATTTGTTTGAAACTTATACAATATAACATTGATATTAATTTTCAGATTAATATTCATCATTCAATACCAGGCACCTGGTCACTCACTCTCCGTTGGATACGACCGGCTGTGTATATTTACGATAAGTGAAAAATGCTGCTATATATCGTCTTGGCACAAGATCACCATTCCACATTGAGATACTATTTTAAATGGCCAGGTTACATCGCCTTTCCCAACATTCATCTCATCTCTCACACAGCATCATCGTAGATAGTCATGTAAACTATAATTTACCTTGAGAATATCTCATATGTGTAATATGCATTTTATCATTAGTGCATTATTGTAGGTTGTAAATAGAAGAAAATTTGGAAAAACCGCTCCATCTCGATACTTAAAAGTCTGACTAGTTAAATTACCGCTATTCTAGACATATAGATCACGAGAAAGAAAAAATGAAATAGTTTGATACCTTCAAAATGGCGACGGTAACCTGACGTTGGCATTGTGTGCTGGGTATATACTACACGATGAACTCTCTATTCTTCAGGAGCTTCACATTGAAGAAAAGCTTTCCAAACATGTGAGAAAACAATTCGTAGAAGAAGAAGTTTAGGTCCTAGTCGGGGACTATAAATAAGTTAGTTTCCCAAAAAAAATATGGTTTTCTTGATTTTGTTTTCTCTAAGGTTTGTACACATATGCTCAAATTCAATTAAGTTCTCACTGATCAGATGATTATGATAGCCGACCGTAATAATGACATCAAATAAAAATAAACAAAGGCATCCTTAATGAACTATAAAATAAAATAATTTATGAAAAACAAATCACAATGATTGCTACCTATCATTAAGGAACGATTGTGTGATAAATTGTACATTTTTACTATATTTTTTTACAATCGCCCGTGGTAAAAAAAAACGTTTGCGAGTTGTTCGTGCCTCAAATTTACTATAGTCGAAGATAATCTCGCCCAATAGTGTGGCAAAGCAAATTATCATCAAATATCTGAGAATTTGATTTATTATAAATATTCATCATTGGCAATACGTACAATTTTATATTTTATCTATGATTTTATTCACCCCTGTGTTAGAAATCTGTCACTTTGCTGGTGAAAAGTTTTCGAACTCTCATTACTATAATAGCGGGATATTGAATCATTCATTGTCGAATATGTACTGCAACTTTCAAAGTATCAATGAGTTTTGAAATAGCTGAGAAGAGTCCACCATTTTTAACTAACGGTTCACGGTTTTTACCATCCGATGTTTATAATTTACTACTAAATGCACTTTCGATGAATGAATATTTTTACCAACGATTGAACCCCTTTTCGCAAAAAAATTTACCACCATCAAAAATTAGTATATCAGTAGTAGCTTTTTACTATAGCAAAAAAGTTAGTAAAGTAAAAAATATACGAAAACGGGTTATTTGATCGTACCTAAGCGAAAAAATGCATAAAATAAAGCATGTTTCATGATTATTTGTCATGCCTGTAGACATCTCCATCTATGCATTGACAGTAGTAAATTTGATGTATCAACAACCCGCGAAAGACTTTTACTACGGGCGTTAGTAAAAAGTTATTACTGATCACACAACGCACATAAAATCTAACTAAAACATTTTACATTTAAAACGAAAGATGGCGGTTCAACGGTTGCCAATCCCCGGAGCTGTCTGGAATGACGCGTCCGGTGACGCACGCCGGATGACGCACACGGAACTCGCAACTGATAAACGAATACTGAAAAATCCTTCGCGATTTATCATGTGTGACATTGTGAACCCAATAGTATAAACTCGGCGTAGGCTCAGAAACCTTTGTAGAAACTGTAAACATTCTAGACATGTGCTTCATTTTTTACAGATTACAATTAGCTAGCTAAATTCCTTAGTAACGACGATTTAAATTAACCGATTCATATAAACTATCTAGTGCGTATTTACAATTATTATTACTGCGAGATATTTCCCAATTTCGTGGATTCTTTATCGTTATTTAATGACGTCTTTCCCCTTTTCTTTGTGGCGAGTCACGCGTGATGAGAATTAAAAAGTCACGCTGTAAAATTACGTACGTAGGTACCCACTGGCCAGTAAACTTGCACTCTAAGTGGATTTTATAAATCAAACAACACAAATTAATTACTTTTCAAATTAATTATTAGCAACCTTCGTTACTTAACAACAGCGCGGACCTTTTCTCGCAATTTTCTTTCACGTTTGCGGTCACGGTGGTGCACAATGACGGGCGTTAAGAAGCATAACCGATCACATAATAATATGTAAATCGTGCACAGCTAAGCGTGTACTTCAAGGAGGTTGATACCCGTGGATGCGAGTCTCCTTATCAATTAGAACACAGTGGTGAATTCAATCGTTTCGCGGTTACTCAAATTACAGGAATTCGCAGAATCAGTTTCAGCCTTGTTGTAAAATTGAAGTTTTCCCCTATTTGATTTGGGACACGGGGCATTTGTTTCAAATTACCGGGTGACCCCGACGATGATAAATTTGATAATTTTGCCATCAACTTGGAATCAAAAATCTGAATCTGAATAACTAATCCATAGACAATTTTTTTAGGGAAATAGAGTTGGTAGTTCAAAAGTATTCATAGTAGTTCAAAAAGTGTTCTCATCACTAGAGTGAAAACAATAATTATGAATGTTGTAACTTAATTGCTGAAACGTGAACGGACAAGGTTCATCATCAACATCAACGTTCACCCAGTTTTTAAAAAAACTTAACGCGTTTCTGTGTAATTTATTAGCAATTTTAGTTAACGTCGATATACAGAAGAATAAGAAGAAGAAGACGAAGTTCTCTTCATGCAAATTGAAATAGTCTAAAGAAGAATAACTCCTGTTTTTTATCAAAAATTAATCGTTGAACAAATGCGTAAGAATTAAAAAAAACATTTTGAAAACAATAACAAACGTGAATTAGGCCTAGTGAAAAAAAACGCACCTTGAAGGTGATGTAGAAAGGAGTGCACGTTTCATGAGAAACATAAAGGTTACAATTCTGTAAATCGAATTATCTTCAAAACGGCCATTCTTACGAATAAAAGCCATAATATCTTTTTTGTATAAAAAATTTTAAGCTACAAATTTGATTATCTATATTTTTTCTGTAAAGGTGACCGTTAACGATATATTCACGAAAAACCATTATTGGTGACCTTTGACGCCACGTAAAATTTTTAGCATCACTAGTATCGCTGGGACTTTTTGTTTTAAAACCACAATATCAAAGTCCATACCAAAATTCAGCTTTCGGAGAATTTGTTGGATTTCACTGAAGTATATGGAAATTTATGACAGTGCGCATACTGACGGCTAGATATCTCCACAGTCTTCGCCCTTACGACAGAACTGTCGTATGACAAAAGTCGTCGGTGTGCGGGTGCGGTGTGCGCTCGCACGAGCAATAGATAGGTCGACCATGAAGCGAAATGCCGTATTACCGGGTACCGAGTACCGAGGGGCATTACGAGCCGAATCTCATCAGATTGAGGTCACTATTATAGATATGGCATTAACGACATGAATAAGGAAAGAAGAAGATCGTCAAAATCATTTATTTTGACACAAACCCATACTAATCTAATTCTAATTTTATACAAAAATAAGAAAGTCACTGAGTTTTAATTGAAATACATTTTTTACTTTTTATTTCCTTTATAAATAACTTTATCGCTGTATAGGCATTAATAAAAATAAAATAAAATCTTAAAATGTTCTGAACGGAGCCTGAAGAATCACATGACATCTTAATATCATCAGCTTCACTCGTTGTGAAAGGACCTGGTTGCAAAAAGTTGGTCTAGCGTTTCATGTTTTGCACTGTTTTTTGCAGTTCTTTGTAGTTCTTTATGACTCCGAGAAATTTTAGCGCTGCGTTCTTTGTTAGGATCAGTTTGAAGTAGGACGTCCGTTCCTTGTTTGAAATTAAAGAGTCCTGAAGACGTGCAACGGTGCTTACGGTGCAAATCAAAACTAAGCTATAATTTAAAAGCCGTATGAAAACCAATCGTGTAAAGAGCAGCCATATAGTAGGTATAAGTGTGTATTTCCTCGCTATTTAAATTAAGTTTGATAAGAGTTTATACTAATACGTGTAGTGTATTATACTGCTGAACGCTCTGATGCTTTTGATTGGGGCGTAGGTGTTCGGAGAATCGTAAACTCTCAACAATTTGTCTCACGCCGAGCATCGCGCGACCCGCCTCGTGTAAACATCGGTAAAATTGTGTGTGATACGTCATTCAAATGTTGCCGGTCTTTTTATAATTGACCTCAAGATAATTTTAGCGTAACACCGTCATCATCACACTTTATAATATTCAACTTATTCGAGTTTGAGGCAGCGGCGTAACCGCGCCGATGCAGCCGATGCGGTGTATTGGGGCCCAGATTATGCAGGGGCCCGAAAGGTTAGCGCACCACACAACTTTTTTTTGTCGGACTAATAATTTTTAAAATTCTAACTGAAATTTCTGTAGATGGTTTAATATCTCGTAAAATGTTTTATTTCGAGTCCATAATAAAAGAGACCCAGCCGGTTTTTTTTGTCTATAGTCTATACATAAAAACATAAACATAAAATATATACATAAAAACGCCGATGTTTGATATATATTACTTCCTTCTTAGATGTTCATCGCAATTTTTTTGTGAACAATGCTTCGAACGATTATCCTTCATCCTTCACACGCGGATACTTTTTCCCTTTATCGAAATTGTGCATAATTTTGAGAAGGACAGTTCCTAATATTTGTTACTTTGTTCCGTCATGATGACTATGAATGAGAACTAACAGAACTTCAATCCAGTGTTCTGTTTTGAAACATGTAATTGGAGAGAAAAGAATAGTAGGCACCTATTTCTGCGTCAATCTTGGAATTCTTCACTCTTGCAATCTAAGGTAGGTAAATACATTTTTCAGCTATTAATATTAATCATTTTACGGTAGGTATATTGAGTATTGTTACATAATAAATATATGTATGTATATTAAGTAACATCAATTTGTTTCAATAATTATAGCGTAAGAGTGATAAAAAAATCTACTCCTTCTCCAGAACACCGCGAATAGCTCTGAGATTAAGCGAGCCCCTTGTTAACGTATTGGCAACCCACCGCTGAACATACGTATATAACATATGTATATATTATATGTACATAGGGGGGGGACTTTTTTCCATTTTGCATTGGGGCCCAATTATTGTAGTTACGCTCCTGGTTTGAGGCACAAACATAGACGTAAACACGTCATGAGTCAGAACCGATGTGGGTTGAAACACATTTTTTTCCGTAAGCAGATTATCCTGAAATGTATCAATAAATATCCATCGTGGCATGCTTTATGTGGAAACGATCACTGAACTATGCAAACGCCGACACTTAAAAAAACAAGATATTTATTACATACAATATTTTTACAAAAGTTTCCTAGGTAAAATGCATCACAAAACATTTTATAGAATACTATACACAATGAATAAAAAAAAAAGTTTTTAATTTACATTTTCCGCCACCTGAAATAAAAATTAAATTCTATGCTTAAAAATACCAAAGCAAAATTCGATGATCTGAATGCGAAGTAGGGCGGGGTGAACTAGAAAAACAATGCATGCAGGGATGGCATGATACGTGTAAAAAGTTTTATTTTGATTTCCTCATTTATTTTGTTTACTTTTAAATAATTCCAAATATCACACGCCGACCCGGATAATTGCACGAAACGTTGACACACATTTAAATAGTTTTGAAATAAAATATTTAAATAATCCCGGTATCTGCGTACTTTGTTAAATACTATTGTACCTACAAGAATTATTATTTATAAAGATATCTTCCGAAATAATTAAAATTTAAAAAGCCAATGATTAACAGATAATACTAAAACAATTTAAAAAGACCAGGGTTGTAGTGCGGAATATTTATCATTAGTAAAAGTGTTCATTAATAAAATACATATCCAAAGAATGTCTCCTCAAACCATATATGGCACTGCGTCAATAACATCCACATATGGCTCTGCATCGGCAACACCAAGAGACCCGACTTATAGAAAAACCTCGAAAAAGATGGAGCGACAATGTAGAAAGTGATGCAATAAAACCCGGTGTTCATGACTGCGATTGTGAAGATCAGAAGACAGTGATGAAAACTCAAATTTTGTTGAGAAGTCAAAGATCGTATAATTATCAACTTAATAGTAATAAACTCAGCGTCTGCACTCAAGTGAAAGATCTTTGTGTAATCTTAGATTCTAAATTAACTTTTATTCCGCATATAGAGTCGGTAATTGCTAAGGCCTATTGACTCTTTGAATTCATTGCTAGAACGTCTAACCCATTCCAATCACCTTTTACTCTTATTATTCTATATTTCTCATTTGTACGCAGTCAACTAGAATTCGGATTGGTAGTTTGGAACACACATTATTCCACTTACAGCGACCGACTTGAAAATGTTCAACATAAATTTTTTAATATATTAAATTCACATGCCCGCTAAGATATTTATTTAATCTCATTTAGGAAGTGAGCATTTCCATAAAATCCGCTCCTCTTTAAATAGAAGAAACACAAGATGTATCCTACCTCTATAAAATGTCAAATAACTTAGTTGACTCGCCCTAACTAATAACTTTAAACTGTCCCATACTCCCAACACTATTAAATAATCTTTTTCACCCAAATTTTGGCAGAACTCATGACTGAACTGAACTGAATATAAAAAATTGTTTTGTGATCCGTTTTACGTCAAAATATAATGTCGTAAATTCTTCTAATAACTTAGACATTTTCAACGATAAATTGCTTCCCTTTAAAATTAAACTACGTCAACTTTTTAATAACTATTAACATAAATTGTATATATTGTATCCCATTTCCCTCCCCTCCTTACCCTTTCCACTTTGTATGTTCAGTTTAAAAACACTTATATTTCTTTTTTCAGTTATTTTTTTTTAAGATGTACCATTTTTAAGTTTATTATGTGTAGGTTTATTGTAATGTTAAAGTCTTTTTGTTTATCGGTTTGTTTGAGTATACTATTCTTTAGTTTCTTATGTCCTAGTTATTTAATTCCGAAGAAACTTCACTGGTGTTATTTTTATATATTATGCTATTGTGTTATTACTGTTACACTGTTTCTCAAAAATAAAAAAATAAAATGGAGAGTAGCTACGTGATGACGAATAAAAGAAATTATGCAATCCTGTGTAGCAACGAGGCAGGGAGTGTTCAAGTTTTGCGAGGACGCCGTGGAGGTCGGGAGGAGGTAAAGAGGTGATTACGGAATCAGAACCCTGGGAAACTTGTGATGGTGGGTTTCTGACGCATGATAATTCGGCCGGACGTTGGACCATCTATGTGTTTGCATTTTGTGTCGGAAAAGCCACAGATAAGTGTATTATCGAGCAAGATAAGCGAGAAGGTGGCGAAAAATGAAAGACTGGGTGGAGTGGGAAAAGGAAAGAGAAAGGTGGGGAAAATAACTAAGGGGAATTTTTCAGAGCTTCAGGTATAAACCACACCAAAATAACCCAGAAGTATTTGCACTATTAAAGGTCAACCGGTGTAGATACTTTCAAATTTAAGTTCCTACCTAACTGCACTTGAAACAAAAAAGTCAGTCTTTACTTTTGCGTCTCGCGCATGAGCACATTTTTAAATTGGCTTTTCTACTTCTAATGTAGCGTAACTTTTTAAAACATTTCTATTTGTGTAAATAAAACATAAACTAATTTAACCTAAATCATTTTTAATACCTCCGTCACCCGTATAATGCGTTCTGACAAACGACAGAAAAAAATCGCAATTAAATGTGAAAACTATATTCACGACATAAATTTCAATTTGGAGAGTAAAAAAAATGCAATTAGTTAGTTATGCATGGCGGGAGAAAATAAGCCTTAGTTGTTTGTAATTTCCTAAAACTGAGATACCTACGTAGGTAGCACATGTTTCACTTTTTTTAATATGAGTTCAATTATATTTTTTCATCTGAAAAATGCATCATCGTAATATTAGTTGCCAAGTTGAATAGCAACTTTGTACTGTTGCTGAACCTCGAGCCTCCACCGGATGTTAGCGGGTTTTCTAAAAAATCCCCCAGCCGACGGGAACGCGAGAGGTGAATAATTATTATTTGATTAAGTTACTAGGAAAACAATCGGTTGAATGATTCTGGATTCTGAACCGAAAGTTGCAACTCATTCAATGATTAGGTCGCCTACGATGCCTACCTAAAACCTAGTTCTGCTTTAAGACCGGTTGTGCGATCAGTAGAAACTTTTTACTATGGTAACATTTTACTAACGCCCGTAGTAAAAATCCTTTGTGGGTTTTTGATACGTCAAATTTACTACTATCAAAGCATACATGGAGATGTCTGTAGGTAAATGTCTGTATTTTATGCATCATCTATGGAGTTTTTCGTCCAGGTGTTCGAAGTCTGTCGCTCTGGTGGTGAATTTTTTTTCGTATTATGCTAATATATTAATATATTACACAATGGGAACATCATCGGACGAACTTTCATCACTAAAATAGCGGGATATTGAATTATTACTTGCCGTATAGGGCAACTTTCCAAGTATCAATGTGTTGGATGACTTTTGGAACAGCTGTGAAAAGTCCGCCACATTTAACTATTGATTCTCGTTATTACTATCGGATATCGGAGAGTAAAATGAGTTTACTACGGGATGTACTTCGAGAAGTAAATATTTTTTACTAAGGACCAAACGACCCTTTTTCGCCAATTTTATTACTTTAGTTTTTTTTTGCTAAAGTAAAAAGTTACTACTGATCACGCGACCGACCCTAATGGCCTCGCGAGACTCATAAATTTATGACTGCAGTTATTGTAGAGTGTCATCCGTCCTTTGATATCGCCATTGTGATCCAGCTTTACATTAATTTCTAACATTCCAGCGCATTTACACATTGAACGTACACGAACTCATGAATGTCCGACGGCCTCCGGGAACAATTGGATCTGTCAGTATTTGTGTAGCAAAAACAGTATTTCTAAGACTTATTTTTAAAAATTCTTTCCTTTTTCTTTACACTTTTTGTTGCTCCTGGTTTTGTTTCTCCTTTCTCAATGATTTAGGGGGGCTCTGAGGCTACTTTATATTTTATAAACAAAAACTATATGTTTTCAGAAATAAAAACCACTATGCGTATAATTAAGTGCTTCAATTTAGAGTAGGTTTATCAGCGTCATGCAGCAGACATAAACTTAATAAATAACTGCGGTACCACCATCTTAGGGAAATATGGTTTACAACCGACTATACCCCCTTCTAAATTCCTACAGTTCACTATCCCTACAAAATAAATTACTCTTGTACAAAGCGATCATCCGCCCTATACTCACACACGCGAGCCCCGTCTGGAGTTCAAATAACATAAAAATTTTAGAATCCAAACAAAAGTACGAGAATCACAAACTCACCCTGATTTGTCAGAAACACAATCATTCACTGAGACTCAAAAGATTTATTGTCTAAATTTTATTCTAAATTAATTTTCATCCCAAACCTCCCTTATCCCATCCCCATCATCTTCGTCCCATTTCACTTCTTTACCCTGTTCTTGACCCTATTGAACAAAATTTATAAAAAGATTCTATAAAATCTTTCGCTAAAAATATAAAAATTTGTAAAAAATTCAACAAAATCAAACAAAAAAATAATTAACAAAATATTAAAATTAAAAAAATGTATTATTAAAAAACTTTACTCATTTTTGCTACTATTTTATACAATTATATAAAAAGTTAAAATTACCTGATGTTAAAAAAAAAAAACAATTTCACCATGTTCCCCGAATAGGGTCCTCCAAAAAAATGTTACGCCATTGTTGTTACCTCATATGTCGGAGACAAGAGGGCTCAGCCCTTACCCCTCCCCCATTTAACAATCGAATCAGAGAGAAATATGGGATATTGAAATTCGTGACACCCTGACACCAATAACGATCGTTAAAATTGAAAACATATCAATGAACCATTTGTTGTTTAATATTTATAATATAAAATAAAGAATTGAGATACGAAATATTGTTTATTTTGGTACGGCCAGCATTATCATTCACAGTTCTTTAAACAACGTTCATCGAATGAAAGCGTTGGGCTAAATCACCATTGGTGGCAATCATTTTATATCTGGTTTAATAGTTTGTAATTTAAATTAAATGTTAGTATTAAAATTTGATGTTAATAATATATTAATAATAAAGAACATCAAAAATACAACAATAAAATATATGACAATTTGACACCGCAGTCCATTAGGGGAATAGCCAAGATGACAGCGCACTTGCTTAGCAATTGAAAGATAATCGACGCTTCCAAAATATTTTAGATTATAAGACTTTTGTTAGCGTCTGATGTCGATCCTGGAACCGGAAAGCTGGAAAAAAAACACAAGGTAAAATTGAGAGTATATAAATATTTGACGAAATTTTCTAACATGATATATCTAGCAACATTTTCGTGACAAATTTGACTGGGATACCCGCTGTATAAAAAATATTGTATGTTTAAAAATATTTTTTGTTGACTCGATATTCTTTGCTACCGCGACGTTTCAAAATCCATCGCAATATTCTAAGCACGCGACTCGAAGACGTCACGCGATGGACGATATTAATAAATAGTGGCACACACGTAAATAGATGTTCCAATTTTTATATTTCCGTCGAGATTTGCGTATTTTTTGTCCGTTTAATAAATGTCGAATGACAGTTGTCCATCTTACCCGAGTAATCTATTATGTTGATATTTTCGGACTTCCACTTTTAAGTGGAAGACGCGCTTTCAAAATCAATTCATATTTTCGCGTCTTTTACGAAAATGTAAGTTTTATTATTCATTCATTTCAGAAGTTATACACTAGATTTTACTTTTTTTATAACTATTTCTTAGATAGGACGTTTATACTAATGTAAAACTAATAAACTGAATAATATTTGCCATAATTAAGAAAATACAAGCATTATAAGAAAGACTGCGACCATTCAATTAGTTTTCCGCGTGCCACAAAATTGCCTTAATATAGAAAGTTCTTACATATCGAAATATATTTTCTTATAATCTTGAAGCCAAAATTATGGAGACAAATCTGCATTGAACCAAATTAGCAAAATGTAAAAAATGAATAGAGTTATAAACCATTTAATTTGCGGTACATATGATTAATTTTCGACGTTCAATCCTATTAATATACCGCAATATTAATTATTTTTAAAAGAAAAGCCTTAACATTTAATACAAATGGGATTTATTTTGCCGTCGGCTAGGATTACCCGACACCTGGTTTTTCTAAGATATCTCTTCGGAAGTCTAGAAATTATTATATTTACGGAAATCCTTTATTACCTGTAGCGGAATATTGAATCGCAAACAGGTTATTCTTGCTTTTATCGAGTTATTTTATATAATTGATTTCTGAAAGTCATTTTACCAATGTCAGTCGTAAGTAATTTCTACCTCTTTACATTGAGAATAAATCTTTGAGGTTTTTTTTTTAAATGCTATTTTGTTTTTTTTTAAACAAAAAATGCCATACTATTCGATGGCACTTATTTCTGGTCTGAAACGTCAGTATCGCCGTTTTCCTGTATCTTATAGTTTTTGTTAATTTTTGGGCTTAGGTAAATAATGTAGTGTCAAGATGAGAAAAACGAACATTTTTGACACATAGCTCTTTTCGCCTTTAGTCAAGGTTCAAATGGTCATCCAGAAGCTCAACTGGGATCCACATCCGCATCCACCCTACAGTCCCGATCTCGCTCCATCAGATTATCACCTTTTCCGGTCGATCAAATGCGTGGCGTTACGTTCAACAACGACGATGACCTTCAGAAATTGGCTCGATAACTATTTCGATACCAGACTGGCCAATTTTTATAGAAAAGGCATCGACAAATTGGTTGAAAGATGAAATGAAGTCCTCAATAATAATGGTGTATCATTCATTGACTGAAATGTTACAATTTTTGTTTCAAATTTTGATTTTATAATAAATAATTGAACAAAACCACAAAGACTTATTAGACAACCCAATACCTACTATAATAGCTCCCGCGGTAGATGGCATTGCCACGATTTTTTTAAATTAATGGCTATATTGGTTAATATTTTGATTATATACCTAATTTTAATTATTTAGAAAATATCATTCTAGTAGTTGACACATCTTATTTATTAAGTAAATATTGCTAATATTAAAAGTATCTTATTTATTTACTTATATGCAATGGTGCGTGTCTACAGATGAGACGCTGATCTCTCAGCTTAGAAATTGTCGGTAAATATCGGTATGCACCGGTTGCGGTATTCCAATCTGCGTACAAAATACAAAAGGCTTCGCACTCAGCTCTGTACTATTCTTCTTTCTTAAGAAAAATAGGTAAAGTGTTGTCCAAATATTTTCACAAACGATTTATCCGTTTAATATGTAGATGTATTATTTATTTAATAAAATGTTGTCATAAATGAATGTACGCGATCAATTAATTGTAGAATATTGTAATGAACGAGCTCCGTCACCACCCAAATATATTACAAATCACACCAATCTTCATTGACAATACCTATGACAGTTATAAAAAGTATTAAAGTTTGAAAATAGGACGCAGGCTATTTATTAAATCTATGTCCGACTACCCCAAACTAAAACATTATCCTAAGAAATTAATAAAGACTGATTGAAAGGTATTGTTTGTACATACCTACAGTCTACTTTTTAGTTTTTTTTGTTCTTAAACCTAATTATGTTACATTTTATCGAATGAATGAACTACACACCGAGTGTGAATATAAAAATGCGATAGGCACCTTTAATAACACCCAAAAAGCATTATTCATAATATATAAATAAGAAGAATTAGATAAAGGCCGCCTATTTGAATTATGTTAAATAAATAAGCAAAACTCAATTTTATTATTTTGTTTATCATGAGCGCGGTGCAACGTTTGCACCCGCATTGGGCCAGCTCATGTCTCGCGTGACATTACTGTGATGTTACTTTATTATAATTTCTCGATTAGCTTAGTGATTTCTAACATCACATCGATCGCAGAATTATTGTGGTTGCCCCGAAGCTGACTCAATTCACCATCCATTTGAGTCACTTGACTGGTTGGCCGCCAGTGTCCTTCCGAGTCATGATTCCTAAAGCAAGATGTTGCTTGTTGTTGCATCATGTTGCTTATCCCGACACAACATTTTTGCTTCTCTGATCGCATTAAAGAAATCATTATTTAATGTTAACTTGTAGATGAATCACGCGGAAACAAACAGCCGCTACCTACTACCGAATTTATTGACCCATCATCATCGTTTCTCGCTGATTGCGTCGATTGAATTACGAAATACAAATAAAAAAGTGTTCGAAATAAATAATTTTATCAAATTCTTGGTTTTTATAACAAGACGTCAAGACTATTCTAAAATTCAGTTCCAGTTAAAATGTTATGGTTGTCACAAACACACTCTTTTTACTTATTTACTACTGTAGATACTGTCATTTATTATATGTAAATTATACTTGTCATCAATGGCGTAACCTAAAACAATGTACCCTAATACAAAATGGAAAAAACGGCTCCATATCCTACATGTATTAGTCCCTAACAAAAGGCAACGATCTAAGATTTTTATATATACTGGAGTGTAGTGTTCATTTTAATCGGTTTTAATGGCCTTGCTTAATAGCGCTAATTAATGTTTATAGGTGTTTATATGCACTCGCAAGTGCAAAAAAGTATTTGCTATGCTTTACGGGTATTTTCGCTTTGCGGCGATACTCCTTTTCCCAACCGACGTAATAGCACGGTACTAGGTACTACGTATACCTACTTATACCTCGATAATGTTTTCTTGTGTTTTTGTTATAACTATTTTATAAATTGTATAACTCCATTTTGTAGCGGATTTTAAAATTATTGGTTAATATTAGTGCGGGAAATGTATCGATAATAAAAAATTTGCAAGACGCGGACTTTTTAGGTCCCTGTGCATTGCATTGGCATTGTTACGCCACTGCATGTCATTTCAATTACAAAGTGGTGTATATATATGCAAAATTTGAAATTTTTGTTAATCTGAAAAGGAAGAAATTTCATTTCTATATCTGATAGCAAACTTCCGACCAATTGATCAATAGGCGCGTGTCTGAGCGCTAGATCGAACAAGCGTGTTATTGAAATAGCAGTTAGGACGGGTCTTTAACCTTCAAGTAGTGTACATCAATATTAATGTTTAATGGAGGTTTTTGAGTACCTAATTCTCGCACAATTTGTCAGCTAATTTAATTATGTATACCTATTAGTGGAATTATATCACTGATAGGTTACACACAATATTCATGTCCAATTTTATGATAAAACATCAAAAATGAATGTCGAATATCTCCATTTTGAGCACTGATTTTGCGTCCAGGCGGAATTTTGAATAAAAATCATATTCGGATTTTTAAAAATTAGTGATTCTTGATAAAAAATGACGGCTCACCTATATTGATTTATTTTATATTTTGTCATTAAAATAGATTTTTTTTGTTACCTATAATTATATAATATATTAAAACTTTTATTATTTAAGTTTTTATTGTTTTTTTCGAACGAAAGATCAACAAAAATAATAACGATAAAGTGTTTTATTTATTTCTTTTTTCTTTGAACATGATACTAAACTCTTTATGTACATATACCTATGTATATACATAGCCTCATTTTTACTGTTGAATTTATGAACTTTAAACACTTCTGTTTATTTGGTTAATATTTTTATTAATTTAAGTATTGTAAGTATTTTGTACATAACAATTGGCAGTATATAATAATATTTTAATTAGTATAAATAAATATCAATACCTATATATCTTTACCCCTCAGGACCTGCGCAAAACAATGACACCCTCCTTCCCCATCTTCTAACCACTAAGGCAACATCCTGTAACCACCTACACCACAACATGAAAATTTTCAACTCAGAATTTAGGCAGATGTTCATACATAAAATATTATGGAATGAGCCAGTTGCATTCCATATAGTGATGTCTCTGTGTATATTATCTAACTAAACTTCAATTAAATTAAAAGTTGATTTGGTCAAATATTGAGATATTTTAAAACTTTAAAAGAATAGTAGAAAATTTAAGAAAAAAAAATTTGGTCAAAATAGCTATTAATAATCACAATGAATACAAGCATGTCAAACCTAACCTTGTAACAATGCGCAACTGAGATTTCACCTACCGCAGTATTGACAACAAAAAATAAATTAAGTAATTAATCTAGTCTAAATAAATTAAGTAGATTATTATTTACATACTTTTTTTAATAGTGATTTAATTAAAACACTTTTAAACTTTTTTCCACTATTTATTATTTTATGACCGTTACCGGTTTCAGCCTGTCGCGGCCATCTTCAGACTAAAATCATTAAAATGGAATTCCACCATGAATTAACAGTTTCAAAATTAGACTTAATAGTATTGTTAGGGAATTGATACCACAGTAAGATATATGACTAAATAAAGTTGACGGTATTTTAAAGTGCCGTCAGGGTAGAAAGGGTTAAAGTGACAGTATTTGAGTATAAAGAATGTAAAAAACATGTGAAATACTAGTAGGAAATGAATGTTTGGAATGAGTAGATGAGTTTGTGTATTTGGGAAGTATGTTTAATAGGAACGGAAAGGTTGAGAAAAATACCGAAAGGAGGCGACTGCAGGGAATAAAGTGAATGTTATTTTCATTTGTGCAATTTAATGAAAACTTGTCAGCCGAGGCAAGACTAGAGTCCTGGTACCGACACAAATAAGATATATGGAAGTGAAACCCGGAACTGTCAGAAGAGAAACAAAGACTTAACGTAGTGGAAATGAGATCACTCATTACATGTGGCAAATCCATTAAAGATTAAGTAAAGAAAAAACAAACTAAAAGAGAACATAAAGCTGAGTTAGCATAGTGAATAGGATCCATTAGGTGGTTTGGTCATACAGAACCAATGAATAAAGTAAGAAAGATACATGACGCAAGTGTTGATGGCACCAGAAATAGAGAATACCCACGGAAGACTTAGATACTGGAAAATGGTCTTGTTAGAAGTCTCAACAATCGACAACCTAGCATGAATGTGGATGAGGCGAGAGTTGTGCATCAGAAGTGTCGGGCTCCATCTTCTCTGATTGTTAGTTAGTTGTTTGGGGGTTAGGACGGTGGTTAAATGAAAGATAAATGATTTGGCGTGTGGCGGTTTATTGTGACAGTATGATAAAAACAAGAAAGACATAGAATGAAATGAATGATGTAGAAGGTGCGTGTGTATTACGAAATGAAATGATGTGAAGCGGGTTGGCGGTCTCGCTCGGCTCTCGCGAGCCGGCAAGACCGCCGTCCTGAAACGCTGAAACTGGAGAGACTGCCTGTAGGTGAATTTCGAGCCAGGCTTGTAGCAGCAGCCGGCAGCGCTGTCGCTAGCGTCGATGCCGACTGAGATGGCGGTGGATTTGAATTCCGGTCGCTACAATTGTTTAGACATTCTAGTCTAGTCTTTGTCTTAGTCCAAATTATTTGTATATTTAATTATCAATGTAAATTAAACAATTGCGTTTTAGTGTTCATAGTCAAATTTTATTTTTGATAAATACATAATTAATATTTTTTAATCATATACACAATGTGTATTTTTCTAAATATCTAAATTTACATTATCATCTAATCTTTAGAGGAAATATTTAAATCACAAATTTCTCAAAAACAATCATACTTTGATTTACAAACAGATGTGAGAACTTTCAAACTTGCAAACCATATTTAACACCACAAGTACCAATGTTACAAACAGTTACGAGTAGTTTAGTGTACTTACTTGGACTTGAAAATACAAATCATGGTTGACAATAATCAGTACATCATAAATGAAGAATCTAATATGGGTCTTACCTAGTGAATAAAAATGGCCATTAAATACATGGGACTATTATTTTTTTCAATGACAAAATTTTAACACTCATATATCAACGTCATATATTAACGTTATCGTTTGTAAATGCATTTTTGATAAATAAAATCTACAAATTTTATTTCCTCTCCATAAAATCTCTCAATAAAAAAATCTATGAAAGATAGAAAAGCGCCATTGTAGAATAAATTGAATATTCAAAATCAATTTAGTTCTGGCTATCAACTTACAGGTTCGTTGCAAAAATAACTGTTCTCACAGTTGGGAGTAAAAAGATAGAGTAAAAAGATAGAGTAAAAAGTAATAGAGTAAAAATGGGATGGTAAAAATGGTTGGGAGTTAAAAGTAATAGAGTAAAAATATTAAATTGTCCATAAAAGAGAATTCTACACATATTTTTACAATAAATTTATAAATAATTATTTATATACTAAAATATCATAATATTTTAGTATATAATAATTAAGAGATTTAAAAACAATTTGAAAGATTGGCAAACAATGAGCGTACACTAAAATAAAACATGGCATCTTATAAATAATAATTGTCCATATTTATTTACTTCTAATAATCTATATCGACAAAGAATAAGAAGTACAGTAAAATCCCGTTAAGTCGAAGTTGAGGGGACTGAAAATTGATAAAAAAATTTAAATAACGATTTAGGATACTGAAAATTACAAAAATTCAGTTTTTTTTTATGTACGTCTTCCATTTGTTCTAATTCCGAAACAAACATACCGCTTTCGCAAAAACAATTTTGTATTACTTTTGCTGACACCAGTTCTGTAAAATGCTCGACAGGCATCTAAAATATTCTACTTTTGTATTTCTAACATGGAACGGTCATTTTGAACTTGCAATAAATAAAATGCAATTAATTTGCTCCGATAATGGCATTTAGCATTTTGTATAATTCCTTTATTCCAAGGGCTGTAGAACTGATGTTGTGTTTGGAGGGAAAAATAGAAGACGCACATTTGGAGTATTCATTTCCGGTGCGGAATGAGTTGTTCAATTGTTCAATGTTAACAGCACAAAACGATTTTCTGCTGCCATTCGCCGCTGAAATCTTACCAGTCAAGATTTGAAAATCTCTCATACTTTTTTATTGTATTCGTAATGGACTGACAAGGTTTTTTTATCTAGATTTTTAAAAGAGCGAGGTTTTTCAAATTTGCCTATTATTGTTAGTTTTAACCTTTCTCTGATGATGCTGGCGCAAAGAACGGGTGTAAGTCTTTCATTACCACTCTTCTCTCTGTGACATTTCTCGCCTTTCTACGCTAAGGTTCTGTCTGGCATCATATTATAAAATAGTCCCGTTTCGTCCATGTGAAAATATTTTTAGGCTAGTTTATTTTAACATTGTCGACAATGGAATCGCGTATTTTTCTGAAAATTTTGTCTTCGATAATATTTTATTGTCGCCCTCTTGTATTGATTTTTTTTTAATAAATGTTAGTGTTTTGTATGAATTTCTCACTGGTGCCATATTGAATAGACATTGCAAATTTTAAGAAAATAAAATTATTATAGTAAAAATCACAAAAATATTTAAATTTAATATGGAAGTCAGAGAAACACTAACCGTGCACTCGGAATTTCAAAATGTCTGACATAAACATTAGAGAAATACAAATAATTATCTTTATAAATAAATCAATGGGAATAAAATGATTAATAAGATGGAAAAAATCTGAAGAACGACAGCCAAGTAGTCTTCAAAATGCTTTAACACTAAACTTATATAGAAAGAAATGTCTGTTTAAAATTAATGAAAATAAAATACAGAAAAGTCTGAGAAACTCAACTGCGCACTATTATAGTGTTTGTATAACAACATGTCCTTACGCAAATAAATATTGTCTTCACAATGGAAACATAAATAATTATGGGAATATGGAACAAACTTCACAGACCGGCAACCACTGAACAGATTTGAAACTGGTAATATTATGTTACTTATGAGGGTGTGAGAATAAATCTTGTTGTCTTTTTCTAATGCAAAGAATATGAGCGAGAAAAAATTGCGAGTTGAATTTATACGTCGTAGTATGGAAGGAAAAGATTTAAAATTTGAGGACGCATAAGATACATTTGTTATCTTTTTTTAGTATAATGAAAAAGAGTGAGAAAACAAACAATTCAAATTAAGATTGTACGTTGTGAATTGGTGTAGGGGCAGGTACTACCCTTTACGATGAACTTTGAACAGGCTCGCTATAACGCGTGTACTTTAGTCAGCTATCTGTTAATATCTTTCCTCATTAATTTGTAATGCGTATTTTCCAAATAGCAGACATTTATTATTTTGCAAAAAAAATAATAATAATTAGGCAAAAAATAGATCGACAAACTCATTTGATAGAGTCCAAAAATAACTTTGATTAATGATATTTGATTCTTAGGAACAATTTAGTATGAAAACCTTTCGGAGGGACCACATTCTGCTCCAAAACTTTGACTTGAAGCAAATTATGAATGAACAAACGTTCTTCGAATAAATGAGATTTTACTGTATTTGAGAAAGCATAAAAAATATTAATGATATAATGTGTTTCATACAACTTTAGATACTACTTAGGCATCACTGCTGCATTTTAAAATAATTTATAAAAACAAAACATTAAATTAATCACCAGCGTGCAGCCTTAAACCTTAAAATATCTGCTTTTAACCTATTTTACACTGACGTTGCGAAAACGCAACTGTCAGTTGGCTGGGTCATATTCTGAGAATTCGATAAAGAATCTTCGATATTGGTTTAGGTGCATATTATTAAAGGCTTAATCTACCCATAAACCTGTACAGGTATAAATATATTACTTTTGGTTATAATTCAAGTGCCTTCAATGACGGCCGAAATGCGACACTCGGGTAAGCTTTTTGTAAATTGCAAATCTTTTTGGATTATTTCTTATATAAAATTATGTAATATTAAATAATAAAAAAAACTTTGAAAAAATTTAAAAATCATAAAGCATAAATATATTACAAATTAATTGACCGTTCCGCTAACGCAACGTCAGCAAAATACGGGGGTAAAATCTACTGCATTATTTGATGCACAAATGCTATCAATGAACATAAATATAATGATTTGTCGCTTAATAGAATGAACTAATATGATTTTTTTATTCCACAAGAGGCTGCTGACCTCATTGCAGAGATCTTTAAAGAACAACAAATTGTTTATATATTCAAAAAACAAGGCACCCCTATCATTGACAAGTGAAAATATAAGAACATTTATAGAATTATTATTATATATACCGAATATCAGAGGATACCTCGTGAAGATATGTATTGATCTCTAGATTGGGAATTTATTTATAAGGTCGTATGTGAGTAGACAGAGTAACTTATCGAATTCGATTATAGATTTGAAAAGAAAAGTGAAATTGTAGTTTGATGGAATAACAGGCCTGTAGTTAGTGGTAATAAGATGAGCCAACTACTAGATATTAAAATTGTAAAAAAGTTACATACATGTCGCTTAATCCAATACCCTTACCTATTATAATCTTTTTAAGGTTAACTTGGCTGATAACTTTATTTCGAATTACAGAATGAGAGTTGTTGAAAAAAATTTTTGCGAGTCATATTCTCCAACTTGTGTGATGTGACTCTTTGTAATTAATGAAAGTTATTCCAAAGTGTTCACCTTGAAGAAAATATGTGACTAAATCAAAACTCAAGTCATCAATAGCGAACAATTGGTTACTAGGTTGATCAATTAGATAAGTAATATCATCAAGTCTGAGTCCGGGCATTATATTTTTTAAAGAATTGAAAATAGAAAAAGACGCAGGGTATGTCATTCACAAACATATTTTATATGTGAACTTTCCATATCTATATTTATATATCTCCATAAGTCAATAATGTCTTTTGTAACTTAGTATAGAAGCCTAGTTGTTAATAGTGTATTAAAACCATGAAGAATAAATATATAAAAATTTGTACTTGTTTTGTTTTATATGTTTATTATTTACCCCCTATTTCACTGATGTTGCGAAAACGCAACACATCATATTTTTCAAAACTGAAGATTTTTCAATATTTTTTTGATATGATTTTCGTAATGATGTAGTTTTAAAACACACATCCAAATTTCACCAATATTGAACCACGATAACTGGTACCGGCAGTTAATGGGTTAATAAGTTTCAGGAAAATAAAATATAATCAAATATTTATCTCATAAGATTCCTAGAACAATTATTATTACTTATTACTCACATTTTAAAATAAATATTTCCATTTAATTTATTTATAAATATGTATAGTTATGTACAGCTAATTTGAATATTTTAACTGGACGCGCCTGAAATTAATCATCAAAATATTACTTCTCCACACATCTGACTTGAAAGGCAGTTCGTCCACAAACGAATTGCCTTTGACTTAATCAAAGAAGACACATTGCTTCTCTGCATTCCACAATGGAAGGAGTAGTATGTATAATCACGTAATTCAATGACTGAATCTATTTTCATTAAATTAATTTTTTATGTGAAAAAACTTTTGACTTGACAAATCTGACTAGTCAAAACACAAATACAAATATATGAACTAAAATTTATGTAAAGCTATGCCAGCCACGAGTACTCACCTTAGGTGTGTATTAATTAGGGCCCGATAAAAATTTAATTTCAATAGTTTCAGACCTAGCCACCGTCTGATTTGTGACATTTGAAATAATAAAACTCAATGCAGTTAGTTCAATGATTGAATTGATGGTTAGGAGTTTCCCAAACCCAACATTGAGATATCTTGTGCTTGTCCTTTTGTATGAGTGGCATTGGGGGATAAATTTATGAAATTGAGTTGGCAGGGAACGTATAAACATCATTATCACATTCACCCCGGAATGACCTTCCAATGAACCACACGCAGAGTCGCAAATGGTGACTCTGCAGTTAGTGTAACCAGTCCAACATCACAACATCAAAAATTCCACATTGTTAATATCCGTGTCATGGATTTTTCAATGATACATATGATCATTTAAAAAGTATATAATGTTCAAGACAATTTACCGCACCAAAGGATTGTAATCCTTCAGTAAACCTGATAATGTTACCTTATATTAAAATGTGTAGTTGAGAGCAATACTAATTACATCAGTAAATAAAATAAATATTAAATAACATCATTACAAAACCAAAATATTTGGATCCATTAACAAGTAAATATATTATAGTGTGCTTTACCCAATAGAAATAGTGATATGAAGTTTCTGAAGTGACTGTGGATGCGATGTCCATCGCTTGTTCAAACCAAACAAATCTCAAAAAGGATGATAATTTTTTTTGTCTCACATTAAATTATGACTTAAGTTTTATACAATACACTTTAGTAAGACATGAAAAAATCAAATTAAAGTTAAAGCATGTAAGACTGCCATCTTGTCTAACCATATACATACATACACAACTGAAATGATATATATGGATGTATATAAGCTTTTGAATAATAAATATTTACCAATACATAATATTTGTCAAATATAAAGAAACCCAAGGCTGTCAAAAAATTTTTTTTAATTATAATCATTTTAATAATTTAATCTTGCTAATTCAAAATTTGTAAATTTAAATGTATGTTTCTAATCATTTTTCGGAATTTACTTATTACGTGATGTAAAAATAAACTGGTTTTGAATTACTGTGACATTAATAAGAAATTGATAATTTGGGTTGTAAAATATTTAAACAATTTTGAATTACATTGAAAGGAATTTGAATTAATGAGTTTCTACTGTACAAATAAATAATAGTGAAGAATTTGACCTGATATCTATTAGAGCGTTAGACATTAGATGTAAATTGCATAATTTAATAGTTTTATATCATTTTAAATGCAATTAATTATATTTGGTAAAAATTAAAAAAATGCTTATAAAACCGCAGATCTAATTATTTATTTACAATTTTGAACAAAAAGTGGACAAAATTAACCAAGTAACGAACCAACTAATAAAGAGTGACGTGTAAACAATTCTTAAGTTTGACCATTCAATTGGTCAGTCAAAGAGTTTAAAATATGTAAGAAATATTTGTATTATTGTTGATGTTTGTAATGTTAACTTTGTGATTAGACCTAATTTAAAATTGCATTTATATTTAATTTTGTTTAAACCAATGTGTTAATTTTACGTCAACCAGTTTTAATACTAATTTATCTTCATAAGGATGTAAAAATAAATTATGCTCGTATATTTCAAAGCACATCCTGTCAAAAAATGGGTAAGAGTTGAGAATTACTCAAATGATTGAAACAAAATTATTTTTTATGTTCAATGTATTAGTTAATTTAAATCTTCTTTTTGCTTAATAAAAAAGATTGGTCAGGTGCTTTAAAAATTGTACCTACTTAAATTTTTTCTTCCATTACATTATACATATTTATAATAGTATGACTTAAGATATCTTCTATCTTATTTTAGACTTATGGGTGAAATTTCTAATATCGATTCAATAAAATTAAATATTACAGTAATTTATGTTTACACCGCATGTTCTGCCGAACTACACGATGCAACATTGATACAAGTATCCTTTTAAAAAAAAAACTATACCACGGGATAGTTTTTAACATTTTAAATTAATTTTCGTTCTGTACCTGCAACGAGGTGTGCCATCATTCAGTAACCACGGCAAAAAAATGAAGCAATAGAATAGTTTCACTTTTATTTTAATTAATTAATAACTAATTAATTTTAATATATAAATTATTAAAAAAATAATAAGTAATTGGAAATTGGCAAATTCAGACCCGCTTAAAAAAGCTTGATTTATTAAAACACCTGTTGTTGCAGGGTATTGATGTCAACTAACGACTCATTCATTCAATTTAATATCTATAAGTATGAGTATTGAGGATGTTTACAATATCATAAAGTGGTTTAATGAACTTTATGAATTAAATGTTTTAAATGATACTAATATATCAAATATAATAAATGGTATAATACAGCCAGCTGTCATCTTAGGTACATATTATAATAATTAATTACCGTTTTTCTGAAAAACATTGAGATATTATTTTTATTATATATGATTGTCATTTGTTTTTTCTTATGAATTATTTGCGGGACGTAGTTAGCATTTTTATAATACTTTTACTGTTTCATAACAGGTTCATTGATAAAATTGAATCAGAAATGTGAAAAAATTTAACACAAATTAATTTAATTGATAAATTATAAATTATTGAGACTTCAGAATCATGAGAAAAAGCTGAGAGGGTTGTAAAATTTAGAATTCATCGTGTGATGTAGAATGCCCTGTTTTCACAGTTGGAAAGGCCCAAAATGAAGAGGGCAGACCTCTGACATCACGCTCCCTCTTCACAAAGGCTGAATATGATGAGACGCAATTGCCGATGAAATGGTTTGAAAGCCCGAGAATAGCCAGGTCCAAATGCGGCTGAGGCTCGGTCAAGCGGCGCACGGCAATCGGATGGCGCTTCAGAGCCTCAGTCAGCTCCTCCACCATGTGATTTCCATCGGAGGCCACGAAGAGATACTTTACATCCTTCATATTTTTTAAAAGACGTTTCAACTGCCTGAAATTTTTAAACTTTGTCACATAAAGTTATTTCATTCTAACTACATACACATATGTATATACCTGTATGTATATATGATAGGAGAATATTATTTTGAGCTAACTTAGATACTTAACTAAATATTAATTTGAGAAACAAATTAATAATATTTTATTATTAACATTATTAAACACACAGTGGAAAGATATTTATTATTTGGAGGTGTGGAATATGTCTTGTTTATTGTCATACTGATTTATATAATTACTGCTAAAAATGATCTAGGAATCTTAAAATTTTCAACATAATAATAGGCAGAGGCATACACTGCATATAAGCACAAAAAGCTGTGCATTACTAAAAATTCTGGGAAATAAAATAAAATAATCTTTAAATTACAAAAAAACCCTATAAAATTCTGCCGTTATTACTTGGATTAGCTTAACCTTGTCTATGACGTAACTCACGACTTTTGTCTAGCCGTGAGTTATTTGTGAACCATCTGTAACAACTTCATGTGCATTCTGCTCCGCGATTTGCTAACATTTCGGTTTTGAATTAAACTAGCTTGTTTTTTCAATCCTTATAATAATTGAATTGAACTAAATATCTCTTTACTGAATCTATGTCAGCATCATGACTTCTGCGGATTTTCTGCATTTTCCAAACAATTTGTGCTTAAGGCTGCTGTTTTTGAAAAGAAATAATCCTTACTGAAAACTGCGTAGAACGACATTTCTACGTATTTGTTATACTTGACAGACTAGAAATTTTGTGTTCTTAGTGTATTCCAATCTACGATTCCATATTTGGGTGTTTATTTATTTATTTAGACTTTGCTAGACTGAAGTCTGTGTTAAGGTAGCCAGTTTTATCGTGCTGTTCTGGTGTTATTTAAGATAAAGATTTGACAAAAATAAAAATATAATTTTTAGAACTAATGAATTATTAGTGTAGGCATGGTATAATGATTATGTTAGAATGTTGGATAGCCATGCTTCTGATTGCTCTCTACCCAATTGGATTATATATTGGGACCATATTTGTGTAATATTATTGGAGTTGAACGATTTCCAGTTGGTACTGAGTGTGTTGTAGTTTCGGAGCTAAGAACATGTAGAATCTTTGATAAAATGTCATTGTTGCTCTTAGTACTGGCGTGTAGATGTTCGTTGTTTGTCTTGTGTTGTGTCTGTCAAGCGAGCGAATTTGCATTTTTCAGGATATTATTTATTACCAAAATTAAATTAAATGTCAAAATACAATTATTTCTGTATTGAGTTTCGGCTATGCTCATTTGTAAGCTTACTTACTTACTTACCATTAGGCAAAGAGGATAGAGCACCACACTCTTCTGTTCTGACACACAATTCTCGTCTCATCCATATTCATACTCCTTATCATACAAGCTCGCTGATTGTTGAGGCTTCTAACAGAACCATCCTCCATTATCTGATTTACCTGGTTGTACTAAGTCTTCCGTGGATGTCCTCAATTTCTGGTGCCATCAACACTTGCGTCATACTATTTTCTTACCATTCTCTCCTCATTCAACCTTTTCATATGACCAAACCACCTGAGTGATCCTTTCTTAATCTTACTCACCATATTATCAGCTTTACATTCTTTCCTTATTTCTTCATTCTTTACTCTGTCATAAATAGATTTGCCACATATACGTCTAAGTAATCTCATTTGCACTGCATTCAGTCTACTTTCGTTCCTTTTCTGCCATCTCTAGGCCTCACTTCCATATATCAGTGTAGGTACCAGGATTCCATTGTGCACCGCTGGTCTTGCCTCGGTTGACAAATTCCCGTTAGATATAATTCCATTCAAAGCGCCGTTCACTTTATTTCCTGCAGTCACCCTCCTTTTGATATCATTCTCAGCCTTTCCGTTTCTATCAAACGTATTTCCCAAATACACAAACTCATCTACTTGTTCCAAACATTCATTACCTACAAGTATTTTGCACGGTGTCTTGCTTTCCTCCTTCTCGAATACCATCACTTTCGACTTGTTAACATTCATCATGAGGTCGCTTTCCATGCATATATATTACATTCTACTTACCAGATTCTGTAGTTCTTGTTCATTATTCGCCATTTGTACTGCATCATCGGTTTATAATAAACAGCATACAATAAAATCGCCCATTTTTGCTCCTACATTTATACATTCCAGTTCACACGTTTACCCATATACAAGTTGAACAGCCATGGAGACATTACACAACCCTGCTTGACACCCTTTGTAATGTCAAACCATGGTGTGAGTGCTCCATTGATTCTTACACACGCAGAACTTCCTTCGTATAGGGTTACGATTGCGTGTATAAGTTTACTATTCACCGCGTAATCAGTGAGTATGTTCCATAATCTTTCTCTTATAACTGCCCATTAGGCATAAAAAAGTTTTTGGTTTTTCGCCATAGCCTTATAGTTACCACATTCCATTCTCGATCCTTTACCTTTGTAAAGAGGCATAATGACAGCCCTCCTCCAATCTAACAGGGTGTGGCTCTCTTCCAAACATTGATTGAAGAGCGTATGAAGCCACAAGATAACTAATGGGCTACCAGTATTGATATACTCTACAGTAACGTTACCACAATCCACAGCCTTACCATTCTTCATGTTTTATTGCACACTTTATTTCTTCCATATTTATTGCATTTATATCGTTTTTCTCATTTGCATTCTTGCACTCTCATACGTTTCCTGGAAATATTTCATCCATCTCATTCGTTAACATCTCTCCATTTACTGACTTAATAGCTTTCATACTACTGCTTTCAGTACCACATCGGGATTTTTTGACCGCCTTCCAGAAGAATTTTATATTATCCTGAAAATTCTCAGTCATTTTCACCCCTTCCTCTCTTTTCTTTATTTCACGCCAGATTTAACTTTTTTCTTACAGGCATTGTACAGGTCTTTTGCTTTTGTGTATTCATTCCCATATACTGTCAACAGATAGTGCCACGCATTCTTCTTTTCTTTCACAAGTTCCTTTATGCCACCATTCCACCATGCATCGCCTTCCTTCCTTCCTTGGGTAGCTATGCCACAGGTTCCTTTCGCTGATTCGCAGAGTAAGCTAGTTATTTAAATAAATGTTTTTGAGCACAGTTAATGAAACATTTTAAATCCGTTATCCGAAGGAGAAATCGTAGAAAATACTTAAATATTTTAAGCCAAATCGAAAGCAGAGTACGGTATCGAGCAATAAAAGAACTTGCCTTTTTTGAACTAGTAAGTTTATAATTGTATTCTAAATTTAAATTGATAGAATTATTCTTAAAATTTAAAAAAAATCTAACATTTTTTTTTAATACCTAGTATACCTACCTGTATATTTAGTTAGCATCATCGGTAACAGCATAACCTAACTTTGTGTCTATTGCACGCCACTGATAATAGGGTAGTTTCGTCTTCTTAATATTTTATTTAAAAAAAATAATAATTTTAGAAAGTATTAATATACTATACATACGTAAGAAATCTTATACATATAATACAGATTCATTTAAAACACATGACTTAGACTTAATAGAATGCAGACATTATCTGTCATTAATTCAGTTAATAAATGTATAGGATATAGTTTTAAGATAATTTGTCATTTTCAATTTTTTAAACATTTAAAGAATTAAATGCCAAAATATTTTGGAAACAAAGTTAACTTAGTAAAGCACAACATTTTTTTAATACATGTGAGATATTTATTACGTATTGTGTTGTGAGATCAATGAATGATGTGGCACTTTTGTTTCTCGAGTTTTGTGATGTACCTATATGGCAAATTTTATGATGATTATTTTAGTCCAATTTTTGAGACCCAGTGTTTCTTTAACAGCATTTACATCTTTAAAATTCAATTCAAGGTATAAGTGAGAAAATTGTAACGATAATTTTACCTTATAATAATATGCTTTGTGGGCAAGCACATGTCGTGAGTTACGGGGCCATGCTCCTGCCTGTATCCAATACACTGGGGGGCTGCGAAGAGCGACGGACTTTGGGTCACATGCTGACAGGCACGAACCCAGTCAGGCCCATTCCGGAGGTGGATCCCTATGAAGCCTCCTTCTTTGAAAGTATCTTTAATATACTGTCGGGCTTGCACAGTCATGTTGTCATTCCACTGCAGATATTTCTGTAAGCTTCGATTCTCATCCTGAACGGGAAAACTTGCCGGTGCTCCTGGTAAAGTCGTTAACATAATAGTGAAATATTTAGTAACATAATTTTTTAATGAATTTTATGAGGCTTAGTTTGGTAATGAGGGTACTACACCGCATATTCAGTGTGCACCTATTATTGATGTATTGACCCCTCCTGCATAAAGTATCATAACTACCAAATATGCCATATTTAGTTTTTCTATTAGTTTGCATACATTTGAAACAAGTGGCAGTAATTTATATATATATATACAAAATAGATATTTACATGAACATAATAGAATACAAATACAGTCGATTCCGCTTAATGCTGCCAGTTAATTGGGGCAGTCGCTTATTTGGGCCGAATCTCAAGGAACAGAAACAAAACCAAGGAATTAATAGTAATTTACATTGCTTAATTGGGACGACATTCAGCATAATTGGGACAGTAAATTTAAGATTACAATACATACATAAGTTTAAAATTTATTGATAAGTTTCACAAAAGTTAGAGAGTTAGTGCAAAAATTTCCCTTTTGCAAATTTGTTGGTGACAGTTGGTGAGGTATAAAAACTAACACCATATAAAGTCTTTAAACCTATATTAATATAGAGCCCTACATATTTAATGAAAAATATTCATCATTTAATTTTAAGCTCGCTTTGGTTAATTGGGGAAGCTGCTTAATAGTAATTAAGCGGAATCAACTGTATTAAAAAATTAATTACCACTTAAAATGTGTATCAAATATATATGAAATACGACTAAAATAACTTATTTGTTAGTTACAATGCTGTGGCATTATAATAAATTTTAATGTGCTTCTTTTAGTTACAACTGAGACAAAAATGAAAAAATAAATACCACCAGAATAGAATTTTAACAGACAATAAGAATAAGGGATTTATATTGTCAACAATTTACACCTTTAAGGAGAGATTAGAAAAAATTAATACATTTTTGTTGTGAACATAGTTCTGTGATATTTTTAATACAAATTAATCAACTAGAAAGATATACAAAAAAAAAACTATCAACAAAAATTTTAGTTGCTACTGCTTCTGTATATCTTTTTAGTTGATTAATTTAATTTGTATTACTATATAAATTATTTGAGAATGTAAACAAATGTGCAAGAGAGTTGCATAAAAGTAGAAGAGTTGTATTACAATAATACCTGTGAATGCCAAAACTGGCCATTTATCGGAAGGGTACTTCTGCTTCCATTGTTCTCCCATTGATCCCCTTCTGACGTCATAGTGTAAAGGAGCATAAAACTCTGAATTCACAAAATCAATATCAAATGTATCCCAAAAGGGCCCAAATGGATTTCCCTCCTTAGCGCTACAACTCTTGTCTCCTTTCGGCAAGTTTCCCCGGGATACGTAACAGAATGAAGTCCTTTTATCCACGGGCCAAACTTGGTTAGACACTTTTTCCATGAAATCCTTTATGGTTATAACTCGGTGATACTCCATCAAGGGTTCAACAGCAAAGTAAGTGTCGAAGGGTACTTGTATGGACCTGGCTTCACCCAGGCGATACTCCACCCAATGAGGAAGTACGAGTGTTCTGTTTAGCCCATGGGCAAAGGCGAGTGAACCCAGAAAGTGATCAGCCTGGTTTCCAAATCTCCCTAAAAAACATGCTTATAATTAATTTCATTCCTGCATAAGTAAATGTACACATAACTTAAAAACAAACAGCTCTCAAATGATGGACCCTGCAATGAAATCCGAAACGTCAGTCAGAGGTCCGAGAGACATGGCAGAATAACCCAGATAAAGTTGCTCCTCTTGTTGCCTGTCTCAACACAGATTAATCTATCGTGACAGACTTAGTACAATATCAAATATATAAATATTATTGCATAAATAAATAAGAACTTTTCACAGAAGATTCTGAACAGCCTGAAAACATTTCTAATTAATTGGTAAAATACCAGATAAGTGTCATTTTGAAAGAGGAAAAATGATGTTATCGTTGTAAACAAATCGGAAATATTAAGTAGCGTCGCGTAAGTTTTCAGTGTACGCCTTGAGAATTCATTTGCAAGTCATATTAGGCTCAAATTAAACTTTTAAATTAACAGACACGGGTGTCAGATAAAAATTAAGTGGTCTAGAATGTGATATACTTGTATGTAATAAAATAACACAAACCCATGCAAGGACAATACACAATATAGCCATTGGGATCTATACTATTACAATGTAAAAGTGAAAATATTGAAAATAACAATATATAATTAAACCAAAAAGCCGGCATGTTTTGAAAACACCTGCGGAAAGTCAAAAACTATACGGTATACTTTTTATCTATGACGCGATAGTGACACTTATTTATGGATAGTGACTAGAGCCATTTAGAGACCATAGATGTAAAACAATACTTGATATACCTCGACGTGAAATGACGCGAAGCTATCGCACTAATTAGACCATAAAATTAGACGTAGAATCAAAAATAAAAGAGATAAAATAAAAATAGGAAATTTCACCTTGCCGTGCCAGTCACATAGAAACCATCGACGGCGGGCCGTGAGTGTAATGACCCCCAGCCGAAGTGTTGTGCAATATGTACATTAAGACGGAAGAACAATATCGACGGGAATATGGCGAGGGAAGCAATCATAAAATGTGAGCTTTGGCATGAACCGAACAGCTTTCTATTCCTTTGAAGGAAAAGGTGTCAAATACAACAGCTCCCGGGGAACAATAATTTTAAAAAGGCGCGTATTGTTTTAAAATGATGCACCCTACCGACATGCAAACCGAAGCTTAGTTAAACCATTAAAGCAGGACCAGTTGTATCGGCTAAGACAAGTGATTTCTGAGGAATTATCTAGGAAAATAACCATTACATAAGGGTATCTGACAATTAATTAGCATCCAGAGTCGCGAAGAACAATGGCCGAAGTAATTGCCTTTCGAACAAAAACATCCATACGTAAGGAAAACAAAAAGCGTAGTTCCTTTGGTGTTTTAGCATAATGTTGAACAAACCACATGGCTGCGATCACAGTTTAAATTAATGAACTAGAACCTTTCATATTCCAAAAATAACATGTCCGTCGGTTAAATCTTTAATTTAATCACCTACAATAGTAAGATTAAGAATGGATCACTTAGGTGGTTTGGTCATATGGAACGGATGAATGAGGAGAGAATGGTAAGAAAGATATATGACGCAAGTGTAGATGGCACCAGAAATAGAGGACGTCCGCGGAAGACTTGGCAGGACCAGGTAAACCAGATAATGAAGGATGGTTCTGTTAGAAGCCTCAACAATTGGCGAGTTTGTATGAGAGGATATATGAATGTGGATGAGACGAGAATTGTTTGTCAGGATAGAGGAGTGTGGCGCTCTATCCTTTCTGCCTACCCCCGTGGAGAAACGGCGTGATGGTAAATAAGTAAGTAATATGTTATATGTATGTGTAGCGACCGGAATTCAAATCCACCGCTATCTCAGTCGGCATCGACGCTAGCGACAGCGCTGCCTCTGCTACAGCGGCTGCTGCTACAAGCCTGGCTCGAAATTCACCGCCAGACAGGCTCTCAAGTTTCAGCGTTCCACGACGGCGGTCTTGCCGGCTTGCGAGAGCCGAGCGAGACCGCCATCCCGCTTCACTTCATTTCATTTCACATTCATTCATTTCATTCTGTCTTTCTTGTTTTCATCATACTGTTATAATAAAACCGCCACACGCCAAATCACATTATCTTTCATTTAAACACCGTCCTAACCCCCAAATATGTAATAAGTTTTATCACGCGTACATGGTCCTGACAAAGCACGTTTTAAAAGCAATGAGTGCGAATTTTTCTAGGTATAAATGCTTAACGAATTTAACAGAAAGAAAGATATGAATCACGATAGATCCGAAAACTGAGGATTATGATTATAATTAACTTGCTGATTATAATAAGTAACATGCGAGAGTTCATTGCTAGGAATAGGCTTCCGATCTGTTTGAAAATGGACCATAAGGATAAATTTAAGAATGCAGTGACATACTATAATAGATATGGGCAGATTCTTTTTAAAACTTAAGTATGTAATAAATATAAGAATTTTGTGATTAGCTATAAGTGATGTACCAATGTCATATAAGAATAATTGTTTATAATAACATTTTATAGAACTTCACATGCATTCAAAACAAATTTACAGGTACTATTTCAAACTGTAGTACGTTTTCGCAATGACCATAATTATTTTCATTGATGTGAAATATATCCACGATAAATAGATTCCATTTTAAGGAAAGATGACTGATAATGAATTTCGGCTATTTGATTATAAATGTACCTAGACAAGAATATGCATGAGGAAGTAATAAAATGATCCACCCGCGTAAAAACAAGGGACAAAAGTAATATACTACTAGATATAAGTAATATAGTACTAGATATAAGATGTAAATAATTAGAATATTAGATTAATTATAGTTAGCTGTAAAACGAAGGAGATATAAGGTGTAAATAAATAGAATATAATATTAATTATAGTTAGCTATAAGATGAAGGAGGTGTCAAATTGGATCTGGGTTGGGCGTGGTCTCTAGAAGAAGCGGATGGACCAATGGGATGGCAGCCCGTCTTATGACGGGAAGGGGGCAGGTCAATGAATGGGAGACACCCCGTTTTCAAGAGGATAAAAAGAACCTACGCACGGCCCAAAGAAAATTGACCAGAGCGCCAAGTCAGCTTGGAGCAGCCGCCCACCCAGAACGCCAAACCAGAAACCAGTTCGAAAGCAGTCGCTCATCCAAGAACTCACCCAGCGATCGAAGCAGTCCCGAGTAGCCAGCGACTCTGCTCGTCATCTCGTCAGCCACCACGAGGCCACCCGGACAACAGGAGCCGTTGTCGACATCACCGCATCGTCAACCGAAGACCAAGGTCCCTAGAGAAGACCTCGACAATCAGTACGTATAATATAAGGTAGAATAATTTTAATCTAAGTTAGAGTTAAGGATAATGTACATCTACCCACCCATATAGGTAATAAATATTTGATTAATATGTGTTCCGTGTTTATCTGTTCTCCACCTGTCCAAAATTCTCATAATCATAGAGCACATATGTAAAGCTGTAATTCTACTGAATGAAACGCGTAGCGTGACATTTTATTAGAGTACGGGGGCTGCTCTAGCAAAAGAACCAAGAGCACAATTAATCGGCATAATAGTTTTAAGATTATAATAAAATTAAAAAATGGTTTGAGTTAAATCTTTATTTGCAAACGAGAAATAACAACCATTATGATAAGATGATACATTAGAATTGTTTGCGCTAAATCTTCAATCATACCTGTAAGTCACCCTTGCCATAGCCATGTATTAAGGAACCGTTCCATCTTTTGATATTAACCGAATTCAACAATCATGCATAAGAATTCTGATTAACCACGTAATTAGAATATAAATGTATAGATATAAATATGTTCGAATCTCGTTAATGTGTCAATTATATTAGTATAGTAGAAAGTATAGTAGATACACGTATAGTAGAAAATAAATAATCGTAGTGTGTTCCGTATTTAAATATTTTACCTGTTCCCTTATAACCATACTACAAATAAAGCTGTGATCCTGGTAGATGAATCGCGGAGCGAAGTATTTAATGAGCAATTAAGAATTTATCATATTCACATTTTTAATAAATCAACACCCCCGCCTCATCAGTAATATTAAAAAAAAATTGCTTATAGTTAAGTGTTTAAGTACTTAAATTGTTTTACTGGTTTTAGATCTGGTATCATTAAATTTCTGACATTTATCAATTGTTCAATTTTACCGCAGATTAAATATTTTCCAAATCTATATTTTACATATTAACCTTGCAAGATTATTGTAAAAATGTCGTCCTCAAGAAGCATTAGCATTTTTAATAAATTAAAAATCGTTCGCCCAATAATGTCCGTGAGGACTGTTACCAGCAAACCTGAAGATACAGAAACTCACACTGGACAGGTTTATATATTTTTGATCAACATTTATTTTACATAAATAAAATAAATTACTTCTAATATATTAGCAGACCTAGATCCATCGATGAATCTGACATGAAAACACTTCAATACATTTTTTTACTAATAGAATTATTAACTTACATAATACTTGTTTTGAAACATCAATGTTAATATTTTGTAGAATAATTGTTATATTCATGAAAAACTTACATGAACATGAATTAGATATACGTGACATATGACAATCCATGTCCGAAGCCACATTTCATTAGATGACTGTCACTACTCACATTGCTTTAGGGCGATTCCTTGTCAATTTTTTTATATTTTGTTTCAGAAATGGAGTCCAGATGATTATAGGATGGTGAGATTTGCCCAAGCGCCTAAGCAAGTTAACAATCAATGGGCAATAAAGCTTATTGCAGAAGTTCCTCCGCAAGAGACAGACAAGAGAGTAGTCTGGTGTGATGGGGGCAGTGGACCAGAGGGCCATCCCAGAGTCTATATTAATCTGGTAATATTTTCTCAAAGTTTTTGCCTCAAATTTAACAAAAAATTAATGGTTGGTTTTAAATTTTTTATTGTTTAATTCCTAAATATGATGATTATTTAGTAAAAAAATTAATGTTAAGTTTCATTAACAAATTAGTTTTTTCTATCGCATTGCTTTATTTTCATTTTGATAGTGGCTTCATCTTAATATTGAAATTATTTCTTGTCTCATAACTTTAAATTTAATGTTCTCTTATAATTTTAAATTCATAATTTAGTATAATGTAGTATGTATAGTAGTATAAGGAAGTATATTTTGGCAAAATTTGAAATCAAATTTATTTGTAATCTAAATAAACACATTTTTATACAGTTACATGTATATTACCAAGAAAAAATACATAAAAATATTACTTTTTATTCCATTTGTGTTTGACGATCCTCACAATAATTTTTTTTTCTTGAGTGATGCGAGTGTGTATTTGACTGTTTTTATTTAAATTAAATTTTTGCTATCATGGTTTGTATAAAGGCGTACAAGAAAGTTTATTTCGAGCAAGCACCAATTTTTTAAAAGGATATCTTTTATACTCAATTCATCCAATAAAACAAAATCTCTTCTTCATAATATGAAGTTTTACAAAAAGCATAATTACATTGGTAATTTGTGATTTTTATTTATTTAAAAGCTTAATAATTGTGACTTTTTTCAGGACAAGCCAGGAAACCATTCCTGTGGATATTGCGGACTACGCTTCGTCAAAAAAGATCACCACTAAATGCAGATTATTTGTTTTAAATTATTTAATTGTACATGGTTAGAAATATGATATGAGATTTTTTAAACCATCACAGTGCCAGAAGTAATGTAAATTATTATTCATAATACCTCAAAAGATGTATTGAGTTTTAACAGAAATAAATTAATATCATTGGTCTATTATTTATCATTGCATTAAAACTTGTTTTGTAGTAGAGGTTATGGCACTAGACTTGTATATATAAACATATGGTGAAAATAGAATAACTGTATAATTTGTTGAATTACTGTTTTTATCAATTACCTTACTCCACTGTGATATATCTTATTAAGGCATTCCACTACTTTTAAAATACCCTATTTTTTTCACGCCTTTCAAAATGATACATATACATATTTAATTTACTAACAATATCAATTAAACATTAAATAGCCTTATTTTAAAGAGAAAGATTTTAATACAGAGACAATGATACAACAGTTGGTTTTCTCACATTCAAGACAAGGTGTCTGAAAAGTGGAGCATAATAATATATGCATTACCAATCAAATTAATTAATCGAAATTGAAATAATTTATTGGGGTATTTGCATACTGCTAGTGTATGGTATGTTAATTATACTGTATGGATTTTTAATCCGGTATGAGGAGAAAACTATTTATGCAATTTCTTCAGTTAGTCCGCTAACAATGTTGCATTGTTATTTTTTATACAATTTAAATCGTATCAGTTTCTCTTATAATTTGTTTTTTCTGTTCATAAATATCATCACCATCAATGGCCTAGCGTGGGTCACAAATATTTTTTGATATTTCGGTTAAGAAATATGCAAGTACAACCTACATACCCAGTGTGATGTCAATCAATGATGTTGCATATTCAAAATTATCATGACAGATTTGTTTTTAAAATTACATTATTTAGTGTTTTTATCAATATGATTTTCCTTCAGTAACAGGCCCCGGGTGCCAGTGGGTAAATGATCCCAGGAGTGTAGGACTTGATTGAAGATTTAAACTAAAACGATTTCTTCTGATAGACAAGTATGTTGTACCCAACATGAATATTATTCTTCTTCTTCCACGGCGCTACATTCCAGGGTGGGATTTGGCGTTCTCTACCGACTCCTATCTCCGGCCATTCTTATCCAGTTCCCAGGTCCTCCCATTCTTCTCCACACAGTCAGCCCACCTCTTCCTTGGCCTGCCTCTAGGTCGCTTCCACTAGGGTATCCACGCGGTCACAGTCTTATGATCAACATAAATATTATCGTACATAAATTATTACTTCAGCTTTAAGGCGCTACTTTCAATGATAATTTAAATTTTCGCATTTTTTTACAAAAATATGGGTTTTTATTATTCATTTATATCGGAAGTTATACACTAGATTTGACATTTTTTTAATTATTACTTAGATATGACCTTTATACTCATTTAAAACTAATAAATTGGATGTTATTTGCCATAATTAAGACAATACAAGCATTACAAGAAAGACCGCGACCATTAGATGCATTTTCCACATGCTATAAAATTATCTTAATATGATAAATTATTATATAGACTAAATATATTTTCTTATACAGTGGAACCTCTCATAACGAGCATAATTCGTTCCAGAGTCTTACTCGTAATGTGAAACACTCGTTAAGCGAAATAATTTTTCCCATATAAATTAATGTAAAATACGATAATGCGTTCCACGCCGAAAAAAATACTCAATTTGTTTATTTGTAAAGTTTATTCAAAGAAAATGACTTATTATTATTTATGAATTTATGACAATAGCTAATTCTTTTTTTACTAAAAAGCTATCTAGAGATATTTGTTTTTGCTAACGCTTCAAAATTTGGTGATAATGTGACAGCATTATCATTGAATAAATTTGTAGGGCGCATAGCCACCGCCCTACTAGGGTGATGCTTCTCAATATATGATGCAACAGTTTCCCATTTCTCTTATTGCGCCAGAAGATTGTTACTTTGCTACCTCTTCCACTGACAAACTCTTCTCCGCAACTTCTCGCTGTGAAACACGATTCAACTCCATAAGCTCTTCGGTAGTCAGCTCTTGGCTGTGGTGCTCTTGTACAAGCTCATCATTATTATTCACTTCCTGTCCCTTGATATTGGCCAAAGATACAATCTACAGACTCCACAGGTGCTGTCTCAAACCGCTCAGTCATATTCGACAATACCCTTTGGCCAAAGCTTCTTCTAAGCAGAAGTGAGGGTCCTCTCGGTAATCCCTTCCCACGCCTTGTCAATCATTTTGAGGCAAGCAACGATGTGGAAGTGATTTTTCCAAAACTCTCTGAGGGTAAGATCGGTCCCTTCAGTCATCTCAAAACAATGCTCGAAGATTGTTTTAGTCTAGAGTTTCTTAAAGTTAGAAATAACCTGCTGGCCCATAGGCTGGAGTAACGGAGTATTGTTGGGAGGCAGAAGCGCATCACTTGTTATGCGAAATGTCGCTCGTTAAGGGAGCCGTTTTTTTTTAATTTGTTTTGTTTGTTATGCAAATTGCAAATGCAAAAAGGTGCTTGTTATGAGAGGTTCCACTGTAATCTTGAAGCCAAGATTATGGAGACAAATTAACAAAATGTTCAAAAATAATAAATTTATAACCATTCAATTTGCAGGACATATCAATTTTGAATGTTTTTAAAATACTTTGTTTTAGTGAAAACATAAGTTTTTAAATAATATATTGTATTTACTTGCATGCTTCGAGGCTTCTGCTACTATTTAAAATCAAGTTTGATATCAAAAACGCAATAATTTCTTGCTAAATAATATTTATATCGATCCTATTAATTGCTCAAGTATTTTCACGTTGTTCCGCCGATTGCGAGCGAAAATTTGGATTATCATTTAAAGTGGCGCCTTAAACTGTTTTAAATCCAAAGATTAATTGTTGTACCTGCCATAAAATGCTTGACCAAGAATTTTTGGCGCTACCCTGTATCCATAATAACCAGTGAAAAGTAGAAACGATGTTCATCTGATGCCTCCAGGTTCTTAATTAATATAATATTCGAGACATGTTTGAAAAAAGTGCAAGGTAAAGTAATCTACAAGGATGCGTGCAGGGCATAAAGAATTAATTAAAATCATAATTATGTCTTAAAATATATTTTCCTTAAACGGTAGTATAAAACGGCAGTAATAAATAAGTGGTTATTGCTTATTGTTGGGTTTTGGTTTATTGGGGTTTCTGCCGGGGCCTCCTCCTCCTCCTCCACCTCCACCACCACCTCCACCGCCGCCGCCGCCGCCGCCGCCACCACCGCCGCCGCCGCCTCCGCCACCTCCACCACGACCCAATGGGGCAGGCCTACCTCCTCGGCCACCAAAGGCACCTGAAAAGTAAAATAAGAAATAATAAAATATGTATACACCATGTAAAAGAAAACAGCCCTGATATTTGCATATAGTAGACTCTCTCGGGTCGTATTAAATAGGGCAGTAAAAATTCTCAATTTTTTAAAATAATTTTTCATTCGACTACATAATGCATAATGACTGAATTGTAACTGAAACAGAAAACAAAACTGGAAAATCTATCATCGAGTAGGAGTTCACAAATCGCTTTGAGCATTTATGTACTAAGTATGTAGGATAATTTTCAGTTTGTTTTAATTTTTTGACTGGGATTGTTTTTTTTTTAATTATCTAGATAAATTTTTCCCCCACCCATCCTGAATAATAGAGAGTACTGTATATGACACAGAATTACACTTTTATTATATGTAGGATGTTCATACTTGACCAGCGATACTTTACTGTTAAAAGAAAAATACCATTATCCATTTTTTTTTGTTTTGACGAGTATTTAGAGCTTTTTATTATTATTTAATATTTTTTCTTCTTTATTTTATGTTTCTCTCATAGTGTACATGTGTCAATAATTTTATAGAACTCAACTTTTTTCTTTTATAGGTTTTTCTATAACTGACAATAATTGAACAAAATGTTATAGTTAATTTAAATTTAGAAATCGTGCAATATTTGTGCAAAACTGCATAGTATGCATTGAAAATGCAGATTAAAAATAAAAAAAACTATATTATACCCCTCGCTCCCCCTCTGTTGGAGCGTTGATTCTGTCCCCCTCTCCCTTTCATCTCTCCCCTGCCCCGGGCCTTCACCTGTGTCTCTTCCTTCACCATATCAATTACTTCGTCAGGTATACGTAGGTACTTGATGGTGCTACCTCTGATATAACACTCGGGCATTCTCCAAAATTTATCTCCATCCTGTGGTAAAAGTTAATTAATTTTAGAGAACATTACATTTGCTGAGGAGGCAGGTTAACATCTCCCATCAATCTTGCTTTCTTGGATCTAGTCGACAAACAATTTTGACTTAATGGTTCCTGAGACCACTTCAAAGGTTCATCTAAAAATATGCTGTTAATTTCTTTACAATATATTACAAAAGTAACATTTGATCTTAATGAAAATGGTACGATAACTCATCCAATCAGGCTCAGTAATCTTTAAAGATACTGTGATGAAATTTTGAATGGTAGCTTTAATATTATCTGTCGTCAAGAGATTCTCAACATTTTCTTACAAATCAATTCTTTGAATTGTGACATCCAAGGCTATCAAACTTTAATGATTAAATAATATTGACGCCTCCTACGTTAAGTATCATAATTAACAAACAGGTTTGTATTATTTTTTACTAGTACAGTGGCCCAAAAGTCGTTAGACCATTTAAAATTTGATTAACTTTCTACGGTTAATTTATTTTATTTGAGATTATTAAAGCGTAATCATTGGAAATTAAATATGGAGAAATTCACGACTGAGTAACGTGTTAAAACAATCTAATTTAATCTAGAAAATCAGCAATCAATCGCATATTTTATTAATAAACCAAATATGCGATTTTGGGGGACAAAAAATCCAAGAATAGACAACCAACATAGTCTGCACCCCGTAAAAGTAACGGTGTGGTGTGGTGTAAATGCGGAATGAGTTCTTGGACCTTATTTCTCTGAAGCTGATGCAGAAAACACACTAACCGTCAATGGCGAAAGGTAACGAGAAATGCTAGAGAATTTTATGCATGCTGCAGTGGAGGACATGCCAGAGGTATGGTGGCAGCAAGATGGTGCTACTGCCCATACAGCTCGCCCGACACTTGAACTCTTGAGACAAATTTTTGGGAGAAAGATAATTTCGCGAAACTCTGAAATCAAGTGGCCGTCACGCTCACTGCTCCAGACTTCTTTCTATGAGGGTATTTGAAAGATAGAGTATACCGTAACAATCCTCGAACCATTCAGCAATTGAAAGCAGCCAAGAAACATTATGACAGGTATGGTTCACCTTAGAAAGAGCGCATCAGTGAGAAGAGCAAAATGATGGTTATTTAAAGGATGTATTTTTCAAAACTAAATAAAATTTATTTTCAAGAAGTGTGTTTTCTGTGTAAAAGAATAAATGTGAATTATTAAGAAATAAAAAATTTATTTAATTTTAAAATGGTCTTGTGACTTTTGGGCCATCTGTATTTTGCATATATTTGCTACATAAAAGTACAGATTTAAACATTTATCAAATATATGCCAATTATTATATACATTTAGTAGATTCAGAAAACTGATTTAAATTGAATAAATAATAAAAACCAGAATACAAAATATATTTGAATCATAATCATGTTTAAGTCTTACTTCTTTGTTACCGTCACATTGTTTCTCTGCAAGGGTATGCAAAGAGGATAGACCGCCTCATGATCAAAAAATATACATATTTTATAATAGTAATATTTTATTACACAACTGGTAGAAAAATAAAACCAAAATAAAGTCATCAGTTGGTGAAACACTTAAAACATGCTAAGTATCTATAATCAATTTACAGATTACACAAGTGAATATCATATTAACTATTTAATGTAACTTTTAAAGTACAATACCCTCGAAGTGCAAATAACTTCTCTCAAGTTAATATTCATCCAATTATCACAGCTCACTAAGTGTCCATTGTATGTTTCCCCATTTTTCAACTCCACCAGCTGTAAGTAATATAAATCAATAAATTTGATGGAAATTAAAAAAAACATTTGAAGCTAAGAAAAAAATATAAGTGATTACGATATTTATGTTTGTAAAAAAAATAACAGTTATTCCGATAGCAAGAGAGTCGAGTATTCACCTCGTGCCCAATCTGTATACTTATTCACTTTCATATAAATGAACAATTGACTAGTTTATGTTAGGTTTTTGATACACATAAATTTACACCCATTACAAGAGTTGTCCAGCAAACAAATAAAAGAGTAGGTGTATAAGGAACCAAATGATATGTAAATTAAAATAAGTAAATAAATTTAATACAAATGACACTTGGGTAAGTGAAATTCTGAATAATTTTTCAAATAATAAATATGAAATTAAATTAAATTCTGTTCTAGAGGTAAAAACATTACAGAAAGTCAACACATTTCAAAAAGTTATACTAACCATAGGATGATTTTGTGCAGTCCGTAAAAGAGATAATGGAAGCTGAAAAATAATAAAATGTTAAGAAGTAAAAATATTAAATGTTTAAGTCTATGTTGAATAAAATGATTCACAATACCATTTTTAGGGTTACCGGTAAAAATGTACTCCTCAAAACGCTTTGACAATTACATGCTGAGTGCTAATATCTATGCAATAGAAAATATTTGTAATTATTATCTATGGAGTGGATATCAGAATTCAGTCAATTTAACTTATATTATACAATTACATATTTTTATTTGGGTACGACTTAAAAGTTAAATAAATACTTTGTTACATAAAACGAATTGTTTGTGCATTACAATAATAAAAAATGAACATTAAAAAAAGTCTATAAAAATACCTAACCTAACTAATTTTTATTATTTTGCACAAATAAATAAGGAACAAAGAATTTATTTCAATGTATGTATTAATAGTTCCCTTTTTAGTTATTTATTTATTTTGCAATGTGAATGCAACGATTTTTAAATTGGTATTGTTTGGATTCATCAGTGCAAAATAATTATATATACCTCACTTTCTAGATATTATCTTTTTTTAAATATTGTATTATGAATTTGTAAGCTTTCGGATTTTGTATTGTTTTATATATGCATATATATTTCCGTACAATGTGGAGTATTTATATGGCGGATCGGGTGAGGTAATCACAATTCGATCACAATGGAATAAATAAATTATTAATATAACCTACAAAAACTTTATATTTATGAACTATCTCATGAAAAGAACTACAATCACCATAAAATGTCAAATTATCCATTGGCAGTCGATACTATCAATTTTGGTAAAAAAAACATCTCAATTACAATAAAAGACAGAAACAAAAATTATATAAATAATTACTTATACATCTTAACAATGTACAAAAAAAAAATACATTACTATAAAAATATTAAAAATATAAATTAATGTACTTAATATTGACGTAACAACATTAATGCGATGCATTGGAGCTCACGTTAAATAAGGGCTCAAAAGATTTTTGCTCTATGTTACTTTTAGTATCGATATTTTTAAGAGTATCAGTACTTTTCCCAGTGCTAATATGGCATAACATTATTTCAAAACCACTACAGCAAGAAAGGAAAATAAAAAAATCATTTCTTAGGTGTATTAGGAAAATACGTGAAAACGTTATCGATTTATACTAATGATCACACCATTGCCGAAAAGCAAAAATCGCCGTAATGCGAAGAAAGGAATTTTTTAGTAAAATCATAAGAAAAGAAATTAATTTTGTTTTAAACATATAGCGGGTAAAACTGCATAATACTTAATATTCTTTTATCTCATATACAAAACATACGCGGAGGGCTCTTTAATTCATTTTGAATTGGGGCCTAATTTTTTTAGTTACGCCACTGGTACTTACTACAGAAATCTTTATTGAAAAAAATAGAAAAATGAAAACATAAAACAAATGATTAGTCAGTGGACTATGTTCGACAGAACAACACTATATGCGCACAAATGTAATAATGACATTCACAGATTTACCAGGAATGTTATGCACGATATGTATTTGCAATTTGTGTTTTATATTATAAATTCATAAATTATTGCAAACAAGTTGTATTGATGGGTGGAGGGCAGGAAAATACATCACTTTATATGAGCAGGATTCTGGAAGACTTTCAGGATAAACTATCGACGTTTATTTTTGATATGGGAGTTTCAAATATATCAAGTTTGATTAGTTTAATATTTTATTTATTTATTTTGGACTTCTCAAAATGCACTGCTAAACCCGGTTTCAACATCAACAACAAATGAACAAATAGTAAAGGCATTAAAAACCTCTTCCCTCGAGATAACTTGACACTTGACATGCTGAAGATTTCAGGCAGTTGCGACAGAATTTCACCTGACAGTTGTTCTCACCGGCTTTAGTTACATATTGGATAATATTTAATCTGTGGTATAACTCAATAATATTTTGAATTATTTAATTTTTTAGTACATTTTGTCATGTATGCCAGAAACTTTATTTTTCATTCTGTATTTCAGGTATGTACATTGTGTATTAAATGTTTATATGAAATAATTTCAATTTTTCTCCTAGTATTTTATTATATTAATAATGTTACATACTTATTAACCTAATTTCATCATTATTAAATAAAATCTGCGTAATACTCTTAACTTATTTTTTATCATCGAGTACAAAAATGATACCTATCTGTTATTAAAATTTTCAGGGCGTAGAAAATGTCCGAAAAGTTATTATAAATGGAGATAGGGCAATAAAATGCAGACAAGCAGTACTTAATATAACAGGTATTGATTTGTATTATTTAATAGTTTAAGTTATTTTATCTAATTCTGATGTATCATTGAATATTAAAAATCTTTTTGTTGAATATTTAAGAGAATTAACATGTACAAGGAAATTATATTAAATTATCGTTTTATTTTTTGCGATTCTGCTTCAGCGACTGTTTCACCAGCTCAAATTCTGATTAGCGTTACTTCATATCAAATTAATAATGCTCTTCATACCTAGGCTTACCATAATTATGAAGATCTAGCAAAGCAACAAATTTCGGCAGTTAAGGCAAAAAATAAATTGAACCATCAAAAATGGTTTTATTATTAAAAGTATATACAAAAGAAATATGAAAAAGGTCTGCTGGAGCTTTTATTTATTTATTGTACCAGCAATACTTCTCGCTGGAATGAACTTTTTCAGCATTTTAACATTTTTTTAAATTTTCTTAAAAAAGTTGCACATAATGCCGAAGTTCATTTTGCAGTACAGTAGCGCACATACTATAGATTTCTGCATGCGGCCTCGGTCATCCAACCAAATGTGTTTCATGATTGAGAAAATACACTCCAAAGCTGCGGACATTCCTGATAGACACAAAATGTATTGGATAATTTTACCAGATTGGGTACATCGATGTGTTGCTCTTAAAAATGTTTGAATAATCGGACCCATTTGTCAACATACTCGATTTGGGTCTTCGTTGAACTCCACTCTTCATTTTTTGATGCAAGGAAAGTTTTTGCAAGTGACATCTCATCAAAAAGATTGTCAATATTAATTTTTTGTTGATTCATCTTAATCATGTATTGCGTTTATAACTTCAATAGATTGTTCAATCTTGTCCCATTTCAGTACATGATGAAGTCCAACCCATGCGAAAATCTCAGTGCCAGCGAAACTGTTTTCCCACAGTTCAATGTAAGAAATACATTGTCTGTCAAAAGGAGTTACCTCTGTCATAAATGTATTAATGTGATGTCCTTGAGATTGAATACATGTGTGAGTGTCAGAGCGCCTGCACCGCTGGGGCAAGATGTATATGTGTGTGTGTGTGTGTGTGAGCGAGGATAAAGGGGTGATGCGCGCGAGGCACGGTCTATTTTGTGCTACCGTTTGGCTCCGTGACTAGTTATATTCCTTGTACCTTAACTGTATTATTTGTGTAATAAAGATTATAATTGTCACATAAGAGTTTCTCTTGGACCACCAACAATCTACTACAAGGTGTACAAATTGAAACGTACTACTTAAGCAAGTAGGTAATAATTAACATCTTAGCTACTAAGTTTTCTCAAAAACTGTTTAGCTCCTTGCAGGACAAAGTGACTATTCATCCTTTCATGAAGATTAGATTTTAATTTTCTTAATTCCAAAACAATGTCTGTGGCGCTTGCTTGACTTTTTTTGCACAAACCAAAAATATAATTCACCTGAGTCACTTTAAAAAAAAATTTCAATGCGCGTGGACAGTTCTCTTGAGAAAAAAAATATGACTTCAGTCCTTTGAATATTTTAAAAATTCTTTCGACTGCTGGCAACACAAATATATCTGATACTTCCATGCTAGACTATTTTTTTATATTCCACATCTACAAATTTACAGAATTCCTTCAATTGAGTTAATTGAACTGTGTAGACATGAAAATATTTATGTATTTTCACAAGAGTTTCAATTTCGATTGGCAGACTATTTACAGCAGATTAAAGTATATTGTGCACAATATGTTGCGCCACATGCAATCCTGACGATATTAACACCATGTTCTTGTTTGAGCTGGTTGTAAACGTTAGTTTGCTCTCTTCTGTGTATGCCTCTAAAATTCGTGTTACAATTATCACCACAAAATGCAGCTATCTTTTTATCAAACTCATGATGACGCAATGTTGAAATGATCTTTTCAGTCAATATTTCCGATGTCTCGCTGTGAACAAACTCAAAATCTAGCAGTTTTATGTTCACACCTTTTAATGGTAAAAAGTATCTAACAACAATAGTCGCTTGATTTTACTTCTTTTCTATTTGAAGTGTCATTAGTAACACATACAAAATGCGTCTTTTGTAAGTCAGCATGTAACTCTTCCACCGACAAAGGTGCCAGAACATTTAAAATGATCGTTTCAATTTGGTTCTCGTAGCACCAAATTTTGAGATCAATTTGGACATGACGTCAGAAGTTTTGAAGCTCATATCATACATTGGTGTGTAAAAGGCAAATGTGGCCTCTTTTTTTGCATTAACTAAATCTTGAATGGAATCATCGTTTTTTAAAAATGCTTTAATAGATGAAGAGCTTACGACAGCCGTTACACCAGCCTTGTGTTTTGCACACTTTAAATTATCTTTAATATCTGCTCGCCCACCGTGTGCAATAGAAAAAATTGTTGGCACTTCACTTTGCTGTCCTCATCACAAAACTTTTTTATAAATGGATAGTCTTTTTGCAGTTCATTCGTAAATTTGCAATTTCTTTTTGGCGTTTTTAAGGGTTAAAACCTGAACTAAATTAGGTAGTTAAATTACACACTGCTGCGTCATTTTACTAAAATGTGATTACACTACAAGTTATCAGCATAAACTATCACCTGTGAAAACATAGAGAGTTTGTTACGCCGCCCACGTACCGCACTCGCAACGGCCGGCACCAATGTATGAAACCGGGACGTATGGTAAGCCTATTTATAGCCATAGTTTAGGGCTGATTTTTTAATAAAGTGATGATTGATTTATCCTGCGAGAAGATGTTAGATGTTGTCTGTTGATGAAATTTAAAAAAACGAAACAAAACATTCAAATGATGATACGGGATTTAACTATGGAGTATGAAATTTAGCAATTGTCCGGAAGTGGTGAAATAGCCTATAACGAGTTTGTAAATTATTTATATTTATCTATTTAAATATTTTTCACTTTTAAAGGAAAAATTTTAAGGAAGATATCTCGTTAAAACTGAATGAATCGCTTGTACCATAAACTTTGTCTTTTTGATCTGATTTTCAGAATCATGTTAATTTTATAGATTCCTCTCCTTTATATAGGAGAAATTATGCGGGCTTTCTGAACCAGCCTTCAAACTGTGTAATGAACACATTCAGAGGTGACGGAAGGGGACAAAAGTTTAGAGGAAAATATCAACCGTTTAATAGCAGGATGGACGTAAACCACTTTGTCCACGGCAGGGGAATTAATCATAGATCGATGGAGATGTATGATTACCCGAGTCGTCCCGATTATTTGTACAATAATTACCAAGAAGATCCAAAAGTTGTATTGATTAATGCGCTCCAGAATTATAGTAGTAGTAATGGGACCGATGGCGGCTGGCAAGGGCGCAGCGGTGGGGGTCCCATGAGGGTGACCTGCGGGGAGTTAAGAGAGAAGCACGTGGGACATACGGTGGAACTGGTGGGGCGGGTGCACCAGCAAAGACAGGGGAGGTTCGTGTTGCTCCGGGACGGACACGGCTCCACACAGCTGGTGGTTCCTGAACATGTATGTTGAATTGATTATTTTAAAGTTACACTTGCTGCGTATTATATTATAGATATTTTTTACAGTTGTGAATCAAAAGCAATATCTGTAATTTTTCACTAATTCAACATGTTGCCAAACTTTTTGTTGAAAATTATTTTAGCTGATTTGAGAAAGTTCAAAATGAAAGATATTTATATAATCATAAATAATTTGTATAGCTCCATTTTTGTAAAAAAAAAATCAACTCAAAGGCTTATTGATCAAAAATAATTGATATTGCTTTTTTATTACAGAGAACAGATTTAAGTAAACGCTTTACACACCTGCCTCTGCAATCCTATGTGTCCATCATCGGCCATGTTAGTCGGAGACCCACTGGAGCTAAAAATCAGGTACAGTGAAATCCCGAGTTATGTAAACTTTATGTAACTTTAATTATACGCAAGTCCAATTTTTATAAGGGTAACATAAACTGCAATATTTGTTATTATATGTATGTATGTATATTATTTATATATGTATTATTATTTTATAAAAGAAACATCATGTAACATATTTACTGTGATATAAACTATAAAAATATGAAAAATATATGAAAGAATATAAAAAACAAACTGAAATATTCACTTTTCAAATAATTTTTTTTTGTGACTGTTTGTTTTTTGAATTTATTACCAGGGCATTTGGTTTTGCATTTCGATTCTATTGTAAGGGTTGTAATTTTCGAGATTTATTACTTAAGTCGGGGTGTTACTGTAATTCATTTATACTTTTGTAATTTTATTTTTATTTTAATAACTTTCTTGAGATTTTATAAATAACATACTAAGAAATATTTTAAATGTTCAGTTATGTATACCATATATATATTGTGAGCTATGGAGCCGGAGCTCCACTCCTCCACCGGCTAGTTCAGTGGCAAGCGTGAGATATGGATCCCGCCGAGCCGAATCTACCAGAACTCCTTACCTTACCGATGATTTTCCAAATCTGCATTCTTCCCTCGAGGCAAAAGAAGAATAATTTGAAATAACAAAATGATAAAGGTGGTTTTTTCATAATAAATAAAAACTTGATTGTCAGATGATCAAAATGTAATACATTGAACTTAACTTAGCAACAATTATGACGTTATGACCAATTTCATATCATAATTTAAGTGTGAGCGCACACCGATGACTTTCTGTCGTACGACAGTTTTGTCGTGATGGCGAAGGCTATGAAAATGTATGACAGTGCGCACACTGATGATTAAATTTTCAAATGATAAAACAGTTGGTGGCGAACTGTTGTACAACTGTTTTGTCATCAGTGTGCGTTCGCTCTTAATGTTTAAATATTAACAGAAAATGGAGACAGGAGACATAGAGGTGGTGATGGAAGAGTTCCTATTGGTAAAGGTGAACCGAGAAGCCCAGAGGGCGAAAAGGAGCCAGATCGGGCCCACACATGCCCGGTGCATGTCCACTTCCGCCCATCTCCCTAACGTGCTTACCACAGAGGAGTTTACCAAATGTGGTTAGTAATCAGTATTTAACTCCAATTTAAGATAATTTTCCTCCTAACATATTGATATGTACGCTGACACTCTGGTCATTGCGCAATCAACATTTTAGTGATGGTGATGAGGAGGCGGGAGGGTCAATTAAATTAACAAGCTTTCTATACATATTTACACATTTATTCATACACGAAAAAGAAATTCTCATCACTACTTATGTTTAACCTTAATTAAAACGTGGGCACACCGGCATTGTTATTATTGTTCCACTCGCTACACACTCACTGTCTTGTTCATTTTTACACATGTGGCCAACTGTATAGCCACGTGCGGCCTGCTGCGGGTGCGTGTGTCAAGCTACGTATTGGAGCCCGCCTCTGGTCCAGTTCACGGGCGCGAGCTCTGCAACTTCGCTCGGGTCACGCACCTTCACTACGTGGTCTCCACGGCCGCATCCGATCATCTCGCGATGAACGGCTTCCGATCCTTTTGTATGAGCGGCGGAAATATCCGCCGCTTGTCTCGTTTCCAAGGCGGGTCGTCGGATGCCTTTCCAAGAGGCAGCTTCCTCTCGGCTTCGTCTCAGGGCAAAATGGCGGTCAGCAAGGAGCTGCCTGGAGGCCAGCCGCAAACCGGCGGCACCCCGGGAGCAGATGTTGATCCGAAGCACAGGATGGGTGAGAAGCGAGAGAGCGTTCTGAGCTCGCGTTGCTCTTGACCATCTTGACCAATGCGCGAGAGAGGGGGTAGTCACCCTCTGTCCGACTGTGGATGGCCGTTTAGGAGCGGGCAGAAGAGGGATTAGCATCGCCAGGCACGCAGCCCGTGCACAACAATATTCAAATATTAAAATTTCGCACCGAAAATAATAAATGTCACACGTGAGATGCGGCCGTAACAATATCATAATCCACTCAGCATGAAATTATTCTTTTTTCACTATTTCTGTTTTTCAGTATCATCTTAGAAAAAATATCTTATGCTGGAGAATGGATTATTGACCAATTAACTAATTATTCTGAGAAGGTGGAAAAGACGTAAATGATATTTGTGAGCAAGAGTGTTTGGATTATACAGTTGATTCAGCTTAATTGGGCCAAATCTCAAGGAATGAAAATCAAACTAAGTAACTAAGAGTGATTTACATTGCTTAATTGGGACTACATTCTGCTTAATTGTGACAGTAAATTTAAAATCGCTACATATTATACACATAACTTTAATGTTTACTATCGCATCGGTATGGTGGTGCGCCGTTCGCCTACCCACCTACTTACTGTACCATCAACTTTATTTAAAAAATTGTGACACCTTCCAAAATGCCAAGAAATTATTTTTAACAATTTCTAGTAAGCTTTACTGGATAAAATTAAAAACCAGCCATTTAATACAAGTCAATTTCTACTTGCCGAGATAACTGGTGTACGTCTATTGCATCACTTACAACAAGAAAAATCAACTGTGTGAGGAAAGGCAAACAGGAACATTCAAAAGAAAATGTGAAGAAAAGGATTCAGGTATTGAAGAAGCACCAAATTGATGGTTTTCTATAGTTAGTGGGTGTTAGGAATTATCAAAGTAGACTGTATGAAAGAAATTATGGAGGGAGATACAGAATGACACAATACTTTGAAAACTACCACTTTTGTACAAGCTTTTGTAATTCCGCCTCTCTCTTCAAGCTCAATATGAAGGATCCCTTGACGGATGCTGGGAGTCACTTTTAAGATACTCGAAATTGATGTAGGAAGTACCATCGGTCACTTTGTAAAGTGTTTCGCTATGTAAGTAGATGACCGACGCGTATTCGAAAAAGGTACACACGTTTGATTGTTTATAAGTTTATAAGGTGACCAAATTAGCACTGATTGAGCCACACTAAATGGGCAAGTAAGTAGTGACAAGTATGTGTCTGTAAGTTGGAAGGGATCTATAACGGGATTAGGAACTTTCTCTAACCGTGGGTGAGGTCTGAATACCAGCGGCACAGTATTAAAGGTGAAGTCAGAAAGTTGGCTAAAAAACTATTTTTGTATTGGAAATATTTTTTTTGTTCACAGTGCAATTACTCGTGCAATAAAATATCAAACATAAATTACTTACACTCATCCATACTGGTGCGAAACGGTTTTCGTGTTCACAGTGTAATTATTCATGCAATCAAAAATCTTACTTAAAGAGTCATGTGCACACTGGATAGAAACTGTTAAAACTTACTAAAGCAGTTTATTAGCAATAGCCACACGATTCCCCATTATTTATAAAAGCTTGAGAGGCCATATGCTTACACCCTGAGCAAAAACCGATTTATTTTCTTTGTTCTATTTTAGGCGTAATTTGACATTTTTGTATGCACACGGTATGTCGCCGCATATTATATCCATACTTTGCTTCGTTAATACAATGTTTATAATATAAATAAAACTTTTAAAGATACAGGAACGAACGCCATCGCAATTTTCTTTCAATGTAAAGCGGTGCCAGGGTAACACACATATAAGTGTATACATATAAGAATATAATTGGTATACTTTGTTTAAATATAAATTTTTTCTTCACCCATTTATATTTCTTTATATTGTAATATATTTAAAGAAAAATATTAATTGTTTAATTTTACGCTCGCTTCGGTTATTTGGGGCAGCTGCTTAATTGGGCCAAATGTCCTGGTCCCGATGTGTTCCAATTAAGCGGAATCAACTATTATAAAATATTACATAGCTAGAATATGTGGATAATCAAATCACCAAATTGTTGCTTGCGAGCACCGCTGTGCCCTTCTTCTGTATACAAATGATTGAAGTCCACACTATGTGTTAAATTTTATAAATATACAAAAGTTATTATATTGTTTGTCCAGGTGGTAGCAAGAACTTGGAAGCTCGCATGAAGGCACGCAGTTTGACGTGCGGAGCACTGGACGAGAGCCAGGCTAATAGTGAAGTCTCCCTTCTGGGCTGGTCTCACTCCATGGCCCTTCCCCGTTTTCTCCATCTGAGAGATGGCCATGGTACCATCCAGTGTTTACTACCTGCCAATGTACACACACTTACTATATTTTCTTAATGCTAAATTCACATCAATATGAAATATTTGGCTCATTAATCCTAGGAACAATATAGTCTCCCCATTAGGCAATAGATAATTATTACAATTATTAATACTGGCCAGATAATTTAAGATGCAACTTTGTTAATTAATATGCCCCAAATAGTCAAGCATCACATCGCAGGGTAGCCACATCAAGGGGATGGGTGGACGTGCAATCAACTTTGATACATGTATATGTACTATATACTCCGATTAAATAAAAATAAAAGTAAAACTACAGCCAAATCCTTGTTATTTATTCTTAGTGCATAAAAGTATTTATTTTGGTGCAAATAATAAGTTTTCATGTAAAGATTTTCCTAGAAATAATAAAAAGTTTAATGTTTTTTTTCAAAATTTGCAGTGGCTTGTATTTTTTATTAATTATTTGTGAGGTATAAAATCAAAATCAGACATATCCAGTTTTTATGGTTTTTGAGTTAAGTATGTACAAATATAAAGCAAATTAATATCTACAAGACTAGTCTATTGAAATTAGACAAATATTGCTGAATTTCATATAAAAATGCATTTAAAATTTGCTTGTTACTTCAATCGCAAATATGTCCAATAGATAATTAATTTGAACCCAGACAAACATGTTTTCAGCCAATAAGATAACAGTATTTGGTCATGTGACCTGTGGTTACTGGTCATGTTCAATATGATTCCAAATGTCACAGTTGTGGTACGATGGTTTTTTGCACTTTACTCAAAAACAGGTAAAGTGGACGTGTCTGCTTTTGATTCTGGACCTCACATTTAAGTCATTGAATCCTATTAATTTTTTATTAAATTTAACAAATTATTCAAATACAATAGTTACCTATTAAAAAAACCAAATTTTTTATTTTATTAAAAAATGTCTATATATTTCAGAAGCCAGAATTACAAGGTATAGCTTCTCAAATCAAACCTGATTCCATCATGGAAGTTAAAGGAAAGATTTCCCGAAGACCGGACAATTGTGTAAATGTGGTAAGACAAAATAATACATATCATGAATTGTAATAAAATAGTTAACACAAAAGATACATTATAACATGCCGATGGTACATTTATATGGGCCTTGAAAAATTTGCATCACAACTTGGATATTCTGTAAATCTGATCTTGGATGTTTTAACATAAACTGCGACGCTTTCCTTAAGCAGAACTTTGTCACATTTTTAAAGTATTGAAATATTTTTTTTACAATTGTTTGTTAATTTTTTCCAGTTTGAATTTTGAGATATTTTTACATTTTGCATACCCTTTCAAGATGATACTAATAGTTAATTCTTTTACAATATCAAGTAAACATAAAAGTGCATTATTTTTTATGCAAATATTGGTAGAGTGAAAAGTATCGATAGAAAAAGACAAGTATACAATTGTTGTTTTTCTTAAATTCCTAGGTAATAAGCTATCAGAAAATAGTTGTTTCTTCAGCATTCATAATACATATGTGTTGCCATTTGAAATTATCAGGTGAAAATTAAATAATTTGTTGAAGTTCTCACCTAAGAATTGTTATGTTTATACTATGAAGACTTATTATTTTTATGATAAAAACCATTGTTTGTCAAACATATGATTATAAAATATTACAATTTTGCCCCGATTTATAAGGAAAAAATGTATGTAAATTCATACTGATAAATAAATAATATTGATAATAACTTTTGAAGCAGCTGTATTTGTGAAGAGAAAACTATTTATGCTAATATTATATTATATAATATTCATACTCTGGTTGTAAAAAAAAAACTGTTTTTTTTTAAATATTATAAGAAAATATATTTTGTTTATGGGCTAATTTAGCGTATTAACTCAATTTCGTAGCATGCAGAAAATGCATCCAATGGTCGCAGTCTTTCTTATAATGTCTGTATCGTCTTAATTATGGCAAATAACATTCAGTTTATTAGTTTTATATTAATGTAAAGGTCCAATATAAGTAATAATTGAAAAAAAAGTCTAATCTATCAAATAACTTCTGATATAAATGAATAATAAAACCCACATTTTCGTAAAAAACACAAAAATTTGAATTATTATTGCAAGTCACGCCTTAATGTACTGTTGATTTCAGAAAAATGAAACTGGAGGGATAGAAATCCTTGTTGATTCGTTGACTATTCTAGATCCTGATGCATCACCTCCTTCGCCACCACCGCAAAAGATACAGGTGGTAGATGTTAGTATATGATTATTATTATGCACCTGATACTTGGAAGTTTATATTGCCATAAACTACTTTACCAATTACGCCATAGTAACCCTACAGATTAACCAAATCTGATTGTGATCTTTATATCATACTTTTTTAGTAAGATTATTTTTTCATTCAATTTTATTACCTCAATATGTTTTTATTTTTTGAATTGATTCATTGAAATAACATTTTATGATGTTTTCAGACCAATGAGAAGGGTGTGAACTCAAACACTCGACGATCGCACACATGTGGAGAGCTCAGGATCGAGCATGCAGGTAGTGATGCACGCTTGTGCGGATGGCTTGAGCACCGGCGCATGGGACGCTTCCTCACGCTGCGGGATGCTTATGGGGTCACGCAGTGTGTAATCCCTGATAACGTAAGTACATTTCAACCAGTCGAGTATCTTTTTGTTTTTGATAACTGTCTTGAACTATTTTTTAAATTAATTTTTCTCATGAAATCATAGATACGGATAGAAACTATTTATTGGGAAATATTTTATCTTAATCTAACTGCTGTGTAATAAAAATTATTGCTATAATCCATTTGAAAAAATTCCAAATAATTTGAAAACTCAATTACATTATTCACAAGGGTTGATTTTCTTTAAAACAGATGATTCTGAAGCTCCCCAACTTAGACACAATATCTCTGGAGTCTGTATTGGAAGTGTCGGGACTGGTGATGGCGCGACCCCACGGGACTGTCAACACTGAGGTGGTCACGGGAGAGGTGGAGGTGGTGGTATCTGATGTCCGAGTGCTGAACTCCGCCACCTTCCAGCCCTTCTCCATCCGCCCCTTCCAGAGGGCCAAGGAGCATTTGAGGCTGCAGCATAGGTTATAATGAGATTTTAATTTCATTAATTGACGCGGCAGTTACTTTGTGGTGCAACAATTAATTCTTAAAATAAACTAAACAATGTACTGCATGCGCAACTGAGTTATATTTATATCACACCTTGAGTCTCCTGTCAAAAATTATCATTTACACCTGTTGAGAGAGATTGATCTTTTAAAACTATGGTTATGACAAAAATATAAGTAAAAATGCATTGAATAATCTTCTTTGCAACAAACAAACAAACAAGACCATATTTTTGACAAGAGTCCCGTTTTATAATTATTTTGATATTGATTGGGATGAGAAAGAAAAATGATAAAAAGCTGGAGATGAAATTACTAATTCTTTAGAGTATTACTCTGCTTTAGATATTAAATTATATGCTTTTATCTTGTACACTTGTGGATTATTAAAATTTTAGATATATGGATCTCCGATTTCCTGATATGCAGTACAATCTCAGGACACGGTCAGACATGCTTATGAAGATGAGGAAATATCTCTGTGACGAGCATTGCTTTGTAGAAGTGGAAACTCCAACACTCTTCTGTAGAACTCCCGGGGTATTTATGTACATATGCCTAACATTTTGCTTTATTGTATTAGAGCGATCAGTGGATTTTACCGACAATTTGATTTCAGGGAGCTCAAGAATTTGTTGTACCTACAAGGCACAAGGGGCAGTTCTATTCGCTGGTGCAAAGTCCTCAACAGTTCAAGCAAATGCTTATGGCTGGCTCGGTAGACAGATATTTCCAGGTCGCCAGGTGTTACCGGTTAGTTTTTACTATTCATCATTTTCTGTTTATAATATAATACTTTATCTAGGATCTCTATTAACAGACATAAACCGATGAAGAGATAAAAACTTTTATAGAAAGAATGCTAATCAATGCTACTGTGGCGAATTACCTCGCATAGGCCATCTAGCGGCGCTACCAATAAGCACAGTTACCAACACCGATAGCGTGTCAGTCACCCGGCACGGAGCTTATCAGAGCGGTGACCAAGTTATACTTCAGAGCAACTGACATTTCTCTTCTTGTCCTGAATGTAGATGGCAGCAAGTTCTTAAAATTGTAATATTTAAAGTCACCGGGAATGCGTCAATTCAAATACTAATTCCTTGCTGTGTGTGTTCTTATTACATATTTGCAAATGAAATACCAATATCTTACATTAAATATACAATAAGTAGATTCAAGTAAGTGCATTCTCTCTTTTCCTAGCGTTTCACGCCAGACACGCAGAGGATGCTCGACATCGCAATTTAACCCTAGAATCCATATAGCATTGTACGATTGGACACAGAGGCAACTTCTGCGTTCCGACACATCGGTGACCCCTTTCAAACTTCCACGTTCACCTAAGTGGTGGGGCCCCGTTCTCAACACGGTACAATCGTCGAAAGCAGACCACAAAACTACTTTGGCCTGCAAAACAGTTGAAGTTGAATACAATTGTACCGAACAGGGTAATTAGCGCTGAGTAATAATCAAAACTATTCTTGGATGGTGAATAATCACCGAGAATGATAAGCTCGCAGAGCACAAGCTTCTCAAGATAAGGACTGGCAGCGCCAGAAACGGCCGCCAATAATGTAATTTAAAAACCAAACGACGGGACAGGAGTGTGGAAGAGTGGAAGCCGAGCGATCGACAATGAACAAAAATTAATCTGTTAGCTGTCCAGAAAAACTGTAGGTGAAACAACTTTATACCACCATATTGGCGCCAAAATTCAAGATTCACAGACTAGCTCTTTCAAATTTTATTTTTACAAAAAACCATGAAAACGTTGGTTTAACTAAAAAATAAAATATGTGGGTACAATTTCACCATACGCGTCTATCAACCGCAATTTCGTACGGTTTTGAGATCGAAAAAAGGAAAAAATAAAAGTTGATAGTGTTGTCAGGCCACAACACTTAAAACATTATTTATTTTATATTTGCTTTTTGGAAGAACGATATCAGATTTTATTAATATTATTGCTGCCTAACGGCGCACTCACTGTATTTATAGTAAAACGCTTGTATATTCATTTTAATTAATAACTAAAAAATAATATCTTATTCACTTGAATTACTTGGCAACAAAAACGAGGAATATCACAAACCTACATCAAAATCTAGCTGATAATTTACTCAAATTGGAACGTTCCAGATACTTTCCAACTTATTGTGTCCTTCTCATTATCAAACTCTGCGGTAGAAATGAACATATCGGGAATGTCTAAAAAGTCAGCAGTCTCCACAAACAAAATAATTCACCCTCCATTTCGAAAAATGACGATTTTTACACTCAATTTCAGATGTAATTCGTTGTGTTCTTGAGTTGAAACAGATTTTTATGGGGTGCTGTACGATGTCACTACTGGAAATAATAATTTGGTTAATGATTTGATCCGCGGCGCCAGTGATATCATGCATTTTTTGGTTTGGTTATTTGCCGTGAAAAATAGACACTGCGGACTGTCACAAGGGTGCCCGGTATTCTCACGATAGCCAACTTAAATTCTGACAGTTCTCATGCCGTCTCTTTCTCTGTTGGAAACTTGCGATGTGGGCGCCAAGGAGTTAACATCGTTTACGAGTCTGGTGTCTAAACACCTCATTGGAATGTTGAAATAATATGATTAAACGCAATAAATGATTAGAATTGTTTTAACACCGTGACTAAATGAAAGGAGGTATTTTGCAGCTGGGAACACATTCTCGTTGCAGCCTGCCTACAGTGAACATCTTTCTGCATTTTATTTCTTCTCCTGACTTTAACTTCATCATCAGCGGAGATAGGAAAACTACCCTTGTTTACCATTGCTTACCTACGCTTCAGAAACCTGAATTCAGCAAGAAAGATGAAGCAACACTAGATGTATTTGAAAGAAGGATCCTGAAGAGAATTTTTGGAATTTTGAAGATAATGAAGTGTGGCAGGTCTTATAACATTTACAATCTGTATGATGAGCCGACAATATTGATAAAATTAGGGAGGCTTCGGGAGGCTGTAGAATGATGTGCAAGACCCAATATAGCTGCTCAATAATAAATTTGAAAGAACATGAAGAATAGGTAGGTAAATGAGATGGCAAGGCAACATAAATAAAAACCTATCCATTCTTGGCATCAGCACAGAATACGGTGGAGGTATATTCTTAAGGAGTCCAGGGCCCATACCGGTTTATAGAGCCAGGGATGATGACGAATATTTAGGGGAAAAGGATGCAGTTAAGAATAGTATTCTGTGAATTAATGTTTGATGTTTGTATGGGTTTATGGCAGATGAATTAAAAGGATAAGCTAATAGGTTAGTAGTTGGAACCCCATTCATCACCCATCACTCACATGTTCGTTTGAAGATGATCGCGTTGTGGATGTGTGTGAAAGCATGTTATGAAACGAAGATGAAAGAAAACTTACAGTTAACACAAGTTTACTGTTGGGCACAGTTACAGATTAGAGATATACAATATTTGTACAATGAAATGACTAGATGCAGGAGTGTTCCCTGTAGATGTTATCTGGAAGGCGGCAGCGAGAAGAGTGAGGCCTAAGAGCCAGTTTTCTAGATTGCGGGTGCATGTTATTGGCGCGTTTTTACGGCTATTAGGAGCTCTGGTTTTACGCACCGGTATATGCAAGGTGTGATTGAGGATTGTCGGCAGTGATGATGACTGTGGAGGTGATAGACCTCCACAAATACTTTAGATAAGATTCATTCAGATCCTGTGTATTTTATATTCTACTTGAGCCATTAGTTAGATTTAACCCTGTATTCTTAAAGGGATACATCAGATGCCATAATTCGCTCAGTTGCGGTCACCCGAGGGAGGCATGTAGTTTCATAAAGAAATTAATCATTAACCGCTATATTGGGATTTCTTAATATCTTGGAAATTCTGTCATCTTTGCACCCTCCTTTCTAACACACCAGATTTGACTAGTTTCTTACAAGTGTCGTAACGTCTTTTACTCTCACAGTTTCATCTCCATTCGCTATCTAAAGTAATTCATCATCATAAAATCATTTTCCAGGGATGAAACAATTCGTGGGGACAGACAGCCAGAATTCACACAGTTGGATATAGAAATGTCTTTTGCTGGGCGGGAGGATATAATGATACTGATGGAAGGGTTGCTGAAGGCTAGCTGGCCCAGACCTCTACCCGATAACTTACTAAAACTCACGTATCACGAAGCGATCACTAGATACGGTACGGATAAACCGGATGTCTCCTATGGGCTGGAGGTAATATTAAGTAGTTCTGTTTTGTCTATTATTTTATGTTTTTACTCTATTTTACAACGTGTCGTATATATATAGTTTTCTTTTTCAGCTGCAAAATGTAACTGACGTATTGAGAACCAATATTAATTTATTACAAAAGTCACCTGAAGATTTCAACAGTTTTGTAATACTCGGTAAAGGCCAACATTCCAGTATCACACCGCAATTCAGGAAATCCTTGCAGTCGTATGCTGATGAGAAATATCCAAAAGTGAAATGTTTCGTTATCAAAATAAAGGAATCTTTAGATAAATGGTTCTCTACAAAATTAAATACTGTACTCGGTGAAGACGTCATGAGAAGTCTTGCACAGAAATTAGAATTATCACAAGATGATTTAATAATATTGGCGTACGGACCCGCAGACGACACGGTATGATAATCATCCAAGTAACTTTTAGACTTATTTATTGTAGAAACCAGTGGTGTATTTACAGTGTATTATTATATAATATTAATTTTATCTGCATACATATAGAATGTATGACAATAATACATTTTAATTAGGTGGCAAAACTATTTCTAGTGTTTATGCCTGGGCGAGCTGCGCGTGAGACTGGCTGAAGACCTGGAGTCCCGAAAATCGCTGAACAGGAGTAATGGAGACCATCCCTTGTGGGTCGTGGATTTCCCATTGTTTTTGCGCGGGGAAAATGGCGAACTAGAAACATGCCACCATCCCTTCACAGCACCACATCCTGAAGATGAGTATCACCTCAAGACTGATCCGTTCAAGGTATTAATGCAAAAATTATACTTTAATGGAATGTAAAAAATATGTTGTAATTTATAAATTTGAATGTAAAAACTTACATAGTATATGAAAACATTGCATTATTTGTTGATGCACATGATGGATAGTGCCTTACATTAAAAAATGGTTAACTTTTCACCTATTTATTATTGCATTTTAAAATTTCTCATCATCACCCTTAAAAAAAGCACAATTTTTTTTGCTACAAAATAAAAAATGAATAGCAGAAATATAGTATACGAGTTGGCACTCGTCACTGTAGGAAGAATCAATGTCTGTGTTTGTAGGTGCGTAGCTTGGCTTACGACCTGGTAATGAATGGCAGTGAGGTGGGAGGTGGCTCTGTACGAGCTCATAATCCTACGCAGCAGCAGGAGTTGCTCGACATGTTGGGTTTATCTTCAGAACCCCTGGAGCACCTTATGAATGCTCTGCGCAGCGGGTGCCCTCCGCATGCTGGCATTGCACTAGGTAATTAATGTTATATGTATTTTCTCACAGTGCTACATTATTTTTTCTTCCGCAGTGCTACATCATCCCAGTATTATTATCTTATAAAGTTATCTGCACCTGAACAATTTGTATCCAGAAAAATGTACTAATTTATAACTATCCGTTCATGCACACCTGTGCCGCATAAGACCCTACGCCACTGGAGAGAGCCGGCCGCCAGTAGGGGGGACTCATCGACGCAAAGCCCTGCCCTCAGGTGGGCCTGGGAGCAGCCCGTTGCGCCATGATAGAAAAAATTTGTATTATGAGATAATGTGAGGCAATCGCCCGTGAACAGATTTAACATATTTTCGCATCGGTTTATATGTATTTAAGTATATTGATTTTTCTAGTTTTTAAATATAAATAAATAAGTAAGCAATATCCCTAGCTGTAAGTATTTTAATTTACTAAAATTTAGAGTGAAAATGGGATCTGCCAGCCTGAGCGCTGCGACGTTCAACGGGTCGGCAGCTTTTGAATTTTACCGCTAGGTAGCGGCGGGGCTAAGAATGAAAGTCTCGCCCCATTGGTCCAGCGCAGGATGGGGAGCCTAGCGCGGCTGGGCCCGACGGTTGGAAATAAAGACGACGCCTTGAGTTATTATTTTCTTCTTCATCACGACCCTGCTACTAACCTTGGATTTTGGACCTGGATTTTTCGACTTCGGATGTGACGCAGACAACGATTTCTCTGGACACCACTGTGTAAACTTCATCTGTCCCAACCAGAAGAGCGAATTGGCGAACTACCCCTGCATTAGAGTTCTTGTTTCCTGTGCGGAACAACACTAATTGTGTAGTACCCACTATATTTTTAAAATACGACAGATTAATATTGAAAGAGCTGATTTGAAAAGTAGATTTATTTACAGCAAGTTTATAATTTTAGGATTGGATCGCCTGATGGCAATAGCGTGCGGGGCCACCTCTATCCGGGACGTGATAGCCTTCCCCAAGTCCTTGGAGGGGCGGGACCCGCTCTCTGGGGCCCCTGCACCCCTCACTGTTAAGGAACGTGAGCTCTACCACCTCCACGTGGAAGACGAATCCACCAGCCTGAGGAATCAACAGAAATTCCAAGCTCAGATGTAATCCGGAACTGATTAAATTTACGCAATTAAGTCAATTGTATCTTTAAATGAATAAAATTAATTTAATGATTACTTATTTTTGTTACTTATTTACTATTAGGCAATTTTGTTTAACATATATGTCCCTTTTCCATCTAATGCTAAATCTGCCCTAACCGGAACCTCCAATTGACCCTGCGAGGCGACTCCAAATATTATTACAAACAGCTGCAAAATTTCTTACTACCTATTGCAGAGGGTCTCACGACGCACATTTGAATGCACTTTTTTCGATCAAAAATTAACACACTAGATAAAAAATTGTAGATCACCCTTCTTACATCAATCTAGCACCATCTAATTATCATTTGTTTCCATCTATGCAGCATGGAAGCATGCAGATGGAAGATTTAATAATGTTAGTGAAATAAAAATAGCCTAACCCTGACACAAGAGTATTTTGCGTCAAAGCTTACAAGTTTTTATAAACAAGGAATTAAAAACTTGCTTGAATGATGGAGGAAGGTCGCATCCATCGATGGAGAATTTATTTTAGATTAATGTTGCTAAAATAAACTTGTTTTAAAAAATTTGCTTTCATTTAAAAATCAAACTTTTGGTGCCCTTAATATAATGTACCACAGATGGGAAATGTATACACCAGACCAGACAGAAACAGAGCGAGAAGAATTAATTTGTAAAATTATTCAACCACAATAAATCTGGTCAAAATTAGATGTTAGATTAAATTATGAAAATAATTAATTTAAAAAAAATCAGTTTATAAACCAAATAAAACAATAATTTATACTAAAATATATTTCACTGTTTAACTACATTTTTCAATATAAACTAATACATTATTAATTCATGAATATATGTACAACATAACTATACTTAAATTTTAATGTACAGACTTATACTAGAAAAGTATTAAAAAGATTAAAACCATCCTAAATATTCTCGGACGGCTTACAATAAAAAAATGTGTAATTTTCTGGAAAGAGAATATTAACATCTAGATTATTCGGCACATCTACCATTAATTAGTAATTAAAAATACAAAATCTCACAGGAAGAGTTTGGGCTCCCCGGCTCAATAATTATTTACTTCTGATAGACGACAAATCAATTGGAAATATTGGACAGAACCTTCTACGATTATCGTGAACAATTTAACTAAAATTTCACATTGAAAACAAAACTCTCAGTAGACTTACGAGTCTCCAAAGAAGAAAAACATAATTTGTTCATTTCATATTATTTGAATTATTATTTCTAATCAATGGTTAATGCAATCTTTACTAAATAAAGAATAGTGATTTAGTTTAATATTGATATATTAATATTTTTTGATAGGAGCATCAGCTATGCCACTGTAACCATTAGTGCCAGATAATCAATAATAATAATAATTATACACACTCAAAATACAAAACTAAACCTATCATAATTTTCACTTCATTCATGATACAATTTTTTGACCCAATAATTGCGTGCATCTTCAAAATAATGAACTACTGAGGAAATCTGTAATTTTTCTTGATTAACTTACTGCTCCAGACTAATAACACTATGGTGATATGTCTTTAAATACAACTGAATTTAAGGTACGAGTCAGTACATAATATTATGACAATCCATCATTTTTATTTTCAGGAAACCAATTTTATGGGTGAGATTTTTAATTCTAATGTTAGAAGATAAAAGATAGTAACATTGTCAATATATTCTAACTTACAAATAATGAATGTATAAACCCGAATAGCTTATCCCTGAATTCAAAGTGCTTTTTGTGCCAATTCGATAGCTCATGTGTGTAAATGATACATATTACAGCAGCTTTCTTCCAGGTTTTGCACTAGCGACGCATATAGTATACATTACGTTACATACGCAATATTTTGAGTGTTCACAATAACAATATGCGATGTTTGTTGGTCTATTTAGTATGTAATAAAAAATTAAAAAATGGTAAGGTCCAATTTTTATAATGGGATGGTTTTACAAAATATTTTGCCACCTAGTATTTCCCTACATCTGTGGGGGAAAGTATTAAACATGTTACTGTTTGTTCATACCATACCCTTCGCCAAGCAGGTAAAAAAAAAACATAAAACCCTTAAATATCCTATACTCGTCAAGTATTAGTGGAAAAATTTGTTGCCATTTTGAAACAATAAATCTTAATTTCAATTTATAATAAAGTCAAAAAATCTGTGGTGCGTTATGTTTTATCGTAAAAAATAATCATTTTAATACCACAATAATAATAAGTGAATTTAGTGAAGGTATGAAGGTGGTGGAATATGCAGAGATTTGTGTGAATTCAAATACTGGCTTTAAATCTTAGCAAAAAATTATTTCCTATTTGGTGAAAGATGAAACTGTCATTATTGTAAATACTCGGGTATATACTGAAGATACATATTAAATGAGCAACCTCAATTTTTGAATCTTGTTATTTATCCAGCACACACAATGTAGCAGAAATGTCTTAAATAGGTCATTAAACAATAGGATAATTGCACTTAGGATGAATATCTTTTAAAAACTAATTTTCTGATTCAAGATATTGTAGTAAAAAGTTATAAAGGTTATTTTTTAAATCTTTTATAGAGATAAATAAATAAATAAAATGATATAAAAACCTGTTTTCTTTCATAATTTTAAATAATAAAATAACCTCAAAAAGATCTGGAAAAAATAAAAATCTTATTCGTTAATACACTGAACCAACGACGAGATCTCGCATTCTTTCAAATATTTCCTACTTAACGAGTTTGTTTTGCATCTAAAATGTTTTATCATTCTTCAACATATTGAATAATGATTTAACATGATAATTTATCATTAAAACTATACACTTTTTTGATTTACAAACTGAATATGCAAAATTTTATAGATACGGTTGAGTTTGTAGGGATTATTTTTTTCTGTTATTTTATGAAGTTATTTTTTGAGGATCAAGCTATTTTATGAGGAGTTCAGACATGCAAATTTCAAAACATTATATTAGGTTTATTACTCTTTACACAATTATTTTTCCCTTTTTAAGATAACATTAAGAAGTGAAACTACTCTATTACATGAAATAATACATGTTGCATATAGGTTCCAGGGATACCGGTGCAGACCATGCACATAACGGGCTTGATAATACATAGATAAACAATGAAAATATGTGTAAAGACAGGCTCAACTGCAGTGATTTTATTAAAATGTGGTTTTCAATGCTGAGTTCCAAATGTTCCAAGTTTGATTCAGTTTATAGAAGACTTGGAATTTTGAAAAGATTTTTCACAAGGTCACAAAAATCTTGATTTGAAAAAGGAGTTGCCTTGTAGAGAGTTTAATATTACAAACAAAAAGCAGACAGACAATATATACAGAATTAATTGCTTTAATCTTTTAAAAGCGTCAACATTAAAATTATACACAAAAAATAATCTAAAAATGACGAATCAATTAATTCTGTCAATAACCTCAAATAATAAAGATAATGTAACTGTAGAGGGTACAAAATAAATAAAAATTGAACATGGTTCTTAAAATACAAAAAAAAAAAAAACAGCTTGAATTCATAAATTGGATCAATATAAATAAAATAAGTACTTTCATTATTTTTCCTCGGGTCTTTGGGTGATATAAAAAAGTGATGAAAGATGAATCAAAATCTGTGAACTTTAATGCTTTGAGTCTGAGCTTAATATTCAAATATGGAAATCTAGACATTTTCTTGAAATTATAAAATAAATATTGACTTCAACAACCTATTTGACTTAAAGAAAATGAATGTATAAAATGTGGAATCTCTGCGAAGTTTGCAATTATGTCATGGTGTTATCGTTCAATACTCACTTGCACACCTATCAGATCAAGGAGGAAGATAATCCAAACGTACAACAAAATACGAGTCCTGCGTTATACGAGATTAATTTAAAACAAACACAAGTCAAAACGCCACAATAGTTTTGACAGTTTATACCAATCTCGATGTACGACCTCTGAAATAAATGCTCAAGTATAAAGCTTTCAGGCTTTTACTGTACCTATAACACCGATCATTTGGGATTGTGTATCACTAAGAGTTTCATTAAATAGTCTCCGAAACAGTGGGCATTTCAGTGAGTACATTTCTAGTATTTATTTTACTCTCAATTCAAACATCTTCAATTGTCGGAAGCCAAAACGCCATGTTAGTACAAGCTGAAGCCAGCATCATAAACTTTGGGTTGAATTGTACACATTGAATTGGTGCAGGGTGATCCCCGTTGAGAACGCACACTTTATACCCTGTATCAGCATTCCACACGTGAACCCGGCCATCTGTGGACCCGCTGAAGATGAACTGGGAATCGGGACTAAATGACGCTTCTATTGGAATACCTTTATTGTTCAGATGTCCAGTAAATGTTTGTAAAGGAGTTCCGTGAAAAGCGTCCACCAGTCTGATGATAGATCCATTTGTGCTGATGAGCATTGTCTTTCCATCCCTTGAAAACTTAAGACCTGTCCAGTCACACTCTTTTTCTTGGTTCAATTTAAAGGTCAAAAATGGTCCTTTGTCAAACGATCTCAAGTCGTACAGTTTGATACTCTCGGAGTTCACCCCAGCGGCGAAGATGAGTCCCTCGGGATCGTAGGCCGCCACAGGCCGCCCGGACAGATGCATGAGACCTTGACAGTTGGGCGACCGTAAGTCCCACAGGCGGAGAGTCTTGTCGAGAGATCCAGATAAAAATGTGTCTTCCACGGGAGACAGACACAGAGTGACGACCTTTTTTGTATGTCCTGGGAAATATCTGATGTATTTATTGTCATGAAGCGACAGGTATCTGATCGTATCATCGACTTTCGTAGAGCTATGGATAGCAGTGTTTTTTGCGTGAGTGAAATGAATTAAGTCAACTCCATACTTTTTACTGTTGACTGTAATCATTTGAGTTCCTTTCTCGCAGTCGTATATGACAATTTGATCATCTTCACTGCAGGAAATAAGAGTTTCGCCACTCGGGGAAAAGTCGATGCTATTGATTTTATCCGTATTTTCGCGGAACACCTTGGCAACTTTGAAACTACGCACAACTTGATCTACAAGTTTCATTTTGACTATGTTGATGTATCTGTACGTACAAGGTTGTTCGAAATTATAGCATTTGAATATCCGAGAACTGCCTACAACAAATAACAATAGACGGCCATACACAAATTCGACATCGCCGGGAAACGTTCATCTATGGCTTGCTGTGGCCGGCTTATGGGCCGGCTTCTGCATCCAGAGTTCAGCAAAGGAGCGAAGATACACTTATGAAAACTTTTCATACATTTAAGTCAAAGAAATTGTGATGAATATAAATTTAAAACAGCATCAACGCGAAAGACAATTTTTAGTGATGTATCTCTGGAAATAGAAGAAGAAAGAATGAAAACAGAATGAATGGAATATGTGGAAAAATTCTTCATGATCAAGTATGAAACGAAAAAATTATATGATTTAATAATGAAAAAAGGTCTACATACTAAGATGGTTGAGGCTTACAATTTATGACACAATCATGAAAAATATATATTTCAAGAATTCATACGTCTACAAAAACAAAAAACCCAAAAAATTATTTTGATGCCTACTATATTAACAACTTTTTTTGTAGTTGTTCCAAAATTAACGGCCGATTTTATTATAATCATTTTGGATAGTTTTTGGTCGACAGCTAGAAATCTACTTTATAATTTATTTGAGTCAGAAAATTAATTTGAACTACTTTAATTTTTCACAGACGGGATTGAAAAAAAAAATTACGTGTAATTTTTTGCATGAGTTTAAACAGCACGCAACATTAATCAAGCATGGGGTGGTGGAACCACTTCTGAATAATCAGTGCAGGGGTGGTTCTAAAATTCAGAGAATTTAGGATCTCCTATTACTATTAAACATGACAAATTAAAAACTTTTGTGAAAAAACACGCAACAAACGGCACAGATTAAGCAAAAATGACTTATATTGCTTCACGATAATATTCACTTTTTTAATATAACATCATTATTGATATTATATCATCGTTATCAATAACATCAAAGCATTAAATACCTTTAAAAGATTTTGGATTCTAATCCGTCTAAATTTTATTCGTGTATTGAGTGCATACGAAACAAAAATATTATGTCAAGATGTTGATGTTATTCTATTTGTACTTACATAATTATGTTTTATAATAATTTGTTTAGCAATAAATTATTATTAGAAAATTTAGTAACAAATGTGAATTCATGCCATCCTGGGTGACCTCTTTAAATAATTAAATAGGTACTTTTAAATTTATTTTTCAGCCATCACAGAGTTGATAAGTTTCTTAGTTTGATTTTGATTACGCACGCTGCTTTGACGGTGACAGCGTGACGGCGGCTGGGGCATTAAAATTGAAAAGCTCGGAAAAAGCCGGAAATCGACTTTACTTGATTTTCATTCCCATTTTGCTTGCTAGCGCTTACAGCAGGTATTAAATTGTTTTTCTTTAATAATTCAATTATTCACTTTGAGATTGATCTAGTTAAAGTGTAACGTGTCAGGCCTTACTTTTTTTTTATTACATTTAGGTTAGTAGAGTAATTTTATTTCGTCTAGGAAGTGATTGTTGTCGTGTACACTATGTGCTTGCGCATATGTTGCATCATTTAACATTTATAAACGAGGTTTCAAGGCTGTAATTTCTATAATAATATGCAAATTATAATCTTGTTTGTGTTATTAGAATAAGATAACAGTTGTTTTACAAAACTTTAGTTCATCACATTGCGCAATAAGTTCGACAAGGTTTGTTTTCCTAGTTTGTCTCGGTACGGGACATCCTAGCGAGTCGATTAATTTAATTTCCTCTAAAAGGTTATTTGTTCAATATTCGAATCGATAATGACTTGCAGTGTACTTTTCTTAAATTATTTAAATCTTTTGAAATATATTACTTTTTTCGAATATGCCTGGAGAACGTTGGCCTTGGATCTGGATGGCCAAGTGGCAAATGATGACGATGATTTCAAATAACTTGAAGTTGTCATAGAATAATCATCAATTCTTTATCCATTAAAATCACATTATGTCCTCATCCATCAAAAATACATTAAGTTTTTTTGATTAAAAATACATAAAGTAATAAATCCATAAAAAGTGACAAACACTATGGCTGATTATCACAAAACTTGAGTTTATAGCCCCGATTAACATCAAACATGATTGTCAGGTAAAAAAGGTTTTTATGCTAATTTTGACTGTCAGTTGTGACTGTAAAACCAGTATCCAAAGATGCATTAGAAAAATTAGAAAGGTTTTGAAACAAGGGGTACGTATAGGCAGTGGTGTAACTATAATGCAAGAATTGGGCACTAATGCAAAATGAAAAAGGCATTGCGCCCCAATGCAATATAAAAGGGCCCTCTGTACATGTATTTTATATTAGAATAATAATATTTAGTACTAGATGGTTTTATCTATTAAATCATAAGAACAAAATAGGTCTAACTTTCATGAAAAAACAAAATGTGTTTTTAAGCATTACACGCACTTGCAACTGAAAAAAATTCTTGCTTCCCTTTACAGTAATTTTTGCTTTGCGGTGCCCCTAAAGTTTGACAATGTTTTCAAGGGATAATTAATTAATACGCATGAGAAATAATATTTTTATTTTACAATTTCATTTCTTGCTGTGGTGGATTAAATCAATATTAGTTCATATTATAGCCTTGGGAAAAGTATTGATACTGAGTGTATTGTTGGGTGCAGACCTTGTGGGTCTCTACATGTGCCCCAATGTGCTGAATTGGCGTGGTTATGGCATGTGGCACACATTGATATGGGTACCACATGAATTAAGCAATGAAATGGCGCGTACAAATGTGTAGCGCTTCAGCTGCATTGGAAACAATTATACTTTATTTGACAAATTATAGATATATCATAGAGACAAAGCTATTATATTATATGAGAAGTATGACAGGGTCTATGACCTGTCTTCAGCTGGGTTAAGTGATCACTTTACACAATGTAACGTTCACCATTCCACCCAATCAACTTCCATATCTATAAAATTTTTGGAAATTGTATATATGCTACCATGTAGAAACACTTTTGAATATTAACTACAACTTCACTGTCGCCATCTATGGACTGAAATTTGATATTCATTTCAATTCTCAATTTTATATATTTCTTATTTAGACCAGTATATTATATTAACAAGTATATTATATTAAGTAAAGTAGTATAGTATATTATATTAAGTAACAGTATATTATATTGAGTTTTTCCAAGAACACACAATTACTGGATTTTTACCCCCAAAGGCATTGTTATTAAGACAAATTATAGATATCTCATAGAGGCGAAGCTATTTATATTATATTATATAGGAAGTATGGAAGAATGGGTATTAAAGGGCTTACAACCTGTCTTCGGCTGGCTTTAGTGATCACTTTACGCAATATAACGTTCACCATTCCACCCAATCAACCAACAATCAATCAACAGGTCTTAAGCCCTGTAATACCCATACTTCCCATATAATATGATATAAATAGCTTTGACTCTATGAGATATCTATAATTTGTCTTAATAACAATACCTTTGGAGGTAAAAATCCACTAATTGTGTGTTTTTGGACATATTCAATATGGACATGGACTCAAATATTGTTAACACTGTTTTTGCATTTATTTATTAGATAACATACATATTTTTGTTCTAAAGTTAAAGTAACCAGTTTTTTTTTATGCTGTTGTGGTGTTATTTAAATCATCGACAGGAATAAAAAGAAAAATAAAAAAATATGTATAAAAAAATAAAAAATATGTAGTGGGATTTTATATGATAACCAGATTAGCAATTACAGTGAAACCCTCTTAATACGTTTTCCAAGGGACCGCCAAATAAAATCTTATTAAGCAGGAAAACTTATTAACAGTGATTTCAATATTTCCATGCTTTATTTGACCATAACATCTAATATTGTATTTTAGCTAACATTAGAATAATTAAAATGTTTTATTTATAAAAAAATTATTAAAAAACAATTTTACTTATATAAATATGTATTTGAAAATCACGGCCATAAATAGGCATACCTAAACGAGTAACAAAAATGCAACAAATTAATAATAACGAAGAAGATTAAATGAATGATAATAAAATGTAACTATAAAGATGCTAATAAAAAACCTAGATGTAAATAAAATGATTAAAAACAAACTTATAAAATGTTGATGACTATCTAATAAAATACAACTAATCTCCTAATGTACCCTCAAAATATATTAAATACTACTTACAGGAAACTAAATAATATTATAAGGAAACTAAAAGTATAAAATTTGAACTATCTAAATCATTACCTATAAAAAAAAATTACTACTAAAAAGTGATTACAAAAAAAATAACTAAAACGAAATTTAAATTAAACTCACATAAAATATCTAACTAAATAAATTAAATAAATCAACGTAACAAAAGAGAATATAAAACGAAATTAAAATTAAACCCGTTAAGTATCTACCTAAATAAAGTAAATCGATGTAAAAAAGAGTAAAAGAACCACTAACAGCAAGACCAAAACACAAAATGATTTCAAATTCAAATTATTCGGCATTTTATAGTAAAATAAGGGTAGGTCAAAGTTATTCGGAGATAAAATACGCCACCTAAGTCCGACGAAAGTTCATACTTTTTACGAAATGTGAAATTATTTGCATGACAAGACGTTCGTATCTTTTCCTGGCCAACTTGACGAATGCTTGACGAATGCACATTTAAAAAAAGTACTATTTGTAAATGAAAACCTGTTGGATTGCATATCTAAAATTTATTCCTTTTGATGAGTTTTACATAATTCACCTGTACACTCGACATATTGCCTTGATCAGTGTAATTGAGACATGAAATACTCGCCCTTACTGAATCTCAGTTCAGGGAAATTATTGTCGGCATTGACATCGACGCTGGCAGGCCCGAACTTACAAAAATACGTTAATAGTATTTTTGTCCTTCATTTTACGATTTAAATTTTTTAATCACAAATATGATGACATTATTTTTGCTTTGTTTATTTATTTCGTACTGACGTAAAAAATCAAACAAACAAATAGATCAGCCGGTTATGTTAATTCAGTTGTCAGTGCCCTGTGGTTTGCTCTGTTTTGTTTATTTGTTAATAAATTTTCAAATACGTATCGATCGCGAAAATAAATAATTTGGTTATTTTAGTTGTCAAGAAATATTAATCAAAGCTGAACCAGAAGTAGTTAAAATGAAACAGCTCCCAATGAAAGCAGTTCCCTGTGGTTTCTCCGAAAACGGATGTTATCAGATTTCGAACATAATTAAAAAAAATATTTTTATGAGTTAAATTGATACATAAACCACTTTCGAAAAGTTTCTTTTCTTTCCTGCAAAAAACGTGCTTTTAATTAGTTTATTTGACATTCTGATGAAGGAAAAGATATTTTCCGAAACCGGTTGGCGTATTAAATTTAACTCATAAAAGTGGTTTATAACAAAGTTATAAATAATATATGTTTAAATAATTTCGTAAACTACAAGTGGGGGTACTAGTTGCAAAGTCAGCAACCTCCATTATTATTTGTTCTAACTTTTAATGCTGTTGTTTTTTCAAACTTAACTAATTTTTATATTTATTAGTCATTCAAAATCGGTGTTGCAAAATCAGTCACTTTTGCCGCTGCCATTTATATTAGAATTGAATCAATAGCAGTCTTCGTTACTCAGAAATTTAAAGGGGCGCTAGTATGGAAACTAGATTATTTTTGGAAAAATATGTTGTATTTATTATGTATTTCAAACCAGATTATGGGGATTATTATTTATAATAAGAAATGCATTAATTAATATATTGTTCTTCTAACATAACTATTTTCCAGTATCTAGTTTGCCTGGTCGTGCCAAGTTTTCCGTGGACGTCCTCTATTTATGGTGTTATTAATACTTGTGTCATATATCTTTCTAACCATTATCTTCTCATTCATCCGTTCCATATGACCAAACCACCTAAGTGATCCTTTCTTAATCTTACTTACTGTATTAAGATCTGCTTTACAATGTTTGAAGTGTTAGGAAGAGTATGTTATCCAAAATAGTATTAATGGTTAATTTTATCGCATAATATTTTTACTTGATGTGTATATCCTTGAGCACACATTACATTTCGCATGTACTTCTTGGAAATTCAAAATACGCAGTTAATTTTTTTTTTCAAATTTGAATAATTAACTCCGTGAATTCCTACTTTCTTAACATAACAAGAACGAGAAATTAAATGTGAATAAATGTTCCTTTCAAGATCAGCTTCTCATTCTTTCCTTATTGCTTCATTCTTTACTCTGTCATAAATAGATCTGCCGCATATACGCCTAAGCTATCTCATTTTCACTGCATTCAGTCTACTTTCTACCAGCTACCGACCTCACTTCCGTACATCGGTGTCAGTACCGGGACTTCATTGTGCGCCTCGGTTGACAAGTTTCCATTAGTTATTATTTGTATTCAATATATAATTTCGAATCAATAAAATATTTCAATTAATCGAAATAATCGCATAACTAGGATTTTTTTAAACACTCGTATCTCTGGCATGATTAAGATTAGATACAGCGTACGCAGCTTCAACATTTTCAACTTGTATTTTTAATCCATATGTATTTATCCTTAAAATATAGCGTTCCACTCAGTATACGTAATAAGATTACACAAAATTTATTCATTCAATTATAAACTCAAAATTTGACAAAGCAATTCGATACTTGGAATTCCCGAAATAAATTGAAGGTTCAGGCCAAACATAATTAGGGTAATACAGGCAAACAGATGAAAATAAAAATGTCAATGCATTACATATTTTGTCTATATGTTATTTGAAAAGACAAGCTTGTCCTAAAATGAGGTCTAATTCAATGCGGATTATCATAAGAGTTAAGTATATTGTTGTGTATTCCAAGAATTTATTTAGAGTTTTTCTGCCTCCAAAGCAATTAAGAATATTTAAAGGTAGATATTAGTGGAAATAAAGCAAAATTACCAATGGGACTCTGGTATTGTACATGCAGAACTTATTGTTTATGACAGCTGGGGTTCTGTTTTGTTGATTTTTGGGATTTATTTTGCTTGGGCACTATGTTTTATTAGCCTATTCAAATATTACCTTCTTTGTAAATGGATAAACTTTTATGACACTTGGAAAAACCCATTTAAAGAGAGTTCATTTTATTGCACCCATTGAAAGAATATCACTTTCATTTTTATAAATGTCAAACAAAAAAATTCTGCAAAAAACGTATTACAAGGGACATTTTGTAGGGATAAACTGAGTTCTGTCAGAAATATTTTAATTTATTAGGCGGGAAACTTATTATTTGGAAAACGTATTAAGTATAAAAAAATACGTAATTTGTATGGGACTTTTTCGGGACTGAAAAATGTAATCCTATTAGGCGTGAAAACATATTAAAGGTGATCGTATTAAGAGGGTTTCACTGTATATAACACAAGTGGATGCTATATGATAACAAGGCACAAAATGTAATGGCTATTGAAGAAGCATTTAGCAAGAATATCCCCGAAACCCGGCCTTACTTTAAAAAAGGTCCTATTGTTAGTTTGGTGTAACAGGATAATTCATTAGGGATAGTTCTTGATTTACGAACGACTTCACTTCAGTCTCTTGAGGTCATTCATTATACGCGGTTCGTTTGGCGACACTGCCGTTAGACGTTGATCGTTGACAACACTGCTGCCCGCTATATTCAGTGTTTCTCTTACTGTGATGCCTGGAAACTGATATCGCTCATGTGATAGAAGTTGTTAATCTTGGCAGGCAATTAGATTTGGAAATCAATGCTAACAATATCAACAAGCTGTTGGATTCACTTAGAAGCTAACAATCGATGAGCTTATAGAGATGCGTAAGCAAAATGACAATGAAAACACTTCAGACCCAATTTCACCAGAAGAGCACATGACAATTGTAAGCTTGACAGAAGGTCTCAGTTTAATTGAAAATAGCTTAGAATTTTTAGAAAACATGACTCCAATGAAGAACACGTTATAGCTACAAAGCAAGGAATAAAAAAATTATTAGCTTGCTACAAAGAAATTTTGCATGAAAAAAAGAAGGCATTATGACGTCAGACGAATTTATTAGATTTTATGAAGCCATCAACATCGAAATGACTTTTTTACCTAAATCGTTTATTTTTTTAATATTTATAAAAAATTGCAATTTTATTCAATATTTTTCTTCTAAACTAATGTTTTTGTTAGTCCTTGGTCCCAATTAAACAAAATTGTATGTATTTATATGAAAAGTTGTACCCCGACTTACACAAATTCGAGTTAAGTGATTTTCGCCGGTCTCACCTATCGCGTAACTTCAGGATATTACTGTACATACATATGTACAACATATATAGTACATAGAACTTTTATTTTTTAAAATTTTCATCAGTATTACTTATTCTCGTATGCGTGTCACTTTGCGTACTCGAGGTAGATAACTGATCTTCCATGTAAAGGTTGCGGCTGGTTCGTCCACTTTTTTAAAATATGATTTGATTGAAGATTGCATTGAAGTTAGTTTCAATTTTTCATTAAAAATCTCATTATAAATGCCTCTCTTCACTTTCACAGTTCTCTCCATATTCGAGTCCTATCCTTCACACATTGCCAATTCCTCAGAAGTTAACCTAAAAGCTGCAGCCATTTTCTGCATTGTGAATGTGAAATTTCAATTTCTTTTTGTACTTTGTGTTTAAATTTGCTTATATTTCTATTAATTCATCACTTGTCAATTCCTCAGAATATGAGTCCAACAACTCTTTTACATCAACCGAGTCAAGTTCAAGATGCATTTGATTACCTAGTTCAACAACTTCGTATGTTGCGTAAATAAAAAAACCTCAAAATTGTCATGCCAAAATTATAGCGAATGTTCATAAATTTAGTACTAACAGCTGGATTAATTGCAACATGATAATACATGCACAGCAAATATTATCTGAGAAAAAATGAAACAACTAGAATGGAAATTTGTGGCCTCCATGTAGCCTCGATCTAGCTCGATCTGATTTATCATTTGTTTAAATATTTGTAGCATTATTTGGATGGAAGAAGATTTAAGTAAAATAAAATCGACTTTGCATAAAAGTTTTCTAAATGAGGGATCAAAAACTTGCTTGAGCGATAGAGGATGGTCGCATTTTTTAAGAGAAAAATTAGTAGAATAATATTAAAATAAATTTGTTTTTTAAAAAAATTCCTCATTTTTCAAAATGAGCCCTTTTAAATACCTCTATTATATATATTGTAATGTTTTTTTTTTTTCAGAATCTGCATTTAAAATGGATAATTCCATGACAGCTAAGGAGATCCGAAATGCTTTCATCGATTTCTTTAAAGGAAAACAGCATGAATATGTTCATTCATCTTCTACCATTCCGCTGGACGACCCTACTCTGCTGTTCACCAATGCTGGGATGAATCAGTTTAAGCCAATGTTCCTGGGAACAGTGGATCCTAACAGTGACATGTCTCGGTTGGTGCGAGTCGTCAACACTCAGAAGTGCATTCGCGCCGGCGGCAAACACAATGACTTGGATGATGTTGGAAAAGATGTTTATCATCACACCTTTTTTGAGATGATGGGAAATTGGTCTTTTGGAGATTATTTCAAGATTGAAATATGCACTTGGGCCTGGGAACTTCTAACTGAGGTTTTGAAATTACCATCAGATAGATTATACGTCACGTATTTTGGAGGTGATGAAAAGTCTGGCCTTGAACCCGATGATGAATGTAAAAACATCTGGATAAAGCTGGGAATCAAGCCGTCTCACGTTCTCCCTGGCAGTATGAAGGATAATTTTTGGGAGATGGGCGAGACCGGCCCGTGCGGTCCTTGCTCTGAACTGCACTTTGATCGCATCGGGAATCGTGAAGCTGCACATCTGGTAAACATGGATGATCCCGATGTTTTGGAAATTTGGAATCTCGTGTTCATTCAGTTCAATAGAGAAAATGACGGAAGCCTGCGTCTTCTCCCTAAGAAGCATATCGATTGCGGCTTAGGATTAGAAAGGTTGGTCTCGGTTATTCAGGGAAAATCGGCTAATTATGACACAGATATATTTATGCCTCTCTTTGAAGCTATCGAAAAAGGCACCGGAAGTAGACCATACACAGGAAAAGTAGGGGTGGAAGATGGCGACGGAATGGACATGGCTTACAGAGTATTGGCAGACCACGCCAGGACCCTCACCATTTCCTTGGCTGACGGAGGCCGCCCAGATAACACAGGAAGAGGATACGTCTTGAGAAGAATCTTGCGCCGAGCAGTACGTTACGCTACTGAGAAATTGAATGCCAAACCTGGATTTTTTGCTACATTAGTTCATACTGTTGTAGATTTACTCGGGGAAACCTTCCCAGAAGTTAAACGTGACCCCCAAAGCATCATTGACGTTATTAATGAAGAAGAAACCCAATTCTTGAAAACGCTCACTAGGGGACGTAATTTACTGAACAGAACCATTGGTAAACTAAGCGGAGCCAAGGAAGTTCCGGGTGATGTCGCTTGGCGCTTGTACGACACTTATGGTTTTCCTGTTGATTTGACTCAATTAATGTGCGAAGAAAATGGGTTAAATGTTGATATGACCACCTATGAAGAAGCGAAAAAACAGGCTCAGTTAACCTCGCAGGGTAAAGGAGGCGCCCTAGAGGATACCTTGTGCCTAGACGTGCACGCCATCACAGACCTTCAGAAATCCGGCGTTGCTCCCACCGATGATAGTTATAAATATAAATATTCTGCATCTTCTGATAAGAATTCTGATTATAAATTTGAAACGTGTACTGCAACTGTGATAGCCTTAAGGTTTAATAAGATGTTTGTTGATGAAGTAACTTCTGGTCAGGAATGCGGAGTACTTTTAGATCGTACTAGCTTCTACGCTGAGCAGGGAGGCCAAATATTTGATGAAGGATATATGGTCAAAATTGGCGATGAAAGTGTTGAGTTTGTGGTTAAAAATGTTCAAGTCAAGGCTGGATACATCCTTCATACTGGGATCATAGAAGGAAATCTCAAGAAAGGAGATAGTGTTACCCTCAATATCGATACTGAGCGACGTAGGTTGGTGATGAACAACCACACCGGGACACACATCCTCAATGGTGTCTTGCGAAATGTTTTAGGAAATGATGCTGATCAAAAGGGTTCCCTCGTTATGCCGGATAGATTAAGATTTGATTTTACGAACAAAGGTCCCATGTCGATTGAACAGATAAAAAATGCCGAAGAACAGGTCAAGAAAATAATTGATACCAATTCAAAGGTTTACGCTAAATCTATTAAGCTCGGTGTAGCAAAGAACATAAATGGTTTGAGGGCTATGTTTGATGAAACATACCCTGATCCGGTGAGAGTTGTAGCAGTCGGAGTTCCCATTGAAACTCTGGAATCCGAGCCCACTGGACCGGCTGGTCTCGGAACTTCCGTAGAGTTCTGTGGAGGTTCTCACCTGCATCAGACTGGTCACATTGGAGATTTCCTTATTTCTAGCGAGGAAGGCATCGCTAAAGGAATTCGTAGAATTGTTGCCCTCACTGGGCCCGAAGCGACGAAAGCTTTAAACAGGACTGCTATATTGGAGAATGAAGTAAATGCTATTTGCGGTGCCATAAAAGATGATAAAAATACTCAGAGTTCAAAAGAGATTGTTAAAAAAATTGTGGAGCTAAATGACACTGTTTCGCAGGCTGTCATACCGTACTGGAAAAAAGATGAAATCAGAAACATCCTTAAAGGATTGAAAAAACAACTTGATGATAAAGACCGGGCTGCTAAAGCAGCCATATTGGTTAATGTTGCCGAAGAAGCCAAGGCATTGTGTTTGGCCAATCCTGATGCATCTTTATTAATTAAAGAGCTCAAAGCTGACAGCAACACAAAAGCTTTGGATGCAGCCCTGAAACAGGTCAAGACACTAAATCCAAACACGGCGGCCATGTTCTTTTCAGTTGACAGTGATACTAATAAAATATTCTGCTTGTCTGCTGTGCCTAAAGGCGCCGTGGAGAAAGGTTTGAAAGCATCGGAGTGGGTACAGAGTGTGGCTGGGTTGATGGGAGGAAAGGGAGGAGGCAAGGCAGAGGCCGCTCAGGCCTCGGGAGACAACGGGGGTTGCCTGCAGGAGGTGCTGCAGCTCTCCGAGAAGTTTGCCAAGGCTAAATTACTTTAATCACATATTGGTGCAAGGTCTGCTTAATTCCGCATTTTATATTTATACACTTCAATATGCAAAATACACTATTTAATATTTTATAATGTTTTCATTTCTCCCCTTGACTTCCCTCAAATTACTCCCACAAAGTCATGCAAGTGTGATATGTATAACATTGGTTTCTCATACTTTCATACTCACAATTTCTATTATATTATATGCCTAACAGTCATGACTTATTTAAACTTAAACATTGATAAGCAAAAAATAAATATGGGTAACATTCGAGATTATATGGCAAGGCATAATTGTACGTGCCGAGGGCGCACGTACCTGTGGGCTCTTGGTGTTATAATAACATGTTAACCATGGTAAGCACGGGCATACTGAGCTCATTAAACCTATAATGTTTCCGTAAATAAGCCCTATATAAAATTCATATTTTAGCTAATCATGAAAAACTAATTATGTAAAGTGAATCTGCTAAAAATAATTATTTTCGAATTTAATCTGATGTAAAATTAGCAATATTTGAGTATGTCCAAGAACACACAATTACTGGATTTTCACCTATAAAGGCCCTGTTATGAAACAAATAATAGATATCTCAGAGACAAAGCTATTTTTTATATTTAATGGAAAATGTATTAATATATTTTCCATTAAATATAAAAAAATAGCTTTATCTCTATGAGATATCTATTATTTGTTTAATGATATAGAATTGTTTTCTTGGAATAAAAAATACCATTTGTATTAGACAGAAAGATATCACACATTAATTTCACACTCATTTAATGAAGAGAGATAAAGAGGAAGAAAGGCTTAATATCATTTCTCGAAGATGTGATGAGTAATACAGATGAGTCCGAAAGTACAATACGTGTTTTATCTTATTGCAACCAAAAAATAATATAATCTGACGAAATGTAATTATCACGGATAAGCGGTGAGTTGTGCGGTACTTGGGCTCAAAGTCACTTGCCTAATTTTGAGAAATAAGTCACGTGGGTGAAAAAGACCAGATCTTTTCTCTACAAGTGAAAAAGGAAAAGTTTTTAGAGAAAAATCAAAAACTTTTTTGTGCCTTTGTAGATTTGGAAAATAGCCATGGGCAATACGAGCCAATTCAAATTGAACTGCGGATGAATCATTGGTTCGATTGAACCATTAGATCTTTTGAAAGCATGGCTCACGGGTCAGTTGATTGACGAATGTGTTGTTCCTCGGACGTATGCGGAATATTTTTTTATGAGTCATATTACTATTGCTCTCTGTCGGATATCAGTATTCAAATAATAATTAAAACATCTAACGTCTTATTTTAAATGATATCAACTATTTTTAATATTGTTTTCATTTATTAAAGGTTACTTTACTATATCCAGTGTAATGAAATCGAAATTATTCATAGAAATGAAATAAAAAATATTTTATTATAATGGTATTTCATCGAAATTCTTCAGTTAAATAGACAAGCTGTTTAAACAAAAAAAAAATTTACTATGAAATATAACTATTTTTTCAATAAGTAATTTAAAATGTTAAATGATACATCCTGACTCTGTAGTATAATATTATATGTACTTCCTATCTCTAGTAAATGGCCGATGAAACATGTATATTGTAATTTTCTTAATAGTATGATTTAAAAGTTTTTCTTTAGCTGAGAATACAAATACATGTACATATAAAATAAAGCAAATCATTTATGCTATAACTAAACAAAACTAAAAGAAAAAAATATACCAAAGAAAATCTGTATTAATCAAAAATTAACATTCTATAAAATAAAAATGTTTTAGAAGATTATACCAACTAGATAAGCAATATTATATTTTGTCATAGACGTTCCAGTCGTTCAGTGACCTCATAAGCAATTGAAACAAATATTTTGATAATAATTCACTTTTAAAAAAGTTTTGTTTTATAACCAAACATCCTGATAACAAGGTAACTCTGCGATGCAGTGTATTAACAATATGATTTAGGATCGTTTTTAAGTGTCAACCTTCATAACCCACTGAGTGACCCGTGCTCGCTGTCAGTCCACAGGTCGATTTTCGACTGATCCACCGCTCGCCGTTTAGCTCGTTCAAATTGTTCTGGGAGTGAGTTGAGCGGATTGAACTGTTAAGCGGGTGAACCGTTGAACCGGATCAATGCAAAGATCCGATTCAGTGAGCCGGTATTGTATTGAGACAACACTTGAGCAACCATATAAACAAATCGTATCCCACGCCCCCTGCCCCGCTCGTATAAAACAGTCTCAGTTCCTAATATACCGATGAAGCCGGAGGTTATGCCGGACGGGACTGGATGAATGCTCCGTATGACAATACTATATTTATCAATATTTCAGTTTAAATACTCAATATACAGAGGAAATGTACAAGTATTTGACAGCCATTGAAACTAGTAAAGGGATTTTTTTCACATTTAAAACACATTCCTTCAATGATAATTCAAATTATTGCATTTTTTACAAAAAAGTGACTCATTGCGACTGGCAAATCCGCAAATCACGCGTATCAAACAATACTCCTCCCACTTTCCTCACCTTAATGGTTTACGAGCAATTACAATTTAATCTTGAAATTTTTCTGCTGAACACCTATACAAATTAAATGTATTAATTAGAAAAATACATATAAAATCAATTTTATTGAAAAATATTGTTGTTGCTACCGGGATTCGAACCTGGATCTCTTTCAAATAATAAAACGATAAATGTATTAATTTGAAGTGTAACATATAAGTTTGAAAATTTGTCATCAATTCACATTCCCCGTATTGGATGAAATCCAGGTTCGAATCTCGGTAGCAACAATAATATTTTTTGATAAAATTGATTTTATATGTATATCTTTCTAATTAATACATTTAATTAGTATTTAAAATATCACTGAGCTTTGTTCTGAATACAGTAAAACCGCGATATAACGAAACCCGATATAGCGAAAAATGACGTATATCGAAAAAAAAATCGAAATTTAGTCCCTAAAACCAATTTTTCATACAAAAATGCATTTATATAACGAAATCCCGTTAATATTTATAACAAAATCATTTTTGTTCCGTACGAAAAAATGCCAATACATTTACGTAAATTTATAACGAAATAAAAAAATGTTAAAAAATGAAAATATTATTTCGCACTTACAAAGCCGCGCCGATGCATTTGCCGTATGCGAACGGTTTTATGGCCTTTTCGGCGGTGCGCGGCGGTCGGCCGACAAGGTAGTAAAACAATTCAAACTTCTTCTTGGGTTCATAGTATGCCCATAAAACCATTTGACATAATTCTTGCGGCGTTCTCAGACACGTTTTACGTACGCATACGCCTCTAATATGATTGCAATCCCAGACCCAACAGCTGTAAAATACAAAAATTAACAGGAACCCCCCGAAAGTTGCAGTATGTACTTATTGGAAATGTCAGTCTCAGTGTAACGTCTGTAGAGTTAAGTTTGTTCCTGAATATTGAACTGAACTTGTTGAACTGAATATTTACATAAATTCATTTTCGTTTGACAATTGTTTTCGTGTGAACTAGTCAATAATATAAATAATTCGTTAAAATATTTTATGGACTATTTTTGTACGGCATTTTGTATTTCTATTAACTATTGTTTTCGTGTATTTTAAGTAAACAATGTTAACGATAATTTTTAAGTGAACAATATTAACGATTATAAATATATTTTGATTTTGAAGTGGTTGCCGCCGTTACCGGTAAGTACCTTCGTAATTTATATACGACTCATTTTATAAAAATGCCGCGATTCAACTGTAAAATTGTTATTTTTGAATTATTTTGTATGTTTCATGCCCAAAACTATGTTTGAAGCGGCTCTACATTTAAACACACTTAAAATATTGTTTTGTGTTTGCAATATTCTGGAATTTACAAAAATATCTTCCAATTGGTGTTGAATAGGTTCTGTTCTTAATTTAATTCCTTTGATTATCCATTTGCTTATCTTATCTGCTTATGCTTATGCTTATCTGTTTTAATAACAAAACTACTAAAAATATGTAGGTATTCAGTTCCCTATGGCCTTTTTCCTCCTTTGTTCGCAGAATTTGCGATCTTTTTTGAAGCCGCGCAACATTTTTTTGCGACGGCGCGTAACATATAGTAGGTTTTTTTATTTTTTTCGTTATATGTGGGAATTCGTTATCACGAATTTTTATTTTTTGGTCCCTTGGATTTCGTTATATCGCGGTTTTACTGTAATTACAACTTCACAATAAGAATGTATTCTCCTTAATAAAATATATTGTTATTTGACATTGCAATTATTTGCAAACTGTAAGTTTTCTAATATTTATTTAATCTTATATTTCAAAAAACTTGTCAACTTTCATATATATAATCAGGTTTTTATTGTAACAGACGATTAATTAATTAAGAAAAATAATTTGTAATAAATTTATTAAAACGTCAGTTTTAACAAATAATTCCATAAAATTCTTTCAAAAGAGGCAGAAATGTTTATCTTATCTTGATTCATTTTCAAGAACTCAAGAATATGCAATTGGACTTTGAACTTTATCATAAATCTTCCTAATAGCCTTTAACAAGTTTGCTAGATTGGTTCCTACTTTGGCTGAAAGGGGCATTATTTCTAAATCGGGAAACTGCTCTTTCAACATAGATAGATTCTCTTCAGCCTCTGGCAAGTCCATTTTATTGGCTATAATCAAATGCGGTCTGGACAAAAGTTCCTCGTTAAACTGTGATATTTCAAACTGTAATGTCTTAAGTTGTTGCCAGGGTTCAAAAGTGGAAGCGTCTAGCATGTACAGCAGACAGCAGCATCGTTCTGCATGCTGGAGGAATTGTATTCCGAGACCCTTGTTCTTATGGGAGCCAGGAATCAGCCCAGGGAGATCGGCGACTGAAATGACAAAATTTTTAATTACTAAAATGAATATTTCTAAATAAGAAATAATAGCAATTCTATTTAACAAACTTTTCTCAATGAACCTGGTCAGAAAAGTATTTCTATATTTATAAAGTCATTTAGTTTTAAAGCCTTTGGTGCCTTAATACATTGTATTTATTCAATGTTGAAGCATTTAAATTATCAATGGGCTTGTGTATTTATATATTTGAACTCAAATTCAATTAATTTTAATGAATTTACCTGCAATCTGCTCAAAATCATCAAATTGTACCATCCCTATGTGTGGGTGGAGGGTGGTGAAAGGGTAGGGTGCGACACGAGGACGTGCTCGGGTGATGGCACGTAAGAGGGTGCTCTTGCCTGCGTTTGGGAATCCAACCTACGTAAAGGTATAGGTACCACTTAATACACTTACACATATTTATTTGTTGATTTAACTGTATGCATTAATATATTTGAATATTCATTAACTCATTCATGCTTAGTCTTGTAAATCTATTTATTGTAAATCTATTGTAAATATCTTAAGACATTGTTAAAAATCGACTGTCTTTTTCCTTAAATTCTAAAAACTTATATGAAAAGTTCCTTTGCATTCTAAAAATACATCCACATCACAAGTGAAACATTTATAACAGTTTTTCTAGATACTAATTGTGAGATACTGTGGAGGTCTATCACCTCCACAACCAATAACGCCGCCAATGGTTCCTGAATGCACCCGACAAATACCCGGGACCACATAATTTCGCCGGTACTGTCCAGGCATTGACAGCAATAATATGCGCGGAAAGTTGCTCAGCAAGCCGGTCTTTTAACTTCACTTCTCTCTAAGCCGGCTTCCCGAACAGTTCTCCAGCAGATGCTTCACGTTTTCACTGCATATATTTAATCTGTACTTGTGTCTCAATCAGCAATAAACGTCTATTAACTATAAGTAGTCTTTATTGTCCAACCTGTTCTAGCCACATTCACGCACACATCCACACACACATACTCCCCTATACGAACTCAGTGGAGCTGGAAGAATAGGGTCCCAGCTTCACACATACAACCTTCTGATCAACACTCTTTCCACAAACACATAAACACCCATAATTGGTGATCCTATATTACGAAATATACAGAGATATGATACATAAAAATGCTTTTAATTGTGATCATACTCTTACATACATTTCCAGCTATAATATTGAATATTGCAACGTGTTGTTATGAAAAATTGTCAAAATTATTTAAAAAAATATCCAGGACTTGGAAAATAAATATACAGAAAATTTGTACTTTTTTAATTGAAAACCTATAAGTTTTATAAAATAATTCTTTACCAATCCAACATGCGCCATGCTTCTGATTTCTATTAGGTAGGTCTTCTCTTCACCCTCGGCTCCGTATTCCGCAATTTCCGGGGCCTGCACCAGCGCTGAAGTAAAAAATTTATTGCCCCGGCCGCCGGATCCACCCCTGGCTGCTACAAAAATCATTCCATCTCGATCCAGATCTGCTACTACCTGAATATATCATACATAACAGTACAAAAAATTATAATTTCTTCAGCCCGGTTGAAGAAATCTCTTTCCGTAGAACTTAAAAACCGCCCAGTCCTTTACAACAGCCCTTAGTACTTCTTTAATTATGTACCTATTCAATTAATATCAAAATATGTGCAACTTTTAGTGCTACACAAATATGATATACAATTTAAAAAAAATATGATTTAAATGTCTCAGACACACATATCATACAACCTCTGAATAGAATAAGTGTATTTGAGATCCACCATGAACACCAATTATTGTATTTTTTTCTCTTCAAAGATTGTCTGAATTTTATTTTAAATTTAGATGGTGTTCTTTTGTTTTGTGGAAGTATTTTTTCCTCACTAGTGTCTACAAAGATACTAAATACCCGTAAGAATGTTCTTATTTGTATTATTACACCCTTACGCGTGAGCCTCCTATAAAATGTCGCACATTTTTTAAATGTGCTTTTTTAAAGCAGTTTTGTGACAAACTTCATTCAGGAAGATTCCGAGAAAACATATTCTTTTTAAAAGGCATAAAATTTATTATTATAATTTTAGGGCTTGGTGAAAAACAGTTTGAAATATTTACCTTGCCGTTTAAATCCTTTATAATTGTTCCTACTGGTACTTTGATAATGTTGTGTTTAGCATTCTTTCCATCGCAATTCCTGGTTGATCCTTTTTCACCGTGCTTTGCCCTAGTAATAAAAAAAATATATATCAATGGGAAAAACTTGAGTGATTTTTATTTAGCTATTTTCAGTAAAATAGCTAATAATTAAAGTGCCGATTTTACCATCGTGTTATTTATGAATTACGATACCAACGAATTGGTGGTACCAACCTGTTATATAATCCTAATCATATGATGTGTAGTGGTTGACTATTGAGAATATAAATAAACAATGCTGATGACAACATCTTCCGCTCGACTTCACATTGTCTTGTGGAAAAACTATTTACGAATGAGGTATTATCGGTAATTTAAATATAAATTATTGAATAAGTAACATAAGTTTACGGAAAATACATAAAATTGTGGAACAACATGTCATTAGTAGCCTAACCATAAGTATAATATGATATATTATAATGGAAAAGTTTGCTTCAGGCAATAATAGGTCGAGACCCTTGAAGAAGAAACTATTTGTTTTACAATTTATTATGGAACATCTAATGCCTCAACAACGTGTTGAAGTCATTAAAATATTTGTGGTTTCAACAGGACGGTGCGACTTCACACACAGCTCGAGCTACGCTTGAAATTTGGGAGAATATATTCCTGGCCGCATAATGTCAAAAAGTGATGATATCACTGGCCATCTCGATCACCTGATTTAACGGCTCCTGACTATTTTCTGTGGGGATACTTGAAAGGAAAGGTCTACGCCAATAAATCAATAATAATTCCGATGCTAGAGGACAATATTTAAAATGAAATTGCTAAAATAACATGCGAAGTGTGCGAGAATGTTATGAAAAATATGTTTAAAAGAGTATGCATTTGTGCCGCTGCTAGAGGCGGCGACTTGGTCAATGTCGTAATCCATACATAATTGAAATAAACAAAATAATCAATAAATAAAAACCAAATTAAAATATTGTGTTTAATTTTCTATTATAGTTATTTAAAAACAATATCAGCCTGGAACATAATATTCGCCTGTATAACCAAACCCGGAACAAACCTACTGGTCCGGATGAATTACGAGAATAGATGCCATAAATTACATCATCTTCTTCGTGTGCCGTATCCGTTCAACGACATTGGTTGTTGACTGTTTTCACTTTGTTTACTACCGGCCCGTAATAGCTCTACAAGTAGACTGGTTAATCGTTGTCGCGATGACACAATGTTCTCCTCCTTCCGGGATTCTGATTTTCTGTAATCTTTCCCTACATTATGAGATGATAAATTAATCTGATACTTGTCGAGATACATCTCACCGCACGTTATTCAAGGTTTCGTATTATTATTGTTATTTTATTTCATTTTAATTATATCCGCTCATTTTAACTTTCACTGGATAGTTGATAATATGTTATTTTGAAGGTGGGAACGGAACACAAGAAGGAAGATAGATGGAGACGGGAATGGGAGACCACAAAGGGCATATGGTGGATTCAGTAACAGAACAGCCTGGTTTCAACCACCTCTGGAAGATATGGAGCAGCATAAATTGCATCTGAATCAGTTACAGCCGATCTGCATATTTTGGTAGGCTTATCAAAAATCTACATACAAAAACAATATACAAAAATCTCAGAGAAGTAAAATTATATACGAAGCCTGCCGGTGCCGCTATAATTTTCCATCATAACTAATAATCACCGAAAAGATTCCTCCATGTATTGTGCTCTGTGTTTCATTCTGTGTTTGCTCCACGTTGAATATCTTGGGAAAACTTAAATAACAATAATACAAGACATGGTATGACATGGTGACAGTTTTTTTTTAGTGGATTATCTAGAACTAATCAAACAATCTATAATCCACCGAGGATGTTCACTAATACAATTTTTGACAGTTGTTAAAAGTTACACTATTTTAGTTCTAATATTGAGATGTCGCAGAATGGTAATTAAAAACGACTCAAAAAATTATTAAGTCTCCTGTCCAAGGTGTTAGGTAAAAATAAATCAAACTAATTTAAACCTACTGTTATTTCACCAAATGTATTTTGAAAAAACTATCTACTTTTATACTAATAGATTTTATGGGAATGTTATTATTTACTACAAAAGCATTGTCAGGAACTACAATATTAACTGGTAAAGAGCTAGATGAGTTATAAATTAAAAATCTTATTAGATTATTTAAAAATAATATTTCTAAAACAAAATTATTCATCGCAGTGTAATTTTTCAAATAAAATTCTTAACTAGTTGTATGCATTTAAAAAATGTACATGTTTTAACAAATAGTAGATAATAAATAATAAGTTTACTCTGCAATTTTACGACAGTGGTTGAGACTTTTGACATCCTTGGTGCAAAGGAACAGGACATGTCCTCCACTGCCCCCGTCCCCCCCATCCGGTCCCGCCTCCTCCTTGCACCAGTCGCTCAGAAAGGACACACACCCATTTCCTCCTGATCCTCCCACTACTCTCATCTGACATCTGTCCACATAATACTGCACCTATAAAAATAAGCATCTTACATTGCCCCTAGACTGAATAACCAATGGCCAAAATCAATTAAATTAGCAGGTAATATAAATGTATACAAAAAAGAGGTACTAAAATGGCTTAAAGGTCTTCAAAATAAATAAATATTTATGTATCATTATTCTTATTTCCATGTTCCAATTTAATAAATGTCCCAACAATTTTATAAAATATTATTTTGTTATTAAATTACACTTTGTATTATTATAGATGTTGATCATGTTTTTATAAATGACGATAGCCATCCTTATAATTCGAGATCTTTTTTATTTGGAGGTGTATAACTTTATTGTTGTTGAATGCGTATATACATATATAACTCATACATTTTATTTGCATTCAAATCAACAGTTGTTAATAAATAAATAAAAAAATATATATTAAAGTTATAAAAAAGTTCATGCTATTTCAGATGAAAATAATGTTTGTAAAGAATCCACCGCAGACTTACGTTGTAGTTTTGTGATTTAGATTTAAGATTTCTTAAAGCATTGGCGGTCACATCTGGATTGGTACTAGAGTTTCTTATTACTGTAGATTTCAAAACATTCAAACACTGACATAGGAATGCCCTCTTTAAAAATTTTGTCGAGAGCATTATTTATTTTTATTCTCAGTTTTAGCAATCATTTGCTTAAAAACGTCATACAGAAAAATTCTACTAATATAGTATTAATGTACCAGAAAACTTTCTAAGAATACTTGTGGTGGTCAAAATATTGTCTTAAATTTTATAAAACGAATTTTTCAAAGAACTTGTTTGACTCCCGCAATTTTTTTATTAGGTTATGTTATAAGTCAAATTGACAGTACTCGTACATAGACAAAAACATTCAGAAGCGAATGGAAATAGACCCATAATATATATATTTTTGTTTTATAATCTGATATGCCCCAGCGATAATTGTGCCGCGAGCGTAGAGCCGTGGCCGTTAATTAATATTCGAACCAACCGATTATTGACGGCCGTAGATACTGGAAACCATCCGGTCCGTGCTTAGAGAAAGCTGTCAATTTTGACATGAAACAGAAGGCCAGGGCGGACGTGAAAGCTCCGAGACCCGGCGGTTAGCCTTGCAAATATCCATTAAATAAACACCAGTGAAGAATAATTGTTCACGAACGAGACCCGTGTCCCACGGGAATCTTTTCTTTCGTCATTAGAAAGCTATTGATTTAAAACGAGAAGTACGCCCTCTCCACGGGTACTTTAAAAGGACCAGAATGCCATTTTTATGCCAGTTGAAAACAAGAGTTGAGCATGAAGAGTAAAGAGTAAGAGTTGAAAGTGAAAGCTCTACCTCAGAAGTCGCAGGAGGAGCGGATGTTAGAGTTAAGAAAACAAGGGTTGGAAGTGGAAAGTTAAAAATCGGAGTTGAAGATCAACAGTTGAAAGTTGAAGTTCGAAACCGGAGATTAGAGCTGAAAATTGACAGTTGAAAACCAAAGTTGAAAGTCAGCGGTTGAAGATCAAAGTGGAAAGTTGGAGTCAATCTTAGAAACCGGGAGACGTCGCGAAGTCAATCCGCAGAAGCAAACAGTCAACATCAAAAATCCGATACGAATATAACAGAGAATCGGAGGATAGACAGCCATAGTTTACCGCAATCTACCCAGGAGTAGCCGCTCTTCCCGTTCCGAGCAACCAGTCCGTCCTCGGAGCAGTCGTTGAGCCAGTCTGGAAGCAGTCAGTAAGTAGCCGCCCACGCCGGGTGCTAACGGCATCACTTCGCCGGCCTGAGACCAGGTCTCCGAAAGAAGATCCAGAGGAACATCGTAAGATAAGCGTCTTAACCATTACACCAAGCTACTCAAATACTAAGTCAAATATTGCGCGAGACCGGGCGCCAGGTAACGTTAACCCCCTACCCTCGCACCGACAACGGGCATTCTCGGCTGAGCGAAGGGTAGTTTACCCCCTCCCCTGCGAGTTAGTCGATGTAGGTCGGCGCGCGGGTCTAGGAAGATCTCTTGCTTCTCGTCTCTGCCGGCTGTTCTGCGCTCTTGACCTAAGCATTTGTTCCTTGGAGGCCCCCGGTCGGCAGCTGCTCTACGAATAGCTCCTGACCGACCACTTTGGATCACCATTAAGTCACAACATGAAGCTGCCAAGTTCGCTTCGCGTAATAGCTTCGCGAGATGACTGGATACGGTCGCGGAAACTACGTGGCGAATGCTCGTGGCACGAAAGAAGCTGCAAAGCCTGCGCCCGTCATTTGGATCAGGAGCGGGCTCCAAACTGCAGCGGGCCCGTAAGTAGTTAGGCAGTTGGTCACGCATGGCTATGTATGTGAGAATGGACATAATGACAGTGAGCGAACGATATAAGAACCATAAATAGACAAGTCAGTGTATCCGCGTCGTAGATAAGATTAGATATAAGTAGTTATAAGAATTTATCTTTTTCTTCCATCCTTTAAAATAGGCTTTGTAAGTGTTGGATAATTATTTTAGGTAGGTGTTTTCAAAAATGTTCTCAGATTTTTATGGCCATTTATTGTGTAGAGTTTTCTGCGCTATTCTGCCAATCTCTCTGGTCGACGTTTCTAGAAACCATTATAGAGTCCATCATCAGGTTTGATATCGAGATTGTTAGAGAGTTAATGTGGTGGTGGGTTAGATTTGATCCGGGTATTTGTAAATATATGAATTACGCTACAAATATTTGTTTAATGCTGTTTTTCTTCTAGCTAATCTTTTATTTAATATTTCCAAATAATTTGAGATACAAATGAATGTTATCGGACGAGATTCAAATGAGTTATTAATAAAAATGTGAAAAAACGCTCAAAAATCAGTCGCTTCTACGGAATTGAATCTCAGCGCTTACACCGAAATATATATTGTCAACATTTTGAGCGGGTAGACAAAGGATACCAGGTATGCGTCCATGTATTTATTTTGACTTATTTTCGTCTAGCGGTCTCTAGACAATACCATTAATATAACTATTTGAGCACCTACCTGTAAGTTTTATGCCACTACCTGTTCGGGTTCCGACGAGAAGATTACATGCTCAGTGGATGTTTGTATTTTGGCTGTGTAGGGCGTCTGTTGATGCGTGAGAATATGTACATTATTCGTAATATTTAACTTTAATTTTTTAGGAGAAACATTACGGCACATCATGCCATTTCATTAAGTCATATTTAAAATGAAATATCTATAAAAAATCACCCACAAAACGGTTGAAAACCTGAAAACTTGAGGTGGGTGTAAAATGACCCACACCGTCGGATGTGTTTTGTTTTGACCAACCGGGCAGTAAGTGTTAAATGTACTTATTTTCCATAGATATGTCATCTGTCAGAATCATAGCATAGAGATTGTCAGAATTCGAAAGGAAGCTTTGGATCATGTTTTTGTGTTCCTCTATTTGAAAAATCTTTTTATTAATAGTTACTTCATTACAAAAGAACTATAAGATTTTTTTAATTTTAAAGTTTCGTCTAAGATGACTGTAAAAGAAATTACTGTTGTTCATTGGTTTCGGAAAGGATTGCGTTTACATGACAATCCTGCATTAATTGAGGCTGTTACAGAGGTTTTTGTTATTCCAATTCAAGTTTCAAATAATCATATAACTATTTTGTTCATTAACGCATAAATTTCTTCTCATTTTTAGGTTATTAAAAATAATTACGTTTTGAGACCAATATTCGTCTTGGATCCTGATATTATTAAATGGATGGAAGTTGGGTGCAATCGATGGCGATTTCTCAAGCAATCTTTGGAGCAACTCGACTCTAATCTAAAAAAAAAAAATTCCAGATTATATGTTATTCGAGGATCTCCACTTAAAATATTTCCAGTGCTATTTGACAGATGGAATGTTAAATTATTGACCTTTGAATTTGATACGGAACCGTATGCGATAAAGAGAGATGATGCAGTAGAAGAATTGGCTTTAAAGGCGAATGTAAAAGTAATACAAAGAATCTCACATACTATTTATGATGTCAGAACAGTTATAAGAAAAAACGGTGGAACAGCTCCATTAACGTATCAGAAGTTTCTTTCTGTTATTGATAAACTTTGTGATCCTGTACTTGCAGATAGTCCCACTGAACTTCCCAATATTACCAAACCATCCAAAGACTGCAAAGAAAACACAGATAATGCTTGTTATGATTGTCCTTCTTATGATGAATTAGGAGTAAAAGAAAAAGATTTGGGTCTCTGTCTTTATCCAGGTGGGGAAACTGAAGCCCTTGTCCGGTTGGAAAAACATTTATCTAAAAAACAATGGATTTGTAAATTTGAGAAGCCCAACACTTCTCCGAATAGCTTAAAACCCAGCACAACTGTATTGAGCCCGTATTTGAAGTTTGGTTGCCTGTCACCCAGGTTGTTCTATAGTAGACTTAAGACAACAATACATAATAGTTCACATTCTAAGCCTCCTGTTTCCTTGATTGGTCAGTTGATGTGGAGAGAATTTTACTACACAGTAGGATTCCATACCAATAATTTTGATAAAATGGTAGGCAATCCTGTTTGCTGTCAAGTCCCTTGGAATGACAATGATGAGCACTTAAAGGCATGGTCTGAAGGCAGAACCGGGTATCCTTTCATCGACGCTATTATGAGACAGCTTAAACAAGAAGGTTGGATCCATCATCTCGCCCGGCATGCTGTAGCCTGCTTCTTAACGCGCGGTGACTTGTGGATATCCTGGGAAAAAGGCCAGCGTGTTTTTGAAAATTACTTATTGGATGCAGATTGGTCTCTCAATGCAGGAAATTGGCTCTGGCTTTCGGCATCTGCATTTTTTCATCAATTTTTTAGAGTTTATAGTCCAGTAGCGTTTGGCAAAAAAACTGATAAAACTGGAGAATACATTAAGAAGTACGTTCCTGAATTAGCAAAATATAAACCCGAGTATATTTATGAGCCCTGGAAAGCTCCTTTATTGTATCAAAAATCTGTTAATTGTATTATTGGAACAGATTATCCTCATAGGGTTGTAATTCACGAAGATGTTCACAAAATTAATATTACTAAAATGTCTCTGGCTTATAAAAATAATAAATCAGACACTTCAAAAAAAGGCAAAAACTTGATTAATGATTCACAAAACAAGAAGTCAAAACAGCAAAGACTAGAATAATTAAAAAAAAAAAAATTTTACAGGGGCCACAATCTCATGTCCAGTATCATGTTGAAAGAAAGTAGGAAAGTAGAGCGTTGAGATTTGAAATGAGAGTATCAGTCCCTCTGCACTAGTGATGGTTAAGCCATTGTTGTGATGATTAGTAACTTATTAATCATAATTCTTTGAGTAGTCACACAGAACACATTCAACAGTTAAATTTTAGTTTCCAATCATCGTTACAATTAAACATAATCACAGTCACAATAATGGTTTACCATCGCTACTTCGCATTTCCCTAACACATAACTCTGTTGGCCTATTTCACAATGGCGCTGCATGCAGTGACAAAAAATATTAATTGTTTTTAATGAAAACACATTTTTATTGTGAAGTTGCAATTTCAAAACATTGCGCTATTTTTAATACAAATTAAACTAATTGATTAAGAAGATATATAGAAAAAATCTATTTTTCGAAAAATTGATATTTTCTATATATCTTTCTTAATATTATTAATTGTGTTTAATTGAGATTATGCAGGTACATAACATTTACATTTTAAACTATGTTTTTCTTTCAAAATGTTTGTTATTTGATATAATAATAGCTGTTGTGTATTATAACTGGGGTTATATGTTGGTAACATTGCTCCAATTATGTTTATATCATTAAAAATATTTTTATTTTTATCATTACAAAAAATTATTTATTAAGATCAAAACTTGCCAATTGATGTTTCACATTTGTTGCTATGGACTGTATTTTTAAGTTGTCAAGCTTACAGCATGTTCACTCTAGGAGAAAAATAAATATAATTGAAAAAAATCTGTGTAAGATTGTACTCCTTTGTTTACTCCGAGAAATTGACACAAAGGAATCAATCTAAAATGAACCTAATTGCATAAAAAATAGACATATTATGTGATATGTTGCTATACATATTTAAAGCATCAAAATAAATGCACAATTCAAATAAAAGTTTAATTGTGTCTAAAAGAAGCAAACTAAATGGAATAAAATAAAAAATCATTATATTCTACTTTTTGAAAACAAGCGTGCATAATTGACTGCATGAGATTTTTTCTGTTTTTATGTATTTCAGAATATGTACCAATGGATGCTATTATATTCTTTTTTAGATTAACATTTCACTTCACTGTTTTTTTGTAATACACATCAGAAAAATGTGTACATACGTGTCCGGTGTCGAATACAGACCTCCCCTCTTCACGCAATTGTTCTTATGATTTTATTACAATTTTATCTTTCTGAGCCTGAAGTTATCTGACCATCGTTACATAACATTAAAAATTAGATCCAAAGTACAAGAGATAAAGAGCTTTGAAAAGTAAAGAAGGAAGATGCGGTAGTCTGATAGCATTGGACAATATTAGAACCAAAGCCCAGAAGATAGATAGGTGCAGGAAACCTAAACCAAGTGTGCTCCTCATATAGTAGGTACCTGGAAGAGCCGTAACAACTATACACAGGTTGTACTTGGTGAAATATGGGACATATGATTGATGTAAGGATGCTAAAGGACTGGCAGCTTAAGTGGAAAATTAAAGAGTAAAAGAATTTTTAGAATGACTTTAAATGTACAATAATAAAAAATTGTGGCTTAAATATGATAATTAATAGAATATGCCCGTCCCGTCCTAAGACGGGACGGGCATATTCTATTAATTACTTCCATTAAAACTTCCAAATCCAAATCCTAAGATTTGGATTTGGAAGTTCAAGCTTCTGCTTTAAATGATTTTACTATTAACTTTTTATCTAAACTTGATTGATTACGTTATTAACTATTTGTTTTCATAAAACTACTCGGCAAACATTATTATTATTATTATTATTATTATCAACCATTAAATGCAATATTTAGCATGAAAATGTTTGTAACTATAGTCCAACCAACATAATTTGGCGAATAGTGACTTTTCAAATTAACATTCCTGCGTGGCTGTTCCCCTTTCCCTAAGATTCAGCTGAGAGTTGTTGCGCGCGGCGAAACATTGAGTTTTGATATTTTAATTAATTATGAGTATTTGAGAATAATCATGTAGAAAACATATAAAACAGTTTGTGGTGACATTAGAGCAATGCCCAATGAGGAATTGAAATTTTGCTGAAAAAGTCAATAAGAACCAATATTTCCATTTGGCAGAACAGTAGAGCGAACAGTTTATTTGTCTTAGTGATTATTTTAATTATGATGATTGTTGTATGAAATAAAAATTTTCAACATATTCAAAATGTATAAAATTATGTTTTTATCTTATTAAAATGTGAACTTGTTGTTTTGTTTTACTCATTAGGTTTATTTCAAAGAACTTGATGCGGAATTTAAAAAGAAGGTAACAAAGTTTCTACATCTTTGAAACTTTCTATAACTGATAGTATGATTCGTTATATAATTCAGGAATTTTATGTTGTGAGGAAAGAAGTGCCTGTAATAAAGGAATTACTTCAAACATTAAAGGGAGCAATTGATTATCACTTAGTGTTAACATGAATCACTCCGAAAGACTATTCACGAATTTGGATTCAAATGTACGAAATGTTGGCTAAATCATTCATATTTAATGTTACTGTGATGTCCTTGAAATTGTATAATGTGCGTGTGTGTGTGTGGGCGCCGCACCGCCAGGGCAGGTTGCGTATCTGTGGGCGTGTGTGCAGGGATATAAGGGCAAAGCGCGCCAGGCATGCTCTCTCTGCGTGCTCATCTACTTTATCGTTTGACTTGAACTAGTGATATACCTTATATCTAAATTGTATCATACTGTAATAAACGTATAATTGTCTAAATTGTATCATTCTGTAATAAACGTCAACATAGTTTCTCTTGGACTGTCAACATTTACGAGGTGTACACTGAAGATGTACCTAAGAAGATAAGTATGTAACAGGTAGTTTTAAATATACTTGTTTATATATATATATATATATATATATGTATGCATACCTATATACATTTTTATTTTTATGTACTTTCCAATCAAATATTTATATATACAGTAGAATCTCACTAATCCGGCATTTTATAAAACCAGATTACTAAAATATATGGAAAACTTTAAAATGTGTAAGTATTTGTGTTATCGTATGAGATAATATGTGGGAGTATTTCTTACACAGAATTTGTAAAACAAAGTTTTATAAGTAGTACCAACATATCATAGTGGCGTGTAGTAGGCATAAACGTAGTTTATGCAGTTGCCAGCGATGCTAACTTGATTTAAAAATAAATATTACCATTTTGTATTAAAATTAACACCCCGGCAACTTCCGGCCGTTCGCCAAATTACCTTGGTCGAACTATAACAGGCTCATAGAGGAAAAGATAATAGCCTTCTGTTCCATTTAGTTATATTTTTACTCAATTTCTCAAAAATTAACACATGTTTTAATATTAAATTATAATTTATTTATGTAATTTCCTCTTGCAATTATCATTTTTCTGTTTCTAATCCCGTAAACTCTTATAAATATAAAAATTCACGTGAAATCACAATCTTGACACTGCCGAAACGTTTTAAGTCTCGCCGGCACCCATAGATAAGAGGCACCTATCGTCTATGAAACATGAAACACGTTATAGAAAAAAATATATTGTAAAGTATCGTTCAGATATTTAAAAAATAAATCATGACTATAAGACTTTATTAAGTATCCATAATAATAATGAGCTTCCCCATCTTTTATCTATGACTTTCTGTATGTATTGGATTTTCACAGAGAAAAGTAACAAGCTACGTATTGTAAGATATCATTGTTCCTTGTCACATTAATTCCCAGATATTAAAAATACAACCGACTCAAAAGTTTGATATTTTGCGCTAAATTGTGATAGGGGAGCGGAGGTTATTGCCGCATACTAAGCTCGGTTGTAATTTTTAGTTAAATGGCGAGGACATATTGAAATTCTTTTATTGAATTTAAGTAGCCTATAAAAGTTCAACCATATAAAATTATTTTAAACATCGAATTGTGTATAAAAGAGTTTCGAACCATTTTTTTTTTAATTAATGAAGTACGGAAAAGCCCGACAAATTTGGGTAATATCGTACTTAGGTTCGTATATTATTTCTGGGTCATATTTAAAGAAACAACAATAATTAATGTAATCTGATAATTATATTTGGTATTGGAACATAAAAATCACATATAATGGAAACGTTCGTATATCAAATAATAAGTATTATTACAATATTAGAAATACTAAGATAGACATCTTCTTTTGGCGAAAACTTTGGATAAGATAAAGAAATCTAGTTGTGTTGTATAAAAATGAAGAAAAGCTACAATGGTTAGTTTTTGTAATAATTTTACAATGATAATATCTTGGATTGTCTTCACCTCTACAAAGAGCATGGGCCCAAGCATTATAACTATATTTTTATTTTTTTCGAATTTTTCACATATTCGGTTCTGGGTTTTCATAAATTGAATAACACGTACATTTTTTTCTAAAAGGCGGTCGGTTAATATCGTACGTTGCGTGTGGTAATAAGCCGAATGTACCTGTCTCGATAGTACCAAAATCTGTGGAAATATATAATAAATAAATAAATATTTTTATGATTAAATATTTTAGAAATCAAGAGGAAAATTATACAATAATCAATAATATTAACTCAAAGAAACGTAGGTACTTAAATTTGATTTTACTTCTTCCGAAATATATAGTGGTCAGCTTTAAAACAAAAAAACATGTACTCCTCTTTACAACACTTGTTCAACTAAAACCTGCGATTGTGGCTATGTTTGATATGCCATAATAATGCGTTAAAAAGAGAAAAATATCTGTATATCGCTTGTTTCGACGAAAAATCTAAGTACGGTGTTAGACTCCGTACGGTAATAGCCTCCACTCCCCTAATGATGAGATACCTACTTTGTTTTATCAGCTAATCCGTGCGCATTTCGATGGTCAATGGTTAACTAGCAGAACTCAGCAGAAATTACTAACTCGACCAACTCGAATAGTGTCTGAATTGTAAACCAATATAAATATGGGTTTTTTAATTAAAATATACATTTATTTTTATATTATTTTTCGAACAAGAAAACAAACCGAATTAATATGTGAAACTTCTTATCGCAATCCTGCATCTTACGATTGTTTTAAAATGCAATGAAAAAACTTAATGATTAAGAGCGCACACTGAGGATAAAACGGTGGTATGCCACCAACTGTTATATCATTTGAACATTTATTCGTCAGTGTGCGCACTGCCATACATCATATCCCTCGTAATCCTCGCCATCACGACAGAACTGTCATCAAAGATGGATCCGAGGGAGGGGCGATAGCCCGATAGCTCTCTCACTTAAGGTTGTTAAAATTAAGTGATACTTACGTTTACACCCCCAGCTACTCTCCGCCCCAAAAATATTCTATCGAGGAAATAAAAAGTAAAACGAAGTTAAAAATGTATTCCGAGTGAAAACGGTTAACGGTTTGTATTTGCAAGATGATTTATTTTAATATCATTTAAAATAATGCTACACATTCAGATTATGTTTAATATTATGAAATCACAGAGAAAAAAATTGAGTGCTTAATACCGCTTTATGAACATATGTAAGTGACAGTGGCGTATACTAGGCGTGGGCATTAGTTATGCTGCTAATATCGATGCTGTAAAAGCAACGGGTATTGTCACTAGAGGTTATATTCATGTGAATTAAAACAACTCTTTCGAAAGCATGTCTTTATGAAAGTGGACCTGCGTAAGTTTATTTCCATGCTTAAATATTAAATATATGAAAATATTAATATTATTACCATATTTTTGGAAAATTCTTCAAGTTATTAAGTGAAGGACTCTAAATATTTTATAACATTAAATAGTACCGCGTTTAAAATGTATTGGGACGCATACATTTAAGTCCTCTTCAAATACACACTTGTAGAATTTTGTAACACGATTGCTCAAGCGAAGACGTGTATTCAGAATACCGCGCGGCGCGAGACTTGCTTTAAGTTTGTAAACGTTTGAAACAGATTTTGCCAAAAAACACATGCGTAGCTTTATTTGTCATTTCTAAATTCATCCGTTAAATGGATCTAATTAACGCACTGACATGATAGATCGATTTATTTCGCAGAAATTATGGCTATGCACAGCTTTTTTGATTGCACGGAGTGCACGCCCCTGGTAAGTGAATAATATAATTAACACTATGTGCAGAAGTGAATAATTTAATTATTACACTCAAAATTTCCCGTAAGTACACACTGAGAATGATAATCTGGGTTTAACCTCGATGGCGTGCGGTATTAATCTATTGGTTCACTCAATTACGTTATAAAATAAAATATTTTCTTTTTGAAAATTTATCCTTTCTCAAAAATGTTTAACCGTTTTACAACTCGCACAAATAAACATGAATGTTTTAGTTTTGAAAGCAGAACATAATAATTATTTTGTATTTATACCAGACTACTAGAAATTTTTTAATTTCAGCGAAAATTTGACGTGAACCACTTTGTAGTGTCTTTTAAAATGTTGTTTTTTAATGGTAGAAAAATGCCACATATTAATTTAATTAATTTTAATGAATAACTTTTAGATTTAATGGAATACAAAATAAATCGCTGGTCTGCTTATCTCCTTCTCTTTTTAGCATTATAATTAGGACAAATGACGAGTCTAGTCATTAAAACAAAAAAACTTATTGATAACATCGTTTGCTTTATAATACTAAAATAGATACTTATTAGTCAGACTTAATCCCTAAAATAATCTTAATAATGTAACCTATATTCGTTTTCGGCCATCTTTACGGATATTTTATATCATCTATGTCACGCTTCGCGGTCAGTGCCGGTAGAAATTATTTTAAGGTTGTAAAAATGAAAAAGTTATAAATCAGGTAATGAACAAAAACAGACACAGTGATGATCATTAAAATGCAATATTTTCAGATGTGTGACACTAGACGCTAGAGTGTGGAGTGAAATAATGCCTATCACCGATCCATATCAGAATAATTCAAAAAGATACTCCATTAGATATCGTTCATTGACACGGCAATTGCTTTGTGTGCAACATTATTTTAATTATTAAAATAAACTAATCTTTGTACTACGCTACAGTTGAGCTTTATTTTTGTCAGGACTATAGTTTCGAGAGGTACAACGTTATCAACGTGTGAAAATGTAAATATGGTACAATATTTAATTTATTTAAAAATAAAATATTTACTAAATGGATTTACATACATTGGCCGTGTTCATCGAATTTGAGTAAGTACTTATCTATTCAAATGTGTCTTCTTTTAAATAGGCAATCGAGAGTGAGTTGTGCCATTAATCAGGTTAAAACTTTATTTTATACAGAAAAATACAATATTGTCATAGAATAGCAAATATTACATTATAAGTCAATACCATTGTCATTCAAAAAATTTGCTATTGTGAAAATATGACACAAGTTAACCGGGAGTTGAAAATTAGCATTGATGAGATTACTGTAAAAAAAACCTGTGATCCACAATGGACAGGCAAAATATATATGGTCAAGGGTTTCCTCCTCGGCACCACACTCACACACTAGAGAATCTATTAAGTTTAATCTGAATAAATGTGAGGCTACCTTGCATTGCCTAATTTTCATTCTAGAAATATTTGATATTGTTCTTTTGGAGACTTTCCTTTGGAAAACCAGGGAGTGTGGGGAATAGATCTATGAATTATTTTTAGTCGATTACCCCTATGGTTATTTGGATCCATCCATTGTGCAGTCCAGATATAATTCATACGTTTTTTTAGCATATTACAAATGTGTCTCAAATATCTATTATATTATCTCTCGACTGCTATTTCCGCGGGAAATTTTTGTGCAGACGTTTACTGACGTTAGACCAGAGTCGACATCTATTATGCAGATACTAATTAATTAATACATTAATTATGCAGAAATAAATACTTTTATCATATGTATTATTAATGGTGATCATAATAAATTTTATTAGATAATTTTTTAATACAAAATATGTTTTTCAGAGCTTTCCCGGGTAAAATATGTCACGAAGTTGCTTTAAAAACAGAACGTTAAACGTAGAACATTACAAATAACGCGTTTAAAATTGCACGTTAGAAATTTTCGTAACATTTTAATGGAGGTTCGTGGATAGACTGTTCCACCTGGAACATACAAAATTCGGAACTATAATTTTTTTCGCCACTCTGCGGGTGGCTATTATATGCTCAGTGGTGACAGCGGCGCGGCCAGGGTCTCCGTAGAATGTATATTTTAATGTGGCTTATTATACGGCTTTAACAGTGTACCATATAGTGTAAACAATATACTAGTATATAATACATGCTATATATACGTGTACACCTAGAGCTATCTTAAATTGATATAATTATCGTTAGAATATTATTAAAAACATAAATATGAAGGATAGTCAACTTAAAGAAATGAAATAATATGGACAGGTAAAAAAAAACTTTAAATCTTAATTGAATACGATATCTTAATCAGCGACATCTATTGCATAATGCGGGAAGATTGTAAATAAATATTCATATTCATTATTATTTTTTGCTAATCTCTACTGCCATCTGGCGGATTTCTAAAGAAAATACACTAACAATGGAGGATGCAATGTAACGCAATTATAATATATTATATTACAATAGATTTTCAAGAAGTCATTGTTCAACTGTTTTTAATTCAGTAATTTTGCATACTGACCACTGACATAAGGAGACAATTAGATTTGAAGACAATTAGATGTTGCGTAGATAAATTGCCTGCTTTATAATTTAACCATTGGACGTTTCACACAAAAAGTGACATGTGCCGGTGGAAATTGTTAGAGAACCTTGATGAATATTTGATTTGTGGGGGAGTGAGATCCACGTCAACTTTATTAGACGCAATACAAGAAGCCTCCTATCATTACCGCGTTTCCTGCCGAGTCGGTGTACACCGCGGGCCGCTTTCCCACCGTATCGGTGTACAACGCGGGTAGGGCCAGGGCCGAATTAAAATAATCGGGCACGACTCTAAAATCGGACTCCTCATATAAAAAAATATTTTTTAATTTTTAACATTATTATTTAATTGTTACGGGATCCTAGGTCTAGTAACATCTCTAGTAGTTTTTCTGAAAAATACATAAGCAGATTAAATTTTACATATGTTATACCAATGGCGTGCAGTAGGTATAGATTTAGGTTATGGTGTTACCAATTATATTATACAATCATATATAATGTATGTAAAACAATATATGTTTTACTTTCGTTTAACCAACGTTTTTAGATAAAATCAATACGTCGTTATTTTACGACTAATTTTAGAGTACTATTAAAAGTGTTTTAACGTAAACCCATACAAAAATCAATATACAAAATATATGGACGTTTTTAAGAACCTTTTTTATGACTCTTTTATTGTTTGAAAATCCTTCACGTAATAACTAAAGGAAATAATTATTTTTATTCAAGGTTAATGTAGGAAATAGTTCTACCGATTGCTTTTTCTTTTTCCCAAATCAAAAACAAATCCATGCACCAAATAGAAAGAAAAATCATGAAATCAACACGTAAAAATAATACGATAGTAAAATTCGCGAATTAGTAAAAGAGGAAGTAGACACTTCAATGATTTGCGCGCAGTTGTAAGCTTTTCACATGTTATTCTATTAAAAAACAGCATAAGTAACGACTCCATACAAAACGGATCAACCGAAAGGAATTTTCAATTCAGTAAATAGCCAATTGTATAACATAACTTGAGTAATACACTAGCTTAAAAATAGAAGATAGTAATGCGTCGTAATAAGTAACAATGCGTCGATTATTGTCGTGGTAGTTTTTAGAACTAAGCCATTAAAGTTTCTACTGGTACACTAACTGTACTAATAATACTGGCGCTAAGAACGCATCGAATCTATAGATATACATGAATGCGCTATGATTGCGGGTCTCCGTCATTGTAGTAATTGAGTTATCGGAGACACAAACCTATTGATAGAATAATTATTATTGCCCGGGTATGATAGGGGAGAGGAGTGTGATCACAGATAAGAGATATAGTGTGATGTCTATGATTGACATATGTCATGACTCACGTAAAAGGTTGGTATGATGTGTGCGAACGAAAGGGATATAATGGTTACGGCGCGGCCGCGGCCTCTCTCTGCTCCAAGCCGCTTTCTGTTAAAGGTTATTTTCTTAAGATATAATAATTATGAATAAATTTTGAATTGTGAACCGAAGCCGTTTAACTCACGTCGCCGTCACCATACGACAATCTCGTTGTGATACATCACAGCTGACTCGGCTCATCATTAGGATGGTCAGCAAACCTTTCGAACCCATTGATTATAATAATTATGGGCGCGAGGGTGGCGGGAATTTTAATGAAAGTAAATAAGAATATGTTTTATTGGATACTTGTTTTTTTACTGCGCCACTTTAGCAGTATTATGCCCCATGTTTGCAGAATAATAATAATAACACTAAAAATATAATTTTTCAGGCCGTTGTGGCAAACAACACGACGAAGGAGCAAGGCGAAAAAGGATACTTCTTTGTGTTAATTAGTTAACTTTTTTGTCGTAGACCACTCTACTTTTGGTAACTTTTGTTTTCAACATGAAAGATAGGGATCATAATTTATTAGGACGTTTATGTAAGTCTGCAGCAGTCAAACAGTTAGTCAATATATTTGAGCAGGTGACGATAATTGCAAAACATTTTCCTTTTTGATTAATTTAACTATTTGTTTTACTGTCATAATTGTAACTATTTTAATAAAATCATCACAGAACGTTAGGAGAACATTATTTCTTTAAGGTTAAATGGCCTGTATCTACAAATGTCTACTGGATGTCAGATCGTCGCGTATGTGGTTTGAGATTTTGTCGGATCTCTGAGATTATCTCTAACAATCTTTTTATTTTAACCCCTGTACACGGTATTGAAACGTATCTCAACTAAATGTCCGAGATTATTTAATCGTGTCTCCTTCCGTGGAATGGGCCTTAAGCTCAAGGGTGTGCTGTAATTGTCTTAATGCTTGGAAACGTATTTGACAAATTATTAATTTCGGCCGGGCGCTATATGCCTAAGATGCCGATACTACAGTTCGGTCCCGAGTTGGGCGTGTGCCTCTTTTCCCACGAAGACAGTATAATTTCCATCAGTCCCCGCGGCACGCCTTGCTCTTAATAATAAATGGATTCCCCATATTGTCTATGAAAAATTATGAAGTAATATCGAGAGAAAGTATGTATTGATTCTGAAATTTTCTTTGAATTAAAATTTTTAATCCGCGAAATTTTCTCAACCTTCCCGTCCACAAATTAAAACATTGACTTATATACATACACTGAATGTTAAAAATATTCTACATACAATGGAACCACGTTTTCCCTCTATTTGCGCATTATTTCTGCAGTCCCGTGTCATTTTAGTATATTTAAAACCTTGTTTTACGTTTCTCTTTCCCGCGATTTACGTCTAAAATTTATTAAAATTTCTACAAAAATTAAACACGTCCAACGTTATAACATTGAAAGTAGTGAAAATTGATGAAAGTCGTAAAAATGAAAACTTTACAGAAGAAAAACCTTCCGAAGTAGTGTCTGCTCATCCCATCGACCCAGTTCCTAGAAAGGAGCCAACAAAGGTGCCACGAGACATATTGAAGGCCTCAAAGCATATTTTACTAGTATTGGTAATATACCACCGAAAGCATTTAATTTAATTTATAATATTGAAAGAACAAGAACAAAAATAACATCGACAACAAGAAAAATGCAGCAAAAACATTGTTTGATGTTTTCGATTTAAAGTTTATAAAGTTTATTTCTCTGCTTTTTTAATAACCCCAATTTACATTTTTCTTCTGTTTACATTTTTTTTGTCGGTCCCTTCAAAATCTTAAAATCGAGACTCTGTCGCATTATAATTAAGTAGATTCTCAACAATAGAGAGGTCCAAAAAGTTTGAGTAATGCAAAGGGTTATAGAAATATGTTAGGCAAAAGAAAAGTGAGAATAAACAAGAGTAGGCGATATAATAGAATTCGCCAAAAATTAAGTGGCAATGGGCAGGTTATATCGTTCGGAGAACGGACTGCCGTCGGACAAACACCAGTCATTCAGTGGTACCCGAGAATAATCAAGATTATTATACTGATGAGTAAAGTGGAAGACACTCGGGAAGGCTTTCATACAGCAGTACATAGAAAATAGCTGCTGATGATGATAATGACCCAGAACACACGTTAGATCAACGTTTGTACCATTTAAAAAAAAATTAATCATTTGAGCTATGAAAATATGATAACTTGGCAAGGATCGGAGTCCCGACAACCTGATTACTAGGCGAGTGTGTTACCGCTAGATCAAACAAATGCATAATTTACCTATTTTGTGCTACATTTGATTGTACTGTACTTATTTAATAATAAACTGTCTCATCAGTTTTCTTTGTGGTAGACGTGATCTATTACTTAGCCAGGACCGTTCTACGAGCGGCTGCTCCCATATCGGTCCCACTAATTCATCGCCAGGTTAGTATTTCTTTAATGCTAAATGACAACAAACCGTGCCCTGCCGCTATGCTACACGCGCAGTAGTGTAACTACCCAATTTTCTAAAAATGAAATTTAAAAATTATGTTTTATATTTTTTTCTGCGCTATACTGAATTAGCAAACAAGTTCTTTACCTACCTATCGGGACGTTAAAGGGCAATTTTTAATTTTCTAACTTGCGAGTATTGCGGATCGAATGTGTGAAATTCTAAAAAGTGTTATAACGTATGTTTGACGTTTACGGGAGCTGAATGAAATATGTAGTCACTATGGTAATGAGTCTAGTACTTTTTGTTTTTTTTGAGATCACTACGATGTTTCCACATCGAAAATATTGGACCCAAGTAGGTACTCACGTTTAATAAATCAGTAATTAGTGGCTGTGTTTTACCAAGTTAATGATAGTGAGTACGTCACAATTGTGTTTTAGTTACTAAAGAATACATTTCGTAAACATACGCAATGTGTTATTTGTTGTACTTCCAGAATATTCTCCTACTAATCAGTAGGTCTACGAATTAATATTAAATTAATTCGTTTCTAATGTATCGAGAAATGTAGAAAATTATTCCGTCTGAATTTGTTATAATCTATTGTATTTATCAACACGGGATCCAAATTCCATCGTTTCACAATACAAATGTGTTCGCGTAACCTTCACAGACGCATCAGCTTATTCGGTCATCGACTAGATTATCATATTTCTAGAGTAATGGAGGTGTTTTCATTCTGAATTAGTTAACTGAAAATTGACAGAATTTACCGAAAGCAATCGTCAACCAATATCCACTTGACATCGGATTTCATTATTTGTGAAAGTTAGCTCTGAAATGAGATATGAAATCTCAATAACGAGTATAAAGGCTCGAGTATTAGATCGCCTTCTTTCAGGGATGAAATCATCCCTTTACTGAGTGCCAAACTACTTTCAGGTTCGTTCTCTCAGTCTGGGCGGAATCCTTCAGGCCCGCACTGCGCCGATCGGTTTTCTCTAAATCAGAGCTCGTCAACCAATTGCCGTTGACTTGTTTAATATTTAAATGAAGTAGTGGCTATAACATAAAATTGATCGACGTTTAAGCAGGTAAAACTTTAACAACGTGAAGCGTTGATTAATAAACTCCTCTGGAAGAGTGCCGCGAGAGAAGTGACGCACTAGAACCGGCGTCCTGGGCGGATGTGGCGCATATTATAGTTGTCTATTGGGAATCGGTACCGGGCGTGTTTTTTGCGTGCAGATTGTGGAGGCCTTAGATTAGTTGTATAATATGACCGAAGTGCTAGACAGAATCATTTTTCTAAAACTTTCATCTCATGTGCGACGAACGAGAGTCGGTACGCAAAGTTGCACATTCTTTTGATTTTTAATGAAAAATTCATATTTCATTATTGAACAAGAAGTACGCGGGTACTTGCATATATAATCACCTTGCACGATCGACGATTGATTCTATAATTCGAAGTACTTTTGATGCGATATATCCTAGGACTAAGTAAAGTTAAACATTAAACACCGACAAACGAAATCTTCTTATGGAAGTGACGCCACACCTCCTAACAGGACACACTGCACCCACGGTATAGCGCTAACGGCCGTACACGTTTATCGATCACACAAAATTATTCGTAAAAAACATAAATAAATTATTAAGGAAAACACATTCTTATTGTGAAGTTGTAATTATTCAGAACATAGGTCTGTGATATTTTTTATAAATAAATTATCTTTATATCTCCTTTCATTGTCGTTAAAGAATTAAAATGCTGTATTATCTTAACTCTTCTTAAGTCTTACACCAATTTCGACATCGCCGAGCTCGCCGGCTGTTCATTTCTCTCTTTCATAATCATACGCGCCTCCTATCTGTCAAGAGAAACGGGTATGTATTTCACGATTTTTGTCGTATAAAATTCAGTTAGAGACGCAGACCTTTGGATTCACTTAAAAATATTACTTGAAAAATCAACCGTCTTACTCGCAGACTTCACGTATAAATATATAACGAGGATGCACGGTGACAGCCCACCCCGCAGTTCACGACCACTTCGCGAGGGGGCGGACGGAGGCGGAAGGCGGGCGGGACCGCACCGAGACGACAGTTAGCAAAAAAGTACGTAGTAAGAAGTGACGTTCGCTGTGTTTCAATCTGTAATTCCTTCAGGAAAATTCACGCGCCACTGACGTGTTTTTAAACTAAATTTCTACGAGTATAATCCTGAATCTACACTTCTTTGAACGCGATTATTAGAACAATTTGAAAATATTTCATTGTGATCTTGTAATATTATTATAATTCCATCGCATATATATATATTATCGACGTGTCCGTATTGTTTTTACATTCTAGTTTCTTTTTTTATATAATTTCAAAATAAGTGCTTGCATACTTGGACTCGTGAATAAAGTCCGCGAGGTATTGTGGCAGTGTGGTGGCCGCGTAGGTTCACTCGCGCGATGAATTCTGGCCGCGTCGGTCGGGGCCTCGAGTGTCAACGGAAAACGATTTTCATTTATTTTCGTAGCTACGTTTTCGGAATTTGGTGTTGAAAATTTGTGAAAAGTGACAGACTTAATTGAATTTAAACATTTGTAATTTGATTCCTGAATTATTTATTATTTGAATCGTATATTACTGTTTATAATTTTATTAAAATTGTGCGAAAAACTTTGTTTCGAAGTCCCGTGTATTTATTTAATCTAGAAGTGACTCCGTCGAACCGGAGAGCGCGGGAATGATATTGCACAGTACGTGTTCGTGATTTTTCTCGAAAATTGTGTCCGATTTTCCTCGAGTTATCGCCGCCAGGGGGCAGAGAAAAGCGGGCAGTTATTCTATATCGCGGGATCCAGTCAGTATCGCGCCGCCGCCGGTCCGCGATGGTCGCGTCTCCCGCGGAGTCATGACCCTCGGCGCGCGGTAGCCAGCGGCGGCATGGCACTGCCGCTGCCCGTGTCGCCGTGCGGGGGCCGGGGCCTGGCCGCGCTCGTGGCGACCCCCGATCGGTTGGAGTACGCGTCCAGCGTGGCCAGCACCTTCCTGGCCCCCGTGCGCTCGGAGCGCCAGATCAAAGAGCACTCCATGGCGGAGGACGGACCCGAGCCGCGCGCCGCCCGCTGGGGGCCCTCGCACCGCGGGGCCCGCGAGCTGGCGCAGCTCTACAGCCCCGGTGAGTACCCCCATTCTCAGCACTCATCCAGCTATCATAAACGATCACTGTTTACCTCTTCATTATCTATTCCTATATTTTTATGGATTTTATATTTAATGAATACAACCATAAGAAGTTGTAAAAAAGCTGTATACATACTATGGAAATATGATAATGCTTTCTGTGAATGTTATTCCATTTTTCAGGTCCACCTTTATAATAAATAAAATACAATAAATAAAGATAAGACTTACTATGACTTACATATGAATTATTTAATTTAATTCATGGATTTTAACAGCATTCAGTTTTATACGTTGTAAGTTATAAGTTATAAGTTGTACGATCATGTTTTCATTAATATTTTAGTATAATGTAAGGCATTTACTATATTAATATTTTTATTCTCTGTCTCCCTTAATATATATTTTTTACTTTTAGATTAAGGCTTTTATTGTTGTCATACATTGTTTTTATATATCTTTATTGTGGCCTTCGCCAATTAGGCCTAATAAGACATTACAACTACTAGTGAAACAATATAATATTTTAAATATAATAAACAATTAATATAAATGAAATAATCAGGGGAATATTATTAATATTACTACATGTATTTGATATTTGAAATATAATTAACACATTAACACAAATTGACTTTTTCATTTTTACATACATAACACAACATAGAGTGAGACGAAGAATATTCGTATTTGAAAAGATATATATAAAAATGAAAACTGTTGTTAAATGAAGGATAAATGTTAAAAAAAGATAAGTCAAATTAAAAAATAAATTAGCATTTCAATTCATGTAAAGTATTCATTTAATTTATTAAGAAAATTGTGCAAACATATAAATTATACGTTCATATTTCTCTTAATAAGATCAGTTCGTATAACATAACAGACCAAAAAATAACTTAAAATTAACGAAACTTTACAACATTACTATTTTCAGAGAAAAAAAACCTCGTTATTAATGTACACCGAAATTCATTTTAGCCTAGCAAAATTTGTAGCCTAGCATTCTTACCTGCTACTTAATACATTCGTCTATATTAAATATAAATTGAGACAAGATTGTTAATTACGGTATGTATATTATATTGTTTATTTTCTCATTATTCATTTTTAATTTAATTTGTTTGCAATGTTTTTTTTGGTTATTTCATCTTTTATAGTGTGTACTAAAAAGTAATATGTCAAAAGTCTTTGTACCGTAAATAAATAAATAATTACTGTAAATACTAATGTAACATACATCATATAAAACTAATCAGCACAATAATATAATGTCACAGTTTTCATTATTACTAACAAAGTAGGTGAAAGCATTAATAACAAGAGTATAGTATAATAAGAATATTCGAAACACTAAAAATAAATAAACTACGTATGTATACATATTTCTTATTATGTTTTGCATAATAATTAGCCCCCTACTCAACACCCTCTCTGCTCTCTAACGTATGATAGAACCAATACTATACATAAAAGTGCACCATCAATTACTTCTCATTCAATACATGATATTAATATTACGGGTAAAATATTGTTATCTAACATAATGTGTAACATAAGAATTTGAAAAAATGTTAAAACGCAAGTTAAAATGGATCTATATTTTTTATTTATTATCTTTGTTTTATTAACCACTGAATTGAGTTTAAATACATCTACCGGTTTCGAAAAATACCATTTTCTTCTTTAGGATGTCATAACTAACTAAAAATATATATCATTGTTTCTTCACCAGAATCTATTTTAAAAATTAAAAAAAAAACAACAATTATTTAAAAAATAAATTTAGTACCTAACTCAAGTTGTTGCTTAATACGAATTTAGTCGAATAATTTTTAGGAAAAAATTTTAGAATGGGACTCGTAGTTAAATTTAGTTGGTTATTTATAATTTCTTGATTAGTTTTACATGCTTTATTTATCTCCAACGATTCCAAATTATTTAATTTGTGACCAACACCGTTTATATGCAAAATTGACAATCCCAATTTTTTATCAAAACCGTGACATTTTCTATCAAATGATTAGCAAATTCTGAAAACCCACTATTGTTCAAACATCTCAAATGCTTCCTTACTCTTATATTAAAATTTCTACCCATTTTACCAATATAAAATGCAGCACAATCCTTGCAACTAAGTTTGTAGACATCACAATTGTTAAATTTATCATCTTTGTCTTTAGAATTTATGAGTAAATTTCCTATACTATTTATTATTTGTATAAAATGCCGGTCTAATGTTTCGCATATAATGTTAATATTGCTAATTTTAAAAGTATTAAAATGGATCTGTATAATAAATTCAGTTATGTATAATTATATTATATTATCCAAACATGGACCTCAAAATTTGACAGAATTGTAATTGAATTTTTATGATTATATTTCCGCATCGTGCGTCGCAGACGTGAATGATATTAACAGCATTATATGTGTAATGTTTCTTTCCGAATGTATTAATGTAGAAGTAAAAGGAAAGATAGGAGATGAGTTGCATTCTTCAACGGAAAACTAAAGACGAAAAGAAAAACATTTTTTTTTTACCAATTTATGACGCTGCGCGTTTACGCCGCGAAACAATACCAAGTAACGATGTGTAATAATATACTAAGTACATTGTATGTATTGTATTTATTTATATAAAAATATTTTCACTCCAATCAATCATTTTTGTACTCTCATACATAAAGTCATTTTAATAATTGCGGTAAAATGTAAAAAACTATTTTGGCTTTTAATAAAAATGAATATTTTGGTACATTTCGTGATAAAGCATTTATGCAATCAATACAATTTATTTTTCTTGTATTGCGTATAACTGCTTCTTTAAAAACAAACATGTACCTATACTTAGGTACGTATTTATACATTTTCTTTATTATTTTAATGTTTAATAATGCTATTGTTCGTTTATTTATTTATGAATTAATGTCACAGGTGCGAGCGATACCAAATACACGAAATAATTTTATAAATCCGCTTTGAAGTTACAAGAGTGTAGAGCAATAAATCGCTCATCGTGATATCAGTCGGTTATTCTAATCTGCGTATAAAATACGGTGAAAAAAGATCCACGCGAGACCGCTCTATGAGCTAACGCTCTGCGCGGCTATCAAACAACTGTCACCCAATAGGAAGAAGCATACAAAATACAATGAGCGTGAACGCCAGCTCGCTCGTCTCCGAGACAAACGTGCACATTCGTCAAAATACCATAATATTGACACATTTCATAATTAGGACATTGGCGGAAGAGACCCTGTTACGAGGAGGTGTTTGATACCGATGAATAATTAAGTATGTATACTAGCGTAGCAACTGCCCAGGCGGCCCGGGTAATCATCCGGGGAGCCGCGCTCGGGGGAAGCCTGGAAGCGGGCCATATATTATATTTCACGAAATAAAACGACAACTCGGTTCTCAAAGTCTTAAAAACTGTTTGTATTAAAATATATTATTAATTATATTGAGTTCTTTAATTCATATTCTAATTGTTAATTTGTGTAACAGGTTAGATAAAACGAGCGACGAATGGTATTATTATTATTTCAGTTTGTACAACTCGTGTTATTTCAAAGTAGGTATACGAACATCATTTTAATAAATTAATTAATATGAGAAAAGGGCGAACATCCGAGTTGTGATTCGTAGTCATTGTTCGCCGTGAAAAAGGTCCACGGGTTAAAATAAAAATATAAGGAATCACGAAAGTTTAGGGAAATAATACGTTTTAAGGAAAACACATTTGTGTTGTGAAGTTTCATTTTCAGAACATAACTTCTCACTTGCACTTCTCCGGATAGGAAGAGGTCCAGGTTCGAATCTCGGTAGCGACTAAATATTTTTTCGATAGATACATTTTTTCTGTACATCTTTCTAATTGATTAATTTAATTTGTATTAAATAATATGTAGTTAAAAATAGGTCAAATTAAAAGTAGGACGCTTATATTTTGATACAAACTGATATTAGTCAACTAAAGCTATAATTTCTACACTTCCAGATTTGCAAGATACAAAAACAAATATACAGATTTATCCCCCAACACTATCAAGTCATAGAAACATGAATAATATTTCACGTTTCGAGAACAAGTGAATCATTTTCCAATGTTTGTAAATAAACTAGAAAACAGTATAGATGTGGTTCGTGATTCAGTTAATTACAGTATTGAAATAAATAACGTTCATTCGCATTTATTGTTAGATCAAATTTTTAATACTGTTGTACATACTTAATAAAATTTTCAGTTATTTATTAATACGATATAATTTATCACTACATGTTGTACAGAGCGAAAACTGTCATATATTTTTTAAATACAAATTTTTAGTTAATCTCAGATCGATAATTTATATTTTCTCCGGTCGGTTTACATAATTATTTTTCAAAAGAAAAATATAATAAAGAAATCGGGTTTTTGAATTTATAATTAAAATTATAAAGAATAAGCAGTACGACGAAAAATTTAAATATCGTAACTACATTGGAAGTTGAGATGTTACTTTTTGTCTAAATAATAAATCTCATAATGCAGTTTGGCTACGGTGCATTTTAGAGCTGTAGCATCCAGCTTTCAGAGACATTGTCTTTACGACATTTACAAAATTTAATATCTGGTTTAGTGTATTCAATACTATTCAGATACGGCATCACTTCATGGGGTTATTCATGTACCATAAATATGAAAATGTTGTACTCCCCGTTCGTGGGTTGCTATGCCTCTTTAGTAAAGAAGAATTACAATAACGAAGAAATAAATTGGTTTCATACAGAAGAAATACACGACGCAGAATACACTGCTAATTTGGAACTCACAATTCCTAAAACCACTAACAAGTATGGATCTGGAATTTATTGTTCACACATTGACAATAAAATAGCAGTGTCTTTAAGGCCCGTGTCCACGGAATGAGACACTATAGGATAAATTTCAGTTAGAGATATAGTTAACCTAGAACCATAGAACCATTTATTCTAAAAAATTACAAATATTAGACAAACAGAGGCATTACATTACAAACATTTATTCCGTTTTATCATCAAAGATCAAATTTTCATTGAGAAATCATCGTGGATACGGGCCTTGAGACTGGGTTTGTTACAAGATGAACTCCGAAACAGAGAGTTGTCTCCAAAGAATCTCGTAGAGTGTAACCCCCTGTCTCAGAGATTATCCGGAGTCGAAAAAATAGGTGCTAAACTTTGAAGCGAAAATATAGAATTGTCTTATCATAAATGATGTGACTTACACTTGCAATAATAAATTTAATGTTACCGAGTAGGTTTTGTTTGTTCATTTAAAATACTTCATATTTGTAATACTGCTGTGGAGGACCTGAACGCGCCTCACAGTTACCTTGTTGGCAAACCAGCTTGTTTTACACAGTTCGTATTAAAGGTACACCTGGTACTGATCCACGCATCAGACAACAATACATCGCAACGTAGCCGCTCCGGGAGTCAGCCTTAACCATCCACTTCTCTCTCGGCCCGCTTCCAGAACATACCTCCAGTAAACGCTTCTCACCATAGACTTAATCTTTATTTTCATCTCATCTTTTGTGTTGGTTAATTGTGCATCGCACCAACTGTAAGTTATTATCTTATTTCATCTACCTGTTCCAACCTTCATACAAACACATATCCGCGCATACGTCTACACACCCTCTGCCATATCATATACAACGAACACGAACTCTAACCCCAAACAGTTTAAAAAAAAATTTATGTAGGTATATCAGATGAAAATGTGTACCTGCAGACGAACGTTTAGAAAGATGTTTTATGGGTAGGTATAGTTTTTAAGATTATTTAAAAAATTATAAACTAATGTTTAGATTGTGAGGTTCCGTAGAATCATTTTTGAGCGAGCATTTGTTGTAAATAAGAAACGTACTAAACTAATAGAGGTGTTTGTTTTCTGCCTAACAATAGTTCAACGAATCCAATTTGGAAAATTAATTGCTCTTCATTATGTAGAACAACGGAACAGCAATAAAACGATATTATTACTAGCTCGAGTGCCCGCTTTCCACAATCTTTCGCGTGTCGTTTGTGAGGAAAAACTCGCGACACGCCACTGTTATCATTGCCTTTGGAGCGCTTTGACGACCGTTTCACGGCGTCGATGTCGGGAAAACTGGAATATGTTTAAAGTATTCTATCACCGCTAAAAATATAATATTTTAATGTTCGTTGATGATAATGTGACAGCGCGGGTCGTGCATGAAAATCGCATGTCGCGATGCATATCGCCCGAGCGGTTCGTCCAATCCGCCTCGTCCATATGAGAGAGGGGATGAGTTACCCTAGTACAGGGGATACATCCTTGTTTGTTGTACACAAATGATGATTGTGACGTGAAACTTCTTGCAGTTTATATCTCGATGTGTTCCAGCGCATTCGCTATATCTGTTGAGAGACTCATCACGTGCGATCTTATTCATGTTATTTATATTATGTAATATATTATATCCTGTCCAAACGTGTATCTCGGTCGCCTCGAGGAGATCTTTCTTATTACAGACGGATCAAAAGTAATTACTATTTAAAAAATGGATATTCTATATATATAATAGCGAGGAAACTACGCGGAATATTCTGAACGACCGTGAAATCCTGAGAACGTTTTCTAAAACATTTTAATATTATATATTATTGTACGTCCACCTCGCAAATAAGATGTACCAGGTACATTTCGTTATCTTTACTTGCGTGAAATTTCAAAAACAGGGATGTTGAGTTAAGGTCAGCTGTTAAAACATTACTTTTTCATCTTTCTTGCGAAAACAAGGTTACAAAAATAACCGTTTTTATAATATATGATATAAAAATAATTAAATCACACTTTAACTGACAACAGCGCATGTACATTTTTATATCAAATTAATTAATTGTATCTAGCGCTGTCTCGTAAAATATTTTTCTTGCACCTGACATCACTATCTCCTTTTTTTTCAAACAAATGGGAGTTAATACGATCTGTAAATATAGCTATTGGTATGTCAGTTATAGATAAATCAGGTATATGTGTGTAACTGCTGTTTATGTTTTATCGGAAGATTGTATATGTGGAAGTTGGGACTCTATTTCTCCCAGCTTTCTACTGAGTTCTTTCGAGGATGATATTGCGGAGTGTGTGTGTAGATGTGTACGTAAATGTAGCTAGAACAGGTTGGACAAATAAGATAAAAACAGTTGATAGACATTTGTTTCAGATAGATGTACAATAACAGGTAAGATATGAACAATGAAGACGTGAAGCGTCTGCTGGTGAACTGTTCGGAAAGCCAGCCACGAGAGAAGTGAATGGTTATGGCCGGCTCCTCGGGCGGCTGCCGTCAGTTTGTGGGTCGGTACCGGGTGTACTTTTAAGATTAATGAGAGCTTATTGTTTGCACCCTGGTATATTCAGGGTGGGAGCAGATTGAGGAGGCGATAGACCTCCACATACTAAAGATTTGTACTTAATAAAAATAAAAATTTATTTCTAAAACCTGAAAGTCAAATCTCAGCATAGCAAAGTTCATGGGACCAAAGAAAATGTTTCGTTGTATTGAATGCAAGGAAGATGATAGAATTTTTTCGGGGACAAATTGAAGATATGTTATTCTGGGAATTTCGTAATTTCGGTATTCCTTACTAAGAGATTTAACTGTAATATGTTATATAGCATATCATAATAATATACATTATTACATTAAAGCGCTAATATAACGAAATCACTAGCAGTTTTTTCTAATATTATAAAATAATATATAAAGGATGTCCAACGTAAAATTTTCAAATTTAATATTAAATAAATAAAAAAACTACAATGTTATTCTCATATTTTATTTTTACAAAATGGAGTTTAACGATGCAGATTTTACGTTTTATAAACAATATCGTCTAAATACCGTTCATTTCTCTCAATACACTCTTGGAATTGGACTTTTAAATTTGCGAACACGCGAGAGCAAAGCGTTGGTTCAATGGCAGCAAAAAAACGGCGGATATTTTCTTGTAGGGCTTGAATCGTTCGAGGATTATTGTTGTAAACCTTCGACTTAAGGTATCCCCACAAAAAAAAGTCGCACGGTGTAAGGTCCGGTGACCGAGGTACCCAGAGTATGTCTCCGTACTTGCTCATTAATTTATTGGGAAAAATTCCCCTCAACTTCTCCATTGAAACTCTAGCTGTGTGTGGAGTGGCCTCGTCTTGCTGAAATTATGTTCTGTTGTTGAACCCGGGAAACAGCTGCAGTTGCGGTACCAAAAATTCGTCGCTCATTCGGCAATACACGTCAGCGGTGACTGTCTCTCTGGTTAAAAAAATAAGGATCAATTATCCCTCGGGCAGAAATTGCACACCACTCTGTTATTTTTGGACAATGCAAACGTTTTTGATGACATTCCCTCGGGTTGTCGGGGCACCAGTATCTCATGTTCTGTTTATTAACATAGCCATCGATATGAAAATGTGCTTCGTCAGTAAACAATATAACACAAGTTCTGGCGTCGCTGCTGACGTTGATGGTCCCGGAGGAGTTTGGTTAATCATTATTCCTTCGTGTCTAAACTTTTGAACCCAATACCAGATAAGTTGCGTGCTCGGCTCATCACTTACTCGTCGAATATTAAAGTGAGTACAAAAAGCGCGACGCGTATGAATCATTACTCAACTATGAACGTGCGGTGCGCTCCCGACCAGTGACTCATTGCGACTGGCAATCCCGCAAATCACGCGTTTTGATCAATACCCCTCCCACTTACCTCACCCTGAAGGTTTACGAGCAATTACAATTTAATCTTGAAATTTTCCGCTGAACACCCTGTGGTTAATTATTATCTACTGAATAGTTTACTATACTTATTATTTCGAATGAAACACAATGTCAAATGTAAATAAATTCTGCTATGTGAATAGAGTTTAAATCGTTAGTCTCATGTTATGTTATATATCAACACCCCAGAGGTAAACTGTGTTAAGTCACGAAAACAACATTTTACAGTAGAGCCATTAAAAGGTTCCCATGCAAATAAAATCATTGTAATCTGACCAAGACCAAGACAAACTACCCCACCTACTAGGAAATAACATAATTTTAAAACAAAATGGACTTAACACAGTTTTCCTCTGGGGTCCTCGTGTACTGCCGTTCTTTTGGAAAATACATTTTATCTTCGATATAATATTATATGACCGCTCTTTAAGGAAGTATATTTTAAATTGGATGTACTACATAATACGACCGCTCTTTAGGGAAGTTCGTTTTATTTAAAATGTATGCATATATTTAATGGTATACCCTTAACCCGAGTATTACGGCTGGTGGTAAACACTGGTGTCTTCTTGTGTGCGGGTATTCAGATAGTCCCCATGTACTCCGTGTACAACAATACACTTTAGTAAGGATTTCACAATTATGAATACAATATAAGAGATGTGTTCTGATCTACGATTCCGGAGAGAGAGAGGGCGCGCCCATGGGCGACGCTCTTTTATCCCTTCCGCGCTGCTATTCTTACCAATTTGCGCGCGTCATACAATCGGTGCATCGTGATACATTACATTTAATGTATTAACTGTATTTAATATTTCGTTCAATTTACACTCGTAGATGGGAAGAACTGCTCTTCCCGAAACTAGTCGTGATACGACTCAAAAAATTGTGTGTGTAGTACAAAGTGAAAATAAAAATGATGTATTCATCTTTTCTTTTATTTTATTAACCACTTAATTAACCGCAAAGCTAATATTTCTAATTTTAAAAGTATGATATATTCATCATTGAAATAACAATAGAATACATATTAGAAAAGTTGCGGCTGCATATCGTTACGTATTCTTCATCTGATTTGTTTTCGTCCGTCTCGAGTTGATTTCTTCACAAAAGAAAACACTGTCGACTCAATTTATACCACTTAAGTCCGTGGGCTCAAATCTGCCTTTTAATTGACAATGCGGGCTCGGCGCGAGCAGACTCGGCGACGCGACGCCGACGGTATGCAGCCGCTTTTATACCGAGTAGTGTATCTCAGAATGTACATAAATGCATCGCAATTCAGGGCCACAAATAATATCATGTATAGCGTGTACATAAGGTACACCATAGTCATTCATATTGTGAATAATACTTTAATGTACCTAGGTTGATAAAATATTATCTCATACTTATACATAAAAGTTATTCCATTTTTACAAATTGTACAGAATGTATATTTTTTAAAGTGCATTGCTACTACGGATTCTGTATTCTCGACTTCTTTCAATTCCCGGGAATCGAGACCGAGAGTTTTATTTAACTAAAAAGAATTCATATGTATGATGTACAGTAGCTATTAAGAATATTATCTGTTAAAAAACACATGTTAATATTAATTTTATAAACATATAGAAACTGTTTGATGAAATATTTATTATTTCATAATGCGGTAATAGTTTTTTAAAATGAAGTTAAGTTTTCATATGTATTGATAACACACTATAATATTTACAAAACACAAATAATAAAAAAATAAAGTAAACATACAAAAAAGAACAATTAATTAAGAAACATATCGGAAGACAATAAAATGTGTATTTGGCCAAAGACAATTGAAGTCCCCTAATAAAGTTTTTCACGTAATTTCATCCCACACAAATTTTGTTTCAAATAATTATATGAATTTATCCCTAAGATAAAAAAATCACATTTCGCAATGAAACAATCTCCTGTTTGAACAAACCGACAAAACCATTTATTTCAGAAATTTTTTTTTAGTAGTAATTATCTTTAGACTATTTTCTCCTTAATGCAAATCTTTATGGCTGACCATATAAAGTATGGAAATTTTTTTCCCCATTTAAAAAAAAATATAGCTCCTTACACATGCACCGCTCGTCGCAGATGTCGTACCTGTTGTATGTTAATGGACACTAGGATTAACTCAACTCGTTTTCAATGAATAATATCCTAATATAAGAACAATTAAAAATTTTGAGTTATTTTTTTTTAAGTTTTGGTACTCGAGATAGCAAAAAATCATGAAATTCCCGGATTGCCTCGAGACAGAACCCTAATTTCTACGTTGTTCATTTAATGTTCTGTGAAATGGTTTCCAAAGTACTTAACCGAAATACTAGAGTGAAACAGATGTATTATTAATACAAATAATATATTCGGCTATAAATATTCACGATGAAGTAGTTTTTTTTAATATATATTTCACGAAATATATTCAACAAATCATGAAATGCGACAGGCACGAAGCTCTGTTGTTTTATAATATTTATGTTTAAGGTGATCAAACATCGCACCGAAAAACAAATTACCTTTGTCACATTGCTAATTAATTTTATTATGAATAGGGCGTGCACCGAACATATTACATCATCTCGAAGTCCTACCCAATTATGAGCATTTTTGCGTGTGTAAACAGAGTTTGCACGGAAAGTGACTAATTTGGGAATACGTACACTGTCAATGGCGGCACCTTTCTAGATTAACAGCGATATGTGTTATATAATAATACGCTGTCAAAAATAATAATGTCGCCGGGTAATCGATGAAATTACAAGTTAAAGTAAATAATTACGATCCATCAAATTATGAAGGACGCGGTTTTAAAAATATAAAATAATAGCGAGTGAAACCCGCACGATGTGCAGTGTCGGCTTTGGATACATCGCAGGAACGAATCAGCTCGGCGGGCGCCAAGTTTGTAGGCCCGCTCGATAGTGCATTCCGTGCCATACGGTTACATAACATAGTTGGCCAAACTGCAACTTTTCAATGAGGAAATTGATCGAGTTAGAGTTACATCTTTGTAGATGCAGCCGACATATATTTTTATTTCCGGAAGGTCGGAAAAGTTGTCGATATTATCGATGTGAAATAATTGACTTAAACGAGTGCTTGTAAACTTTTCATCTTCAAACTTTTAAATAAAATCCTCTTCTCCAATCTTCTAAATCTTCTCCACAATTGTTAGTCTAGTGGCTGCTCCGCGGTCAATAGTGGCCCCTGTGTGGTCACGGTCAGAAGAATTAGTAAAAGTGAAAATAATAATAAATTTGACATAGTTGAAAATCTCTGTTTGTGTCTTGGCTCTATATTTGTGTGTATAAAATTATAAATTTAAATGGGGCTATAAAATGAATGTAGTTTAACGGCATTATTATAAAAAATGTACTTTGTATATGGAAATAAAGTAAATACAAATGAAACTAATCAACTAGAAAGATATACAAAAAATATATTTTGTTGCCATTGATGTTTTGTGCGAAACTATTAGTTTTATTTAGCCTTTCTAACACAATAATTTAGTACATAATGTAAGAAATATTCACTGTCTCCTTAACTACAATTCAGTCTGTGCTAAAGAAGACAGCTTCATCCGTTTCGTCATATCTAACAGTGAAATCTTAACAATATATTTATCTTAAAACAAATTAAATGCATCAATTAGAACGATATACATACAGATAAACTCAATTTATCCTAAAAATATTTTGGTTGCCACCGGGATTCTCTCAGGATCTCTTCCTATCCGGGGAAGTGCGATATCAATTAATCTCAATAAAAATAAAAATGACTTATGTTTAAATTTAAATTTAACATAAGAGTCGAAGAGAATTTAAGATTTTGAAATAATAATAGGTTTTCAGAATTTTGCAATAATTTATTAGAAAATGATCAAACTTTTGTTAACAATTTCGGATTGTCTGTTATACATATAAACGATGTTGGTCTGTAATTGAATAATTTAAAATCATTAGAAACAAGTAAAGCGTGTAAAACTAACTAAAATATTATAAATAACCAACAATAAAAAATCAATAATTTTAGATAATTTTATCAATTTTCACATCTTCCACCATCGTAATAATTTAAGTTTTAGACTAGAGGTACTAGATTTAATTATTTTTTTTAATTGAATTTGAAAACATAAGAACATTTTGACCTTAACGTAGTTAGTTTTTCATCCTGATTAAGAAATATATATATAAATATATTTCCGAAATCGGCTGAATATAAATAAATAACTCACAATGGTATATAAAACAAATTTAACAACGTAATGAAACACAAGAGAAAAGCTAGAAAAGAAACAGATAACGGAAACAATAAAAACAGATTTTATATGGACGATTTTTTATCTAAATTTAATTAAGGCTTAGCGCGATATTTATACTACGCGTATATTGGGAGAAAACATAGGTCTTAATTCCGATCTCCACCTTAAGTGCGGTAATTAAGAAGACCATACCATTAACCACGCGAATTAACGTGATTATAATATTAAAATACGGCGAATATGATCTGTAGAATTATTGATTATGCACTGCTTTAAGTAAACCGTATGTAGTATTTATTTAAACAGCTGATGGCGTCCACGTCGGCTCGTCATCCTTGTAATACATGACGAACCGATGTACGAGTACATTCCTATCATGATGGCCAACCCTTCCATGATAACTTTATTGATCGATTGCTCTCCCCTTTGTTTATATCCATAGTAATCAACCCCCTTTTGAGAAATTGGAAATTAAGGGTTATTTGTACGAATTGCCAGAAAGCAATCAGAACTTTTCGAGTATTGATAGAACTGTTTCAGTGGAAAGCTGATATTTTTCGTATCGCATATCGTTCGCTGATGTATTATGCAGATAAAGGCGTCACATTGGAATGACACTCTTCTCTCTTCTGACTGGGGTTAGACTTATGTTGTAAAATAGATAATACGTTGTCTCTGATCGATTTCAGTAGGTATAATATAACAAGCATTGTTTAACATATTCAACTGTTAATTTTGTTTTTTTAATGAGGGAAAACTTACGTGACGAATGTAGTTTTCTGCATTATTTAATTCACTTTTACTAGATCTGTTAACGTCGTCTCAAATCATATTTGAAGACGGTCGGTGTGAAATATATTATATCTATGTTAAATTGTAACCTTTTTACGTTTATTTTTATAAAATCGTGCGTTAAGAAAACTTATAAATTACTGATACCTCATAGCATAATACATTATGTTGCACATGTACATATAAACGGTATATTTTATATCAATTCATTAATATATTTCATCGAATTTGGTAATTCATTTCTGATGGCTCGTTCCGTATTCTTGAGTTAGCGAGGCAGATCGTTAACGCGAGGAGTCCAAACGTTGCGTACATAACATAATATTGGCCGGCGCGTGATCCGTCTCGCTGACGCGAACCCGGAACGACGCCCGCTTATCACTAGATATAATTTCGTCCGAATGAAAACTGTTTACTAATCATATTACACGAGCGTGTGCTCGCGGTGTCTAATTTCTTATCTAAAAGTGAACATACCGTAAAAAAGACGCACTGAATGTTGCAGTTTGCAATTCCGAGTTTTCCGCAAGCGAAGCAGAAGCGTGTTAATGCGAGTAGTCCAGGCGAGTGGATTAATTGAAAACGCTTTTTAAAACAGATTTTTCTAATTATAAATAAGTACACGCACACAAACGGGAATATAAATTTTGATTGATTTCACTTACAATTTAAATTGTGTGTAGTTTTTTTTAAATGTATTTATTAAAATTGATGAATATTAATTTATCGCTAACTTGAGAATAAACAAAAACTGTGCGCTATTGTATTTCAAATTATTTTCTTTTAAAATATGAATAGGTACCTACGCCCCGAGTATTACACACGCGCATATGTAGATCGGTGATAAACTGTGTACACTTAAAAATAAAAGCATTCAGTCTTACAAAGGAAACGATTGTATGGGTATTTTTCAAATATTTGTTTCCGACGAAAGTCAACCACGGAAAATGTACATTTATTGTTGACAGTTTTATTCTTTCACGTTTAAAATACAGACCAAACAATAGGTTTTATCTTTTGTACGCCATCAGTCTCAAATGACGATATATCTAACGTGATTTAATGTTTATTTATTAAATAAATCCCCACAATGTAGATTATAACTTAAATATATATATATATATTACAAGAGTTAAGCAATGAAACATTCTATGATATGTTGTGTAATTTATTTTTTAAATAGAGACGCATACATGGAATACGTGTCACATCAATATTCTTTATATTTTCACGCTTGTGCTATGAACATAAGATTAACATGATAGCCTCCTGGAACGAGGCTCGAACCCCCGACCGCTAGGCGAGTATCGTAACCACTAGACTACAAGCACGTCTACTAGATATTTTCTAGACGATTAACCCGTGTCGTGCATGGTATCAATTTTACATTAATTTCCCAATAAAAAATAGCATTAGATACAATAATATCACCTTGACATGTCAACTTACTACGGAATGTCAAAATTATGTATCTTCAATCGCGACTATTATTTATTCAACACAGCATCGTTCATGTAGATAGATAAAAATCAATTATTTGAATTTTTTTATTAAATTATTATAGAGCGCCTCATTTTTTTTGACAATATGAAAATAATGCAAATTATTAGGAATCAGAAATATCCAAATAATTGTCGACAATAATGCGCAATTGGGGCAATATCTGATATTAGATAGAGATATCGAGAGATTTCGTTTTTAGCTCGGACGTAGTTCAGAGCGTTCCGGACGAGTCTGGGTTGCTTCATTTAGCGGATCCACAGAACTCTGATAAGTATTTAAATTAATTCATTAAAGTGCCTTTTTCTTGTGTTTTAAAATAGAGAATAGTCGGAGCCTGCGGTCGGAGCTACGTTGAAATTAATCCCGAAGGGACTCGCATTTTAATAAGAACAGAATGCGAAAAACGTGGAACGTTCCTTTTGGAACGTCGGTGTAAATCTAAAGAAAAACCTTTTTCATACTTGAGTGGAAAGGCTCTAATGTTTAAAAAATGTATATCGCGCCAGATCATTACACTCGGTTTCTCAACAAACAGTAAATCCAGTTTCTTACTTGGTGAAATTGTCACTTTTCTTTGAAATTTTATAATTTAAATGTCGTTATTTTATGTTCCGCTGGCGGAGTCTCGAGCCGAAAGCCAGAATATAAATGAAAAATCCTTCTGTTGAAATGAAATGCCGCATTGAGCAAGCTCGTGTAACCTTTATCCGGACGAAAAGGATGTTCTGCAGCCGCGATCTCAACCTTAGATTACGAATGAGAATGGTTATATGCTCTGTGTTCTCGGTATTATTTAACGGAATGGACCCTTACGGAAGAAATGATAAGGCGACTTGAAGCATTTGAGATGTGGATATACAGAAAAATGTTCAAAATAAGCTTCGATATTTCGGATAAGCACATAAGCATCCGAGCAACGACGCACGGCCGCCAACCGAAACATCCCTCACACACATGACATGACCCCATCGAAAAAACCTTTATTATGTAAAATATAATATGCACAGAATAATTATAACAAAAATATAGTAATAACATACAGGCGTTGGGGTACAGAAAAGTAACTAAGAGAGTACACTAAACACTCCCTCACGGGAAACAAGCCGGGCACAAAAAAAAGAGGTGAAGTTGATTCTCTACCCGAGCACCACTGCCGGCAGATATTATCTAGAAAATAGCACACTAGGGGGTCCGACTGCCAGGCCAATCGGATACCCTCCGCCGCAGGTCGACCCGAGATTTTCCACCTAGAGACCCACATTCTCACAAAGGTCCTGAACAGTTTCACGACAACAATGTTCAACATCATTGCTGAAAAACTTGAAGCAATGGTTTGGGCAGTCTACTGTAGAGCTTTTATGGGCCGCAGTAAACAAAGCATAGCCTATGTCCGTTGAACGTACAGGGCACAATAACAAGAAGAAGAAGAATCCCGATTTTTTCCAGGTATGTATAATCAATATTTAGCTATTAGTCTCTGATTTATTTTTATCTATTAGTTGAACTATTAAGGTCCGTGTCCATGGTGATTTCTCAATGAGACTGATCTAGAATCGCCAAAGAAGCGGGTGTTCCGGATGCGTCAATCTAATCCGTGAACAAAACATCGATTTATGAATCCTCACGAAGTATGTTTTTTTCACGGATTAGAATGGCGCATACCGTACACGCGTACCATTAGCGACTCTCAGAGATCAAATTCTCATTGAGACATTATCGTAGACACGGGTCTTTAAATATATATATATATATCTCTTATAGTTTAACCAGCGTACAGAATATAATTCCACATGATCTTTTTCCGACTTTCGCAACATATATGTTTCTTCATGGCTCAGCCTCCTGGTGCTGTACCGTGATGATATCTAGCTTAAAACCTTCCTAAATAAATGACAAACAAAAGAATCGATTCTACAATCCAATGACAGATAAACAGACAGATTTTGCCTTAAACATATGTTATCTGATATTTGTTAATAAAATGTATGTAGGTACAGGTATTTTTAGTATCTTTTCTATAAAATACAATATATACCATTAGGTCATTTATCCGCGTGGTAAGTAGTTAGCCATACTGTTCAAAATATACAATACAAAAAATTGAAGAACATTACAGTGCACCCTGTCTGGCGGGGCGGATGGTGATTGGTCCTAGGCAGAGTAGGCGACCAAAATACTACATAAACATAATTCATTATTCGAGGACCCGGATTTCATGTCTCGTTTAGGGGGTCAATTATCTTAATCTGGCACTGCTTGACAGTCAACTCTTATCTCTTCCATTTCATATAACGTCTTCTCTTGCACTCTCATTGACTAACACTTCTGACAACAGCCATATTTATAGATATGGTTTTATTGGGTGTCATGCCACGCCTTTTGCGAACATTCTCTGTTGATTTAAATTTCTTCTTATTAATCAGTTTATTAACTTAGATCATTATTCTCCTGTTGCCATTCAGCTACCAACTGTCACACTTCGCTGTTCCTAGGATGCATTATAAATTCAACACGAATTTTCTGTTTCGAGAGGCGCTTGGGTAAGTTTCTTTCACGACCGTAAAAACGCCGCTCTTACAAAATTAAATAGATATATTTATTTCAAGTACGTTTCTAAATGCACATGTAAATGTGGTAGTTAAATAAAAACAAAAACAAAAATCTTTTTTTTTTAAACTACAACAGCCCATGAGGCCCAATTACTGTAGCATCACAAAAACACTCAGGCTTGAGAAAATGACCGAAGTGTTGTGTCCTCGCCGGGAATGGCACCCGGTGCCCCGGGCATGGTAAGCCAGTGTCAAATACATTAGATTGCGAGGGCTACCTATGTACATCTTATTTGTAGTGATTTGGTCTTGCGTATGAAATGCATTTATTTGCGTATGTATTGTGTAAAAGTGTCATCCACAATATTACATATCCCCACCCATTTCTATGACTTTCTGAACGTCTTGCAAGTCTTGGGTGTACTTTAATTATGGCTATATAATGCTTGATTTGTGTCAGGTTTGTGAAACGCTAGCGGGGCAAAAAATAACGTTTTTTAAGTAAGGTTAAGATAAGTTAAATGTTTTCTCTTTTATATATTCAATAACAGTACGTAAATATATATCGCGAAATTGTTTAAAGGTTGGAGAATATATTTAACATCTGTCATCCTGTCATCTCATCTAAAGGGTGTCCGGCGGAAAATTTTCAAGTTATTAATTAAATTAAATAAAAAACACTACAATGTTATTCTCATATTTTATTTATACAAAATGGAGTTTAACGATGCGGATTTCACGTTTTATAAACAATATCGTCTAAATGCCGTCCATTTCTCTCAAAACACTATTGCAATCGGACTCTTAAATTTGCGAATTCAATGGCAGCAACTTCACGGCGGATATTTTCTTGTAGGGCCTGAATTATTCGAGGATTGTTGCTGTAAACTCTCGACTTAAGGTATTTCCACAAAAAAAGTCGCACGGTATATGGTCCGGTGACCGAGTGTCAGTGCAAAAAGCAGATAGCAATGCTAAGATAGCTGCTAAGACCTGCGGGCGACTAATGTAGCTGCGAGACGACCGATAGTGGCCCATGGTGACTCATAGTTTCCATAGAATATATATTTCATCTAAAGCAATATAATAATGATGCACAAGTTATCAATGGCCGCATAGCGGCCACTATTTGCCACAAAGCTGCTTCAATAGCCACTCGCAAGGCCTAGTAGCAAATAATTGGCGATAGCCGAAGAGTCCCCGACACCATTGGCCATGCAGCGGCCACTAGCCACCCACAGGGCCTAGCAGCAAGCAATCGGCGACAGCTGATGAGACCTTGACCGCGCAGCGGTCTCCAATAGCTGCGAAGCGGCCACTGGCCGCCCGCAGAACCTAGCAGCAAACAATCGACGATAGCGCAGCGACGACAAAAGCCGCCCGCAGAGCCTAGCTCCGCCGACTGCTTACCTGCCAGTATATTGTAAATATCCTAAGGGTGCATCATTCTGATTTGCATTAAATTCAGATGCAAAGTAATAATGTGCCTCGTATCTGTTTTACCGCTTTATCCAATTTTGATACTTTTAATTTATCGTCGGTAACATGATCCTCTAACATCTAGTGGATTATTTATGATCTGGTTTTAAATTTTAAATGTCGTTAAATACATTTTCACCCGGTTTATGTTTCCTTATTTTATGGCCGCAGTGGGAAAGTTCTGTAACGAGGTGCCAGATTACTTACTGTTTACTCGCGCTGGCGGATTCGCAACATCTCCGGTAGTCACGCACTACGCGGCGTAGAGCTGTAGAGACGTAGACCTGATGGTCCAGGGCAGATAGCGTGGTGGGAGAGGGAAGGGGGCTGGCGCACGTGGAACTTGTACACCCCTTTCCTCTGAACGTGTCTCTTCCCTCTATCTAAGCCTGAAATATAAGAACTTTCTCAAATTTCTTCAAATTTCAATTGTGGTGTAATTCCACCGGTGCCCATATTGGACAGGGGTCCAAAAAATCCACGTTCTACAAAACTTTTGATATCAACAGTTTTCCCATTGCAAATGTGGACAAATTTTAAACTCCACCACAGCAAGAAATAGATCTGTAAATTCTTAAAAAATGTAAAAACGTAACATTATCGATGTATGGAGTAGTAAAAAATCCCTTTGAAGTGAAGCAATCACTTTTTTTTTATCAATTTCGAGTGTTTTCAATCGCAAGAAGAAAACAATTTTGAATTCATAAATATGTGAATATTATTAAAAACAAGAGACCAATTTTGTTCTTACCATTTAATGAATAAAACCGCGTAGTATTTCATATTTTTATATCATGTATAATACAATACAATACTTTTATCCATCTTGCATTGGGGCCCAATTTCTTTGTTTACGCCACTGAGTCACAAACAATGTTCTGTCTAATAGTGTTATTAATTTCATATACTAGCATATGAGAATAATCAATAATTGCATTTTTCTGGAGTCGCAATTAAACTACCCAAATTCACTTTTTTGCAGCGTTTTCGAATTCACTTAAAAGAATAGTCTTAACCTTCTGAAATACATTTTCTTAAATCATTGTGTATACTTTTGCAATTTTCTTTGAATCTTAAGAAGGAATGAGGTGGTTGTTTTATTTAGCTAGTCGGGTCGAGTGTAATAGATGAAGCGACTAAATAATACAACTTCCAGTAATATAATGCATCAAATAAATAATATGCTCCATTCAGATATTCGATAGTAATATTATGCTAACATTTATTATTCAAGGGCGTGAACAATTGCAGTCCGACACATATTCGATAGAATATCTGATTCTAACATTTTCATACAAGCAATATAAATGTCTATAAGTAATGACTTTACAACTGTAAGGTATTTCCTGAATATTGAATAATTAGCACAAAGACTAAATATAACAGGATGGCAAGAGGAAATGGAAGGAGAGAGAGTTAAAATATGTGTTTTGATCAGGTAAGAAGGATTAATATTTATAATATAATATATTCATATTAATAAGTAGGATTAATATTGATATATTGGTATAACTATGGTTTACTTGTATGAAAGAAGATGACGTTCAGACAGTGGTGGAGCAGATTTAAACAAACAGTACTCACGTGAAATAATACTGAGTTTTTAAATGATTAATAACTTTACGCGGGTAAAATTTATGCGGTGGAATGCTAATACCGAGTTCGGAGTGTAACGGTGTTGACAAGTCCGAGTGCTGAGCGCTGAGCGCGTGGCCGGCTGATCGATAGTGCCAGCAGCGTTCAATATTGTGCGTTGCGGCGTGTGACTAATGTCACACAGTGGTGGTTTGATATTGCTCCATCAGGTGCGTTCAGAACTGTGTCCAACTCACTATTTTACGACATTTTGATGATAATGATTGGTTCTTGATCAAAGATCATGTGACTATGTTCGCAGGCTTTTGTTTATTTTCAACTTTAGTATAGTACGAAGAATGCAGTCAGTTAATTAAATCCCAATTATTGATATCGCAGTCTGAATCTTTAATAAACCAATAGTACAGAGTGATAAGTATATTTAGAATTGTGATTTTGGCAAGTGATTTCTTTTAATTCGGACCTTGGTTAAATATTTAAGAGAGAAGTGGGAGTGTGTGACTGTAGGTTACTACAGTAGACACTTTTGTATGATAGTATGCAGTTATATGTATAATATTATGTTTGTATGTAACTAGGAATACACATTCACTACTGCCAACTTTAATATTTTGTCTTTACATTATTTTTATAATAATGGCGATAGCATTACAGAAGAAGTTGATATAAAATTGATGAAGAAAGCTTAAAATGTGTATTTGGTATTTATTGACATTAAAATAATGTAAACGTTTTCCAAAATGGCTGACTTCATTAGGTAAAGCTATTAAAAGTAAATTAAAGCTAACAGAGCGGGGTCCCACTTGTCACGTCCGTGTATTCCCTTCATCATCAATTTTGTAGGTATTTATTTAACTACCAGCTGAAAAGCCTGTCAATAATGACAAAAGAAAAACCTCATATTTTCGAATTTATACAGAATACTTGGTGTCGAATAAAATTATTGTTGAACACGTGGTGGGTAGGTATCAGCGGCGTGCAGTCAGTACTTTGAAATAACCTATATTTAACTAGAATTTCTTCATACATTCACAATATTGTCTTGATGTGAATTAATACAATTATATTACGATTAAAAGAATTGTCTTTTTGTTTTTCTTTGAAAATATTAATGTAAAGTTTTGTTGATTTAAATTAATTTTAGTTAATTTTGAATTAATTTATTTTAATAATTAATTGTGAAAATATAATATATATTTTCACAATTTTCTTAATGAGTTAAATTAATACTTTATATTAATTGAAATGCTACATTATTTATTTTTTTAATTTTAGTAATATTTTTTTGAATTTATCCTTCTCTTGACAACAGTTATCATTTGTATAATTTTTACTTTCAAATATAAATGTTCTTCTTCGTACTATGTTGTTATAATGTAAAAATGAAAAGAAAAAGAAAAGTTAATGTGTTAATTAGATTTCAAATACCAAATACTTCTACGTACTAATATTCCCATTGTTACCATGGGAATATTAATGTTAATTGTTTATATATTTAATGTTATTTATGTTAATTGTTTATATATTTAAAATATTACATTTATTTCATTTGTATATACTTGTAATAGCTAATTATGCCTAATTAGCGAAGGTCACAATAAAGAGAAAAAAAAAAAGAATTACTGCGAAATAAATTGAAATGAAATATATACTTCGTAATATTATTATCATTTTATTCGGAAATAAATATATAATATTCTGTCGGGAATAAATATATAATATTCGAATCGTTCATTAAAAAAAAACATTTGATTTATTTGAAAAAAAATTGACACGCCATGAGTGCGATATTTTTTCATATCTAGTCAAGTACAAGACGATTATAGTTATGTTATTTGAAATTAGGCGCGTACTGTGGCTCACAATATGAAAAGTGTGACCCGCGTACGTATGGCGAGAACCTTGATCATTTTAAGGGATACGCGTAATATTCATACTGAACGAAATAATTACACCAATCTATATTTTATGCGATAAAAAAAAACTATCTTAAAGACTTTATATTTGAGTTTAACTACGGTACGTTCCCATTGTCCCGGTTTTTCCGATAACCAAATAGGACCATCGGGAATTCGAATAAGCTTGAAAATGCGACTGAATTCCGATAAAATATTCCCCGTAAATTTTTCAGAACCCCCCTCCCCCCAACCGGAACTTGCGCCGCGGGAACAACTTTAATTGGGAAATTCCTTCAGAGGTCTTCTTATCTTAACGTCCTCGAACCCCGCCCGTCCAGTACCTCGGCCCGTACTGCCGATGACGTCAGGAGTGCCGCTGATAGGCCGATACACCTAGAACTATTTATATTTACAACTTTAACACTTATTTTCGGAGCGAGCTGGTTGGCTGTTAAAGCTCCATATTTTCCGCCATTTTGGAAGATATTTCCACTTCACGCCAGATAATGGACGGCTGATAGTCTTCACGCAACCACGAAAGTTGTATTACTTCGAGACGCACATCAGAGTTTGACTTGTGGCACTCTGAAGCGTGAAACGAATTGAATTAAAAGGGTTAATAGCTAATAGAAATGGTTTGAAAATTCTTAAGAAGGAATTAATCTGCTCACGTGTAAAATTTTAAGTAAGTAATGGTTATTAGATTGTAATTATCAACATACTTTAGGGTCTTTTTTTTTTTTGACCCACTTTCCCGGAACCGTTGTAGAAGTTTCAACGTCTTTTATCGGTTCCACACACAGTACTACAGGAACTCGAAATGTACAATTAATAAATACAAAATAAAGGAGATTAAAAACAAAAACTAATGTAAGAGATTGCGAAAACGAACAGAGATTTAAATGTAATCCTTCCTGCGCCCTTTTAAGTGCTATCTTTATTTATTTTAAAATATAGGTATATAACAACATTATAAACAAACAGATAATCAAGATTTATGTACGGAAGTAAAGAAACCAGTGGGTACAAGACAGCCATTAAAGGGTTAACTATCTAGTACACTGTCCCATGAAGGGACTTGGATGAAACACAACGATGCATGAGTCACGTCATGCACGGTACAGGTACAGGCCAACGGAGTTACGCATGATTTTGTTTATTTTAAGAATTTGAGTTATGAAAAGTGAAGTGTCCGCGTTCTCGCTGACACGATCTTGTCATCATCTGCCTAGTATACCCCACCTTATAATCCACGTTTTGATGAAATCCCTATACAGCTTGAGATTCTTAGGGTACTTTAGGGTCTGTATCTAAATGAAAATAAGAATTTGTTACCAAACGGTATTGGACGGAATATTTAATTTTAACATAGAGTATGTTTATATTGTACAGTAGGTTCTCCGGTAAAATTTAGCACGAAATAATTTTGTTACATTTCTATGTACCTACTCCCACTTTCAAAATTAAAAATATTTTGGATGTGTTGAGTATCGATCCCGGTATATCATATAGCATGTATCTATATGCCAAGCCAGTGCTCTATCATATTAACTACGTATCTAGACTGTGATGCCAAATTGTTATATAAGTACATATTTAATATTGATTTTTTTTGTGTCGACTTATGTATTCATATTATACTTTATTATTATAACAATTAACATTCAATTTTAACAAGAGCATTTAATTTTATTAAATAAAATATTGAACACTGTTGAACTTTGTAACAAATCAAATAATCATATGTAAATTAGCTGTATTTTTCACATTTTGTTTGATTACTCGGCAGTGTAGTTGTAGAAGACCGGGGTTCGGCTCCTCACCAGGGAGATTGATATTTTAATTTTATTTAGTTAACGGAGTTTGTGAATATTTTTATCGAACCAGAAAAACATATCCTATGCGTGGGCGATATGATAAACGCGACCGACGCGTTTTTTTGTGTAATATACTTTAGTAATGTTTAATTTTAATTGCATTGTTTGTTTGTGTGTATTATTTATAATGTAATACACATCGCGCGGCGGTCAAATGGCGCGACGAACAGCCGAACCGACGACAAGTTAGGTCTGGCACGGCCGAGCTGAGAGCTGACGTCAGATGTCACATTGCTCCATAACATTGGGCCGCCTGTTGGCATTCGAGCCAAAATCATCGAAAGTGACGGAAGATAAATCTCACTGAGTGTCTACCTACGCCGCGCCGGGAAGTCATGTAATAATGATACGGTTTTAGCAAAATCCTTAGATACTTCATTTTCAAGTGTAAAACTATTCGTATGTAAATTTCTGTTGAAAGAACGTAAAAATATATCATGACGTGGGCCTATTAGATAAATTTCGATAGAAATACTATATATTATAAAGGATCTCATGACGCAACTTCCAAAAAATTTCAATGAACTTTTTCAACTACTATACATAAAAAGTTCGCAATTCCTTTAATATTGGACCTATCGAAAAAAGTAAAAAAACACACTTACCGACATGTTTTACGTCATTGTTCTATAAACAATATTGTCACGAAGTGTTTCTGCATATAGAAGGTAGGATATAATCAAAATGCCCATTCTCTCTTCTGCTGCGAATTCCTTCAGCTCTTTCATTCAAAAAATTGTCCAAATACAAGTAGAAAAGCCGTGGTGATATTAAACCGTGCTGCGTATGACCCATTAAAATCTATACTAAGGTTATCCATTTTCTTATCATTTAATTTTTAAATATCAATGTTGATGTTGAAGTATTAATTGGTAATAGTGAATCTAATCTGCAATACCTGGTGACTAGGATATCCGAAGTGTGAACTGAGAAATGAATGTTAGCTATACTTTTAAAATTAGCAATATTAACTTGGTGGTTAAAATTCATATTTTTTATTTATTATCTTAGTTTTCAATTGTGGTTAATAAAACTAAGATAATAAATAAAAAATATGAATGTTAGCTAACAAAACAGATGATGTTCAAGAGAGATGAAAGTATGATATACTTATTGGTAAATAATGAATGCTTAGAACGAGTGAATTTGTTTGTATATTTGATAAGCGTGTTTACTAGGATCGAAGAGATTGAAAATGATATCGAAAGGAGGGTGACTGCGAGAAATAAAGTGAATGATGCTCTGAATGCAATTATCACCAATAGAAATTTGTCACACGAATCAAGACTAGCGGTGCACAATAGAGTTCTGGTGCCAACACCAATATATGGAAGTGAATCCTGGGATTGGCAATAAAATGCGGTGGAATTCAGAGCCGGTTAGGAGTATCTGTGGAAAATCTATGAATGATAAAGTGAAGAATGAATCAATTAAGAGCGAGTATGAGTGTAGCGTAGTCGATAGAGAAGAAGATGGTAAAGAAAATACATGAGACTAGTGTTGAAGGCGACAGAAACAGAGGGCGTCAGTGGCATGATCAGATAAATTAAATTAATATCAGAGGACGGTCCTATCATAAACTTCAACAACTGAAGAACGTGTATGAAAAGATGTGACTAAGTGGACGAGGTAAGAGATGTATGCCAGGACTGTAGAGTACGGCGATCTATTCTCCCTGCCTACGGAAACGAAAACGGGGTGATGATCAATTAGTTATGAAGTTTTTACTCGTCAAATTTGAAAAATAATGAACATTTCCTTGTGATGCGAATTGTATCGTTAAATTTTATTAATGTGGAAAAATTAAGAAAACATTGGTTTATAGATATCATAGATAGATAGAATTCATTAAAATACGTAAGTTTTTTAAATACTTTGTACACTTAATTGCTTAGTCAAATTTGCTAATTTCTGTACTGCTCGAAAGTATTAGCAAATTGTACCGTTTTTATAGTTCATAATAACGTGTGAGCATGTTGTCTAAGCGTGATGTAATTTTTTATAAATATACAACCATACATGATGTAATTTTTTTTATTTAACCTTGCAGTTCAAATTTTGGATATTATTAAAAATATTGAAAATTCAAAATGTCTAAGAAACGGTTATCATTTGGATATGGTATTACTACTACTATTGCGTCATTAAAGGATTGTATCGAATTACCAATAATCATGTATGTTATATAGAGTTTTGTTCAGTAGTTCTCAAGAGAGTCGGTAGGCCGAAACCGAGATGGCTTAATGGTGTGGAAGAATGATATCGCAGATATGCAAGGTGACAAATGTTGCAGGCAGCCAAGACTAGGATAGAGAGTACTCAGAAAGTAGAATTTGTTGTTTTGTAATCATAAATAATAATAGGTTTTTTAACCAAATTTTAAAAGCTTAATTAATAGATCGAGCGCGAGTTGTAGGAAATTCTTATTAAGGATAATTGCGTGGCGTAGATCGAAATGATGGCTGAACGTTTGAGTAAATGGAAAAACAATTATGTATAATAGGTTCCCGTTTAATAGGAGCTATATTAGTTTTCAATACCCACAACGTACACGTGCATACACACACGTACACACGTAGGCAATCTGAAAGCCGGAAAATTTAGGTCGATGAATAATTCAGGGCTTACCCGAAATATTTGAGGAAATTGATTTTTTTTAATGAATTAATAAAATATATTTTTGTATTGTTAATTGTTAAGTAAATAACACTAAATGTGTTCCAATCAATGTTAATAAATAAAAAAAAATTACGCGATACGATAATATTAACAACAGAAGTTTGAAAACTGACTGTTTAAATAGGTAGGTATGTGAAACTAATAAATGAAATATCTTTAAAAGATAATGTCCCTGTAATCCTTACACTAGTATTAGACTATTATAATGCTGTGTGTATATGGACGACGCCTTTTTTATGTATCAGTTGCGCCCCTCTATTCTGCCTACAAAATACGACAGTCGTACCTCGCTCCGCTCTCTTCTTCGTCATTTACGAGCTTTAGCTAATATAGGTGTTAAAAATATTAATACATATTTACACCATTGCGTATATTTCGTAGTTTTCGGATAATATAACTGCCGGATATTAGAATCGAAATCTTCGAGGACTATTGCGATACTACTGTATCTATTCCCAAAACTCTGCAAGAAACACGTAATATGACCGTTTCTTCGTTTCTTAGTGACCGAGGATAAATTCTTCACGGCATCCGCAGTGTGGCGCCTGTCACTCGGTCGGTGCAGCGGGGAGGAATCTATCTCTCCCCATCGAGCCTCTCTTGGCTGTCATTTCTTCTAGCAGGATGTACGAAATATTGATGTCTGAGAAACATAGTTATAATAATAATAATAATGTGTTTATTCCAGCGTGATCAGTTTTTTTAACCTGATTCGCCATAAAGATAATACATATTATGTTATACATTAAAGGTTATGAAATAAATACGCTATGAAAAAGAAAACCAAGGAAAATACTAATAAATACAAAAAAAAAAATTTTTTTTAAAAAAGTTAATAAAAAGTAAAAAGTTCAAATATATATATACACAAAATATAAATATTACGTATATAACTACTTCAGTCACGGCCATTGTTGTATATGTAGCTATTTTGTAGTCGCTGCCATTCTCTGGTCTGGGAACCAGCTTTCCATGAGAGCGCCGCTTGCACCAGAGAGTTGGTGCTGAGCTTCAGCCGCAGCTTTACGTCAGCAACTCGATGTCTTAGAAGCGGATCGAATCCATGTATACGGCCTTCGGTAAACATTGTAGATGCGCTACAATAACGCGCCCATTCGAACAGTATTCTGTCTGTGAGTTGTTGTACTGATATGATTGTTATGATCCTGTCAGAAAATTTCAACTCTTGCAATAAGGAGACACTCATGCACGGTATTCGTAACATGCGTCTCCGACACAACATTTCAATGACACCCGTTTTATTTTTATTCCATTTTATTTACTCCATACGAGACGGCAAATATTAAGGTCGTCCAGTCTTATTTTCGGGCCTTTACTGTTATTGTTATTCTAAGGAGAATGCTTTAGTTTTAAAGGACTCAAACGGCCCCATTTGTGATAATAGTACACGTTAATGGAATTAGGAAGATACAGTTTGGCCGTGGAAACCTTACAGATTTTAAGTATTCTAATTACGAAAAGCTCTACAGTTCGGTACTTATTTGCATGGCGGCTTTATAAATGAAAGGCAAAAGCATACAGCAAAGGCTTTTAAATACATCCAATGTAAGACATAAGATATAAAATTAAATTAATCTGTTTACAAGCTTTTACAAGTTATTTAAAGCACTTAAAATATTATATTTTTTATTTATTATCTTTGTTTTATTAACCACTTGAATTGAGTTTAAATACATCTATCGGTAGATGTATTTAAACTCAATTCAAGCGGTTAATAAAACAAAGATAATAAATAAAAAATATGAATTTTAACCACAAAGTTAATATTGCTAATTTTAAAAGTAAAAGTATACTTAAAATATTATTATATCGTATGACTCGTATCCACGAATAAGATTTTGGACTCGAGGTAATCTCTTAGGTATGGATTTTGCTCCTATGCGATTCTTTGCAGACAACTATCAGCTTTCGTTGTCCCCGTGTACGCACAATATCTTAGTGCAATGCTGATGAACGTCAAATATCATTGTCGTTCGTCAGTTGGGTGGTTTTGAATTTCTCCAACAGCTGTTAAAACTGAATGATGTTAGATTACTAATGCTAATATTTAATGTTTGACGTGCTTGCGGTCTAGTGGTTACGATACTAGCCTAGTGATCTAACGGTCGGGGGTTCGAGCTTCGTTCCAGGAGGCCATCAAGTTAGTCCTGTTTTCATAGTACAAGCGTTTTGATTAGTTTGAAAATAGTAAGATTTTTGATGTGACGCGTATTCCGTGTACGCATCTTTATTTTTTAATTACAAAAAAAAAGATTTATATCAAACTTTCAGAATAGATAGTTGTAGGGATCTTTGTGTGCATGATATTGAGATGCATATTAACTAAATCTCTGAGATTATCTCGACATGGACACTGGCTTTTAGAAACAAGAAAATAAGACAAAACTAATACCATTAACATGATTAGCAAAGTTTTCCCAAGTGGTATAGATATATTCGATAATGTGCTGATAGCGCAATTAGTCCTAGGGTTGGGAGGTCCGCTAAACTGTAATAATGTGTCTTCAAAGTTGAGAATCTGAAAAGCATTTGGATAGGTGCTCTCCACCGACGTGCAGCTTTCGGCGCCTGCAAGCCCATTAGCGTAATGATTGTGTAATCCAGAATATCTATTCAGCATTGACTATGTCGCTTGATTTAGCTTTGCTATGTTTAGACCAGATCTGAAGTCAACTCACGTCCGCTTTCTCGCATTCCTCTACACTTCCACGTTCTCTTCTCTCGAGTACCAACTTAACAGATGAAATAGAATAGTTAAACGATGCCACGGAGACTTCAATTCAACGAGTTCGCAACATTATTGATATTATCCTATTAATGAAACTTTTATTTAAAGGGATTAGAAAATATTCCAAGCAGCTTTGTTTTACTTTGAATTAGTCGCAGCCAAAACTTGTTTTAAGAATTTTATTTTAAAATTTAAGATTTTTCAGAGGTTTCATTTTAATTTTATACAATTGGAACACATTTAAAACGCAAATACAGGAAAGCAGTAAAACGTGAAAGCTCCGAGAATAGTAATAAAATGGAAATATTTTTTATCAATTACACGTTACATGGAAAGGGTACCGTAGAAATGAATTATAAGGGGAAAATATAAGAATAATACAAATTAAATTAATCACTTAGGAATATACACATATATGTGCAGAAAAAATATTTGGTATTTTTTTAAAATAGATTTATTTGATTTGATTTGATTAATTTAATTTGTGTTAAAAATACCACAGAACTTTGTTCTGAAATTGCAACTTCAACTTAAAAAAATATTTATTTAAGAAACTGAGAGTTGTAAATGTCACAAACTGAATCATTTTATTATCACATTTCTTAAATGGTAGCATTATTCCATCTATGTCCGTCTCTCGTGACCGAGGATCTTGATTTACATAAACTTTCACCCTCTTGACTCTATGATCCTTCGCTTTTCTCAGCATCCTCCAGATGTTAGGGCTGTCAGAAGAGAAATGCCTGTTGCCTTTTCCACTTCCTCTTCCTCTTCGTCTTTCGACGTGGCCCGTCACAACAAGCTTCTCCGAGCTATCTTCCCTTCTCGCAAGATGCACAAAACATTGAAGGATTTGTCTCGGGCAAATGGTTGAGAGTCTGTGCTTGATCTTCAATATCTGCAGAATGGAGATATTCGTGCGCCTCGCCGATCATGGCACGGGGAACATACGTCTTCAGCTCCACATCTCAAAGGCATCAATCCGTCTTCTCTCCCTTGTCTTCAGGGTACAGTATTATTAACAATTACAAATACATACTCGGATCAGTGCAATGCTGAAATATCTGAATATGATGTCCTTTAAGCAGAAAATACATTTCAATGCTGTAGTATTTATTTTAAAAATCTTCACTAAGAAAATATCGGCAGAAATTATAAGAAAAATTGATGCAAATCAACATGAGAACGAACATCATCCAAGAGGAAAAGATAGACTGACTGCCATTCAGGAAGAAGGCTAAATCTCAGAAATCAATGATGTACAATGCGATGAGGATCTTCAAAGAAATGCCAGATGATCTAAGAAAGGATGAGAAACTATATAGATTCTAAATGAAACTAAGCAAATATGTACAAGATAAATTTTAGTAAAAAGGAACATTTTGATCTTGAGCATATATAAATATACTATATTAAGAATAAATAAATGTTTGTATTAGGACTAATAATTTTTTTTAACTACATTTTACAAAAACACATGTAACATCATCATCATCAATGAGCAGTAGCTCCTCATGTAACTGTCGCCACTCTGATTTGTCCTTCTTTAGTTCGTGATGTCGATTGCACGCCCATCCTGGCCATTCATCCACCATAAAATGAGCCTTCCAGGACTACTTCAGCCAATGGTTTTGCTTCATCGCTGCTTGATCGACATCCATAAGACCATACGACCAGCTCATATCAGATTTTTCATCTTCATAACTTGGACAATGTTGGTTTAGGTTAGGTTGGGTTCATCAAATTCCGTGTCTAATTCATATTTGTAAAGTATGCATTTGATGACATGTCTTTTCTCGACGAATTCTAATTCCAAAACAAACGTACCACATTTAGTAAAATTCTAACATTACTACATTTTTATATCAGAAAAAAATAATACAGATATTAGTATATTGTTGGCATTGGATGTAGAAAAAATAAATGGTGACAAATAACTCATATTCATATGGACAAGAAAACAATATGAAAAACATAGTTCTATATAAAAAAAAGTTACGAACAAGGAACAAAAACAAGGAAAAATCATTTACATGTCACATTGAAGAATATTATTAATTACGTTTTTGAATATAGGGCAACGAAACAGAAAATATATCAATGTCAGTGAACAAATCATTGTAAGCTCGGCACATTCTCACTATAGAAGAGCGTATTCCAGATTTGATTCAACATGTAGGAATGCTGAAGAGACGTTACGATCGAGATACTCGAGATGGAACGTGAAGATTTATTAATGACAAAAGGGGTTGATAATTAAACCAAGTACTTACCTATGTATGTATTAATGGCGTGATTTTATAAAATATAAAAGAAGTTGCAGCGTATGTAGATACTAAAAGTAATTAAATTACACTCATAATATTATATTTATAATAAATACGCTTCGGAAATGATTTTTTTATACTCATGAATATTTCTAATTAACCGTTTGAATGCTACGCGTCGCAAAAGCGCTGCGATCGTTTGTATCGGAAATTGCTTAGCACTTAAACGGTTAAACATATTTATGGATCTTTCTGTCACGACTCAACTCGAGATTGTGAAATTCCGAAAAATAACTGAAATTACACACTAGAAAGTATAGCCTCGCGCGAAGTTGTTCAGCTCGCCCTCGTTTTGTTTATGATCCTAGCGGGTGAGGCGTCGCCCGTCTCCTCCCCCATCTGTCAGCAGACTATTTTGTAACTTCGAGCGACCCCCGCGAAATTATAATGGAAACGAAAAAAGTACATTTCTGACTGGTCCATTTTCCTTAGATTCGCCATTACCCAGATGTACACCTACCTAGACAGGCGCCCGTAGCATGTCCCATCACTCATTTTGAGGGACATTTATTGTATCGAAAACTTGACACTTCGGCGACCCGCAATAGACTCGTGTGGATTTTGTGACAACTCTCTCGGTTGAGATTAATATGTAATATAATAGTAAGTATAAATCCACCATTTCTGCAGGGAAAGCGGTTTATCAAAAGCATTTTATAGGTGCAATGTGCGGTGCGCTGTGGGGCCAATCGATTTTTAAATAACGCCATGATGAAGGGTGTGAATTAGAAGCACGCGAACGGGCTGATGCCACTGGCGACACAAAGGGCTCAGGTGAGGTCATCGAGTGTTTGAATTGTTGGTTTGCACGTAATTTTATATGAAAACAAAGGTACGTATCGTGTACATAACATTATTTACAGGGCCGTCGGGAGAATGCGCGGTTATTCTTTTATATAATATTTTCATATTCTATATATAACTTTAATAGTACAACAGAATCTGTTCGTTCTACTGCTAATTCAAATACTGGCTGGTTTAACGTATTGAGATCTTCAACTCTACTTTAATCAAGATTTACAACACCGATCTCGGTTATTTCTCTTCTTTACCTAGAATACTAAATCGCCGTTTCCATGGAAGAGATTAACTAAAGGATAGTTCAGCGTGAACCAATTTATGAATCATCACCCCATATGTTTTTCCCGCAGATTAGAATGGAACTTCACTGACTCTCAGAGATCAAAGTCTCATCGTGGCTTTAACTCTTATAACGAGATTTCGTCATTTAACGCTAACTTGGTCATATTATTAAAATTTTCTCGGTTGATACGCGTTCGAGCATTACTAAGTAGATGCTTACCATACAGCCAGAATTGACCTTGGAAGCCACGCACTGCAATCATTATATTTATATTTTATGTATTTGCTTTCCTTATGATTATACCCCTGTGAGAATTTTTAACAGTTTTTGTTTTTGGATTCGACATCTCTTCTTCAGATTCTTCATTGATTTTCCGTGAATCTCCACAACACCAGTAAAACGGAATATATGTTGGTAGTTTAATACCTTCTATCAAACTTTTCAGAATAAATAGTTGTATGTTTCTATGGATCTAGGTGATAATTTGTCGTATAATTATCAACTTAATAGTAACATACTCAGTGTCTGCACACAAGTGAAGGATCTTGGTATCATCTTGGATTCTAAATTAACTTTTATCCCGCATATAGAGTCGGTAATCGCTAAGGCCTATAGACTCCTCGGTTTCATTGCTAGAACGTCTAACCCATTCCAATCCCCTTTTACTCTTATCATCCTATATTTCTCATTTGTACGCAGTCAACTTGAATTCGGATCGGTAGTTTGGAACACACATTATTCCACCTACAGCGACCGACTTGAAAATGTCCAACATAAATTTTTTAATATATTAAATTCACGTGCTCGCTTAGACATTAAATCTCATTCAGAAAGTGAGTGTTACCATAAAATACCCCCCCTCTTAAATAGAAGAAACACTCAAGATTTATCCTACCTCTATAAAATTTTAAATAACTTAGTTGACTCGCCCTATTTATTAGAACAAATAACTTTCAACTGTCCAACGCGACAAACACGATCAAATAATCTTTTTTACCCAAATTTGAGTAGAACTAATTACATAAAAAATTGTTTTATTATCCGCTCTACCTCAAAATATAATGCCGTAAATTTTTCTAATAACATTGACATTTTCAACGATAAATTGCTTCCTTTTAAATTTAAACTACGCCAACTTTTCAATAACTATTAACATAAACTGTATATATTGCATCCCATTTCCCTCCCCTCCTTACCCTTTCCTCTTCGTATATTCAGTTTAAAATCACTCTTTTATTTTTTTGTTTTTCTTCTTTTAGTTTATTAATATTATTATTTTTTTATTAATATATACTAGTTTTTAGTTTATTATGTTTACTTTTATGTAAAAGCATTTTGTTTATCAGTCTGCTATTTTTTAGTTTATTATGTACTATGTATTTAATTATGTACTATTTACTATTTTTTAATTTATTATGTACTATGTATTTAATTTCCGAAGAAACTTCACTGGTGTTATTTTTATATATTATGTAATTATCAGTTATTATTGTTACACTGTTTGTTTCTCCAAAAAAAATAAAATAAAAAATAAAAGATAAAAATACAAATTAAATTAATCAACTAGAAAGATATACAGAAAAAAATCATTAATCAAAAAAATATTTTAGTTGCTATCGGCATTCGAACCTGGACCTTTTCCTATCCCGGAAAACATGTTATCCAGTTTCGCCAGAATTGTGTTCTGAAAAACTGTAATTGTGTTTCCTTAACGATCTAGGTGATTTTTGTGCGCAAGTGACAAATCTCCCTATTAAATCGAACATCGTGTACACTTCATTTCTTATCTCTTTCTACCAATCTCAAGTTTATATCTCAGTTCATCTCCCGATCAAAATTTCGACACTTGAACATGGCACTGAAATTTATCTCACCGTGTCTCATTCCATGCATTAACAAGTATAATGCATGATTCGAAAAAAAATTACAACATAGCACATAAAAAATGTTAATGGATCGCATTATGCATGAGTAATGTTTTTAAACTGCGAATGTAGGTCACAATTTGAGTTGATACTGCAGACGACCCTTCGTTATTAGAGTTTTTCACGCAAAGGGCTGATGCAGTCCACGCGGGGGACGGTGCGTGTCACAGCCTACCGGTGATCGATAGGATGGGGGCGGGTTGCAGGGCGCGGGGGGCGCCTGTCGGGCGCCACCCCACGCCCCGTGCCGCACGCTATACTGACTACACTCCATGCACTGCCGCCGTACAACACACGGTCTGTAGATATTCGTGATTTCTCAGACCTAGAATGAATAAATAAATGAACACCCCGCTGCGGAGTATGTACACTGAGAAATGTTTTCGAGCGCGCCCGATACGAGAATCGTTAAAAGTGCGATAAAGAAAACAAAACGTATTTACAAGAAAGTATTCGGTAAATACGGTGGCAGCTATATTTTCTGTTAATCGCGTGGAATTTGTGAAAATATGGCACCGCATGAAATATAAGTATACAAATAAAGCACTTTGAACTACTTGTTGCGAAAATCTAATGGATTTATTAACTTTCCACCGCTTGTGAGGTCACGAGGACTTTTTTAATATATTTTTTTCTTATAACGCCATACATAAAGATATGAGAGTTGTTTCAAATTTTTAATGGCTCATTTTTTAAATTAGATTTATAAAGGTAAATAAATAGTAATTTTAATGAAACACATTTAATGAACTAATATATGTAACCATTCTCCCGGCAAGAGAATATTCCGGGTTCGAGTGAAGAGTATACTTTTTTTTTGATAGGTAGATTAACCTTTAAGTGTTTTATATAATTTGTTTTAGAAATAAATAATATAGACGAGATTTTTAGGGTCCGCGAGAAGGAACGTGTTTTTTTGCGACGCGGAGAAAAGAGGCGATTTTGGAAACGTGATCTGTGTAAGAGAGCGCGGCGCGCGTGCAGTATTCGTGTATCACGTGATCAGACTGCGATATCCACGTGGGAGTACCGGGCACACGCCTGATCCCTTTTTAAAGAGAAAGGTGCGTGCAGTGGCGTAACAAAAAAAATGAGCACAAATGCAAAATCGAAAAAAATTATTGATCGGGTCCCAATACAAAGTGGGTCGCTTATGTACTATGAATACGTGTTCCTACTCAATTTTAATTTGGTGTTTCTCATCTGTTATGTGTTGTAATCATTTATTGTATTATATGAATAATAAAGATGGTTCCTGTTACCTATGTGGCACGGAGGAGAGGTATGGAGAATGACTGTTTCCGTAAATACTTCGATAGCTAGTTCTGGGTTTTCTATTGGTAATGATGAATACAGTTATTCAATCTATGTAAATTCAAATTACACAAACCTTTGCGAACCTGTGCTGGTTGAGGCCGACGTCGCTATCCTTGTAGCTTGATGGTCCGCAAATATGCTGGTTAGCCACGTTCACACCTTCACACAACCGCTAATCCGAAATTATATATACTAAAAGTTTTATTATTGCCGCCGTAAAAAGTCCGTCCGAATCACAATAACTCTTTTCCCAGAAGCAGCATCGCTTTTGTTTTTTGTTTTTCAAATCTACACAAAATAGAACACACATATTCAAAATTTTATATCAGGCCTACCTATCGAAGTATAAAGCGCGTAAACAATGACTATTAAGAGAATTTGCTCATAGAACGATAAATACTATACGGTTTTATCCATTAAATAGTAAGAATAAAGTGTGTAAAAACTCGTCGATTTTTGCTTTGCGGCGACGGTCTTGCTCCTAACCCGATATATTAAAGAGATATCACTGTATATGTCGATAAAAATTTTAATGATTGTTACATGGGTATGGGTATATATATATATATATATATATTTCATTCTATGGTAAATTAAAAATTTTTTTTGTCCATGTTGGAGATAGGAAAAGTGTCGGTACCAAATATGGTAGGGCGTTAACGTGGGCCCCGAGACACCGCTCAGACCACATTGGCATAATTGCGCCACTGGATGCACGCTATGAACTTTGTTTAATTTTTTAAATTCACTTTTGAAGCATTGCTGGATAATGACATTGCTGTCTCTACTGTCTGACAGGTTGGTTAAACCACTGTTTCTGCATTACTGCTTTGTTTTCCTCACACAGCATTTTGTATATATGAGGCTAGCAATCTGTGCCCGGGATTCAAATTGATTTAAAACAGGTAATTAGGAGGTGGGGGTGGGTACCTTTATTTTGCGCAGGCCCCAAAGAGTAACAATGTATGCAAAATTTGGTCCAGGCACTGGGAAGGTGAGATACCTGGGGTTTAAGGTAGGATGACAATATTTTCATTAAAGCCTTCATTAATATCAGGGAGATAGGATGTTACATGTAGGACCAGGTCCCACTTGTAGGGACTATCATTATACAACCGCCAATAAGTCTATATTAATAAGAGTATGCGTAAAGGATAGAACGCTACACTTTTCTATCTATATATACGTTTCTGCTTAGTTCATTTTTATTTCATGCTCTCGTGCACGCTCATCGATTTTTGAAGTAAACAAGGCCGCCCTCCAATATCAGGTCTACTTGATCGTGCTACCTCTTATACGGACATCATCTGTCCCTGTTGCTTCAACGATTGTCTCATACATGTTCTTTACCATCCTCTTCACTCGTGCGTTACCGTACCGAAACCATTTCAGTGGCCCTTTTTAAAATTCTATAAGTACGCAACAAGCAGATCAATAACTAAATGTTTTATAATGTAACAATTGATGTATACAAAATGTGGTCACCCCATCAATCTGATAGATATCCAGAGAAAGAGTAATGCCAACCATACAAGTTCTTTCTCACGTTACCTATCATGTCATGTGAAAGTACATCACAGCTAAAGACCCATTCCGCTATAGGCGGGCGACCTAGAGACAAGAGACGAGCCTGGCAGGTCGACTAGTTTGAATTGACAACAGATTCAACTAGACAGTCAATATTTACATTACGACATACAATTTTCAGTCATTTGTTAATTTCAGAATGTTTAAATATCTTTAATATAGATAATTTGGTTTTGAATATCGGTTGCACTTTCGGTATAGTAGGAAAAAAAAAATTTTTTTTTCATTTAACATTTAGATTTTTCAATAGTAAATGAAGAATATTATTAAATATTACGGTAAAATATAAAAAAGGTAGCAATATATACACTGAGATTGACGACAAATAATAATATGCCATTTATTAATTAAAATACCACAAAATATAAATGATTGATATTGTAGTTGAGTTATAAAAATATAATTTTTCAAGCAATCTATAACAAAAAATGCCGTACCTCATTTCAAACTCCTAGTTTATATTTGTTGATTAAGAATATCAAATAGACCGACTACATTCGCCAAAAATAGTAACATGTAAATCCGGAAATGCCGGTATCGAGTGTCCGGCATAGATAGATATATATATATATATATATATAACGTTTACTGGCTGTTTCCTGGATCCTGGTTTTGTATTGTGAGAGCACGTGACCGATAAATTGATTCATCTTTTCAATATTGTTATTTCTCAAGCGGCGTTGGTAAGTTTAACAAAACCTGGTTAAACCCTGTTTAAGCCAAAAGAAACGATCCAGTAGTGATTAGCTAAACGTTATTGTGACTGTGATTGTGCGTTTGGTATTTCTTTTATAACGATGATTAGTAACTGATATTTTACTGTTAGAGGCTTAGTTTCCACTATATCAGTGATTGCTCGCCGAATTACGAATAATCAGTTACTTATCATCGTTATAATCGGACACAAATTTCACAATCACAGTCACAATAACGGTTAAAATAACGGATTGGTACATCGCTACAATCCAGCCTTTCTTGAAAATGTTATACCTAGTCAGATATGTCCACGTCGTCCGACTTTATTTCAATTAAAATTATGACCCGTATCCAGGAATAAGATTTCTCTCGGAGATTAGACTCGAGTTCGAATAATGGACACGTCAGCGTTCAGCATGAAGCAGTTTATAAATCATCATCCCATTTGTTTTGAACGCGGATTAGAATGACGCAGTATGCCTTGTGTGATATTAATCATTCTAGTCGTTTAATAAGTTAATCGGAAAAGTTTTGATTACATCACGAGTATTTTGTGAAGATGATGCGTTACTTTATTAGCCAAATAAATTAGAATACAAATTAAATGATCAATTAGAAAGATATACAAAAAAATCTATCATTCATTAATTTAATTTCTATTAATATTACCAGTTACCACGTTCTGAAATTACAATCTCACTAGAAAAATGTGTTTTCATTTTAAAAAATAGCTTTTAGTGATATGCCGCCCGTGGTCGCGCAGTGACCGCCATTTGCCGCAAGGCGGCCATCGTCAACAAAACAATTACCGAAAACGATTTATTTTAATTTTTACAAAATCAACTTTGTGGTTAAAATCCATTTATTAGATTGTTAACTTTGTTTTATTATCCACTTAATGAATTAAATACATCTACTGGTTTTAAAAAATATAATTTTCTTCTTCGGGATGTCATCAACTAACCAAAAACATGTTATTGGTCAATCGATAATATAAACGTAAGACCTATTCTAAAAATTTTTCCTAAGAATTAAGTAACAAATTAATTTTAAAATAATTATTGTTTGAAAAATTAAAAAATAGATTCCTTTAAAGAAACAATGTGATTATGTTTAGGTGATTATCCACATCAACATGTCGATGTTAAGATAAAAAACATCACTAGTACTGCCCCATAAGGTGCAGAAGTGCGAGCGAGAGCTCAATCGGGCCACTCTTTGACGTGTTTTATGGCCCAATTGTTTGGGCCCGAGTGTAGTAATGTAGAGGCCTCTTTCGACACATTTATTGGTCAATACTAGATGTTTCGGTTATTCTTACACAAATCTGAAAAGATTTTCGGTATTTGCCTTCTCTTATTAAATTCTACGTTACTCTTATTACCTACGAGTACGTTACTCGCTATAATTATTAGACGGCGAGTTAAGTATACCCCTGTGAGCAGTAATGGCTGGCAGGCGGGCATTTTACATACCCGCGATTGCTTCTAGTGTATCATTACGTAATATAGAAAATAGCAGCGGGGACATAAAGGAAAAACTTTTGCATACGCACCTCGCCGTGGTTTTTCTCAGAAAATTATTCGAGAAGTAATAACAAACTGTTTTCGATAGAAAATCTGTTTTTTATATTCCGCCCAAATATTATCGTGTGTTTTTCGAGAACGGCGAAAAAATATCGTAATTTGTTTCGATTGTAATATTGTTTTTTAAGGCCCGTGTCCACGCAAGGAAACACGACGAGATAATCTCAGAGATTTAGTTGAGATTTCGCTCTGGAGATAAATTTAGAAATCAGCTTAAGATTAGTAGAAAGAGATAAAAACTCAAGTGTACACGATGTTCAATCTGACACCGAGGTTCGCATACAAACGTCACACAAACGTCACCGACAACTATCTATTCTAATATGATTGACATAAATCATATAACATTAACATTCATATAAGACGTTAAATTACGAACATTTATTACATTTTAACTACTGCTGGAGAGATTAAAAATCACCCAACTGACGAACTTCAATGACGTTTGACAAACGACGAACGTGAAATGAGATGCGAGATAGCAAATCTCTGAGTCGACTCCAAAGAATTTCATGGGAGCAAAATCCGTACCTCAGAGATTGTCTCGAATCGAAAATCTCATTCGTGATCACGAACAACTACAATACGGTGTTACTATTTGAAACAATCATACCTAAAAATTAAGATATTGGTCACTGATATATAAATATTTTAAATTATATTACAATCCACTTTTTTTTAGATTTATTAGTGAACAAAAATTACTCTAGAATAATAAATAACAGTATTGTACATCAATTACATATCACGTATGCCTAGTTTGTAATAATGTCAATGGTTGGACATATTATTAAAAATCTTTTATCTGACATTTTTTGACCAGTAAATGAACAGACTTTTGTGTAAACAATACGTATTAATGCATATTATATTGTCAGCGTTTACATTTTCGCTCCAATCTAGTCATATTTTTAAAAAAAGTCGCGGAGCTTTTTGATTGCATAAGTGGTGTACCAAAGTGATCACGTGGGTGACACCAAAATAAATAATATATATATATATATATTCTTGTCCCAATATTTTAGTACCTTGTTCCACATTTCATATGCGCATTTTTTATTTTTATAAATAATTTAATTTCGCTTTTAAATCTTCAGACTTTTACGGTAATTTATTTTATATGTATTTAATATCAGTTTACAATATGTATCTACTATAGAAATATTAGTGGGTTGAGGGATTGTAATTCACGCATGGGGTAAACATTTGTTAGTGATTTGATGACCATATTCTTATTGTAACGTTTCATATATCTGTATGCGATATCATCAAAATGTTCCATACAATAAATAAATAAATAATATGTTTTCTCAGAATAGCCCGAGGCAAAAAAATGTCACAATTTTTCCGTGTCTGCTCTCAGCCGTGCCAAGAAAAAAATATTTGTACTTGAAATACTGATCGTGTCTGTAGCAGTTGGCTTGATTGTATTTAGATGCGATTGGTAAGAAATTATATCGTTTAACAAAAGTCGCAAAATAGTAACAATTTAATAATCGTCAAATAATAAGGTAAAAAAAAAAAAAAAGAATAGTTTGTTGGTCTGGTGGTTAAGAGTGGTCGGGGGTCCGCACCTCGTTCCAGGAGACCAGCAAGTTAGTCCTATTTTCATAGCACAAGCATTTAGCTTAGTTTGAAAATAGTGAGAATATTGATGTGACATGTATTCCGTGTATGAATATCAACAAAAAAAAAATTAAAATTGTTACCTAATTGTGGAGTTTGGTTTCAATACTTCCCAAATTCAGTTCATTGAATATTTAGTAATTAAGGATATTGTCATAATATTTATTTCGCTGCTTGTCTTGTATCGTACGTTTTTTTTATATACAGAGTTTAAATGATTAAGAATCTTTTAAAATACAAGAATAAAAACAAGATGAAGATAGAATACATTGATTCCAAATTATTGTAACTATTGACATTTAACAAACAAGAATTTAAGATATTTTGAAATTTAACAGACCAACAATACAAGGACAACTTGTCTAAATACTTGTGGATTTAAAACTTTGAAACAAAACGAATATGGATTTAGGATAATTTGATATTGATACGTAAAATGTAATCCAAAATTTAAGAGATTTAGGCACTTTTGTCAGTAACAGTTGTAGTTCTGCTTGCCTATACTTGAATTCGCCCATTGTCTCAAATTTTATGAATAGTGGATTTGGGAACATTTAATACCAAACTCTTAGATTAATGTACTGTTATAATAATTAGAATTTAGTGCCGAGTGGGTAATACTATCAAACTGTCCATTGATAATAACGCTGTGCTAGATAATAACTCTCAAACTATCCATTGATAATAACGCTTTGCTAGATAATGACTCTCAAACTATCCATTGATAATAATGTGATACTAAATAATAACTCTCAAACTGTCTTCGATAACAACACTTGGCTAAATAATGATAAAATCAATAATAATGATCAACTTGGAAATTATTGTTGCGGAGATCTTAACCTCCTATTCCTCCTTGGTCTGTCAACCGCGAAGGAGATGTTCTATGAATAGGTCTCTGGGTGAGGTTTACTTAGAAAGTAAGACTGATGAGGCTATTTGTGTCTTGCATCATCGTCGCAGTGTCACTCACCAGTGGCGCTACACTGTTGGTAACGACCATCGAACGCATCGGTAGATTTGTATTAAAATCCCACACAGTCTGACATTTTAATCGTATTAACGTTCTAAAAATAAAAAAATAAGTTTATTAATTTAGTACACATTAACATTATTATGGCAGTAGCTCCGAGACCAGCGTCGGTTGGTTCAGTAACTATCAGGACTCAACCAATGCCTGTGTATTGGAGACGTTTATCGCCATTCTTAGCATGTGTCTCCCTTCGTACAAACTGATTTATGTACAGTTTTATGGGTTACTCTGCTATATGTTTCCAACATCTTTGGCCAACGTTGCTCTCAAAAGAAAATTGCCGAATATAACCACGAATACCATGGCTCATTCGGGTAAAATTTTGAGAAAATTCATTAATAATTATGAAATAATATTGTGTACTTCCGAAAACCTTCCGGAAAGGGGGCGCTCGAGTCACCAATTTCAATTTATGTTCGTGAGCGTACTCGGAAATTCACTTTATAAATCTGAATTGAATTAGTAAAATGGGCTCGTTTTTATTTCTTTAATTTTTATCGCGCCATTTGCTACCGAGGACGCGGTTGATGTCGAAACGATACCCTCGCAATAAGGAAATACAGCGTAGTAGTCTAGTTGATGGTGGGTTCGTTCAGTCAGTCGAGTTAATCGTGAAGCGATCCGATTTAGAACGTGACTTGTAAGGTGATTGGAACATTTTACAAAATTTAAGAGAGCGATCCCAATCTTTTAAAAGCTTATTTCAAATTCGTTATAACTATAGAAAAATTTTCTGCTGTAGATTATCAAGATCTGACAGGTATACTGTATTAATTAATACCTTTGATTCTACCTACTGTGAGTGGCTGTTCATTTAATACACATTTGACAAAATTATTTTTAGCATAAATTAAATAATCATAAATCCACGAAATACGTTATATTATAATCAAGCTCATATTTGTCACAAACTAGTGTGTGAACCCTGTCCTGGCACGGGCGATGGATTCTGCGAAAAACTATAATAATTTAAATACCAACCTATGTAATGTATATTTCTTTTCAAATTTGCCCTCAAAACTACTTTGCTGCTGTTTGTATATATAAACATATAATATCTCGTTTTAATATACCCGAATTTATAATATATAAGTAAATCAATCTTTAATGTTTATTGACCGTGATAAACCAACAAATTATAATTATTAAAAAACAACGTGTATCTAGAATATAAGTAAATATAGTAGTACAATACATAGTATTGTAATATTTACATAAAATCATTTTTTCTATGATCAAAAAAAAACATGTTATAAATAAACTTAACATTATAAGTAAACGAGTAAAATAAATATGGGTTAGAATTTTTTAATTATAACGAGAGTGTTTTATTTACGCGTCGTTAGTCAGTCATTAGGTAAGTACATAACTGTACACACAGGGCTAATGTGTTATTAGAATAACAAATGTTTCAAAATCATCTTTCATAACCGTAATTTAGGGTGTTTGACATTTTTTCTAAAAATAAGTGATTTTTATCAAAGGTTTTAAGCGACAATAAACCCTTGAAGAGACGTTGGGGATATTTTCAGCTTGCTCGATCATATGCAAGGTTAAAATATGTCTACTGGCAAGTAGTGGATGGCAGGATGTTGAAGACGACTCTCGAAGGAATTAACTTTGTTTTGCAAATCGATAAATTACCGTTAGGAGCTAGGAGATGTCCTAAAGATCTCACGCGAATGAATAGAATTCATCCTAACTTCCTAACACCTAAGATGCTCGGTGGATGCAAAGGCTTTTGACGTTTATGACTTTCCGGCTCCACACTCCAACATTCGCAGTTGCAATGGTCACACTGCACGCCACTGGCTTCTAATTCATGAACTATCACCTTATTCACCTAATATAGCACCGTCAAATTTGACTCAAACGACAGTACGTAGCGGCTGCGGAGCAGTATTTTAAAGATCTTGACGAATCCTTCCTAAAACCGTTTGAACCATCGTAGAGAAGAAAAGTGCATTCAGCCTCGAGGAGATCATTTAACGTAACATAAATGTTTCCAACCACACTCTAGTATGTTTTAAAAGTTTTCAGCCTACTCAAGGTAAACACTATTTTCGGAGTTTTCCCCGGCACATTACCATACCCCGATGAATGATAGATTTAATATAGTTATAAAGCGTACATATACTATTTGAACTTCATAATGGATTGATCCAAATAATCGCAAGAGTAATCGATTCAAAATCATTCGAGGATTTATTCCCCGCACTCGCAGGTTCTCCAAAAGGAATGTCATATGGAGAACAATTTCAAATATCACTAGAATGAGAATTGAGCATTGCCAAGTGACCTACATTTATTCAGATTGAACATTAAGGATTGGCCGATGTGTGAGTGTGGTGCGGAGAAAACCCTTGACCACGTATTTTCTGCATGTCCATCGCGGATCACAATTTTTTTACAGCGATCTCGTCAACTTTAAATTTCAACTCCCGGTTAACATTGTATCATCTTCTCTCTCTCTCTCTCTCTTAACTTGGCACATTTGATCTCCATAATATCTACATTTTTGGACAAGAATGGTATTGACTTGTAATATATCCTATACTTTGGTAATTTTGTACTTATTCCATAAAGTGTAGTTTTAACTAGAATAATGATAAAAAATCACCCTTAAAGGGTGGATTGTCTAAGTAAAAGAAGAAGGTGAAGGTATCACAATTAAAAAAAGTATTAAAAATAAATCTCGTGTAAGATCTAGATATGAGGTATTATAAATAGGCCAGCGATAAGCGCCACCCACAAAAAATGTGTCGTTATAATTTACTGTGAGTGTTGCAGATACCTTTGGATGTTTGCTACCGTTTAATCGGGTTCGGAACCATTTATTAAGCGTGGATTATAACGCATGTAGATGTTATCCTCGCGACATTATTAGCGAATACTTTTATGAATGGGAAAATTCGGAAATGTTAAATTATATCAACGTTTCCGACTCCCGACGGTGGAGTGGTTTTGTGCGGCCGCCAACAAGTATATTTTGGTAATCGGCGGAGCTCTTCGGTGAGATACGTATCTGCCCAATTCTTCGAACGAGATGTCATTTGAATCCTACATATTATACTCGGGCAAGCATGTATACCGGGTGTACAGTGCATACGAGCAAAAAAGCTGTGCATTACTAAAAATTCTGGGAAACAAATATAAATTAAATAATTGGATTAACATAAATGGAAATATTTTTTACACAATTAGCGCCATCTGTGTACCAGTAAAGACTTTATTTGCTTAGTTCTAAAAACTACCACGACAATTCACTGCTGTAGTCATGGGGCTCTTGTGCATTCACCGCATCGAGCTATTCACATTACCCTGTTCTATCTTTAAGCTAGTGAATTACTCAAGTCATATAATTTGCTATTACTGCATTGAAAATTTCTTTCGGTTGATCCGTTTTGCATGGAGTCGTTACCTATGCTGTTTTTTAACTTACAACTGCGTGCAAATCATTGAAGCGTCTAATTTCTCTTTTACTAATTCGAGAATTTTACTATCTTACTGTTTTTAACGTGTTGATTTCATAGCCGTTTTTTGCGTTCGAGGTGCATTTGGTGCATGAATTTATTTTTGATTTGGGAAAAACAAAAAGCAATTGGCAGAACTGTTTCTAACGTTAACCACTAATAAAAATAATTATTTCGTTTAGTTAGAAGGATTTTCAAACAATAAAAGAATCATATTTAAGTCTTAAAAAGTGTTCTTTAAAACGTTCATACATTTTTAGCGAAAAGAACATAGAATCTCTGTTAAAAATTGTAGTATTCTATTTGAGGTACTGAGAATATTTATTAATATGTCACTTATTGGTAATTTTGAGCTTAATTATTGTCAATATTAATTATGTTTTTTTTCATTTTAGTTTTGTTTAGTGATCTTATTCGTCTATTTCGGGCCCTTCTGGGTCCCGAGCTCCCGGGCAGTTGCTCAGGCGGTAGCCACGCCAACGTGAGTAACCCTTCTCTAGCCATGCGGTAACACAAAACAACCGAGTCTATTGAACCTGTACGCACAATATAACATTCATGTTTTAGTTTATCCGATCCAAATAACTACGCCCGGCAACTACGCAAAAAGTCACGGAAAGAACAATGCTAGGAATCAGGAAAACTTTGCGTAGTAGGTATATATCAAGATCTCAACACGCGTACACAGTATTGGGATGTGTCTCAACTAAATCTCTGAGATTATCTCATCGTGTCTCGTTTCGTGGACACGGGCCTTAACACGTGATGTAATCATTTGATTTATTGTTCGGAAGGAAGAAATATTCATTAACATTATTTTAAGATGCTAATCGGGTATGTACAAAATAATCGCATAACTAGGCACCGTGCGTTAAGAATCTTTGCGTGTGATCTGGATCTAAATATGCCCGGCCAGATGTTCGGCATGGGAGAGTATTTATTCTGTTCTCTTTAATATTATTACCGACGAAGCATATTCTGCTTTACATTGTTTTAAAACGAAACACTCTAATGATTTATTCACGATGGTACAATATGTTACGTAAGTAATAAAAACGTTCCATGAATTCAAAGAACTATAAACACTACGTCCAAAACTTGTTAGACGTCCAGAAAGTCATAGAAATAGATGAAAATAGACGGAAAGACATTTTATTTTATTTTTATTTTTTTGGAGAAACAAACAGTGTAACAATAATAACTGATAATTACATAATATATAAAAATAACACCAGTGAAGTTTCTTCGGAAATTAAATACATAGTACATAATAAACTAAAAAATAGCAGACTGATAAACAAAAATGCTTTTACATAAAAGTAAACATAATAAACTAAAAACTAGTATATATTAATAAAAAAATAATAATATTAATAAACTAAAAGAAGAAAAACAAAAAAATAAAAGAGTGATTTTAAACTGAATATACGAAGAGGAAAGGGTAAGGAGGGGAGGGAAATGGGATGCAATATATACAGTTTATGTTAATAGTTATTGAAAAGTTGGCGTAGTTTAAATTTAAAAAGAAGCAATTTATCGTTGAAAATGTCAATGTTATTAGAAAAATTTACGGCATTATATTTTGAGGTAGAGCGGATAATAAAACAATTTTTTATGTAATTAGTTCTACTCAAATTTGGGTAAAAAAGATTATTTGATCGTGTTTGTCGCGTTGGACAGTTGAAAGTTATTTGTTCTAATAAATAGGGCGAGTCAACTAAGTTATTTAAAATTTAAAATTACCATGGATGTTCAAATTGTAAAATGAATAAGAATAGCAAACACGTATATGTAAATTATTTGCTATCACAAAATTTCCATGAAATCTAAAATATCTGGCCCCGGATTTATTAAATGGTGTCAAAAAAAAAAAAAAAATACATATATATGTAACGATGTATGTATGAGGGTCATTTTAAAAATATTAGTCGTTTTGTCTGAAACTGATATTTTATTAAAAACTTATATAATATCTAATAATATTGACTATCTTTGTATTTAAAATTGTTATTTAAATTCATGGGAATGATTTTTTGTCTTTTGAATGATAAAGTCTCCGATGAACTGTTTCTTATGACGGAGGGAAAAGAGTTCCACGCTTTAGACTTCTGGCAACGGCTGATCGGTTTTACAGTACTTCCTGCAGCTGAAGTAAAGGCTGGCCTGAGAGTTTGACGCACTATTCAAATTGTCTGAGATGCAAAGCTTATGAAGATGCAGAGGCGCCGTGTGTCGCCTTGTACATCAACCAGCACAATTTTAATGGAAATTTCAGGGAAACAGAGCCAATGTACGAATATGTGTAATGTTTATAATTATAATACGATGAAAATATGTCTTAAACTACTTTCCCGTTGACGTTCAAGTATTTTTAAGACCAGGAAACGAGGAGAAAAAAAAATTAATTTTTGTATAAACAATACGTATTTTTTACATTAATTCGTATATATAATGTCAGCGTTTAAATTTTCGTTCCAATTGAGTCATATATTTAAAAAAAAAGTCACGGAGCTATTTGATTGCGTAAGTGGTACCAAAGTGATCACGTGGCTGACACCAAAATCAAAATATTGACACAAGGAATTTCCGTTAGTTCGTGTCTATAAAATGGTCACATTTCAAAGAAAGTTGACACTTCACTCCAATGTTGACTTACTGAAGTACATCGAGATATTATTATATATAAGAAATTAATTTCCATCTAAAATTTGTATGTGACATGTCATCATCGTCATCTCCAACCATTGCCTGCACGGCAGGCCTATACAAGTCATAATGTCACATAAGTTAGTGTGATAATTAATGATTATTACCATCTAATTACTTGGGTCCCAATTCCTTGTAAGTGAAATTCAGTCTATCCAAGTAACAATATTATACGTTTATTACAACACGTTGTACAGTAATATAAATTATACATTCAGAGATAGACTAGTTATTGATGGAAGAGAGCTGTTCCCCTGTATCTGGATACGGCCTCTTATAAGGTTCGTCCCTCACCACTCATTTGCTCACTTTCATGACACACACACACGTACATTTACAAAGTGACAGTTCTCACAGTTAGGTTAGGTTATTGCTGTGTGCACCTGCCTTGTGTGCAGTCGTCATGTTGGATGGAATCCCGTGTCTGTATGGATAGATGTGAATAATAGTGTTTTAATCTTTATTCTGCCCTGACAAGGGGACAGTTATTCTAAAACCGAAAGGGATTAAAAATGAATCACTATATAAATAGCCAAGAGTAATGTTATTATAATTTAGTTTAGTAGGTACATATATGATTGATAAAAATAAACGTAATGCGTGGCCATGGCTGTGTCGCTACCTACAGGTAATAAATCTACAAGTTTCATCCGTTAGTAGTAAAAGCTCGCTGGTATATTAACCTCTGGCGCAAAGGTTACTCGAGTCTTAAAAGGTCGAGGTCTGCGTCCTACAAACGTACAGTTACCAGGCATATAGTTGAACAAAAATTCGCCGTAATAATATTTCTATTTTACGTTACTCAATATCACACTGGATTAGTGGATTCCCATAGGCAGTAGCGAGTAAAACCTCCCTTCTTGTTCCGAGTGGTATGTCAAACCTATTGCAGTGCATCACGACGCAACTTTCGGGAAATTTCAGTACGCTTTCTTCGAACATGACCTCGAAATCACTATCAGTTAAAATATTATATGTATGAAACCACCCCTGCAACAACACTGTACATCGGTCTTGGGCAAATCTGTGCCACAGCGTTATATATATATATATTTTTTTTATATATAATTTTGAGAATTTTACAATTTTATATAATATATGAGTTACTTGAATCTGTTACAAAACTAAAGTTACATATTTTTGTGAATCGCTTACCTCTACAAAAAAAGAGTCTAGCTCTTGTGCTTGGAGAGAGACTTACTTATAATATTATTTATGTTCTAATTGTGTGCTTCTTAAGTTTTCAATTAATTTATTTTTTAATTAATTTATATCCTTTATCTCTTTAATTTCTACAGAGAGGCTATTGAAGATTTTTTATCCCTAAGTATATGAAATTTTGCTGATAGTGTTTGGTGTTTGTTCTTGGGCAACGAATAGTATATTAAGTTGATCTTTGAGTTTATCTCCAAATTAAAATCTCAACGCATGCACCGTGTATATTGAGAAGAATCTCAACTAAATCTCTGAAATTATCTCATCGTGGACACAAAGATTGCAACTTTAAAACGAGTAAAATTGAGTTAATTATTTAATTAAACAATGCATGCTTAGAAGTTACCCACTTTACTTTTCTTAGTATAGCGCAGTTTGAAATTCTAAATGTTTAATATCCTTCAGCTATCAAAATAAGGCAGTACTTAAGTGTTACATATAAAAAACACTTTCAGCACCCCCAGGTAAGCAAGTGTGATAATATAATTAATGATCGAGACTTCGATGGCCCGACGCCAATTTCTCTATTATTATTTATGTAGGTCTCAAAACTGAACCCATTACCGAAACTAGTTCTGCCGGTATCCAGGTTCAACAAAAGTTTGATTATTCAAATTAATTAATTGATGACACTCTCTGGTAAATTAGTTCCGTCCCGAAATTGGATTATTTCCTGTTAATATTTACTTATTTGTTATGAGTTCGGCTAATTTTCAATTTTTTTTATTATAAATTATATTTGCTTTTTGTTTTAATATAATTCTCTGTGTTTTAATATGACACCTACTTTACAGATAGTCATTCTCATTTTCATATTCACAAAGTGATATTTTCCTGATGATGAGAGGAATTACACCGCTTGAAACAATAATAGTGACGGTGTAACCCAACGTGTGTGCAGTACGTACAAAGTTTACTTCAGAATTTTTTTTTTTTTTAAATGTAAAAAGTATATACGGTTGAAGAGTTTACATAATTCCCCCTCCCCCCCTTTTTGCAACAACACTGTGTGGCAGTTTTTACAAATATTGATAGATAGATAGAGCTTCGACCACCTTGGATGATATACAGTGTTGTTGCAGAGAAGCTTAAAAATTGTATTTAATAGTATTTTATAAGCCAGCTTTCTCTTTAGAAAATGTAATCTCATTATACGTGTACACTATTTTTACAAAAACAAATATTGCATCGCTAAGGTTGTTTTAATTCTTCTTTGAAATGGATTTAATTGTTTTGCAGTAGTTACTGAGTTTGCGTAATGAAATAATATTTAATCTAAACCGGACATTATTGTTGCTCTGTAAATACCATTGAAGTAATATTTAGTTGCTCGAACAAGTTCAAGAGCGAGCTCATCACAAGCTGCCCACGTCTCTCCCCGTTCTCCACTGAATACCGACCGGCTGATTAATCTCACTTACAAGTGTTTGCATATATTTTGAGACATATTAGCTTTTATAGCATTCGACTAAACTGAATTCAGTCCGTGTGATGCTCTTAGATGCTTCCGAATTTCCGAGAATCTTCGAGCGATTCCTTTCATCGGCTCGTTGTCCAGAAAATATGTACAGGTATATAAAATTTTATGTATATCAATTTGTCTGTTCCGTGTATCACCCTTTGACCGATCTATAGCAAATTTTGTAAAGTTTTTCTTTAGGACCCTGCTCAAAACATTCACCCCACTTCGTTTTCCTTCTCACTCACACTTACCGAGATACACGGAATACAATTTCAAAGTAAACTAAATGTTTATGGTCTGAAAATGGAACTGACGTGGTGATATCCTGTAATGAGGGAAAATCTACGACTACTGCATCACTAGGCGAGTGACTTAACCGTTAGACCAACAAGCACGTCAATATTGAATGCCATCCGTTCAAAATTTTGCATATTTTCCTACACAAAACAGTCACCTCTTTCCTTCTCCTGACTACCCATTTCCCGCGATATAATATATATTTGTATTATATTGAATGCGATCCACTCCAAATTTTGCTTAGTTTCACTCGAGGACTCTAAGTAAAATATAGTCACCCCGTCCCACTCCCCTAGACCTCACTCTTCCCCGGCCTTCAGAAAATTTTACATATTCAGTTACTTTTGCCTGTGAAAAACAAAGTAAACGTCAAACTATACAAAATTCGTTTATATTAGATTATTTTTCTTCGTTTTATTGTCTGAGTTAGATAGTCTACATCTCATAAATAAAATAACACAAGAAATAAAAACTGAACGCTAATTCAAAACAACTGTTATTTTATTCAAATTTAAAGAAAAATATGCAGTAAAAGCCATTAAAACCTCTCTTTTTTTTAACGTTGGCGAATAAAGCAATCATGGTATCGTCAATTTTAAACAGATGTCATTTTAATGGAGCAGCATTTTAATAGTGTTTTATTGTAATCCAATCATAAGTTAATGAGTTTTTGCCATTTAATTTATAATCATTCATGAATTTTTTGTTCAAATAATAATTCTTTCATTATTCGACACACCGTCATATTCTGCAATCTCTTACTCTTATACACTAAATTTATTCATTCAATATTCGTGTAAATACCATAATGAGAAGTTAACAGAAATTGACTTTTTCAATATCGGCCTTACTACACTAAAATATATTTTTTTATGAACCATTACATTTTCAATTTTAGCCAATCAATCTACCTACAAACACATCATCTTGCTCTCACTCTACATCAACCATAGTTTCAACTTTCAAAAAATTATTTTTTATTTTCTAGTTATTTAAAAATAATATCGGACTGGAACATAATATTCACCTGTATTACCTTATATTGTAAACTACGACATTATGTACTTCATTACTACTTTGATTGAACATATCTGTGGATTTTTATAATTAGTTTCATATGTTATATATTATGTGTATCTTGATTATTTATACTGTTAAAATCCCCTTAATTTATTTAATTAATTAAAAATTAATTGACAATCACATTCCTACAACTTTTTTGGTAAAACAACTATTTTAAAGACTAATGAATTTTTTTTCAAAAAAAAAAAATGTTTTTTATCTTTAGTGTGTAGTTTTGGCGTTTACAGACAATTGCTTTCCAGCGTATATATGTTATGACGTGTGCCGCGCTGTTAATTCTTAAAAATACCTTACGGAACCCTACCAATAGATTCATAGAAACCACATGTACAACAGACACAATTTAAATTCAATAGTTAGTTTATTTTTTCCATATATTTTTTGATTGTAACATAAATATACGTAGCATATTATTGTTCATAGAAAATGATCAGAAAAATATGTTTGTTGTATATCCTTGTATTGGAAACAACCAAAAAAATGGCTGTTCTAATGTATAATTTATTATTGTCCAGCAAACAATGGTTGTGTCGGATCGAAGATTAGTGTTGCGTGATTGATGGCGTGAATGGATACAATTGGGCTGGTCTGGAACAAAACCCAAAAGGTTTCACTCGGCGTGTCTCGTAATGTTAAACAGTGTTTACTTAGCAGTCGGATTGTTATTATAAACCAAAATATTCAGAGGTTGCAGGGCTCGAAACATAAACTGAAATAATTCGTCTACACCTTGCACCGATGTGAAATGTTATATCCGCATTGTCACAAATTAAAAATTATTTACATAACACTAAATTTAAATCGAATCTAAAATGTTCAAAATTTTTCAATGTGTTTTTATTTTTTATAATACATAACATATAGTAATCATTCAGAAGATTTAAAGATGAAGATAAATTATACAATATTTAAATCTATTAACTAAAAAACTTATTAAATAAATCAATATACTTTTATCTTCACTTTACTGTACTCTTTCGTGACATTTTCTTGCCCATGTGAAATATGTTAGGATGTAAGTAAATTGTCACCATTTTTATTATCTATGTCCAATTCCCTTAAACTTATATCTGTGCTATTTCCAATAAATAAACAACAATTAGATATACTGTAGATAGACACGTATACTATATAACTATTAAGCCTAGCCAAATGTACATATTAAATTCTTTATTTATTATCAACGACATTATGTATTCATTTTTATTATTTATTTTGTTTGTCTGTAGATAATACATATTAATATTAATACATGTCTCATAGAGACGAAGCTATTGTTTTTATATGGGAAGTACATAAGTCACGGGTATCACAAGGCTTACGACCTGTCCTCGGCTATAAGATATCTATAATACGTATTGATAATAATCCCTCTGGGGACAAAATCCAGCAATTGTGTTCTTACAAAAATTAGGACGTACTCAATATACGTAGGAATATGAAAATATACTGGTCTAAATAAGAAGTATAAAAAATTGAAAATTGGCTTTTCATACATATTCTAGTACACATATTTATGTTAACCATTTCGTCATATATACAGATAAACATACTTTAATCAAATAAAGATTCTCATTAGAGACATCTATGCTGTTTCAGGTAAATGAATATCAAATTTCAAACCATTGATAGCGACAGCGTAGTTGTAATAAATACTTTAAAGGTTTCTACATATATATACAACTTCCAAAAGTCGCCCATGGGTAGAATTAGTGAACGATACAATTGTGTAAAGTGATCACTCAAGCCAGCCGAGGACAGATCGTAAGCCATGTAATTCCCATGACTTCCATACTTCCCGTATAAAACAATAGCTTGGTCTCTATAAGACATCTATAATGTGTATTGATAACAATCCCTCTGGGGATAAAATCCAGCAATTGTGTTCTTACAAAAATTTTGATATACTCAAAATACTGTAGGTAGTGTTATAACGATAATATTTTATAGAACTATACTATAATTTAGTATATATCATACTATATACAATATTTAAAATAAATAAGGTTTATAAAATAAATATTACGTTTATTTTGATGGAATAATGAATGAAGTGATTTTGCAAACAAAAAAGCAAGAACTACTATTAATTACGTTTGAATAAGTTGTTTGTTGTCGAATCCCCCAATGTATAATTGCACAGGGCCTTTTAACATGGTACATTATTTTTAACGACCATTCTCAATCTTTATACGTACTCTAATTTATTTAATACAAACAAAAAAAAAAAATATATATATATATACTTCATATTTATATTATATATTGAATGACAGGTAAAAAAAATACAACTACGGCGCTAAAAAATAACAGTTGCATTGGAGGGTTGTTAAATTTCGCCGTAATATCTATCTCCTTCGCTGGCGTAAGTAGAATTTTTTTTTTATAAAATTCAAGTTTCTATCTTTTAACTGTAAGAGTTTTTTCTGAATTGAATAATAATAATTATAACCCTGCCTGCTTTGGTTATTCTAATTGAGTTCACTTTACAGAGTAGGGTGAGGACAGTGCGGAAGGAAGGCGAGACCGCAAGCTTCATTTTACTTTTCCTAATTCAGCTAAGTGAGGATCGCGCCCACGTGTTCAATTTGTTAATACGTTATTCCCATTCGGGTGATTGATAAGTATTCGAATGAAATATTAATTTAGTGACGGTGTGAATAAAACACTCGCGAGTCGGTCGTGTGTTCTGCAAGATAAGCGTTTTGAAATAATAAAATACACAAACACGAGCGTTGTAAATTATTTATCAGGCCGTTGTCAATTTTACTAATTTCTTGAAGTACTTTATTTAATTTTACTTTTGGTACCTATATATACATATACAATGCTGCCTCTCTGCTCAGCTTCGGGTTTGAAATAACAATCAATCGACCGAATATTCTCACAATACCCCTCCGTCCAACCGTTGAGGTCTCCAATTCTATTTCGCGCCTAGTTTTCCAATACTTATCGCGGATAATTGAAATATTTTTATCTAAGCGAGATCTCATCCAATTATTCTAACTTAGGTATATTTTTCATGTCACAGGCTCAATTTAAACCCAAAATTATATTGTATTTGGTCAATATGAACTTGCAACACGCACTCAGGTTTTCATATGGATATATTTCGTATGGATATAGCAAACCCTGTTAAAATGTAAATATTTTTCGATTTCTTATTATTATATGCAACAATGACAGCTGCCCAAGGTGGACCCCGACGCGCTTTTCTTCAGTTTCGAGCGTGATTCTTTCACAATAACGCCATTATTGTGCATCGGTTCTAACGGAGACATCCTTTCCAGGTAAGCGAATCCAGGAGTGCGTGTGCGTGAGCATCTGCCTCACGCTGATGGCCGTGAACCTGTGGTGCCTGGGCCGCCACCTGCGCCTGGAGGCGGCCTCGGGGGTGGCGGCCGCCGCGCTGGCCGGCATCCTCACGGCGGACTTCTGCTCGGGCCTGGCGCACTGGGCGGCCGACTCGTGGGGCGCCGTGGACCTGCCTCTCATCGGCAAGGTAACGATAGCACTACTGCATTATGCCCCTTTTCGATGGAATGAAACACGATAAGATGAATGCCTCAATTATTTAGTTACGGTACGAATACCTTTTGCACGCAACTCTTCAGTACAATCAAATAAACATTGCAAACGAATCAAATTAAAAATATATAAAGAAAAGTAAACAAAATATGAAAAACAATAATATACATAACGTCTTTAATATAAATGCATCGCAACCTCGTATACTTTAACCTTTTTTTTAAATTGCCCCCGTACTATTTGAATTATATTAAGTAACAGGTACCTGTAGCCGTAATTATCCTTCGATAGCTATTTCTAGGTTTTCTATTGGTATTCAATCCATGCAAATAAAAATACACCAATCTTTGTGAAACTGGGCTGGTAGATCGCTCTCCTTGCAGTTTTGAAACATCTAAACTTTGCTGGCCAGCCTCCGAAACATTATCGCAACCGAAAAAATACAATATAAAATGTTATTATATCACCGCCGTAAATATATCCGATCGAACCGAAAATCGTATCTCACCAGAAGCACGAAGAAAATCGTATCTCACGCTTTTGTTTGCTGTTTTAAATTTACACAAATAGAATGCACATATTCAAAATTTATACCAGGCCTAAGTATCGAAGTGTAAAAACGCGTAAACAGTAACATTAATAACAATTTTTATTTATTTATTTACACCCTATCCCGAATAGTTTTGAGAGTTGTTTGCTCTCGTTTCGATTCGTCAATATAACTTTTGTTTTTATTACATTAAGTTATTAACATCTTAATACCACCGTAGGTTGGCTCCGGTATCATCGTACCAGAACCATACCTGTACAATTTGACGTGAGGCGCGGTATCACATTCAATTCTGAAGGCAGCCAGCCAGAGAGAAGCTATAGAAATCATACACCCCCAAAAGGGGAGGGTAGACGTCACATTTATGTATTGCGGTCGCAGGGCTCGGTTACAGTCCGGCAGAAATTCACCCTGAACAGATCGCAAGAGGTGCGAGGGAGAGCCAGTAGAATACTCCGTTAGGTCTCCCTAGCCACTTCTCTTCCCGGCATCGTCCATTCCAGCAACCCACACCCTAATAAATTCCCAAAAATGTCAGAAATTCCTTTCATTTATTCATTACTACGTATGAAAAAAATAACAGCCTTAACCCAAAAGTAAAAAATAATAATAAAGGAGACAGAAAAGAAAAACAAAAAGATAGTAAATGCCCTACATTATACAAAAACATTTATTTTATATAATTGTGTTGGTTTTAAAATAGTTCCTCCGATCTGCCAGTCATAAACAAACATGTAAAAATATCTCTGTATTTCGGTAATATTATATTCCATACGTCAGCAATCCGCGTACCCAAGTTTTGAATTCTACGTAATGAAGAATTAAACTGAGCAACCGTTTCAGTATTGTTACAGTAATATGGTAAAATAATTCAAGTATTTCTGGCAGGTACATGAAAATAGTATTACGCTACAAAACCAACTACGGCAAGCCATATCTACTTCTTTACAATTTTTCGGCAACCGCCTAGAAAAGGAAATTATCCTCTACGATCTCTATCAAGCCTTCGTTGTTTTTTGATTTAGAAATTTTTAGCAGTGATGAATTTAATATCGTGTGGGCGTGTCGACATAATCACCTGGAGATACTTCAGAGATCAGCTTTAGACTGGCAGAATAGTAAAACTGTATAAAACCCGTGCAGTCGTTTAATAGCGACTCAGCATCACTTAGAACCGTAGATTTATTCTGAAAGTTAGACAAACAAAAAGTATTAAAGCAGTAGCAGTAATAAAGTTCGATACACATCGGTCGGTTCAATCTTCTCGCCGTATAAATAGAATCGATAACTTTTGAATGCATTACTCAGCGGCAACCGTGACTGTGTATTGACCTTTACCACATCACGTACCCTTGGGAGCTTTAACGTCGGTCTTCGGTGTCCAGATCGTTATCCCGAGCGTAACACGAAAGTGCCACTCCAACGATAGCGTCGCGTCATTAGAACAGTGAACGTGTGCCAGGTTTTTGAAACCCACGTCAAATCAAAATCTTTTATCGTACCATTGTTTCGTGAACTTAAACCGTCTCCCCTTAAATATCCTCGCGATTGTTTATCAAGGAATTGTTTGCGCCTTTACTAGCTAAGTTTGAATAACCTGTTTAAATTTGGTTTTCCTAAGGCGCTACATTAATTGCAAACAAAGGGACTCTGTTCGCAATTCACTCAGCGTATTGACCCCGATTTGATTGCAACATAAATATTAAAAATTACCTGATATCCGGATATTCGGAACGCCGGCGTTGGCGAAAATTTGAACATCAAAAACCTTCAAGAACCATCTAAAATTATATTTTCAATAACTCCGCCCCCTTATCCCTCCGCATATTATTTATCTCCCAAAATCACAACTGTATGCATATATTAACGCCGTAGTTCTCTGATCCTAGCAAAGATTTCTCCATTCTTATGGGCCTGCATTATCCGCCGTGAAAAAATAGGGTAGACCGGGGTCAATTGTACCAAAACGCGTTTTGCAACTTTTAAGAAATATATAAGAAACTAATTTTCTAAACAGTAGACTATTTAGTTGTCTTCAAAATTATTATATTTTTTTATATAGAAATAAAACTATAAGCTTATAAACTTATCGAGGAAAATGGTACAACTGACCGCGACCCCTGGGTCAGTTGTACCAGTAGGAAAATTAATTAAAACACAAAATTTTGCCAAAAAGTAGTCGCACTTTAACCATTTTGGTGAAGACAAATAGTTTGTTTATTGTTTTCTAAAATTGTAGTTCAAATTTTCCACTACATTTTTAACATAATACAAAATTTATCTAATCTCATGAAAATTCTTACAGATTTTGTTAATTGAAGTTTTAGTATAAACATTCACTATTTTGATATAATAAAATGACAAAACAAACATACATTAATATCTTAACAATCTCAATAAACAACGAAAAAATTGTTCTTACTTGTACTGGTACAATGTGGTACAATTGGCTTCTGACAGCCATTTCAAATTAAAATATGGAATTTCTATTGTTCTCTACCCACAGGCGTTTCAAAACTCAACATAAAATAAACACAAATATCTAAATAAATATGTGGATTAATGAAATGATAAAAACAAAGCACCACAATATTCAACTATCTGATCGAAAAAATTTACTTTTGGCGCACAAAAAAATCATTTTACAAATGCAACTGTCCGCGTTCCGCCAAGTCCTGTGAGCTACTGGAGATAAGTCTGTACACGTCAAACGCGTCATATAGGTAGCTACTATAATTTACGAGTTATTTGCATTGGTACTACTGCCCTCTGGTACAATTAACCCCGTCTACCCTACCTCTAGCAAGCTATTATACGTGCTCTTAGAATCTGTCATCTCGCCAGGCATTGCGTGCATGTAAATGATGTCAAGCGGAAAAATTTCAAGATTAAATTGTAATTGCTCGTAAACCATCAGGGTAAGAAGTGGAGGGGTATTGTTCGACGCGCGTGATTTGCTAATTTGGCAGTCGCAATGAGTCACTGGTCGGGAGTGCACCGCGCGTTTGCGGTTGAGCAATATCTATAGTTCGGGAGCATCGCGCTTTTTGTACTCACTTTAATATTCGACGAGTAAGTGACGGGCCGAGAATGCAACTTCTCTGGTGTTGGGTTCAAAAGTTCACACAAGAAGGGACAATAGTTGACCAAACTCCTCCGGAACCATCAACCGCCACGCCAGCGGCGACGCCAGAACATGTGGCTCAAGTTCGACGTGAAATTATGCGCAATCCCCGTAAATCGATAAGAAAGTACGGAGACATACCATGGGCACCTCGGTCATCGGAACGTGCGACTTTTTTTTGTGGGAATACCTTAAATCGAGAGTTTTCAGCAACAATCCTCAAACAATTCAAGGCCACGAAAATATCCGCCGTGAAGTTGCTGCCATTGAACCAACGCTTTGCTCTCGCGTGTTCGCAAATTTAAGAGTCTAATTGCAAGAGTGTCTTGAGAGAAATGGACGGCATTTAGACGATATTGTTTATGAAACGTGAAATCGGCATCGTTAAATTCCATTTTGTACAAATAAAATATGAGAATAAGACAACTTTTTTATTTAATTTAATATTAAACTTGAAAATTTTCCGCTGGACAGCCTATTTGGGGGTTAGGACGGTGGTTAAATAAAATAAATGTTTGCGCGCGTGTGTAGAGGTTTTATTATGACTTTATGATGAAAACAAGAAAGACATAGAATGAATGAATGAATGAATGATGTAGAAGGTGCGTGTGTATTACGAAATGAAATGATGTGAAGCGAATTGGCGGTCTCGCTCGGCGCTCCCGGGCTGGCAAGACCGCCGTTGTAGAACCATTGTAGAACGATGAAACTGGAGAGACCCTCTAGAGGTGAATTTCGAGCCAGGCTTGTAGCAGCAGCCGGCAACGCTGTCGCTAGCGTCGATGCCGACTGAGATGGCGGTGTATTTGAATTCCGGTCGCTACATATATCATATATAGAAATATACACGAACATTTTAAAATTTATTTATTTTCTTTGAATAGTCGTTTGACAACTTAGTCACCAACGGGTCGATTTGAAACTGGTGATGGTATTTAATCCGATGACACATCTTCGGATCCAGTTCATTCTCGTGTTAATCTCGGTGATGGCGCTAACAGTACTTTCTTTGTTACGTAAACATTAAACTTTCGGGGTGCACTCGAGTTGTGACAATGTTGGCACTTTTCCAGGCAGGCTTCCTGTTTCCTCCATACGCTCGATCACATAATATGGCTACTTCCATAAGGCTTACTTTGACTGCCATTCTATGATCTAAATATTTACATATGTACAAAAAATACAAAAAAAAACGATTTTTATATTAATTGACAATTCCCCTTTATAATAAAATCAGTTCACAAAATAAAATGAAATTCACAGTTATTACGGATCGCGGATTTTATTTAATTAAAGTTAATGGTGTCTAGATTTAATAATTTATTTTCTTTCTACGTCCAATATATCATAATGTATGTAGGTACATATATTTAGTTATCTAGGTATAGGTATCTCTTTTAGCTTCGTAGCTTTTTTGTTTTCCGAGGCAAGAGACCTTTGAAAATATATATATTTTTTTATATAATTATATCAATGTCATTTTGATGCCGTAAAATTATTATATTGAATACGTCTTAATTTGTAGAACGTTCATATCAATTGTTGATTAAGGAAAATAAGGACACAAAAACAAAGAACATTTCCTACATATCCTTTTATTTAACCGAGGAAAAGCGGTTATTTAAGAACTCGGTTGGGAGATTATTCTACATCCGACCTATTCTCCTAATTTTGCTCGATATCTGTCCAGTAATTAATCTCCTTTAATAACGATGCTGCTCTTCAAAATTGACGGCTCATTCACCTCCAAACCGCCGAAAAAGTGCCAGAATGTTGGGAGTCAATTGTAAATAATGCGGGAGAATATATTATTGATTAGTGTACGGTATCAACCCAATATACGGAAAAAGAAAATTAGTAAATTGTTAGCTGTGATTATTTGTGATTCGGCGAAGGTCGGTGTGCCATTCTTCTCTCCATACAAACTACAATGGACGACGAATGACAGCTCGCCCCGCACTCAATTCATTTTTCGTGATAAAAATTTCATTCACGGTTAGACAACCTAACCTAACCTAATCTAACCCAACCCTCTTATTATATTAACATTAAAACAAAAATATCTCCTTTTTTCTATAAACATTTAATGATTGCTGCATTTTATACTCTTATACGCAATTTCAATCGCAAATAATTTATTCATAGTAAGAATATATAATAATCCTTATCGTATGTAACCTATATTCTTATTGGATGTGTTGGTAGCTTTTATTTTTTCGCTTCGTATATTCCTTTAATAAATAATAAACGTTTTCTGCCGTATTTCAACATTAATACTATTTTGACGATGTATTTTGTTTAAATAACTTTTTTGATCTGTAACTATACATTTAACTGCCAGCTATAAAAGATGTAGGCAGATTTTGAATTTATGAGTAAAAAAAATAATGAGATATGTGCGGGTGCGAGTGTATGTACATGTCAAAATGTGGCCAGAGCAGGTTAGAGAAAGTGAGACTATTAAGTTCCGCGTCCACAGAAGGAAACAATCTCAGAGATTTAGTTGAGATACATCGCAATATCATGACGTGTTAAGATTTTGATCTGTAGATAAATTCAGAAATCAACTTGAGATTGTTAGAAATAGACAAACCTCTAACCATTGTACATGGCGAACGTTCTGACAGCGAGATTTGATACGTTCACATAAAACGTCACATAAAACTACCATACATCTCTACAACTATCTATTCTGAAAATTATATAATAAGTCATTAAATAATAAACAATTAGTGTGTTTAACTGCTACTAGAGAGAATTCAGTTCACCCAATGACGAACGTGGCGAGAATGACATTTGACGTTTGACGTCCGAGCGCGAAGAAAGCTAGTGTAAGAAAGATAGTGTGTAAATTATATTTCTCATACCGGCGTAGTGTCGAATTTAATTGATTAAACACTTTGCAAGATAAATTTATATATATTTACCGACCTCCTTTTAGAACTTCCTGCGGCCCTTCCGAGAGCACCACATCGACCCCACGTCCATCACGCGGCACGACTTCATCGAGACCAACGGAGACAATTTCGCGGTGACCGTGCCCGTGCTGGCGCGCCTGGCTTGGCACCTGCTCACGGCGCCCGAGCACCTGGTGCAGGCCAACTTCCGCTGGTCATGTTACTGGTTCCTCTGCTCGGTCTTCATCGCCATGACGAATCAGGTCAGTACTTCGAATAGATTTTCCCTCATTTCTGTACATACAGGTGTAACAGATCTCGTCCACAATATTTTATCAGAGGATACCTGACTAAATTACGAATATGTGTTTAATCTCAACCATGGTTAAACATTGAGGGCTCGACCGGGATATTATCTTAGAGATAATTAACCTGAAGGAAAGAAGAACGAATGAGAGCAGTTAAATTGCTTCAAAGACAATCATAACTCCAACTACACACATACGACGCGGCGATAAGTGATTCTCCATCCCTCATTCGATCCTTTCATTTCCAATTTCATTTTCTTATACTTGCACAAACAATTGTACAATGGATTTTAAGACTGTGCTTAATGTTCGGGAAACCAATGTTTGATCACGGTTAGATCTGGTCTGAATCTGGTTGATGAAGAAGGATACTTCTCCTTTGATCCACATATAGAATTAAGAGATGTTTCTCCTGTCAAACCATTAATCCTTCGATTAATAATATACATACATAGGGCGACAGATGTCGCTTTTTATCATTAAATACATACTTGGAGCGACACTCGTTAGATGTCGCCCTAACATTAAGCATTAAAAAAAAACCTTAATATTACGATTATTTTAATTAATTGAAATATTTTATTGATTCCAAATTATATATTGAATACAAAAAAAGAAAGGTCATCGAATTTCGAGCGGTCAAACTATTTTTTGTTAGATGATTCAGTGCTTGAAGCAAAGATATAAATTAACAATGAATAAATTTCGAAAATATTTACGTAGACTTAACATGATTTTGTAAAAAATTCAAACAATAATATTTTTCGTAACAGCGCAGAATTTGCACATAACATTTTGTGGACTAGTCTGTTATGTACCATGTATATGTATACTAATAAATAATATTATTCTTACAAAGTCTGCCTTGAAACAGGGGTTTATCTAGTAGGGTGGACATGGCTTCATCTAGTAAGATGGACATGGACTTATCTAGTTATTTCATTAATTATGTCACTATAAATCAAATATAAATAAATAAATATTTACAAGGCTTAGAGAAAGATCGGATACCATCGCATACAGTCAGTGGCGTAACTTCACTTTAACAGTTTTGTTAAAATATACAATAAATTAAACCAGATGTAATTGATATTCGTGTTGTACAACACCATTTGTCGATGTTAATAGAGTGAATGCACGATCTGAGATACTGATGAGTAGGTACTGAGATTAATAGTTACATGTTTATGTCTGTTATAGCCAAAATGATTAAAATATATACGAGTATACATATAGTAATAATTTACCTTTGAAAATAAAATAATAAAGGATTCATGTTAAAATGAGCGGTATAATACTGTCGAATCATACATCAATTAGATACATTTATTTTCACTATCGATGACGTGTGCAATTAGGATATATTTGCGATATTTTCAGTACCAAAATAATGGCATTTTTTGTATTATAATATAAAACAAAAGTTTCTTAGTTTTTGCAGCCAAGTTCTTTGGTAGTTACGACATTTATCGCAGTATATAAACCCTAATCAGCCTGGACAATGTGCGATAACAGGGAACATACCTAACAGAGTATTGATTATTATTATTTTCTGTGTTAAATTAAGATCGTTCTGCTCGCACGATTGACTGATTTTGCAGATTTATGAGTAAACAACAAGAAATATATAATAGAAATGGAAAATTCAACTCATTACGAGTCAAATCCAGATTAACAGTTTAATTTAAATTGAACATTTTAACCTGTTAGCTGCCCAGAAAAATCATAGATGAAACAGCATCATACCACCATATTGGCGCCAAAATTATTAAAATTCAAAATTCACAGGCTAACTTTTTCGAATTTTATTTTTACGACAAAATCACGAAAACGTTGGTATAACTAAAAAAACGTGGGTACTATTTCACCATAAGCATCCATCGACTGCGATTTCGTAAGGTTTTTGAGATGAGAAAAAGTTGAAAAAAAAGGAAAAAATAAAAGTTGATAGTGTTGTCAGGCCATAACATTATTATTTACATTTGTTTTTTGGAAGGACGACGTCAGATTTTATTAATATTATTATGTTTAATGTGATGCTTAAAACAAAAATACACACAACTACGTACACATTATATATAGCACTAACAACACGCAAAAAATGATGCCGCCGACCGCGGTAATGCTACCTAACAGCGCACTCGCATAGTAAAACACCCGTATATTAATTTTAATTAAAAACTAAAAAATAATATCTTATTCACTTGAATTACTCGGCAACAAAAACGAGAAATATCGAAAACATACGTCAAAATCTAACTGATAATTTACTAAAATTGGAATGTTCCAGAAACTTTCCAACTTATTGCGTCCTTCTAATCATCGGACTGTACGGTAGTAAAGAGCTTATCGGGAATGTCTAAAAAGTCGGCAGTCGCCATTAACGAAATAAGTCATCCTCCACCATTTTGTAATGTAAAATCAAAAAAGCATAAGCACTTTGTGACGTCGACATGAGAGTATGTGTGTTAAATCATCAAATTTAATTAAATTGCGATCTGGCAACACAAAAATAACCGCCAATTGTCAATTTTGTATGGAGGAAAAATGACGATTTTTTACACTCGATTTCAGACCTAATTCGTTGTGTTCTTGAGTTGAAACAGATTTCTATGGGGCGCCGTACGGTATCACTGCTGGAAATAATACATTGGTTAAAGAACCGATCCGCGGTGCCGGTGATATCACGCGTTATTTGATGATCATCTTCCGTCAAAAACAGACGCCGCGAAATGTCACGTGGGTATCCGCCATACTCACGAGCCAACTTAAATTCTGACAGTTCTAATGGCATCCCTTTCTCCGTCGAAAACTTGCGACGTGGGCGGCCAAGGAGTTAATTAAATAAATTTAAGAGAATGTGTAAACCGGGAAGAATCTCAAATTAACGTCATATACACTCATATTTTTTAATAAATTTATCGGAAATATAAAAATGTCTTAAAAATTTTAAGATTTACATTTTTATAAAATAATTGATAAATTAAAAAATATTATAACTTACTATTAAAGAATAAATAAAATTCAATGGGATACACGAGGCAACGAAAAAACGGAAATAATAAGTATATTTACGTAACTAGAAATAACTTTCTCCTTCTTCCATCCCAGGGTGGAATTTGACTTCCTACTCTCCACCGACTAACAACTTACAATTGCTCTCAACCGACTCCAATCCCTGGCCACTCTTGTTCGGTTCCCAGGTCCCACGCACATAGTGACAGCCGATCACGATTGATCAATATTGTTTACTACTCAATATTTTTGACCTCAGTAGTCGCTTGATTTTCAATTCTTCCGACATCTTGTTTAGCGTGTTCAAATTAGAGCCCAGGTATATAAAATTAATTAAATAACCCATCTATAAAAGCGGGAAATCATTCGTTAATTAATAATTTTTAACAAAAATTTACTAAAACACAATAGAAAAATAGTTTAGTTTGTTTCACAATGTAAAATGCAACACGGGCAGCTGTCAATGTTTATTTTTAGTTTTTTTGCGACACCGGAGGAAATAAGGAAATTGACATTGAACTATGCCTGTCTCACTAAAATCACCTGTATTGACACAGTCAAAGTTTATAACTAATTGTTTAAGGTAATTATATTAAATCAAGTAAACAAATAAGATAAAGAATGAAGTGAAAGTAATATCAAAGAATAAATATAAAGTTTAAGTATAACAATGATAAGATATACAATATGTTGAGAAATTATTTGGAAAAAATGAACAGAATTTTTATTGTTAGAATTCAATGTGACATGAGAAATAATGAATAGTATTCAATCCTGTAAGAGTTATATATGTATATTAAGACGTACGATTGATAATAATACAAAAACTGGTAATCAACACGTTGAGAATGAAAGAACAAACGTACTTGTATATTATACTTTATATTGTGTTGATATATTTGGATTGATTATATTGGTTGATATTGCAACAATATCAATTACGAATCCACATTTTAATTGTATGTTATCAGTAAATTTATTTTAATTATGTTGTCCGACGTATAATTTACAATAGTGATATCGTAAATAATACTATTGTGAAATAATAATGTTATAATCTTATTTTTGGGATATGTGGAAATAATAGTTTTTCTATTTCGCTTGAATTTAATATATTCAGCGAAGGCTGAATATATTTGAATTGAATTGTTGATTGAAGCAATCGACGCTTAAAAAAATGATCGTACGAATAGGCTATGTTCGCAATCTTGCTTGACGTGTTTATTCATATTGTAAAGTGCACAAGCTAATTTCACCCATTGCTGAATTCCGACTTATATTCCCTTAAAACTAGGAGAAACAATTGATCCGGCTAAATAGTGACCCGCCGTTTGAGCCACAGGCGGCAGTAGCAGGGTGAACGATCTCAGTTATATGAACCAATTTCACAAAGTTATTTCAAGGTTTTTGTTGATTTGATTGTTTGCGATTTTTGTCCACACCATTTGAGCGTCGTTTGGTTTTGTGTCAAGCAAAATGAACAACCTACCGGGACCGCATACCTAGTTACTCGTAAAATGTAAACTGGAGTTATTCTCTCACGAAGTGTAGTCGAATTGAATTCTGATTACGGATTGCAAAAGTTTAGAAGTGAAGTATATAGAAACATTATCGGCAGTGTCATGCAGTTTCGTAGAGAAAGCTTTCATATTTCAGTTACAAAATCTGTTGTCATATGACCATCTTAAACTCGTATAAAAGTTTTGCTTTTCTAACAAACTCGGTGTCACTCTTTCCAAAACAGAAACGCCAGTTTTTAAAGGAACCGATCAGGGCGCTATAAATTCTTATTTTCAAAATTGCGGTCGTATTGTACGTCATACTCGCGAGAGGCGCCGTGTCAAACCGTTTACATCAAAACTAATATTTGGACCAAATTATCCAAATTTTATTGTAACGAAACTGGCAGTGTCCAAATGCGGGAAGCAATAATGGCAGTAGGTATACACTACAAAATATACTTTTTTAAAGAAACTGAATTCAGGATATTAATCTCCGGGCTCTTTCACTTCGTTAATAAATATTTTTCAGCATAATCACAGAACAAGACGAATTTTAAATGTACATTCAGTATGTTCACGATTATTTTAAGTTAGGGACACTGCCTCAAGCGCTATGTTTATTGCATAGCTGAGTACCTTTAGGCGCGATATGACGATGGCGCATCATTTGGGTTTAACGACTTTTTAAAAATTAATTATATATGTTAAAAAAAATACAGAGAAGTCGAGAGACGAGCGAAGTAGAAATAAAATAAAATGGCCGCGAAAGAAATCTTTCAGAAATATTAATCTTAGTCAATATCAGAATGACCTTTTTAATTGTTTTTTAACCTCACTGAAAATAAACATTAATCATGCGAAAAATAAACCATACGTAGTGTATCGCTATGTATGTAAACTAATTAATTATATAATTACTGGGAATAATCTTATTAAAATTCATATGTGTACACAGGTTACAGTTATCTGTTGCAAAATATTGAAGAAATTGATAGAAGTACAATTAACAAGATAAAAAAAGTTAAACGTTGCGAAAACAAACTCAATTCTTCGGTATCCAACTGCAGAAAACAAATCCATTATCTATATAGTATATTATTTCGACCTTTATCTGTTTTCAGATTTTGATATCTTCTTAATAATTTCATAGGTGTTTAGTTATCTCTTATAATTTGTATCTAAATACATGGTACTATACAAATTATAGATGTGATAACATTGTCGGCGACACGCATGACATTTTTCAGTCTGAGGTAAAACCGAAAAAACCTAATGTAATTCTCGGTGACGTTGTGTGACGAATACAATCGGTAAGATTAGTTTTTTCAGCTCTCACTCAATACGTCATAGAAGATTCTGGATTATTGAGCAGAATATATAAAGCTACTAAAACCGGCACATCGCCATTTCGCGTCATCACAGGTGTATTTTCTATTTTTATTATTCCCTGTAAAAATGAGGGCTTATGCAATATTAAGGTCGCGGGAAGGGTTAAAAATACATCGCCAAAAATGTGAATGAGCTGGTAATAGTGGGCGGTGGTTTATGGACTGTTGTACACTTATAATGATTGGTATTTTTAATATACGATGACGGCGTTAAATTAACATTTTCCACCGCATTTGACTGGTTAAAAATAAAATTGTTTTCGTGAAATATTTATTTTTAACATTACCCGGTATTTGTTTGTAGCTAAAATAAAAATACTACACTATTTATAGCTTTAAATAAATTATATAAAGCAATTAATTTTGCTCGACATTAAAGTAGCATGGCAAAATATTTTTCAAGCGTTCTAACTAAAAAAAAATCTAATTGAAATACTAATACATATTTAAATTAAAATAAAAAATATTTAAATGGTAAATTTTGTAACGTGCTTATGTTACAAAGTTGACTATTGTTTCGCCATATCTATCGGCAGTGGAGTGGTTAGTATTCCCACCTGTCACGCGGAGACCGGGGCTCGATTTTCTGACGGGAGAATTATATTTTCGTTTTCGTTTCGTTTCGTGGAGTTTATCAAAAGATGGCATGTAATGAAAATTTTCGTACTGTATTATAAACATAACGGCTCCATTTGTGAAACTAACAGTCTAAAAATTTGATAATTGTCAATAATAATTATTCTTCATTACTCAGAATAGATTTCTTCCTTAGGTTATCCTGATAAACTTTTCACGCGAAATTAAAATGTACACCGATTTGCCTCCAGCTTCGAGGGTAATCACTGTTTGAGGGTTAGGTCGGTGATTAAATGAAAGAGTCGCGATTGGCGTGTCGATATTTATTGTGACAGTACGAAAAAGCAAGAAAGTCAGATAGAATGAAAGAAATGAAAAGATGCAGAAGGTGCGCGCGTATTATGAAATGAAGCGAGTCGGCAGTCTCGCTCGGCGCGCGTGGACCGGCAAGACCGCCGTCGCGGAGCGATAAAACAGGAGAGAGATCGTCGGCGAGGAAGCGGCGGCCGGCAGCGCTATGTCGCTAGCATCGATACCGGCCGAGATGGCGGTGAATTTGAAATCTGATCACTACAACTGAATATGTATCATAAAAACCACACTGGGCCCCCAAATAACAATGAGTCGATTTTTTTAACGGGATGTCGCGACTTTCGCGCGATGGCGTGTCGCAGTCACTGCACTCGAAAATGCATGTAATTTTTGTTGCAACAAAATATTTAAGAGATTTTCGACTTTAAGGTGTATCGATAATATTCCGGCGGCCTGTGCAGTTATTTCGTCCACATGTCCAATTTTACTACCGAACAGTTATTTATTTATTTAATTTAGCGAAAATACAATGGCAAAATAAATTCAATTTTTAAATAGGTGGTTACATACATACATACGGTTATATACATACATGGTTTTTCTTTCGCTTACCTCTTAGTTAAATCGTAACTTGTAGGGTGCGCCTTCAAATGGTATTTATTAATATTGTTAAAATACAGTGGATTCCGCTTAATTAGGACATATCGGTACCAGGACAATTAACCGAAGGCAGCCTAAAATTATATAATGTATATTTTTCTTTAATATCTAATTTTTGATGTTTCGATTCAATGACTACAACAATTAGAAGTTAGAAGTTCCCATTGTTAATTGTCAATGATTATCTACAATAGATAACAATTTACAGTGTTACGATCAGGCACGTGCAGTCACTACATTGAAATAAGCTGTCCTTAATTATATATTTTGAGAAATAAAGCGACATTAAATATTTTTCTGACAATATATTAAAACATGAATAATATGAAAATAATTGTAATATTGCACATTTTATTTAGATTCATTTCGCAGAAATTCTAGTCAAGTACAGCTTATCTATTGTAGATAATTCTTGACAATTAACAATGGGAACTTCTAACATGTTCTCATTTTCCTCATTGCTCAAAATTTCGGGGATGTTTAAAGGTTTAAAGCAATTTTGTATGGTGTTGGTTTTCACAGCTTGACCAGCTTGGTCAGCGAATTGCTTGCAAAAGGGTCATTTTTACACTGATCATTAAAGTTATGTACATAATATGTATTGTGATCTTAAATTTACTGTCCCAATTAAGCGGAATGTTGTCTCGATTGACTGGCGGCTCAATTAAGCGGAATCGACTGTAATTCTAGATGTTTGCCGCCTCGTCAAATCCGTAATCCGGTTAATGCGACCCCTGATAACCGAGAGGATGTTGTATAAAATGAGTATTTTAACTGATTGATGTATCTTATAACGTCAATATTCCTACCCAGTCCTCTTCCTTTGCGCCTTTACTAGCCGAACATTAAATAACATGTTTATGTTCGGTTTTCCTCTGGCGCTACATAAAACTGGATTGAAAAGTTGTCGATGATATAAAAATATTGTCACATTTGATGTCCTCACAAAACTTTTATGTCATCATAAATTGAACTCTCGAGTGCAAGAACAGCGTATTATTACACTGTGTCATGCAGAGCCGAACTAATTACATTATAATATTAACTATTTGGGAAAAGTTTAATTATTTTAATAATGCAAGAACTTAACAGACACTTGTTTACTTTCTTACCGAGTTTTTACTTTGACAGCACAACGCGTTTCAAAATTAGAACACCTGTGAATTTACTCAATTCCAGTATTATTACCGAATTAAATATGTACAGGTTATTTAAAATTATAATTTAAGTTCATTGGATACATTCACTATTTATTTCCTAAAGTATATTTTTCCTTCCTAAACAACATTTTTTTTAAATATATGATGATTGTTAAAACCTAAAGGATGAACGCAAACACTCGGTAAATTTTCTCAATGATTTTTTATTTTTCTTATTATCAGTGCCGATAAATCGGTATTTATTTTTAATACAACATTCCGTTAAAGCTTGTATCAATATAAAAATCCTTAAAGTAATCAATACATCAGAAAGTACGAGTATTAATACTACATTCCATTTACATGTAAGCCTGAGGGCCGCTTCCTACCTCGCTAGATACATATTTAGTAGTATGTATATGTACAATTTGATAAAAATAATACTTTAAATTTGCTTTGGACATTGTACCACTTTCTGAGGTTACGCAACTAAGATAATCTATGTTGCCTTCTATCTTTCCGTATATAATGAGTTGTAAAATATGTTATTTTTCATTGCGGAGAATGTGTCCTCGGTATGCAGCTTTCCTTGATAGTTGTTATTAGCTCTCTTGACTTATTTATGCTTCCTAATGCATCTTCAACAGTAATGTGGTGGAGCCAGGCCTCACCTGGTATAATATTGTTTTTCTTATTTTCGCCTCCAACGCACAAATGAGAACCACTGGTCCTTAAAATATCACAAAATAAAATTGATGTGACTCAAACTTAGAGGGGAAAATGCTCTTTGATGGAAAACATTATTAAATTTTCCCATGTTTCTGACTGGGTTTTGTTAAATAATATTATTCAAAAGTTAAATAACAAATATTGATTACATGAAATACCTTCATTTGACGGTTTCAATGAGTACACAAATATGCTATCTGTACATTCTTAATTGTACATTGAGGATTTCTCCCCAGATCCACAAATGGTCGCACACCTACTTCGGCCTGCCCTGCTGGGTGGTGTGGCTGCAAGAACGGCGCATCATCCTGCCGAGGCGCCATCACCGCATCCACCACGTGGCGCCCCATGACACCTACTTCTGCATCACCACTGGCTGGTTGAACTGGCCACTGGAGAAGCTGTGCTTCTGGCCCGCGCTGGAGGCGGTTATCCAGCACGTGACGGGGTGCCGACCCCGAGCCGACGACCTCAGGTGGGCGCAGAAGACCTCTTGAGCAGGGGGCCAGTGGTGCCGTGCGCTCCCAATAATTATGTGACGTACTTTACGCGTATACTGCTCCACGAGTGATGCAAAGGCTAAACGTTTCATAGGATGATAATGACAATGGCCACATACATCTAGTCTGTAAATAAGCCAAAATGGATAATGTCTTGATAATGCTACATTTTTTTACCTTTTTTATATGATATAAACAAATTCTTGTTCACTAAGACAGGTTGGTAGAAATTTATTTATAAATAGGGATAAACATTATTGAATTGGAGCATCAAGTTCCAATATGACTGCAATAACTAAGTAAGTACTATTTACGTGGGAAAGGAATTTTACATTCAATAAACTCATGAAATTACTGTTTTCGCGTGAAATGCAGCGCTACTTTGTAGCACAAGTGATTAGTATTTACGTTGGTTTATCCCGAGCCTTTCGATTATACTTCATTTATTATTCATTCGTGTCATTGCAACATTTTTTCTGTTTATAGGAACCTGTCAGAAAGATGGTTTTAATCCAATTCGGCTCGAAAATAGCAATTAAACTTTGTATGAGTGAGTTTTATCATAAACAACTATGAAATGAAGTGAATATGTAAAACCCTCGCAATTTGCATAACTTCTATATCCAGGAAAAATTGGATTTCAGTCCCCATTACAATAATAACATGTTCTTGTGAGATACACATTGATTCAAAGGTGGGATTTAACCACACCAGTTTGTGCGAATTACTGACTAAAATTACAGACGTTCGCAGAACCAGTTTCTCTCTCTTCTCTTCTACGGTACTACAGTTAGTCTTTTGTTTCAATATTCGTAATCGGAATTTTTTTACCTTGTAGGGTGATTAACCCTACGACGAACCCTCCTTTATCCGAGCTCGGGACCGGCAGTAGTGTAGGTAGAATCGTACCCATCGCTACTGGCGGAGTTAGAACTAGTTCCTAGACTGTTGAAAAAATTAAATTAATTTTCTCTCATCTAACATTTTCTCTTCATGGAGAAGCGGTATGGATGGCATTTGTCCTGAAATTTATACATTTTCTTATCTCATTTTGACAACTAAATTCCATAAACTAAAAATTTAGGGATGTAAAAAATTGAGGACTGGTTCTTAAAAAAATAGAATTCCACTACTGCATTGATCGATTGGTCCATTGAATGTTTTAAAGCAAGTTGACATGAACGCCGAAACTCGGATCGTTGCGCAATCAATATTTAGTGGTGGTCACGAAGAGATGGTGGGGATGTAAATTAAATTAACACGAGCTTTCTATATATATTACACATTTATTTACAACACAAAGAGGAAAAAAAGGAAAATTCTTATTGTTACTTATATCTAACCTTAATTAAGCTTGGACGCACTGATTGGTTTTTTTCCCACTCACTATTTTGTCCATCGCAACTCGCCGTGAGTGACCGCGCGCGGCGAGCCGCGATCGCGCGGATCCCGCTGGCCACGTGCCGCCGACTGTTGATAGAAGCCCGCCCCTGGTCCAGGGTGCAAGCTCTGCCTCTCCGCTCGATGCCATGCTGCCTCACCGCGTCGGTTGACCACCAATACGCCGGTCGCGTGGCGGGGAATATCCGCCGCTTACCTCGCGCCCAAGGCGAGGTCTCCAGATCTTGATGGATTGCGTCTCCGGGCAATGGCGGTCGGCGAAGAGCTGCCGGAGGCCAGCCGCAAACCGCCAACACTCCGGGAGCAGATCCGGAGCGTTGGACGGGCGAAGAGTGAGAAACTGTCCCGAATTTGTGTTGCGGTTTATCTTGACCGTTGCGCGAGGGAGGGGGGTAACCACCCTTTGTTCACCCGCTGACATCTATTTAGGAGCGGGGTGAAGAGGGGTTAGCGTCGCACGGCGCGCGGCCCGCGCATAACAATATTTAAATACAGGGAATCTTTCATAACGAGCATAATTCGTTCCAGAATCTTACTCATAATATGAAACACTCGCTAAGCGAAACAATTTTTTCCATATAAATTAATGTAAAATACGATAATGCGTTCCGTGCCGTAAAAAATAATCAATTTATTTTATTTGTAACGTTTATTCAAAGAAAATGACTTATTATTACTTATTATCATTGAATAAATTTGTAGCGCGCATAGCCACCGCTCTATTAGGGTGATGCTTCTCAATTTTCATGTTTCTCATTTCTCTTATTGCGCCAGAAGATTGTTGCTTTGCTACCTTCTCCTCTTCCACTGACAAACTCTTCTCCACAACTTCTTGCTGTGAAACACGATTCAACTTCATAAGCTCTTCGGTGGTCAGCTCTTGGTTGTGCTCTTCCGCAAGCTCATCGATGTCATTATTATCCACTTGCAGTCTCTTAGCCAAAGATACAATCTGCAGACTCCACAGGTACTGTCTCAAACCGCTCAAAGTAACATTCGACAATACTCTCTGGTCAAAGCTTCTTCTGAGCAGAAATGAGGATCCTCTCGGTAATCCCTTCCCACACTTTGTCAATCATCTTGAGCCAGGCAACGATGTGGAAGTGATCTTTCCAAAACTCTCTGAGGGTGAGATCAGTCCCTTCAGTCACCTCAAAACAACGCTCGAAGAGTGTTTTAGTGTAGAGTTTATTAAAGTTAGAAATAACCTGATGGTCCATAGGCTGGAGTAACGGAGCGGTGTTGGGAGGCAGAAACTGGATCTTGATGAAATTAAATTCTTTAAGGAGTTCATCTTGTAGGCCTGGAGGATGACCAGGTGCGTTGTCCATGACAAACGAGACATGGAGTGGCAGATTCATCTCGAGCAAATATTTTTTCATAGAAGGATCAAATACTTTATTGATCCAATCAGTAAAAATGTCACGTGTCACCGGAGCCTTCTTGTTGGATCTCCACATCACATTCAGCATGCTCTTTTGGACATTACACTTCTTGAAGGCTCGTGGAGTATCTGAATGGTAAACAAGCGCATCACTTGTTATGCAAAATGTCGCTCGTTAAGGGAGCCGTTTTAAAAAAATTTGTTTTGCTCGTTATGAGAGGTGCTCGTTATGAGCGGTTCCACTATATTTAAAAATTCGCTCTGAAAATAATATTCGTAATACTTGAACGTCACACATGAAATGTGGCCATAACAATGTCGGGCTGTATTATTAATTTTAAGATCTAGGTTTAGAATACATGGATACGGACCAGAGAAATACGTTAACTGTACAATTCCTTTCCTATCAAAATAGGACTTAATCAAATATAATAATATTTCACAGTCATAATATTATATAAATCCATATAATCATAAAACTAACCAAACTAAAACTTCATGTCTAGTCATTAACCCTGTGATCTGGGAACGTTTCTGATAAAGGATATATAATGTACCTAAGAATGCTAAAAACATACTTGTGTGTAAGCCAAAACAAAAAGCCACACAATATAGGTTAGTAAAATATTAATATTAATAGAGACGCATTGAATATTTGTCGTGTGTCTACTGACTGCATTGTGAATCAATTGAATTACCTGTATTTTGAAAAGTAAGCTTTTTTAACTTCATTTTGGTTGAGTTATTTTTTAATAGGAAAAATCATTTTTAGCTCACGCTAATCTAAATTAATTTTAAACAGAAAATATATTTTTAATACATTGTCCACAATGAAATGAAATATTTACGGCTAAGTAATTACACAATATAAAACTGAGTTCTTTATAATGTGAAGCGATAATAAAATTACATAAAATATTTAATAAATAACTCCCGATTGTGTTTTGTATAAAAAAGAACAAAATAATGCAGAGGAAATAAAATTAACAACTTAAAAAATACGTCTGAAATAATATTAAAATATATATTGTTACACGAAAATCTAAATATTTGGTGTTTTCATCAATTTGATTATTAATTTTTAATTTATGTCATTAATAAAGCCTTTCCCGTCACTACCGGAATTTGACTAATTTTAATGACAAGTGTTGATAAGTGAACAAGTTATTGGGAGCAGCATGTGAACAAGAATTGTGAACGTGAAGTGAGTCCGAGCCCCGAATAGAGGGAAATTAAATTATGCAAAAATAACAACAGAGCTAATAAATCAGCTACTGATGTTTAACATTTATTCACTTTTTTATAGCAAGTGCTTTAGCATTATATTGTGCATCCTCACTTCATTTTCCAAATGTTTTGTATTGAATGCCTTAATTTATATATTATAATTACAAATTAACAGTTTAATCATTACGATTATTTAATGTGATGTTAACTATAAATGCACTTTCATTTTTATTAGAGATCAGTCTAATCCCATTTTCGTGAAATCAAATTTTTCAAATTGACTGTTAAATGAGCCGAGAAAGCTTAATAATTAAATAAATATTTCTAACATCTAGAAACACTAGTTTCCACATCTTTTTTGCATCGCTTCTAAACAACTTGTGGAGCGATTTATTATATTTTGATAATAGAAAAAAATCCAAAAGCCTCGCCAAATATACTGTTTAGTTTATTTTGACATATAGATATTTTTTTAACTAATGATCTGAATATGAAAAGTTCAAAATCCTCAAATAACTCAAGGGATTTGAGAATACAATCGGCACAACCCTAATTCTAATGTATAAAGGTTTGCATTGAAATTTTATGCATTCGAAGTGAGACAACGAGGATAAAATATCTATTGAACAAATGCTTGTGAGTTTCTTTATCGGTCTAAATAAATATAGCTGTTTAGCATGACTATTAGTTACTAGTAATGATAAAACAGTATTTGAAATTGATAAAACACTAAGAGATCAATCCATATTATCTCCTGTATCCCTTCTGTAAGGTCCAGTGACAAATTTATGATTATCAAATTTCAAATCTGTCAAGCACAAATTACATTTTTGACATATCCTCGCTGCATTCATTACGTAAAGTTTGCAATGGGCATTAAACTTGATCAGGATTCTAAGTTGTCATAAAATATTTGTATTATACTTTAACCTCTGAATTTCCACTGACGAAAGTTCAATCTGACATATATTTTATATTATATCTCTCATTTCATTCTAGGTTACCATACAATTAATATGATAATATTATGTTTATCTTAATACAAATAATTTTGAAAGAAGATAGCCACCATATTACATCTGCAAACTTATTGTTATTGGCTAAGTGAGAATGATATTTGTCAATGCCTTTATCCGCGCATATGTGAATGGCATATCTTAACTCAAAAATCTTTGACTAATATTGAATGTTTTAATTTATATTTCTCATCAAATCATGAATTTCCGATCAAAATAATAATATGAGGCTCATCTACAGAAGACATATATTATATAGTTTTCTAGAACAATATCATTGCAATCCAAGTGAGGATATCGCTCATACAGGCTGGTTGAAGAGGAGGAAGAATGATAGAGATCATAATTAAAAACTTTGTAATGGTGCATTTACACATGTGAGACTTATATAAAAAGTGCATAAAAGACTGTAATAGTCGAGTGTGAATCAAACTATGATTCATGCCTGCATGTATTTTGTGTACAGTATAGAATTACAGTACCATTATGTACCAGCCTTTATTGACAAATATCTGAGACTCATCTGTATACATGCACCATAAGAGTAGTCACCAGTTAATAAGAACTAATATTTTGAGTAGTCTGCAATTAATAAAAAAAATATTATTTTATATGTTACATGGAAAATTTTTTTGTGTTAATTAATTTAAAGGTTAAATTTTTAGCAAGTTTCACATTACATATATGTTGTGTCACAATCAAAATTCAATCACCCGTTAGTCAGTCTCGAGATTTGAAACTGAATATTGAATCGCTAGTGAAATGCATTGTAAGAGGAGTACGAAGATCTTGGTTATTCTCGAGATAATTAGATTTCAATAGTTTTGTATATTTAAAAAAAACATTTTTACCTTTACACCCACAACTAATCTTAAAACAGATACCCGAGGAATAAATACTTTGGGAATATCCATAATGAATTTTTACTATAAGGGAAAGGATATTTACTAAAACTAAAGCGGAGCACTAATTTCAGGATAAATTATCATCGTAATACCCATGTAACACAGCAGATTTTCCTCTTGATTTAAAATATACTTGATATATATATATACACATATATTTATATATTTGAAGAATATGTACTATTTTTACATTAATTTCTCAAACAATATTTTAAATGTTAAATTTGTATGATTAAAAACACATAATGTGTTGCTTGCAACATTGCATAATATGCCTTAAAAGATGATAATATTTACAAAATGCTTATTAATTAAATACTATACAATTTTGATACATTACCTCGTGCAATAAGCTTAATATTCTCACTAGGACAACGAAAGATATACATATTGTGTTTTGTACGATAGATTATACATAAATATAACATTAACTATTTATTACAATTAGTAAGATGTTTTCACAATTTTGGGATGGATAGCAAATCCTTTCACTTTCAGCTGATTGAAAACTAAGATTCTATTTATGATTCTACAGGTCCTAAAAAGTGATATGTAATCCCAAAGCTAGACCGGTGCATAATAAAATATTATTTGCTAACCTTTCAACGCTACAAATATGCACATTCATTTATTAAAAAGGTATTACTAGTTTGATGTTGAAGGTTCTCATTTGACTTTTGCTTTTTAATGTGCATAGTTATAAAAGTCGCTAAAAATATTATCAAATAAAGCTGGGAAACATTTGCTTTTTATAAAAGCATTACAAATACATTGAGACACAGAAATAAGCTTGACTGACTGGAATGATTCAACCATAAAACTACACAAATAAAAATTCTAGGAAGATTATAATTGCAAAATGGTCAATCAACTTTGGACCTAGGAAGATGTACATAAACTGTAAAAATTTATGTTATCTAAAGAGTATATAAATAGAAAGGTAAATTGATTTATTCCTCAAAATTATTAGAAAAGACTTACGCTTGTATATGTGATAAAATCTACGAAGGCTCTAGAAGATTCTAGTGATAGTAGTTCAGCAATTAACACGGTTACGCCCAGCACTCTATTATTAGATTTATTCCTCATTAACTAATCTACTTCATCTACTTACAGATTACTGAAGTTTTATTTGCTATTCAATACAACACAACCTAGGAATGATTTATTTTAGAATATCAATATATTCGACACATAATACTTTTTTTCAATACTACCTTTTAAGCGCAATTAAATGCAATACTTTCTTTTTAAAATTTGTGTGCATTTATGTCTCCACAACTATAGAAATCGAAAATAATATGTAGTATTTTAATTCATAATTCTTTGCCTAACACATTGTGTATTTAAACTAATGCTTGCATTTGATCTTGATCAAAATGAAAACAAATAGGTACGCAACACTCTTACAGCAATATTTTGAAACTTGAAAGATTAAATCACTTTGCCTTTCTGCCTTTGAAATGACTACCTACTCAACAAGAAATAAGAAAACTGATGTATAATAATGTAATGTCGCTTTAAGATGGAGCAAATTATATGTAGAAATAAAAATGCCTTTAGTGAAAAATTCACATAAAATATATGTATGTATTTATTTTGATAACTTGTTTTGCTGCAAGGTATCGATTGTTACCAATAAGGAGCTTTATGTCTACAAGGAACCACGGCCTGCTGAGGCCGCACTCAGTGTTATATCGTGATATTGATTTTAAGTCGCAGTACAACAGCATGTTAATAAATTTATCAATAAACTTTGCAAAAATAAAAAATATTTTATACAAACCTTCTTTTCATGTATTGTACTATCCAAGCAAATCTTTTCCCATTTTCCTAACAATATTCCAAGGAGAAAAAAGACAAAATTCGACACAATAAAACTTTATTGAATCATTCAAACACAATTTGTAATACAACACTTATAACAAATACTGAAACTTAATTTAAAAACAATACACAAATACTTATACAAATTGTGGAACCAAATTAGTATTTTTAGTAAAATGTTTTGACAATTCGCTTATTGGGTTGAAATCCTCTAATTAAAAATCATTTAAGCAGTTATCAATCAAATAACTAAGCATGTTGTCTCAAATAACATAAATATTTATAGAAAAACCCCTCAATAACAAAACCTTTATTTTTTTATGCCATCAACCCTCATATAAAAAATGTAATGAGTGTAAAAATGTTGAAATTTCCAATTTGGTTCCCTGTATTTCATTAAAATAAGGGGACTTAATTGTAGAAAATAAATAAATTAGTTTAAAGAAATCACAATTTAAAAATAATATTGTTTAGTCAGTTTTAATAAATAACAGTAATAATACTTTTTTGCCCTGAAATTGCTAGTCACAAAATATCCTTAGTTTATAGCACTACTATAAGATTCAAGTTCTTAATTAACAAAACATTTAAATACAGGCATTCCCCTCCACAGCTTACTTCACTTCTGCACTTGTTGCACTTTCAGGGCTCTCAAAATCACAAAAAATGACCCACAAAATAAGCACACACATAATAAATATTAGACAGCTAACACGGCTCAGTTATTAAAAATTGTTATTGAAAATCTACAACTGCGACTCAGAATTCTGCGGCAGAATAGCCATGATCCTGGTTGACTGTACTACTAATCATGACAAGTACATGAATTGCATCTCCAACCAATTATAGCTTCATCCAGCTTCTATCAACCCTAGGTTTATCATTAAATTTAAATCAAAAGGATCCATGCGTAAATTTATAACATTTTTCCTGCTAATTTGAAGTACTGTCTACGCAATGGTAATGTCAGGAGTAAATCCTCAATAAAAAGAAAAATAAATGTACTCATACGATTTGAAAAATTGTAATTTTTAGATTAAAAATTATGTTGGGACTCTTTAAGAACTCGCATGTTGCACATACCATAGACGGCAGATACACAAATGTCCCCTGAATGTAGGAATTAAACATCAAGGACAAACTCTCAACCTGCAGCCTGAGACGAATCCTTAATTTTTTTTGCAGAAGGGAAGATAGCTTGGAGAAGTTTGTTGTGACAAGCGATGTCGAAGGACGAAGAAGATCCCCACCCATTGAGCTGACCCAAGTGGAAAAGGTAACATGCACTTCTCGGATGACAACTTTAAGGTCTGCAAGATGCCGAGAAAAATGGAGGAGCATAGTTAAAAGGGTGAAAGTTTATGGAGATCACGATCCTCAGACATGAAGGACCAACGTGGGTGATGATGAAGAATTGAAATCAGAATTTACCAGATTTTATTCTACAATTTGTAGTCAATTAGACAATTGAAGTAGTTAGTTTCTCAAACGGTCATTTCATTTGTAAATACAATAAATGAGTATTGCCGCACTTATTAATAAATGAGGAACTAGACAAGATGAAAGACACGGAATGTCAAAGTTTCGACAACCGTTGTTTTATGTATCATTTTATAAAAGCACAGAGAACAAATACTACTTCAGTTATTTAAATAAAGATATTGTATTAATAAAACAGTTATTAATACAGACCAAAAAGCATGCATTTTACAAAGATGTACCCATTTTCCATAAAGTTAATGAAACTATTGTAGTTTGAGTAGGTTATGAAGAATTAAATATTGCTAAAAATTAAAACTTACCCAGACTTATTTGTTACAATAATTACATTTGAATGTCCTATGTAATAAGATTTCAGAAAATATTTACTCAATGTGATAATTTAAAATTACAGTAAAACTCCATTAATTTGCGTATCCATATTTCGTATTTTCACATAATTCACCCTTTTTTCAAAAAAATTATCCCCGAAAATAACATTTCATACTTATTTCCACTGATAATTTGTAAAACCTGATTATTCGTAGTCCGTATGCTTTTTTTTAAAGTAAATAATTTGTTCACGTAATTCACATGTTTGTGTGTTTTAAAGTCAAACTCGCACGACTATGCATATATCATCCCTTCGTAAACATCTGTAGCTAGCTTCACCCCCCAGCCAATCATTGCGCTATTTCTTATCGCAATAACAGTGCGCTTAGAACTCGCAGGACCGCACCCGAACTGAGTTGTACCAAATTCTGCAGTGAGTTTTATAAGATTTATTGTTATTTCGACATTAAATGTCGCCGCGTTGCGAATTATGTATTGCTACTCACCCTTATAACCCCTTTTAAAAATAATTTGAACAATTTTCACTGAATCTAGCGATTTATAAATTAATTATGTGCAACAGTTCTATTGATTTTAAAGCAGGGTTTTTGTTTATAGAATGCTGCATTTGTTTAATGTAATAAAGAAACTGAAATTTTATACTTAATTTTTTTTCATATTTCATTCTCTAAAATGGTAAGAACATCTTGTATTTTGTGTAAATCCTCGACCATTTGAAAAAATGGAATTTATTTTAAAAACTGACAAAAATTGATGTCAAAGATAAAATTAGCGAGAAAATTTTAATCCCAATACTTCTCCGAGTATGAATTTGAACTTGCTTCAGCGTATTGAAAATTTGAGAGTTTTTCATTATTTTTCACTGACTTTTTATTATTTCAATATCATGCCCAATTTTGATGGAAAAAGCAAGTTCGACCGCTAACCAAATTAAAATATCCATAATTTTGTTGTCATGCGCTGGTGAATCGCTTGAAAAAGTCTGTTTTTAAGATTGGGCTTGTCACATTGCCCACACCTTCCTTATTCAGGAGAAATCAGTTATTTGATAAACATTTAGACACATAAAAATCTGAAACAATAAACAGTCACCATGTTTCAGTACGAAAATCACGATGTCGACAGCGGTGATGCGCGCAAAAATGCAGACGCATAAACTGGCACATTTTAAATTTCTTTCTAATGTTTCCTGCAAAAAAATTATTCTCATTATTCGTAATTTGGATGTTTTTTTTAATTTCGGTCCTATGAGTTACGAATTAACGAAGTTTTACTGAATAAGCAATATCCTCAGTATGGTAAATAATTGTTGATAGATTGGTAAATTTAGACAAGTAGTAGTGTTCCGATGGGGAAATTTATCTAGGTATGAAAATGTACTAAACTGAAGAATGTACTTGGAAGAGAAACTCCAACCGATGATGACTACTGCAAAATGACTACTGCAGATATGGACAAAATCTATTTATGTAGATGATTTAGCAATTGTAACAGGTAAACTGGAGTAGCTTTTATTATGAAATAGAAAGTAAAATATTTCATAAAAACAGGATTTTTCTTATAATTTAAAATGATCATCTTAACGAATCATCTATTCAAATAAAAATTTCACCAATAAGTATATTAATCGCATAATAATAAAATAAGCATAATAATAAAATCGCAGCAATAAGTATATTAATTTATTTCCCTCAATGTTTATATTAATTTATGTAAACTAATATACATATGTAATCATTTAAGGTACCAAAATAATTTAGGTGTGTCAATTACCCATATTTAGCTACGTTTTATTCAACCTTAATAAACAATAAATTAATTAAAAGATAAGTTATAATAGTAGTTTGAAGAAAAATTAATAAGCGTATAGACATGCACTTATTAAATTTATAATATATAAATATACATACCTAATTTTATATTAAATTTTCTTTGGATTTAAAAAATAATACACAATTACCATACCCTGCTTTTTCAAAGTTTCAGTAAGCGTGCAATGAAGTCCTCGTTGAAGAGGGAGTGCACGGTTAGGAATGCGCAAGTTTAAAAAAAATCTATGTTCTTAAATAAATTCACACTGCTAACTAAAGATGAGTGAAAAATTTCACTCGCACCGATGAAGCAAAACAAGCGAACAATGATAAAATATATGAAAACTGTCAAAATTTCATACCATAATCATTTTAAGAATATAACTAGATATGTTTACTTCTCCAGAATTCCCCACAAACTCAAAATACGGATCTGGTCCGGCCTATTTCCAACCAGCCTACCAAATCTTTAAGAAAACACAGCAACATTTAAAATCCACTCCCCATATGAGATACAAACTCGTCAGCAGACTGTCACGTTGTCCTGAAAATATTAACGCTATAAATGTATTTTGCTATAATACAATATATTTATTTCCTTTCTTTCTATTGACTTAAATTTCTTCTCATAAAAAAAACATACCTTTAAAAATGGATAATTTCTTGATTTTTTGCTGTAAAATACATCTAAAAGGTACTAAGAGATTTTGTATTCATATTATAGATTATTTCAATCCTACATCAATTAAGACTATTTGTGTCTTAAGGCATTTTAAATATATTTACTGATGACCATTATTATGCTGATGCAGTAAACCTAAAAGGAACCACTTATTGAGTGGCCATAAACAATTTAGTGTAGAAAGATGTATATTAAACTTAGCCTCCCGTGTAAAAAATTACTTTTGCCTCTTACAACACATAAGTAGCACTTCTGTCAATGTGACACCCTTAATTAGTGCTTGATCGAAGTTCAGTCAAGGGTTGAGAGTAGTCAAATTTCTTCATACGGTGGAATAAACTGTACAAAGTTTAATCTTATCAAAAAAAAATGACCTGATTATACATATTTTTTAATACTTTTGTTATGTTAAAGCGATTACTTTGATTTAAAGTGAATTGTGAAAAATCATTTTAGATAAATGTGAATAATAAGTTAAACATTCTTTTCATTCAAGAGTTACAAAATTTCAGATTAGCAAAATTGAATTTGAATGGCACCAATAAAAAAACACATTCATTTATGTAATCTATACACTAAACATGTTATTTAAGTTGACTAGCCAAGACAATATTTTGTATTAATGAATTTAAAATACATAGTATATTATTAAGAAGAACACATTATTATTGTGAAGTTGTAATTATTCATAACATAGATCTGTGATATTTTAAATACAAATTAAATGTATTATTTAGAAAGATATACACATAAAATCAATTTTATTGAAAAATATTGTTGTTGCTACCAGGATTTGGAATGTGTTCTCCTTAATAATACACAAGTTGTATCAATGTGTCCAAAATTGAATAAAAACGAATTGTTAATTCTGGCGTCTGCTATCAGTTTACTCAAAGGTATTCAAGATTCCGTAAAAACAAAGTAGATGGAAACAATGGAACAATAGATGTATTAATTTGAAAAGTGTAACATATGGGTTGGAAAATTTGTCATCAAAAGTACTGTCTACTGTGGCATAGTTGATTAATGCACCTTCCCCGGATTGGAAAGAGATCCAGGTTCGAATCCCGGTAGCAACAACAATATTTTTCAATAAAATTGATTTTATATGTGTATCTTTATAATTAATACATTTAATTAGTATTTAAAACATGGTATATATTTTACATTATATTGATAAACAAAATGACATTTTTGTCACTTGTATCCATTTTCAACTGTGCAACTTATTAATCAAGAAAACAAATTAAAGTACTATTATGTATACATATATGGCCAAAACAACTAAATCATTTCTTTAAATTAAATTTATCTCATAAATTCACAAAACCAAAACTCAAAACATAATATTCATTGGGATCCTCACCCTAACCCCACGGGAGATTGGAATCATTTCTAACGCAGGTTAAAAATCAACACTAAATATTTTACCAACAATGTCATCAAATCAACTAGTTTATTGACTGATCTCACAGCCATAATATTATATAATTTGATTTATTAATACACTATTAATTAGGATCTAATTCACCAATCTGGAAAAACTGACAAATAAATATCCAATGGATACATTTATTACATGATGACTTAAATCATCTTTCTTTATTCAATGGCATTGCTGTTCCTCGCTTTTATAGATTGATTTTTAAATGTCTTGTTGTTGATTATCTTATCTGTGGAATAAAACAATTTGTGTGATAGCACTGATCGGAGATTGAGAAACATATTAATAATTTAATCTGTTGAATATCAGAGCTTATCCTTAGCTCAGAGATGCCTCATTTGACAAATGAAATATCACCTAATATAAAGTTTGACAGGCAATCATTTGCTTGACAATTTGATTAAGACTTTAATTATAATAGGGGCAACTTGACTGCAAGATGTCATATTTTTGTGTATAAAATCTCCCATCATTCATATACTTTAAATCTGTCATATAGATTACATTTAATAGTGAAATTTACACATAAATTTAAAGAATATATATACCTTCTAGAAGCCATTCAGTTATATAAATCTTAATAATATTTGAATTTGTTGCATTATTCTATCAGAAAGAAAAATAATGAAAACAATTCTCAAATATAATGACAGAAACATAAGTTGTAATATTTTTCACTCACGAGATGAGTTATAAAATATACAAATCATATTCATGAGGTATCGGATTATTCTAATAGTGGATCAGATTGTTCTTTATTAGAATATATACAATACTCCAGAGCAATGACATATAGAAGTGAAGCCTGAAGCTGATAAAAATTTACATTTTTAAAAGTACATTTTTTTCAGGTAATAGAATTAAATATCAGGATAACATCCTCAGACTTATCTGTCTTAGAGATCCAAAACTGGAGAGAAATGGTGCAAAACCAAGGAGGTCAAGCTGTACAAGGGGGTTGTAGAGCCAGTGATGATGATAATGAAGATAATTAAATGGCTTAAAAGGTGAGACTAAGAATATAGTATGATGGTAAGGAAGACATATAACACAAATGTTGATTGTTGACGGCAGCAGAAGCAGAGGATATCCATAGAAGACCCGGCTTGACCAGGTAACGGTCAACAGCAACAGGATGTCGGAAGACAGTTCTGTTAGAAACCTCAACAATCGATGTGCATTAATGAAAAGACATACAAATGCGGATGAGTTGTATTTGAGGACAGGAGAGTATGGCATTCTATCCTCTCCGCCTACCCCTGGGAAAGTGAATAATCCTGACTAAGTAAATAATTAAAATTTATTTACGACATGTACGACAGACAGTCATAGGTGTGCGGCAATAGTAATAATATTAGATATCATTTAAAAGCCACCTACACATGTATTTTTAATAAAATAATAACAAAGTATTAACATCAACGGGAAATTTGCAATAGTCATTTTAATAAACCCTTTGTTTTATCAAAATTATTTTAACATGAGGTGATTGGCTTCTGAAAGGCCTATACATGTACAACACTTGTTAATAGATAAATATTGTTCAAAATATCTATTATGTATATTCAAAACATCATATATAAATTAACAAATGTAAATTCAAGGACCTACCATTTCATTTTTAATGATACTCTAAAAATTGTCATTTTGTATAAATTGAAAACGAACATGAAAATTGGCTTCAGATACAATGAAGAGAATTCTTAGATTTTATCTCAACTGTAAAAATAAAGTACATATAAGATAGTTATAAAGCACCTTATATGTATTAAGTTATGAAGTGGCTCATTTTAACAATATATACATATATACATAAGATTAAAATATAATATAAAGATTCAAATGGCTCATAATGCATAAAACTAAATGAACACTGAATAAGACAGAAATATGAAATGAGATTGTTTTACAATTGTTCTTTTTAGTGTGAATTTGTCTAATTTAATCATATAAATCAGCAGAAGTCAAACAAGAGGTACAATTGGTAATGTTTACATCATAGTAATGTGTATATCAAAATCCATCTTCAAGGCGATTCTTCTTTTCCAAAATTAAATTAAAATGAAATGGAAGTGATTAAAACTTTGGTTAATTTATTTGACTGAAGCCCGACCGGCAGACGTCTTCCTCAAGCCAGGCCCGTCGCTCTCAGGGCCATCATCACCCAGCGCTGGAAAAATCACCATCATTTCAATTAACCCTAATACAAAACTGTAATTAAATAAATGCATTCAGTAAACATATTTATTTCCATTTATAGATTCCAATTGGGTGATAAATAAATGAGCAAAATAATTTAATCATCAGGAAATCAATATCAACAAAAATATCATTCAAATAATTTAGACACTTCAAAATCAGAAGAAAATAGAAACATGCCAAAATTAAATTAGCAAAACATTTAATTTAAAAAACTATTTTCTAATTTTGGCTAAACTATAATAAACATTAGGAAAAGCGTGTGAAATAAAATTATAAAAAATTCTAAAACAACATGGTTATATTAATTCAGTTACCATCGCAGATGTAAAAAAATATTACAAGATAAATGTGTCTTAAGTTAATATAAACATGTGGTTTTACTTTATGCAATATTTCAGTGTTTTACAATTTCACCGACGGATTTATTGAACAAAGATCTAGAGCATTGATGGCGAGCCAGCGAGCTTTATAAAACTAAAAATGTACTTAGGTTTTCACGGCCGTTCAGAATCTTCTGTGTACAATTTTTTGGGCTAATCATCATCAAACATCAGCCCTGATGGTGGACTCTGTAATGGGATCCGAAACATCGGCCAGAAAGGTCAGATATACACGGCAGATTAGTCCAAAAAACTGTACACTGATTTATAAAGCTGGATTGCAAATTTTCTCAATACTCACCATTTACTTTAAAGCTGATTACAAATGGTTCACCATCCCTGCACTAGACCAGATTTATATGATTTATACACTGAATATATACGAAACTTACAAGTAGAATCGTTTTCCATCTTGAAAGATTCATCAGGCCCTGACTCCTCAGACATGGGAGAGTTAGCCCCACTTTGTGAGTCCACCCTCCTCTTGTCTTTTCGTTTCTGGAATGATCGTGCAGTTAGTGCAGGAGCAGGGTTACCACAACTCAAAACCAACTCTCGTGAATGACATTATTAGTATAAAACAAATTGCACAGGAAAACTGTTAAAACTCTGGTAAAAATAAATAATTTGAATGTATTGTGTTCCACATTAAAAACTAGTATCAATCTGCAAAACGCTAAACACTGTAATAAATCTATTTCCATAGTTAAATAGATGACCTAACAATGATGTAATTGTTAAATATTTAAGATTTTTGTTAGTAAAAGAATGAGATTACTACTAAATAAAATAAATCAAAAAGCGAAATAACTTTATTAAAAACATTTTTTTAAATCAAATAACATCATGCACAGGATGAAACGGTATATGTATTGGGAATGTTTTTAATATTGTATAATGAATTATAAAAACAATACACAAGTTTAAAAATTGGTTCCACATCAACTTCTTTACAAATCTAGATACATATATAAAAATATATTTTAAAACGCATATAACGGCATTGTATCACTAAGTACAAATGCGGTATACTAAACCACCTGGTGGGATTTATGACTGCTTCATTTAACCAGGTTCATTGATTTGACATAATACTAAAATAAAAACTTGACATTGTGTTAATTTCTTTTAATAAACTTTAAAAAAAAATACTTAACAGACTAATTACAAAATATGATTTTCTATTTGCAGTAGATTGAAATTGAGATAAATAGCAAAAAAGGTATGTATATATTATTTTTAATAGATATGCATATGACGTGATACATGTCACAATGCAAGATGCTTACGACCGACCCCACTTTTCTGAATGATCATAATTGTTTAATTGTTATAGAGAAACTGATGTCGTTTGTGACAATGAAAAACTTGTAAAAGTGAACATAAGTCACAATAAATTTACAAACCTTAATATAAAATAATCATGCATGGTGGACAAATAGTTTTTGTCTGATGTCACGTGACATAAGATGAGGAATTTTCTTGATTAAAATATAATCTTAAAGACATAAGATAATTCTCCCTTCATTTTTACAATACCATACATTACTATGGGGGGTTATTAGAAGTATTGACTCCAACATGATTGTGACAATGATTTTCATAACTGTCCAAATAGCAGATTATATGAAGATCTTTCTTTCCGAAATTCATCTAACCAGATAGGTTTATTTATTATTTATTAGAGGCGTCGTACACTTGAGTGTATATTTTTCAAATGTATGTCTTAAAATGACCAGAAATAGTTGTATGAAGCAATAATTGGCACATATTTTAGTGCAAAAGGTACCCAAATCCCGTTCTGCTGAAGTTACACTGAAGTCCAAGTTTGAGTCCAAAACGCTGGGTGTTTCTGGACTATTTAGGTTGATATTAAATCATACGTATCATAATTGCATATGTATTGACAGAAAAGTAATTTTTTTTGTATTAACTTCATTCAAATTGTCAAAAATGTTTTCAAATTCACTTGTTGCACTAAATAAGCTGATATTTGAAGCCAGAAGTTAGCAAATGCTGAACATCCAATAAGTGTCTCGCCAAAATCAGGTAACTTTTTAATTGACTTAGCAAAGTCGAAGTTAACATGACTGACTTATTTATCAGTCAAACCGCACCCCGAGGAAAGACAGATTTATTTTGTTTTAAATTTTGGCTTCGTCGCCTCCCCTGCCGGGGTGTTAATGCCCCTGTAAAGTTTTTGAATGGTCACCTAGAAAAAACCAAGAGAAAAACAAACGGTGAATGGAATTCTGATTAAGAAATTTTAGAAGGGTAAGCCTAGCTAGGTTCTGGAGTATAATAATCATATGAAAAAAATATGAAAATATTGTTATAAATTTTGTGATTTTTCTCATTAGAAATTGCAAAAAACCGATAACGTAAAATTCAGGTTTCACCGTACCTACATTAATTATTGTGGATCTTTCGAAATATGTATCAACCGTTATAATAAGTAGTAATACTCAATTGGTGTGAAAGTTATTGTAAAATAGACAATAGAAAAAATATTAGAAAGCCATATTTGTGTCCCAGTATAATCAATTATTCAAACTTAATATGATTGAGAAACTGCTGATTATATGAAAACAAAACTCTTGTTATGTTGATAAAAAAAATATCTTGAATATGCTGCTAATGAATATTAAAATTTTGTAGTCAACATTAAAAAGAAATTTAAAAAAGTGCATCGTCAGTTTACGCGTCCACATTTTTGCACGCGCCGCCGCTGTCAACATCGTGATTTTCATACTGAAAAACATGGCAACTAATAATAATAATAATGATGGATAATTTGTATAGCGCCATTTTCATAAAAACTTTCACCTCAAGGGCGGTTTACACATAAACTGTTAATAGTTTTACAATTTTTTTGTTTTTAAATTAATAATCGTTATTTTTACTTATGGAAATGATTTTTTGAAAAGGTGCGTTTTTATGGTCTACTGTCTATTATTACTATTATTTCAGCTTTTTATGTGTCGAAATGTTTATCAAATAATTAACTTCTCCCGAATAATGTAAATGTGTGGTGACGTGGCGAGTCCAATATTAAAAATAGGCTTCTTCAAACAATTCACCAGTTTTACGAAAATTTTTATTTGATTAGCAGTCGAAATCACCTTTTCCATCAAAACTGGGCAAGAAATTGGAATATTAAAAAGTCCATAAAAAATAATTTAAAACTTTCAAATCTTCATACTCTGTTAATTTCCCGCGATTTCTAAAATTTGATCTCAGAGAGGTATTCAGGATTTAAATTTTCCCACTGATTTTATCTTCGACATCAATTTTTGTCGGTTTTTAAAATAAGTTCCATATTTTCAAGGATTTACTTGAATTATGAAATGTTCGTGCCATTTTGGAAAATGAAACATAAAAAAATTTAATTATAAAATAGATTTCTTTCTTGTTGTCTAGATGTTTCTTTATTACATTAAATAAATCGCAACATTCCATAAACAAAAAACCGGATATAAAATCGATAGAACTGTTGCACACAATTAATTTATAAATCGCTAGATAGAAGGGTGAGTAGTGAGCAATACATAATTCGCAACGCGCCGACATTCACTGTCGAAATAACAATTATGATTATGTCTTAAGTCAGCTTATTTCAAAGTCGATAGCCGACTATCAAACAACAAACGTCCGTAATCTGTAAAATAGGCATTACAAATTAAGAAAAGAAAATTAGCGGCTGGCTGGCGAACAATAAACGAACTTTGAACAAGTGCACCGTAGTGCGTGTACTTTAAAAAGTATGCATTACAAATTAACAACTGGCTAGTGATAAATGGATAAAATTTGAACAGGCACGCCGTAGCAGATATATTTTCGTCATTTGACAAAAAAATACAAAATAAGTGAAAAATAGATAAACAAATTCATTTGGCAAGGTCTAAAAATATCTTTGAATAAAAATTTTTGGAAGGACATTCTACGGTTCATTTTGAATTAATATTCTTCGAATAAATGTGATTTTACTGTAGCAACCAAATTTTTTTTCCATAAATAGATTTTATCTGTATATTTTTCTAATTGATTAATTTAATTTGTATTATATCCTAATGAATTATGTATCATGTTTACTCAGAATTACAGAGTCTATTGAGTAGAATGTACAATGTATGTAAGGAAAACGACCTTATTATGAATTTCAACCATTCAAAAGTGATGGTATTCGAGAAAGAGAAAAGCTAAATACTTGTAGGTAACAAATGTTTGGAACAAGTAGATGTGTTTGTGTATTTGGGAAGCATGTTTGATAGAAACGGAAAGGCTGAGAAAGATATCGAAAGGAGGGTGACCGCAGGGAATAAAGTGAATGGCGATTTGAATGGAATTATATCAAACACAATGGAGTCCTGGTACCGACACTGATGTATGGAAGTGAGGCCTGGTGCTGGCAGAAAAGGAATGAAAGTAGACTAAATTCAATTGAAATGAGATCGCTTAGGTGTATATGCGGCAGATCAATTTATAACAGAGTTAAGAATGAAAAAATAAGGGAAGAATGTAAGTAAGATGAAGAAAGGATCACTTAGGTGGATCGATCATATCGAATAGATGAATGAGGAGAGAATGGTAAGAATATGACACAAGTATTAATGGTACCAGAAATAGAGGACGTCTGCGGAAGACTTGGCACTACCAGGTAAACCAGATACTGGAAGATGGTCCTATAAGACACCTCAATAATCGGCGAACTTGTATGAGAAGATGTATGAATGTGGATGAGGCGAGAATTGTGTGTCAGGACAGAAGAGTGTGGCGCTCTATCCTCACTGCCTACCCCCGCAGAGAAACGACGTGATGGTAAGTCAGTTAGTTAATTACATACAAATTTTGCAAACACTAAATTTTACAGTTAGAAATGAAATATGGACAAATTAAATGTATATTAATTAAAAAGATATACATATAAAATAAATTTCGTTGAAAAATATTGTTGTTGCTGCCGGGATTCGAACCTGGATCTCTTCCAATCCGTGGAACGTGCATTAACCGATTGTGCTACAGCACACAGTGCATTGATGACAAATTTTCGAACCTATATGTTACACTTTTCAAATTGATACATCTATCGTTCCATTATTTGAAAGCCATCTACATTATTTTTATATTTAAAATACCACAGACCTATATTCTGAATAATTACAACTTCACAATAAGAATGTGTTCTCCTTAATAAAATATGGATTTTTCGACATGGCCAAATTTATTTTTAATTTGTTTTATTGTTGACCGGATGTACTGTAATTCTACAGTTTTTGCATTAAAAAGTTATCTTCCGCATACATAAAATTAATGACTAATCATAACTAATGAAAAACTATTGAAAATACCAAAAACAAATGTTTATGCACAATAATAGAAATGCGAGGTATTTCACTCAATCTATCTGCCTACTATGTAATTCTAGAATTAATGATATTTATTTGTATTCTGTTAAATGCAGTCAATAAAAATGGCACTATTTTTCTAATCTATTTGTATTGAAAAAGTTAGGAAACATTTTTAAAATACTAAATCCGTACAAAAAAGAATTACCAAACTGACCCCTCCTATGTAAAACATATTAAGTAAAAAATTTCATTTTTGATCATTGTAGTATTTTGCACACATTTGTAATTTTTTTAATATTATGTTTATTAATAACTACATCATAGAATACAATATATATATTTTTAAACCTGCCACGTACATAAGTATTAAATACTAGAATGATTAAAAATGTCATTTTTTACTTACGATACTTTACGTAGGAGGGGTCGAAACATTTTTCTATATTTTTTAACATCACAATAAAAAAAATTGGCATGAGATCACTGTAAACTGTTTATTATTAAACACAGACCAGAAGCACGAACCAATCATCATGTTTAATAATAATTTACTCAAATTTTCCACATCCGTTGGCCATCAAAACTGCACATTGACGCAAAATTAGGATTAGATTCCGAGTACTACTTGAAAAACCTTCAATGATTATAATTGTAAAGTATATAAATAACATACAAACAACACACAACAAATACAAATAAATGACATTGATAACTTATTTATGAATAAAATAAATACCTCAAAATATTTGTGATACAGAAGACAGCCATAGACACAGAGAATGGAGATGAGAAATTGCACCAGAAGCCAAATTATAATATTAGAGGTCTGTGTCTGGCTGAACAATTCCTTTCCATTCTTGATGCACAGCAGAGCTTCAGTTACCATAATGGCTCCGTACACCCAGCATTGAGTCCCAACACGTGTACACCGGGTATCCGTCACGTAGATGTAATACTGCCTGGAAAAGTAACATTATATTATTACATACTTCACATTTTAATAAGTTTTTTTTTTTTTTTGAAACAGACTTTAATTAGAATTGATATACATATTCAAGCAATCAAGGTTATACTTTGGTCAATTTCTAAGTATCTTGATCTCCTATTAAACATTTTAGCTCAGCGTTAGGGAAACTGTGGCTCATTTTCTGAGAGCCTTATGAACATTAACAAATTTACTGTTAAATATTTTCAGACACTTCTTTATTTCACTCAGTGTTTGCAAGGTTTTGTTGTGTGATCAGCTGTTCGTGACTTTTACAAGCAGAATTGAGTAGAACACGCAAGACATGTTGACAATGCCACTACAAGATACATATGAACACATCTGGTGCAGTTTTGACACTAGACGGGATATCATTTAAAAAAAACCCTTTACCATTTAAATATACTTAAAAAAAAACCCACTAAATCTAATTTACAATGAACACTGATAGAAAATAACTTTAGATGGATAATAAAGAATGCAATGCACTTTGAAGAGACCATTGGAATTAATTGATACATTAGCACCAAGCAATCGTCGAAAGCAATAGCAATAGCCGCCTGCAGGCCTAGCAGCTATAGCCGATTGCTTTTCTAAACCTACAGTACATTGCCAGTAAGAATAAACACCATATTTGCGAGATCAAATGTCTAGTGTCGTGTATGTCGAACGTGTTTTAAATATCTCTGGTTAAAATTACTTAAATGGTTTATTTTTTGAATATTTAATAACATAATAGTATGCAAATGCACCAAAGTAACGTTTATTTATTTTAAATCAACTGGCATCTAAAATAAAGGGGTGTTTTATAGAATTTTCCTCAAAACAAACCACATGTAAATAAAATCTTGATGTAATTAAAATTATTCTACCTTTGTAAGTAGTACTGTTAGCTGTCAAAATGAAAAAGAATAACATCTAGATGTTGTAAGAATTGCGGATAGACAATAATAAATACAAAAATGCTATTTTATTAGTATAATGTGCATTTAAATAAAGACAGAATCGGATGAATGGTTTTCTCACTCAACACATTAAAATGTTTGGTTATGATGAATTATTCGCGTGCAGATTTTGACAAATATTAAGTCGCAAATATAACCAAAAATTCTATTATCATAACCAACAATAACATCTTGCGTCACTTTGATATTGTGACTAAGTGCTTTATTCTATGATAAGAGATCTCTCTTACCATAGCCAGCATAGATAAGAAAAGAAAATGACAGATGGTCAATAAATATAATTGCTAGTCGTCAAAATTTGTTAATTTATGTTTTTTTTCTTACTTGTAATAAAGACAATGTACACTTCATTTCAAATTGAATATACATTTATGTACTGTTATAGAATATATATATAAAAGAGAATACTTTTAAGTAACCTAGAGATATTAAAAACACATTTGACATTTTCGCTACTTCAGCGAGTTTTACTGGCAATCTGGCAAATGACAATACAGTCCAGTAAATCATAGACAAAAGATGGGGAAGCATTATATTATTATGGATTCTTTACAGAAAAAAATTTATAATTAACTTCTACAATAGGTATATATATATCAACTATAGTATTTATCATGTTTGATTAAGCAAATAAAATTTGAAAATAAATAAGAACATAAGTGAAGTAATCAGGTATGGCGTTGAATAAATAGAAATGTAAACAATTACCTCACAGACGGAGCCACAATGACCCCAATGAGACACAGTCGAGATATAACGAGGGGGTGTGAAGGCGGCATCTCAAAGATGTGCTTGAGGAAGAAGGTGTTGAGCTCCGAGAGCTGCCAAAAGATAACCAGCTGACAGAGAGCAAAGAACCGCATGTATGTGCAGGTGGGATCAAGCCACCGCACCGGAGCCCAGCTCCGCGGCGTAAACTGGAGCATGGCACGTTTTATCTTGCCAGACGTGCTTGATATATCCCTGGAAACAGTTTGTTATTTTAGAGTGCTGGTTTTCATCGGTTGACTATAGCAGTGCTACGCAACCTTTTCTCATCTACGACACACCAAAATACTTCCTAGAATTCCACGGTGCACCAAAAAGCTAAAATATATAGATATTAAATTGATACACAAATTTTACGATTTTTTTTTCAACCCTTGTAATTTGTCGGAGCACATCAATATATTCTCATTTCGACCTTGCATTTTTTTATTAAGTTCATTCAAATGCTCAAATATATTTATAAAATTGTAAAATATCAAATACATTGAAATGCGGCACACCGGTTGCGGAACACTGGACTATAGTATTCTAATAAATAATACACATTTTGGAATTTCATAACTATTATTTAGGAAATATTTTAATAAACCAAGCTTACCTAATGCTAACCCATTTGTACGCTCTCATCTCGAGCGCCTTACAGATGGCCAAGCCGCACCATATGCCGAGTCCATTGCAGATGAGCACGTCGAGGATTATGGAGTCCCACCAACACTCCACGAAGTTGGGCAGGAGGTGGATGAAAGCGATCTCGGTGATTTCCCACATGCACGAGATAACCCACAGCAGGCCCATATGACGGATGAGGATCGCCTTAAACATCCAGCCCAGAAAGTGACCGACGGCAAATACATCAGTGTGCGCCCATAACTTGGCTAGAGTGACATCCGAACAGTTGACTCCGTATTCCTGAAAAATCACAATGTCACTCGTAACTGGAAGGTCTTTAATTAAGATTTTCACAATCATTTTACTATTTATATATCTAACAACAGAAATCGTTGCTGACAAGTATTTATCTATATTTTAATATAATTTAATATTTAGAACATTTTTTTATTAATATTCCAATTAGGGGTACCCAAAAAAATGTGTTTTTTTACCTGACTACTTTGTCAGTTGCTTGATGCATTTCTTTTTATCAGAAGTGATTTTTCATTCTCTCAAAAAAAAATTTATACTCGTATACTATATGAGTTTCATCAAAAAAATTCAGCAACCAGAAACATTTGTGCAGTTTATGGCCAAGTACTGTATATTCGTCAATGCTTCAAATGGTTTAGGAAATTTAAATCAGCAGATTATAGTACTGAAGATAAACCTTGAAATTAAACATCTAAAATTGTCAGAGAACAAAGTGCCACACATACAAACGTGTGACATTTTGGTCGCACAGAAACAAATGAATATGTTTTGCATCATATGGTAACTGGTGACGAGAAGTGGATACTGTTTGCTAATAAAAGATGCAAAATGCAATGGCTATTGATGAAGCAGCTTGTCATGTAGACTTCATATTTTCATACCCACATGTTTTAAAAATGACTATAGGAAGAATAATAATACCTCGGACTACTGTATATTTAAAATAAAGCATGCATATTTTTGCCAATCAATATACATACATACTCTCTCTAAAATAGCAAATATTTATTAAATTAATGAAATATGAAGTCTTTCCTTAGGTCACCTGCATCCAGCCTAACTCCTTAAAAATCACCATTGATGTCATACTTGAACACCTGACAGGAAATGCCATCCTAAATGTAAAATATCTATCTCTAAAAATGATTTTTAAACTATCATTGGTAATGTCATTAGCAGTCAATTATTTAGGTTTTCCTATTAGCAGAATTCGACACATTTGGAGACAAGTATTGCCCTCATTCGTCAGTTAGTCCACACGGACTTTTTTTATCCAATCACATGCTCCAAATCAATGTGCTACATACTTTCACCTCATGCATCATCCCCTTCCATAGGACCCTGCAGGAGATGAGCATGTGTTGTCATGCTAGCAGTCTACTCTCGCCGATGTGCTACTAAAATTAGAGTGGAATTCATTTAATAATTTTTTAACAATTTGTAATAATTATAATTAGGTACCTAAGCATATTTCTAATACTTTGTAGTTGTGTGAAAAATAAGTTAGCAAAATATAATATTTTAATAATTAAGTGCAGACATATACTGGCCCAAGAAAAATCTCCATTTCGTAAGCAAACCATACTGGTTTACAAACATTATTCTTTTTATATAAATGTCTCCTAAATGTGGCCATGTGGGAGTCTTTCTTCTTTTTTAAATCTTCAACTGGATGATCAAGAATTCTGTTCAAGCAAAATCAAGCATTGTTCACTTTTTTTTATCCTTATGGTAAGTATGCATGGGATCCCATATCACAGGCTCATCATTCCAAAAATGTACAATTAAATTTGTTATCCGAATCAGCCATTTTCACTAGACAATATGTCAAATTCCAAAAGTCAAGATACGTGACACAAATGTACGTGACGAGAATGTACTGCGTTTCCCTTGCGCTCTCGCTCTCACCTCTCTTGCCATTTGACTCACGCGAAAAACCGACCAGGGAATGGAGCATGGATGAGGTGAGGCAAGGCATGCGAGGTGAAGCGAGAGAAATCGAGGGCTGGCTGTACACTCGCGGCGAGGGCAGATGGCACAAGACAACCTGAATCGACACGAGAATAGGCGATGCAAATCGAGAGCTGCAGTATATTCTCATGCTCGGCTCCTCTCGCCATACCTTGGCGAGTGTGGACTGCTAGCACTACAAGCTCTGCAGAATTCATCCATCATTCCTAAGCCAGACGTGATTGTGCAACCTCAATAACCAAAACGGTACAACCCCAAAACCCAGTCTTACTTTAAAAAAGATCTATTTGATAGGACATTCATGGGATAATTACTCCGACCAGGCAGAACAATAGTGGCAAAGATGTTGTGGACAACGGGTCAATTACATCAATCAATTGAAAACAAAAAGACCTGTTTTAGTAAATTGAAACACAACCTTTTTTCCATATATGATAATAATTATATTCATATAGCAAAAATCAAGCAAGAAAAAATTAACCCACTAGAATGAAAAATTGTGAATCACCTTCCATATAACCTCAATCCAGCACTAACTGTTTATCATTTGTTTTCCAATATTTAGATGGGAAATTTTTTAATAATATTAGAGAAGTAAAACCGACCCTAACAGAGTATTTAGTGACAAAAATCTATGAGTTTTTATAAACGAAGAATCAAAAATTTGCTCGAACAACGGAAGATCGCATCTATCAATGAAGAATATACTTTAGAATGTCATTAAAATAAATTTGATTATAAAACTTGCTTTTCTTTTTAAAAACAACATTTCATTTGGGTACCCCCTTTTCTACCACATGCACTAGTAGTACACATAAATTAAAAATGAATACTATTCATAATAATAGCTCTATCTTACCTTATCCATATCAATATGGAAATTTTCAAGATTGGGATCTATCCAGTATAAAATGGAGTTGACGGTGGAGTAACTCTGAAATAGTAGGAAGAGGAGTGACAGTAGGTACAATACAGAGAGTCCAAACACAATCCTCCACAGCGCCGGATGGGGCCTGGTGAATGGGCCATTTGGAAAGGCTAGCACTGATATTATTAAGAAGAAAAATATGACACACAAAATACCAGCCCAAATGTTTTCTTCGATACTGGTTTCATTCCTGAAACAAAAATATTTCTGTTAATTTTTGGATTCAGATCTTAAAATATAATATCAGAGAAAATATTATCAGTTTAAAATCCCATATAAAGTTCTAGAGTTTTCTGTTGAACCTTTAGTCTGAGTAATGGTGAAGAAATTGGTCAATGCCTTTTTAGGCTGGTCAAAGCACAAAATTAGTTTTAAACCGCCGATGATCAATATATCAATATCCTTCGTAATGGTGACAAGCACAAGTAACCGAATTAAGATGATAGTTGCACATTAAACAATGAGTATAATAAGCTTGTATGAGAAGATGTATGAATGTGAATGAGGCGAGAATTGTGTCAGGACAAAAAAGTGAGGCGCTCTATCCTCTCTGCCTACTCCCGTGGAGAAACGGTGTGATGGTAAGTAGGTTAGTTTACAATTAATGTAATTTATAAAGTTAATTATGTTGATAAAGATTCATTATATACTACTAAAATGTTTTAAAATAAAATGATTCAATTTATAATTTTGAATATCAAATGATATCAATATTGAATGATTGAATATTAAATGATCTTTACTTGATCGATAATGCTAATAATGCTGCAAATTATTTTATAGAGACGATCTACGAACACATGCAAAGGTTTTCAACTACAATGATTAGAAAAAAATAATATCTGTTAATTTTCATATTTTATTTTATATTATTATAGGTGTATGTAAATATATTTTTTATTTTTTAATTGTCGTAAACAAATTCTTACATCTAGTATATGTATATTGATCTTGTATTATATAAATGAATGGTAGAATCAAATAACACACTATGTACTATGACCGACTATCTTAGGAAAACGAGAAAAGGTGAATAATAACGTCATATTTAAATTTTTATCAGATACTTCTTGAAAAATCTGTACTATACATCCAACCTCTGTTTTCTACATAAAAACTAAAAGTAATAGTGTTCTGTGCTTCCTGTAATTAAATTGCGAAAGTTAAATTTTAAACAACTCCTAAGAACCGAGCACTCTTTCTTATGAAAGGTATTAAGTCCATCGTTTCTGTAGTTTAACATTAGCTAAGTACCCCAAACATCTTCAAACGGCAAACTGGCCTAGTAACGTGCCACTGAGATACTAGTTCCTGTCTATCTTCATTATTTTTATTGCTTACTATTAAATTTTGTCTTACTGAGACATAAAAATAACTAGTTAAATAAAATAAAAATTATATAAAACATATGTTATTGTGTTTAGTTTTTCAGGCATATCTTTTTAATTTAATTTTTGATAAATTTTGTTCATTTTATAACATAAGATAAATGCTACTGACATCATCTGCATACAAAGTTTAATCTGTATTAAAAAATAGTAAGAATAGTAATAGTTATTAGCGTTAATAAAGTTAAAAGTTTTTATTAAAACACGCCTTGCATTCAGATTTACACTTTGTATGACGTGAGTTAAGTAACATCCACTTAAATGTAAACTTTATTGGCAGAGTTGCCTGTAGAACTCTTGGTATTACACTTGTTTTAGGTGAGGCACCATTTAAAGTAAATCTTTGCGCTTGAGATCTTGGAAGAGCAGTGAAGATGAGGAACTACAAGACTTCTTAAATCTGCTGGAGTTTTATTTAGTTTCGACACATTTATTACTCTCCATGGCTCCACGTTGTGGAGAGTAGTTCTGACGAGAACTTGATGGATGTCGCCACTGCATATTTTTATCCGCCGGGCTTTCGAGATACCCATCTTGCCAGTATTGATGATACTATCTGCTGCTTCTTGAAAGTCCAAGAAATCAGTATGTTTCATGTCAATAACATGAAAAGGCGTTCGCCTAGCTTCTTCAATCGTTTTTATCAAATCTTCAGGCATCATAGAACTGCACACCCGTTTTCTTTTTTCTATAAAAGCAAAATCTCTATAAACATTTTTTTTCAGACCGGGAGTATATTTCCTGAACCATTTGGCAAACAGTCACTTACTGTACACTGTCGTTTGCTTTCTTTAGGGTCACTGTATGTACCATTTCGCCTTCGTTTAATCTGTACTATATTTATTAAGTTCATCAGATATGAAGCTTGTTTTTCATTATTCTGAAGCTTGCAGAATTCACGAAATAATGGCTGTTTTTGGTCATCCCATATTTCTTTGCACTTTTTATAGTATTTGAACAAATTAAAATCGTGGTCAACCATAAAATACATTCATCTTTCTAACAAATATTATCTTACTAGCTTTCCTACTGCATCCTTCGAATGTAGCGAAATAAATAAAAATTGTCTTTAAGCAAAAAAAAAAAAACATTAAAATATGAATTTATTTATTCATCTTACTTAACCCAAATAAAAATGTAGATATCAATTAATATCGCTAAACGTGAGCCATATTGCACATCACTAGCCCGTGACATGGCACTGGGATGAACATTAATCCAAAAACACAAAATAAATCATAGCTCGTTTAGTGGTGGATTTTTTGCTGGAATGATCTTCTTAGCTATTGATATATATTCTAGGCCATGTGTTTTTCTTCTTTTATTTGCACTATATTTTTTTAAACACCATTTTCTTGCCATTTGTATGGGGAGCACACGTGCCACTTTCTCGGCCATTTTCATAGAAACTAACGTTAGCAGGCAATAGCATTTAGTGCCGTTTTTAAATTAACAAACTTAACAAACAAACACTTAGCGAAGACGTGATATTCAAACAAGCATAAAGTCTGAATGCAGCATTGCAGGAACTTAATGCATTATTAGGGTTATTGGCGATGACATATAGGATCAAATTGCATACTTAGTTTGAAAAATGAAATATTGGTACTTAGTGCCTATTTTACTTCAACCATTCAAATGTTGATAGCCACCCCCATAATTAAAGATATTTCTTATTTGGGGGTGCATATCTCTACTATTGTTTTTTTTTATTGTCAAATGTATAAATAAACTCCATTGTTTTTTTTTATTGTCGAATTATAAATAAAATAAATTTGAGAAATAAAAATGTCATACAATTCTATTAATATATCTTCCATATTATAATTTCACATGTTTTAAGTCAATCAAGCGTTTTTAATAAGGTTTACAAAACAAATCAATATTGAACATTTATTATTGAAGATACACATTGTTTTGTTTTATGATTATTTTTTAAAACCTTATTAATTAAAAAAGACAGAAAGAAAGAAAGATAGAAAATATAAATTTACTGGCAATGGAATCCTAGGATTATGATTGGAATGAATCATAACCATACATAAATTACACTCCCACCATTGGCTCTGCGAAACATTAGGCATTGGTAATTGATTAACTAAAGATTTTTATTTAAAACATTGGATTAATTACCTTTATGCACATATGAAAGAACAAACGCAAAAATAAATCTGGTTGTGCAATAATAAATCAGAATCATTAACAGGAGAATGTTTATTAATTTTATGTTGGATGAATTTCTATATTGTATATTTATATACATTGTTATAAGTTTCAATTATTTTAATAAATTATCCCAATATATTATGTAACATTTGAGGGGTCCGATTTTACTGAAGGAGCCTGTACAATTTTATATACTAAATAAATCGATTTTTTAACTGTGATATTCGATGAACAAAAGGTAAATAATGAAAATCCATTCTTAAGTAGTTATAAGAAAATGAAATTTAACATATATGTAAATTCATAACCGATTTAAATATTTATGCAAGTGATAACAAAGACAATAAATTACATTTATTAACCTAGGTTAGTGCAGAACTGCGAACAGATTTACCAGAATTGATATTTACCTTACGAAGGCAGAGTAAATGACAGCTCCTATCGAAACAGCTAGGAGAGTTATCGTGTGAGGTTTATAGAAGAACTGCAAGGATATATCATCCACAGCACTTTCGTTTATAGCTTCAAATGCATCTTTTTGCGTTGGCGGTGGCGTATTTGACCTTTTGTGTGATAAATTGCGTTTTTTCATTATTATAAGAGTACACTACTACAGAATGGAGGTTATGTTTCAGCACCGACCGAACACCGATTTTATTATTGGCCCATAATCATGAGAATTTCCAAAATGCGAAATTATCGCATCTGATTGGACCAGGTATTATCTAAATTGGACTTCGAACTGTCAGAAGAGTGTAGAACAAATTCTTCCGAATATGCACACTTTCATACTAATTAAAGGTAAATTTAGAAAGTTACCTACTTACCTTATGTTATGTTACTTATTTTGTTATACATCAACGCGGGATGACGCGACGCTATCGTAATAATTAGATGTAGAGGAAATAATAATAAAGGAAATTTCATTTTGTCAATCGCATACAAACTATCTACGACGGTACCGTGTGACAAGAAGACCGAAGTCTTAACAATAGACCGAGGCCGGGGTTAAGTTTTTTTTATAGCATGAAAGAATATATCACGAAAGGATAATTAATTACCAATCTACTTTAATGGAAATAGGAATAATAAGTAATAAAATGACCCATCCGCATAAAAACTCATGTGACAAATCATAACTAGATAATGTATAACTAGTCATAAGATTCTGATAAATCAAATGTAAGTTAAGAAAATTTTACAATAAGTGCAAATAATGGAGATAAGTCTAATAATTTGGTGTAAGATAAACAATGTATGAAGTAAATCATATAAAGGAAGGTGGTTAATTTTGGGCGCTGATAAGAAACGGAGATAGTCACTGTGAGAGAAGACACGGCCTATTACCACAAGAAGGACCAATGAAGACGGTTGCCTGCCCATACGGGGAGCCGGCTGATAGAGGGAAACACGCCCCACCGCAGACGTTTTAAAAATAATAAAACTCCACAGTTCTAGAACGATAATTGTCAGTTGACAAGTGGTGTTGAGAGATGAGAGTCGATGTCATTGGTAACGGAAGTCGGAAGAGTTAAGTGTCCGCATCAGAAACCGGAGGAGTCAGTTGAGAGTTGGTGTTGGGAATTAGAAAACACCAAGCAGTGGAGAACTGAGTTTGGAGGCAGTTGCCGTTCCAATCAGTCGGCAACCGATATCATAAACTGAAAACACATAAGTCCGGACCACTGCAAAGATCCAATCACAGTCCAACAGAATTCACAATTAATAGCCCACCAGAGCAATCTGGATCACCGGAGACTTATCGTCGGTGATCCAGTCGGTCGGTCTTATTAAAGTCGGTCTGACAACCGCTCGCTGAGTCAGTTTGGAAGCAACCACCGAGCCGATCTTCAAGCAGCTGCCCCAACCAGAAGCGCAGCTAACTGTAAGATCGGTACATTCGTCCATAAAAGTTAAATAAATAGCTGATTAATGTGTATTTTTCTGTTTTCCACCTGTCCAGATTTTATAATCATAGTATATACATATTACGTAAATACATGATCCTGGTGAATAAAATGCAAAGAGGGACATTTTATTAGAGTACGGGGGTTACTCTAGCAAAAAAAAAAACAAAAGCTTAACTAATAATCATTAATTAATGTAATTAATTAATAAACAACCCACTGTTTTATCAATCTGACATTTTAGTTAAAATTCACATTTTTGTATCAAAATTCTGACAATAATTTTCTGAAACTGTGCTACAAATAATATGGCAAATTTTCTAATAGTTTTGGAGACCACAAGAAAACAAAGTTATATTTTCGTAGCACTTGAAATATTTTTTAGAATTGTTGATTTAAATCATAGATAAATTTAACTGTAAATAAAATATAGAGAATACCAAAAAATGGAATTAAAAATATTTTTTCACGTGTATCAAGAAAATACGTGAAAACATTATCGATGTACATCGAGTATGTGTTAAGGACCAAAAAATCGCATTAAAGTGGGGCAGGTATTTTTTAAATCGCGAGTCTTTATAAATGTTCACTCATGTTTTTTTTTATAAAAGTGTGAATATTATGAGGCAAGAAACTAATTTTGTTCTTACTATTTATTGGATAAACCACACAGTACTAATATTCGTATATCTTATATATAATACTTATTTAGGGGGCCCATTTTTCCATTTTGCATTGGGGGCCAATTTTTGTAGTTACTCTAAATTATCGTTACATTTTTTTTAAATTTCTCCTCATGGGCAATAAATCAAACTCCGTCGAAGAATTCAAAAAATAATTCATTCTCAAAAATTTTAAAGCTCATCATCTCAGTTTGATGTAAATATCAGATGATACCTTTTCATTTTATCATTTTAAGCAGCTTGTTGGTATAGTGGTCAAAACGTTGGCCTAGTGATCCAGTGGTCGGGGATTCGCGCCTCGTTCCAGGACACCAGCAAGTTAGTCCTATTTTCATAGCATAAGCGTTTAGCTTAGTTTGAAAATAGTAAGAATATTGATGTGACACGTATTCCGTGTACGCATCTCTATTTAAAAAAATATATATATATATTATGGCACAAATAAGCAATCAACTGAACCCAAATGGTGGCTCACGGGCCAAAAAAATAAAGTTACTCGCGGCAATTTCAACATCGTCCAATATCGATAAAAGTAGATTGGCAAATCACACAACAGTAGACAATTATAACACTTTTTAAACTCCAAATATTAGAAAATTAATACATTATTCACACTTATATATAACCTAGAACATATTTTTGTCGACAAAATAGCAATAAAAGTTATTAAATTATTTCTATCGGTAATATAATAGTTTATTCGATTATATTATCTAAATTAAAGATATTGCTCTCACCTCCGACAGATTACAATAATATTTTACAACAATAAAAACCTTATTTACTTTAAACATAAAATTTTTGTCAAATTTATGCAGAATCATCACTTAATTATTTAAATTAAAGTTTTTAATAAAATAGCTACACAAAATAATAATTTCATAGCATATAATTATCCTAATAATTTAACGTATGTTTATAATCTATGATTTGGAATCCAAGCATTTCCGGTTAACCGCATAGACAAAAAAATAGAATGGTAAGAGAAGAGAGTATCTGTGGGTAAGCTTTTTGTCTACGGGCTAAGCGTAATTTCTAATCCTGCGACTTCTTGGCGAGCTTGTTACATTTCAGTTGAGGAAGGGAGAGCCGCCCAGTGCCGCAAGAAGAAATATACGTTTTCAACGATTAATTTTAAACACCAAAACAGGTAAAATTTTAGTAACAAACTTCAGTGCACATATGAATACGCAAGTTAGCCATAAGTCAGCTTATCTTATGGCACATACAAATTATTACATCCGGTCCGTGTCGCCATTTTTGTAATAAATCTTCACGATAGTTTTCTAGGTAGCAGTTTCCCCCAGTTTGCATTTGAAAATTATTTTTACGTATTGTGCTACATTGTTTAGTTTTTTAAAACTTAGGCTGCACTGTTTTAGATTTTTATATGTTAGAGTTTTGTTTTAACTAACAGGTTCATGGGAAACAATTTTGGTTGTCGCCAATAGTTGAGTGAAAAAATTCTACAATTTGTTCTTGTAGTTTTAGATTATTTTGGCAGTGCCGTTGTCCGTAGATCGTACCAACCAAGCTTCGAACTTATCTATTTGCCCAGTGATTGCATGTTTTGTAATCTTGTGTACATGACGCATAAAATAACATACGTCAAAATCTTCATTTTAAATAAATGTATATGCAAACAATTGACAATGAAACTAAACTTTTAAGGAAGTAGAAAATGAACTGCATGATTAAATATTAATTCTTTTTTATTGAATTTGTTAGCACGATATTATCGGTGGAGTCTGGTTTATCGTCATGTATAACTCAAACATTTTAATCTGTTAGCTGCCCAGAAAAATCGTAGATGAAACAGCATCATGCCACCATATTGGCGCCAAAATTCTTAAAATTCACAGGCTAGCTTTTTCGAATTTTATTTTTACGAAAAACCCATGAAAACGTTGGTATAACTAAAGAAAATATATATGTGGGAACTATTTCACCATAAACGTCCATCGACCACGATTTCATACGGTTTTGAGATGAAAAAAAGAACAGTTGACAGTGCTGTCAGGCTTAGAACATTATTATTTATTTTTTGGAAGGAAGACATCAGATTAATATTATTGTCTTTAATGTGATACTTGAAACAAAAATATATTAGCACTAACAACACGCATAAAATTATGTCGGCAGCTGCGGCAATGGCCGATGCTGCATAACGGCACACTTACTGTATTTATAGTAAAACGCTTGTATATTAATTAATAACTAAAAAAATATCTTATTCACTTGAATTACTTCGCAATTAAAAAGAAAAATATCGCGAACGTATGTCAAAATCTAGCTGACAATTTACTCAAATTGGAACGTTCCAGATACTTTCCAACTTATTGCGTCCTTCTCATCATCAGACTCTGCGGTAGTAACGAGCATATCATTTCAGACGTAATTCGTTGTGTTCTCGAGTTGAAACAGATTTCTATGGGGCGCCGTACGATATTAATAAAATAATTTAGTTAACGATCCGATCCACGGCACCGGTGATATCATGTGTTATTTGACGGTCATTTGCCACGAGAAATAGATGCCGCAGAATGTCACGTGGTTGTCCGCTACACTCACGATAGCCAACTTAAATTTTGACATTCTCATTCCATCTCTTTTTCTGTTGGAAACTTGCAACGCGGGCCGCCAAGGTGTTAACAGTTTTAAAAAATATTACAAGTATTACTAAAATATTCTCGTTATATCCTAAACTATTAGGAAATTTAATACGTTTGTTAGTTTTATAGACAAAATAATTTTTCAAATTTTGATATAAAAAGTCAATTTTGTTAAAAAAAACCTGATTGAAATAATTTTTAAAAATTTTATATATATGTGCTTATTTTATAGTTGATTCAAATTCTATTCTTTTCAGAGATGGCAGAAGACCTGGATGTAGAGGCGATGCTGGAGGCACCATACAGAAAAGTTAGTAATCATTACTGTCTACATTAACATCTAGCTCCTAGCTTAATTTAATCATGGCTCGTCATTTTTCTATTCTATTTCTGTATCCATGAGCGATGTCATTATAGTTGTAAGAGTAAAACTACACATTTGGTCTCTCCAACATATTTACTGATCCTCATTCTAATGTAACATTTATATAATATAATCAAATGACATTTGGTCTCCTTTCTTTATATTTATAGAACTTTGTGCAATTAGTCGAGGTTGCTTCACCTGGCCGACACAGACGGAGAGGTACTGATCATTGAACAATTTTATATTCTTTTTTTCATTACTTTATATTCCATAACTCCCCCCGCCCTCGCCTTCAGTTACTTCACTGTCACATAGCATTACAATCACTCTGCTCCGATGATAAACCATTTCTCAGTAAGATCATTTTTAAATTTCTCCAATCGATGGTCAACAGCTCCCGTATTTTACAAAATGACTATCAATGTAATGTAGACAAGTCTTACATATAACATTCACGACTTATGAAATGAACTTCCATATTTTATATTCCAGAACAATTATTGTAATTTTATTCACTGTCTTTCAACTACTAAAAAAATAACCTGCTAAGTTTATGGTTTACTCAAATTTATTTTTTTATAGATTATTTACATTTTCTGACAATTTTTCTAAAATAATTGCATAGTAATTTTAGTACATATTTGGAAAACTTGCTCAGAAATTTCTGGTTGCTTTTACAATATTCAATTTGTTGTGTATTTTTTATGCAATTCATATCATCAGCATCTAGCATCTATGTTTATAATAGCGTTGAAATATATTTTCATGGAAATATAAAGCGGATATGCCGATGATATTGAATTGATTGTGGAATGATGAGTGCGCGCGCGTTACTGGCTGCCCAGTGTGCCGGGTGCTAAACTAAGTTAAGGAACCTTGAAGCTGGAGTGGCTGACATGGTAACATTTCTGTTCAGGCGGTGTGGGCAGCTGAGCGGCTCCTGGTTGGGACTTCTGCGCCGATCCACGAAGCTGCAGACTATTTCCATTTCTTCTTCGTTCATCTCTCATTCAATATTATCACACTTTTAGGTTCCCTTGACAATGTCTCACTCTTTGTTTGTCCCGTCAGTAAGCAAAGGTGATTATTTATTTTGTTGATTTTAACACAAAAAAATATATTTTTCAATGTACAAAATGAACTTATTCATCTCATTAAATAAAATGATTAAATTGACGATTCGTGATACACTTTAAATATCAAAATTAATTTGATGACAGTGAATGCTTTGTTTAATGTACATGATGGGTAATGTTTTGAGAGGACTTTTTTTATCAATTTGCAATTGTGATAACTTGTAGCTGATGGGTGTATCTTTTGCAGAAATATTGCGGTGGCTGTGTCCCCCCCCTCTAGACAGGTGGTGAAGGGTAAGTATCGCCCCTCGTCTCCCCTACCCACCCGCTTCCCCCTCCCTCCTGCCGTATGACATGTTAGCTATTCAACGGTTCCGTCAATTGGCGTCCACCGTAACCCGACCCTCGTTACGCACAATGCCCGTTAATTGTCGGTTGTGCGATTTCCACTCGTGGAGTTAAGGTTTTGCGCGCGAGGCCGCGGTGAACGGTTGAAAGCGATACATGAGTAGTGAACTAATGTGTTTTGATTTTTGTTGCGGTGTTGTTTGCTGGGGTTCTACTTTGCCTGCTTTGTGTGACAGGATGATCACTCCTCCTCCAAGCACCGCTATGACAAGCACTCGGACAAGCACAAACACTCGGACCGTTCAAAAGATGGCTCCAAGAGATCTGGGTAAGTTGATTATCACTTTCTGTTTGTCTGATAATATTATTCGGAAGATAGATTCTTTAAAATAGAATTGGGGTAATCTGAACAAAATGTTAAAGTTTCGTATATCAAAATGTTGTGAAATTTTAACTTATACAAAATTGGACAGACCAGATTTTACTGATTTTTATGAAAAAACCATGAAAACGTTGATATAACTTTGAAAAAAAATATTGATACTATTTCATCATAAGCATCCATTGACCACAATTTTGTATGGTTTTGAGATGAAAATGAAGAACGCCATGACATTAGGAAATTTTTTAAATTTATTTTGTATTTGTTTTTTGAAAGGACGACTTCAGATTTTATTAACACCACTATTGTTATATTTAATTTGATCTATATCTAGAACATCTTATTTACACTAATATTATTGTGTTTAATGTGATGCTTACCTAAAACGCTTCTTCAGTGTGGTATGTTTCGAAGCATGGCAATGCAAGCAACGAAATATCTGTTTACAAAAATTTTTTTTTCGTGCCGCGCATACGATATATATTTTTTGTGGCAAATTTAAATTGGTGGTTTGCTTCAGCCACGATAGTATCGACCACTACTTTATTGAGATATAATTTTTTTTAAATATATTTCCCGCGTGTCTTCTGCAAGATCAGAGTTAAAACCAGAAGTCACTAAATATTGATGTATATTTGGAAGGTAACAATTATCTGTCTCCTATTTACCTCTGCACTTATTGATGACTGGTTTTCACCAACAGTATCGTCAAGGTCTTTTTCATCAAAGACGTGATCCTCAAAATAATCACCCCTCAACATTGTTCTCATCATCACACTCTGCAGTAGTAACGAGCATATCGGGAATATTTAGCAAGTCCGTAATGTCTCCAATAACAAAAGTTTGTAAAAGTTAATTAAAAAAACTTTTTTTAATTCAATAACAGTAAAATGAAAAAATATGTGCACTTTGTCGTCGATGAGTGTGTTAGGTTAGATTTTAAAATATAACTGAAATTCTGGTCATTTGGGTATAAAAAAAATCTGGCAACAAAAATGAGCATCTGCAAATTTTATATGGAAGAACAATAATGATTTTTATATTCGATTTCTGGTGTAATTCGTAGTGTATTTGATTTAAAAAATATTTCTGTGGGTCACTGTATGATATCGCCACTGGAGAGAATAACCTGATTTAAAATCTGAGACGCGGTGCCCGTGATATCATCCATTATTTACTGTCACATATAGACGACGGTTGGTCTCCAGCCGATTTCTCGTGCCGTCATGTGGGTGTCTGCCATGGCCGACATGTGCTCTCTGACATATTTGCGTGCTCTTGCAAATAGCCGATGCGGCCTTAACCGAGTTAATAAACAATATGGCTTCCCTTACATTAATAATTAAAAATTTTGCATTTTTTTTTACGAAATGAAAAATTGCATAACTGTCTAAATTTATAGTCTATATGGATATAATCACATTTAAAAAATTTTAAACTATTACTTAGATAAGACCTTTACACTAATTTAAAATTAATAAACTGAATGTTATTTGCCATAATCAAGACAACACAAGCATTATAAGAAAGACGGTGCCTTAACCCTTTCCCTGCCGTAAGCGAATATATTCGCGCTAGCTCGCCAGTCCCGCCACGCCGTGAGCGAATAAATTCGCGTCAATCTTTACGTCGTCATGAGAGCGTAAATAAACACGAATTTTAACTGCCACATATTGCATCTCCTACTGCCATCTGTGGGGATAAACCTTAAGACCTTATAATCAACTCAGTGTGCATTTAAAATGACGAAATCTGTACTTTTGTAAAGTGCTCCATTTGACAGCCGGCAGAACGCGCTAGGGTCATGACTTTGACAGTTTCTATAGGGATTCCCACAGGCGTCAGTGTTCGTTTCCTTTGTTCGGAGATCGCGAGGTTTTTTATCTCACATTTGTTTTATTTTCGCATATAGTATTGAGATATTTGTGTAGTATATTATTATAAATAACTTTTCAAGATTCATAGTGAGCTGTTTAACGATTATTGTGTAGTGATTTTATTGTCTCGGAGTTGCTTCGTTCGTTTGTTGCATTTTGTCAGATTTTACATACAATGACTACGAACTCATTCTAACTGCCGAATCTGATAAAAGTGATGTGGAATTTGAATTGCCAGAGATTTATGAGCCCAATGAAGACAATACTGAATCGGCATATGTCAACGAAGATAATATTGAATCGGCAAATTTGAGGAAGATTATATTGGTTCAACTAGTGGTTTTGAAAGAAGTCTTGTATTTCAGTGGGACAGTGATCCATTTTTACTGCAAGTGCACAATTTCGATTTTTCTTTTTCCGGCGCTAAATTGTGCACCGATGAAAGTATGCAAGACGTAGATTTCTTTAAAAATTTTATTCACCAAAAATTAGTTAAGCTGATCGTTACTGAAAATAACCGGCAATATAAATGTATAAAAAACAAAGTTCCTCAATAAGCTACAGAATGCAACAATGGGTCGATACAACTGTCGATGAAATTTACATTTTTCTTGGTCTTGCAAATGGCAAAAAATTCTAGGAACACCATTGAAGAGCATTGGTCGACAGATATTTTATTACATTCACCAATTTTTTCCGATATGATGCCAAGAAACCGATTCCAAATTTTATTAGGAATGCTCCACTTTTGCAAGATGTGTTGTGTGCTTAGTAAAAAAGAAAAGCGGTATATGTGTAAACAATGTAACTTAGCTCTATGTGTTGAACCATGTTTTGAACAATACCATTCTCCGGAAAATTATAATAAGTAAAAAAAAGTTTTACAACATTTGCAATATGGATTAAAAATAAATACATTATGTGTTATTTTGTGAACTTGTGACAACCCTGTTTATAAATTTTGTTCAAACAATTTTAATGATTTTAGTGAAGAAAACATTGTTATTTTTTCAAAAAACATTGTGATTTGGTGAGTTATCACATTTTTAAATCACAACTGTTTATAATTAATTCATTTTTATTAAAAATTATTAATGGTAAAATGCCCGGCGTACGGGTACTATCTAAGTTTTATATGGCTGGCAGGGAAAAGCTTAATATGGAAAATTCTTACACACAAAATATATTTTTTTATAATCTTGAAGCCAAGATTACAGAGACAAATTAACAAAATGTTGAAAAACAGAAGAGTTATAAACCATTCAATTTGTAGTACATGTTATCAATTTTCGACATTTTTTAAATGAAAACATGTTTTTAAATATTATTTTGTTATATACAGCTACTAAAGTGTAACCCTCTTAATAAGTTCCCCTTTTCCTGTCTAATAAGATCACATTCTTCGGTCCTGAAAAAGTCCCATACAAATTACCTTTTTTTTATGCTTAATACTTTAACCAAATAATAAGTTTCCTGCCTAAGAAATTAAAATATTTATGATAGAACTCAATTTATACAAGAAATTTTGTTTGACATTCTCAAAAATGAAATATTATTCGCTCACAAAAACAAAGTGGACATATTTGAACAGGCCAATAAAATTTTACGAACAGTACTTTTTAAAAAATATGTATTCTTCAAGTTAATCAGCAGGAAACACATTATGTTTTCTGAGAAAAGTAAAAAAATTACACTTTGTAAAAAGAAATAAACTTAACGCAATATAATAAAACAATGTCCGACTCACATGTGACATCTTTTGTCATGTTTGATCTCGTATTATGTGTGACTTATCCTTTACGATAAAAAAGCGCCGATTTGAATTCTAAAATCGTTTTTGTCTTGTTGGTATTCTACTTCCGATTTATTTTTCTTTTAATATTTATTTGATACTTTCTAGCATAGAATATTGATGTGAAATGTATTCCACACACATGTCTATTTAAAAATAAAACATTCTTAAATAATCATAATATTAATGTAACTTTAGTTAAAATGCAAAATTAGATGTCAAATATAAATAATGCAAAATCCTTGCTAATAAGTTTTCACGCTTAATAGATTTGAATTTGCTGGTCCCCCCGAAAACGTATTAAAAGGGGTGGGGTTCACTGTATTTCAAATTAAGTTTTATATATTAAAAAACAATAATTAATTTTAATTAATGTATTTTTAGTCTTATAAAAGACTAGTATCGTAGTGTTCATTCAGAGTTTATTACGCCATTTGATCCGGCTGTGACAAAAGCTTAATCTGTCGCTTCCTTAATTTTTGGTTAAATAGATTGGTAAAATATATTTTTATGCATATTTTAGCTATATGAAGCAATATTGTATTTATACAGAAAATAAGTTACAATTTCCAGTTTTACACTGATTTTAAGAGAACAACATTTTCTTAAACAAAGTAAACATTTTATATTCATTATTTTGTATGTAAGTCAAAATTGTTTATTTATTTTATATATAATGTTTCATAACTACATATTAAATATGAAACAAACAGCTCGCAAAACGGTAACATGGTGTTTTAAATTGATAATATTAAATAAAACCATAAAATGCACCTGACATAATAAATTTTAATTTAGAACATTGATTTACGAGTCAGTCTAAATATACATATCTATATAGGTATTTTGAGTAATTACATGTAAATCAATTAGGTACTTCAATAAATTATTTTATTTTTGATGGATTAATTTAAACGACAACACATTTTTATCATTCCGTAAAATTAATACGAAAAAACTTGGATTAGCCTCTAGACACAAGTTATTTTTGGTACTTGTCGCGAATGTGAAAAAATCAACAATTTTATTGTCGTCTCCGTTCAAACCTTCCTCTCTCGCATGATTTATGAAACATAACTTCATTAACTATTCAGGTGACATTTATTAGAAGTTTAACTATTAGCTCCATCTTCAAATACTATGTAATTTGTGTAGAATTTCAAACTAGAAAAATGAAAGTACGCCCTTAACAGTGCTGTGGCTTTAGGACTTCTTCACTGAAGTACGATTCATATAAATACATTTAGAAAAATTTATATTTTTGTGTGATCATTTTGTGATCTTGGAATATCTTATATCATGGCTATTGACCGTTGTAATACTTGTTTACACGCACACAATGTGCTTCGGTTCTCTTATTTAGTCAATCTTATCATTCTTTAATTTGTCTTGTGTTGGAGCAGCAGGACGCGGGACGGGCGCAGGTCGAGGGAACGCAGCCGTAGTCGACGCTCCAGAGAAAGAGAGGAGCGGCCCCGGGAGAAGGACCGGGAAAGAGGAGAGCGAGACAGGGAAAGAGAGAAGCCCAAGGAAAAGGAAGTTCTAGATACGAAACGAAAGAACCGTAGTCGGTCAAAGTAAGATTTTCTTTCATAAATCTATTTACATATATATTTTTTAAATGTGACAGATTCCTCCCTGAGTTTTATGCAGAATTTTGGTTTACAATGTACAACAATGTTCTAAAGTCAGTAAATAATTCTGAACTTCAATATTTGAAGTACTCACAGTCCTATAACATTGTTGAGAATTTACGATTTATGTCTGCATATGCTAGTAGACCCATACTATGTAAACCATACATTGTTTTGGGGGGATTCAATTATGCTAAATTAAACTAATTTTAACTACATGTTGTGGTCATGTGTTGTGTTCATAACATTTAATTACAATAAACATTTTCAATCCAGTATAAGAAAAATATATCTTTTTCACAATAAATGTAGTGAAATTTCCCTAAGAACAAAAGCAAATGTTTTCATTTCATACATAAGCGTGTTGTATGTATAGGTTTTTAAAGAGAAAATTTTAGATTTGTGTTGCTTGCATTACTGACATTGCTTTAACTCATTATTTGTCAGTAGACAGGATACTGAAAGTATGAAGGGAATAATATTTGTCCCACTTCCGTAGGTCTCAAGAAATGCCCCGGCGTGGCGGACCCCCAGTGCCCCTTCCCTCTGCAGCTGATGACTTAGCCCCCGAGGAGCGAGATGCCCGCACCGTGTTTTGCATGCAGCTGTCGCAGAGAATACGTGCACGGGATCTTGAAGAGTTCTTCTCAGCCGTTGGGAAAGTGCGCGATGTACGACTGATTACATGTAATAAGACGCGCCGATTCAAGGGGATTGCTTACATCGAGTTTAAAGATACAGAAAGTGTTCCTTTGGTAAGTTATTGTGATGTTGTATTGCTACATTTTGTTATTTAACTCACAAATATATTTTTTTTATCATTACATGTAGATAATAATGGCAATGTATAAAAATAACTCATGGGATGCCATTAACATCAAAATGTAAGTTTTATTTTTCAATTTTAAACTACTTTGTCAATATTATGTTTTATAGTGCGCTGTACTTTGAAAAAGAAAACATTAAGATTTACTAATATAACAATTCTACATGTAAAAAATGTTACACATTCATTTCAGGCTCTCGGGCTTACAGGACAGAAGTTGCTGGGAGTCCCCATCATAGTGCAACACACGCAGGCTGAGAAGAACAGAATGGGGAACTCCCTACCTAACCTTGCTCCCAAGAACAACACCGGCCCGACCAGATTATACGTGGGCTCACTCCACTTTAACATTACAGAGGACATGCTGAGAGGGATCTTTGAGCCATTCGGAAAGATAGACAACATTCAACTTATCACGGATCCGGAATCCGGAAAGTCCAAAGGATACGGATTTCTCACAGTGAGTTAATTATGTTATTTTACCCATTATGTATTTTTAAGGGTGACAAACATACTATTCAATTAATTAGTTGATCCTTCATTTAATTTAACAATATTATTATGTACTTGGTGCACATGATTGAAGTTTTCTGTTCACTTAGGATGGTTGTGATACAGAGGTGAACTTGTGGTGAATTTCAATGAACCTTTTCCTTGCCGGCCCTGCAAAACTTAGATACTCTTTCCATTAATAATTTTTAATCAAAATTAATTAATTATAATCAGTCTTGATTGAAAAATGTGAAAACTCGCCAAATCACAATATTTTTCCAAAAAATAACGATATTTTCTACACTAAAATTGTTTAAATAAAATTTAAAAAACAGGGTTATCACAAGTTTACAAAATGCATATATTTCTAATTCATATTGTAAACGTTGTGAAACTTTTTTTTTCAGAAAAATGTAAATTTGACTGTTGTGTCAACCCATCGCTGCATTTTGTAGCTTATTGAGGAACTTTTGTTTTTTATGCATTTATATTGCCGGTTAGTTTCAGTAACAATTAGCTCAGCCATGTTTGATGGATAAAAAATTTAAAAAGATTTCCTCTTTCATACTTTCTTCGGTGCACAATTTAGCGCTGGAAAAAGTGAAATCAAAATTATGCACTTGCGGTAAAAATGGATCACTCCCAATAAAATACAGGCAAGCTTTTCAATATTTTCCGATTCAGTATTGTCTTCAATGGGTTCATAAATCTCTGGCAATTCAAATTTCACATCACTATTATCAGATTCAGTAGTTAAAATGAATTTGTAATAATTGTGTGTAAATCTACCATTGTAATACACTAAACTCAAAAAAATATAAAATCTGACTGAATACAACAATTAAACGAAGCAACTCTGAGATAATAGAAGTCACTACACAATAATCGTTGAAAAGCTCACTATGAATCTTGATAAGTTATTTATAATAATATACTACACGAATATCTCAATACTATTCATGAAAATAAAACAAATATGAAACAACCAAAAACTTCTAGCACAAAAAACTCGCAATCTCCGAACAAAGAAAACATATATAGACACCTGTGGGAATGAACCCCTTTTGAAAACATCAAAAGTTATAACCCTAGCACGTTTTGCCAACTGTCAAATAGAACAGTTTATAAAAATACAGATTTCGTGATATTTGATATACGATATAAGTTGATGATAAGGTCTTAGGGTTTTATCCTCACATATGGCAGTAGGAGATACAATATGTGACAGTTAAAATTTGTCTTTATTTACACTCATAACTATGTAAAGATGTCTGCAGATTTATCCGCTCACAGCGTGACGGGACTGGCATGCTAGCGTGCATATAGTCACTTTCAGCAGGGAAAAAGTTAAGTAGAATGTTTACTTGTGGCTTTATTAGCATTGATGCATTATCCGCAAGTTCACAAATAATAAATCTTTGAGTCTATTTTTCCATCAAAATATTCTAATAAATCTCATTATTAATTCTCTTTAAGATCATACCGATAGATGAGACTATTTTCTCTTGTACAGATAAACTGAAACATTTACTCTTGAACATATGTATCGCAGTGGCGGTCGGTGACTTTTTGTAGAAGGGATGCTGAATACAGTAAAACCGCGATATAACGAAATCCAAGGGACCAAAAAATAAAAATTCGTAATAACGAATTCCCACATATAACGAAAAAAATAAAAAACCTACTATATGTTACGCGCCGTCGCAAAAAAATGTTGCGCGGCTTCAAAAAAGATCGCAAATTCTGCAAACAAAGGAAGAAAAAGGCCACAGGGAACTGAATACCTACATATTTTTAGTAGTTTTGTTATTAAAACAGATAAGCAAATGGATAATCAAAGGAATTAAATTAAGAACAGAATCTATTCAACATCAATTGGAAGATATTTTTGTAAATTCCAGAATATTGCAAACACAAAACAATATTTTAATTGTGTTTAAATGTAGAGCCGCTTCAAACATAGTTTTGGGCATGAAACATACAAAATAATTCAAAAATAACAATCTTACAGTTGAATCGCGGCATTTTTATAAAATGAGTCGTATATAAATTACGAAGGTATTTACCGGTAACGGCGGCAACCACTTCAAAATATATTTATAATCGTTAAAATTGTTCACTTAAAAATTATCGTTAACATTGTTCACTTAAAATACACGAAAACAATAGTTAATAGAAATACAAAATGCCGTACAAAAATAGTCCATAAAATATTTCAACGAATTATTTATATTATTGACGAGTTCACACGAAAACAATTGTCAAACGAAAATGAATTTATGTAAATATTCAGTTCGGTCATGCAATAATCGCGTTAAAAGCTGAACAAACTTAACTCTACAGACATTCAGGCCGATTCTCAAGATTGCAATATTGAAATGATGGTGATTGTTACACCTTCTCTCAAAAATAGACAGTACGTAAATTAACGTCCGTGTTATATTTGAATGAGAGAGAGAGAGAGAGAGTGAGGGAGATAAACGTACCATAATCTGTCAAAACATAAACATGGCGACAGGATTGGCCGTGATTCTTCACTACGACGCTGTGGATGAGGAAATTAATAGGTAATTTATGAAACAAATCTTTTTCTGTGAACTTTGAATACTGTATTAGTACTTATTTTATTTAAAAACTGATATTTTAGTCGAAACTCGAGAATAGATAGACTTCGTTCGCGAGATTTCTGTAACCCGCTGGAGATTCCAAATAACCAGTTTTTATAACTTTACCGCCTCGATAAGGAAACAGTTATATATTTATTGGATGCATAACTGTTTCCTTATCAAGGCGGTAAAGGTGGCAAGATCTCTCACGTCAAATGAAGATAGATGTTTTAAAATAATACTCGCGTTTTTAGGTTATTTTTCGAATTTCGATTGTACCATACATAATTTTTATAATTACGTTTTAATTATTATTTTGTTACAGATATGTGGAGCCTAGATCTTAAGATTTTGTCTTTTAATGCATTGTATCCCGGGTGCACTAACGACGCAGTAATATGGCACACATCACAAATTAGAAGATTTTTATAAAATTGAAATGAGATTGGTAATTTTAATTTCAAATATATTGTGAAAATATACAAATCGCATTACGTTTTTTGGGTATTATGATGATGTATTATTGAATTTTCAGGTAATTCTGGATATCCATCAGAACCATTGCTCCTGGCTTATCACACCTTCTGAAAATCGAGGAAGGAATACACCGGAATCCCGATACAAATAAAGCCTACATTTAATCAAGAAATGTTGTGGAAAGATGTATATGAGTTTTAAAATCAAGATTTTGGTATATTATGAAGCACAGAGTTTTGAACTATAGTCCTACTGTTGCTGGGCGAATCTTCTATGTTCATAATAATTCATGCAGTTCTTCATGTCATTGGAAATCCTCCAACTAATGAACATTCGATAAGCATTCCAATTCAAGAACGGGGTGTCTGGAATGAAGTTTTACAGGAACATTTTTCCTTTATTACATTAATAAATTAGCCTGTCTTCTTTGTTGATCCTAATTTACTGTTGTTGACCTTTATACATAACCTCTCAAGTATTATTACATTTTTATCTTGTAAACAAACGTTTGTGAATATATTGAAAGTATTATCATGTCAGTTTTTTTCCCCGATTCTTTCTGACAATTGTAATAGAATCAGGGGATATTCCTTACCTATATGTATTATTAAATTCATTATGTACAACTCATATTTTTATTTAATTTCCCTTATTTTTAGAATCTTGTAAATAAACCGATAGCAGATATCCTCCTCATACATACTTTTTATTTGGAAAGAAGTGTTATATATTTTGAATATTAAAACACAGGTTTAATGTTATGTTTTTATATAAACTTACAAATATTATTTCACATTTAACTGTAGTAATAATAAACAAATCTGTCTGCGTACATTAATAAAACATGGATATAGATATGCATTATAGAAAATAAATAAAAGTGGTAAGTAAATTAAGTCAGGCAAACAGGTCGCCCACCTTGGCAGTAATTAACGATTCTTTAATGTAGAATGTACACTTGGGTACAAAGTAGACTGTTGTCCTACCAGGTACAAGGGGAAATCTGCACATCCATTCCCACAATGACAGATATTTCTCTAATAAGTAACGATCAGTCAGGAACCTCCCGTTCTGCCACTGTGGCGTAGTCCAGTGCAGAGGTCAAGGCGATCTCCGTACCTATACATGACTAGAAGCTCCCTTTTGGTTTATCATCTGAGGAGATAACTAACCGGGGTTCAGTTAAAAAATATAACAATGTGATTATGTGTTCTTTTAATGCTTGACATTTTCTCAGCATGACATATCATGCTAAGAAAACGGTCCGCGCCACACTTCTAAACATAATGCTCGCATCTGCATAGCTCTTTCTGCCAGGGATCTTCTAGTCGTGTAAGGCCGTGGTCATGGGCGTGACCACGAAGGGCCTCAGTGGTTGAACTGGACTATTTTTCACAGTGAAGATTTGTGAAGACCCTGACTGAATATGACGGTGATGGTGAAATGGACGCCTGGCTTTCTCCTTGTACATTCCCTGGTAGGCTAATGTCCGGAGATATGTTAACTCTAATCACTTGAAGTTCTGGATTTCCATTTACTCCCAGCATCCTCTCGACTGCTAGGAATCTCTCATCCTGTTCTGAGAAAGGTAATGTGGGAGGTGCCCCTCTTGTCTTCCTGGACTTTACCAAATGATCTTTTGCTCTCTTCTTGACGTTTGAACGCAATTCTATAAAAGACTGAAATGTACTGTATTAGATCAAATTCAATGATAAGCCACATAATCCAGGAATAAAAGCATTAACTGTTTGATCTGAGGGACACATGTTTGATTCTAAATAAATGTGAATTAAAAAGTACAGCAAAAATAATCAAATTGTGTATAAAATTTTCAGACACATAATCTTTGTATTATAAGTAAACACAAAATATGTTCATTTAAAATCTTGACTTGGTTTCAGAATCATACAGATCAATTTCATTAAAAAACATTAAATTTGGAAAATTAAACTAACCTTACATTTATATGGAGTACACCCAATCAATGCAATTATTTAACATTTTGGCCTGATTTTCAATCCAGCATCAGGCTTCTCTGTATCGACAACATTTCAAGTCCACGGTGAGCCGACATATCCATTTGTTAATTCAATAAATAACTTCGTAAATCAAAACAAAGTTTTGTTTCATTTATGTTGACAAGTATTACCGTAGTAAATATTAGAATTCTTACTTTTCATTTAGGGATGTGCAGAATGAATGATCTCGCAAAAATAATACCGACTTTTATTGTGGTAAATTTTTTTATTAGAATTATTATTTTCATATTTCATGCATTAAAGTCCTTAAAAAGTACATATTTCGGGAGATTCGATTATTTCAATGGAGATGTTCTAAATGGGCGTGCATAAATTTTTCACAGTATTCAATGTTCAAATAAAATTCGTACGATAGACAGATGGTTATTTATAATGAAAGCATAAATACAATGGGAACTATTAAATAATGACTACGTATTAGGAAGTACAAAGGTGAAAACTATTCCTTTATTTAATCACGCATTACCCAAAGACAGTGCATGTGAATCACGTTTGTCTGTCACCCAAAGCTCATAAGCTAAGAAAGTTATTAACTTGAATTTTTGAAGGGAAATTTCTTTGCCAACACCTACATAAAAATTTAGTAAGATTAAAACTCATTAGTACCAGACCCAATAGTTTGCATTAGTGTCACAGATGTCCATATGGACACAAAATTATTGTTGCCGATGTTGGTCTCGTATTGTGTAATTTCTAAGAAAACGTTCATGTTCTTTGCACGAGTCATTCGAGTGTGGTATGCAGCTCGATCCAGACGTTCTTTCGAGATTCTGGACAATTTAGTGAAAACAATATTAATTATCAAAGTGGACGCTCATATTACGAACGAAAAAACTGTGATTCGTAGTCTGAGTTAAGTATTTTTATTGCGTTGATTGATTCGAAAATCTTTTTTATTTTATAGAATGAATCATAAGTATGTAAAATTAAAATTTGAATAATAATAACTGATGTTTGTGTATTTTAATGATGCAATCAATTACCGTGAACCATGCATGTCCATATGGACAAGCTTGATAGTAAACATAACAAATTAAATAATATGATTTTCAAGAAATAATATTATTTTTGTTTTTTTTTTATATTAGAACGAAAAGATTACTGTCAGTAAATGGTATATTGGACGTAATAGAAGAAGAGAATAGTGATGAAGTTACTGAGTATGATATGTATATATATATATATTATATTGGTTTATTTTTGAATTGTAAGTATTTATTAGACTTCTCAATAAGCTAATTTATGATAGTATCATAGAAAAATAATTCAAACAGCTGAGTTGTAGATTTATTTTGTTAAAATGGCGGTGATATATATATCTATATATATATATATCACCGCCAGATCCTGCCAGATCTATATATATATATATCTATATATATATATCACCGCCAGATCCTGCCATTTTAACGATGAAAATTTGGATGATGAAGACGAAGGCGGCAAAATAGATAATTTAAATTATAGATAATTATTTGCCGATGATGTAATGATAATGCATGTGTATGCATAAAAATGGACCAAATTGATATTGATGATACCATAGAAGATATCGGATTATAGTTGGTTCAAAAATAAATCTACAACTCAGCTGTTTGAATTATTTTTCTATGATACTATCATAAATTAGCTTATTGAGGAGTCTAATAAATACTTACAATTCAAAAATAAACCAATCTAAACCTTCACTTCAGATGAAATTAGTTGTTTTGTTGGAATTTTAATTTTGACTGGCTATAATGTGGTTCTAATTAAATGTTATTTTGGAGTTGTACGTTGGATATAAGAATGAACTCGTCTGTCAAGCAATGCGTCTGTTAATTCTTCCAGTTACTAGTTCTCTGGAATGTAGATATAAAAAAATAGTTTAAAAAGAAATGAAAATCCATGTCACTCAAAGATCAAAATATGTGTGTCCATATGGATACTTGTACCGCTAATGGCTTTTTCATGAAGACAAAAATGCGGCATATACGTTATTACGTTATCTCTTCTGCTATTGGCTGTATTCCTACCCTTAAATCAGTGCGTATCAAATGTTTGTCCCGCATCGGCTCGGAATCCAAAAAAATATGTTGAATAAATAAAGACGCTGGATCGTTAAATACCCTTTTATTGTACTTTTGTAAAGTTCTCTTTGTAAAAACAAATTAGCGAATCAACAAATTAAATCAGTTGCTAACACAAAAAGTTTAAAACATGGTATAAATTAATGAAAATACTTATTAATCATGCGTTTCAGAGAGACAGTTTACTTATTTTAGTAAGTCATTAATTATTATATATTAATAAGAATGTTATATAAGACATTTTAAAAATTATAATCCGTGTTTATTTTTCTAATAAAACAAAAAATAAAATCATGTACTGATGTCGATGCTTGCGAATGCACAACCCTTTTTCATGTCTATTTGGTTATCGACCAATCAGAAGCCGACTATACCATAAATAAAAATATCCAACTATAGACAACAAACATTTGCTATATTCACATAACCAATTGCTAAAATTGAACCTTTGGTTTCACGTCACTCAATCGTAGAGAACGTCAAAATTGACGAAGTATACAATGTTATACAATAGCGATGTAGATCATGGTTATTGACATTGATTTGAAATTGAGAATAGACCCGATTACACTGAGACTGACATTTCCAATAAGTACATACTGCAACTTTCGGGGGGTTCCTGTTAATTTTTGTATTTTACAGCTGTTTGGGTCTGGGATTGCAATACATATTAGAGGCTTATGCGTACGTAAAACGTGTCTAAGTGAACGCTGCAAGAATTATGTCAAATGGTTTTATGGGCCTACTATGAACCCAAGAAGAAGTTTGAATTGTTTTACTACCTTGTCGGCCGACCGCCGCGCACCGCCGAAAAGGCCACAAAACTGTTCACATACGGCAGATGCATCGGCGCGGCTTTGTAAGTGCGAAATAATATTTTCATCTTTTAACATTTTTTTATTTCGTTATAAATTTACGTAAATGTATTGGCATTTTTTCGTACGGGACAAAAATGATTTTGTTATAAATATTAACGGGATTTCGTTATATAAATGCATTTTTGTATGAAAAATTGGTTTTAGGGACTAAATTTCGATTTTTTTTCGATATACGTCATTTTTCGCTATATCGGGTTTCGTTATATCGCGGTTCTACTGTAGTAAGTTTATACCTACTATCAAATATACAAATCTATAGACTAGCCCATGAACAAGATGTAACTATTGAAAAAAATAGTCTGTCAAATTATTTGAAATTAGCTCTATAAAACCTTTATGCTCCACAACATCAGTTACAGATCCAAAATTTCATGTGTTATCCGTATAAATAATAAATAAATTGTACCTGATTTTTCATTTACTTAAACTTGAGCTCAATTCGACGCCCCTTCTCTATGAAATTGTCAATTACACGGTCGTGAAATGTTGTCTTCTCTTTTAAGGTCAGCAGTAGTGTTTTCTCAATAGAGATGAGATAGCAAGGGATGAAAGTCGGTCTTCGCTTACTGTGCTCCGGTTGTACGTTTTAATCCTTTTCACTGTGGAAAATGGTCGTTCGGCTGAAGCATTAGTTGCAGGTATGGTTAAGATAAGGTTCATCAAACTATACACTTCCGGAAGAACATCTTTTAAATCGTTCTTGATTAAATATACATTCAATTCCATTAGGGTTTCCAAATTGAATTCTGATGAGGAATATACATATATTAGTTCACTCTTTAGTCTTAAAAAATCAAAATATTCTCCATAATATTTTTGTAAGCAATTCAAATAATTTTTCGGGAAACATTTTATAAATTCATTTAACTTTGAAACATCTAATAATCCCATGAATATCAAATTTTCGATGTCTACAAATCGGTCTTGGGTATGTTTTGTCAAAACGTCTATCATTTCAATGTACTTTATATTGTAAATAATTTTTCTGTCACCAGTTTCTTGTCGTCTTCCTCTTGGGTGAATATCGGAAAAGCCTTCTTCGTTTAAAGATGTCCAAAATGAATCATAGTTCCTCATGTTTTGTAAAAAAATTGAGGATTTTTTTATTTTTCGTACGCAATAAGATATATTGAATATTTTTTCTATAAGATTTCGTAAAGTTGGTCGGAAAAACTGAAAATTTGTGAAACACTTGTGAATGGAAATTGATACTAAAATCAGATAAATAATTATGTAGGCCTGTTGCACTAACCACGGTATCGGAATCTCATTACTCATCATCGTCAATCATACTAGAAAAAAGATCTTTCAGTTCTAATTTATGCTCCGTCACCATCTTGAGAATTCTGCTGTTATAATTCCATCTCGTAGGGGCTGATGCTGGTCTGCACTGGCAGACCTAGCCGGGCTCATGTCAGTAAAACCGACAAATCTCTCTTGAATATTACCATTTCTTTCATCAAGGTAATGGAATATAGTGGACATTTGACATTTCTGGGAAATATCAGTTGACTCATCAACAATAATAGAAACATATTTTGCAAATCGTTTTTCAGTTTTTTTTCTTCTAAAATAATGTTTGATATGGAGGTAATCAAATCATTTTGAATATGGTTGAATGTTCCAGTGAATATTTTGGACTTTTCCAGGTAAGTTTGCAGAAGACTATCAGAAGTACTCAATAAATACAATGTCTCGACATAATTTCCTCTATTATTGGAATCAGATGATTCTCGATGACCTCTTAAAGGCAGTTCTTGTTCTGTCAAAAAACAAATCACATCGATTAGTTTCAATAATATGTATCTTATTAGCTGCCACGTTTCTATTATAATTAGCAATACTGGTTTTATACCGAGCACTAAGAAAATTCTTAATATGATTTTCTTTGCTGAACCGTTTTAACTTGACACACGCATCGATATGCTGTTGAGAGCACTCGGGTCTTTTCCGAGCTTTTGAAAGATTGTTCAAATCGTTAAATCCGTGCTTATTCCACACATTAGTATTATTTTCATTACAAAATATAAGACACGGCCAGCAAAATAATTTGGGGAGTAGCACATCCACAAATCCAAGAAACTTGTGAATAAATTGAGTTTTGAAAATGTCTTAGAAACGATCCATTTCTTGACATTACGTTCAAAATCCAGAATGTGTTTTTTCCGCAAATGGTCGAAACACAAAACTTTTACGCATTAATGATTCAATTATACACTTACACAATTCACTATTTTCGTTAAAACACTTTGGTGAATCAGCCATGTTATTTTCTGTATTTTTAAAAATTTAAATGATGAATCAAACAGATAATCGAAGGATAATCAATGTTTCTATAATTTCGCTTTAAGTATTCAAGCCTGACTGGCGAAAATGCAATACGCAAACAAATTTCACTAGCTTCGTAATATGTATGCTATTCTGTGCATTATACCCATAAGCATTAAAGCCGTTTTTTGAAAGTTGGATGCTGTTAATAAATGCGTATACGCTATTTTCGCGGAACTGAATGTGCATGCGCGAAAGTCAAATACTTTTAAACGCTATGGATGATGTGGGACCGGGAGAATCCTCCGGTCCCGACATCTGGAGCGAGCCTTTACGCGATTCACAGATGTTCGAAAATTGAGAATATATATGTATTTCAACTCACTCCGTGTGCGTGTCGTGTCGTAGTATGTGTTATGACTGGTCACTAAGGGACAGGACAAATTTATTTGCAGTAGTGCTGTTTTCGGCTAAAAACAAAAAATCCAAAGCTTTTTGACTCTAGAACGCAAGGGATGCAGAGCATCCAAATCCAGCCAACATGTATGAGGCGACCGCGCCGGATGTATCGTGTGTTAAAGTTTTCTAAACACGTATTATCTTTGCAGTTCCATCATGCAGCAGACGCTAAGAAAGCGCTGGAGCAATTAAACGGGTTTGAGCTGGCCGGACGCCCTATGAAGGTGGGGAATGTGACTGAACGGCTAGAGGCTGGCGCGGCACACCACCGCTTCGACACAGATGAACTGGATCGCGCTGGGATCGATCTCGGTGCCACGGGACGGTTACAGCTCATGTTCAAGCTGGCCGAGGGAACTGGTTTCCAGGTAACACATTTTTGATGAGTTAATACTTTTCATTTGATTTATTTGAGTGATCTTTTCGCATATGTTAGTAGATTCAAACTATGACTACATTTTTGGGGGATTCAAATATGCAAAATCTAACAAATTTTAACTGTTGTATAATAATGATCCTAGATAGTACCATCCAGTTCAAATCTGAAAGTTTTATAAAAGATTTCAAATTTTCCAGGTAGTATATCCATTATTTAAAATTTTGTGTTTTACAGGTCCCACCCGCTGCTGCCTCCGTCCTCCTGGGAGCGGGACTCACGGCCCCGCAGCCGCAGGTGTGCCCCCCCATCGCCACACAGTGTTTCATGCTCAACAACATGTTTGATCCTGGCACGTGAGTTACTGTTTTTTTTTTCTTAAGATTTTTTTATATTTGTGCTTCTTTTTGCATCTGAAACACCTATATTTTTTTTATTTCGCAGAGAATCAAATCCAAACTGGGACACGGAGATCCGGGATGATGTGATAGAAGAGTGCAACAAACATGGTGGTGTATTACACGTGTATGTGGATAAGGCTTCCCCTCAGGGCAATGTGTATGTAAAGTGTCCCGCCATAACTACGGCGGTGGCTTCCGTGAACTCCCTGCATGGTCGATGGTTCGCCGGAAGAGTAATTACTGCGGCATATGTTCCTCTGGTCAACTACCATTCGCTGTTTCCCGATGCCATGACCTCCCTGTCTCTCCTGGTACCCACAAGAAGAGCGTGAAGAGGGTGACTTGCCAATATGTGTTTATTTACTATTCTGTTAAATGTATTTGCTGCAATTCATCACTTCAATGATCGAGTTAGAAGTCAACACCAATGTGTGTGGAACCATCACTGAATAATAATTATACACTGATTTGCGTGTTAAGGATTTTTATTCCACTCAATTTTATATCGAGTTAATTTATGTTTTTGTTATGTTGTGGACTCTTATGGTTTACTCACGTTTGGGAATGGGGTTATTTTACCACGCAGCATGTTCTGTTTGCATTGTTTTATTGATTTCTGTAATAAAACTACTATTGTATGAGTAAAATTGTTTATGTTCCTGCAGGCTCCGACTGCTATTTAATAGCGAGGAAATGAATGTGTACAATGAATATAGAGTGAAGAGAATCTGAACATTTCACTGAACCTGTATTTTTATGTTTTAATAATTTAAACAATCCTTGAAGGAAATTATCAATTTTATTTCAAACTAGTGCCGTGCCAGCTGTCTTTAATGTTTATCTGGTGCTCTATTAATTGAAGAAAGAGTATTCAACCACTTTCACACTTGTGAAAATATGTGAATTGTATACTGAGCGTAATGTTTTGACAAATACCAATTAAGATTGAAAATGTATTCACCTCTGCAATTAATTTTTGTACCCTTTAGAGTAGTGTAGTTGGGATATCAACGTGAGGAAACTACTAAATACTGATTCATCACAATATTATTTTACTTGAAGTCAAAAGTTGACACGTTATAGTTTTGTATTTGTAAATATATGGTATACATATTATATCACCCAATAACACACATTAAATTTTAATGACAAGTATTTAATGTTTATATCTTAAAAAAATTAAATGTTTAAAATAAATATTTGTGCTTTATTATTTCTGTCCTATAAGATCTGTCCTATATAAATAGTGAATATGATCAACTTTCTTAATTTAAAATATATTAAATTGAAATTTCTAAAAATAATTAAAGATTAGTCTGAATGTCCCACTCATGTAGCTGACTTGATAATTCTTTCCGGTCTTCTGCTGCGTAGAGTGATTTAGGCTTTGGTAATGGTAAGAAATACGCAATTTGTATGGAATCGTTTATTGAGTAAGGGTTAGAAAAGGACTTAAGAATGAGCTGGCGTCTTATGTGCGTTAGAGTGGAAGAACTGCTGTTGGACCAGACGGCTCACGATTTCCCTCTGCTGGAACCTGGACCCTAGATGTAGTTGTCAATCAGCTGGGGATAATTAATGATGAATTTGAATCCCCACCCCTGCAGTGATAATCCTGTCATTTTTATATTTGATATGTCCAATTTTAACATTTTCTGTGCCCAGTGGGTCAAAGCAAAACACGTCTAAGTTAACAAAGTTTTTAATTTTTTATAGATATATCTTTTTAAATATGATTTAATGAAAATGGCATGATGTGCTGTAATCTTTCTACTAAAAAATTATGAATAATGTATGTATTCTTGCACATCAACAAATAACCTGTTTGGACCAAATACATATGTCCACTGAACACATGATCTTCTCGTCGGCTTGACAGTAATTATAAACATTTTACCTTCTCTGAATTAAAATTTATTTTTTATATATTTGTGTTTTTTTATTTTTTACACATAAATGGAATGAACATAATTTAAACAAAATATTTATAGAAGTGAGAAAAATATTATTTAAAAAATGCATCCCTTTTATATGAAATACTATTATAAGCAGAAGTAAATGTAAATAAAAAAATAAACCATTTTTATTCAAAATAGATGTAATGTTGATTGTGTTCTGTGAATTCTGGTCAGTAAATTATTTGTTATTCTCAGAATATATATAATTATTAAAAATATAAATAATAATTGTCATAGTTTAAAAAATAAGTAGGTAAGATAGCCGCTTTTTGTCATTTAAATATTTTTCAACCATAATGTATATTTAAATAACATTTATAATTCAAAAGCAACAATATTAGAAAGCTGACCCTATGCTCACCAGGTAAGGTCATAAAATTTTATTGGTGACCCTTTCTGAGGGACCCAGAAAGGCGTGTATTACCGCCGGACGAAAATAAGTCGAAACAAATAATATGAATAGGTGTACAATATTTGGACTAGATCACAATACACAAACCGGTTATGTGTCCTTGCCTACTCTCTCCACGGATCATTAGAAAGGAGAGTAAAAAATATGCTGCAGGTTGACAATATTTGCCAGCTTGAGCGATGAGAGGCAATCCCATAAAAGCGACTGTCTTGACCAGGTTTTGTGCGTTTTTTAACATTTTTATCAATAACCCATTTGAAACTCTTCCGAAAATATTCATTTGTGTCTCAAATTATTTGGAAATGTTTAATAAAAGATTAGCTAGAAGGAAAACGTTAAACGAATATCTGTCGCGTTATTCATGTTCTCACAAACATCCAGATCAAATCTGACGCACCACCGCGGAGGATGTGTTAAGGACGTCGCTGAACAAAGACACTGACCTGTCTTAGCCATTTTCCAGTCAGGAAGAGGATAGAGGGCCGGTAATTTATTACTACGCCGCTGGTAGATATTTTTTTCATTCGATAAAAATTCTCAATTGGTGTTTTTGGGGGTTAGGACGGTGGTTAAATGAAAGATAATGAGATTTGGCGCGTGTTGAGGTTTATTGTGGCATGATGAAAACAAGAAAGACATAAAATGAAATGAATGAATGATGTAGAAGGTGTGTGTGTATTACGAAATGAAATGATGTGAAGCGATTTGGCGGTCTCGCTCGGCGCTCCCGGGCCGGTAAGACCGCCGTTGTAGAACGATAAAATTGGAGAGACTTTCTAGCGGTGAATTTTGAGCCAGGCTTGTAGCAGCAGCCGGCAACGCTGTCGCTAGCGTCGATGCCGACTGAGATGGCGGTGGATTTGAATTCCGGTCGCTACATGTTTAATTCATTTTACATCTTCCAAAAATTTGAAAGTATCCCAACAGAAAATATATATAAACGCACGCATCTCTTGAAGAAAAGTATTTTTTTATCTTCTGCATAGAATTTTCTGGGCTATTCGATTCATCATTTGAGTTGATGCGTCGGCCAGAGAGATTGTATACATCCATTTTTCGATTGTTCAGTGCTATTCTGCCATAGAATAGCACTGAACAATCGAAAAAACCTGAATATCTTTTATCATGATACCTTAAATATGTATTATTAGTTGATCAACGTCAAATATATGGACTGTAACGAATTCTATATAAAATATTTTAATAGTGGGGGATTGAACCGTGAAACGGTTAAAATAGTATGATTTTTGTGTGCAACATCTGAAAACAATTTTTTAGAATTCTTAGTTTTAGGGAGAAAACCAAGATATTATGTCGCTTTCGTCACAATTAAATCTCTTAATTTAAAAAAAACATGTGTCTATATATATGTATATATATATTTTAATTTCCCGCAATAATAGCATAAATTATTACGCTATCATTTTTATTCAAGAAGTAAAAAATGAAAAATGAGATTATCACAACGGAAGATATATTGTTAATTGTCAATTTCCGTTTTGAAAGTAAGCTCGTATGTTATTTTTTTATTTTTATTTTTTAACAAATATTTTTAAAATAGCAACACTTTTATCGTGATGTGGTGACGTTTCTGCGACGTGTATCGGTTTGCTTTTTTCTTCCTAAAGCGCTTTCTACGTGTGCCTTTCGTCAGTCTCAGCCGAAAGCTTACTTATCCTAGGATAATAAATATCTGTAATGGTAAGTGAAGGCATCAATTTTATTTGGATATTTAATTAATATTATCTTTGCAGCTACCAAATTTGTCGCTAGAAACATATTAATTTCTTCCCAGGTATTAATTTAGGCTATTTAAAAGTACCTTACTCCTTGTGACAGACAGAAAGGTAATAAAGTGAATTCTTGTTCAGTAATTATTGTACTCGTCAATTAAACAATATTCTCTTTCAATAATGTACCGACAACGTGGCGGAACATCATAATCAGCAAAATTTGTATGATTGGAATTTTGAGATTAATAATATTCATTAAAATAGCTCCTGTTTTCTAGATTCTTTTTGTGTTAAATTTACCTGATTATTTCAAAATTGGTTGTTAACTTTATTGAATGTGTTATTTCACCACATTTTGCCAGGCTATTTCTAAATACATTCACTTCTGTCAACTGCATAATATCATGTCCATATGTATAGTAATTATTGGCTTTTATTATTATTTTCTTTATTGCGATCTTATTTGAACTAAAAAACACTTTACCTATTAATTAATTTTATATTTATACAGAATATTAAATTTTCATAGCACATTGAATTTGAATTATTCTGAGTAAGGTGTCATGAACCACAATTTCGAGAAAGATATATATTTTTTCAAGATCATTAGACATTTTAATTTTAACCAAATATCTTTTGTTACAAAAGCCTTCATCACCAAGTTCGACCGCTGTAGGCTCCGGGACGCGCTCCCCGAGCAAGGCTGGAGCCCCACGCGTGCCCTCCGGAGGCACCGTGAGGCAGCGTAAGGCCGCCCCTGCTACCAGCGCACGGAACCGCAATACTGGCACATCATCCGGAGGCATGTGGAGGTTCTACACAGATGACTCCCCTGGGATCAAAGTGTAAGTTTGATATTTTTATTAAGCAAATTTATTTCATATTTAAAGATATGATTCAATTTGATTTATAACCGGGTTTGATGTTGCTTCACGCCCCGGCTTCAAGTTTTTTTTTTAACTGGTGACTATTCATCAACATAAAAACATACTTAAAAAATTATGTTCTCTGAATTTATATTTACACAAAATTAAAAAATGAAGCTTTTAGATTTCTTTGTTTTTAAAAAGGCTTGCATCGGGCAGGCACTAGTTAACCGCCTCTAATGAATTTGCTTAGATATACATATGTGTCACAACATTTTTATAAAAAAGGTTTAAATTAGATTTTTTTAAATTATTTATATATTTCATTAATACATACTTAAGGATGTACTTTAATTTTTCCAGTTTGAAATTTGAGAAATTCTATGTGAATTACATACTCTTTCAAGATGGGACTAATAGTTAAACTTCTTGTGTTCTTCCTTAAGTGTCACCTAAATACTAAAGGGCGTTATTTGTTACATAAATCTTTCTAGAGTCGAAAGTTATAATGGAAAGAGATGACAATAAAATTGTTGATTTTCTCACATTCGATGCAAATGTCAAAAATAACTCATATCTGGAGTATTTTCCACGATTTTTCGTATTGATATACGGAATGAATTAAAAATGTGTATTGTCATTTGAATTAATCCATCGAAAATTAAATAATTTATGAGGTACCTAGTTCATTTACATATATTATATGAAAATATATCATATATCTTATACAAAATAATGTACAAAAAATGTTAACTTTGTTTAGGAAAACATTTTTCCTTAAAAGCAGTAAAAAAAACTATCTAATGTATGAAATTTGGAACTAATGTTGTGCATAAGTTCAATATTAATTCATATTATGGCTAAAATTTGCGTGAAAACATATATTTTCTGCATTTTTTAACAAAAATTACAAGAGTGCAAATTTGACATCTATCATGCTGCTTGGGACCAGCAGAATGAAGCAAAAAATAACATTAAAAAATATACATTAATAGGATCGATATAAATATTATTTAGTGAGAAATTATTGTTTTTTTTTATATATAAAACTTGATTTTAAATAGTAGCTGAAGCCTCAAAGCATGTGAATAAATATAAAATATTATTTAAATCATTTGCTTTCACTAAAACAAAGTAGTTTTAAATCATCGGAAATTGATGTGTCCTGCAAATTTAATGGTTTATATAACTCTATTGATTTTTAATATTTTGTTAATTTATCTCAGTGCAGATTTGTCTCTGTAATTTCGACTTCAAGATTATAAGAAAATATATTTCGTACATGCATCAATTTTCCATATTAAGGCAATTTTGTGGAACACGGAAAATCTTCAGTCTTTCTTATAATGCTTGTATTGTCTTAATTATGGCAAATAACATTCAGTTTATTAGTTTTAAATTAGTGTAAAGGTCTTATCTAAGTAATAGTTTAAAAAAAGTTTAATGTGATTATATCCGTATAGACTATAAATTTAGACAGTTTATGCAATTGACATACTTAGGTATCTATATCAAACAAAAATTAATATAGGTATGTATCTAGATCATATTAGAAAATTTAACAATAAGTGTCTAGAAATCTATCTTGCTTGCTCACATATTTTTCTGTTATAAGCAATAAAATAATAGTTTGGCATTGGTTAATGATTAATATGTATATTACATGTTATTAATATAATTGCCGTGTTTGTTAGTCTAATGGTTAAGACATTCGCCTAGTGTTCTAGTGGTTGGGGGGTTCAAGTCTCATTTCAGGAGACCAGCAAGTTAGTCCATTTGCATAGCACAAGCATTTAGGTTAATCTGAAAATAGTAAGAATAGTGGTGTTGCATGTATTCTGTACATTTTAAAAAAAAAAAATTTTTTTTTTTTGTATTTAATCCATATTTTATTCACTCAAATAAAATAATAATATTGTTTTTTATTTGCAGTGGTCCAGTGCCGGTGTTGGTGATGTCCCTGGTGTTCATCGCTTCCGTGTTCATGCTCCACATCTGGGGGAAGTACACCCGGGCATAGAAGTGACTTGAGGTTTATGTGATAGTTGTTAAACCATACGGACACGAGGTGCAAAGTGATGCATTAATAATAATTTATACTTTTCCCTTTTTCGTTAATATTTATGCATTGGCAATGAAAGTTGCGCCATTTGCATTTATTTTTGTGTAATCATTCCGGCGGCGGTGTCACCATGTTGTACTTTTTATTCTTTATAAATTTTATCATAATTGTGAGAAATATCATTTTGTATGAATATTTATAATATTAAAAGTCTATAAATACAAACAAGAATAATATATTTATTACATACTATTCAAATGTTCCTCCATATCTCATACTCCGCTTGTATCTTCACCTGTAAGATGTATAAATTAAAGATGTTATGTATCTGCATGGCGTTAAACGATAAGGAACCAATAAAAAAATGTTATTTCAAGGAATACAATCAAATGCTTCTAGAAACAGTAAACTTTATTATGAAACATGAACCCAGTACTACATGTTGGTGGAAGTGAAATTTAAAGGTAGAATTTTAATCTTTCAGCTGGTATTTCTAGATTGGTTCCTTATTGTTTAGTCTTCTGTTTGCAGGCAATTTTTATATAGATACACGATTTTCTCACATGTCAAGATTTTTTTCAGAAAACAATGGGATTCCAAGATCAGACCAGAGTTAGACTAGTGATGCATTACATATCGACGTCTAAGAAGCATTATGACATAAGTCATCTTTGATAACTTTTCAGGATCTGTATCTAGTATCTAGAAAAAACTATTTTATTTTAACTTTTTCACTTGGATTTCAATACTTCAACATTATTTTACAGATTATTAACTATGTATTTTAAGTTAAAAGCAATTATTTAAAAAATCAATAAGTTATGTTATGTTGTAGACAAAATAAACATTTAATTTAAATGTGGGTTCAGGCATAATTAATATTAAAAAATATTTTTAATAAAAGAAAAAATATCTTAGCATATATAGCTCAAGACTATAAGGCCTAATTATAGTCTTCTTTTAGGCATATATTCAAAAAACTTTAGTCTTTAAGATTAACCAATCAGAAATATTATACTCTCTTTATTAGACTTAAAAATACTAAAGCTTTCTGAATACGGGCCTTAGTTATTGAAAACATCGAAGTCTCAACGTTACATCATTAAATTGATATGCTTTACAAAAATATAAAAAATTACTATCTTAAGTAGGTATGAATAATATAAGCAATTTGGCAACAAAATAAGTAAAAATGTAGTATGATAAATCGTAGTCATTTACCTTTCTTCAGCTAAGTATGCAGTCTATTCTCGCCGAGACCCGAGCGGTACAAAGTACTCTCCCGCCAAGACTCCTCGCCTCATCCACGCTCCGACCAGAATGGAGTGCGGACGAAGCGAGGCGAGGCGGAGCAAGAGAAACTGAGGGCTGGCTGTGCACTCGCAGTGAGAGTAGACTGCACGAGACGACCTGAGTCAATACGAGAATAGCCGAGAGCCACAGTACATTCTCGCGCTCGGCTCCTCTCGCCATGCCTCAGCGAGAGTGAACTGCTGGCATAAAGAATTCTGAGTGTCTGTTTTTTTGTTTTTACTCTTGCAAACAAATTTTAATTTTAAAAAAATTTCCTTTAGCTAACTGCTTATCTTTTGCTTTCTCGTCTTATGCTAGCTTTTTGCGAGTGCGGTGAGCTTCATACATTTCACTTGTTACGTTTTTCAATTTGTACTTATAACACAAGTCACACTTTGACCGATTCTGATTTACACTTTCTGTCGAACACGAATCTGCTTAAAGGGGTAAGTTTTTCCTCTTTGCATTTGTTTGTGTAAATGTTGTAGAGGTGAACCTTCGGCATTATGTCAGTTTGAAGGTACAATCTCCTTGTCGATTGGTGACAATAATGTGATGGCAATTTGGGAATATTCTTTATAAACTTGTCCAAGTGGTCATGACGTACGAAAAGGGAATGGAGTGTCCGATGATTATCGTGATTTTGATTTAAATACACAAAAACAACTAAAAAACTGCAACACTCATCTCAACATCATCCTCCCATATATTGTTTATGATAACTGTGTGAGTTTTGTTATGATGCTACATGATTTTAGCTGTGCAGTGATGACAAAAGTGGCTCTACAGTCGACTGAATTGTGAAACTAGTTTACAGATTGAACCGGCGCGAAATTTAAATTCAACCATACCATAACTCAATTTTTATTGAAAAATGAGTTGTCGTGCATATAAGTGTAAATTTGTCAGCATGGCGAGTCAACGGAAAGAAGATGACACAAGTTAACCGGGAGCTGAAAATTACCATTGACGAGACCACTGTAAAAATAACCTGTGATCCGCAATGGACAGGCAAAAAAGACATGGTCAAGGGTTTCCTCCTCAGCGCCACACTCACACATTGGGGAATCTATTAAGTTGAGTAGCTTGTCGATGTAGTGCCTAAGATGTTGGCCTAGTGACCTAGTGGTCAGGGATTCACGCCTCGTTCTAGGACACCGGCAAGTTAGTCTTATTTTCAAAGCACAAGCGTTTAGGTTTAGTTTGAAAATAGTAAGAATATTAATGTGACATGTATTCCGTGTACGCATTTCTATTTTAAAAATAAAAAATCTGAACAAATAAGAGGCCACCTGGCAATGCCCAATTCAATAATAATATACCAGACTGTTGAAAAATAAAACATCTGACACATCATAATTAGTTTGTCTTGTGAAATATAATAATTTAAGTCATTCTCACTGACCACCAACTCAATGATTTTTTGATAATAAATGATTTGCAAATTGGTTTGAAATTACTAAAAGAGATGGTCAGCATATCAGATCTACATGTTAAAGACAATGGTTCTTCACAAACGGATTAGCATCAACTTCACTCTCACTCTGTGTTGATTTTTTTTTCCTTTGACAATAATCAGTGATTAAACTTTGCGATGATTTTAATAGTTTTTTTATTACAGTTTGTGATATAGACATACAATTCTTAAGTTAACGTTGGAATGTGAAGGCTTATTCAGAATTTGTGTTCAAGAAAATAATTTTTCAATTTACTGCAAAGTTATATTATTATTATATTTATAGTTATTATATTTGTAGCAAGGGAGACTGGATTTTCTTTCGTTCACTATCATTTTCTGGTTCATTAACAATGTCTAATGCTATCTATATTAGTAATATCATTATCACTTCCATTTTTCCTGTTTGAAATTCGAGAAATTCCACATCCTTTCAAGATGAGTCTAATAGTTAAAGTACTCATAATGTCACCTAAATACTAAAGAATATTATTTGTTACGTAAATCTTGCCAGAGAGGAAATTTTTGATAGAAAGAAATGACAGTAAAATTGTTGATTTTTTCATATTCAAGACGAGTGTCAAAAATAACTTGCATCTAAAGTTTTATCTACGTTTTTTCATATTAATATTATGAAATGAAATAATAATTGTGTTGTCATTTGAATTAATTGATCAAAAATTAAATAATTTGTTGAAGTTACCTAGTTAACACAGTGGAACCTCTCATAACGAGTATAATTTGTTCCAGAATCTTACTCGTAATGTGAAACATTCGTTAAGCGAAATAATTTTTCCCATAAAATACGATAATGTGTTCCATGCCGAAAAAAATATTCAATTTTTTTATTTGTAACGTTTATTCAAAGAAAATTACTTATTATTATTTATGAATTTATGACCATAACTAATTATTTTTTACTAGAAAGCTATCTAGAGACATTTATTTTTGCCGACACTTCAGAATTTGGTGAAAATGTGACAGCATTATCATTGAATAAATTTGTAGCGCGCATAGCCACCGCCCTATTAGGGTGATGCTTCTCAATTTATGACGCAACAGTTTCCCATTTCTCTTATTGCGCCAGAAGATTGTTACTTTGCTACCTCTTCCACTGACAAACTCTTCTCCGCAACTTCTTGCTGTGAAACACGATTCAACTCCATAAGCTCTTCGGTGGTCAGCTCTTAGTTGTGTTCTTCTACAAGCTCATCGATGTCATTATTATTCACTTCCAGTCCCTTGATATTGGCCAAAGATACAATCTACAGACTCCACAGGTGCTGTCTCAAACTGCTGTCACATTCGACAATGCTCTCTGGCCAAAGCTTCTTCCAAGCAGAAATGAGGGTCCTCTCGGTAATCCCTTCCCACACCTTGTCAACCATTTTGAGCCAAGCAACGATGTGGAGTGATCTTTCTAAAACTCTGAGGGTGAGATCGGTCCTCATCTCAAAACAACACTCGAAGAGCATTTTAGTGTAGAATTTCTTAAAGTTAGAAATAACCTACTGGTCTATAAGCTGGAGTAACGGAGTGTTGTTGGGAGGAAGAAGCGCATCACTTGTTATGTGAAATGTCACTCGTTAAGGGAGCTGTCTTTTTTAAATTTGTTTTGCTCGTTATGAGAGGTTCCACTGTATATATGAATAGGCTTACCATACGTTTCGGTTTTACATTGGTCTCGGCTGGCGTGGCATTTTGTCTCAACCGCTGCGCGAGATAGTTTATGGTGATCACTTGCAGTGTAATTACATTTTACGTGTAAGGTGACGCAGCAGCGCATAATTTATGTACCTAATTTAGTTCAGGTTTTAACGTAAACCTTTTAAAATTGTGTTTATAATGCTAAAAAGAAATTTCAAATTTACAAATGAACTGCAAAAGACTACCCGTTTATATTTATGTGGTGAGGACAGCGAAGTGAAGTGTCAGCAATGTTGCATATGGTGAACGAGCGGACACTAAATATTGTGTAAGGCATAAGCTCTTCATTTATTAAAAACGATAATTCCATTAAAGATGATTTAGTTATTGGCTCCAAAGAGTTCACATTTGCTTTCCACGTAGCAATGCATGATATGAGCTTCAAAACTTTTTAATGTATGTCCAAATTGATCTCAAAATTCTTTGAACCAAATGCAAAGTTATAATTGCCCCAGTTTAAAGCTTCATATATGAATATGTTTTGAGATCAAAGTACCTAAAGTGGAACCTCGACTTAGAAGCATAATTTGTTCATTCCGTAAACATGCTCATATGTCAAAGCAAATTTCCCCATAGTAAATAATGAAAACTCAAAATGTCAAAATAATGAATACAAAATATACATACATTTTTATTACGTATTTAAATTTACAATAAAAGACAAATCGATTTTATTATATATCCATATCAGAATCACTTGATGGCTCAATAAAATCATTTTCTTTTCATTAATCAGGAACCTATTCATTAATAGGGCCATTTATACTCATAAAAAATTATTGATAAAATCGGGTTTTCTAGATAAAGAAGACTTGCAAGATACAGTACACTTATGTCAATTCTCCACAACTTTTCAAAACAGAAACATTGCTTAACTCACAGATAAAATCATACTGGTCTGCGAGATAGCACTTTTAAATTAAATTATTAGCAATGCGCCTGTGGAAGACAAATCACCAACGCCATTGTTATGTAGATTGCTAATATCATAGACACAAGCCATTTATACACATTAAAAAAATATATATCATAAAATCGGATTTTCTCGATAAAGAAGACGAAGACTTGTAAGGCGCAGTACACTGTTGTCAATCTACAGATTTTAGAAAAACAGAAATACACTAATACTCATCAAGAAACACAAGAGAATTTAGCTGTTTGTGAATTCAAAGACAGATTTAAAAAGTCATAATTTGTGTCATTTTGAACATATGTATAACGCCTATGTTAAAGCAGAATACTATTTAAACAAATTTACCATCTGCCCGCTCCCCTGTGCAGATTAACCTAACCATATTCTCTAATCTAATCTAACCTATCGCATTTTGTCAATCACTAGAATTATACAAATCAGAAATGGCACATAAACTCACTGAGAATAGAAGACGAAGATGATGCATGGAGAAGTTCTGTAACATGCGTGTTGAAGCAGAATACTTTAAAACTAACTTGTTGCATGCCTGCTTCCCCAAGCACACATATCAAATAAGTAGAAAGAAGATTAATATTTCTAGACTTCCTAATTCAATGCCTTGGCAAGTGAAAAAAAAAACTCAGTGATGATAAGGATGTTGAAGGTCTCACTTTTTTTCACGATTTCTTCCTTTGAGGACATTTCATGTTTGTTATCTACCAGAAGCGTCCAAGAAACATTGCAAGATCTAAAATTAGAATACAGTAAAATGACAGAAGAAATGGTTCATTGTGTTTGGTAATCTTGCGGCTACAGAGTTGGAAAGTGTTGCTAATTCCAAGTTTGTGGTAATCATTTTAAACATTCTTCAACATAAAGCATTTTCATAATACATATCTGTTACATTTAATTTACTTCTCTCTATAGTGCGAGGCTTATGGTTCATACATTTCCTTATAAATGAAAATTCAAAATTAAATGTAATAAAATTTCATTCCTCCCAATGAACCGCACGGATGCAGCAGCGGATTTATGGTGAGGGCTTATCGCTGGACACTGTCTTGAGACAAGAGACCCCAAAATGATATTTTTTTTTACTTATTTTCTTTCCCTTTCTGGTTGGGTCTTCTGGAAAGTGGAGCCCCTCGGAATTGCAACACGCACAATTATAAATCTGCCACTGTACACACATAACCACGAGTACTAATTGTACTCAATTGATTTTTTTTTGTATTAATGTTTATTTGGTAGGGAAATAAAATGGGAAATTTTCAAAGTTTTTTTAATACAAAATATTCAGTTACAATGAAAGTAAAAAAATAGTACCCATATCTTTGTTTAAAAAATGTTTTGTATTGTATATTATATAATAAAGCATAACATTGACTTTAATTAGTGTGATTTTGTACATTCTAGCAGTCTTTAGATTTTGAAGCCAAATTGCACTGATCAGTGCCTACATATCAATTGCTATCAATATCAAATGGTCACTAATATATAAATTATAATAAAAAGTGATTTTAAATCCACTTTTCTTTTTTATATATGTACTCTTAATTAATCAACATTAACTCCATTAAAATTAATGTAACAATGAAATGGATTTAATGTTTTTTGGCGAAAAACCTTTTTGCCATAAATGTAATTTACACACATGTATAAAGATATCCACACTTATCCACTTAAATAACATAACTGGGACAAGTTCACCAGCTAATAATTCACGTAAAGTAAAAACATATTCTTAGAAGACTAAGCTTGTGGCTTTGGAGTTTTTAATATTCCAATTCGCCTCAAATACCGCACAATAAATGGAGTCGCCGTCAACGTTATTCCGATCCTGACTGGGGCGAATACTTTGTGAACAGCATAAGCCACGACAAAAGTACCCGCATTTGCAGTTACTTTTTTAGTGAAAGCACTGTCAGCCAGGCCCAGGTGGTCCATCAGCGCCATAACATCTAATCCACTGCAAAAATAAAGATCACATTTTTCACAAATTCAATTTCAAATTCAACTCAATTCAAATCAATTTAATATCAAATTCAATTAAATTTAATTCAAATCACAAATTGAATGAATTCATCTTAACTCTGTATCTTAAAATAAATTATAGAGAAAACCAAAGAATAAAGCAAAATCATTTTGTCAATTGACATTGTCATGAAATATTGAAATTTGAATTACATATTAAAATATCTTTTATTTCTTATTCATAAAATGTTTATGTTTAATAAAAATGCAAAAATCCATAAAATTATTCCATCAATTGTACATCCTCAATTATATTCATACATTATGAAGTAACAGCAAAATACAAATCCTTGCCATTGCCTTCAAGCCATCATAAACTAAATTAGTACATCCTCATGGCTGAATGTAGAACACTTTAAGGTAGCCAGGTGATTATTTTTGAAATTTCTGGTCCAAAGAGGTTTGTTTATAAAATTTATGGATAATTTTTTTCTTTTAAATTTATCACTTCTTATAGAAAGAAAATAGACCATTGATTTTTATAAAGCTATTTTTGCATTTTTTCAGATTAACATGAAAATAATAACTTGGTATGTAAATGTTAAATACTTTGTTAAGTTGTGAGGTTTTCTTTGAGTGTGTTTTGTGAGTGGTAATAAGTTTCTGGTGTCTTAGCACTCAGATGTATCATTGCGATCCTTGAGCAATTAACAAAAGCTAAAATATTGCTGTGAAATACTTTAAATAGGGAAAATGAAAAAAAGCAAAAAGCATTTTAAAAAATGTATACATTATGAATTTCAAATGAAATGATGAGCAACAGTCGAAAAAAAAATTTTGTGAAACAAAAACAAAAAAGATTGATCTCATATCTCATAGTTTTTTATGCAATAATCTAGTTTTGGAAATTCGTTTTAACATTCAATGAATTCAAAGTGATATTTCTCCAAACTGATACGAACATACTTCAGTTCTGTCTCGCACACGGTAAGAGGAATGATCGAAGATAAATATATGTAAGCAGCTTGAATTTGGTGTGTACATGCTAACTTGTTTACACTTGTTCCTGCTAACACAAATGTACTGTCACTATAGAGTTATGTATATCATCGGTGTGCGACCTCAATAAGAAAAAATATTACGCATACATGTGTTTCTGATGCACAGTATTTGAATGATGCACAATTTACTTTGAATGGTTTGTTTGCGAGAACTAAATATTCTGCAAGGTGATTTAGAAAAAATGATTTATTATTGTCATAACCGATAAAACTTACAGTTTTTAGATACCAAAAAAAAACGTAGAAGTGGTTTTGTATAATTTTTGCATGGTGTGTACGTACATATAATTATCTACATTGTTTGAAAAATGGTTATTAAGTCATTTCGATTTTAAGATGGTATACTGTCGGTATTTGAACAAAGCTCATACCTACTGACGAGGAGATAACAGCCCCCGAGTGAGGCGAGCGAGATGGTGACATGGAATACTATGACCGTGGAGCCATATGTCGCCACAGCCCGCTTCAGTTTCTCTGCTCTACTCGGGGGCTTGTTCTCCGCCGGCGCATCACTCATTCCTCTCCTGCCTTCCCATACCCCTCTGTCCCCCACATGGAAATATTTAGAAATAAAGAAATTAGTGTTCAATGATTTGCCGGAGGATACGATGCTAGTGTGATATGAACAATCTGTACCTGGTCTGGCCGAATGGAGGGCGCGACTGTAGGTGTTGCGAAGGTTCAAGTAATGCGAGTTGTGGAGATAGTCTGAGAGGTACTTGTAGCCCTGCCCCCATTGGGATCCCGGCATGCCCAAGATGCTACCCTGACCACCGAAGGGACTAGGAACGTTACTCTGCATCGATGATGATAGACTTACGGCACCATGACAATCATACGGTCCAATATGGGGGTCGGAATCTACTGTGATATCAATCTTGGGAAATCTCTCGGCAATTTCGTGGTGATCTTGCGAAGATAAAACAGATCCGGTGATATCCCTCGAACGAAGAGGAGAAAAACACCCGACTTCCGAAGCATTAATATCCTGAAAGTTATCAGGCAGCGCTAACTTCACAGCGCATGGATAGGAGCGAGGTGACGTGATGTGTAGTTCATAGCGGCTATTGATGTTAGATCCTGAAACATAATATTATATAAAATTTGTTATAAATATATTGAAATAAAAGTTATCATAGCACTATCCGAATCAGTAGCACTCGCTAAGTAGAGAAAATATTATAATTTACCTTCAGCAGTGGATCCACCGATATTTTGTAAAGCTGTGAAGTTTCTTGACAGAACCGCTTGTTTATTGGAGATCAATTTGTTTAAATAACTAGCCATCTTATCAACAAATTAACTACAAAAGAATGTGAAAAACAAAGAAACCAAAAATTAGCACGGGTGGGAAACTAACAACAAATAAATATCGCGACCTCAAGGTACCGTTGTTACGAATCGACTGTTCCGACTTGTCTGTCGTTCTCTCTCGCTACCAACAATATTATGACGTAGACCTGATGTTCAAGTGAATCACGAGCGGAGCCCGTGTTTAACCCTCCACCTGGAAAATCCAAACTGTATTGTATATATATATAATATTAAAATAACTAATGGAAACAATATCGGCTGTTCAAATAAGTTTAAAAATTGACATAATAATTTTTTAAATAAATATACTGCACATAACAAATAACGCAGAAATCACAATATGTGACACGACATTGAACATGACAGGTAACATTTACGAGTTACTGAGTTAGTTCATATTCTTCCAGCATGTTAAATTATCTCAACTTGTTGTTTTCTAACACCTGGCGCTCAGTGAGCAATTTGTCGGATTTTACGTAGGTACTGTTTTTCCGAGCCAACAATTAAGTTTTGAAGATGACACAATGACTTAAAATTAATTTGACGCACTTTCAATTTTTTTAAATTGAGTTTTGAACTCATTAATTGTTTTTTAAGAGGTACCTCTGGCATTTATTTATTTATTTAAACTAACTACAATTTCGGGATAAGCTCTATGGTCCTGTCCATCATCAATCTTGATAGGAAATTAGGCGGAGTTATTCATGGTTTCCGTGGTTCTTTGTGAGCCCTATCAGGCGCAGTATCCTCAAATAACAATTTTAATTTCTTCAAAAAGTTTTTTAATCTCTGCTAATACTTATGTTTTGTAAATTTTTTACAATCCGAAAGAACATAAAACCCCGGCGAAGTTTTTAAATTTAAAATAAAGGTAAATTGTTTTATGCTTTGTAGGCTTAATTTTATTAAAAGTTTTTTTAAAAAAAAGGGACTGCTGCTCTCTCGGACCTCCTGCATTGGGTTTCGCAGAAGACTACACTCTTACTAATAATATTAGCACGAGGGTTCTCATTAGGCTTGTTGATATTTGATTGTGAATCGTGATTCGGCGCCTGCCCATTTGAGACGAAAATATTTATGAAGGAATGAAACTATAATTCGCGATCAGCGCCATCAAGTAGATTCTGCCAAAGTTTGCTGAAAATTTGAACGAAAATTAAATTTGCATTTTTTAAGCGTTTTCATTCTTTTTGTGATGATATTACATTAGATTTATATTAATAATTTGTGCTAGAATATGGTTTTCACAGTTTTCAATCACTGATATTATCGAATACCAATCACAGTCTCACCAGCGAGTCAAGAGTAATATATTTTTTCATCACTAATTCTTAGAATAAATATTATTATCGCCCGCCTTTACGCTCGTTAAATGTACTCGGCGCCCGCCTTGCTTGACTTACATTTTATTTTATAATACATACATCGTATTTTTTTTTACCTAACAATATCGATTCGAAATTAGATGCAATTTCCACTACGTTTTTTAAAGGCTCGTCCACAGATTTTAAATAAAGTTTATTTTGTATATCCCAGTAACAAATAAATCTTTTATATTCTCCTGTAAACGCTTCCCGAAAACGCATTTGCTGCTAGACTGTTTAATTCTCGCTAAAAAATCTCTAATTGACTCATGTTCGCGTTGCTTTAATGCAAAATTTTTTTTTCGTGAAATATCGGAACGGTCTCGATAAAAAAGTTATGTAATACTTCAATAACGACTCTAGATATAAATCAACATTTTTTTTTGGTACACATAAATCTTGTAACAATATGTACGTTTTTTATGATAACGATGTAAGAAATATAGCTTTTTTCTTCGATTTGATTATCTTTTCATCATAGGCTAATAAAACCAAATCAATCCAGGCTTATAAAACCACTCATTAGTCGGTCTCGTGATCATACGTGATCCGTCTCTGCTCCATGCCGTTTCGTAGCATCCACAAACCGAGAGAAAACAAGGTACTTAGCTCTCAATACGTGATGCCATGATTCTCTCAACTGCTGACTCCAGTGGTTGCTTCCGCTGCACATCTTCTTGATTACCTCCACGATGGAAGATCATTGCCTCTGCTTCGTGACTGCCTCGTCGTTGGAAGATCACTGCTTATTCTGGTCTGCTGTCCCCGAATTCTGCTGACTGGCTCCCGGCAATCCTCGCGTCCAAATGCAAAAATCCCTGACCCTTAGCCTCTTCCTGGTCTCGTCGACATGCGCCATCCCTGAAGACTCGACAACTCAATGATTTGTGATTCCTCCTCGCTGCTCCTTTGCTCCATGTGGTTCATAACTCTTTTTCTCTCGAAGATGGATATCGGGAGAATCCAAGAATACTTTACTAGGCTGCGCCAGTTGTGATGTCTTTAAGTTCGCCGGTTAATTCGGCTGAATTTGTGACGATTATTGTCCGGGTATTTGGTAATTACTTGTAATTGTGAACAATAATTATTTATTTTATAAAATATATAATGGTCAATGCAGAATAGAGCTATGATCGTGATTGCCGAAGGAAATAAAAAAGAGCTCCTTCAATGCGCGTTTTCCCTTTTATAGCTTTTGGCACTCCACCTTCCGCCACTCCTACTAAATAAAATATATTTTCGATAAATAGATATTTCTGTATATATTTCTAGTTGATTAATTTAATTTGTATAAATAAAATATTTGCCTGAACGCACATTGGACGGCCATAACTAAATCTCATCGAGCCTCGACAATCTAAATTATCGACGTGTAGAGGGTTAAATCAAGTAGGAAACCTTGAATTAAACCGGACTTGCACGGGATTAACTGGAGGCACCGAGCAAGCTACTAATAAATGACCCCTTTATAAAAATGGATCATTATTCACTAGGAGGTCTATGAATTTTGTTGCTTGCCAGATTGGCCTCTGGTACAGATAAATTACTATTATGAAGGTGAACTGAGGACCTCGGTAACAGATTTGCTTTTTTTGGATTTACTTACTTAATATTATGTTTATATAAAAATTTGTTTACGTTGCTGTTTAATGTTTGTTTAGTGCTTATTTGTTTTAGATTCGTGATTTGATCTGTCTGTAAAACATTTTCTGACAAAGGATATCACAGCAAATACGTTCGGCCCGTCACACGGTAAACCGGTTTCAAGGCACAGTGTAATTGATGGACGTATTATACCTATGTGCATCTATGCTGGTGAACTATATTTGGGATCTAGGATAATCAGTCACAAGTTATATATGCGTAGGCATTTGTACAATGACAAACAAAAGTGAGAGGAATTAAAAAAAACTATACTATAGATACTTATATATTTAAAATATTTGAACATGGTCTTTCTTTGAGGTTTATCAAGAAAGAAAGAATCGACAAGTTATTAATTTTTTAATAAAATATATATAGAGATTGAGAAAGTCCTTTAGAACAATACCGTGCCACCCTGTCTCAAATTCTCTTTAGAGTAGTTTGTTAATCTAGTGGTTGGTTAAAACGCTGCCCTAATGATCTAGTGGTTGGGAGTTCGCACCTCATTCCGGGAGCCCGGCAAGTTAGTTCCATTTTCATAGTTCAAGCCTTTAGTTTGGTTTGAAAACAGTAAAAATGTTGATGTGACGTATTTCGTATACGCATAAAAATATATATATATATATACAATATATTCGTAATATTTATTTCATCAAGTTACATTATTTTTAACATTTAAGACTTACGTTGACATCATAGCAAGTGAATATAATCGATTTTGGCCAATGTTGTATAAATAGTTTTTAATTCTAAGAATAAAACGTTTTGCTTTGACAATTGGCCGCGGGTACAATGAGAGCTTTTCATGGATTTAATTATCGGCCCCCCGCCAATTTGAGGACTCCGTACTGTAGTCCTATGATAAATTCAGCTCTGTTTCCACGCAAGAAAAAATGAAGACGATGAGGAGAGGATTCAAACTTAAAAAATAAAAAAATTGCGATAGACTTGACGACAGAATCTAGTTTTAATGAACCTCCCTAAAAAGTTGTAAATGTGGATTTAAGAATGCGAGTGCGAAGGTCTTCAACGAAATACTTCGCGCATACATATCTGCCTAAATCTACGATTTACCGTTGACACCAGAATTGAAATAGATATGAAGCCTGACTGTCTGTGCCACAGCCTTAGGCCATATGAAGAAAAAGATAATTGAATTTGTGAAACTAATCATGGAACGGAGTACTCTGTACAATTTTAACTATCTCACAACAAGAAAGACTTCTTCCTCAGCGTGTCAGACAGTTTTCCGCGTAAATCGTGACCTTAGTATCTATCATCTGACATTTTGTTCAAAATTAATTCTTATGTTTTAAATTTCTTTTTTTTCGGCGTTTTTTGCCATTATCGAATAATGTTGGATTTACATCATAGATAAGTAATATATATATATACACATTGATTTATATGTAAGTAATACTGGATAGTCAAATTGGGTGCGAGTGTGCGTTTTTTTATTATTTTTTAACATATACATCATACGTTTGAAAATCGGTTTATTTTATTAATCTAAATTGAAAAGCACAATTTTTTGTAAAAAATTCACCTCGTGATATTCAATATTCAAATCAAACATTGTAGCTCAAAACTCAGTTAATCAGTCAGATGATACATTGTTGTTCCAAGGATACGAAACGGCAAGCTTGTTACCAAGGATGTGCTGTTAATATATTAATTAGGGGCTTGTGTTATCTCAACGCTGCCTTCTGCCCCTCCTGCTTTCACCTAACAGTGACTATATTGCTCCAGCGGATTCCGTGATCTGGTCTGTTCCTGCAAACTGTCCGCAGACGCCACAAGGTGACCCGCGAGAGCTGCACGAGCCCCGAGAATTAATTTATTCGACACATATAATAGTTGCATAGTAACTACGTTTTAATAATGTAATAACTTGTTTGGTTGTATAAGAGACGATTGTATAATTATGAAAATAATGCAATGATACATAAAAAATCAATTGAATTATATACAATTGCACCGCTCTTACGGCGCAATTTGGACGCTGCGGTACACATCACGTGCCAAAAATAGTCACGTGGTGTGTCAAAAGCTTCTAAGTGCCTTCTATACATTAGAGAAACATTGAAACCACCATTTTATAGAATATTTTATTTAAAAAAATTAATTAAATAGTCCCTGGTCCCTGGTCCCTTAATGATCCTCATAGACTGTCCCACGTAAAAAAAGTATTATATAATGATAGTCAACAAAAAACTGATATAAATGTCAAGACATTGGAATACTGAATTAAGTGAAGGTAAAATGTTTAAAAAACGGAAAAACAGTAAATAAAATGACGTTTTACAATTGAGGAGATAAAACATAAAATGTAATATTGTATCTTCGAGTAATTATTGCAATGCAAGATGGCAACAAGGCCGATGATATCAAAAAACGTTGTGTTCTCGCATCAGTGCAAACTTGCCTGTATGGTAAGCTTGTATTACACGCTCGAACGCATATTAACCAAGTACATTTGAACCTGTAGTACAAAGAATGTAATGAAATTTGATTATCTTGAAATGTATATAATAAATAGCATGATCAGGGTGTAGTTTAATATTTATTAAATATCAAACTGAAATAAAATAATTAAAGGACTGAAATAATATATTAATCAAAACAACAATAAACACCCTCATAGACGCAAGGGTTTGTGACGTGGAACCAGTGGCGTTACTATGTCAGTACGGCCAATGCGGTGCATTAGAATTCACATTAGATAGGAGCATAGAAAGCCCGGTAATTGTCAGTGCGTAAATGCTTAAAAATATACTTTTAATTTATTTCATCATAGTCTGAATATTATAGGAGACAAGAGATCAATTTTGTTCTTATTACTACATTGATAAAACCGCGTACATAGTACTAATATACATTATAACTTATGTACATTACATAAATAGGGGGCCCTTCCATTTTGCATTGAGGCTCAATGCCTTTTTTCATTTTGCGTTAGTGTAGAATTCTTATAACTACGCCATTGCATGGAACCTAGGAAAGGCCCGATTCCACGGATGAGATTTTTCTCAGATATTCGACTCGAAAGCGGGTAAAGGACAGTACAGAGTAAAGTGTGAAACGATTTATGAATTATCAACCCGTATGCTTTGCACGCAAAGAAGAATGACGCATCCAGTACACGCTTATCTTTACTGATCAAAATCTCATTGAGAGATCGTCGTGGACACGGGCCTTTAACCGTAATAATATTTACCGAATTTTTAAAAAACCGAAATAGCTGCCGCATTTTTTTTATTGAAATAAGTGCACATATTTTGAAGAGGGATAATATAAAGAAAAAAATGATTTGGGTAGGTTGCCATCTGTTAGTAAAATAAAATACGTGTGGTATATTATACTGTAAAGTGTGGTCAGAATTAATTGATAGTTTTCGTTTCTATGAGGTTTATATTCATTGGGACTTCAGAGTCCTGTCAGCAAATAAAGAGTTAAGAAAGTGTTTGTTATTTTATTTTATTCGGAAAACATACGGTTTATCAGGTAATAATAATAATAAAAGGTAATCAATAATTAAACCAGTTTGTTCTCTCAGAAAATACAATATACTTTATACAGTGAGTACAATTTAAAATGGTCTATAATGCAGAAAGAACTGTGAGTAAAAATTGAAAATAAAAATATAAACAGAGAGATAAAAGTTATAAAAAATACAGGAGAGTGAGAGGAAAGGAAGAGGAAAATGGGATAGGGAATAAAATCTGTGTGATAAAAATAAAATGAATCCCATTCAAGTTTATGTATTGAATTTAGACTTAATTGAGGTAACTAAAATATTGAAAATGTCAAGTTCGTTTAGGTTTGAATTGAAATAAAGGGTGCTCCGTAGAAAAATGAGTTATGTTTGGCATTGGTGTTGCAATGTGGAAGGTTAAATATAAGATTAGTTCTGGTTGACCTGGCTGGCACTCGAATGGATATGCGTCTGAGTAAATCAGGACAGTCTACTTTAGAATTGGTATAATTATTTACGAATATAATATTATGTTCAATTCCATCATAGACATTATAGATCTGGAGAACGGGATCGATATCATAATTTTGATATATCCTGTCAGCTAAATTAGATTTAGATTTGTATTATAGCAGACTTATATTTATTTCAACAGAGATAGTAAAAAAGATAAATTATAAAGTGAAAGTGTATTTCATGTTGCTATACAAGTTCTCTGTTCCTATGTGGTACAAAAGTTGTTCTGACGTTGCTCTGCCCAGTTCGATAAGCCACTTATAGATATTGGATATTTTTTGCAAGTTTATATTTTCCGTTTCCAGTGAATTGTATAATTTGTCACAGAATGTCATAAAACTCGCGTACATGCGCAACCGATGACGGGATCGAATGAGTTATTGGAATCAGTGCTGGGTACTGATGTCGTGTCGGATGTCTTCTCGTGTCGCGCCTGATGTCTCGAAACGTCTAGCGGATGCTCTACCTACAGTAATATAAATCTCGACGATGGACACCATCACACCTCTACAAGACCGAAATATCGACCACAGTTATGTAAACCCTGGTGAAATCTTGTGGTGAGATATAGTTTTCATGAAAAATATTGCGCTAGTATTATAACGATGTAATAATCCAATGTGTGTGTATACCGCTGCCTTCTTTGTACTAATATATATCATCGGAGTTAATTGTAAGTTTCTTTTAAAATACGCGACCTTTTTGTTTCGAAACTACTTTCAAATAAAAAAACGAACGACTTCATTTCTACTGTCATTTAAACACATAACTACATTTCAAAATTATAATTTGTTTTGAATATTACATTTTCATAATATTGTGACTGGGAGGGACTCCAATTCGAATATCGAATTATTCGCCCATTTTTAAAACTATTCAATATTCGAATACTTGTCTAACTATTCGTAAAATATTCGTTCATATTTGCAGGGAAATATTTAGAAAATTTAAATATCTAAATATGTAAATGTTTTACTCGAAGCGTATTCAGTACGTAAAGATAGTCCAAATTATCCGTCGAAATATTATGACAGTCCATTAATCCATATTTCATACTATATTTTGAGAACGTATTTCATGGCGGAATTTCTGTCTCGAATGTTTCGGTAACATCAGTGCACATTTTTCTGTTCGAAACGAAATTTGGCTGTTATGTACGAGGAAGGATTGACTGAATACTAAACAATGTTCACTCAAGGTGTGTGGGTGTATGCGCAAACAATTTTTAACAAGACATCTTCTTCGTGTGCTACCTTCTATCGAAGGTTGTAGTATGTTGATTTATCTTGTATAAGATCACCAATATTTTGAATAATGAACCTGTTTCTGAGGTAACACAGCCAAGATAATCTCTTTCTAGATAATATCTATCTTCCCCTGCATAATGTTTTTTTTTTTTAAATAAATAGAGATACATATACGGAATATGTGTCACATTAATATTCATACTATTTTAAAATAAAGCTAAACTGTCGGTGTCCTGGATTGAGGCTCGAACCTCCGACCACTGGATCACTAGGCGAGTGTCTTAACCACAGGACCGATATCATGTTTTTGATAATTTACAATGATCATATTTTTCATTGCGGAGAATGTGTTTAAGTATACAGATTTCTTTAATAGCTGTTATTAGTTCTCTTGACTTATTTATGCGTCTTAATACGGTTTCATTAGTAATGTGGTCAACTCAGGAGATCTTTGTCAATCGCCGATAGAGCCACAAGACACTAAATAACATTACCCTACCTGTAACCTTATTCTGGTAAGGTTTAATTTTTTATTATTTTCTTCCTCAGCGCACAAATAATTGCACGGGTCCTTAAAATTGTAAAAAAATGTTGTTATGCTCTCCACCGCGATATAAAATTAGAGGGAACATTTGCTATAGACTAGTATCTATTTAAATACCTTTTTAACAAATAAAGAATTATTTTTAATTACACATCGCACGATTTTAAATTTATTTTCATCTCGGGGTAATTTTCTTCGGCGATGCATCTTAATATATGAGACACTTCTAAAAGCTGTTAACACTCCAGGGATGGAGCTACACCCTGCTCGGGCAGGAAACGTAACCAGTTTATCCTTTGCTTGAAAATAATCTAATATTGCGAGTAGCACGACGGGGGATGAATTTCTCGGGGGATATGTTTAAATAAATACTACTAAAGGCGACAACTGCTTGTCAGTCGGGAGTTCTTTTACGACTAGTGTTGCATACGGATATATATCTCCCATGGGGTTATTTTTTTCTCATCGTCACATAAATAAATAAATATTGTTTGCGTGAATGCCTTCGATAGCTGGTTCCGATCGACAATAAGATACATGAACACTGCACTGACCGTTTTATTGTGCTCGGTGATTTTCTGGTCCGATATTGTTGTTCTTCCGGCTGGGTAGATTTCGACCGACCGAAATGACGATCGGTTTATTTGGACCTCTGAACTGGACGAAGTGCGGGATCTAATTGATCCGCCTGTCTTTTACCGTCCTCTTGCATTCTTCAAAAAAAGACGGCAATACTCACATACACACACGCACAATATTATAAACCAGTAAATACAGTGGTATCATCAATCGGTAACAAGGCGCGAAAAAAAATATACTTTTGCATTTTTCACATAAATGAATAAATTTTTAAGATTCCTAGGTAAAATGTGTTATCGTTACGAATTGCGTTAAAAATGGCGCGTTAGAAAATTTTGTAACATTTAATGGGAAATTTGCGGGCCGAATATAAAATAACGTTTTAGGCACTAAGAAGACATTTGTAATAAAAAATATACTGTGTGCAGGGGTGGTATGATACATGTGTTTAAGATATATTAGTTTTGTGTATGGTAAAAAAGGTTATATATATATATATATATATATATATATATATATATATATATGTATATATATACATATACATATACATATATATATATATATATATATATATATATATATATATATATTTATTATCTTATGCACAATATTTTACAAATCGAAAACAAATAATTTTACAATATATATATATATATGTATATATATATACATATATATGTATATGTATATATGTATATATATATACATATATATATATATATATACATATATATATATATATATACATATATTTATATATATATATATATATATATATATATATATATATTGTAAAATTATTTGTTTTCGATTTGTAAAATATTGTGCATAAGATAATAAATATAGTTGCACGAATTAGTGAATTAAATATAAATATGTTTTTGACTGACATATACCGATTGCCCTTCGCTAGTTACAGAAAATATTCATTATAAGACTTATATTGTGAATCCATCCAATTATTATTTCCATACGCTCATTGTACATAACTTTGCCATACAACTCTCGCCTGCGATTAAAATTCGTAATTTATCTACCCCCGGGACTCCGGGAACAATTTGATACGATGAACTGCGAGAGATGAACAAAGGACAGCGTGACCCTTGAATAAAGTAACATCCGACACCCTCCCTCGCCGCGCGGCGCTCGTAAAAATGTCTAATATTTTATACAGAACAAAGGAGGGTACTTTCTCTTCACGCTTTAATCTAGTCAACCTTACCGATAGCTGCAACGGCGGCGTAACTGCGCCAATGCGTTCAGTTAAATAAGGGCCCATATGACTTGCACCCGACAATATATTTGGAATTGATGTTACAGTGAATATATATTACCAGTGAAATTATATTATATTAAACACCCACTTAAAATGTATCAAATAATTGATTAAACAATTTCATTGCTCAATATCAGTGAAACTGTATTTGTTCACAAACGAACAATACTGTATAAGCCGCGCATGCGTTATGTATTTGTATCATTGACGTCATTTGACGTCGGAACATTTTAACCTTGGCTGGTGATGTGTCACTATATTTTGAAAATTAGTTATGATTATTATTTAGAACTTTCATTTTAAAGCTATTTATAAAAATGTATTGGTTCGAAAATATAAAAAGACAGCTTTTATCGAAAATAAGTAGGTACTATTTTAATAACTCGAATTGAATACTTTTTTTGTATTTTAATCGTCTAAATACTATTTTAAATAAAAACAAGCAAACGTATGTTACAGTTTAGAGCAGCATATAATTTCACTAGCGCTTATCGATTAAAATGTATTTTCGCCAGTAGGAATATACATATTTCGATGAAAATGTATTTGAATGTGGTTTCATTAAAACACCAGTGAAAATATAAATTCACTGAAAACACTTACTGTAACAGATATTTTTTGTAGTAAACACTTACTGTAACATACACTTTTTGTACTAAACACTTACTGTAACAGATACTTTTTGCGAGTACATTGGTACTCGCAAATAAATATTGATTTATCCCAGCGATTATTATAGCACTAAAAAAAATTTAATTTACCAAAGCAAGAAAAAATAATTTACCAATTATCAAATTTATCATTTCTTACGTGTTTAAAAAAATGGCGGTTTAAGGATTAAGCGTCGTAAAGCAAAACAAGGATTTTTTTTAGTTGCAAATACGTATAAATCCCTAAAAATACACTTTTTATTTCCATGAATGTGAATATTATAGGACACAAGAGTCCAATTTTATTCTTATTATTTAATGAACAGTAGTACATACTTGTACTTGTATCTTAATTATTGTGTACTTATATCTTATTACGAATTACTTAATGTTCACATATCTTATTACAATACGTATTTAGGGGCCCTTTCTATTTTACATTTGGGTCCGATTTTTAGTTACGCCACTGGTTTGTAATAGACTTAGTCCACAATATTTTATGGGTAGAAATCTGCCTACACTCTGAGTTAAAAATGTTCAAACTGTTTATGAAAATTCTTCACCGTTTCGGAGATAATCAAGTTTCAAAATTTTTTATCGGAATATTTGACAAATCATTGTTTTCAAAATGTACAGTAAAATATTTATTTTGCTAAAGACCCTTGAATAGTATTATTTCAAGTTTGTTTAGACATGAACAACGCGTGTATGAACAATATTAAAGTTAACAAAAGAGGAAATCCGCTAGAATGAAACTCGAGGCGAATTGCAGGCGGTTGATTCAAATTCTGCATTTTCGAATTCTTCTAAATAAAAAATCAATCACACTGCACTCTACTGTTACCAATTGAAAAAATATTTATGTACTGCAGCTATATTTTGATTAGAAAAATTTCACAAATTTTGTGGATTTAAAAAAACGCCCTTCCCCGTTATTTACCTCTAAATACTTAAATCATAGTGGCATAAAAAAATTATTACCGGGGATAGAAAATTGTATTTGAATAAATATTATTATTATATTATTGATCAAAAATTTCGAAAATTCAATATCTCTGAAACATACAATTTTATCGTTTTCGACCCGTAAATGATTGTGGGCCATTACTGTTACACTCTGTGTAAGCAATGGGTGAAGTTCTCGAAACTCAAAAAAATAAAGCAGTATTATTAAGAAGATCACATTATTATTGTGATGTTGCAGTTTTTCAGAACATAATTCTGTGATATTTGAATACAAATTAAATGTATCAATAAGGAAGATATACAAATAAAATCAATTTATCGAAAATATATTGCTGTTGCTACCGAGATTCGAACCTGGATCTCTTCCTATACGGGAAAATGCATTCACCTATACACCAACACTGTAAGTTGACGACAAATTTTCGAACTTATATGTTGTACTTTCAAATTGATACATCTGTCGTTACATTATTTGAAAGCGTTCTGGTTACTATCTAATCAAGTTTCGGAGGATAGTGTCAGTGTCAGTGGCCCGCGCTGCCATGGCAACCGGCAACAGGAAATCAGAGGAAGCTGTTATCAACTTCCGCTCCGCCGGCGTTGATAACGCCGGCGGAGCGGAATTCATTGTTCATTGTGCGGAATGCATTCTTCTATATCTGTGTAACTTTTAGTACATAATTATCAATTTTTTTTTCTTGTGTCATTTATATTTATTATTATTTAACAAAGTAATTTATAATTCGTAAGCTTAATGTATCTATAAAAATACACATAAATAATATTGAAATTATTTCGTCTTCAGATGATTATTAAAATAAAATATATCGTTTATTAATTCACAAAATAAATAGATAATTATCATCTAAATGATAACATGATAAAATTATCAAAGGACGGGCGTGAAAAACGGTCTGAAATAAATATTTAAATAAAAATCGTTCTGCAGTATTACTGTTTCCAGTATTCAAATTTCTGACAATAAAAATGGCTTGTTTGTTATTTCAGAACATACAAGTCACATATCCATCTAATCATATATTTCAATGGAAATAGATGTAAACCCACAATATACTTGCATTTCAAATTAGTCTTAAAAAGTCTGAACGATAAATGACGTTTGTTTGATTTGATATTCCTCCATTTAACATTGTGAAAACTGTTTAAAGCCACAAAACGCAGGTGTTAAAATATCTCACGGTATTTTCTGCGGTTAATTAAGGTAACGCTAATAAGTTAGCGGTTTAACGCAATAGACTCGCAAGTTACAACTTCCGTGACGAAAGGGGGAAATGTAATCACTTTCAGGTGCGCATAAAGGATGAGAAAACTGACGCTTTCTCGTTCTCGGTTTCTGCATTCGGATAAATGAACTGAGATTACATCAGAGCATAGCTGGGGTATATATCGAGTATTCCTTTCTCAGATTTTTACAAACAATATATTTTCCCATAGAACTGAGTGCCCTCCGGGCAATAAACACCCGGTCGAAAGAAAGTTCACCACAATGATTTATGACGTGTTTCCAATAAACAACGGTACCTACTTCAAAATAAACAATTCCATAAGTAGAAAATATTTAAAAATTATTTATCAATAGTTTCGTGAAAAACCATAAAATAATAATAATAATACCGTGCCGTAATCAAAGAATAAAACATCATCGGATTGTAAAATTAAACTAATTGACCTAACCCAATCAAACCGAACTAATTAAATTGTGTATTTTGTACAAAAATCTCACAATTTAGTATGTATTCCATAACGTATCTGATTTTAGTGAATGCGTCATATTTTTTTTATTTTTTTTTTCTCTTTATTATGGCCTTCGCCAATTAGGCGTAATTAGCCATTACAAGTATATAAAAATGAAATAATACAATTTTTTAAATATATAAATAATTAACATAAATAAATAACCATGGTAATATTATTAATAAATATTAGTAACAGTATTTGATTTTTGAAAAATAATTAACACATTCATTAACATACATTACATAGTATAGTAAGAAGAAAAACATTTATATTGTAAAATAAAAATATACCAATTATAACTGAAGTATAAGTGAAGGATTGATTAAAAAAAAATTATATAACTAAAATAAAAAAATAATGTAATATTTCAATTCATATAAAGTATTAATTGAATTTATTAAGAAAATTGCGTAAATATATATTATACTTTCACATTTCTCTTAATTTGAACAATATAACATAACCAAACATGATAGACCAAAACCGAAAAAAACAACTAAAATTATTTTAACAAAACTTTACATTACTATTTTCAAAGATAAAAGTACAAAAACAGTTCTCTTAATTGTAATATAATAATATTTTTAACATCGAGACAATATTGTGAATGTATGAAAGTATACATTCACAATATTAATAAACATAAAGTATATTTGTAATATATTAACAAATTATAAAAATCACCAAAGGAAGTAATAAATAAAAACTTAAACAAAATAATCATCATTGCAATTGAGATTCCCTTATATTAAGATAATCAAGAAAATTGTGAGGGTATATAAATTATACGTTCACATTTCTCTCATTGTGAAACAACCAAAACATTACATCAAATTTATTGATATTTACATTATTTTAAATATAGTTAAAAATACACTTAAATTTATTAAAGATTCATAAAATTAAGTTTTAAATATTTACATAAAGATAATATGACATGATTTGTTGGTGAATAAAGGACAGATTGTATGTTTAATGGCAAAGTTGCAAATTGTTTGATTAGATTTGTTATTAAATTTTCCCTATCGACCATTATTGGGCATTCAAAAAATATGTGATTGAGATCTCCAACACCTATACCACACTCGCATATCGGTGAATTATTACAATTAATTTTAAAGAGATGAGCTGTAGAACAACAGTGATTAGATCTTAGGCGACATATAGTTACAATCTTATCCCTACTTAAAAGTGAACCTACATACCACGGCTTAGGGAGAATACTTGGATGAATATGGCCAAAAAATGTACCTTTAACTAATTTTGATTCATTCCACTGAGAACTCCAAGTTTCCCGACTTTTTCTTTTTAGAACTGTAATCATATCTGACGCAATTAGACGATCATGTTTAAGATTCCCTACTTTACATGCTTCCTTTGCCAGAGAATCAGTGGTTTCATTACCAATTATACCAACATGACTGGGAATCCACGCTAAAATAATATTTGAATTTTTGAAAAACAAGCTATAAAGCAGAAATTTTATTTTGACGAAAATATGTGACAGGTTTGATTTAAAGGGAGAAGATATTAATAATTTAAGACAACTGAGTGAATCTGTAAAAATGGTTACTTTATCAAGCCCATGTAAGTCAACAAACTGAAGGGCTTCAAGAATTGCTATCGATTCAGCAGCAAAACTAGACGTATCATCTGGGAGTTTAAAGACTTCGGTTGAATATGGGTTAACACAAAAGAATGCTGCTCCAGCTGAAACAGGAGACTGAGTTTTAGAACCATCTGTATAAATATAAGAAAATCCAGGCCATCTTTCGTTAGTTATCCGATTAAATTCTTTGCGAACAATTGAAGCATTTTGTGATGAACAAAATTGTTTTGATAAACCCAAATCAAGGCAGATATTATTTTCTAAAATAATGCTTTCATATGGGATCAGGTACAGTGGAATTGAATGACTTCGATAAATTTTTAGGGCGTAGTAAGATAACGAATGGTAACTCATCACAAGTAAGGGATGTTTTTTGTTTCGCCAAAAGGGTTTGTTGTGACAGTAACTATGCAAAAGTTGTAACTTTGGTGTTAATGGATGAGAAAGCATACTAAGACGGTTGACAAAAAATTTGTCAGACTGAAGTTGGCGTCTTATTTCTAAAGGTGGTTCGACATTTTCTACCTGAAGAACGTTAATTGGTGTCGATTTCATGCATCCAGATATCAGCCTAAGACATTTATATTGGATTTGATTAAGCTTTTTTGCTAAGTACTTTGGCAATGGATCCAAAAGAAAAGAGGCGTAATCAAGATGAGATCTGACAAGTGCATTGTACATTAATCTTAGAACTGTAGGATGAGAACCCCACCAAATTCCCGCTGTTGCTTTGATAACATTGAAGTTTTTATTACATTTCGTTAAAATTTCAGAAATATGGTTAAACCAAGATAAAGACGATTGGAAATTTAATCCAAGAAATTTTACCGACGAGCTTATTTCAAGGGGTTGGTTTTCGAAATGTACAATGAAATTTGGGGTTATCTTTTTTTTGGAAAAAACAACAATTTTGCTCTTTTCTGGGCACAAGCGCAAACCGTTATACGCAAGCCATAAGCTTAAGTCATTCAGGGCTTTCTCAATTTGAATTAAAGCCAAAGAAATTGTTTTTTCTGAAATATAAATAGTTATATCATCTGCAAACGAAATAATTCTAGAGTGTTTAGTAATAACAGCTTCTAAATCTGATATATATAAATTAAAAAGTATTGGACTTAAGACTGATCCTTGTCCGAGACCTTTCCATACAACTCTAGTACCAACTATACATCCCTGCACGAATACGTGGATGGTTCTACAGCAAAGAAGATTTTTTATAAAAATAATAATCTTTTCAGGAATATTCATCTTGCGGAGTTTATCCACAAGTATTGGAATATGAATATTGTCGTATGCGCCGATGATATCTAAAAAAACAGCCATTAAATATTCTTTTCTAGAAAATGACAAATTTATATCCGTAGTAAAAATAGACAAATTATCCAGAGTGCTTCTGCCTTTCCGAAAACCGAATTGTGATTTTGAAAGTAGATGATTATGTTCTACAAACCAGTCTAACCTATTTTTAATTAGATGCTCCATTATTTTACAAAGACACGATGATAAAGCAATAGGACGATATGAGGATCCATTTGATGGATCTTTATTTGGTTTGAGAATTGGTATAATATATTGAGATTTCCAACTGTCAGGGATCAAACCCGTGGAAAAGATTTCATTGAAAATATTAAGAATTATTGTATGGAATTTTAAATTAGCTAGTTTTATTAAAGAATACGGAATGTCATCTGGTCCAGGAGAAGAATCATTTAAATTTTGAAGAACAAATTTTAATTCAGAAATAACAAAGGGGCCTTCCAGAGGATGAGAATTAGTGAGATTAGATGGCTGAGGGAGTTCTTGATCTGATGGACAAAAAGAGGGAGCTAATTTGTCCATGAAATTATTCAACTAGGAAGAAGTGGGAGCAAGTTGGATAGGAGGATTATATGAAGATCTATATCTTCGAATCATTTTCCAAACAGTGGTTAAAGTAGTATCTGGAGATAAGGCCTCACAAAATGAAGCCCATCCTGCCCTTTTTTTATTTCTTAGAAGCTGTCTGGTTTGAGCAGAGATATTTTTGAATTCAAGATAATTTTGTAAAGTCATATTTTTACAGTAAATTTTAGTGGCTTTTTTCCTTTTTCCTACAGCGAGAGTACAATCGAGATCCCACCAAGGGGCAGGATGAGGTTTATGTAAATTGGAAATAGTAAAAGGGATATGTTTTTAAGAATGTCTACCATTTTATTATAAGACTGAATGCAATTATCTGACGGATGAAAGGAAGAAGACATAGCACTGTCAAGTTCTATCGCGTAGCTAAGTAAGTCAGCTTTTTTAGATTGCAGTCGATATTTAGGTCTCGGAGTAGCTCTACTGACTTAAGGGGTTTGAAAAGATAAAATTATTGGAAAGTGATCGCTACCACAACAATCGGGAACAATGTCCCATGATAGCAACGATGCTACATTACTAGAACAGATGGAGAGGTCAACTGCACTAGGATTTTGGGAGGGGAGTGGTACTCTTGTGGGAGAACCATCATTAAGTAAACATAAATTTGCAGAATCTAATAAATCTATTATTCTTTTACCAGATTTATCATCAGAAGAACAACCCCAAACGGTAGAATGTGCATTGAAGTCACCCATTATAATGATCGGTGAAGGTAAAGAAGATATAAAGTTATTCCACCAATTATGATTAAAAACAGAAGATGGATTGCAGTACGTGGAAACTATTGTAATATTATCATAACGTATCGCACATATTTGTACATTATGATCTGGAGGAGAAACGGGAATTGATTGAAATGGGATACCATTTTTGATTAGGATGGCAGAACCTCCTCCTCCATCTGACCGATCACACCTAACACATGAATATCCTTTCACATGAAAACGGAGAGACGGCTTAAACCATGTCTCTGAGATGGAAGCAATAGAAATTGAGTAGTTTTGTAATAAATAAAGAAGATTAATTCGATTAGAAACAGCGCTTCTCGTGTTCCACTGAAGAAGAACTGCCATTATTTGGGAGAGAGTTTGATATATTTTAAATTATTTCGGCAGCGTTGGACGGTATTTTATTTTGAGATATAATATTAATTAAAAGAGTTAATAAAGTTTTAATAATATCAGAAGAATTATTATTATTAAAAGAAAGAGAATCATTATTTGACAGGAAAGCAACTCCATTGGAGTTATCATTAGATTGGGAATTACCATTGGGAGAAATATATATAGAATTTAATGTGGATTGGTCATTTGATAGATAAGAAGGCTGATATGTTTTTGGGGTACGGAAAGTGAAACTAGTTTTCTTTTGTGAAGATGGTTTCATAGAGACATGGTTATTTTTTTCCGCAAGTACTTGCGAGAAGAGAGGAGATGCAGAAAATTTAGTCGGAGATGACGTAGAAGTTTTTTCCGCAAAGGAAGATTTTGCAGGAGAAAAGGATTTTGATGCCTCAAAATAGGAAAGGTTTTCAGACGCCATAATATGCTTAATATTTTTTTGTCTGGTAAATTCAGGACAGATGATGTTAGTGGCGTTGTGCTGACCAGAACAATTGAGGCAAGAAGGCATTATGTTTATTTTGGGACATTCTTCGCCCAGGTGTGCATCGCCGCACTTAAAACAGCGGGGATTGGATCTGCATGCAGTTTTCGTATGACCAAATCTACAGCATCGGAAACATTGTATTGTTGGAAAAACATACTGTTCTACGGGAAGAGAATTGTAATGTAAATATACATACTTTGGAAGATTTTGCCCTTCAAATGTTATCACGACTGATTGAGATGGAAGCCACTGAACAGTACCAGATTTTGTATCTTTGTAATTTAATCGTCGGACTTTGGATGGTTTTCCGAAATGATCCGGAACATTGATTTGTTCGATGATGTCATTATCTGACATATCGACTGGGATACCCTTAACCAGACCCATGCGAGTAACCTGGTAAGCCGGAATTACTGCTGAGTACTGATTAATGGTCAGAGAGGAGTAGCAAAATTCATTTGCTGATTTATAGTCTTTAAATTGGACAGACACTTTAAATTTTCCAAGAGATTTGACTCCCCCGGGAGAAATATTTTTAATTTTGTTTCGAAACAAAAAATTTCCGAAATGTATGGGATGGATGGGTGAGGATTTGTCATCTCCGCTAATCTTCTGTACATGAAATGTATATGGACCACAGTCAGTTGATTTGTAAGAATTCATTACAGACTCTCTGGGTTTTTTTGATGATGTCGTATCACCCGGACACGCATCTCTCCGTTTTCTTGGATCGGATATGTCAGATGGGGCCGGGGACAACTTTTCAGTTGCCCCCATTCCGTTGTTGGTGGTTGCCAAGGTAAACAACAAAAAGAAATTTCTAGTGAAAAAAAAGAAAAACTACGAAAATCGTTTAAAACAGATTAAAAAGACAATAAATTTAAAAAATAATTACCACAAATGGTACAAATAATTAAAGCAAGAAAAAAAACTATGTTTTTATAATTATAAAAACAGAAAAAACGAAATAAATCAATTTAAACGAACCCCAAGCCAATGAAGCCGATGACGCTAAAACGGTTGCCAAGCAACTCAATGCGTCATATTCACAGATAAAGCATTTCATTTGTCCAAATACATATACGGTGAGTATTCGAAACTTTAAAATATAATAACTTTTCAAATACTTGCGACCGGATATTTTTTCATATTTGAAATCAGAGCACTCAATTCTACAGAAAAAATCTTTTTCACAAAAATCCAAGATAGGACCACGGATATAACCATGCCCCGTGTGTGACCTCCCTTTTCGTGTGACATGTTGAGTTGAAAATAATGCTGAACGCGACCGCATTCATATTTCCTTGTGTATATGGTTATTTAAGGGTTAATTGTTATGTTACCCAAAGCAAAATAGAAAACGATAGTAATAGAAGTATATAATTGTCATGTGTTGTATGTAAATTGTAATATAGATTGTATAAGAGTGTGTGGACCAAGTAAATATGATGCTGTCAACACTGGCATCGCCACTCCACAGCCGACCTAGCGGAAACACCCCTCTTCCCGGGCAGGTTTATAAATTCTGGAGCGCGCTTTAAAAAGCCCTCATTTTTCTTCTATTCCGGCCGAGTTCGACGAGTCTCTCGAAGCTGTCAGGAGTCTTTCGACGAGAGCCTGTACATCGCCCGCTGCATCATTAACCACGAGGGATCACTACACCTCGTGTCCAGTACGAGGCAGCAGAGCAACCGTGTCGAAGTTATAGATGAGCCTCTTGTCAGGCTGGCTGGGACATGCCAGATGCGAAACTTCCGTCGCGGTGGACCTGGAAATCCATGGAGCGTATACCACGTGTGAGACAATCAAAAAAGAAAATTCTTATCGCTACTTATATCTAACCTTAATTAAACGTGGGCGCATTGATTGTTTTCATTGTTTTTCCCACTGCGTTGTTTTCTTCCGACTAGATGCGTTTGGAGCCCGCCTCTGGTCCTGTTCATAAAGTGGGCTCTGCAATTTTGCTCGGGTCACGTGCCTTCGCCTTGTGATTTCCACGGCCGCGTCCGATCCGACTTCTGCTCCTCTCGTGTGAGCGGCGGGAATATCCGCTGCTTGCCTCGTGTCCAAAGCGGGGTCTTCCAGGAGGCACGTCGCAGCTTCCTGGCGGCTTCGTCTCGAGGCAAAATGGCGGTCGGTATGAAGGTGCTCGGAGGCCAGCCACCAAACCGGCGGCACCCCGGAAGCAGATCCATAGCGTTGGACGGGCGAAGAACGAGAGGGCCTCATCAGCCCGGGCAGCAACCCACTTCGGCCAATGCGCGGGGGAGGGGGTAGCGACCCTTTGCCCGGCCGCTAACGCCTGTTTAGGATCGTGGTGAGGAGGGGTTAGCGTCATCCAGTGCGCGGCCTATACACAGCAAGATTCAAGAATATTTAAATTTCGCGCCGTAAATAATAAATGCAATACGTGAAGGTCACACACGAAATGTGGCCGTAACACCATATTCTCGATATAAGCCTTGAACTAGTTACATTTTTTTATTTAATCTCCTTTGTCCCCGTTCTTCCCAAGTAAAAAAATTTTAGATATTTATTTTCAAATACGTGAGTATGTGTTTTTTTATATTGATTAATTTTTGGTAGATTACATGTCGAAGATTAAAAGACACATGAAATAATCTACTTCATATATAAAAAAAACTAATTATATTTAGGTCTCGGTTGTTTATCAGTATTTTTTTTAATTACTCAAAAGTAACATTTATTTATAATTACGGTAAACTACAATACTTTTCATTTAGAAAGAACAATTGTATTATGTGTGTAACAGCCCGTTTCATAAACATGTTTTACTTTTTTTTTAAATATAAAAATAAATACACGGTGCCGGAAAACGCATCGGTAAGAGAACGTACAACACATACACAGATCAAATTATTACGTACACCGTTTTTTTGCGATTATCTATTTTTTCCGTCGCAGTGTATATCAGGCGTGGTCGCTTCATACATGCTTTAGATGCTCCGCATCCCTTGTATTCTAGAGTCAAAAAGCTTTGGAATTTTTGTTTCTACCCGCAAACACCACTGCTGCAAATCAATTCGTCCTGTCCTTTAGATACCAGTCATAATACACACGGCGTGTGCAAGGAGCGAGTCGAAATAATATACATATACATTCTCAACTTTCTAACATTTATGAATCGCGTAAACGCACAGATACCAGCAACAGTGGATCCTATCATTCGTTCCGTATCCACAAAGTTTTAATGTATCCGACTTTTGCGCATGCGCATTCAGTTCCGCCTAATAAGGTATACAAACACTATATATGCATTCGTTAACAGAATCCAACGTACAAAAAACGACTTTAATGCTTATTGGTATAATACACAAAATAGCATACATATTAAAAACCGGGCGGATTGTTTTGAGAAATTTATTGATAATTTAGCTCGAATTTTGAACTTATTGATAACTTGAAATCGAATTATTGAAGAATTGAATATCCTTCGATTACTTATTTAATTCATCTTTTAAATGAAAAATGAATACAGAAAATAATATGGATTCTCCACCAACATGTTTTAATGCGATAAACGAAAATTGTGAATTGTGTGAGTGTATAATTAAATAATTAATGCGTAAAAATTTTGTGTCTCGATCATTTGCGGAAAAAAGCACTTTCTGGAAACTGGAAAACCGACAGCATCCCTTCTACAAAAAGGCATCGACCGCCTCTGGTGTATACCTGATAGAAAGAGGGTTAAGTACATTTATGTACAGAGAAAAAATGGCTTATTGGAACATATAATGCTTTAAGGAATATTTATATTTAATATAATAGTGTAAGTACGTAGTTATATATTTGAAACTGGAGAAAGTAACAAATGCCTTCGACCAAGACAAATGTTGATAATAATATAAAAATATAATTATAAATATAAAGTTTCTGTAAATATTTTTTGTGGAGGTAACACACGGTAGTGTTTATAAATAATTTCTAACGACAACCCCGCTAACTGAGCAATTAAAACTGCTGAGCGGCATCAATACACTGTTACATGTGCATATTACGTATGGTGTATGATATCACTCACATTAATTCTTTCTAAATAAATAAAAAAGAGTATAAATAGTTACGGTAACAAAAAGGAAAATTAACAATAAAATCCTTACAGACAATAATTAAAAAATAACAGCACAATTAAGCGTATTAATAATTATAATCGTGTGAACGAATCATAAATAACCAACTAAATGTAACCACAAGTGCGATTATAAAAAAATAATTTCCGATCATTAAGTCAATTATAGTCAGGTACTAAATTTATTTATTAAATTAATTTTCCTAATATTAAACAAATGATAATATTGAAAACAAGAATAATTCGATCTATTGTTTTAGTTTTTTATCACCCTGATGAAGAAAAGTGACTTTTTCGAAACCGGTTGGTTAAATATTCAAAGTTAATGTCTAATTTATTAGATCTTTTGTGTAAATATCAAAATGGTAATTGACACACGCTACGTGTAAATAGAAACAATAACAAAATTAGATAAATAAATGTAACCAAGACGCCTCAACGAAGGGAACACTTTAAAAATAAAGTGCCTTAGTTTACTTTAAAAAAAGTATATTACAGCTTATGGGCACGCCGTGGAGCAGAAAACCTTGGCGGTCTCGATCCGAGGAGAGCGAGCGAGAGGAGTGATGGAGTGGAGATGGGTCACAATGTCACAATCCTTAACCATGGGAGATCGAAGAAGAAAAACAATCGGAAGTATTAAAATGTCCGCCCCAAACCCAATTGAAATATTATAATCAACGAGTGTTTCGATTCTTATAATTAAAATTACATCGCGTATAAGAAAAAAAACTTGTATGACATGTACATATTAAAGTGGTTATACAAGTAGAAAGTCACAGTTTTGAGGTTAAGCAAAGCGGCATTCCTCGTGCAATACAATAATAATAATAATCATTTAAAAAGGTCACCAACATGTCCCGATATGTCGATAGCGCCCGAGCACGGCTTACCGCGAGAACGCGGGGGCGCCTGTCTTCAGGCAAATCGTATACATTATTACGCGGAGCCCCGACTAAATCACAGGTCAATGAAATATTTATTACACCTGTCATTGAATTATCCGACTGTATTGTAAGGGATATAACTCCGTGCGTTCAGCGCATGAGGATGGACTTATTAAGTACCATTCTCCCTTTTTATTTGTAGGTCCTTTTATCATCGTAGCTCATAGCAGTCGTACCATTATTCACTTTGCAGGCATATTGCCACCAGTATTCTCGGAGTGAGGTATTGGTGGATGCCTCCACCTGTGGCTGACATGCGGGTTCTTTTACCATACTACGAGTAAAAACCATCAATCTTGACTCTTATCCTTGCGTATCGTGACGTACCCGAAGTATTTAAAAACGCATGATGAACGTTGTTTAGATTTTAAGATCCGCAAAGACCCACGTCATGTGGATTGCTTACAATATGGAAATCCTCAATTACTGGCATGATAAATTAATCTTATTTTTTTACTTCTTAAGAAATAATCCTTGCCGTAACTCCCTGCATTGATTTATATTCTGTCTGTTTATTGAGCAAACAGCTTTAAACTGTCTCACGCACCCAACGCGTTTAAATCATTTATTTTATCAAAATTTAGGCGGAACTAATTATTTAAAATATAATATTTTGACCCGCTCCATCTCAAAATATTATATTTTAAATTCTTCTAATTACTTGAACATTTTAAACTATAAATTGGTTCCCTTTAAAATTAAACTGCGCCAACGCAATTAATAACTGAATACAAATTAAATTAACCAATTACACAGATATACAGAAAAAAAAGAAGCAAAATCGGGGAACGCGCTTCCCCGGATAAGAAGAGGTCCAGGTTCAAATCCCGGTAGCAATTATTTTTTTATTCGATAGATAGATTTTTTCTGTATATTTTAATATAATTAAAGTAAAATACCACAAAACTGCGTTCTGAAAATGTAACTTTACTGCAAAAAATGTATAGGTACTCCTTAATATTAATAATTATTGGCCTAAATTGTACTCATGTATTTATATATATATGTAGGGATCCGATTTCAAATTCACCGCCATCGACGCTAGAGACATATCGCTGCTGGCTGTCGCTACAGGTCTGGCCTGATTCCTCATCGTCGAGCTCTCTCCTGTGTCATCGCTCCGCAACAGCAGTCTCTCCTGTTTCATCGCTCCGCAGCGGCGGTCTTGCTGGCCCGCACGCGCCGAGCGAGACCGCCGCTTCTGCATCTTCACTCATTCATTTCTTTCATTCATTCTGGCTACTTTAACACAAACTTTAGTCTAGAAAAGTAGCCAGGACAACGCTGTATATATCAGAGGTGAAGTCTACTTCATCCCACACATTAAACTATGTATTATGTATGTTATGTATCCACCTCTGTAACTACAAAAATATGGATGTCAAAATATATATAAATAAATAAATAAATTCTCATCTGTCTTCATTGTTCTATCCGACTCAATAAACACCAACACGCCAATCACTCACTCTTTCATTTAACCACCGACCTAAACCCAAAATATACTCGTATAAGTATAGGAATATGTATAAATATATACTTTTTAATTCTTAATTTAACTTAATAATTTTTACTGCATCCCTTTTCCCTCCCCTCCCCTTCCCATCCTCATCGCCTTATAAAGTGTAAGGATACTGTTTTGTTTATCTTTTTTTTAGAACGTACTATTTTTTTAGTTTATTAGTTTCTATGATATTTACTTTGTCCAGCTCTGAAGAACTTTACTCGTCGTATTTTTACATTGTGTATTATGTTACAAGTATTATATATTCCGTACCGTTTGTTTCGCATAAATAAATAAAATAAATTATTTCATTTCCCGTTATCTTATGCATCCGCTACACTCCTGACGCTGGTTTGGTCATGAACGTTTTCCTTCAGCGTCTAGTTATCTATTTATCACTGTTCGCTATCGTCCTCAGGATTTCTTCTAAAATATCGTCACTTTGTTTATTTTCCGTCCGACTAGTTTTTATCACTCTTCACCAGCACTACAGTCTAAAAGCTTCCAGCCTCTCTTTGGGTATATATATTTTCGTTAGGTTTATTCACTAGGCATTGAAAAATAAATACTGAGTGGGGTGATATTTCATTATTTTATGCACCCCGAATAAGAAAAATCTTGATTTATGGGGGGTGGCTTTGACATGAATGTATAAAAGAAAATGTATTATTAAAAATACATGTCAACATTAACTTACTGCCCATAATTAGAAGATACTGAATGCTTTGATTTAGTCGTGTCGAAATGTACGTGTAAAAAATTACAAAGCAGATGAAAAGTAAAAAAAAAGGTTTTTTGTTTAGACAAATGATAAAATTTGTTATATCCAAGATTTATGATTTGAAGATATTGTTTATATAAACACGACCAGAATTTGTAGGGTTTTTATTCGTACAATTGAAAATGAAGAGAAGAGAGGCGCCGTAATACTTGGCCGCCTTTGCGAATTTGAAAAATCGCATTCTTCTGCCGTAAAACATGAGGCGCTAGAGTATCATAATTGATTACAGAATCTTAATAAAGTGAAGTATATTTTTGTTATTCTCACGTAATAATCTAAATGATTTCGATTTCATTGTACAGTGTGTACAACAGGCAACATTTACTTTTTAAGACAGAAAGAAAAATAGGTTATAAGGATCGCCGTTTTCTGCAAGCTATGGTCTGATTCTATATTGCAAATTTAGCGAGCGCGTAAACCGTACTCTGTGTAGTCATGCGGAAGCTCCCAACTCATTCCTTGTAACCAATTCAATGTCCGGAGTGTCCGGTTGATTCGGTATTGTCCCGACGTAACTTCATTAGTTAGTCCCAAAAATGATTTTTACTGACCATATCTAAATGTTGTATAAACCAAAAGTGGCCGAGCGTTCTGATATATTCAGAACTGATTTAAAATATGTATTCATTTTAAGAAACACCGTAAAAATAAAATAATCCTCGTGTTCGTCGAAATGATATAATTCTTATACTGAGGACCTTATCTGCTTACCTCCTACCGAAGATGCTGTCGGGAGATATTGACGCATCGTCCATATTCACCAGTCATTGCACCATCCAACAAGCATTTTTTTCGATTACTTCAATACTTCGTAGTAGACAAAAAAAATCTTGTCAGTTTATATATACCCCGTCACACGACATCTTAATTGTTGAAATGGATTGCATTTTAAACGAAGGTAGGGCCTTCTGATGGGATAACGCTGTAAATAATATTCTAAATAAATAATGAAAACAGAAATTTCTTTTAAAATAAAACAAAAGGAGTTTTACACAAAAATCATTTATTAGCCTTAAAATTTGTACGTTGACTATACAATTTCTTATTAAATACACGTATCAATTCGTCAATAAAGGGAGGTAAATACATACGATTCATACGTAAGTTAGTTAAATATAATGAAGATTTCTCGACTATACGTACAATCTGTAACACCGAGTGCATTCGTCATAAATTACTTCAAAATTTCACGCTGTGTCACAATTTGAAGACTGATCGCGGCTATTGATTACGATAAGTAAAAATAATTTATTAAAATAAGTATTTTTAAAAGACTTTGTAATTATTAATTGTGCATACATATTAAAGTTGGTTCGGAGTATTTTGATGTAGTGTGTAAATATACCATTAAAAATATACTGAATGTGGCAGATACGTGCCTAAATTCAGATTGGAATATGTTGAAGCTGTTTGTGATAATATCCTACCGCTACAGACATTACATTTTTGATCGATACGGAAAATATTTCGTTATGAATTTGTCAATGATACAACTTTATCGAACCTTCAACATAAGTGACAGTAGCCAGAAAACCATTAAGTAAACATATACAGCATGAACATTTTCTATTTCAATTTTAAAAAGGGTATCCATTACAAAAATATTGCCGACTAAGTCTGTTACAGTTATGGACGCAGAAGGGAGACTATTTTCATAAGATATGCAGATATCACCACATTGACTTCTTAGTATAAAACAGTTCTGTGGTTTTACATCAACAATGTTTATTAACAATATGTAAAAATAAATAAATACGTTCCAAGTTAATGAACATTTAAAATTAGCTGTAAAATGTTGACTACTGCGAGAATAGTTTGAGTATTTTTAGTTGAGGAATCTAAATGCAGTAATAATTATTCAATTACAGAATTTAAATGCTTAAGGACGTCCCCAAAAAAATCACTTTTCTTACAATCCTTTTGAAACTTTGAATACACATACTTATGAGTGTCTTTTATACGTAGAAATTTCTTTCAATAGTCCTTGCGGTAGTAAATTTGTAAATATTGACTATTAAAATGAGCATATTTAACATACGAACCATATCCCGATCGATGTTGTATAGCAATAGTAATTTTCTTACCATTGTTTTCGAAAACTGAGAATCATTAATTGAAAATTTAACAAATATCTTTCTGTAAAAATAACTAAAACAAGCGGTATTCGTTTTGTTATAAAAAATATTAAAAGTGAGCTACTTTTGAATGGTTTTGACGTTTCTTTTTATAATTTGAATAGTGAGAGATTTTTGAACTTGTGCCCATGTGAGCGGAAGCGAAAAAGTACACTGGACCTCAACTGTTTTTTATTCTATTCATAGTAGTTTACATACGGGGGAATCTTCTTGAAGATTGAGTACGACTGCTCTTTGGGAACGTCCTTATAAGATTTAAGAAATGATAATACAACTTTATAAATAAATATCCACAAACGCTATTGCAAATGAATATATGTAAGAAAATAAGTTTTAATTAATCATTTTAAAATTTAAATAAAAAATACAAATTTGTTTATTGATGATTTATGATTATTAAAAAAAATATGTAAAAAATCTGACTCTTTGATAGATTAAATAGCCGAAGGCACCAATTTCAGAAAGAGTTCATCATAATAATAAAAAAGATCAAAAAAATAACTGAATCCCATGAGATTAAAAGTAACATCATAGTACTAGCGGTCCGCTCCCGGCGTTGGCCGGGATTCAGATAGTAATAATTCAAAATAGGGCATATTATTCCATATGTGCTCCATATAATTTTCCTCAGTAGGTGCCTATTTATATTTTGAAATTCTCAGCCAGATTTCGTAAAACTTTTTGATGTTAAGCAATGTCTTCTCAACTCTTTAATCGAGGCAATATTTATGAACCATTAACTCAATTTCGCCGGTACATTAGTTTCTCATTATTTTCCGTAAATAACTACCTAAATAATACACCTTATTTTGTAGAGCTTCTGTTGTTAAATCATTTAATACGCTACATGCATAATCTATGTAGTCGATTTCCAGAGTTATGCGCGGAGAAATTAGTTTTCTGGCTACAATTTTATTTATAAGATAATAATTACTTTTAATCTCACGTGTTATAGGATAGCAAATAAAATAGGAAAAATTAATATAAAACTAATATTTAAAAGCAATATGAGAATGATAACTCGGAAATATAAAAGAAGACATATGAAGTATATTTATAAACGCATGTTAAAAAAAATGCAAAATTGATTAGAATAATTAAGAAACAATTTTAGAAAAATAGTATAAAACCTACACAATGATATCTGCGATCCGCAGCTTTATAACTTATAACTGTATGAAAAAAAATATTTACAAAAATGTTTTAATGGCTTACGCGACTGATTTCCTTAAATAAAATTTTACAAATAATAAATATTTACAAATCTTGGTGTTTTATACAGTGATTAAGCATTAGTTGTTATAAAAAAAATCATTCAAGATATTTTTTAATTATAATCTAAACATTAATTAATCTAAATTTTTATTTTTTTGCTAACTAATCTGATGCTTGGAAATATTTTATTACATAAGCGGCTCACGCGTGTGTAATAATAAAACTACTTAAAAAATATTTAATTAGAAAAGATTTTTGGGATGAAATTTTTAATATATTTCTTTAAAATTGTCAAGTTACAAAAGTTGTGTGATATATTATGTGCGGCAAAATATATATTAATTTTTTTTTAAATATATAATTAATAAATTGACAACATAGACAAGCTCGAGAGTTTCAATATAATGGACGTTTAATTGAGATTCATTACTATTATACAATATTACGAACTAACGGTATTTACACATGTTATATTACAATACATTTTTTTTACCAATGCCCGGAATTCTACCAAAAGTTTGTCGCTTGAATGCATCTCCAATTCACGGCTTCTTCCAGAATATAGAAATATTAGATAATTTCATATTATCTACACGAAAACACATTTTTTAAATACAAAGTGCGTCAGAATTGATCGCGCACTAGAAAAATTATTGCGACAATTTCAAAATTATTAATTGAAATGTAAATTATTAAGAACACATTCTTATTGGGAAGTTGCAATTATTCAGAACAGACGGTCTGTGATATTTTAACTACTAATTTAATGTATTAATTACAAAGATATATATATATAAAATCAATTTTATCGAAAAATATTGTTGTTGCTAAAAAAAACAAAGTAGATGGCTTTCAAATAATGGAACGATAGATGTATTCATTTGAAAAGTACATATGGGTTCGAAAATTTGTCGTCAAAAGTACTGTCGCTGAAGCATAGTTGTTAATGCACTTTCCCCGGATTGGAAAGAGAAAGAAAGATCCAGGTTCGAATCCCGGTATTAACAACAATATTTTTCTATAAAAATGATTTTATATGTATATCTTTCTAATTAATATATTTAATTAGTATTTGAAATGTAAATAATCCTTTTTTTTGCAATTTTCGATAAACCCTAATCTTCAAAATCTTTTTCTACGATGCCGAAACATGGACAGAAGCTTAGGAAATGTGATGCTGGCGCGCTTCACATACTGTAGGTTAATTATAGAGGATTCAAACATCGATCAGCTTCTATCCTCAACTATATGGATCCGAATATTCAGATATTTTGGCCATTTCACTAGACATGACAATACCGTGGAAATTGGTGAACAGGAAAGTAAAAGCATCCAGATCACGCGGAAGTTCGCCAACACAACGGACCTGGAAGGACTACAATGCAGAAGAGCCTGCTCTCGGATTGTACGAGAAACGACACGGACCAGAATAATAGCGACAGAACATCAGCAATATCCAGCCCCAGAATACATCACAAGGACTACTTTCATAGAGTAAAACATAGAATTACATAACTCCCACTATATTCCGAGTTCCCTGTGCGACAGTCTGTATTATAATTTGATAGAATTCAAGCCTTCAGTAAGTTGTAGAACAATGTTGACACATTTACTTTGATATCATTACACCGCAGACTTATACTAGAACTCATTCTGTTATACACATATTAATATAATAACCTTAGCTTACCAGAAATTTGGCCACGTTTTAATTGATTAACGAGTGATACAATAAAATTTACAAATCAATTCAACTTTTAACACACATTAAATAGATATCATAATGTTCAATTAATAAAAAATTAAACTACTCTATATGAAAAATCTGTTCAACAATATTATAATGAGACTTATTAAATAAACGCTGGGCGGGGAGGAAGAAGTTAAACCATCGTAACAATTCACTGTAATTAAAAAATAAAAATATTAAATAATAAGCTAATTTACAAATCGAGTCATAATTTCATTATCTTTATAGTTGTGCGAAGTAGATAATAAATCATGATAATTAATACAAATTACTACATTTATATAAATGTTCATAATAACAATCTACATAAATGAAATATAATATGCCCATCAATACATTCTGTATCCACATAGCTTTTACATTTAATAAAATTACAGCCAAGCATCATATTGACTGTCATTATTCAGTCTTTGACAAATTATTCAAAATATTTTTCTCATGTTTATTCATATTGGTCTCTTCAATATTCGTTTTGATTCAGAAATACAAATGACAAATATAATTAGGCGGGCAGTGTGGAATTGATTATACTTTGCTCCGTGAATGTAGGAAAAAAGTTTAATAAAGTTGCATAGAAATATTATTTAATTATTTCAAAAATGAGCTTTTAAAGGGCGTCTTACACACTCCGGTCCTTCGCAATGTCAGATCGGTCGAAGTTAGACTTCGACCGATATGACATTGAAAAGTTCGCATCGAAAATGAACGTTCATAATTCAGATTGTTCTTATGATAGGGATTGAGCAGCTCGTGTGAAATTACCCTCAAGTAAATTAATATTAAAATATTTATTCATAATACATAAACAAATAATGCAGTAATACTATTTGCGTAATCATTTTTAGAAAAGACAATTATAGGATTCACCGTTCGACCCCTCCTACGTAAAGTATCGTAAGCAACAAATAGGCTATTTTTAGTTTTCCTAGTAATTCACATGTATTTGATACATTTTAAAGTGGCAGTAATTTTTTTATGTGTATTCAATAGAACATCGTTCTTCACCAGCATGTATACCTACGAGCTCTGGTCGAAACACAAGCAAGTGACGTATAACCGACTCCAAATTCAGTACAGCTCATACAGAATACTGTTTGGATCGGCGCGTTATTGCAGCGCATCTACAATGTTTATCGAAACCCGTATATATGGATTTGTTCCGCTTCTGAGACATCGAGTTGCGGGCTTAAAGATGCGGCTGGAGCTCAGCACTCAGCAGCAACTCTATGTGCTAGCGGTGCTCTCATGGAAAGCTGGTTCCCTGACCAAAGAATGGCAACGCCTACAGAATAGCTACATATACAACAATGGCCGTGACTGCAGTAGTTATATATGTAATATTTATATTTTGTGTGTATATATGTGTGAACTTTTTACTTTTTATTATTATTTTTTTATTTATTAATATTTTCTTTGGTTTTCTTTTTCATAGCATTATATTTATTTCATAATTTTAATGTATAACATAATATGTATTATCTTTATGGCGAATCGGGTTAAAAAAAACCTGATTACGCTGGAATAAACACATTATTATTATAACAAAAAAGAAAAAAAAAATTGCGACTAAAAAATGTATCAAGTACATGTGATTTACTAGAAAAACTAAAAATGATCTATTTGTTACTTACGATACTTTACGTAGAAGGGATCGATTTGTCTCGTAAATTCATAAACACAACCTGCCTAAAACAATATGTATTATTTTTATGTTTATAACTACATACACATAAATATTTTAATTAATTTTAGGTTCGTGTGAATCGACAGCACGATGCTAGTTATTTAGGTACCAAAATATACTTTGTTCCCGTAAATAATAATACCATTGTTTGTAAAACGGTATTATAAATAAATATTTTAAAGAAAAAAATATTCCAGACAATGTTAAATCACTTTTCCTTACATATATGTTAAGACTCAAGTTGTTCAGCCAAGGCAACGAACGAGCTTTAATTTAAGTTTCGATGTCAGTTGTTTGTCATTTTGGTCGGCAACGAAGTTGCGCACAGTCGTATCGACGCCCCGGTAAGGCTGAGATTCATCTGACATTTAAATGTGACGAATATGCACTTATACCAAGCTAAATCGATTGTCGGCATCTAATTATTAATAATGAGACAGAACATAGTATATAAAAGAAAACATTTTGACAGTAATTTTATCCTTTGCTGAAAAGTTGCTTCGCAGCTACCAGGGCGTCGATATTCGTATTGTAAAATACATATAAAAGTGAAGATCATTCAGGTATGTTAACCTCACTGTAAAAATCGATTTAAGCACATTTTATCACCACTTTCTGAAGCACCTCATCAATTTAGTTTTAGTTCTCTGAGCGTCTGCACTCGGATCAAACGTAAGACTCTACCCTCCTGCCTCTGATCCTGTCAAAGAACTGTCTCCAGGACACGATAGTCTTCCCGGAGCAGATCCAGAAGCTGGAGGTGATACCGACAATCATGGCCATGAGGTACTTGATCATGAACACGGCGAATATCGGCCTGGTGGCCGGAGCGCGGGCTTTCTCCCCGGCGGGACACGGGATGCTGTAGGGGCTGCGTCCGCACATGTCCCGGTGCCAGGTGACCATCCAGCTGCCCAGGTAGGCCTGCTCGTAGAACAGACACGCCAGCACGACCAGCGCCGGCACGGTGTAAAGCACGCTGAACACACCGATGCGGATCATGAGTTTCTCCAGTTTGTCAGTCTTGGTGCCGTCGTGCTTCATTACGGTCCGGATGCGGAAAAGGGACACGAATCCGGCCAGCAGGAATACAGTGCCGAGCGCCAGGTATACGCACAGCGGCGCCAGCACAAATCCGCGCAATGCCTCTGCATCCCACAACCCCACGTAGCATACCCCCGACAGGATATCACCTGCAAAAAACATAAAAACTAAATTAAAGATGCGCTTTCATTTTTCCACTACATATGCTTTTAAGATGAGGACAATAGTAAAATTCTTATAAGTATCAGATAAATAATTAACGACGTTATTTGTTACGTAAATCATGCGAGAGAGGAAGGTTTGATAGAAAGAGACGACAATATAATTGGTGATTTTCTCGCATTCCACGATATTTAATATTGATACATGGCATGAAATAAAAATGTATGTTGTCATTTGAATTAATCCATCGAAAATTAAATAATTTATTTGAATATTATGTTTTGAAATCAGACACAAGTACCTAGATATATTTAGATGGTCGCTTAAATCAATATCAATAACAGCTAGTGTTTAAAAGACAACAGTGTTATATATAAACGAAATATTTAATTGCGACTTACATAAAAATAACACACATAAAATGTTAACTTTGTTCAAGAAAACCTTGTTATCCCTTAAAAATCAGTAAAAAATATCTAATTTACGAAATTTGCTAATAATGTTGTGAATATGTTTAATATTAATTTTAACGATATTAAACATATTCATATTTAATAATTCATATTGTGGATAAAATATGCGCGAAAACATATTTTTTAACGAAAATAACGACAGTGCGGATGTGACGTCTATCATGCAGCTCGGGACCGGCGGGAACGAAGTGAAACACTTTAACAATTAATAGGATCGATATAAATATTATTTAATAATAAATTATTGTGATTATTATATAAAATTTGATTTTAAATAGTAGTTAAGCCTCAAAGCATGCGAGTAAATAAAATATATTATTTAAAAATGTATGTTTTCACTAAAACAAAATATTTTAAAAACGTTGAAAATAGGTAATATGTCCTGCAAATTAAATAGTTATTATTCTATTCATTTTTAACATTTTTAAAATTTGTATCCATAATCTTGGCTTCAAGATTATAAGAAAATATTTTTCGTTTATCCAAGAATTTTCGACATTTAGACAATTTTGCGGCATGAGAAAAATGTATCTAATGGTCGCGATATTTCTTATAGTGGTTGTATGTCTTAATTGTGGCAAATTAAGACAATACAACCATTATAAGTTTATAAACATTTATTAGTTTTAAATTAGTATAAAGGTCCTACCTAAGTAATAGTTTAAAAAAAAGTCATATTTTTATAAAAAACGCGAAAATTTGAATTGTTATTGAAAGTCGCGCTTTAATTAAAGTTATACGACTATCAGCCGTTAAGTCTTCACATTTGTACAATTGTAATTTGTAATCGACAAAGTCTACGGAGTATATATATATATATATATATATGTATATATATATATATAAATATCAATTGAGCTCAATGAAGTCCTCTTTATTTAAGTTCGGATATTTTCAACTTGGATATTGGACAGAAGTCCACAAGACCCTGGACTGAGTGACCTGCCTGACCTGCTGAGTGACCTGATCAACTTGAAATATACCTATATACTGTACGTACGTATCCTCGCGTGGGTTCGCACACGGCACCTTCGTCAGTCTCTCTGCCTGGCTTCCGCGTTATCAGCAGCTCACGCGATGCACTTAGCATAGTTCGCGCATCACTATTAAGCCTCAACTATTGTAACCTGATTCTATTAAATTTAGTGCACCTAAATCGTGAGTACTCATTTCATTCTACATTTACTTGATGCCTCACTGTCTGTCATATTTAACTTACATTTTCACGTGACACACGGAAAGGAGCCCGAGGTTAGAGGCGAGTCCTCGTAGCGTAGTGAGGAGGCATTACCCATAACGGTTAACATATTATAAATAAAATAAAGAAAAAAGACCTTCTGCAACAGGTAATATCTCTATCGAAATCTATCTAAAAACGTTTAAAAAAATCTATAATTTCATTTACTGCAATTCATAAAACTACAGATAAAATCAAAGAAGAGCGCACTATTAAACGGACCGGCGCGAGGATTAGTAAATATATATTTATAAAAAACAAAATAAATAAAAAATTTAAACTGAACGAATCAAAAATTTATCCCACCATTAAGAAGAATCGTATAATCAAGAGAACACGGCGAAGGACAAATTTATTGGCATCCTAAAATTTTTAACTGGACTTTTCTATTTAATTTGTCATAAAAGTTCTTATCTAATAATACCTCGCCGCCGGATGCTCGACTAAACTCCGCGGGACAGAATAATATTATGACGTCGTTATACGACATCCCTCATTAGAGCGACACTAAATTATTGCGGGCTGTAAATATTCCGAACGATACGGGCGACATCTAGCGGCGTGTCGGAGGAATTATTATTTTACACATCGATTAAGATTGAAACACGAATCGATTTGCATAAAACAACCATCCGTTCGTCGCATTATTTATCGATACGTGCCGATGTTAAGTCATGCGAAAATATCAATTTGCATCTGACTGAATGCGCGAATAATACAAGATTGCAGTTGTAAACTTTAAGATAGGTAATGATAATATACATCAATACCAGATGATTAACCAATGCCATGCACGGTTTTAGATTGTAAATACATTATATATAATTTAATTAGTTATGACATCCTGAAGAAGAAAATGGTATTCTTCGAAACCGGTAGATGTATTTAAACTCAATTAAGTGGTTGATAAAACAAAGATAATAAATAAAAAATATGAATTTTAACCACAAAGTTAATATTGCTAATGTTAAAAGTACTATATACAATTTTTTTTAAAACCCACAACTGACGGCGGAATGTCAAAGCTATGAAATCTTCACTCGCGAATATCAAAATAAATGTTATAATAATTTAATTATTGCGGAGCATGTCTCATTTGATAAACAAAAATAAAAAAAATATGCGACATTCGTAATCATTAGAAATCTGTCTAAATTATTATCGGCAGGAATACGCTCTTCAGACAACATTTATTTTAGATTTTACAACATTCTTTTTCAATTTGAACAAAGCGTTCCGGGATGTTTAATGCGATACATTTTAAACCATCCGTCAATCTAGAACCCTGAGGATAATAATAATATATGCCCCCCCTGACTGGATCAAATTTTGCATGCGTAGTTCCATACCCCACCCCCTAAAACCTGACTCCCTCGGACTGTTAGTGACTTGTAACACGTCCCCATGCCTAAATAGTTCGATGTACCGCGTGTATTTCGCGTTCCACTCGCTTAAACCGTTTAAGTATAAAACTCAACACACCCTGATATAACATAAAATAATATTATTTGTATTTTTAATTAAAAATATGTCTCGGAATGCGGTATTATGTCAGATACACGTTTGATGTATCTACATGGTACATCCGGTCCCGTCACGATATAAAAATCTGATAAAGTTAATAAATTTGCCCGGCTGACAACAGATTATCGAAATCACCATGAAGCCAAGGCCGAATGATGATATTATCCGATGGACAGCACGGCGGCTCCAGCTCGCGAGCAGCTGTGACAGCCGCCGAGGAGGGAGGCGATTAATCAAGACCGGTTTGGTGGAGAAGCGCACGATGTTTGAGCAACCGATTTAATAATTGCCTACAATTATTAGGATGCCCAGGAAAGCGGATTGAGATAAATAATTCATACAAACATAATTGATGGGAGGAACTGGCGAGGGATTCACGTCGAAGGAAGAGGCGCTTCATCCGGTCGGGTGACTGCGAGACGATCGGGTAATGTGTACAAAAGGAGATCCTATCTAGTGAATCCAACATCGAGTCCAAATTGAAATCCCGGGTTTAAAAAATGATCGTTGTATCATTAATTTTATTTATTTATTTTAACAAATACAATTTATGTAAAGAAATAGGAATGCAAGACTAATACAAATTAAATTCATCAATTTCAAAGATATACAGAAAAAATATTTTGATCGCTACCGGGATTCAGGATCAATTATTTATTCATCTATTCGGGGAAATGCATTACCATTGCGCCACATCAACCGTGCAAAATGACTTCAAATTTTCGAACCTATATGTTGCAGCTCTTTCTAATTGATACATTTATTATTATTATTATTATTATTAAAAAAAAACTATCACCTTTTTATTACGATAAATCTTAAATATCTTTGAGTAATTAACGATAGGAGACGCCAGAAATGATTAATTAATTTTTATTAAAGTTGGATAAACTTTGATAAAACAGCTTATATATTTTTTTAATGAGAACACATTAATTATTGTGAAGTTGCAAGTGTTTTATTGTATTGCAAGAATTTTGATACCACAGAACTATGTTCTGAATAAACTGCAACTTCACAATAACAATGTGTTCTCCTTAACAATGTGAAATAATTTTATTGTTATAAATAATACGCCCGTAACAATAGCAAAGGATTGAGTCATCATTTAGTTTTAATCTAATTTTAGGTCGTTTTCTTCTCCTTCGTATTCATCAGGATAGAGATATCTGTCACCAGCATCACATCTTAAAAGCGTCCAGCGTGCTAATTTTGGTACCCGAAATCTAATGATTCAAATATTTTCCAAATTGGGCAGGGATCCTGAGATTGGATTCTCTAATCCTATCGCTCTCCGAATGAAGAACAGATCCGATGCACATTAGATTGAGCAATGTACGAAATAAAATGGGCAGCATACTAGATAGATACCGGTGAGTTTGTTCCCAGAAAACATTATCAACCGGTTCTCTAAAATAATGTTGATAACTGCTCAAAAACCCCCACCCTTCCCGCATATAGAATACTAACCGAATGGTTGCAAATGTATAATTTTTAACGTTACAAATATGAGGTCTATTCTAGTGAAACACTTTATAAACACATCCAGGCTTGAGAAAATGGCGTACATATTGTGTTCTCACAGGAAATCGAACCCGGAGCCCCTAATTTGAGAAGCCAGTGACCACTAGTCCACGAGGGCCGCCTATTATGAACCATTTGAAAGATTTAGTGCTGAACATGTACACACCCCATAACGGGTGACCCCTACCACACCGCCATTCCTCAAAATAATATTTTAATAAAATACTCCTAAAACATACAAGCATGTTTTCAAGGGCAGTTATCAATTGTAAAACTGTCATTATTGCCAGAAAATCATTTTCAAACACGTCATTTTATATTTTCGTCAATTGGATAGATTTGAACTCGTAATGTATAACGTGTTATGACAGACATTATATTTACAAGGACTGCCAAAGAAAATATGAGAAATCGTGCTATACGCGCAATCAGCGCTGACATTCGGAATTCTCCACTTGAATCGCGTCATTCTCTATGGCTTGAAGACAAGAATGTCATCGAGGTCCACGCAGTGGAAAAATAGCACCTGCAGTAGAACTATTCCAGCGCAAGACAAATTCATCATCAACCAACTTCTATCAGGCATGTTATCACTACAGAGGGATCAGTAGTGTGCCACGGGTGCTTGACCCTCGGATGCCCCCAATTAGGCACTTGATGAACAACACACTGTATGTTGACTTGATTAGCTCTGTGGAACTCCTGCTTTTACTTAGAGCAGCGCACAGCTGACGTAATTCCGAAACGTCGGTTAAAAAAGCGATTCTACCCAAAATCTATAATGCCGTGAAGTCTGAATTTATTTACATCATGTTTTCTAGAGCGAAATATGTACACTCTAATCAGAAATACACCGTCATACAAATATGTATCTCATTGATTGTAGTCTTAACGGAGAATAGCTGGCGGTGTCAAATGTCTAACCGCACGAGATACAATGTCAGCAACACAAGATATGATTTCAAGAAAAACAATACCTTGCAGTTCTAATGCGGTTCCGGAAAACGATCGAATTTCGACGGGAGTATGTACAAGTGTGTAGTTAGTTAGTTATCTAATTATGTAAAACTATATACAGCTGAAGTTCTTTGATTTGGTCTCAAGACACTGTTTAAATTCAGTATACACAGACATTCAAGATCATAGATACTTAAAAGATATTAGTCCAGATATTTTACACAGCTCATTCAGCCTAAATAAAACGCAAATAAATTTTATATATAATAGATTAGATAATTTAAAAATTACAAAATTATTTTTAATATAAAGCAAACATAATTCATAAACAAAGAGTCCTTTATTTGATATATCCCGTCACGACTGCGGCCATGTCACGGGTCGACATGATAATTAGTTTTCGTATTTATTTGATGGATTAGTTAGTGTACATCCGCTCTGACGAAGATGCAATGGTATCGAGACCGGTCGATGTTTAAGTAATCAACGTGGTTAAGGGCGTGCTTTCATTTTTTCAGTTTGAAATTCTACGCGAATTATATATGCTTTCAAGATGAGGTCAATAGTTAAATTCTTATAAGTATTAGAGAAATAATTAATGACGTTTTTCGTTACGTAAGTCATGCGAAAGAGAAAAGTTGAATAGAAAGAGACGACGACTAAATTGATGATTTTTTCGCATTCGATAAAAGTGTCAAAAATAAGTCGTACCTGGAGTCTTTAACACGTTTTTTCATATTGGTCTATGGAATGAAATATAAATGTGTCGTCATGAAAATTAAATAATTTATTGAAGTAACTTAATTCATATACTTATATGAATATGTTTTGAAATTAAACAAAGTATCTACATATATTTAGACGGTCGCTTAAAAAAATGTGTTAAATTTAAAATTATTATGCCAGATGCATTTTCTGGTTCCGTTTAATATTATCGATTTAAAACACCATGTTGCCGTTTTGCGAGTTGTTAGTTTCATCCGTGCATAGTATTTATAAAACAACACCTAGTGTTTAAAAGACAACAGTGTTATATATAAAATAAATATTTAATAATTTAATATGTGAATAATAACGCACCTAAAATGTTTAAAAAAACGTTGTTATCCCTATATCAGTAAAAAAAAACATAAAATTTATGAAATTTGCTACTAATGTTGTGAATAAGTTAATTCGTGTTGTGGGTAAAATATGCGTGAAAACATATATTTTCGACATTTTTTAATGAAAATTACGAGCGCGGACTTGACATCTATTGCGGCCGCTGACTATCGACGATCTGACACACTATTAGGATCGATATAAATATTATTTAGTAACAAATTATTGTGTTGAGTAAATACAATATATCATTTAAAAACATATGTTTTCACTAAAACAAAGTATTTTAAAAACGTCTAAAATTGGTAATATATCGTGAAAATAATTATTAATTTTTAACATTTTGATAATTTGTCTCAATCTTGATTTGGCTCCATAATCCATAATTTTCCATATTAAGACAATTTAGTGGCACACGGAAAATGTATCTAATGGTCGCGGTATTTCTTAATTATGGTTATTATTATTATAATAATGGTTCTATTTAATAGTTTAAAAAACGTCAAATCTACCCACATTTTCGTAAAAAACTTGAAAATTTTAATTATTATTGAAAGTCGCGTCATAATTCAAGGTTTGTTATCTAATAATATAATTGCGCTACGTTGCATTCTCCATCGTTAGTGTTCTTTAGAAATCTGCTAATACAGATTAGCAAAAAATAATAATAAATATTAATATACATATTTTTTAGAAATCCGCTAGTTGACAGTACAGAAAAACAAAAAAACAATAATGAATATTAATATTAATTTACAATCTTTCCATGTTATGCAATAGATATCGTATTCACTTTAAAGTTAATTGTTTTTTACCTGTTCATATTATTTAATTTCTTTTAGTTCACTATATCATTCATGTTAATACTTTTGATAACATTCTGACGACAGATAGCCCTAAGTGTATATCGCATGTATCGTTTTACAAATATTTTATTTACACTACATAGTGCATTTTAATGTAATATAATAAGGTTATTAGGAGAACACATTCTTATTGTGAAGTTGTAATTATTCAGAACATAGCTCTGTGATATTTTAAATATTAATTAAATATATTAATTAGAAAGATATACATATAAAATCAATTTTATCGAAAAATATTGTTGTTGCGCCACCGGGATTCGAACCTGGATATCTTTTAAAATAATGGAACGATTAAATGTATTAATATCAAAAGGGTAACATATAGGTTCGAAAAATTGTCGCTGAAAATATTGTCGTTGTAGCATAGTTGGATAATGCACCTTCCTCGGTTACGAAAGAGATCCAGGTTTGAATCCCGGTGGCGCAACAACAATATTTTTTGACAAAATTGATTTTACATGTATATTTTTCTAATTAATATATTAAATTTAATAAGGGATATCCACATCGAAATATACATTCTACGGAAACCCTGGTCGCGCAGTGGCCATAGTATCCGCACGCAATAAATTATTAGCAGCAAGCAATAAATGCTCATATTATTTCAAATGTCAAAGTTGTAAATAGTCAAGTTGATTAAAAAGTTAACAATTAAATCATTTTTGTTGTTGATTTTGATGTTTCATTGACGATTTGTGATGACGACACATCAGCCCTGGCGGTGACCACAGCAATATAGCTAGAAAATGTATGTTTTTTTTACATCTTTAACTTACGTGTGTGTCAGATGACAGCATGCAAAAAAAAAATCGAAATGATGTCTAACCACTAAACTAAACTTAAATGTAAAGTTTTAAAAATACAGTATTGGCTACCATTCAAAAAACTGTCATATCCAATACTGTAATAAACTTATTTGTACTACAATATGTCTGTGGAGCGGTGCGCGTTGACTGCTGATATATTCATAAACGTCAGTTGTTCAATTAACTCAATATTATTATTTAAATAGTATGAAAGGAAAATGAGGTGAACATTTTCATATATTCTGTTGGAACGAATGAATAAGGAGAGAACGGTGAGAGATATATATGGAGCCAGTCTGGATGAAACCGGAAACAGAGGATATACACGAAAAATTTGGCACGTTCTGATAAACCAGATACTGTAAGATGGTCCTGTTACGAGATTTGCAGCGTCCCATCTTCCGCCTATCCTCGCGGAGAAATGGCGTGATGAACGATTAGTTAGTCAAACAAATATCAGATATCTCATAGAGACAAAGCTATTTTTTATTATATTTAATGGAAAATATATGAAAGTGTGGAGTAATTACGACCTGTCTTCGGCTGGCTTAAGTGATCACGAGTACAATGATTCGAGTACTACTACACCATCGCCATCTATGGACGAAATTTGATAATTCATTTTTCCTCTTTTTTTTAAACATCATATATGTCATCACTATGAGAATCTGATTATTTTTTTGAAATTATATTAAAGCAATATTCTTTATCTGTAAAATGTTATTTAACATATTATGCTAGAATACGCATGATAAACCAATTTTTTTTTTCATATATATTTTCTTATTTTGACCAGTATGTTATATTAGCAATATTTGAATATGTCCAAGAACACACAATTACTGGATTTTTACCTACAAAGGCACCGTCATTAAACAAATATGAGATATCTCATAGAGACAAAGTTATTTTTTAATATATTTAATGGAAAATATATATAGTTAGTTAGTTATATAGATTATAATTTTCTGTGTACTTGAGCAAATTTATTAAACTATAATATACAAATAAATGAAAATAGATACCTACCTGTCAACGGGAAATTAATAGTTTATATAACCTTAATTTATTAAAAAATCAACGAAAAAAGAGTGTGTAACAAATACTATAATTTCTCGATAAATTATACATTTTTTCATCCGCCTGTGAAGACGTTTTGAGATTAGTTAAAAAAGTGCTCAATTACCCACTTATTTAGTGTGATGTCGATCAACGATTTATTGAAATGTCAAAGTTAATGATAAAACATAAATCGACTAGATGGCATCGACCGCCAAAAAAATTAATGTTTCGTAATAATAAAAGTATACATTTCTGTACGCTATCCTAGCATCGTGCGCAGCGGCGTGGCGAAACTCCATTTCATTAACAGGAAAACTAATTGGCGGTAAAAAAAAAACTAATTGAGGCACTGCGGTAATCGCTATATTAAGCTACTCCAGTTGGCTCCTTCGCGGTCCTGGTAATCTTAATTCATTCGCTTTGGTCTATTTTCCCAACGTCATATCATCACATTTTTAATTAAAAATTTAAATATAAATAATCTTTCTATCTAATGGCCTGTATACACAGAAGAGACTTCTAGGAGCTTTTCGACTCGAGACAATCTCTGAGAAACGGATTTTGCTCCAATGAGATTCTTTGCTTTCATATTCCCCGAGTACACACCAGTACGAGTGTCGCAGAGATTCACCGTGTCGCCGCCTTACTTTACGCTCATACGTCAAACGTCAAATGTCATTGTAGTCATGATCGAAGGTTAGGTGATTTTGAATCTCCCCAACATCAGTTGACATTAAATAAATTATTGTAATTGCACGTCTTATATCAAAGTTATGTATAATGACTCATGTTTAACTTCCAGAATAGATAGTTGTAGGGGATCTGTGAAGATCTATCAGAGTGAAGAACTTTATTTATTTATTTACTGACAGAAATTTCAAAATAAGAATTTGATTTTGTTCTATAAAGACTTCAAACTTCAAATAAATCTTTGTGCGAATACAGTGAACTGACATTTGTATATGTATTTTTATATATACTGTTCCGACTATTTTAATAATACAAACGATCAAATTTAGTATACGGTGTGACGCTGAAAGATCATTAATAAGAACAAAACAATTTAATTTCATCATTTAAAATGGAAGCTCAAGCTGTAACTTTTTACCCGTTCAAAGACGGGCGTGCCGCGTTAATCCTGATTAAAAAAAAAAAATAATGAAAAACTATTTCCACTGTGAATTTTGTTGTTGTGAAAGAAAATTTTAATTTTCTAATCTTCTTCTACCTTGTATGCCTGTTAGTCACTTGATACTTTTAGAATTATTAAAAAACCACCCTGAGTTGGACATATAAATATAAATAAATTAATTAATAAGTAAATTTCGAACACCAAATAGGAAGCGAGGCTTAGGTGGTAGACATACAACTGATTCAGTTGTTGTTGGTATAATACGCGAGTCTAATATGGGGAGGAAGAAATTTTGTTATTTTAGTGGATATTAAGCCAGTACATATATATAGTATTGTTCTCCATGAAGTGTTATCAATGGTATTACTAATATTATGTCATATATAACACATTATTATTGTGAAGTTGTAGTTTTTCAAAATATAGTTCTGTGATATTTATACATTTAATTTGAATTAAGAAATAATCACTTTACATTAACATTTTATATGGCACTGACGAGTTAAATTGCCAAATTTTGCACGTCCTTTTTGATCATGCAGAGACATAATCAAACACGAAAAAATAGCTAGGTGACTGGCGGTTAAAAGGTTAAATGAGCCACTATTGCACGCAGTTCATTAATAGATTATAGCTATTAAGCCTAATGTGATATCTGGTTAACTGTAAAACTGGGCCGTAATATGTTTAGTGTTCATTATAGCATGGATATATGTTGGCATTAATTTTACTTTAATAGATTATTAAGAGCGGAATCAGTTACATTCTAGATTAAAAAAAAACTGTTATCAACTTCCTCGGTGCCTGTCTCCCGCGTGCACTAATATAGTTATACAAAAAGGCACCACAAAAAACAGATGTTCAAATTAAGCGGAAATTATTTTGGTGTAGCGATCACTCAGCCCGCGAGAAACTGGGTGAAGTGGAGATTAGTCAAAGTTTAAGCTACTTTTTGTAGGCAGTTTAATGGTATTATAAATACTCTTCTCTTTGGAGCACATCTAATTATTTGATAGAAATGATAAAAAAAAGTCTGATTACAAATCTTCTTGTTGCTACCGCAGATTTTAATATACATAATTATTCCGTAAGACTTGACGCGAGCAGAGTGACGTCGTTGTTACCGACTTCTTTATTTACAAAAATAAAGTTAAAGTAGCATTTGTTCTACAGGGTGGTTATACAGTCTGAATACATACAATAATGTGTATATTGTTTATTAATTACTATTACGGTAATAACACATTTAGATGTCATACCTTGCTTTAAATGATTGATATCGTTGATTTTCACTGCATCCTTTCATTGATTTTTTTTTAGTTTGGCCATATGGAATGGACTCTCTCGCTCTCCTTGACTTCTTATTGGGAATGCTGAGTAAGTTGTTTTATTCAGTGGAAATCAACGATAATAATTATCTGAAGCGACGCATCATAACTGTATGTGCTAGGATCGATGGAGGTAATGCATTACAGCAGGTTAATTTTGCAAAACGCGTCAACATGAGCATTGCTGATGATGGAAACCATATTGAAAAATTCATAATTTATGTTGAAAATGTTATTAATAAAAAATATATTAATTAGTCAGGGTCGTGCACTAGGTACGGACTAAGGTAATACTACTAATTTCGAAAGTATACCTGTACGAGTTAATATACGTCCTTGAAAAGTATTCATATTCTTGGGAAATTTTTGAAGGTAATAGATGAAGGGCTAAAAATATTTACAATACAAAATAATACAAAGTGAATTGGAACGTGTATATTCAAGTCTGCTTCATGTCTGCTCAAGCAAAGACGTGAATTCAGAAAACCACGCGACGCAATAATTACATTTAGTTCATACACATTTGTGGCAGGTTTAGCGAAAAATACTAAACACATGCGCAGCTTTATTTCTCATCTCTAAATTATTTCGCTAGATGGTTCAAGTTGATACGTTAACATGAGAACTTTGAATTATTTGCTGGTGAACCTACGTACTTAACACAATATATTTCCTATTTCAATACCCCCCCTGTCAAATCACCTCCAAGACTTCGCCTACACCCCGTAATGAATGTCGTTTAAATTTTATGGAATAGTTCAATTTTACGCCAGTCCTGACGAAGATACGTTAGTATCGAAACCGGTTAGCGAAGTTAAATATTTTTGATTGTATGGAGCAAACGCCCTTGCTATTAATTAGCCTGTGTGTCAAGACTTTATGTGCACACTGTAAGTATAATATGTGCTACGCTGTGACAATTGCTATACGCATTAGGTACTATATTTTAAACGCACGAAAGCAGATGGAGAACCCGTACAAAGAGAGGTTTAGCCTAAAATGTACTGCAGTCACCGAAACAGCGAAGGATATGGACAAGCTGAAGGAGACTTGTCGAGGCGATGGGCCCTCGAGCTTCCTATGACAAGAGGTAGAAGATAAAGAAGTTTTATCTATTGAGTCGTCTAATAAGTCTTTGCGGTTTTTTTTTAAATGCTGTTTTCCCGCTATTTTATTTTTTTGTAATAAAAATGACATACTATTCGATAGCATTTTTTTCTGCCGTTTTCCTGAATCTTATAGTTTTCTTAACTTTTGAACTTAAATAATTTATTTAGACTTTATTGACATACTTATACATTTTTACATACATTTTTGTTGTAACAGAGGTGAATATATTATAATATAAAATGATAAACATAAGATACAATTATATTGCAATTAAATACTCGTAGTTTATTGTGTCGGATGGAGTAGACTCCACCTCTGATATATACAGCGTTGTCCTGGCTACTCTGCTAGACTGAAGTCTGTGTTAAAGTAGCCAGTTTTTTTTTGTGCTATTTTGGTGTTATTTAAGATAAAGATTCGACAGAAATAAAAATAGAGATGAAAAAAAAGATAAAAAAATAAATTTTTAAATAAAGGTGTAGTGGGAGTGTTGTAGAACTAGTGAATTATTAGTGCAGGCACTGTATAATGATTATGTTAGAACGTTAGATGGCCATGGTTCTGATTGCTCTCTACCAGATTAGATCACATATTGGGTCCATATTTGTGTAATCTTATTGGAGTTGAACGATTTCCAGTTGATACTGAGTGTGCTGTACAGTTTCGGAGCTAAGAACATGCAGAATCTTTGATAAAATGTCGTTGTTGCTCTCGGTACTGGCGTGTAGATGTTCGTTGTGTATCTTGTGTTGTGTCCATGATTTATTGTTCGGGGTGAGTTGTTGTTATAATGGTGCGTCAAGTTGAGAAAAATGAATATATTCGACACACGCTTCTTTACGCTTTTAATGAAGGTTAAAATGATTATCCAGGAGGTCAACTCGGAAATCCTGCCGCATCCACCCTACACTCCCGACCTCGATCGGTCAGATTGTCACCATGTTCGGTCCCTCTTAAATCAAATGGTGGTGTTACCTTCAACAACGACGATGATCTCAGAAATTGTCTCGATAACTATGATATTTCTATACCAGACCAGCCGATTTTTATAGAACAGGAGCGACAAATTGGTTGAACGATAGGACGAAGTCCTGAATATAATAGAGAATACGTCATTAATTAAAATGTTGTAATTTTTGTTTAATAATTTTATTTGATTTTATAATAAACAATTGAACAAAACCGCAAAGACTTATTATACAAACCGATACATTAAATAAATGATTTAGATAATATGTAAAGTATAAAAAATATAATAAATAATTTAATGATTCTGATATTCGGTCGTACGCGGTAAGTTGAAGATCTTATTACGGTGATGGTGAACCTTTTGGCCTCGGCATGTCAAAATTTCATAAAATCTAACTTAACTTTGCTGACCTCCTTCACCAAAATTTTTTTTTTTAGTAGTATATGGTATTTGATTTGATGTCAATTAATTAATTCCTTATTTCAATTAATTGTTTTTTTTCACAAAGTGAGACCCAAAAAAGAGATACATATGTAATATGCACGTAGTGATAAATTCGAACGCTGTTGTCGGATAGGCGTCTGGTGGCGGGACATGTGCTTTGATAACTCTGATATTAGTGAACGCTGGCGTGTCACTCAAAACGCTGTGGCGTGTCGTCACTGTCGTAGTAGAAAGATGCTCGAACACTTTAGAACAAATGTTTTTCCAACATAAACGAAGACGTACTTACAACTACTATTAAATAGACTTGAATGGAACTTTAATTTAATTGAAGATTTGATTATTTGTATGAAATAATTCAATAATTAATATGTTGCAAAAAAAGCAGAAATTGTTAGTATTATAATACCAAATTAAATTACACGATGTGTAAAAGAAATTGAGAAAACATTTTGAAGATAAAAGAGCATTTTATGCATTTATTTAAATTAAATTATTTGCATAGTTGAAAGTCTCACAAAAATATAATGAACATCCTGAGCGAAATAATGTACTCACGATATATATACATGCAGACAGTTTATCGTGTACATCGCTTTTGATATCTTTTCCAATTCATTCCATAAAAAATGGCCGGCAGTGTAGATACACAATAAAATATGTAGATGCAGCTGTGAACATACTTGTTTTCTCACAATTCCAAGTCTCTCCCTCGCACCGTTATTAAGCTGTTTCGGGTCGACCTTCTCGATTCATTCAACTCTCCACCCGGAGGCGAGGCGGGTCCTCCATCGGGGGAACCGGTCACCAGTCAGTTCTCGCGCTGACTACTGATTGCTGACTGCTGGCTGCTGACTGCACCCACCTCGCCAGCAATCGCAGTTGGGATAAATGACTTAACTAACTCGGATCATGAAAAATGATTAGATCAAATGACTAGCGATTTATTCGATGATTTACATTCGTAAACGTAGCGAGGATTGACACAAAAAAAAAAGAATTATATTAAAATTGTACAATTCATAGATTTTTAACGCTCCGTACCGGTGATTTTTATTATTTTTAATTGGACGTTTTTTTTTCATTTCGATTGCACGATTATTAAATTTTCTATATATGAATGCCATCTGTCGAAGTCAGGTTGAACTATTCCATTTTTAGTAATTCCTTCCTAACAACTTGATTTTCTAATAAATTGGTTATTAATTGCGATAATCATACTAATTTAAAAAGCATTTGTATCTTGAACGACATATAACGATTAAGAAAAAGGAAGCAAAAACAAAAATTAATTAATTTTTTCTTAACCCGAGCCAAAATATAGTTAACCGACTTGTAAAATTATACACTGTGTAGGTAGTAGATTGAACTGTCCGAAATTATTTAAGAGTTTTTATTAAGATTTTTTATCCTTCCAATTATGTTATGAATTCATAAAATTTTAATACTTAAAACGTTTGTAATTTTGCGAATGTGTGAAAGTGTATATATTACAGTGAATCTGTATTACTAGTGCGAATATAGTTCCACTGGTGAAAGTATATTTTCGTTAAGCCGGTCAGTGGATGTATATCTAACAATGAAGATACAAATTCACTGGTTACATATAGTGAGTTTGTATTCGTTGACAAGCGAGAATGCGCCGCGCAGGAATATTTATATTATATTATATACTTAAGTGTCGATGTGTCACCCTACAGCACGGCAACAAATAGTTTGGCGTCACTTTTATTCGCTTATAGTATTTTCATTTACATTAAATAAAACTATTTACTGTATAAACTACCGTGTTTATAATCCCAGCTATTTTTATTTCCTTTTCAACACATAGGTTAGGTTAGGTTAGGTTAGGTTCAATTATAGGTTAGGGTAGAATATACATTTGCTAAAACCTACTAGTGAAGTTATATTTCCACCAGTAGAAATATATTTTCACTGGTGGAAACGTATTCGGATATGATTTCACTGAAACGTCAGTGAAAATATATTCTCACTGGTAATACACACATATGTACGAGTATTCAGAACTGTTGTATTTATTAAGTAAAATAAGGTGGTTTACTTACAAGTGAAGCATATCTGAAGCTTTAAGGAATTAATTCATTAACGGAATCTTAATAATAAAAAATTATAATACATATAATATAGGTAACTAAATGACAACATGCATGCTGTTAAGTTCCCTATTTAAAAACTGATATGAGAGCTCTTCCTAAATCAGTTTTGGGAACGAGGTGGGGTCGTTCACCGTTGAAAGGTTTTCTTCTTAAGATAACGGTTAGATTTGAAACATTAAGAATAAAAAATAATGATTTGTAGGACCTTATAAACTTCAATTTTGGAAATAAATTTGCTTGCAAAATCTCCGAGAAACCCGAGGAGATGGAGTGGATTTTTATTTCGCAACGAGCAACTGCATAAATTTATCTTAGCGTTTACGATATGTAACCGATATATCGTAAAAGCTGGCGGGCGAAAATACACAATGGAAACTTGATTTAATTATTTAAACGAGAGAATTATGCAAATGACGCCACATCAGGAACTAACAGTAATATCTCTGTAGTCGGGAATTTGGCAAAAGCACGAAACAGCAACTCTGTCGCACAATGCGTACACCATGAACATAGCAGGAGTCTTAGTAAGCAGAAGATCTCATCTTAATTTATTTAAGTATTGCAGTAGGTGAGCACTATGTCAACCGGTGACGACGGATAAATGCGTTTTTCAACAAGAAAGTTGTCGAATGGCTGAGAAACCACGAGGAAGAGATGCTCCGTTGCTTATAACAAATACAACAGAAGGAATTGAAAGGGAAATATACCATTGTTTGTACTGCTACTTATTTCATTTATTTATTAGAAACTATATAATAGATGTGTATAATATGATTGTACTGTGCCCGTCTCACTAGAAAATTCTGTGTTGAGACGGGCATAGTTTACGAGTAATTGTGGTATAAATTAGTTACTAGTATCAGACCGAAATTAACATCTACCTCTCAGACATACATCTTATATATCATACATAAGGTGTATATTTAAAAAGCAATTACGAAGTGGATTTTCAATATATTATTTTAAGAACTTTGTGACAACAATTATTATAGTTTGGGTGAGTGCACCATACTAGCTTTACCCATATTACGTATCCAAGTTTTTATTTTCAGTTTCATGTTACCGGGACAGTTCAATTACTTACAATCCGTATGTTATTAGTAATATTATTTATTTTTAATAATTTCTGTCAATGCTACTATGTTACTATTTAAATTATAAAAAGTTTTCATAAATAATTTACACTATGTTCTTACTGCTTTCAAACAGCAGAATATGTTTTTAAATGTGAGGCGGTTACCCTAGATCGGGCCTAACCTAAGCGGGAAATTGCTATAATATTATCGTAATAATTGCCTATGTACAAAATAAATAAATAATAATAATAAAGCGCTTTACAGACGTAAACAAATAACGCTATCGATAGTGTCAACCACATTAAAAAAAAGTTAATAAAATTTAACCTAAAAAATACAGTAGAATCAGATTTCCAAAAATATATGTTGATGCATTTTATTTATCTTTTTAAGTCCACGTTCATCCACTGTTGGGTAAAGGCCTCTCTTTATGATCAGTCCTTTCTATTCTCATGCCATCGACCGCGTGACTTGTGGGACGATATACGTTTCGGCTTCTAGAAGGGACCTCCATTCGAGCTCTTTTGATATTCCGACGGTTGTTTTTTCTTCGGCTGAGGTGCTAAACCCATTGCCTTTTCAGCTATGTTATTTGGCGGACCATGTCTTCTACATTGGTGCTATTGATAATGTCTTTATTCCAGGTACATGGCTCGATGGGCTAATGGAATGCCATGTTTTGGAAAGCTAATTTCTGAAAGTTAGATTAGTTATAAAAAAAAATGTGTCCAGAAATATATGTTGGAAAGAGTACATTTTTTAAAACAAATGAGATAAATCACACAACAAAAATACACTCAGTTACACTCCTATAAATTATCTTCATATTTCATTTATATATGTGACTTTTTTAGTGATACATCTATTTTTATATATTTGTATCTTTTTAAGATACACAGGAAAAAATAGATGTCTATAATTGTTTTAATTATCGAGGAATTATGTTCTAAAATTTATACTTCACAAAAAAATCGTCGCCCATTTTCAAATCTTAAAAAAGCGTAAGTATCTTATTTTTTGTTAACATTGGGGAGTAATATTACATTTAAAAATGTTGACTCAATCACTCTCATTTAGATGTGGCATTCTTATAAATAACAGTAATAAGTAATATTTATGGAATAAATACACCACACAATATCTTTAAATAAAAAATATCCGTAGAAATCGGTAAGAAATTTTTTTTTACATTTTTAAGCGTGAAAAATTTCACACAAATTATGAATATATCGTTTGCTACAAAATCGACAAATTCGAGATACGCCTCTTTGAAAGATGGACGACGAGAGTTAAATTATTTGATTAGTTTTCGGATTAGTAGTGACATCAGCGTACTAGGGTCCCTGGAGCGACGAGGGTGAACAAACTCCCTCGCGGTGCGCCTCGAACGGCACCCCCGCGCCCCCCCCACTTCACGGCTCTTGCAGCACAATATCGGTGGACTCGGTGTCAATACGTGCGATTTATACCAGCTCCGGCATTGGGTAGATGACACCCCGGTACGGCCACACAATCAATACGCCGACCTGGAGTGAGTCTTGACAGGTTTGTGTTACGCTTGAGACGAATCAGACGTAACGTGAAGCTCTGGAATCATCAACGCAATCCTTCTTCTTTCGCATGGCATCACAATATTGATAATTTTGCTGCTTACTTATTCTAGTGTATTCTTTTTCTTCTCATGGATGTCGGTTATCATGTAAGCCAGCGGTTTCCTACATTTTTTCTCTCCCGAACCCCCGATTAGAGTGCCGCGCCTTGGGTAGGAAGCGATAATGCAATAATTTTTTGCCCCCCCCCCCCATCAATCATCAATCATAGCCACGGTGCTAGGGTCTTTCGAAGAACCACCTCAGTATTAATAAACCACCAGTATTAATAAAAGGTTAGCTAAATAATCAAACGAATCAAATTAACCTCATGATATTTATAGGCTATTATTTTTTATTTAAACTCCTTTTTCTGATTTTTTCCGCCATTACCTGTAAGCTAGCATCAATTTGTTTACTGTGGCCCGGAAAAGTTCTGCAGTAGATCGGTCAAACCATTGGGTCTCAACTTACAGCAATCTTTCCTTGCATCACTTCTCGTGTCTCGATGTCTCGTCACATGTCCGAGATATTGAAATCCAGATTTTTATCGTTTTAAATACTTCTATTTCTTAATTCATCCGAACCGTAACATCTTTATTCGTAACTAATCCATCCTGTCTATTTTGAGTTTTAATCTATAGATCCACATCTCAAATACTATTCTAATCAATATTTAAAAACAAAATCAATTCATCAATTTTTCACGTAGGCCAGCGTTTATTTAATTTTCTTAGCAAATTTATAATAATGCTACGACAAAAAGGCATCATTTACTATTAAGTATATTATATTTTCTTTGAAATAGGAGAGAATAATTTTACAAAGGAAAATGCCCGATGGGTAACAAAACACTACTCAACTTTCCGATATAAAGAAGACGATTGATTAAATAATCACATCTGCCCGTGAGAAATACTATTGATTATCCGCCATTACTCCGAGAGGTAAACAGTTCGTCAGGATGGTACGGCTGGACGGCCGTTAACAAGACTAATTGGATGTTGATGGTCTCGATGCACCGCACCGTCGGCAGGCAAACCCATAATCAGTCCTGGCACTCGCTAATTGCGAACGTGCGTAGGAGCCATTCCGCTATACAGGAGAGGTTCGCCCAAATATGGACAGTTGATTAGAGCCAAGAGCCGACGATTAGGAGGACGGTCATCATAAACTCCGAGCATCATCATCGAAACACGGTGCACGGCGGTGATCACGGCTGGACTGGACTAGTTGCAGAAGAAGGCGAGTAAAAAATTAAAACATTCTGCCCCGATTTATAATGACTTTAGCTAAGATAGATGAGTAAGTTTTTATAGTAATCAAGTGAAAAGCGTAAAATCGAATAAAACAATATTAAAATTTCTATATATTTAGTTACATCTGCCGTAACGTGACTATATATGAAAATTTACAATATTTTCAATATATATATGAGTGGACTAAATGAGAAAACGCTAAAAGTTTCACATTTACAAGTACGTATTTTATAAAAAAATATTTTTAAATTTTACATTTTTATTTTGAAATTGTTGTATTTTTAATAAATGTGCGACTTGACGACGTGATCAGGGGTTCGAGCCTCATCCCGGCAGAATTACTATTTAGTCTTATCGTTAAGGCGACATCTAACGAATGCCGTCTCAACTATCTAATTTTATTTATACAAGCCGACATCTGTCGCCCTACTGATTGTTTGTATTGAAAGAGAAGCAATAAAGTGTTCAAAGGAGAGCATCTCTTTTCAATTCTTCAACCTCGTGGCCATTGTGACCGAAGCATCTTTCCTCATTGTATCAAACAGATGCAACTTGAATGGACCAGATCCAATCAGTGATTGGACACTTATTTTCATAGAATAAGCGATTAGTTCGGTTTGAAAATAATAACCATATTAATGAAATATATTCTGTGAACGAATCTTAATTTAAAAAATCATCGACGAAAAATATTACACAAAAATCGCTAAGCGATCGTTAAAAATGAATTTAATATCATTACTTTGATAATTTAACTGTAGTATCTTAATTCAATAGAAAATAAAAGATGATTGTTAGATTCTGGCGAAATAAATTGCGGCGGCCACTTCCGAGGAATATTACAGCTCAAATCAAACAAAAGGTTGTTCAATTCTTAAAGAGGAAATTGTGTAAAGGTGTTTCACTCTTTCATTACTCGATTATTTATGGTCTAGAGCAGTGTCCGCCAAGCTTTACTTATAAAGCGTATAATAAATTAACATTACTAGTGATAAAAAAAAAACATTTTTACACCCGTTCTCCCCATACTCTACCGCCGAATTGCCGCAAACTGTGTTGTCAGTCGGAGCTACTGATCACACAAGATTTGTGTAATAAAGTTGTCGCCCTTTGTTTATAAGGAGCGTCATTAGTAATTATAAGTCAAATCAAATTTTTAAACAAAAATTACAACACTTTAATCAATGATGTATTCTCTATTATTGTTCGGGATTTCATCCCATCTTTCAACCAATTTGTCAATAACTTTTCCATAAAAAATCGGTTGGTCCGGTATCGAAATAGTTATAGAAATAATTTCTGAGGTCATCGTCGTTGTTGAACGTAACGCCACGCATTTGATTGGAGAGCGACCGAAAAAGATGATGCAGCGGAAATTCCCAGTTAACCTCCTGGATCACCATTTTAACCATGATTGAAAGCGAAAAGAAGTACGAGTATGTGTCGAAAATTGTATTTATTATTTAAACCCAAAAATTAAGAAAAACTATAAGATACATAAAAATGGCGAAATTGACGTTTCAGAGCAGAAAAAATGCTATTGACGTAGTACGTAATTTTTTGTCACAAATATAACAAAATAGTATTAAAAAAAACACAGACGTATTAGAAGTAAATGTCGATACTTGATGTGCCACCCATGGCAAGTTTGACAGGTCAAATGTGTCGCTGAGTGAAATGATTGAAAAACACTGATACAAGCGCAGAAAATGTTATCTTACCTACTGTACTGTATACTATACTGTGTTGCTGTGGAAGCTCTTAATGCGTTATGAAAATAAGTACATGCGTACATACATTTGAATTTTAGTAAGAAACGAAATTTGTACAAATTTGACGCTGACTTCTAATACTATTTATATGATAAATATTTCCTCCTTCGTAACACTTTTAGTCTAGTTATTTTTTTTACAAATTTACACAAAATATTTGCTTATAATAAAAATATTTTTGTATAATAGAACCCTGCGGTGAAACCGTGAGTTAGGTCTTGGCGCACTAAGGATGTGATGATGAGGATTTCAGAGTGGCTAAACGGTGATATAAATGATCTAGGGTTCCAAATTTTACCGGAATAAGAGATTATTATTCATACAGAAGGCTTCCACGCTGAATTTAAACGGTTTGAGGGTAGAGTGAATTTAACACGACAGAGCTGCTATAACTGAAACGAATCCGAGATTTAGCTGCAATAAAATTAGCAGATTTACGTCAAAAGCCTTTTAAAAAAACTACACACATGTTTGCAAAGTGATATGAACTTCGACGTACAGATGATTGTATATGTATTTGTACATATACATATACATGTACAAACATAATCGCGTTAAAATGAGATATTTTTTAAATACGTTCTGCAAATAATATACTGTATAACGATACATTCGTGAGATTCACGCAAATACATCTCCGGTTCATGGGATTCTTGCAAATATATTTCCGACCAGGGAAATACTAGCGATTTAAATTACAGCTCTTGTTCGTTATATTAGATTAAATAAAAATATTTAAAAGATTTGTAATAAATGTATGTTTTGCTATAGAATTATGTAATATTTATGGTTATTCTGAAATAATTTTAGTTACCTTTCAAGTCATAATTTAATCGGCCGCCAATATATCGCACATAATATACTCGCATATTGTAGGATTGTAGTGCAAGTGGATACTTTTTGATCAAAATTAATCGGATATAACGTTTGTTAAAGTTTGAGCCATGTTGATGTATTAACAACACCTTTTATTTAACTACAACATCCGTAAATTCGATTATACGAACTACCTCTGATTCTAATTAGTCGGGATACTACTATAAACGTGTTGTTTCACAAATAATGAAGACCGAGAAAAGATATTTATTTCAATCTTACCGTACACAATGAGCACGTTAGATATGGTATCAGAGCCTACAGTATGCACCGAAGACCATAGCGTGAAGATGTTTGCATAATGCAGTAGTAATATCACGGAGGGATAGTTCAAATAATTAGTTTTACTACCATCGAGTTGGAGAATGCCGTAGAATATGATTTAAAAATATACTTTATATTGTTTTTACACGATTTTGATATAACACGGTCAATTCGATAAAGATGGAATACTTACAATCACGAACGCGTGGAAAATTTTTTCAACAATAGACTGCGTGAAATATGGTAGTGTGGCATTATCTGAAATAAAGCCATCAATTTTGAAAGCACGTCGAGCCAGGATGTGTTAAAACTAATGTTAGCACAAATACAATTGAACTGCATTCAGATATCATAACTGTGGCGCACGCAACAAACTAACGATTCAAAATGTTGCAGAATCGACAGCTAATAAAGTTCTTAATGATGAGGAAATACTCGAGGTCGCTTTGGAAGACCACGGTAACTCTAAGGCAAATTCTATCCCAAAGGCCTACAACTAGGGCTTCCGAATCGGGTAGAATCGGAATCGGAGAACCGGGTACCTCGTGTTTTAAAAATAACCGAAAACCGGGTAATTTTCTATGGGTACCCGGATCTTTAATTATTGATTTTTTCCAAATTAATCTATTTCTATAATATTATCTATAATAATAATAATGTTATCTATAATATTATTATTTTCGTGGCGTTCTGGTATGAAAGTATAGTAAACATTATCACAAATGAAACATAATCCATTAACAGGAATCTCTGTTTTCATTTCCGCGGGAATATTACTTTTAGCCATTTCAACCTCATGTATGTCCACCCTCAGTAGACATTACATATACAGTGCTCGGTTAAACGGCCAGGTCTGTGAGACGCGAGCAGGGCAAAAACAAAGGTGTTTTTAATATCTCTAGATTAAGATTACTTAAATGTTTTCCCTTTTATATATTCAATAACTGTACGTAAATATATATTCAATTTGAAATTAAGTGTATTTTGTTTTTATTACGAGTGAGAATAAACATGTATTTACGAAATCGTACGACACGACTGACAAGTAAATTGACTTTCTGTCATCTTTTTTTGTCTATGCTGTTTACCATAGAATAAAGCACTTTCTTAGTCGCAATGTCAAAGTGACGTGAGATAATTTTTGATTACGTTTGCGACCTAACATTTGTGAAAATCTGCGCAGGAATAATTCATCGTAACCAAAAGTTTTAGCAAGTTCTAGGTTGACTGAGAAAAGCATTCATCCGATTCCGTCTTTACTTAAATGCACATTCTACTGATAAAATAGTATTTTTGTGTTTATTATTGTCTATCCTCGATTCTTAAATTATCATCTAGATGCCATTTTTGTTCGTTTTGAAGGCTAACAGTGCTACTTACAAAGGTGGAATAATTTTAATTACATCGAGATTTTATTTACGTGTGGCTCGTTTTGGGAAAGCATGCACTCGATGACAGCCGATTGCTTATCTGCTAGTAATAAACAATATTGTGTTAGATTTTTTGAGATCCTTGAGTAATTTGTATAACAATGGAACCTATCTCCCATTTTGCTATACACGGTGTTCGTACACAGTGTAAAAACAGAATTACGCGGTAACAGATAGCGAACATATAATTATTAAATTGCAATGTTCAAGTGAACACGTGCTGTAAAGTTGATTAATTGAAGACTGGATTGCGCAAGTGAAGATGCACGACCCCGCATCGTGGGCCAGGTGGCTCAGTTGTGGTAAATGTTAACAAACGGGAACCTTTCACGTTTATTTTAGAAATGTTCCGAAGGCGCCGGGCTCGTCCGGAGATTTGTTGATGATCAAAATAAACTTGAAAATACATTCGGCTGCCGTTTGATGAAATATTAAGACAATCATTTAAAAATAACATCAAATGCAGAATCGGTTGTATCGACACGATGCAGTTTTCTACCGACAAACTGGAATGGTGCATTCTAGAGATAAAAATGAAAAGTGAAATAATTTAAATATTAGAAAAAAATCATCGGGCTTTGAATTTTATTGTGTCGTTAAGCCGGTCGCCAAAAATTTATACACACCGCCATACATCGTTCGGCATTTTTTCTCTGTGGTCTATATATTATTATTTTTTTTTGTCGTATAATAATACCAATAACATTCGATAATTTTTAAATTTTTATAAAAAATTTCACCTCAAAGGCGCTTACTTCCACATAAACTACACTATTTTTGTGTTTAATTAAAATTAATAATTGTTAATTTGAATTTATGGAAAAGATTTTTTGGAAAGGTGAGTTTTTAGAATCTTTTTAAATAAAGTCTCTGATGTACTGTTTCTTGTGACGGAGGGCCTTGATCCTTTTGGGCCTACCATCGCAAATAACCTTTCTACGACCCTTCCTGTGGCTGAACTGAGAGTTAGACGTTAATCATTTAAGTCGTCTGGGATGCAGAGGTCTTGAAGATACAGAGACGCCATGTTATGTGTCGCCTTGTACATCAACCAGTATAATTTAAATTCAACTCTTTCAGGGAAACGGAGCTAATTTAGTTCACGCAAAAGGAATGTTATGTGAGAGAATTTCGGCACTTCATTTATTATCCGTGCAGCTGCATTCAGAATAGATTATAATTAATCCAGCTGAAACATTGGCGGGCCAGCATAAATACTATTACATTATATTACATACTGTAGTAGTCCTCGCGTAACACCATAATGAGTAAATGGGCTGCCTCAGCGGGAAGAAGTCTCCGAATACTTTTAAACTATCTCGGTTAATATTTATATATTCAAATATTTTTCTGTCTAATATTGAAATGACGTTTTCTTTATTATATTAAAATGAGTTGTTCTGTGTTGTATGTATATTGAAATTGTTTTTCTTTTGTCCGTCTGTATATTGAAATAATTTTTTCTGTCATTTACGAATATAATATATCATAAAAAAAAATAAGTGAACACATCTATCAAATCATTAAGAATGATTATAAAATCTAATAATTATCGTAATTTTTAGAAATAAATAAATAAATCTAATGGCAGGTGTACGCGGATGAGATTTGTCTCGGAGACTACGGATGTCGCTTAAGGACAGTAAAGAGTTGAGCGCAGAGCGAGTTATGATTCATCGCTTGTTGTATGTATACACATAGTAGAATGATGTAACTGGTACATACCGACTTTTATCGATAAATCTCCGAAACGAGAGATTAAAATCTCATCCGTGTACGCGAACCACAATAGTAAAGCCTGGCGGACATAACATAATATGTTCCGCTGTATCTGTATTCTATTGTATCTTTCATACTAATCGTGTAGAAAGTCTGACACGCTGCATTCGCAGGCGATACCAAAAGCAATATGTAAATTACAAAAAACATTAACATACAATTATTATCATCTCGTTTGGCAGCCTCCGAGTGACCTGACGATGTAGACATCCGTTTTATTATAATGAAACTATACGAGGCACATGTATTCACACATACGTACACACATTAAAAAAAGATTTATTACTAAATTTTCTTTGTAGAACCAACAGAATTACAGTGTGCATTCAAATATAGTAAATATAAATTCGGATATTAATCCAGCCAATAATAGTCAGTCTGACGATAGTTAATCATGTATGAAAAATAAAAATATGGGGCGACATGTCACTATTTTTTGTCATTAAAATACACACAGTTTCGACTACATAATTCATAACGTAATAAATCAACATTAGTAATGTTTACCCTGTCAGTCAAGCGAGGGTTGTAATATAGATATTTAGATTTTTTTTTAAACGGCGTCACTATACTGGCTTGTTTTATATCTTTAGACATAGGATTACACCAGTTGTTAATGACAGTTATTTATTTATTTGTCTTTTTATTCGTACATATTGTCTTTGTCTAGTATTGTACTTATATGAATATCATTTACAGATTCCATTTAAATAATATAACAACACAGGTCACCTGCCCAAATCGAGCGTTGGCCTCCTTCACCAGATCTACTGCTGACCATTGTTCTCTCTAAGATGTGCGGGTGAGCGCGCGTACACAATTTTTAAGAAGACTTTTTCTTCCTTCGGCCTTCTATCGAAGGTTGGGGACCATCTTGCAGTTTGTTGATTTATCTTGTATAGTGTGGCTAACCCAGGCCCTACCGGTAGCCTTATACTGGTATGGTAATGTACGCGTCACGACAAAAGCTCCGCGGACATTTGGCCCGACGACAATACGTCCACGACAAATGACCCGACCGACCAGAGCTCCAGCCGACTATTGATCCATGCGACATTAGATCCAACGGCCGCAAACAAAATTTTTATATGTTTTTTTAAGAAAGGCTTTCAAGAAATCGATCAATCGAAGGGTCTTCACCTTTTAACTATCGGATTTCTTCGAAATTGCCGGAACATTGGAAGTCAATCATGTATAATGCAAGAGAATATATATAAATATATGGAAGTATGGGTAATTACAGGGCTTACGACCTGTCTTCGGTTGGCTAAAGTGATCATTTTATACAAATATAACTTTCACCATTCTCACCCATTAATCAACCTCCATATCTATAAAATTTTGGAAGTTGTTACTATGTGGAAACACTTCAAGTACAACTACATTATCGCCATCTATGAACTAAATTTTCCAGTGCCTTTGTAGGTGAACATCCAGTAATTGTGTGTTATTGGATATATTCAAATATTGCTGAATATATTATTGATTGCGTAGATCATGTATTTTGTTAATTTAAAAGAATATATACATTAAATAATTAAAAACTTATGCATCAATCGAATAAAACGTAAAAAATTTAACCATAAGAATATAAAACAAAACAAATATTTTTACAATGTTTGTTCCTGAATAAATACTCAGCCGTAGACAAAAAAAAAAACCACCGTTGAATTAAATTCATTACGAAATAATGAACGTTACTTAGCTTCAAATTATTTTCTGACTTCATTTAAAAAACTGCTTTGAGATGATTTATTAACGGTCTTCGGTAATTATATCGTGAAATGAAGGTGTTAATCAACTGTTACGGACCCGGACATACACGGTCATAAAAGATCAGTGAGTAATCTGTGGGTAATTAAAAATGCACAAAATTAAACGGTTGCTTAATATCCGTCTAGAAATCATTCACTAATGAGTAGGAATACTCGCCATCGAAGGTTTGACCTGCTCCATTCCAGAGAACATCTCAAGTTTAGTCGAAAATGTGAGCAATGGCCGTCAGATGTTAATGATGATATGATGACTTCAAATTAATCAAACTGGTATTATTTATTAATATTAAATAATTCATACCAAATCTATTCGCTTTAAAAACATACACAAGTCAAATCTCACTAAACAAAATTTCGTTATATCGAATATGGGAGAGCAACACAATATTTCATTTGGAACCGCGAAAATAATTCGTGATTCTTGAAATTTCATTTCGTCGGTGTTCGTTAAAAATCTCAAAAATTCTCAGATGTCACCCCGATAGCGCGATATTTTCGATAATAAATGAGATAGTTTTGATTTTCAAAAACGATTATATGGAAATATTTTCATTTTATAAAATAAAATACGTAAAATTTAAATGATTTCTATTTTATTTAACTACGTTCTGATAAATAAATAATAGTCGCAGGTGAAGATTTTATATTATAGTTTTGACATTCCGCTGTGATTGGATTTGTCGGAGAGAATTTTATTTCCGTTCGAAACGATCTTAGCTATCTTTTCTAAAAATTAAGCTTGATAATCACAAACATATCTGCATCACTACTTTTATTGTTTTTAAAATCACACTTTAGGCATGGTGATTGGTGGTTTAGCTGGTGCGCAGCACGTGTGCCGCATATGCTAGGTTAACAATATTGGCGTAAGACAACCATTAACTAAGGAAACTTATCGTAGTGTATGATTGAAGTGATTCAACTAAAAAGTTAAATTAAGCCATAAAATAATGTCACAAATTCTACGGATAATAAGTGAAATATTTGGTGTCGATTTTCACACACACAGTGACGTGGTTAATAAAAAATGAATAACTTATGTAAATTTCTTAATCAGTGAAGATTTACAGAGTTTGTTCCATTTTAATAAACTAATAAACCATGAGCAATAAAGATTATCACAAGACTACAAGCGAAAATCTAAATAATACTGACAGTTCGGCGAGCACTGAAATAGCGCCTTTGGATTACACATTTTGTTATTAATTTTTAAATATAACACATTTTTGTTGTGAAGTTGCGCTTTTAGAACATAGTTTTATAGTATTTTTAATATAAATTAATGTTAATTTAATAAAATGAATTATTTTAATTCTGGCGTGTTTTACTCAAAACTATTTGGAATTCACTCTAGTAATAGATGTAATAATAAATATATCAATTGGAAAGATTATAGAATATAAGTAATATACAATTTGTCGAAATATTCGATTGCCATAGCGAAAATAGTAACGCGCCTTCACCGGATAGGATGAGGTCCAGGTTTTGATCCCGGTAGCGACTAAATATTTTTTCGATAAATATATTTTTTTTGTATATCTTTCTAGTTGATTCATTTAATTTTTTAATTTTTTTTTATATCAATCAATGATCAATTAATGAAATCTACAAAAAGGTGGAAGCGTAAAATTTTAAATGTTTTTATTTGTTTCCAAAACTGCAGTTGGCAACTGAAATATTAATTATCCCATTAATAAAAAACTAAATAAAAATTGCAGAATTAACTCAATCTCTTGTCATGCCCGCCTTCGGTAGATACTTAATCCGCTCCATAATAATAGTAATACGGCCATTATTTATTACCGAAAGAATGTTCGGTCTCGTGATATGACCGGCCAGCTATTCGATTGTAATGCGTACTCCATTTTATCGCTTTGTTACGATTAAATATTGGGTAGCGAGAACATTAGTGTTCCACTGTTTTTGTTAGATCCTGCCATCAAAGGCGAAGAATTGACGCCTAATTTAATGCAGTGATGGCGAAAAATGAGTCGAATCTTATATTGTCGTCTTTAATTTTGCTTTAACTAAAACTAGTGAAATGTTTTGGATTGCACTTGCAACGCATAGGTTTAATCGAGATCTATCGATTAAGACCAAAACTAGCGTCGTAACTACTCGGAGCCTCGAACTGTAACGATTGGAAATTTCCGCGGACGCCCAAATGGCCGTTGTGAGCGGAGCCCCGCCCCTCGCGTACTACTGCACATGCGCGGCGGTGATTCGATATTTTGGGGAAACGGAAAATCATTCCAGTCGAACGATTCAATAGTTTTGTAACATCATGCAAATGTTACATCAAGATTTCTGAAGTGTCACCCAGTACTGGAGTGAACTTCTAGACGTACTCACGTCAAAAACAGACTTCAGCGGTTAGTTAGCCAGGATATTGAAATGGTATCTTGGTCTACTTACAATGCAAATGATGACTCATCTACTTCCATACTTTGATTTTGATCTTTGGGCTCTCAGAGTACCGGGCCCTAGATTTTCCATGATGTAATGTGCCTTACGGGCGGGTGTAAAGTGAAGAAGATACCGTGTGTATCGAAAAATGTTGATTTATCAATAAATAGTAATTTTAACAAAATGAATTACCTTATTATTTATATAAAATCTGGGTAAAATTATCGCATAGTTCAATTTGAACGACTTGTAGCTAATTCTGTTAAATATGAAAAGTACCAATTCCAAGGCTCGGTTATACGGTGTCGGCACTGTCACCTCTCTCTACGATCGATGCGAGTCAAACTATAAAGATATTTATATTTATCACGGTCGTAATTACTTGACAGAAATGCCAGCCCATTGCCAAGTGCATTTCCAAAACGTCAAGTTATCCATTCATGAAGAAAATTAACTAATGATGCATGTTTATTCTGTACTCTTGATACTTCAAAACGCTAAGGACTTGATGTGTAAATATCTTGGCTCAAGATTTCCTTCGAAAAAACAAATGTCAAATACCATGGCAACCACACATTTTATTCAGTACCCATAAACTGATAGAAAAATTTAGAAATTCACATGATCTAAAAGCCAAAATACTCGCTTGTTCGAAAATTAAAATGTCATTTTACTTTCCGTTATATACGTGTAAATTTGAATTTAAAAAAATATTATCTAGCTGCACGTCAAAAAACTGAAATAAAAAATAATGTCTATACACATAACATATGCTATTTTTACATACACCCAGTGAGAGTAGGTACTATCTGAAATCGCTCGATTTTTTTAATTTCCCTAATGCTGTCCATCCTAGCAGAACACGCCTATCGATTTTTATAATACAGGGTGTAACACCCCTATGGCACAATATTTTAGGGGTAGATACATATTAAAAATACGAGGCGAAAATGTTCAAGCTGCAAATGTCTAATCTCAACCATAGTAGAGTTATAAGAATTTAAAAAAAATCGTAGTTACGAGATTATTTCGATTATCGAAAATTTTAATTAATATTATATTACATATTAAATACAAAAAATAAATGGTCATTGATTTCGAGTGGCAAGATATTTTTTGCTAAATGTGTGTCAATTTTGCAAATATTTATTTCGAAGTACTCAAGTAGATTTAAGGCTTAACATGATTTTGTAAAATCTTAAACAATAATATCGTTATTTTGTAAATTGAGTAGAAACACTGTTTTATTCCACTATATTTTATAATATTAAACGTTAGAACGTTTTCGGGAACATCTTCCCATTATCAATAATACAATTCAACTTAAGTTAAAAACATTTTCAGATTGTATTGCGGGCGTGTCTGGAATTAAGGGAGGTGGGGGTGGAGGTGGAGGTGGAGTTAAAATGGATAAAAGAGGGGATGTTTCCTATTGTCTTCTTATTATGAAATATTTCTAAATACTCTAAAATATCTAACTTTCGTCCTTTGGCGCAACTATGTAAAAGCTCTAAATTATTATTGTCACGTCTTCATTTAATATTATAAAATAAAGTGAAATAAAACAATATATGAAATAAGTGTTTCAACTCAATAATCATGAAATTCCACAAAGTTTCACCAAAAACCTTTGAATAGTTAATAAAATCATATTTTCCGTAACGGTACATAATTTTTACGTAGTCCTTGAACATTTTACATTAGTAATTTAGTTAAGTATTAAACTTATAAAATACTGTGAACTAGGTCAGTATTACCTGTATAATTCGATCTTGAAAACAATGCACGAAAATTTTCACCACCTCGCGTCGTTAATTATTATTAGATACCGCACCGCGCGTCACGTTAACTCTGATTTGAGAGCACAATCGGCAAAGGGAGGCAGGCTGCTAGACCGGCGGACCGGCCGAATACTGGTTCTAAATTGGCAGCCCGTAAGTGTACCGAATACCGACGATGTCTTAATAATAAATTAATTCTCGAGCTACCGAGTGATCCCACAGCTTCCTGCCGCAGTCGAGAAACGTCCATTCGATACGGAGATACGCACACCCATCGTAAATTATGATTGTAAAAGTCCGCGTAAATTATATAATTCAAACTAGATAGGCATTTGAGAAAGGTCTGCTCGCCATGCAGTTTCACATTTCATGTGGGTACAACCATTACCAACACCCCATTACGCACAGACGAAACAAACCTTAGGGCCGGTTGTGTGATCAGCAGTAACTTTTTATTAACGCCAGTAGTAAAAAAAATTAAGGGCCAATTATCCCTCGGGCAGAAATTCCACACCACACTGTCGTTTTTAGACAGTGCAAACGTTTATGATGACGTTCCCTTGGGTTCCACCCTTGGGGGTACCAGTATTCCATGTTCTGTTTATTAACATAGCCATCGATATGAAAATGTGCTTCGTCAGTAAACAATATATTTACAAGCATTCGTCCTATTCCAAAACGTTCCAGCATCGTTCTCTTTAAGGTTTCACGTAAAGAATAGTAATTTTCGTTGAGAAACTGCACGATTTGCAGTTTGTATGGCTGAAACTGTAGTTTCTTTTTCAAAATAACGTGCACTGTTGATTTTTTTATTCCAGTACAGGCTGCAATCTTCCTTATCGATTTACGCGGATTGCGCATAATTTCACGTCGAACTTGAGCCACATGTTCTAGCGTCGCTGCTGACGTTGATGGTCCCGGAGGAGTTTGGTTAACCATTGTCCCATCTTGTCTGAACTTTTGAACCCAACACCAGATAAGTTGCGCGCTCGGCCCATCACTTACTCGACAAATATTAAAGTGAGTACAAAAAGCGCACGAATCAATGAATCGCTGTACTTTAAATATTGCTCAACCGCGAACGCGCGGTGCGCTCCCGACCAGTGACTCATTGAGACTGGCAAATCCGCAAATCACGCGCGTCGAAATATACCTCTCCCACTTACCTCACCCTGATGGTTTACGAGCAATTACAATTTAATCTTGAAATTTTTCCGCTGGACACCTTTATAAGTTTACATTTTAATTTTAAAAAAACTGAGGGCTTATAATTTTTACACAACCGTAGTGTGTTGGCTATGAATATTTGAGATGCGTTAATAGCCTCACGATATTCTACCGGTATCATACTTCAATATAGTGTTTGGCAAGATAAGTCGCGTTAGTGATAAGATTATGATATGTCAGTAAAAATTTCGAAATTTGTTAACATGTAGATGTTAATATGTAGATAATGTCTTTCTAAATAGTAATCTCTCGTTATTCGGTTTAGCGCAAAGTATATTTATATAGATTCACTAAATACGAATAAGTTATAATTCAATTAAAAAGTGATCAGTTGACTTGAAATCACGCAGCCATCTGTCTGTGAAAATACCAATTTCAAATACCCGGCAGAAAATGTTCACCCGGTAGGGGCGTAGTTTAATCCATGTTCTGTCAGATGCCCGCTCTCATTAATATAAAATAAAAATTAATTGACAAAATTTGCGAACAGTTTTACAAGAAAGGTGAATTACAATATCAATAAAATTACAGTGGAACCTTGACGTACGAGTATTTAGGTACGAGCAGTTTAAAATAATAATTTGAGTCTACATAGCTACTGCGTAACTTAAAAAATCGCGGATCAATCAGAATAAATTATTCTACTATAATTTTAATACTATAATAGTAATATTTCTTTCTTCTCGCGCACTATCCATTTAACAGACAGAAAAATTCTACAGTAGACTGGCTAAACCATTATCACGATGTTCTCCTTCTTCCAGCAATCTTTCCCTGCATTATGAGGTGTAATATCTCATACTTCTTTATTGTTTTTATTGTTTTGAATACTTATTTCTTTTTATTCATCCGAACCACAACATCTTCGTTTGAAACTCTATCCATTCGGCCACAGCTTATTTTGAGCATTTTTGAGCTTGCTCAATGCGGCATTTGATTTCAACAGTAGCTTTCATTGATATCGCAACCCAGGAATATACGAGTAGTACTTAGTATCTTTTTCAATTCCAGTAATATAAAGACTTTCTTTGTCAGCCGTGCTCTATTTACTAATAAGTTTGTATATAATATATATTATAATAAGTATATACAAAAGGTACAAATAAGCTAATAAAAATGGATTATTAATGTTTTTAAATTGTTGCACGGATTTAATAAGGAATATTAGAGAGCGTCGCTTCCGACTGATCGTACCCATTTGTGCTATATGTTGTGTTCATACTAGAATAACTGTTCTGTAAGTGTACGGTTTCCAATTAGTGATAAGTGTATTGTATAGTTTCAGAACTGAGCATATTATTATTCGCGGCATGCTGGCGCTAAGTAAACTGCGGGAAACCAGGGATGTATTTTCATTATTAATCTTCTTTATGTATACCGATCAACCTTAACCATAGTCATTAAAATGTTTTATTTAATCTAATATCCGGTAGGCATTACTTCTATTACCTTCCGAATAGCGAATGTATTATAAAGCACTAATGAACCTATGTTCACAAATTTTGATATATATGTTTAATTTTCGAGACGACCTGCAATGAGTACCGAAACGCCAGTCAAAGAGATTAAGATTCTGCAGTGAAAATCTGAGAACTTATTAAAATACAAGAAAAATATTATATACAGGGTGATAAACACAGTATGCTCGCTTCTATGAAAATATCAGAAACTATGCACTATATAATATGGAACTTTTGCTACAGATTTGACATTTTTGATACTATATAAGAAAATGCAATTATTATAAATTTTACATTTTATTTATTGTGTTGCTATATGTGCTATTACTAACAAATGCAAATGTTATTGTGAAGGTCGACAAATACTTATACAAAAAAAAAACATTTTAAAATAATAAATGTATGTACATAATATTTTAAAACGCTGAAGATTAAGCAAGAAACCTCTATTCGTATTTTTAGCGGAACTTCAACGTTGAGAAATAGATGTTGCTATAAAAATAAATCATCATTTAGAAAATGATTGAAACGATTTGAATACAATTTTTAAATTTATACATTAAACAAATATATACATGTATTTATTTTAATAGAGATGTTGAACATGGAATACGTGTTACACCAATATTATTACTATTTTCAAACTAAGCTAAACGCTTGTGCTATGAAAATAAGACTATCTTGCTGGGTTTGCTGGGTGAGTATCTCAACCGCAGGACCAATATCATGTTTTAGATAATTTGTAATGATCATATTTTTCAGGGACCAAACAAGCACAACAATAAATGTTAGAAAACATTACATTACATTTTGTTTTAATCTTCAGATCAAAATTTACTCACTTGACTTGTTTCTAAACTGTCATAAAATTCTTTTGCCAATTTTAATGTTTCACGCTTCAAATAAATAATATTTACTTTCTTTTTAATCAAATTAATTAAGATGAGATATGGTGATAATTTAAAAAAAAATTGACAACTAGAAAGCCGCCCAACCTTTCCCGACATTATGTAAATGTGTAAATACATAAATGGTTATTTTAAAATTTCTCATTAAAGCGTGAAATATTATCAACACCATGTATATAAAAATATAAATAATCGTGTATTTCATTTGTGAAAAATTAAACGCAATTTTAATTAAAACATAATGTGCTTAATCTGACGACGAAAAAATGTAGAAATTGTAATAATTATGCATACAATTTCTCATCTAGAAATCGGAGATAAGAATATACAATTGTACGTCACCTGAAACAGTTCTCCACCGCCACCTTCATCTCCGTGTCCCACGGCCGACCGTATAAAAGAATAATGGTCGTGATGATGAAGAATTAATGCAGAATATACGGCTCCACGCGGATTATTCGAGCAAGGTTTGATGTGGACTGACAGTGTAGCGGCGGCTGCATATTATACACGGAGAAAAAAATTCATCGGCCCAAATTATACATCTTGGAATATGAAAATATTTTTATTATTTCCTTATTTATTTTCTTCTGCCTGATTTGAATACATTAAAATCGGTAGTTATTGAAGTTCGATAGCCTTAATTCAACCCATTTAAATTATTAATAACTATCTACCAGAACACGGGTGTTATACAGCGCGGAGAGTCAGGTATGTACTTTATATTTTAATGAAAATGGTTTAGATTAAATAACACACTTTGTAAAAAACCACGAATTTTATTAAACGCCAACCTGTTTCGCTTAGGTCGAGCTTCGTCAGGGCGTATTTAAAACTAACAATACATACAAAAAGAGTGCGCTTATATATACATGAAGGGGACAGAATATAAAATAACATGCGAAAGAGAGAGACAGAATTGAGATTAAAAAAAGCAGTGAATAGTGGTAGTGCAATTTTTAATAACCAAATAAATTTATCCATTAGTCCCATATTGGGTATGTTTCCTTTTAAGTCAATTTAATATCCATCAATAATGTACTTGCCCCTCTATTGATGTTATGTCTAAATGTATATGTATTCTGTCTCTCTCTTTCGCACGTAATTTTATATTCTCTCTCCCTCTTTATGTACATACAAGTGCACTTTTTTGTATTTATTGTAAGTTTTAAATATGGCCTGACGAAGCTCGACCTAAGCGAAACCGGTTAGTATTTTATAAAATTTGTGGTTTTATACAAAGTGATTGTGTTTTATTTAATCTAATATGTCAAACCACAAAGTGATTGCTTTTTAGAAAAATTTGAATTTATATTGAGCTGAATGCGAAGGAGATTGTAGTAATAGTGATCTGGCGAATTGAGGGAAATAATGAAATCAGAAATAAAATTGAAGGGAAATTACAGAACGGGTTCTGTATACGAGTAATATGATAAAAGAAGTGGACGAAGTGCTTTGAGTCAAATCATCAATAAATATTCAAGCTTACGAGTATCTCTTCGTGGAATAGAAGGCATGAACGTGGAGAAACAAGTTTTCGCAAGCTTGGTCACTGGATCTAATCCCTTTGGAATTGTTGGCTCGGGGGTATATCAAATCACAAGTTTAAAGATTAAAGATTGCAACCCTAGACGATTTACGTCATCAAATATGACATGTTGCAGATAACCTAACTCCCCAAATGCTACAGTGTGTTTCGAAATACCGTCCGTGTCGAACCATGTTAATAATTAATAATAATAAATCAACAATTATTATTGATATTCTACCTTGTAATTAAATTATTAAAATTTTTATTATGTTTCATTAAAACAGTACCTGATTTATGTCTACCCTGTATGAAGGTACGTAAAACAAAAACCTGCTTTGGCAATTGATTTATTTATTTATTTGTCGTAATACCAGACTCCGGTCTGAAACAAGTTGGCAAATTTAGAGATCTCAAGTGACGGCAGAATGAAAACTAGATCGGCGGATGATTGTAGATAATCAGTGGAGTATTATGCTCTCCATTTAGACCGGTAGTTCAGAAAGATTATATATATTTATATATATATATATATATATATAAAGATAGATATTCTCATCTCCTTTTACAAGAATCTTCTCTCTTTTTCCCGACATTTAAGGAAAAAAAATAAGACGCTTCAATACTTAGTAAATATATTTTAATTATAAGTTGTTTTCCCGTCTTGAATACTAAGAAGTGCCCATGTAGAGACTAATATTTCACTGCCCCCTTACTATAATCTATGTCTGATCATCGTGAGATTTTGATATTGTCTGTGCAACCCAGGTCATAGATTCAGGCGTGATTCCTTAGATGAATAGAAATAAGGAAAATATTTGGTTGACCGAATACGATAAGCTATATAATTTTAAAAAGCCTAACGTCCATATGACTTTTGAAGAAAGGATTCCTAAGAAAAAGTACTTTCATTACCAAATTAAAACCCGAGAAAATATCGTTGATAAGCTGGAACAAACTTGCAGTAACATATTTATTAAATATCGGAACGGAGTGTCTCATCAGACTTTAAAATACACGATTATATATTTTCATTTAAAAAAATATTTTTTTCCCCAGTAGGCCAACCGACCTTGGACGAAATCTCTTTCAAGAATATTAACAATGTTGATGTGGCTAAGCTGAAAGAGCAGCAAGCCAGCAATATAAAACTTCCGGGTACGCGGCCCGATGTCAGATCAAAATCCAGAAATGGCAGAAAATCTAAATTAACACACTTCCGTTGGGTAATTTTCGCGCAAACTGGTGACGTAATAGGGTAAATAATTATTGCTTTAGTATATCAATTTGATATCTTATCTACACGATGCAAAGTGATATCCAAGGGAAATTATCGAAATTAATTAGATATTTTCAATTAAAAAAAGCTCTTACGTAAACAGTATTAATACCCTTTCCGACGTCAGCGTGTTGAATAATTTTGAATACTAATTAAATGTATTAATTAGAAAGATATACATATAAAATCAATTTTATCGAAAAATATTGTTGCGTATTGCGCTACCGGGATTCGAACCTGGATCTCTTTCCAAACCGGCGAAGGTGCATTATCCAGATATGCTATAGCGACAGTACTTTTGACGACAAATTTTCGAACTTATATGTTACGCATTTCAAATTAATACATCTATCGTTCCATTATTTGAAAGTCATCCACATTGTTTTTAGGGAATCTCGAATACCTTTGAGTAAACCGATAGCGATGGATATTTTTTTTACGGTTAGGCCTATCAAAACAGAGAATAGTGATAAAGTTTGAGAAATATAAATTTTATGATATTCCCCTCCATACAGCCCTCGTCTGAACAATAATCCCACTTAAAAATATATATTGCAAGAAGAAGTGGCAATGGAAAGGAGCGGGAATAAAAATGACTTGAAAATAGACAGTTCTAGAAAAAGTTTTTAGGAGCTTCGTGAAATGTTTAAAAAAGAATCTCAAAGGTTATTGAAGTTAAAATACGTCTGATATGTTAATATGTCGGTTTGTTTTATTATTAACGAATTGGTATTAAAGCAATACAATTTACTGGGTACTAATATATTTAAAATAACTTTCGATCAGACGATTACAAAAATGGAATCTGATTTTTATTGGGATGCGGTCACTTGCGTAAAAAGGTAATATCGAATATAAATCAAGAGCAGGGAAGCGCCGACGCGCACCTCACTTTACGGCACCGATTTTGTGGTCGGCATAAATAAACAAATGAACGTGCAGCGATGAGCTCTGAGCACAAAATAAACGAAGACGTAGACACCAAACTGACCAAACTGCTATAAAAAAAGTTCAATTTTGATGATGAGATGGCCGGTAGTAAGGAGATTGCGGTTAAATCGTAAAATTATTACGAAGCTAGTAATCATTTGTCGTAATGATGTCATAAAATATTTAATAGTATCGGACTTATTCGGTATTCCACTGTGCTGTGGAAAATATCTCATACATACATAAAACCCCAATGTCCTTCCGTGCATCACACGTTACATTTCATTTGAGGAATAGTCAATTTCCTTTGAAAGGTAGATTATGTGACTTTTTGTTATGAAAATACTTTTTTCGTCAAAATTATAAACAAATCGTCAGTAATTGAGATCGCCTCTGAAATAACACTGTATCTCGGTTTTTACAAATGTTGTTAGATGAACGGGAGCGTCAGCCATCTTGGATGATATATAAGTAAGATGATATGTAAGATCAATAATTATACATTGTGTGTAAATAAATGTAATTGGATGCCCAAGCAGATATATAACGTTGTGACATTCATAACTGAGATCTGCCCTAAAACGATATACAACGTTATTGCAGGAATGGTCTCAGTTAGAAAATTCAACCACTATAGTGCTGCTGTCTTGCAAGTTAATTAAATTAATAATAATACATTGATAGTATTATTATGCAACTAGATAATTATAATTTAATGGTGACCGTTTTCAACGTTTTCAGTGTTTTCGAAGATTATTTTGTGGTTGCGTGGAATTTATTTAATACGGTAGAAGATCCAGTGCAGGAAAAACGAGATTTAAATGTCCTAAGACGAGTTATAACACTAGTATGCCAGTATATAACGATACATAAGGAACTCATCGCACGCATATGAGAATATTTGTATTTCAAATTAACGTCAAAGGTGGTATAGACTAAGTAATAAGTAATAAAACAGCAGTAAACAGATTTAAAATAAAAGGCAGTATTAAGTACCTCGCTAATTCGCAAATTCGGTTAATTCCGAAAGCGTGTTAGACGGTTCCCTGACAGTTGATCCCCTGAAAGTTCATCCCTCGGACAGTTGTTCCCCCCGGAAATTGTTGAATTTAAATGAATGATGGTTTTATAATTATTTAAAACAATAAATTAAAAATGGTTTATCATCACAATTCGTAAAAGTAATAATATTTATCAGAAAAACGATTTATTGTAAATATGAAAACATTCCTAATTATGTGGAACTATATGTAATTTCGTACGAGAGCAATTTTTTATAAATTTGATCCTACTCTATTTAAAATATTCACGGATGCTGGTATTTACGAATATAAATACTTAAGAAGCTTTGGGGGATAAATTGTCCGGGGGGAACGACTGTCTGAGGGATCAACTGTCTGAGGGATCAACTGTCCGAGGGATCAACTGACTGGGAAGAACTGTCGGGGGATCAATAGTCGACGCACCGTGTTTTAGACACATAACTTTTACTTAAGTGCCACATCCACTTATTGAATATAAATAAAAATCCAGCTTTGTGCATAATGTTTTCGTTGTAGGCAAATTTGAAAGAACAAAAATAACGCACGATCGGTAAAAATCTATTTCCTACTTGACTTACTTAGACTGTGTTGTTTTACTAACAATTAACTCTAGAGTTTTAGAAGGCCTGTTTCAATTAGTTCAGATTAAATAACATTTTTGAGAATTTTTTTAGATGTTCTTTCTTTACTTATGATGCTTAGAACTAATTTCTTTACTTTTTTCTCAGAACGAAAGGCATCACCAATGTCAAAATACTACCAGATTTTTTTTTTAACACATAGGAGGATAATAGAACTAAAGAAAGATAACATATAACAATTTGCAGTGTCCAACAGTCTCCTTTTTTATCCAACAACCCGCGGAACCCGACCCGATCTAATCTAACTTAAGTTCTATAAACAATCTACGAACATTATTTGGGGTCATTTGGGGTGGTGGGTTGACAATTTTATTAAGTTTAGGGTTTCAAGTCATTAGCGGTTTGTCGTGGCTTCTACGACCTAATGCAATTTTAATGGTGCTTCTAGCAAGTGGTTATCTTCGCTTATGTCAAACCTTCTCTAGACTTTTTGGGATAGGGGCAAACTTAAAGCTTACTCGGAGTATTCGTTTATAATCTTGTCTTCGAAGGTAATACTCCCAGCCCATCTGAGCAAACAAACATCAGGCTGCACATTTTAAGTTAAGTGTATATAGGCAGTGTTTTGTCACACTAAGAGGGATCTTTAACTTCATACAAGCAGTCGGATTCCACCTGGACTAAGCCTAGATATTTAAATCGACTTCACCGTATTTCCTAGGGTACATAAACAAAACGATTTCGAGAATTAAATAATTATAGTATTTGGTTACTAAAAGTTACAGACATATAATATATTAGAGTGCAGTGGATATATTAGACTGACAGCGTTCGCAGAGTGAGTCCCGGACCTGGGTTCAAATTACATCGCAGGCGGCCCTCATAAGACACGCTTACATTGTTACCTCCAATCAGCTGGATTCGCTCGAGGGCTCGGCTCGATGCAGTATCACGTGTCGGCTGACACTCGACTGACACAGCCCCGCGCATGCGCGAGTGACGTGAGAATCAGAAACCAACACGGCTTCTTATAATTTGATCGTAATTGAACACCGACCTGGATCTTGCTAGAGTGCATTCGTTTCATTAGCTTACAAATACGGATATAACGACGTATTGGGTTTCAGAATATTTTCCGACCCGGCGTATACCGGGTGGGCCGGTGTGCCGTATTGAAAAGTTACAAGTTCAAAAATTCAATTAATAACATAATTCTATATTGATTATCCACAAATGATGACTATCAATAATGACTAGAAATAAAAAAAAATTACATGTTTTATTTATTTTAAAACCTAACATTAAAATAATTTACTTTGTTTAATGCGACGACCGCACACTTCCACGTGATAGAATTAAAAATAAATGTGATTATTTTGTTTCCATGAGAAACAAACATTTTTTTATATCTTCTTATTTATTTATTTATATATATTTTGACATCCATATTTTTGTACTAACAGAGGTGGATACATAATAAACATACATAATACATAGTTTGTTGTATGGGATGGAGTAGACTTCACCTCTGATATATATAGCGTTGTCCTGGCTACTTTGCTAGACTAAAGTCTGTGTTAAAGTAGCCAGTTTTTTTTTTTTTCGTGCTGTTGTGGTGTTATTTGGAATAAAAAAATAAATCAAATATGAATAAAAAAGTAAGAATAAAATAAAAATATAATAAAAATATGTGGAGTGGGAGTGTTGTAGGACTAGTGAGTTATTACTAAAAGAATTGTATACATCATAGTAAATTGTTGGATATCCATGCTTCTGATTCATCTCTACCTGATTGAATCATATATTGGGTCCATATTTGTGTAATCTTATAGTAATTGTACGATTTCCAGTTGGTACTGAGTGTATTGTATAGTTTCGGAGCTAGGAACATGTAGAATCTTTGATAAAATGTCGTTGTTGCTCTCGGAACTGGTGTGTAGATGTTTGTTGTTTGTCTAGTGTTGTGTCCATGATTTATTGCTTGGGGAGAGTTGTTGTTAGTATGGAAGTATTGAACGAGTCTCAACATAAAGATTTGTCTTATATCAAGGACATTGTACTCTTTAAATATAAGGTCTGATGGATATCTAATGGGACGACCAATTATTACCTTGAGAATTGTTTTTTGTGCTTTTTTAGCCTACTCCAATATTGTTTTTGCTGCTCCTCCCCAAACTAAAATAGCATAATTAATTAAAGAGTAACACAGTGCAAAGTACACAGATCTCAAGAGTTTGCAATCAACTATACATCGAATTCCTTTAAAAAAGTAAATTAGTTTTCTTATGCGTTTTGCTAGGTTCGATATATGTTCTTTCCAGTTAAGATGATCATCGATCAGTACTCCCAGATGTCGAATAATTTTGACTCTTGTCAGTTTTTCACATCGGCATGCGGACGCCGCGGTCTTGTTTGCTTTGCAGTTATACATTAGAAAAATTACTCTGTGGCCACATACAGGTGGCCCAAAAAAGTGAGAACATTTCGTAAAATGTGATATAATTACTAGTTTACTTACCTACCAATATTACGTTTTATTTCGACAATTTACGGTCACCATCTTTGATTATTAATTTTCCTATTGTTTATATTTGGCTTTTTTTCAAATTGTTGCCCAGAATGACAAAAATCACTGTAGAAGACCGTATTCTGATCAAAAATTTGCGAATTAAAAAACGTTGGGGTGCTAGGAAAATGATCAGAGTTTCAAAACAAAGTCTGGAGTATAGTCAGAAATTACAGCAGGTCGAAACCAGAAACCAGAAATACAATCAACTTTCTTTGTCGTGTGAATGTTAATTTCATCGATCCATGCATGTGGTCACCGAACAATCCAGATTTAAACCCAGTAGATGATGCAATATGGGGTGTTTTGATGATTTCTGATTAGCTAAATATTGTGCAATAAAAATTACATTGAGAATTATAATTAATTATATTATGTTTTGAAATACCTCATGTGTTACATGTTCTCACTTTTTTTGGGCCATCCTGTATATAAATAATAAGATAAAACACTTTGTAAAAACCACTATCTTTGACAAATCAACAAGTTTCTATACCTATGGTATCTTCTCCAGGAAACAATGTATATTCAAATTTAAAATGCAAGCTTAGATAAAAACAAAACTATTAAAGTACCACAGGTATCGAAACATGTTGATTTATCAATAAGTAGTAGTTTAAACAAAGTGTTTTTTCATACTATTTAAATATATATTTTTTTTAAATGTTTTATATTATTGTTGACAATGGCACGTGTGAAACCATCTATAAAAAACGCTATCTATCTTAGAAAAGATACCAGTTCTATATATATATATATATATATATATGGGTGCATAATAATAATAATAATAATGTATGTATAAAGTAATTAGGGTAGAAAGTGTTCCTCCAATTAAAAAAAATATGAATAAATACATTGAATCTATTAATTATTAACAATGTAACATATAGTTTCGAAAATTTGTCAAGAAAAATACTGGCGTTATAGCACAAAGGTAGTGCACTTCCCCGGATTGGAAATGAAGATCCAGGTTCGAATCCCGGTGACGCTAAAACAATATTTTTCGACAAAATTGATTTTATATGTATATATTTATTATTAATACATTAATTTAGTATTTAACATTGAATCTATTTAGGATTAGCTGTTGGAAATCATTATCCAATAATATAATATTAAACGTACATCTGATGTACTTACTTTATAACGCCCGAGTAAATTATTTATCCGACATAGTTGCAGTAACTGACCACAGTACATCGTCTGATACCTGGAACCTGGACCCCTTCCGCGTGAGTGGTGTCAGCCTGTAACAACAATGGCTGCAGCGATGCTGTCCGATCATATCTCCTCTCCTGCATTCACCGAGCGTGAAGCTCGCTCGGTCTCCCCGTCGCCCATTGTTGATGCTGATGCAAACGTAAGGTGACCTTGTTGGAATAAAACAATGGCGTCGAATCAAAGGAGGGATACTATCTGAGGCAGCGCTTCATCACGATGTACCAGATCCTCAAACTGGCGGAATCTGTTTACTAAATACAGTTTGTTTGAGTTGCGGATGTACCAGATATTTGCCAATCATAAATAAACCTTGAATGGAGGTTATTACAACACTTCCATTAGAATCTTGCTTAAAAACGTACATGGATAACACCATCCCGTCGTATTACGATATGCAAAACGTACAATTACATTTGGTATCATATATTATATCATCATTGTTATTGTGTCTCCTACTTTTCTGCCTATTATTATTTATCGTATTTTATATAGAATACAATAATCCCAATTTTTTTCAGTGTATCACACGTAGGAAAATCAATACATTTTATTGGAGTGAAGTGTCAATTTTCTATGTAATGTGGATATGTGATTTTTTGTTTTGAAGGTACGTTTTACAAAATAATTAACAAACAAATCTATTGTTAAAAATTATAAGATTGGAACACCGTAATGCTGCTACACTGCAGGTTGTAGGTAATTACATATTCAAATTAAAATAATAATTCTGATACGAATGAGGCGCTAGTTGTACATTAGGACGGAAGAGTGTGGCACTTTGTCCTCTCTGTCTACCGACGGTAAGTTAGTTAGTTACGAAAGTGTCAACATATATATAAACAAATATATTTTAGCGCTTTAAAGAGAACGCAATAATTAATATTCTTATATCATCTTAAATATCAGCGAAATAAATAAACGTAGCCCATAAAACTTAAAAAAAATACATTTTAGGTGCCGTTTTATATACAAATACATATATACTTTCAAAATTCTCGACATTAGCCTCATTTAAAATTTGTTTTATTAAACCACGAATTTATTCTTTAGGAACTACATAATTTAACCACATATTCATCATTCAAGAACTACATTATTTAGCCACGTATTCATTCTTTAGGAACTACGTTATTTGGTCATGTATTCATTTTTTAGAAAAACTAGTCCACAAAATGCAAAAATAATTCTGGTATAATTTGGGTGAATTTCTAGAAACGATGGAGTGATCCCGAAGATGTGGAGAAGTCATCACTATGGATGTACAAGATTGAGAGGTTGATCACCGACCAAGTTTAAGAAATGTTAAATGATTAACGCCAACAATCAGTTTACTTGTAGAAGATTATGATTCAAGACGCTCAGATCATCATAGAGAGAGAAAGAGAGAGGGAGGGGGAGAAACACGCAAGAATTTAGGTTGGTTCCGCTAGGGACGGATAGGCTCGACGGGATACTGCGAGAAATGGCATCGACTTTTGTTTAAATTTTGCAAAATACAATATTAAAATTCATTCTTAAATAGCCAGTAATTAAAAACAGATTCCACATAAGCACTAACTTTTATGCATCCTGCAATAAACCAATATTGTACGTGAAGAGAACAATGACTATGCAGGGCCGGATCGTTATGAATCTTGACGATTTTTTAGTTTAGATAACTCTCTATCTCTCATCTAATACATGTGGAAAATATCAGAAAAGAAACGTTTCTGAGAACACTTTTCAATTTCAGTCTCTCTCTATCTCGGTAGATACTTTGCGAACTGTCAAATCTAGTCGAACGTGAACATAAGTTGCTATTAGTATTTAAAACTCGTCCCAAGACGGGTGACATCCTAGAACGGTAATTACCTACTTACAGTACAATTATCATATTTCAGTCAATATACATCTATACAATGTTTCAGTTGGATAGATTACAATTCATTCGAAATGCGGCAGCACCAATATATGGACTTTCCAAATTTTCTCATATAACATCCCTTTTACATCAGCTACATTGGCTCCGATTCCCTGAAAGAGTTGAATTTAAATTGTGCTGGTTGATGTACAAGGCGACACACAACATGGCGCCTCTGCATCTTCAAAAACTTTGTATCCCAGACAATTTGAATGGTAGACGTCAAACTCTCAGATCAGCCTCTACTTCAGCCGCAGGAAGGGTTGTAGAACCGACCAACCGTTGCCAGAAGTCTTAATTTAGTGAACAGTTATTTGCGATGGCAGGCCCAAAAGCGTGGAACTCTTTGCCCTCCGTCATAAGAAACAGTGCATCAGAGACTTTATTTAAGAAGAAACTAAAAACGCACCTTTTTAAAAAGTCATTTCCATAAGTGAAAATAATAATTTTTAATTCTAAAAACAAAGATAATTGTAGAAAGATATTGCGATTATATATAAGTTATATTACATAAGGTCGTGTCGAATATTTACCGGCCCGGTCTTAGATCACCAATCCGTCCCTGGTTGCCGCCAACTTTATTGTAAATTGCATTCGTATCGTATATTATCTTTCGTTTCGTTTATACGAAACAATTAAACTTCACATCTTCTATCTCATCTATTGAGTTCGTCCTGGCTGAATATATTAAATATCTTAACGTAATTAATATTATTACATTAATTAATAACCGATGGGGGCACATTGTTACCTGCGACGCATCAGTTAAGAATGAAACGTTAAACGTGCGCATAATGAGGAAATTGAGAGAGATTGTGTTATTTTTTACGGCACATTTATTGGTGGAATGTCTGGGAAATGTGTAAATAACCAACCACTTACAGCTGCTAATGAAACTACTATTGTTTTTAAACGATCGCATCGAATATCAATCGGACTGTTTTATTATTCTACACATGATCGGTGAAACAAACGATCGACTCGCAAGAACTTGTCCACATTTCCCGGATACAAATTTCTACAGTTTTTATCTAGTAAATAGGAAAAGTCTTCGTTTTGTTTGAAGTGGACGTGGTCGTGATACATATAGGATTATTATTTCCGTCGGTGGCTGGCAACTTGGCCGCACTGTGATCGTACGCTACCATTCCTGGAGTAGTCCTGGATCTATCTTCATCAGGCGCACCTAGTTTGTCGGAAAACGACCCCACGATCGTGTGCTCTCAACATTCTTGGATGACAAACCTTTTCATCGACTCCATCATTCTGAGTGACGCATGACAATTAGCAATTATACAGACGAAGAAAATCGTTGTTTTGTTTTCAGTCCCGCCGGGATTGGATCGTTTGTTTATGTCGCGATTAAGCTGCGCAAACTAAATGCATTTGGAAGAAGTAATATTATGCATGATTTGGACAAAGTAAGACTATTTTAAATAATAGTATGGCTTTCTTTTTACCCAAAAACTAATCTAACGGAGAAACACCGCGACAACTGTATGGTTCAAATTATCAGGAAATCATGTCTCTTGCCATGAAATATAAACATTTGAATATACAGTAGAATTTCGATTATCCTAGTAGTAGTGAAAAAAGGGACCCAGATAATATACACAGACGAAGGAAGAACATTAAGACAAAAACTATTGCAACAAAATAAGCGGGCCGAAAACATGTCTGCAATTTCGCCAGTTCAAATATCTGAACAATACATTTTAATTAATATTTCGAAATATAATTTTTAAATGTCGAAATTTTTTACTGCCCCGGTTAAGACACAACATGGTCAATGCGTCCCCGGATAATCGAAAGTAATCCGTATACAACGCTTAACCTCGCACTATTATCTGGCACGGGAAAGCAGATAGCAATAAAGTCATCCGCAAAATGTATCTCGAGGTTGCAAAGTAAACAAACCCCACAAGATGCTGCACGCGAGATTCTGTCACAAGCTAATATGATTTAGGGGAAGACCGACACGAAAAAGTACGGTCAATATTATTGTGAAATTCCCAAATAGCTATGTCCAGGGATCGATAGTAACTGCAGTCAAGACTTCCGAATTCACACATCATACCCTCGGAACGAGGTGTCATCTGACATTTATATCAAAGATATTAAGCTTAATACTCATTTTTTGATCTCTTTGGTTGAGTTTGGTTCATCGCCTATGATACGAATTCCAATTTCGGGCACATTATATAATACAACTCGAACATTTTATTTGTATTCAAATCTGTAGTTGTTCTAAAATATATTATGGGTGCTGCTAAAATATAATGTGATGTAGTGAATGCGTAACGCGCGCACGTTAGCAAGAATGACCCGAGTGAAAGGGATAAAATATCGCCCGGCTCTCGGGCGCGCTCTCTCGCATTGGAGCCGTGGCCCGATACCCATCTCTTGTATTGGATTCATAACTGTAAGCTTGGTATAATAAAATGCTGTTGTCACATTATTGTGCTACCCAATCCAGCACACGAGGACAGCATAAAGCAGATAATATATATCACGAATTGACGCAGCCGGAATTCAGCCGGCGCAAAGGATATTACATATAATATAATATAACCATAGACCATTCAATTAATACATATGAAATGAAGTGTTCATATTGTAGACGAGTTTAGAACATTACTTGCGGGATGGGGGGCATTCTATAAATGTTCTCGGTGGAAACATAAATCCGATAGTTTATGACACATTTATGCAACACTAAAAGTATTTACGCTTCGAAAAATAAATCTAATAATACATATTATATTGTTAGCATTTAAATTTTCGTTCCAATCGAGTCATATATTTTAAGAAAAGTCGCGGAGCTATTTGATTACGTAAGTGGTACCAAAGTGATCACGCGGGTGACGCCAAAATGAAACAAGCAATTTGCGACAGTTCATGTCTATATGTTTGGTAGTCTGTGAATATAATTATGGTTTCTTGTTATTTCCTACTAACTACTAGTAAATATGATCGTAACATACTTTTAAATTACACCTCACCACCTCTGCACAGAATGTTCTTTTCTTATCCGATAAAAATACTAATCTCCAAAAGGTTTTGCAGGTGTCTGCCATTAATCCTAGTACCGGCAAAAGTGAAATTAAAACATAAAAGTGAGAGTGCACGAAACGTTACAATTTAGCTTGTTGGTGTAGTGATCTACTGGTCGGGGGTTCGCACCTCGTTCCAGAACACCAGCAAGTTAGTCCTATTTTCATAGCACAAGCATTTAGCTTAATTTAAAATAGTAAGAATATTGATGTGACATGTATTCCGTCTCGTATATTCCGTATATCTCTGTATAAAAAAAAAGTATTTTAATTTCTTCCAAACGCAATCTTCGATACAAAATTTTACTAGGGCACCCGATGAATAAACATGATAAAATTTCCGCACAGGGATATTATTTTATGGAATGGAAGCATATGAGGTGTGGATCTATAGAAGAATACTCAAAATATGCCGGATGGATAGAATTACGAATGAAGATGTTATTGTTCGGATGAATAAAGAGAAATAAGTATTCAGAACAATAAAAATCCGAAAACTTCAGTATCCCGAATATGTGAGAGACATCCTTCAGTCACGCTTGTCGTTCTAAGCTACTGGCCATGCTATTATTACATTTATTTATTAAAATTATTCATGTTAAATAATATTATTTTATAAATCAAGCTATGAATCTTTAACATGAAACAAATTTTAGAATAAATAAAAATCACAATAGGATAGTTTCACTTTATATATTACATATATAAAGTGAAACCGAGAAATATCATAAAAATAATTATGCGTATTTAACATTCTGTTATAACTTCCAGTTACGCATATTTGAACCTCGGGTAAAAATGTTCAATTAATATTTAAAGCACGCGTTTTCGTAGTGTAATGATGTCATCTAACGGGTGGCATTCATTCATAATAAAAATAAATTATAAATTTATCATTATTAATGTTAAAAATCTTAAACATTAAAAAACGTGTAGAAGAGTGACGACACAAAAACATTTGTATAACAAAACTGACAAGTAGTTTTCATTTCTAGATATTTGATATCATTTATATATTCAATATAAATTTTTGTTCCATAAATATGTATTAAAAAATATTTATTATTAGCCTTACCGCGCAATTCTAAGATATACCTACTTGTGTCAGAAAATAATACATACAAATAATAATTGTACAACTCTACGCATTACATTTTATGTGGGTACACGTATTGAAAATAAATGAGTACGTATCTTCTATCTTTATGTGGTTGGGCCCAATTGGTACGGTTCAATATCGGACAATAAAAACGTTAACTAGATCCACATGGGGTGAGTCACCACTCACCACATGCGGGGCAGGGGTGGTACATCCCCACCCAATAACACAACCTATTCAACAAAAATTGTCGCGGGGTGATGTGCGCTGGAGAAGGGCGGTTCTCCATCTTAACTTTATTTTTAATATTTATGCAAACCCATAATCGGAGAAAAAAAGGTTTTTACTTTTACTCAATTAATTTATATTTATATGTATTCAATTATGTTATATATTTAATATTTGTAATAGGTTAGATTTGGTTTAATTGTTTCATATTTCTATTGGACCAGGCTCCATTGGCACAGACTTCAGTCTAGTTAAGTTAGGAGACAGAAAATCTATAACAATACTATGACTAACATCAAATTTAAAAAAAAGCTTTCTCAAGCACAGAAGCTGTGCAATAAACTTTTTTTTAGTTTTTTTTTAGATTGTCAACTTATATTGTTTCTTAAACAGAATATATGTTTAAAAAGAACATTATTATTATTTTTTTTAAGTTTAAAAAAACTAAATATTTAGAAAATAAATTTAGTACCGAACTTTAATTGTTATTTGATGATACAAAATTATTAGAATAATATTTAGGAAGAAATTTTAGAGTGGGACTTTCAGTTGGTTGTTTATAATATTTTGGTTAGTTTTACATGCTTTATTTATTTACTTTTTAAAAATAGATTCTGTTAAAGAAGCAATATAACATATGTTTTTGATTAGGTGATGTCATCCTGAAGAAGAAAATGATATTTTTCGAAACCGGTAGATGTATATAATTCATTAAGTGGTTAATAAAACAAAGTTAACGATCTAAAAAATGGATTTTAATCACAAAGTTGATTTTGCGACTCTTAAAAATAATTTATTTTGTTTCGTCATACATTGCATAACCACTAAACTATGGTAGAATTGGTGGCCACATCACATTGTTTAATCCCCGACAGTATGATTGGAAGATTTCTGTACCGCCCCAAATTAAGATCAATTTTTAAGATAAATTTCCTATCCGACATATTCCGTACCTTATCTCCCACATAATACCGGTCGAGATAGATCGCGTCTAGACGTAATATGGTGGGTGAATTAACATTTAAAAAATGGCACACTTGAGGGGACAGTATCGGAGCAGTGAGAGTGACATGGCAAAGGTTGGTGAAGGACCGAAGAGTGACAGAGTCATGGTTGATTATGATGAGAACGATGCGTTGATAATAATGATAAGAAGCCTTTCGGGACGAGCACTGTATCCCCATAATGTCGTGTCGCAAGTTGAACCAAACAAACGCGTCTATAAAGAATGTTTATATTAAACACAAAACAGTTTTAGTAATATGTTATATCTAACGCCCCTCAGTTCGGTGTGTCAAGATCTGGGAGAATCACCCTCATATAGATCTCCACAGCGCAGGGCGCGCGTGTGCAGTTATTGACTCGCATCGAGGGAGGAATTATTGCAGTTAAGAAAATCAGTCATCTCTCGACAAGAGGGCAGGGGTGAAAGAGAAAAGAGAGAATACAGACAGACATGATTAATTCAATGACAACAAAATTATAATTCGAGAATAAAAATGTCTCATTTTTATATTTTCGTAGAAAGCAATCACTTTTTGGTTTGACATATTAGATTAAAAAAAACACAATCACTTTGTATAAAACCACGAATTTTATTATACCGCAACCGGTTTAGCTTAGCTCAATCTTCGTCAGGGCGTATTTAAAACGTTTTAAGATTGGTGCTTGTGTTTTATTTAATTTATGTCATTTTTATTCTTCTTTTATTCGTAACTCTTATTATAAAGACCGCGGTAAATCGTGAAATCGTCGAAACTTTAACGTCTTCGTTTTTGAAAAAAACATAAATCTCAAACGCTAACCACGAAAATTACAGCCGTTGCGACGCTGGAACATGTCAAAGTAATTTTAACAGTTCAGCTGTGTGTTTAATAAATATATTTATGTTGTACTCTAATGCTGATTTTTCTGGCGATTACTTGACGGCATCATCAGACCGCACACTTCTAACACCTCTTCGAATTTTGTAAGACCTACTATCGTTATTTACTTGTTTAAGAAATCTTCAGAAACAATAAAAAATAATGATATATTGTAGGTAGACTGATATAAAACCACGGTAATAACTATTAGTGAAGCAGTTACAATTTCATTAGTATGCATTTTAGAAAAGTTCCCGCGTTCCAAAGAAAAATTGCAATTTTCCATTGACGTACGCAATAAATTTAAATACCTAGTTAGCCGTAATTATGCTATTAAATTGTCGTCCAATTACCGGAACAATTCTTATTACAAGCGAGCCAAGTAACTCATAAAAATGACACGAATTATGATACAATAGGGGTACATTCTGTAAAAATAATGCAAACTGAATCCTATCTCTTGGGAAAACTGTCATTTATGAACTGATACACGGTTCTATTCGCTGTGGAACACAATGCGAGTGTGTCATACAAAGCGAGGGTATCATAATATTTACCATAACTATGAGAACTCTAAATAATTAATGTAAAATATAGGACCAGAGCGTATAATGTTATTCTTGTAACTAGATCGTTGCCGGCCAAATTTATGGTAAGCAATTAAAACCACATTACTATTACATACTTGAAGAAATAAATATTCTAACTAAACATTAAATAATAAATAATATCAATATCGATCAACACGCGAATTGCGCATCTGCGATGTATTTATTAATGAAGGAAAATCACTTTTGCTCAAAAGCTCAATTGCTCAGATCAAATGTGCTTTTCTTAAGAGTTTTTAACTTGTTCGTTTTAAATATCGTTTACTAAGAAAATTTAAATTTATAAATAATATTAAAATGATTTCTAACGGATACTCAGGAAATTTTAGGGGGTTGCCTATTTATAAGATTACTAATGTTACCCAAAGTGAATGTAATTCATCTCGGCACAGGGTTAGGCCTAATTCGAGGAATTTAATCGAAGAATCGTAAGAAAAATGATGTCAACGATTACGAAGAACTTTTTCATTAATAAATAATCAAGTACGGCGTATATCTGACTACTTTTGCCGACATTTTGTTTCTATGCAAAGAAATTCTTGGAAAATGAAATATTTTTTAAATATAAATACATTTCACATCAAAATATCATATTTTAATATACTATGTATTTTAAACTGATTAAAGCACGAGTAGGGTAAAGCGGGGCTAGTTGAGCATAAGTGCAAGTTGGGTAATTGAAATATCTCAAAAACTACGCATCTCACGACAACAAGGAAAGAAGGGGTCGAGGGAGGGGCCAGTTGCCGCACGACGACCTAGTCAGGTGCAAGGATACTTTGTTTATTTTGTGACTAAAAAGTAACAAAGAAATTGGTCGTTATTTTTCTCCTGATCTCGTACAAAAAGAGCCATCTACAATCACGTAAGTGTTGATACATTACGTATTTATTGTACTTTCGATTATAAATAGTTGTTTAACCCCAAGTCATACCGTTTTCTTCATAACCTAACTTTTGTTTCGTTAAGTCTAGTCGGGGCTTGTTGGGCAGGCTTGCTCAACTTGCCCCCTTATATTTTTTCTACAAAAAGTAAAATTTTTGTTTTGGATTTCATTTTGGGGTGTGAAGATATAAGAGAAAAACTTCAAACTACGAGTCAACAGCGAAGTGACGCAGCAAAATCTGTAATGGACGAACACAGGAACATGAACGCTGCTGCCAAAGATTCAACATCAAACGAACGTTAAAGAAAATATATATTTAAAAATTAAAATCTGAAACTTATTCTGAGAGCATACCTGGAGAAAACTAGATCCAGTGTCAGGCTTGCAAGCAATGGTCCCATACTAAATGTGTGCCGAATACTGGTCTGACCTATGTACGTTTACGTTGATTGCAATAGCGACAATGATGACTGACGATAAACCCTACATTCATATTTATGATCTCATAATATATAAATACTAAATTAATGTATTAATTATAAATATATACATATAAAATCAATTTTGTCGAAAAATATTGTTTTAGCGTCACCGGGATTCGAACCTGGATCTTCATTTCCAATCTGGCGTCTGCAAGTCGGTTTACTCAAAGGTATTTGAGATTCTGTAAAAATAATGTAGATTGGCTTTCAAATAATGGAACGACAGGTGTATTAATTTGAAAAAAATGTAACATATAGGTTCGAAAACTTGTCAAGAAAAATACTGGCGTTATAGCACAAAGGTAGTGCACTTCCCCGGATTGGAAATGAAGATCCAGGTTCGAATCCCGGTGACGCTAAAACAATATTTTTCGACAAAATTGATTTTATATGTATATATTTATAATTAATACATTAATTTAGTATTTAAAATATCACAGAGCTATGTTCTGAATAATTACAACTTCACAATAAGAATGCGTTTTCCTTAATAATCATAATATATTACTAACCTCATATTCTTACATTTCATACCTGAAAATTAATAATAAAACATAATAGTGTAATATCCAAAGATAAAGAATAAGTTACCCTTTGTTTGCTTTTATTTTGTTAAGTAAGTAATCATTTTTGATTCACTATATAATTAGTATTGGAACTTAAAATATATATTTGATTATTAAATGTAGTTTTATTGGAGATTTATGCAATTTCCATACCACTATTGAGCCCATTCTTTCCATTGCTCAACTTGTCCCATACCTTGCTCAACTTACCCCACCCATGGGGCAAGTTGAGCAACTCGGAAGTTTTTCGCATTCACGGCAATATCTTCTAAACCAGGCCTGAAATAGTTTTATTTTCTGAAGACGTTCAGAGCAGGGTAAATGACTTATCTAACATTGTAGAAATCAAGTAAATTTGATGCACCGTTTAAGAATTATGATAGATTAAATAAAAAAATGTACAACTAGCCCCGCACTACCAACTACAAAAATATGACTACTCCCGACCATTTGCTTATTAGGTGAATGTCTTATCACAAGGCTTCTTTTTAGATATAATTCCTTGAAGCAATAAAATTAACAAAAAATATGATAATTCTATTCACTGAAGTATTATATTAAAACTAGTGAATTACCCGTTACTATGTAACTATAAAAACTTAGTAGATATTACATTATTAAAAAATACATTTTCTTTACCTTAATTAATTTTATTTCTTAATGAAATAAATTGTAAGTATAAGAAAAATTCAATTTTAAAATACTTCTTTACATTTTTTAGAAATTGTTATATTTCCGGAACAATTTGGCTTCAGCCCAGGTACAGCATCACATGACATATTTCTGAGTTTTTATTATTATGAGAAGATTTTTTTAATGTCACAAGTTTATCCAACTTAGTATGATCTCTCTCCTCAACTAGTCGAACAATATTTCATTATTACGCGCCTTGGAAAACGACGGTCACCTTAAAAATGATTTTACATATTACTAAAAACACAAATGACTATAAATAATTTTACAATAGGTAACTATGTTTTTGGTATATGTATTGAAAAATAAAACTAACAGATTTAATGAAAATTTAACAATCCTTAATATATTTCTGAGCAATTTGTGTCATCAAAAGCTTCCACGGAGAGCCAGTAAAATATATGTAAATAAGGTTCTATTCACATTCAAATTAATACAAAATACTTATATAACTACAAAAAACGAATAATAAAAACCGAAACGTTACAACATATTTAAAAACACGCGCTTAATAAATTTTATTTGCGTTTGCTACGTCAGTGCTCCGTCTTAGTAAGATTGTTAGGTACGTCATTTTTAAATAGGTAATGTTCGATTCGAATTTATGTACGCATATATCGTTAACGATACTAATGTTTTAAAAGTATTTATAAGATATTCTGGTGATATGTATATATGTGAGGAATTATTCCAAATACTCGACACCGCGTTGCGCTCCCGCGATGGCCGGGGGCGCCAGTATTTGTGAGTTTGATTTACAGTTCTAATGGGCGATAAACGGAGGCAATTGGCGATGGACGGTGTACAGGTTCCTGGTACCTAAGTTAGGAAATTTTACGAGCACTTCATTTTCACTGGTGCTATTCGTAAACAGGTAATAAAGTACCGCCCGGACGATAATTGCACGGTTTATTGGCCGGAGCCGGATAATAGGGAACTAGTTGAATCTAACGTTTAATTTCTAGGGGCGATCGGTAGGTTATATCCAAGGGCGTGCATTCTATACAATCAAAAAAGCTGTGCATAACTATAATCTTTGCAAAATAAATGTATATTAAATATTTATTTGATATATTATGCATTAAGAATGTAGATCTATACGAAAAAAATTAAGTTCTCACGTTAACTAAAACTGTATAACTAGCGGAAGAATTTAGAACTGACAAATAAAGTTGCGCAAGTGTTTTTTACTACTAATTTACTACTAATTTTACTATCTTACTGTTTTTAACGTGTTGATTTCATGGCTGTTCTCGGCGTTCGATATGCATTTGGTGCATGAATTTGTTTTTGATTTGGGGAAAACAAAAAGCGACTGGCCGAACCTACGTTTCCTACGTTAACCTTTAATAAAAATTATTATTTCGTTTAGTTATTAAGTGAAGGATTTTCAAACAATAAAAGAATCGTGTTCAGTCATATTATTTTACGTTAAAACTTAAACTTTAAAAACACTATTAATAAATAGTACTCAAAAATTATATGGTGGGGTCGTATAAACGACGGATTAATTTTGGTTACACGAAAGTTCATAATCCTATGTACAACATATATTGTAGTATATATATATATTATATAATTTCATTGGTAACAGCATTACTTAAATTTAAACCTTCTGCACGTCACTGGTCGCGCGCATACCTAGATATCAAACAAAAATGTATTATTGTTTGTTACATATTCTTTATGGAAATGTTATTTTGCATAATACTATAATCCTTAAATACCATAATCTGGTGTGATTTTTCGTACAAAATTTCATTAATTGGCAGTTGCTCCTGAATGTGGCACTGAAGGTGGCACTGAAGGTGGCTCTGTCGAAAAGCTTCAATAATCCACGAACATGCATGATAATAAAATCTGTAAAAGTGGACAAAGCCAAAGTGGTATTATAGGACAGAAGAGTGCGACATTCTATATTGTCTGCCTACCTCTGTGGAGAACAGAAACGATTGTGACAAATGAATCACATATTTTTCATAAAATGGTTTTTCTTCTAACTAATTTACCATCACGCCGTTTCTTCGCGGGTGTAGGCAGATAAAACGGAAACAATTCTGGCATCATTCACACACCTTCTCATCCATTGTTGAAGCTATCTTCATCACCTTCTAGTATCTAATTTATCTGATCACTGTTAGTCTTCTATTTCTGGTGCCATCAACACTCGCGTCATATATCCTTTAAACGATTCTCTTCTATTCTTCGTTAGTTGTCATGAAAAATAATAATACTGTATAATTGTGTCTAGTATAAAGATTAATTAAATAATATTTTTAAATTAAAATGTTACCCTACAAAGTGACTACAGAGTTAATTAATGATATAAATATTATATCTCATGCATTTGTTCAAGACCAAAGCGGCCCTTTTTTAATTCTTCTCGTCCATCTTTTTCTAATGCCGAAAATATATTTTTGAGATTTTTTTTCGTATTTATTAATAATTTAATTTTTATTACTACCTGATGGCGAGCTTCGTATTCGTGTACCTCTACAGTGTGTAGGTGCATCAAAAATGAAAGTCAACGAGACACACTTCGCCAGCATCATATCCTCTAGAAGCCGCGCACCTGTCGGAACATATATGTATGTCAGCCTGAACGGCCACTGACAACACCACCGTTTAAAATGTTATCGCGACGACCGCGAGGCTGACGATTAAAAGATATGCATAAATAAAATGTACGCAATCATTATTATTGAAGAACACCGAACATCGAACACCGAACACCGTCTCCCGGGCGGGGCGACCGCCCCGGCAATTACGGCGCACTTATCAGATGACCCAAATGATGATCCGGCCAATGTGCATAATGACGAGGAGTGCGGAGTTCGGTCGAGATTACACATTACACCCGTCAATCAGCCTAATGCCCGGGCCCCGAGCCCGCTGCCCGCCTGCCCACCTGCCGGGCCCGAGATGCGAGCCCAGCTCGAACGATAGATTTATGACATCACAACGTGGCGGATGTCACGAATTTGTGAACATTGTGTCCGATTCAAACTCATCCTGAACAGCAAAAGTCCTGATACGCTGAATTCTTATTAAACTACTTTTCATTTAGAAAGAACAATCGTATTTGTATGCGCAACAGCCCGTTTCAAAAACATGTTTTTTTATAAAAATTAAATAAATACACGGTGCCGGAAAACTCGTAGGAAACAGAACACACGACACATATAGAGCTCAAATTTTCATGTACACCGTTTTTTTTTTTTGTGATATATCATATATTTTTTACGTTTTTCGTTCGCCGAGCATACGTGGTAGAAATAGGGGTAAGTATATTAATGTACAGAGAAAAAATGGTTTATTGTAACATATAATGCTTTTAGGAATATTTATTTTTAATATATGGTTTTATAGTGTAAGTACGTAGTTATATATTTATAACAATGGAAAAACCAGCAGTTGCATTCGAATAAGATAAATGTTCGTAATAATATAAAAATACAAAATAGACAACTAATACATTAAAAAAATTAAAAGATTATAACAGAAGCATCTGTTGTAAAAAACTGCCGGGGTCGAAAATACAGAGTCATCGTGGCAAACTGCTGATACATAAAATTACAGTAAGACCAGTAGTCACTTATGGCTGTGCCGCCTATCGAAATCGCCTACCGAAATCGAAGAAAACAAATTAGCAATCATTGAACGTAAATATTAAGAAAAAATTATGGACCTACACTAGAAAATGGAGCTTACAAAATAAAAATGAATCATGAGTTCGAAAATTTGATTGAGCAAGAAACGATTGTAAGATTCTGTAGGTCCCAAAGACTGCGATGGGCTGGACATTTTGAAAGAATGCCAGATGACAGAACACCAAAGATCATGATCGGTGGGAGCGACCTAGAGGCAGGCCAAGGAAGAGGTGGGCTGACTGCGTGAAAGAGGACTGGAGCAAGGTGGGAGGGTGGAAGTGGATAGTGCCGTGGAAGAAGAACAGATATAACCATAAATACAAACTTTCCTAATTTGCAAAATGGAAAAATTGCGTACATTTTTTTGTGGATCCATGTTTATAACTAGGTTCAAACGACAACCCCGCCTACTGACCAATTGACCAACTGACCGTCAGGCAGCATCAATACACTATTACAATCTGAATATTACGTATAGTATTACTCACACTAATACAATTGTTCAATCCCAATGAAAAGTAGTATACTAAACGTAAACCGTGAAAAATGACGGAAAGTGAATAATGTTCACTACGAAACGTAATAAAAACAACATACATTTTTCAATGCGCCATCTTCCATTTCAAAGTGTAAATTGGGAATCCTCTATATTCTTCTTTCCTATTTACTTGGGATCGACTCTCTTTATACGAAAGCACCAGAACACTGTCCTGGACCGTCTTCTGACTTACGCAAGCTTTCTTCATTCGCATGTTTTGACTACCAGGTTGCTTGTGAACTTCCTCGTTGTCCTAGTATTTATTCTTGACGCAGTTTTGTCGAAACGTTCGTCTGTCGCCTCATTACCATGACCGTACCATCTCAGCCTGGCTTCTCCCATCTTCTCTGTGATCGGCGCAACTTTAAAACTTTCTCTAATGTATTCATTCCGAACTCTATCCAGTCTCGTCATTAGAAATTCTCTAACATATTAAAAATGTTTCTGGTTATTCAATTTTGAAACTTGAAATTAAATGTATATAATAATGTTTAGTTCTCACTGTCAGATATAACGGACGAGCCTGTCTTCTTTAGCACATAGTTCGGGCTGGTTAAGGAGACAGTAAACATCTCTTAAATCATGTACATAGAATTGTGACAGAAAGGATAAATAAACAAAGTATATAGTCCACTCTTTTCACCATGGACACAAACCCAAAACCAAGATTGCGTCAACTACCTTATAAAATGGTAATAATTTTAACACATATTAGATATTATCCATATATTGTCACTCTAGATAACAGTAGCCGCTAGTGCTTGCAGTATGTAGCGGCGCACCGAGAATAATATTTTAATATAACACAAATAAAATTAATCGACAAAAAGATATATAGAAAAAATCTATTTACCTGGCGTTTTACTCAAAGGTATTTGAAATACACCGCAATATATTGATTGCTTATATCAATGGAATTTGGAAGATTACAGAATATATGTTCAAAATGTGTCGAAAATGTATTCGATTGCTATGGCGAAATGGTTATGGAAGCTTCCCGGATAGGAAGAGGTCCAGGTTCGAATCCCGGTAGCAACTAAATATTACTTAGATAAATAGTTTTAATTAATTTGTAGAATCGTGTGCTGAAAATGCAACTTCACAACAAAAATGTTTTCTCCTTTAAAAAAAAGAGAATAATATTGTACATATTTATTTAATTTGCATATTTACTAATATATCTAATAAGAATCTTTGAAAGTATTTCTGTGCAAGCGGTATAACCCTCAGTTCTCTAATTTTATGGGAGATTGGTGATATGATGATAAATTCAAATTAAAACATCCGATCTGATCGAAGATTTGAAATCGAGGCGCGCTAACGCACAGTTATCGCACCGCATCGTTACAGTCAATAACTAATGTGTTTAGATGTGATATTGTGAAAAATGTATATATTTTAAAATAAATTTCTTATTACAGTATAATACACATTTAAGGCTGTAGTCTAGGTAAGTAGTAAGGTTGAACTTCTACGTATTGTGTAGGAACTCGTACTATTTGACATAGCGCTAATTTGCATCCTGTTTGACACGACGCTGCTAAATTAGGTATGCTGAGCAGGGGTGGATGTATTTATCGCCTTTTTAATAGTACGGATGTCGCATGTTCTAGCGGTTTCGTTCATTTTGAATAAATATCTGAAAGGGGGCATGGGATACGACCGGTTCGCGAGCGGGCCCACTTGTAGATACAAAATATATCTTGTATTTTATGTTGAATTTTTTGCGTTTTGTAATTATCTACAATAATATAATTATTAATATGTACATATATTGCATAGTATTGGCAGTTCAGTGCAGAAACTCACTGTTAAAGGAGCCGCCACCGGTCTTGGTACCATTCACGCTTCTATCTAGTGATACCTAACCGTAACCTGTATTTATTGTATATATGTACTGTTATATCATGTTCTTATCTTATTTTACATTTAATGGTTTCATTAATTTATTTAACTATTATTCTACGTACACACTTTATACTAACTTGATCTAAGGATCAAAATAAAGATGTTTTATAATATACTATTAATTCATATTATTATTCTTGCTTATTATATTTTATGGATCAGTTAATGTATGACCGTCCTGACGAAAACATAAAACGATATAAAATTAATGTAGTGTAATATTTTCGTAAAATATTTAATTAAGCGGTTAATTCATAAATAAAGAAAAACTAGATAAAAATCACAAAACAATGAAAAAAATAATAAATAAAATAAAGTAATAATTATGCCATCAGGCTCAAGCGCGAGAATCAAATTATTTTTAGTTTTTGTTCGAGCAGAATTAATAAATGAAGTGCTCACCTTTTCTACAATAGAACGCTAATGAAGACTGTAACTAACTAACTTATCATCACGTCGTTTCTCCGCGGGGGTAGGCAGAGAAGATAGACTACCGCACTCTTCTGTCCTGACACGCAATTCTCGTCTCATCCACATTCATACAAGCTCGTCGATTATTGAGTATTTTCTAACAGTGCCATCTTCCAGTATCTGGTTTACCAGGTCGTGCCAATTCTACACCATCAACACTTGCGTCATGTATTTTTCATTCATCCGTTCCATACGACCAAACCACTTGAGAGATCCTTTTTTAATCTTACAGATCGCACAAATCTAAAAATCCGCAATAATTTACAACATTGTTACCATTGAATCGAGTGTTATCAAATTTTGTAAACATTTTTGCAAGTAATGAAGAAATATATGATATGTATTGTAATGACAGATTTCGCAACGGTAGAAATTTTTTAGAAATACCGCAGTCGGGTTACGCAAGTGAACCCCAATTATGACTCCGATGCGGCCATTACTTATCTATACTGGCAGTAATAACGAGTTCACTTCTACTTTGATTACAACAATAATAATTTTAGAAAAACATGCACAAAGCCAGTACGTAACCACAAACGCGGAAGATCGTCTAATTGCAGATTTGTGAAACACGTTTACAAATTAAGTTTATGGCTCTATCCGAGCGGCGATTTCAGAAACACAACTTTGTATAAACCGATATCCGGTACTGACAAGCATCGGTCAGAATGGCCGATTAAAATATTATCCGCTGTTAATGTGTATATCTTGTTGTATACAGACGTTCTTATCTCGATGACGAGGGAACTTCACCGGAGACTGAAGACCGAGAACGACCACGCTCTGGGCCCGGAATACCTGGAATGGACACTGGACACTTATGTTGAGGATCATAAAATGAAGAACGGGACGCCGGTATAATCTTTTTATGAAGGTTTGATCGGTCGTGAGATTCGCGAGGTACCCGAGTAACAATATCTAGAGGTTTTTTAAACATTTCTTTTAAATCGTCATCGTTTGAAACTTGTTCATGAGAAAAAATGCGTCATTGAATTTAGCTCTAGAACACAGTATGAGTCTTGGCCTTCTCGAAAATCATCATTCACTATGGTTCCTATATTCCCTCATGACTGAGGATCGCGATCTTCATGAACTCTCACCCTCTTAACTACGCTCCTCCAGTTTTCTGTCACCAGAAATGCCTGTTGGCTTTTTTCCCTCGATCGGTCCAACGGATGGAGGATATTCCTCTTTCTTTTCGTCGTGGCCCACCGTAACAAGCTTCTCAAAGTTATCTTCTCGGCTCGAAAGATGCCCAAAAAATGGAAAGATTTGTCTCAGGCTGCAAGTTGAGTCTGTTCTTGATCTTCAATTCTTGCAGAATGGAGACATTTGAATATTTTTATTGTGTCTCCTATTGTTTATACATATAATATCTATAAACAATATTATATATAAAATATCTATAAACAATAGATATTATATATAATAATTAAGCCGCACGTAGGGCCCAGCAGTGAGTTTATCTGCTAGTACGCATGAATATTGTACAGGTATGGCTTTAGTACGATGATACCGGAGCCAAATTATATCAGAATACGGCTCGAAATACAAGCAAATGACGTATAACCGTGTCCGAATTCAGTACAACAACTCATACAGAATACTGTTCGGATTGGCGCGTTATTGCAGCGCATCTACAATGTTTACCGAAGGCTGTATACATGGATTCGTTCCGTTTCTGAGACATCGAGTTGCGGGCGTAAAGCTGCGGTTGGAGCTCAGCACCAACTCTCTGGTGCAAGCGGCGCTCTCATGGAAAGCTGGTTCTCTGATCAGAGAATGGCAACGCCTACAGAATAGCTACAGATATAATAATGGCCGTGACTGTAGATGTGTGAACTTTTATTTATTTATATTTTTTCTGCTTTTCTTTTTCATAACATTATATTTATTTCGTAATTTTAATGTATTATATAATATGTATTATCTTCATGGCGAATCGGATTAAAAAAAAACCTGATCACGCTGGAATAAATGTATTATTATTATTACTATATATCAATTGTAATAAAGATGTGTTTGCCAATTGTGGTGTATAATAAAGAAAAAAAGAAAAGTAAACTGTGATGGGGCGCCACACGGCATTAGTTAGCTAACTGCAGAAAGATAATACATCGAACTTAACTTTATAATACTCTAAAAAGCTTTGAAGATTTTATTAATTAATGCACGCGTTGATTTGTTTTAACGGAATCGAAAAGGGAGTGCACAACTCTCATAAAAATTCCGGGATAGGGTGTGACACTTTGGGGTTACTGAAATGCACACCAATCCATTGTTATCGTTTTGAATGGAATTCGCTTTTAAAAAATATGCAAACGTTAATTTAACTCGTGTTTCAAATAGTGTTTTCGTAAAAATGAAATGTTTGACTAACTCTCGACTGAAGAATATCCAAATAAACAAATGGCACAACCGTAACAATAAAGATACACATCTCCTCGTTATTACAAGATAATTAATTAACTTGAGAACAGTGCTGGTGATTGAAGGTGTCAAGGAGAAAACAACTAATGATGGTCATTAGTCACTATTTATGTCAGTTTAGAATACCGAGTGCCTAATTGTGTTTTGAATCCCATAACGCAGACCGAATGAAGAAACGACTGTTTTATAAGTTACAACGTAAAATAAATGAATTTCTATTTTGATTAAGTGTAGCAAGATTCTTTTTGATTAACTGTAGCAAATTAAGTTCCATTATCTATGATCTATGAGAGCCAGATAAAAAATGACCTCATGGAGAATTTCACAATTCGATTCTGATCAAAACTGATTTTCTTAACTGTAATAAATCATGATAGTCTGCTATTTAACCATTCACTTACTAATCTCGGTGAATGGAAAATCTAAAAATTATTCTTTTTTAATTGCGTAGGTACGCAGAATACGTATCATCAATATTCTTACTGAACTTACTCGTGCTACGAAAATAAAATTGTCTCGATGGCTACTCGAACCCCCGACAACTAGGCGAGTGTCTAACCACTAGACTACAGGCACATCTAATGTTCTTACCCATAAGAGAACACCTAGAATTTCCTGTCAATCTCATTTGCATAATAAATTTCTACTACCTACATATTATGTTGTTCCATGATTATTTTCAATTATTTTTGTTTCAGTATGAAACCTGATTCTGCTCGCATCTCCTCCCGCTTTACGAGCAACTCCTGTAGCGCTACCGTGAACAAAATAAAATTGTGGTAAAAAAAAATTTTCGCGAAGCCTCTTCGTCAGATTTAATGACACACTGAAGGCGCCTATCTTCGTTTCCATCTTTTGGGCTGGATTTAATTAATTTACCTCTCGTAATTACCACTTTTGTAAATTAAACCTTAGATTGTTTATTGGTTTTAAAATATTTTTCCGAATAACATTAATGTTAGTACAGTTATTGAAGGGGTAGGAAAGTTAGGATAGGACTAACTTGATGGGCTCCTGGAACGAGACTCGAAACCACGACGACGTCATAATTAATTACGTTAGAATTAAGGATTAGCTTTCTTAAAAAATTATCATAAATAAAATACCATTAGCGCTTATTTAGTTTTTTTTAATAATGTTATGACAATTTCTCATTTCAGCAAGGCCTGATCTATAGAAACAGCTCCAAATTTTATAATATTTTCTGTTCCTTAAAAAAGTATAATAAGTGCATAGTATTAATATTAGTATTAATGATTTAAAAAAAACCTGACATGCATGATTGATAGCAAAAAAATAATAATACACAAATAGTGGAGTATCATAAATAAATCCATTTTAAATCCCTCTGGTATATAATAAGCGCCGGGGCAACTCTTCAACAGTTTCTCAGCCATTCAACAACAATATTTTTGAAAAAGTATAATAAGTGCATAGTATTAATATTAGTATTAATGATTTAAAAAAAACCTGACATGCATGATTGATAGCAAAAAAATAATAATACACAAATAGTGGAGTATCATAAATAAATCCATTTTAAATCCCTCTGGTATATAATAAGCGCCGGGGCAACTCTTCAACAGTTTCTCAGCCATTCAACAACAATATTTTTGAAAAAGTATAATAAGTGCATAGTATTAATATTAGTATTAATGATTTAAAAAAAACCTGACATGCATGATTGATAGCAAAAAAATAATAATACACAAATAGTGGAGTATCATAAATAAATCCATTTTAAATCCCTCTGGTATATAATAAGCGCCGGGGCAACTCTTCAACAGTTTCTCAGCCATTCAACAACAATATTTTTGAAAACCGCAAGTGATTTGTATTGGAGTTTAAAATGTTATAAAATTTGGGTGCTAGGTGTAAGAAATGTCTTTGTCCAAATGTAGTCTTCACATACGGTGTTGTAGTATGTTTTGTATTGTTGTTCTAGTCCTGTAATGGGCTATGATATAATGAGGTGTCATTGTGATAAAAAATATAAAATTAACTTTCATAACCGCCTTGCTCGCTTTCCCAGATGTAGCCTTCAATACTTGACCACAATGTTCTTTGTTGAATTATTTTCGTATCAGCATGTATAGTTATTTGGGATCCTCTGCTCGTGACATGAAATTGACCATTAGAGAAGTATTTATCTCCCAAGTCAATTCTTGTCACATTGGGCGTCTATTCTTGTGACTTATTGGAAACTGAAGCCGTTTGAAGCGAAGAAGCAAACTGCTAGGAATCTATAAGATTCTAAGAATAAAGACGTTCTTTAAACGCGCCTGTCAGAATTATTGCCTCAAATCATACTTGACTTCAATGTCTTTACAACTAACCGCGTTCCATTGCACAGTTTTTATGGATCCAAATTCCTCAGCAGCACGTTTGTGCTGTAATCCACATTTGATCAGGGAATTTAAGAACTCAGTTGAATAGGTGAACCGTCTTTATGATACAATGTTGGCATGAATCCTTGGTTTTGCTACAAAAGCACGAGTACAAAAATATGTCATTTTAAAACGTATTGTATCTACTTTCGGAGAGTGCTGAGAAATTCCATTGACTGTACATGATCACCATTCATCAGGCCTTTCAATGGATGCGACAACTCGTTGAGAGCTGACCTCTGTTTTGCTTCGGGAGTTTCTCCATCAAATTTCAACCATGGCAATCATGTGAGAAAGAGTCTTTGTGTATAGCTATCATGATATATTATAATACAACAATTGATAATATTGCTTTGATCATAATATAATAGAATAGTATACATAAAAAATAACTATAAATGGCGAGGCAGAACGTGTTAAAAATTTGATAATTTTTGATTAGGCACTTAGGTACGCCATTAAATCAGTAACGTTAGAATAAATCACATTCTTCATTTTCATTCAATTCTAATTCGATTCACCTTTCGCAGATGAAAAAAAGCAACTACACATAAGCATACATAATTCATTGAACTTTTCTCAGTAGAATTTAAAAACTTCAAACCGGTTTGTATAATAAAAATAGGCGTGAGTTACGTCAGGCGTCAAAGTAAATGTTAATACCGACATCATTTTTACTTCCGTGGACGTGACGCCACTGGCAGCGAAACGTGACGAGGGGTTTAATTATTATATAGAAACAAATGAGCGAAGAATGTTCCGCAACCGGTGAGGTTTATGTAAGAAACGCGGTAATGAAAGGATCGAATATTGCGAAGATCACCAGAGACGAACATGGCCTAAAATGTACACTCCGCGAATAAGACAAAATATAATATGATGTTTACTTGGAAATAAGAATTTACACGTTACATGTCGTTTATTTGAGAACAAATTTGCAACGAAATTTATGTAATTTATACTGTTTAATTTAAATTGAACATTGCATCCAAAAGCGCTGGATTCTGTGAGGCAAGTAATATGGTTTGCAATATTTTAGAGGTCATATTTAAAAAATACATATAATTAAAAAATACATATAACATGAAACAATTTTCTAAGTTTTGTTTTGATATTTTAATTATATTTGTATATTTTGGCATTCTATCTCATATTATTTAGAATGTCTTTTTTAATGTGCTTCTGGTCTAGTGGTTACGATACTCGCCGAATGATCTAGTAGTCGGGGGTTCGAGCCTCATTCCAGGAGGTCATCGAGTTAGTCCTATTTTCATAGCACAAGCATTATATTATATTAATAATAAGAAAAAACTCTTAAGATAAACCAGTATTTATTGATAAATCAACATGTTTTAAGGCCAATGGTTCCTTCTTCTTGAAATATTTTTTTCTAATTATTTATATAATATGTTGCCACAAAGTAATTTTGCTAATATTGAAGAAAGACTATTAATGTGACACGTATTCCGTGTACTCATCTTTGCTTTTTTAAAATTAAAAACAAAAATAGCACAGAAAAGCAAAGCCTGCTATTATACAAGTACAAATCACGTATCCAATAAAAACTTAGCTGCCACCGGGAATATTCTATTGCTGCTACTGTTCTACTGCTCTCCCGTGACGTGCCTATTAACTTTTGTTTAATTATAAAAGAATGATAAGTTCTGAGTAATAACAACGTCATCAATTCTACTGAAATAAAGTAATTATTTTGTGACAGAAGATACTTGAGTACCGCCAAGATCACCGATCAGTGTCGAAACATTGCTTTACAATGGGTAGTAATCACATATAATATCAATATTTTAACTCATTAGGGTATTCTTTATTTTCTCTTTTCAGATTTCACTATTTATTATTTCGCGTGCACGATATGGTTTTGAACCCCTGCTCGTAGTACAACTCCTCTGGTTCTCTTTAGTAAGAATGCAAATTTTTAGCTACAAAATTGCATAGAGAATATATACAATTGAATCGATCTAAAAAGATTCTAGTGTGTGCAGTGGGTGTACCGGGCGAACCGAAAATAACCAGATTGATTATTTAATCGGGCATTAAATATTTTTCCATAAAACGACGTATGCTATCGATAAAATATGATAGTGACTTTTAAATTTATATAATTTTTTGAACGGACTATTTATAAGGCTTTACACGCTAAATGTAACAACCGTTTACATTATTTTAAGTTAATTTTAAAAATAATGACAAATAAGTAATAATGCTTTAAGCTAGTAAAATAAAATAAAAAAATTACAAGAAAAAAATAAATAAACTAACTTACTATCACGCCGTTTATCCGCGGGGTAGGCAGAAGATAGAGCGCCACACTCGTCTGCCTGATTCTGACAACATTCTCGCTTTTTTCACATTCAAACATCTTCTCATATAATATCGTCAATTATTGAGGTCAGCTTTTAATAGGACCATTTTCCAGTATCTGAATTACCTGGTGGTGCCAAGTCTTCTGCGGACGTTCTCTATTTCTGGAGCTATCAACATTTACGTAATACTGGTTAAATCCCATTATAACGAAATTCAGGGGACTGAGAGACTTATTTCGTTATAGTGAATATAAGGAGAAACATATACCTGTACCTATGTACTGTATATGAAACACATTTTCAAAATACATACAGTAATAAAATAAGAAAGGTATCACGATACGAACACGTCGCGTAGACGCCATTTGGTCACGTAGACATGGCGTATACCTATCATGTGATCATTTGTTTCTACTCATGCGCTAGTTAGCATTAAAACAGTATTTGTCAAGCTTTGTAGTCTTCAAGCAGTCTGTCAAGCGTCTTCAATTTTTTTGGTCCTTTAAAATGGTCAATAATGTAGATGTTGTAATGTTAAATTCCTTGGCAACGTCACCTTTTTTCATTACGAGTCTTTCGTCTTTTCTAATGTGGTTAATTTTTCCTTCAGTGTAAACTGACGTCGAATTTCACTTTTGTGTATTGTCACGCGATGTTTGAAAAAAATATCTACTTGAAAGATCGACCGATGTACAAGTGTGTCTATGCGCTCCTCACAATTATAGCTTTGATTTAACCACGTCCGACCACGTCGCCACTCGGGAAAGTACTGAATGCGACGATTGCCAGTCAGCTGTTGAGTATATTTTATACCATCAAATTCGTTATATTGAAATTTCTATTCGTTATTTGAGAATTTCGTTGAATAAATTTAGTATGAAAATTAGTTCGGTCTGTCAAAAAATTAATATTCTGAAAATTTCGTTATTTTGGTATTCGTTATAATGGGAATTGACTTGTATATCTTTTTAACTATTCTCTTCTCATTCCTCCATTCCGTATGACCAAACCACCTAAGCGATCCTTTTATAATCTTATCAGCTATTCCTTATTCATTATTCGCAAAGTACAAAATAGAAAATAATTAAATAGTAACTAGATACAATGGTGTTGAAACTTGTTAAAGTCAAAATAATCAACGTGGTTAATACAAAGTAAGTTATTTATTTTAATAATAATATTCCTATATTACCAGGAGCGTGCATTGCTTACAAGGAAAAAAGGTGTGCATTACTAAAAATTCTGGGAAATAAATATAAATTAAATAATTGGATTAACATAAATGGAAACATTATTTTACAATTAGCGCTATCTGTGTATTAGTAGAGACTTTAATTGATTAGTTCTAAAAATTGCCACGACAACTCATCGCTGTACCCATGACGCCCTTGTGTATTCGCCACATCGAGTTATTCACATTACTCTGTTCTATCTTTAAGCTAGTGAATTACTCAAGTCATATAATTGGTTATTTACTGAATTGAAAATGCCTTTTGGTTGATCCGTTTTATATGGAGTCGTTATCTATGCTGTTTTTTTTTAACGGAGTAACATTAAAAAGGTTTACAATAGCGTGCAAATCATAAAAGTGTCTACTTCCTTTTTTACTAATTTGCGAATTTTACTACCTTACTGTTTTTAACTGTGTTGATTTCATGACTGTTCTTTAAATTTGGCTCATGGATTGGTTTTTGATTTGAGAAAAACAGAAAGCAATTGGCAGAACTATTTCCTACGTTAACGTTTAATAAAAATAATTATTTCCTTTAGTTATTATGTGAAGGATTTTCAAGCAATAAATTAATCTTGTTCAGTCGTAGAAAGTGTTCTTAATAGATTTTTATATGGGTGAGAAGGTATTATTTTACGTTAAAAGTTAAACTTTATAAACATTATTAATAGAACTGTAAAATTACAAATAAATACATGGTAGGGTCGTATAAACGACGGATTTATTTTGTCTAAAGACGTTGGTTAAACGAAAGTACATATATTGTATTATATATGATTGTATAATATCATTGGTAACAGCATAACCTAAATCTACACCAACTGCACGCCACTGCATATTACTGTACACCCAGTATCAGAAAGCAAATTGGTTTGAGGTATGAATGGTATATGTATGTGTGCACTATCGTATTCAACTGCTCGGTCTGTATAATTATTTGATTGTACCTACTCACACAATACGTACACGAATACAAATTATGCATTATATAATCCAGAATCATAGCCTATTAATTTAAAATTATATCTAATAATACACATTTTACCTTTACTTCGGCTTTGCGAAGAATGCGGATTTTCATAGATTCATTCTCCTTAATTAAAGCACGGACTTACCTGCAACAAGATAAAGAAAAAAAACATTAGTATACAATACAGCCCATTTTTATGTTCTAGATGTTAACAACATTACTTTGAAGTATTACAGATAAAATTATCCGTATAAGGAAAGCAGACTCGTTTGTAGCATAGTGGAGAAGTGTTTTTTGCTTTATTTGAACGCGGGGGGTCTGAACTAAAGTTTTTTCTAGGGTTGATAACTCTCTTCAAACTCTTGGCAAAGGACACTGGCTTAAGTGATAATTAAAGCTTAATGGCATGTCAGGTCAGGCCAGGGGTGGAGGTAACTAATAGTTAACCGACTAAAGGAAAGTTACATTTACAATTAATAATAATATAAATATGTATGTTGATTTATAATTATAATTATTAGCTGATTAATTTAATTTGTATTAAATACCACAGAACTATGTTCTGAAAATGCAACTTCACAACAAAAATGTGTTTTCCTTAATGTTATAATACATTTTGTAAGATGTCATCAGAGGCAAAGTACAATTGAGTTCTGGTACCAAATGAAGCCAAAGTATGTAAATGAACCAACGTAGCGAATATGTCGAGCATATTTTTAATATCTCTAAGTTAAGATTACTTAAATGTTTGCTCTTTTATATATTCAATATGCAGCACGTAAATATATATTCAATTTAAAATGAAGTGTACATTGTTTTTATTACGAGTAAGAAAAACATACATTAGCGAAATTGAATATTAACGACTGACCAATTTATTGACTATCTGTCATCTCTCGTGCGCGTCGCACTTTCTTTTCTTATCTATGGTCGCATTGTCAAGTGCGACGCGAGTTGACCATATAATAAAGATATCTTATATTGAGCTGACAGTTGGCAATGTTTACGTTTGTTCAATAATCATTTATGTAAACTTTTTCAAGAATGTTTTTAAGTGTAATGATAAATATATATATTTCAAAATCAATACCTAAGAACATCGTTTGTAAAATTCTAGGGAGGGCAATACAGAATGCACTAGACTGTCGCCGATTGCTTTTCTGCTAGTTTATGATAAATGCAAAAACTTTGGTATAGTACAATCCGAAAAATATTTGGTTCTAACATTGTAGTAAGATGGTTTTGTTAGAAGCATATGATGTATATAATGCAGGCTTGGTGAGAGTTGCGGGTCAGGATTGAAAATTGCGGTGTTCTATTCTCGCAGCGTGATAGTAAAATGATGATAATAACAATAGATAGAAACTATTGATTGTGTATTAATATATAGTCACTGAACATTCACTTGATTAATATCTATAGAAGGTCATCAGATAACCCGGATAAACTTGCGGCCTACATATACATAAAAACACAACAGGGCACGCTAAAATTATTGCGAGATTTCGGTCGTTTATGATAATATTTCACATTCAACTAAAAATATGACATTGCTATCGTCCATTAAAAATCAAGGACACACAAAAAACACTCGAAATAACAATAATTATAGGATTAGAGGATGGTGGGCAACCCTAGTTGTCACTCGTTAGTCGTACTTATAAGGAAAGGTCTCTTACAAGTTTCGTCTGAAGGTTATCGTCTAATATCCCTCGATTACTGTTTTTACCCGTGGAATATTTTCGACAGGAATGATTATTGGGTGCGAGAGTCCTTCCCGACCACATCCTGCGGTCGGTGAAGCCAAAACAAACACGGTCACGTGCACCGTGCACCAAACCGCACCATGTAGCGTGTTATTAGGTATTATAGAATTTGGTGGAAAACTGACAAGTGATTCTTTCATTTCTGAATTATATTATTATGTAACTAAAAATATTTTAACAATAAAAAATACATTTTCATTATTATTTAATCGTTTCCGTAATGACTCCGGTCATGGTGAAGTAAGAGTATATGAATAGTTCGAGAAAAATTTTACCGTGTGTTCCATTCTCATCAAATCCGAAATTACAAATATTGAAACTTTAATTTTTTCTCGTATTTCTTCGTTCATCTGGAGTTTCATATCGACCGAAACGCCTTCCGAGATTTTTATCCATGTAAAATGTTAATGAACAATTTCAATGTTGTAAACATTTTTACTGGCAATGTAATATTCCTTTAATCCAGTAGCTGTATGTACTAAACGTGTCAGATTCTTTTATGACGAAAACGCCACGGGAAGAGCAAAAAATTACTTCTTAAATTATAAGATTACTAATAAATTATAACTAGAAAGTATTTTTGTACATATAATAATCCTAAAGTTGAAGATATTCATTTTTTTTTTGTACATTACATTTATTTATTGTCAAGCCTAAAATTTAAATGAATAATTTTAATATTTTTATCATTTTTAGTGATTTTTTTAGTTACAGTGCAGTACACGGTAAATGAAACGTATCCGTTTATTTTGTATTGAAAGTTTAAAATTAAGAGCTAAGAAATTAGTTTTTAAAATATTAAAAGAAACTGCTAGAGATTTTGAAGATATTTATGACTTAAACAAGTTAAATAAGTTAAAATTAAGTTAAAACACTAGGAAATATATTTTTTGTTTATATATTTTGAAATTTACCCAAAAATATTGACCACTATTTGCTATCGTAATATTTAAAAACGCTTCTAAACAAGAAAAACAAACCCCGAATAAAACGCTATTTTTCATTCGCATAGTTTTTGCGCATCTATGACGAGCGAACCGGCAAAAACTGAATTTTGATGTGCAAAATATTTAATAAATGATATAATCCCACAAAACATCGTGCGAATGAATTCTTGGACACGATGACTCCATAATAATATCCATATAATCCATTACTCCAATTATAAATTAGTTTTTGAATTACATGATAAACAACTGTTCTATAACAGATGCTAATGGCCTCCATGCCGGTAGTCCTATATTCGATTCCAGATGGTGGTTTAAGGATCATTACAACATACGCGCAAATTGTACTGTCATATATAATATACCATCGTGCAAATGGTGCTTGGCATATCAAGTGCTGGGTTTACAACATTCATAGAAAAAAAAAATTTTTTTTAGACCGAATATGTTGTAAATTTTAAATAATTTATGAAACACTAAAGAATTCAAAAATGAGACGTGAATGTAATAAAGCTGATTGTTCATATTTGTTCGTTTCTTGTGGTCGATCTCAGGCGGTAAAAAAATATATAAGCTAAGAATTATTTAATTTATCAGAACAGGCCCTTAGTGATTAATTTGCCAAGACTAATAAAGGAAGTCATCGGTTAGTCGATAGGTCGGCTCGTATCCGAAGATATGCGGTTATCAATTAGCAATTATATCATACGATGACAATAAATAGTGCGGCCGTACCGGTGGGTGTGCTTCTATTACCCGGAATGGTTTTATTATTCAGAAGTGGATTTTACGCGGCCCTGACAGAAATTTAATTATAAACCTGATGAGAAATGTAAAGTAATCCATAGCCGAGTACAATAGTGGAGTGTTCGGCGGAACACAGCTGTGAGGGTTGTGAAAAATAATATTCAAAACATAAACCGGATTTTAAATTACCGGTAGGTTCCCGAACATCTCGTTATTATTGAAATACAAAGATAATGCAGTATAAAACTCTGGTGAGACCAGGCCTGTGATTTAGAAACTAGGATTTTAACAAAGAAAGATGAAGCAACGTTAGATATATTCAAAAGAAAAATATTTGTTAAAAAAAGTGGAGTGCGGCGTAGGCATTATAACCGGGAATTTTACGACCTGTATGATGAGCTGAAAATGTACGATGAGCATGTAGAATGATGTGCAGCCTCCGAAATGACTGGTCAATAATAAACCTGAAGGAGAACGAAGAACAAGTAGACCCAAAATGACGCGGTATAATAATAACTTTAAAGACCTATCTACCATTCCTGGCGTCGGCGATTGGCGGGAAGCCAGTGCACAGATCAATACCGGGTTGTAGAGCCAGGTGTGATGACTTATTAGTATTAATTATCACGTGGGTATACAAAGTATTCATTGAATTAATGACCTATGCAACGCCTGTCTCGAGGTACACAGAATAATGTCGAATGCGAGTAAAAAATATAAATAGAGATGCCTACCCGGTGTACGTTATAATTCAAAAACGAAAAACGACCTGGAGGTCGTCCAAAGTCTCGCTGGGTGGACAAATTATTGGAGAGTGAGACAGAGTCGTGTAAAATAGTCATACATGTGTGGGTTGACAATGGCTGATGATGATGATGATGGAGTACACTGGTTGTGCTATAAAAATTGTAAAAGCCCATAAGGGCGTTGATAAATAAATTATTACACCTCAAAATAAAATTAAAATAAGGACTAACAAATCTCCCGGGGTGAAATTCCAAGTAATCAACGAGAAACCAATCGCTTGATCACCAGACGAGTGTCTTACCGTTAGACCAAGCTGGGACATCATAGGAGTATGATCAATATTTTTCTTATAACAATGATTATATTCAGAATAATCACGTGTGTTCAAAGTGAAACTTCTTTACATTAACTCATTTATGATTTTTACTGGAATTCATTTTTTTAAAATCGGTTCGCTAGAATTTGGAGACGATAATACGTCACGTGCTTCAGTCGTTACGCTCGATACACGTAAGCACAAGGGAAGGAACAGAACCAGATGCAGGCATGAGTGTCGTAATAACTTTCGAGGGACTATTAATATTAAAAATTATTCACGATAAATATAAAAACAGCATTAAAAAAGAAAAAGCGTGACCAAACGAGTAAATGAGCGCACAAAACTCATGATTCATTTATATTAACGCACTAAATAAACATTTCCAACTTTTAGAGTTTTTATTTTACAACCGAGGCTCGTAAAAAAGTATTTAGCATATTTACAGAATGACAATATTATCTACGACTAATAAACCGACAGTAATCTTATAATACAATCCACATATAAAAAAGATTTGAAACGTGTAATGTTTATTGCAATTTAAATGACGGTGTAAGTTCAGCTCGCAGACTCATTCTAAGAATTGGGGAATTAGTTCTGGCGTGAATACATTATGATGAAACCGCAATAGTGAGCCGTCCGTGTCCAGCGTCCCGGGCTCGTCCGCCGAGAGCCGAGACGAAGCGCAGGTGGGATCCCTGCAGAACTGGTTTGGTCCCCGCGGGACAGATCCTCGCCGCATCTGAACCTACCTGCCTCTTCATTTAGTACGCCCATTTAAATATTAAAACACTTTGTATCGCGTTCGTGTTCGTGCGCCCCGCCAGGAAATCAAACATTCTGCGCTGGATGCTTAGGATTATTCTGATAAATCTCCGAATGATCTCATTGCAGGAACCATTGTACCGACCGATAGGCAGTTTGGACAGAATAATACGAGGCAGCAGTTGACGGTATCCTAAATATTTATGAACCGGTATCTTGATGAAATCATTTAAACGATAGAATGACATTTTCAAAAAATTTAAAACGGGATAGGCTGTAGGCCTATCCCGTTGTCCCCGAGCACAGTTTTGGGACGCTGAAATGTCCCGTTTTCAAAAAGAGGGTAACCGACGGTAACAATTTCAAAAGGCGCGAAAAATTTAAAAACTCCGACAGTTAGGAAATGAGAACCATAAGATAATCCCTAACATATTTATTAATATAAAATTATGTATTAACAATATACATCTTTCATCATTGTAACAATTTAAGTTAGGTACTAGATTTATTAAATAGTCAGTGTATTAAATATAACAAAGTTTTGAATAATCTATATTAAAATAAATTATTAAAAATATAAAATGGTATGTGGGTCGCACATAGTATTAAAAAAAATAGTACGGTCCTTTACAAGTTAACATTGTACAATAGATTTTTACTTAAATACAAATAAATGTATCAATTGGAAAGATATACCGAAAAAAATAATTTACACTTTTAATATGTATTAAAATACTACAGAACAATGTTCTAAAAACAATAGCAACATCACAATAATAATGTGATTTTTTTTTAAAGAGAGCACATTTTTATTGTGAAGTTGCAATTTTACAGAACATAGATCTGTGATATTTTTAATACAAATTAAATGTATTAATTATAAAGATATACATCAAAATTAATTTATCGAAAATATATTGTTGTTGCTACCGAAATTCGAACCTGGATCTCTTCTTATACGGGAAAATGCATTAACCGATTATGCTACACCAACATAGTAAGTTGACGACAAATTGATACATCTGTAGTTCCATTATTTGAAGGCCATCTTCTTTATATTTACGGAATCTCAAACACCTTTGAGTAATCCGATAGGAGAAAGATAATAAAATTAATAAAAATGAATTATCTATTAATTTTGGCGTCTCCTAACGGATTACTCAAAGGTGTATTAACAACAATATTTTTTCGATAAATTGATTTTATATGTACTTATATCATTCCAATTAATACATTCAATTTGTATTAAGATTTTTATTTGGCTAATTTCTGTTATTTATTCTGTTTTTTTTTAATCACACAAGTTTTTTAAGTAATTTGGGAGCCAAAGTACAAACACCTTTAAAATGAGTACGATTACAATTATTAGATAATTAATCAATTTGATACATCACGTGCTTATTTCGTTACTACCTGTTTTCTCACGTTAGTCGTAATTAAAATAATAAATTCGGCACCAACAAAGCAAGCAATTCAATTGACATTAATGCGCTATTAATATTTTCCCTCTGAGATCAGTTAATGTTTGAATAAATTTTGGGCAGATCCGGCTCTGACGATGACTAGAGTTTGTGAACAGAGCTGATGGGCGTTCAAAACAGACAGAAGCAATCGGCCCTCACAAAAATATGATAATCCAATTACGTCACGACAAAACAAACAAACATCAGAACTCAAACAAGAAGATTTAATGAGATTAAACTTAATAAATAACGTAGAAAAACAACTTTTAATCGTGAAATTCCAGAGCTTGCAAAATTAAAGTTACGCGTTTGAATAGTTTTGTCAAACGAGTCACGACTGCCCGAGCAACAAACTGCCGTAAAACTTTCCAAAACAGGAATAATAATTGCACATTTCTGAGAGTTAAACAATGGACCACTTCTCGTTGCACGTGATTCAAAACTTAACAAGTTCATTTTGAAAGTGTCGCGAGAAATAAACTTAATCAATTAACTAGATTGCGACTAACTGTACATTTTTTATTTTTTTTATGAATAAAACTCAATATACGTGTGGGTTGATAAACATAAATCCATTGATGTGTTGATAAAAACAAATAGGTATGTAAGTTGGTAATAATATATTAATACAATGTACTATGGAATTGGTACGAAATATATTTTGACGAAAGCTACACGCAGTATTATATATAGGGAAGGGAATAAAGGCTAAGGAAAAGAAACAGTTATTGTGAAATAGGTGAAGGGAAGAAAGAGTGAATTAGGAAATTAGTATTTTTTGAGCTTCGAGTAAATACACATAGGAACTATGTATATAGGTACATTACGAGTATGTCAGTTTGGAAATTTTGTACTCGGTGTATCTAATATATTAATTGTAGAGATATTACATTCATTTCAGTATTTTATTTTTGTAAGAGTAATTTGTACACAATTTTTTTTACTTATTATAAATATATTTCTTTTAAGGAGAATTCGTTCATTCATTTAATTTGCATTAAAAATATCATTTTATGTTAATTTTTTTTATCATTTACATTTGCCTGATCATTAATTATACAATTATTTTTTTAAATAGTTAATTTTTTTACATGCGTACGAATTGTGTACATGAATAATTATTACATCCCATTGGTATATCTACATTATACTAACACAAAAAGCTCTTTTTTTTCTACACTAACTATTTTACATTCCTTGCCCGTTATTTGTTTTTATACATTTTGTGAGTTTTATTCTCATGCATTTATAATACAAGTGCAGTATATCCAATCTGCATAGAATGGTATTCCATTTCAAAACCCGAGAATACATTAAAATGGAAAGAGAGGATGGTCTTTTCTTTATAAGAAGAAAACTAATGTTAAATACAATAATTATAATAAATATTTTTGAATCCCGGTAAAAATGCCAGTTTTGATAAGTTCCGGTGCCAGCTTTGTATTTTACAGGACATATTTACTTAATTTAATAAAGTTTAATTGTCAAGGGACGATATTCCGAAGAAACACTACATAACCAATAAAAAACTTGATTTAAATATCAATATATTTTTATTAATATTTGAATATGTTCAAGGACACACAATTAGTGGATTTTTACCTCCAAGGCACTGCTATTAAACAAATTACAGATATCTCATAAAGACGAAGCTATTTATATTATATTATATGGGAAATATAGAAGTATGAGTATTACAGGGCTAACGACCTTCGGACTTCAGCTGGCTTAAGTGATCACTTTATACAAGTAACATTCATCATTCCACCCAATCAACCTCCATTCTATCACATGTTTGGAAGTTTCAAGAAACACTTCATGTATAAACTACAACTTCACAGTCGCCATCTATGGTCTGAAAATTTGATATTCATTTCCCGGAACCAACATAGATGTCACTAATGAGAATCTTATTTTTTGAAATATAGAAGCTATATTCTTTATCTGTATATATAACAATTATATTAATATTTTTGTTTATTTTCTCATCGCATATAGTATACGCACAATACTAAAGTTGGTACATGAAGCTGACAGCAACAGCGTGAAGTAAATTACCAGATAAATCTGATAAATCACATGAATGCGAGTGTGAGTCTACTACAGTGACTTTATCCAATGCAAAAACAATGATGAAAGTGGATCATCTAGAATTAGACGGTCCACTTAATTGAGATGCTCCACCTGCACACTCTACCGGCCGCAGTGACAGCCTCGTGATGGCCGTCCTGACATGACGTGACGCTAACGGACCAGGAAGAAGGATTGATGATAGCCGTAGCAGTCAATCAGTGCTGTCGCTTCTCGTCACAAAAAATACACCGCAGACGTAATTGTCAGACTGCGGGCCAATTAATCTAAACTAGTATTCACCGTATAATTGAGGGAGCGATTAATTGAGTTTCATAATTCATACACACCCCTTACAGGATAAACGAATGTATATTTTTTTAAATAGCTAAGAAATGTTGAAAACTATAGAAAAGTTAGTTGTAGCATAATTTGGTGAGTCTTCAAACTATGACTGTTCCGTATTCATAGAACACATTTTTGGCGCATCTTGAGAATCGGTCGCGACCCATATTATTGACTCCTTTCGCGTTCAAATTCCTACCCATCCTTTTTCCTTACTGCTTATCTTCAGTGTGAATAGTGACTTTGATGTCAGCAGAGGTCAGCGATATTTGTTCTAGTGCGACACACATCACGCGACGAGAGCATTAGCGTTGTGGATATCCTGTGAATTGTGTGCACAGTGATATTGTTGATTGTTGTTTTTGTGTGCTGCGGGTAGTTTGTGTTATTGCCGTCTTCGATTGGAAGCGGAGATCTGACCACCGCATGCCGTTTGTGTGATCTCGGCTGCGACTGCAGGAGTAACGGAGGCGTCATACACGAGGTAAGGCGAACAGTCCTTCAGATTCCCGATTCCCCGAGATCCATCCACTGGTCCTTCGATCGGAATCCCTACCCATCATTGATCCTTATCCGTTATTCAAGGTCCCCTACCTTCCTTCCTTCCTTTACCCCTCCCCCCACCCTTCGGCGATTCTGATTTACGACCGGAATCGTCGTAATCTAATCCGCGGACGCGCGACTCGAAGATCGCGCAATTCGATCGGTAGATCCTATTCGGCGCGGGATCTATGATTTCTTTATAATGACCGTTAAATACTTGTAGAAGAAATCAATTATATATGGCAGATATAAAATGAATATTTTCCGATACACTTTGCCATATAAAAATAAATTGCATACTAGTTATTGCTCATTATTGTATAATTGCATCGGTTATCGAGTGTTTCTTTTTAATCTTCAACAAAAACTATGTTTATATAAAGACATTCAGATCAGATCAGATCTTGCGTTATGAGATGCAAGGAAAGGATTGCTGTAAATAGAGGCGTCATAATTGAAGACCATTTTGGCCAGTACACTATAGAGCTTTTTCTGGGCTGCAGTAAGCGAAGTAATAAAAGCCAACGTCCGTTGAACGGATAAAATAGTTGATGCATGTTACAAAACTATACACATAATTAGTGTACCTGCTGAGAAAAGCGAGAGACGTAGTGTACCTACAAGAAAAAAATTAAAAACATAATACATTATCAGGGTTCCTTAGAATACCTAACATCTATATTTCAATTTAAATTAACATTTTTCAACAACTTTTGTCAATTTTTTAATTCAGGAGGTGCAACGATTTGACCTGGCCTCCCGTCGGCAATTGTCTACGAGTGGGTGTAAAGATCGTCAAAGCTCACCTCTCGGAAGGTATGGAATACACATTGTTTTTAGTAAGGTCCATTCTATATTCTGCCAAAAACAGCCATGCCGTTTTTATATAAAAAGTCATAAAAATCGCCTTCTGGAAGTTTTATTATTAGCAAAACCACACTTTAAAAGGTATTTATTTCGAAACATGTAAAAACAACAATATTTCTAAAATCCAATTAAAAGCCAAGCTAAATTTGGTAAATAAAATTCAAATTGGTAGATTTGGTAATTCACAATTGAGTTTTCTGTGGCTGATCGCGCGCTGCATAACTTCGTTCAACTCTAATTCTGGCTGAAATCATTTACTCGATATAAAAAAATAACTATACGTCGAGGAAAAAACGTCATATTAAATATAAGGTACCTACCCCTTAAATAACTGTGCTAAAATGAATGAAATTCCGAGAAATATTTTAAAAATAATAAATAATCGAAGGTTTAATTTACAAAAGTGGTAACCGCGAGTTTAAATTAATTAAATCCAGCCCAAAAGATGGAAACAAAGATAGGCTCCTTCAGTGTGTCATTAAATCTGATGAAGAGGCTTCGCGAAAACTCTTTTTTACCGCAATTTTATTTTGTTCACAGTAGCACTACAGGAGTTGCTCGTAAAACGGGAGATGCGAGCAGAATCAGGTTTCATATCGAGACAAATAAAAAATTTACAATAATATGGAGGTAATAAAAATTTATTATGCAAATAGGATTGACAGGAAATAGGAAAATTGCGTACCTACTGGAATGTTCTAGGTGTTTGTGGTGTAGTGGTTAGGATACTTGCCTAGTGATCTGGTGGTCGGGGGTTCGAGCCTCGTTCCAGGTAGCCATTAAGTCAATACTATTTTCATAGCACAAGTTAGTTTGAAAATAGTAAGAATATTGATGTGACACGTATTCCGTATACGCATCTCAATTTTTCCTTTTCTATCAAATGAAACAAGTCTTCGTCCTTAAATCATGAATTAAATTATTTATTGTGTTAGATAATACTTTCTTTGATGAATTTTCATTAATAAAGGGTTTTTCAATAGGGACGCTCAAACTTTCTTTCAACAGGGACAAGAAACTACGCCATATTTCTTCAATTTTTTTTGAGGTTAACACTCGTACTTAGTTGGCAAATCATCATGGAGCAGTACACACCGGAGCAACGCTTGCAAATTATTCAAATCTACTACCAAAATTCGCGTTCGCTCACCGCAACTTTAAGAGCATTACGACCATTTTATCGTCGTCATCACTTGCCTGCCACATCAACAATTCAACGTTTGGTGCAAAAATTTGAAAGCACATTGTCGCTACACAATGTTCCAGTGCCAGTGAGACAAAGAAATGCACGAAGTGAGGAAAATATTGCCGCCGCTAGAGCATCTGTTCTTGATGACCCAAATGAGTCACTAACACGACGTTCTCAACAATTGGGCATTTCTGTGACGTCATTGTGGCGAATCGCTCCATGATAACTGATTATTTTTGGCCTCAATTGCAAGGTATGGACTTGGCCAATATGTGGTTTCAACAAGACGGCGCTACCAGTCACACGGCACACGCAACAATTGAGTTGAAAACCAAATTTGGTGAGCGTGTTATTTCGCGAAATGGACCAGTTCAATGACCGCCTAGATCATGCGATTTAACACCATTGGACTATTTTCTTTGGGGCTATGTTAAATCTTTGGTCTATACCAACAAGCCGGCGACGTTACAAGAGCTAAGAGAAAATATTGAACGCGAAATTGGTGCGATTCGGGCCGAATTATGTGAAAAAGTGGTGGAAAATTGGATTCAACGATTGGACTTCTGCAAACATGCCCGCGGTGGTCATGCGAGGGAAATTGAATTTCATACATAATTACCACTAAATGTACTTCAAAACATAATAATTTTTTTTTAGATATATTCATTCGTTTTTGTTTTATTTTAAAAAAAAGTTTGAGCGCCCTTAATGAAAAACCCTTTACAAACTAAATTAATTAACTTGAAAGATATAGAGAAAATAATTATCGAAAAAATATTTTCGTCGGTACCGGGATTCGAACCTAAACCTTTTCCTATCCGGGGAAATGCGTTACTATTCCGCTACATAAACAAAGTACGTTTATGACAAATTTTTGAACTTATATTCTGTAGATCTTTAAAATTGATACATCTATTATTCCAGTTTTAAAAGCAATCAACTTTATATTGCAATATATCCCAATTATATATACACGCTGGAAGACATCGGAATTAAATAAATCCATTTGATTCATTTTAAAGAGAACAAATTTTTGTTGTGAAGTTGTAATTTCAGAAGAAAAATGTGTTCTTAAAGATAAATTTTTTTCATTACAATACTTCATAGAGGTTTGTGATTTGCCTGCAAATCTTGTCTAAAATGTACATGTGTTTCAACGGTATTATTATATAGGATTTTCATTAAAAAATATGTATATAAAGTTGTCACGCAATTAAGATTGACATGGGAAATATGAATATCGAATTAATTTATACTTAAGATTTCCAAAAGTAAATATCCATGTCGTATTACATACACAAATATACATTTTGCATGTAAGTAGACGTAAATAAAATACAGGTGTTGGATTAATAAATCGGTTTACTTTGCACCTGGTCTCCAAGAATTCACGAGAGATAATTTAGTGGCGAGTGATTGCAATTATTCTTCCGGAAACACTATTACACTTCTTCCGAGGTACACCACAACCAGTTTGACGCTGGTCCGCGGGAAGAGTGTGGAAGACAGGATACATACAGGCGACTTCAGAAATAAACTAAACGAGATAAGTTGGATATATTTTATACCTCGCTCGGGTCCGTCTGCAAAAAATCTGTAGGTTTAATATTCCAGCAGAAAACTTTGGACAGCCACAAAATCCAGGAGAAATAAGAAATTAGCATTTCAATTAAATATAATTCGGGCAATTGATGATAAAAAATGTCTAGAAGCTGTAAATTAAAAATAAACTATTGACGTTAGCGATTAATCAAAAAAAAAAAGAATAAGCATAATTTAAACGTTAAAAATTAGCTACAACTACCAAAATTAACTAGAAAAAAAAATTGAAATACGTCAGAAAAATGGAAAGCAGTTTTTCATCATTTTTTTATTGTTGGAAAGATAACGCATTATGGCTAATATTAGAAATTTCAACAAATAACTAACTTTTTATTAATCGCGTTGACTACTTTGACTTTGATCGGTTTCGATACCACTGTTTCTTCGTCAGGACGGACGTAAAATAATGTTAATGACGTCAAAGTAATCAACGTGTTTAGAACAAAATGAATTATATGTTTAAATTAATAATTATCTAACCTCAAAGTTAACGCTATAAATATTTACAAACTATTTAATTATATTTTAATAACGCAAAATAATATTCACTACTAACCCTGCCAATTCAATTTAAAATGGAAGACACCATATAGGGTAAGAAAAGGCTTTAAGGTTCTTGACTTATCTATCAAAAGCTGGGACCTGCCGTCCACAGATGGCATAATGATTTAAAAATATGACTTTAATCCCTGCAAAAGTGCTTGTTAACATGCATATGGCTTGGCGTGACATACAAAATTTGGCGTGTTAACGCGCTCAAGGCGTTTAAAAGGTTAATACATATGTACGTTAAATATATAATTTTGTATTATTCAGAAGAAATGTATAAGCGTTGTAGTAGAATTAAATAATTTATTATTTTTTTTAAATTAAAGAAAAACATTTTGTTTTTATTCTTATTTAACTATTTTTATCTACGCTTGTATTATTAATTTTAGTATAAATTAAAAAGAAGATACCCCATAGATATCGAAACATATTGATTTATCAGTAAATAGTGGTTTTAAGTGTTTTTCTTATTATTTATTTGACATGTTGCCACAAAGTAATTTGGCAAATATTAAAGAAAAAATAATTAGTACATAAACCGAGAAATTGATTTACTTATATTGTTATATGAACTACATTTTTAAAGCAAAACAACTTATTACCGATGCAAGAGCTCTCCTTATCGGTTGATTCTCAAGTCAGCCTAACACGGTTATACGTTACAATTAACGTTCCAGCGGATGTTGTGGACTTTTTCAATGTTTTCGAGGGTATCTGTACAATTTTCTTGGAGTTGTTGCAGATGTAACCAGTGTACTGAACAAGATAAACCCGTGGCACTACAGATTAACAATTTATTGCGGCTTGTATTCCGTATAACAGAGAGGAATATGTTGTGAAATATAATCAGGTGAAATGGTAAACATTTGAACAAGTATGCGGGTCCTATCGCGAGAACAAATTACAGACAAATTATACAAAATGGTTGGGAATTGGAACGGACCAGTCCCAAGGTATTGACAATAGAAAATGCACGAAAAAAGAAGGTGTGAGATTGCAGTTTCGTGACTATTGTCATTCATTAATGAAGAAGTTGGCAGGGACAATAATTACAAAAAAGTCCAAGTTAATTAAAATATTAATTTTCATAGTCCTTTGTACAATGCAATTGTGATCATTGTTTTCCATTCCAAATAGTGAACCCCAAATGAATATTGAATCACTTAAACAAATACTTGTGGGATTCCCGTTCACCGTTCCATTGCAACCTCGCTTATTACTCATTACCTACCAGAGGCTAGAATTTTTCAAGGTTATTTAAATTAAACTCTTTTTCTCTCTTACATAAAATAATTTTTACAAAACTAAAACTCGTTAATAATTAAACTATGTTATTTTATTTCGTCGAATTGAACAAGAATAAATCAAAAATACGGAAATAAATATAAAATAATAAAAGTACAAATAGAATTTAAGATGAAAATTAAAACACACATTGAGAAAAAAGTAAACAAGTTTAATTTAGTTAGAGGTTTATAACTCGTTTTTTTAAACCCAGTATCAATGGAGTAGTATAATTTTAGAAATAGTGTGTGGAAATGTCGATGTTATTTTAGAACAAATGTAATAATCCACATTATGGTATGGTTTAACATTATTATACTAATATACCTACTCTAGTATCAGTATTATAATATACAAAATTATAAGCGATCTCTTTCACTCTCTAAACTTGAAATGAATCTCTTACAGAAAGCATTATATAAAATAGAATAAAATTCTTCTTCATCTTCCACAGCACTATATCCCAGGATGGGATTTGGCATCCTCCACAAGTATACTCTACCAACTCCTATCCCTGGCCATTCTTCTCCAGTTCCCAGACTCTCCCATCCTGCTCCAGTATTCTTCTATGCAGTCCGCCCACCTCTTTCATGGTCTGTCACTAGATCTTCCGCTCTTTAGTGATCGTGATCTTTGGTGTCCTGTCATTTGGCATTCTTTCAACATGACCAGCCCATCGCAGTCTTTGGGATCTATTATTACGATTATTTCTCGCTCATGATTCATTTTTATTCTGCAAGTTCCATTTTCTAATGTAGGTCCATAAATTTTAAGGTTCATGATTTGGGTTGGGCATCACGTTTCGCAACCATAAGTGATCACTGGTCTTATTATTGTTTTATATATTAGCATTTTGTTTCAAATTAATATTTCTGACGACAGCAATTTTTTTTCAATGAAATATAATAAATAGAATTACAAATAATCTAATTTTAATATGAACTTAAATACAAGTACATATTTATCAAAATTATATTATAAAATACGATTACGGAGCTTTGGGTGACATGTAAACTGGACTTGGCGTGCGCTTCTAGATATCATATTATATAAGGAAATGGTTCATAATTAATGGAGAATATATAATCAGCAGCAATGAGGTTCAGCAACAAGACTATGCTGCTAAACTGTACTTAACTCGCCAAGAGGCTTAAAACCAGTTATGTAGAAACTGTAATACCCAGGACTAGGGCCAGACTACCCCACCCAAAGGAACTGTGTTTTACATGAAGATTACTTCATTGAGACTAGGAGGATGTATTCAATCATATAATTTAGATGTTACATGTTATATACACCATGTTCTATGGCACAACGGCTATGTACTTTAAAAATAATAATTAACATATATAGTGCACAGCACCTAACAATGGAATGACTCAGTAAATAAATCATTGTCATGGTACCGGAAGTAATATAAACAATACATTATTTATTACAACTAATTAACTAACTTGCCTTCACGCCGTTTCTCCGAGGGGGTTGGCAGAGAAGATAGAGCGCCATACTTTTCTCCTGACACACAATTCTCGCCTCATCCACATTCATACTCTCAAATCAGCTCGTCAATTATTGAGGCTTTTAAAGGGACCATCTTCTAGTGTCTGGTTTACCTAGTTTTGCCAAGTCATTACAGCTAAGATGAAAACAAAATTTTGTCAACGGCATGCTGCCTTTTTTATCGCACCCTTTCCATGCAATGACATGATAAAAATCATTGTCTCTTTTACATACGAGTATATATGTAAATCTAAATAATATCTATTATTATCTAGCGTATTATTCCTACAAAAAAATATACATCGAGATTTATCTAAGACACAACCATCGAGATTTATCTAAGACACAAACCATTCCGACCTATTGATAATAATAATTATCGCAGCAAGAGCGGTGAGATCCTCCGGGATTAAAAGTCTGTCGCTAGGTGGGACGAATGTCGCGGGAATTTTAAGGTACAATTATAATGAATTGAATAGATATCTTATTGCACACGCCTTTGACGTCGTAGCATCTGATAAATTTTACTTGCGTATAAAATATACATTATTATATATATATATATATATATATATACATATTCTTCGTGTACGTCTTTTGTTTCTGTTGCCTCCAACATTAGCTTAATTTATTTCTTTAATATATATATATATATATATATATATTAAAAAAATAAATTAAGCTAATGTTGGAGGCAACAGAAACAAAAGACGTACACGAAGAACATGTTGAATTTTAGATTACTAATTATTTTTGTGTAAGGGAAGCAGTAGATCACCTTTGATGGTTACTTTTCTAGACTTTTGTTTGTGTTAAAGTAGCGTCCTCTCTACTCAACCTTGCTTGGATGATGATGATGTTGACACTAATTGATTGAAATTGACTTTTTCCACATTGGCCTTACTACGCTAAAAGATTTTTTCTCATGAACCATTACATTTTCAATTTGAACCAATTATACAAAATTTCACCTCGGTCATTGGATATTACACCATGTGACTTTTTTTGTGGGAATCCTTAAGTCGAGAGTTTACAGCAACAATCCTCGAACAATTCAGGCCCTACAAGAAAATATCCGCCGTGAAGTTGCTGCTATTGAACCAACGCTTTGCTTTCGTATGTTTGCAAATTTAAGAGTCCGATTGCAAGAGTGTCTTAAGAGAAATGGACGACATTTAGACGATATTGTTTATAAAACGTGAAATCCGCATCGTTAAACTCCATTTTGTGTAAGTAAAATATGAGAATAATATTGTAGTGTTTTTTTTTATTTAAAATTTTCCGCTGGACACCCTTTACTATTATTTTTGTTACTATCTTAACCGTTGTTTCAAATCAACTGTATGTTTTCCAAATAAATAAATAAAATTTAAAAAATAATAATTTTTGTGACTAAATGGTACTGCACTGTTTAATAACTTGATGGCACTCTTAATTTAACTTGAACCAAAAGTGTCAACCGGATTTTCCTTATAAGCCTACGATATGCAGGCATCTGACGAGATAAAAGGCACTGCAGTCGCCCGCTGTACGATCCTGGTTTATGAAGTGCATATCATTGTGACAAAGGAAGCATTAAGCACTTCCTGGTACGAAATATCTTGCGTCATTAATTTAGCAGACTCCGGAGCCGGTTCCGCAACGGGAACTGTTATTATTATCCGAACAGACCGCCCGAAGACCCGCCCTCGCAATTACCACTTTACCACGTCACGGGTAGATTTCAAAAAGCACCACTGACATCATCCAGTCGAGAGTTCATCGCTGCACACAGGTGAGGCTAGACCCCGATAGCGTTTTGTGATTCGATCGAAGCTTTTCCACCCCTCCGAGATGTATTGCAGCCTCTAGGGTGCGCTAATCGCCGGTGGTCTCGTGTAATCGTTTGATTGGCGACCTTGCGAATATGCGAGAATGAATAGCAGTAGAAATGCGATAGCTCAAGCGCATGCGTGAACAATCTATGTACGATTAACAAATTAGGAGCGAATGTAGATCTGAATGTATCATAGTCAATAGAATTAAGGGTCGCTGAAACGGTTTGGGGTGTGGAATGTATCTGAGCAAAAACATATATTGTACATGAGGCTCGATACATACAAAGACTTGTTGTGATCAATAAATCAGATTTTGGAGGACTTTGAGGATTCAATAAATGACGAACGTGCATTAGAATACGTATGAAAGTAAACGAAGTAGAAGTGTGGCGTTCTATTCTATTTGTGTACTCATGAGAGATACGGTATGATGATAAGTCAATAAGCAATCCTAAAAAGTTTTATTTAATTTGAAAATATTCTTGAAGGTCTCTTACTTATTTCAACACTTTAGTACGTGTTGATAAAGGGTGAAAAAATGAAAATTAAAACTGTTAAAAAATAATGAAGTAAAATATCTGGAATCACAGATATCATTGAAGACGAAAATTGGCTAGTTTGTGGATATCTTAGCTCAATCCGGCATTTCCATTGTCGCGAATTACTCGTACAATATCACAAATTCGTTAAAGATACGATAAGTTGCTTCAAGCAAAATAATCAAACCACACAAAAATAATAAGAACCAATACAATGTTGATTCAATAGCTTTGTGGTGTATGTTACAGATATCAGTTGTCCGCGAAAAGTAATTACGTCTTGTTGATGAACAACGTGCGCGCGCCTCGCGCCAGGATGTGGCGGATTACAGGGACGGACCGGCGCGCAGTGGTCGACGAGATTACTGCCTTTCAGTTCTACCCTTCTAGAGCTACCCCGCTTATATTCTGAAGAACTCGTCACGCGAGTATTTCATATCATTTAAACTCGGTAACCTTTATATGACTATAATTATTGAACTAGTATATACTCGTAACTAAGTATCACGCTGATTCCTGTGCTGTCCATACCTGTCGTTTTGGTAGATCGAGTTTAAACTGTATTAGTAAACAAGTGAGCGATTGCTCAGCCCGACACTATAGCTCATCTAGACTACAACTAATGTTATGAACGAAAATCACTGAATCAACGAGAATGAAACGCAGTGGTAGCAGATAAACCAGTTCGAATCCCAGAAACTAGTTAGTAGTGAATTTTACAGACCACCAAAAAGGTGTTCATTATCGACCTGTTAAGACTATCAGTTAACCTCGTTTCAAATTCGTCATTGTTATTAATTTCTGCATCCCATTTAGCCCAGCTGTTCTCTTAAATCCATCCATGAGTTGGAAGCTTTCTGATACTATCTTTTAAAACACTGCAAAAAGTTAATCGCCTTTTTAAAATGGAAATGTAGATAAGTCAGAAAGAGAAAATAATCAGACACGCGAGCGAGCCACCATGCAGTACGAGAATACTGATAAAAAATGTAACAATAATACTGTCAGTCACCTGAAGTAAGAAAATATTTATCATAACTTCTAAAGCAATACAAGCTGACTTTCTCCATATCAAATTCACACTGATATTATTCTACCATTTAGATTTATAATAATTAAAAATATACATGATATTAATGATCACCTAGTAGAAAACACGTATGGGATCAACAACTTCACCGTCTGTATAATTGGGCCAGTGTTTAGTCTTATTTCAGCCTCTTCCTCAGATCCTCGAATTAACGCTCTCGATAAGGTTCCATGAGATGTCCGTGTGTTACGGTGGCTGTACGTCAATAAGTATTAAGATAAATGCCATCCAGCTACGTACATAGATTCGTATATGTATACATTTACAAAATTGTATTTAGAGTTTAAATTCTTTGATTGAATATTATGCCTCGTTTAAAAAAAAATTGATACAACATAATTGCATGTGCAGTTATAGATATCAGTGCTTATTGAGCAATCTGCGCAAACATAAACGGTGTATTGATATATCTCTTTTAGCGAGATGGGGCACTAACTCGAGGTGCGAGAGGTAACTGTAAATAAACCAGGACCGTTCTTATATTTTCAACCTAACCTTTAAAGTTCAAATGCGTTGTCGATGTATTAATTGACAATTGGTCGAAGTGACTGAAGAGTGACCGTTCTAAAACTACCGAGTTAAAAAGTTGCTTTCAAAGAAAATAAAAATTAATTAGTTTAATAAATTATATTTGTTGCATTAAAATAAGGTTTTATAATACTGACTTAATCATTTAGATTTAAATACAAGTTGAGGTACATAAAAAAACTGTATGCTGCAGTTTTGTGAATCTTTTTATTCAGTTTATTTATTTTGAATAATGTACTTAGTATGCTATATTACAGTTTGATTGTATTTAAATATTAGCAAATTCTATTAATGACAGATATATTAATGCATGCCCTTTTAAAAGATAAATTATTTCTCGTTTGAAAAAGGGGCATAGTTATTATAATGACAGTGAAAACCTGTCGAACAAATATTTAGATAATACCGGGATTCGAACATAGACCTCTTATCCGGGGAAGCGCGATCACCATTTCGCTATAGCAATCGATAATTTCGTAATTCTGTAATCCCATCTATTATTCCATTTTTAAAAGTAATCAATTTTATATTGCGGTGAATCTCTAATACCTATGAGTAAAGCCCAACTTCACATCAAAATGTGTTCTCTTCACAGACCAGTAAATGAATAGACATGAAATAAAGTGTACATATAGGAGAGGGGTTCGGAACACTAGTTGCGGGACCAGTTGGTGGAAACACAAACCCGATAGTTTATGACACATGTATGCAACAGTAGAACTATTTATTCTTCGAAAATTAAATCTTTGTGTAAACAAGACGTATTTTTTACATTAATGCGTATTATATTGTCAGCATTTAAATTTTCGTTCCAATCGAGTCAAATGTAAAAAAAAAATCGCGAAGTTATTTGATTGCGTAAGTGGTACCAAAGTGATCACGTGGGTGACACCAAAATAAAAATATTGGGACAAGAAATTTGCGTCAGTTCATGTCTACATATTAGAAAAGTAATCAACATAAAACACGAATTACATTTGTATTTTTTATAGTACATTTGTTTAATATATTTTTTAAAATACATTACTTAGGACTTCGATTACTTCGCCGTTATTTTATTACAGAATTATCTTGAGAATAAAAAAAAACAACGACATTATTATATAAATCGTTCTTCAACTTGACTTCTTAGAATTTGTCTCACGTGTGATCTGACTCCACTAAATACTAATATGTAAGTAAAATTAAGGAGGCGTGCGAGGTGCAACACGTGCGCTTTCAGCACGCATCAAAACACCCGATGTTATTTTATATCTTCGATCAGCTAAGTAGCGAAACTACATACAAGGTATAAGCGTAATAATAATAATTGTATTATTAGACTGATGAAGCCTGCACGCACTCGGGAGGCCCGCGATGCCGAGGGTTTAACGATAATTCGAGGTTTAACCATTCACTCGGGACTTGGATTATTTGTAGAGCTCTTGAGCGTAACAATCGAACATATGGCACACTTCCTTAAAAAAAGATCCAATATTTATGTAAAGAGGAATCTAAACTAATTAGTACGATGCGGATCTCTTATAAATTACAGATTTGGTGGACAGCTGTACCTTTTTTATTAAATATTAAAGGTCTAAAGAAGCAGTGCGACATTTTAGATAACAAAAAAGTTAATTTAAGATTTAAACATAAGTTATATTTTTCGCAAAATCATACGCAAATTTGATTTTGAATGATAGATTTGTTCAATTCAAAATTATTATAATTAATAATTAATTTTTACAATCAATAGAGAACAACAACATACAACTTTGAAACATTTCCATAAAAATTTATATAAATAGGTATTTACACGATATTAACTTTTCACACATGATTATTTTGAACAGTTTATTATTATACATATATATATATATATATTAAATATATGCCATTAAAAGTTATAGAATCATGTTCCGTCTCCTATAGTTTAAAAAAAATATATATATTAAAATGTTATGGTAAATTTTTCACGGGTATCCTTTTATTATGATATACTATTTAAAAAAACTAAACAGATAAAATATAATTATAAATGAAAGAAAAAATGAAACCAATTACTTTACGAAATATATTCAATGCGTGAATTGTAATTGGTTTTCTGGTAATCAAAAATGTCATCCTACTACTAAAGCGCGTTAATTAGAAATTTCTCTTAGACATAATGAAGAAAAATAACAGTCAAGTTCTAACGGGACGATTAAAAAATAAACTCTAAAAAAAATCCAGCGACCGTTCCCGAGAAGCGGAGTCGGCGCCGTCAAACGAACTGTAGCGCCCTTAATTACGGCCGTATCGGATCTATTTATCAATTACGGCCATCGACAAACAATAATGACGAATCGAGAAAATATACAATCGCTTCATTGGACAGCGATAATGTTTAATGAGTTACCAGGAACAGCGAGAGCGCGCACTAAATAAACTAGAAAAGCCGTTAATTTTGATTGACGAACAATATTATCAAACGCTGTTTCACATCTCCCGCCATAGCCCGCCGCTCTCGCAGAACTTTCAGGTCAACGTGTAGGTTCAGCCATTTTGAGATAAAGAAAATGAATAAATCACAAAAAGATGGACGTTTACCGCGCGGAGTACAAAGAAAGGTCAGTACACGATGAGGATATCAGGTCAAACCAAATTGGCATACCGACTTGAGTATTGTTTTGATTGGCTCTGACGTATGGCACAGAGGTGAGGGGGCAAAGCGTGCAATCGGGAACGATCACAGAGCGGCCCCGTTCTTCCTCTCATACTTCTGTAAATTTATTGTCAAGATGATGATTCACGAGGATGCGGGAAATTAAACAACAATATGGCGACCCGATCCGAAGGTACAACATATTTAGTCTGGAAAAACTACGTTGAGATGTTAAGTATGTCTGTACAATAATATCTTAGAATCTGTTCAAAAAAGTTTCATAAAAATATCATCAATCAGAGCAGGTCTAAGCAGAAATGCAGAAACAGAGTAAATCGTTGAAAATCAAGTTAAATAGTTTCAACACAAGGCAGATAGTCGACAGATCTCTAGTGTAAAGCTTCACGCGAGTACCAGATCATTTAAAAAGCATGAAACGTTGAGACTCGACTCCAATCACAGCAATATCGCATATTTTAATCCGATTTCACAAATATGTAGATTGTATAATGAATAATGACAGTTGGACATATTATAAAATTCATTACTAAAGTATAAAAAACACGACACTTTCTTGAAACTACGATGGTGCTAAATATCTGTAATTATTTTTATGTTCCTGTATATTTGTATTCATGTGTACCTATTATGCTTTCACGTATGTATTTTAGTGATAATTTTATTTTACGTTGCAATATGTTCCGACATATACTGTAACATCTCATTATTATGTAAATATTTCACAGTTAATTCACAATTCATTCTTACTGTAGTATCTCTAGGCTATGGTGGGTAGTCCACATTGCAGTAGACGCACGTGAGGAGCATTTGTAAAATATTTTATGGCCATATTTTGATTGTAACTTATTTGATAATTATCTATGTTCCGTTATTAAACTGGTAATGCTGTGGTGGGCCAGCTCGCGCCTCACAGATCTGCATAAAGAAATCACTCGGCAGGAGTACAGTCCGATTGGTACCCGCCAAATTATAGACACCACTCTGCAATCGAACCAGTCACTCATCTCCCGGTCAGCTCCTTGGACGCGTCAACTCGCACGCACCTCTGCACCTCGCCTTCAGTGAACTACCTACCTAACCTGAACTTTATATACTATAACTAACTAACTAATCTATTGGTAACGTTTCATATACATACGGGAGAAGTGAGGAGGTATAGGGTCGTGGATTCTCACTGCACACATCCTTCTGACACGAATAATCCCTATTGGTGACCCTAATGAGCCTACATAACCATTCATACAAAGTCACTAAAATACTGTGTACAATATAACATAAAGTAAAAAAATGAATATCGATATTACCTTAACAGACTGTAATATTTATTAAGAAAAATCTGAAATTATCTGATGGCGTGCATTACATTTATCAAAATTACAATTTCAAAATTGACTAAATAAACGAGTCTAATCTTACATACAATATTTCCTGGTATTATTTACACACTTTAACAAAAAAAAAAATTACCGGCCATCACGCAAGGGATACGGGACACAATATAAATGGCCCGTAGGATGTTGTCGTGGCTACGTCCACATCACGGCCGCACGCAGGGCCTAGCAAGAGGATCGTAGCCGATCGCTTTCTGCTAGTATTAAATAAGTACAATCTATAATAGATACTGTTGGTAATATTTCTACCTTATAAATTCATCTTCAGTTTGCATATTTATATATCTTTGAAAAAATAAAGTATCTTAATCAACCATGTGCTGTTATTTCATGGTATTCCAGTACTTAACACGTCTGGGTTCACAAGTACCTAAGGTTATTATAGCTGGTAGAGCCGCGATTAATATAATGTTGAAAAATTCTTTGCTACAAGGCATTTATTGCTTCACGACACTGTGAAACAATCTTTTCCATCTTACATAAAGATGAATCTTTGTTCGTGTGGTGAAATTTGTCACAATGATTAAGTATTCTACAGTGACACCCGAGAAAATATGTTTCCCTGCCGATAGATCAAATTACCGGTCGCTCGGGTCAGCCGACTTGTATCGACTTTCGACTGATTATTCCCGTTTGTTGCTGGAAGCATTCGATCGACGATCAGCCAGTCTTTAAATCTTTACACAAACACGAACTGTACGTCTGTCTTTTGCTGGTACATCTTACGTGGTATAATTTTACGAGTCGGTATAGATAATCAGGCGTAATCGAAGGCTTCGAAGCAGGAGGTTCACTCGAGCAACTAATTCGTATAATTACTTGCAGGACGAGGAAGTGTCAAGTAAGAATCAAGGAAGCGGTGTAATTATGTGATCAATATTAATAGCCTATTTGTAGAATATTCCAGTGAGACATTGACTTAAGTGAAGATGGATTAGAAGGAGGTGTAGAAAGTCTTTGACTGCAGCGCGCAGAATTTATGTGAAATATGTATATATTTCTAAAACACAACAGGCTTACTTAGTTAGGTAATGTATTTAAAAAATATATGTAACATACTTTTTTTTTTTAGCTGTACAATACATATATATTATGTGTCTAAGTAAATAAAAAAAAATTATACAATTTTCAAGCGCAAGCTAAACTAACTAACTAACGACTGAAAACCTTACTGAATTTCAAATGTGGGCGTAAGTTAGTTAGTTTAGTTTAGCTGTGTGCAAAGTACATAAAATATTTAAGGCGACAGTTTATTTGATCACTAGGCGAGAGTCTTACCGCTAGACCAAACAAGTACGTCAGCGTAACGTTTTGCTATTATATTTTATTTGATTTTTTAAATAGATTAAAGTAATATAAATATCAATTTCCCGTCATTCTGATAGGACAGATATAATAAAGAGAATACATCTAGGCAAATCGTTGATAGTGCGTACTTGTATTCTTAAGACTGCGATTTTGCATTCTTCCTAGGAGAGCATAAAAGAAGGCAGTTCTTCAATATGCAAAAAAACCTCTCAAAGCTGGTTAGTTTATGTGAGAATTATGACCTCCGCCGTGGGAGAAAAGCGGTTGAACAATACAACAACTACTGTCATTTTATTTATCGAAGGCCACCCATTAAATAGAAGGCGTAAACTTCTGAATAGCGTGATAACACAACTCTATTTAGAAAAATATGCCTTGGAACTTTTCTATTTATGTTATTTCCGTCTTTTATAATACAAAACTACTTATACACTATCAATAAAAAAAAGCCAGCATTAGAAAAGGTAAGTTGAAAATCTTTTAAATCGTATAGCAGAATTCATTACACATGTATCGCTCGAGTTCTTGAAGCATGAACCCATCGAAGAAATAAATGTTTTAATTGTAATTTTTCTTAGAAAACTAGGAGAATAGAGGTTCAAAAATGTATAACATAATACCATTTTTGGAGTGCTTTGTCTGTTTTATGGAGCATTTTTTTAAATGTAATTGTTTATATTAATTATACAACAAAGTTAATATCCTCCGTAAATGAGTTTGTCGACATCTAGTATTAAAACAATGCCTGCCTGTACTCACGAGCAAACATAATCTGCTAGTATATGTATTTTAAATGTTGGTTATTCATTTATTTTATTAAATACAATAAATTTTATACAAATCACGCATTTTTAAAGATACATTGTTCTAACGGAAGAAATAAATCTAAGCGTACGAAAAAGAAGATAAAAAATAGAAATTGAACCATTTTAGAAGTTCATATCGTATAATCTTTTACAGATAATTTTTAGCGTCAAAATAAAAGAAGGATGTAAAATGTTTAAATATTCTGGATAATAAAATAGTAAGAGTAGAAAAACTGATATATTTTTAATATATCTTCGGAGTAGAATAGAATAGGCTTAGTTACAAATAAAAAAATAAGAATAACAAGTTAATACATATATTTCGGGACGATATGACAAACTGAGAAAATATAAAATAGGTACCCTCGTGCACGAGGAATGAATGCATCAAGCGTTCCTAAATCCACAGATTGATGAAGAATTCTAACGATGTATTGGTGACCAAGATTAGTTGAAATACCACATAGAGATCTATACGCAGAAGTGTCGGCACTACAAAAGTATAAACTCGTGAGACCGCCTTTGTCGCTCCGATTGGCTTACGTGAGGGACAACTGCTGTGACCGCTGCGCTGGTTATTGACGAGTTCTGTCACGTTTTTATGGCGGACGATGGTCGACAAAACTCTCAATTAAATGCTAACATGTGATTTTTACTTTTTACGATAGCGTTACGGCTTTTAATAATAAAAGAAAACTTGAAATTGCTTTCACCATTAAAGAAAAGATAGGTAGGTACCACTCGAACTAGAGACGTTTTTTCCGTGAAAAAAGTAAAAAATACGCATTAATAGGTCCGAAAAAAAATATTTTAGTAAAAAATTATTGTGATTTTGAGTAATTGAAGTCCTAAAGCTTGTGAGTAAACACAATACATTTTTAAAACCCTTTTTACATGAACAGGAAGCATTTTCAAACCACCAAAAAATGAAATAATGTCAAATAAACGTAACAATTTATAACTATTCATTTTAACATTTTGATAATTTCTTTAGTACACATTTATTTTTAATAATTCGGTTTTGGACCCATAAAAAAACATGTGTTTGTATGAATTTTCCGTATTTATACATTTTTCTGGCACACTGAAAACAAATTTAATTTCTTTTATGGCAGCGTTGTTCCTAACGTCCTTACAAACAAATAATTAAAATGCTCAGTACCAAGATATAAAACCAGCTGCATGTTATGACATGGTTTTATTGAATTCTGAATGATATTAGCCTCATAAAAATGGGTGCATAGTTCTTTAAAGTGAAAATCATACTAAATTGCTAAGCTAAACAAATTATAAGATGGTAAGTAATCGAACATGATTACTGTCAAAAGAGCGACATTTTTTTTTTACAACTAATCGTTAATTCATGCAATACGCGTTGCAATCTTTTGAAAAGTGTATTATCTTAATATATTTTTAAATTGAATAGAAAGGGACTTGCGCTACTGGTTGCGGAAAAGCATAATGAGAGCGGTCCCAGCATATACCGCGTACCTAAATCATCTGTGTGTGTGTGTGATTTTCCGATATTTGTGTTTTCAATCGATCGATCTGTTTTCTCTCCATCAATCAGTTTTCTGCGCCAGGTCTTTTACATCTTGGTAATTTTTGAGTCTGCTTCACATCAGAAACTGGCTCTTGAATATTTTCCATGGGTGTTGTTTTTCCTTTTATCACTGCGCTTACGAATGTGTTGTGCTATGGGTATAACCCAAATTATTTTCCACGCCTGTTCGCTATCGTCCTCGTAAATCTATTTTTACAAAATGTCGTCATTTCATTTCCATTCCGTTTTTACTTTAACGTTTTTACAATATATCAATTTCATATTAACATAACACGGTCTCTGTGTGTATATTTTCGTAAGATTTCAGCTATACCCATTGATATGCATATCGTGCTATGTTCCTTGTCATCTTCAGCCATTGTCGATCCACTACCGGTTGAAGGTCTCCCTATGACTCTGTCACTATCTTCGGTCATCCGTCATCCGTGGATTTCTTGCCCATCTCTGCGTCTTGAAATATGACCTGCCATTGCCGCGTACGCTCTATAGCAGTGACAATGACATCCTTCACTTTGATCCGAGCACTAAACCGTGAGTTTCTTTTTCTGTTAAATAATTTTTTTCTAAATACATATTTATTTCGTACCAGCACCATAATTTAGAAGCCTTTCAGTCTCTCTGTCCCTTATTGTTAGATTTTAGCTTTCGATTTATTACGATTCCCACTATCCACAGGGGGTGGGATAGATGGGTCCCATGTCCCATTTAAACGCGGTAATATCCTTTTATGTGTAATAAAACTCCCACGAAATTCTACAGAAGTTCTTTAAAAAATTGTTCATACGTTTGAGGTTATCTTGTTCTATGTCGGTCTGCAATATGGTACGCAATATTTATTTACATTTATATTTATAAACAATATCAAAATATTATTTTTTACCGTCTTGCACATATTTAGTTAATTTCATTTTGAATCTATGTAGTTTCTCCTCCTTTCTTACATCATCTAGCATTTCATTGAAAATCTTCATCGCACTGTACATCATCGATTTCTGAGATTTTTCCTTCTCCTGAATGGCAGTCTGCCTTCCGTCTAGTCTTCCTATTTTATGATGTTAGTGCTCATGTTGACTTGTATCAATTTTTCTTATGAATTCTGTCGATATTTTATTAGTGAGGAATATAAAAACAAATACCATTACATAGAAATATATTTTCTGTTTAAATGTAAGGTTAAGGTGAAAGATGTTTCAGCATTATTCTCATACCTTTATTTTGGAGCAGTGATAATTGTTGCTTTTATTCTTCATTAGCCAAAAACAAAATGCTGCTGCAGTAGATTATCTGAAGAGTAATAGAGTTGTATACTATTTGACATCACTCAGTAATAATTAAACTTTTGATCCTTCCCAGAAATGAAATTTTTTGGCAATATTTTTAGTCACGTGTCTTGTATTTTGCGAAAAATTTAATTTAGAATCTATTATAACTCCTAAATATTTTATTTCAGTCACTCCCTTCAGACTTTCACCATCTATGAATAGTTGCTGATAGTTTTTCTTCTGCCATATTGCTACATTGTTTAATTCGTTCAGTATAATTGCATGACAGTCTCCTGCGATATGTGTGAGTGCGTCGTCTGCAATTAATCTTATTTTGAAATGTTTTAGTATTTTTACGACTTCGTTTATATATATAATGAAAAGGATAGGACCAAGAATTGACCCTTGTGATATAACCGCATTTATTAGTGTCATTTATCAGTATTTTGGATGCGGTTGTAGAATTCACTCGCGCCATTGACAGAGAGCGTAATGGTTCAAGCACGGGAACCGTGCCAAATTGCAGCATTAGAGCCGTCGGTTACGGCACGGACCGATTGAACGTGTAATCCAATTATCCGCCGTTTAGAGACGAGACAATCAGAAACAATGGAGGGCAGAACGTCGGATGCGGGAAACATGAAAACATTGAGAATAGGATGAAAGTGGTCCACTGAACGGCTTCGATACAGAAACGAGATAATTCTGTAAAACAAGTGAAGCGGAAACAAAATAACGGTTGATCTGTTGCTGAAGGAAACACTTTGAAACATCAATATTTTTGCAGCAGCAATTTTGTATTATGGCGCGCGCGTACATCAATGAGACTTTGATCTCTTGTCTCAGAGATTTGTCGGTATGCTATCTGCAGGTCCATCGCAGCCGACGACCTCTGAACGCACTTCACATTTATCGGTGCGTAAAACCAGAGCTCCGGACAGCCGCAAAAGCACGTCCGGTACTGACGTCACAATACACATACTACAATAATGCGATCAGCAGCCGTCCAGGAGGCCAGCTCCACGAAATGCTCCTCTATATAAACTTTTTATTGAGCGGATATTGAATATCTTTAATCTGTAACTATGCTCAACAATAGACGTCTGTCAACCGAAAGTAGTTCATCTTCTTAAACCTGCTCTACGCACACACTACCCGATCATAATCAAACGAACGAGTGAATGGGTGGTTATTGGATCAATCAGCACTAACACCACAATATATCCGTCTGATTCATCTGCCAAACTGTACAACTGTCAATTTCCATAAGTCTTGGTTTGATTTTATCATTTTTATTTACACGATATCATTCATAGGAGCGAATTTATTAAAGCTCAATGTACACGCCCTTTAAATTATATTGGTTTTGCTTCGGAGATTTTTTTTTGTAAAGAAAATTCACCACTCTAATGGCCGTAAGAGAATGCCAGGAATTTGCGTCTTCGCGCTTCTGGAAGCTCGCTGTAATGCCAAGACCTTCGGTACGTGATGTTGGCGCGAAGATAACGGCAGCGCGCGGGCCTGGCTATAATTACTCCCGCTGCTAAAAGTGAGATGATTGTAACGGCTGAGTGGAGATAGGATGCCCAGCGGGCGTCTCGAGGCTGCTTCTGTAAATACCTGGAGAGCTCTATTCTTCCAGACATCCCACTGACAGATTGTCGGGTCATAAAGGCCCGATCTATTTCAGCGTAATTGGTAATTGAGCATACTCCACAGTAAAACTGTGTAAGCGTGCAAACAAAATTACCCTGTAGACGCTATTAATCCCATTGCGTGGTTTGAATTATAACATAAACACAAACTTGACAAAATCTGGAAGGATCTCTCTCTTAGGGCCGGTTGTGTGATTACTAGTAACTTATTATTAAATGGATTAATTTTTTTGATTTTATATGTATTATTAAATACATTTAATTAGTATTTAAAATTGCATAGACCGTCTGTTCTGAATAATTACAACTTCACAATAAGAATGTGTTCTCCTTAATAATTTATTACTTCAGTAAAAAAGTTACCAAAGTATTTTTTTATTGCGAAAACGGATTGATTGTTGGAAAATAAAAATTTACTTCTCAAAAGTACACCCCGTAGTAAACTCATACTCTCCGATATCCGGTGGCAAAAATAAGAATCGATAGTTAAATATGGCGGACTTTTCACAGCTGTTCCAAAAGTCATCTGACACATTTATACTTTGAAAGTCGCAGTATACGACAGTATACCGCTATTTTAGTGATGCGAGCTCATCCCATGATCTCTTTGTTTAGTATACATTAGCACATAATCCGAAAAAAATTTCACCACCAAAGTGACAGATTTCGAACGCAGAGGCGAAAAAATTCATAAAGCATAAAATAAATAATATTTCATGATTTTTTTTCAGGCTTATAGACATGTCATCTATGCTTTGACAATAGTAAATTTGACGTTCGAACAACCCGCAAATGATTTTAACCACGGGTGTTAGTGAAAAGTTTACATCATAAAAATTTATTACTAATCACACAACCGGCCCTTAGTTGTGTTCTCACTAAAGGATCACGACGCTCATGTCGTGGTCCTTCGGTCTGATCCTGTGCCTTGTTTAGTGTGGCTTCGGTCACTGTTCGGACTTGTTCTGTTCATCTTATTTTTAGTCCTTGTATAATTTTAGTGATCACTGATTTCTCCAGGGTCTCCCACATGTGTCCAAAATAATAAAAATGAGGTTAATAAAGAAAGAAAAAAGATTGTAAAAGTTGTAGCCCTTACATATCTAATAGGCCAAATTAAACCCGGCGGTTTCAATCAGCAGGCTGCGGTATGAAAAAGTTGGTCACATCATTAAGTTTTTACACAGTTGAATAAATGTAATAGAAATCTAATTACAAGCTGATGCCTTCGAAATGTGGTGTTGAAGACGTTATATAATGTAAATAAATGACAGAAATTTTGACAGCCTGGAAAAGCTTGTCAGGGTTAGCAACATTGAAGAATCCACAGGAAGAGGCAGATCGCCCATCCACTGGACCGACAGAGAAAACTGCCACAGCCTTTTAACTCGTAACAGCGCTGAGAAGTGCAGGATGTCGAGAAAAATTGAGAAATACTGGCAAAAGGATCAATGAAGAGTTTTATGGGAGTTGGCTTTATCTGTCAATATAGTGTGTGCTTCTAAGTTGTCACTCGGATGGAATGGCTGACGTTTAAAGGTTATATAATTCAGATAAGAAGGTTTTGTACATTTGGAGACTGAAGGCCCTATCTCTCTTCAATACTCACGCGTGTCGATGTATGTCGCAATGTATATGAATGTGGATGGTACGAGTGAGTATATATTCTGTGACTAGAGCAAGGTATTTAAAATGGGACTTACCAAAGTTGGCGTTTATTATAAAGTTAATTTGGATCAATAAAGTTCGTAACTGGAGTTGCCCGCTTGAGGTGTTTCTGAAAAGACTTTCGCTGGCTTCTCGGAGGCGCCCGTCTCGATGTAGTGACATCTGAATTTTTGTGAGTACCAGCTCCTCGGAAGCCGCGATTCTCAGTCATAAGGAAAACATCGAGAAGAATCTCCTTCTCAAATATTTTTGCATCTTCCGACATAATAAAAATAAATTTCTAGGCATATTTATAATAATAAACACACATTCAGTTAAATAAAATAAAGGAACAAATAAATATATTAATTAATAATTAATACATTTACTAACTAGGGTTGCCATTGACAGCACGTCTTTAAAATTTCAATTATTTTAGAATATTGCTTCATAAACAATGGATCATTAATTAATTATATATGGTAATATCAGGTCTTAAAAATGCGCATATATCTGAACTATTAAACTGGTCCATCTGAAGTGAGCGCAAAATTCTTAAAATTCTATGTTAGTAAGCAATAGTGTTAAAATATCATCGATCAGTTTAATATTTCAAACCAAAACTCTAAAAAATCAAAAATACATAAGTATAAGAACCAATGATAAAAGTTGCACTCAATTGAAAATATTATTTAAAATTAATATAAAACAACTATAATATCAATCACTTGAGTTCTACAAAGTTATTTTATATTAGGTAATATACGGGCAACATTCTTCACTGGATGCAGATCGACCAAAAAATGAAAAGATTCTTTGAATTTATTTAACTCTAAAAACAATCACGATTAATGCAGCACCCCCGTGTTTATCTACATTTCGACATTTAATTCTGATTTAATGTATCAGTTAAACTATTTTACCACAAAGTCGATTTTTTTTTATACGCGATTAAAATGTCTAACCGCAAAGTTATTGCTTCAAATATTAAAAATAATTCCATTACGTACAAATAAGCGCTCGAGGAGGAATGAAATACATTTGAGGCTCGCGTCAAAGAGAACAATAGCCAGAAAAACCCTTTAACCAGCGAAATCAAAGCGACGAACGTGCGGAAAACTCAATCCAGCTAAAATATATCTTTGGGAGCGGGTCTTCGTTTGAAAACACGTACAGAATTTTCTCTACTCAAACGATTTATAAATTTACTAAGAAATTACAAACGGCTTAGTTAGTTATTAAAGCTATACCTCGCAGGCTTTTCTGTATTGTTATTTTTCTTGCAAAGCGTTTGATATATTTTTTATCAAAATTGGAGCCCGTTTGTACAGACGATAATAATTACGTATCAAAATAAATTAAAATATTTTAAATGATTACACGTTTAAACGTCTCATAGAATCAGGCTAACGTTTAATTCTCAGAAAAAACTAATACAAATTTGATTTCAGTTTCAGTGTAAAGTTTCCTTCATATTCCGTTATGTAACAAATAATAAATTAAATTACGTAATTCTAATATATTTGTCAATAATTTAATTAGCTCGCACGCGGCACGCCCGCCTGCACGGTACTGCAATTAATAATTTTTGTGTAGACCGTCTTCTGGCTTGGAGTCATACCGGCGTCACAACTATCCTATTATATAATATATTCATTTTGTATATAAATAGTTCATTTCTAATACTAATCGATTTTAATGATTTATATAACAAGGGACACGGTAATTAAAAGCGCCATAGTGATCTCTCTTTTCGAGAATGCAGAGAGATTAGTATTAACTAAGAGAGATGGAAGGTATTCAAATTGAAAAGTATGCCCCTTGGCGATGACACATTTAATTACAGACATAATATATTTAACACACTTATGTACCGAAAAATGTATGGTCAAGGCTTCCTATTTTACGGGCATTTTATGGTATTAGTATTAAAAATATTTAAAGGTATTAATTTTAACTAATTAATAGATATGAATCTACTAACATCACGATACTGTGTACATTAACTAAATAGGTATATTTTACAAGTGCTATTTTGCGTCGATATATTCTCAATCCTTAAAAAGTAATTATAATTTTTCATGGTATGTTACGTAGATAAATATTACAAAGGCTTTGTAAGCATTTCTATGCACTTACATCTGTATCGTTCGTTTTCTAAAAATTCTCGAAATAATTGTATAAATAGTTCATTTTATCTTTAACATTTTTTTTTAATTTTCACTTTCTGTCGAAAAAAAATTATCAAGATTTAATGTTTCATTTTTGTAGATTAAAAAATGACGCAACCTAAACAAAAAAAAAAAAATAGAATACTTACAAAATGACCTCTTAAATCACTGACATTTTTGATAATTTTTTTCTATAAAAGTTAAAGATCAGCATTTGTTATTTCATATTTTCAATGCAATATAACAGAGATATAATCAATTATGAAATCATATTTTTATGCCGCTACACAGAAGGTAGGCACCGATGCTTCCTGTGCAGAGTGTTATATTTCATACTTTTATTCGAGATTGTAATCTACGTACGTTGTAATTTAAACCCAATCAGATAATTCCACGTAAATGACAAATGGCTTAATTAAACGACAAATATTATGAAAAAAACTCTACCATAGGCGCTGCTCGCGCGTCACGAAGAGACACTGTTGTCTGCGATTGTGAAATCGAAACACAATAAAATGTACCTGTTACGCTTGATCAGGTATCTGCGACCGAGGTGTGCTGTGCTATAAGGTGTTATAATTTTTAATAATCACGTTTGGAATTTTTGAATAAATCAAAAGATTTGTCCAAATTAGATAATCATGATCTAAATTTTTTATCGGAAATTTCGAGTAATTTTGTTTGTAATCAATCCATCGCTGATGGAATTCAAAAATAATTTAAAGTAGAGTTATAACATTCTTTTATTTATATCCATCCATTTTAACAATTTAATCGTCTGAAGAAGCAAAAAATTCCCAATTGACTTTAAAAAACATTATTTATTTACCGCTTTTTACAGTACCTCTCTACCTCTCTCATTCCCGCTCTGAAAATCCTTTTTTGATTCATTATATGGTTTGAAATTAATCAAAACCCGCGAATGTCCATGACTTTAACAAATAATAATTTAAGGGAATAGTTGAAATATTCGGGATAATAATAATATTATACAATATGTGTTTCAATAGGAAATGAATTTATATAGTTCAAATTTGATGTGATTGCATAAGATTACCGTGGCGTACGACTTCGAAACTGTCTATTCTATAAGGATAGACAGTTTCGAAGTCGGGTTTTGGTGGTAACCATTTATACAATATATTTTTCATCGATAGATTTTTCCTGTGTACATTTCTAAGTGACTAACCAACTTACCATTACGAGGATATGAGGCTACACTCTTCTGTCCTGGGACGCGACTCCTGCTTCGTCCACTTTCATACATCTTCTCATGCACGCTCGTGTTGTTGAAGGTTTTAACAGCGCTGATCAACAATATTTGATTTATCTAATCATGCCAGGTCTTTCGCGGACGCCCTCTGTTCCTGTTGCCTTCAATATATTTTCTTTACCATCTTCTCCTCTCTCACACATACATCATTCAAATGATTAATTTGTTTGTTTTGTTTAAAGTATGTGTACACGTCACGAATAAGAGTATGTGGTAGTCCTGCATATGCTCCACAGATTACAGTGATTCATCTGACAGTCATATAGGCCTGAAACAAACTGACCAATAACCAGATGCCAATACGTGTGACGGACGAGCCCTAGGAACTAGCCGACTACTTCTCCGTAGACCGTTCTTTCGTCAATATCTCGAGCGAGCCTCTCTAGTCTTCAACTTCATACACGCAATTAAGTTTATACTCTCGTACGTGCCATTGTAAATCATTACACAATAAATGCCAACTTTTGTAAGTTATCTTTTATTTACTCATACGTACATTCATATACAATGCGACATGCACCAACACGCGTGAGACTAGAAGAGAGTTAGGGGCTTCAGTTTCACCATGCATAAAACCTTCTGATACGATCATATAATTAAGATTCTCACCAGTCAATAATATTGTACAACCTTTAACTATTTTATTAAAATTTTAATAAGGATTTCGTTTGTTTTGGAATATAGAAAATGTTACGGGAATCACTAAAGGAAATCTATCGAGGCGCTTTGGTACTGTCAAAAAGGGAAACATTCTTGAGATCGACTGCGAGAAGAGACGATAAATAAATAGTTAACGATCACGGTGACAATGTCTAAATACATTAATATGCTAGTTGAGCTATTGAGTAATATTATTGATATGATGCAGCAATAAATGTAAATAAATACATAAATCATAGGAATAAAAAAATAATACGCCACGATTGAGAAATTCTCGAGTTCAATTGAGTCTCGGTACTTAGGAACCAGCAACAGAAAGCGGCGCCCTGCGTGGACCCGCCTCGTTAATGCATTCATGACTGGTGTGGAGAGGCTGTTCGTAGCTGTATGGACACATGGAACCCGGCATTATACATTATTATATATGAACTAAGTGCGCATTACCCTTGTGCAGGATAAGCGAACTCAATTAATTAACTCTTAATCGCTGGTGCATCCAGTCTATCAGGAGAGGCGGCAATTCATCATTTTGAAAGCAATTAAAATGGACAGAGTATCCTTCATCCGAATCATATAATGACCGAGGTTTCGAATCCCATTGCAGGATTCATCGAGGCAGGGGCCGGTGTCTCCCTAACCGGTGATCAAAAAACCAGAAAACAATTCACGTTAGTTCGTTTTAAAATGTATACTTAATTCATTAATATTATTTGTAATATTTGTTTCAAATTTTACACTAGTTTTTATTCTTTTTAATATAGATTTGAAAATTTTATTTTTATCCACTTTATGTGTTATATTTAATACACCAACCGGTTTCGAAAAATACCATTTCCTCCATCAGGATGTCAAATAACTAAAACCATATATATGTCACATTATTTTAATGTTTTAAAAAATAATTATTGTTTAAAAAATCTAGTACCTAACTCAAATTATTACGATGATAAAAGATGTTGAAATTGACTTAGTGATACAAAATTATTACATTTTTTTTTAGAATAGGACTTTTGGTTAAATTTAGCTTGTTATTTATTATATTTTGTTAAATTTTACACGCTTTACTTAGTTCTAATGATTCTATATTATTCAATTTAAGACCAACCCAAATTTTTATCAAAAGTATGATCATTTTCTAATAAATGATTGGAAAATTCTAAAAAAACCATTACTATTGTATTTAAGCATCTTAATCGCTCTTTGACTCTTATGTTAAATTTTCGACCTGTTTTACCAATATAGAAAGCAGTACAGTTTTTACAGTTATGTTTATAAACACCGGAATTATTAAATTTATCACCTTTGTATTTGGAATTTATTCATATTTAGATTTTTCGTCAATTTGCTGGACCGCGCAGGAACCTTTTAATCGAAAAATGGGATGCGATGCGACCGAGCGCAAGCGCAACAATCTGTTGTGATGTCAGACTAAATGCGGATAATGCGATCTGTTTCCTCTCCACACACGGGAACAGTTAGGTCTCCTACGATAAGTAGCAACGTTTATCTCGGAACGAGATGCCCCTACAAGGCAAACAGACCATCATTAGTCAGGATCCCTCCGTACAGATTCACTTTAGATACGTTCGTCACTTTTCAACGTCGCGTGTTCCAAGCCACCTCCATCACAAGCGAAACTGCTCACGACAGACCCGCCACAGTTCTCTCCATTAAATAGTAAGAAGAATGAAATTGGTTTCTAGACTCCGATAATACTCACACTTTAAAAAAAGGAAAACAAAAGCTAGTGTTGAAGAATAAAAACTCGGTATTTAAATAGAGTTTATTGAAATTTAATTTTATAAACCTTATTTAAAATATCAATAAATTTAAATTCTATTGGGTTTATTCATAAATTAGTGTCATTATGAGTAAGGATTTTATTATTCCTTCCGAAAATTGTTTTTTTTTCTGTCATCTACTTACTTTGCTTATAGCAAGTACTTCGGGGTTTGTCTGTTACGGGGCAGGACTTTTATTGTAAATACCGTTGTATATTAAATTCAAACCGATTTCTACCAGTTCAGGTCACCGCTTTCCAAAATGATCTAGGATTTCACGATTTTGTAAATATTTTTTTCTTATTAAAATCTCAAAATTCTTCAATTGTTTTCTAAATTATTACAAGTATCATAGTACTTAATAATGGTGATTAGATTAAACATAATTAAATAAAATGGCTGTAATATAACGTAAAATGGCTTTTATTTATGAATCATCCTGACAGAATGATTTCATTTCGATTTAGCAATTGAAAATTCATCGATCCATACAATACTAAGTAACATAGAGATAAGAATACATTTAAGATTTGTAATTTCATTTTTAAGAATTTATCGCCAAGTTAGTCTTTCGGTCCCCTGTCTAATGCAGGCCTCAATGCATTTACTCAGTTTGTAATGTTGTTCCTAGGAGTTCCCTCATTACTGACGATCTTGATCTCGGCTGCCCATCCGAGGGTCTGAATATGGAAATAATTTTTTATTATCAGTAATATAAAAATAAGAACCTTTAAAATAAACGCTATAGTTTTATTTATTGTTAATTAGATTTCTACTCGTATATTGAAAATAAATATAATAACTCTAACGTGTTTAAGTTCCCTGGGGTAAAAAAAAGTGAAATAAACCATTTTAATTGGTTGCTACTGATTCCACGAATCGTATAGTTTGAACAATGCCGAGAACTCGATACGACCATTAATAGAGTAAACCATGTGAGAAAACTGTTTGCAGACTTCTCCACCCATCAGTGAACAGGAATATCGACCGACCGAACGTGTCAATGTTGACTTTCCTCGAGATGTCGGCTACTTGAAACAACTGACAGCGTCGAGTGCCACGGAAGTGCGTTGAGATCGCCGCGCTTTCTTTCTATCGCTAAGAAATACAGTTAATTAAATCATCCAGTTCTCTTAGCAGTCTAATCTCTAAACATACCATATAACAGATCATATAACATCAATTCCGTGACATTTGGCACTGAGAGTTTTAGTTGTAAAATATCTTCGCTAATATCTTTAAACGAACGTTAATACAATCCCATTCAATCCGTTTAATGAAATTAAGTTTATCGTTCTAAAAACATGTTTTCATTAGTGGTTTAATTAAAAGAATATAAAAAACCTGTAAATTGAATCACCTCGAGATAACATCAACGAGATAAAATCTGAATTAAAATTATTATAAAACATAACCCGTAAGTTTCCTTTCTTTTTATGAATATTTAGTGGTAACAGATATAAGTAAGAACAACGAAAACGGGAAATCAATAACTGTACTATTAAACTGTTACTGTGTTATTCAATTTTGGACACGCTGATACAACTTATATATTATTAAGGAGAAAACTTATTGTGAAGTTATAATTATTCAGAACATAGATCTGTCATGTTTTAAACGCTAATTAAATATATTAAAAAATATATTAGATTGTAATTCTGTTTATTTCGTGAACTGGGTGGCGGATGGCTCTTTAACGTTTAACATTAAAAAGATAAGAAAATACAGAAATTCGATTAATAGCTTGTAAGCAATAATATCGAGAAGTTTGTTCGCCAACACGGATTTCCAACTAGGCAGAGTACTGTGTCTACACAAAAAGAAACACTTTATGTCCGGTCAAGACAGACAGACCTCTTAGATAAAAACATTGGACCATTACTTACACTGAAAATACTGTGGATATACAATAATAAAATAAAAAAATATAAATAAATTAGTTCAGTTTAAATGCGTCTACTCACAATATTATGTACCATACAATATCATAATAACATATCATACCATCAATTACTTATCGTATGACGTAGTCGAAAGTGATGGTATTCGAGAAGGAGGAAAGCAAGACACCGTGCTAAATACTTGCAGGTAGGTAATGAATGTTTGGAACAACTAGATGAGTTTTTACATTTGGGAAGTATCTTTGATAGAAACGGAAAGGCTGAGAATGATATCGAAAGGAGGGTGACTGCAGGGAATAAAGTAAACGGCGCTTTGAATGGAATTATATCTAACGGGAATTTGTCAACCGAGGCAAGACTAGCGGTGCACAATGGAATCCTGGTACCGACACTGATGTATGGAAGTGAGGCCTGGAGCTGGCAGAAAAGGAACGAAAGTAGACTGAATGCAGTGGAAATGAGATCACTTAGACGTATTTGTGGCAAATCTATTTATGACAGAGTAAAGAATGAAGAAATAAGGAAAGAATGTAAAGCTGATGTTAGTATAGTGAGTAAGATTAAGAAAGGATCACTTAGGTGGTTTGGTCATATGGAAAGGATGAATGAGGAGAGAATGGTAAGAAAGATATATGACGCAAGTGTTGATGGAACCAGAAATAAAGGACGTCCGCGGAAGACTTGGCACGACCAGATAAACCAGATAATGGAGGATGGTTCTGTAAGAAGCATCAACAATCGGCGAGCTTGTATGACAAGATGTATGAATGTGGATGAGGCGAGAATTGTGTGTCAGAACAGAAGAGTGTGGCGCTCTATCCTCTCTGCCTACCCCCACGGGGAAACGGCGTGATGGTAAGTAAGTAAGTAAGTATGACTTATATGTTTAGGTGAAATTTGTATTAATTAATTATTTACGAGTTTTTTTGAAACGTTAAAAAATATCGTACAAAATATTTAAATCTTATCTAAGTTTTTGTTACATTTTATAAAATCACTTACTAGACGATTTTATAACGGCATTATTTAAAAAAAAATATGTGGAAAAGAGGTGCGTCCTGAATAAGGAATATTGAGGTTCATGTCTAGATAGAGTAAATTGGCAGCTAGTTGACGATTTTTAGTTTGCACGGAATATTATTTTTGTACTAATTAGTAATTATTTAGTAATTAAAAAGTTAAAAAAAAATGCAAAAATTTACATGATTCCTCTGGAAGGTTTATTTTGAATAAAATAATTAAATAATTGCCTGGCATTTTATTACGTGACTGGATATAAAAAAGTATTGCTGGCTGGACGTTTCATTTTCTTAAATAAATTAATCATTTATAGGCTTTGCGGATCCAACCTAGGTAGGTGGTAGGTACTTACATCCAGTGTATTCATAATAATTATAATAATAAATAAAAATTTAATTTGATACCCGAAGGCATGTCCTTACCCATTTTTTTCTTTTTCTTCATATTATTGTTGTTTTTCACCTAGCTGTAACATGATTAATTTATAATATGAAACCTTCTGCTTGTCAATCTGTGATCTTGTCGCTTATGTAGGCAGCGTATAGAATAACAATATTACGAAAGTACGAATTACGCAATGAGTATCTACGAGATACTTAATTAATTATTGTAATGTGATATATTATACTATTTAAGTATACAATACATTTAAAAATAAATAAAAGTCAGAAAGTTTTGAGTTTATGTTCGTTTTACGTATTTCCGCATGTATCAAAGACTGGTCCAAAAAAGCGACATTTCATTTCAGCTTGAGTTAAGACTTACGCTGGTACAGACGTACCTCGTAATCCGTGGATAAATGGTGAAATATGATCAGTAAACATGTTTGGGACGCCATGCTGATACCAGTACATAATGGCGGTAATAAAGTAACATAATTATTAGTTTCAGTAATCGATGAAAGACAAGAATGTATGTTTTCGTATCGAGTATTTTGTATTAATTAATATATGATGTGTACGTTTTTTTATAATATCACACCAACGGAAAGTTGTCTGGGAGGCACTGCTCTATTTAGAAAAAGCAATTTGTTTATAAACATGCTGTAGTTGCCAACCTGCATACATTATTCGCAATACCAATAATTGTTGATCCCATTATTAAGGAAAAAGCAATCGTATAACAGGATTGATAGCAATTATAGCGAAAAGTCAACAATTTAGAATAGTCCCATTAAAATAACAAGTGTATCCCGTACGAACGAATTAAAGTGAAAACACCTTTAGACTTTTTTTAAAAATAAAAGGTACATAGTAATACTAAATTAATGTATTAATTATAAATATATACATATAAAATCAATTTAGTCGTAAAATATTGTTTTAGCGTCACCGGGATAATAATACATATTATTATTTCGTATTTTAATACATAGTAATAAAATACGAAATATAGTTGAAATCTTTAAATTTTTAGGACCAAAAGGCTAGAACCGAACCGTAAAAAAACTTTTTACACTCACTATACTTAAAAATACGCATCACATTTGTTTTTTTCGGTCAGTTTAAGTGCAATATTTAAATTGAAAAATTCTGCTAATAGGTTTATATTTCTCTCTTCTTCTGCTTTTCCTGTCATATCACTTTTTATAGTATTCTAAATGAGAATTAGCGCAATTTTTATTTTTTCTAAAATCTGGAGATTGACAACGTTGTACTGCGTTTTACGAGTCTTCTTTACCACATCGTCTTCGTCTTCTTTATCGATAAAACCCGATTTTATGAAATTTTTTTATTTAATGGGTATAAAAGGCTTGCGCCTACGACATTGGCAATCTACATAACATCATCATCATTGCTATTAATTTGAATTAAAAAACTGTACACAGTCTCTGCGGGAGACATTTGCTCCCGTTAGGGAGCAGCGGGCAATCTAGACTTAATCAATTGTATCATATAAACTTCTTTTCGATCCTTATTAACGTGACTATCGTTTTGGCTGTCATCGCCTTGTTTACTGCGGCTCCGAAGACAGTAGACTGGTTAAACCACTTACCGAGGTTCTTCAGCAATGAATCTTTAACATGCTTGTGGTCCAGTGGTTACGATACTCACTTAATGATCTAGTGGTCGGGGGTTCGAGCCTCGTTCCGGGAGGCCATCAAATTAGTCCAATTTTCATAGTACAAATCTTAGTTTGAAAATAGTGAGAATATTGATGTGACACGTATTCCGTGTATGCTTCTCTTTTAAAAAGAAAAAAAATATCTTCGTATTCTAAGGCCCCGATATCCAGTAATTTTTCCTTTCATTGTGAAATGTACGATCTGTTACTTCTCTATGAACCAGGTACTTCTTTTTCTTTATTCATCCGAACTGTGACACCTTCATTTTATTTAAACCACATAATTCGAGCAGTTTCTTGCGTATCCACTTCAAGTCGTTTTGTCATTTCTACGGTATGTGCCCCCATGCTTCCATTTCAAAAATATTCCTCCAAATATCAACCATTCGTACCAAATGTGTTATACAAATGTAATAAAATAGTAAATAAATAATTATAGAGACAGGATATTTATGAAAACCATGTTTTTCGAGAACTTTTATCAGAAGATACAATCTCAGTTGGTTTTGTTTATGGGCACAGAAACCTTCCTAAAACAAACAAAACTTGAAAAATATTATAATCTGACATCAAAATCACAATTTACTGAAAGGTCGAGGCCTTTTATACGATCTTCAGCCCTAAATTATAGTTGACGGAACCCTGTTTGTAATATTCTACACACAATATTAAATAAAAAAATATTAAAGATAATATTGCAATCTTATATCTCCTAAGTTCTGATCAATTCTATCACGTGAAAGGATGTGGTTATATTGTCAAAGTAAATGATTTATTTTCGTCAAATATTTAAATAAATTAAAATTACAAAAAATATTAATTTCCGGTCATCAGACTATAAGGCAACATAAATTATTTTTGTGTTCAATTCTGTTCTTTTCATTAATAAAAAAACTCTGAAGAAATATGCGTTTTCTTGAATACACATACTATTACCTTACGTCACGATAGGTATGGATGGACATAGAATCTATCTTGAAAAAAGGATGCAGTTTTATTGTAGTGTTTTACTAGATAATTTATATATATATATATATATATATATATATGTTTTTTTTTTAAAACATGTTCAATTTACAATATTATACTTTATTTTTTCATAGTACTACTCAATTACAACAATGTTATGTTTTAAAAAAAATGTCTAAAGATATCATAGTATTTCTTTTTTTTTTGTTAATGGTATATTTCATATATATGTAAATACGTAAGTAAAGATAAAAACTTACATTAACCTACTTTTAATGTTTGTTTCCCCACTTACAGATAAACTGCCCTATCAGATAAATTAATTTAATGGTTAGTCAACGATAATAACGCGAACGATTTATTTACTTTATTTTGCGATCTTATCGGTAGATCTTCAAAATTTTTGTTTTTACATTGTCCGTAGGATAAGGCAATGCATGGAATTGCACTAACCACTGGTTGTGAAATGCAATACCAAATTTATCTAAGTAACGATATTTTAAACTTAACCAAAGTCGTTAACATAATTTTTTTTTTATATTCCTTTAATTTTCTTTTTATAGAACTTGTTTTATGCTTTATTTTGTGCTTGTCACGAAAAAAATAGTTAAAACTAAATTAAAATAGTTAACTAATTTGAGTTAAATCAAGTAAGACTGTAAATGCATAATTAAAACAACATAAAAATAGGAGGGATCTCTGGAAAGCGGGAAGTTAAAAGGTCAAATTAATAATAAAAAAATGAAAAGTAAAGAAACGAACAACGTGGATTGTTTCATCTCAGTAGATTTAGGACCCTTCACATTATTCCCCTTTAAGACTCCAATAATGTGGACCTACTGCTGAAAGCTAGGTAGGTACCTAGGTACGTCAAGTGACGAGAAACAGATTTCGGTCCGTTTGAAGAAGTTCCCCCTTTGAAGTTGTGTTTACGCGCCCGAAATAATCATCTCACCGCGACTGGGCCGAGACGTGCGGAGTTACGACATTTGGAGGAGACCGACTGCCGACTCGCTCGCTCCTCTAGACCTCTCGCTCGAGTTTAATGACAGTGAAAATAATGATTTTGTGACAAGAAAACGAAGGTATACCCGACACCCTAATCGACGAACTGGCAAAATATAATTCATTTTACAAGTTAAGTTCAGTTCGGTGAAATAATAAAATGTCTGCAGCGGGTTATGCTTTCTGTGCATGCAACTGATAATTATTGCTATTTTCTTTGATACTTCTTTAAAAACAGTATTATAACGACAGTCTCGACCCACTTATTAGGCTTTTTAGTATTCTGGTCTAATTCCGTACTGGGTAACGCAGGTACACGAGGAACGGTGCTACGTATGAGCGCGGTCATTATTGACGAGAATTTGTCATCAGATGATACAGACACTAGTGTATGAAGTGGAGCCTGCAACTGACGAAAGAAAAATGAAAATATACTGAATGAATTGAGACTATTTGAGCTCTATTGTGTTCTTAAGCTGTACGATATATATAATAATAAAATTAGGGTGATCATATGGACGCAATTTCATTGCCGCGAGGGATGTACAATACACAATCATTCCTTTCGAGAGAGGCAAGATATTAGGTAAGTACTAAAATCGTTAAAAAAGATATTAAACCTGGCAGATTTCGTTCAACGTTTAACCAGAATTACATTAAAATAATAAATGCTCGCTTTTACATACATAGAATAAATTTGATGAGATTAACAAGACTCATAAATAAAACTCAGCTGTGGGACCATTCTTCCGGCGATAGAAAGGTTTGTACTTTGGACTTTTTCTGCGACGTATTTACTTTGATTCAAATATATAAAACTTTTAATATAAATTATTTAAAACTTTGTTTATAACTAACTTTATGAGTTAAATTTAACACGCCAACCGGTTTCTGAAAATACAATTTCCTTCATCAGGATGTCAAATAAATTAAATAAATAAATAAACAAGTTAGATTATTTGACATCTTGATGAAGGAAATTGTATTTTCCGAAAGCGGTTGGCATATTAAGTTTAACTCATGAAGTGGTTAAAAACAAAGTTTAAAATAATTTATATTAAAATTAATAAAAACCACAATGTAAAATTTGCAACAAATATAAAAAACATTTAACTTTTATATATTAGCAATATTTTTCAAAAAAATCAGATACTCATAGTGGTGACATGTATGCTGTTTAAAAAAGGAAAAATGAATCATCAAATTTGGTTCATAGATGGCGATGGCATAGTGGTACTCGAAGCGAGTCCACATAGAAACATATATACAACTTTAAAAAATTTGATGAATGTGGAGATTGAGGGGTGAGAATTGGTATATATATTAAGTGATCACTTAAGCCGGCCGAAGACAGGTCGTAAGCCCTGTAATTACACCATACTTCCATATACTTTCCATTAAATATAATAAAAAATAGCTTTGTCTCTATGAGATATCTGATATTTGTTTTATATATTGATCGGAATTACCGTTTTAAAATTTATACTTCGTTCCGAACGGAATGTATAAAATTTTTTTTGGATATTTAGCAATTTTTAATAATTAATAAAATATTTTATTTATTGAACATTTTAACTGCATACGATGAATATATATATATTTTCTCATTGTCGAAATCTGAGTGCACAGAAAAGCAAGAAAGAAAAGAGAATTCGACGAGCGTACATGAAAAGTCGAAGGAATATGGACATGGTAAAAGTTTGTCAGGACAGAAGAGTACTTTCTCTTTACACTCGAGAGAGAAACGGCGTGCGTGCAAGTAAGTAATAACTGTCCATTGTAAACAAGTGTTGAAAACATACCATCATGCCAGCTAACCCTGCTTCAGTCAGAAATTACACTATATTGGTTTTTATTTATACAAATATCTGCCAAACCAAAACGGTGGCCAATCAAAATCGGCCTGGAACATATTATACACCCTGTACATTTATGTTTCATTAATTACGTATTTTTAATATGTACATTTAAGTAATTTAACTACCTTAGCGGTTTTAATGGTCAAGTGTAATTTAATGATTAATAAAAATTAATCCGTAATATACCGTAAAACTGTTATGCAGTTCGGCAAATAATACAAATCATAATGTATGTACATTGTGACATTACAAACTGGTGTCACGTTCGAAATTGCCCCGTCACTAGTTTTAATATCAAGTACCTCACAAGAAATCACAAATGATTACCCTTACGTTGACATCGCTATCTGTTTTGAAGGTTACAAAAACGGTCACCATCTATGGTTCTCAATTCATCGAATAGAGCTGTCAAAATTGTGCGGTTTATTGCTGCGTACAGCGGAACTAAGATGTAACCATGAGCAATCCAACGTAACCAAAGGGTTAATACTTTAATGTTATTCAATCACTAGTGCATAATTTACTATAATTTGTTAATCTAATCGCATGGTCAATAATCTTTACAGGAAACGAGATGTTTCCTCTTTGTTACTTTCACCTTAGGTTAAATTGTTCACTCTTTCGGTTCACATTGCTACCTCGGACTATGTGATTTTCTACAATTCTGCGTACAAATCCTATTGCGTCGGCCTGGATGCTGAGAACTAACTACGATGATGGGTCATGGAGATGGGATTCTACGAAGGAAGGTGCACAGACGAGCATGATTTCAAGATATGCAATCTGTGGTAACATTTCAATCTTGTTGTCACCTGCCTGCATCGCAGAACGTCGAACTAGCGCCCAACCCGACGAAATTAGGATTTGTTAAAGTGAATTGTATTTTGATTTTAACTTTGTTCATGTTTCTTTTTTAACGATTAGATTACATTTTATAACGAACAACACCTTTTAATTTATCCCCTCCAGGTATTATTAATACATTTTTCCTAGTTTACGTTGAAGGCAGAATGTGACAAACTAAGGTGGGTATGCGTTTCTGAGGTGAAGAATCCACGGATCTTGTGTTCACCACTGACTAACCGGTGAGAGGGTTGAACGCCAGTCTTTACTCTTACAATATATATGTAATAATGTTGAAATAAAAAAAAAGTCAGCGAGAAAGATGTACAGAAAAAATCTATTTATCGAAAATATATTTTTGTTGTTACCGGGATTAATATATATATTTTTTTCGATACATAGATATTTTCTGTATATCTTTCTAGTTGATTCATGTAATTTATATTAAAAAATACCACAGAACTATGTCCTGAAAAACTGCAACTTCATAAGAAGAAAAACTACAATTTCATAACTTAAGAAAATAAAATTAAATACCTATTACATACATATCAATTTAGAGTTAACTTTAAGCCTTTTTAATGGCGAAAATCATAACCAAACTTGTTTTTGTTTATATTTTATTGAGATATATTTATTCAATCCAAAGCAAATACAATTTTCTAATACATCGTTATACACATCAATACATTGTTTTAAGAAAAGAAAAAAATTCCAATAGATTTTACACCGATTCTCGAGTAATTTAAAAACCACTCTATTTATTCATCCATTGATTACTAAAGGTCCAAATACACGATTCATTAATTAAAAAAAATCGTGTTTTATAATATATACAGCTGAATACATTAAAATTTTAGGTACACTTTTACGTATATAGAAAAATAAATTTGCTGTGGTTAAAACAAAACTTTAAAAATCTAAGTACATATTACTCAAAAATTACCAACAAATGCCGGAATTATGTAAACGGCGGAGTCATTTTCGCGAGTTTATGGGCATAAATGACTTTCTGGTCGCACAAAATGTCCCTCCGTGTCTTATTATACACAAAATGTATAATAAATCGATATTATAACGTTGCTGTGCTAACGAGCCGAAAATTGCCAAGAAACATCGCCGTTTGGTGTACTCTCCAACACTCACTCAAATTTTATGTTTCCCTCCTTTAACGATAACCCTTTCGTTATCTGTATTTTTATCGCAACTTTGTCACCAATATTGGGTTGGAAAATCGACAATTCCATAGCGTATCTATAATTAACATTTATATTACAAAATGTGTCCATTTTAAGATGTTTGTGAGAATCTAATTTTCTAAAAAAAGATAGAAATGTCGATAAATAATGAGACAACAATATTGAATATATTTACGAACCCATTAACATAAAACCACCCACAGTGATTTGGCTCCTTTATTGGATTATAAGGAAGGAAATTTAATGGGCTAATATTACAAACAATATTTTTTGAATTATGCTAGAATATGACAAAATATAGATTCTCTGACGAGTGATAAGGACGGAAATTTAATTTAAGTCTTTAAAGGATGATGCAGAATAAATGCTTATTAGCAAAATATAACACAATTGACAATAAAAGTATTTTTATTGCTGGGACAAAATTGGAGAAAAAACAAAGTATTATATACCTGGATCGTAATATAAATGAAAGATGGGATCCTTCTGTTAAAATAAAATGCCGCATTATCCGCATAAAAAAGATGTTCTGCAGTCATGATCTCAACCTTAGATTAATAATGAGAATAGTAAAATGTTATGTGTTCTAGATATTATTCTATGGAACGGCATCGTGAGATCTTACACCTCATAATACAGGGAATGATTGCTGGAAGTCGGGCCTGGAAGAATGGCTAATGAGGGAATTCACCGCTAACCCAAGACCGTTTTATAAGCAAAAGCTCCTATATAAGTCCTACTCATTCACCGCCAGGTTGGCAATTTTTTAATGCTAAACCAATGTCTGAGCAACGACCCGCGACCGTCAACCAAAACATCCCTCATCACACGTATGACCCCATATAAAATCATTATTGTGTAAAATATACAATGCACAGAATAATAATAATAATACAATATTAACAAAGATGCAGTAATAACACACAGAAGCCGAAACAAGACAGGCACAAAAAAAAACGTGAAGTTGATTCTCCACCCGAGCACCACTGCAGGCAGATATTATCCAGGAAACAGCACACCAGGGCAGGTTGACTGGCAGGCTAATCAGACACCCGTCGCAATAGGTTGACCCAAGATTTCCCACCTAGAGAGCAATACTCTCACAAAGGAGAGGAAGGAATGAGTCCACCTCCCTAAAGGTGTCTCATCCCATATTTTTTACAACTTTTACAAACTCAGTGAATGCCTGAAGAAGCTGAGGCAATGATTTGGCCGATCTACTGTAGAGCTATTCCGGGCCGCAATGAACAAAGTGATGATAGCCAACATTGTAACCAAAGTCTGTCGAACGGATAAGGCGCAATATGAAAAAGAAGAAGGGTGACAAGGGGGAAAATTTAATAGGTTAAAAATATTTTTTTTAAATGAAGCTTCGAGATAAAATTTTATTGCAAAAATCTCAGTACTGAAAGGGTTCATTTCACTCCGTCGGGGAGGAATCCAAAATTGTTGCAGAGTCTGCGTGTAATTGGGCAAAAAATAACCTGCAAGTCCGGAGCGCTCGGATCGCCGAAGGTCAGGATCGATCTGGAATTCCTAAAGCCATTGTTTTAGCGGCCCAGCGGCGGCCGCACAAAGGGAGACATCGAGCTCCGAAGATGGGACGCGGATAGCATTAGAAAATGCACGTTTTTTAAATATCTATACGAATTCGAACATTATAAACACATCATGTCCAAAATTGGATATAAGGCGGTCAGAAATAAGCAGAAAAAATGCGCAATATAAAAGCTTACACAAATACGCGATGACAATATCAATTCTGTACTTCTACACTACACAACTATCCGGCGCAATGGCGTATCGTGTCATCCGCAATCACCGTTTCTGTTTTCTTCAAATTAGTCATATGCTCCGTATACCCGAAAATCTAAATAAATCATTCATTATGATTGCTTTTTGACGTGACTATTAGACTAAATCCATTGGATGGTTTCGTTACCAATGTACCGAAAATGCGAAACAGAAATGCTTACAATTCTTCGGTCTATGATTTTATTTGGTATAACGCGATCAGCATGAACCGTACGTCGCATATCAATTGTAAAATTAATGTTTGGTTTTCTTTCTGCCTACTACCGAACTGTGCAAATATCAAATTGGAATAATCTAATCGTTCATTCAAAAAATATATACTTAAAATTTTACACCTCCTTATCTTCGCCCGAGTCAAGGATGTTTGCACATAAAATAAAACAGGTTTCGTATGTATAGGTGTACATTTATAGTCTTCAAATACACTTTTCTCAAGGATCTCATTTCCAAGTTTCACTGTTTAGTACAATCTGTATAAAATCGCTGTGAGTCAATCACATATCATTAAGTCACGATCACTTATGGTGATCATATTTATTTTAATTTATAATGTGTAGATTAACAACATGTCGTTTATGACCCTGATAAATAGTCCCAGTATGAATATTAATGATAGCATTTGCTATTTACCAATGTGATGAAACTTATTTTTGATTTGGTGGGGTAAAACTAATTATCTAACCTTTAAATCACAATTAACGATCATTATTACAATCAAATACCAATCGCACACATAAAATATAGAAGTAGCAGTTTATATCACTAGTTTTGAGATTAGTGATGAGCGGAACTATTATTGTGATTGTGTGTGATTGATATTCGATTGCAATAATTAGACAGAGTTTGAGTTTTACTTTCTGGTGCAGCAGTGATTGATCGCCAAATTACGAGTTGCAAATCATCGTTACAATCGATCACTAATAACGGTTTAGTTCATCTGTGTGCGTGTTAACACCTTCGATAGGAATGAATCCGGGTTCTGGTTTTCTATCGATAATAAGACCGTGTCACTCTAGTAAGATAGATCATCACTAACACGGACTGCAGGCTGATCCTCTGCTAACTCCTGATGTATGTTTTAGTCGGTCTCCACAAATTCCTAGTGTGCGCCGAATGAACTTCCTAGCGCGTTTTTTGATATCAGACTGATTTCGACGACGCCTTGATACCTTCTGTCAAGTTAAGGGGCGTTCCGCGCATACCGAGCAAAACCTCGAGAGACTCACATTCACAAAGGATTCTAACATTTTGTGTAATATTCAGACGTCACTACAGTTTACATTCGACACGGGCATCGAGCATCTCACTTACGACCATTTCCTCATTAGGAGTCCCGTCCGCACATCTTTCCCAAGTACGTCTCGTTCCCTGACCGCGGAGGGGTGATCGCCGCGGCGAGGGAACCGGCGGGACGAAGACTCGAAGCTCCTCAGACGTGACTCAAATAAATTGTCAAGTCACCGACGAGGAAAAAAAGATTCGTCTGGGTTGGCTAAATTTAAGTGTAACTTTTGTCCAAAGTTTGGGACAATTTTCTAAGAAACTGCTAGGGAAATGAACACTAATTATGTTTCAAATGAGGAGTTGACTGTTCTTGGAAATGGGCTATTCAGGCAGCGATCAAAATGATTAGATTTAATGAGGTTTTTGAAACTTTTAAGAGTCAATAATAAGGTAAGATTGATAAACAAAGCACTTTTAAGGTAGATTTCTATGGAAGTTTAATCTATTATTTCAGAGTCCCATGGCACAACTTCCGGAAAAGCGCTTTGATAAACTTGAAAGAGCTTTTTTCGATCAGGATCAAGAGCTTGAGAAAACATAATACATTCAAATACTAGTGTAGCCTGCTCATTATTTTTATAATAAATGATTTATTTATTGGTACAACCTGTAGCATGAACGTAAAAAAATAAATTACCAAAAAATATATATAACCTACCGGATTTTGTGGACACATTATGAAGTTCATATCAAAGTTTTCTAAAAAATTACTTCGTGTGACCTGTAAATATCCCGGTTAAGTTCAAAATCCAATCTGACTATCCATTTTTTTCAAAATGGCGGCTGTTAATTTTTTTTTTTTAAATGTTAAAATTAGTCGTAGAGAAAAAAGTATAAAACACTTTCACACGGACAAAGTATATTTCTGATGAAAGGCAACGCGGCTTGGATTAGTGTAGAGAAAAAAATTCCAACCTGGCGGCAAATGAGTAGGACCGATATGGGAGTTTTTGATCATAAAACAGTCCTGGGTATTCGCCGAATACTACGGCTATGTCGGAAGGGATTTTTAATGAGGTTTTGATTCGAAATTTTGTAAATTAATAACATCACATGGACAAAAATGAAACTCTTTTTATAAAGTCGAGTAATGATTTTATGGGTTTGTTAAAGGTTTTTTGAAAACTGTTTATATAAAAATCATTCGACCGTTAAATTATTAAGAATAATTCTAAATAATATCGAATTTTATCTTTGCTTTAATTACTTCAGTTAACAATATATTAATCTCGATGAGGACATTGTAAATACACATTAATCACACATTGTTTTGAACATTATTTTAGTTCGTTCATAAAAAAATTGTACCTTCATATTCCGTACAGGCATGACTGATCGTAAAGTTCCACACAAAAGATAGCATTTATTAATTTCTACTTCCATTTGACTGATGACCAATCCGAAAATAAAAAATGACGGCTATGAACAAAGGAAAGCCGGAATCTGAACCCCCGCGGACAAGGCTCGGGTCCACACACCGAGGGTGTCCGGTTTGAGTCCACCGACTGGAACATCAATCTGACATATTGTGAAAAGAGAATATGATTCAAACTATATTATCACGCTTCAAGTCAAATCCGAGGCAAAAAAAACAAAATCTTGATGCGAAATACGTCAACAAACTACGTACAGTAGGGAAAAAATTGATTCACATAACAAAACTCCGAAAAAAATTAAAACAGAAACAAAAATTGATTTGATAAGCGCCCCGAAATAATAACTCGTTATCGACCGGGATTTCCAGTTGATGTGTTCGCAATTTCGCCAATTTGTTATCGATTCCGTTTAATTGGGCCAATTCTCAAGAAACGGAAACCAAACCAAGGAACTAACAGTAATTTACATCGCTCAATTGAGACAGTAAATTTAAGATCACAATACATATTATACATAAATTTTTTTACAAGCAAACAGTTTGTCGCTGACAGTTGGCGAGCTATAAAATCCAACACCATACAAAATAACTTTGCTGTTTGCGGTTTTACACCTTCACAAATTTTGAACGATGAGGAAAATGAGGACATATTAGATGTTTCTATTGTTAATTATCAAGAATTTTTCACAATAGTTAACAATTTACCATGTTACGATGAAAATGAAGACTGAGAGGATGCAATCGTGAATTCATGAAATCTAAACATCAAAAATTAGACGAAGATAATGAAGAAGATCCTCCTGTGCCTGTGCCCGTGACTTATCTTATAATTTATATCTTTGTTCAAAAATGTATTAATGCACTTTATTGGGCTGAATGTCCTGGTTCCGATATGTCCCAATTAAACGGAATTGACTGTATTTTGAAATGTTATTGTTTTTACTGCTCCAGTTAATTACAATTATTAAATTTACCTATACAGAAGCTACGAGTACACTCAATTAAAATCGGATTGGCCACGTTAAACGAATAGAGGACCAGAATTTAAGTTGCCTACCAATCTCGAAAAGTGAAGAAGGCGTGGCAGACCTAGACTGCGATGGCAGGATGATACTGCAGCAGACCTCGCTTTTGGGTATATGACCTGGCAACGGGTCATAACAGACTGTACGTAACAAGGGTGAGGTCAGCTGTGGGTGACGTAATATCTATCGTGTCGCATTTTCGTCTCCATTAAAGAGTTTCACTTGTGTGAAAATTTTATGTATGTGCCGATAAATATGCATCGAGCCGAAATGAAAAATTCATTTTGAAAAATAAATAAGCGGGACATTCGTTCTAGCTGGGTTTGGTTATTTATACCTCGCGGTGGAAGGATGAGGAAGGGATGTATCGAGCAGGTGGCAGGATGTTCAGAGCGGTACCTGCGGAGAGGGGTTGGGACGGTCGGGGTGAGGTAAGCAAGGTGCAAACACTCGGAAGAGTAAATGCGATCAGTCGTGTTAACAGGTACTGTCGATTAAATGCACATACCTGCCTAGTTTTTGTGACGCGATATCAAGATTCGCAAATATTCTAAGGATTGTTCAGATGAAAAGAGGAAAATGCAAATCCCTAAATTCCACATTACTTTATTTTGTTTTCAATAAATATTATTCAATAAAATTATTTTTACTTTATTTAGTATGTAGTATGCAATGTGTATGCAGTGTGCGATAAGTATTGGGATACCTAATAAGTCTGTGAGGTTTTGTTAAATTATTTATTATAAAATCAACATATTAAATATTTCAATAAATTCCATTATTGTTCGGGACTTCATCACATTTTTTAACTAATTTGTCGATGCACATTTCACAAAAATCGGCAGGTCTGGTATCGAAATAGTTATCGAGCCAATATCTGAGGTCATCGTCGTTGTTGCAAGTAACACCACGTATTGATTGGAGAGCGACCGAAAAAGGTGATAATCTGACAGAACGAAGTCGGGGTTGTAGGATGGATGCGACAGAATTTCCTATTGGAAGCACTGGAACCTTGATCTATAGGCCAATGAATGAAGTGATTTACCCCCAAAATCTTTAGCAATACATCATCAAAAACAATATTAGAGTCGGCTAAAAGAGGACAAAAGACATTTCTTAGATCATATTTATCATTGCAAAGAATTTGTCCAAAGTATATGGCTTTCCTTGTTTTCGGTTCTCGTGACTTATTTATGCATCTTACTTAATACATCTTTATTAGAAATGTGGTCAGGAGATCTTCAGCATACTTTGATAGAGCTATAAGACTTATACCAGTGGCCTTATACTAGCAAAGCGCACAAATAGCATCGGTACTTAAAATTGTACAAAAGATTTTTTATGGGCACACTGGAATCCAAATTTAGAGGGAACATTGTTTAGATAATTATATATATCTAATGAGACTTGAGGAGTCCTTTAGATCGTTTTGATTTCGTGGACACCGTTCAAGGTTCCATCGATTACACTGGTCAACAATGAAAATCTTTCTGACTGGTTGGAATGGTTATTTCTTATTGATTTCAGTATGTTAAAAATGAATATGACATTTAATACGTTTAGTTAGCTCTCATTTCCGAGATATAGCCCATTTATAATGTATATGAAATGAAGCGTGTGGCGCTCCGAGCGGCTAAGTATGGTTGTACGTAAAAGAAATATGGTCATATTTATCGCAGTGACAATGACATCTTTCACTTTGGTCTGCGTTCACATTCTTGTCTATTTTTACTAGTGGTTCCCAGCATACTTCTTGGATACTACTGTGTGTGATAGTCCAGGTTTCCCTACCACGTATGAGGATTGGAAGAATGCACTGGTCAAAGACCCTTCCCTTAAGACACAGTAGCATGTTGCTTTTAAAGATATTAATTTATTAATTAATATTAAATTTTTTTTTTAAAGATTATATTATTATTATTTCAAGTTCAAATTCCCGCGGATTTCCTTCAGAATTGCTGTTATTAAAACACAGTGTCTAAAAATGAACTACTCTTATTCCATTAAATTTCGCGTCATACGCAAACTTTTTTTTTGGCACAAATTGCTACCTACCTACACAGAGATGGCCTTTGTTCGAGGCAAAATTCGAAAGTCGTTAAACTTTAGTAGGCACTTCCTTTGATACGAAATGACGGCCGTAACTAAGTTCTAATTAAGTAATTCTTGGCAGACTCCCATTTCTGGTAACAATCTGGCTCACAATCGTGCCCAATACCTCCGGACGCCATATCGGACACGTTCTTGCAGTCTGAGAACGGCGATTGAAGAAATGGAATCGATTTAACGCGCACACGACCATGCATGTTATTACAGGGTAAGTTTCATCCGTGAACTAGATTACATTAGGAAAACAGCTATACTTATTTTCACATTCGCCGGTACCAGGATCAATACCAGACCATGACTGGCCCACATGTGGTATTGATAAAACGACGCGTAATAATTAAGATGCCTCAGCGACAATAATTTTTCTGAATTCTCTAACCATATTTAAGAAACAGGCAACGCTCTTCAAAACAGCATTGAAATTTCACGTTTGAACAATAAGATTAAATAATTTAGAAATGTTATATGTACTGATTGATATTCAGCTACGCTCCAACGATCGATTTTGATCAGTTAGTGTATGTCAGTTCTAACGAAGATACAGTAGAATCGAAACGGGTCGACATTAATCGTAGTGACAATATCATTCATTGATATAGCGGTTACTTTGTGGTGTAACATGATATTCACAATAAAACACTGTACTACACACACGTTGGGTTATTTTCACTACTAATTTCGAAAGGTGCTGTACCTCTCATAATCACGTGATAACTAAACTAAATACAGAATTGTAGATTATTCGAGCAATGGATCGGGGTTTGAGAAGAGGGGAGAGGTTTTGGTCGTCCACGGGAATATGGACAATAAGGGCGAAGTGTTATAGAATGTTATATTGTTAATTAGTGTTTTCTCTGAATTTAAATGTTTTGTATTCAAACGGTTTTCAAATTGTTAATTAATCATTTATAAGATATATAGATAGTGGAGAAGTTTCATTTTTTTTAATAATCAAAATAAAAAATCAACAAATTTCTTCATTTTCCTCAGATACATTGTTCAGTTATGTACAACCGCCTGTGGTTAGTTGACGTAAGTGAGTGAAAAAGTTAACCGTACCACACTGATCACAATTAAAGAGTGCACTCCTCGGAGCTGGGGACAGAATCCATCGGAAGAGGGGGCGCGCCCACTATTGTTGCGACGCCCCGGCAACGGGCCGGTCAGGCCTCGGGTCCCCGGAGCCAGGGACGCCGCCAGACAACAGCGTGTCTGCGCCGTTAGAATATCGACGGACGGACAGGACCGAGCTCGGCGGAGGGGAACCTTTGTTCTAAAGGCCAACGGGTTTTTGGTTTTAATTATTCCATAGGAGCGGCATTCTGCACACTGCGCCGCTCGCGCTTTCAGCCAGAACCTCAAAACTAATTTATTAACACCGACATATTAAATTAGCATGCTGCGCGACAAAAAAAAAGTAATTTAATCAAATATTAAAATAAACAACGGACTGAATAATAATTATCGCAAAAAAATTGACACATTTAGATACGCTTTATTGATCAGACGTCAACATTTATAATATCTTATTTATTTTTATTTGATTGTACTCTTAAGAGAGTTGTGTGCGTGTGCACGCTAACAGGACTCGCCAGCATAGCGAACAAGGCAAAACGTACAGGGCGTACGAACATTTTATTGTTATTGTTGAAGACAGAAATAGAAAATATTAATTGACGGTCAATAAAGAATTGTTAATTTAACTAAATAATGTAATGAATTATGTACTAACATAAAAATTATTAGAAAGGAACTTTCTTGGTTATTCCGCGTCTGTTGTCCCAACGTTTCGGGTAAATCTTATTACACATTTTAAGGGAATGACATCCTTCACTTAAACAAGTTTATTAAAAACCCATTAACATCAAAAATTTCTCCGAACCACACTTTCCATACAAATAATAACAGTAATATTTCACTTCACCCGGCAACAACCGGTAGAATTACTAGAAGCAAAACATTAGGTCGTCAACATTCTAATTATACAAAGTTTGTGATTCCACTTACCGCTAAACTGCCGGCCTGAAAAGACGTGTTCCGCGATCGTTTCAGAGCGACACTTCACCGCTAAGTCATAGCCTTATATTGATATAAATTAATGTTATTCTTAATTTCTCCCCCGACGTATAAATTATAGCATTAGAAAAATTGTTCTTAGGGAAGTAGTGGGAGTGACATTAAAGGACCGAGTGAGAAGTACCGCGATAAAGGAGACCCTCGATATGGAATCCGACCCCTATCAGCTGAGATGGCTTGCGATGCCGGAGAAACGATTACCATGATGTATCTCCGGCTGGCAGATCACCCGACAGTGCGTTGGAACAAAGTATGTACTTGACCATTAAGTAAAAAATGTAATTTTTAATCATTCTAGTATTTCGAATGTATTTGATACTTATTTATGTGGCAGATTCAAAAAATATACATATTGTGTTCTACGATGTAGGTACTAATAAACATAATATTTTAAAAATTACAGTCATTTAAAAGTATCGTTTTTTACTTACGATAATATAAATTACGATAAAAATTACGTAAATACACAAACTGACAGGTAAAATACACGATTTAAGTGATATAAAAAACATGAATACATAATAAATATACAGAATATATGAACATATAAATTAGAGCGCTGAACTTTTCGATACAGATTTATATTACAAGTGACAATATTTAAAATAATTCCATATCAACAATTCAAAATGTTAATGATATGAGAGATATGAAAGATATAATCGTGCTATTAGCCTACTCTCCAGCATACAATTATTAAATGATTAATTAATAATTAATAACTACTATAATCATGATGAAAATAAAGAAATGTTATTATTCCATTAGCCAAACAAACGTTTCAAGTTCAAAATCTAAGAATTTCTATTTCTAAAGTATGGAACTTACACATACTGAAATTTATTGTCCCGTTACTAATGTTTACGTTCTTATCAATTTATATTTTTAAAAAAGTGATTGTCAACATGGTCGTTGCGACCCTAGAAACCTGACTTAAAAGAGCCTTAAAGGCAGATTTTCGGGCCAACATTGAAACAATTGTGTATAATATTACAATATAAAGTAAACAAAAATAAAATAAATAAAATTTTATTGTGAAGCTGCAATTGTATAACATAGATCTATGATATTTAAAACAAATAAGATAAATCAATTAAAAATATATACAGAAAAAAAAAGATTACCACCGGGATACGAACCCGGAGCATTATCTTGGCGGAAGAATGGGTTAACATACGCCGCGTTAATCATTTAAATTTACGATAATTATTAGACTCTTATACGCAGTCTTTTTAAATGAGACATATATTATTTCCGTTTAAAAGCTATAACTTTATATTTACAATGAATCTTAAAAATTTTTTCGGATCTTTATATATCTTTTTAATTGATTTATCTAATTTGTGCCGTGTGTAGCAGATATAGCATTTTAAATATTAAATTACTGAATACGATGTTTCGAAGATTATAAAAATAAATGAGAAAAATGAAGAATTTCTTCTATAATTTCAATGATTATGAATACCGACGAGAAAGGAAAGGAATTCTATCAGCCCATTTGCTGTAGTAATTAAATCATCGCACAAACTGAAAGACAAATTATCTCACGGATGATGCATTTCACTCTCCAAAACAGCACTATGTGGGGCCAGCAATCCAGTTTATCGACGGCATGTGGCATTCTAGTTAGCCCTGGACTGGTTTAAGGGCCTGGGGTAGAAGAGGAGGCGAGGAAGGGTCATCGCATCATTCCAAGGCCACCCTATCGTCCTGCCGTTTGTAAATAATGTACATACGATACACCGACAAACTAATGATACGAGAAGACAGCCCCGTCCGCAGGCAGGGCTGCGAATGCAGAGTAGCGATCCCTTAATATTATACATCACTAGAACCTTTGTAGTTAACAAAATATCTGAAATGCGGAGTGGTAGTATCATATTTTCATTCATAACTACTCAGATGTAATAGTATCCTTAGAGCGAGAGAGCTAAATAAAGTTTAAGAATATGTTTGCATAATTTAACATCTATATGTTTGATAGAAATATTTCCATATAGCAAGTGTTGTACCGACTCGAGTCTTATCTTTTTGAGTTGTGTTACGAACAGTTTATTGTTATTGGATATTGAAACGTTAAAAAACAGGGAGGGGGTCACCACTTTAGATATATGGTTTGTAAAAGAAAAATAAGGCCGAGATATCAGAAATATCTGATTTAGCGTAAGTACCCCATATATAAATCACTCATTTTTCTCACATGTTCGTTTGTCTAATAAAGCGGAGTTTGTGTGGCTAGAGCAGGATGAACAATAAAGATTGCTTATAGTTGTCACGAGTTTATTGAAACTTGAGCACAGTTACAGTTAAAAGTCAACAGCTAGGAAGCGTTTGCTGATGATCTATTCTTAATTCTAAAAAAAAAGTCTATCCAAATGCCCAACTCTTTACACAATTCAAAGTATCAAAAATAATAAACATACAAAATCAATAATCCTAATTTTTTAAATGAAAAATAAATTAAATGTCATATTAGAAGTGATTTCCGATCTACAAGATTTGGAGACAATATTGATATTACAAAACTTAATATACTGCAACCTAAAACCGCTTTATTTATCCGGGCATTAAATCCTTGAATTATCAATTATTATAATCAGAAAAATTATAAATGTGTATCTGAAACCAAAAAATATGCATACAGACCAGCAGACCCATAAATCTTTTTTTTTATCAATGCTATACTCCTTCTCTATACACGAGTCTCCGACTCTCATAGAGAAGAAAAAAATGTAAAAAAATATATTTATATAACTATTTATATAATAAAAAAAAATTAAAAATCTTGTCGAGGAGGCGGCTGCGAGAGAAGTGATGCGCTAGGGCCGGCTCCTCGGGCGGATGCGGCTGATGAGAGCCTAACCCAGTCAAGGTGTGTTCGAGAGCCGACGGCGGTGTTGTTGATTATTGAGAAGATAGACCTCCGCAAGTTTTATTATGTTGAATGGGGAAATAATTGTATTTTAATGTCAAAAAATTGAATGGTCCCCAAATAGAGTCCGGGGACTTGAATGTAACACGACTGACCAATCGGAAAGTATCAGAAAATATGACAAATTAGTACAAACTTTTCACATAAACATTAAATCTTTATCGTATTTCTACACACTAACTACACTAACACTAATTCATGGGCGGTAAAATTTAACATACTGCATGTGGCTATTGCACTCCGGTTTACAACCAAATACCAAAAAGTGTTTTTATCATTATATAAAGTGAAGTTCGCTCCTATGTATTCGTTAAAATATTACTTTTGATGAGATGAAATAGCCAAATCCTGTCTGCTTCGAGATGTTCAGAATGAGATGTAATTATTAAGTCATTTTCGTCAAAATTGAGTGTTTCGTCAATTGGTGAAGACACATGCGGTATTCTACAGAAATGAAGGAAATTTAGAAGCACGTGTACAATAATATATACTTATTATCGCGGCTTCCTAGTGGAGTGGGTCAATTATTCAAATAAATAGCATCAACGCGAGTGTTTTGGACTACCAACAATAATGACTAACTTTTTCAGGGTAGAGTAGATAATGTAGTTTGCAATAAAGTTTTGCATTAAAAAACTTAGGAGAGGTTAGTGAAAATCGTTACAAATAGTTTATAAAAACGGAAGAGGTAAAATACCGAAAAAACTAAAATAATAAATTAGAGTTAGGGCGAAGAACCCCGCCCACTCTCCTGATAAAAAGCACACTGTGAAAGTGGGCGTTAAACTGAAGGATGGTGTTTATCGAATCATAATAATTGTATAAAAATCCTGTTGACCATTATCATCATTTAACATTATCATCATAATTAAAATAAGCAAATCTCGTGACAATTTGTCGCTCAATTATTATTAATATGGAGTTCTTCATTATGTATTAATTTTAAATAAAATCATATTTCGATTATTCAAACGAATTAGATAAATCACTTAGAAAAAATCTATCTATCGAAAAAATATAATTACCACCAAGCCTTAAATCTTGAACTTTGTATAGACTGCGTCACAAATTACGCCACAGTAACCTATAATTTACCATCTGATTTTAACCTGTATAAGTTACTTTATTAGTGACACATATATTATTTTCAAGCAGCCCGCCGGCAATAGAAAGTTTCGGTAGGTACCTACATAGATTTTTTTCTATCTTTTTAACTAATTCGTTTTAATCTGCTTTATGCACTACTGACATTATTACAATAAGATTATTGTCATCTAAGATAAGTATTGTACTGTGTATTAAGCGGTGAGAGGATAAAGATGAAGCAAAAAAAACCACATGGAGACCACGGTCGAGGAGAAGATGTCAGGCATATGGAAGGATGACATTGTGAAGATAGCGAGACGGCATTGGACACGAGAAACAGATGACATGAAATTAAGAGGATTAGATGTTCAAACTTGGATAATAGTAAGAAGACAAGTATTAGACAAGTACTTGTAGTATGTTTTAATAAACAAACACATCTAGAAGTACATACAAGTAGGAAAAAGCGCTGAGCGTTCGCCGAGCACGCACTTTTCGGTTCATCTTCTTCTGAATATCTCAGTATGTATTTTGATTTTTATGATTTCGAATGAAATATTTGCTCGGGAAAATAAGTATTATTTCATGAATTGCGTCGTTCAGTTCGAAGAAATTAAAAAAATCGTAATTTAGTTTTAAATCAGTTCACTAGAATTTGAGATGCAGCGTCGAAAACGATAATGCGTCACGTAATCCATTTACTACCACCCGGGATAAGAGCCAGGCACAGACTAAACGGTAGTAATAGAGCCATCATATGTGAATGACGTAGTAATCTCCGTAACGCATTTTCACCTCCAAGGACGACATCGTGGAGGTAGGAACAGCGTGCTTCAGCGCGCAGATGAAAAACGTCATTAGAAAAAAGTTTGAATAATTTGAATGAATTAACGATTTTATCTTTTCAATCTAGTGAGTTTGTCATTAGTTTACTTGAAACCCGATACGCCTTCAAATTAAACTCATAACTCAAACTCATGCCAATATCTACATACATATTATAATTCTCGCTGTTTGAACGTCACACTATTAATAATGCCCAGCGAGCGTACTTTGATATGCATATTTTGTATAAAATAATTCTACAATCGTCTAACACTTTATCGCTTGACTGGATATGATAAAATATATATATATATATATTTAAATAAGTTACCCACTGATAGGTAAATTTGAAAATATAAATTTTCACGATATTATTTACGAAGTTTCACTTAGTAAATAATTACATATTTCTCTATCGTAAAACGTCTCCGTGATATAATACAGTGTACATACAACGTATTTACCCAAAAACCCATAAGCAATCAATTTTTATGTTTGACAAATAAGCAATGAAAAATTATCCTCAACTTTGATGTTTTAAGTGTCAAAGTTGTCGATAATTACAAAACCATTTTCGAAATGTATCTGTGTGATCACAGATGGTTAATGATCTAATTAAAAGCCGAAAGCAATCAGCCACGCGCTTCTCATTACAATAACCTGGGTTCTACACCAGTTTTGGTAAATTGATTGACTTCTGAAAATGACTGCAGTAGCTGAAATATCAACGCGTAAGAACGAACAAAATTTCCTAACTTAACTTTAAAGGTCTGTAAAATAAATTGACTTTAGAAATTTACTCTCTTAAAGTGACTGAAAAATTCGCTAACTGGGCGAATAATGTAATGACAGACCTGCAATAGATAGGGGAGTGCCCAGTAGGTTGGATCACAAAGACGATGTCGAGGGATAGATGTGACTGGTGATGGTCAAGGAAGAAGAGGAAGTTGTTTTCAACATTTTTGAGATAATTAAAAATATTCAGTTGCGCTAATAATGCCCGCTAATAATTATTTTTTTATCACCAAAACCAATCATCTTTGAAGAGTTGTCGGAATCGGTCCTATCATAACTAGAACTAATAGCTATATGGTTAAGTAGTAATAAAAATAATTTAAAATTAAACGTCTCCAAAAGCAAATTCATGATTATTGTTAAAGAAAATAATAACAATTATTCATAACAATAATAATGAAGACATTAATGAAATCAAATACTTGGCTAGAGATAAGAAAATGGAGGAAAATGGTTAGAAAAGTTAGCTTTTAAGTAGAATAAGAAAGAATCTTTAAAATTCTCATTCTGCTGTACAATGTATCGAATACGCATTGGTTTATTACGAATATAACATATACTCGTATACGCCCATTGACGGGTGAAGTTTTTTTTGACATTTAATGCTCGCAATATCTCTGCGTGAAGTCTAATTTTTGGTGCATAATATCAATATAATACTTATGTTTTGGGCTGAAATTACAAATCTGTATCCGGCCCCCCACCAAGACATATTTAGCCTTGAAAAGTGTAGTTTTTGTACATTTCAAAACTTTGAAAATTTTCAGAACAAAAGGGGTATAAGTCTCAGAATTCATATTTGGTATGTTCAAACATAACTAATTCCCATCTCTTTGTAAAAAAGAACTTTTATGTAGACTTTAACCCTTCCTGCAAAAACATTCCCGTGAAAAAGAGATTTAAAAAAAATGATAATTACGAATTAAGGCTGAAATTTCACACTGTGGAAATGCATGTAGGTGAAAATGTGCATAAGCAAACGTGTAGCCCGTTTCGTTCTGAACAAATTGCTTTTAACCCATGTTGATAGGATAAATAGGAGCTGAGGTATTTCAGTTTCCGCAAACTCTTCACACTGCAAAATGCGCTACGTCCTGTAAAACAAATATGGTTGTTACCCAAAAAGCACAATCAATAATACTATTTTTGGGAAATGGAACTAAGGAAAAAACAGTAATGAGGACTATTTTAAGATGTAATAAATATATAAGAATATTCTAAAACAGCTAAAATTAATATTGGTTAAGCAAAAAATTATACAAAATGTCAAAATAGTAATATACAAAATCAATTATTGCCATCACATATAATTTTGAGGTCCACACTTATCCTACGAGAAGTCAGTGGGATTTTAGACTTCCACAAACAAATTTGGCAGGAACACTAAATATTTTATACTATAAAGGTAGAACTGCCAGCAAATGTGAAGGAAGCAACTAGTCTCGCTACTTTTCCTAGGTTAAGTGCGGAATATGTAGTATCTATGTTAATTAATTAACTGTTAATTTTACGTGTGATTATTATTATCCTTTGTATTTTATAAATTCTTTACCTAATGCTAATTGATATACGACGTAATTTTAAATACATTTTTTATGTTTGCAAAAATGTTAGATAATAGATGTAAGAATATTATAATTTTTACAACTAAATAAAAAAATATACATAATTAATTGTTAAAAAGTGGACAGCCGAGTTTAAACACGGACGGTGGGATGTCGAAGACGACCGTGGTGGAAGGTCATCAACCGCAATAATTCCGAAAAAAGGTCCACAAATTTGGATTTGCAGATCGATGAATTATTGTTAAAGAGGGATCGAGGCTGCGAATTTTTCAGCCCGTCCTTGAATCAAAAACTCAACTCTGTCACACAGTTGATAATTTACTCGAAAACTCCGAGTTGTAATCGTCGCTTCAGAATGATAATGTTGTTTTTACACGATGCGAAATGTGCTAAAATACGGATCACGCATTTCGTTTTTAAAGCTTAATATCCTACAGCAACGCTTGCACGCGACAATTTGCTCCGAAGATTGCACCCCGACAAGTGGTCATTATTGCCCTCGGCACGAAAGCTGTGATTGGTGGTTAAGTTGCCAAATCACCACCGTCAAAATTCAAAGCACTAATATTTTAAAAATACGAAAATTAACGATCCGGTTATAATCGGGGTAAATTTTAAATTTGTTAACGTAAGCGTAATAAATAATAGTACTATGGTAAAGCGATACCTCGAGAAGGTTGCGAGAAGAAATGTAACACCCAGCTTACCTGTGAACAAAAAAAAAACATGAATTATTATTAAGTAATAAATAAATTATTATACCAGGTAAAACAAGACATACATCTAAGATCTTTTATTGTTTGGCTAGTTACTGATGCTAATATATTGCTGTATCGGTGTGCTATTACTTAAATCAGCTTATAAGCATATTTTTCACGTTGGTACAGTAACAATATGTTTATAAAAAACAAGACATTTTGGACATAGCTACTGGTGTTTTTATCGTATGTTTCGAAGCCAATGCTTCATCTTCAGTTTCATAATATCTCGAAGAGAGAGCGGTCGTTAATTAGCTAAACCCGTTAGGCATCTAAGGTGTGAGAAAATGATTTTTTTTTAGTTTTAATAGTCGGCCCATTGACAATTCGTCGTCCATCTTATAAAGAGGTGTATCTAGAATTGGTTGATTTTACAGCAGACGATATATTAACAAAGTGTGGGGAACTTTTCATAGTTGAAAAATGATCAAAAAAAATGTTACCGATTTCTACAGATATTTTTTGCCTTAAAAACTGTGTGAGGTATATATATTTCTTCATTGGAATAAAATTACGATATGCCCGTTTGAATAGATTATGGACATGTGTTTGGACAATGTAACCCCAGTCTTAACTCAATTTTAACAAAAACGAGATACGCCTTTTTTGAAAGATGCTGACGAATTGATGAGGCAGATTTCTATGATATATCCCATGTGATGTACTACAAGTATATTTGACAAAGATAAAATCTGACAAATATTGCATTTAAAAAAATGATGTAGTTTTCTACTGGAAAAAAATGTATGTCGCTGATGTGAAGATGAAACATGAAAGAAAATTATCTAGAATTTCTACACAGTCAATTCCGCTTAATTGGGACTCAACGTGGTGGAAATAATGGAAGATAGGAGGCACTTACTTTATCGGTCTGCCTGATGCTGGATCAATTGTCTCTCCTTTCCAACCACAAGACATGCGGCGCAGAATATGTAACAACCACTGTTAACACTCGCGTAATAAGGATTGTTTTTATGCATTAACGGAATTAAACATATATTTAATAATTAATATTAGCGGTAGTAAAGCGGATTGAAGCGACGGCAGATTAGCCCGTATACAATTCTAAGCACACATTGGGCTCATTGCAGCTCGAGAGTGTTGATTGCGGCGACCTCTTTCCTTCTTCCTCGTGCTCAAGGGACAGGTTAGGAAAAGAAAGAAGAGATACTAGGTTTAAATTTTGATAATCGCGCATAGACGATGTGCGTGTATGAGTGCGTTAAACGGCGCTAATACATCGGGACCAGGACATTTGGCCCAATTAAGCGGCTGCGGCAATTAACCGAAGCAAGTGTAAAATTAAATATTGAATATATTTCATCAAGGAGAACACATTCTTATTGTAAAGTTGTAATTATTCAGAACATAGGACTGTGATATTTTAAATACTAATTAAAAGAGATCCAGGATCGATTTTCGGTAGCAACAATAATATTTTTCGATAAAAATTGATCTTTCTAATTAATACATTTAATTAGTAATTAAAATACGTTCTGAATAATTACAACTTCACAATAAGAATGTGTTCTCCTTAATAATATATAAGTTGTATTCCAAGTCCAAAATTGAATAAAAATGAATTGTTAATTCTGGCGTCTCCCATCGGACAACTCAAAGGTATTTGAGATATTGAGGCTTTCAAATAATAGAACGATAGATGTATTCATTTGAAAAGTGTAACATATAGGTTCGAAAATTTGTCGTCAAAAGTACTGTGTGCATAGTCAGTTAATGCACCTTCCCCGAATTGGAAAGAGATCCAGGTTTGAATCCCGGTAGCAACAACAACGATTTTATATGTATATTTTTCTAATTGATACATTTAATTAGTACTTAGAATATTTTTTTTTAAATATACGTTATGTATTAATAAATACACCGGTGGATCTTCATCATCATCGTCTTCATTTTTGAAGTTTTGATTTCATGAATTCAATAATTGCATTAAATTTTAACATGTCATCAACTTCCTCGTATAAACAGAAAAGCAATTTTGTATGGTATTGGTACTTACAGCTCGCTGATTGTCAACGACAAACTGTTGGCTTGCTAAATATTACGTGTATAATACGTAATATGATCTTAAATTTACTGTCCCAATTAAGCGATGTAAATGACTGTTAGTTCAATGGTTTGGTTTTCGTTCCTTGATTGATAAGCGGCTGTCCCAATCAAGCAGAATCGACTGTACTTATCTAGACATAGCTCAGTCAAACAGAGTAGTCCATCAGCAAAAAAAAAGTCGTTTTTTCGTAAAAGATTTATCTTCAATTTTTTTTTGGTGATATAATTGACATACTTTGTTTTAATTGAATTGCGAGCAGATCAACGACGGCATCTTACGAAAAAGCGTCGTTGACCGTTCTAAGAAAGCCAACAATTACACATTTGACGATTGCTCTGCAGGAGATTTTTCTAGAAAAAATAAAGCACTCTTACAAAGTACCGAACAATGAGTTGATTGTGCGAAGTGTGGTGTCTATCACGGTCGCCGTTTCTCTCAAACGACGTTCATTCGTGTCAGGAGCCGACGTAATTAGGATTTTGATGAAAACGAATTATGCTCGTAAACGTGAATATAATCACATCACTTCGAAGAGTCTATTTCTTGGGAAGGTTCTTTCATCGTAAAAACAAGTTCAAAGAATCCATTACAATGCTGTGGACGCGTCACGACGACGGGGACAAAGAAGGCAAGTGACAAATGTATTAGATTCGTGAATCGTAAAATGGTAATGTCATCCTACGGATACCGTCTCCCCGGCGGAAGTTTGGATGGGTACTGATTTTTTTAACTTAACCCTTTATTTACTGCCGCGACTCTGAACGTTCAGTAAACAAAAATAAATAAATTAAATAATGGGTTATGTTAAACTGTCCATAATTACTGACGACGGTAGCTGCGAGCTAGAAATTAAATGACGTACAGGCAATGTTCCTCCGAGTTGGCGTGCGAGTGTGCGCGCGCACAATAGTGCATAAAAAAATATAGCGCGGATAAAATTTTTAACAAGACTTCTTCATGTGCCAAGTTGTATTATGTTGATTTGTTCTGTATAAGATTATCAACACTTTGGACATTGAACCACTTTCTGTGGTTACACAGCTAAGATAATCAATTTCTACCTACGCTACTTCTACCTTCAATCTTCCCCTGCATAAATATCATAGTTGTTATTAGTAACCTTGACTTAAGTGGTTTAATACATCTTCATTGGTAATGTGCTCAACCCGGGCCTTCTAGCTACTAGCTCCGCTGCCTTGTATCTTCTGTAACATATCATGCGTATCGGAGATTATGACCGAAGAATGCAGCTTTTCTTAATAATTGTTATTAGTTCTCTTGACTTATTTACACGTCTTAATAAAATAGTAATGTGGTCAATGAATGTTTTTCTTATTTTCTCCCACAGCGCACAAATTACTCTTTATAAATGTATTTATTTATTAGACTTTACTGACTTACATGTTTTTGTTGTAATAGAGGTGAATATATTATAATATAACATAAATAAGATACAATTATATTGTTATTAAGTATATACTCGTAGTTTATTGTGTGGGATGTAGTAGACTCCACCTCTGATATATACAACATTGTTCTGGCTACTTTGCTAGACTGCCGTCTGTGTTAAAGTAGCCAGTTTTGTTCGTGCTGTTGGACTGTTATTTAATTCAAGAAAGATAAAGATTCGACAGGAATAAAAATAAAAATAGAGAAAAAAAATGTAGTGAGATTGCTGTAGCGATGCTTGATGATGGACAGCGATGCTTATGATTGATCTCTACCCAATTGTATCATATATTGGGTCCATATTTGTGTAATCTTCTTGAACGATTTCCAGTTGGCGTTGAGTGTGTCGATCAGTTGCATTGCACAAAAGACTTTTTTATGCACAGCACACATCGTGATCCTAAATTAGAGGAAACATGGCGAAAAGTTCTATGTCCAGACTTGACAAAATACGGAAAGACCGCGAAGATAATGATTGTACAGTCTCTGGTGCATTCTATACTTCCATATGGTGTGGAATCATGGACCCTGAAGGCAAAGAGTGAAAACGGATTGATGCCTTTGAGATGTGGTGACACATACCACGGACGGCGAGACGCAGGAACTAAACATCGAGGACAGACTATCAACCTGCAGCTTGAGACGAATCCTTCAATTTTTTGGGCATCTTGCGAGAAGGGAAGATTGTTACGGTGGGACCGTTGGACTGATCGAGTGGAAAAGGTAACAGGCACTTCTCTGGTTACACCCCTAAGATCTGCAGGATGTTGAGAAAAGTGGAAAGGCATAAACTAGAAGGCGGTAAATTATGGAGATCGCGATTCTCAGTCATGAGGGACCGATATGGATGAGTTTAACTATTTATCAAATTTAATGAAAGTACACTTTCGTTTCCCAAAAGTAGTAAATGTTTATCATATTTAATCTTTAAATGTTACTAGATGATATTCATTTCTTGTTACTTATTATATTACATCATTTGTCACTAAAAAATTTTTTTTCTTTGTGTTCTGACCTAATCTAACCTAACTCAACTAAATGTTTAGAAACGTAATCTCTAAGATACATTGGCCAATTGCACGTGCCATTCAGCAAATCAGTCTTGTCCTGTGGTAATTTTACTTCCCACTCGCTAAAATGTTCCTTGTACTCCTTGAACGTTTCCCAGGAATTGTCGGATATTTCAGATTTCAATGCATCACCGTCTGGAATTCTGTAACACTACTTTAAATCATTTACTAAATTTGGTATCTCACTAGTATTTTTGATAGACATTTTTTTAAGTAAAAAGTGCTAGAGGTTCAGAGTTTAATTTGATCCCTTAAATATTCAACGATTCAGGAATTCAACGCTCCTTTACTTAAAAAAAAAGTTTATACAGCGATAAATACAAATATATTATTTATGTTCTTAAATACTGTATTAAACTTTTCAACATTGTTATTCTTTCAAAGGTCTAGAAAAAGACCCTAAGTCTGAAACACGATTTTTATATTAAAATTATGGCATATTCTGGTTTCTATTTTTCTAAATAAATATGACTTCAATATTTGAATATCTCTCCATTAAATATAATAAAAATAGCTTCGCCTGTACAGATATCTATAATTAGTTTGAATTTGATTTCGTTCAATTTTTTATTTTTGATCATTCAGTAGACAAAGAGTTAAAAAAAGCATGAGAATATTAATAAAGCTAGGTTATATATTTCCGTTATTCTACCGTAGATATAACGACTAAATTTATATGTAGAAATAATCATAGCAGTATATTAATTGTGTCGTATGACGTGCGGAATACGTTTGATTGAAATGTAGTGCGATGTCTTCAAGTTATGCCAAAGGGTAGATTTTAAATTTAAAGGGTGTTGGTGTTGCGTATACAGAGACAAACAAGGATAAAAATAAACTAAACTACAACATAAACTAAAGTCGAACTGCTAACTTTAAAATCTATTTCAAAAAATAATTTACACATTAGATGCAAGACACTTGGTGATTCGGGATGATTGGTAAAAAAAAAATGATCCGAATAATCTGCTCCCGCTTCAAAAGTAAATACTAAGCGCGCTAAAATAATAATTTGAAAGCATCGGTTTTTCTGGTACATATTTTGTAGTAGAATATTTTAAATAAATTATAATCGAAATCATATTTTAAAAAATACGAAATTTTTACTGTCCCAGTTATATTATTAATATTTTTTTTATCTTCTAACGCTTCTGGACGCTCTTTTAAATACGATAATTAATTTCACTAAGGGCTAATATGCCTATCATACGAAATAGTGGAATTTAAATATTGAAATAGTAAGTACAATATTGCAAAGAAATGAAGAATATTTTTAAAAATAATTTATTGAAAAGCCGTGCGTCAAGAACATTTAATTAAAAAAATTTATATTGGATTTGCTTAATTTGATAAAAGTTACCTGCACTTCGAGGCACGTCACTAAATTAAGAAGTAAAAAAACCATTCACCATAAACACAAACCGGTTATAGGAGCCGGCGATAGTTTGGAAGATTGGTTAAAAAAAATTGGGAGTAGGGTCTGAAGACTTTTATGATTTAAAATAGATGCGGTCTACACGCCCTCTCATTATTATAACCTTTGAAACCCGTGAAACATTCCTGCGGGATGAACGATGGTTAGTTACGATTCACGCGTAAGGTATAAGATATGCATAGAAAAAATAAATTGAATGGAAAAATAATTTTGAGGGGCATTTAAATAATATGCGGAAGCTCTATATTTATTATACTAGAAATAACCCGCCAATAATAACGATAATAGTTCCTATAATCAATTTTTAAAAATTAAAAAAAAATTGATACCATATTATTGCTCAACTTTTTTGTGATGAGTTAAAAAGTATGCACGACGATGTTACACTTTCAAAATTATTCAGACAGATTCGAAGTCTGTTTTTACTTAAAATGATCAATTAAAACTAAAATGCTTGTTTCATAATTACAAAATATTTTGATGTATTTAAAATACAACGATGCCAAATTAATAGCTGTTGCTATGTGACATGAAATGAAAGAAAACGTTATGCGTGCTTCTGAAATTCGACCGTAAGTTGATTATTAATATTCTATATATATTATATATTAATAGTTTGCGCTATATGATTGACCAATTAACTAATGGATGCTATTTGTCATAATTATTCTTGAAATTGGAATAGTTTCTTTATATTTCACGAAATTATTTCCGTTCACGTTTCTGTTGCTAGACACGATTAAGAGAATTAACTAAAGTTATTTAAAATAGATCAGAGCGCGTGTTTTTGATTTATTAAATAGTTACCTATGTAGTATAAGTAGAAGCGTCGTATTTGTTACAATATGTTTTAGGCTCAGTTTAATCCCACAATTTGTTTAAAGTAATTCGGAGTCTGCACAGACTAAGCCCGACTCTGAATCAAAGTTAAATTTTGTTTATCCGGGAAAATTTGCCCTACACCCAGATGGTGCTTTGGGTAGCTAATTAATAGCATTTTAACGGTTGACATTTGTCTCGATTAACATACTTTACTATTGATTAAGTTTTCTTATTATACCACACAACGAACAAGTATTATTGTATTAGAATGTAGTTTTTTTTATAAACACGGGTGATAATTTTATTCCATGTGATGTGGAATCGTTTCGTGAATGTCATTTTTAAACACAAGTTTTTATAAATAAGTTATTGTAATATTTATACATTCAACAATAATTATTCATCATAACAAATATCATTATGGACAACACATTCTTATTGTGAAGTTAAAATTATTCAGAACATAGATGTGATATTTTAAATACAAATTAAACGTATTGATTAGAAAGATATACATATAAAATCAATTTTATCGAAAAATATTGTAGCTGCTACCGGGATTCGAACCTGAATCTCTTCCAATCCGAGGAACGTGCATTAATTGATTCTGATTCTCGCGTCACCTATCGGATTACTTAAAAGGAAAACGTGTAACATATAGGTTCGAAAATTTGTCGTCAATGCACTGTGGTGATAAAGCATAAACGGTTAACGGTTAGCACAACGGATTGGAAGAGATCCAGGTTCGAATCCCTGTAGCAACAACAATATTTTTCGATAAAATTGATTTTATATTTACATGTTATGTTATATTTGATATCTTTCAAATCAATACATTTAATTTGTATTAATGACAAATATCACCTACATGCACTCCCACCCTACAATCTTGATCTCACACACCTTACATTCCTCGAACAAATACGAGGAATATTGTTATTAATCGAAAGGTATATTGATTAATTTTCATACATCGTCAAATAAGATTACAAAAAAAAACTCAAAAATCGATCTGGAGTTATTTTAGCATCAAATTAAAATATTTTCTCCCAATACTAACGCGCACACAAAGATCATAACCAAATGGATACCCCGGTGGAAGCAAGAGGTGGGCTGACTGCTTGCCCAGGACCGATGCAACAAGCTCAAGGGTTCTATCTCAGCCCTACTCATTCGCCGCCTGGTAGGCGTTTTTTAATGCTACTAGGCAACTGTAAGATAGCGCCCCGCATATATGATAGGGCGATACCCCACAGCTGCCAAAACAAAATTTGTAGGTGTTTACCTTAGTTTGAAAATAGTAATAATATTGATGTGACATGTATTCCGTGTACGTATCGCTATTTAAAAAAAAAGACTAGTTCTTTATATGTATAGTTAAATGTCCACGAAAAGCGATATTGACATTTTGACAGCGATTGTAAGACGCACCTCGAATTCAGACATCAAAATTGAAAAAAAAACATGTGTCCTATATTCGATGAAATTCGGTATCAGACGATTCGTATAATATCATGTACACTCGATTGCATTCCGGTCACTGTTTGGTCTAAAACCAGCTTTAACCGGATGACGGATATCATTCGTCCAGATAATTAAAATGACGGAATAAGACAGATTTACAATGCTTTTGAAAATAATATTTTATCTCGTTCAATCATTAAAACGTAGGCTTAGCAAACTGACGCGTGACTGACAACCGGCTCGGCAGTTAGTTTTGCCTGGAACGAGATGAATAATTTTAAAGCGAGATATAAATTGCGTAATTTTCATTACAAATTGTTTTACGCGTGTGCGTAGGCTGGGGATAGAAACAGGAATGAAATCATGATTTACTTTATACACAATTCACGATTTGAATTGTTTCGCAGGGTCGCATCAGTATGGCGGGCCAGGGCCGCGCAGGTACGTGTCATCCTGTGAACGCGTCATGAACCCCGGCCGATTGTAATTCTACATTCAAATGGTACATTTCAAAGAACTGTGGCAAAGGAAGAAATAATTGAATCTAAATGTGGAGCTAGGCAAATTTGCAATTTTAGTTACACTAATTAATTAGTTTATGCTCTCATCATTTAATCAAAGGAGGCTGTGAGGTAAATCGAGTCGAATATGACAAATTAGAAGTGTACGAAGGTTTACATAGTCGAATTTAATATTATCTTATTACTCGAATGTAAGTCGAGAAATTTTCTGCCATTTTGGATAACAGTAAATATCATATAAGTTGCAATGTTAGAATATACGTAGCGCCTAATTTCAAAACTCCCTAAAACGGATTTCGGATAATTCGAGTTAAATATGCAGTTTTGTAGAGCTACACGCACAACACATTGTTTCTCGCAAAAGCCACCTAAATCCATTGACATTGCATGTTCAAAGACAGGATTAGTTTTAAAATACCCCAAAGCAGACATGGTATAAGTTGCTATCCGCTCTAAAATTAAATCAGCCAATTACAACGCTTGTTGATGATCACGCGATCTAAAATCAGAACGATAAATACAGAAAAAAAAATCACATTACAGAATTGTCTCTTTAAAAAATGCTGATGTAAAAACATACATTTTGTACATTAGCTTTCCAAATATACGTTTTAATCCATAACTTAAAAACATGTAAAGTCGTTTTAGGGGGTTTTGGAATTAGGCGCTACATATATTATATTTAAATATTTTGTTTATTTATCTAAAGCCTCTATTATATAAGTGTATAATTTTCAATGCAGTTTTTTAAAAATTAAAATGAGACCTGACTCTAAATGTTGATTGCTAAATGCAGAAAAAGTATTATTATTGTTGAGGTATCTTCTGTTGATTTCCAAAAAAATTTCCTTACAAACAACGGACACATTTTAGAAACAAACATAAAAATACGTTCAACACAGGTATGACTCTGTATTATGTAGTCAGATACCTCGATAGAATAACAGATATATTTTTTGCGAGGTTTCAAGAACAAGACCGTAACAGACTATGTGGAATTCTCAGCAGACTTTCAGACCGGTGGCTATTTAAGGTGTTGTTCTTTTCCCCACGTTACTGACTCCCGTTACCGAATCATCGCGCACTGCAACAGTTATTATTATTATTATTATTACAGCGCCAAAGCTCCTTTTGTGTTCACACATAAGACGCGTCAAAATTTTATTCTCGCCATTGTCCGTAAATCAAATAGGATTATACGGTTATTCTTTCTGCTTACTGTCGACATTATAAATTATATTATAATTATTTTAAAGATTAAAAAAACCTCATGCATACTAACAATACACTACTGAGAATTTTTTTTAAATAGGAACCTACCTACTAATTTGAAGTAAGTATTTTTCCGTGTTTCTTCACACCGCTAAAATTCTAAGAATGTTTAAGAAAGCATAATATACACAATAACAAAAATACACATTTTACGGATCATCATAATCATTATCATACGAGTTATAAGAAGATAAAAATGATCATTCCCTTATCGCTGCTTCAATACTTGATGATCAACCGAGTCTCAATCATGGATATGGACATGTGTCGCCATCTGGCGACGAGTTTTAAAGTTTACATTATGGCTTCATACAATTCACACACAGGGTGAATATTATGTTCCAGGCCACAATTTTTTTAATTGGTTTTTATTTATCGATTGTTCGCATTATTGCAATTATGTATGAAATATGACATCGGCCAAGCGGCCGCCTCTGGCAGCGGCACAAATGCGTGCTCTTTTAATCATATTTTTCATAACATTCTCGCACACTTGGCGTGTTATTTCAGCAATTTCATTTCGAATATTGTCCTGTAGCATCGGAATTGTTGGTGGCTTATTGGCGTAAACCTTTCCTTTCAAGTACCCCCCCACAAAAATAGTCGGAAAGCGTCAAATCAGGTGATCGAGGAGGCCAGTCGATATCACCACTTTTTGACATTACGCGACCGGGAAAAATTTCTCGCAAAATTTCAAGCTAGGGTAGGGCTATGTGTCCTGTTGAAACCGCATGTGTCTCAGGCCCAATCGACTCAATTCGTTCACCAAGAAGTTTTCCAACATGTGATGATAGCGATCACCATTAGCGGTTACGGCATTACGATTAGTATTTAAATAAAATGTTATAATGACTTCAACGCGTTGTTGAGGCGTTAGCCGCTCCAAAATAAAGTGTAATCGACTACTCTTTACGACTACCAAATGCGAACTGACAAATGTCTGCTAAACCAATATGGCGGTCAAACAAAATCGGCCTGAAACATAATATTCACCGTGTATCTAATACAATACCTTCATTATCCCAACTCAGTTTGAGGCGACCCACCGATCGTCGAGAAGATACATCTTCGTAACCATTCCTAAACTTTGGCATTCCCTAAACATGTTCAAGAAAGCTCAATCAGATGATTCTATAAACATGTAGGGACTCGGCACCGAGGGTCTAAGATATCTTATTTTGCCAGCCTGGCCATCTTACTATTTAATATTCAGTTTAACTTAAATAACTTGAATATGGCTCAAATTATTGAAATAAACTACGTCATAATTTAAAAAATGTAAAAAAAGTTGAGCAGCAATAACTAAAAACTTAATTCTAAAATTTATATTTAAACATCTAATATTAGTGTGAAAGTAAGAACATTTTAATGACCCGAGTAATTAAAAATAAATAAACACTATAATTAATAACCTACTAGTATACATGCCTAGTAGGCGTATGTATCTCCAGGAACCATTTTCTGATAACTTGGAGAAAATATCTTTTTTTTCATTAAACAACAAAAAAATCCTTTCCGACACTGATCACAAGAATCAGGCAGATTTTGTTTGTATATGAAAGGAAACAATATTTCCCGTTTTATGGTCTTCTGTAGATTGCAGTCTACCGTTATTTTTTTTCCCTAGAAAAAGTTATAACTTACCTAACAGCTGCCGTTTTGAGACAATTAGCAAACTTAGCCGAGATAGTTGCAAAGTTTTTTTTGCAGAAAAGTTTCATCGAAATTTGAAAATATCGCGTACACAAAATCCGTTGTTATACCCCATACACTTGGTATATAAACAACATATTATAATAAGATTTTTTTAAATGGAGAGTAGGTAATTCGGGGTCTCCTATTTGTTGTCAAAGAAAGTGCATTGAAATTTTTCGCACCTTCTGTAATGGGTAGTATTTATATCTAAAAGGTGATATTGAAAACAATTGGGTATTAATAATAAATATAAAATAATATCATTTGAAATCGGGCTCTCAGTTAAACTGTTGACGTTTGTATGCTCTTAGAAACGTATTAAATAATGAAGATATTGACTGGTACCTTATCTGCGCTGGATTTAACAGCCCCGTTAAGTGGCGACAATAACTGAAGAAATAAACGCGAGAGGCCGTAACATCAGAGACATCCTAATGTACCCTCGGGCAGGTATCGATATTCGTACATTTTGTTTTGCCTTTGGTTTTGCAACCGAAGCCAATAAAACGTAATGGTTCTGACCAAGACCCCGTAATGGCCGTACGATTCATTCACTCCAACGAATGATACAATGTTTTGTTATTTAATGCGTTGTTCCATTTATGAGTGAAATAACAAAGATTACATTAACATTCGGAAGGGAAAATTGTTTGCCAACAACAGATGGCATCATCGTAGATATAAGTGCGCCGGCGCGAGGTGCAAAGTGCGAACAGACAAGGCGCCTCCCCGAGCAGCCGTTCCCTTTTTGGCCGACGTCCACGCCGCACACTTCTTCATGCGTCACACTCGTCCGGCCACTTTTAAACTTCTCGATCGTGATAAAGCAATGTATCCGTATTGGGATACAAGTCTGCGATGAATTTTTGCCTCTTTCACATCCTCCGACAAGAGAAGTCGGATCACTGCACGTTGATTCTCATTGGTGCAAACTGCTAGCGGAGCGGACGTATACATACTGTAATAGCCGGAAAGCAAATGACGCTCAGGATCAAATTTCGCACACGTGACCGCAGCCGTACCAACTCTAAGCAAACATGCGCAGAATGCAGAATGACAACCTCGAAGGTGAGTTATGGCGAAAATGTAGATAATTTTTGATTAGCCCTCGTATAATTGTTCTTAGAGCTATTGTATTACACGGTAGAAAAACGTGGCACGTACCGCGGCAGAAGAAAACTACTTAAATATCTGGGAGAGGAAGGTACTAAGTTTTTTTGGAGAAACATGTGAAAGTGGAGAATCAAGTAATACCATGAACAAGTTTTATACGAGCCAGATCGTGCGTGCACTGTAGATCGGCCCATTACACTGGACCTGACGTGTCCTTCAATTTACACATATGGCACTGCATCAATAACCCCAAGGGATGCGACCTCGAGGAAGACACAGCGACAATGTAGAGGCTGCAGGAAAATTTGGTATTTATGACGGGAGGATACCTGTGAAGACAGACGGTAGCGAAAATTCCTACTTGGGAAGGCAAAAACCTTTAATGGATCGTAGCCACATGATGATAATTTGATGTTCACATGAGAAAGTAACATTACTCTGTCATATTTTTTAATTTTTTGACAGTCGTGATACTCATTTCTCGAATGTATAAGTTGTATAATATCAACAGCATGAACAATGAATTAGACATATTCTCCAATATGTAGGTACAAACAGTTTTTACATGCCATTTTTCATGAAACTATATATATATATATATATATATATATATATATATATATGTTAGTAATATATACAAGTACACATTTCAAATTTTTACCTTAGGATTTAATTTTATATGTAATTGATATAAGTGTAGTATCTACCTATAATTTGTATCCATTGTAGTAGTGTGAACACACATGCGGTGAACATTTGTAAGTAATTTGTTCTTATTGTAACATTTCATAAATCTATATGTTCTGTACAATAAAAATAAATAAATAATTTTGGGGCCAGTTTTTATTACCTGCTAAATATTAAATTTTTTATTACATCTCATTAATGTTTACGAACATTGTGTAGACTATTTTACAGCTACATTGTGTAAATAATTCCCGTCCTAGCCACTGATCTGTTCGAAACTTAAATAGATAAAAAAAATGTACGCGCATATATTATAAATCTATCTAGCAGTGTTTGTCGCGAAAGTCGCGTACAAATTGATCGAATAACAGGAGTTCAAACAAAGGAGTAACGAAATCCCGCGTTTTTTGTTAGTGAATGTGGATTATCGGCTCACGGCAGTGGTCGTAGAATTGAAATGCGGCGGCAGTTTGTTCCAGAAACGACGAGGATACCCATAACGAACACAACGTGAAGTTTGATGTCTTCGCGGCTGTCAGATAAATTCATTTAATCTTTATTTACGCTTCAGTCCATAGTTCCGTTGATTTTTCTTTTGCTGAGACGGTTAAATTCTTGTTTGTTTTCCACTTACTCGTATTTATTTGTTCCGTTCCAAACATTTCTACGCTTTCTTTTATTTGAACTTTGTTTTAAACGATAGTTTCCGGCGACACGATATTATGTTCGTCCTATTTGTATATGCGAGACGTCCGGTTTGATTTGTAATGATATACATGAGTATCTAAAGTGTATAAATATAGTGTCTTCTTAAAACCATTATAATTATGAAAATATATATACCGCCTGTTTAGGGTAATAAAAGCACAAATATGAACTGAAAGTATATGACTGAACTGAACAAAAGTATACAGTGTGTGAACACTGAACGAGATTGAATTCATACGGCAGAATGACGAGGAGAAGAAAATAAAGTACAGAACTGAAAGTATATGAAAACATATACATCAAACGAAAGAAAACATATCAATAAAATAAAACGGGAAGAAGAAAAAAATAATCAATAAAGATGTTGAAAAATTGACAACGGGATTGACAAATTATAAAATGATGACATGTATATTTTGATTTGCTTCTTCAATATAAAAATTTGTTTAATCGATAAATAGGTGTTAAAAATAATAATAATTAATTATGCTTCAACATAACCAGTTTCCTTCCAAAGTTAATTATAAACTGATTAGCACATTACGCATAAAATTGACAGAGGACACGCCACGGTAATAATATGAGATAGAAGGAAACTGGTTATTTGGAAGCGTCAAGATGGTTGAAGAAATGGTACAGATTGTTGTTGGCGAAGAGAAAAACTAAAGCATTGGAAAATCAAGTCAAGACTACCCTTATCCTACAAGTAATAAAACAAACATAAACAAACTGTAAGTCTAATATCGATAACGCCTTAATCCTTAGAATTCAATGATACTTCTACAGAAAAATCAGTCATTTTCTGAAAACACATGTTGTTGGGAAATTCATAACGTTTTAATAAATACAAATTAAAACTTTGTGTACTCATTCAAGATTTTGATTCGCGCTTTTATCGAACGGCAAGTGTAATAATTCCGCTACTGCTGTTTATCAGAGCCACTTGGCGTCTCTTATCTTCAGCAGTGAATTAAATATTCTTCTGATTCTTCGGCTACATTATGCGTTAAAACGAGAGCCTAGAAAAGGAGATAATCACGGGCACAACTTTGGGTGGAAGAAGACCTGGAAGAGTAGATTCCATAATAGTGGAGACATGTAAAGCGTCTGGCTGGAGAGACCCAGGAACTGGAGTCAGCTGTGGGGGCGACCCGAGACCCAGGACTGGGACTTATCGAGCTGCATTATATCAAATCTATAACCATTAATGGTGATCGCTATCGTCACCCGCTGAAAAACTTATCGGTGGCCGAATTGGGTCGATTAGACTTGCAACACGTCACACACTTCAACAGGACGGTGTTTGAAATTTTGCGGCAAATTTTTTTCGCATAATGTCAAAAAGTGGTGATATCGTCTGACCTCCTCGATCACCTGATTTGACGGCTTCCGACTATTTATGTAAGGATACTTGAAAGTAAAAATCAACGCCAATAAGCCGATAACAATTCTGACGCTACAGGAAATGAAATTGCTGAAATAACTACTTGGCCGATGTCATATTCCGTACATAATTGTAATAAACCAAATAATCTATAAATAAAAATAAAATTAAAAAATTGTGTTTCATTTCCTAGTTCAAAAATAACATCGGCCTGGAACATAATATTCATTCTGTATAATGAACACAGCTTGAGCTGATTTATTTTCTGTAGCATCACGATCGTGCAAATTGAATCAGAAAACTATACCCACAACATTCAGAACGGCCGTGAAAACCTAAGAACATTTTTATGTAAATCGAAGTTCATAAATTACCCTTAGAATGTAAAGATCGCCTAAGCGAGAAGAGTAGTCAGCTTCTCTGTGATGATTTGCGATATCATTAATTAAAATCTCCCCACACTCGCGATAATTGCGTTCATTATGAGTTGGAGATAGTTTGCGGGGAATAGTTAATTCCCGGTAAATCAGCCCAGGAGCGGCGCTCCTCATTCCCCATCATATCGAGCGCGAGGGTCTGTCATGTAACGACGTCTGCCGACTGCAATAACTCGTCGGAATCAAAGCGCAGAGCCGGAGGTGAGACGAAGCTCGCGGAAATCACAAAGGCGGAGGATTGCTAATTGAATTCCAGCTCGTAGCTTTAATTAGAACACGGCCGGGAGCTTTCATTACGAGGATACTGATGAGAATACGGACGGATTCCCTGTCTCTGGCCCTTGGCTAACGGGAACAAAATGGAAGAATATTCTCTGATGAAACGAACACCACTTGTAGAACTGTTCTATTCTCTAATGGTAGTAAAAGATCGTTTTTGTTATTTCAATGTTCTTTTACGAACTGTTCAGATATTTAAAAACTGTATAAAAAACGACATTTATGAGGTTGATTGTTGACTCGTTCTATTTTTACAGTTTCGTTCTGAATCCTACTTATGAGTGGATTTCGATAGAAATACTACTTATCACAAAACATCTCATCACGCATTTTCCGGAAAATAACAATGCACTTTAATAACCCTCCTACATTAAAAAGTTTATCTATGTAAATGTACGGATTTTGTATATCGTACTTTCTATTTCGTTTAAAAAAAAATTGACCTTGTGAATATTTTGGCTACGTTCATTAGTCAGCTTGATTCGCTATCTTACTCAAAATTGGGGACCATTCAAATCTTTTAGTAAATCGTAACTCCGTTAATAGGTACCGGTTCTAAAGAAATAAAAAATGATTTTTTTTTCTTACACAATTTTGCCTAGTAGGACTCATTTTGTTGCTTATTAGGATTACGAAGAACCGTACGCAAATATTTACACTAATATAATATAAGGCCGTGTAAATTATGGATAGGACATATTTGTATACGTTCATTAAAATCTATGCAGATTTCAAAGGATATCAAGAACCGGTGAGCAAAATTTACGACATCTCAATTAAGATAAATCTCGCGTACAAAAGGTGTGGAAAATCTGACAACGAAAGTCTCAATATTACAAGATTTCATTCTAGAGCTGAACATCAAGGACACACTCTCAACCATTTGCCTAAAATGAATTATTCAAGTTTTTGAGCATCTTGCGATAATAGTAGACGGCTTGGAGAAGCTTGTTGTGGTAAACCACGCCGATGGACGGAGAGGAAGAAGAAGATCTCCCAACAGGTACTTTTCTGGAGCAACTCTCAAAACTGAAAGATACTGAGGAAAGTAGAGGAGCATAGTCAAGAAGGCAGAAGTTCATGGAGTTCTTGGAGATCATGGAGATCTCCACTCATGAGCGCCCTGTGGATGACGATAAGTTTGAGTTCCCAAACATTACATGTCGAATAAGGACTTTAAAATCGTCTATTTTTATTTGAATTTATTACTTTTATTCTATATAATAATGTTTACAAAACAAGTACTGCTAAATAACTGACGAATACCCAATTACCCACTGTGGGCAAAGTAAATGACATAAATAGAACCTCCAGAAGAAATAATATATAAAAGCATTCATTAATGAATCACCCCAGTGATGGAAACAATAATTTGAAATATATCCAAGCAAAACCTACTTTTTACTACCTACAACTGTTTCCTGTGTAGTAATAGGACAGACATGCATCACACATTGCGCCTAGGCTGTATAAACAACTGCCAAAATCAATTAAATTAGCAGTAAATATAAATGTGTACAAAAAATACGTTATAAAATGGTTTAAATATCTTCAAAATTATTAAAAAATTATATATTTTTTCATCGTTCCCATTTCTAATCTGATCAATTTCTTAACATTTTTTATATTTTGTTAATTTTCACATTGTATTATTATACATAGATGTATTGTACAGGGCGTTCAACGGAAAAGTTTCAAGATTCAATTGTAATTGTTTGTAAGCCATCAGGGTGAGGTAAGTGGGAGGGGTATTGTTCGACGCGCGTGATGTGCTGATTTGCCAGTCGCAATGAGTCACTGGCCGGGAGCCCACCAAACGTTCGCAGCTGAGCAATATATAAAATGCGGTGATTCATTGGTTCGTGGGCGTCGCGCTTTTTGTACTCACTTTAAAATTCGACGAGTAAGTGATGGGCCGAGTACGCAACTTATATGGTGTTGGGTTCAAAAGTTAAGAAAAGAAGGAACAATGGTTAACTAAACTCCTCCGAGACCATCAACTTTCAACAGCGACGCCAGAACATGTGGCTCAATTTCGATGTGAAATTATGCGCAATCCGCGTAAATTGATAAGGAAGATTGTAACCGGTACTGGAATAAAAAAATCAACAGTGCACGTTATTTTGAAAAAGAAACTACAGTTTCACCTATACAAACTGAAAATCGTACAGTTTCTCATCGAAAATGACTATTCTTTAGGTGAAACCTTAGTGAGAACGATACTGGAACGTTTTAGAACAGCAGGAACGCTTGGAAACATATTCTTTGTGGCTGATGATGGCTATATGAATAAACCGAACATGACATACTCATGCCCCGACAACCCTAGGGAACACCATCAAAAACGCTTGCATTGTCCAAAAACGACAATGTGGTGTGCAATTTCTGCCCGAAGGATAATTGGCCCTTATTTTTAAACCAGAAAGAGACGGTCACTGCTGACGTGTATTGCCGAATGATCGACGAGTTTTTGGTACCGCAACTGCAGCTGTTTCTCGGGTTCAACAATAGAACACAATTTCAGCAAGACGGGACTAAAGTTTTAATGGAGAAGCTGAGGGGAATTTTTCCCAATTAATTAATCAGCAAGTACGGAGACATACTATGGGCACCTCGGTCACCGGACCTTACACCGTGCGACTTTTTTTGTGAGAATACCTTAAGTCGAGAGTTAACAGCAACAATCCTCGAACAATTCAGGGCCTAAAATAAAATATCTGCCATTGAATCAACGCTTCGGTCTTGCGTGTTCGCAAATTTAAGTGTCCGAGAAGAGTGCAAGAGTATCTTGAGAGAAATAGACGGCATTTAGGCGATATTGTTTATAAAACGTTAAATTAGCATCGTTAAACTCAATTTTCTAAAAATAAAATATGAGAATTACATTACAGTTTTTTAAAATTTAATATTAAACTTGAAAAATTTTCACTGGACATCCTATATACAAATATGTATATATATGTTTTATTAGTTGTAAACCATTTCTTACATCTAATAGATCTTGATTTTGTTTTATATAAATGTGGATAGCCACCCCCATAATTCAAGATCCTTCTTATAACCCTATTTGTATCGTCGAATATATAAATAAATAAATAAAGTCACTATTATGATCGCGAAGTTTTTATGCGGAAAATATCCGTAATTTCGAATGTAAATATTTACAGTGAAATAAAAATACAAAATTATTATTTGGCATCTGAATTTGTGCGCTGCATGCAAATCTGTCAGAATAATGCACGTCTCCGAATGGAATGTCTCCTCGCTCTGCATACTAAGCTCGGCTGGACCGAAGCGAGAGTCATCGTGCATCACGCACCGTGTAAAAAGGTAAAAACTCAATGTTCATTGGAAAATACTTAAAATATTTTAAATATGTTCCTTTATTTTATTGTTTATTCAGCCGAAAAGACAGTCGGCTGCAGGATCGAGCTACATCAAATAAGCTTTTACGATCGAAGGCAACAAGTTTGGATCGAGCGAAAATAAATTTGCATACAAAATAATATTTTAATGCATACAAGATCATACATCAGGATGATGATATTCAGAAACTAAATATAAAGTCGAATCATTCGGGTATCCTTCCATTGTTCCTATGGCGGTGAGGGCAAGAATCGATAACTGTATTAAATATTCATGGAACACTCAATTATTCATGAGACATTGAGTAACTAACTAATAAATTGCAACATTTTGGTTGTTCGTTGTATTATACCGAATGAAAAGTGTACTATTGATACAAGAATAAATAGTAAACGTTTTGAAAAATACCTGTCGTATAATTCAAGTTGATTCATTAAATTTGTGTTTAAAATAAAAAATTAATGTTTTTAATATTTGTTGCAAATTAAACTTTGTGGTTTATATTAATTTTATTTTTGTTTTTAACCACTTAATGAGTTATACTTAAAACACCAACCGGTTTCAAAAAATAGATTTTTAAAAACATTAGAATAACTTGACACATGGTTTTAGTTAGTTAATTTGACATCCTCATGAAGGAAATGGTATTTTCCGAAACCGGTCGGTGTATTAAATATAACCCATTAAGTGGTTAAAAAAAAAACAAACAATAAAATTTTGTAAATTCAGTTAAAACACTGTTTTATTCCACTATATTTTTATTGTGGTAAACGATATAACATTTTCGGGAACATCATCCATTATCAATATTATAATTCAACTAAAATTAAAAACACTTTCAGATAGTAATGTATGGTGTGTTTGGAATTAACGGAGGTGGGGGTGGGGGTGGAGTTAAAATGGATATGTAATGGGCGGTATTTGAATATTTATTATGTTTTTATTATTATTAAATATTTCTAAATTTGCTAAAATGTTTAACTTGCATTGTTTGGCGCTACTATGTATAATACACACCATGTATTACTGTCTGAAAGTGTTTTTAATTTTAGTTGAATTATAATATTGATTATGGAAAGATGTTCCCGAAAACGTTCTATCGTTTATAACAAGAAAAATATAGTGGAATAAAACAGTTTTAACTCAATTTACAAAATAATCATGGAATTCCACATCAAAAACCTTTGAACAGTTATAAATAAAATATTCTGAAATAGCTACTTCGTAACAAAACTGTGTTATCCTTAAAAACTTATCAATTTTAAAAATGATTTATTAAATCGTACGTTATTGACAAATTACAAAAGCAAATCTTGCGATTCTTCGGTCACATCATTAAAATGAAGACTCGATGGCGAAGATTGTCACCTAAGAGTATCTTTTTAATATTTAAGACAAACACATTGTGGTTAATATTATTATTCTGATGAAGGAAAGGTATTTTCCGAAACCGATTAGTAAATATAAATAACTCATAGTGGTTTTAAAAACAAAGTTATTAAACTATTGGGTATCTGAACGCGGGGTTGATCCCTAACGCGCTGGATGAACCGGTTAAGACAGCTACTAAAGGAACGTGCGAGATGAAGATCGATAATTCAAGCAGCCACTAATGGAACGAAATATTCTGCATCATGACCACGACCACTCTGTCAATAGTGCAAAATGAAGAATTTTAGACAATTTCGAACGCCACTCTTCGTTGTCGCGTGGCTTACTCGGGATGGCCCCCTCGGCTCCGCGCAGAAGTTATATATCGTCCTGCCTGCAGAATTGCACGCTGAATAATAAATGGAAGAGATCCGCAGAAGACCGTGCACGTATTCAGATCGGCGCTTCGCAAGCTTTCGAAAATCGTGGACCACTCGACAGCTGGCGGAGCACTCAGCCGAACAAACGATCACAACATTCTTTGCAAAGAAAACGACAAGTGGTGGATGCAAACTGCTGTAAACCGGGTAATTTATTTAATCTAATTTTACAAACATATAAATACAATGTACCAATAACATGCAATCACACAATGTGAAAGTAACATCTCAAAATGTTACAAAACTAATAATATAAATAAAACATGTTATATTTATATAACAACATAACATTTATGAGATATACAAGTATGTGGTGGACATGTTGAGGTAAAAAATTATTAAAGTATAATTTTCTTTTTGAACTTATTAGAAATTATCGTAAAAAATATCTAGATCTGAGTTAAAAATGTTCTTAGATTTTTACGGCCGTTCTGAATCTTAGATTAGCCCAGAAAACTGAGTTTTTAAAAATATTTTATAAAACTGTTTATAGCACGATTTATAGGAGAATGAATGAATGCTGAACATGATAATTGATATAATGTGAGGTAAATTAGAATGTAGATATTTTCCTTAGTAGGTTCCAGCTTAAATGTTTAATTTCACAGCCAGAGAATAGGCGAATGGCTTTAAACAATATATATTCATTATTTTAGATCGTTAATTTTGTTTTATTAACCACTTAATGAATTAAATACATATACCGGTTTCGAAAAATATCATTTTCTTCTTCAGGATGTCATTAATTAATCAAAAAAATAATCTATTCAGTTTCTTAATCGCTTAAATTTATATGTATTTTTCGACATAACAACCACATGCATTGCTTTTCAAATTATGCAAGTAATACAAACATCTCTTCATAGCGGACCGACCGTATAGTGTGCTACAAGCGTAATCTATGTGCTCAATTTCAGAGCTACGTGAGGATAAATTTGTCAAATTAAAAAAAATTATCTTGTAACTGGTGATCTCGTTAAAATTACGTATTAAATATTCATACGTACATTATTCTCTCCTAAATCTAGGAGACATCAATAACCACACTTTGAACGACACTGCATCGGACAGTGATCCCAAAAAGTGTCACGGATTTCCAAGAGTCTTCACTTGGTTGTACGTTCAGGGGTTCAAGAGAACAGGAATTTCATCATGTTGAATTTCAAGTCCTGTTTCGCATAAACCTCACGATACTTGAAACGGTGGCTGAAATTATTGTACGCTGTATATTCTCGGTACGTAATAGGAACACGAATTCACAGTGCTGTTTTTAAATTTGCATATCAAGAGGATTAGTAAACAAAGACAAAATTGGATATCTGGGTTTAGTTCTATTCCGACCTGATGAAGATGTGCTCGTGTGAAAACCCAAGCGGTAAAAAATAAAGTATTTCTACGTTCATTATTTAAATTCCCTAACAGCAATGTTAATATTAATTTATTATCGATTGATAAGTTGCTAAGTAACAGTCAGAACCGAGGATTTATTATCAGTTTTACCGATAAATTAACATTAATTATTTAATTATAAATTAACATAATTAAATCTGCATTCGGCATTATATTGGTAATGTAAGAACTAACAGCTCAAACTCGAACAAACATTTACCGTCTCCGTTTCATCGACAGGATTGTACATCAAACTTGCAGCCGAAAATGCTCTCAGATTCCACACTAGCCGGACGAAGTATTTTTAAATATTGGTAAACAATTTCCAGTTGTATCTCGCGAACTTTTAGATCGTTATAATTGTAAAAATAATCTTGTAAATAAAAATAATGTAATTGTAATAGAAACTGTCTTAAAATCTATATTTTTTCTCACGGACCACCTAATATATAGACATGAACTAACGCAAATTTATTATCCTAATATTTTCATTTTGGTATCATCAATCCGATCACCTTGGTACTACTTACGCAATCAAATAGCTCCGCAACTTTTTTAAAAAATATGACTCGATTGGAACGAAAATATAAACGCTGACTGTATAATATGCAATAATTTAAAAAAATACGCCTGATTTACACAAAGATTTAATTTTCGAAGAGTAAATACTTTTACCGTTGCACAAATGTGTCATAAACTATCGGATTTATGTTTCTACAAAGAGTGTGTGTAGAATGTTCCAATGTTCCAAATAATGTTCCAAACCCCTCTCCTATATGTACACTTTATTTCATGTCTAATTGTTTATTAGTTTGTGTTTTTTCTCCTCACCAGTAATACTGGTAAAGAGAAATAGCGGTGATTTTGGAATCCCTAATTATCATTTCAGTAAAGGCGGTAAAATAAAACTACTTCAATAAAATAATATACATGTTGCACCACATTATTTTATAATCATATACATTCCTCCTCATATTGATACTACGATGATAATAACTTGAAAAGAAACCGACGATAAGATAAAAATTTGAAAATCCCAAAAGTACTGTTGGAGAGACAAAGTTATAAAATTCGTACTTTAGATAATTGGATGAATAAAATGGCAGCTGGAAAGGGTTGCGGTTCTCGGAAAAGTAGCGATAAAGTGACCAAGGGGAATGTGAGGGTAGATGTCTCTTTTCCACGCGATGCAAGGGATGTACAATGGGTGGAAAATATATGAAGGGGATGAAAGAATGACAACACGTATAAATAAAAGTAAATAATGAATGCATTAAATGAGTGGTAGAGTTTTGTTCTCGGAAGGATAATAATTTTAGAGAATGCAGAAAATATAAAAGGAGGGTAAATAAAATAAAGGTGCCAGTATTAAATATTGGATGCAAGACGAGCAGTGATATAACGAGTGGCGACAATACTAATGTATGAAGTGTGTAATATATAAAAATCGAGGAATTAACAGGCGGTAAAGCAAGATACACTATGTATGAATTAACGGCGTTAATCCACACGTAGTTCGGAAACAGTAGACAAGAATTTGACACAGAATGTTACCGTGCCTCTCACAAAAATATGATTTCCATAGACAAGGATACATCCAGAAAGCCTACAGACTGATACAGATAACAGTGTGGTCCATATTCTTGTATGGTGCAGAATCGTGGATGAACAATAAAAACAGTACTAACAGTGACACAAACTTCGTATTTCGTAGACATCGAGAAGAAATAAACTCTCAGCTGTGTATCTACAATGAATAATACAGTTTTTTGGATACGTTGGATAAGGTTAAAAAACTTATAAAAACAGGTTGAAGGCGGTGCAAACGAGATACATCAATGGAAGTGCTGACAAAATAAAAGGTGTTCAGAGCGAGTGCAAAGCTCATACGGATTTAGAATACGTGAGTAGGTATTAGAATGGTAAAAATATACTCGTGACGAAATCGTAAAAGATAAAAAAAAAATAGTAAAAAACGTACGAACCGTTTGTTGAAAGTATCTTGGTAATCATGGCCTTTAGAATGGCACCGTGTAAGAAGCCTTAAAGTCGACGAGCATGCTTGAGAAGATTAAAATAAGGTCGATTTAAAGGGAAAGAATAGATGTCTCACTTATAAAATAAACGGTTACTACAGCTTCCAAAAAACATTCAGGAAAAAAAACCGTTTTTGGTTTTTTTCGAATCTAAAACCGATTAACCGGTTTTAACCGTCCTCTGAAAATGAAGATATTTTGTATCTTTTAAATTTTACTAAAATATATCATTTGTACTTAAATATCTATTTAAAATTATGGAAAAAATAATAATTTATCGCTTATAAATGTAGTATTCATGGTAAAATAATCGGAAATAGATAATAATATGCACGAAAAAATGTATGTATTGTATTTAAAAATATATATACATTCATTATTATTTTTTTTTTTTTAATAGTAGATGTACAAAATAAATTATAGATTGTGAAAAATTTGAAAAAAAAAATATGTATGGACCGAATAAATTTATTGACAAGAAAAATACAAATGGATTATTATTTTACACATAGTTAAATTTGGAAGAAATATATTCAAACATAATTGAAAGGATACTTGACGGCGGTAGAATATTGGTTATTTTAATATTTACCTCGACCAGCTGACTACATATTAGGTATTGGTCGAGCTTTTCCCAAAAAAAAGATGACATAAAGAAACCCTTTTTGGAAAGGTTTTTCTAAGAATCGGCAGTCTTATCGCTATTGCTTCGCCTAGGCATTTATTTATTCGTCGATTTAGTGCGTTATTTAAAAAATTAAGAAAAATAAATTCTTTATATAATTTTTAAATAATCGTAGAAAACCGGTGAACTGAGTCAAAAAACCGTTTTTTTTAATGATTTAAAAACCGGTTAATCGTTTTCGGTTATAACCGGCTTGTAAGCCCTACTACAGCGTAATCGGTACCAGTAATATATTTAATATTCCGGGTCCCAGTGATGACCACATAATTTTTCTATACATAGATATGTGTATCTTTCTAAGCGATATAATTTAATTTGTTTAAATATAGAAATTAAACTCGTGGTTTTAAAATATCATCCACGTAAATACGTAGGTGAATATTTGAGAGTCTGGCGCTATGAAATGCGCACGGAACAGAACCCGCGGCAGTAGGGGTAGGAGGCTGCTTAATTGGATCATGTTTGCTTTCCGGCCGGCCGACCCGCCCCCTACACTTAGCTGTAACTTATGCAGGTGGAAAAGCGAACCAGATATCTCGAAGCAAAAAAGTATCCTGCAATTACATTATTTCTCTGCACCATCTTTTGAAGATCGAGAAAGTTTAAGTGGCGCGGTAGTCGCGCTGGATGGTATTGCGGATCAGCTTGCGAGGCGGGTCCACACGTGACGTATGTTACAAATCGTGGACAAATTGAGAGACCGGAAGTAAAAATTCAAATACTGAAATTGATGTAAGCATTTGAACAGCGAATCCAATAATAGCTTGACTTATTTTTAAAAAGATGGGATGTTTTGTGCTCGTCCATATGTGAAGAAATGTCTGTACATACTGGTGTTTTAAATAAAACATGAATAAGTATAAATATAGGTCTAACATAAAATAAAGTCGCACAAAGGTAGAGTGGCCTATCTGCAAAGTGATCAAATGGAGATACAAAGGATTGAAAAGACGACAGAATTTCATATTTTTATTTATTAATAAAAAATAATGTATTAATCTAATTTTAATTATATAACAAAATATATGTCATATTGGGTAATCTAATAAGTCTCGGGTTTTTTTAAATGCTATTTTATTTTTGTGAAAAAAATGACAAACTATTCGACAGATTTTTTTCTGCTCTAAAACAATAGTGTCGCCGTTTTCCAGTATTTAAAAATTTTTCTTAATTTTTGGGATTCAATAATCGAGTGTCATCATGTTGAGAAAAACTAACAATTTCGACACATACTTCCTTTCGCCTTTAATTAAGGTTAAAATCCAGGAGCTCAACTGGGAAGTTCTGCCGCATCCACCCAACCTCGCTCCGTCAGATTATCACCTTTCTTTTCGGTCGATCTCCAATCAAACGTGTGGCGGTACGTTCAACAACGACGATGACCTCAGAAATTGGCTCGACAACTACTTCGATACCAGATCAGCCGATATTTATAGAAAAGGCATCGACAAATTGATTGAAAGATGCACAGACCAGTAAATGAATAGACATGAAATAAAGTGCACATATAGGAGAGGGGTTTGGAACATTAGTTGCGGGACGAGGGACATTTTACACATATTCTTTGTGGAAACATAAATCCGATAGTTTATGATATATTTATGCAATAGTAAAAGTATTTACTCTTCGAAAATGAAATCTTTGTGTAAACGTATTTTCTTATTATTACAAAGACGTATTTTCTATATTAATGCAAATTATATTGTCAACGTTTAAATTTTCATTCCAATCGAGTCATATGTAAAAATAGTCGCGGAGATATTTTATTGCTTAAATGGTACCAGAGTGATCACATGGTTGACACCAAAATGAAAATATTGAAACAAGGAATTTGCGTTAGTTATGTCTATATATTTGGTAGTCTATGAAAGGATGGGTGTAATAGAGAATACAACATTGATTGAAATGTTGTAATTTTTGTTTAAATATTTGATTTCATAATAAATAATTAAACAAAACCGCAAAGACTTATTAAATAACACGATATATGTTATATAATAATTTGATCTAAAATGCTATCCCTTCCTAGAGTTTTTCTTTAAGCCTTTTTTTATTGAATGCAATCTTAGTCCTACCAGAAATTGATTTTTTAGATATTGTCAAATGTCTAATGAAAGAAGAAGTTATAGAATTGGTCTTCCTTGTATAATCTATCTCTGTGGATATTTTTTATTATCTCTGACACTTTTTGATCGGAGTTTTATATGTACCTACATGTATTCACATTTCATTCAGAACATCCTGTTTATTGACAAGAGCACCTTTTAAATATAATATGAGGATATAATTAATCGACACGGTGGTTTCTTTGTGGTGCAAAATGATCATTTTAAACTTTGTTTTAAACATTGTTACACCTGCTGGATTATTTCGTCACTACTATAGTTTTGAAAAATTGTGAGATTAAAAGAACATCGCAGTTTTAAAAAAAATAATAACATCTCCTAATTTTAAACTAAAACGTTTCCGTTCGAAACTTTACAAAGGATTAGAACTTGGTACTTAATAATACTTCACCCCTACTGTCCACATTTCCAATAATAACCCTCTCCCTTCCATGCCAGGCCAAACTACACGAATAGGAAGACACGAAACAGTATTTAGTTTAGTTATCATCTGATGACAAGAGGGACTGCATATCACGAAGCTACAATAGTGACGAAATAACTCAACGCGTAGAACAAGGAAATAAGGAATTCTCACAATAAGCAGTGTGATAAAACATTTTCAAATAACTGGATGATCACATTCCAATCGTGTTTAGGCGTGAAGAGTTGTATTTTTTACACTTGTTAAATGACCCATTACACATTGAAACGTTCCTTAATTTGTTCTCATTTCAGACTGATTTATTCAAAACCACGCATCTCTATTTACATTTATTAAATTCCACCGCCCACAGTGAAAGTTTAAATATATTCTGCGGGCTATAATTATTAAAGGCTGAAATTTCGCGAATTTTCATAATTGATTTAACGCTCGGCGAATTAATGCAAATAACAAAATGAATAACCCTAACGATTATAAGTTGCACGCGCCGCTCGGCAAGTCACAACATCGTGAAAGTGTTGAGTAACTGATTTCAGTATAAGGGTAATTAAAACTGATTTCAACATACACTAATAATTGAAAACTAAAAGTGAACGAATTGAAGAAGTAAACAATGATAAAAGTCACTTCATTCACCCCCCCAACAATGGTATATAGCCGAGCAGTTGTCACAATACAGCTGCCCGAATGGTTTTACAGTAGCTTCGCCAGTATTTAACAAAAATCCATTTTCTAGTAACCAACATGTGGTGTGCAGAAAGACAGACAGACACCTTTAAATGTTTTTATTTTACTTCAACAAAAATATAGTAATGATACACAGTATAAGCGTGTTGGATGATTTTCTTAAAAAAATATATATCAGAGGAGATTCTACATATTTTTCCATCATAGTTAGAAATTTGTCACTTGACGGCGTCCATAGGGGAGAACAGGCGAGCACTCGAAGGTCTGTAATCCAATCAGTATTTCTCTGGGCGTGAACACAAATATTAATATCCGGTGACGACAGACAGCGATTGAATTAGGTACCCTGATGAATAAATATGACCACTGGCGTAGGGAGAATTTGCAGGAAACCCTACAACAGAGGTGGCGAACCCAAAGCACGCGTGCCAGAGATCGCACGCTCATCAATTTAACTGGCACGTAACAATTAACAGATGTAGAAATGTAATTAATTGAACTCCAATTAAGTTCGATCTGGAAACAAAAATTAGTCAATTTGAGATATGAATTAGAAATAATTGAAAATGATCAATTATCGAACATAATAACAAAGAATGCAGAAGAAGAAATGATAAGAACTTGGACCACCATTCCAGAAATCTTTAGCTGTTTAAAAAAACTAGCGAGAGTAATATCATCCATTTTCTCTCCCACGTATGTTTTGTGAGTCATTATTTTCGGAAATGAATTTTGTAAAATGTAGTACAAGAAGTAGATTAAACGATGAATCCAGTTGGGCATGCATTTTACTAAAAGTAACAACATATGAACCGGATGTAAAGTATTTGGCATCGAATGTACAGCAAAAAAATCTAATTAATACCAATAAGTGTATTTTCTAAACATTAAATAAAAATTTTAAAAACACATTTTTAAAATTATTCTTTATTAAAAACTGTTTAGAAGCACGAATGAACCCATCCTATATTATCGGACCACGCTGCTAAATGATGACACTGTATATTTTTAAGTAAAAAAACTAATTATAGCATAATTGCAAATTGTAATTATTTTAATAAATACATTTTTTTAAAACTGCTCGGTACATCAGACAGTCGACATATATTATTTGGAGATTTTTGGCACGCGCATGTAAAAAGGTTTGCCACCACTACCCTACACTATTCCCTTAAGAATATGAAAAAAATAAGTTATTTTTGACATTCTAGTGGATAACGTAAGACCGGTCTAGACCCGTATCAAGTCAGACCTACAAGAAGAGCATTCTTGTAGTTTTTTTGCTTTGCATCAATCTGTGAGCAAAGTGATGAAGTATTTTTATTCATATAAATTAATTATTGCTTTAATCTACATACTGAGATGTTTCTAAAATAAGAAGTTATACGAGTACACTCCTAACTGACCCACGAATACTTTTTTACCCTTCCAATTCATGTTTTAATATAAAACGCTTACCTATGTTTATTATAGTAACGTGGTTTGTAAAAGCGTCAAAAGCGATTTCGCTGATGCATTTGTAGTAGTATAATAGGCGGTCCTAGCTACACGTGACGGATTCGATTCACGACGGGAAAATATTTAAAAAAAAAGACTGCATAGGATTGTTTAGATTGTCATTGTAATGTATGATTTAATTATCTTCTTTAATAATAAATAAACTAATATTTTTTAAATTTGGAGAGATTACCTGATAAATACGATAAAATATGCAATTGAGTGAATCAACTATAACAAAAAAAAAATAAAGAACAAACTTGTTGCGGCCATCCACATTTACACATACTCTCTGCGATGTCGTCCTCATAAGAACTCAGTGGAGATCTGCGAGAAATAGGGCCTCGGCTCCACACATACAACTTTCTGATCGACACACATAACAACTTAACTCATCCCATAATAAATTCCTTATGTTTTATGACTTTACACTTTCGCGTGTTATCAGTGTCTGTATAGATGTAAAAAATAAATGAAACCATAAGAACATGATTTTCAAAAGTTATCTACTACTGTGTCTGAAACATAAGGAGTTCAACCGATGCATACCCTCGGTGCATGCGTATGACTGCGAAACATCGACTCAACAAAAGAAAAGTCCAAAAACGGAAAGGGGGCATGGAAAGATGTTTGTCAGACATCACACGAAGGGACAGATAAAGAAACGCGATAAGAGAACACATAAGAGTAGTAATAATACAGTGTAGGAGTCAAGATGATCCGGTTAGATAAAACAGAGAACAATAAGAAAAAAATGCTTGAAAACTGCAGCAAATTGGCAGACGTAAAGATCCCCTAACATAACAGTTTCAGTAAGGAAATATTTAGTTCAGTAAGATTGTTATGCAGATTAAACAAACAAATTGGATGCGCACATACAAGCGAAGTATGTCGCGACATCGGTATGACATTGCACGCGGAAGGATAGTCGCGAATCAAAAACTCTAGCCGTGGGATAATAACGGCTAGAATTTTATAGGGTCTATTCAGAAGATAATAAATATATTTAATTTATATTTATTTCCCAGATCTTTAGTAATGCAGGCTCTTGATGGCTTGATACAAAAATATATTATTAAGGAGAACACATTCTTATTGTGAACTTGTAATTATTCAGAACATAGGTCAGTGATATTTTTTAAAATACTTATTAAATGTATTAATTAGAAAGATATACATATATAATCATTTTTGTTTCAAATTTGAACCTGGATCACTTTCCAATCCGGATATAATATAATAAAAGTTGTATCAATGTGTCCAAAATTTAATACAAAAGAATTGTTAATTCTGGCGTCTCCTACCGGACTACTCAAAGGTATTTGAGATTCCGTAAAAACAAAGTAGATGACTTTCAAATAATGGAAAGGTAGATGTATTAATTTGAAAAATGTAACATAAGGGTTCGAAAATTTGTCGACAAAGGTACTATCTGCCGTAGCATAGTTGGATAATGCACTCAGGTTCGAATTCCGGTAGCAATAATAGTATATTTTTCGATAAAATTAATTATATATGTATATCTTTCAAATTAATACATTCAATTAGTATTTACAAAAATATGTTATGTTATTTTATATTATCATTTAAGTTATTTTAATTTAATTATGAGCATTTATATTTAAAAAAATATTTGAACTTAATATTCTTTCTACACGCATGCAGAGTCTAAATTTTCTCTAAATTTAATACTAATAGTATAAAGTTTATATAGGTCTTCTTTCATTTCTATTATGTATTGATTATAATAAACGATTTATTGATAAATTAATTGAGACATATGTCATGCAGCACACAAAGAGATAGGAAAATAAATAGGAGAATAGACAAGAGTAGCTACATTGCTCGGAGAACGAACAATCATCGGACAAACGCAGTCAACCAGTAGTTAAGAGTTGGAAATAATGTAACCAACCCTACGGAAATACGTGGTAGTGAAATCTAATGGACAGAAAATTGAAAACGCTCGGGGAGGTCTTGGAGAGAGAGGTGATGGATAGAAAACGACTGATGGTGATGATGATAATGGCCGAATCCGAGTTCTTCTACTACTGTCCAGCTACACCCACGTAGTAAACCACTAACCACTTCAGTAAACGGAGTCAATTTTAAAACACGCTCCTGAACTCTAAGCGAGTAAACACGAGGATACGAGAGAAGCCGAGTGGGCTGCTGAGCAATCCGCAGGACGTGAGTTTGTTTTAACAAACAGCTAACAAACAATGGGCAACCGGATGACCATAGCGTTGACCTCGTGGGCGCTGCATCTCCAGGCTGGTGAGCACGAGGGGGTGAGAGGGGGGACAAAATTGTATTTTTTGACATAAATAGATAAACAGTGGCGTAGCAATAAATTGCAAGCATGCGTACCGACCTCCTACTTTCCCTTCGAGAACACAAATTCACAACGGTTAAATCTTAATTATTGTCGACTAATTATCTTCGGATATTCATGTCCTACTTAAAGTACACTGTTATCAGGTAGGATATAATTTTTAATTTAAATTGTAACGTAAGTGTACACTTTTTAATCAAAAATAAGAGTATTTTTTACATTATCGGCTCATCACATTATCCATTTCAAGCCCTGTCTGCGATGGTAAAATATGATAAGATCATTGACACATGACCTCGCGGATGCGATGCAGAATACGGTTACTTACGATTCAAAGAACTAACAAAGAATATTCTAACAATCGCCAGGAGATTGTAATAAATGTATTGTTAATCGTTCCAACCGTGTTATGACAGGCGAGGTTCGAGGCGCTGAGGTGTTCAGCTCTTAGGACTCGCCGGCGACCCCTCCGGGTCAACAGCCACAGATCTTGGGAATCGATGGTAATCACGCGGCCACGCAGCAGCCGACAAAAGGAAAACGGGTAGGAATGTGCGGCATATTTTACGGTGTCGTGCAGACGTCGCACCTCATTGCCATCCGACGAATGTCGTAATATGTTGTTTGTATTATTTTTTCATGACACGCCAGCAAAGATTTATCATAAAAAAATTAGCATAAAAATATTTCTCATCGTTCATCTCGATCATCCCGATCCCGGTCGAATTCAAAGTATTTATAACATTGGATAATTATTATTTTCGTAAAATATTTCACATCAAGGGCGTTTTATATGAATCCCGGGATCTCGAAACATTCGGGATTAATATTATGGATGGAGGCGGATGCTAAGTATTCCGTGTACCGCATAGATGTCTATTCTTCGAGAATTGACGACTTCAGACAACAAACAAGACAAGGATTTTTGAATACTTTGGACATGTTTCCAAATGTACGACGAAAGTCTCGACACACAATTGATCACAGGGACAGTTGACAGAAAGTTAGCAAGAGGATGGTCTCCTACAAGATGGATAGACCGAATAAGGGAGTTAAAAGGGTCCTCGTTAAAGCTGCAATCAACATCCAGTCAAGAAATTCGTGCGATAGTCCGAAATTACAATCAGATCAGAAGATCGCGATGTTCAGCAATGAGGCCATGATGAAGACAAAAATTAGATCGACATTCCCAACTTAAATATATCTTACATAAACAGTATGTGTATTTTTTTATATAAATGTAATTAATGAGAAAATTGGCAATTGGATTCACTAATCTCAAAGTAGGACAAGTGGTCCCAGTCATCGGCAATACTCAATAATTACCATTTCGAGATGTAATTAATCAAATGCACACGTGTGTCGCTAATGGTGTGCCATGGGAGTTTGGCAGGGGGTTAAGAGTTCTACTTTACTAAAAATATTAAAAAATAATTATATATACCAAAGCGATACCTCGAGAAGGCTGCGAAGAGAAATATAAAATCCAGCTTACCTGTGAACAAAAAAAAACATAAATTAATATTATTTTAAAGAGAACACAATATTATTTGTGAAATTGTAATTTTTTTAAGAACATAGTTCTATGTTATAAATAACTGCAGCATATAAGTTCAAAAATTCGTCGAGTATGTATTTACAAAGCTGACGTAGTGTGATTGGATAATGCACTTCCCCGGATAGGAAGACCCTGGTTCAAATTCCGGTGGCAGCTAAAATATTTTTTCGGTAAATCGAGTTTATCTGCGTGTATATCTTTCAAATTGATGCATTTAATTTGTACTAAATTAATATTATTTAAAAAATAAATAAAGCATTTAATTAGTATTAGCCTTATAGGCATTCAGTATTAACTGGGCTATATTGTGTATACTTCTGAAGTTTAAGGCAATTTACTCTACTTCGTGCGACCATCCATTCAGAATACTATATCAGAGTATTTACTATTACTTTGATCATCTCAGTAGCTTACTTTTAATGTTTGATACAGTAACAATACTAATATTAAAAACTACACAAACTTTTGGATTCAACCACTGGTGTTTTATCGTATTACGTTAACCTGTCTATTTTCAACGCTCGTCCGTCCGTCCGTGCGCATAAAAAATCTTTTGTAAAATTTTAAGGATCAATAATATTTTTTGTACGCTGTGGGAGAAAGTAAGAAAAACATTATCGTACCCAGTATACGGCTACTGGGAGGGCCTGGCTCCACCACATTACTAATACAGATGTATTAAGTAACATAAATAAGTCTAGAGAACTAATAACAACTAGGAAGGAAAGCTGAAAACTTCGGCCATATGCTTCTTAATGAAAAATATCATATTTTACAACTATGATATTTATGCAGTGGGTAGAAAGGTTATCCTGGCTGTGTAACCTTAGAAAATGATTCAATGCCCAAAATGTTGGTGATCTAATTCAGAATAAACGAACATAATGCAACATGATCGTCAAACTTCGATAGAAGGCGGCACATGGAGAAGTCTTGTTAAAAATACTGCACGCACTATATTTTTTTGTGTGCTCTATGATGCCAAACGGTGTGCTCGCGCATACCCGCACACCTTCGAGGGATCATTGCTCGTTAGCCGAAAACGTTTGCGTCGCTGATGAAGTGAAAACTTTAATTATTTTTTATGCCGGCGCTCTGCAAAGGGTCAACCGTAAAAGTGGGTTAGTATAAATATATAAAAACACTGCAGGAATTATTAATCTTTTTTACACTCGTCGGGAGAGGCTTCCCATCGCAGGGGGCGGACGCGACATGTATTTACATCTCGCGCGTGATATGAATCATACGAAAGATCTTCCCTCGTAGAACACCACCGTTCGCCGTGTCCAGTCATGTACTTTGATTTAATGCCTTCAGGGATGGATGCGCGCGCGTCCGGCGACGATTCGGGAGATGAGAGCGGATGAACCGGCTCCTAAGGAGGCAGTGTTCCTTTTTAGCGGCGAGTTTCCACGGTGCAGGGTATAATGACCACAATTACCATACGGCGGGCACGCTGGCCTGATAAGTCCGATACTGTGATACTCAAAACGTGGTCCGCGATGTCATCCGAGTAGTATCCGATATAAGTATGTAGATTTCTTAAAAAAACTATAATGAATATTTATATTGCAGTATAACGGCAAAGGTTCTTTAGGCATGTACGTTAACTGAATAACTGTAAATCAAGGACATTTTTATTTGGGGGTGCACAAAAATAATGTACAGCAATACCTATAAGTATATTAAAGTAAATTAGTGAAATTAAATAAGAGTAATAATAATTGTTAATGATACTAGTAAAAAAAAATAATTTTAAAATTAAAATTAATCAATGTCAGATATCACGGTTACTACTAGACCCGCGCTTTTGCTTTACTGAGAGGAACACACCTATAGCAGTTCTGGGTAAGGGTAGGTTCTTTTTATTGGTTGATGAGCGAATTCCAATCTACAATATTTAGAGACCAAATTTATATTCCAAAACTAAAATATACCGCAACCCAAAATCACTATATTTATCAAGGCATCAAATTTTTTAACAACCTTCCCATCACAATTAGAACAATTACAGACTATCATCAATTTATATCTGAAGTAAAAAAAATATATACATAGACTAACTGAAACATAAATTATCTCGTATATACTCCTTCTCTATACACGAGTCCTACTCTCATAGAGAAGAAATAAATGTTAAATGAAATATATATATATATATCCTACTGATATTTCTAAAATGTATTATATTTTCTATTTGTTTGCCTATTTTCTGGTAAATAGCAACATACAGTTAAACTTGGTAACAGCGAGCTCGGGTATAGCGAGTTCACGGCTATAGTGAGCGAAAACTCATCGATATTTTACTTTACGGAAGTTTTCATACAAAAGTGAATTGTTATAACGAGCTTGCTTCTCGGTTATACCGAACAAAAAATACGGCCAATGCACGAATGTTTGTGCGTTTATTGGGACTGAAAAAAAAATGTAAGCAAATAAAGTGAAAGAGGTGTCGGACACGCTGGTTCATATAATTGATGAAACTAGCTAAGATTTCCGGCCGCCAAAACTTCGATCATGTTCACGCTTACAACTTGTTTGTTATCGAGCGTCAAACAAAAGTGTCAATTAAAAGGCACATATCGGAAAATGCCGTTTTACAATCTCGTTCCATTTTCGTGTGTATATGAGTTTTTCTCTGAATTCAAATTTATTACGAGATTGTCTAAAGTAATGTTTGAATACGTCAAAAGCGTATTGACAATTTGACATTGACTCATCAGTTAAAAAGTGGGCCTCGATTTGCAAATAAAATAAAGTGTCTCTCGATTCGTGAGAAAGTCGAAATCATTCGTGAATTCGTTGTGTTCTTCAACTGTTTCGACATTATTGAATAATTAGGATATTTACTTGTCGGTATTTGAAAACAGCATCACAAAAATAAAAATAAATTTGAAAATACGATCTTAATGATGTGATGCAGTATTATTAAAATGGTTTAGCACCCAAAGAAGTGCCGGATTTACTATTGTCGGGACAATTTTGAAGGCACAGGCGGAAAAATTCGCGAAACATTTCGGGAAAAACGATTCGCTTGGTTGGATATAATAAGCAATTACCCAGTATGCGGTGAAAGTAATGAATAAAATCAAATAATAACATAAAAATATAACGATAAAACATGTTTTTAAAGTTACATATTTAAGATGACATCTACAGTAAACAAAAATATCACGAAAGATTATGATTTATGGTAAATCATCCGTGGCTTTTCTCCACGCTGATACCTGAGCCATCAATGATAAACGTCATAAAATATCAGCTATTTAAGGTTTTAAAAATAATATATTTTCACTACCTATACGTTTTTTTTATATTGATATACAATGTAAATAAGCATTTTGCAAGGGAGCACGTTACCTATTCATCAGAAAATACGGTCGTCGTTTTTCTATTCTATTCTAAGATAAATATAATAATTAAAATTGTATATTTTTTTAAATCAAATTATTTTTTTATTTATTTAAAAAAAATAGAGATAGGTACATGTCACATCAATATTTAATTAGCGTATATTGGATGATAAATTTTTATGATAATGCTATGATATTAGTCCGCCAAGCGATACGGGCAACTGGTCCACGGTGACTGAAAGTTTGAGAAACGGCGCTTTAATGGACATGCGATTAAATCAGTTTCATTCCGAAGGAAGAGCATTGTTGAAAAGACGGATGGAAGTGTATAACATGAAACGTTCGTGCACAAGTAAGGCTAATTCCGCATTCGGATACGCATACGCGCGGATAAGTCAGTGATATTCTCGATATTTGCTACACGAAATGACGACTGAAAACAGTAACAATAAATCTGAGGCTGATTTTACAAAGTTAGTTAACAATTTATTAGTAACATATAGTAATATAATCAGGACACCAAGCCTGCTATTTAACAAACTTAAAATTAGTTCTTATCAAAACCTAACTATGATTATAGTAACTTCTTGGTTACACTATCCCGAGTCAGCTGTTTGTGTTTGAACGAAAGTTGAGACCTCTGACGATGTATTATCCTATTAAACAACTTATTACCGCCAACTCCGCAGTGTAAAGTTTTCTGATCGGAAAATGAGTAAGACGATTTCATTTCATATTCTTTATTTTCTCCTTCTTCACGTTCGTATTGACATATAGTGGACTCGGCTCGTAATGTACCTCCGCAAGTCCCGGTCCTGGATCGCCCTCACAGCTGACTCCAGACCCTGGGTTTCTCCAGCTAGATGCGATGCAACATTTCGAACATTTTTCATGTAAATTATATTCTATTAAACGCAATATTAGTATAAAAATAAATACTCAATGTAAAAATGAATCAAATACATACGAAATACTAAAAATGTCACATTTGTGATCCAAATTAACACTAGTCTACTTCTAATATCTGGTCAATAGTTTTCTCGTAACAGGAACCAAAATGTACAAAAATCATCCAATAGGTGCGACACTGGACGCTAGAAGCCACTGGATAATTAATTATAAGTGACATTGTTGTGAAAGAGTTTTCCAAGATTCAATCTTCACCCGTGTACTTGAAAACGACAATGTTCCCCAGCTGGGTCGTGACTAATTGTATCAGCGGAGAAAACAACTTTAACCCGGGGCCGCGACCAGAGCCTGGAGCGCTTCGTGTCCGTCCTGTATAATTTGAGCGTAACTCTTACGGCGTGTCAGAGCTGATGACGCAGGATGTCAAAGCAGGGGAAGAGAGAACTGGTAGATATAGCCCTCAAGAACACTCGAGCAGAGAGACTAATCGAACATTATATCATACATGCGATGTATTATAGAAACAACTAGGCTACAGTTGAAAGCAAGTCCTATCGAATAATCTTTATATTTTGTTTATTTATACGTAAGTATTTATTTTATTATTATTTATATAATATTAGTATTAATGTTAACAAATAAAAAACTTTATATTACATGAATTAATTTGAATAATTTAACGTCGACCAGTTTCGATACCACTGTATCTGCGTTAGAACGGGTGTACACTAACAACGTATAACGAATTCCGTCTGACATTAAAAACATATCTATTCTTACTTACAATATTTTCAAACGAAGCTAAACGTTTGTACTATGAAAATAGGACTAATCGAGGCTCGAACCCCCGACCACTAGATCGGGGGTTCGAGCGTATTTCTTTAATAATATTTTTTCAAATACGGGCATACCTCGATTTACGACGCTTCGCTAAAACAGCTTTTTGAAATTCATAATTATTATCATACCGCTCTTACGGCGCATTGTTGACGCTGCGGTGCATATCACGTGACAGTCACGTGTTGTGCACTTCAATTCTGCGCAATTAGGACACTTTTCAGTACCAAAATTTAATAACAAAGTCGCTCAACGAACTTTTTCAACAAATTGCCACTAGACCTTACAGGGTCTAAAGTGATTAACAACTTCAAACCAAAAATAACAAAGTGGTTGCTTGATGTTGGTAGAAAGCAAAAAGAATCTCATTTGTCGTCTGTGCTAACTTAACTATCTACACATTTTTGTCTCCAACTATTGTATATTACAGACAATAATATTTTTATAACTTTTTTTCAATAATATTTTATAACTTCAGATTTACTTATTTTATATAACTTTTTATAACTTATTTAACATTATATTTACTTACCGCTAAACAATTACAACTTTTAAAAACTGTACAGGTAATTGCTTTAGAACAGACCACGCCTAGTAAAGTAATTACCTTTATTTTTTCATATGTACTATTTATGCTACAAAAAAAATTGTTCTTTATGATATCTCGCGCTCAGTTTCAAACTTGAGACTTGACAGACTATTATTTAATGTATAAATATATTTCCAGGCTTTTATATGCTTTGGTAAGTGAAAAATGCTGTGATTCGCTTTATGGGGGTGATCTAGAATGTACCCCGCCATATAAGCGATGTAGACCCATGTTGAAGTCGTGAAAAAATACGTATTTATATAATTTAATTTTCACTATACAAGTTTCTAGACATCTGTAAGTTGCAAACTTTAAAATTATTCCATTCGAGTTTGACCCGTACTTGATGACAGCTAAACTATTATGGAAATACGTGTGGTAACAGATATTCCTTAAAAATAGTGATGTTTAACAAATTTGTATGTGTATTCCACTACATGATGGAACAGGCTCTAGTCTGTTATACGGATGCAAGTTCACGCAGACGCGTCTTACTGTGAAGATTTCTAATTATATTATTGGACGCAACTATTATTATAATTATTTACTCTATAGAAAACATTTGACACATATATGTTTTTTAAATATTAGAAAATATAATACATTTTAGAAATATCAGGGCTATACAGAACGCATTAGCAGAAAAGCAATTGCAAAAGCACATCCGCAGGTCCTAAGCAGCAAAAGATTTTTGCTGTTAGGATCTGATCTATTGTGGTCACCCATGGTAACCGCTGCACGGCCAGACCTTCCGTAGAATCTATATTTCATCAAAATCAATATAATAAGAATGCACTATTGTTAAAGCAATATAATAAGGGATTTCCGCATTGAAATATAGATTCTATGGAAACCCTTGCCACGCACGGCGATGGCCGATTGCTCTCCTGTTAGTGCACATAAATGCATCCCATTACGACCAGACAAGACACAGACTGTACTCTAGCACCTAAGTCCGAGTCCGAGTTCCAATATTAACACAAACGCACAGTGTGTGCTCGTTAATTCTCTAGACCCGTGATTACAGTACCTACGCGTTCAAAATGTATCCTTTAATTCAACAGCCGTAAATCAGAGTCGAACAAGCGAGCCGAGGTTTGGAGAGAGCCGGCGGTCGTTCACCCCCAATCGGCCGACCTCACCTTCGGTACCTTTGGGAACACAGAACACACTCGGGAAACATCATTCAGGCGGGATGTGTAGGTTGTCTGTGGGCACAGACGGACGAAAATAACAAATAATCAAATGTTAGAATTACAATGCTCGGAAAATAGATAAGCAAGAGCTGTCAATTAACAAAAAAATAATTAAAGATATCTTATTAACTTAACTATCATCTATTGAAGCAAATGTTTGGTTTCCCTGTTCCCAAAATATTAAATATGAAAACTGACAGCTATCATCTTGGTCGATCCAAGATAAAAGTCGGCACAGCAAATCTACTTTTCCAAAATACGCACATACGTCTTATAAATTTAAATACAATATCGTCTTGCAATATCGCGAATTTGCAGATAGATAAATAAATATTACAGAAATGTAAAGTAAATATCTTAATATCGCTTTGCGTTTTTTCATTTATTATATCTTATTTTTAAAATTGGGGGATGATGCCGTTCGCGGTTCGTAACTAATTCGAATTGATACGAAATACAATTTGTACTACAACGTATTTTAATAGTTTTTCTCTGATTTTTATATTTTGACACATATTTTATAAACACTTTTGAATTTCTAATATTAATTAAAACTCACATGTGTATTTATGATAATATTCTGCAGAAACATAATGCAATACCGGATAACGCCAATTATACATTAATCGAAAATAATATGATCTCATCACAAACATAAAAAAATATATACTGTAATATTAGTTGTAAGAAAACCAAAAATAATTTTAATATACATTAGTTACAAATTGCGAAACAAAAAATTAAAGATATTAATAGCGAGAAAAAATGTATAAGAAAGAAGCAACCGCAAGAGAGTGGATGTTTTTTTTTAAGTTTCAGCTGAGCGGACATATTTCCAAATAGGGACGGAACAGCTGTTCGCCCAAGTTTGCAGAGCCCGCAAAGGTTCATTAGGGACTAGCCCCTATAGTGGGCATCTGTTTACCTCTAAGTATCTTGGGAAATATCCTCAGAAGGAGATTTCGTTTAACAAAAGAAAATCCAATAAAAATTTCTGCAAAAGTACTTATTGTTTTATTATGTATAATAAAAGGTTTAAACTAAAATTTGTTTAATTAAAGTAAGAATGAAATAGGTAATGTGATAAATATTTATATAACATACAGCTTTAGGCATTGTTGATAGCAAATGGTAGTTTCGTGTTGCCAGGCTATAAAACATGTATTCGGAAGCACGTAAAGGCCATTTCCGTGTACCATAAACCATTTTGAAGAATTTTTTCACACTATAATTTTGTGTTAATTTATGGTTTGCTTGGTAATTTACGACCTGGTCTGCCTTTCATTCCCTTACGACTTTGTAAGTTCTGCGAACAGATATTATAATATTGTGTTCTTTGTAGATGTGGCGTGCCTATTCGGCGAAGATCAGCTAAATACTAACATTGTATGTTAAGTACCTGCACGGAGGCACGGGTAATGAGGTTAACCAATTAAATATAAAATTGTGTACATTTTGTAACAAGTTTATGGAAGATGTGACAAGAGGAAGAAACTCTTGTAGTTTTTTGTAGAATAAAGGAGAACGTAAGATTAAAGTTAATAGGAATTAGAAATGATTTTCTCAATATACTTGTGCGCCGTCCTTGTGATTACGATACTCGCCTGGTGGTCGGGGGTTCGCGCCGTGTTCAAGGAGACCACCAAGTTAGTCCTATTTTCAAAGCATAAGCGTTTAGCTCAGTTTGAAAATAGTAAGAATATTGATATGACACGTATTCCGTGTACGCATCTCAATTTTTAAAAATCTTATAGACATGTTTATTATTATGTGTACACGTAAAAGACTTGTCTCGAAATTTGCGTAGAGAACAATACAGAGATGAACGTGGAGAGAGCCCTGAGCCTAGAGTAGAAGACGCAACCGATACATATTGACTTTTACCGACAATCTCTGACACGAGAGATAAACGTATCATCCGTGTACTGCAAGTACATTACAATCAAAAACACTTCCGGAGCATATGTCCCTATCGACCGCGCAACAGTCCGTATATATGAAACAAAATATTGTATGCATAAATTACCAAAATATAATTATAATAACTTTTTTTTTGTGAAGTAACATTTAATAGCTTATCACACTGAAATGACAAAAAAACAAATGAAATAACAAAAGGGCGTTCCTTTACTTTTCTATGAGGTATCTATGCAAACTTCATATTTCACTTTCGAAACTTTCAAAGCGACAGTAATAGCGCACATACACGGATGAGACTGATCTCTCGTCATTCTAATACGCCAGGGGTGGCGAACCTAGGGCACGCGTGCCGGAGATCGCACGTTCATCAAATTACCTGGCACGCAAAAATTAACAGATATAGAAATGCAATTAATTGAACACCAATCAAGTTCGATCTGGAAACAAAAATTAGTCAATTTGAGAAATGAATTAGAATTAATTGAAAATGATCGATTATCGAATATACTAAAAAAGAATGCAGAAGTAGAAATAATAAGAACTCGAAACACCACTCCAGAAATCTTTAGCTGTTTAAAAATCTCGCCACTACTAGCGACGGTAAAATTATCACTTTTCTCTTCCGCATATGCTTGTGCGTCATTATTTACCTAAATGAATTTAATAAAATGTAGTACAAGAAGAAGATTAACCGATGAATCCAGTTGGGCATGCATTTTACTAAAAGTGACCACATATGAACCGGATATACATATAAAAAGGTTCGCCACTACTGTAATATGCGAACAAAATGCAATATAAATCAATAATGCTCGCTTCACTCTCAACTCTATATTGTCACTGGAGACGAGTCCGTGAGGCAACTCGCGTCCGTATACACGCGCCATAATAATGAAACTATAAAAAAATCCTTAAATCATAAAATAAGTGAGAAGAATTCCTCTCCCCTGATTGCAATATGTAAATGATTTCATGAAATATCTTTATTAACAAAATTATTTCTTAAAGTGTGTTTATATTAAAAAAACATAACTAGTATAAAAGTATGACATTCATGTATATTCTAGGGAATATAAAATTACTTAGTAGAAATGATCAGTAGATGCTATATCTTTATATGGATAAATGGGTTCTAAAAAAAGGATGTACAGGAAATAATGAATGACGAAGTGAAGAGTGAATCCCTCGAGGATTCTGTTAGAAAACCTGGAGCTAAGCTAAGGCCTATTCAAGTTGAGTATATAAGTACTTAAACCTACAATGCAGTTAGTGCCCCGCATGGGGGAATATACAAATTGAAATTGAGTACTTGAAACTTGCTAAGTGGCTGTTTATCGAGTTAACAAAGTTTTAATTAAGAATTAACAACAACGAAAAATTGCATAGGAAAGGCAACATGTTTCATATTATCGACTATTCTAAAGAATTGACAACATTATATTTTATACCATCAAATAACTGAAGAAAGATATCAGTTATAGTTTGACAAATCAGAGAAATGGACTCGGATGTAACATATTATATAAATAATAAGAAAACACTTTGTTTATACCATTGTTTATTGATAATCAACGTGTTTCAAGACCAAACCAATGGTCCTTTCTTATAAAAAATATTCATTAAATATTATCTATTTAAAAAAATCATGGGATTAATTTTTTGATGTCCGTTCAAGCCGCGCAGCAATATAAACATAACATTGTCCGTTTAGTATCTTTTCCTTTTAAAAGGAATAAACTACTATTAACGGTGAAACAAACTAATTTGAAAACGTCAACGTAGTGTATTTCTAACAAACATTCATCAAAAACCGACTTCGAATCATTTAAATATTCTTGGAATACCATTGATCGATATCACAGTAAATGAGTAGGTACTATCATACTTTCTATATAAAACATTTTCACGGAGAAGATAAAAATTGTAATTTATAGAGAAATTGATATAAAGATGATTTTTTTCAGAGGTTTGTATTTTGAATTGGAAACACTTTTTCCAGAGACAGCTAATATAAGATCTGATTTGTGCTCAGTTTGGTTTTCCATTTCACCACGGATAGACTTACGCCAGAACAATGCTTGCAAATTGTGAAAATTTATTTCGAAAATCGTGGTTCAGTTCGCGAAACCTACCGTGCGTTACGTCTATTTTTGTTCGTACGTTAACATAATCGTTCATCCGAGTAATTCGAATAACCATGGATCGTTTTCGCACCACGCATACTCTACTTGATAATACGCATCCGTAGAGATATCGTACAGTGCGCAACGAAGAAGCTGTTGCTGCAGTATAGAGGACCCGAATAAGTCGATTTGCCATCGTGCACAGGAATAGATGGATGATTACTGAGTTTTTCGTTCCCCAATTCAATGACATTAAAGTGGAAGAGCTGTGATTTCAACAACCCGGCGTAACATGCCACACAGCGCGCGCCACAATCAATTTCTCGAAGGAAACATTCGATGAGCGCATAATGGATCTGTGAATTGGCCTCCAAGATCGTGTTATTGAACACCTTTGGATTATTTTCTGTGGAGATATGTAAAGTCGCTAGTCTACACCGATAAACCAGAGACGATAGACGACTTTGAAGCCAACATTCGTCGCGTTATTGCTGATATACGGTCCCAGCTGCTTCAAAAAGTGTTCGAAAATTGTACATCCGGATTGCGCTTTATTCGAGCCAGCTGCGGCCCCCACATGCGCGAAATCATATTTAAACACTAATGACATAACATTATCTTTCTAATAAAGCCAAACCATGGCCATTACCACGATTTTGATGTGTTTTATTTCATTTTATAAAAAAAACACCTTTATAATACAATACATAATATTTAAATAATAATTATTCAGCTGACATTCTCAAGATGTGTCCTTCATCTTAATTGAGATTATTGTATCATATATGTATATGGGTATTTTTCACGAGAAAGTTTAATATTGAGAACATACATAGTATATGCTTGAATTTTTTCTGTAATTAAATCTTTTAAAAAAACGTTTTAATTTGTCAGTGTTTGTTTAAAACAAGTAAATACATAATACTACATTAAGGTTCTAAAGAAGCAAAAAAACAAACAAATAAATTCGACTAAGCCGAGCCCCAAAAGCAATAAATGGTTTCGATTTAATAAAGTCGTACATTTTAAAACCTCGGAGCTTAGCCGAGGGCCGGCCATTTGCGCAAACCCAAAAGTCCCCAGTCTCGGCGCCCATGTGACTGAAACCGTATAATCTCCCATAAAACGGTTTTATAAAGCTGGATTTATGGCGGAGATATACCGATCTGCGAGTCCTGGGATTAATCCGAAAACTATTTTCGATGTCCGGACCGAGGAATACAGGGTTGCCAGAAGACGCCTAAAAAACTGGACATTCTGAAATTGTTTACCAATCATTTCTTGAAATAGAATCGCTAAATTTAAAACAAATTAGTTGAATCGGTCAGAAGGATGAACGGAAAAAACCTATCTAAATATAAAAATAACACGAGTTATCAATTACACCACTGTAACCATTCCGTTTCTCGTAGAGTTTTTGAATTTATATTCTATATTATTTTTTACATCGACAGATTTTTTCTGTTTTTTCTTTTAGGTGATTCGTCTAATTTGTTTTGATTAACAAAGATATATTATAAAATTGCAACTCACAATAAAAATGTGGTTTACTTTGTTTGTTAGAATTTCTAAATCGTCCGGATACTAAAACTTAGATTTAAACTATCTTTTTGGGCAGTACCTGCGAGAATTGGGTATCTGTGGTCATCTTTGTGTAAAGCCTATTTTTACTTTCTTCTATAGATCCAATTTTGATGAAATTACGAAGTTTTTTAATAATCACCATTTTTAAATAAGGCGGCGAATAAGACTAGTTAACGAACCCACCCGAGATATTTACCATTACAATTTTCAGAAAAGTTTGATCGAAATCTGATCAAGAGTCATCGTGTACACAAAATCCATAATGGTTTCAGAGTCTACTTGTCATGTTCGTAAGCTGCAATATGAGGCCTTCTGCTAAAGGTAGTTTTTGTAGAAACTACAGTAGGTATATGTTAAGAAAATGAAATGGCAACAGGCAGACCATAGTCATCCAGTGGTTCCGGGGGAAAATCAAAAGGCCGAAAAGCCGTTCTAACACGCGATGGGCTAATGAAATAATGCAGAAATACAACGAATAACAATGAGCAGAGAAAAGTGGGAGGCCTTCATCCACAGTGGATAGAAAACGGAGAAAAATGAAAATGAAATTCTAATAAAATCATCCGCAGGTCCGCAATAGACTCGATAAATATGCATCTAAAATTATTAAAGAGAACACATTATTATTGCGAAGTTGCAGTTTTTCAGAACATGTTCTATGCTATTTTTGTGGTATCCCGGTAGCAACAAAAATATTTTTCCGATAAATTGAATTTTCCTAATTGATACATTTAATTTCTATTAATATGTATCTGTTATAAAATATACCATTTATTTTTCATCCAAACGCGATCTAAATTATCGGACTGGCCGATGTAATACCGGACACCGGGCAACCGTAGAAGAGTGAGAAGACCGAGGCAAAGAAACGATAAAGATAAAAAGGTGTCGGCTAATGGATGCCTTACATGGCGGACGGATGGCTACATTGAAAGTAACGCGAGATAACAAAATGCAGCCCGACCCGCGTCGCGCCCCCGGCGGTACTTACGATGATGGCCACAAATCAGACTTCCTCCAACATCGGAGGAACGAACTTTCCTAGAGGTATTGCACATAACGGATATTTTTCATCATTCACTTGTTTGTTTACAAGTTAATTTTAGTGAAATTATAAAAATCTATTCTAATTAGTGATGGTAAACTGTACGTGGCTGTGATTGTGTCGATGATTGGTAACTAAGATTTAACTGTTGGAGGTTTAATTTCTAGTGTACCAGTAATTTCTAAAAGAATTACGTTAATCAGTTATCAATCATCGTTACAATCGAACACAGTCACAATAACAGTTAAAATAACGGTTTAAATAACGATTTTACCATCACTAATACTAATTCAATAAGAATACCATTCATCTGGTTTTCGTGTACCCACCTCATTAGCATATTGAAATCTTCAACTAGAAGCTTCTATGCTAATGTCAAGAGAGATAGACGACAAAGATTTATAATGACGTAGTTAACTATCTGATTTCAGAAATAAGAGTAAAGAAAATTAACGCAAGTTTTTTTTTTGTTTATATATGATTTGAAAAACTATAATAGGGAGGGTTATCCCGAAAATTTCCCGGGCTGGGCTTACGAGTAGATTAGTAATCTGCCCTTGCATATGCCGTCACAAAACTACTCAATTGATTACGGTCCATGGCATCCTCTCTTATCAATCCCGTGTCCCGCCGAGTACAACCAGTGTATAGTCATTGCGAAATGTTCGGGAAACTAGTGTGTATCAGAGGAACGATCAGTTTGCAAACATTCGCTAAACATGTTCTTTTAATACCTTTTCTTGATTGCATATTTAAGTTATAATAAAATAAAACCTTCACCTTTTGCGTTAAGTCACGCCGTACTCTCGGCATATAAGGTCAGAATGTCACGGATAATGTCCCCCACAGGGGAAGTATTACGTTTGAAGTGGAACGATGCGACACTAAAAATGAACACATCGTAAACTATCCTGTACAGGGTGGAATTCCACTGCCGAGGAAGCGGTGTTGTCTTGAATATGTCGAGGAGCGACCACAAGGGTTGTGCATATTTCCAACGAGTGGGAACTGGTTCTCAACATACGGATGATGAAGCTTATTGTCACTAAGGAGAGCACATTATTATTATGAAGTTACAGTTTTTCAGAACACAATTCTGTGATATTTTAATACAAATTAAATGTATCAATAAGAAATAATTATTTTATTTAATTCTGGCGTCCTATCGGATTTTATTCAAAGGTGTTTGAGATTTTCCGTAAATAATATAAAGTAGATTGCTTTAAAATAATGAAATAACAGATGTATCAATTTGAAACAACATATTAAGTTAGCAAATGTGTCGTTAACTTACAATGTTGACGTGGTGTAACAGTTCCCAAGGATAGGAAGGGTTCCTGGTTCGGGTCCGGGTGGCAAGAAAAACATATTTTCGATAAATTGATTTTATATGATTATTAAGCAGAACACACTCTTATTGAGAAGTTGTAATTATTCAGAACATAGGTATGTGATGTTTTTAAATACTAATTTAGTGTATTAATCAAAAATATATACATGTAAAATCAATTTTGTCGAAAAATATATAAAAATATCCCAGTAGTGCAAAAACAATATTTTTCGACAAAATTGATTTTATATGTATATATTTATAATTAATACATTAAATTAGTATTTAAAAACATCACAGACCTATGTTCTGACAATACATATAATTACAACTTCACAATAAGAATGTGTTCTCCTTAATAATATAAGTTGTATCAATGTGTCCAAAATTTAATAAAAATGAATTGATAATTCTGGCGTCTGCAGTCGGTTTACTCAAAGGTATTTGAGATTCCGTAAAAACAATGTAGATGGCTTTCAAATAATGGAACGACAGATGTATTAATTTGAAAAAGTGTAATATATAGGTTCGAAAATTTGTCATGAAAAATACTGGCGCTATAACACAATTGGTAGTGCACTTCCCCGGATTGGAAATAGAGATCCAGGTTCGAATCCTGGTGACGCAAAAGCAATATTTTTTGACAAAATTGATTTTATATGTATATATTTATAATTAATACATTAATATAGATATTAAAAGCTTATTGTCGATGATTGTAAACTTTTTTGTACTTTACAGGACTGAGGGGTAACTACGACACCGAGAGATCATTCAAGGAAAATATTTTAATCTGGTTCCGCACCTCAACATATGTAACATCCGTTCTGTGTTATCGATCAGTACGTTCAGCATCGAAAAATGAGTATGCCTCATAATACATACAATACAACATCACAATGGGTTATGTATTCTTAACATATTTTAATTAAATAACAATTAATAAAACCTTTTAATATATATATTTATTATATTTACATAAAAACAATATTTATAAATCAAAAGAGCAAAAAACACGAAATCGTAATACGATGTGGAAACATAGCGTGAGAATATTAAGGTACATCTGAGGTTCCAATACTTTTTTTAGTATCCTATAATTAAAACCGACAACCAGAATCTTGTTATATTAGAAAGCGTCTCGGAACATAAATATATACTGATTAAAACGATGTATTTATGACAAAAATATCGTTTATGTGGGACACTTAACTATCAAAAAGTATTATAATTAATGCGTTATAAATTCTACTGGGCTTTTCAAAAATTATCGATCTATTTCATAGAAAATTTAATCATATCTCAGTCTAATTGTATCGCTGATAGATACTTAATAATATAAGATATTATCCATGTTTATCGAACGAACACTACAATAAAAAAATCAGGAAAGAATAGCGTTCACGACACGTAGCGCACCGGTATACATATATCTCCATTTATAATAATAAATATATTTTAATTTGCATAATCTTTATGTAAATACATTTTGATTCCACGAAATTCGTATAATATATTAATATAAAAACTTACATAATAGACGACTACCTGCTACCACGTAACTAAGAAAACTACTGAAATCTTTTCAAACACTTATTTTGTTAATTTTTTGAAATCGGTTAAACGTTAAATATATTTTTAATCGTTGCGAGAGAATAGAACAAAAAAATAATTATTACATTTTTATAATACACGAACTATGTTTTCCGAATGATGAAGGCGGAATAAAGAGTTAAAGTCGTTTGAGCAAACCGCCATTTAAAAAAGCGTGTTTTATTTTTCGATACAACAAAGAACCTTTTGAGCCCGTCGCTGGCGCGGCGCGCGCTAGAACCTTTATTTTCCAAGAGCCGCGCTCCTGGCCAGCCGCATTTTTCCAGGAACAATAAATGCCGTTCCGAAAACGCTCCCCGGGGACATTGTGTTTAAATGGAATGTATTTTTTTGGCAGGACTTCACTGCGAGGGTGAGGGTGGGTTCCGGGGGGGTGGCGCGGGCCGCAAAAATATCACTCGGGAAAAATTTTGAGAAGAAAGTTTTTTCGACCTGTCTAAACAAAATAAAATTGTAATGCTTAATAGCACCCTACGTACATTTCACGTAGTAAAAACAATACAGTTACAAAGTTATAAATAAAATGGTACATTAAAGTTTCTATACTACTTATATAATACTTTATATATATATAATACTTTACTTTCTCGCTAATAAGAAATAAATAAATGATTTCCGTCCCTACTATACGATTGATATTTTTAGTAAATACGACTGTAAGACAAAAGGATATCATTTCATTTTGAATAGATATTTTGGAACTGTTTTTAATTAGATACTCAATTTAAGAAAAATACAATGAATTACTCTTTATTTTAAAATATATAAGTAAACAGAATATATGTAATAAATTGAATTATTAAGATTCGATAAAATTTAATAATCAAGCAAGCGCCATTATTAGAATATATTTATTTTGTAGTTTCAAGTTGGCGGGCATGCGCAGCGTGCAATATAATATATACAAACACTTTGTTTTTGTCTTATAAAATAAACCACTGTGAAAGGTGTTTTTTTTTCATATTCAATTAAACAAACTATTACAATTACTTTTTGTAATTACCAATTTTTTATTGAACTTGACATAAATAATTCATTACCTTTATTTTTAACCACTGCAATAATAAAATACACTTTTCTCTAATATGCAATATACCGAAAAATGTTTCAATACATTTTAAAAATAAAATTTCATTAAATGTAACCATTGTCGTGTGACTGTGTGTTAAATGTGTTTGTTTAACCGCAGTCGACGGGAGAACAAGTCGAGCTTATGTCTCGTAAAATTATCAAACATGTATGCACCGCTATTAAAAAAAACAGTTTAATTAAATGTTAATAAGTAACTTTATATTTATTTATTTACACCTTATCCGAATCGTTTCGATTCGTCAATATTACATTTTTATTTTTTTTATTACATTATTAACATCTTAATACCATAGGTTGGCTCCGGTATCATGGCAATATATTATCAGCCTATACCATTTGACGTGAGACTTATTATCACATTAAATTAACCCATAGAAATCATGCACCCCAAAAGGGGAAAATAGATGTCACATTTATATGTTGCAGTCGCAGAATTCGGTCACAATCCGGCAGAAATTCACCCTGTCCAGGTCGCAAGGTAGAATGCTCTCTCTAGCCACTGCTCTTCCGGGCATCGTCCTTCCCAGCAACCCCCAGCGGGAGACCCACACCCTAAAAAATCCTGGAAATGTCCGAGATATCTTTCACTTCTTAGTGGGTCATCGTTCCGGGGAATCCGATGATCTATTCCTTCTAATCCGGCAATCATGATATCACGTGCATCATTCATAATCATACAGTCCCAGAGGATGTGCTCCGGTATCTGCCTTTAGTAACTTTATAATATACTTATTTAAATAACCAAGATTGGGCAACTTCGAAATTCCCGCAGAAGTACTCGATCATGATACACCATCTTATCGGCAATGCTCGAGTGGCGTTCACATAATTAACAAGTAAGTACCGATAAATAATGTATGTGTATTCGAGAAATTCACGATGCAATCGATAAGCAATAAGACGATCTCAAACAGAATGCAGCTACTGGATAAATACCCTGGCTGGAGGAATGTCTCAACCCTGTTAGTATGCAAATACCGCCAGTATCGGTAGGGAGAGAGAGATGCGGCGAGGGAGCGGAGAAAGGGACGGACAAAGGAAGGATGAAGGGAGGAGAAACGACCGCAGCCGACACCTAGTGTTAATCCAATAATGCTTCCTTGCACGAGTCGAGTCAACATGGCAGACAATGTCCATAAATCTGAAATTTTAATGTAGTAAATAATAACAAAAAATATAACATAAGTAATAGTAATTTAATTGTATTATTTTATTTACCGAATGTTCATATAAATAAAAGATTTTATTGTAAAAAAATACAACAATTAATAGATCAAAATTAACATAAATCCGAAACAGAAAAGTAATGAAAAGTTTCGCCTTCCAAACATCACACAAAACTTTCATTAAAGTATAGTCAAATAAAGTAAAAAATGCATGATTAATAAAAAAACATTAAATGTTAATTGTTGACAAATGTTAAAATTAGATTTAAAAAATATATATTTATGAATTAAATATATTAATTAGAAATATATACATATAAAATCAAATTTATCGAAAAAATTTGTTGTTGCGCCACCGAAATTCCAAACATAGGAAGATGTATTATCCAACTATGCTACAGCGACGATATTTTTAGCGACAAATTTTCGAACCTATATGTTACCTTTTTGATATTAATACATCAGAGCTACGTCCTGGTCTCACTACACTACTATTTATAGCTTAGTCTGAATAATAATGAACAAATAAATATAATATGAAACATACTACGAACATAGCTAAAATTCTGATAGTGGGGCAATACCAATGTACAATAGATAACAGGTGGAACAATAACGATAATAAAAGAAGATAGGCGGTAAAACAGTAAAAGAAATTAAATAATGAAACAATAGAAACCGACCTGATTCAGATGGCGATGGCAGATGAATCAATAGAAAAAAAATATATACATGTTTTGTAATAAATTTACTGCATTATTACGTCTATATGTCATCAACTTCTATCGGTTAACGTATCGGATTCAGTTGTAGGTTCTAAATTGGAGGATACGATAGGGTCCAGTGGACGTATTGCAGAAATTTCAAATAGTTCAAAATTAATGATTTGTGTTATTCGTGATTTTTATTAAGTCTGAAAGTATAATATTATGTAGGTATCAAAAAGTGTTAAGCCTTCTTGTCACTTGTGATCAGTATGAACTTCAAAATCTACATTTGAGTTGAAAAATTTCAGACAGAAATGTCGATATTTGCTTTCGTATTTCAGGATATATCAGGTAAATTATGTACAATTCAAACAGGGAGAATTTATTTACACTACTGACAATATCGAATATTAAATTGAACTCTTGGAACAATAACGTATCATCTGACATTTACATCAAAATGAGATATTGAGTATTAAAGTTTTGAACATTAATTTTTAATTCTTTGGCACAGTTTTGTTCATCGTCCATGAGAAATATTTCCAAAAATGGTGCTTAATAATTTAGTGTCGAGTAATAAAACAAACCAATTCCTGATCTCGGACATGTTATAATACTTAACTCACACATTTGAAATATATTCAAATAAACAGTTGAGACAATTTCTGTAACAACGTTGTATATTGATTTTGGGCACATCTGCGTTATGAATGTAACGTGTTGTTTATCTTTTTGGGCATCGAATGTTATATTAAGCAACCATATAAAATAAATAAAAATACCATCACACACAATTTCTAAGTGATCTTACCAGCAACAATAATGTATATCACCCAAGATGGCCGACGCTCGGACTATCACAACATTTGTAAAAACCGATATAGTGGGTACTCTGATTTTTCCGAACAGATTGTTTCCGGACACGAATTTTGCGGAAAGATTTTTGCGGACATGATCTTTCCGGACACTGAAACTGATTTTTTCGGACAAAAAATATTTTCAATATTATGTAAAAAAATATTTTAGCGTACTTAAGATAAATTATTCCGGAGGTTAGGTTACACTGAACTTGGGAGTTAAAAATTTAACAATACAAATGTTTACGTTAAAATTTTCTTTACTTTAGTAACTTTTTTACCGTAGTAAAAACTCACCACTGATCGCACAATCGGCCTATAGACAACGCCGCACACTTCATCCCACATTCTACCCTGGTACCGTACCAGAGATACCATCGGTGTTTGCATAATTTTAGCACAATTCTCACCGTTTGATGGTCTCGTTCCAATTTGCATTCTCAGCCGTCGGAGGTACAGCCCCGAGCAGCGGACCCGACTGAAAATTGGCACCTTCCACCTTCAGCTAAACATTGCGTAGGAGGTGGAATGCGGAACGATTATGAGCGGAAAACCGAGAAAAGCACCGGGCGGATACTGCAATGGGACGGGATTAAATCACACCGGAAGCGCGACAACAATAGTTCCAGCCTCCACGGCGGCTGGCATCCCTTATCATATTGATTTAACAATGCACCGCGTAGTGTATTTTGTCTTTATTTCCAATAAGAAAAAATTAAATACTAGTATATAATACATGATATATACACATGTACACCTAGAGCTATTTTAAATTGAAATATTAGACATCAGTGACATCTGTTGCACAATGCGGAAATATTGTAAATGAATATTAATATTCATTGTTATGTTAGCTAATCTGTACTGACAAGAAAATACACCAACGTATACAATAGTGACGAAGCGCAATATATAATATATTACTACATAATATGTATGTTTTTAAAGGATGAAAAATTATATAATCATCAAACGTTTAATAAAAACAGATATCATTATTACCTTAAGTTAGATTTCAATGATTTTTTTTGCATATTTCTCATTTATTTTACTGCTGTAAAAAAGATACCTAAAGCATTATGAATACAATTCTGTATAATGTAATGCTTTATCAATAATAAAGACCATGGTCGTGGCCGCGAAGCTGCCGCTGCAAGACTGTGGGGCCTAGCAACAGCAATTGCTTTCTACTGTTAATATAATACATACAGTGGATGGATGAATAATGGATAAAGTTATGCATGTCGATATAAATCGAATATAAAAAAAAGTTTAATAAATATTTAAAATGGATGTATTTCATATTTAATTTACTAATGGAATTATATATGAGGACTCTCCAACAAAAAAACCATGGATGTTTCTCATTATTAACATTTATAATAGATTATAAATACTAACAAAAGTGAAAGTAGGACAGCAAGAACTACGTGAATAGTGAAAAACTACGAGTTAAAATGAAAAACGACATATCAAATTGAAATTTGCATTTATTGACTTCGTTTGAAAAATAATTATGACTCCAATTTGGAGACAATTTAATGCAACACGCAACTAAAAATTTACATATTTAGTAGGTCGCCCTGCAGGCGGTGCGAGGCCGACTTCTGTGCGGTATTCGCTACTAAACATTAATTAAATAATTGGAAATGAAACCCCCGAGGTTGCAAAAACTAAAAACATAAACAAATAAAATTCGTTAAATGTCTCAGACACGTGAATCATACCAACCCTGCATATATTACGTGTTTCTGGTTCGAATAAAATATCGAACCACGGTCTCCTGCGTGACAAGCGAAGATGAAAGAGAAATCAAAGAACGCGTGAATAGCAATACAGTTTACAAATATCTTGAACTCTTTATTACAAATCTCAAAAGGGATAATTAATCTTCTAAATGGAATTAAATATAAGTATAGTAAATAAAAAATAAATGCATTAAACTACAACATAAAAAAGAATCAGCAATATGAATATACGACAATTTGACAACATAGTTTATTAGAGAAATAGCATGTATCGGTAACGATACTCGGTGCCTCAAAATCTTTTAAATTTGAAAATAAAACAAGACAAAAAAAGTGTGAGAATATAAATAAATTGCGATTTTTTTAAACGCGTTATTTCTAATGGAATTTTCGTGATAAATTTTACTGAGGTACCGCTGAATAAACATTCTATTGCACGTTGAAAAGAAAGAAATAGGATTATGTATTTAAATACAAGCGCCACTCAGGTGCCGTGTAAATGAGTGAGAATATTTTTTATAACAAATTTACATATTCTGTGAGAAATTTAACGGATTCTATCTAAATCACCACATTTCGGAACCTTGGAACAGTAAGGCACCATCTGACATTTTGGTCAAAATTGGCTTTTCTGAATTAAAATTGTGAAAATAATTTTCTCTTTAAAAGTGCGTTTAAAAATGTTCAATTTCCTAGTAGTTTAGATTAAGAAAACAAAGTTATATTTTCGTAGTTAACACTTGCAATATTTTCTAGAATAACATTATATAGTACCATTTTTCTATTTACAATAAAATGTCAAAGATATCGAAAAAATAATATTTAAAACTTAAAAGCACAATAATTCATGATACCTTGTTCACAGCGCATGATTTGGTAAAATGCGAATCTTCGAGTACAATAAAATAAACAGCGAATAGACATTTTCGTAAGTCCTTCAATACATTACACAAACATACATTTTATATTAATGCAAGCTTTAAATTAATGTTGTTTTGAAAATAATCGCCGATTTATCGGCACTGAAAATGAAAAGAATGATACACACAACATTTTTATTACTGTTTATATGTGACCGAAAATAATTTAAAAGTAAAATCTTAATTTTTACAGAAAAACAACAGACACGAGTGTCAGTCCATCGAATCAATTTGGAAGATGGCGTGGGTTCAAAGAACTCTTCGGAAATAAAACACGGAAAGTGTTTTCCCGGGCAGGGACACGATGCTATCGAGTTGGTGGAATCTGATGTCTGATGAATAGATCCGATGTAGGTGAATGCGTGTCTCCACAATAGCGTCATTACTCAGAGGTATTGATTTCGAAAGTCCGTTTAAAACCCGCCCTAGGATGTAGTTTAACGGTCGCTTTTAAATAAATTTTCTTCCATAGGTAGAATTAAACATCACAAATACTTTTTTGATAAAGTTGAGAAAAATATTTTTGACGTTGTAAATCGTTGTGAACAGAAATCAAGAAGATATTAAATAATATTTCTCAACCTACATGATAGTCGTGTCAGAAAAATTACTATTACAATTTTTAACAATATAAATGGACATCTTTATTTACTCATTTCAAAAATGTACCTTCAGAATAAAAGGTTTCAAAAGAAATTGATACTTTACTCCAAAGAAATGTATCAATATCCCTACGTGTAACACACAGAGAGACATTAGGATATTGCATATAAGATAACCTCGAGATTTGCACTGTTTAACTGGAAATGGTGTAGATTTGAGAGTACACGGTAGCATTCTTTATCCCTCACTGGGTTTGAAAATATCTTAAACTCTTGACGAATAGAGATGCGAGTTAAAGTAAGAATAGCTTGTTGGTCTAGTGGTCTAGACGCTGACCTAGCGTTCTAGCGGTCGGAGGTTTGAGCCTCATTCCAGGAAATCAGCAAGTTAGTCCTATTTTCATAGCACAAGCGTTTAGCTTAATTTGAAAATAGTAAGAATATTGATGTCGCGGTGGTCCTGCTCACGCCTCACAGACTTGGCCGCGTTAGGAATCACCTGACAGTCAAATAGTACATCGTGATGGACGAGTCCTAGGAGCTAGCCAACAACTTCTCCGCAGACCGTTCTTTCGTCAATACCTCGAGCGAGCCACTCCAGCCTTCAACTTTATTCGCGCAATTAACTTTATACTCGTGTTACCTGCCATTGTAAATCGTCCCGCAATAAATGCAAACTTTTGTAAGTTTTGTTTTATTTAAATACCTTGCTCTAGACACGGCATAATTACTCACACGCACATTCATATATACTGCGACATGCACCAATACGCGTGAGACTTGAAGAGAGTTAGGCCCTTGCACAAAACCTTCTGATCCGAATCGCATAACATACAGACGTCGGTCGCTCCATCCGAGTGACTCGACGACTCAGACCATCACGAGTCAGTAATGTCTACAACCACAGCTCCTACAACGTAACATGTATTCCGCGTACGCATCTCTATTTTTTTAAAAAAGGCGGACAATTATTTTAAAAGATACCATAATATCTGGTTTCTTTTACGCGGCGTTGACACGTTGAAATATAAACAGCATAAATTAATTTCGTACTTAATACTCTATTTCAGCTATTATTCATTCACTCACCTCGGTCCTCCGCAAATTTTTACCATGTCATTCCCACTGCTCCGATAATTTCGTCTATCCATCAAGACTCTGGGCGTCTTCTAAGTCGTTTTTGTCTCGTGGATATCACTCAACAATATTTTATGTCCATCAGTTATCTCCGCGTGTTGAAATATAACCCGTTCACTGTCATTTACGCTTTTTAGCAGTGATGATGACATCTCCCGGTCGGTCCGTGCTCTAATTTCCATGTTACTTTTTCTGTCTCTTCTAGTGATTTCCAGCAATTTATCTAGACCTTCTGAATTAGTTTAATATTCAGAGTATCTACAGTTTTCACCACCATGTATTGATGAGGATTTGGAAGAACAGATATGCACTGATCATGCCATACTCGTAATTTGTTTTTGGATTACTCCCACAGACCACCAAATTATACAGACATGAACTAACGCAAATTTCTTGCCCCAATACTTTCATTTTTGTGTCACCCACGTGATCACTTTGATACCACTTATGAAATCAAATAGTACGAGACTTTTTTAAAAATATGATTCGATTGGAACGAAAATTTGAACGCTGATAATATAATACGCATTAATGTAAAAAATATGTCTTGTATTAACTATACAATGATTAGATTGTTGAAGAGTAAATACTTTTACTGTTGCATACATGTGTCATAAACCATCGGATTTATATTTCCACCAAGAATGTGTGTAGAATGCCCCTTGTCCCGCAACTATGTACACTTTATTTCGTGTCTATTCATTTACTGGTCTGTGGGTTTATGAAAAGAGTTTAAAGCTGTTTCGATAGGCAACATTTTTAATACGAGGGGATATTTTGTTACGACACTGATGAATTATAAGATTTTCGATACTGTTCATGATAGATAGATAGATAGCTCTGATGACCGACTCTGCAATGGGATCCGAAACAACGAATAGAGGTCAGACGCGCGGCAGAAAACTCAATACAGAGATCTAAATATCAAAGGTCGGCGGTGCGAAATATTATAAAATACGGAGGCCCATAGATTCGAGTATAAAATAATACTCCAACTATTCCAGTACAAGTATGCTTTTTAAAAGTGAGTAACGGTTGCTTATACTGGTACAGATGTGTATAATATCTAGGGCTGGACTTCGCTCTGCCTGAAGTAACACGTCACCACAAAGGCACGCTTTATATGTTGAATCCAAATGGCATAATTCTTTTAACAACGGAGATAAAAAAAACAGCACCTTTTAAGACGTCCTTAAAAATAATCTAAATTTAATTAAAACGAAAGATAAGTGAGCCCTCCCAAATTAAAAAAAAAAATTACTTTTGTAAGTACCTACCTGTTAATCAGCACAATAAATCAAACAAGGTTTTTTGGTTCTATATTTAATTTTTCCAAATAATTGGACGATGGTTCTTAATGGTCTGACGCCCTAGACAGCCGAAACGATCGTTCAATTATTTGTAAAAATTTAATATAAAAAATCGTGTTTGATTTATTGTGTTGATTAACAAAGGAGTTCTTTAAGATAAATACCGTCTGTATTCAAAAAATAAAAGAAGTTTTCATTTGATAGTGTCATCTCGTCTAATTATTAATTATATAATACTAAACTATTTATTTTCTCGTGCGTTTGTTTATCTTATGGTCCTTAAATATATACCTAATATATATTTTATTCGGTTTTAAGGAGACAGATTATTTATCAACAGGTCATTAATGACTAACCTGACCATACATCCCCTTTTGAACGGGACCATCCCGTTTCCCAGACCAGTTTCGGGACGCCGAAATGACCCGTTTTCAGAAAGAGAGCAACCCACGATAACAATTTCAAAAAAAGGCGCGAAATATCAAAAAATTCAACGGTGGCGCCTAGTAGCGCGGCGACTACGACATTTTCGTCGATTTTCACGTGTTCTTTTCATTAATAAAAAAATAAAAAATTTGAAGAATACACCTACCATTACCTAAAAATTAAGAGATGTCATATTTTTGGGAAAAAATAAATCGTCACGTTATTAATGTCCCTAATAAACAGTCCCACAAAGACTAAATCTGTAGATAAAAATTTTACAATTGTCCATTTCCACAAAAACGTGTAATTACCACCACCGTTTCGCTAGTGTATGATACGGGTATATCTTCTAGGTTAGGTGGCGATTTCGTACTTTTCCTCAAGGAAACCATATATACCAGACACCAGTTCTATATACATATATAATTAGTTAATAACCATTTACAAAGTACTGTCGTTTAATACAATGTGTAAGGATGGAGCGTGAAAAAGAAACGGTGACAAAATAGTAGATTGACTATTTCCGAGCTACGGGCGATGATAGACAAAGATAACACCGAAAGAGATGGGAAAAATTAATAGCTCCAGCAAAAGGTAAGCAAAACTTTCTAAAAATATTTCGAAAGGCGCACAACATTCGTGATGTTCCTTCGATACGATGTAGCTATACACAGATACACATCCCAGCATCCGGGGCGGTAGCGGACCCAACCTCATTATATTTCATTCGACTTCATTACCCGGCGTCAAAGCGGTTTGAGTAGTTAGCGGTGGAAAGGGCGCACTCCAGGTCACAATGGGCCCAGAAAAACAGAGGGGAGACGCATTCCTGAAATGGCCCAACGACGACCGACTATGCAGGAAGGCCCCCGCGACCTTTTAGGCTTCAGGCCCGGTGCACTCGCCCCCCGAGTAATACTTTTGTTTGTTTTATTTCTTTACACTCGCGGAAGAACAAAGAGCGTTGCCACCTTTTGTGGTTTCGGCAACTTGAAAGGTCGGCCTAGGGGCAAAAGCGAGTAAACATACGTATTGAAAGCCTGTATTTACTCTGTGTCACCAGAAAACATAGAAGATAACGTAACATTCCCCCGACAGCTTCCTAGTTGTGTTATCTGCGGCTGTGAATCTTACACACCTGTTGTACAATATATAATCTAAAGTCATAGCGAGGAAATTATACAATATTTCAATAAATAGAACATCGTTGATCAATTTTGCACTACGTAAGTACAAGTCGGAAAAAAAGTAATTTATATAGAAACTAATAATACGAGTAAATCAATTAAAATATTAAACTTATCGATGATTTTTTAGAGATAAATGAAGGTTATAAATTTCCCTTCATTATTATCGGGTTATTAAAGCAATATAATAATTCTTATCAATAACTAAGCTGGTCGAGACTACAATATTAACCATCTGTTGAGTGATCTCATGTCGAGTCCTTGTGTAAACATAGATACAACTAATGACTAGTAATACAATAATATATTATTAAGGAGAACACATTCTTATTGTGATGTTGTAATTATTCAGAACAGGCGGTCTGTGATGTTTTAGATACTAATTAAATGTATTAATTATTAAGATATACACATAAAATCAATTTTGCAGCAAATTGGCAGACGCAAAGATAACATGACACAGTTTCAGTACGGAAATATTTAGTTCAGTAAGATTGTTATGCAGATTAAACAAACAAATTGGATGCGCACAAACAAGCGAAATGTGTCGCGACATTGCGCGCGGAAGGATTGTCGCGAATTAAAAACTCTAGCCGTGGGTTAATAACGGCTAGAATTTTATAAGGTCTATTCAGAAGATAATAATTATATTTATTTCCCAGATCTTTAGTAATGCACGCCCTTGATGGCTTGATATAGAAATATATTAATAAGGAGAACACATTCTTATTTTGAAGTTGTAATTATTCAGAACAGACGGTCTGTGATATTTTAAATACTAATTAAATGTATTAATTAGAAAGATATACATATAAAATCATTTTTATCGAAAAATATTGTTGTTGCTACCGGGATTCGAACCTGGATCTGTTTCAAATTCGGGTATAAAATAATATAAGTTGTATCAATCTGTCCAAAATTTAATAAAAATTCATTGTTAATTCTGACGTCTGCTATCGGATTACTCAAAGGTATTTGAGATTTCGTAAAAACCATGTAGACTTTCAAATAATGGAACGATAGATGTATTAATTTGAAAAAGTGCAACATATAGGTTCGAAAATTTGTCCTCAAAAAATTCGAAAATTTGTCCCTGTAACGTAGTTGATAATGCACCTTCCCCGAATTGGAAAAGAGGTTCGAATCTCGGTAGCGCAACAACAATATTTATCGATAAAATTGATTTTATATTTATATCTTTATAATAAATACATTTAATTAGTATTTACAATAATATATATTTCTATGAGAATTGTATAATATGTATACATACATTTTTATTATAACTGACTTTTTTTTGTTTTTAATTTCATATCAAAATCAGTAATAAAATAAGAACAATTTAATTATGAATTCTCCACGCCACGCGTACGATTTCATATAAACATTAGAAGGAAATACTTGCACTAAGATGATCGCGTTTTAAATAAGAGCAATTTTAAGGATTAAAAAAATGTTTTAAGTAAACGATATTACATCGTAACACTTCCATTACACATGTAACAATGAAAAACGGAGTACAAACGAGTCTGTTCACACATCGGAGACATCTTGCGCCACAGGTGCAATGGCGTGCGATTTCTCGAATAAGATGACTTGAAAATGTGGATAAGATTTTCTGAGATCCCGCCAAAAGCGCGCAAAATCAAGCATACAAGTCAAATAAACAAACGAAAGGCGTATTTTCGTCGAATGAAGAACGCCGAGATGGCAAAAAAACATCTATCATATTTCGTGATCTCCGAGGCTGGAGATTTGCGTGTCCAATTCGATGATAGCGTGATTACGACAAAATAAAAATATATTTTGAAAACACCGCCGAGAATACAGTGAAAGCATTCCGGGCTTGACAACCGGAAATAGAATGGTAGAAATAATACAACCCTTTAGAAGGTTCCGTGGACAAAACGTGGAATAATTCATCTTCATTCGCATGCTTTAAATTGGTGTATTTTGGTGACAACGGAGACGGGTCTGAAACCATCGCGCACCGTCTGTTTGTCACCGGCATATATAAATAATGTGACACGAAAGATGACATTTCAAATAATCAAGAATAAAATTCTTGCCTCACCGACCGTCACGTAGTGCGATTGGTGAATGAGGTTAAAACAATTTGCAACCCGGTTTGGATCAAAATAATTGAAAATTATTTAAATACGTTGTGTACTGTGACACGAAATGCAACGCTGCCTGGTATCTAATTTTGTTAAATAAAGTGGTTTGTGTCTTGGTTAAATTTAATTTAAATGAAAATGGTACGGGAATTCAACCCGCGACCCCTTCTGTTAACTGAATTTAAAAAAATAAATGTGTGTATTGGGTGTGACACCCCTAGTGCACAATATTTTAGGAGTAGATACATATTAAACATATGAGTCGAATCAATCTAATAATCTCAACAGAGACAAGCATTTTAAAAAGGTTATAATTAAGCGATTATTTAAAATATTTAAAATTATATATTGAATACAAAAATAAAATAATAAATTATATATTGGAAAAAAAAAATAGCGAACTTCTAGCGCCCAAATTGTTTTATGTTAGATGTTGTAAGGCCTGAAGAAAAAATATATTAAAATAATGAGTCAATTCCGCAAATATTTATTTCGAAGTACGCAGTAGTAAAACTTAATATGATTTTATATAAAATCTCATATAATAATTTTTGCCATTAAATGTTACGAAATGTCGTATATGGAGTCTTGTGTCTTGTCAGTGTGTAGGTAGATGAATGGATCTATAAAATTTTGAGAACTAGGTTTGTTACATCCTGTATAGTACATTGCTTTCTGCGTATCACTTACGTTAGGGTCATAAGATAAACTCCAATTTTAAGTAGATTTTTCTAAGTAAAAGGTGCGCCTTGCGGTCAAAAAGATACGGCAAATAATCGTAAAAACGAACAATATTATTACGCTTATCTAGTCGGCTGAAAAAGTTTCTAAACAAAATTTCAAGTTATTTTCGTCCTGAACGCGACATGTCGCTGTGTACAGTCGGGAAGCATAAAAAGCGGTCCACAAGGGAACCGGTGTAAGTAAATAAAGCGGCCCACTCACTCAGTGCTCGGTGTGCCCGCTATAAATAAGGCGGCGCCATTGTGATACTTTATTTTTATGTAGACGGCGCGAAGAAGCATAACACGAGACGCCGCTCCAGCCGCGGGGAAGGGTCCGCGGGGGTGGGGGAGGGGACCCTTTATAGGGCGGAAATTGACGTGAAATCAACTCACATATTCGACAAGGCGCGGCATCCGGGTGGAAAATGAAAAATGTCCGGAGAAAAAGATTCCATTACAGTTGGGGATACTTCTGAAGATGACATTCGATCCTTGGCCGTATGTGCAGACGAAAATAGCTCTGTATGTATTTACCAGGGGCGTGCATTGCATATTGCATAAGCAAAAAAGGTGTGCATTACTAAAGATTCTGGGAAATAAATATAATTGAAACAATCCTTATCTTCCTGAGAAGACACTATAAAATTCTAGCCGTTATTAGGCAGATTAGCGTAACTAACGACTATAGTTTTAATTACGACAGTCCTTTGCAGCAACTTCGGACCGATACTGTGAGACATTTTGCCTGTTTGCGTGCATCCAATTTCTTTGTTCAATCCGCATAACGAACTAAATATTTCCCTACTGAAGCTGTGTGCTATGTTATGTTAGTGGGATCTTTACGTCTGGCAATTTGCAAGCAAAGTTTTCTTACTATACTCTCGAAAAGGATTATATTGACTGAAAAGTACGTACCATGGCACCTTTTACTAATTCTACAGATGAAACGTTCTGTTTTCATAGTGTATTCCAACGTCATTTCGTATAGATAAGATTAGGTATATTATATTTGTACGTCAATTATCTGTCAAGCGAGCGAGTTTCCATTTTTTTGCAAGAGTATTAGCAAAATTAAATTAATCAATTAGAAAGATATACAGAAAAAATATTTGGTTGATAGACCTTTTCGTATCTGGGGGAACGCCTTACCAATTTCGCTACATCTCGGTAGCAACCAAATATTTTTTTTGATAGATAAATTTTATCTGTACATCTTTCAAACAAAAATGTGATTTCATTAAAAATATTTATTTCTTTACGAGTTTCGGTTATGGTAATTTGTTAAGTCAAATATTTATATATTATATAAGTTTTTGAACACTATCTTAATGCAACATTTTAAATGAGAGCATATGAAATTAAGCATTAGGTACATAGGTATATACTTAGTGGTTAAGTAGATGAATGTCCACCAACCTAAAATATTAAATATTTGCAAAATTACTTTGCATCATATTATATAAATAATAAGAACAAACAGTCTAGCTTACAATTTGTATCCTGAAGAAGGCACCATTAGTCTTAACATAACATAACTTAACATAACATATTGATAAATCAATATAGTCTTTTAAAGAGAACACATTATTATTTGTGAAGTTGTAATTTTTCAGAACGCAGTTCTGTGATATTTTAATACAAATTACTTACTTGCCATCAAGCCGTTTCTCCGCGGGGGTAGGCAGAGAGGATAGAGCGCCACACTGTCCTGACACATAATTCTCGCCTAATCTACATTCATACAACTTCTCATACAAACTCGCCGATTGTTGAGGCTTCTAACAGAACCATCCTCCATTATCTGGTTTACCTGGTCATGCCAAGTCTTCCGCGGACATCCTTTATTTCTGGTGCCATCAAAACTTCGCGTCATATATCTTTCTTACCATTCTCTTCTCATTCATCCGTTCCATATGACCAAACCACCTAAGCGATCCTTTCTTAATCTTACTCACTTTAGTTACATCAGCTTTACATTCTTTCCTTATTTCTTCATTCTTTACTCTGCCATAAATAGATTTGCCACATATACGCCTAAGTGATCTCATTTCCACTGTATTCAGTCTACTTTCGTTCCTCTTCTGCCAGTTCTAGGACTCCATTGTGCACCGCTTGTCTGCCTCGGTTGACAAATTCCCGTTAAATATAATTCGAAATACTAATTTAATGTATTAATTATAAATATATACATATAAAATCAATTTTGACGAAAAATATTGTTTTTGTGCTACCGGGATACGAACCTTTATATCTATTTCCAATCCGGGGAAATACACTACCAATTGTGTTAAAGCGCCAGTATTTTTTATGACAAATTTTCGAACCTATAAGTTACACTTTTTCAAATTAATACACCTGTCGTTCCATTATTTGAAAGCCATCTACATTATTTTTACGGAATCTCAAATACTTTTGAGTAAACCGACTGCAGACGCCAGAATTATCAATTCATTTTTATTAAATTTTGGACACATTGATACAACTTATATTATTAAGGAGAACACATTTTTATTGTGAAGTTGTAATAACATGTAACATAGGTCTGTGAAGTTTTAAATACTAATTTAATGTATTAATTATAAATATATACATATACTCGTAAAATCAATTTTGTCGAAAAATATCGTTTTTGCGGTATCGGAATTTCACAGTAAGAATGTGTTCCCTTAATAAGATACTAGCATGCCCGCACAGCTACCGCACGGTAGCAGACGTATCCTGCAGAGACGCAGTACTCTGTTTTCAATCTCACCCAACAAAAAAAAAAAAACACTTTTCTCGGTATCTCAGAATTGGAAGAAACAGAGCCGACGTACATAGCCAACAACCTAAGGTGTGGTGGAGAAATTGTGCAGGAGCTACACAGACTCACCCCGCGCACCTAAAAAAAATACCACTTTTCTCGGTATCCCAGAATTGTAAAAAATAGACCCGACGTATACAACTAACAACCCAAAAGGGTCAAAGGCCTGATGATCTTTGAGAAGCGTTAGGTTAGATTACTAACCACGTAAAAAAAAACACCACTATTCTCGGCATCCTAAAATTGTAAAAAACAGAGCTGACATATACAACCATCAACCCATCTCTCCAGGTTTTAATAAAAACAAACATTTTGTTAATACTCATTGATAAAACCATGAAAAGTGATTTGACAGGAAAAGAAGAAGAAAAATAAAGGAAAAGAATAATAATCCATCACTCATCGAGCTTGTATGAGAAGATGTATGAATGTGGTTGAGGCGAGAATTATGTGTCAGGACAGAAGAGTGTGGCGCTCTATCCTCTCTGTCTACCCCGGAAACGGCGTGATGGTAAGTAAGTTACAGGTTTATCTATCACCAGAACTGTTCAATCTAAATATTGAATAACAGACGCGTAAAAGAACAAACTCCTTCGACCGGTCTGTAGTAAGACGGGCGTATTTAAGTCACGTGTACAACTGCGAAATAATAATTAATTCAATTACGCTTTTAAAAAATCATCATTGTGTCGTTCTAGACAAAACCTATAAAAATCCAAAAAAACGTACAGAAAATTTTTCTAAGTATAATGTATGATTTTACCTTAATTAACCAAATTCCGGAGTGAAATCATCAATTTTATCTTGTGCGGGAAAATATAAAATATCTATGACTATTGTAAGCTGTGAAATCTGAATCTCGATACATGACATAAAAAACGCGCGAAAATCAACAGCTGTTTATTACAATGCCGAGTCGAAATAAAGTCATACATTTGAAACGTCAAAAAAAAAATTGCGCGAAAATTACGCACTGCAATAATGACAGGTAAAACAGCTGTTTATTTAATTTTCAGGCAGCCATGTATGAAATGTAACCAATGAGGGTATTGACCAATTACAGCCCACGGTTGCTGCTTGAAAATATGAAGTGTTGCGTTTATTAAGAAAAAATATCAAGCATTTTCTTCAATTCATTTGTATGTAGGTAGGTACGTCGATTTTTCAAATAAAAATTACGCGTTTTTTAGATTTTAAAGGCGAATTTTAAACGATAGAAGCTTACAAATACGAAAATAAATTATATTCCATTGTGATGTATGCACAGATGTAATAAAATTATATTTTGGTCGTAAACTCGCAGAGAAAAGCTCAAAAACACGAAATTTCACTTAATCAAGCTTCACAAATAAATTAGAAGAAGAAGTTTTTTTTTTAAAGTGTGCAACGATACTACTCATCGGTGGCAATTGCCAAAAAATATTAAAATGATTTTAGCTCTTAAACTCGCAGAGTTATAAGCGAATGAAAAAAAAGTTAGGCTAATTGAAAAGTTAAATTTTCCAAAAATCACCAAACTAAAAGAGTTGTAACAAATAGAGGAGAAGAAGAAGAATGAAAAGAAAAAAATGTAAAGACTCAGTCAACCTTCGGACGTCTGGGAAAAATATCAGAATGCGGATAGAACGCCTAATAAGCGAGATATTAACCAAAACGTGTGTGACAAAAACGGTTACATATAAACATCGCGAAATAGGGTCTATTATATTTATTAAGTTTTTTGTTCAGTATATTGTAAAAACATGTTTGCCTTACTATTTATTTTAAATATTAATCGATTATTGGCTCAAACGGTATGTATGGCGACATCTCTGTAAAATAAGTTGTACTAAAAAAATCTTATACTTAAAAAAAATTGTTTACATAAAAAAAAAAACATTTAAAATATTCCTCACCCTTTTGTGGAAAATAAATTATATTTATTAGAAAAATATTAATAGTAGAAAATCTCATAATCTGTAAACATATTTTCCTTACCAAAATTATTTAATATATTTTTTTTTCTGAAACGGGATGTTTAGTGACATCTCTGTAAAATAAGTTGTACTAAAAAAATCTAATACTTAAAAAAATTGTTTACATAAAAAAAAAACATTTAAAATATTCCTCACCCTTTTGTGGAAAATAAATTATATTTATTAGAAAAATATTAATAGTAGAAAATCTCATAATCTGTAAACATATTTTCCATACCAAAATTATTTAATATATTTATTTTTCTGATCCGGCGTGTTTAGTGACATCTGTTGTCAAATTTGTAAAAAATGCATATGGATACGCGGCAAATTAATTATTAAATTTCGTTTATTATCTATAACATTTATTAATATTCTGAAAAGGCTATAAGATGCCATAAATTAAAAAAAGTAGTCTGTAAATAAAATAAATATATTTCTACCAAAAAATCGTTTTATTCGGCGGTAAAGATAATAATAAAGATAGAGAAAATGGACATGTCAAAAAATGTCAATGCACATATTTAAATAAAAATACTCTTTTTAATTCGGATTCGTCATATATTTCGCTTCAAGGTGGTCGAATGAACCGTTACCTGTATTATTACAATATTTATTTAATAAGCTCAATGTTACATAGAGTGTAGAAATAATTTTCAAATGTTTCATTTCTCACGTGAAAATGGACATTTTTACATGGACATGATATAATATTTAAACATTATTTATTAAAAATACTATTTTTAATTCGTATCGGGTATATATTATCCTTCAGGGTGCATGGACGCGAAGATACCTCCATGAATATGATCTTTTTAATAGACTGCTTCATACCGAATAGTGTACAGAGAACGTTTTCAAATCAAAAAATGTACATTTTCCCATGTGAAAATCGACATTTTTCATAAATCGCAAAGTTTGTCACTGTTTCGCCTGTCAAATATGGAAAAAACCGCATTCATTTGTTTTCTCCGGCGGTCGTGAGATTTCACTTTTCCGGGGTTATTTGTATCAGTTTTTTCGCATTTTCGGCGCATCTAGGTAGGTCCGTACGTTTTTCAAAAAAAAAAATACGCGTTTTTTAGATTTTTAAGGTGAATTTTAAACGATAGAAGCTTACAAATACGAAAATAAATTATATTCCATTGTGATGTATGCACAGATGTAATAAAATTATATTTTGGTCGTAAACTCGCAGCGAAAAGCTCAAAAACACGAAATTTTACTTAATCAAGCTTCACAAATAAATTAGAAGAAGAAGATTATTTTTTAAAGTGTGCAACGATACTACTCATCGGTGGCAATTGCTAAAAAATATTAAAATGATTTTAGCTCTTAAACTCGCAGACTTATAAGCGAATGAAAAAAAAGTTAGGCTAAATAAAAAGTTAAATTTTCCAAAAATCACCAAACTAAAAGAGTTGTAACAAATAGAGGAGAAGAAGAAGAATGAAAAGAAAAAGATGTAAAGACTCAGTCAACCTTCGGACGTCTGGGAAAAATATCAGAATGCGGATAGAACGCCTAATAAGCGAGATATTAACCAAAACGTGTGTGACAAAATCGGTTACATATAAACATATAAACATATAAACATCGCGAAATAGGGCCTATAACTTTAATATATATGATAATTCCATACAAAGCGCCGTTCACTTTATTTCCTACAGTCACCTTCCTATCGATATCATTCTCAGCCTTTCCGTTTCTATCAAACCTACTTCCCAAATACACAAACTCATCTACTTGTTCCAACCATTCATTACCTACAAGTATTTAGCACGGTGTCTTACTTTCCCCCTTCTTGAATACCATCATGTTCGACTTGTTAACATTCATCATGAGGTCGCTTTTCTTGCATACATCGTACATTCTACTCACTAGACTCTGTAGTTCTTGTTCTTTATTCGCCATTAGTACAGTATCATCGGCGAACAATAAACAGCGTACAATCAAATCGCCTATTTTTGCTCCTACATTCATACATTCCAGTTCTTTCACACATTATTCCATATACAAATTAAATGCATCAATTAGAAAGATAGTCATACAGATAAACTCAATTTTACGAAAAAATATTTACGAAAAATAAAATTCATCAATTAGAAAGATATACAGATAAACTCAATTTATCCAAAAAATATTTTAGTTGCCACCGGGATTTGAACCAGGATCTCTTTCTATCCGGGTAAGTGCAATAATCAATTACACTACATCAGTCTCAAAAATAGTCGATAAATTTTCAATTGATGCATTGTTGTATAACCAAAAACTGAATAAAATTAAATTGAAAAATCTCTGGCATTTCCTAGCGAATATTTCTCAAAGAGGCTGACGTAGTGCAATTTGTTATCGCACTTTCCCGGATAGGAAGAGATCCTGGTTCATATCCCGGTGGCAACTAAAATATTTTTTGGATAAATTGAGTTTATCTGTATGTATATCTTTCTAATTGATGAATTTAATTTGTATTAGAATATATGGTGGTTTAAACAAAGTGTTTTTTCTTATTATTTATAAAATATTTAAGCTTCGATGTAAAGTGCTATCTTTAACAGAATGATCCATCTGTCACGTTGAGAAAGTTGACATGCGAAATAGTAATAATTTGAGAGCAAACACAGCGTCTACTTTAACATCCTCTCCGTACGTGAAATTTTAGAGTATCGGACATACAAATTAGTAAAATAATATCGTACCGTTGGCGGGAATTATTAGTAACTCGGCGCACAATGTAAGCTTGGTTTTCGCAAAGAATATGACACTCAACTGACGCCGTGAAAAGAGTATGCGTACTTTTGTCAATTTTTGCTCAACATTCATTTTAAAATACCGCTTCGTTATCAGAACATAATTTTCGTGCAGACACCGGCTACTCAAACCTGGAAAGATGCCAACTATAAAATAATGATGTTTTTCAGAACCAATAGGTACATTAATACAAAGTAGACGAATTTTTGCTACCGTCCCTTGTCGAATCTACCTTTCATCTCGAAGATTTCTATTCATTAGGAAATATCCTTTGATCTTCTTAGTGATCTATTCGCTAGAGATCCGCGTGGAGACGACAATTAAGATTCAGCAGAAATAGACTCGGTATCTTGAGATGGCTAACATACCACTGCTGACTTTTTTACTGTGAGCAGAAAACCACTGTCAGAGGCGTATCTAGGGTATTTGGCGCCCGGGGACGAACTATCCAAATGGCGCCCCAAACACATTAAAGACACGAGAAGAATATTTAGTACTACGGGGTTAACTAATTAAATGAACCGCTGTGGCGCCCGGAGACATGTGACGCTTCTGACCACCGTCGGTCTCCCGACAGGTGCAGCAAATTTCGATTTTAATTTATCGTAATAAGCAGTGTTTAAAACCTGAACTGGAACAGCGATCGAGCGTCGCTTTTTCTGAACTGGATATTCTTCCATATTAAACACTTATTAATAGCCGACATCTTGAAATGTTAATATACATAGATTCTGCAAGTTTTGCAAGACGAGCCATATATCGCGGTTACACTAAAGATCGATCGATTACGCTGAGTCGCACGTCTCCAAAGAATGCATCTTTCCATGTACCCACATACGGCACCGCATAGCGACCCCGAGGGACGCGACCGCAAGGAAATGGGGCGACTATGTTGAGAAAGATGTAAGAAAACTTGGCGTTTATGACACTATCTGTGAAGAGAGACGGTAATGGCGAAAACACCTTGAGGCAATAAAGATCCTCAATGTATCACAGCCACGTGATGATGATGATGAACAGGAGAACATCTAAAACTGCAATTTGACGATTAATAAGAAATAAATTCAAAATCGTCAAGAAATATTTAATTTTATTTATTGAAAAAATTACAGATATAAATAAGTAAAAGGGACATCCTAATTTATATTTCACATGGACAAGAAAATAAACAGTACAATGTAAAGAAAACACAAAAACAAGGAAAAATCCTTTACACATTGCTAATTAGGTTATCAACTATATATTTTCTTTTTTAAATAAAGATACGTAGATACACGGAATACATGTCACATAAATATTCTTACCATTTTCAAAGCAAGCTAAACGCTTGTTCTATGAAAATAGGACTAACTTGCCGGTCTCTTGAAATGAGACGCGAACCTCCGACCGCTAGATCACTAGACTAGCATCTTAACCGCTAAACCAACAAGCTACTCGAAATTGATAATGAAACAGAAAATTATCAATGTCGGTGAACAAATCAATGTAAGCTAGGCGCATTCTCACTATAGTAGAGAGTAAAATGTTTTCTAACCATTCGGTAGTACGTAACAATCTTCCACGTAATTATTCAATCTAAAGCTATCACCATCCTGTCCCGGCATTTCACAAAACATCAGCAGTTAAACGTGCGGAATTGAACAAATAAAATTGCGACGTTCCTCTCGTATAGGTATGTTAAGAGCATTGCCAGGTGAGACGCCATCACTCCTCACTCCTCTGGTGGGTGGGTACCCAGTACGGGCGTCGACAGTGCGCACACACACTGGCTCAGTACCGGGTCACTGGCGGTGTTTACCGCCGCGACTAAAGTTGCCCGTACCTACGTGCAGGAATTAAACTTATGGCGAAAAATAAAAGACAGAAGGGCGCGTAGGACAGAATATTGAATTCGATTCAATCTGACACTGAGGAGAATGAAATCTAGCCAGGAAGTAACACTTCAACATTATATAAGCACAGCACTGTTCAGTGAAAATTCCCCGAGAGCGCTTTCTGCACTGCCGTATATACGATTGTTGAAATAACAAGGACTTCAGGAGTGGCTTCAACTTAACCATGACACGACGCTATTCTATCGACGTAGGATATATCAGCTTTGTTTCATTAAGAGTTGAACTATCGATCCAAAATCGTTGATTACTTTATTTATTTACTATTTACCAGGTTAACAAATATAACAAGTAAGATTACATTAAGAATGTTATTGTAATCAAATTTAGTATCGAGAATCTTTAGTATCGAGAATATATAGATTTTAGTAGAAAGCATTCGGCGATAACCGTACATGTAGCCATAGTGAACGTCTCCCGGCCACGGCTAGCGTTTCCATAAAACTTATTTTTCAATACTGTAAACATGATTTTAAAATTATAATTAAACACTAAATTAATGTATTAATTATAAATATATATATATATATATATATATATATATATATATATATATATATATATAATCAATTTTGTCGAAAAATATAGTTTTTACGTCACCGGGATTTTATATGTATATATTTATAATTAATACATTACTTTAGTATTTAAAATATCACAGACCTATGTTCTGAATAATTACAACTTCACAATAAGAATGTGTTTTCCTTAATATATTATAATTAATTATAAAAAAAAGTGGTTTACCGCAGTACACACAATCAATTCTTCTTTTTCTCGTGCCTTATCAGTTCAACGGACGTTGGCAATCATCACTTTATTTATTGGGGCCCGGAAAAAATTTTACAATAACCAATTCTCGCAAACAAATACTCAATAAACAAATTCTTAAAATGATACATAATGTACCGTTCCGGCGGCTGACGCGCATCGCACGTTTCACATTCAAAGGGTAACCGGCATGCTGACGAGCGACGCCACCTGGTGACACCTTGTCAATACAGAGTATACACCGCCACCGACTTTTGTAGCGTAGTATAATTAATGATAATATATGTTGTGTATCCGTTCTGTATTTTACGCGAGTTTCTGCCATGTCTCAATTCTTGTATGCACACTTTTACTTCATATTTTCTTATGTTAATACATTATTCCAAAATGGACAACTTTAATCACATCTTTTTGCACTCGGGTAATTTTGGTTACTCTTAATACATTGAAGTAGTATTAATGTGTATTAAATAATAAGAGTCGGCCCACGAAAGCGTTAAGTACAGTATTAGTGCGGGGCACGACTCTTCTCAAATTACCATAAAAGTAATGCTAAATTAGCACGGTGTACAGATTAAATCCCAAATCCGCTAAAATATAATACTCATCTCGATGGAGGTAATCTCCGTCGACTGGAATTACAAAAGCGCGCTTAGCGACAGTCGGAAGGCTCGGATTAAAGGCGAACGTGTTCGTGTGATTCGTATCAAAAATTCCTTCAGCGGTCGGCCGAAGATAAAGTCATTACGGCAGTCGTCAGGTACGCCGTGATCCTCGCAGGGGTGCGGGATTACGAAAGGCTCGGCGAGAGCTTTGACATTCATTCCTGAGTATTATTTTCACACCCGTGTAAACCGATATCGAGATCGGCATCTCGATATTGATGGGAAACTGATCGTAATATTATATCCTCCAAATAAACGACATGTAAAGCCATCATCCGCGTCTATTGAAGACGAGGACCAATAATCTTATTAAGATATTATACTCATTCAAACCGTGAGGTCTTGTTTAGTAAAATAATATTTATTTTGTTTTCGTAGAAAGCAATCACTTTGCGGTTTGACATATAAAATTAAATAAAACAAATATTATTAACCAAGTAAATTTATACATTAGCCCTATCTTTGAAATCAATTAAATATCCATCAACATTTTACTTTCGCTTCCTTTGATATTCTGTGTATTGTCTTATTTTGTCTCCCTTTATTCTATACATGTATATGTATTCTGTCTCATTCTTCATTCATTCATTCATGTAGTATGTAATTTTATATTCTGTATCACTCTTATGTATATATAAGTACACTCTTCTTATATTTATTGTTAGTTTTAAATACGTCCTGACGAAGCTTGATGTAAGGGAAACCGGTCAGCGTTTAATAAAATTCGTGGTTTTATACTAAGTGATTGTGTAATATATATTTTTTAAATATCTCTGCACATTCTATCCAGATCGACCCGTCACGCCGTACTTTTCCACATACCTAAAAGAACTTCTTACGCACTAAATTTGTTCATTCGCGTAAATATCATAATGATAATTGAACAGAAATAGATTTTTTCAATATTAACCTTGCTACACTAAAAATTCAATGAACAATTTTACCCAAACTTTTACCTGCATTCACATATCCTCGCTCTCCCTCTACTTCAACCCAATATCATTGTGCTTAAATATCTTAGAATTTGTATAATAATTAGTCTCATATGTTACGTGTGATGTTAATGTACTATGAAACTTCATACTGTTAAAATCCCTTAATAAATTCATAGGATAATCAGAAAATATCCCAGCGAATCATTCGTATCCTAATTCGCAACGTTAGCTTCTTCCATTGTCGTACATTCATTGTTTTAAAGGCTTATTCACATATTATTATATTACACTAAAAATGCGTACGAAGATGTAGGTATCTATACATTTATTATAAATTTGATCAGCATCCGTGGCTGAGATGGTTAAAACATCCTTCTGGGAGTGTAGGTTCGAAGTTCGGATCCTACCAGCTGTTAGATTTCATTTTTACTTTGATATTTTTAAAGCTTCAATTTCATTTACATCATTTTCAAGCAATAATTTTTTATTAATAAGGAGAAACATTATTATTGTGAAGTTGTAGTTTTTCAGAATGTGATATTTTTAATACAAATTATATGTATCAATTAGAAATATATACATATAAAGTCAATTTACAGGATAGGAAGGGTTCCGGATTGTCCGGGTGGCAATAAAAACATCTATTCGATAAATTATCTGTATATCTTTCTAACTGATACATTTAATTTGAATTAATACATTTTTAATTTAATTAGGCTCACCCATCTCATATGATCGTCTCCGAATTCTTCCATCAATAGCCTAATATAATCCGGCTATTTTTTATTGGAAAGACATGGGGTAACAGAAAACCTAGATCAAAAAGGTTTGAAAACGTTGGTATGCCCGATCTTGAGACTCTTGGAAGGAGAAACGACACGGTCAAGACCGCTACCGACATCACACTCCAGGACTGCCATTAACGGTGTAAGATGGAGACAGATAATAATCCGAGCAGTCACCAGGTCATGGCCGCTACCTCAGTGAGTGCAGTAACCAAGAAGAACAGTATTGTTTTAAAAGCAATACGCTATAATATAAGCTATAGCTAAAAAAACATCGCTTCAGTCACTAAAGTAACGGTAACTGCTGGTACACCCCCTCCTCTGTAGACACCAAATGCAGTTTTAGTTTTAATACCGACCACGTTGTATGAATCATTTATTCTGTTTTGAGTCGTTTGAAAAGAACTTAAAAATAATGGGTCAAGATACAACTCTTTGAGAAGAATGGAATACACTCGATACCGCTTATTTGGGCCAACTCTCAAGGAACTAACAGTAACTTACATCGCTTAATTGGGACACTAAACGTAACATCACAATACACATTATACACATAAAAAAAAAAAAGCAATGAGAAAAATAAGGACATGAAGTACATATTGTTAATTGTCAAGAATTTTCCACAATAGATAAAGTTACGATGAAAATGAAGAATGTAAGGATACAATTGTTGAAATCATTAAATCGAAACATTAAAACTTAGATGAAGAAGACGATAATGATGAAGAATGTAAGGATACAATTGTTGAAGTCATTAAATCGAAACATTAAAACTTAGATGAAGAAGACGATAATGATGAAGAATGTAAGGATACAATTGTTGAAGTCATTAAATCGAAACGCTAAAACATAGATGTTGAAGACGATAATGATGAAGATACCTGCACGTGACTAACCATAAGGCAAAAAAATTAAAGGCGAGTCACATCGTTTGACGACTTGCTGATTTTGTAGAAGTGTAAACTTCCTAAAATAAAAGATAAAGTATACATGATGCATACCTGGAGAACTAAATTGGATGTACCTACTTACTATTTTTGAATTTATTAATACATAATGTATATTTAAAGAAAAATATTCATTTGATTTTACGCTCGCTTCGGTTAATTGGGCCAAATGTCCTAGTACCGATGTGTCTCAATCAAGCGGAATCGACTGCATTTTGAATTATTTTCCGGAGAAAAAAATAAACAGCCATTCCTAATATTTATTTACATATATATATTCGACAATAAATTATATAATACAAGATCAATATAAAATAGATATAAGAATTTGTTTACAACCAATGAAAAAAGATAATAAAAAAATATACATACATCTATAATAATACAATATAAAAATTAAAATAATTTTGAAGACCTTTAATCCTTTAATCCCGAAGACCTTTTATTATTAACTTTTGAGTTCTAATTATTGCTTTGAGATGTATGGGACAAGTTCCTCCCCAACCTAGTATTCCGTATTGTAATATTGATTCAACCAATGCATGGTATATCATGTCAAGAGTTTGCAAATTACAATATTATCTTATTTTTTTATTTCTAGAAGTCTCTAATTTTAATTCATATGGGGTCGTTACTGTTCTTTCGTGTAAGCCAATGGAATACCGAGCTGAAGATGGACATACGAGTAACATAATCTCGCAAAAGTGAACGAATGTCCAATGTTGCCAAACACAACGCAACTCGCGGCACAATAATATTATAATCTTGTGTGTTAAAAATGTAAGCATCACTCTTTCATGGAATCAGGTATGACCAGCTGATTTTAACATGTATCGTGCTTTTTCACGCCATTTGATTTCGAAACCGAACACGAGCGAGCGCTGGAGCGATAGTAAAACTACGATAAAGATGCCAAAATATTTTATGGCGATTCCAAATAACTGCCTTCAGCCATATGGTCGTCTTAATTTGTTTAAGTTGTTATCAAAGAATATGTTTTGTCGGAGGTTCTCCATGTAAAATGTCACAAAAATTTTGGAACATTTTACACGGGTGGGAGGAGGGGGGGTGTAATGTAAGTTACAGATGGGAATATTACTTGAACAGATATCCCACCCATAAAATATTGTTGACTAGGTCTGTTACACCCTAAATCATAAAATCACCCTATATCACTAAAAATGTATTCAAGCACTTATTAAATCATAAAACAGTGTATTTGTCGTCGTATCAGACTATCTGGCAACGTCATCAACGGATAATGCAATTGATTTGAATTCAGTACAATCGAGGTGGCGTTGAAATATTGAAATATTGCTTCCAAAGGTATATCTTTTAGTTGACAATAAATTCATCCGAATTCTACTCCGTATGGACATGAATACGAATGACTCGCGCCTATGGGTGGCAGATACTGTTTATTCCGCTAACAATATATGTATTACACAATGTGTACCTATTAAGGCTATGTTACTGTAAATTGCTGAAATCCGTAAGAATGCGAATTTACCTGTACGCGAAATCCTTACGAGCGTGAGTAGTTGAAGAATGGAATGGAGTATCATCCGTTCTTACAGAGATTACAACACGAGTTGATTACCTTTTTGATTTAAATATCAATAATTTTAATATAGTAAAATTACTGCTTCATCAAAAATACTGATTGTGTTCAAATAAAAGTGTGTGAACTATTTTTTAAGCAGTGAAGACGCGAAACTCTCTAAATACACTGAATAACACAACTGTTGAATTAACTTAATAAGCAAAATTAGCCATAAAGAAAATTTCTTCGCAGTGAAGACGTGAGAATGAGTGATTTCGATATATTAGAAATAGGAAGTACTCGGCAAATATCTAATATTTCCTACTTACTTACCTAACCCAAAGCTTTCGCGTTTATTTTATTTTATTATTTACAGAACGTTAACAGTTCAGTGACACAATACATAAAAACATAGTATATATTATAATTCAAAATATAGTCATTACGTCAAACGTTTATTATAGTGAGACTACCCACCGCAGCCTGTAGTGTACATACTACAGTACATTGACATAGAAATACATAAAAACGAATGTTGTAGCATACATCTGAACAAATTAAATTGAAAATACATGAAAGCATAAAATAATACGTAAGATAATTACATACAGGAATTTAAATATAATTATAAATAAATATTTAGCACCAAAAATACATATTTAGTATCATGTTTTCAAGAAAAAGTGTCATGTAAAAGTTTTTTGTAACTTAGTAATGAATTGGGGAATATGTCCAACTCATTTACTATGTTAATGTAATTGTCAGTGGGCATCTAGTTTGAACGTTCGTGCTTCCATAATGATCTGGTACTTGTGTGGAGATTTACTTGAGATATCAGTGTGCTGTCGACCAGATTATTAACAATCTTGTACAGAAACATCAGATTGGCAATATTTCGCCACATGTTGAGACTTTTCAATCTATTGTTTATCAACGATTCGCTATATATTTCAACATTTCTCTTTAAACCTGCTCTGAATATAACGTTTTAATGAAAAAAAATGAATCAGCTTCCGAGAGATTGTTGCTGCATAACGAGAATGCTTGGAGAGTCGTACTCTAGTATGATGCGAAGGACACAAATAGCAATCTATAAATTTAAAAATATCTAAATGGTTTTGTTCTTACGGATATCGGCAATTTACGGCAACAGATATAAAAATTGTGTATCTAATATATGATGAAATGAGATATTTTAGAGGAGTAACAAGAATGACGTTAATAGACCGAGTACAAAGTACCGTAATAAGGCAGACAAATCTTAGGCACGAACCCCTTAATAAACTCGAACACATCTTGCAAACGCTAGAGGAATAAGTACCGAGACGTATCTTGGCAATTTTGGTGGTCGCTCTAAAGTAAGTCGGCATGAACAAATTAGCTGCCCGCCATCCAGGAGATAAGACATTCAAAACGTTGTTCCAGTCAGTAATTTCAAGCGCCAAATAGATGAAACCTTGATCGCAGATGACGAGACAGCGCGATCGGCCGATGAATAAAATAATATTTTACGAGAGTTAACTTTCATACCTGTTGCAAGTTTTGTAGGAGAGGTACTCTGGATATATTATCTTTAATGCAGGTCTACCTACCTAACTACAACATGAGGGTACTAATTTTGTATTAAAATGGATGTGTGCGCTTTTGACGATAAAGAATCCCAACTCACTCACCGTCCACTTTCCCCATGGCGAGGATGGAGATGGTTTTGATGGCGGGGACGGCCCAGGCGGCGAGGTGGAAGTACTGGGAGTTGGCCTCGATGGCCTCGTGGCCCCACTTCAGGCCGGCTGCCAGGAACCACGTGAGCGTTAGCACCACCCACCAGATGCTGGAGGCCATGCTGAAGAAGTAGAGCACCATGAAGAGGATGGTGCACATCTCGTGCTTGGTGCCCTGCGTAACGGTGGACACCATCTGCAAGTGGTCGACCTGCACGGGCGCGGGGAAGGGCTCGCGGCAGCTGACCGAGTCCCCGGCCAGCCAGCCACCCGCGTAGGCCAGCGCCACCATCAGGTAGCACACGGACAGGAAGATGATCGGCCGCTCGGGGTAGCGGAAGCGCTCCGGGTCGATGAGGAAGGTCAGCACCGTGAAGAGGCAGCTGACCGCGCACACCAGCCCCCAGGAGCCCACCCACACGCGCGAGATCCAACGCTGCTGCTCGCTGAAGAACATGGCGTCACAAGGCGCGCCGCAGTCGGGCTCCACCTCGTCCCCGATCTTGAGCGCGTAGTCCAGGCCCTTGGGGACGCGCAGCTGCATGGGGCACACGAAGCCGTAGTCCCTGGTGCCGGCGGGGGGAGCCCGGCCGCGGAACTCCACCGGGGGCCTGCGCGGCGAGCTGCCCCGGTCCGAGCCGCCCCTCTCGGCTCCGCGTCCCGCCTCCGCCCCCGTCGTGTTCTTCCCCACGCAGATGATGCCTTCGCCGGCCTCCGGGTAGCGCGAGCACTCCAGGTTCTCCGGCCAGGAGAACCCGTAGTCCAGCATCAGCCCCTCGCAGTCGGTGCGGGCGGACACGCACAGCCCGCGGCAGGGTGGCAGAAGCTGGTCGAGGATGGTGCAAACCGGAGCGTACAGGGAACACAGGAAGACCTGAAAGTCGGGCGAACATCGAACTTTTATAAGAGAAGCGAACTGGTGCAGTTCCCTGCCCGCCTCCTCCTGCTTGACGTGGTTGAGCAGGTTGGGCATCATAGTCTGATTGTACTGTAGATTCTGGCACAAGGGTATGGTGATGAGCTCGCAGCGGCCGTGGTGCGGCAGCCCGGCGTCTCCGCTCACCACCGTCTCCTTGACGGTCAGTCCGCCCCCGCGACCGGCAGACCCGCCCACTATAAGTAAACTTATAACCGACACCGGTAACCACCACATCACTGACACTGCGAAAGATCTATGCAACCGAAAACACCACCTGTTAGATGAAATATATCACAGTTCACAACGCGATGTATTCATATCGCCACTTATATTTAAACATTTTGATAAACTAAAAACACCTGTTGGATTTAATTTATATATCCTGAAAAAAGTACAAGTTAAAATAAAAAGTTTTCGATTACGACAAAACTAACGAGCACAACAAAGTCGCGTCACAACAAACATTCCTCTGACACATGCGAAATGCGAGTGGTTTCAGCGCATAGATGTTACATCAGCGACATCGTGCGGACTATTTGGATACTAAATTATATGGCTATATAGTGAAGATGAATGCACAATGGTGCCGAGTAAGTACCTTAAGTTAAAATAATGTGTATGTATAATTTAAGTCAAAATATATAGGTATTCTCGCAGCAAATTAATAATGTTTAAAATGGACGTCAAGCGATGATTTGAAGAAAGATTACGGACCTCTGTTGCAGGCTTGCCTGCGAAAATACCGATTGTATCACCTTAATATATGGTACAACAGAATTCAATAATATTGACAAAATGTCTTATTATAGAATTTTGTTTTGATTGTTTAGTGAAAATATAAACTATAGTACACATTAAGTATTACATTTAATTATTAAGTATGAACAGTCTATGCAGAAAATTCGTTAAACGAGCATTTTTCTCTTGGTCCAATATTATAATAATATACCCACATATACAGTTCCTTGCCAAATGATTAGGTTATGTCGACGCATTTGAATTCAATAGTTCATTTTAATTACCATAATATAATAATGTTTATTAGATTATTTTAAAATGTTTATTAATACTAGAATATTATAACTTTAATACGATTTATTCATGAGATATGTAAATGAAAGTCATTTTAAAATATTTCTTTATGTGGCAAGGAGGGTTTTGATTTTTCATTCATTCCTTTTAACACAATATTTTACCATAACTGTTGGATCCTCAGCTTTTCTGCCAATTCTTGATAAGTGTTTTCAGTAATTTCTCATTACTTAAAGTCCCAAACAAACATTGCCCTCGTCAATATTGACTCGAATAAGGTGGGTAGGGAACAAATAAAAGGCTTACGTCTGAAGAACTGCTAGATCTTACCAATATCAAATATTTCTTCCAATAAATACTTTGTTATGGACTTGGCCTTAAGGCATGATGCCTCATCTTGCATAAAAAAATATTTTTCATTAGATTAAATAAATTTGGGAGCCACTTATTTAGTTGCGGTAAAAACCTTTTATGCAATATTACATGATGCTGACCCTGGCTTATTGTTCCTTTCACAATTTAGAGTCCATCAGTTCCTTGGGTATTAACGACAGACCACACCTTGACAAATGTAGGACGTTTCACTGTCAAGGTTAATTATATTTTTACATAATGGATACGTTCTAGAAAATACCGTGTGAAAATAAATTGTGTACACAAACACAGCACATATAGAAAAATGGAAGACAAGTTACATTCCATAAAAATCAATTCAGGATTTCAAAAAATAAAACACAATTGTTTCTTATATTCATATTTATCAAAAAATAGTAAGTTTAAAAAAAAACCATAATCATTTATTCAATATTGCTGTCAGGCAATGAATGCATGTTTGGTACTAAATAACCTTTATCACTTGCAATATTAATAATTGTGATATGTTATTTGACATTTCATCATTTAAAAATAATAATATTGGATAATTTTAATTGCACCATTTTTGTAGAAAAATTCACCTCAAGGACACTACACATAAACTGTTAGTCCCTACATTAATCTTGTTTTTTAAAATTAAATTATTTAATTAAAATTTTTGAAAAGGTGCGTTTCTAGTCTTTGATGCATTCATTGTTCCTTATGACGGAGGGCAAAGAGTTTCACGCTTTTGGGCTTGCCACCGCAAATGCTTGTTGCCTAAATTTAAACTTCTGGCAACGGATGGTCAGTTCAACAACCCTTCCTGCAGCTGAAGTAGAGAGTTTGACGTCTACCATTCAAATTGTCTGGGATACAAAGCTCTTGAAGATACAGAGGCGCCATGTTATGTGTCGCCTTGTACATCAACCAGCACAATTTAAATTTAACTCTTTCAAGGAACTGGAGCCAATGTAGCTTGTGCGAAAGGGGTGTTATATGAGAGTATTTGGAAACTCTATATATTATCTGCTTCTGCCGCATTTAGAATGGATTGTAATCTATCCACCCGAAACGGCCAGCATAGATGCTGTTACAATAGTCCACACGTGACACCACAAATGCATTTATAAGTAGATAGGCTGCGTCAAGAGGAAGATGTCTGCAAATACTTTTAATCTGCCTCAGTTGATAAAAGCATGCACTGACAGATTTGCTGATTTGTGTATTCATTGAAAGATTTGAATCAATGTGAACACTCAACAACTTAACTTAAAGAAAATTGGTTTGTTTTCTTGAATTTTAAAAACAGAATTAGGTGTATTATACAGTCATGGTGAAACTTTTCCCCTCACTCTTTTCTATACAAAAATTGATTTGACTGACATAACTTGAAGGACAGATTCTTCTTCTTCTTCCATGGCACTACATCCCAGGGTAGGATTTGGTCTCCTCCACAAGTGCTCTCTACCGACTCCTATCCCTGGTCATTCTTTTCCAGTTCCCAGACTCTCCCATCCTGCTCCAGTATTTTTCAGACAGATTCATTTGAGTTAAATTCCAAATCAGGTAATTAAAATAATATTTAAAAATGAGTAATTTTTAATGCCCTTACATAAATATGCTATTTCAAAAACCTTATTCCAGCTATTCCGAGTGAAGTTTTTGCATTTTTTGCCTATTTAGTCTTTTAATCATGTTTGATGTTAACTTCGGCTTTTGAGCTTTGATAGTTCTTATGTTTTATTATGTAGTATTTAATGTTTTTATAACACGTATTTGGGAGGCTCACCCAATTTGCATTGGTGCCCATTGCCTTTTGTCCAGTCTGCATTGGGGCCTAATTTTTTAGCCACTGGGCCACTGCTCAAGAGGTACTACAAAAGCCAATTTTTGCTCTATTCTCTTAAAAGTGCTTTGCAAAATGTTCAATTTTATATTATGAAAGGTTTTAAGTTTTTAACAAATTTCTTCATAACTCAAACTGATAAAAATAGTTCAAGTTGAGCTTACTTATGGACATACTATATAATTTCAGACAGAAATGAAGTACCACAATCTTAATACATCTAATCACAAATGCACATCCAATGTTAAACAGAAATGTAAATACAATTCCGTTCAAAACAAACACAATAAAATTAATATGAAAAATAAAACAATATTGTTTTAAAATAGTCATTTATTTAAATTCCAAATCTGCAATCAGTGCAATGTGGTCGGATGGAAAAACTATGCTGGGTAGAGCCGTGTTCTGATTTAACTCTTCCACACTTGGCAATGGAACCACCTAAAAATTACAGAAATATAAAATAACATACAAGCAATTATGTTTTTAATTACTTTAGGCGCATTATATTAGATCATATTGGGTTTATTATCTCACTATATTTAATTTAATAAAATAAATTATTTTCTATTTTGTTCTATGTATATTCATGGTCATATATGCACGCGTTTATCAGCGTCTTCTGAAATATTTAATGAGAGATAGCTCTATTTCTAAAGGAAGATCAATGTAGTATTTTTGTTCCCAGATATGTGGAATGCTATTGTGCAGAGTGCTTGATTGATTTACAATTCTTCCAAGATAATTACTCTATAAGTACTCTAAATTGATGAATGGTTATTAAAAAAGTATTAGTATAATTATGTACACAATGGGGATATATTTGTAAAGTAAAATTTTGATATACAGTGAAACCCCGTTTTACGTGGCCGGAATTCACATTTTCCAGCTATTTGCGTTCAATTTTTACAATATCATTTTATTTTAGTACATTTAGTACCCGTTTTTATGTTTTTATTTCCCGCAATTAACATTTGAAATATTTAAACTTCAAATCTTTAATTAAATGTGTTTAAATAAAAGGTTACACGAATCGAATTGGTGGGAAATTTAGCGAATCAGAGGCAGACAGACAGGCAGTGTATATTTGGTTAATCTGTGCTTGTGTTTTAAACGTGTACATACAATTTCAAATGTTGTGTGTCAATTTACATTTTTTTCATTTCTTTTAATTTTTCGTTAAATCCCTTCAAATAATGTCTCAGCAAAGAAAAACATTATTGATTCAAGAGAAAAAGAACATTCTCGAAAAAGTGAATAAACACGTTGGTTCACGTGTTTCTCTCGAGCATAATTTGGGGACACCCATTACAACTTTAGCTATGATAATAAAAAATCACGAATCGATTGAAAAAAGTGAGATGCAATATGGAAAAAACACATGTACATACGATCTTCAAAGTACGATGAAATGGAAGAAATCCTTAAAGAATGGTTTGTCAGCTCACGTCCCAGCAATATGCCAGTCAACGGTACATTAATTCGAGATAAGGCCCTGCACATTGTGTCTCGATTAAATAGCAAAGTATTTACTGCATCAAGTGGTTGGATAAATCATTTCAAGAAGAGGCACTCCGTGGTATATAGATCAGTTTGTGAGGAATCTCCAAGTGTTGATTTGGAGATCGATCCATCCAATTCTAACAAAAGAAGATGCTAGAAAGCCTATTGAGGGCTTTAAAAGCTACTTTACTAGTATTGAAAACGTACAAGACAAGACTTTCTTATCGATTTATAACATCGAAAAAGCTGTAAACTAGCACAAAAATATGTACCAAACCAATTTGTGTGATTATCTAAATAATTTTTTTTTTCTTTCTAACCCTCCAATCTACGTTTCCCCTCTAATTAAGTTTTTTTTATCAGCCCCTTCAAAAATGTAAAAATGGGGTTTTATTGTATTTACAATGAGAGTTCCAAATAATCAAAGAAAATTTCTAAAATAAATATTGATATGTAAATGAATTTAAGGTGATGAAAAAATTTCACACGAAAATATGCCACAATACATGAAGAACATGAAAAGTGCCCTTATAAATGCCCAAATCAAAAATACCTACTTGATGACTCCACTACCTTGTGAAAATATGATCGGACAGAAGACAAATTGACACTTGTGCTAAGCAATATATACTTTTTAAAATATAATGATGAATGAGAACTAATTTATATAACAAAAGTTCAATTTTTATATAAATATATTTTTATGTTTCTACATGTGCACATTTCTTATGAGTAATTTTGAATACGGGATTTTTTATTTCGGGAATTTTCATACAAGTTAAAATCACCAAACTGAATTTAATTAATGATTGAAGGCTTGCACTTCTCTTGTATCATAATTACATAATTTGTATATTATACTGTTAGGATGTTAGTTTACCTGGGTAACTTTCAAATGTTCTCTATCATGAAATATGTAGTCCAGACAGTCGGCAAAGCCCACTGTAAAGTTGGTGAACTCCGGTGTCCCACACGCACTGGCCAGGGGCAGAGCCTGGGTTAAGGTCACGTTGCTCAGAGCCTCTGACTCATCTAAAATACGGTTTTTATTAAATAAAACACTTTAATTTCACAACACCCAAATTATTTAGAATAAATTTAACAAATCATAGAACCAATATGGTTAAAAGTTTATGTAAAATAACCTCTCCAAACGCAAGAGCTGGTCTCTTTTTTGGAGAGGTAAGCAAAAGAAAAACTACGTAATTTTAAAAATGTAAAATACTTAATTATATAAAAAATTGTAAAAATGTCAAATAAATAAAACTTTGTACAAAATTACTTGAGTTATATTGTCTATGACATTTTCCCAATGCCATTTCACCGACACCATTGTGCTAATGGACAATTTCACCAACAGTTTAGATTTAGAAATTTTACATACAAATATGTACTAGGGGTTTAGAGTAAGATAAATTTGAAATTTTAAAAATAAGAAAAAATGTTAATAACTATTTAAATATCCAAATTTTTGCCTCTTAAGGTCACCTTTTAAATTTGTTTTCACAGTAGTTCCTACTTAGTTATACTCCACTTATACTTTTAAAGTTTAGTTTCCTGGTACACACGGGTAAAGTTTTTTTATTAGACTTCAGTGTCATCAGAGGTGTCGGAGTAAAACTAGAGTATCATGTTTAATAGAAACATTTTTAAAATAAGGCTAGTGGTTAAATACAGCTGATTATTTTAATTGTTCTTACATGCATTTCTTACATTTCTAAGGATTCTCAGATGATAAATTTGCCATTTCCGGTATTGTGAGACATTGTACAACAACTAACAAACAAATAAAGACTTACTGCTTTTCCAATCCACGAGGTCGCTAGGGGCGACACCTGTTGTGTACAGTTGGTAGATTCCACAAGACGGGACACTATTGAAGTCACCGCAGAGTATTAAGGAAATTCGTTTGCCGGGCATCTAAAAGAAAGTAAATATTTCAGAGATAGAGAAAGACTAGTAATTTGAAAAGTTAAAATTTACATCTGTTTCAGCGGAAAGTAAATTAGTATACGTATATAATAAAAACCTTTTTTCTTGTTTCTTCAATAATATTTTGTAACCAAGTTATCACGAGTCCACCTTGGGTTATTCTCACATGATCAGCATCAGGGTGGAAGTATAGATGGGTATTGCCAATTACAAGGATTTCGTTTGTGTTGTCTAAGGATTGCAATACAACAGCTTGGACCGTAGTAGTTCTGTTCACGAGTCTAGTCACAAAAGCATCATTGGTGCAAATCATTGACCAGATGGAAGAAAATACTGGAGATGTTTTAACATTCTCGCCGAGTACACACGAAAAATTCTCCAGCAATCTGAAAAGATCACACAAGAAATACTACAAAGATAAGTTGATTGATTAATAAATACTAATCTAGTTGCTGAATATTAAAATAAAAAAATAATACAGATCCTACTTGAATCGTTCAGCTCTAAAGAAACAGGCGAGTCCTTCTGTCACTTGGCCACCCTTCTTCGTATGGATTCCTTCATAGGAATGTTCATTAAGTAAAGGAGTTAAATCCAAGTCAAATACTTTACTGTCGACTTCTTGTAAACATATAATGTCACTATTGTATCCTGAGACAGAAGGTGAAATATTTATGACACAATTTAATAGAAATCCATTTTGGATAAAAAAATATAAGGATAAATAATACATTTACACTGTTCAAATACAATTCAAATACACAGTTAAATATTTCAAAAGATATATAATAAAATATGACAAAGTCAAATGAAAATAATGTACTGTTAGACTCTAAATTCAACGCCATTCTAATATTCAGTCATAAAGAAAAACCTTACAAATTTAGGGGAGAACAAAAGTATGCAATGCAGGAGAATGAATAAGGAACAAGATATGAAAACTGTACAGATTGTCACTATCCATAATCGGGACAATTATTGTCAATAAATGAAATCAGTGTCACAATCGGTATAATGTGTCTTTAAAAATGTCAACAAAAGGTCTCAATTTCCTTTCAAGTAATGACATAAAAATATCAATATAAAATAATCTCGATTACATCCTGCATTAAAACTTTTATTACTCAATAAAATTGATGTATTTGTGAAAATCATTTACAAATATAGATTATTGAGGTTTCTAACAGGACCATCTTCCAGTATTTGATTAACCTCTATTTCTGGGGCCATCAACACTTACATTATATATTTTTCTTATTATTATTTCCTCATTCATTCATTCCATATGACCAAACCACCTAAGCGATCTTTTTTTAATCTTATTCATTTTTTTTTAAAGAGAACACACTATTGTTTGTGAAGTTGTAATTTTTTTCAGAACATGGTTCTATAAATTTGAATACAAATGAAATGCATCAAAAGTTTAAAATATTGAAATTGTAAAATCTCTGGTGTCTCCTAGCGAATATTTCTAAAAGGTATTCGTAATAAAAAGGTGATAGCTTTTAAATAAATGGAATGTAAGATGTATCAATATGAAATAGCTGCGACATATAAGTTCGAAAATTTGTTGACTATTTACGAGGCTGATGTAGTGTAATTGGTTATCACACTTGCTCGGATAGGAAGAGATCCTGGTTCAAATCCTGATGGCAGCTAAAATATTTTTTCGACAAATTGAGTTTATCTATATATATATCTTTCTAATTGACACATTTAATTTATTCACTTTGTTAATATCAGCTTTACATTTTCTCCTAATTTCTTCATTTTTACTCTTGTAAATGGATCTGCCACATATACACATAAGTGATCTTCTTTCCATTGCATTCAGTCTACTTTTGTTCCTCTTGCCAGCTCCATACCTCACTTCCATATATCAGTATCGGTACCAGGACTTCATTGTGTACTGCTAGTCCTACCTCAGTTGACAAGTCCCCATTAGATATTATTCCATTGAAAGGGCCATTCACATTCTTCCCTGCAGTCACCCTTCTTTCGATATCATTTTCAGCCTTTTCTATTATCAATAGGTGTAAATAAGTAATTAGATAGAAAACTCTTTTTTTTTAACTGTGTTTCTAATTTTTTAATCACAAATTGTGTATGTAATATTACAATCTTCTGACTGTCTTAAGGCGCGACTTGCAATAATAATGCAAATTTTCGCATTTTTTACGAAAATGTGGGTTTTATTATTTATTTATATCGGAAGTTATTCAATAGATTAGACTTTTTTCCAACTATTACTTAGATTGGACCTTTACATTAATATAAAACTAATAAACTGAATGTTATTTGCCATAATTAAGACAATACAAATATTATAAGGAAGACCGCGATCATTAGATGCATTTTAGGGATGGTACGAAATTGAGTCAATACGCTAAATTAATGTATAAACGAAATATATTTTCTTATAATCTTGAAGCCAAGATTACGGAAACAAATCTGTAGGAAACTAAATTAGCACAAATCATTCAATTTGCAGTACATTTGATGAATTTTTGACATTTTAAAAATACTTTGTTTTAGTAAAAACATATGTTTTTAAATAATATACTATATTTACTCACATGCTTTGAGGCTTCAACTACTATTTAACACTAAGTTTAATATCAGAAACCCAATAACCATTTTTTAAATAATATATTTCCAGTCTTATGAAATACGATATCTCATACTGTTAGTATGCCGTTCAATGCGGCGATGGCGGTTGTGAAATCTGCGCTCCGATAAATTTTAATTAAATTTGCATATAAAACACATTTTAATACAAATTTTGATTACTTATTCTCGATACCAATTGCTTATTTTTGTAAATTGTATGGTTTTGGGCTGTTTTTACGAAAACAGATTATAATTCTGACATTTAGACATTAAACATACGTCAATCGATTGGAGCGTTTTAGAATCTGATCTAGCGCGTGCGCGGCTAGCGCATGGCGGATAGCGCATGCGGGGCCAGCGCATGAAATCCATTCATTCACAAAATTCAATGTGAAATTTGCGAATCCGTGATTTTTTTGTTGGATTTGGTTCTCATTAAAAGTCAATAATATATTATTATATACATTATTGTTCGGAAATTACTGCCTAAAGATGCTTAAGGTCAAAAAGTATCCATTGACACGCTCTAGGAAATGTTCGAACAAAATTTTAAATGGTTATAAATTTCTTGGAAAAAACATCGCAATGTAAGTTGATAATTTTTATTTATTCCTATAATAATTATCTATTTGATTTAACAATATAAATTACATAGTTCAATATACATATACTATGTAGTGCAGATAAATTATTTTCTATTGAAAATACATATCCTTAAAGATAAATAATTTTATCAAAAGAATTATACATGACAGACCTGTCTGATTGAAACAAGTGTATTTGTTATATTCATATAAATGAATAAACACGTATTTTAATATTTTAGACAAAAATACTGATAACTAAATACCAATAACAATAATAATAATATTCTAAATTATTTTCAGGATTGAATGTGCGGACTCGTGTGAACTTCCTAAATTGGATGGAAAAGGAGTAGTTGACATACACCAATTCTTTTCTCAAATTAATCAAATTTACTCCCACAAATCGATGTTTAGGTGTACAGGAACGAAAATTGAACATGTGAAAGAATGTAAGGTTTTATTTCTAAATTCAGTTTAAAGTGTAATATGGGTGGATTAAATTTAGTTAGAATACGTGTAAAGAAATAAACAACAAAATTCTGAAGAACGATAGTATGCTCGATGAACAACTGATTATTTAACAGTGAATAATAATACTTTTGTCATATTTTTATTTATATTTTCATATTAAATATATATGTAATTTATTAAAACAATAAATAAATTAAAATCAAAGTTTTTTTTATTACAACCGGAGTATGATTATTATATAATATTAGCATAAATAGTTTTCTCTTCACAAATACAGCTGCTTCAAAAGTTATCAATATTTATAATAATTTTTTCCTTATAAATCGGGGCAAAATTGTAATATTTTATAATCATATGTTTATCGACAGAAACAATGGTTTTTATCATAAACATAATTCTTCATAGTATAAACATAACAAATTCTTAGGTGAGAACTTTAACAAATTATTTAATTTTCGCTTGATAATTTCAAATGGCAACACATATGTATTATGAATGTTGAAGAAATGGCTATTTTCTGATAGTTTATTACCTAGGAATTTAAGAAAACCAAAAAAAAACCATATACTTGTCCTTTTCTATTGATACCATTCATTCTAGCAATATTTACGTAAAAAATAACACACTTTTATGTTTACTTGATATTGTAAAAGAATTAACTATTAGTCTCATCTTCAAAGGGTATGCAAAATAAAAATATCTCGAAATTCAAACTGGAAAAATGAAAGTTGCCCTTAAATATGTTTTAAACATTTTAATAACATTTTTTAATTGTAACATTTGTATCTTCACATTGCACTTTAATATGACTTTGAAGGAATGTCTGTTAGGTTCATTAGCAACTCACCTGTGATTTGTCTGATCTGTCTCCATAAAAAAGATTTTTTTTTTATTTATGTTAAAATTGCTAAAATTAAAAAATATATTTTGGAAAATAATACCATATATATTTTGTTTGTAAAATGGAACCCAAACAGTAAAATCAGAAAATACTAATAAAAGTCACAATTTTATATGATACAGTTAATAGGAAGAAAATTTAAACATTTAAAAGACATTTTTAAAAAGGAATTAAAATAAAATTGTCTTTGATTGTGAACACCAATTATTGTTGGTTTCTTCGATAACCACCTGGACGAAAATAATTGTAAAATACACTATTAATTCACATGCAACAAAATAAAATAGTACTTACCTAAAATCTCTTTACATAACAACTGTTTCCTGTAGTCAATGTGAAGGGCATACGGAGGACAATAGGGATGAAGTATTGTCCGAGTAAAGTCCGAGTCACAGTACAAATCGGCCAAAATGTTATATGATACAGCTCTGAAACTGTAAATAAGAATACAAAAATGATTCAAGATCATTTAAAAATAAACAAAAAATGACAAGTAAAAAATACTTATCATCACGCCATTTTTCAGTGGGGGTAGGCAGAGAGGATAGAGCACCACACTCCTCAGTCCTGACACACAATTCTCGCCTCATCCGCATTCATACATCTTCTCATACAAGCTCGGCGATTGTTGAGGCTTCTAGCAGAATCATTTTCCAGTATCTGGTTTACCTGGTCGTGCCTAGTCTTCCGCGGACGTCCTCTATTTCCAATGCCATCAACGCTTGTGTCATATATCTTTCTTATCATTCTCTCCTCATTCATTTGTTCCATATGACCAAACCACCTAAGTGATCCTTAATCTTACTCACTATACTAACATCAGCTTTGCATTCTTTCCTTATTTCTTCATTCTTTACTCTGTCATAAATAGATTTGCCACATATACACCTAAGTGATTTCATTTCCACTGCATTTAGTTTACTTTTGTTCTTCTTCTGCCAGCTCCAGGCCTCACTTCGTACAATAGAGTCGGTACCAGGACTCTATTGTGCACTGCTAGTCTTACCTCGGTTAAAAAATTCCCGTTAGATATAATTCTATTCAAAGCGCCGTTCACTTTATTCCCTGCAGTCACCCTCTTTTCGATATCATGCTCAGCATTTTCTTTTCTATAAACATACTTCCCAAATATACAAACTCATCTATTATTCCAAACATTCATTACCTACGAGTATTTTGCAAGGTGTCTCTTTTCTTGCATACATTGTAAAAAATACAATAAACTTAAATAATTTTTTTTCTCTTGTTAATTTTTTCCCTACCACCCCAAATAAACTAGAGTCTACTCTAAGTACATGCTGATACATATATATGTAATTAATTACATATATAAGTATCTCAACTATAAAGAAAATTGAATGAGAAAAATCTAAAGATTTGAAAGCATACTTTTTTCCGGATAGTTTTTCTTGAGTAAAAGAGTGTCGATTCTCAAATGGGCAAAATCCTGGTCCGGCTTCTACTTCATTGGCTGAAATAGCCTCTACTTCTGGTCCAAATGTACACCCGTCACCTGAGGGAGACCATGAGTAATGAATAATTTATTATATACACTATTTAAAAAACCTGATAAAATAATGCGGTTTAAAATGAGGCTTGGTATAATTAAAAAGAGCCCAGAAAAGGTGCTCGTGCTGTTTCTATTTATCTTTCGGGGATAAAATTCTGCTCTAATGCATAACTTGATCTATCATAAAGGGTGTCTAGCGGAAAATTTTCAAGTTTAATATTAAATAATAAAAAAAAACTATAATGTTACTCATATTTTATTTACAGAAAATTGAGTTTTAACAATGTGGATTTTACATTTTATAAACAATATTGTCTAAATGCCGTCCATTTCTCTAAAGACAAAGCAACTTCACGGTGGAAATTTTCTTTCAGGGCCTGAATTCTTCAAGGATTGTAGCTGTAAACTCTCGACTTAAGGTATCCCAACAATAAAAGTCACGCGGTGTAAGGTCCAGTGACCGAGGTGCTCGGGGTATGTCTATGTTCTGTTTTAATTTATTGGGAAAAATTCTCCTCAAACTCTAGCTGTGTGTGGAGTGGCCCCGTCTTGCTGAAATTGTGTTCTGTTATTGAACCCGGGAAACAGCTGCAGTTGCGGTACCAAAAACTCGTCAACCATTCGGCAATACACGTCAGCAGTGACTGTCTCTCGCTGGTTAACAAAATAAGGGGCAATTATCTCTCAGGCTCATCTGTCATTTTTGGATAATGTAAACGTTTTTGATATAAATGCAATAAGTATGGAAGAAATAAAGTGTGCAATAAAACATATGAAGAATGGTAAGGCTGTGGGGTATGATAACGTTGCTGCAGAGTATATCAAGGCTGGTGGACCATTAGTTATCTTGTGGCTTCATACTCTCTTCAATCAATGTTTGGAAGAGAACCACACCCCGTTAGATTGGAGGAGGGCTGTTATCATGCCTCTTTACAAAGGCAAAGGGTCGAAAATGGAATGTGGTAACTATAGGGCTATTAGTCTACTGAGCTCTGTAGGTAAACTGTATGGAAGAATTTTAATAGAAAGAGCAAGAATGGTGACGAAAGAAAAGGTATGGGACGTGCAAGGGGCATTTGTGGGTGGAAGAGGATGCATGGATCAGATCTTTTCTCTACGAGTGATGACGGAAAAATTTTTGGCGAAAAATCTAAAACTTTTTTGTGCCTTCGTAGATCTACAGAAAGCATATGATAGAGTTATAAGAGAAAAGTTATGGAAAGTACTCTCTGATTACGGGGTGAATAGTAAATTTATACGCGCAATCGCATCCCTATACGAAGGAAGTTCTGCGTGTGTAAGAATCAATGGAGCACTCACACCATGGTTTGACATTACAAAGGGCGTCAAGCAGGGTTGTGTAATGTCTCCATGGCTGTTCAACTTGTATATGTATAAATGTGTGAAAAAACTGGAATGTATGTATGTAGGAGCAAAAGTGGTCGATTTAATTGTATGCTGTTTATTGTACGCCGATGATGCAGTATTAATGGCGAATAATGAACAAGAACTACAGAATCTGGTGAGTAGAATGTACGATATATGCAAGAAAAGCGATCTCATGATGAATGAAGTCGAAAGTGATGGCATTTGAGAAGGAGGAAAGCAAGACACCGTGCAAAATACTTGTAGGTAATGAATGTTTGGAATAAGTAGATGAGTTTGTGTATTTGGAAGTATGTTTGATAGAAACGGAAAGGCTGAGAATGATATCGAAAGGAGGGTGACTGCAGGAAATAAAGTGAACGGTGCTTTGAATGGAATTATATCTAACGGGAATTTGTCAACCGAGGCAAGATTAGCGGTGCACAATGAAATCCTGGTACTGACACTGATGCGTGGAAGTGAGGCCTGGAGCTGGCAAGAAAGGAACAAAAGTAGATTGAATGTAGTGGAAATGAGATCACTTAGGCATATTCTTTTTATAATTTGTCAATGACATTTTCAAACTAAAATTAACTGGAAAAATTATATCATACGCCGATGACACTGCTGTCATTGTTGACAGAGAAGATTGGAACACTACAAACGAACATGTAAATAACGTCATGAACACACTCAAATCCTGATTCGAAAGTAATTTACTTTCTTTAAATTCTGAAAAAACCTATTATATTCCCTTTTCAATAAAAAGTCTTAAAACAGCGCTCCATATAAAAATTACTATTCATAACGACAACTGTAACAAAATTACCTGTAACGACTCTTGTAAAAATTTAAGCCCAAAAAAAGAAATCAAATATCTTGGTGTAATTATTGATCAAAATTTAAAATGGCACAGTCACATTAACAAATTAATGAAAAGAATAAGAAAATGTATTTATATATTCATAAGATTAAGGAACTTTCTAAGTATAAATAATTTAAAAAAGGTATATTTTGCTATTGTTCATTCACTACTCCAGTATGGAATAATTGGGTGGGGAGGAGCATACAATAATATAATGAACTCCGTAAAAATAATACAGAGAACAATTATTAAAGTGATATTAAAAAAAAGATCAACCTTTTCAACACAAACACTTTTTGCAAAATTCCCAGTTCCCAAAAATGAAAACATTTACGAAAAAACCTCAATTAATTAAAGAAAATAACACTAGAAAATTTGAAACAAGAACATCATTAAGGTTTAAAAATAACTTTAAAATCCCTAAATGTAACACCAAACACTATCAGCAAAATTCTATATATTTAGAGATAAAAAATTTCAATAGCCTCCCTACACAGTTTAAAGAAATAAAGGATATAAAAGAGTTTAAAAGGAAACCAAATGAACACTTCAAAAACACATAATTGGACGATAAGCAATATTACAGAATACTGCAGAAGTACACAAATGGACAATGTTAGAATATATACGGTATTATATAAAATTTATTGTAGTGTAACTCCCTCTCCAAGCACAAGAGCTGGTTTCTTTTTGGGAGAGATAAGCGAAAGAAAAACCATGTATGTATATAACCGTATGCATGTACGAGTATGTAACCACCTATTTAAAAATTGAATTTATTTTGCCATTGTATTTTCGCTAAATTAAATAAATAAATAAAAATAAATATATATGGCAAATCTATTTATGACAGAGTAAAGAATGAAGAAATAAGGAAAGAATGTAACACTGATGTTAGTATAGTGAGTAAGATTAAGAAAGGATCACATAGGTGGTTTGATCATATGGAACGGATGAATGAGGAGAGAATGATAAGAAAGATATATGATGCAAGTGTTGATGGCACCAGAAATAGAGGACGTATGCGGAAGACCTGGCACGACCAGGTAAACCAGTTAATGGAGGATGGTTCTGTTAGAAGCCTCCACAATCAGTGAGCTTGTATGAGAAGATGTATGAATGTGGATGAGGTGAGAATTGTGTGTCAGGACAGAGAATAATAACAATAATGCAGTTACGAAGAGTTGTGTCATAATAGACAATAGTTTAGTTTCAGTATCAGCTCTACCCAATTTTAACAACCAATTTACAATATTATTTCTAAACGCTCTAATGTCACATTAAGTTTTGATATTATTTCCAATTGGATTATATATCTGGGTGTTTAAAAGTGAATAATCTTTGATCAAAAGTAGTTTTCATTCTTGGAACGATTTTATGATTACATATATGTACACCCTAAATATTTCAATTCATTATTTTCCAACATTCATTATTTTTCCAACACTGTAGCAGAGAATAATATTTTCTACATTTTTTTCACCAGTTTTACATCAATAAACCAAGAATTTAATTGACAAAAATAATTTATAAGGTCAAATTAATGAAAAGAAAATAAGTTTAGTAATTGGGATAGAGGATCTATTTGAATAATTATTAACGAATCTATCAGATGACAGTTTAACATCTTATTATCTGTAATTAAAAAAAAATTGTTCACACCTACCTGGAATACAAATTAATTTTAATTTTTTTCCAATATCCGCTGTCGTAGTGAAATATGTATAACCTTCGCCAACCTTGTTCCATGTAGCTTTAGATGGGTCAGCTTTGTTAACAATTTTAGCAGAGTACCAGTGGAAATTGCAAAAATTTCGTTTGAAAAAGAAACCTTCTAATTTGCTGGGGTACACGGGGAACCCCGCCAAAATACTGGCTGGTAATGAAAGAGTAGTTATCCACGGAGCGTTAATCATAATCTTGAATGTATTATCTAAAATACAAAGCTCTGTTTCGGCACCCACCTTTATGGCATTTATGCAAACAACGTCTCTGGAAAGTTCTTCTCCATTTTGAACAAGTTTAACTTGGATCGGTGTGGCTTCAGTCGTGGGTGCACATTCATTCTTTTTTGCTTTCTTGTTTTTCCTTTTAGAGAGAGTTTTTTCAACATTAGTTGTTATTCTGCCCAACAAAGTGCCAACATTTTCTGCACTTTGTCTGCAAAAATTGAATTGCCTATTTATGCCCAAACTCGGATTAGTGTAAATAAATGTTAAATCGAAGTTATCATCTCCATCCACATGTCTAAAGTAAGCTTTATTCATATTGTATAAACTTCCCTTCGACAATTTGTGCTGATATCTTCGTGGAAAATTAAGAAATATTTTATGAACATTTATTTGTCGAATAAATAACATATCAGATCGTGCTAGTGGCACGAACTATAACTAAGACTATATGGTTATAATTAAAAATTAAATAGTACTTGGAGGTTATAAAACATTTTCAAATGTACCGTGGCAATGACAACTGTCTAAAATGACAGTCAAGTACCCATAGATAAAGATATAAAGTTAAACTTATAATCCTTATCTATGATATATATATATATATCTATGATTTTAGCCATAGATAAGGAATAAAATTTTCACTCGTTTTGCGTAGTATTGCCATTGCTTAAAAATGAATCGAGTCGTAGAAACTATGTTTAAAAATTGCAATTACAGGCTGCTTAAAATAGTTTCGAATTGCTATAAAAGTATTATAATACATCAGCTGTCAAATTTGAAACGAGAAGACCGAACATTTGAGATTGCGTTTTAATTATTTTAGTGAAATGGCATTCGCAGCTGCAGATAATCAAGATTTCTTTAATTTAAGCGGTGGTAAAAGATCCATCGTTGAAAATGTCACATCGCATAAAATAGCTGTGGTGGCTTTTATAAGAGAGTTTTGCCTTTTGAAGAGGGATGGTATGATATTTTTTTACTACTGCAATTGTAAAAATAAAAAATATACCAAATCTAATTTTAATTAACTTAAACATTATGTTTCAGCTCAAGATATGATGGTTTTTGATTACACTATGTCTCCTAAATATCGAAAAGACTTCTGCATGTTAGTTTTAAAACTGATTCAGGTAAGTTTTATCATTTTAGATAACTCACCATCTAGTGTAACGTTACACAAAATAAACATATAAATATTTTTTGTTTTAGTCACCTGACTTAGAATTTAGGGAATTGGAAGCTCTCTTGACTTCTGGAAGTTACAACTTGCTGAGTTCTCACTTGCAGAACTTTTGTTTGCGCTTGAAGCAGATTTACGATGACGGGGTGAATGCTCTTGTTGACTGTGTGTCTCAAGCTGTAGACAGGCTGATGGTAGAGGAAACCCCAGAGGCGATAGTATTTATCAGCAAAAGTAGTGTTGCAGGTAAATTAAGTTTTCGTTTATTTATTTAATTTTATTGTCTCATCAATGTAGACCATTAGAAAAAATAAATACACCACTCACTCAGTGGCCTGCACATTTTCTTGTGAATATGAATGAAAAATATTTTTTATGATATCAATGTTTATATTATCTAAATAATGTGTAAATCCACCTTTAGAAAGTTACGATACCAGAGATCATCCTCTAATACCCCCCTCTATAAATATTTTATTTTATTTCCCAAAATATATATTAACCTACAGCCCATTTCAGTGTACTGCCTACACGTGTCTGGAATATAGAAATAACTCAAATGATTCAAATTCTTAATGAGGTGCCAAAGGCATGCCTACCAACCAGTCAATCTCCCAAGCTAGACAACATAACATATAATTTTGAAATCCACAGGAATATTCATTAGAAGAATGATGGTATTTTTGGATAAACTTTCATTTTCTCAAGTTACATCTGTCTACCGTTCGTTCTGTTCTTATTACGAGAGTGGCAGACCAGGTTCCCTCATGAGATGTCTTAGTAAAGATGTGAGTATTATTTATTTTCTTTGAGTTACTTTATTAACAAAGAAGCCAAAATATTCAGCTCAAAATTGAGGAAAATCACTACAAATTCTATTTTATGTTGTAATTAGAAATAATTAGTTGATAATAATGGAAATTAATATTTTAATGAAATTAATTTATTTTATAAAAATCAATGAAAGTGCAATAGCAAAATAATTTATTTTATTTGACGATGTACATTGCTTGATGCGATAACCACACACTTTCCTGTGATAGAATTGGCAGTAGATCTTATTATTGTCATGCGACTTAATATATCGCACACTTAGATCAAAACTAAGACAACTCAAAAAAACCAAGAATTTTTAGTTATTATTGTATTCGGATATTATGTCATATACGCAACTAACTTAGCCTCAGTTCTTGAATAGTGCCATTTTAGGATACAATTATGACCTAAAATATTATTTAGTTTCATAACTTTTGTAACAAAAAATTGAGAAAAATGTTTTTATTTTTTTTGCCTACTGAAAAATGACTGAGTTTTCTTAGTGTGATCTTAGTTTAGATCTAGGTGTGCGATATGTTTTATGTTACCCAGTGGCATAACTATGAGTATTGGGACCCAATGCAGAATTAAAAGAAGGGTCCCCTAAATAAGTACTAATATTCGTATATAAGACATACAAATATTAATATTGCGTGGTGTATCCAATAAATAGTAAAAACAAAATTAGTCTGTTGTCTTATAAATATCACACTTTCAAGAAAAAAGCATACGTGTTCTTAGACATTTATAAACACTTGCAATCAAAAAACACTTGCTTTGCTTTAAGGCGATTTTACATTACATTACGGCGATTGTCTGGTCCCTAACCCGACATAGGAGCGGGATACTGTTACTGTATACATCGATAATAGTTTCACGTGTTTTCGTTTTTAACAATTTTTACAATTTTATAATTCCATTTCTTAAAAATATCAATAGAAATGGATTGTATGATCCAAATTTTTTGGGCTTTTTTATTTTTATCTAACGTGGGCCCCAATGCATCGCATTGGCATAGTTATGCCACTGATGTTATCTATGCGACATGGATAGATGAATATAAAAAAATGATTTGAGAATGGTGTTGTAAAATCACCTTTGCATATATACACAACACAACTTAACTTTTCTGGCCTGCAATTATGCTGCTTTTAATAGTATTTAAATTCTCTGCTACTAGTGCGAGGCTCAAACACGAGACAACCTCTCCCTAGTTGAGAGGTAAAATGGTAAAAAATCATAATTTAGAATTCATAAATCAATATTACTAGTTGCGATTTAGAAAATGGCCACTGATTGGCATTGTGCTCGCGTTTCTGCTCCGACTGCTTTTGAAAAGTAGTGGATGTTTCGGGGCCAATGTTGACCGCTGCGTGGCTACAGCCACAGAGATGCAAAAGCCTGTTTTCAAATAATACAATAGTGGGCACTATGTGCTCACTTAACCAATTAATGCAGACAAATACCCAGTCAGGCATTTTTAAATAATAACGTAATTTATCATAACCAGTTTCCATAGATGCGTTGATGTTGTACAATAAATGTGGAACAAGATAAAGCGTTCTTGTACTTTAGAGATATTCAAGTATGTACATACATTTATAGGTATTTTTAAATTGAAGCTATTTGACATAATTCTTTCTAAAAATTGAGTATATTTATTTTGGTTATCTTCACTTGTAGAAATTAGATACATCAGAAAGTGTGCCAGATATCCTAATGACTACCGAGGAAAAAAAATTCTTTATGGCCATGGAAAATTCCAGAAAGAAGATAAATTTTGACAATGATAGGTAAGAATCTTTGATGACTGTACCTATATAAATATGTGTAAATAAAACCCCAGCAGTTTGAAAAAAAATATATATACCTACGTTCTGTTTAAAGTTTCTCAGAAATTTATTTCAATAATATGACAAACGTTACTAGAAACCTTCTGATAATTACGGTGTCCTAAGCCTTAACTTCTAATATCGTCGTCCATCTTTCAAAAAAGTGTATTGGTTTTACAGCAGACGATATATCAATAAATTGTGTGGAATTTTTCACGATTAAAAAATGATAAAATAAAAATTCCTACAGATATTTATTAATTTAAAGTATTTATTCCATAAATGGTTACCTAAGTGGCAACACTGGCTATCTCAATTTTTTGCAATATTTCGGTGGCTTTACTGTTATTTTTTAAATCGAGCGGGCGTGCAGTTTTATTCATTTAAAAAGTGATGAAAAATGAGATAGCCGATGATGTCACTTAGGTAACTAAATATTACTTATCACTGTCATTTGTAAGAATGACGCATCGAAATAAGAGTCGTTATGTTAAAATGTTTTTATATAATATTGCTTCATTGTAATAAAATTCAGCTATGCCTGTTGAATGGATGACCAGCGTTTGGGCGATGTAACCTCAGTCGTAACTTAATTTTAACAAAAATGAGTTACACCCTTTTGAAAAATGGAAGATACCTACTATCAATTAATACTAATAAAACATATTTCCTACGATTTGCTATTCAACAGAAAGGCAACACTCAAATTAATATTAAAATTCACACCAAAGCTTCAATCAAGAAGATTCTTGTGACCAATGTTCATAAATTGAAGAAAAATACTGCATCAAGTATCTAGGAATCATAATAGATAACAAACTCAAATAGAAAAATACTGCATCAAGTATCTAGGAATCATAATAGATAACAAACTCAAATAGAAAAATACTGCATCAAGTATCTAGGAATCATAATAGATAACAAACTCAAATAGAAAAATACTGCATCAAGTATCTAGGAATCATAATAGATAACAAACTCAAATAGAAAAATACTGCATCAAGTATCTAGGAATCATAATAGATAACAAACTCAAATAGAAAAATACTGCATCAAGTATCTAGGAATCATAATAGATAACAAACTCAAATAGAAAAATACTGCATCAAGTATCTAGGAATCATAATAGATAACAAACTCAAATAGAAAAATACTGCATCAAGTATCTAGGAATCATAATAGATAACAAACTCAAATAGAAAAATACTGCATCAAGTATCTAGGAATCATAATAGATAACAAACTCAAATAGAAATAACATATTACTAATCTTACAAATAGAATAAGGAAAACTGCCTACATATTTTTAAGACTCAGAAACATCTTATCACTTACAAATTTGAAAATGACATATTACGCTTTTGTGCAGTCACATTTGCAATACGGTATTATTGGATGGGGAGGAGCATATAAAACTTCAATATCACAATTAGAAATCACCCAAAAAATGATAATAAAAATTATTCTAAAAAAAAAGACTATCCAAGTATAAATCTCTTCACAGATTTTAAAGTACCAAAAATAATAGACATATACAAAAATATTCAATGATCCGAATTTTCAAAATTAAAAATCAATTAAATATAGAAGCGAATTCCAATCTACAAGATTTACAGACGTAATTGATATTACAAAACTAAAATATACCGTAACCCAAAATCACTATATTTACTAAGGCATCAAATTTTTTAACAATCTCCCTATCACGATTAGAAAAATTACAAACTACTTTAAATTTGTATCATATAAGTAAAAAAAATATGTACAGACTAACTGAAACATAAATTCTCGTATATACTCCTTCTCTATACACGAGTCTTACTCTCATAGAGAAGAAATAAATGATATATATATAACCTACTGATTATTATTTTTATAATGTATTATATTTTCTAATATTAAAACAAATAAAAAAATATCAAGAGATTTGGATTGGTAAGAATTTTACAAATAAAATAAAAGAGCTTATTTTGTGCAGTGGATTTGAACACTGCCAGTGGTCTCGCAAGCAAGCCGAGCTGGTCACGGCTCGCCAAGCCGCCCTGCTGCAGGGAGGAGAGCCCCGCGCCCTCTCTCCTCCTCAACTGCAGGACACCGTGTCACAGATCCTCAGGGATAATCCCGAGTTTGCTGAAGCTGTAAGTCTGATGATTGACACTTATAATTTATTGATGTTTAATTTATACCCGATTCCTGTTCATCTGAAGACATTTTCCCTGAGATATTGTTAAAAATCTTTATGGTTTCATCCTCTCAAGTGAACCTTGTAAATGATATTGCCATGTAGATGAAAAGTGAGAAAAAGAAGACAATGAATAAATGTTCACGCCACGGTGATGGGGTCTTGTTTCAGCAGACATTTGTATTCTTTGACCAGTCTCTTATTGTAATAAAACATTACACAACAGATGTATGAATTTTATGGACTGACAATACCTGCTTCAATTTTAATGTTCAAGCTATGTGTATACATTCAGTACCATTTTGGATATAATCGAGATTAAATTTTATAAAAATATTTGACTATTTAGCGTATATCAGAGATACAACCACATTAAAATATATGTACATAAATAATAATTACCAGGCAAAAATTAAATTAAATTTAAAACACAATAATGCGTAACAATCTTCATTTGATGTTTAAAGATTCATCCCACCTTACTCATCCATTACTTTTTGTATTTAATGTGCATATCAATTGAAATCAGTTCAAACACCCAGTCCTAAGTGACCCTGCCCCTGCCGCTGCACATTGGTTGATTGACTGTTGTTTTCCAGCATTTTCTAAGTTACTTGAACTGCTTGCGTTCTCGAGAACTGTGCGGAGCTATGGACAGCCTGTACAGCTGTTTTGATCGCAGTGTTGCCAGCCCTCTGCCCCCCAACACCACCGCTGCCCACCACGCAGACAGGAATAGAGTATTTCGTTACGCTTCACTGAATCTGGCCATACTCCATGCACAGTTTGGACACAAGTAATTTTTTATTTGTAGAAAATTTTATTTTAAATATCTAATAAATAACGCTATATTAGTCATGATCTAGATAATAGCAATCGGTATATATACAGGATGTAACAGACCTAGTCCACAATATTTTATGGGTGGATACCTGACTAAATTGCGAGTCAAAAATGTTCAAGGAATATGTGCAAAATCTGCACTGTTATTATTATTGTTTGAAATTTTTACAAAATCGTGTTAAGCTTGAAGTCTACGTACTTCGAAATAAATATTTGCGAAATTGTTCCATTATTAATTCATATCTTTGCTTCAGGCCCTAAATCATATAACAAAAAATAGTTTTGCCACTCGAAATTCAATGAACTTTAATTTTTTGTATTCATTGTATAATTTGAAATCAATGAAATATTTCAATTAATCAAAATAATCACATAATTACAATTTTTTTGAAATGCTTATATCTCTGACATGGCTGAGATTAGACATATATCCCTTGAACATTTTCAATTCGTAATTTAGTCAGGTATCTACCCGTAAAATATTGTATACTAGGTCTGTTACACCTGTATACATATGTAGAAGGTATTCAAATAATTGTGTTTAAAAATAAAATACAAATAAAATGTTTCAATAGATGTTTTTAAAAATTGTGAATTTTACTAATTATAATATAAAATAATTTTGTGCGTGTTTAACCAGTTAAGTTTTCTTTGGTTTCTGATTGAATTTTAAATTTTATTTGTTCGAATTACATTTGTATTTCATTTGACTTAACTGCCACGGAGATTTTTCTAATTTTTTTTGTATAATTTTTTTAATATAAAGTAAGCTAATTTGCTTTAAAAATGTTGATAACTAAAAGTGCACTTTATAAGTAAATTTTATTTTAAGGGAGCAGTGTCTGTCTGCCTTGAAGGAGGCGATGGTAATGTCCCAAGAGGCCGGGGACTCTGCGTGCCTGCAGCAGGCTGCTTGCTGGGCCTGGAGGGCTGGAGGAGGGGGCGGAGGCCCGCCGAGAGCCCCCCTGCCCGCGACGGGTCCTACAGCGCCAGCTACAGCCCCTCCGGCACGCCATCGTGCCGCTCTCGCAGCTCAGGCATTTGTTCAGCATGCGGTTACTAGGAAAGCGACACCCACACACTTGTTTGGGGTAGCTTATAATTAAATATTATTATGTCAAATGAATAATCAGAGTATTGAAATATTTTAGCAATTTCATTTTATTATCTTGTCTTATTATAGTTGATGATGAAAGGTGACGTGGTGCATTGCCAAAATTCTATGACTGATCTGATGCAGACCAGCCTAGCCAACCGTGCGGCTCTGTGGGCGTTCTATGGGAAATCTCAAATGGCATCTATTTGCTGTCAACTTTTGCTCAATTTAAACACAGGTCAGTAGTGTTTACTTCGTACATATTGTTACATAGTACATGCTGTGTTTATAATACACCCAGCACAAAACGCAATTCCCATCAGCTGTAAAGATACACAACGTCACGCAACAATACGGTCAGCAAAGATAAGGAATCACGAGTTTCACTCTTCCTACCGCTACTTTCCAGTCAACAGTTCCAGAAACTGACTCCGATAGCAATTCGCACAGTGACAGGTTGACTTCTGCTTTTGTAAAATGCGACTACAATAAGCAGTTTCTTTTTTATAATCTGTCACTTACCTACCATATTTACAAATACATAATACATTCTGCGACTTTCAAACAAGCACGAGAGTGGTGGATGAAATATTGGGGCATCCACATACATTATACGTTGCCACACACCCATCTGTTAACTCGCAAACATTCATTCAACCATCCATAACGGCACAATCAACATTTCTCTTCGGAGTGTCGATTAATTAATCCATACAATTAGACTTATTATTATTATATTACAAGATCTCCCATTGTGTAGGTGGTGAATGGGATTGTGAGGCAGCATGTCTGGCGGCATGTGGAACGGCCATATCTCTAGCGCTCTCGGGGCACAGGAGTCAGGCGGCTGCCGTTTTGCAGCATGCTCGCTTCAGAGCTCCCTCTCCACCCCATTCCCGTATCTGGATGCGGACTCAGCACCTCATCACAGCTCAATACGCTCTCATGGCTGGTCAGTATAATTATTGTATTTTTTCAAGGTTTAATGGAAAAAAGAATGGCACACCATTTGCAATAAATATTGAATTCTTTTTGCGGTTTAAATTATTATTATTAACATATGTAAACATCACACCAGTGCCAAAGGTGTAAAAATTGCAAAATATTTTACAAAATATAGACGAGACTTGTCTCAAAAGTTATATGAGCGCGGAATGAGCTCATCCGTGTATACGCACCATAAGACTAGTCTGTTGCACTATTGCTTCCATTCATATGTAGTACTTCCAACTAATCTTTTAACGATAACACTTGTAGGTAAGTGGCAAGAGGCAGAACAAGCAGCTCATCAGTTGGCTTCCATAGACAGATGGGAGAGTCAGCTGATCAAGGCAGAGATACACTTTCTCAAGGGTGAACCGGTATACGCCATGACATGTTTAAACGATGTCCTGGATTTCTGTCGCTCAGAGGAGGAGAGTCAGCTCTATCTTCCCATTCGCATAAAGGCCATGGTGCTCGCAGCTCAGATAGAAAACTCCTGCACTGGTATCCACAAGACGTCCTCCACAAATATCACCCTATTGAACGAGGCGCTATCTTTGGCCGTGGATAACTATTTGGACTACCAAGCTGCTATAATAGAGATGCACGTGGCCAATGTTCAGCTGCAATTAGGATGTGTGACAAATGCTCTTGCGGTTGTGCAAAGGGTTTTGGCAATTGTTATGGCGCACGGAGGACCCTTCGACCAAGGCCGAGGTAAATTAAAATCATGGTGCACTTTGATTAGCGATCTGAGTTTATTGGTAATGTTGTTTTGAATTTGATACAATTTATTTATTGTTTTGTTTTAGCAATGTTGCTGTATGTAAAGTGCCGGATCGCATCGGCACCAAAGAGCGGGGAAATAAGGAAGAAGGTGATGATGTTGTGCTCCGATCTTTTGGAAACAGTAAAAAAGAAATTTAACCAAGTAGAAGCCATCAGTAGACTCAAAGATGTTATTTATTTACAAGTAAGACTTTACTGAGTTACTATTCTTAGGCTACCCACTATGCTGTAATATTACGATGCATAACTGTGGAATCATGTTCATTTTAATTGAAATATGTTTTTCTTACCTAAACAATTTAAAATTCAAAAAATTAATATCAAATAAATATTCTGTTTTAGTTTCAAATGAGTTAGAAATATTGACAAATTTACAAACAATTTATTTAAGTACTATGTTGACAGCTCTAAAATCAATAAATAAGTCATTTTTTGCATGCTGCCTGTTGTCATAATCACACTTTGATAGCTAATCCTGGGTTTTCTATCGGCAATGTTGAATACCCTCATTCAATCCATGTAAATATAAATACACCAACCTTTGTGAAACTGGGCTGGTAGATGCCGATGGTCGCTCTCCTTGCAGTCTTGTGGTTTCTAAACACTGCTGGCCAGCCTCCGAAACTTTAACACACCCAAAAACTGAAAAACTTTTATATCACTGTCGTAAAATATGTCCGTCCGAATCGAAAATCGTGTCTCAACAGAAACAGTTTTATTTTTGTTTTTAAATTTTCACAAATAGAATGCACATATTCAAAATTTATACCGGGCCTACCTATAGCAGTATAAAAGTGCGTAAACACTGTCATTTTTTTTTCTGTACAAAAAATGATTTATGAAACATGTATTACCAGGGATTTGAATTATTACATATACCAATATGCAATCTATTATGAGAAGTATCTGTCTCTTCAGAACTGTCATCAAGTATAACAAATCCATGTCAAAAATAATTGTCTGGATTGGTTATGAGTGAACACATGGTTTTGCATAATTTTACATAACTTTTATGTACATAATTAAGGCTGATGTTGTATGAAATAGAAAATAAAGAGTATTGCGGATTTTTTCTTATTGTGATAATTTTTGATTTTAGGCACAGGTTCATAATGAAATAGGGAACATATCTGGAAGAAACAAGTGCGCCTCGGAGTACAGACAGCTAGATGAACAACACCCGACCAAACTATCTAATACCCTGCTGACATGTTTCTGAAAAATACTGTCATACATTATTAGTATTTTTTATTACTAGTCTGTTCACATATAAAATAATCTGGGTTTCACATTCTTAATGCTAATAATTACAATGTAAATACATTATTAATAAAGTTTATCGTTTAGAACAGCCTTTTTGATTATTTCATTCATTGTGTATTGAATATCTCTACACAAGACCTCGGCCATGAGGACCTTTGTTTTTTCCTGCATCTTGGATTGTGTGTAGGCCAGTTCCCCAGAAATGCTCACGTCGTTCCACGAGTGGCCGAGCGATGCCTGAGATTCGCAGACTCTTCCCAGTTGCATCAGAAGTGAGGTTATGTCTTCCAAGAGTGGAGGGAACGCTGTGCAAATTCTCACTAACGACGGAAGAATGGGTTGGAACAAATCAACTCGTAAGTCACAAGGTAAAACTGACAAGAGTACCGATAGAGTGTTGACACAAAGTCTCGCTATCGACATGGCCTTGGGGAGAGCGTACTGAATGGAGACGTGCGAAACAAGGTCAATTGCGAACACTTGTTTTTCAAGAGAAGCTTGACTCAACAGTTCCGGTATGAAATCAAGGCAAATATGCATAGACGGTATACCTTGCACCGTCACAGGCAATAATTCCCTAGGATAGCCTTGGAAGTGGACCAGTTTAGCGAGAGAAGGTTCAGATATAAATATTTGATGGAGGAACGAACATACGATGCTCCTGACTTCTCTTAAAGACCACATCAATTCCGGGTGAGCTTTGTCTTCGTTAGTTTCCAGACAAGCTTCGAGCAGTATTTGAAGCGCAGCACTCTCCTGCGCGGCAACTAACGCATTTTTCAGTTCTTCCCTTTCCAAATCTGAAGTGAGCTGGCCGGCTTTTTCAATCAAAGGTTTATCGTGTAAGTGTCTCCCTAATTGACTTCTGGAGGCAGCGAGACTCGCCTCTAAAATTCTTAATACTATTTTCAATATTGGACCGCACCTAAATATTCTCACATCGCATCTCAATACTTGCAGTGGATCGACTAGAATATTTTCTTGAGTGAGAGTTACATTTTTTGAAGTACTATTCAGATTGAGAAGTGCATTTATGGACATCACCCATAAACACCTCGGGAGAACTGTATTTAGTCGCAACCATACTTGTCTGTACAATTCCTGTATATGTCTGGATACTTTATCTCCGAGGATAGTTTTGAAATAAAACACAAATGTTTCGGCAAATGGCCAAATGTCTGTCGGGTTCTTCATCAACATTTGTTTTAATACTTTCCCAGTTTTTGAGGGACTCGTTTCTATGGCAGAGAAGGCTTCTATGATGGATAGTTCAGTGAGAACATTGTCTGGAGATGTCGACGGTTGTTGCGCATCGCCAAATACGTGGTCGTCCATCCAATCGTCTACCAGAGAGAGATGGGGAAAGTGCGTAGCCAGCAGTTTGAGTAGAGGGCTGAACAAACCGCCGTAACTTAATTGGTCTCTCTGCGCCTGATGAAGCAAGTATTTAATTGGAAGTTCTGAGAGGAATGTCGTGGAGTAACATTTTATTTTACGGCCGCTGGCGATGTGGGATGCCGTATTTGTCAGTCTCACATCCTCATATAACAGAAGATAGTAAAGAAGCAGCAGTTGAGAAGTCAGACTCGGTTTTTCTATGGGAATTTCTTCACTGGCGCCGGAGTCAATTTCCATTTCTGCCAAATTGTACACTTTCTTTTTACTATCGAAATGAGCACCGAAAACTGAATTACGGAAGACATTTCGTATTTCCTCTTCTGTGATAGGTTCATTCACATATTCAATAGCACCTTTTGTACTAGTAAACAATATGGAGTTGACGTAGACCTCGACCAGGGCAGGAAGTACCGGGTGTAATGGAGAAGTAGAATTACATATTTGTTTATATATCCAACTTTTGATGGGGACTTTGTGTTTGGAGAATGCTCGGGATTTTAACAGCTGATGAATGCAGTGCACTGGGAGATATCCTGGAATATTTCCGTTCAAATTCGCCGTCACCGGTACCTTCACCGCATGGGCTGTGACGACCTGAAAAATTAATAATTGTAATTCATTAAAGGGTACTAGAGCAATCTAATCACTATATAGGTGAGTTGTTGTCGAGACAAACATACCTGCTCAGTGAATATTTCCTGAGTGAAGACTTGCTTGATCCGTGTCATGTTGTTGGGTCGGATGGGAACTTTCATGCCCAGCGTGGAGCACACCAAGTCACAGATAGCCGAGAGCTGGTTGGAATGGAAGTGGATAGCCATCAATAGCAGCATTTCACCAAATGACGCTGACACTCCCGAAGCGCTGGAATTAAAATATAAGATTTCTAAGTCTATTCATGATGGAACACATATAGAATAGAACCTCCATATAACGGACTGATGAGGGAGAAGAAAAAAATAAACGGTACAAAACATGTAAACAGTTTCTATAAATTGATTTAAAATATTATGTGATTTAAAAAAGTGATGAGGAATGTATGAAAATTATTTTTGAATAGAGATAAATGACAAACACTTTTTCCATAAATACACCTTAATTATACGTAGGTATAAAGTTAACAAAATATAAAAACACAACAAAATCCTATTTATTCGTCTTCGGACGATATATCCAAACACTTTGATGGGGAGTGATATTTATGTTCGATGTTGAGGCACTTACTTTCGGTAATCCTACTTTGAAAAAAAACATCACATTTTGTTAGAACTTTTGAAATATGCTATATTTTTATAATAACTCTAAAATTAGGAAAATTAGTATAATAAAGCTGAATTTCATTATCTGGTAAATAGTCAATAAATGTTATTGTTATTATATCGTTGAGGCAGTGGCGTAACTATGCCAGTGCATTGGGGGCCACATTAGATAGAGGCTCAAAATGTTTGCATTCTACAATCCATTTAGCATTGATATTTTTGTAAGCGTCAATAATACATTTCTCAGCGTTAATAGTAATCCATAGCGAGAAATGAAATTATAAAACTTTAAACAATTGTTTTTCATGAGTATTATGGAAACACGTGAAAACATTATCAATGTATACAGCAACAGTAGACACTCAACTAATATGTTAAGCGAAATAAGTAATTTTTAAATTACAAGTGCATGTAAATGCCTAAGAATACTTTTATCATGAAAGTGTTAATATTATACGAGACAAGATACTAATTCAGTTTTTACTGTATAAATTATGCAATATTAATATTCATATATCTAATACACAATACTTTTCTTTTTTCTGTTCTGCATTGGGTTCAATTTTTGTAGTTATGCCACTGTGTTGAGATGCGATCTTATCACATGATAACTTTGTTTTTGGATTTGTTGTTTCTTCTTCTTCGCTATCATCACTCCCATACTCATCTTTCAAAGTTATTATAACCTCATCTGCTATTTCACTTTCAGTCTAGATGTGATACGAGTGGGAACACTTGTATTAGAACTGTACATATAGCATTTCAGGATGTTTTTCAACAATTTTTACATTAGACCAAAAATTTTGTGCATTGTATCCGCAGTCCGTTATATCGAGGTTCTACTGTATTTGCTTATAGTGGAATGTCAACACTACAAATCTTACCTTTCAAAGTAAGCTTCTTCCTTTACCAGCCACTGAACCCATTCAATAGCCTTTTTCTCGTGCTCTGGTAGAGCTGAAATATAATAATAAAAAATGATTCAAAGAAAAAATAGACATCTCATAGAGACGAAGCTATTTTTATTATATATAATGGAAAATATATGAAAGTACGGGTAATTACAGGGTTTACGACCTGTCTTCGGCTGGCTTTAGTGATCACTTTATATAAATATAACATTCACCATTCTCACCCATTAATCAATCTCCATATCTATCAAACTTTTTAAAGTTTTAAAGGGTGGGCCGATTTGGGCTGACTCTTTAAAAATTTATAACTTTGGTGGGGTTTATTTTTAATTATATATTTTTTGCAGATAATAAAGAATTTATGAAAGTTTATAATAGCTACATACCCAGTGCAAGAGCGCGTTAAAATTATTGAATTTTATTATGTTTCGCGACAATCTATTTTCGGTGACCGTCTAATTTCAAAAAATGCAGAGTTTGCTTGGCCTCCCCGTTCCCCAGATTTGACGGCGCCTGTTTTCCTTTTTGTGAGGCTACTTAAAAGGCCGAGTTTACATGAACAAACCAGCAACAATTCAGGAGCTTAAACAAAATATTTGTGCAGAAATAACAAATTTGGAGACAGAAACGTTGTGTAATGTAATGTACTTTAGAAAGAGCAATTATTTGTCAAGAAAATGGTGTTATTTTCCACACATAGATTATAAAAAAGTCGACAAAGTACACTTTCATGTAATAATATTTTTTTAAATTAAATATTAAAATTACAAAAGTTATATGCATTTTTACATCAGTCAGCCAAGTTGGCCTACTCTGTATATATGTTAATATTATATTAATTATACTCGTTTCGAGTACCACTATCACCACATATTAATATATATACATTATCGCCACATATTAACATATATACACTATGTCCACACATTAACATATATATAACTTTCAAAAGTTTGATAGATATGGAGATTGATGGGTGAGAATGGTGAAAACATTATATATATATATATATATATATATACATAGTGATCACTTAAGCCAGCCGAAGATAGGTTGTAAGCCCTGTAATTTCCCATACTTCCATATATTTTCCATTAAATATAATAAAACATGGCTTCGTTTCTATGAGATATCTATTATTTCTTTAACAACAGTGCCTTTGTAGGTGAAAATCCAGTAATTGTGTGTTCTTGGACATATTCTAGTATTGCTAAAAAATGATTAATTTATATATCCATGGCCGGGGATTGACATAATTAAATGTGTTTTAGATTATATACGATTACAGTTTAAATTAATCTAAAACCTTGTTTATTTCTAGCAATCACCTGATTCAGTTCTAGCAATCACGATATTTCACATAATTATTAGATGATCTTTATTTGCTTTCATCATCGTGTAAAAACTTTGAGATCTTTGTATCAATCAATTCAATGTGAAACAGCTTTCAAAATAATTTTGAAAAGACATATTCCCGTACTTAGAAAAAGTCTCAGCCGATATATATATTATTAGACACTTACCAATCAACGATGGACAGGCGATGATCATACACAAGCTGAGAGAAACAAAGCGCACACCGGCGGGAGTGGGCGGAGGCTTGGATGTGACCAGGCGAATTAGGCAGGCTACTTCTTCATCTTGAAATCTGGGGAAACAATTTGTGAGATTATTTTTCTATTAATATTTATTAAGGGTGTGTTTTCATTTTTCCAGTTTGAATTTGAGAAATTCTACGCAAATTATATAGCTTTCAAGATGAGGATAATAGTTAAATTCTTATAAGTATCAGAGAAATAATTAATGACATTATTTGTCACGTAAATTATGCGAGAGAAGAAGGTTTGAATAGAAAGAGACGAGAATAAAATTGTTGATTTTCTCGCATTTGATACAAGTGTCAAAAATAACTTGTATCTAGTCTTTTCCACATTTTTTCATATTAATATTATAGAATGAAATAAAAATGTGTGTTGTCATTTGAATCAATTCATCAAAAATTAAATAATTTATCAAAGTACCTAGTTGATATATACATATGGATATGTTTCAAAATCAGTCAAAGTACCTACATATATTTAGATTGATGCTTAACACGATGTTCTACATTCAAATTATTGTGTTGGTGATTTTGTTTAATATTATCTATTTAAAACACCACATTGCCGTTTTATGAGCTGTTTGTTTCATAATTATGTAATATTTTGCTATGTTTAAAAGACGGCGTTACATATACACATACGGAATATTCAATTGCGACTTATGTACAAAATAATGTACATAAAATGTTTTCCCTTAAAATCACTGAAAAACCATATAATATATGAAATTTACAACTTATGTTGTGAATAAGATCAATATTAATTCACAAATATTTTAGCTAAAATATATTTTATCGGCAGATTTAATAAAAAATTAAGGAAGCGACAGATTCCACATTCACAATCTGTTATTGCCGAATTGAGCAATGGAATGAAACAATGAAATTACACATTAATATGATGTACATAGATGGAAGAATTCTGCGATTTACTGAATGTTTTACTTTTTTAAATTTCATAGGGATGATCTTTTTACATATTTTATTTAAGACTAACAATTATTTAAAAATAGTATATATACATTTTAACATTGAAGTGTCCACGCTATTTATGATAAAACCAACTGTTATTTTTGATAAATTATTAAATAAACTTGCAACCATTTTCCAAATTGCTCGTTGAATACATTGTAACATTCGAAAATACGCGCGAAGACCGAAGGCGCCATCTTCCGGCGCGAGCAGGCCCGGCCGGTAGAGCGGGGTCGGAAGAAGGGAGAAGGGGACTTCGTAGCGAGCGCCCGAGCTGTGCGGTGCGTGTGGGCGGAGGCCAAGTGGGGCTCTGCCGAGATCTGAGTGTTGGTGTAAAAGATCGAGAAATATCGACAAATAAGACTGAGTATTATAATCACGTCAGGATAAGAGATATTTGGGCCTTGTTCTGTCCGTGTGTCAAGGAAGGAGGGACTCATCGTGTAGTATTATATTCACGGCAGAATAAGAGATATTTGGGCCTTGTTCTGTCCGTGTGTCAAGGAAGGAGGGACTCATCGTGTAGTATTATATTCACGGCAGAATAAGAGATGGGGCCTTGTTCTGCCCGTGAATGTCAAGGAAGGAAGGACTCTCTGCGGGAACGAGCAGGAGGCTGCGAGCGTGAATGGAAGCGAGGCGAGCACGGTCCACGCCTTGACGTCAAGATAGGTCCACTTGGAAGCCTCCAGAAGACGAGATGATGCTTTGGTCCGGCCACGGAAAGATCTGGAACCCTCTACGTGTTACAATACCGAATTTCTCCTGTTTAGTGAATAAAGTGTAAATTATGTGATTAAAGTGTTATTATTGTCCGAGACCTCCCCCACACATCTGAGATAGGCATTCCGACACCAACCCTTATGTACCCACAGACTGAGTCTAGCTGGTGGCGTTGTGCGCTGGATTCCATCCTCGGATGACGGCGCACGACGTAACAACATAAGAGATGTTAGTCACACAGATAAAAATCAGATATACAATAATTTAAGATTGAAAATTGACATACTTGATTCCGGCGATCCCTCGGAAAGCACAGTACAGCCTGAGCAATGAGGCAGCCTGCAGTGCACGCTCCGGCCTAAGGGTACTTCCCGGTGCAGCTCTCAAACGACGTAGTAGTTCGGCCCTCAGCCTCGCTGCGCCCGCTCCTCCGGTTCCACCTTCTGAAGAACGGTTGCGCTTCTGCCCCCCGCGAAGGAACCCTGCCACCCAGTTGCGGGAAGATTGTTCACTGCCCAGCAACAGGCCAGAAACGAATGCCACCTACAAAAGTGCAAAATGATTATTGTATTGTAATATTAATATATAATTTATTCTATTCTAAGAAAAGTGAGAGGATTCTGAAAACATTAATTTTATTTAGCGAATATAAGATTAATGTATATTTATTCAATTTTTACTTCCCGGGAAAGTAGCTGGAAAGAGCAGATTACCTCAGTTACTGAGCACCGAGACATTTAAATATTAATACTCTCGATCCGAACAGAAAAGGATAAAGAAAATGAATTTGTTGAAAAATGTATTCCATCTCTATTTCATTTAGAAATCAGCGTGACAGTAAGTACTTCAATATAATTCTCCTTAATAGCTCTTATAAAAATAAATTGGTCATTATATTGAACACATGTACCACATCACTGTGAGAGGACGAAGCATCAGCTGCCGCATGATCCAATGTGATGGAGATGGCTAAGGCCGGGAGTCTGCAGGCATCAGCGCAGCGGGCGCGAACACTCAGGGCATGGCCCGGTGCCATGGCACATAGGCGCGCCAGGGCTCTGCTTCGGGCGCGCCCCGCACCCCCTGAGCCTTCCTCTTCGCTGCGGTCAGCGCTCCATACCAGTTGTGTCACTACTGGAAGATCAAAGCGGTGTCGGTGATTAGATTAACTTTCTGTTAGCACATAAACATATTGATTTTGCATATTCAAAATTTGGAACAACATTTTCTGGCAGGGGCATGCACTGCATACGAGCAAATAAGTTGTGTATTACTAAACTTCTGGGAAATAAAAGTAAATGAAATAATCTTTATACTATGAAGACCCTATAAAATTCTAACTAGATATTCTAAAGAAAAATGTACAATTACAGGAAAACTACTAGAGAAGTAAATACTGGGGAAATACCTTCTTTAAAACTGTCAGGCATGTTGGCAACCACCCAGCAAATGATAGAGGGTCCCTTATTCACGTATAGGAGAGTCTCACAGATGTCTGTAATGTTCAGTAGCACCGGTAGTTCCGCAAGGCAGATGCAGATGACATCAGATATCTCCTCCAGATACACATCATTATCAAACAATTCTGATGGCTTTACCATTGCATCGCCGCTGGTTTGTGAGTTAACCTTGCTCTGGTTATATTCGGCAATCTGTGACTGTAACTGAAGCAGTTCCGCGAGCACCAATCGGACTCTCCTTGTGGAGTCAGAACGCTCAAACTCATTGCTGAGCCCGTTTACAACATTCTGGATGAGGAATGATTCTTGTCGAGAGGCGCCTGGCTTTTGTCTGGAAAGACGGTTAAAAATAAGAAAATTTTAATCTTAGAATGTCCAAATATGATCAATGATTTGGTGGAAAAATTTCCTATAGGCATTTAATTTGAATAGTAAATAATTTTGTCACTTTTTTCTGCCATAAAGTACAGGTACTTAAATTTTCACTTTGAACAGATATGTATCATTTTTGAATAATTATTTATATTTTATATCAGTTTGAAATTTGAGAAATTCTACGCGAATTACATACTCGTTCTAGCTGGGACTAATAGTTAAACTTCTTTTACGTGTCACCTAAACACTAAAGGACGTTATTTACCACGTAAATCTTGCTAAAGAGGAAAGTTGTTAGAGAAAGAGATGACAATAAAATTGTTGATTTTCTCGCATTCGAGACAAGTGTCAAAAATAACTCGTATCTTACTCGAGTCCTAGCCAAGTTTTTTCGTATTAATATTATAGGTGAAAAAAAAAATGTCATTAATTGATTTGGCAGTTACTTCGTGGTGTAACATTTTAATTTATTTTAAAAAAGACAATTTTTATTTTCATTTCGTATTTAATTTTAGTTCAATTTACACCTGTAGATTTGAAGGACTGTTCTTCCCGAAACTAGTGAGACAACTGAAAAAAAAATTTTTGTGTGTGAAGTGAAAATAAAAATGATATATTTTTAAAATTAAATAATTTATTAGGTTGAGTCATACTGATTAATAATTTATTTTTTAACAAAAAAAAAAAGAATCTAAAATGTATTCTTCATTGACTTGTTCCCATCTTGTTTTCAATTTATCAATTCCTTCCCCCATAAAATTTAGCTGGTTTGGACTGGAAGAAGTCTCAGACAGCCTCAATAACATGGTGAGAATTGAAATTTTTGCCATTTAAAAGCATGTTGGAGTAAGGTCCGGTGAGTGTAGTGGATGAAGTAAAACGGACCAGCCAAGTTCGAAAACTTTTTTGGGTCACCCTTGCTGTATGCATATGTTATTGTGTTCACTGAGATTATACCCATACTCCCAATTTACTGATTTTCCCCATTTCTCAAGGTGGCGGCAAACTGCGACGTATTGAGTTTCTCTTCTATCTCTCTTGTTATTTGACGTGGGTTTTGTTTTAATATTGTCTTCAAAATATCATCATCCAGGTCTGAAGGCCGACCCGCCCCTGGTTCGTCTTTCAAGGTCACGTCTCCAGAACGAAATTTGACAAATTAATTTCTAACTGCCCGATCGGTTATCACTCTTTCACCGTACATATTGCATATTTTTTGAGCCGTGGCTGCAGCACTATTAAATTAAATTCCCAACGCATCACATGGCGTAAGTGTATTTTTTGATTCTTCATTTTTAACATAATTTTTTTGCCTTGTTTAAATTCCCAACGCATCACATGGCGTAAGTGTATTTTTTGATTCTCCATTTTAAACATAATTTTTTTAAAATATAACGTGCATAACACTAGATTTCTGTTTAAAGACTAACCAAACTGTGTAATGAAAACAAAAATCCCTTATCTGGATAACCTATTGTGTGCGTAAACAATAGTAGTAGGTACTATCTACTTGGGCAGAAGTTATTTATGACTCAACCTACTATTAAAGTACCTACATATACCGTCTACGACGTTCCGAATTCAATATGATTGTGATGGCTCCACTTTATTACTTTGTTAATAGTGATCAATTTAGATATACCATGTTGTCATTTTGTCATCTATTTGTTTCATAATTATGTAAGTTTAAAAGACAACAGTGTTAAATATAATATACACAAAATATTTAATTGCGACTTACATACAAAATAACATACATAAAATGTTTACTTTATTCAAGAAAACATTATTTTTCTTTAAAATCAGTAAAAAAACATCTAATTTATGAAATTAATTTATGGTCGCGGACTTTCTTATAATGCTTGTATTGTATTAATAATAATAATATTAATTTATTAGTTTTAAATTAGTGTAAAGGTCCTACCTAAGTAATATAATAGTTAAATAAAAAAGTCAAATTTAGTGTATAACTTCTGACATAAATGAATAATAAAAACCCACTTTTTCATAATAAATGTGAAAATATTAATTATTTTTGCCTTAAGATATTGATTTATATTTTGTATATGCAGGGGTGGTATGATATGTGTCTGATACATGCAATGCGTTTTTTTTTTAATCATCATCACTACTGATTCTACAACCTTTGGTGGATCTTGGCCTCTTCCTCCTGTTTTGCAATGTTTCTCTCCAGTTTCGGATCTCTAAGTCAGATATTTTTAAAACCAAGTACCACAAATATTTGTTTCGTAAAAACAGGTGCTACCAGGATTTGAACCCGGGATCTTTCTTTTACTAGAATATTGCTCTCCCGGTTGAGTGATGCCAACCATAATAATTTTGCTAAATTTATTCTATGCTTTATACTTCAGGGCCACACTTATTTGCCCAATATAAAGCAACCATCTTTTTAAAATGCAATGTTTCTCCGATTAAACTTTGAATGAAACCTGCTCTGTCAGGCAGGTCCAGGACTTATAGACCATTTTTATAACTGGAGTATTTTAACCCAACCCATTTATAATTCAATCGTATTAAATTCACGGTTTACTGGTAAAGTTGTAATTCTTCAGAATATAAGAATAGAACATTAATAATTCAAAATAACTGAGTTGCAACAGAGGCATAAACCCAGGACTTCTATTAATTAATTTCCTCTGGTTCCATATTTCTTGTATTGTTCATATAAGAACTTAATAATAAATACAAAGAGACAACATATATAAGAAACTAAAAGCATAGGAGGAAAATAATATTAATTTATCACATAAACATATAATTGTGAGAGAAGTAAACAAATAAATATTATCGTGTAAGTTATATCAATAGTTAAAGTTCAAGTAAATTAATGTCTTTTCTCACCTCATTTGTTGTTCCTTTTTCAAATCGTGTTCCAAAGCGTGAAATTCTATTGACAATAATGAAACCATTGAGTTTACAAGCTCCACTCCGGCTAGAAGTGTGAGAATATCCTTTTTCGCTTCGGCACAGTATTTTGGAATATCTACAGGAGAAATAAGAGCCATTCGAACAAGACATGGTAAAATAGGGCGGATTTCCTCGGCAGTGCATTTCATTAACTCCTCTATGTTCAAGCTTTCGATGGCCTCAAATACATGGGGTGCCACTGGTTTGAGAAACATTTTAAAATGTGTGAGCTCTCCGGTGTATCAAATATATAGAAATAGCATCAACACTTTCTATTAGAATTTAATAATATTCAAAAAAGTTTTTGAATAATTGTCAAACGCATAACCTCCTGAACCTCGGATACTCGGATGACGTATAACCTGAAAACAAACGAAAACCTTAATTTGTTATTTTCTATGGTACATAAAGTGACATACGAGGGACTACAGTCCAATCAGGTCTAACAATACGACTACTGTTCATACGTACTTATGTATTATTTGTTTCGATTTTACGCCTTAATAATAATTTTAAGTCATTAAATTATAGATAAATTAAGCACTAAACATAGTAAATATGTTATAGAAAATTAAATGCACTCAGCTACTAGATAGTTGGTTTATTTATTTTTTACGCGGGATAGCGCGACGCAATCGTAATAATTAGATGAAAAACAAAATAATAATGAATCGAATCTCATTTTTATGCTAGTCCGAAGTCTTAACAAGGTTTTAGGTCACTATACTTGTTAACATGGTTTCGGAAATTAAATGCACTCGACTAGTTGAAAGATGATTTATTTATACAAATATTAAGTGAAAATTAGGAAAAGAAACATTCACAAGTTAAAATTATTTTGTCTGGAAAATAAATAATTCTTCTGATGATTAAGTACCAGTTTTGGTTTAATTAATGAAAAGGTTTTTGTGTTTTGAATTTTGACGTTTAATTAACTATTATGGTGAAGACGTAATCTTAATGCATCTCATATTTAACTAAAAAAAAAAACATATTAGGAATGCTTTTTAAAAATGGTTAAATTAATTATTAACTGTCTTTACACAAGGGAATGATGAAACGGGATGCAGGAAGGGTGACAAGAATTTTGTATAGAGGCAGAACAAAGGGCTCAAGGACCCAAGGGCTCAATGACCAACCAGGAAGTACGACTTACCTGTAAACTTACATGAAACTTCTTCGATAATTAGCATGAAGTAGCGTGCATCATCCAATAGTGATTGTAAAGCACACACTACGAGAAACTGAAACACAACAGCAATAGTAACTGTCCGAAAAAAATATCAATGGCACGTTCACTACTTGCATTAGGGGGGGGGGGGGAACAGACGGGTAAAATTAACATAAAGAAATATCCACACACGCGCACGGCGATCGGCGACCTGGTTCTGTCATAAATATCGAACCGACTGCTCTGCTATATTTTAAGTGGATTGTGAACATTTATTTTTTCAGAGAGATTTAGTGTCAATATTGATTTGATCTTATGTATTGATTTGTTCAGAATATTCTTGGAGAAGAAACTATTTTCTAAGTGTAAATCAATCAAATTGATCAGAAGTGCAGCACAAAAATTGAGCTATCATTAAAGAAAATTATGTGTGAAAGTATTAGATACAAACAAATATATTCTAGCAGATGGATTCTACTATATAATGTGCTAGCTTCAGTAAATATCAGCATGCTTATTTAATAAATTATTTTCTCGCAATTGGCATAAAACAATTATCTAGAACCTTAACATGCTCAGTCAATATTGTTTGTAACATTCTGAATTATTTCTTAACTTAGTTTCCATATACATATAATGCCTGTTAATCTCCAATTTTCGTTATTTGATGTATGTAATGCGTATCAAGATTTTTTCAGTGGTCACCTTTTGTTTTCTGTGAGTAATCTCAATGTCACATGGAGAAATATAGTTCTTTCTTTTTTTCGCATTTTGACCATGACTTATAAAAATACACAATTTATAAATGTTAAAGAAAGTTCTTAATTACTATATAGATTCCTTTCAATCTCTCCCAGACACATGCTTGGTTACTTATTTGCTCGCCAACTACCGCAGCTCTTCAGAGTTATTTTATTTGATTAATTTGATCGCCTTACCGAGAACAACAAAATTCTTATTTTTTCGATTATGCGCCGGTTCACCTACCTACCTCAAGAAATCTATGCAAAGTGGCCGACGGTAGCTTTCTTCAATTCGAGTGTCTTAAAAGTGATCAACTTTCACCATCGTTGTGGAGAGAGGTGGGACTTCAATCAGTAAGTGGTTTCTTTAGTACCGTGTCATCCTGCCTCTTCCTCCAACATTCTTTCATACAATCCACCGTGACTACCTAACAATAAAAATGTAATGGGTTTAAATTAGTGCCCGGAAGTAATCATTTGCCTTTGCGTAGATTTTTAAATTTTATGAAACAAACAAATAATGCTGCCAAAATATTAAGTAATATACAGACATGAATTTCAATTGAAAGTTATCAAACATAACAAATATTATCTTAAATAATTTATTATTATTAAACAAGAAGATTTTCAAGATGCAGTACACTTTTGTAAATTTCCATATCTTGTCAAAACAGACATTGCGCTAATACTTATTGAGAAAACCATAAAAAGTGATGTGACAGGAAAAGAAGAAGAGAGAATGATAAAAATCTACATGCGTTACAATTTTATGTATCTCAAAACAGTTTCTAATTAAATATTGCACTTAAACTGACTGAGAAAAGTTTATAATAATGGATGTGCGTGTTCACGGTCGAAAATAATTTGGTAGCCTCTTTTGGATTATTCAGTCGTTGGTTATTTACTATAAAAATCAACCGCGATGGCAAAATAACCCGAAAGACACGCGCGTCATGCATATTAATGAGATTTGTCTCGAAAGCATGTAAATGACAGTACAGTTGAGCGTGAAAGAAAAATGGTGCAGCCGATATAAGACGACTTTACCGACAAATCTCGAGTCAAGAGATTAAGGTCTCATCCGTGTATATGCATCATTATGATACCTGTATAAGAAAGATACTTTGATCTCTCGTCTTAGACATTTGTCGGTAAACCGCATCTACTCTGTGTACAAAAGACAGTGAGTCATAATTCGCACCGCGCTCAATTCTGTACTTCCGAGACAAGACTCATCCTTGTACATTTTTACGCCACTGACACGAGAAAGAGAAGCGAGATCAGGTCTCCTTGATCCACATCGGTCGGTTTATTCTTCTCCCAACATAAAGATGTAAAGGCAACGCTTATTCAATGGAGACTGTAGAGTTTAGAGTAAAAAGAAGAGTAAATAGAGTTTTTTTAGTTTTTTAAAATAAATATCCCTGTTTAGACTTTATATGTTACTAGCAGTCAATATCCAGTGTTATCTGGGTTTCAAATTTGGTTATAATTTAAAATAGAGGGTTAGGTAGTGGGCCCTAAAAATGATGCAAAATTTGATCCTAGTAGGGGAGAGTATTCAGGGATATAGGATCCTTAGGATCTTAAAATGTAACTGAGCTAAATTTGGAACTTTATTAATATTCTACTAACTGATTCTAATAGTTTTTCCGAAAAAAACAAGAAAGTATTTTATGTTCGTAGAAATTTAGTGACAGTAATTTAGACATAAACATATACGGTCAATTCCGCTTAATTGAGCCGGTTAATTGGAGCAGCCGCTTATTTGAAGGAACATAAACCAAACCAAGTAATTTACATCGCTTAATTAGGACAACATTCCACTTAATTGGAATAATAAATTTAAGATCACAATACATATCATACATACAACATTTTGCAAGCAAACATTTGACAACTTAAACCAACATCATACAAAATTGCTTTGCTGTTTGCAACTTTACACCTTAAATTCAGAAGGCAGCCAAAGAGAAGCTATAGAAATCGTGCACCCTCAAAAGGGGAGGGTAGATGTCACATTGATGTGTTGCAGTCGCATAACTCTGTCACAGTCCGGCAGAAATTTACTTTGTCTAGGTCGCAAGAGGTGCGAGGTCTTCCTCGCGGAGCATTCCAATGGCTCTTGCCAGTGGAATACTTTGTTACGTCTCTCTAGCCCCTGCTCTTACCGGCATCATCCATCCCAGCAACCCCCAGCGAGAGACCCATACTCTAATAAATTCCGGAAAAGTCATCGTTCCGGCGGATCCGATGACCTATTCTTTCTAATCCCGCAATCATGATCTCACGTGCATCATTCATAATCACACAGTCCCAGAAGATGTGGCGTCTGCTTCACTTGAGCGCAAATACACCACGGTTTACTCATGCTTTAGTAAAAAAGTTACTAAAGTAATTTTTTTGCGAAAACGGGTTGTTTGATCGTAGGTAAAGAAATATTTACTTCTCGAAAGTAGGTACATCCCGTAGTAAACTCATTTTACTCTGCGATATGTGATAGTAAAAACGAGAATCGATAGTTAAATATGGCGGACTTTTCACAGCTGTTCTAAAAGTCACCTGGCACATTGATACTTTGAAAGTTGCAGTATATGACAATTAATCATTCAATATTCCGCTATTGTAGTGATGAGAGTTCGTTCGATGATGATGTCGTTGTTTAATATACATTAGCACATAATACGAAAAAAAATCACCACGTAAATTTGACGTTCGAACAACGATTTTAACCACGGGCGTAAGTAAAAAGTTACAGTACTAAAAATTCACTACCGATCACACGATCGGTCCTTAGACATTCCAGAAATAATACCTTCTTACCCATATAAAAATCAATATAAAAAATGTATGGACGTTTTTAAGAACACTTTCTATGACTATACATGATTCTTTTATTGTTTGAAAATCCTTCACGTAATAACCAAAGGAAATAAATATTTTTATTAAATGTTAACGTAGGAAATAGCTCTCAATTGATTTTTATTTTTTCCAAATCAAAAACAAATCCACGCACCAAATGCAAAGAACGATCATGAAATCAACACGTTAAAACAGTAAGATAGTAAAATTCGCGAATAAGTAAAAGAGGAAGTATTCACTTCAATAATTTGCACGCAGTTGTAAGCCTTTCAAATGTTATTCTGTTATAATAATATGTATGTATAAATAATAATATGTATGAATAATAAGTAACTACTCCATACAAAAAGGATCAACCGACAGAAATTTTCAATTCAGTAAATAGTCGCGTTTTTAACGAAAATTTGGGTTTTTATTAATCATTTATATCAGAAGGTATATACTAGATTAGCCTTTTTTTAACTACTACTTAGATAGGATTTTTATACTAATTTAAAACTAATAAACTGAATGTTATTTGGCATAATTAAGACCATACAAGCACTATAAGAAAGACCGCGACTATTAGATACATTTTTTGCGTGCTACTAAATTGTATAAATGTGGTAAAATATTACATAAACAAAATATATTTCCTTATAATCTTGAAGCCAAGATTACTGAGACAAATCTCAATTAAGACAAATTAACAAAATGTTAAAAATTAAGTGTTATATAAACCATTCAATTTGCAGTACATATGATCAAAAACATACGTTTTAAAATAATATACTGTATTTATTTACATGCTTTGAGGCTTTGGCTACTATTTAAAATCAAGTTTGATATCAAAAACGCAATAATTTCTTACTAAATAATATTCATAATGATCCTAATAATGTGTATTTTTTATTTTGTTTATTAACTTCAGATCGCCTATCGACAGCGGCCGTAATGACATTTAGTTCACGCTCTAGTAATTTTCGATAATAAAATGGTAAAAACACATATTTTCACGCATATTTTACCCTCGGTTTGAATTAATATTGAACTTATTCACAACATTAGTAGCAGATTACATAAAATAGATGTCTTTTTACTGATTTTAAGGGAAAACAAAGTTTTCTTTAAAAAAAGTAAACATTTTATGTACGTTATTTTAATGTAAGTCTGAATTAAATATTTCGTTTATATATAACATTGTTGTTTTTTAAACAAAACTATCTGTTTCATAAATTATATATAATTATGAAATAGACATATCACCAAAACGGCAACGGGGCGTTTTAAAGCGATACTATTAAAGAAAATAGTAAATTGAAGCGCTCATAAAATTTTTAAATTTAAAATATTTAAGCGACCATCTAAATATACTTATGTAGATACTTTGCCTGATTTCAAAACATATTCATACATATGAATTAGGTACCCAATAAATGATTTAATTTTCGATTGATTAATTTAATTTATAACACACATTTTTATTTCATTCCATATGATTCTAGTATATCAATATGAAAAAAGGTGGAAAACTTGTATCGAATGCGAGAAAATCAACAATTTTATTGTCGTCTTTTTCTATTCAAACCTTCCTCTCTCGCATGATTTACGTTACAAATAACGTCATTAATTATTTATCTGATATTTAAAATAATTTAACTGTTAGCGTCATCTTGAAAGCATATTTAATTCGTGTAAAATTTCTCGAATTTCAAACTGGAAAAATGAAAGCTCACCCTCAAAGAAAATTAAAAAGATTGCAAAACATCAGGATTTTTATTTTATTCCAAAATACATTGGGTATATGTACATCATTTACGTACTTCATTTTTAAACATAGGAGCACCCTGCCATCCACCGCTATACCAGAGCAATAGTTTAATATTTTTGGTATATATTAAAAAAAACTTTATCTATTTTGTAAAATTTTAGATCCCCATAAAATACAACCTGCAACCCGAAAAATGAGTAAATATCGGCCTCGCTGTACATAAAACATAAAAAGGTTATTTACGCGAAACCACGCTATAAGTTTTTACGCTCATATCATTTGCACCTGTTATTTGCAGAGCTCGTATGTATCTCGCATGATTAAAATTACCCTTCGATAAATTTTTAGACTTTTAAACTCGCTCGTCTAGGGACATGTCCCTATCGATTAACGTGTCCTGCAGTCTAGTCGGCACGATGTGGAACGGTTAGTTTTGAAGGGCGAGATTAAAATTCTAGAGTTGAAATTTAATCAGTATTTTTTTGCTATGCGCCTACAACTAGACACGGAAAAGATGTACAGCTGGCGAGTGAGTAAATTGACAGTGGCGGATTCATAGAAAACGTCCTTATTTATTATAATTATTTAATATACATAAATTGCCTCACACAGTTGCATTCATAATGCCAAACACTTTATAAATTTTTGTATGTAGATATTAGTCTATAAAGTAATAATTGCACATAGTTTTAAAAATGCACAGTTTAAATAATTTAACAAATTAAATAAAACAGCAAATAGTTCGATATAAAATAAAAATATATAAATTTGTTTGGATACTAAAACTCTAGGAAGTGGAAAGTGTCACATCCGATTACGTTTTAAAATTAAACACAAATTTATTAGAGTGGCTCAAAAGTATTGATAAATTAAAACAATGTTAAGAATCCACAACAGTCCACACACACAATCTGGTCAAGTCTGGTCACCCGGTGGGTAGTATAGGATCATACACTCACACTTAGGCAGTCTGCTATCACCTGATGGTTATGGTCCTTAATAGTATCGTGGAGGGGTGACCATTCTTTAGATGCACGCACGTTCAGAGTGCTTATCCAATTTTACATACCAATTTTGAAATGATTTAGCTTCTCACCCAACGAGAGTGGAAAATTTAAATTTATCACCATTTTTGCTGTTGTACTTTAACAGTCAAACCATTATGACAGTTCGATGGTAAATAGTCCGCCATTATTAAAAATGGATCGCTATTCGATACAACAACGCATTCTTATTGTTAAACATTCTTTCAAAAGTGGTAAATGCTTGACTGTCCAATTTTTGTTAATCAAAAAGTTCCAAGTGCATCAATTGTGAAGAGAATAATCGAAAACTTCGAGGAGACTAGGTCGATTACTAATGTCAGAGCATCGACACGTATTCGTCCAGGTTGTTCAGAAACGGTTGTTCGCCAGAATGTGGCCGAAAGTCCGGGAACATTCATTCGGTACCGTGCTCAAGAATTGAACATTTCAAGAAGCACTGTGCAGCGTATTCTTACGAAAGAGTCTTCATGCCTACAAAATCCAACTGACTCAACAACCCATGCCTACAGACCATACACAGCGAATAGAGTTCGTCATCGTGTAAAACTCTCGTTTAGGTGACAAGAATTGGCCGCATACATCGTAAGCCTTTGGACTTCTTTCTCTGGAGTTTTTTCAAATCAAAAGTTAATGTCAACAGCTCACCACCACCCAAGCCTTCAAGGAGGAGATTAGACGCTGTATCACTGAAATCCAGCCACAGTTATGCCAAACCGCGATTGAAAATTTCGTTAAGAGAACGCTAATCCAATGTGCCAGCAAAGCCGAGGAGGGTATTTATCAGATGTATTGTTCCATACATAATTTCCACTTGTCTACTTTATGATTAAATCAAAATTTCGGTATTTTCTCAAAACAAGTGTTTTATTTAAAATTTAAATTTTCCGCTCTTGTATCTTATCTTATCTTATGTTACGCATCTTTACATTTTAAAAGCGAATTAAATTTATGGCTTTATTGCAAAAATGTGGTTTTTATGACCATACATAGTCTTCATCCTGGGAATTGTTTATACTGTGAGGTTCTGGTGTTTTTTTTTTGCATTTTTATAGCAACCCCAGTAGTGCTTATTATTGAATAGACAGGTTAGAACAATGAGGTGTCTATGGGTATTATCAATAGTTATTATTATCCGATAGTGACTTCTGTCACAAGTAGTATGTATGTAGGAAAGAATGTATCCTAGTTGATTTTCAACATTTAAGCATCCTAATAAAGTGACATTACGATCAGCGGCGTAACTACGCCAATTGGCGCATCGGGGCTCACGTTAGATACGGGTCATAAAGGCCCTACAAAAATGTGGTATCGATACTTTTGCGATAATATGGTTTAACATTACAGCAGAATTGTTTAAATAATTCGTCTGATATTATATTTTTGAATGTTGGCAACATTCCCGCGCGTGCGTAATGCGGACAGGGACGTATCGGAACCGCAGCGCGCGGCGCCCGCAGCGCTCTCGGGCATTTACTGATTGACGAGCGCGGCGAGCGGAGAGTGTTATCGAGTAGCTGGCCGTAGCAGCTCTGCCAACCGTCGAACGAGTTGAATTAAACTCGATTCTTTAAATAAATCCACAATGGGATAATTGGGTAAGATAATTAGTCAAAACTACTAGTCCATTAATATCTACTAATCTTAATTTGCACTGTATTCATGTCTTCTGCAGAAATATTGCGTTTCCCTCTCGGGTGTGGGGTGAAGAAATCCAGAACTATGATGGACGATGTCGCGAATGGGTTGTAAATGGGTATCCGATCGTTGGCTACGATCTATCGATAAGGGTAGCGGATGACCCGGGCCTATCAGTCGACAAATTCCAAAGCAGCACGTCGCGACAAGAGATCACAACTAATAAGTTTGAAACATGGAGGAGGCACATTCCATACCCAAGGTCGTGTATCATTGTTGTTACATTCTTTTTCGTCTGCGCTGGAGTGTCAAACTATCCACTTTCCATTATGCATTGGGTTCTACATGTTTTTGTTACGTCATTGCTTACTGTAAACGCGATGAGGATACTAATAATAAAATCTATTTCTGTAAATCAAATTTAAATTGTTGGTCTAGTAGTAGTTTAGTGATCAAGTGATCAAGTGACACCGAGGCAGTCCATTTTCATAGCACAAGCACTAAACTTACTTAGAAAGCAATAAGAGTATTTACTGCCCGTTGAAGTGAATCAAATTTGGATTTTCTTCAACTCTGTACGAATTGCGGTTTGTACGATTTCCGAATCAATTTTTCTACAAAGATGATTGATAATTTAAACCTACAAGATTGATTACTCAGTTGACTGTTTTTGAGTGGTCAGGTCCACTTTCAAAACTCTTAATGGGTTATTTTAAGAGTTAAATTATCGCTCCACTGCTTAATTTTTAAACTTGTTTCAATCACTTCTCTATTTTGGACACAAATTACACTTTTTTAAATGAAAATATTTAAAAATAACCAAGAAGAGCAATTAAATAACTAACTAATATTACGACGTTTCTCCACATGGGTTAGGCAGAGATGATAGAGCGCCACACTCTCTATCTGGACATACAATTCTTGCCTTATCCACGTTCATAAATTTTCTCGTACAAGCTCATCGATTATTGAGACTTCTAACGGGATCATCCTTCAGTATCTCCTTTACCTGGTCGTGCCAAGTCTTCCGCGAATGTCTTATATTTCTGGTGCCATCAACACTTACGTCATATATCTTTCGTACCACTCTCTCCTCATTCATCCGTTCCATATGACCAAATCACCTAAGTGATCCTTTCTTAATCTTACTCACTCTACTAAGAATAATTTTACATTCTTTCCTTATTTCTTCATTCTATACTCCGTCATAAATGAATCTACCACATATACGCCTAATTGATCTCATTTCCACTGCATTCAGTCTATTTTCGTTCCTCTTCTGCCAGCTCCAAGTCTCACTTACATGCATCGGTATCAAGACTCCATTGTATACCGTTAATCTTGCCTCGGTTGAGAAGTTCCGATAACTATAATTCCGTTCAAAGTGCCGTTCACTTTATTCCCTGCAGTCACCCTCCTTTCGATACCTTTCGCAGTCTTTCCGTTTCTATCAAACATACTTCCCAAATACACAAACTCATCTACTTATTCCAAACATTTATTACCTACAAGTATTTTACATAAATACTATTATGCACAAATCAAGCAAAATGATAAAAATATAGAATAGGAACTACAAAATATTTTAAATTTCAAAAAGGTTTTATAGGAGTAGTACTCATGGAATAATCTCGCATTGAAGCACTCCAGACAGACAGTTCGTTATATCGTAAATGATTATAAGTAGTAACAAGTTATGTGAAATGAATAATTTAAATCGTTTATTTATTTTATTTTATTCTTCTGATAAGTTCCTATTAGATATTATTCCATGTAATGCGCCATTCCCTGTTCTGTGCAGTCACCCGTACAAATGATGTTGACCACGTGGATCGGATCGCATTGTACGAATTCCGGGCAAACAAACGAGTATCGAGTTGTACGAATAGATAAATGGCGGGGTTTCACTGAACATGAACTGAGCACTAATACAACCCAGTACCATTTCACCATCAGGGAGAAAATGCCCCAATTAATACTGAAAAATGGAAGAGAATAATAATATATTAAGTTCAAATCAACAGTGAAAATATAATTATGCATTAATTGATTTGGCAGTACACATCGTAGTGTAAAAAAATATTTTTTTTAATGAACCACACTCAATATTTATTTATTTATTTAATTCTTAAGCTCTCCTACAAATGCCCTAATATTAACAAGATTAAGTATTTTCTGAATAAGATGTCTCACAGAGACGAAGCTATTATTTTTATAAGGGAAGTATGGAAGTCTTGGGCATTTCAGGGCTTACGACCTGTCATCGGCTGGCTTAAGTGAACACTTTACACAATTGAGTCTCAACTTCAGCGACATGTATAAACATGATAAAGAATATCAATTTTTCAAAAATATCAATAGATGGCGACAGTATAGTTGGTATTAAATAAGTGAAATGTTCCATCCTGATATCATATATACAACTTCCAAAAATTTGATAGATGTGATAGCGTGGGTAAATATGTGAACGTTACTTAAGCCAGCCGATGACGCGTCGTAAGCCCTGTAATGTTCAAGACTTTTATACTTCTCACATAAAAAATAAAAACTTTGTCTCTGTGAGACATCTTAATCTTGATGACAGTCCTCCAAGGGATAAAACCCAGTAATTAGTTCTTACAAAGACTTGGGCATACTAAAAATATTATAAGTATTTTCTTTTACTAAAACTTATCTTTTACGTGTTTAGTCAGTTTCATTTTAAATCTATTTAATTTCGCCTCCTTTCTTATGTTTTCTGGCATTTCATTAAAAATCTTCATCGTACTGTACATCATCGATTTGGCCTTCTTCCTGAATGACAGTCTCAGTCTATCCCTCTCTTGCACGATGCTCGTGCTCATGTTGATTTGCATCAATTTTTCATGTAAATTCCGCTGATATTTCCTTATTGAGGATTTTATAAATAAATACCATGATATTAAAATATATCTTCTGCTTAAGGGTCATCACATTCAGATCTCCCAGCATTGTAATGTATATCTATTTTTTCTGAGTATTATTCTCATAGCTTTATTTTGCAACACTCACAATTGTTGCATTTCCTCTCCGTTAGCCAAAAACAAAATGCAGCTGCAGTAGTTGATGTGAGGAATAATAACAGAGTTGTATACTATTTTACAAGACTCAGTACTAATAAATCTTCTGATCCTTCCCAGAAGTGAGATTTTTTTAGCACTGTTTATAGTCGCGTATCTTGTATTTTCCGATAAATTCAATTTTGAATCTATTATGACTCCCAAATATTTTATTTCAGTCACTTCGTACAGACTTTCACCATCTATGATAATGGTTGGTGTGATTTGTATTCTTTTATTTTCAATATTCATGAATTTAGTTTTGTTTACATTTAGTTTTAGTTTATTTTTCTTCAGCGATATTGCTATATTATTTAAGTCATAGTTTATTTCATTCTGTATAGTTGCGTAATTGTCTCCCGCGATATATATGAGTGCATCGTTCGCAATGTTTTAGCATTTTTATGATGTCGTTTACATAGATAATAAAAAGGATTATTCCAAGAACTGACCCTTGTGGTACTCCTAACAATATAAACAAATTCACAACATTACTTTTAATATTCCTATAACTAACACGAGTATAAAATTAGTTTGTCCAGAGTTTGGAATGTAAAAGTAGTAAAAAATAATTATTAGTTTGCTTAAATTGGTAAATACATACTGCGGCCCTGGGAAGGTGATTTCGTTCAGGAGGAATTTCCTTTTCTCGCCCGCCTATTACGCCGAGATGGGCGAAAGAGAGGGAATGGAAGACAACCCCCTCCCCGTGAAACATTTCATCGTCCCCACCCTTGTCAAATACTCTTCATCTGGGATTTATTTTTTGATTAAGTAAATAGCAATAGAGAAAAAGGGAGATATCGCTTCTAACATTCCTCAATTGATTAAAAACGAATAAAATATTCCTTTCTCGTAAAAACGAGTATTTTATTATCTGACTGAAGTATAATATAAATATATGTAAATATTGTGCTTAAATATCTCACCATGAATGAACTCGTTCATTTTCTTGGTTGTACTTTGTTAAAGTATATATTTTCACATTTTTGAAATGTTTAAAATTTATACCAAGATTATTATTCAATGATAGCTGATTTGGTTAGCTGTCAAATTGACTGGCACAGGATAATAATAAATAATTTTGCTTTCTTTATAACTCTACCGCAACGGAACACTACTAAATAATAATATATATAAGTTCTAAATTTGCCGTAAAATGTAATAGATTGCTATAGTGGATGGTAACACGTTTCCCCGGATAGGAAGAGGTGCACGTTCAAATCTCAGTAGCAACCAAATATTATTTCTAAGATGTCTAAGAAAATGGAATTTTAATTCTCGTGTCAGAAGACCACCAAGCTTGTAGTTTTTAAAAAACATGTGTTTGAATTGGTTTACTTACTTCAATAAATGTGGTATGTAATACAGTAATAAGTATATGTATGTATGTAAAACAATGTGTACTATTTACCATGATAAATATGCTTGTTTAAAACATAATTTCAAAACTTTTAAAACGTTCATTCAATTACATTTAGTATGTTGTCATTTAGAATAATAGACATTAATTTATAAACGCGAAATGATAAAAATAATTGGTTAGCGTAGCTTTACTAAAGTATGTCTGAAATTAAAATGTGTAAAACCAGAATCAAAGGTCATAACGCCAAATTAAAAATGGAATTAATTGTCCCGCACCTGAACCCTCACGAGGCCCCGGGCGGCCATGGCGACGCCTGCGCCGCGACGCCTCGCCTCGGCAGTCAGCGCTCGCCGCCCGCGCGGACGTCTCGTGTGCCGCCGTCGCGCCAGCCCTCTCTCAGCGCTCAGCGCTCAGCGGGCAACCCTCATGACAGAGTAGTCATTAACATAACAATGATCGTAATGATTCCCCCGCACGTGCACGCGTAGCGCGGCGTCCTCAGTGCGCTTTCTGTGATGTTTCTGTGAAAATATTTAAAGAAAACTTAACATTTTTGTGAATTATTTTTATTCTTGACGAAGTCTTGTAATATTTCTCACTCAAGAGGTAGTTATTTAGTACAAGATTTTCATTATCAATTAGATTTGTGTCAATATATCGTATAATATCAATACGTAAGTTAGTTATCTTTCTGTTCAGATGAAAATTGCGTAAGATTTTCCCGCGCTTTGTTATACCGCTCGCAAGTACGTCAGTCGTATTTGAAACATTTTTGTAGAGATGAATTAACGTCATAAACTTCTTACAGAATATGTATTTAAAAACTGCACAATGGAATGTGTCGATAATTATGTTCGCATAAATAATTTTAAAAAGTTTTTCTAAAATTTTCACTATGATTTAAAAAAAATATATTATTAAAAAAATGCAAATTAATAATTTTCCGTTGCATCGTGGTATTTGAGATCACCATTAACAGTCGTATTATATGATATCTATATTTCGCTTGTCATTTTGCGCAGAATATAAATAAAAGATAAAGAAAATATGAATGTAAATAGGTGGTATGGCATTAATGTGAGCGTTTTACAAGTTATTATTATTATTATTATTCTAGATTTTTTTTAAAATTTGCATATCTAGAAATGAACTCGTGACTTTTGGATAAGTTTTTTAATAATATACTAAATATGGTACGGTATTTGGATTTTGTAGCCTTAATTTGTGGCCGTCTGGTGCGGGGTTGGGACCCTTAACGTATAAATGAATGAATACATACGATTATGGCACTGTTGATAATATTTTCTTACATAAAGTATATACAGCAAACATTACTAAAATATTTCTGTACACTTAATTATACATAAATAAAGTTTTGTGCGTGGTGACGTTTATATATTGTCACTAATCTATTTCCTAAAAGATCTCAGCGAATTTTCCATAAAAACACAATCATCTTACAGGTACCGTGTAGGCTTTCGGACATATTTACAATTACATCTGGTGTCGGTGAAGGAACACACTTGAGTTCTTGCGGATGTGTGCAATCTATATATACTTATTAGTTATTCTGTGCCGAGACAACCCGGGAGTTTTGTGCTGTCTCAAGTCCCGGGACCTTAAAAAAAATAACCCTAGACTAATTTTTCCTGATGTTATTAATTTTAAACAAGTTGAGGTAATCGCATCTGACCATTGTCATACAGTTGTTATTATAACATTGTGTCAGCAGGTAGTGATCCAGTGACGAGCGGTGCATGTGTAAGTAGGAATATAAAAAAATATATATAAAGTTTCCATAGTTTATATGGTCAGCCATAAAGATTTGCATGCAAAAATTAATCCTTAAATATTTACTGCTAACAAAATATCTGAAGTAAATGGTTCTGTTGGTTTGTTCAAACAAGGATGATGTTTCCTAGTAAAATGTGATAAAAAAAGAAAAATTAATGTCATTTCTTGAAACAAAATTAGGGTGGGATGAAATTATTTAAAAAACTTTATATTAGAGGACTTGACAGTTGACTTGACCCAAATATTGTCTTCCGATGTGACTCTTTATTAATTGTTTGTGTTTTGTAATTTTTGGTATTCAATATATGAGACTAGCTTTGTATATGTACAGTACTGTATATTGTTTTTGGGAAAATTTGAATAATGAATGTATATATTATATGCATATATTATTGAGCATTTAAATGATATGTTAAAAAATCATATAAAACTATCTTAGACCATTGGTGACCGCTGCACGGTCAGGGTCTCATCGGCTATCACGGGCGGCCAATGGTGACCGCTGCGCGATTAGGGTCTTATCGGCTAACACCGATTGATTGTTTGCTGCTAGGCCCTGTGAATGGCTATCGTGTTCGCTGCGCGATCAGGATCTCAATAGAAACTGTATTCCAATGACTGCATTCCCCAAAAGATGCGATTTAGAATCGAATGAAAAACATAACCAAAAATCGTCATTTTTGACATTTCAGAAAGTACTTAATTTTACGCTGTACCATAGACATTAGATTTTAATGTCATGTATGTAAAGAGGTCAAATGTCATGTATGTTTTTTTATTTGTAATGAAGAGAATATACGTTTCATTTCAAATTGAATACATATTTACGTACTGTTATTGAATATATAAAAGAGAAAACATTGTAGTAATCTTAACCTAGAGATATTAAAAACACGTTCGTTTTTACAATAATCACAGACTTGACCATTTAATCAAGCGCTATACAGCTATAATGACTACATTCAAGACGTCCAGAAAGTCATAGAAATAGATGGGGAAACGTAATGTCATTATGATAAAATACTATAACACACAATTTTATCTGCGAAAACACTCTATATTATACAAGATAGCTGACGCTCCACTTATCTATCAACATTTGTAAAAACCAATGTACAGTGTTATTACAGGGGTTGTCTCATATATATAAACTTAATTTCATTTTAAGAAACTACTACCACATTAAAGTATTTCATCAAACAGTTTTTATTTGTTTAATAAATTAATAATTGTTTCCGTAAATACTTCGATAGCTAGTTCTGGGTTTTCTATTGGTAATGATGAATACAGTTATTCAATCTATGTAAATTCAAATTACACAAACCTTTGCGAACCTGTGCTGGTTGAGGCCGACGTCGCTATCCTTGTAGCTTGATGGTCCGCAAATATGCTGGTCAGCCACGTTCACACCTTCACACAACCGCTAATCCGAAATTATATACACTAAAAGTTTTATTATTGCCGCCGTAAAAAGTCCGTCCGAATCACAATGACTCTTTTCCCAGAAGCAGCATCGCTTTTGTTTTCTGTAAATTCAAATCTACACAAATAGAACACACATATTCAAAATTTTATATCAGGCCTACCTATCGAAGTATAAAGCGCGTAAACAATAATATTACCGAGTATTTTTTTTTACACAGATAATAAATAATATATCCTTAATAGGTAGCTACTGTACATCATACATTAATATTTATTAAAATATATATTTTTTAAAATTAAATATAATTCATGGTCTCGATTCCCGGAGATTCCCGGGACTTGAAAATGTTGACTATCGAGTCCCGGGAATTGAAAAAAGTCGAGAAAACAGAATCCCTAATACTAATATATCCATCAATTTCTCACATCCGTGCATCTTTTAAATAGCTAGCTGGCCATGGATAAGTACATTTGACATTTTTAATGACAGTTTAGTCGTACCAGCATTTAGGCGGTACCATCAATTGGATTTTTATACCGATTGTATTGCCATTGTACATTATCTGCCAACGTCTTGCTCGGCGCTAACCACAGATTCTCAAAGAGCTTCTTACTAATATTTTGTAAAATATTGTTTTCCGATAAAATTTAGTGTTGTTTATCCGCTAAAAAAATTTTCAACAAGTATTGGTCTACTGCTTCAGAACCTGGAGTAATTTTAGTTTTGCGCTCCCTCTAATTATATCATAAATATTATTAAATTCTTAAAAATACATCAAATATCTTGAACTTAATTTGTACTCATAAGTTTACACCAAAAAGTTGATAAGTGTGCGTAAGTTTGTGTTTGTGCTATAATCAAATTAAAAATGTAAAATTAATTCAATTTTGAATTGTCAGTTTGAATCAGTTTCAGAACTATACTGGAATACGTAGTATTGAGTAATTCAAAAGTAGTACTAGTCCTTGCGAGTGGCTATTTTAGCCGCTTCGTGGGCAATAGTGGACACTGCGCGTCCATTGGTGACCGCAGCGCGGTGAGAGTCTCAATGAAATCTATATTTCAATAATAGAGCTTTCCCCAAAACAAACCACACGTAAATAAACTGTCGACGGAATAAAAATTATTCAATCTTTGTAAGTTGGCTGTCAAAACAAACAAAAATAATACACAAGAATCGTAGACAGACAATTTATGTGGTAAGATTTCTCCCTTATCATAGACAGAAGAAAATATGATATATGTCAATAGGGGCAGTCCGGGACAGTTGAACCAAAAATTGTTATAACTCTTTTTGGAATTAATATAAGGAAATGAAATTAGCATCTTTAGAAAGCTTGATTATTAAGCTGCAATATATAAATTTCGTGATTTTCTAGATTCGTAAACAAAAGTGTTGTGAAAATGGCACAAGTCTTCCCAATAGGGGCGAGATTTGAAGCGGGGGCCGAGACACTTGAACACACCCAATAAAATGGCGATTAATGAATAAAAAATCATGTTTCAAAAATGTTTCATTAAAAAAAGTACCAAATTTTAATGTTAAATTCAACTGTGATTCACATTTTTCCTTTAAATAAGCTATTTTTTATAAAATTTTAAATCTCTATAGTTTGATTGTTTTTTAATTCATTTTTTAATGTGCAAGAACGTAAAATCAAACTTTTTCAATATCTAAATCAACTTAAAATGATTCTATTGATGACGTCTATCATTAACTTAATCAACAAAGAGAAAATTCACAGAAATTCTGTGTCGAAAACCAGTTAGTCTAGAACTATAAATAATTATAACATTTTTATAAATCCTTTAAAATGTCTAACATTTATAAAATAATTACAGTATATAGAAAACACACTTGGAATTATTAAAGACAATTTATTGTTTTTTTTGAGATTATTTACTTACTTTGAGATTACTGCCGATGCTGGCATCCAGAAAGTCACTGATGTAGACGGGGAAGCGTAATATTATTATATATTAAGCGTAATAATATTAACAATATGCGACGTCTGCGTCTGCTTTCCATGCTTTCTAAATTTGTGGGAAAATAGAATTAAAAATATCAAAATATTTTTCCTTAAAATTGAACATAGCTTATACAATATATATCACGCTTCTTTAAACTTTGGGTCCGCAGCAACTGCTCACGTGTTCCTCGGCAGTTATGCCATTGGTCTTGGCCTACGATGCTAGACTATAAAACATAAAATAAATTATTCTCAGTTCCCTTCCAATTAACCTTCTCGGCAAGTCCATTGAAAATTTATTCACAGATGTCTATTATGTAATAACAATAAATAGATTTATTATTTAATTAATGTTTAAGAGTTAACTCTAATCGCGGCTAATGGTAATATTGCTCGAATAAACCTATTATTCTATTTGATTATACTATATAACAATCAGCACTATCGCTCCGTGACCAAATTAATTATTAATTAAGAAATCTATTTCACGAACAAAATTTGCTTAAAATTTGAAAAGGATATCTACTTGAAATTCTTACAAACACCCACGGGATATAACCAAATGTTTTATAGAGTTTTTAAATGGAGCTACCTAAAGAGATGTTACCAAATAAATATTCATATACATACTTACTAGGTTAATCCGTGAACACCGTGCGTTCATAATTTTAATTATTTTAAACATTATTTTAACAATAAAATACTAATATGCAATATCGTAGTTTGCAGATATCTGAACTGTTAATCGTGTTTGACATATATTAAAAGTTTTCACGGTTAATTACATAGCATTGGGAAGATGGAAAAATTATTTTCTTTTTGTTTACGTTTATGTAGTTCAGCGATTACCGAATAATCAGGCAGTATGCACAGAATACCTATATGTGATTCAGATTTATCTATAATTTAAAATAGATAAATGAAACAAAAGCCATTTTAATTTATATATAATAATTTGAAGCAAAATTTAGTCCAGATTAAATAGTAAAATTAGTTTATATTTAACATACTTGTTGGTCTGGTGGTTAAGACACTCGCTTGGTGATCTAGTGACCAGCATGTTAGTTCTATTTTCATAGCACGAGCGTTTTGCTTAGTTTGAAAGCGGTAAGAATATTAAAATTACTCATTTCGCGTACCCATTTTAATAAAAAAATAGTAATTATATAATACAATAATACACGTTTATATCGGGGGGAGGAGGTTTGGTGGCCAGGGGGAGTGAGGAGGGTGAATTTGTTTTTTGAGAGGTCCTAAAGAGTAAGTGTGCAAAATTTAGTTTAGATCGGTTAAGAAGTGTAGGATTGCGAAGATCATCATTATCATCAGATTAAATATACGATTTATAAAACCACCTCTGCAACAACACTAGGTATAGCATTTTTGGACAGATCTGGGTTATGAATACATTATCGTCTATGAATTATCGTCTTGGGTATCGAATGGTAACATGGAAACAACCATATCCAATAGATAACAATACTATTACACATCATTTTTGGGTATCACCGACGCTCCGTCTATCTACCAAAATAAGTAAAAACCGACATAGTAAATTGATCTCAATCAATGAGTAGATTAGTACTAAATTAAATGAATGTATGTTCATATTTTATAGCTCTCACTGCGAATTAGTAGCAGCCAGTACTAGCTGTATGGCAGTTTGGACACGTCTGAAGCGCGTGCAATATTGTTGAGAAAATTTATTATTAAAAGTAATTAAATAAAAAAGTTTGCCGAGCCACAAGCTCCCCGAAACAATCTCCCAGATTTCAACCGGCTGACTGCGTCGTAAACACCGAGGATGAAGTCGTAAGAATGTTTTTACGTTGTCAATTTACAAAATGGAAAACTCGGTTCGCACTCCGTTCCTGGCGCAAGTTTCATGACAAAAATATTTATATCATGTATATTTTTGGTAAAATTTAATATCTGTTGGCAAAATCTAATTAGATTGAGATTCTTGAACTAAAAGTCTGACTTTGTAACACCTGCCTTTGATAATGTATCATGTCGACCGACAATATTGCAGTATAATTTTTTATTCATTTAGTTTAGTTTTAGAGAAAAGTCATTCCAGAAGTTATAGTCACACTTTTCTCTTCACTTTTAGCGTAAGTTTTATTTTCATCAGCATCAGCGCCGAGTATCGATCTCATTACGTGCTAATAGAATGCTCTAACATTTTATTAATATCCAATTAGACTGTGGTGTCAAATTGTCGTATAAGTACATAATGGTGATATATTTGCGTTAGAATTCAATGCATTTATTTTGTTATACTTTATTATTTATACGTTCTTAACAATTTTTTTATTATTTATATTGAATTCATTTAAAAAATAGTTACACCTGGTGAATTTTGTAACAAGCTTTAATCATTAAAGAGGTTATTAATAAATAGCTAAAGATGTTTGTAAACGTATATTTTCACGTCCCATCCGTTGGTAGTGCAGTGGTTAGTATCCCTGCCTGTCACGCGGGAGACAGAGATTTTCCGCCAAGAAGATTTTTATTTTATTTTTTTAGCTAAATTTATGAACATTTTTTTGAATCTGAAATACATATTCTACGCAACGGTGATATGATACATATGTTGCGTGTTTTTGACATTTAGAATTCCATTGCATGGTTTATCATGAGAGCTAATGTCGACATCATCAGGCGACAGCGATATTAGTCCTGATAATGGACGTCAGCCAAAGAGTTTGGAGACACAGCAGAATAGCACAGAAAACTAGAAAATATAAACTCATATTTCAAAGACCTTAACAAAAAATATTTTTTTCCGCCTTTCCCTCATTTTTGACAGTAGAGAAACGCGTAATTTGTAGACATGAAGAAACACGATAAATATTGTAAAACGATAAGCTGTGTCATTAATAATGTGCATTGTTAAAATGGAGCTATTGTGTTAATAAACAAAATCTACTTATATCAGAAACATATCCAACCGGTCTAAAGTTGGGATCCTTATTTAAAATGTATAAGAATATCGTCATTGGCAAGAATATGTCGTATCACGAGAAACTTTGACATAAATTAACATTAACTTTGACATAACAGTCGCTCGTTGTTATGGAAAACCTGCCGTCGCACATGAGGATGAAAATGTCGCGTGGAATTAGATACGACAGGAGATAAGTTTTACAGAAAATATATAAATGATGCCGTAAAATGGAGTTGGCATTGTATCTATCCGATGTCAGATTGAATAAACTCATTATGGCGACAAAAAATTTAAAAAGTCCCTCGAGAAAATTGTTACTATGCCTTTCATATTCAAGAGCTAATAATGCGGGCTATTTTAATACATTTTATTTATACGAGTTTTCTGAAGTCGGGGTCGTTCATAATTCCCCGCATTGAATGCAATATCCAATGACTGACGGACGGAATGGACAAATTAATTTTTTTAACTGCCAACCGTATTTGCTAAGGAAGACACCAATTAGGGTAGGGGAAGACTTTAGATGAGATGATTTTAAAATAATGATTTCAAATATATTCTCTTATCAACAAGATTGAAAAGTTTTTACAGGTGTGACAGACCTAGTCCACAATATTTTATGGGCGGATATCTGACTAAATTACGAGTAAAAAATATTCAAGTAATATGTGTCTAATTTCAACCGTGTCCGAAATATAACCATTTAAAAAAAAATCGTGATTATGCGATTTATTGAAATATTTTATTTATTCTAGATTACACATTGAATACTAAAAATTAAAGGTCATCGAATTTAAAGCGGCTAGACTATTTTTTGTTACATAATTTAGGGCCTGATGCAAAGATATAGATTAATAATAGATATATTTTGCAAATAATATATTTATTTCGAATTACGTAGACAAGTTAACATTTGTGAAAATTTTAAAGAATAATATTTTCCGTTACGGTGCAGAATTTCCATATACTGTTTGAATATTTTCGACTCATAATGTAGTCAGGTATCCACTCATAAAATATTATGGACTGGGTCTGTTACATCTGTATAATCACACTTAACTGAACGTGAACGCTTATCACGCCATTTTTAAATATTAAAACCAAGTTAGACTATCAAATTAGTTTTTTAGATATAAAAACACCTTTAAACATATTTTTGTAAACGGTTAAAGAATTTATTTTAGTTTCATTTCTTCCGTGTCGCTTGTAGTCGCCATTTTGTATTTTACGTAACACTATTTTTTAGAAACTGACAAACAAGGCAAGCGGCGTTAAATTAGTGATGGTGGTCACCACTGGTGTCAAATATTAAACGCTGTATTAAAGTTGCTCAACATTTTGAGGGATTTCATTCAGGATTATCAAAATGCAGGTGATCCAAGGGCTACGTATTGCCTTATATAAATATGACAGCGGTTAGCCATAAATATTAAAAAATGTGCTCGCTCGATGAAACAGAAAATAACATGAACGCGACCATTATTACGTCCGAGTGTTTGAGAAAACAGGATTCTTTTCTGGTACTTATTTTACATACTGTAAATGTAAATAATTTTATAAATGTAGATATGCATTACTCAAATACAAATAATGTACGACTTCACACACCAAAGTCCGATTGTGTTGCAACAATTCTACCCGCATTTCTCATTGGAAGAAATGCACAGTTGCACAGCTGTCAAAGGGAAAAACGGGGGATGGTACAATACACGTGTACATAAAACGTTGTTCACAACACTAGTTCAATATCCTCCTTTGCGGTTCGCTGTATTGTTGAATAGGTAGCATTATACTATATTTTTTTGGTAAAATATACGAGTACTACGAATAATTGAAAATGTTCTAGATTTTTCTGTCGTGGGTCAGTTTTGTTATAGTCGAGATGTGGAGCCACATTACTAATGGCGATCAATGCAATGACCCGAAGCCACGGAGTTATACACGACAAGATAAATTAATAAATTTTGATCTGAAAATAATCTGAGCATATACATGACATTCAATTATTTCGTGTCACATTATTTTAAATGAATATAATATGATGCAAATTTTAACAATTGTGAAAAATTTGAATTGGTATTGTTACGACGTTCAACGTGTTTATTTTGATAATAGAGTAATTCATTTCAACCTTAAATTTTTTATTTCCTAATAAGCTACAGCTATAATTATTTAGACATTTATATGTCTAAATAAATTTTGAAACATTGTGTTGTGTAATATAAAAATATTTTTTAATCAATTCAAACGAACACCTTTAATTATCTCGAAACGAAAGAAACACGACTTACACCACTTTCATAATAATGAACATAAATATACCTACAACGTTGAATTATAAACATTTATTCCGTTTTAACTGCTGCTGAGGAGATTAAAATTCATAGAACTGACGAACGGAATATCAATATTTGACGTTTGACATACAACAACGAGACGGCGGATCTCTGAGACTTGATATATATATGGGAAGAGATGTCCTCAAAGAAAGTCACGGAAAGATAATCCATGTCTCGGAGATTGTTTCGAGTCGAAAATCATAAAGTTTTCTACTACATATTTTATAAGGAATATAATCATATTTAACAAGTTTTCATGTACATTAATACCTCGAGGCGAATCTATGAAACGAATTTGGTAGGTTGCGTTAAAAACATTATTTGTACATAATAATATATATCACTACACACGTATCGGTGGCAATTTATATAAAATGAAAGATATTGAATATTTTATTAAAAATTAAGATGAATTACAAATATTTATACTATTTTCTCTTGGTTTGAGTTATCAATAATGTGCTGATTAAACTAATAATTTCATTATATTGACTTCAAGATGCGGTTTTTGTGAAACAACGAGCAAATATACAATCAAATAAATCGTATTTTAGAATGAAAAGAAAATAACAATTGGGCACCACTCGGGCAATTTCTTCAAGGTGAGGTTCTGACATATCACAAAATAAATGACTGAACTGTACGACTAGCTTGATTGATTCAGTCATAAAATGCTTTCCTACTAATCAAGGGTCTCAGATGCCCCTTTCGGAAGACAGATAAATTAGTTCTAGTACGCATTTACACTTCAAAATAATTTAACAAATTTAGATAAATCATTTAGAAAGATGCATAGAAAAAATCAATTAATCTTTCGATAAATATATCACAGGGAACCAAATCTGGTATATTATCGGTTGCTTTAATGATGATAATTGCCCTTTACAGAAGTCGCCAAAATTCATCTATATATTTTTGCTAATGACTCGTGTCCAAGAATGAGATTTTTAAGAGATCTTTGGCTCGAGACAATCTTTGAGATACGGATTTACTCCTATGAGATTTTTTCGAGACAACTCTCAACTTTCGTAGACCCCGTGTATACACCATGTCTCGGAGATTCGTCGTCTCGCACCTCACTTCACGCTAGCTATGTACGTTAAACGTCAAATATTATTGTCATTCGTCAGTTGTGTGATTTTGAATCTTCCCAGCAGCAGCCAAAAGTGAATAAAATATTTTTAATTTAATTCCTTATATCTTCTTATGACTTATGTCTTCCATTTTAGAATAAACAGTTGTCCGGATCTATGGTGGTGGTTTTCAGAGACCTTCTACCAATTTCAAGCTGATCTCTGAGTTTTCTCCAGATTCAAATCTCAACACGTGTATACGGTATTGAGATGTATCTCAACTAAATATCTGAGATTATCTCATCGCGTCTCCTTCCGTGAACAACCTTATTTTACTTGTTGGAAGCTATTAACTTTGAATTAATCTAAATTTATTTTATTATCACGAAACAATGTTCTGATATATCGCAACTTCACAAACAAAATGCGATTGCATTAGTAATTTATAACGTTCTCATTTATTTTTCTAACGGAAATAGGATAATTTAAAATTCTGAATGGTTGAGAATGCTTCATTAACATAATATTCTTTTCCAGTGAAAATTTGATTCGTCAAGTTTCAAATTAGTAATCGTTCTAGAAACAGTGAAATCTTTAAGAGTTGCCATGGAACGACAAATTAAGCTCGGTTGTCAATATTTCCCCGCCATTTCTCATCTTATTGGTGTTTTATTTCTTTCTTGCTAACTGGACAAGACAGCTTCATTTTATCTTGTGTAAAACCGCGAGGCGATCTCCCGTCTGGTCTCCTTATTAATAGGTACATGATATCAGTGGTGGCTCGTATAATAGCATTTATTATTATTTAAAAATATAATCGTATTAAAAATAATTTAATCAATGTACAATACAGCTCAGAGTGTACACACAATATGATCGCCCACTCATTAACACGCCTCGTGTCTCGTGCTACTATATTTATATTTATACATACATGATTGTATGGAAATATATAACTCGAGTATTTGTGTAACAACTTGTGCCATTTCTACAACAATATGTTTTAATATGTACGTCCTCTAAATATCAAAAAAAAAATTCTATTAAGTCTATTAAATTTTCTTTAAAAAATAATACGGAAAGATTTTTTTTCTCTGTCTATTTCTCTTTTTATTCCTGTCGAATCTTTATCTTTTTTGTATTAAACAACCCCACAACAGCACGAAAAAAACTGTTTACTTTAACACAGACGGCAGTTTAGCAAAGTAGCCAGGTAAGGTAAGGTAGCTGTATACGAGTATATCAGAGGTGGAGTCAACTCCATCCCACACAATAAACTACGAGTATTATACTTAATTGAAATATAATTGAATCATATGTTTATCATGTTATATTATAATATTTGTTGCAACAAAAACATGTACGTCAATAAAGTCTAATAAATAAATAAATAAATCCTTCAATAAAAAATATTGATAAATATGTACGAGCCAAGTTTTACGCATCGAGCTCGATATTTAAAAAAAAATAGAACGTTCAAGAGCGCAATACTTTTTCATATTCAGTTAAGTGACAAATGTAAATTTTACCAAACGATTATACAATTAATTTCAACATGAAATTAAATTTTATTTGTGAAGTTGTGATTTTTCAGAATACAGTTCTTTGATTATCAAAGAACTGTCTTAGAAAACGAATTAGATAAAACTCTTAGAAATTCATACAGAATAAATCTATATAAAAAAAAATAGTTTCCACAACCGGAACTCGTAACCAGAATATTCTATTGCCGGTAGAGTGCTTTACCGATTATTATTATTTTTTAAAAATATCGTCGCCATATTACCAAAATGGAATATCCACGAAAGTTAAATAATATATAAAAAATAGTTTCCTGTATAACTTTCAAATGACCTTACGCATGTCCACTAAAACAGACTAACTGACATCATCGAAAGTATTTTAATTAATTAAAAAATATAATAAATTTGATAAATGATCAAATAATGTCTAGGTATAATGTTTAAAATGATTCCAAACAAGATGCTTAAAGAACAGCAACATTTTAAAATTACTCTTCTGTAATATTTGTGATTTGTTAGATATTAGTTTTTGGTTGTGTGGCGACTCTATTAATAATTAAACACAGATATAATTATTATATTAGAAATATGGGTGCATATAACTTACGTTCGTAGGCCATTATTAAAAAAAAATAACATTATATTTAGATAAAACAAATTGTAATGTTTCGATAGTTGTTTTCTGTGGAATTATGTTCAAATGAATATATTTTGTGTCGCCTACCTCGGCGCTTGTGCTCCAGACGCAGCCGCAGCCGCTACTGGGAAGGCCGATTGAAAAATAGGTCAGATTAAATGCGGTGTCAAAGAGCTTTGTGGAGATCATCTGATTGAAGATTTATTTTCTGTGGACTGTAAGCGCGAGGCAAAAAAAAACAAATTCTTTTAGTTTTCATTTGCACACGTGTACACCGTCGTGCTGAACTCCAATACACAGAGGATAGAATGCCACACGATGCGACACTTTGCCACACGACGCGACCTTGTAACATAACACTTTAGGCTTTTTATTAATTAACTAGTACAAATTAAATGAATCGATTAGAAACGTATACAGAAAAAAAGTAATAAACCGGTGTATCCCAGTAGCAACCAGTTATATACATTTTTTCTGTATATCTTTCTAATTGATTATTTTAATTTGTATTAAAAAATCCACAGAACTATGTGTTCTCATTAAAATTTAATTAGCGTTTCAAATCCGTCCTAGGACGGGCGCTAAACACGTATATGAAATAAATTAAATAATGACCTATCTCCAGAACAGTACCATTACAGTGTTAAAATTTTCAAATTTCTGACAATATTTATATTTGAGAATAAACCTTCAAAACAAACAAATTATACATCTATATAATTTATGTATTTCAATAGAACTTCCAATGTATTGTCATCATTAGCCATTGTCAATTCACTGCTAGATGATTGGTTTCGATCTTCCACTAATCTTTGCCATGTCACTCCCACTGCTCTAATAGTCATGTCTACCCAACGAGACTAGTAAGTTTTTTATCTCGTAGACACTTACATTTTTTATTTGTTCATCGATTGTTCAACAACTTTGTTAAACGATCTGTGCATAATTGAATACGGGTCACCCACTATCATTCATGCTTTTAGCGGTGACCATGACATCCATACCTTCACTATGGACTCTAACTTCTATTGATTCCCAACAGACTTCTTTCTATACTGCATTGAGTTTTCTGGAGTTTCTGAAACACCTTGGTATTTGGAGATCGGGTTTCCCATAAGGAATGAAGGAACACACTGGCCAAAAACTATCGTATTTAATATTATCTAAGTAATCCAACATAGTTTTATTCTCCTTGTTATTTTCTCCTGAAGTTATAATATGTACTTTTACTAGTTTTCGTTGTTGAATTTCAAAAAAATTCACATTTGTTTAATAAAAATATTAATTTCGTATTTCGATTTACGTAATTTCGTTTAAAAATGTAACATTATTGTACCTCGCATACACCTGAGAGTAGTCTGTATAATACTAGGGACAAAAGACATCTGTTATTATTATTAGCCTCACAAAACAGTTTGTATCCAATTCATTTCGTCTCATGTTATACGGATAATTGACAAGTAATTTTATGACGTAATCTTTTGACCTGTTAACGGCACACATTTTTAAAGTCATTTATATTTTTCACCCTTTTCTAGACCTGATTTGAGTTTCATCATCCATATTTATCTTATGCTGCGCTCGGTACTTATCCAATCGTAAACGTATAATGTTTAATTCGATCTGAATTTTTGTAGAATATAATTTTTGAATTAAAATAAAGTTTATAATGGTTATAAACGTTTAAATTTAAGTAAAGTTTCATTGTATTAGTGTGTTTTTGCGTGGTGTAAGACAGTTCCTTGGAAATGCATTAAGATGGTGGAAGCCGGTAAGGGAGAACCCGAGGGCGGGGGCGGCGGCGGGGAGAGCAGGCCGCCCCCCGAGGGTGGCTTCAGGGCCTTCACAGACACCGCCCTCGAAAAACTGTACCAGTCGTACTGCGTGGAGCAGAAGAAGTCCGGCCTGCAGTGCTTCATGTCCGCGGTAATCCTGCTGGACTTGTACGCTGTGGTGGCCGGCAGGTGCTACCTCGCCTGGGGAATCGGCTTCCTCGTGGCCGCGCTCGGGGTGCTGCTGCTGGTGCTGTCGAGCAAGAGGGGAGGCAAGCTGCCGGCCGTGGCGGGGTGGGTGCTGGGAGTGGGCCACGTGGCGCTCCACGTGGCCGTGGGGGGCCGGGCCCGCGCGGCGCTGGCCTGGCCTGTGCTCTTGGTGTACCTGGGGTTCGTGGCTCTGCCGCTGAGACTTCGCCACTGCTTGCTGCTCGGAGCCGCCACCTCGCTGCTTCACGGAGTCACGTTGCACATTTTTGAGATGGACAGAGAGGATATACTATTGCAGGTAAAGAATTGATATAATATTTTGTACTATCTGAGAAAGATTCATTACAGTTGTTCGTTATTTAAAGACAATACAGATCGCGCTCACTTCATTTGGTTATTTTATCTGTGGAAACGAATTATTAATTTCCTACAGATATAAATTACTTGGAAAAAAATGCTTACATAATGAAATGGATGGCGCTATGCGATGTCTTTAGAATTGATTGATAAAATAGTTTGGAGAGAAATTTACATTGTGTTCTGTAAGCCTTTTATAAGATCCCCTAAATAATTTGTGCAAACAAAAAATAGCGACAAGCTTTCCTTGATAAGATTAGTTTATTAAATTTTAACTCTTTCGAGTACTGTGTGATATACAACGAATTACATTGTTGACGTATTCATTACGTGAAGTTCAGAATTAGCACTAAGATCGATCTGAGAATTTGAGTTGTTTTTAAATGTTTATCTTATCATCAATTTTTACTCTGTAAATCATAATTTTCACTATATGAAGTCTTAATCTTATATATCTTGATTTACACTGATTTATAATAAAATTAATACGCTAATATTACGTATACTTTCTTATAAGCTAAATAATTTAAAAAGTAAATTGCCGCCATGTGATATTTAGCTATTGGCTAAAAAGTTAGAAATATCACATTGCCAATATTCACACAATAATAATAATAATATTGTGATTCCATTTTTCTGTAAAAGTATCACCGTAACCCGATTGAATATAAGGGAAATATTGTTCACACGAACATACAAACGAACTATTATATTTCTAATAAGAAGGGTTTTGAATTTCATGTGCTGCAGTAAATAATACGATAAGAAAAAAGTATTTAAAAAATTTTAACTTGAAATTGTAAATTTATTTTATAGGGAGACAGTTATCTAGTTAGAAAGAAGTGTCGGTGTGTCGCATTTCCAAAAATAAACTTGTGTTTCTTCAACGATTAGACCTTCAAGTTATCTCTTCAAATAAACTGCAGATAAATTCAGTCACGACGGCCTTCGTAAACTCGAGCTGAACCTCTTTCATTATTGGATATCTATTAAACTTGAAACAAAATACCGTTAATTTATTGTAATTGTACCTTAATTAATAATAAATATTAAGTTAATTTCACTGATAAACACAATTTTTGGCACGTGACAGTTTTATGAAATATTATAAAATTATATTTAAAATCGTTTAATATAAATAAATGATGGTTTTATACTTATTTACACAATATTTTTAGTTAATTACATTAAAACGTAAATACAATTAAAATGAAAAACTAAAATGTTAAAACAATAAATTAAAAATGGTTTATCACAATTCGTAAAAGTAATAATATTTAATTTAACATATAAATGATTTATTGAAAATATTCTTAATTATCTAGAATGATATGTAATTTCGTACAAGAGCAATATTTGTATGAATTTGTTCCCACCCTGTTTATAACATTCACGGATGCTGGTATTTACGAATATAAATAGATACTTGAAGAAGCTTCGGGGGATCAATCGTCCGGGGGATCAATCGGCAAAGGGATCAACTGTCCGAGAGATCAAATGTCCGAGGTATCAACTGTCGGAGGGATCAACTGTTGGGGGATCAAACGTCAATGCACCGTATTGTTGTTGCACACCGTGGTTACTCCATGTCTCTATGGCTAGTAGGAAATGACGCGAGAACCATCTTGTTATATGCGTTTAGATTCGTTGCGCGGTCTCGCAGAATGGAAGCGACACCTCTCACAGTGGTCAATAGTGACTGCTATGCGACCACTGTGTTTCAGAAACTTTAAACAGAAGAAAGTAAATAATTCTGTAGAGGTATTCATGTTATAATTAACAAAGCTGTCATATTATAAATAAGTGCAAACGTGTAAATGTAATTCAAATCAGTAATGATTTCACCGTTCTAGTTTTAAACTTTCAGAACAATGTTTATATTAACACTTTGTGCATTCATTAATATCTGTTCTTGAAATGCTCATACATAATCATAGCTAATTAATGGTAATTCTCATTAAAATAACAATTATGTCCTTAGAATGTTTAGTGTCGGTGGCACATGTGTTTGCTCATCTCCATAATCTACACGAATTCGTTCGAGCGGCTCTAATAAGAACCTAAAATGATGTTTTGTAAAAGCGATTCGGAGATTTCAATAATTAGCTCCTACGTGCTAACCGTAAAAGCAGAAATGATCAAAATCGTAAGACTGGAAAATTATTATACATGAGTTTAATAAGCAAAGCTGCCAAGTTTATTCGTCTCTGCTAGAACACTAATTAAGCAGAGAAAATTGTTACAATTCGAAGGTCAAATAATGTAATTTTTAAAAACGGATAGAAGATATATTATATTTGTGATATTAATTCTTTATTAAATATGAGCTAATTCCCGAGTTCTGTAAATAGATTTAACTTATTATTTTATTTTGAGGAGGTTTGAATTTACTGATAAATTACCCTATGAATTTACTGATGACCGATTAAACCTTTATTTTCGACTTTTATGCAGAACGTATAGTTTCTAAAATCTCACATGACATCTCTTTTGCGTTAACAACATTGGCTCCATTTCTATGAAAGAGTTGAATTTAAATTGTGATGCTCGACACATAACATGGCGCCTCTGTATCTTTAAGAGCTCTACATCCCAGACAACTCGAATAGTAGTTTCAGGTCAGCCTCTACTTCAGCCGCAGGAATTGTCGTAGAACCGACCAGTCTCAGTAAGAAGTCTAGTGAACGGGCATTTGGGCAGTGGCAGGCCCAAAAGCGTGCAACTTTTTGACCTCCGTCATAAGAAACAATGCATCAGACTTTTTTTAAAAAGGGACTAAAAATCTTTTTAAAAAATCATTTCGACAAGTTCAAATAACAATTTTTAATTTTAAAAACAAAGACAGTGTAGGACTATAAACATATTATGTGTAAAGAATCCTTGAGATGAAATTTTTAACGAAAATGGCGCTATAAAAATGATATTATTGTTATAATTATATGTGTGAAGTATTGAATAGTAGGCATTCACGGATGGAAAAGAATAGATGCGACATTCATACATTTAGTTACACCTAACTGCTTTCTCTTTAAAAGCTGCGATACGACAGAGCATGTAACGATGGTCACGTCGTCTTGGCGCACATACTAATTTAATAGTGTACAGTGATGAGGTAGTTTTTTCGGAGCATTCGTTTCCACATGTGTCATCAGATAAGCCAGGTATAGGTATAAAGCATGATCGACCTGAGATGCTGTGGCCATTATATACCAGATGGCAGTAAAATTAGAAAGACAACGCTGCCATTAAGATGATGTGCGCGCGCACCGCCCCACCCGGTGGGAGAGCACGTAGCAAAGCATTGCCTTACAGCACGTAGTTCGGAACATATACACTTCTATGTCGGTCGTGGAAATTCACGGATCCTTAATTCTGGGTGAATATTATGTTCCAGGCGGATGTTGTTTTTGAATAACTAAAAAATGGAACACAATTTTTTTAATTTAGTTTTTATTTATCGAAAAAATTTATCGATCGCCTTTGTGTGTTATTTCAGCAATTTCATTTCGAATATTGTCCTGTAGCATCGGAATTGTCGGTGGCTTATTGGCGTAAACCTTTCCTTTCAAGTATCCCCACAGAAAATAGTCGGGAGCCGTCAAATCAGGTGATATCACCACTTTTTAACATTATGCGGCAGGGAAAAATTTCAAGCGTGGCTCGGGCTGTGTATAAGGTGGAACCATCCTTTTGAAACCATATGTGTTGTGGGTCCAATCGACCCAATTAGGTCACCAATAATTTTCAACATGTGACGATGGTGATCACCATTAATGGTTGCACTGCTGCCATTATTATTCAGCTAAAATGTTTTAATAGCTTCAACATATTATTGAGGCGTTAAATACTCTACAATAAATTGTAATAAGTTTTTTCTACGAATACCAAAATATAAATTGACAAATATTTTCCAAAACAAAATGGTAGCCAAACAAAATCGGCCTGGAACATAATATTCACCCTGTGCATTGTTCTTTTAATCTATGAATTGTTATATACAATATAATAAATAAATGTGTAATCTAATTAAATAAGTGCCCCTTTTAATTTACGTGTTGTCTATCCCTATCTCTTGTTGAGTCGATCTGAAAGCGTCGATTGGAAAACAGAGCTCGCAGGCGTATGGAGTGGCGAGTCAATACGTGTAGTACGACGTTGATTGCAGTTAAGGACAATTGGAAGTTGGAAAAACATACAAATTGAGATGAATTTGAAGAAATATTAATATTCATACTGTTGTTTCACTGAGGTCAGTAGAAGTCACTCACTAGCTAGTTTAAATTAAGTCATTTTTTGTTAATGTTTCTGCAAAAATTCCGATTAAATTAGGTCTATATCTTGGTAAGAAACGGATGAAGTTACTTTTCGTGTGTAGAATTATCAACGTCATTTATGCGACGGAAACTTATTAAACTTAAGATGATCATAGTAGGTTCAATTCTCAAGATTTATTGAAAACAATAAAGTAGCATAAAGAATGATTAAATATTTTTATGTTATTTATTGTGATTTATTACTAGTATTTAAGGTGCTACTTTCAATAATAATTCACATTTTCGCGTTTTTTATGAAAATTATTATTTAAATTGGACTCATTTAAAGCTTATTAATTATTTGCCATAATTAAGACAATATACTCAATATAAGAAAGACCGCGACCATTAGATGCATTTTACGCGTGCTACAAAATTATCTTAATATGGTAAATTATTGCATAAACGATATATATTTTATTAAATAAAATGACAATTACTTTGTATGAAACCGTATATCCATTAACAATGGTTATATAGTTTTTAATAAAAACTTAAACAGATAGCTAATAACTTCTTGTTCACTAATCCTCCTGGTAAAAACACTAATAATGAAATAAGTTACCAATGGCGTAGAGTTCTATATATTAATAATTTTTCTTTCCTTTGCGTGAGTAATTTTCCTTCTAATTTCAGGCCAGCATTCCACACAAACAATTTTGGAAAATTTTTAATAAACTCAAAAGATAAAGATAACAAATTAAACCACTCGGGTATATATGAATTAACTTGCAATAACTGTCCCTCATTCTATATGTCAACATTCGCGTCAAAGAACATCTTAAATGTTTATATAGTAATGGTTTCTCAGAGTTTCCCAATCATATTATTGAAAAATACCATTCTTTTAATAATAACGTAGGGGTCAATATCCCCCATAAAACGGTTTTGGCCTCCGGTTGGACAATTTAGAATCTCTAAAAATAAAAAAGGTAATTAATAGTGGTACGCTAATTCTTAATAATCAAATTAATTTACCATTAGCCCCATATTAGGTATGCTTCCTTTAAAATCAATTAAACATCCATCAACACTGTATTTTCCTCTCCCTTAATATTCCGTCTATCTGTATATGTATTCTCTCTCTTTCGCATATAATTTAAAATTCTGTCTCCCTTGATGTTCTATTAACTATATATGTATTCTGTCTCTCTCTTTCACATGTAATTTTATATTCTATCTCCCTCTTTATGTATATATAAGTGCATTCTTTTTGTATTTATAATTAGTTTTAAATACGTCCTGATGAAGCTTGAGATAAGCGAAACCGATTAAAGTATAATAAATTTCGTGATTTCATACAAAGTGATTGTTATTTTAAAATATGTCAAACCACAAAGTGATTTCTTTTTAAGAAAAAAAAAAAATTGTCATAATCTTGAAGCCAAGATTACGGAAATAAATCTCAATTGAGACGAATTAACAAAATGTTAAAAATTAATAATGTCATTTCATTCAATTTGCAGGATTTACCAATTTTCGAATTTTTAAAAATATTTCTTTTTAGTGTAAACACACGTTTTTAAATAATACATTCTATTTACTCACATGCTACTATTTAAAACTAAGTTTAAAAATGCCGAAAATATATGTTTACACGTATGTTTTATTCATAATATGAATTAATATTGAACTTATTCACAACATTAGTACCAAATTTCTTAAATTAAATCTCTTTTTACTGATTTTAAGGGAAAACAATGTTTTTTTAAACAAAGCAAATATTTTACCTACGTTATTTTTATGTAAGTCATGATTAAATATTTCGTTTATATATATTTAACAGTGTTGTATTTTAAACACTAGCTGCCTGTTTCATAAATAGTATATAATTATGAAAATCATTTTTATAAATTTCTTACACTCCGTGAGATTGTCTTCTCCACCATTATTCTTTTATATATTTAGTTGCTTCCTCCGAGCAACTTTCTCCGTAGTCAATTAATACTGTATTTGTCTTAATAAAACTTATAAAACTGTATTTAATTTTGTATTCAATTCACAAAATTTTTGAATAGAAAAGTAATGTTTTTGTCAAGTTACGACATTATTTTTTTAAGTATTTAAGTTTGTAAGCTTTTTAAACGTGTTGTATTTAATTTACGCAGTAAGAAATTATATATTTTTAAAACGGACCTCAAAGTGGATTATTAATATATTGTTTTCGTGTAGATCCATGGAATTTTGGTTACTCTAAGCGTAATACTTTCCCTGAACGCGGATATTATTTAATGGGTTATTTGGCAACGGAAATGGTTTTGGCGGGGATGGATTTATTGAGATGCATTATCGGCACGATTGATTGTTACATATCACGATATGAAAAATTTCAGATATTATTTAATCTTTGTTTACAGTTCTGGAAAAATAATGAGTGTTCCTAATTGTGCAAAAATAAAGCCGGTTACATATTGAAGCATTATTATGTCTGTGGAAACACTGCATAATGTACTAGTACAGTTGTTATGTTGGTTTTGAGAAGCCAATCAACGTAATGGATACATATTTTCATGTACACACAAACGTATATGTAGAGATTTGGACGTTGAATCGATTGCCATCTTCGCACACACATTGACGTTCTCACCCTGGCACCAGACTTCGCACAGGATTTAACATAAGACTGTCCCGTGTACCGCCGTTCCACTTTCTCGCCTGAATGCACCCTCCCTACCCCCAGCGCTGGTGGGGTCGGGTGGCGGGGCCTCCCCGAGAATTCTCGGGAACAACCTTCCGGAAGATTCCTCAATATATTTTGATTTTTGTCTAGAATCTGTATAGTTTCTTTGACACTAATTTATGTAGTACATTTAACCTATTTTGTAGTTCGTTTGTATTTGTTCGGTTCGCGATCGCGTTTCTTTGTGCGAGGTTTATTTTTTTATTTTGTGGAATTTCGTAACACGTTTTATATGGGTATAGAAATTGTATACCGAACTAAAGATATCTTAATTAATTTACTTTAAATAAAGTACGGATGAGAGTATGTAGCGAGTAGAGAACGTACTTTAAAAAAAATATTATTTCTCCTTATTTTTCATTCATTATTATTTATTAAAAGAACGCAGACACATATAGAAACTTCTGGATAGTATCCAGAATAGAAACGCAAGACGAGCTTTACCTCAACAAAAACACAACTCTAATATGAAAGAAGAACAAAAAAATTCAGATAAAATGAGAGAAATATAAAATAAAGAAACAGGAAAATGTATGATATTTATATGTGTATGAGACTAGGGTGTGTGCGAGCATGTGAGTGTGTTTATGAAGAGTTGAAGAGTATTAAGCATAATCTATCAGCCTCAAATTATTCAAATAGTAATTTTGGGATTATTCAATTCAAATAGTAATGCCAGTGAAAGCGTGACTTGTGAGATGGAACTTGTGTGGAACGTAAATGTCTTCGTCGTTGAATTTGTTGTTACATTGAGACGATTGAATATAACAGTGCATCATGGTTTGAATTTCCTGACGATATCTATATAAAATATTTGAAGACCATAAAATATCCGTATTATCTGTTGTCTTTTGAAGTATTACCTATAGCCCAATAATCATCGAAATTCGATTGATGACGAGTTCAAATAGCAGGGTTTCTGATTGTGTATTTTATTATCATTTGTAAGCATTGAAAATCATTACAATAAATATGCATTTTTAAGAATTTGTGATTTTATTGATTTGGGTTCATAATTAAACGATTCAAGCATTTTGGGATTGTAAGATACGACACTTCTATTATTTTTTAGTAATACGATTTATTCCCAAAGAGTGGGAAACTCTATTTTTTAAATACTTATCGATCGGGAGTGGAATGTTTCTTCGCTACATACGATTAAAATAGAAGCAAACGAATGGGACTGCGTGTTACATAAAGGATCATGTGTATATTATGTAATTTTGGGTTAAACAACAAAATGATATTGACCCCTCGGGATGAGGTCATTCTTTATCGCAGCTACCTCGCATTATATAGGTGGTAGATTTATTATTCGACATACATAAACACAGAATGACATGTGTTTATAAAAAAGATAAACAATTATTCACGAATGCACCCACATAGAACTTCATTAATCAATACAGAGCGATTATTTTTTTCTGAAGAAATGATGTCCGAGGTGGAATGCTTATATATTTATCGTAATTAAATTGTATTTAAGGAGTTTTCCAGTAATATGAATTTGTTGTGTACACACTTACATATTGAAGCGAGGAACTGTTTTTATACTTAGTATTTTAAGCACATCGATAATGATAATCGATTCAGGTCAGTGGCGTATTCGCAACAATTTGGAGTTAGTAGATCTTTATCGAAATCATGATTTATATGATTTAGTAAAATCGCAAATGATGAGATAGGCATGTGAACCGTATTCATCGAGAGACCCCAAATAGACGGCGTCCTCTTGTGATAAGACTCAGTTTAATATGGCTCCATATTCTGGTTCAATGCGTTGGTCCAGGATAGAGTCACCTGCCACCGAGTTGTACATCAGGAGAAGCTGTGGTGTAGTCATTGTAATATATCTATAAACATTCTAATTTAAAAAAATAAACTAAGCTTTTTATGAATTTGTGTTTAGAGATATCTCAAGATAGACAGTATTTACTTTGCACTACCGATGTACTATCGTACTGTACTATCAGTATAGAAACTAGGAACATAAAAGTATACCCCTAGAAACGTGCGCTATTTACATTTTAATTCTAGACAACTTATCGTTGGCGCTAGGCGCTAGCGCGTGTCGCGATTTGGCAGTCGTTCTGTGAAAATGAAATCTATTTTATGTAAACATTAAAAACTTGGCTGATCTCGTGGATTGTTCATTTTACTCTAATTATTGTTTCAAATACCGTAAGTCTTGAATATTAGTATTTCGGTATTGAGTCAAAGCCGAACCTATATTTTATCGATATTTTTCGGTTTTCACCTAATTGGTATCTTTATCGAGTGGTTAATTACTTTCAATATAAGTATTATATATAGTTGAAAATGTTAAGAAATAAATTATACAAGAAGTAATCTAAAATTTAAACGTATTTGTAATAAATTGAAACACAAATTGTCGTTACTGTTGTTTAACAGTAATAATCGAATTTTAGTAACAAGCGAGAGAGGCTTCAACAACGCTACTTTGAGGGTCGCTCGGTTTTGAAGAAGGCTCGAGCGAGATTGATAAACTTTTCTTTGACACACCACCTTCTCTTAGTACTTCATTTTAGCAAGAATAATAGAATTACATTTTTAAAATATTTTTTTCTTTGATTTTGAAGTGTCACAATTTTCTTTAGTAATTTTCTCATCTTTGCAGCTGATTCCTTAAATTATAATTATAGTCACGTTGTTCTCGTTGACATTCTTTCAAAGTTTTCTCAGTGGCATCAGATAACCGATACGTTAATGTAATTTTTTGGTGGTTAAGATAAAAATTTCAAAGACATTATTGTAAATGTGAAACACCTGCATGGCACGTTGGTTAGGAATAGGATGTAACCGCATGTGAACGAGATTGAAGCACTAGAAATGTGGATATACAGGCTAATGCTAAAAGTTTCTTGAACTGACCGAGAAACTTACGAAGAAATTCTCGAGAAATGAATGAATAGACGTCAAGAAGTTATCATTGGTTGCCATGACAGTTACTTTGTGGTGCAATATCACAGACCAGTAAATGAATAGATGTGAAATATAGTGTATATTTAGGAGAGGGGTTTGGAATATAATGGAAACATATATCCGACAGCTTATGACACATTACGTAAAAGTAAAAGTATTTACTCTTCGAAAATTAAATCTTTGTGTAAACAAGATTTTTTAACACTATTTTTAAAAAAAGTCGCGAAGCTATTTGATTGCGTAAGTGGTAACAAAATGATAACGTGCGTGACACCAGAATGAAAATATTGGGCCAATGAATTAATTAACGTTAGTTCATGTCTATATATTTGGTGGTCTGTGTGCAATATGATTTTTGTTCTTCAATAAACTAAACCGTTGAGTTATTTTGTCACAATTGTATCATTTCTTTCATCGTCAGATGACAACTAATATAAATATAGTTTGGTGTTGATTGATGGGTTGTGGGGCGAGTGTGGAAGGGGGGGGGGGAGGGTTTCGGTCACGATTGGGAATGTGGACCCTAGGAGTGAAGTATTAGGGAAATTGATGCTTTTAATTAGTTTTTCCTCCTAAACTTCGGCACCGTATGATGTATTCATTTTGCATAATATAGAAACCATCGAAAAACAAAAAAAATGTAATTAATATAAACAACGGTAGATGGCTTTCAAATAATGGAACGATATTCCATTGTATACCGCTAGTCTTGCCTCGGTTGACAAGTTCCAATAACTATAATTCCATTCAAAGTGCCGTTCACTTTATTCCCTGCAGTCAGCCTCCTTTCGAAATCTTTCTGTCTTTCCGTTTCTATCAAACATACTTCCCAATTACACAAACTCAACTACTTGTTCCAAACATTCAAACAAGTATTTTGCACGGTGTCTTGCTTTCCTCCTTATCGAATACCATCACTCTCGACTTGTTAATATTCATCATGAGGTCGCTTTCCTTGCATACATCGTACATTCTACTCACAAGACTCTATAGTTCTTGTTCATTATTCGCCATTAGTACTGCATCATTGGCGTACAATAAACAGCATTCAATCAAATCTCCCATTTTTGCTCCTACATTAATATATTCCAGTTCTTTCACACGTTTATCCATATAAAAATTAAACAGCCATGGAAACATTACACAACCCTGCTTGACACCCTTTGTAATGTCAAACTGTGGTGTGAATGTTCCATTGATTCTTACACACGCAGAACTTCCTTCATATAGGGATGCGATTGCGTATATTAGTTTACTATTCACCCCGTAATCAGAGAGTAAATTCTATAACCTTTCTATTATAACTCTATCATATGCCTTATGTAGATCTACGAAGGCACAAAAAAGTTTTTGATTTTTCGTCAAAAATTTTTTCGTCATCACTCGTAGATAAAAGATCTGACCCATGCATCCTCTTCCACCTACAAAGGCCCCTTGCACGTTCCATAATTTTTCTATCGTCACCGTTCTCGTTCTTACTATTACAATTCTTCCATAATTTTACCAACAGAGCTCAGTAGACTAATAGCCCTATAGTTACCATTCCATTTCCATTTTCCATTTTTGACCCTTAGCCTTTGTAAAGAGGCGTAATGACAGACCTCCTCCAATATAACGGGATGTGGCTCTCTTCCAAATTGATTGAAGAGCGTATGAAGCCACAAGATAACTAATGGGCCACCAATCTTGATATACTCTGCAACAATGTTATCATACTCCACATTCCTTACCATTCTTCATATGTTTTATAGCACACTTTGACTCTAGATGATGCTGATACTGTTTATTTTCATGGACCTCCATCCTTGGAATAAAAGTATTCTTGAGACGACGAGGAAATGGTCAGTTTCCATCTCGGCGCCCCTAAATACTCGAGTATTAACAGTAGCGGATTTCAGTCTAGAGTCAACCACCACAAAATTAATCCTCGACCTTTCATTTCCTCTTTCCCATGTGTACTGGTGGATTTCTTTGTTATCAAAAAAGGTATTTGAAACAAAAAAAAGATTCCATTCCAAGCATACTCCAAGTAGACTATTTCCAATCCCATTTATCTTTTTGTCACCGTACACACCGATGGCTGACTCGAAACCATTCCTCCGAGTCCCCATCCATCCATTCAAATCACCTGCAAAAATTATTATTTCATTATTACGTTTTACATTCATTACATTTCTTACATTCGTCTAAAATTCATCTTTCACTTCATAATTTTCTGAGTTTACCTACGACTAAAAATAAACTTGTAATTCCAATTTTAAAACGGATCCACATGAGCCTGGCACTGACAATCACATATCTCTTTTTCATGGGAACATCATACGATATTCGAATGATGTTGGAATACACGAATTTTAGTCTGCAGAATTAATACTAAAGTAATAGCTGCAATTGCATGCAGTTTTTAGATTTTTGATATCTTTAAAATAAATCTAATTAAGAAGAATTTTCTTGAAAACTACAGAAAGTTGGCAGAACAGAAGATATTTAGTTCAGTAAGATTGTTATGCGAATTAAATTATCTCGCAGCATCGGTGTGACGTTGCGTACTATTAAAATTCTAGCCATGGGTTAATAACCGCTAGAAGTTTAATTAGAAGATAATTTTTTTTTCATTTATTGCACATTTATTTTGTTTATATGCGGTGCACGGCCTTGATAAATACTAAAACAGTTGAGTACTTATCAACCACCAGAGACTTATGAAACTTTGTATCATACGTCGACTTCCATCAAAGCCAAAAATAATGATTTATCGTTCATATTTGGTGGTGCGTGGGTTCGTTATACACTTTTATTCTCCCCCAGGCTCTCGAGGGATATTGAAATCGAAAATTTTTCCGATCAATACTTAATCCTTTTTCAGGTATAAACGGTTTTACCTCAGTTTAGGCTCTCCTCCAAGGACCCTTAGCGGTTCTTTCGATAACAATCTTAAAGCAATAATGATTAATGATTTATTTACAATCGACTCGGCCAATTAAAGATAGAGGTAGATGGGTAAGTATTGGAAAAAAAAAATTTTGAACTCGATTATTTCATTTATGATTAATTTGTGAGTAAAATCAGTTAAATTTTTAAGTGAAATCACAGATTAGTAAATGAATAGAGTTGAAATAAAGTGTACATATAAGAGAGGAGTTTGGAATATTAGTTGCGGGACGAGACATTCTACACACATTCTTTGTGGAAACATAAATCCGATAGTTTATGACACATTTATGTAACAGTAAAAGTATTTGTAGATGGCCTTCAAATAATGGAAATTGTAACATATAGGTTCGAAAATTCGTCGTCAAAAATAATACCGCTGTAGCATGTAGTTGGATAATGCACCTTTCCCGATTTGGAAAAAGATCCAGGTTCGAATTCCGGTGGCGCAACAACAATATTTTTCGATAAAAATTGATTTTATTTGTATATCTTTCTAATTAATACATTTAATTTGTATTTAAAATATTTATTATTATTATTATTCAGTAAACAAGACACATATTATATTGTCAGCGTTTCAATTTTCGTTCCAATCGAGTCGTATATTTAAAAAAGTCGCGGAGCTATTTGAGTGCAAAGTGATCTCGTGGGTGACACCAAAATGCAAATATTGAAATAAAGAATTTGCGTTTGTTCATATCTATATATTTGGTAGTCTGTGTGTGATATGTTTGAAGTAAAATTCAGCATTACATGGGTATTAAAAGTCAAACTTATCTCAACAACTCGAAATCGACTTTTTTATATCAACATTCTATTAATTATTTTCTCATTAAAACTGTGATACCAACGTGTTAAATTTCCTAGTCATTTAAAAGAACACAATAAAACAAGGCTATATTATATTTTAGTAGCAATTGCACATAACTGTTTGAACATTTGAATACAAATATAATGTATCCGTTATATTATATACTCGTAATGTGCCCAGAATCAGGAATCTGTTCACTTTATTACCTACTTTAAATTATATAGCGATATTTTGTAAAAATTTCACCCATAGGCGATGAACCAAACTCCGGCGAAGAAGTCAAAATATTAATAATTTTCAAAACTTGAAGGGTTAATATCTCAGTTTTATGTAAATGTTAGATAAAGTTTTTCTGTTCTAGGCGTATGAAAAGCCAAATTCACATGACCCCCCCTGCGACCGTAAGTGAGTGCAGCCATCCCTCTATTTGCACGGCCTTTTTACGCGGTTTCATTTTAAGTCGGTTAAGAGTTTGTGGGTGCGTTTTAAAAGACAATTGTTTCCGCAGTATGTGAATCTTATCTAATTTGCCATACTAGGCATCTGCTTTAATCGGGTTGCTTATTCTAAGGGGTAGGTCGGTGGAAATGGAGGATAGTCACAGAATTTTTAACAAAGCCCAGTGTCGAACTTGAATTAATTAGTAATGCACAGGGACTGTAAGTACTTTGAACCGGTGATAAAGAAATATATATGAAATATGAAGCAAATTAATTATTACGAGTACATATTACTCACAACTATTTGACTAAAACGAATCCTTTAATTTTTTGGGCATTTTGTAGTAATGGGCCACGTCGAAAGACAAAGAGAACGTGACAGGTCGTGATCTGCAGGATGCTAAAAGAGGTAGAGGACCCTAGTCAAGAGGGCGGGAGTTCACGATCTTCAGTCACGAGGGATTAACATATTTTTTACATTATTTCAATCTTACATTAAATTGTTATCAGCATGGTGTATTTGCTTTATGGCACATTTATATGATTCATCTTACGAGGATTTCAATATTCTAGAACGTATCTTTCAATCATTTAGTATTCTTGCCTTAATTTGTGCGTTTTCGATTCAACTTGTTTACCGCCTACATAGATAATTGGATTAGATTAGGTTAGGATAGGATGCATACAAACTATCTTAATACTTTCACGTTAATACTTTATTAAGGATTGGAAGAGTTTTAGGGATTGAACACAATACTGAAAGTAATATTTTATTTAGTAAGCACATCGATTCAATATGTAGGCTTTTAGGATTTAATATAATATTAATTTATAGCCAAGATTTCCATTAAATTTTACATAAAAATACAGTTTCTGAAATCTTCTGTTCAGTATTTATGTTGTCCAATTCGAAAACAAACCAAGCAGAAAACTTGAACCTAAGCTGTGGTGATTCATAAAAATTATGTAAACTCTTTTAAAATTATTTTGTGGTGAAACTCTTGTGCATTTCTCGTACACTTCTTTCAAATTATGAAACTGTAAAAATTATAACTGCCTGTAATAATAATTATAATATTATATTTACTATACCTCTGTCCCCTATACACTATACCCCAGAGTACAACATTTTCATCATAGCTATGAATTTTGAACTGTTGAGAAGTGTGAACATCCTGCAGTGTATTCGCTACACTGATATATTATTGTACTATTGCTATTATTGCTATTATGTGTTTCGGTTTCTCACGGTGCGTGACGAAACTACCATTGTGTTCAGTGTTCAGTTTCTTGAAGTTCAGGAGACCTGTGACTACAGCAGATAATCTTCAGGTAAGTCGTGCTTCCTGGTTGGTCCTTGAGCCCTTACGGTTCTGTCCTTATACCAAATTCCTACCACCCTACCTATATTCCGTTTCACCACCCATTGTGTAAACACTGATAATATGTATCTGTATATATATATATATATATTGTGTTTGTAGGTTAATAATTAAGAGTAACCGATGAAATTTTTTCTTTTAGTTGATGTGCTCATATATGAACATCGTAGTTTGTACTGTACTCTTCACGATCCTGCGTAGAGAGGTTGTAGTCATTCCTCGAACTTTGTTTGCCCATCTTGTCGTTAATGTACTTCTAGCTTCTCGTCCTTGTAAATTCGTCCGTGGTATACGCGGAATACTTGTAAAAGCATTTTGTTTCCATTTAAAGTGCTCAAAAAACTCAAATTTCTTGCAGTAACACGAGTTGACAGCATGGCTGCGTAGCGTATTTTTAGCATGCTATGGTAAAAGTTAAGGAAAGCGAGTAAAAGAACGGTCTCCTGTAAGATGGATAGACCAAGCAAAGACCGAGTAAAGAGAATTCGGTGATGATGAAGAAGAAGAGGGAGATTTTTTATATTTTTTATTTAAAAATCGTTTACCCATACTGAATTTTTGCTCTTTTTGAAATTTCTACGGTTTATCATTGCAACTTTACCCCAAGTTTAAAAATGTGACATTTATAAGATTCCTTTTGCAAAATTCCGACCTTTTTTAACGTTTCAAAAATGTCAAGTTTGCAATCGGTTATCTAATAAATTCATTACGAAACGGGTATTACATTGAAACAAAGACAAAACCCCGGTCTTTGTACAATTATTTAGATTACATAAAACAAAATCAAATCACTCGTAAAAAAAGGTTCACAAAAGAAAATGTTGTAGGTAAAAGGTTTTCCTGAAAATGTACGCGTGGCAGTAACGGGTAGTTTAAAAAAAATACTACCTACCTTTCGGCTAATGGTGCGGAATTTACATATATAACGGACCGGAATGCAGCCTTTTTTTATACAGCAGAAATAAACGATACGTTACGTCCATGTCGCTGAGCTAAGACTGAAGGGTTTAACTACAAAAGAAAAGACTAATTATCCTATTATATACTATTAAATCCGTCTTCTCTGAAGGGTGTAACAGAACAATATTGTGTTTTTGTAATATCACTGTCACCGAAATAAATTTTAATTCACGACAAACGTTTTACAGTGTGACAAGGTCTATAGAAAGGGTTGTTTATGACCGTAGGGGAGTGTGTCAACCCAGCCCCATTCACAGGGTGTTTCCCTACCTTGGTCGAGCCCATACATCAATCACATCACCGGGACATGTAGCTCGAAGGACCTCTTCACTCGATCCTTTAACTCGTAAATCAGTCAGTTACAGTGTCAGGGAAAGTGAGCTATAAAAATAAAACTTCAGTGATTACAGGCTTCACTGGCTCGGTGGTAGAAGTTTTGAATCTAACCGCGAGGATGAGGTTCGGAAACTCTTCGGGGATTTGAAATATTTGTATATTTCTAATAAAAATTGAACATACGTTGGTTTTTTTTTGAGTTTAGACGTTATACTAATGAGCAAACAAATATTTGTGCAATTTTAAGGTTGCTATAATTTGTTTTGATTATATCCCGTTTTTTACATATGCTTCCGCAAAGTGGAAACATGAACATTGAGAGAAAGTTCTCACTTTTTCCTCTCGGAAGAAACTGGTTGAATAGCGGCTAGGTAAAAAATGAGGTCTCTCGCGTGGGAATTTCTGTCATAAAACAAAATTATCTCGTTCAGATATATGTATTTCTCATGTTATAAACGGCAGGAAGTGTCGCGAAAAAATATTTATGGTTTGCTCGCCCGTAAAGGTGTCAAATATTGAATAAATTTTTGCTTTACGTGCGGACCTAGGATAGAATGACGCATTATAAATGGCCGAGAATATTTCTATCCATTTTTCACATCATCGTATTTTCTCATTTCCTGTTAGTGATTTTAAATCCACCTTAAATAAGTTATGTTTGAAAATCTATCAAGAAAATTTTTTTTTTTTATTACATCAGAATTAGTATTACCGCTGAAATGTTGCACGAATCGTCGAGTACGACAAAAACCGACCCATGGTGGACTATCTAGAAGAAATTTTATTATCAGATGATGTGAAAACTTTGGAGTGTATTTGATCAACCGAAAGATTTCTCGGGAACTGGGACACGTTGGAACAAAGGAATACACGACGGAGGGAGAGAATCTTAAAAAGTCACTTCTTTATTTCAGAGATTTAAGACTTAAAGAAGGTATGTTTTTGATGAACTTTACATTTGTGTCTGTATTTGATCCGCTCTGGATTATGGCAGTTGAGATTTGTAGGGAGAACAAATTGTTTCTTTGAATTATTTATACGCGGGACCGCTCAGATGTGAAATGTTTTAAAAACTTAAAATGTTAATAGATTAAATAAAACACAATCACTTTGTATAAAACCACGAATTTTTTTAAATACAACGTCAACCAGTTTCGCTTAGCTCAAGCTTCGTCAGGGTGTGCTTAAAACTAACAATAATTACTTAACGCAGTTTTGCGAAACTTTTTACCCCGCCTTTTTGAGTACCTACCCTACTCATATTCAACAATTTAAATACAAATAAATAAATGAATTCGGTAATTCTTTGGTATCTTTTAACAATATTTAATCATATGGCTTACTTTTATAGGTTACATGTTTAAAAATATTGATGGCCCATGTAACATGTAAGTATTATAGTTACTAAAAAATTGCTATTTAATAAAAAAAAATCAGGTCGAATTTCGACTGACTGTAACCAAAATTATAATATGAATATTCTTTTCGTTACTATATGAGATATTCGAACAGAGACTGAGAAAAGTAACTAAGAAAATAGTAAAAAAGTCAGCTGGTACGAAATGGTTTATATTTACATGTGATGAAATGTATCTGACAAACAAATTGACGGACACTTTTGTTCGCTTCAATACCAAGGAAGTTCCCGAAGATTATTTAGAGTTTTCGATGATTTATTGAAATTTTCGACCCAGACTTCAACCTCAAAATGATCGACGGCGTCACAATAAATACTGTCTCAAACATTAAATCTTTCTCAGTATTTTGAATAATTTATTGGTTTTGTAGCAATGTTATTACAGTTCGTGTCGCTTATTTTGGACACACGGAATATATTGGTGTAGGAGTATGATTAGATGATTATAAAGGAAATATGATTTTTTAACTTGCAACATAATATTATGTACCTACTATATAGAACACAATTGTGTAAAGGGAAGGTGATTTTTTAACTCATGACATCGGTTGCATAGAGCTGAATGGTATCAAGCAATGTTCCCCTTACATTCTCCGACAATTGACCTTCCGACAGTTGTTCCCCCGACTGTTGAATTAATATAAAATTATATTTTAAATCATTTGTTCCACACAGGAAACGAGACTGTAGATGTTGAAGGTGTGGCTCGCTGGTTCGCTTTGGTTTCTCAGACGTCGATATCTGCAGCGGCGTGCAGTGGTCCAGGGGGGTCCAAAATCGTCGTCCAGTGTAGCAGCAAAAGTCGAGAAAGTTCCAGGTTCAGTCCAAATGTCGCAGCCAAAAGTCAAGAATCCAGGAAGTCCAGTCAAATAGCAGGGGTCAAAGCGGAGATGAATAAAAACACAATTTTCTTCTGAAAAGTCCAGCGGTGTAGGATGCGAACGAGGGAATGCTTTTGCAGCCGCTGGACCATTATTTATTTAGTATTCAAAATCTGTGGGTGCGTGAGGCCCCCTGTTGAACCGAGATCCAATCAGGTGGCGCGGCCAGACCCCGCGCCACCCCGCTTAGTTCCAGCGCCGCCACCACCTAGCGGCCAGACTCCAAAGCTATGTTAATTTTTCTCGCCGTTCCGTACGAGACGGCAGATTTCAATTTGCTCCGCGAATTTCGCTCTCTTACTTTAATCTTTAAATATCCAGGCATCGCGAGTACTTTTTCTTACAGAATTTGGCCCTCCTCGCGATGCCTGATAGATTTTACCTTGGGCGATAGCCCGGGGAATTAATTAATGCACCTTAAACTTTAAAAATCCATTTTAACAGTCTAAATGATTTTTAAGGTGTATAATATTATCTCCGGGCGATCGCCGTCTCTGTAAGAATTTTTTAACTTAAGTTATTTGAAAAATGAACATAGTATTTTTCCGTTGGCCGCGGAGTCTCGCCGCAGTCCGTCATCCCCCACCCTTCGCCGGCCGCCACTCACAGGGGCGTAGGGTTTCCAGCGGCGCGGAGTGCCGGGCGAAATATTCCCGTGAAGCGGAAAATATAGACTTTTCGCCCGGCGCCTTTCTCAAGCCGCGATTGTCGCGCTTCGCGGCCCCGTAGCTGTGCGGAACATCATTTAATATGAATAAATGATGGTTTTATAATTATCTACACTATATTTTAAGTTAATTTAATTAAAATGCAAATAAAATAAAAATTAATAACTGAACTAAAATGTTAAAATTAAAAATGATTTATCACAATTCGTAAAAATCATAATATTTACTATAAAAACAATTTATCGTAAATATGAAAACATTCTTATCTGGAATTATACGTAATTTTGTACGAGATCAATAGTTATATAAATTTGCTCCCACCCTATTTATAACATTCACGGATGTTGGTATTTACGAATATAAATAGGTACTTGAAGAAGCTTTGGGGGATCAATTGGCAGAGAGAATAACTGTCCGAGGGATCAACTGTCGGAGGGATCAACTGTCGGAGGGATCAACTGTCGGAGGGATCAACTGTCGGGGGATAAACTGTCAGGGGATCAATAGTCGGTGCACCTCCCCCTAAGGTGTGCAGGTGTGCGCGCGCATACGATTTGGCATCATAGCGCATACAAAAAAATATAGCGCGCACACAATTATTAAAAATATTTCTTCTTCATGTGCCGCCTTCTATCGAAGGTTGGCAACCATGTTGCAGAGTTGATGTATCCTGTATAAGATCATCTACATTTTAGATATTTAACTACTTTCTAAGGTCACGTAGCCAAGATAACGTCTACCTACGCTACGTTTATGTAACCTACGCCTCTACTGCCTTTTATCTTTTCCTGCATAACGAGTTGTAAAGTATTATATTTTCACTGCGTAGACTATGTCCGAGGTTTTCCTCGATAGTTTATATTAGTTCTCTTGACTAATTTACGCGACTTAATGCACCTTTATTACTAATGTGGTCAACTCAGGTCCCATACTGATATTGTAATGTTTTCCTTATTTTCTCCCCAATAATATTCTTTCAGATCACATAAGTTACATATCCAAATACCGTAAATTTTTTTTTTTTGCAGCACAAAATACAAAAATTACAAGAGCATATTGATAAATAATATTGTAATAAAGACAAGAATTAATAATGAATTATGTCGTTAATAGTTAATAATATAATCCAATCCAATCAAACAGATATGTTGGGTGTATCGTGTGTAAAATTTTTTTATGAATCTGACTTCTAGTTAGATGTCTTAGCCGCTACGTTATGGTTCACGATACGAGGCGTGTGAATATTACCCAATTTATTGGCAAGTTTAATATAACATATAAATAAATTTTAATGCTTTATAAAATAGATGCGTTTCATCGCTATCCGTCAGTGCTATTCCACGAATTGGCTCTCCCCACGGATGAAATAATTCACAGCCAGATATTTTAAAATCTGCGACAAAAAATATAAATCGGAGCTTTAAAATCAATATGTCCGGCGGATAGATATTTGAAAATTTATCCGAAGGTGGTGGTGCCCCTCAAAAATTCACTCACTTTTTATATTCATTAAGGCCCGTGTCCACGGAAGGAAACATGATCAGATAATCTGCACGCATACTTATTTGATTCGGAGATAAACTCCGAGATCAGCTTGAGTTTGGTAGAAAAAGACAAAAACCATCATAGATTTCTACAAGTGTATATTTTGAAAAGACAAGACATTAAATATTAACATTAATAAAAGACGTTAATATACAAATATTTTTTCCGTTTTAATGAGGTGCGGATTTTTTCGTAATCGTAATTTAGAATGAAAACAAAATCTATTTAGAAAAGTTAGGCACGAGTCATTAAACATTAACATTAATGTAAGGCGTTAAATTACAAACATTTATTTAATTTTAACTACTGCTGGGAATACTCAAAATCCCTCGAATGACGAACAAATGACATTTGACGTACGCGCTTCTCTGCGACATGGTGTGTCCACGGGGATTACAAAAAGCTGATAGTTGTCCACAAAGAATCTCACGATAGAAAAATTGTTATCTCGAGTCCAAAATCTCATTCGCAGACAAGGTTATTAAATTATCACAGTACAATCTAATTTTAAATTGTTTGATTTAAAAAAATCCGTTTGACGTAAAATGTATTTTCACGAAATGGATGAATATTTTTGTCCAGGTACCTGACTCAAACATTTTTTTATAATACACGAGGAATTGAAACAGAAATAATTACCCCATATTTCAAAAACATCAAAGGGAGTTAATATTCTTTATTCAAATTCGCGTCTGTTCTGTATTTAAATATATATAACAGTCGGGGCCACAAGAAAAATCAAGTGATATTCTGTAAACAGTAAACGGACTCTGCACAGCGAGGCTGAATCAATATACTGAAATAATTAATAAATATTCGCTCGTTAAATATTTGATTTCGAATTACGGATAGAGGGGCAGTGTTGGATGAAATACCCGCTAAGGTTAATTCAAATAAAAAATGTATAATAAAACAATGTTTACCCGCGTAATACCGGACGCTAATGTACACGCGTAACCGATCAATTATTTAAATATCAATTTATTTTCACAAAGAGAAATTAAAATCGTTGTGTACTTAACAAAAATAAAGCGTAAATTGTACTCACGGACTCATTCTGTTGGTGCTATAGATTATTATGGTCTGGGTTCATAGATAACATTTCTCTCGAAAGCGCGAGTTCATCGCGATGCATCGTCGCATGTGTTTCCGGTACATATGTACATTTACTGACTCTCGGTGATCATAGTCTCATCGAGAGACCGCCGTGGACAAGCCGTGGACGCCGTGGAGACATTCGCGCGTCTCGCCGTCCCACGGTGTGAGCGACAAATGTTTTCAGCACCGCATCTCAATTCCCCCACGATTCCACTCCATATAAAATATAGAATGCACCAGAGATTGTACAAGCCTGACCTTCGTAGTGTTGGAAATACCATTTTGTCAAGTTTGGACATAGTATTACAAAGTTTCTGAATCCCGATCGGATTACGGCCCTAGCATCACAGGCTCTTGTCTAAGGCCAGTATTACTTTTTCAAATTTAAAAAAATAATGTACTCTTCTGACCAGCCTACGTTATCATCCGTCAGGAGCATAACGTCTCGCGTTTCTTGTAACAACCATATAAACGACTATCATTTCTTTATCTTCATTTTAAAGCTAAGTCTGTTCGCTGATGGATAAAGGCCTCTTCTGATGATGGCTATCCTCGATGACTATTAAATGACAGGATAAAAATGAACACATTCCTCCTATTCTACAACCTGTATATACTGAATGTTTTTTTTTAGAGATATAAAACTTTAAAATGAAATAAAACATATACAAATCGTGATAATGGCCATGGTGTTGGCTTTATTGGAAAGATAATTTTATGCATTAGTGCTTAAATATAATTTGGCGCATATGGGCGCCGCGGCTGACTCGAATAAAGCGCAATCTGGAAGTCCAATTTTCGACCTCTTTATCTGTATATCGGCAATAACGCGACGAATGTTGGCTTCCAAGTCGTCTATCGTCTCTGGTTTATCCGCGTAGACTAGGGACTTTACATATCCTCACAAAATATAATCCAAAGGTGTTAAATCACACGATCTTAGAGGCCAATTCACAGGTCCATCACGCGAAATTATGCGCTCATCGAATGTTTCTTTCGATAAATTGATTGTGGCCCCCGCAGTGTGGCATGTTGCGCCGAATTGTTGAATCCACAGCTCTTCCACATTAATACCATTCAATTGGGGAACGAAAAAGTCAGTAATCATGGATCTATAGCGCTCTTCGTTGACTGTAACTTTCTGGCCGGCATCATATTTGTAGAAATATGGATCGATGATTCCGCCCAGCCCGTAAAGCACACCGTACAGTGACTTTTTGTGGATGTAACGGCATCTTAATAATGGTTTGTGGATTTTTTAACTCCAAATGTGGCAATTTTGCTTATTGATGTAGCCATTCAACCAAAAATGAGGCTTATCGCTGAATAAAATTTTGTGTTAAAAATGAGGATCAAGAGCAATCTCGTTTTCGGCCCATTCGCAGAACGTGCGGCGCACACGATGATCGAGCGGTTTCAATTCTTGCACGAACTGGATCTTGTAAGCTCGCAAACCAAGATCTTTCTGCAAAATCTTTCATAAAGTGGATGAATACAGCTCCAATTACCGTGCACGATGGCGAATCGACTCATTCTGGTCCTTCTCAATACAACGCTCCACTGCAATAACAGCTTGCGCACTGTACGATGTCTCTGCGGATGCGTATTATCAATTAAAGTATGCGTGGTGTGAAAACGACTCATGTATGATTATTCGAATTACTTGTTCGGTTAGACGATTATGTCAACCATAAAATGGACGTAGCGTACGGTAAGTTTCGCGAACTGAACAACAATTTTTGAAATAAACTTGCACAATTTGGAAGCGTTTTTCTGGCGTAAGTCTATTCATGGTGAAATGGCAAACCAAGCTGAGTACAAATCAGCTATCAGCTGTCAAATTGGCTGTCGCTGGAAAAGGTGTTGCCATTTCGAAAAACAAATCTCTAAAAAAACACCCTTTATATATGTTGTAGTTAAGAACACATAAGACAAAATTAGAAGTATATACCTTTACTTCCTTTGGTGGAAATAGTTTAGAAATTCTGTCGCATTCTCTCTAATAATGGCTAATGTTCACGGAAGAGATTTTTTTGAGATTGTCATCTAGAGATTATTTCTGAGATATGGATCTCGGCTTTCGTAGTTTCCGTGTAACACATTTCTGGGAGATTCGCCGCCACGCGCTTATCTTCACACTTGTACGTCAAATTGTCAAACGTTGTCAATTCTTCGTACATTGTCCTCTTAAAAACTTCTAAATATTCCCCGCAGAATTAGAATAAAACGTTCGATGTTTGCTTCTGAGGTTTGCTTGTGAACCAAGTTTCCGAACATGTCAATATTGGCCTGATAAATTTTTTTTTAAAATTTAAATTGTGAAATGTTTAATTAATGATTTGATTAACTAAGATGAAGCTTGTAAGTTCAACAAAAACACATTGTTTTAACCAAAATAACGTACATTTCGAACTATTTTCATGTTAATTTGTAACAAACAATAGCACCAGTACAATATGCAGATGCTATCGTAATATAATTCATGGTCTTCTTGAAGACTCAACTATCTGACAATAGTTTTAGAGCATTGTCATTTAAATTTGACATCACGTGATGCTTGAACGACAACCTTCACGGACTTTCAGAACCTACAGCTGTCAGTGTATAAAATTACATCAGAAGAAACGTCAATCGCGGGACAACTGAAAATTATTTCATACCTTTTCCGTATTTATATACAATAATATCGTATGTAGCTATTTGTTTCAGAATTATTGGTTACAAATTTTGTTAGATCTCAAATCTTGTTTCGGATAAATAATTTATTTTATCGATATTTTTTCATCTTTTATCTCATATTGTCGTCAAGGCGACAGTTTAATCTTGAGAAGGTGTTGAGTACTGCAGCGAGGAGTACATAGAAATAAAAATATGTCCAGACTATTTTTCAAGGCACACTAATTTTTATATTATAGGTACGATTTTTTCTCTTTATAAGAAATTTTTCTTAATAATCTCTAGAAATTATCCAATTATATCATATTTAATATTTATTCTACACCATCATTAAATAAAAATAAATACTAAAGATAAGTAAAAGAAGAAGAACAATAATACATAGGAAGAAGTTAATAAAGTTGCCGGAGAGAATAGCTGGCTGATGTACATATCTTCAGGCGGTATGGCAGCGACAATGTTGGAATATAATAGTCTCTAGAGAAGGAAAAAAAATGATTACGAACATCGGACTACCGCAGAAATTTCACCCTCCAGGGGAATCCATTACATAATATTAAAACTTGAATTTTAGTTTTAAGAATTGCTTCACGATAACCGGTTGGTGAATAATCACATTTTTATATTTAATTTTATCAAGGCGAGCTTTGCTTATAAAACCCTACATTTTCGTTATTTTTAAAGTAAATTCTCTTTATTTTTTTAAAGATATTATATTTATAGGAAAAACGTAATAATGCCTCATAACTTTTCTTTAATAACTTTAATTACAATATTTTTTGCTAAAGAAATTATCAATAATTTTTACATTTAAATAATCACGTTATAAATACTCGTATATAAACCGATTTTATTTAAATATTTTATATTTATAGTAATAATGATGTATGCTAAATTTGGTCCAGAGACGGGGTGGGGTGACTGCATTTTCTTCTTGATCCTATAATGCACATTAATATAGGGGGAGGTGGGTAACGTAGGGATATTGTATAGAAACAGACAGTCATACAATAAATTTTATAGACTTATAGTTTTTTACTGAATCCATCACATTTTACTTAAATTAAATAATATTTATATTGATTGAATCGTCCAATCGTTGATCCGAACATGTGAAATTAAAATACAATAGCTTGCGTCTCCCGTGTGTACTAAACATGTTAAAACAATATTTGAAAACATCATTGGTTTGAATCAGAAATGAATACAATCCGTTTAACGTTTTCATATAAAAAGCATAATATTAATATATTTTACCTGTATATTTTTGAGCTCGTTCTTTTGTAGATATGAGTGGTTTCTTCGGTACTTGAAGCTCGCTTCTTGCTAAAATTAGAATATCATCGAAATATCATTGCATCGAAATATCACAGTTTTTGAAATAATTGAAACAAGGTTAGATATTTTCAATATTGGACGATGGAAGAAAATCAAAACCGTTTAGACGTTTGAACGATTTAATTTTTTATGCTCACTCTTGGTTCTTATTATAATGAATCAACGTTAGTAGCGAAGTGGAGCGGCGGTAGATAAGCCAGTTCGAGGTCAGAGACTAGTTGATGGGTGCCGCCGCTGCTGCTTTCACATCAAAATTATTGATTGTATTATTAATCTCCTTCCTATTTTTTGGGAAATTAACTAATATAAATAATATAATTAATCTAATATAAATTAATATATATTAGAAAAACTCATTACTTTCAATGACATGATTCTGTTCTTTAAAACATTGAATTGAACAAAAATTAACCACTTTTAATTACGAAGAAGAAACTTTTTGGTTGGCCAATTAAGGTTTGAGAAAGGATTTAGGCAGTTAAGTATTTTAATTGTAGTAAATTGAAGGAATAATTTGAAAGAACGTACTTCCTGAAGAATATCTAAAACCTTGTTCAGTAATCGGTTAACCATATCTTAATTGGATACCTACCTTCCAAGCTCGGTGAGAGATATTATCACCTGCAGTGGCTCACTTGGCCCTATTAAAGCTATTTTATCTAAACCGACCGGGTGGTATTTTGGATCTTAAAATAACAGTGACGTCACAAGGCTTCGTAAAGCTCGTGTACACCGCAATCAAGCTAGTCCGAGAAGCCATAGATCCGATCACTCTTCTTCTGACAATCTCCTCGGTCACGTCTTCTCGCACGCTTCTCGGCATCGCCTTCAGTGAAGGTCATTTATCTTGAACTTTATATAATATTGAAGTTTAATTTCAATTGTGCTTCTTCTGTAAATAAACTAAACTATCGTAAGTACTATTTCACTCATAATACACCCGCTCTAGCCACAAATACCAGTCTCTATATTGGTTACATTTCATATACATATGGGAAAATTCGAGGAGGTCACCAAAAACATTCATCTGATACATCATTAATACAATCCTCATACTAGTGAACCTATCGAGTCTATAATAACTAATAAACACGAGTCACCAAAGTGGTTTACAACTAATAGAAGACGACATAAGTATAATATTATATTTTAAAATGCATTGATTATTTTTTTAATACGTTGATGACCAAATTGAAATAGATCTATAGCTTTGAACAAAACAATTTGAAATCTGCATATAAAATGTATAAAGTTGATGACAATGAAAAGTTATGATAGATATATATTTTTTAAATTTTCGAATGGACATGCTCGGAGAAAAATGAAATGAATAAATTTGCCATACTACGTCAATGGAGTCAATTTAGAATCGGGTTCAAATCTCGATGACAGCTTAGTTAATTGTCCTTTGGCTTATTTCAATGACACATTTCCATTGACTGCAACCAACGTTACTGTTATTACTTATTACTTTACACCTATAATAGTTGGCTTAATTAATTAAATATATTCGCGTTTAAACGTAACATTGTTTTATTTTCCTGAGTTATTTAAGAGTTTCTACAGGATCTTCAGTCCAAAGATTAAGGGATGAGTCCTAAGATAAGGATCCCAATTATTTAGAAGGCTGCCTCATCCGATAACGAGGCAGCCTTCTAGGTAATTCAGTTTGTTAACAAATTAATTTTCGCAACAATAATATAGTTGTAATGAAAAATATTACAACAGATTTAATAAAACCAAGATGTTACAACAAACACGGATGCTGCGATAAACCGCGTGAGAAAATAGCATTGGCCGACGTAGTACGTGTCGACGTATCGGAGACTTTCCACTTGAATCTGTTTTTTCAGTGATTTTTTTGATTAGTTTCTATGTATACGTACCCAGGAAAGATTTATTTAAGGATGAATGAATTTTAATAAGAGTTAATTAAATAAATTTTAATTTAATGAAATACAACCACTTGTATAAAACCACGAATTTTATTACGCCTACCTGTTTTACTTAGCTCAGGCTTCGTCAGGACGTATTTAAAACTAACAATAAATACAAAAAGAGTGCACTTATATATACATAAAGAAGGAGACAGAATATAAAATTACACGCGAAAAAGAGATACATAATACATATACTTTTTGACAGAACATCAAAGAAAGGGAAAGTATAATGTTGATAGATATTAAATTGATTTAAAAGGAAACATACCTAATATGGGCCTAATAGATAAATTAATTTGGTTATTAAGAATACCACTATTCACCGCTTTTTCTATCAAGGGCCTCTAAATTGTCCAACCGAGAGTCAAACCCGTTTTTATGGAGGATATTTGCTCCTGTGCTATTATTAAATTAATGGTCTTTTTCAATAATATGGTTGGCAAAATTATACAAAGTGAATGTGTTTTATTTATTCTAATATGTCAAACCACAGAGTGATTGATTTCTATGAAAATATAATTTATTTTATTTTATTTTCACATTATTTTTATTTCTTTATTAAATTTTTCATATTAAATTAGCTCAATTGCTCTTGACTATGGGCCTGGAGTATATTATCCTTAACCGTATACATTTTAATATGTGCTAGAATGGACAGATACTACATAATAAGCTTGAAAACCCGATTGTAATAAAACTGACCTAAAATCGTAACATAAAGTTACATAAAAAAAGCAAAGGACAAATTATTAATCGATATTCTGAGCTGCTGAAAAAACCGTAATTCTGCAGGAAATTGTAAGAAACTAATTATTTTGGAAGACAAATATAAACTGCATTTATCAAATATTTATTTTCTATGTCGTGAGTTCTGCCGCCACCTGCTATCCACGTTGAGTACCACCTAATGTCGATGCCATCTCTCATTTTACCAAAACAACGTGACAGACAATTTTTACCGTTGCTGCTTTTACTGCGGCTGCAAATAATGATTTCTTATTTTTTGTGTGCAGAGATTCAGGTAGTCAAGATAATTCGATGTAACAACAATACAGTTTATTACGGATCTGATAATTACAAGTATAATACATTAGATTTGTTCTGATCTACGATTCCGAAGAGAGAGAGCACGACGCTCTTCTATCCCTTCCGTGCTGCCATTCTTGCCAACTTGCGCTCGTCACGCTACGCATACGTCATGATAAATTACATACACCAAACTGGTTATCATATTGAATATAATATATAAATAATTAATTGCAACCAGAGTTTCGACTAATATTTCGTTATATACGAGTTTCCCGAAACATCAGGATGATGTGACAAACTTGATCAACTTAATAGAAAATACATAGGTTTCGTTATAATGGTTATAATTTGCGATGATTAGTATTAATATATTTTTTTTTGTGAAATTGAAATTTTTCAGAATATAGCTAATTCCTATATAATTAAATCAAATTAGATGAATTACGTAGAAAGACACATAAAAAATACACAAAAATATGTACATAGATTTTTTTCTGTGTATCTTGTGTAAAATACGATATCATTAATACTGATATAATTAATTATGCTTTCTGTTAATAAAATTGACGGTAATTGACTGGCGCCTCCTATCGGGTTGTATTCAAAGATGTTTTGAGAAATATCGTAATTAAAAACGAGAAAAAAAGGATGATTCACTGATGAGGTAAAATAAGTAGATGAAATCTAACGTCATTATATGCATATGACATTATAGGTTAATTGGTTTAAGCTATTTACAAAAAGTTCAAGGTTCGAGTACCTACCGGTGGTGACTATATTTTTTATATTTTTTAGAACATTCTTATTGTGAAGTTACAGACCTATGTTCTGAATAATTACAACTTGAAAAACGAAAAATACTGGCGCTATAACGATTGAAAATACAGACCCAGGTTCGAATCCCGGTAGCACAAGAACAATATTTTTCGACAAAATTGATTTTATATGTATATATTTATAATTAATACATTAAATTAGTACTTTTAAAATTAGCAATATTAACTTGGTGGTTAAAATTCATATTTTTTATTTATTATCTTAAATTTTTTGGATCTAACATTGATTAAAAATAATAATAAAATTGAGTTCAAAATTTTTAGAAAACCAACTTTTACAGATACTATCATACACAATGAATCTAATCATCCATTATCACATAAACATTCAGGGTTCCACTCCATGATACATCGTTTAGTCAATATTCCTATGTCAACATCCAATTTCAATATTGAATTGAATACAATTAAAAAAATAGCAGTTAATAATGGGTATAATACATGTTTGATTGACACTATTTTAAAAAATAAATTAAAAGAATATAATAATCAGTTTTTATATAAATCACAGATAAAACATAATGATAATAATGATAATTGGCATAGGATTTTATACATAAATAACTTTTCGAAACAAATATCTAAACACCTACCACGAGACATTAGACCAGCATTTTACACATATAATAGTATAGGAAATTTACTCAGAAATTCTAAAGACAAAGATGATAAATTTAACAATTCTGGCGTCTATAAACTTAGTTGCAAAGATTGTGCTGCATTTTATGTTGGTAAAACGGGTATAAATTTTAATATAAGAGTAAAGGAGCATTTGAGATGTTTGAACAATAGTGGGTTTTCAGAATTTGCTAATCATTTGATAGAAAATAGTCATGGTTTTGATAAAAAATTGGGATTGTCAATTTTGCATATAAACGGTGTAGGTCACAAATTAAATAATTGGAATCGTTGGAGATAAATAAAGCATGTAAAAGTAATCAGGAAATTCTAAACAGCCAACTAAATTTAACTACGAGTCCTATTCTAAAATTTTTTCCTAAAAATTATTCGACTAAATTTGTATTGAGCAGCAATTTGAGTTAGGTACTAAATTTATTTTTTAAATAATTGTTGTTTTTTTAAAAAAATTAAAAATAGATTCTGGTGAAGAAACAATGCTATATTTTTAGTTATTTATGACATCCTGAAGAAGGAAAAGGTGTTTTCCGAAACCGGTAGATGTTTTTTAAACTTAATTGTGGTTAATAAAACTAAGATAATAAATAAAAAATAAAAAACATTAAATTAGTATTTGTATATCGGTTCTTTGTAAGTAATTCATATAATTTGTTTAAAAATTTCGAAATTATGTATACACCATGTCGCAAATCGACAACTGGAAAATGTAATGAAGTTAAGTTACTGTAAAAAAGTAAAATACTTGGAAGTAACCATGTTGATATTTAGGGTATTCGTAATGCGGGTTGTCAAAAAGAACTTTTTCGCCCGGTTTTCTTCTTATTTAGCGTTGAATCGGTCTCCTCGAACTTACTGAGCTATATTTTAATTAAATTAACACTCGGACATTGATTCCCACTGTGTAATCGGTAGTGACCGCGAAACACGCGCCGAACAATCGTTGTCTTTGTAAAACTGTTTTACACGGAACGTGCGCTGTTTCTCTGTGAAGCGATATAAAAGTGCAAAAGATTATGGCCCACCCTGTAATATTTATCTCAGATATATCTTTTATTTGAAATAATAATGAAATATAAAATACGCATCAATTATAACACGTGACGCGTTCCGTATTCGCGCAAAAGTGTGAACCTGGCTTTATGAAAAGATCTCGTATTAAATGGTTGCAGGCACATGTCGACTAAATACAATATAATTTCGCTTTCGAACAGAGACGTGAAAAAATGATCTTTCTACATTTGTGTGAATAATAATGGATTTATGTTATTGATAAAGTGTTCGCCTTTTGTTGGTTAAGATGTTTTAGTTTAGTGGGAAGTTGTTTCGTTGTATTTTAAAAACAGGTAGGGACTGTTTATTACTTCAACAATACATCTGGCTGAAAGGACCTTCCATAGGAATAGTGATGTGGGTTTCACGGCCGAATCAACACTTTGGTGAATATAAACGATACATTTAATCAAAGAGCGTTTCGGCTGTGTGCCCAGTCCAGCCATCTCAGGTATTATACGCTCTTAATTTTACACTGTGCTGTAAAAACTAATTAAAACATTTGTTATATAAGAACAACTAATTTCAATAATAATGTTGCAAAATAATGGTTAGGCAGTGTTTAGTTTTGTTTTCTGCTTAAGCAACATTTATATTGTATTTTTTATTTATTATCTTTGTTTTATTAACCACTTAATTGAGTTTAAATAGATCTTCCCAACAATGTTAAACTTGTTTCTTTTGATATTGTTAATTTGTTTACTAATGTACCTATTAATGAAAGTAAAATTTAAATTTACCTAATAATTTGGTAAAAGATCTATGTCGTTTGTTAAACCTTTGTATGAACCAAAATTATTTTCAATTTAATAATATAATATATAATCAAACCGAGGGTCTTCCTATAGGAGCACCCACAAATCCACTAATAGCAGATATTTTTGTAGACAATTTGGAGAGGAATATTTTTGATTGTGATTCTTCTTTGTTAAAAAATGTTATGTTATGGTAAAGGTATGTGGATGATATATTATGTATTTGGTCAGGTTCACAATGTCAACTAACTACATAAATGGTAATGGTTAATTTTAAAAGTATTTAAACTCAATTAAGTGGTTAATAAAACAAAAATAATAAATAAAAAATATAAATTTTAACCACAAAGTTGCTAATTTTAAAAGTATTTATATTGTACATGTTTTATGTCTACAGACGAAATTTTTCTCTGAAGACGCGCGGAGATTCGATGATTAAAGTCAATATATCAAATATGTATCGCTATAAGTCTCTTCACAACAGATTGGTCAGATACTTCTCTAAGATTTAAGACACAGATTTGAGATAACAAATATAGGCCGTCAATCATAATACACGTCAACAAAGCACATAATGGAGAATGATTTAGATAAAAAAAATTAAGATCTTTGGGAAGTAAATGTATCAACGGACACCAAAATAAAATGTGTTTTATGTGAACTAAAAATACATTTATCAGCGTGTGAATAGCTATGTGCAAAAGACATTTAAAAAAAAAAAAATTATTCTACTGTGCGATATTTATATCTCCTGCGAAAAAGTACGGTTGCACCATAATATTTTGATGTACGTGTAATCGTGTCAAAACCTGGTGTACCCAAAATATTGTATAAAAGCAGTTTGTTAACTAGAAAATTATTGAACAAATATTTCATAGAGTCAAAGATATATTTTTATTATATATAATGGAAAGTATATAGAAATATGGAGTAATTACAGAGTTTACGACTTGTATTCGGCTGACTTAAGTGATTACTTTAGATAGACGATAGATGGCGATGGTGTAGTGGTATTCGAAGCGAGTTTACATATAATACTAACATATACACAACTTTCAAAAATTTGATAAATGTTGATAATTGAGGGGTAAGAATTGGTGAACGTTATACATATATATAATAATATATAAAAAGTGATCACTTAAGCCAGTCAAAGACATGTCGTAGGTCTTATAATTATCCCATACTTCCATATATTTTCCATTAAATATAATAAAAAATAGCTTTGTCTCTGCGAGATATCTGATATTTGTTTAATAACAGTGCCTTTGTAGGTAAAAATCCAGTAATAGTGTGATCTTGGACATATTCAAATATTGCTAATAGAAAATTATTGATCTTACATTATTTCATAATCAAGATAAAGTTTTTGGAAATATTTGCCCAATCAGACATTCAAGTTGTAATAAATTAATTGTATATTTAATTTTCAAACGTTACCGGGAAACTCTAACAAGTATTAATCGAAATATTATGCACCAGTATACTCGTACAATGACGAATGTATAAATACCAACATTTTATTACATATTTACAATGGAATATTCAAAGGAATTTTAAGTAGAGTTGCGTTAATAAGGTCACAGTGCCCTCATGCGAATGAATGTTGTGTTATAGCTTCACAATTCTTTCAGTTAGGATTATATCATCATAGATGACTTCAATTATTATAAAAACAAACATAGAATTTTGTTACCTAATTTAGCTTGACATAGCTTACACGTCTTAATTAGATAAAACCCATAGAACCTTGATTATCACAACAATTTATGAATTTGATTATTTATATGTTATTAGCTAATAGACCCGGCATTACACGGATGGTAAAACACTCCATTCACCATTACTACATAATTAATTTTTTTACTGCCATTTAAGACGTAATTTTAATGCCGGGAAGTGGTGTTTACATTTGGCAGAATGATTAAAAATATTATTTCATGTTGAAAATCGTGTTCAATCCCTGCCAGGTCATAATATATTTGCAGTCACGGCATGGAATGAAGTTAAAGTTTGTCCGGTTAACTTGCTCACTGCATGTGAGCGTGAAATGTTACCCTCAGTAAGTCTTTTACTGTGCCCTTTGAATCTTACATTTAGCCAAGATTCTCGTATATTCATATATTTTATTTTATTTTATATGTGAAAGAACATAGGTACATAAGATATGACTTACAATACAAATACGGACATCAAATCTCTTAACAAATGCTCATCATATGCTAACAACGTTAGTACAGATACTTCAGGTATGAATTGCGCGTTGACAGAAAAAAATATAACATATGCATAAACATGAAATGTTACAGTTTATGTCGGAACAACGAAAAATAAAATATCACATGAAAGCATAGTACAAGGTGAATATTATATTCCAGATGTTGTTTCGTTCATCAAAATTTCAAGCGTAGCTCAGGCTGTGTGTGAGGTGGCATCTTCCTGTTGAAACCGCATGTGTTGCAGGCCTAATCGACCCAATTCGGCTACCAATATGTTTTTACAGCATTGTTTCTTGCAATGGATGAATTGAAGATTTTCAGTGCCCCAATAACGACTTTTTTATTTATTGACAAAACCCGCCAAGTCAAAATGAGCTTCGTCGCTCATGATGATTTTTTTCAAAATGTTGTGATCGAGTTTGTTTTAATATTTTAATAACTTGAACGCATCGCTGAGACATCAGATACTCCATAATAAATTGTAATCAACTATTCTCTAAGAATAACAAATACAAATTGACAAATATTTGCCAAACCAAAATGGTGGTCAAACAAAATCGGCCTGGAACATAATGCTCACCCTGTAGATATGAACAAAGTAATATACAAAAACATTAGAATAATTGTGAGGTATTAAATCAAAATCAGACATGTCCAGTTTTTATGGTTTTTGAGTTAAGTTTGTTCAAATATGAAGCTAATTAATGTCTACAAGACTAGCCTATCGAAATTAGACAAACATTAAAACATATAAATAAAAAAAAAAAAATAAAAATAAAAATAAGTTCACACATTATAAATATAAACAGAATATAAATATAACATTTCAGTCACTTAGCTATCAGTAGTCGTTGCCATTCTCTGGTCAGGGAATCGGCTTTCCATGAGAGCGCCGCTTGCACTAGAGAGTTGATACTGAGCTCCGGCCGCAGCTTTACGCCCGCAACTCGATGTCTCAGAAGCGAAACGAATCCATGTATACGGTCTGTGGCAAACATTGTAGATGCGCTGCAATAACGTGCTAATCCGAACAGTATTCTGTATGAGCTGTACTGAATTCGGAGACGGTCGTATCTTGCTTGTGTTTCAATCAGAGCTCGCAGGTATAGATGCTGGTGAAGAACGATTTAAGCAGGATCCTCTTCACCTCCTTACTGCATCGGTAGAAACGTCGTGATAGCACATTTGCATGAATTGGAGTTCACTCATTTACTCTGTAAATGCCATTATAATATCGTACAATGTATGAATACACACGTGTGAAATGGGATTAAAGTGCACGATATTGCTGTAGTAGGCATCTAGTCTGAACGTTTTATGCTTTCTTATTGATCTAATACTCACGGAAAGCTTTTTTCCGTCGACTAGATTATTAACAATTTTGTATAAAAATAAAAAATCAGCATTATATGTATGTATATCCTAAAATATTTATGCGAGTATATCTTAAAACGAGTAAGTATGAGTATATCTTCAAATAAAAACAGTGTTTTGAAAATAATCGTCCTGTAAAAACAGGGCGGAATAAAGTTTTATTATTAATTTCACGTCAACATCCTTCTTTATTTTATATTTTGTCAGGAAATTGAACCAGGATTTTCTAAATTCAATAATTCCGAAGTCGGGACGATGGCGGGGGAGTGGGGAAGTAAGGAAGTGGGAAACCTGTCTCAAACGGAAAACTTTGGAAGTTCTGGAAAACGACGAATCTCGATTTGGTCGCAAATTATGATTTGAAAGGGTTGTGGCTCGCGGCCGCGCTCGTGCAGTTGCCTATGGGTCCGTTCAACTTCGCGATTATGCGTCAAACGCGAATATGAACGAAGGGGCAGCGTAAGTTCTAGAATATTCTTAGTAGTTTTATTTTTCTCAGGCAGTTGAAGTCTCATTAAATTGACAAGTTATCAAACAACTTTTTTACTGGACTTGATGGCTTATGTCTGTTGGCTGCTTATAAAAATTTTAATCAATATATGAATACATCACATTTTAGAGGTAGATACACATTAAAACGTGAGTTAAAAATGATCAAGCTACTGGTTTCTAATCTCAGCCATGTCAGAAACCTTCTATACCAACAATAGATTTAGAAAATATATATTAAATAATAAAACTAGAATAGATCCGCTGGATAATCGTGAAGTATACAAGATTGAGTGAAGAACTGTCAATCATCTTATATTGGACAAACTGGAAGGAAAATACACACAGAATAGAAGAATACTTTAAGGGCATAAAGAACTTCAACGTAAACTCAGGGATGGCAGACTATCCAAGATCAGAGGGATACCGTTTCGCTCATGAGAACGTAGAAATACTACATATATGCAGAAAGGGAGAAAATTAGACGTAGAAAATATAGAGAATAATATTAACGATAAAAATGTACTTAACATACAAAAATCTCCTATTACATCTCCTCTCCTATCTATATTAGACTCGCCCACAACCACTTTCACTTTTCACCGAAACCCCTCTCTCCCCAACACCGCTCTCAAACCGTCGCCGCTCCCACCCATGTATTCGATAGCCTATCTTCCAGTTTAAGATTTAGTTTATTACTGACGATGACGCAGTAAGAGTCGAAAACGTTTTAATTAAAGTATTGTGTGAAGTAAACAACGTTGTGTTTTATTTGAATAGTTAATTAAATTTGTAAAAAAGTTTTTTAAAAGCTAATTACAATGGACTTCCACAAAGTTAATCACGTAAATTTTGAAATATTACATGTCAGAGATATCTTTTTGTTTCCTCTTCATGTCAATATTAATAGTGACTATATATAGTGATCTTCTTACATCAGATGAGATTTGGCTCGAAATGCGCCTTCACAAGTTCTGGTCCTGAACCGCCCTCACAGCTAACTCTAGGGTTTCTCAAGCGTATCTATCCATAGTTGTGGTACTCTTTATAGCCTTCTTCGACTCAAGGTTGTTTCCAGTATAATCTCCTTTTCTAGGCTGTCACTTTAATGCATAATGTAGCCAATAAATTGGAACAGTGCTTGTTGTGATTGGATTTGTTGCAGGATTGAGGTATTCGTGCTTCGTGCTATCCGCGGGATGCTCCACATCATTCTCCAGCAATACAGGTCGAAGGCATCTATAGCTATTGCGCTATTGTCAGAGATATAAGCATTTAAAAAAGTTATTGTTTTGTGATTATTTCGATTAATTGAAATATTTAATTAATTCCGAATAATATGTTGAATATAATAAAAAAAAAATCATTGACGTTCGAGCGGGTCGGACTATTTTTTTTGGATAATAACAATACAACATGGTTTTGTAAAAATCTCATACAATAAATATTTCCGTAACAGTAATAAATTTGTACATATTTCTTGAACATTTTCATCTCATAATTTATTCAGATATCCATTCATATAATATTGTGGATTCGGTCTGTTAAATCTTGTATAATATATACTTTCTGATTCTGTTTTATTTTGTAATGACTGTACATACAAGCAAAAGAGCTGTGCATTACTGTAAATATTGAGGAAAAAATGTAAATTACATATTAAATAGCGCCAGCCGTGTATCGGTAGAATCGTTAATTATTTAGTTCTTAAACTCACCATTACCTACCGCCGCTGCCGGAGCACTGTAGTCGTCTACTGGGTTATTATACATTCGTTGCTACAATAATTGCTAGCCTCTGTGTTTAATCTATCGTTCTTCTAGCTATATAATCGCTACCTACTATATTGAAAATTCCATTCAGCTGATCCGTATTGTACGGTTACTTTCTTAGCTTTTCTCAACCTTTTGAATGCCACGAGCGTGTTAAAATGCCAAACTTTATACGTTACTTCAAACTACAAGCATGTTAACACGCACTTTTAAATTTGAATTATTAAATCATTTTTCGGTATGTGGACGACAGGTCTCAGTTTTTGATAGATAAGTCAAGACCATTAAAGTCTAATATTATCCTAAGTGGTGTCTTCCATTCAAGTAGAGTTGGCAGTTAAAAGGTTAACATAATGATATTTGTAAGGTTTTCAGTTTAGTTTAGAGCTACGTCCAAACTATTGAAGTATTTACATCCTCTTTTAGTAATTCGCGAAACTTTCTATGTTACTAAAAGAATTCTTTTCATGATCGTTCTCAGCGTTCAATGCCAATGTCTTTTATTACAACGGTTATGTTTTTGGTTTGAGTAAAAGAAAAACAAATCCCGCAGAATTATTTACTACGATAATCGTTGAAGGATTTTCATACATGTTTAGTAATGAACAATCTCCCAAAAAACATATGTTAAATTTTTATATTGAATTTTATAAACACTATAACTATTACTCAAATATATATAATCTTATATTATTGGTAATAGCATAACCTAAAGGTATACCTACTGCACGCCACTGGAATATAGAAATGCTCCCAATGGCCGACTGCGTTTAGCTGGTGTAATAGATCAGCGCTTGAGTTATAAAACCGTGTATTATAATGTTCACGAGAAAACTCAACGCCTCAATTAGCAAACTAATCATTGGCCGGCCGCCAAGTCATAGGCAATCTTTGGAAGACTTTTGTTCATTTCCTCGGATTCTACGATGTGGCACTCAATACACCAGAATATTTAAAAAATACTGACAAAACATGTATATACACATTTTCATAAACAAATTAATATGATTGGAGAACAATACATTGTTATTGGAAGAATTCTCTTGATGTAACTAAAATATCATTAGTTTTCGAAGAGGAGCGCATTTTAAAAAATAGGCAAACTTGCGGTTAAAATCAAACAGCCACCGTCGCCGTTAACAGCTAACCGAAGATGTCGGCGACATCTACATTAGGGAACCGGGCTCCCTTCTATAGAATCTACGCTCAATCAAGCCCGATCGCTCGCCCCGACGACAGCTTTCCATTACGTCCCCGACAAGCGCCTGAGACCGAGCGCCGCCGACTAGCTCTTCTCACTCATACTCCACTCTACCTTTACTATTCCTTACTCAATAAACAACAATTCACAAAATCCTCCTTTAATACTACCACCCGCCGCCACAAATTTATGAGACAACAAAATATTATCTTAAATACAAATTGAATGTATTTATTGGAAAGATATACATATAAAATTAATTTTATCGAAAAATATTGTTGTTGCTACCGGGATTTGAACCTGGATCTCTTCCAATCCGGGGAACGTGCATTCACCGATTATGTTACAGCACATAATGCATTAATGATAAATTTTCGAACCTATATGTTACATAACATGCATAATAAAATATTATTTTAAATTGATACGTTTATCGTTCTATTATTTGAGAGCCATCTACTTTACTTTTACGGAATCTCGAATACCTTTTGAGTAATCCGACAGGAGTCGCCAGAATTAACATTAATTAAATTTTGGACACATTAATACAACTTATATATTATTATATTAAAGAGAACACATTCTTGTAATTATTATAACTTCACAATAAGAATGTGTTCTCCTTAATAATAAAATATTATCTATTTCTCACATTTTTATAAATATGAACATTATAGAAATGTTATTATTGATTAAATAATACATCTGAGTTTCTCAATCTGCAGATAGATTGATTTGAAAACCTTAAACTGTCTTTCAGAAAAATGCGTTACATGTCTTAAACTTATATCGGAGGCTTCTCCAGCACGTTAAAATAAAACGATTGAAATAGCGCACTCTAAATATTGTTAGAAAATTTAGGAGACACGCAGGTGGACTGTAATATATTAGCCCGTTGTTACGAGTATTTAGTATCTTTATAGATACCGTCGAGGAAGTAATACGTAGGAAAAATATATTCAACGAAGAGATGGTGTACGCGTGTCTGAAATTTGTCACGCGTTATTTTTAGCCACAACCATGTGTATAATTATCATATAAAAAGATAATTTTCTTAACATTAATTATTATGTAATGATGTCACATTTTAGAAGCACAGAATTTCATTTTTTTAGGAGAGGTATTAATTCTTTTAAAATAATGATGTGTCATGTAGGAAATAGGGAAGGTATCTGGACTGTATGAGAAATGAGATCCTGCCTGTTTCCGAGTTTCATACAAGTATTGCTTGCACGTAGTTTGCGGGGTGCAGTCGGCGTCCGGCCCAGTTTCCTCGCAGATGGGGGTGGGGATGGCTCCATTCCCGGCGGAACAATCGGCTGAGGCGGGAATCAACTGGATCTTCCCGGAAAACTTTTCCAAGATTCTCCGGGTGATACTGGTGGCGTCTAACGTCGGTGAAGAGTTTTGCCCCGCTCGCGAAATGAAATTCAGTACCACGAAATATGTATAGAATATTAAACTTTAAAGGAAGACGAATTAGTGAATGCACGACGCGAATACTAAATATGAGGCGTAACGTGATAGATTTACCTTAAAGCATCAAGATACAGAAAATAACGACGTGTAGCTGAGATATCAAATGGTTTTATCAAATTATAATGCGTATATATTTTTAAAATATTTAATGCAAACATGTTGCGGTATATTTTAATAATTATAAGAACACTTTTAATAAATTCCAAAGACAATGACGATAAATGTAGTATTTCCGGTGTTTATAAACTTAGCTGTAAAGATTGTACTGCTTTATTCGGAAAACAGGTCGAAATTTCAACATATGAGCATTTAAGATGTTCAAATAACAATAGTTTTGCGGAATATTCCAATCATTTATCAGATCACACTTTTGATAAAAATGTGTGATTGTCTGTTTTACATATAAACAATGTTGGCCTTAAATTGAATAATTTACAATTGTTAGAAATAAGTAAAGCGAGTAAAATTAACCAAAATATTTTACTCACTCTATTTTATTCCCATTAATGCCCTTGTGGACTTTTACACGAACAATAATATATTTTATTTATTACAGTACATAATTTTATAACTAAGTTTATTCCAAGTACAAATATTTCTTCAATTCATGTATGCTCCTGCAACAATAAATGTCAACGAAATTCAACTTAATATCGACCCGATGCATCCGCGTTATTCGCCAGTTCAAGGCATAGTTATTTCCATGGGTACCTACAAAGAACACTTGATGTTGTCTCGGTTGAGTTGGTACTTTATACGAAATCATTTGTGTTAATTCAGTCAAATATGCTGTTGATAATTTTGTACAGAAATACTATATCGCTCACATCTCTTCTCCTGGCTAACTTTTTCAACCGAAGTAGACTCATTAAATAATTATAATCATTACTTATATTATAACCGACTAAATTTAACCAATCGTCCTAACCTAAAAGTTTTTTTAGTAATTTAGGATCATTAAGTCAATTTCCACATCTTTCGTAACAATTTAAGTTAGGTTAGCTAAATACATGTATTTTCCGAAATCGGTTGGTGAATATAAATAACTCATAGTAGTTTTAAAAACAAAATTAATGAACTAATATGAAATTTTAACTAGGAATCTGTTCTTTTGAAAGTTCACTCAGCGGAGGTTGACAGTCAGCCGTCTTTTCATCTTTTGGGCGATCTGCCTATCTCTCGTGCATCACGATGTACGCCATTCTGTGGTCTCTCCAATGTCGTCTTTAATTTTAATTTAATTAAAAAATATGTTATTCATATCATTCGTTATATTAATTACTAATTTAAATACCTTTTTTCTTTATTCCTTTTCAATTTGTTTCCCCATTCGATCCCTGGTGCAATTCAAATCATATGCGAGATGGTAACTAATACAAATCGTGAATTTTTTTTCTGATCATGCAGTTCACGTAGTACGTATAAACGTATCTTTTTTTTCTCTCTTCATTTTTGTCCTAACCATTTACGAATTTCGATACTCCCTCTAAGGAGATGGAGTATCGATGGCTTCTCCACAATTAGAGTAGTTAGTCCGAGTTAGGATACGTCTTCCTTCAGCCATTGATCCAGAGTTGTATTCAGACTACCTAGATAGTCTCATTTTTGATCCTGTCCAATTTGGTGATGCTTGATAACCACCGGAGCAGTTATGTATTAACGTTCATTAAATATATATTCAAACTCGTAGAAATGTACTCCCAAAAGGAATCTAATTATTAGATGGACGCCTTAAACTCTCGACTACGGCTACTGATAGCAAACTTGTAGATATTATCGTATTTACAATTCATTTATAAATATACATCACCACATGCGTTTTGAGCGTAATATAATAATAGCTATAGGTACATAGTTAATATAACGAGGTTTAATGTTTGGATGAAATCCTCCAGAACCAAATACTATTACATTGTTCAAAGTATTGACTATCTTGTAGTGTTTTCAGGATTTGTGACGAAATATAAATTCTCATTACCGATGAGCCAGATTGATGACTAAATTTAAGAAAGGACTGAAATTTTATATGAGGTACAGCCCTCACTTGACACAAGGAAGGCTTAATAAATAATATTTGAAAACACAAAAAAAAACAAGAATGAAGGAACCATGCTGTCGGTACTGCGGGGATGCTGAGACCCTTCATCCCCCAGACTCGTTTAGTAAAATTGAGATTAATCTCCCTACGGGCTAACCCCACTTGACAGAATCGGGAGTAAGGGTAGTATAGTTTTTGCAAAGCGGTTTGTTCCAAGAAATATTCTCTTCATTTATTTGAATCAAAATAAAATGTTTGTTCGTTAAACTTAGAATTTGTTTTAGACAAGATTATATTGATTAAGAGAGATTATATTAAGATACACTCTATTTCACTTGAAAATGAAATAAGCTTCGGACCATATTCATCAAATAACTGTCACAACCCTGAGATGAGGGAAAGTTGAAGATATGCTTATTTTACTTGTCGCAACATTTTCCAATGAGCACTGACAAGTAAATATGATTAAATGTGGCGTAGTAGCGAAATAAATTCAGTGAAATTCCAATTTCTATTCCATCATTGTTGAATGATAGCCTCGCTTCGGGGAGGGCTTGATCCTTCATCAGAAACATGCCTCTGCCACTTTTCTGCCAATATTTATCATGTCACTCCCATTGTTTCGATAATTTAATCTATTCGTCGAGATTTTGCGAATCCTCTAGGTCATTCGTTTTGAAATATGGCCCGCTCACTGCTGACATCAATATCAAGTCACTGCTTTATTCAATATATATCATATAATTAACTATTCAACATATGCATATGTGGTATAATAATCCGACATGTGGCGGACGCCTGCCACCATTTTCAAAATACCCAGCACAGCGGTACACAATTACCACTAGGAGACGACAGGGTATGCCGGCGCGCGTGCTGAACGCAGCCGAGAAGGCCGTGGCGCTCAAGGTTCACACTCTTCCTGAACAGCTGATCAATAGCTGTATTTGTTCCAAACTCCGTTTCCATCGCGTAAACTCTAATCAGTAATTTTAACCAATTTTGTAAATTAACTAAATAAATTCGGTGTAAATCGTAAGTATGCGTATCCGTTCTAATTACTTTTTTGCCTTTACTGCTTGACTATAGTCGTACTAACACATCAACTAATATAGATTTTGCGATAAATCTATGCGAAAAAGAAGGTAAAGCTATCTTTGGAGAAAGCTGTACTCTTATACAGACTGATACAACACAATCACCAAATATAATATATGTATACACCACAGACTAGTAAATGAATAGACCTGAAATAAAGTGTACATATAGGAGAGGGGTTTGGAATATTAGTTATGGGACGAGAGGCATTCTACACACATTCTTTGTGGAAACAAAAATTGGATAGTTTTTGACACATTTATGTAACAATAAAAGAGTTTACTCGTCGAATATTCAATCTTTTTGTAAACAATACGTATTTTTGAAAATAATGCATATTATATTGTCAGCGTTTAAATTTTCATTGCGATCGAGTCGTATGTTAAAAAAAGTCTCGGAGCTATTTGATTGCGAAAGTGGTACCAAAATGCAAATATTGAAACAAGGAATTTGCGTAAGTTCATGTCTATATATTTGGTAGTTTGTGGTGTACACCCATCTTACACATATGTATATAATACAATACCTAGTAAAAAACTTTATTAGAGGCATTACTCCAAAAGTAAATAAATATATAGTTCCACAGTATGCCCTAGAGATGAATGTTTGCTAAACGAAACACAATTTATATATTATAGATTATTATTATTATTACAAAAGATTCATTCCCATGTAGAATTTCTGGCAAGTTATTTAGCTAAGTGTAAATACCATTTCGAAGGTATTTAATGAAAAATAAGGCTATACATTTCTTTTTATCCTAAGCATTTCAGGTTAGCCTCTGGGAACAGACGTGTTTACACGAACAGGGGTTGGGAAATAGGGAGAAAATGTTATTACAGCCTCCATGGAGGTACCCCGTGGGGTAGCAGAAACTCTTGTTCAATTGACGAGACATGGAAACGTCAAATCTCCCCGCGGAATAAAATTCTTTTTACGGAACAGCCCCGGGGCTATAAACAAATTGTGTATAAATGCGAAGATATTGTTTGCTTCTTGATCTTGTTTGGTTCTAATCATTGGATTATTCGATTATTATAAATATTTATTTATCTACGAATTTTATCTTGCTGAATTAATATTTTTAGCAGTGCAATAGTTAACACTTTTGACACATCAAGTATGTTTTCAATTTTACATTTTTTTTGGTGTTATGTACTTTTTCTTTTAGTGTTTATTCGGTTATCGAACAATCGTATTTTATATATTCTTTTACGTCGACGACTTTCTGTCGTACGTCAGTTCTATCGCGATGGCGAGGGCTATGAGAATGTAAGGCAGTGAGCGCACTAACGATTAAGTTTTCAAACAGTTCTTAATACCCAATATATGTTACTGTTAATGTTTCAAAATGTCTCATATGTTGCTAATTAATATCTCAATGTACTTGAACTTTCAATGTTTTGTTATTAACTTTTACTATGTTGTACTCTTTGTTTCTTTAATAAATACCACATAAAAAGCCGCTGAAAGCTAGTATAGTGGAGAAAAAAACATTTAAATTTGAACTAAAGAATTAATTTTTACCGCATTTAAATTATAGTTAGGTTAGATCCGCGTTACTTTGTTTTGTGCTCCCATAATAGTTGGTTGTTATCTATTTTGCTTATACAGCGCTAACTGCTTGGCTTAGTTCGTTGATCCCGGGCCTTGTTTAATGCGACGTATATCGAGTCTCCGGTTACGTCTCGGACTCGGCTAGTTCATCTTATTAGAGATAGACCTCTCACCCGCCGACTTCGTCCTTCCCTCGAGATCACCAATATCTCCAGGGTATCTCCATCTCTTTAAGTGACAATGTATGAAATAATTACTTTCCTGCATTTGAAAATTCTCTATTTAGCATGTAATTGTTGAAAAATTGAGACATTTATTCATTTTGCAATTCATACGACATGTTTGTAGCAGTCCAAAATAGTTGAACTGTGATTTTTCGACCCATTGTTTTAGATTATTTAGCCAGGATATCTTTGGTTTTCTAGGACCTCTTCTGCCAGCTATTTTGCCATGAATGATAAGATGTAATATTTGGATGTCTCATGATTTGACCAAAATATTGCAGTTTCCGGCATTTATTTTTCCTTTCTCATTCAAATCATTACATTGTCATTGGTGACTTTTATGTATCTATAATTCTATTCCACATAGGAACACAGCATGGTGTTATTCTTATTCGCAAATTAAAATTTTGATCATGGCCGCGCATTACCTTTTTCATATGGAAGAATGCAATTCGAGCTTGCTTAATATGATATTTAATTTTCATAGAAAGGTTCCAGTTTTAAATTAATCTGCATTCCAGGTAAATTATTTTCTTTCCAACTTTAACCAGTCGCCATTATCCATTTCGTTTTATTTGCTAATGATCATGTACCTACTTTGTTTTGTTTGTGTTATGTTGAAGACTATATTAATCACTTGTATCAATGTGTTTTGCTTGTATGCATTTTTAAAGTTTGAAATTCGAGAAATTATACACGAATTGGATATACTTTCAAGACGAAGTTAATTCGTACAAGTTCCAGAGGAATAATTAATGACGTTATTTGTTACGTAAATCAAGCGAGAGAGAAAGGTTTGAATAGAAAGAGACAATGAAATTGTTGATTTTCTCGCATTCAAATATAACTCGTGTCTACAGGCTTATCCATGACTTATCCAAGTTTTTCATATTAATATTATGGAATGAGTGTTGTCATTTGAATTAATCTATCGAAAATCAAACAATTTTTGGAAGTACCTATTTCATATATATGATTATATTTTGAAATCAGACAAAATACCTACATATATTTAGATGATCGCTTAAGTCAATGTTCTAAATTTAAAATTATTATGATAGCTTCAATTTGATATTTGGTTTAATATTATCGATTTAAAACGCCACGTTGGCGTTTTTGTGATATGTCTGTTTTATTATTACATATTATTTATGAAACAGACTGCTTGTGTTTAAATAGCAACATTGTTACATATAAAATAAATATTTAATTGCGACATACATAAAAATAACGTACATAAAATGTTTAATTTGTTCAGGAAAACGTTGTTTTTCCTTGAAATCAGTAAAAGAACATCTATCGTATGAAATTAGCTACTAATGTTGTGAATAAGTTCAATATTCATGCCGTGGATAAAATATATATTTTCGGCGTTTTTAAACATAATAATTTTTAAAGATCGAATTTTTCCACATAGCTAAGTTTTATAATTTTGGTAGCCATAAAGCAGAGTAATATATTAATGTGGATGTTGGATGGGAGTGTTATTGACATACCTGAATTGGGGGTGGCTTTTGAATAGTCAGCGGCATAAAGGAATTAATGGGACCTTTAATATCCTCACAGGCCCCACACGAATTGTGCTTATAATATTGACACTGACGGACATTAATTGCCTCGTTCACCACATTTCTGTAAACAGTTATGAAACGTCGGTCAGGTCAATTAATCGGTTCAGTAATTGCTTCTAGATTGGTCCATAATCAATCTATCGCAATAGGATAATGTACCACCCGGTAACCTAATACTGCACAATGAGAGGACGCAATGGCGCATTTCCGGGTCTATCCCAGGCCTTGTCCCGCGTCACTCATTTTACACTATTATACCAGTAATGCTATTAATCTGGAGGTATGTAATTTGTTCAAGCTCGATTTTCACGAAGAAGGATAGGCTGAGGTTCATATCATCGAGTAATTGAGGTTATGCAAGAGGAATATCAACGTAATAAAAGCAAAAATCAAATTTAAAATAAACAAATGGGTTTCAAATAATACAATAGTTAGGACCACCCCAATGAAATCAAGTAGAAAAAGATCTTGATCTTGATATTTTGAGGGAAATTGGTACGGTGTTATGTATTCTCAGTCCTGCTATATAGTGTGGAAATTTGAAACTTCACTGAAGCAGTTTTGAAGAAGCTCGAAACGATCTGGAAAAAATTAACTGGATTGATAGAATAAGAAAATACATAATGCAAATGAAAATCATATTTAAGCAGCAAAATATAGACACTCACCAGAAGAGAGGTCCAAAATTTTTGGTAAACCGAAAGGAATATGGATGTATTGTGTGTTGTTGGGCATCACACATAGAGTCAGGAAAAAGCAGCCGATATAATAGAATACGCCAAGAAAATGAAATAAGTAGGGCATATCTCTCGGACTGATAATCATTGGTGAAATGTAGTCATCTAGTGGTATTCGAGGGAAATTAAGAGGTCGAAGGCCCGCCCTAAAAATCATCACTCTCTAGAAATGTAGGCCGCGAATAATAATATAAACACATGAGAGATACATGGAGGATACGCATTACGGGACACTGGACTTGAACTATAGTATACTATAAAGAATCAACAGATGACGAGATCTTGGTAGAAGGAGAATTTCATGGCTTAAATACTTGAGACAATGGCTTAATCAAACATTTGATAATCTTTTCCAGAAGGCTGTAACAAAGTTGGAATAACCAGGACGTTTGGAAATATCGGAAAAGGCAATGTGGGCTGTTGGTAGAGGTAGGTATTTGATTTTTTGAACACGAAAAGATTCCACTTATGTTTCAATAACTTTAATGTATCCGTTGTACAAGTTCTTCATTACTCACTCGGTTAGCTCAGGAGATTTTTTTCCCCTCATTATTGCGGCCTTCGCCAATTAAACGTAATTAGTTTTTACAAGTACATACAAATGAAATAATATGTATTTTAAATATATAAACAGTTAACATAAATTGACTTTTTTTTCATTTTTACATACATTACATAACATAGTAAGAAGAAGAATATTTATATTTGAAGGGATAAAAATATACTAATGATAAGTGTTTTTAAATGAGGGATAAATTAAGAAAAATATAACTAGAATTAAAAAACAATGTAGTATTTCAATTCATATGAAGTATTAATTTAATTGTGCGAATGCATACGTTCACACTTATCTTAATTAGAAAAACCAATATACCATAACCAAACGCAGCGCACCAAAAAGCAAAATTTAACTAAAATGAACAAAACTTTCCAACATTACTAAATTCAAAGACAAAAAAGACGATTTTTTTCATTGTAATATAATACTATTAACTAACATCAAGATAATATTGTGAATGTATGAAAACTCAGGAGAGAGGAGAAGAGAGAAAAAAATAATGAGCAGGTCTATTGCGTAGGTGTTCTAATTTTGAAATGTATTATGCTGGCAAAATAGAAACTCGGTAGGTACCTATGCAGATACTTGCATTATAAAAATATATATTTATGACGGAAAAAATTGTTAAACAAATATTTAACTATTCCAATACGAGCGTATCATCAGTGTATAATAAATCCACATTTTCAGCAATTCTTTTATTTTTTCATAAGCGACTGATTCAAGGTTTATCCTCAAATTCAGTGGGTACCCCGGATAGTTTATACATAACCGTGCATTTTAATTTCTATGTTCATTCAGTACTAAAGATTATTAAAAATTAAACGAATCGACTAGAAAGATATACAGAAAAAATATTTAGTCGCTATCGGGATTCGAACCTGGATAAAGAACTGAACTAATTAACGAAAAGATTTTTAAATTAAAATTTCCATCGAATTTTAAATCGACACTTTCTCATGGAAAATAGCAGGCATCGTGTGCAGCTCTCCCTTTGTGCGTCTGACGCCTTTGTTTCCCGTGCATGGGCAAAGTTATGCGACGTATAAAAGGCTTATTGCAGTGAAACAATGCCTCTAGAATTTACTGCTTACTGTCAGTCCGATACAAATTTATCCTTCAGTCCAGTATTGGAAGTTAACGGCGCCCACAGTAAAGCGGAAAATGCGACCTGGAGGAATTTAATATCACATTTTTGAAATTCAGGCGTGCGCCGCCACAAAGGTATCGGAAACTGCTGGCGTTTTATGGAAATACATTACATTATTAGGTGTGGAAGAAACGTCACACCTAATCCTTTTTATTATCTATATAAACAACATCGTAAAAATGCTAAAACATTGCAAAATAAGATTATTTGCAGCGATGCACTCAGATATATATATATATCTGAGTGCATCGCTACATATATACATATTAAGTCATAGTTTAAGTTATAGTTACATAATTGTCTCCCGCCATATATATATATGGTAAAGAGAAATAGGTGTAAGTATTCGCTTAGTTTAGTTTAAAAAAGAATTAGAATATTTATATATTTTTTTCTGTGTACACATCTTCATTAATAAAAGCATAAAATTAATATGAATATAAGTAATTAAAAACAATTCACATCGTTTAAACACAACTTTTTTTTGCTATTTAAGAATGTGATTGGAAATTTTCTAAGAAATGTTAAAGATATGTATCATTAACAGACTCACCCTGGTATTTATAAATTAAAATGTAAGGACGGCCCCTCATTTTATATAGGAAAAACGAGTCGTAATTTTGATTCCAGGATTAAGAAACATATGAGATGCTTGAATAATAATAATTTTTTCGAATTTTCCAATCATATTATTGAAAATAACCATAGCATCAGAAAAAATACAGGAGTCAATATTCTCCACATTAATATAATAAAGGTAAACGTTTAAATAACTTGAGGCCATAGAAATCAAGAAGTCCATAAATAATAATGAATGCATAATTAACAACCAAAAACATCTCATCTACAGTCCCATATTAAATATATTCCCTTTCACCATATCATTTGTGTCCCCCCCCCCTTTCAGTTCCGAAACCGGTTGGTGTTAGTAAAAATATAGTGGTATTTAAACTAAGTGAATTGTTTATAATTATGAATTACCATAAAGTAATAACGCTTTCGCTAAAATATTACATTTGTCATTTGAATACATAATTGATTTTAATTCACCGTGTCATATATTTGTAAATACAGACGTACATAAATTGGAATCACCGATAGTGCGTCGCCATTTCCTTACCTTTATATTTAAATATTTATTCTGAGGATAATGCTTTTCAATTATTGAGATCCATTGTGTTTCACGCGACAAGTTAACGCGGCAAAGTGACATTTGGTGACACAATACCAATGTAGACGTGAGTTGTTTTCGCATTCTTGTTGGTGTAACGGTACACTTTATCAAGTAGATAGATTTCTATAATTACATTTTCTTTCATTTTTCCTTCGCTTTTTTTGTTACTCGTTTTGTTCCAGCAATCGGCAACTATTTTTTTCTGAGAACTAATTCTAATTATCATATCATAAGCAGAGGTTGTAATGCGTCGTTAAATTTTTAAACCAATTTAACATTATACAAATTAAACGTATCAATAAGAAAGATCTATGTTCTGAAAAACTGTAATTTCACAATAATAATGTGTCTCCTTAATAATTAAATTTAATTTATCACAATATGATATATTAGTGTTAAATTATAATAGAAAAATAGAGCTACATTAAAAAAAATCTAATTTATTTATGTATTATTTATTAATATTTAAAAATCTAATTTATTAATAATAATCAGTTTTTAATTCGAGTTTTCAACGGCCATCAGATAACAAATAGTATAGTCGTTTCTGGGTTGCGAAACATTAGCCACTGAAAAAACCGACGCGCGGCGGTAAATCTCTGAAATCTATTTCAAAAACTGATTCCATTCAGATATTATAAATAATTTCCTGCAATTAGGATTTTGACTTTGGGCCAAAATAATGTTGTAGAGGAATCAATTTATATTCGAAAAAAGAAAAATGAAATTGATATAATGTTCTTTAATGAAAAACAACAAAAATATACATACATTTTCAAGTAATAAAAGTGAATATTACTTGTATGAATTGAGTTTCTCTTGCAGTGTTTTGATTGGTTGCCTTAAATAGGATTATACGGCTTACAGAAGCTGGTCTAAAATATTAATTAAGAGGATTTATGCTCTCGTATTAGAATTAAATAAATACTCAGTAAAGGTTCTTTAACCCGTATTAAATTAAATTGTACTCGAAGAAAATACTGCATACTTTAACGACAAAGTAGGTAATTAGAAAGTTATTATTTATTCTAAGTAAAGAGTATCTACTCGTCACGCACGACCCGGTCTTGTTATATTGTAGGGTAGGTGCTTATATGCTCTCGGAAAATTATAAAGAAAACATTTTTGCTGGAAGTTTATTGTGACAATGTTCGATGAATAGTATTATGTATAAATGTTATACCTGCCTTAGGAATTCACGCTACTATAAAATACAATACGCGAGATATACTGTGAGTCTACTTTAGTGAATGGAAATATAATAATTGATGTGTATTGGGTCGTCTAATAAGTACTTGAGGTATTTTTGAAATGCTATTTCGTTTTTGGTGACAAAAAATCACATAGGTACTATTCGATAGCACTAAAACGACATAACTTTTGTATCTTATAGTTTTCTTAATTTTTGGCATAAATAATGGAGTGTCAACTTGAAAAAAACGAACATTTTGACATACCTACTTCTTTTCGCCTTTAATCTAAATTCAAATAGTCATTCAGGAGCTCAACTGGGAAATTATGCTGCATCCACCCTACAGTTTCGACCTCGCTCCGTCAGGTTATCATCCTTTTCTGTCGCTCTCCAATCAAATGCGTGGCGTTACATTCAACAACGACGATGACCTCAGAAATTAGCTCGATAACTATTTCGATACCAGACCAGCCGATTTTTATAGAAAAGGCATTAACAAATTGGTTGAAAGATGGGATGAAATACTGAACAAAATATTGAGAATGATTGAAATGTAATTTTTGTTTAAAAATTAATTTAATAATAAAAAATTTAATAAAGCAGCAAATTATTAGTATAATACCTAAGAGTTTTATATTATGATAGATCCAGAACTTTACTTAATTTTCCAACTTTAATATTATTTTGTAAAGACTTTAAGTTTATTTTTAAGCATATTTTAAAAATAAAATTTTCAAAATTGGATAAAGTCAGTTGGAAGAGTTCCTTAAACGATCAAAGTCACTCATTTTATGTAATTATTTTTGTTTTACATTCTACCTCGTACTTATCAGTTGTGTTTGCTCCCTGTTTGTTTCTTTCCTTTTACTTCTTACATGTCGTTAGTCTGTATCAAAAATTTTAATTTGTTAATTTTACTTATTCTCTACTTGTCTCCTTTTTGGTTTTTCTGTTTTTACCATTTAATTTAATTTGTTACCCTAATTCCAACTTATATTCTAGCTTATGGAATCTTATGGCTACCTACCTCAGAACAGGTACTTTATATGTACCTAGCGAGGTAGGAAGCGCCCAACAGACATGCATTTAACTGAAATGTATTATTACTTGTACTAAGTACTATTGTATTGATGCAACCTATAAAGGAATGTTGTTATAAAAATAAACGCTAAAGGATTTATCGGCACTGAAAATGAAAAATGAATCTAACATGGTATACGCGTAAAATGTCCACACTTGGAAATATTAGAATCCCAGCATCACAATGTATCGAGGTCCACCTAGGTATATTTCGATCAGTTTGTGTGTACTATTCGCCGTTTACTATTAAGAGATACATCAATATTCATAGCCTAATATTTCACAACGAACGAGGTGAAATGTATTTGGTAAAAATGCTCGCTCCGTGTATCGTGAACACGCGATGTTTTCGGATAAACATTTATATCATTGTAAAGAAGATCAAGTTTAATAATACACGGAAACATCTAGAATTAACTTTTGATTTTTTTTTCATTTACGCTAAAATATGAGCATCTTGTCGATTTAACGAATTGCCATATTTTAAATATTATGTTTTTATTGTTTTTCGAGATCACAGTCAAGCTCGCCCTGATTAACAGAGCGTTATGTTGGAGATGAAGATGCCTCTCTGGGGTAGAGCTGTGACAAGATTTAAGGAGTTGATTACCACACTACCAAAAAGATTATCTTATTATACAACGTCAAAAGATAGTATGGAAAAAATGGACGTCCTGGGTAATATAGAGGAACTGCATAAAAAAGGAATTGTAGGATGCCCATTATTCTAGTGAATTTATTCAACAGGTTGTTATTCCTGGGTTACCTATTGAAAATATGAAAGTCAATGCCGATAGAAAAATCACCACTAACCTAGTATTGCGGATGCTGTTTTTCTGCTTGCCGTGGGTTGTATTGTTCTTCTTTTGTGCTCCGATCTCGGGTCTGGATGCGTTGAATCGACCTCCACGTATTATTTCGAGTGACCGAAATAATTGAATACTGGAACCGATTAATAGGTCCTTACCTGGTAGAATACCGAACGTGGTTTGACAAAGTTTTACCGGTCGTAGAAAGCAGCGACCTTCATACTACATAAACCAATCATACCAACAACACAAAAACCAAGGGTGCTAGTCGAAGGAATAAGAAAGTGCGTAAACACCCATCTTGAACAACAACAACAATCTAACACCGCAGTTCTTGGCATTTACGTGTGAGAAGAAGAGATGAACCGAGCCTAAATAGATGGGGAAAAGCAAAAAAGATGAAAAAGGAGAAGAAGAAGAAGCATTTTACAGATGATTAAATAAAAAAAGACGTTATAATTATTGTTGTTATTGCAGAATATTTTATTAGGATGAAATTGACTGAACATAAACCTGAACGTAAATATATTAAAACAACGCCATTAGAAAATATTTTGATGTCAGAGACAACGCTAGTTCTCCTTCTGTTTTGTCCCATTTTGTTTGATTGTTAAGATTCCCAAAATTACCTTCCTTTAGAATATATTCCATTTGCTCTTACCATGTCTAGATTATACGGTGTAGGCACTAAATTCTGCCAGATGAACACGAACAATGTCTATATATCACGCTGAACCCCAGAAATGAGGTGAGAAATGATTATTTTCCTTGATCATGTTTAGAATAAACAATTGGCGAATACAGATTATGTATAGACGTTATCTATTATGTATGTACAGATTGTACTGCGGTATTTTTAAAATATTCTTTTTATTTCACTAATAAAACGTATGCAGATGAAATTTGACTTTTGCATGGGTCGTTACAGCTAAATCAGTAAAGTACAGAAAATATAATGTTCCGGGTTAGAGTCCTGATTATGGCTATACATATATTTTTTTTATTAAAAAATAAAGATGCGAACACGAAATATATGTCACATCAATATTCTTACTATTTAAAAACTAAGCATAACGCTTGTGCTATGAAAATAGAATTAAGTTCTCGGTCTCCTGGAACGAGGTTCGAACCCCCGACCATCAGACCACTAGGCGAGTATCGTAACCACTAGATCACAAGCGCGTCAGTCTATTATTTCGATATATAGATTTTTTCTGTGCATCTTTCAAAGAGATTTTTCTAAATTTGTTTTTGATTATTTTATCATTCATATAGATAGCTCTATTATAAAATACCTCAACCGTTTGAATAATATTCAATAAATAAATAGAGTAGCACTGAATACATTTAGCACGGCAGCTACGCTGAATACATTCACAAGAATACGTGCTATTATTGATCACTCGAATCAAAAAGTTGCAAGGAGCAAACAAGGCAGTATGCAAAGCAAACCATTTCCTAGAAGTGACAAACATATTTGTATTGAGAAAAATAGAATCCATTCGTTGCCTAGAATTGCGCTGCTTCTTGTATGGGAAGACATGAAAGAAATCTACAATAGATGTGAACTTGGAATTATATAGATTCTGTTATTCACTTACATGACAAATAGTATGAATGCTGTTTTTGTGGGTAGACGAGATATTTGAAGCAATATTTATTCTAGTAAGAATGAACAGTGTACACCGTGTTATTGAATTTTATTGATAAAAATGTATGAAACATATGTTTACTACATCGTATGTACGAAACTTTATGTTAGATATATCGGTGGTAAAGAAGAAATTTTGAATATATATTACGTTGCCGTAAATACTTCGATAGCTAGTTCTGGGTTTTCTATAGGTAATGTTGAATACAGTAATTCATTCTATGCAAATTCAAAATAAACAAACCTTTGTGAACCTGTGCTGGTAGACGCCGACGTCGCTCTCCTTGTAGTCTGATGGTCCTTAAATCTGCTGGTCAGCCACCGAAAACTTTCTCACAACCGATAATCCGAAAATATATAATATAAAATGTTTTTATATCGTCGCCGTAAAAGTCCGTTCGAATCGCAAAAAACTCTTTTCCAGTCCACACAAAAAGAACACTATCGAAGTATAAAAGCGCGTAAACATCTTGTATTTAAACATATTCTTAATTTGTTTTAAATATCAAATAACCTATGGTATGGAGTAGCTGTGAGCCGGAAATCAAACGATTCATCGATATGGCGAAAAGTTCTATGTCTAGACTTGACAAACATGGAAATATCACGGTATTTCCAAGACATAGAAGGTCAGACTTGTACAGTCTCTGGTGCATTATATATTTTTATAGGGTGTGGAATCTTTTACTTTTCTTTTACTTCTTAGATGTCTTTAGTCTGTATTAAAACTTTTACTTTGTTCATATTACTTATTCTCTAGTTGTCTTCTTTTTGATTTTAGTTTTTTCTGTTTTTAACCTTTTAATTTAATTTGTTATCTTACTTACAACTTATAATCGAGCTAATGGAACCTAATGGCTACCTACCTCAGAACAGATACTTTAAATACACCTAGCGAGATGAGTAGCGGCCAACAGGCTTGCATGTAAATGAAATGTAGTATTTCTGGTGTATTGATCACTTTAAGGATTTTTATATTGATGCAAGCTTTAAAATAATGTTGTTTTAAAAATAAACACAGTTTATTTTTAAATCGGCGTTTATCCCACTGAAAATATAAATAAAAAATAATGGACACTGAATGTATTGGAGAAAATGCCTTTGAGCTGTGATTCAGGATATATATGTTGCGTATACCATAGATGGCCAGACGCACACACGTTTTATTCTGCAGGAGCTGAACATCAAGGACAGATTCTCAACTTGCAGCTTGAGATGAATCCTTCGATTTGGGAAGATAACTCAAAGAAGATTGTTGTTGTTGGCCCTGTCGAAGGGAAAAATAAAAAAGTTAGTTCCCCTACCCGTTGGACCGATCAAGTGGAAAAGGTAACAGGCATTTCTCTGGTGACAGCCCTAAGATTAGCAAGATCCCGAAAAAACAGAAGGATCGTAGACTAGAGGGTGGGAATTCATGGTCACGAGGGACTGTCATGAATTTGAATTTCACAAAAAAAATTGTATTTTCATTAAAAATATATAAATCGCCGAAATTCAATAAAATGGATTGATTTAATTCTGGCGTACATTAGTAAAGGTATTTGCGATTCATTGCAAAATAAAGTTGATTGCTTTAAAAACTGGAATAATAAATGTTTTATTTCAATCATTTGAGGGTACTAGTTGTAAACTTAGCAACCTTCATTATTATTTTTATAATTTTTAATGCAGTTGTCTTCTTGTACAGTTTTTGTACATTGGGTTAATTTGTTAATAATATTATTTAACTTAGCTCTTTTTAATGTAAATTGATCATTCAAAATCGGTGTAAGATGCACAATCAAGCGCTTTTATCTACCAATAATATTAGGATTCGACCAATACCAGTCTTCGCTACTTTTAAATTTAAATAGCTGCCAGAATGGGAACTAGCTGTATTTTTGGAAGAAGGTGTTGCATTTATTTTAAACCAGATAAAAAAATACACAACTGAAACGTTATTTATAAAGAATGTAAGTTCCAAATTTGTCGAAAGCTTAATTAGTCGATATAACAAAATTGTAATACATTTCCTTGGATAAAAAAAGTAACAATCGAATATTTTTTCTGTATACCTTTTTAATTGATTCTTACTTTATTTTAATAATTTTTTGAACGAAACATATAAAAAAAATTACTGCCTCTTAAAAATATATCAAATAAAGGGTGTCCAGCGAAAAATTTTCGAGTTTAATATTAAATTAAAAAAAACTCCAATGTTATTTTCATATTTTATTTATACAAAATGGAATTTAACAATGCGCATTTTATGTTTTATAAACAATATTGTCTAAATACCGTCCATTTCTCGCAAGACACTCTTGCAATCAAACTTTTAAATTTGCGAACATGTGAGAGTAAAGCGTTAGTTCAATAGCAGCAACTTCACGGCGGATATTTTCTTGTACGGCCTGAATGTTTGAGGATTGTTATTGTAAACTCTCGAGTAAAGGTATCCCCACAAAAAAAGTCGCACGGTGTAAGGTCCGGTCACCGAGGTGCCCAGGGAATGTGTGTGGAGTGGCCCCGTCTTACTGAAATTGTGTTCTGTTGTTGATTCGGAAAACAGCTGCAGTTGCGATACCAAAAACCTGTTGATCATTCGGCAATACACGTCAGCAGTGACTGACTCTCGTTTGTTAAAAAAATAAGGGCCAATATCCCTCGGGCAGAAATTGCACACCACACTATCGTTTTTGATGGCGTTCTCTTGGGTTGGTCGGAGCACCAGTATTTCATGTTCTATTTATTAACATAGCCATCGATATGAAAATGTACTTCATCAGTACATTTTCATGTACTGATGAAGATGATGATATACTGATGAATATGTTTCCAAGCGTTTGTGCTGTTCCAAAACGTTCCAGCATCGTTCTCGCTAAGGTTTCACGTAAAGAATAGTCATTTTCGTTAAGAAACTGCACGATTTGCAGTTTGTATGGGGGAAACTGTAGTTTCTTTTTCAAAATAACGTACACTGTTGATTTTTTTATTCTAGTACCGGCTGCAATCTTCCTTATCGATTTACGCGAATTGCGTATAATTTCAGGTCGAACTTGAGCCACATGTCCTGGCGTCGCTGCTGACGTTGATGGTCCCGAAGAAGTTTTGTTAACCATTCTTGTCTGAACTTTTGAACCCAACACCAGATAAGGTGCGTGCTCGGCCCATCACATTACTCATCGAATATTAAAGTGAGTACAAAAAGCGCGACGTGCACGAAGCAATGAATCACCGCACTTTAAATATTGCTCAATCGCGAACGCGCGGTGCGCTCCCGACCAGTGACTCATTACGACTGACAAATCCGCAAATCACGCGCGTTGAACAATACCCTTCCCACTTACCTTACCCTGTTGGTTTACGAGCAATTACAATTTAATCTTGAAATTTTTCTGCTGGACACCCTATATATGCAAAATAGTAGAACAATTAAAAATGACTTATTTGTTTGTTTGTGTGATACTTTATGTAGGAGGAAACTATATTCGTGCCTGTCTCAAATTTGTCATTCTTATATTGTTAGCAAATAATAATATACACAGGATAGACTACGCCGAGAAAAAAGTCAAGGACATTGAATTTAAAAAAACACGTGAAATACATCAACAACATACGAACATCTCAAAACAACTACATAAAGAACAAAAATAGAACAATCCCGAGTCATTTGTAACGGAATTAAAATATAAAAAATATCGCCACATTAAAAAAAGACGTGACTAGCAAACGAAAAGGAGTACAGACGAAGCAAACCATGTCATGAAATATTGCTTTATAAATACGTGAATATTATTTTTTATACTTAATGCTCCACGGGTTTTTTCTTATGTTATATTAACAAATAATGAACGTCTTTGTTTTATAAATAATGTCACGAAATCTGAAATATGTTGAGCATTGTAAGCTTGTTTATCAGAGTTTTTCAGACTGTAGATTCTGCTATTAAATTTTAATACTATGGAAAAATTAAGAGATTTTTTTAAATGGCAAATATAATCCATTGATCTTTATCCATTTTAAATCAAAAATACTGTTGACTGTTGATAATAGTGACGCATTTATAAAAAAAACATATTACGACCATCTCGATTTTATATTACTCATTATATAATCTTTTTATTATTCGTATATATCATTGCCTTTCCAACAATTTTATGTCAGTTGGCTCACGAACAGAAGCATCGATAAGAGGTTCAGAAAACCACTAAAATATTCAAATTCAGATGTTTCTTGTTTTTATTTCTCTTGTTTATAAGAACATTTCTTTATCCTCGTTCTTTGTCACAGCTGATAGTACGTGGCAAGTGGCCAAAAGTCGTTTTCCACATTATTTCGTCAATATATAGATATTTCTGTGTGGTTTAACTATCGAACAAGAATTTAATAAAATAAAATTTGACCTAATCTCAATAATAAATAGAATAACACAAAAATGGTATATCATTCTTGGAACTTAATATTATACATGGAAGTAAAGCGGGAAAATTAACTTAACTTAAAATATTGAAAGATAAACGATACTAATTGAAAATATATTTTATTTTAATATTGTTAGCCTCTTACTACTAGTACTGTTGTATCAGCTCTATCCACAAATCATGATTTTGGGTCATGCATAGCGTTTTGGACGCAAATGTTCTAAATGTTTTAGACACTTAATCTTCTACCTATCACTTCGTCAATGCTGAAAATTTTTTAAGGTTTGTGTTGGCAAGCAATGTTTGTAAGTCTATTCTGGATACCATGTTCTTATTGGATGGACAGTAACGAAACAAAATTTATTTACATATAACTCTACAGTACACACTATAATAATATGTAACTAAATATTGTAAACAAACCAAATTAAAATTTAATAAAGAGAATGTAAACAATGTATGGAAAACAATACTATACATCACGTAATTAATAATCCCGTCTTCCATTTATATTGAACACATACGAATGCATCGCGATTTCGTATACTTTAAACATTTTCTATATAATTGCGCCCGTACTATTTGAATCATAATAAGTAGCAGGTACTATTAATAACAATGATAGCCTTAATCCAAAAGTAAAAAAAATAATAATAAAAGAGACAGAAGAAAAAAAAAGATAATAAATACCTTACATAATATAATAATAATAATAATAGTGTGTGACCGTGCAACTTGCGTTGATTTTAAATCAGTTCTTTCGATTTTTTAAGAATTTTCCATATTTAGACAATTTTATGGCAAACGGAAAATTAATTTAACGGTTGCGGTCTTTCTTATATACCTTGTATTGTCCTTTTTATGACAAATTATTTAGTTTATTAATTTTAAGTGAGTAAAGATTTTATTTAAATATGAGTTTTAAAAAGAATAAAATCTTGCGTATAACTTCTGATATAGATGAATAATGAAAATACATATTTTTGTAAAAAAATTCATAAATGTGAATTATTATTGAAAGGGAAGCCTTAAAGAATATTATTTCTAGAACAAAAAATGTACATAATATAACATTTGAAATCGATAATACATAAACCAAATACACGAATGACACCGCATTTTATTATGCATCCGGATCTAAGTCATTTGATTACACCACGTTCCGAAAGTGTTACCTTACCCCGACGTTAAAGTGCCATCGCAGTATGAAGTTTTTCCTATTTATTTTCCACCTGCTTCACCTTAAAAGCTTTTATGGTTGCCGGAACAATTTATTCGAAGGATGATTTGAATGAGAAAATTACGGTCACGTGTCGAGTTTCAAAATGAATTTTGATACAACCTTCTTACGGGGATCGACGGTGGCTGATGATTCAATACAAAAAATAGTTTAGTTTTACAATCACCATCCAGTGCCGCATCTTGATCGCTCACTCTTCGCAGAGTAGGCAGAATATTTTGATGACAAAATCCATTGATTTGTGAAATAATTATTACAATAAGGATTTGGTCACCGACCACTGCATGTGTTCATCACATGCATAAAACACAATTTGCCAACCCGTGCCACTAGTCACCAACAAATTGTACAATGATATTAATTACACACAAAATAAAATATTACTGTAAAATTTGAATATGTATATCATCATTTTAATACTTGAATACTCAGAATACAGGAAATACGAAAATGATATAAGTACTTATTTTGTATATTGAGTTGATACACTGTTTTATTTTACTATATTTTATTGTATTAAACGTTAGAACGTTTTCGGAAACAACTTCCCATTATCAATAATATAATTCAACTAAAGTTAAAAACATTTTCACACAGTAATTAAGGTTGTGTTTGAAATTAAGGAAGGTGGAGGAAAAATCTTTGAACAGTTATATTAACCAACAGTTATAAGTACCAACATATTTTTACGTAGCTTAATGAAAAAATGTCTTCTAAATTTTTATGAACCTAATAACTATTGTAGAGTAAATCCATTAATATTATTTGTAATACTCTACATGTTCGTGAAATTTTATAAGATTATATATTATGTGAAACATTGCTGTGATCATCAGCGCACGTCATCGCTATCTCTCTCTCTCGTCATCGACTCGGGTCATATCATTTTCCTATCATCCTTCTATTCTATTTTCAAGCCATCTAAGTGAACCATTATTAATCCTGTTATGCTCGTATAACTATGTTACAATGAGTTTTATATTCACTTCTAATTTTTTTCTTTCGTTACTGTATCGTGAAATAATTTGCCAGATATTCGTTTGTATTTTCGGTTTCGGACCCCATCGAAGGATCCATCATCAGAACTGATCATATAATGGACCCTGTAATGGGATCCGAATTACAGAGTTGTAAGACCTGCGGCAGAATATACCAGAAAGCTCTACGCAAAAAATGCATAAAAAACTAAAAGTTTTGTCGAGTGAGCTTACAGACAAAATACATAAATATATTTTCCTTTAAAAAAAAAGAATTCATAGTATACGTATGAGATACTTATATAAACATTACCCAATTACAGATCTCTTCTTAGTTGGTATATCCAGTTTTTTATTATTTCAAATCAATTCGGAAATGAATTCAATTTGTAGAATTTTCTTTGTAAAAGTGTCTTACCGGTACTCCCACCGGCGACTTCCGACAACTAAGATGATTGCAAAAGCTTTGTGGCCAGGTTTTTCAACTATGAACTGACTCACTGTAGACAACAAAATACTTTTTTATGGATATTTTTAAAACCTTTATATCTTGTTAATATTAAAAAAAAGTAATAAAACGCCATCTGCTGTGGAAATTGGACAATAAAACTGAGTCAAACGTCAATATTGATAAGTTCTTATTTTTTCTGTGTACAGTTTTCTGGGCTAATCTGTCGTGTATACCTGACCATTCTGGTCGACGTTTTGAATCCCATAATAAGGTCCATTATCAGGGTTGATTTGTGATTAAGTACTGGCTTGCGGTACCGTGTCGAAAGTAGAGTGTGTCGTTTTTAGGTACTGACTTGCAATACCGTGTCGAAAAGAGGTGTTGTATGGAACGAGTAGTGTTGTGTTATGTGTAAGTTATACACAACAAATTATTCTAGAAAATTGTACACAGAAGATTCTGAACGGCCGTGAAAACTTAAGAACACTTTTTAATTTTTCTTTTGGTCGATTTAGTGTGTATAGTGTTAATGTGGATAATTTCATTACTTTACTTAGCCATAAAAACGATTGTTACATATTTTATTTATTTATATTTGATCAAAAAAACGTAAAAAATTTATATGGATACATATTTAATAAATAAAACCGAAGCTTTATTAAAAAAATCCAATATAAAAAAGGTATCTCTGAAGTGCAAGAAATTCCAAAATTCTCATTCGTGATATTTTTAGAGAAACTATTTAGTTTTTGAGACTGATGTCTAGAGGATAGTAAACGATACAATGAATTGTATGTTTAAGGGTTTATAGCCATCGTTCGTCATGGTTTATTTTAATAAATGTAGGACAAGGGACTAACGAAATTACATACATAATTTCTAGCCATTGTTCGTCATAGTTTTCAGTAATAAATCTAACACGAAGAGTCAATTTTCATTATAGTACTTAATTTCTAATCATAGTTTTTTGCAATAAATCTAGCACAAGCCAATGAAATTTTTAGCCAGCGTTCGTCGTGATTTTAAGCCTTTGTTTATTACTTTATTTAAAAATCAGAGTATAAACGAATGTCGAATTTGAGACTGGATGAAATTGTTCAGCTAACTTAATTCAGTGTTTTGAATGGATGGAGAAACGACATCGAAAGATTTTCGGACAACATATGAATGAGAAAAACTGATGACAGAGAATTGGCTATCCTTGGGAAGTGCATATATCCAGCAATGGAGAGAGAATCAGGCTGAGGACGACGATCTTTTGAAGTTTTTATTAAATAATATACACCCGACATCCTGGCGTATATCAAAAATAGTATTTCCTTTAAACACTAACTAAAAATAAATATTAATTAAAATCTTTTAAAGACTTTTAGTTCATGAAATTCAAACATGTAATAAGCATTTTGTTATATTTGTTTTGTTTTGTTGTACCAAATATGTACCACATTATTCGTACTCCATATATTTCTAATATCATTAATTTTCAACATACGTAGACCTATTCTACATAATTAATTTATTTATATAATCCTTGCATTGTCAGAAGAATTTAGTAGAAAACTGCTCTCTGGAGTTATATCGCATAAGAAAAATGACATTGGAAAGCCAGATGGGGAAAGAATTTAAGAATGCTTAATATTCAATGCGGTAGAAGAACCATCGCTAACGATGAGCGATTCACAGACTTCAAACGCATTCGTTAAAGTGCGGACAAACTCTAACTCAATATACTTTCGGAAATTCAGTGATTTGAATTTAAAAATAAACTAATGGGGTACAGTATTGTCCTGGTCAGTACATCAGTACCTGGATGCAAATAGTCGTAATAAAATACTATCTTAACACTTTTTTGATAATTAAAAAAAAATGGTTTTGTTGAACCATCGACTTCTGTGTATACATCCAGTGGCGGATTTAGAGTTGCGCATTTCGCATATGCGATGGGCTTCGCTTTCTGAAGTTTCCGCGGTCACCGAACAAAAAGAAGTAAAATCAGGAACAACAGAAAAAGCGAAAATAAAAAAGGATAGAAATACAAATTAAATTAATCAACTAGAAAGATATAAAGAAAAATATATCTATCGAAAAAATATTTAGTTGCCACCGGAATTTGAACCCGGACCTCTTCCTATTCGGGGAAGTACGTTCACCATTTTCGCTATAGCCTATAGCGATTGAACACATTTTCTACAAATCTTGAATTTATATTCTGTAATCTTTCCAGTTGATATATCTATTTTTACATTTTTAAAAATCAATTTTATATTACGGTTAATCTCAAATACCTTTGAGTAAAACTCGATAGAAGATCCCAGAATTAAATTTATTAATCCATTTCATTAAATAAAATAAATTTTATTTGTATTAAAATACCACAGAACTATTTATATTAGGGAACACATTTTTCTTGTGAAGTTGCATTTTCTGAATATTTTGAAAATGCAACTTCACAAGAAAATTGTGTTCCCTTTAAAAATGAAAAAGGATATTATTTTTAAAAAGGCCTTGAAATACTGTTTTAGTTCCGTCGTTTTTCATGTACGCCCGATCTTTGCCGGGTCGGCTCAGGAATTCAAGGATGTTATTATTGACAGTCTAACTAAAATATCGCATTTGTATCTGTTCGTTGTGTTGTGAAATTATCATTTTGGGGGTCCAAAAATGAATGTCCAGAGAGACGGGCCTCTGCACCGCACCTTAATCTTCTCCTGTATACACCAAATGCTACACATGCCCAGTATTTGAAATACAAATTCAGGTTATTCTACAAGTTCGGGATATATCAAATCAAAATGTCATTTAGATAATTTTTGTCAAAAAACAAATAGTTTTTAATTCTGGAAAAATAGAACTCTCGATTCTACTTATTTTAAATGTGTTTATTTCAAATCAAACTTTTTTACATGATGTAGGTTTTATAATCAATTTACAGAATAGTAGAGTAATTTTTTTTTGATTTACAATTTCGGAACAGAGGTTAACGAAACATGTCCCTACCTGATGTATAATAAAAATTTCGCAGAAAAAATCACGCGCGTACTTGCGTGGGTAATGCGACAATCTTCGATTATTCCGGACACGTACCATGAAATCTTGGTTCTCGAAAAATGGCGTAGCAGTTATTTAAGGGAAGAAATTCTAACATAACGTTATACTCGATGAACTCAGTTCCTGTAACATAATATTTACAATTTCTTTATTGCTTCCACAGGCACTTTATTCTTTTTATATTAAGTATCTAACTATCGTCATTTCTTTCATATACATGCGTCTTATTACGCACTTGACAGTTTAGATGGTGTAGTCAGGACTGGATTGGTGATTAGATACTCGCCAAGGACCCAGGCGAGAGAGAATTTAATAATATTAATATTAAAGCTTTGAAAAACGTTCATTCCTGTTACTCGGAGTAAAAATATTAATATATCAAGATTAATGAAGTGGCTGTAAAATAAATGAAATTATTTCCAATTGTGTTTTCATTGATTTTTCAAATACGGCAGATTCCATAAATTAAGTCACAGATTTTCGTGTAACTATGTCACAAGGTGTCATATTACGACCTACCCCCTTAAACCTGTGACATCATTTATGGAAGAAGCCTAAATTAGAATTACAATTCTTTTTATTTCTCGTTATGATTGACAGGTTTTTCCAGATTACATTACAAAGTTATATTTAATGAAATTTAGTAAGTTTTCTACAAAATTAAGGTTTTACTTGGAATTTTTTTTTTTGTCCGATCCTGGGTACAGTAGTCCTCAAGCTTGAAGTAGCAATATCGTAGGTAAATAAATATACATTTTGGTCTAATTAGTCTCTGTTGAGACGCTGAAGTTAATAAAAGAGTTGGAAACGCGACTCAGTCTCATTTTTGACTTATATAAGGTCTGGGGGTTGAGCTTCGACACGGCCCATTCATTAGCGAGAGACAGTTTGCCGGATCAGCCTGTAGCGAAAACAAGCTCAACCATGTTTATTAATTTTTGTTGAGTTAAATTAAAACTCTCATTAGTTTTTTTTCGATAAAAGTCAACTTCGTTAACTTTGTTGACTTTAAGAAGGCCAGTGATTCAATTTAGTCACACCTTATTAAAATTATAGTCGAACCGGGGATTTAAAAAAAATAAAAAATAGCACCATCTGTAAAACTATAATGATGAAACACTCTCAATTAGATTGACAACTAAGTGTGAGACTCAAGAGAAGTATCAGAACTCTTACAAACCAGTAGTGCTCTAAAACAAGAGCACTTTCACCAATGGTCCTTTATGGAATTTGGTACCCATCAGAAATATTTCTGTATTGGACCAAATATTTACATACAAATAACACGAAAATATCGAAACAGTACCTATAAATATTTTTATTTGATCATAAAGTTTATTCGATTATAAGAAGACTAATAAGACGACATAAATCACAAAAAAATGTAGTATAGAGATTTTTCTTTAAATTGAATTTTCAGGAATGGAAATGTTAACAGAATATATTTCAATACGTATTTTTTCTGTTTAATTCAATAAGCCTTCATACGCTTAAATAATAAGCTCATTTTATCAAAGGAAATCAGAGACAAAAAATTTTTTGTATTGATGTCGAGTCACCTCACTGAGCTTTTTCAGATTTAGTAAGATTATGTGAGATGTACGTATATTATTTTGTTTAAGTAAATATGGTCTCATGCAGGTATTTTATAGAACACCTAAAAAGGTGCACTATTTATTTAAGTATGAGAAGAATTTTTTTTTATGATTATGAGTATGATTTTTTAGCGTATTGAGTTAATCATTTATTTTAATATTTACTTTAAAAACAAATAGCTTAAGAGATATGCTTTACGCGGGTTTCATTTGTAGAATACGTTGACAGGTAGGTATGTGTAAAAAAAAGAATGTACGTTTTTAAGATTATGGCCTCCTGTAACTAAATATGTACCTACATAAATATCATTTTGCTTGTCACACCTATTAATATTTAAATAAGAAATGAACTGTGTGAATATGTGAACTGAAAGATATTTGAAATTTGAAAGAATGGATTGCTGCCGTACTGTAGGTAGGAAATTATTAAATTTTTTATATTTTTTCACGAAAACCGCACTAGTATTTTTATATTTTAATCAGTGTTCATGATCACGTTTATAAATATAAATATGTATAAATATGTAAAGGCAATATTTAATTTCATCCTATATATTTATAATGCACGTATCTACATATAACAAATCAGATCTGCTGTCATTTTTTTATCACGTGAAAGTGTGCGGTTAATGCGATAAAAAATTAAATTATTTCTTCAATATTAGAAAAATTACTTTGTGATCTCACTTTATATAAATACTTTGTTTAAACCACTATTTCTTGATTATTCAACATGTTTCGATACCTATGGTATCTTCTTCAAAAAAAAATGTATACTGAAATTAAAAATATAAACAAACATAAAAAAAAAACTATAAAGTGGTGAATAAGTAAGAACTAATATAAAAACAAATTTAAAAGGTGACTATTTGCAAAGAGGATTTGGTTATTTATAATATTAAACTTGCTATTAACTCTTTTTCTTAATTCTAATTTATCTAACTGTAAACCCCTAGTATTCTAATCCCTTGTTAATAACAAAAGAATGGTTTGTTTCCAAAAGGTGACTGGTAAATTCATACATTGTTATACATATACATTGTTGCCTGAAGAAGATACCGTAGGTATCGAAACATGTTGAATAATTAATAAATAGTGGTTTAAACAAAGTATTTTGTCTGATTATTTAATTAAATTATTATTCTATTGTATTTTTGTGGATGTTTGGAGTACAAAAATACTAACTTGTCGTTATTTCGGAATATTTCTTCTCTTTTTATTTCCATATAATAATGAATTTTATACTCGTACGTTCGGAAAACTGAATATTGTCTTTAAAAGTATCTTGCCATTGTGTTTTAAGTGAAGAGTCTGTGCACTCTTCCAATCCTTACACTCGTTAGTGAAACCTGGACTCTGAATATTATGCAAACTCCAGACGACAGAGTACAGAAAAACAGTATGCTGGGAATGACTGTAAGAAACAGAAATAAAATACTTGAATTAGAGTGCAGACCGAGGTGAAGAATGTCATTATCGCCATTAAAAATCATAAATAGCAATGCGTGGATCAGAAAATTATTTAATGGTATCTACGAGATTAAAGATGCAACGCCCGAAGTCTCGATGGGTGGATAAAATCGGAGCAGTGGGAGATAATACAAAAGAGGCACAGTCATTGAGAGGTTTTTATTCGGTAGTAGGCTGATGATGATGATGATATATTTTTCATATTTATCATTAGATACATCAAAATCAGATTTAAAATATTACAAGGCTGGTTGGAGGAAAAGATTACGAGATATGCGCGGATACGAGTGTATATGCCAAAATGTGGCTGGCGCAGGTTATGAAGCGGAGGAGACTGCTTACAGTTGACAGAAGTTTATTGAGTTTACAGTTTGCAGGAATGTGGAGGAATCAGACCGAGCAATAAAATTACGCGCAAGTAGTTAACGGAGCTTGTGATCGTGTAGACGGTGACGAGTGGAGTGGCACTCGGGAACCGACTTTTCGGGCGGCTGCCAGCGCATGTTATTGTCATCAGGAGTATTTTTGAGATTGTCCTGAGTCTGTTTTATGGCCAGGTATCCGTAGTATCGTCAGCGGTGTTGATGATTATGGAAGGGATGAACCTCTGAACTGGTTAACTTCTAAACTAAATTGGGATATTTTTCAAAATTTTTCCATGATGTCATTTAAAATTATTCAGGTGTACAATAATTTTAAAATATGATAAATTAAAATATTTCGGTAACTGAATTCTGTTTACGGAATTTTTTTCATGTGTTAGCCTAAAAATGTGTATTATTTGAATGTCATCATAATGCTGCCTATTTAATAATTTTTATTGATTGCTAGCGGCGGATTCAGCATTCAAGCTGAATAATATTATCAAACTTAGTATTTGTTTGGAAGGTTTCCGTTACCGTAATCTGCCGGAGGATTTGTAATCAGCCTTTATTAGGATCGTTTTAAAACCGATTCGTCCGAAACTCAGTTCGAGCCGAGTTTGGTGCGCGCAATATGCGTGAATAAATTTTCCTCTAAAGATGAAGTAATTTTATTTTTATAAATTGAATTGTGAAAAGCGCAAAGAAACAGACATTCGCGAGCGTGGAGATCGCCCAGATGTCGAGTGCTCTCTGAACTTGATTGATTGTTGATATTTTTCATTTTGGCTTTGTGACAATTTGAAGCCGCGCTTGCCGGTTTCCCGCTGGCGAGTCTCGGAGTACGGCCCCATTGAGGTAAAAGTGTTTAGTCATTATATTTTTTATGATTTCCAGAGGATTATTTCGTATTTTTACTAATCTTAAATAAATATTTGCAGTATACTCGACTTTCCATAGAAATAAGTAAGTAAATAATATTTAACTAACTTACTATTGCATCATTTCCCCACCGGGGTAGGTAAAGAGGATGGAACGTCACATTTTTACGTACTGACGCGCAATTCTCGCCTCATCTAGATTCATACATTTTCTTATGCAAGCTCGTCGATAGTTGAGGCTTCTGATGGGACCGTCTTCTAGTATCTTGTTTACCAGTCATGCCGAGTCTTCCGCAAGCGACTTTTATTTCTGGTGCCGTTAACATTCACGTCAAATATCTTTCATACCATTCTCTCCTTATTCTTTTATTCAACGAAACCAAATCATTCGAGTGATCCGTTTTAATCCTATTCACAATGATAAGATATCACACAAGCGAAGGCTGAAAACTCGGTACTTTGAGAAAAACTCATTAGAATATTATTGGAAATAATTTTATTTTCGATCCGTCGAAGCCAATATTTCATTTTATAGGATTCGGTTAACCGGATAAAGGTCTTCAAAACACTACTCCACAGCCATGACAAAGGTAAGTCACAATAAATAAACTAAAGAGAAAACAATCAGAAGTAGTCGTTTATACGGAGTTCTCGAGGGAACGGGGGCTTTGCTAATAATACGATGTGACCTCTGCCGACAGTACGGCGAAGGTAGCTTCTCGACTTGCATCACGCCCAATGGTGAGGCATAGGTATCGTTAACAGTCCGCCTCAATAGCATTAAACTGAGATCAGTCTGTTTATTTCATGGCTAATTTGTCTTTTGATCTAATGATGTCTTTATCGCTAACATAGTCTAAAGTCACCCAATGGCTCTCTCTCCGAAACTGCAAGGAGATGCATCTTGGTAATCGATTTTCCAATATTCGCAAGACGCGTCGAAGTCATCTCTATTGATATCTTTAAACACGTAAAAGTAGGGGCTTCATTCTGATAGTTTCCCTTATTGGGGTGCTTCTCTTCCGGTTCATTAATATTACCCTAAGATATCTCACTCTAGCAGATTTGTTTTTTGATTTCTTGAACAGAAAGTGACACTGATCGTATACAGAAAGTCTATTTCTTAGAATGAACATTATACGTTTTAAATTTGTATGTGAAAAATACATGAGCATATAATTAATTCACGCTAGATGTAAATCGAAACACAAAAATAATAATTTTCACAGGGTTCATTTTTGTTTTCTACGTGTCATATATTAAAGTAGCCTAACTCATAGTTTTAAGACGATCCTTTCATTAACAATAAGAGCACTGACAAAAATATTATTGAATTGGAAATGATAATTTTTATACAAAATTTAGTTTTAAACAGTAACTGAAGCCCTGACGCGTGTGAGTAAATACAATAATATACTTATTTAAATTATTTTTTATATGAATACGAAGCATTTTAAAACCACCTAAAAATTAAATAATGTCATGCAAATTTAACAAGTTGTATCTATGAAAACGTATGTATAAAAATACTTTGGACCTATAAGAAAACATATTGTTTATATATATGAGTTTTCTGTACTTAGAAATTTTTCTGGCACACTGAAAACAAATTTAACGGCAGTGGTTTTTCAATTAAAACATATACTGAATTAATTATAGCGAATAATAAGAGTATTTTTATAACTGAAATAAAATACATAAAAATCGTGGTAATGGCCTTAGTATTGGCTCTATTGGAAAGGTATTTTTATGCCGTTTGTGATTAAATGTGATTTCGCGTATATAGGCGTGGCGATTGGCTCGATTAAAGCGCAATCTGGAAGTCCAATTTTCGAACACTATTTGGACCGGCTGGGAACGTACAAATGCGGCAGTAACGCGACAAATGTTGGCTTCCAAGTCATCTATCGTCTCTGGTTTATTGGTGTAGACTAGGGACCTCACATACTCTCACAGAAAATAATCCAAAGGTGTTAAATCACACTATCTCGGAGACCAATTCACAGGACCATTACACAAAATTATGCGCCCATCAAACGTTTTCTTTAATTAATTGATTGTGGTACGCGCTGTGTGGCATGTTGCGCTGTCTTGAAACCGCAGCTCTTTTATATTAATGCCATTTAATTAGGGAACCAAAAAGTCAGTAATCATGGATCTATAGAGCTCTCGATGGCGAATCGACTCATTCGGGTCCTCCTCAATACTACGTTCCACTTCAGCAACAACTTCTTCGGTGCGCACTGTACGACATATCTGCGGATGCGTATTGTCAATTAGAGTATTCGTGATATGAAAACGATCCATAGTTATTCGAATTACTTGCTCAGATGGACGAATATATCGACGATTTTCGAAATAAATTTGCACAATTTGCAAGCCTTGTTCTGGCGTAAGTCTATTCATGGTGAAATAGTAAACCAAACTGAGCATAAATCAGGTGTCAGCTGTCAAATTAGCTGCGCTGGTAAAAGTGTTGCCAATTCGAAAAAAAAACATTAGTGTAATGATTCTAAGTAAAAATTTTAAAATGTGTAATCTAGTGTACAACTTCTGTTATAAATGATTAATAAAAGCTCACATTTTCGCAAAAAATTCTGAAACATGAAATTATTTTGAAAGGGGGCCATTCAAAGCAATGAGTTTAAGAAGCAAGTACGTTTAGTATAATATCTTATTTCTACTGAATGAATTGAGGTTACTTTGGTGGCCGAGAAGAAATGATTGGGGATAACATATATAAAAAGAATCATGGAAGTTTATGTAGCCACGTATATATGTAATGTAATCATGAAGAAACTTGTCGAAGGTATAAATTGTGTTATTTTTTTGTAAGATAAATATTATTCCACATATAATATAATGTTAGGACCTCATTTGTATTAGGGGACGGTTTCCAATTAGGTTCTTGCCCCTAAACCGCAAACACCTGCGGAGCGGGATTATCTCCCGGCCCGCCGTGGATTATCTGGAACCGCAATTTGTTCTCTGGCGGAGGTCCTCACTTTGCCAAACTTGAATTATGAAGAAGTTCGACATGAAATTAGACAAATTACAGACTGACTTCTTGTAATACTTTTCTGGAGAGAAATTTTGTGATGTTTATTATTCTAATATTGAGACTTTTTGTGATTCCATTCAAAAGTATCCAGATAAACTAATGGACCGTGTTCACGGAAAAGATTATTAGGATATTTTAGACTCGAGACAATTTCCGAGATACGGATTTTGCTCCCATGACATGCTTTGGAGACAATTCTCGACTTTTGTATTCCCCGTGTGCATACCGTGTCGTGAGATTCGCCGTCTCGTGCCTTACTTCACGCTCGTATGTTAAATGTCAAATATTATTGTTGTCATGTTTGTAATTTGGGTGACTTTGAATCTCCCCAGTACAAGTCGATTTTTTGGTCATGGCCCTTCAAGACGGTGTTGTATACCGATTATTATTATTATTAAGAAGTAATATTATTTAATTCCGTGTCCATAAAATAATTAAACATTAAACATATCTATGTACTAATATATTGTAATAATTAAAAAAGTTAAACTGGCAGGAGGAGAGCAGGAGTGCCGTGAGTAAAAAAATCGAACTATAGTAGTTAAAACGCAGTACATGTTTGAATATTTAATGACTTAAATCTATTTATTATTAAGGAGAACACATTATTATTGTGAAGTTGCAGTTTTTCAGAACATGGTTCTGTTATATTTTAATACGAACGAGCCTTAACTAGGATACATACTAATGAGTCTCTGCCTAAACCTTAGAAATTCCTTCAAGAAGAAGATCTTGAACATTGTATACTAAAAACTGAAGACGCTTTGAGAAAAAAGATCTGATATGTATAATAATAGACGACCGATATTGATGGAATTGATTAAGATAACTATCATTTTTATTATCTAACTCTTATTATTTAATAATGATACACGAAATTTGAGAAATTTGTACTATTTGAGCATCCTATGAGTCCTTTAATTTTATTGTAATGTTAAAATCGCATGCTGTTTGTTTTTCCAATACACTAACTAAGTAATAATAGTAACAGAGTTGGCGAATGTAACTATCTAAAATGTTGTGACATTACAAAACTAATGTCATGTTCAAAATCACCCTGTATTTATTTTTAATGCCAACCGCTTTAGTAATCACGAACACCACCCTCATGTTGGTAATGCGAGCGGGCTTCAAAGTTATAAAAACGGTCGGAAATTTTTGCTCTGAGTTGTCAACGTGAAACTGAAGGGTAAATACTTTAATATTATTCAATCGCTAGTGCACAATTTACTGTAATTTATTTTAACCTAATTGTATAGTGAACGATATTTTCAGGAAACGAATTATTTCCCTTCGGTCTACACAATTCTCACTACATTATTTTTCTACAATTCTTTCTACCAATTATTTTGCGTCGGCTTGGGATGCTGAGAAAACTGACAACGACGATGGGTCATTGAGATGCTCTACTTATGATGGAATGTGCCCGGACGAGCATGGATTTGAAGGTTCTGACGTCTTGAGTAACATTTTGAATCTTGTTGTCATCAGCCTTCTCTGAAGAACGTCGATCTCACACTCAACCCAAGGATTATTTAATTTTGATTGTAATTTGTTTCAATTAAAACTGTATTTTTTTTTATTCCATTTGATAATGTAAAACATTTATCTCTCGCAGGTATTGATAATAAATTTTCCCAGTTTAAAGCAAAGGCAGAACGTGTCAGAAATCAAGGTTGGTATGGGTTTTTGAGGTGAGGAACCCGCCGTTCTTGTGGTTTTCACTAACTAGCCGGTGAAGATGATAAAACGCTGTTCTATACCCTCACAATGTTTAAAAATGAATCTCTAAAGTTTTTATTTATTTATTATCTTTGTTTTATTAACCACTGAATTAAGTTTAAATACATCTACCGGTTTCGAAAAATACTATTTTCTTCTTCAGGATATCATAACTAACTAAAAACATATATTATTGTTTCTTCACCAGAATCTATTTTAAAAAAACCAACAATTATTTAAAAAATAAATTTAGTACCTAACTCAAATTGTTGCTTAATTCAAATTTAGTCGAATAATTTTTAGGAAAAATTTTTAGAATGGGACTCGTTAAATTTAGTTGGTTGTTTATAATTTTTTGATTAGTTTTACATTCTTTATTTATCTCCAACGATTCCAAATTATTTAATTTGTGACCAACACCGTTAATATTCAAAATTGACAATCCCAAAGCCGTGACCATTTTCTATCAAATGATTAGAAAATTCTGAAAACCCACTATTGTTCAAACATCTCAAATGCTCCCTTACACTTATATTAAAATTTCTACCCGTTTTACCAATATAAAATACAGCAAAACCCTTGCAACTAAGTTTATAGACACCGGAATTGTTAAATTTATAGTAATAAATTATTAATATATTTTATAATTTATAATAATAAATTGATATAATAAATAAACAATATGAATTTTAACCACAAAGGTAATATTGCTAATTTTAAAAGTATAATCTCCAAAGTTTTGAATTAAATTAAGAAACGATCTAGATTTAAGGAATGCGTACAAACTTGTTTATAGTTCTGATATAGGTAGCTATACATAATATGGAAGACGTTTGGGCTAATTATTATAATATTTTATATTGAAAAAATCTAAATGTGAATAAAAGTAGTATTTATACGAAATTTTCCATTGTAAAATTTGACACACTGCATGCGGCTACCGCATTTTGGCCGATAATCAATCATGCCGAGCGGTGTAATCATCGTTTGATTGGTAGATATGTGTAGCTGTTATTTAGTTGGGAATTTTTAAATGCAAAACAAGTGGTAAATTTGTTTTTTTTTCCAGTTATTCGTTTAATTATTACATGCATGGTTTATGGCCTTCCATGACATTTTGAATGGTATTAAATTATTTAGTAATTTTTATCGAATTGAGGATTACATTAGTTGATCAAAACATAGTAGATAAACGCGCGTAAGATCTGGAGTATAAGAAGTCTTCTTTTCTTCCATACATAAACCAAACAAATGAAAAATATCTCTTCTTGATATAAAATGGCTTCAGGACATGAACGTTTAGTTCGTTCTCTTTCAAATGAAGATATGAGGTAAACATTTTTGACAACAGATGTATGCAAATATAGCAATCGTAAGGAAGATGACGGCAGAATTTGAAATAAATCCCCCGGAAAAAGTTTATACAAAATTCTCCGAATATCAGAAACAGAAATATTAAATATTCTCTATTCGAAAAGAACTTCGTTATTTATGACGTGATTCCGCGGAACTTTTGTCAATACTGAAAAAAGTATATTGTGCGTGTCAACTCCATTTTCATTGCGACAATATTTTTATTAAAAATGAAAATGTTCTCTATTCTTCTTGATACGTCATCTGATGTCATAGAAAATGACTGTTTATTTGTTGGGACGCGAATGAAATAAAATGAGTTTAATCCAACAAGTCTATCATTTATATATACTATACGCACAATATTATTATTTACAGCCAATAAAAATATTCGGGTATATAATAGAAATTTAATGAAAAAAAAAACGTTAAATTAGATATTTATTCTAAATTTAATATTTTTTACCAAATCAAAGAAAACATTTTTTACAACTGGGATTTCATATTTTGATGTCAATCAGCTTAGGGGCAACCGATCTTTCACTGATGTTATATATCCAACAATTCTACACTCCCTATCTCTATCATTTATACATAGTATACGCACAACATACCGTTAAATTATATATTTTTTATTTTTAACAATTCAAAGAAAACATTTTTAAACAACTGGGATTTCATGTTTTGATGCCGATCGGTTTAGGAACAACCGTTCCTTCAGTGATGTCATATTTTATATTTTCTTCACGTCAATACTGTAGATTTATATTCTGATATCGCAGATGGCAAATGTCATTAATTGAAATATATAATGATCATTTTACTGCTACGGAGTCAGTTTTAGTGAAACATTCACAAAATTACTGCTTAAAATATTTGAAATGTTTAAACATTTCTTTTAATTAAATGAAATGTTTAAATATTAAAAATAAAACAACAAAATTGTTCCGATTAGGGTTTGTTACAAAATTAGTGTATACAATATTTATAATGTATTGTATTTCAAGATACGAGTTCATTTTGAGTACGATTTTAAACACATAAACAACAAACAACATTACTTCGTATTCTCGTTTAAATACAATAACATTACAAAGTTTTGTATCAAAACAGAATAACGGTAAAAAAGGTAATTGCTTTTATTAAGACAGTCATGAGGAAGATCTTAAATGTTTACCTTCATTCAGATTTAAACGAGCTCAAATTTTCAAAGACATCTTTATTCCAGCGCGATATTTTATTTAAAAGATAAAATAATAGGTCTCCCGTGTTTTATTTTCCTGCAGATCAGTTTCTAGAACTCATTTTAATTTCAGGAACTTTTCCCCGCAGGTGAATATAATTATAAATAGCTGAAAAGGAAAAGCTTGAAATCTTATTTTTTTAAAATTTAGCACGTGTTAAGGTTATAACGTATGTTAGAAGTATTTTAAGTATTTCAAATGCTATACTAAAAAATATTACTCGCAAAGTGCTGAATTTCTCAAGTCAGATACCTAGGAACAACCTTAGATTCTCAATTGACATTTCGCCCACATATTCACTAGGTTTTATAACTAGGGTGATAAAACCATTTAGAAATATTCAAAGTTATAGAATGCTATTTGCGTCCTTAGTTAGCAGCAAATTATAGTACGGCTCTCCAATATGGTGTCCTTATCGGCAGTATTCAACAATCTCTTGGACTCTGTTCAAAAAAGTTTAAAAAAAAAATTATTTTTCAGAGGAGATCTATCTATTGCTGATGTGATGTTTATGTAGTTTTTATTATTCATTTATATCAGAAGATATACACTAGATTCGAATTTTTTTAACTTTTACTTAGATAAGACCTTTACACTAATGTAAAAGTAATAAACTGAATGTTATTTGCCATAATTAAGAAAATAAAAGCATTTTAAGAAAAACCACGACCATTAAATTTATTTTCAGCTTGCCACAAAAGTGCCTTAATATAGAAAGTTCTTGGATATACGAAATATATTTTCTTATAATCTTGAAGCTAAGATTATGGAGACAAATCAGCAATGAACCAAATTAGCAAAATGTTAAAAATGAATAGAGTTATAAACCATTCAATTTGCAGTACATTTGATCAATTTTCGACGTTTTTAAAACACTTTTGTGTTAGTGAAAACAAATTATTTTAAATAATTTATTATACTCAATTACATGTTTTGCGGCAACTATTTATAATCAAGTTTTATATCAAAAACACAATAATTTCTTACTAAATAATATTTATGACGATCCTATTAATGTGGGTTTTCTATTGTTTTTTTAAAATTTCAATTCGTCGAAAAAATTTTTAATAAAATTTACATATATAACTAGTAGATACTACTCCTATAATAATAGATTTTTATCGATCTGAGCATTGGTTGTTTATTCCGTAGCACCCCACACCATTAAGAATTCAGGCAGAAAGCCCATTGTACGAGTGATATCGCCTTCCTGTATTTCGCCGTCTCCATTAGGTACTCACAATTGAGTTGTGCACAGTACCTCTGCAGCACAGGCAGACTTGGAATTGAACGAAAGATAGGCCTAGAAAAACATCGTGTCAGGCAAAATTACATACGTGGAGAAATTGTAAATTCTACGCAATCTATCGAAAAGCTGGCCATGCTTTTGAGTATATTTCAAAAAATTAAGTTATTGGAGACAAATGGACTAATTCTTTAATTATTTATGGATATAATGACATTTAAAATATATGCTATAAATCTATATATCCTATGAAATATTCACTCAAAATATGTGTGTTACAACAAAACTCGTCATATCTCGTCTAAGTGTTCAAAAACTCATGACGTTCATTTGAATTTTCACAACTTAATTTTATACTACGCACACGTTTGGTTATTGCCACTACTAACGTAATAACTTAAGAGTTAACATCTGATGATGAGAGGGGCTGCACCTCTTAAAACTATAGTAGTAACAATAACCCAACGTGTGTATGGTACAAAGTTTAATTAAAATGAACGTCTTAAGTTTTGGAATACTCGGGTGAGGCATGACGAGTTTTGTTGTTAACACACGTACTTTGAGTGAATATTTCATAGGATACAAAATTGACTTATAGCATAGATTTTAAATTTCAGTATCTATAGATAATCACAGACGAAATAATAGTGACAATAACGCAATGTGTGTGTACTATAAAGTTTAGTTCATCACATTACATCAGCTTAATCATATTACACGATAAAGTTATTGCCATGTCAATTAATGATTCCTGATGTTCATTCTCAAGTTATGTTCATTTTTCAAATATCAGTAAAATGCTTTGTGGTTTTATGCTCATGCTGTTTGTGTGTTATTTTTAAGCCAAGAATATTATATTTTTTATTTTTAATGTTATTTCATTCTAATTAATTAATAAGTGTTCCAAAAAATATGTTTTTACATTTATGATTCGTATGCTTATCCCTTTTTTCCAAAACTTATGATATATAATCATTTTTATTTAATTGATCCATTATTGTGAATAAATTTTACTGTTGACCAGTATATTAGATCAAACGTATTAGTAATGGATTACTTTAAAGTAAAATCGTATAAATAAAATCGAGCTAACTGAGGGATGTGTCCGTCGCGGTTGAAGGTTCGAGCTCGCTATTTAATAGTCGCTGTCGTTCTGCATTCAGAAAAGCGGGGTCTGTTAGCGCACATTCAGCAAAAAGCTGATTTATTCTGAAGCATCAGGGTATGTAAATTATGAGTTTTACCAGATGGGACAAACCGATTATTTTGAATTATGGTAAAACAAATAACTATTTCCATATATTTTCAAGAAAATGCGAATAATGTGATGGTAAACCATTATGGGACTTTGATTGTGACTATGATTGGTAACTGAGATTTAACTGTTGCAGGTTTGATTTCTAGTATACTAGTCATTATTTGAAAAATTACGAATAATCAGCTACAGTTATCGTTATAATCAAACACAATCATAGTCACAATGGTCTAAATAATGTTTAATCATTACTACATAAAACCTTTATTAAATCAATTTTTAAATTTGTAAGATGCAGTACTTGATAGTATTATAAATAGTTTATTGTGGACTCCATCAAACTCGCTGTTTGAAGATTTTAAATCATTTTATTATATTAACCAACTGGTTTAGAAAAATACATCTTTCTTCATCAGGGCGATAAAAGCTAACTAAAATCATGTCAAAGTGTTACGTTTTTAAATGAATTTTTTTTAAATAGTAGTAAATTAATTAAAAAATAGTTTTAAAAAGTAAATCTGACTAAAATTGTTATGATGACCGTTTTGAAAATTAACCCAAAGATCCAAAATTAATGTAATTTTTTTTAAGATAGGACTACTGATTCCATTTAGTTGGTTCTTTATTAATTATTTAATATTAAAATGAATAACCACAACGTGTTTGTGTTAAATATAGTTTAAACGGAATGTAAAGAACCCTTATTATTTTGATAGACACATTGACATTCGGAGGTGAAGGATGGATTAGCAGCCTTTGGAAAGTTCCTTAACTTCTTCGAACGTATGTGTATGATCAGTGTATTTTTCTCGCAGACATGGACTCTTAATACGGCAGATTACATCAAATCTGGCTGAAAAATCTATACAGCAAGAAATTTTAGGTATCTCACTGAGGGGACGAGGGGACCTACGAGTGAATTTGCAAAATAACAGCGGCTGGTGATATTTGATCAACAAGCTGATGTGTCAAGTGACGAGGCTCACGGACGAGAGACGGACCTGGGTGATTGTGATCCCTCTCTCCCAGCCACGGGCTGACGAAGAAAAGAGAAATGCCGGCCTTGCATGAATGATAACTGCACAAGACAGTACCTGTGATAGTTCAAGGAAGCCGTACATTCAAAGATTGGTGCAAAATACCTGACGATAGAGAAGAAGAAGATATTTTATAGAATGTATTAAATGAAAGCAATATATAAAATGCAAAATTTTACCAGTTGACAAAAAAGTAACACAATAGTATAATTATACAAGAGATGATAAATAATGTAAATATTTATTCTGACCCTTACCATTGCTATTCTACCAAATCGTCGGGTCGAACCGAGAGTACCGATCGCGAACAATGTGTACGATGAGAGAACGAGAAAATGTGTTGTGTCACAAATATTTAACAACATAAGTAAGGACTTATTAAACATTATGAAAGTGAAGAGATCTCAGTATGAATGATATCAGAAGAGATGTTTCGTTTTTTTAATTAAATAAAATATCATATTTTTTTATATGTGAACGTATATACTTTCATACTTGACCCTAAATGAGAATTATTAAATGTAGTATATAGTCATCAGATTTTATTTATTCCGACCCCTTAGCCTATTCCTAAACGAGTACATGTTGTTCCTTTGGCTCGACTGGTTGTCTTTTTGAAGTCGAGGACAGGAAGTATTCTCTTGTGATTGTTCGTGTTGGATCACTACTTCGCGCGCACTGCTGTGATTTTGTTGTGTTGTGAACGTAAAACTCATTAGAGTTTTGTATTGTGTTAATTTCAAACGAGACGGTGTCATCAACCAAGTGAGTCGAGTCGTCCTTTGGTTCCGTGAGTCCATCCTGGTCCGCTATCGAAGGTCCCCCTCCTCCCCTATCCATCCCCTCATCATTCATCAATCCCTATTTCCTATCTAACCCAGTCCTTCTATCCATCATTATCCACCAATTTGTGATCGACGACTCGAATCGAAGACAACCACCCTAAATTATAAGGTGAAAGAACACACTCTCGTCTAATTATTTGTTTCCTTTATGTATGTTGTATTTTATTTTTTTCTTTGTTGTTGATTACTGTTAATACTGTTAATTAGTATGTAAAGTCAATCCTTGCCGTAAAAGTGTTCTGCAGTTTGGCAAATATTGAAAATTATAATATATGTGTATTGTGACATTAGAAATTAGGGTCACATTCGAAATTGCCCCGTTACTTGTTTCAACGCCAAGCACCTCGAAATCACAAGTTCTTGCCTTAATATTGGATCGCAATCCTTTCTCAATGTTATAAAAATGGTCAACATCTATGGTTTGTTTTCAAATCATCAAGGAGAGCCGTCAAATTTTCACAGTTCAATTGCTGCGACCAGCGTTTATAATATGTAGCTGTGAGCGATCCAGCGTAATCAAAGGGTAAATATTTTTATATTATTCAATCTTTATAGGAAATGAGATGTTTCCCTTTGGTTATTCTGCCTTTGGTTATTATTTGGCCTTCAGTTATTCTCACCGTAGGTTACATTTCTCACTCCTACATTTATGCATATGAATCCAATTGCGTCGGCTTGGATGCTGAGGATCATCTACGATGATAGGCAAGGAGATGGGTTGCTCGGACGGACATGGACCAGTGTGATACCATTTAGTGGAACATCTTGATGTCATCTGTCTGCATTGCAGAACGTCGAACTCGCGCCCAACCCGACGAAATTAGGATTTGTTAACGTGGATTGTGTCTTTATTTTATTTTCTTTGTTCATGTTTCTTTTATGATTAGATGCCATTTTTATAACGAATAACATCTTTTTATTTATCACATCCAGGTATTATTTATAAACTTTTCCCAGTTTAGGATGAAGACAGAATGTGAAAAACCAAGGTGGGTATGTGTTTCTGAGGTGAAGAACCTGCGAATCTTATGTTCACCATTGACAAGTTGGTGAGAGGGTAGAACGCTGGTCTTTACTTCTACAGTATGTAATAAAGTTGGAAAAACAAATTACTTTTATTCGACCTACCTTTTACGACTGTAGAATAAATATCTATTATACTAGTGACAGAAAAATAGTGACATTAGTCAATTCGCTCTGATCAATTTTCTTGAAACAGTAAACATTTACTGAAATAAAATAATGTAGAGGAAAATTAGACACCTTTAAAGATATTTAGATAACACAAGACCTTGCAAACGTCGATATATTGATCCATTGTAGAGTATTATGGTACAAAAGGGCATCGGTATTGACCTTATACAAATGGATTATTTACATTAGGTTTTATTCGATTGAAATCATTTTGTAACCGATGTAGAATATTTATTTACGTAATTAATAAAAACATGTAATATTCACATCTGAAGATTAGTAAATTGAGTAGGTACTACTAAAAAAATTTCTTTGTAATTTGGGAATATGAACCAGTTCAAAAATAAAAAATGAAAGAACTAAATCTTCAGGATCAAGTATTATTAATCTAAATGTTTTTTGTTATTTCTTCGTTTTATATACACTCTGCACCGTAAAAATAACATATCGTTTTGGATGACTTCATGACGCGGATGTATGAAAATGCATTCTCCGTGTAAGTACCGCACTGCGTTTAGGGGTGACGTAACAAAGTAAAGAATATTTATTTAAAATTAAAATTAATTGTAAATATATATTTTCAATCATACATCTATCTGCAATAATTATAATTTGAAATTTTAGTAAAAATAAATATTTTAGATTTATTCGCTATTTGAGAATGGCAACACACAGTTGTCAGTTGTTAAAATGCATGACACAATATTATCAACTATAACAGAGGTAATAATGATTTATGGTATCAAGATCAGCAATAAAAACTACATAAACCTAGTTCAACTAATTCTGTGGTTTTAACGATTCTTTTTACGATCTAATAGAAATTGTACAGTGGTTTGGATTTAGTATAAACAATGTATTTATATTTTAATTGTTGCCTTTTGCGGATTTTTTTAAGGATATTACTATTATTTTCATCATTGTTGTCCACCTCTCGTCTCATGATATTAACAGTGTCTCTAAAGCCAACTGTGTAACTAACGTCTCTGACAACACTTGCTTCCGCCAATGCTGTCACTAGAGAAAATTTGTACAAATTTTATTTTGAAATAAAAATACTCAATGAAATAGAAGCTTATCACATTACTATATATCAATCCCATTTAAACAATAATTAAATACAATAAAAATAATTCTAATAAGTTTCCTAAAAAAATATTTTTTTAGGATTCTCATCGAAAACTACCAATTCCGGATTTGACTGAAAATCTCTTACGTTCTTCATACATCTCGAGACTAAGAACCATTATCAAAATTTACTTTTTTGGCGCCTGGATTAGATTTCGATTTTTAACCTCCCTCTCTGTACATATTCAATCTTTTAAAATGTACACCTTTTAAAAATATATAATACTGACCAATATACGAGTAATAACGGCATTAACATAATACATACACTATTACAAATTCACTACAGAATTCATTTACAGTATAGCTAAAATAAAAGAAAAGCATACATTATGCGTATAATATGAATATGTTGAAAATTTCATTCTATTCTAATAATGGATCTATATTTGAAAGCCATACAACAAATCCAATATCTATACCATTTTTATCATCACCAAGTTATGTAAATTTGAAGTGATTTATATTAGCTGTAATAACAAGAAATTTTATTTCGTAATGGCTCAGTATTTTTAAAATTAATACATTTTTTTAAATCTTAAATTTTGCGTCATTTTTAACATCACCTATGAAGTAACCTACTATAATCGTTTCAAAGTATTTATGCCACTGACTTTATTATAGACCTTTTGATAAATGTGACTGCTACATTTATAGTATTCGTGTCCGCTATATTTGATGTGATATTAATATATTATGGAGAGACTCTAAAAAGGTTAACAAAATTTTGCATTAAATATAAGAAAAGGTTTTTGGGATATTCTCTCTGTAAAGCTCTTTTTCATAATATACCTTTTAGACCAGTAGATTTGTGAATATTGGATCCCGGATGGATGAAATATTGAATAATTTAGTTGAAGTCATGTATTACGAAGCCTTCTTGAGGACCGCGGGTGGACTAAACACGTAGAAGGGTGAGCGCGTTTTGTTCAAACTTCACATTATAAATGATTAATAAATAATCAAAGCCCAGCCTGCGCCGCTGCCCAACCAACCCCCAGCTTAGACGTCCTCGTCTAACTCTGTGTAAATGTGTTAACCGTAAAAAAGATAAAGATAATATATGTGAAAATAAAACGCCTGCTTTTTGATTCAACCCGTTTAATTGACTTGAAAAGTGTTTCGCCTTGTAAGGTCATTATTAATCTAACAATTTAACTCAACAAAATATATCTGGTGGGAGGCAGCCATATAATTTTATTTGCATGAGATGAAAAGGGACAGCATTATTTATTGGAATAATGCCCATACAAGGCGAAATGCGTCTCCGATTCCATCGTTATCCACCACCACTTTGTGATCAGCGACTTGCGTCGGTCACACCCCTAAAGTATCCTTCTAAACATCTGTCTGCAGGTTCATATACCCGAAAATAAAACAAAAAGTGTTGTAATACTAAAATCAACTACTTAAATATTTACAAATATCTAATCTTTATTTATGCCTCAAAATTAAGTATGCCGATAATTTATATTTCGACGTGAAAGCAATAAATTGCTGTGTCCTCGATCCATACTTAGTGGATTTAGAAATTGTGTCCCAAATTGGCAGTGTATTTTTTTACATTTGAAACGAATTTATTAAATATTAAATTATTAATTAAGTAATTTCTTTCATAAAAGAAGTGGTAGCAATCCGTGAACAGGGAGAATGAGATGACAAAAGTTGATGAATGAGTACAACTTTAGGTTATGTCGATATGCCTGCTTTTTTTTACAACGGCTATCTGGATAGTTCGTGTCCACATATGAGATTCTTCTCGGAGATTTGAGTCGGGTGCACACAATAGACAGTGTAGAATTCAGCGCGAAGCGATTTATGTATTTTTGTCCGTATGACACACGTACCTTTACTGACTCGCATCTTATGTAAAATCTATAATGAGGTCTGGCATCAAATAATAGGGTCACTCATGCACCACAAATTAATATAAAACAGACTTTTCGGAATTAGGACGATCTCCCAATGATTCTTTGATATCTATCAAGATATTGTAAAGGTTGCAAAGAATCTAAAATATAGATTGGTACGTCAAGCTCATAGAATAACTCTACTGCGAGAGACGATGAACATGCATTATTCAGATTTTAAAAAGCAGCTGAGGCGCTTAGCATTTCTTTCGATGACACCCACGAAGTCAACTACACTTCCTGCATTACCAAGATGAGCTGGACGTTGTTGATTAACTATTATTATTATATTATTATAATTATTATTTATTAATATATTTATACGGTACAGTGTAGGTAATAAAATTGTTATAAAATAATAATATTCTTACAGACAAATTATTTAAAAAGGATAGCAAAGATTATTTATAGAAAAGTACATAACGATATTAATAACATAAATAAGTAGGTACGTAAAAACATGGTATATATAATCCATTACATAATTGATTGAATGGATTGGATGGAACTAAAAGCAAATATGATTATTTTTAATGTGTTGTTAATAAAATTAACAACACATTAAAAATGTTAACAAAAATGTTAACAATGTTAACAATATGTAATTTTAACAAAAAAACAGTAAAATCTGAGAATTAAGATATAAAAATATGTAGCTATAGTAAAAATATTTAAATAGTAACAGTAAAAAAGAAATGATTATATCATATATAGCTAAAATAAAATGTATAACTATTTGTAACGTGGAAATTTAACTCAAATTTTCAAAAAGAGAATAGAAAATAAGAATTATTTTCGATTAAATAAAGCAGCATGTAAATAATCATTTGTAAAGAAACAGTGAGAAAAATAAAACCATAATAATAAAGAAGAAAGAGAAGAAAAAAATAGTTATTGAAAAAAAAAATGATAGCAAAATTTACACAAAATAGTGACCGTACAACATGTGATGGTCTCAAATATTTTTTAACACTTTCAGAATTTTCCACCGTACCTACCCCCATATTCGGCGCGTTCTTTCCAAACATGTTTACAAAATGTAATCTTGTCTCCTTAAAATACATCCTCAAGGCGTGGGCGTTGAGATCCATGAAGTCTTATACGGGCTCTAAGGTTTGTATCGTATTCATCGCAAAATTCAATAGAATGTCTGAGCATACGACCGTGACTGACCTCAGGAGGAGCAAAGGACCCTGGGTAGGCGAAATTGTCCAAAAACAGGGTATAGAGTACGCCCAACACGTCAAGTAATCGCGGTATCTTCGTATTCAAATGTGGAATTTAGATTATATATTATAACACTTAGAAAATACAGTGACAATTTGAGAATCAGTTCACGATGTTTTGTTCTTGCCCAACATACGTTCCGGTACATCTGGCAAAATGCAAGAGAAATGGGAGTAATTTATCCTGTAATTATTCTATAACTCTGATGATAACAGTGGTGATTTATGTTCAGCTCAAATCCGGGACCGAGTCCTGTAACTAAATTTCCAATCCAAAACTGATACAGCTTCTAGATACTCGGAATAAGATTTTCTGAGAAAAGTTAATGAACCAAAAATGAAAAGTCATTTCGTTAAATAAGACATTTGAGAAACGATCAGTATTTGAACCGTTTAGGGATGCTGCTAAGGGAGCGGTATTGTGAGACTCCCACAAAGTAGATTATTTCCGTTCGACGAATTTCTGATCTTGATTTGAATGTACAGGTAGGCTCTTTTTTATTTAAAGTGAAGAATATATGGATGTAGAAATATTCTTATTAGTTTAACGTTTATCCTGCGAATATTTTAGTACATATGAGATATTAAATGATAACGGATGTCCGCTACAGCGCGGGTGCTCAGCACAACAAATGAGCTACTTAGGGAGATGATTTTTAGCTAACTTAACTATTCGAAACAATCTCTGAAGTGCGGATTTTGTTTCCATGAAATTCTTTTGAAACAACTCTCAACTTTCTCAGTCCTATGTACATACCATGTCTCAAAGATTTGCTGTCTTGCGCCTCACTCCGCGTTCATCAAATATATAGTTTTAGAGATCTATAGTCATTTAAGGTAACGTTTGTATGCACGTGTCGAAACTCGCTGTCAGATCGAACGTCTACACGACCGTACACACACGTCTACCGGTGTACACACCGGTTTGAGTTTTTTCAATCAATCGGCTGAGTTTACCTCTAGATCAAAATCTTAACTCACAATATTGAGATATATCTCAATTACATCTCTGAGATGATCTCATCATCGCTTTCCGCGGACACGGACCTTAACGGTACAAACAAAATATAATATTATAATCACCGTAATTAACAACAGAATCTGAAAATATAGAAAATATTAAAAATCTAAAATTAATGATCCAAATTTAAAGAGGAATAAAAATAAAGTGATAGACATATTGCACCTAAGTAATATTTCAACCGTTTAAACCAAACTTCACCCTAATTGATTTAAGGACAAATTGAGATTTCAATGTTTTTTCCTAGAATACATATGAATATAAAGTACATAAATCATTTTTTTAGCATTAACTCAAACCATAAATAAATTAAATGATGTGAATAATTAAAAATTGTACTTATATTATCCCAGATTTTACCGCCTGGGAGTTTTCAAATTACATTCGAAGTTTATAACTGTGACTGTCATATTGTGCCGTAATAAAAATATCACGTATTTTGCTAAAAATGTGATTCTTCCTTGCTTCAATAAAATGTATTTATTTATCAAACTTTATTGACATACGAGTACACGTTTCTATTCTAACAGAGGTAATATAAAATATTATAATATAACATGATAAACATAACACACAATTATATTGCTATTAAGTATAATACTCGTAGTTTATTGTGTGGGATGGAGTAGACTCCACTTCTGATATATACAGCATTATCATGGCTACTTTGCTAGACTGCCGTCTGTGTTAAAGTAGCCAGTTTTTCGTGCTGTTGTGGTATCATTTAATTCAAGAAAGATAAAGATTCGACAGGAATAAAAAAAAATCATAAAATAGTAAAAATAATTGTTTTAAATAATTAAAGTGAGCCATATGCATTCAAAGTGTTTTTCTAATAAAGTAATGTATTCAATTCACATTCAATATTTTCAATTATTTTTCTCATTCAACAAAATTGATGATGATAATCAAATATATTAAAAATATTTTAATTAATTACTAGCATGCCCGCACAGCTACCGCACGGTAGCAGACGTATCCTGCAGCGACACCAATACTCTGTTTTCAATCTCACCCAACAAAAAAAAAAACACTTTTCTCGGTATCCCAGAATTGGAAGAAACAGAGCCGACGTACATAGCCAACAACCTAAGGGGTGGTGGAGAAATTGTGCAGGAGCTACACAGACTCACCCTGTGCACCTAAAAAAAAAATACCACTTTTCTCGGTATCCCAGAATTGTAAAAAATAGACCCGACGTACACAACTAACAACCCAAAAGGGTCAAAGGCCTGTTGATTTTTGAGAAGCGTTAGGTTAGATTACTAACCACGTAAAAAAAACACCACTATTCTCGGCATCCTAAAATTGTAAAAAACAGGGCTGACATATACAACCATCAACCCATCTCTCCAGGTTTTAATAAAAACAAACATTTTGTTAATACTCATTGATAAAACCATAAAAAGTGATTTGACAGAAAAAGAAGAAGAAAAATAAAAAAGAAGAATAATAATCCATCATTCATGGAGCTTGTATGAGAAGATGTATGAATGTGGTTGAGGCGAGAATTATGTGTCAGGACAGAAGAGTGTGGCGCTCTATCCTCTCTGCCTACCCCGGAAACGGCGTGATGGTAAGTAAGTTACGGGTTTATCTATCACCAGAACTGTTCTATTTAAATATTGAATAACAGACGCGTAAAAGAACAAACTCCTTCGACCGGTCTGTAGTAAGACAGGCATATTTAAGTCACGTGGACAACTGCGAAATAATAATTAATTCAATTACGCTTTTAAAAAATCATCATTGTGTCATTCTAGACATAACCTATAAAAATCCAAAAAAACGTACAGAAAATTTTTCTAAGTATAATGTATGATTTCACCATAATTAACCAAATTCCGGAGTGAAATCATCAATTTTATTTTGTGCGGAAAAATAAATATAGAGAAAAATGTACATGTCAAAAAATGTCAATGAACATATTTAAATAAAAATACTCTTTTTAATTCGGATTCGTCACATATTTCGCTTCAAGGTGGTCGAATAAACCGTTACCTGTATTATTACAATATTTTCCTTATCCGCTTAATATTGCATAGAGTGTAGAAACAATTTTCAAATGTTTCATTTCTCATGTGAAAATGGAAATTTTTTATTAAAATGAAATAATATTAAAACATAATTTAATAAAAATACTATTTTTAATTCGTATCGGGTATATATTATCCTTCAGGGTGCATGGACGTGAAGATAGCTCCATGAATATGATCTTTTTAATAGACTGCTTCATACCGAATAGTGTACAGAGAACGTTTTCAAATCAAAAAATGTACATTTTCCCATGTGAAAATCGACATTTTTCATAAATCGCAAAGTTTGTCATTGTTTCGCCCGTCAAATATGGAAAAAACCGCATTCATTTGTTTTCTCCGGCGGTCGTGAGATTTCACTTTTCCGGGGTTATTTGTATCAGTTTTTTCGCATTTTCGGCGCATCTAGGTAGGTCCGTACATTTTTCAAAAAAAAAAATACGCGTTTTTTAGATTTTTAAGGTGAATTTTAAACGATAGAAGCTAAAAAATACGAAAATAAATTATATTCCATTGTGATGTATGCACAGATGTAATAAAATTATATTTTGGTCGTAAACTCGCAGAGAAAATCTCAAAAATACGAAATTTCACTAAATCAGGTTTCATAAGAAAATTAAAAAAAGTGAAAAAATAAAAAAGTGTGTAACGATACTGCCCATCGGTGGCAATTGCCAAAAAATATTAAAGTGATTTTAGCTCTTAAACTCGCAGACTTATAAGCGAATGAAAAAAAAGTTAGGCTAATTAAAAAGTTAAATTTTCCAAAAATCACCAAACTAAAAGAGTTGTAACAAATAGAGGAGAAGAAGAAGAATGAAATGAAAGAAAAATGTAAAGACTCAGTCAACCTTCGGACGTCTGGAAAAAATATCAGAATGCGGATAGAACGCCTAATAAGCGAGATATTAACCAAAACGTGTGTGACAAAAACGGTTACATATAAACATATATATAAACATATAAACATATAAACATCGCGAAATAGGGCCTATTATTTTAATATATTTTAATTAATTATTATTAAAGAAAATACATTATTATTGTGAAGTTGCAGTTTTTCAGAACATAGTTCTACGATGTAAAATATTATTGAAAAATTAAAATTTTAAATAAATATTTTTTTATCGAGCATTTTAGAGTTTGTATTGTCTTGAGATGCTATGATGTTATCTGTACTTATAATTATTTTTTATGACACCTAGAATTGTATATCTCCTTTTAATAAATTAGTCGGTAAATAAAATTCTCCCTTACGTACAAATACACCCTACCCTACACACACCTCATAAGTGAGATTCATGACCACAGTAAAAGAAATAATGTACAAAATAATAATGATAAAATGTACGTCAGAAATTAGTGGGGTTAATAGGGTTATACACTTATTTCCAGTAGGGTTTCCAAACCGGTTTACCGGTACGGTTATTCGGACAATTTTAAAATAACCAAAATTCAGTTATTTTTATTCGGTTAACTGGTTAGAAAATGACAACATCGCGTCTAATGGCGTGTGTCTATAGATAAGATTTCTCTCGGAGGCTTGTATCGAAAGCGAGTAAATGTTAGTACAGAATTCAGTGAGAGACGTTTTGTGAATCATCATCGTACGTGTTTCACTCCCGGATTAGAATGACGTATCCAGTATATGGGTATTTTTCAAAGTCTCATCACCGTACAGTTACAGTACATAAAGTAGAGAAAAAGTATCTACTTTTCGATAATAAAATCTTTGTATAAACAAGACGTATTTTTTTACATTAGCAGTCAGCCATTGAATTTTTGTTCCAATCGAGTCATATATTTAAAAAATTTCGCATAAAATATTCCGAAAATCTATTGTAATATCTAACGTAAAAAGTCTTTAATTTAGTCTGTAATAATCATTAATTCTGTCATATTTACAAAAATAAACAAAATGAGTACATAATGAAATATTTTTGGTTTGCCGTATTATTCCAACAAATAAATGTACATTTTTTTTCCTCCCGACTACCAGATATCTAAGCCAGCGTCTTAACCGCTAGACCAACAAGTTACATTGAGTCTGCTGTGAGACAGGCGGTTCACCTGGACATTGAATTAATAAAAAAATACAATGAAATTTCAATTAATTGTAATTATAAAAATTGTGATAGAAACAAATTTATCTGGATAATAATTAAACAATAATAATAATTTCTGAAAGAAGCGAGAGCCTCCGCTATTTTGTTTAATGTTGAATAATTTATGTCTGCAGTACACATGGAGTAATTATGTGGAAGCAATATTTGGCGGGGCCCTATTTACAAACGCCGTTTCCTCTTCTAAATATAAATTGTTCTTGAAATTCAAGAATCCTAGTGACTGGCTAGTTTTCCACTTATTTGTCCTTTGTTTACGTAGTAAAATCTCCAATATGGATTTATCCATGGTTTCCATGGCATGTTGAGCATTGTGATCATGGCATCCCCGACGGTTAATATTTCACATCCATCCCTCAGGACACGTAAGACCCGTTGCTGGAATACATTTTTGTTTAGAAATTATGGCGTGTTTGGTTTAGAGACTACAAAACTATAAAATTAAAACTGTAAAAATCATTTAATTTTAAAATAGTAATACTTTCTCGATATTTAGCACTTCTCTTAAACTGATTTTATATACCATTTAAAATATATTACTAAGTTTTTATATTTTTTTCATTACATCATCATGTACCTATAAATGGTGATATTTAAAAATATGGATATATACCGGGATATTGAAGTATTCCGATTTTTAATGTTTTAAATATTTATATTTCTTTTTTCTTCCGAACCGTAACATATTCATTTGTAACTCTATCTAGTCGGTTTATTTTGGGCATTCTTCTGTAGATCCACATCTCACATGTTTCAAGTCGTATTATCATTTCTTGAGTAAGCGTTCATGCTTCCATTCCATTCCATAAAATAATATTGAACACATTGCATCTGATCATTCGCATTCGTAATCTAAGGTTGAGATCTTGATTGCAGAACATCTTTTTAACAAATAATTAGTAAATAAAAAATAAACATCAATCATTTACTTGCAAATTATTTATTTATAACATTTTTACAATTTACTTTTTTATTTTATTTGTACGAAGGCTATGCGCAAAAGTTTCACTTCAAAGATACCAACGTTGTATTTTTAAATACCAAAACATTACGTTGACCCTGTACGGCCAAGGTAACAAACAGTAAATCTAAATATGATGCAACAGTGAAAACAACATCCTCGTTCGAGTATGCAACGTCGGTCGGTGCCAAAATCACATAAGCTTTGTAATTTGCGAAACGCCTCTCCGGTACACAAAGCTCGATAATGGCCGCCGCGGCGAGCTGCAGACAATGCCAGGGGCTAATGTTCGCTCCCTGCATAATAGAACACGTTTATTTCCTCCCGCCCGTTCGTCGGCATAACAGAACAGGGCTACATGTTCAATACGTAAATTTGCGGTCACTTTCGTGACTGTGTCTGTGTGTACAATATCGTCATATTCACATACAAATTTAACCATCACATCGGAATTCAGCTGATTGGCGTCATGTTGAGTACCCACCTAATATCGATAATGGTAGTAAACTAATTTTCATTTGATAGCATTTAACTGTTCATTTGTGTATCTTATGGGATTATATTTTGAAATTTGAGCACAAAATGGCGCGTAGTATCAGAAATATATTTCTCCTTTTTTGAATGAGGATCCTTGTTATTGTGGGAATTATATACTGTTATCGGCGTTTAAAATTAATATAACTATTACCAGTAAATCATTTAAGGTAATTGATCTGTTCACTAAAATAAGCTGTGAATAACTAGACTCATACTTAATTATACATTATACTATAATAATACCTTATCCACGAGATTTTGAAATATGAAAATAAATTAGAAATTAATTATAAAAAAATATACATTAAAATTTTATTTATTTATTATGGTCTCTGCATACCCTCGCGATCGTTCATTCGCTTCGTTGATTGAAGCACCGGCATTGTTGATCTCCAATCGCTACGCAAATTTGGCACGCTGAGCTGCTAACCTCAATTTCGTTCAAATCTCTATTGACAGAATGTTTCATCAATCTGCTTCTTCCAGCTACTCCGCAGATCAGTGGCGACTCTAAAAAATTTGGTTCCTATGCAGAATGGAAAGGCATTTTCATATTGTATTTTGTCTAATATATCTATTAAAAAGTAAGTATAAAATTGGTTACTTGTCTCCCTCCAAATAAAATCAAACATGTATTTTTAAGCAATTAATGTACACATATACCTACATTCATAATTGAATTTTTTTTTAGCTTTACGGTAATTATCGTTTTGCGGCAAGGATCCGGTCCCTAATCCGACATATACCTACATACATCGATAATGCTTTCATGTACATATCATCATAATTGTTTAGATTTAAAAATTATATTTGATTTTTTTAGTGTTAAAATTTATTGATTTATATTACGTATACACCAATTTTAATACAATTTTTTTATTTTGTTTTAAAAATAAGATTTATAATTATAGTGAAATTTGTAACAAGCAAGTATTAATAAAGAGTATAATATACTGTTTTCACGTACAGCGTATGTTCATCGACAGAATAGTGGTAAGTATTTACTTATACTTATTTACTTACCACTATTCTGTTCAATGTTTACTCCATTTGTCGGACATTTAATCATGTATTAGTTTAATTATATTACTAGTAGACATTAAAAGAGAATATTATCCATACAGTCGAATATATTTCAAGAAATTAAAAATACAAAAAATGTTGCACCGTTGCTGAAACCTGAAAAATTTATCATTTTTTGATGAAAGGACATCAAAATACATCAAAAATGTACGTATGAGAGTGAGTTGAAAAAGTTAAAAAAAAAACGTGTGGCTCGAGGATTTCTCAAATGAAGTAAATAACTAATTTCGACAATTTTGTATTATAATAAAAGAAGAACGAATATATATTCCAACCACAACCACATCTATTCAGGAATGTTAATCATTCTCCTGATTGTATTTATTTTGTAAAGGTCGTTTATCAAAATACTTCATATTTTATTAAGCCAATCATTTTAAGAGCCACGTTTAAAAAATACAACAGAAATTTTGGATACCTGCCATTGCATTCGGTATAAACACTTGGTGTAATTGCTCGATACCAACACTGAAGCTGCCAAAAAAGAACGAAAGTAAACTGAATTTACAGACACTCATGAACGTGCAGTAGAATTAGTTGAGCAGAAACAATAGCAGAATTAAAAAAAAATGTACCTACAGACAATGAATTAAAAAAATAATTTTATTATATTTTATTAGTAATACTATCTGCGCTGTAACAAATGTAAAAGGTGGATTAATTGAATTAAAAAATATTTAGGAACTCAGGCATGAAAGGAATAGAACATCGCACTCTTCTATACCAATATACCACTATCGCCTTATAAAATAATACTGAACGAGGGTATATTATATATTATTGAGAAATATTACATTTTCTCAAGCATGCTCGTCAATTATGTGGCAAATTCGAGATAGAGAAAATAATGAGCAAATTTGGATTGATCAGATAAATCAGATAGAAGATGGAAGATGGTCCTATCAGAAGCCTAAGCAATCGACGAGCATGTGTGAGAAGATCTACATAATATGAATGTATGAAGTGAAAGTTGTGTCTAAAGCCAGATAAGTGTGGTGCTCTATCTATTTTGCCTACGGCAAAACGTCTTGAGGGTAGTTGGTTTCACCACCCCCCGTTAATACCGTAAACTGCCTCATTTGTTTTATTACGGTGAAAATCTACAAAACATAAATAAATACAGGGTGCAACAGCCCTAGTCCACAATACTTTATGGGTGGATACCTGCCTAAATTAAAAGTCTAAAATGTTCAAGGGAGAATCGCAATTGAGCGTTTATTTAGATTAATTTAAATATTTTATGGATTCCAATTTATGTATTGAATACAATAAATTAAATATCATCGAATTTCGAGCGACTAGACTATTTTTTATTAGATGATTTAGTACCTGAAGCAAAGATATAGATTAATAATGGAACAATTTCGAAAATATTTATTTAGAAGTACGTACATTTCAAGCTTAATAAGATTTTGTAAAAAAGTCAAACAATAATATTTTCCGTAACAGCGCAGAATTTGCACGTATTTCTTGAACATTTTTGACTCGTAATGTAGTCAGGTATCCATCCAACCATAAAATATTGTGTATTAAGTCTGTTACACCCTGTATATTTTGGACTAGGCCTCTTATACTCTGTATATTATATTATATAAGTGTTATGTTTGTATTATCTTCTTCTTTAATAGCGCTACAGCTAAAATTGACCCTTGCCCTCCTCAATGTAGCAAATGGCTGGTATCGTTCATCACACTATCTTCGCAGCGGAGCCTTTTATTCACTCTTTCCCTCCTAGATTTTCATCAAATATTCTTTTTGGGATTCGTGAATCACGCAGCCATGTAGATGTTCCGCCAATTTCGGTTTTTTTTTTTGAGAACATACGTATACAAATAGATTCAGATTATACTTTCCTATTCTTGTAAATATTAGACGACAACTCTTCGAGGAATAAAAGATTTTTTAAATTGTCGAAAAATGTAACAGTTGAGGATTTACGATAATGGCTGCTGTCCGCTTTGAACCCAGCTGTTGAGAGAATCGTTCTTTACTAATTCATAATAAATTGTCTTCTGTTACGTCTTTTGTGGCACCACTGAACAATATGAAAAATGTTATACATTAATAAATGGAATTGCCTAGAGCGACCGAAGCACAGGCGGTTTCAGCCGTTGGGCGCTCTTTCCCTATAGCTACATTTTTATATTCGAGAATAATTCTTTATCATTGATCCCTGTAATTAAAGTTTATGATATTTATTACAAACAATATTCCACTATCTGGTGGGCAACCTGCATTTATTTTCCGTCTTAACTTAACATGCCTAGGACAAAGCCAACTATTATATAACTACATGTGCAACTAATTATCATAGATGAGATAATCTCAGAGATTTAGTTGTTGAACAAAATACTATGTACGCGTGTTGAAATTTCGATTTGGAAATAAACTCTGAGATCAGATTGGTAGGTATGGAGACAAAACTCAAAAAAACACGACGTTCGATCTGACAGCGACATAGCGACACGTGTCCTTAAACGTCACTTAACACCACCATTGATCCGGAAGTCACATAGCATTAAATATTAACATTATTACGAGGCGTTAAAATACAAACACGTATTAAGTTTTAACTGCTGCTGAGAAGATTCAAAATCATTCAACTGACGAATCACAATGACATTTGATGTTTGACGTACTGTTACACCCAAAAGTGGGACAGATTGTTCTGTAGAAAGTAAGAGGCGATTGGCAGGATGGTTTTTCATCTTCTCAATGCTTCAAGTAAATTGTTGAGTTATAATACAATATAGACACGTGTGAGGTGTAATACAATTAGGCTTAGATTGATACGGCTTATATACACTTACAGAAATTAACTATGATACTGAAACCAGTGCGTGGTGATTCCTCACGTAAACCGAGATAAAATAATCACTCCGGGTGCATTCCATTGCATAATACCCTTGTCGAATTCTGGAACATAACAGTACGCGACGAGTGTGAAGCAAGGCATGAAACGGTGGATCTCTGAGACACGGTGTGTACACGGAGAGTACGAAAGCTGAGAGTTGTCTATAAAAAATCTCGTGGGAGCAAAATTTGTACCTTAGTAATTGTTTCAACTCGAAAATCTCTTAAAAATCTCATTTGTGTGCGCGGGCCATAAAGAAATCTTCCATCACGTTTGAAAAATATGAACCGACCGTTTTCATCATGGACACAAGATAAAAGTAAAGCACCGATTGCCTTAAAAAATTGTAATATTGTTAACATGGATTAAGTGTTTTAAAGAATAGATCTTCTCTTTCTGTTTTGATCTCACTTTGCAAGATGTCCATTATTTATTGAATACCTTTTAGGAAAGTAGTTAAGAGACAATACGTTATTCGTATACCCTATGTAATATAGAATAATTGTTTAGTATATGTCTTCAACACCACATTTCAAAAGTACCCAATTTTTTCATGTCATTCTTATCTGAAATTCGTAGCCATTAGTATTTCTGCCGATGTGGCAGTGGAAATTATTTGGCAATTGTTTTCAGTAGCCTGGATTCTTATTCTCAACCTGTCTGCGTTTATGTCTTTATGTATCTAGTTGTACCAGAATATTGTACTTATATTTTGAATCATATCTACAGCTCTCTGTCACAATTGAATCGAAATAATTATTATAATTTCCTATTTAATGAGTTAATTGAATTCGTTACGGGAAAATGATCAAACAGGATATTAACGTATTAACGACCAGCTGAAACGTACGTACTATTTTCATGAATAATACATTTCCTTGTTAATTTATTTAAGTTACCAAAGTTTGACGATAGTTTCCAAAACTACTCCGAAATCTTAAGTTGGGTAAATTTGCATTTATGAACTGATAACATATAATGACTAATAAAATATTGAAAATAAGCAAAACGATATTATAGTTCTTTGGGGATACGGTAGATTGATGCGTATGTTGCACGGATATGTAAGAGTGCGCGTGTGGGTATAGTTTGTGTAAACTCTGATCAGAATGGTTTAGCAGTGTTTTGTTTGAATTGATGGGATGTGAGAGTTGTGAATGCCCCAATGTTTATTCACCCCTCTCGTGTCCGTGTGATAATCGCGGAATGTATTGTGTATATGGCCATTGTAGGTTATTAGAATGGTAAACTACTTACGGTTGACATTCATTCATTCATTGCTAGGCGCAGTTTATAAATATCGAGAAGTTAAGCTGTGTAAAGGAGTTACAACGTGTGAAATGTTTACGAAGGCAATTCTGGAAGGTAGCTAGATGAGTGGCGTTCGAAAGACGGCCTTCCAGACAGCTGCTGGCAGCTCTAGTATTGCTACATGGCGTTAGTACAGTTTACGGTTGTTAGGAGTTTTTCTTCATGCACCGGTATTTACAGAGTGCGTTCAGTATCAGCGAGTGGGGATGATAAGAGTGGAGGCAATATATGTCCACAATACTATTAATAGAACGAATTAAATTGACACGAGGTGGCATCTAATGAGACGCATCCCGAAAATATGTGGTAATAAAAAATAGTGTTATAACAAAAGGTAGCTGATTTGTTTTTGTCTTCAATTTTCAATTTTCAAGAATTTTCGACAAAATTCGATGTAATTTGGTGTTCGAAAGATTCAGTTGTTACGCACGACGTCTGATGGAGATATCTACATAAATGTAGTTGTCTGCAGCCACGTTTTCACGCTCAGCGTTATTCATGATCTACAAAAAAAAATAGATCCGTTACTTTCATAATAAATGATCGTTGCTGAATCGTGAAACGCTCCATTTAATAATGGAATTACCTTTCAAAAAACACCGCTATAGTAATGGTGGTAATTTTAAATCGGTTACCTATTAATGAAACACTCTGTAGTATTACAAAAAGCATAATACAACACATAACTATCGTTATATTGAACACAAGTTGAGAATATTAACAGAATATTTGAAATGACATTTACCACTTTAGATTTTAAATATATCTATCGGCATTTTTTTTTGTGATAAGGAGAAAAATTAAAATGATCTATTTTATCAATTAATTGCTAAAGTGAAATCATATTTTAGTTAGTAGAGTTTATGCCGCGAAAATAAAAAACATATACACGAAAAATATGGAACCTGTTATCTCTCCATAGCTGGGCGTTGAAGAGACTCATGCGTAACTTAGTTTTAAGTCAATTAGTGATTAGACAGCTAAATATTAGGTGTAACCGTAAGTAATTAATTATTTTTAGTGTGAAATGTTTTCTTCAGTCTACTTCAGAGCGTGAACGTGTAAAGGCGTGTTTTATACGCAATATTACAATCCGTAGTCTTGTGACTAGTGACAAGTAAATTAAAAAAAAATTATCACTCTGTTGTAAAATGGCGGACAATCAACTAACTGAAGAACATTTACGTCATTGCATGCTATTTCATTTTCGATCGGGTGTTAATGCAATGGTTGCAACAAAGAAAATTTGTGATGTGTATGGAGACTTATTGAAAGTAAATAAGTGCCAACGTTGGTTTAGAAAATTATCCGATGGCGATTTTGACTTTTCTGATAGCGATCGAAGTGGGCGCCCGGTAGGGTTTAATAATGACGCTTTAAAAACATTGGTGGAAACGAATCCTAAACTGAGTATCCAGGAAATAGCAAAAACTCTTCAGGCTACATGGTCAACAGTTCAAAGACATCTTGCAGACAGGGTATATGGGTCCCACATCTATTGTCGGAGATAAATAAAGATCAACGGCGTACAATTTGCGTATCTCTTTTGTGAAGAGAAAGAAGTGATCCATTTTTACGAAGGATTGTTACTAGTGACAAAAAATGGATCTTGTACAACAACAACAAGCGCGTTAAACAATGGCTTTCTCCAAATCAACTAGCCGTACAGCATGCAAAGACGTAAATGTTCTTCAGTCAGTTGATTGTCCGCCATTTTACAACAGAGTAATATAAAATTTTAAATTTACTTGTCACAAGTTACAAGACCATGGACTGTAATATTGCATATAAAACACGTCTTTACACGTTCACGCTCTGAGCTAGACTGAAGCAAACATTCCACACTAAAAATAATTGATTACTTATGGGTACACCTAATATATTGAGATCATTGGCGATCGGTGTCTTGAGTAGTTAATGATTAAAATAAAGTAAATTCGTTCAATATTGTCAAATTGAAAATACTAGTACTTAATTGCGTATACGAGTTTTAGTAAATAATTCTTCAAAAATGATACGACATCCCAGGCAGCTGCCCGTACAATCTCAATACTCAGTTCCCCCTGATTTTATTAGACTTTTTTGTTCACTATCATTGCTGCTTGCCAAATAAATACACGAAGGAATGAAAAATCAAACGCAATTAAAATAAACGGAGATTCTCCTTCTAGAAAGAACGAGTAACATTCAGATTTAGATTGCTGCCGCGCTGGTACATTTACTTCTCAGTTTTACGTCTTCGTTATCATTATTTAAATTGGATCCATTTTAATGAAATCACATTTTATTTGTGAAGTTATGATTTTTCTGAACATAATGCGATAACTATGTAGATGGAATCTGTCGACTATAGCTTTTTGAGAACATGCGACGTTTTAACAGAAAGATATACGTGTGCGAGTGTATACGTCAACACGTGGCCGACAAATCAGAAGGACGTTCTGTAGCGTGAGTGTGTGTGGTCAGACTAGAGCAGATTGGAGACGAGAAAGACTACTCACAGTTGACATAAGAAGAAATGTAGAGAAATTAGACCGAACACTAAAGTTACGCGCGAGTAGTTGTGGTCCGGAAGACGGCGACGAGTAGAGTGGCGTTCAGGAACCGGCTTCCCGGCCCGCTGCAGGCCCATATTATTGTCGTCGTTACCGGGTGTGTTTTTGAGATTATCAGGAGCTCTGTTTTTAGTGCGTTTAGTGGTCGTCAGCGGTGATTGTGGAGGCGATAGACCCCAATAACTTAATTGGTCAAAACTATTTACCGGCAATAGTAAATTCCAGGCTTGAGTTCCGATCGTGACTACATTATTTCGTTAGAATTTTTTTCAGAATCAGAATATTTCTCAGTGATCACCTAAATCAACGAAAGTCGCCAATCACAAGTGGTGGATGATGGAATCGGAAAGGATAGTTAGATAGGAAATAGGGAATCGGAATGAGGAAATGATGAGGGATGAGGGACCTTCGATAGTGGACCAAGATGGCTTGCGGGATAAAGAGGGCAGATCGACTCACCTAATGATGATGCTCCCAGGCTTATCCGAAAGATCACCACAAAACTTGAACAAACTCGAACCTGTGATTCTGATCAATCCACCGTACACTTATTTCACATACACAAATCTTTTGTTATTCCAGTGGATCCAATGAATGATCCAGCGAGAACACCACCTTTCTTCCTTTCCACAATCTCGACGAATTTAACACATACAAAAACGAACTAGCCAAGCTGAGGAATAGGTGTAGACTGAATGGAAATAGGCAAAGGGGTAGTAACTAACTAAAAACTGGTGACAATATACTACATTTAACAATAATCATTTTGGGTCAAGTATGGAAATATGTGTTCACCTGTATAAAAAAAATTACTTACGAATATGGAATAATATCTGTACACGACCTTAAAACTATCAGATTTTCAAGATATTTTATTTGTTTCAAGTTCATATTTATTAAAAAGTATTTCTTAAAGGAAGACTTTGCCGTGCAAGAAATTCGCGCAAAGTATTGTTATTAAACAAAAGTTTTAGGTAAACTAAACTAAACAATTCTTGATGAAATAACAAGCACAAGTATAAGAAGAATTTAAATATAAATTTTGCGATTGTGAAATGTTTTTGTATTAAAAACAATTGTACCGAGACCATAAGTTATATGAAAATTATTCAGTAATTAATATTCTACAAAATTTCGCCAAAATGATTAATTCGTTTGTTGGTGTTGTTATGTAGACACGCAAAAATTGGAAACAAAATATAAATAATGTTTTATGCAGGGGTAAAAAGTTTTTTGTCATAATTAGAAAGTAATATAAAAATATATGGATAGTGCAATCGTATAAAAATATATACTAAACTATGTTATCAAAAAAATAATCAATTGAGTACAATTAGTACTGTCATGATAATACATAAGCAGCTCTTTTTATGTGCACAGTTGACTGGAAACTGGAAAGATCCCTTTTTTGGAATGAATTTTTAACAATTATTTTAGACATATTAATATTTTGTTGTTAAAAAATGGTTGCTCTTCATTGTACTTTATCAAGGTAAGTACTAGGAATGTATTTTTTAAATCATGAACCATGGTTCTTTATCTATTTACCTAGGACATTTTTTATTATGATTTTTGGGCAGGCGAGTTAAAAGTTTCTCAAATATGTCATGATGTGATGTGAAAAAGGGACAAAACGTTAAGTTGACGTTAATGGGTATTGAATAAAATACAGTCTCCATGATAACGAGCATAATACGTAATATTTGTATATTGATTCTAGTCGGATTGAGTTGTATACCCATGTACTCGTAATAGTCTACATTATGCTGTATACATTTTTCAGATACATTTAACAACAGAGTTGGCAACACGCTCTGACTTAGTTTGGAAGAAATTTGAGTTATGTGACAGGCTATATTGATCGAAATAATTAATATGTTACGTTTAAGGAAACTTTGCTCCCTTGTGAATGAATACTCATAATTGGCACACCTGATTGTGACCATGTTTTATTTGATTACAAATTGTGTATTTATTATTTTAGACTAACGGGTTATCTCAGTTTGATTTGAAAAACAAAGTGGTTCTAAGGAATAACTGAGAAAAAAGATAGAGAGTAGGATGTCATCGAAGACAGTGAGCTTATTTTGTCACATTTATTAATTAATGGTAGAGAAAAGTTTTGTGCGAAATGTGCAATGTGCAAAAAAAATCTGATTCTCATTGAGTTGACATATATGGTGTTTCAAAGAAAAATGATTTATTAAATTTGGTCCATATATGGCGATGGTGTAGTGGTACTCGAAGCGAGTCCACGTACTAACATGTATACAACTTACAAAAAACTTGATAAATGTGGAGATTGAGGGGTGAGAATTGGTGAACGTTATATATATGTACATAAAGTGATCACTTAAGTCAGCCGAAGACAGGTCGTAAGCCTCGTAATTAGCCTATATTTCTATATATTTTCCATTAAATATAATAAAAATAGCTTCGTGTCTATGAAATAACTGATATTTATTTAATAACAGTGCCTTTGTAGGTAAAAATCCAGTATTTGTGTGTTTTTGGATATATTCAAATATTGCTAAAATATAGTTGCACTTATCTATCTAACAAAGTCTTGAGCGAGATGAAATTTGTGTAGTATAATCCCTTGGAGTGTATTCTGGAGTCAACAATTCGAGTACTCGAGTACTTGAGTACCCGATTATCGAAAATTTTGAAAAATACTATATTTAATAAATATTTAACTTTGTTTAAACCACTTTGTTATTTTTATGTCAACCGGTTCGATACTGGCGTATAATTGACAAATATAAGTTAATATCAAAACCAGTTGACGTAAAAATAACACAGTGGTTTAAACAATGTTAAATATAGATACAATTGTTAATTATATCTAATCACAAAGTTAACGCTACAAATATCACAATACATATAGTATTTACTAAGTTTTCTAATATTTATTGCAATAGAATTTGAAACAATGGACCCTACAATGAGTCGGCCGTAGAGGTTGAATACACATGGCAGAATAGCCCAGAAAACTCTGCGTGCAAGATTCCGACTGGCCGTGAAAACACGAGAACATTCGTATCTTAGTTATATTATTTATATTAATGAAACGAAATTCCAAGTACGTATAAAAATAATTATTTTTTCAAGTAATCTTATCACATTTGGGGAAGATTATGCTCAGACATACAGCGTAATATGAGAGAGAGGAGTTTTTATTATACAGTTAATATATATGAGTAACCCCGTGATTTAGTAATGAAAGAGAGACACGAAGGCTTCAAAGGTGCAATAAACAATAACTAACGCTGCTGATTAACTGGCTTAAAATAAAACAATTATACATTGTTCTACAATTCCACGTATACTTGTACTGTACCTCTTGACATACAATAAAAAAAATTAAAGATAAACTGTAAAACAATTTAAACGGGTTGCCTGCTGTGACGAGTAAGGCTCTTCATATCGTCTTAAGGTAGCGGTGGCGTGCACTTCTTTTACAAATATGGTGACCTTTCATGCTAAGACCGCATTACCGGGTCCACATGTCCCGCGCAGGTTAAGGTGAGGCTAAAGTGATCGACTGAAAAGATCGATCAATATCAGTGGCGTAACTATGCCAATGCAGCCAATGCGATGCATTGAGGCCCCTGTTAGATAATGGGTCAAAACGTCTGTGCTCTATAAAGCTTTTGATATCGTACTTTGTCCAGACCTTAAGATTTTTAAAATTCATCACAGTATGAAATGAATTTTACTTACTCACTCATTCATCATCATACCGTTTCCGCGGGGGTAGGCAGATAGAGTAAAGCGCCACATTATTCTGTCCTGACACACAATTCTCACCTCATCCACATTCATACAAGCTCGCCGATTATTGAGGCTTCCAACTGGACCATCCTCCAGTATCTGGTTCACATGGTCGTGTCAAGTCTTCTGCGGATGTCTTCTACTTCTGGTACCGTCGACACTTGCATCATATATATATATATATATATATATATATACATATATATCTTTCTTAGCATTCTTTTCTTATTCAACCGTTCCATGTAACCAAATCACCTAAATGATCCTTTCTTAATCTTACTCTCTATTCTAAAATCACCTTTACATTATTTCCTTATTTCTTCATTCTTTACTATGTCATAAATGGATCTACCACATATACATCTAAGTGATCTCATGTCCACTGTATTCAGTCTACTTTCGTTCCTCTTCTGCCAGCTCCAGGCCTCACTTGTTTTTTGAGTTTCTTTGTTCAATTTACTTAAGACGCGTTTTGCCTTATAAGGACATTGTAAATCTCATTGATATGAATGATAATGCCCATACGTAGAGTAAAAAAACAACTTTTACATATATTATGTTCTACCAACATACCTCGGAAACAGCTGTTAATTTAACTAATGATATACCTAGACTTTAGCAGCATTATGATTTTAAAATTTAGAAATTTCTAAAAGAAGACTAGTTTGTTCATTATTTTGAAAAATAAACTAAAAGATCATACATCTATCTACATTTAAAATAAAATTGACACTCGACTGCAATGAAATGTATCAATTTTCCTACTATGCGTGACACACAGAAAGATATTGAGATTTTAAAATATATTAATATACATTAATTTAACTAGTTGACTGGATTGTTATGCTTTCGGTAAGACGACCATCTACTTAGTGGTCAAGACATAATATATGGAAATCGATTCTCGTTATGTTAGGGCTTAACTCGGTTGGAAAATATAAGGAATATTGATTTTTCCGTCAAGGCATCTCTGTTTGTTTCTTTATAACATAGAGTTTTTTAACCAAAATTTATTACGTACATCTTTAATGACTGCCATTGAAGTAAAGTATAATAAAACGATATAATATTTTTTTATATCATTTTTGAATAATGTATTGACATAACAGCGCACGTGAGACATGTCATACTCGAATTATATATGAATAGGATGAGCCAACAAACACTGTTAAAACATTTTAATTTTGCTAAAAAGACAATTGGAATCTATTTATGTGTGGTCTATTATTGATTTTTGATACCTTTAGGTTAGACAGTTAATTAAACATTCGTCTATATGAAATATAAATTGTACACAAGATGTTATATATAATATTAATATTGTTCATATCTTATTTATTTTCTTATTAATAATTTGATTTATTTGCAATTGTTGTTTGTTTATTTTATCTTATTATAGTACGTGAAATAGTTTATTGTATCGCAAATAAAATAAATAAATATATATACCTAGTACATATTAGATATACTAAATCTGGCAACTTATTCGTTATCTGGTACACGGTTACCTTGAAAATATTCCTCTCTAATGTTTTTCCTTTGCAGAAAGCAGTATTCTGAGTCATAGTGAATGTATTAAATAAATAAAATAAAATAGAATTCTGCGTGATGCTGTTTATAGCATGCGTCATAATCCGTCCCACCTCCGCTCGTACTCTTAATTATGATCCTTAATGTTTTTCTTGATTTTGGGGAATAGAAAAAAATCTAAGCAGAGCAGGTAAAACAAATAGAGCAAATGTCCTAACATGGTGACTACATTTTTGGCCAATAAGTCCTTCAAATGTGCAACATCCAGCTTTCATTGGCGAACAATTTAGGCCAGACTCAATCCTACTACGACTATTTCTCTGTTTGAAATGAATGTTTTCTGACAGTCCGGGTCTACCGACAGTTGAGGTCTTCTTCATTTATCCGCATCACCCCAATTGGACTATATCGTCTAGATGCCTATGCCGTCCCGTACAGAATCTTTACGGTCTACTGAATTAATTGAAATGCTCTCAATTCATTAACGAATCTAATAAAAGCGTGAGTCACGCATTTGGTTAGCAATTAGGTGTCCGAGCGGGTCGTGCAGGGTTGAGGAGCTCGGGGGTGAGTTCAGGGAGTCGGGAGTGGGTTGAAATTTTCATGGTCGATTTACATAAAATGATTGTGTTTTAAACTCAGCTGAGGCGGCCAAAGGTAGTAGAGTAATAATGCAATAAAAGCCGATTCAGAGGAAAGCTTTATGGAAATTCATAAAGAAATGCCAGTAAAATTGTCGATGAAGGAAATCGCAATGAAATCTTTCAGACTAGAGGAGTTATCTGTGCTAATTAAAATAAATGCAGAAAGATTATAGTACCAATTTGTTCATTTTATGAATTTAATTTAACGTAAATTTTTTTAACAAAAACTCTTAAAAAGTTATATTAAAAAAGAAACAAATATACTGAATGCATTGGAAAATATGTCACTCAGAGTTATATACTGTAATTTCATTTATGAGAGCAGGATTTAAATAATGTTGCTTTGGTGAATGGATTAGAAGAGAATGACAAGAAAGATGAGAGTGTTGCTGGCCTCAGAAATAGAATTTTTCAAAAGACCTAGCGAAATCAGATAAATCAGAAGCTTGAACAATTGACAATTTATGATCATGCAGACCAGCACCTATAAAGGAAATAATAAATATTCACGTATCTCTCATCGGTGTTATTTTTTTTATTGATTTTTAACAACTATTATTATCATTTTTATAATTTCCATGTACTATTTTGTTTTTTATTTTCAAAATCTATATTGTACAATATATTACTTCACTTTTCACGACTCCCTTTTACATATTATTACAATTTTTTTATTAAATTAATTTTGTCAACACTGTGTACCGTTTGTACAAATTTTTATGATACAACATATGTTATATAAATTTAAACTTTCAACACATATAATATTGATATAAATAATTGTGTGTTCAATTAATCATAGAATATGTAGAGCTTAATGAGATTGTTAATACAGTAAGAAAGTTGTATGTATAAAATTATATTAAAAATTTGAATTTAAAATTAAAACGAATAATTTGTTCAATGTCCCTAAGAGTTATTCGAAAATAAAAATTATAAGAAATAAATATCTATATTAATATTTTTTATTTATTATCTTTGTTTTATTAACCACTTGAATTGCGTTTAAATACATCTACCGGTTTCGAAAAATACCATTTTCTTCTTCAGGATGTCATAACTAACCAAAAATATATAGCATTGTTTCTTCATCAGAATCTATTTTTAAAAATTAAAAAAAAAAACAATTATTTAAAAAATAAATTTAGTACCTAATTCAAATTGCTGCTCAATACAAATTTAGTCGAATAATTTTTAGGAAAAAATTTTAGAATAGGACTTGTAGTTAAATTTAGTTGACTGTTTACAATTTCCTGATTAGTTTTACATGCTTTATTTATCTCCAACGATTCCAAATTATTATTTAAGGTTTTTTGTTAGTTTTTGATATAAAGGATCCACTCCTCGTCTCGGTAACAACCCATCCCAAGAAGATTCAGATTGCTTCCGAATCAGCAATACTTGGTATATTGAGTCACGCTGCGGGATTTATCTGTGAGGCTTCAATACGCTACACTTCAACACATTTCCATTTATCTTAAATGTTTGTGGACCGCTGTTGGGTGTCTTTATGCAACCGCAAGTACCCTTTATTTTAGGTCCAGTTCGATGTCAGCCTTAATATTTTCCTTGAGGCTTATCAGCCCTTCAATGCCAAAATATCCGAAATTAAATTTTTTGAATCACTTTTGATAATATCTTAATTTTATTGCATCCCTACCCATTGGACCATAAAGGTTGTCAACAATTCAAATCGCATTCTGTTCGAGTCGGTCTCATAAAAAATAATGTAACTAATATTCCTGGGATTCTGTCATATCCTGTGATTTTATTAATTAAGTACTAAAAATAAATAAATATAAGTAGTTCAGCACGACCGCAATTCCAAACACCTAAAAAAATTATAAATGTATGTTGAGTTTTCAAAGAATGCATTTTTCGCATTTTCGCACAGTCGTAATGTTTTCTGCTGAACTGAATGTCGGTGATCTGACATCTCAGTCTCCTCGAATTTTTCGATTATTTTCTTCGCAGTTGATGCACTTGGAACATTTTGTTTACCAAAAATTGAACACAATTTGGGAATCGTGGCAGTCAAACTTTCACCATTTTTGAAATAATGTTTAACAATAAGAATGCGTTATTATGTCGAATAGCAATCCATTTTTAATAATGGCGGACTCTCTATCATCGAACTGTCAAAGTACAAAAACAGCGCCAAATTTAAATTTTCCGCTCTTGTTGGGTCACCTTTGGATACACTGAACGTGGACATTATTGCTTAATTTTTAACTCCACTTTTTATATATTTTTTATCATCGGTGAAACAATTTTGATTCCGATTTTTCTGTGCATTCTATTCCATATTTTTTCTACACAGGTTAATACGATTCAGGGTAATATAAAAACAACTGTAAATAAATACGTGCTTATATAAAGTCTGATTCCTAGACTCCTGGATAGGTTAGGTTTTGTTGATCGTAGTATCGACGTAACGAGTACGCATTTTAATTAATTATTTCTTTGTATTTATGTGGTATTATGATATTTTACCGCGCAGCTTGTAAATCATATTATATTTTCCTCCAAGAACTTCAGGCACTCGATTAATTGAATCAATACCGGTATGTATTCCACATTTAATTAATAAATATTGATTATTAATTACCTAAAGTATACTTTCAATACGTAATTATTACACGTTACAGTACATTTTTTGTATAATATTTTTAAAGTGAAACTTCTTTAATCACGGATAATCAAAAATAGGTAATTAAATTTTTAGTATACACGAAAGACTTCTTTCTTTTAAAATTTTTCGTCGCTTACGCCGTTGTAATATTGTGAAGTAATTTAATGACACTGGTCGCGGTGTCGTTGCTTTAGCACGCACACGCATGCTTACTTTTGCGGTGATTTTTGTAAATGGTTGACCTGGCGGCGCACAAAACATGCGAATGAACCACCTGGGGAAAAAAAAAGACGTATGTGTTGTAGTAAATGTACAAAGAATCCTCATGATCGACCTAACCTAAGCAACAAATTACTATAACTAATCAATTTGTTCATGAATATTTATAAGATATTTCGGTAAATTGCAGTCAAGAATGTTTGTCAAGATTACAGTAATATATATATATATATATATATATATATATATATATATATATATTATTAATAGAGACGCGTATACGGACTACGTGTCACAAGTCACATCGATATTCTTACTATTTAAAAATAATGAATAATAAAATAGAAATAACTTGCTGGCTTCCTGAAATGAGGCTCAAACCCCAAATCATTATATCACTAGATGAGCAACTTTACCTATAGACCAACAAGCTATTCAAAGTTGAGAACATATGATACCGTTGATAGAGAGTAGTCGTAGCTCTCGCTACTGGTGTGAAGGAGTTCACTCGTTACCTTGTATTACTGATTTATTTGGCTGAGTGTGTTTATGTATGTGGTAATATTCAACAGTACATATATTATAAATATATAGATTTGTTTTATAAATATCTTGAGCATTGTTTTCTTTATACAGGAGATCCAATGAATATCCAAAAGAACCCATCATTAATAATATATTTTTATTAAGGAGAACGCATTCTTATTGTGAAGTTGTAATTGTTCAAAACATAGGTCTGTAATGTTTTTCGACAAAATTGATTTTATATGTATATATTTATAATTAATTCATTAAATTAGTACTTAATAATATATCTCATAATTGTCTTTTATGTACTTTTAGCCGACTCTGACAATATTATTGCTGTTCCTCCCCAAACTAATATCGTATAGTTAATCAATGAGTAGCAATCTTAAAAGGTGAGGGTCAATTTTTACTATGTTTTCCTTTATAAATGTAAATTGCTTTTCGTACGAGTACCGCTTGATTTATGGTATTAAGCTCCTACAACTTCCTAGTGCATTTATCTTATTCTATATTGCTAAAAAGAGGAAGGTGGAATGTCTGATTTATAAAAACTACCCCCCATCTCTCTTTCCCACTCCTTGAAGCAGAATTTTGGTACCTCTTAATGAAATTTTGCACACTTGACGTTAAAAATAAGAGGAAAATCACTGTTTACGTCTAATTTTGAAAAAAAAACCCCATCCCCCATGATGTCTCTTTACCCTGCGTAAAGCCCGGACAACGTCGCTAAAATTATATGAAAGTGAATGTCTGTTTTTTATACAATTCTACTTTGACCTCAAATCTTAAATCGTTCGGACTCTATGCAAAATACAGGCATTATCATGGTCACCCTTCTCTTAAATGTGTATTATATTGAATTACTTTTCCAAATTTCGAATTACATTCCAAAAGTTATTTTTTACGACCCCGCGAAAAACAAAGACATTCTCCCCCCATTACCTGGCTACCCAACCCATCCCTTTTCACTATATTATGTAATTATTGAATGCCATCCGTTACAAATTTTGCAAGGTTACACTCTCAAACCTCGGGTATCTCACCCGCTCACTGCCTGTATTGAATTTTGAATGCATCGTGATTAAAATTAAGGCAGCCTTATTTTAAATTGTAATTACATTTGAATCCTGGGTGACGCCTGTGCAGACCTCCAGTATGATGTATAATAGATATATAAATGTGAGTAAGTTTCTATGTTTCTTTTTTTATATTCATACTGGTGGTCAGCGTTCATACTTCAATACTTTCCCTCTTATGTATGTGTGTCATCCTCTATGGTTCTTCATGACCGAAGATCGTAATTTCTATAAATTTCCGGCTCCTTGACTATGTTCCTCCATTTTTATTGACATCTGGCATACCTTGGACTATTACCAAAGAATGGCCTGTGACCTTTTCCACTCGGTCTAACGACTGGGGGTCCTTCATCTTCCTCTAGATCCTTGCCGACGTAGCCCACCGCAACAAGCTTGTTGCCCAAAAAATTAAAGGATTCGTCTCAGGCAAATGGTTAAGAGTCTGTTCTTCATGCTTAGCTCTTGCAGAAAGGAGACATTCATGCGTCTGTTCATGCGTGTACTGTTCATACAACTGACAATTATTACAGTTCAGAAAATTACCCATATCTGTTGGCGATATAATGAACTCTAACAGAGCATTGCTGAATTGGGGTAAACATTTATTTATATCTTCCGTACAAAGGTCTTCCCGTGCAGGAATCCCTTTGTGTGACGCCATCCGGAAGCGATCCGCGGCGCCCTCTGTAGATTCTCGGTCTTCCTATTCGCCACCCTTCAGAGGGAGGCAGAGAAGGAATTTAAAGGCATTTGGGACAAAGGCATTGCTATAAATTATTAGGGCGCATACTGCGAGGCGCGTTTAAGTACCGTTGCCGGATATTCCTGGTGTAGTTCTGTGTTCGAGATGTTGCGCATGCGCAATGGTTTCCTTCATCTTTTGATTCACCACATGCAACGTTAGAGACATTTACATAGTGTGTCTAACTTGTAGTGAGTGGTTGAAATGTTTAAGACTATAGAACAGCCCGCCGACTGTGAGATACGGTCCGTGATTCGTTTCTTGAATGCGCGAAACATGAAACCAGCTTATATTTATCGTTAAGTGTGTACTGTTTTGTCCTGATTTGGTGCCAAGTGATTTCCATATTTTCCTTCATCAGAAGCGATTCCTCGGTGGCAAGCGTGTTAATGACGATGATGAACTCAAAGACGGAGTACATACATAGTTTTCATCCCAGGCGGCGTCGTCTCATGATGAAGATATACAAAAATTGGTGCCCCGTTATGACTTACTTACTTACCATTACGCCGTTTCCCCGCGGGGGTACGGCGTAATGGTAAGTAAGGCACACTCTTCTGTCCTGACACACAATTCTCGCCTCATCCACATTCATACATCTTCTCATACAAGCTCGCCGATTGTTGAGGTATCTAACAGAACCATCCTCCATTATTTGGTTTACTTGGTCGTGCCAAGTTTTCCGCGGACGTCCTCTATTTCTGGTGCCATCAACACTTGCGTCATATATCTTTCTTACCATTCTCTCCTCATTCATCCGTTCCATATGACCAAACCACCTAAGTGATCCTTTCTTAATCATACTCACTATACTAACATCAGCTTTACATTCTTTTCTTATTTCTTCATTCTTTACTCTGTCATAAATAGAATTGCCACAAATACGCCTAAATGATCTCATTTCCACTGCATTCAGTCTACTTTCGCTCCTTTTCTGCCAGCTCCAGGCCTCACTTCCATACATCAGTGTCGGTACCAGGATTCCATTGTGCTTCGCTAGTATTGCCTCGGTTGACAAATTCCCGTTAGATATAATTCCATTCAAAGCGCCATTCACTTTATTCTCTGCAGTCACACTCCTTTCGATATCATTCTCAGTCTTTCCATTTCTATCAAACATATTTCCCAAATACACAAACTCATCTACTTGTTCCAAACATTCATTACCTACAAGTATTTAGCATGGTGTCTTGCTTTCCTCCTTCTCGAATACCATCACTTTCGACTTGTTAACATTCATCACGAGGTCGCTTTCCTTGCATACATCGTACATTCTACTCACTAGACTCTGTAGTTCTTGTTTATTATTCGCCATTAGTACTGTATCATCGGCGAACAATAAACTGAAACTGAAGTTAAGCTGAAATAAACGTGTGATAGTTACAAATTAATAAAACTTAAACACAAAACGTTTAATTTGACAATGAAAAAACATTATTTATTCTGAAAAGTTTAATAAACAGATGGCGTTAAATTTTAAACATTTATGAATGACAATATTTATCTCATGCGTAATTTCAGTCTAAAAGATTGTCTGGATGATCGAAAATCTCATAAAGTACTCATCCGTGGAGACGGGCCATTACGATTCTTCACAAAATTGTAAAAAGTTCTTCACTACACGGGCATAGCTATGTATAAACTGGATACCACTATTATTTGCCAATACTTTGACTTCTTTAAAATTAGTATGTATAGTAAATTAAAAATAAATTATTATAATGTTTATTTCGTTTGACAGAAATTGGTTATGAAAAATAAATATATATTATAATTTATTATCCTTTTTGTATTTTTGTGCAACCTTTATCGTTTTTATATTTATCGTACCAAACGAGTGGAGCTGAGTGGAGAAGAAGGTTGAGGTGGATAGCTCTCGGGACACTCAGCCATATTTATGTCTACTCAAGTACAAGAAGATACCACAGCCCATCAGAACAAGGGACCGTGACTAGGTAACATAAAGAACACAATCATGGACACTTACTTAAAAAAATACATCATAATACACGCAAAAACCCATGATGAGCAATTCTAGATATATATCTTTGAGAGACATAAAAAAAAACGAGAAGAGAGCAAGACGAAAAATTAAAAAAAAATAGAGATCGTCCACAAACGTATTGGACTGATGATATAAAGAAGACTTTTTGTTGTAAGAAGGGTGCACGGTATCGAATATAGAGAGCAACAAATCAGCAATGGAAGCAAACATGTTAAAGAAGATATTCCACTAATCATTAATGTCGTTTCAGTGTACGATAGAGAAAAATGATACATGATAATTTAGATTATTTTTTATTCGCATTAAAAAAGATTTTGGGTTAAACATACTTACTGTACATAAAATTTTAAAAAATCTCAGCGAATTCCTCAATAATTATTATTAAAACGTCATTATTTCATAGCATGTATTTTTCTATTTAGCTAGTCTGATGAATTTCTTAGCCTTAAATACACATTAAGGCTATATAGAAGGTGTGGAGGTTTATCACTTTCACAGCTAATGGTTTCTGAATGCACCTAGTGAACCGTAAGCTCTCTCACAAGATACACAATCTCTCCGGTACCGTCCAGATATTGACAACAAATGCGCGGGAAGCCGCCCATAAAGCCAGTTTTTAGCTTCACTTTTCAGCAGCCAGTAGTCGAATCCCAGTCAGGAGGTCCAAAATAAAAAGCAAGGTAAAGTCAAGTGGAAAAATAAAACTCAATGTCTTTACTCAGAGAGCGCGGCGGCGAGAATGTGTCTCCTCGGCCGCCGGCGGTTTATTCATAGTCAACCCCGGAGCCAAGTCGCACTAACCCCCGTATTGGGCCGGACCAATAGGAGCAGGTTTACAGTCCTAACCCCGCCCCAAATCAGTCTGCCTCCTCCGCCGCCTGGCGGTGAAAAGGGGAACCTATCGACCATTCGGGTGTCGCACCACCCGAGTCGGCAGATTCCACTTTCCGTTTACATATTCTTCCGTTAAAAATACATTTTCATAGTTAGAGGCATTTTCATAGACATAATGAGGATTTTATTTTTTTATTATCATGTTTGTCTGCATTGCCTCACATATTTTAGAATAAGGGAAGTATTTATTTATAATTGAAAACCAAAAAATACTAATATACGAAATAATAGTGGTACTACGGTACCACATTGTTCCTTACATTCTGCAGTTATCCTTCACTGTCTTTCTCTAAATAAAATTCTAAATGACTCAAAAAAGGTTTCTTTCAGGGCCGCATTCCGTCATAGCTCTCGTGAGCATGATTCTGTGCAGCACACTGTTAAGAGTCCTCGGGCGGCTAAGGAGTCTTATCCTCAAACCATTGCACACGTTGTGCAGGTGCGTCCGCTGGTAGAGAGATTCTGAGGGTCGGATCAACATCATTTGCCATCATTGCACTCGATCATGGGCCATGGCTTTTCAGTGTTCACGGTTTATGCCACTTCTGTTCAGATTCGCTTACGGAGTGTTCTATATGTGAATTTTTACTTGGGTCATTCTAACTTTTTTGACATTAGTCGCTGAAAAAGATGCTTGGGTAGATGTTAGATTGGATAGTGATACAATTCTTATTAATTGACATGGCGGTTATTTTGTGGTGCAACATATATATATATATATATATATATATATGTTTTATTTTTCCAATACACCACATTTTATATACGTTGGGTTATTTCGTCACAACCAACTATAGTTATAGTGCCTACTTAATATATTGTTATTAAAAATTAATAAGATATTACCTGATGATGAGATAATCTGCACCTCTCGAAACTATAGCAGTGATGAAATAACCCAACCTATATGAAGCACCTACAATGTTTAGTTCATTGAAAAAAATAAAAAACATGCAATATGTACTCCTTTCAATATCACTATTTACTATATATTAATATATATATTGTATTTATAGATTTACGGAGTGTTTATTGTTTTTATCTTGTATTAATTATTATTACTACTGTTTTATTGCTGTCCTATAAATATGTAAATAAATAATAATGTTTTGTAATATATAGTTTTAAATCATTAATATATAAATAATGTTCCCGCTTAGTTTAAAGCACACACAGCCATTCAGTACATGAATCTGGGACAAGTACTTTTCAAGCACTTGAAAATATTGAATTGTGCGGGGCACTTTAGCGTTACGTCCCAAGTACCTACTCTATTAAATTACTTTAATACTATTTTTTTATGTTCCTTTCTACCCGACAACAGATGTCGCTATAAAGAGCCCAGATCCGTTAACCCCGCAAATTATGACTTGATTCGTGACCTTTCAATGTTTCACCGCTATGAGGTCATAATTAAGGCGGGGAAGAGATTTCCTCGACATTAATTTCACCCATTGCGTGACCCGACTCCTGATTTTAATTAAAGTGGATTGGATTTATTTAAATAACGAATATTTATACAAGAGTTTTAAACGAATACATAATAACAAATCGTGCGTTTGTCGACAGCTTGGTTGTTTGTTTTTTTGAAGATGGGTGTACTTTTTATTGATACCGTACACATTATACAGGTTATTCAAAATGATGGATGCAACTTCATAACTCTATATTTGAAACTGCAAACTAGTAATGAAGTAAATTATATTTGATAATACTCATAATAAAGTTCACAAATACAGTTTATAAGTGTTTAATGTGACCCCCTTCGGCTGTACGACAAACATCTAACCTGTAGCTGAACTCATTCCACACCCGATGAAGCATATCTTGTGTTACTGAGTTCATCGCAGTTGTGATACGGTTCCGCAGGTCAACCAGAGTTGTCGGTAGAGGTGGTACATAAACCAGGGCCAGAACTGAAGAGCCAGCTCTTCATTCTCAATGCGACCTATCCACTGTTGAGGTAGAGATTCATCCAGAGAACTAGAACATTCCAGTACCAATGAGGTGGAGCTCCGTCTTATTTAAATATGAAGTCTTCTGAAACTTCATTTAATTGCGGAAGAAGCCAGTTTGCCAGCATGTCGAGATACGTTACCCCAGTAAAGGTGTTTTCCGCAAAAAATAATGGTCCATAAACATTTATTTGCGATACGCCGCAAAATTAACCTTAACCTTCGTTGAGTCTATTTAGATCATTGACAATTCATAATTCAGGAAATATAGTAGTATGAGTCCATCACTTTGAATTTTCAATAACTATGTATAGTTACATTACTTATGCGTATTGGTATTATACGAACACAGTTCTTGTATAATTTTAACATATCGTCAGAAGAACTGTAAAGAGTCTCGAGAAGCTCATGATCACGGGGACAGTAGAGGGAAAGCGAGCAAGAGAATGGTCTTCTACAAGAATACCAAATAAGAGAATCCATTTTCTGCGATCACCGTGGTTCAGAATCAGGATTGAGCATACAATGAAAAAGAAGAAGATATTTTGTACACAGCTATACTAAACTAAGTAACATCTGAAAATTTTACTGTTATATATTAATAAAATTTTTGGACGATACATAGATTTTTAGTACAGGTGAATACTATGTTCCAGACCAATATTGTTTGGCCGCCATTTTAGTTTCGTAAATATTTGTCAATTCACATTTATTAGTCGTAGAGAATATATAATTGATTACAATTTATTATAAAGCATCTAACGCTTCAACAATGTGTTGAAGTCAATAAAATATTTATGATGGCAATGCCGTAATCATTAATGGTGATTGGTATCGCCACATGTTGGACAACTTATTGGTGGCGAAATTGGGTCGATTGGGCCTGCAATACACGTGGTTTCCACAGAACGGTGCCACCATACATAGCCCGAGCTACACTTAAAATTTTGCGAGATATTTATCTCGGCCGCATAATGTTAAAAAGTGGTAATATCGACTGGCTTCCTCGATCACCTGATTTAACGGTTTCCGAATATTTTCAACGAAGGTATTTGAAAAGAAAAATCTACCCCAAATAGTCAACAACAATTCCGATGCTGCAGGATAATATTCGAAATGAAATTGCTGGAATAAGGCGCGAAGTGTAAGAGAATGTTATAAAAAATATGAAGAAGCAGTCACTTGGCCAATGTCATATTTTATACATAATTGTAATAAACCAAACAATCGATAAATAAAAACCAAATTTAAAAAAATATGTTATATTTACTAGTTTTTTAAAAAGAACATAAGCCTGGAACATAATATTCATCTTGTACATATGTATGACATACCTAAAATGCTTACATTTGATAATATTTAATCAAAAATATAGTCTGAAAACTACTTAAAATCCCTGAAGACGCCAATTATACTAGAGGGTATTTTGAAGATTTAGGTGTAATGATCGGGGAGCATTAGTTTGTCATTCTGTTCTGAGTGCAGAATACAAAAGACGACGAATAATGGATCGATCTGCGCTCAGATCTGCACTGCCTATTACGCCTTTTTTGAGAGAAGTCTCATCATCTGAAGCAATAATTTTTACAAAGTAAAGTAAAGAATGATCTAAAGTTTATTCTACGTTATTCTCAATAATTGGCACTCATGAGATTCTCATATTATTTTAATGTATAAAATGATAAATTTGTGAGTACCTTTTTACAAATCTTATCTCGTGAAATGTAACATGTATTTACATCAAATTTGTATTCGAGACTCGCATACTTTTGTAATCATATGAAGAAATTAAGTTTTTACATCATCTGTATTTGAATAAACACGAAAATAAATATTTGTCGTTTTACTGAAACAAAATTGACTTATGCGTGTAAAAATAAAATTTTAGTATATGTGCGACTTACTGCGGGTCCTATCCAGAATGATGCTTACAATCACGTGTCCCGAAAAATCTGGAAAGTTTCTGGAGTTCCAAAGGCGACCAACAGTTTATTTCAGCCAATTTCTAAAGTGTTCTATAATGTCTGTTGTTTTGGCAGCTTTAAAGGCATAGGTTCTAGATAACGACCAAATAACTTAGAATAGCACCATGTTGTTAGTAGTAGCAGGGTCGATTGAAGAAAATTGGGGCCATATTAAGAACTTAATCATGATAATTAAGTCAAGATCCACGAAAAAAACCCTTTTTAAAGTAAAAAATATTATCTGTTTGATTCATATTATAGATATTTGAGTATGCATATAATATGTACATTCAGTTCAGATAAATCGGCGTTCATTGGATAAATAACATTTTTATATACAGCTTGTGACAAAATATAACAGCAAAATAAATATAACTAACATATTAATGTTTGCAAGCCTACCAACCACTACCTATTTGCCAGGTGCAAGTAAAATATGTGTTCTGAGGTAGGTAGAAATTTTTAATTCATTAGCTCAAAATAGCATGTTTCATTTGAAAAATATTTATTTATGATTTTTTTAATTAAGTAAATTAGTAATTAGTAGAAAATATGAAAAATTTAATAATGAAAGGCACAGTAATGTAAATTTAGTATGAATAAGTAATGCAAATGTTAGCTACTATGGATGCTGAATGAATACACCCGACCGATGGTTACAAAAAATGTACGATATTCGGCTCATAGGACCAAAAAATAGTACAATATTTCAGTTTGTAGAACCGGAACAAATGGAAGGATCGGAAAGGAATACGGTTATGAAATTGGAATGATAAGGCTGAAAAATTCCATCTAGATATATCTTGTCAGCGCGGAACCTGGAATAAAATTGCAAATGATGAATCAACTTTATTTGCATATTGTACGTTAATATTTGATCGCTTTTAATTAAATAACTGAACAATTATTTTATTATGTTAGATGTACCTAACTAAAGAGATAAATTAATGAATAATATTATTTTACCTGGGCCTTTAGGCATAAGATGACCGTAATCTAAACAAGATCCGGCCCTGTTAAGGATGCCGTATCTGCGCGAGAAGACAGTTTTTGACTTTGAAAGCGACCTTGTAGAAAAGTGAATATGCGGGTAGCTACTTATGGAAGTCAATAAAGGTGTTGTGTCTACCATTCCACGATGTTGTTAAGGCTTTCCGCGATAATTTATTTTTCTTTGTTAAGGCAGTCTTGTAAAGATATTGAATATTCTGACATGATACCTATAGATAGGCGACCAGTCGAGCGTCACCGACATAATATTATTTGTTTCTGTACGCAAATAATATAGACGATTATCGTTTCGGGCTGCTGGTTATCAGGTTGGAGAAGACAATCTGCAGGCGTTTCATGACGTCCAGAAGTAATGACGCATCTCATCAAATCATAACAAATATTTTTTTAGATTATATCAACACAATTTGAAAGGGCTTTTCAGGGAAACAGTTTTTCTAATTTTTTAACCACAACTCTGTTCTTGGTGTACTTTGTTATTTATTATTTTATTTTCCTGTCAGTTCGCGAGGCTATCAGGGTATTAACGATCTGTTGATAATCTGCTAAGTACATTTTTTAAAAACAAATTAAAATGAGTATTACCATGATTACGTTTTACATGGTATAAATCTTTTATGTATTATCTTCATTATTATCCACGCCGGTCCTCGTGACTGAGGATCGTGATCTCCATGAACTCCCACCCTTTTGGGTATGTTCTTCCACTTTTCTCGGCTTATTTCAGATTTATCTATCACCGGAGAAGTGCCTGTTGCATATTACACTTAGTCGGTCCAACGGATGGAGGATTTTCCTTTTCTTCTTCGTCCTTAGACGCGGCCCATCTCAACAAGCTGCTCTAAGCTGTCTTCCCTTCTCGCAAAATGCCCAAAAAATTAATGAATTCGTCTCAGGTAAATGGTTGTTAGATTAAATATCTCCTTATTTAAGAAAAAGTTATCCTAATATGCTTAGTATTTTACTCAAAATATATATATTTCGGAGTATACTAATACTCCGAATCATTTCAAAAACGAATTGAAAGTAAATGATAATAAGGATGTATTTATAAGAGAAGCTAGAGAACAGTCTCTTTAACTATATAGAATAGGAGGATTTGGAGACGACAGAAAAAAACTCTAAGAACCAAATAATTATGGCAGTCTGCGAGTGGGTTAGTTTTTCACTAGTGAATTTATGGAGAATGTATCTTAAAGGTGCATGCACACTGATGGAATTTGTCCGGAAGATTAGTCTTGAAAGCACTTAAAGAACAGAATAGAGTTCAGTACAAAGCGAGCTATGATTTATTAACGCATGTATTTTGTAAGCAGAGTAGAATGACGCCAGCCATATACCGAATTTTACCGACAAATTTCTGAGATAAGAAAAATAAAAACATATTTTTGTATTATTTATTTAGGTAGATTTCTATAGATGCACTACCTATTGCAGAGAATATTGTGATAATACTTCCGGAAAATTTCAATCCTCCCTTTTAAAATCTCCCCCCCTTAAAAAGCTATATAGAATATAACGGATTTTGTGGATATGACAACTCACGTCGTTCTCATCAGTTTCTTATTAAACTTTTCCGAAAATTGACTGATTGATTCGGCTAAATTTGTTAATTATGCTATCTTTTTTCGAAATTCAAAACTTCCAAAAATAAAGTTAATATTGGACCTAGAGAAAACTCTTAGACTTACATACACAAACGAAATCTTCCTACATTATAATATCGCTAATCGACAGGTGAAGTATAAAATTAAGTTCTAAATTGAAGTATTAAATTAAATTATGTTTAATACTTCACCTGTCGATGAGAGTTACTGTTCCTCTCGAAACTCGAGTAGTGCTAATAAACTCAAGTAGAGTTATAAGATTGTTTCATTTATATCCATCCATTATGATGAAGTTGCACAAAGTTAACTCCGATTCTATCAATAATATAGGAGAACATTCTATTACATACCCCCTGCGAATGTCTGGAATGTGGGATGATTATTATTACTATTATTATCATGGACACTATGTTTTCTCTAGTGTTTTTTTCTAATGTATTTCTAATAAGCATAATAAAAAAAAATGTAAATGTCTTTATTTATAGCACGTCTCGAACGCCATCTTGCTCACAGCTGCCGGCCTGCTTGGTCTGCTCGGGTTTCTTCTGGATGACAGACAGCAGCGCCAGGCCTTCTTGGAGACTAGGCAGAGTCTGGAAGTCAAACTGGTCATAGAAGAACAGAGTGCTGAGCAGGTACACCCTACTTATATTTCATTATAGGCACTTTATTGTTACACTTTCCTTCAAGTTACTTTATGTAGGGGCTTGAGAATTTCCATGGAAATAGGTCACTGCACAGTGATTTTAATTGAACGTATAAATGTTGAGCTTTGTCGCAAGTTTTCATATCATCTTAAGACAGACCAAGTTGTGATTAAAAAAGTTTTCTTGAAAAGGAGGGTATTTCGGAGATAATTTGTTTTACTGTTTTAACATCATTATTTATAAAAAAGTTAACTTTTATTGTTGTTGTTGAATAATTTTATGCTCTTGGTAAAATGACAGAATTTTAACGTACTTTATTAATGCGTGGAGTGTGCTCTTGAAGGGACAAATCTTGGGATCGAAACGAAAAAAAATAAAGAACCAGAACGATCGATAATACCAAAAATGTTACAATTTTACTTTAATTATTTTTGATCAAAAAGTATGTATTTATATTCATATTACAATATTTAAATTGACTCAGAATAGAGAGGATACGACGTCACACTTTTCTTTTCTGGCACACCTCGTCAACTTTCATATATTTTCTAATGCTTTCTCCGGTTGTTGAAGTTTTTAACAGAGTCGTGCTCCAGATGTTGGTCTATCTATCTGGTTACGCCAGGTCTTTCGCAGACGTCTTCTGTTACTGTTGCCTTCAACACTCGCCGCTGTGTATTTATTTTACCATCCTCTTCTCATTGAAACGTTTCACGTGATCAAACCATTTCGGCGACTCTATTTATTCTATCGATTGCGCTACGAACAGCTGTACATTCGCTCCAATTTATTAATTATTCACATTATCGTACATAGATTTTACATACATGTAAGCGATTGCATTTGCACCGCACTCTAGTATACTTTTGCTTCAATTTTGCCAATTCTAGAGAATGTTTAGAGTTTTTAACTGTTTTGTAACGGTAAACATTCAAAAAGTACTGACGGTGTGCCGTCAGTACTTTTTGAATATTTTTTTTTACCGTAAATCAACGCAGGAACACGAGGTAAAAGAATATGAGTTGCGGTAGTTATTATATATTTCACTATTTTTTATTGCTAAAGGATCCATCGCTCGTCTTCGGTAACCTAAATAATAGTAATACCTAAAATATTCAGACTACTCCCAAAACCATCAATACGACACACTTGAACACATTACCTATTTATTAGTATGCAACCTCTGGTACCTACTAATATTCTTCTTGAAGACTACCGGCTGTGTAAATCTTCAATATTAAAATACCCGAAAGTAAAGTTTTTGAGCCAATTTTTACGATATCTATATATTGTCAATAGCCAAAATTGTACACGGCTCTAGTTGGTACTTATAAATCAGGGTATTAATAGTAATGGGAATAACTGCGATTCTTCAATTTCTTGTTCCATTGTCGATTCATATTTAAAAGTAAATAAATAAACAAATATACAATGTTTTTGAATTAAAGACAACCTGATATTACATTAATTTAATTGAAAAATATAAATTTATTAACGGAACTTTTTAACGGAATTTTTTTCTATTGAATTCTTAATAAAAAACAGAAGCTGTAATTAAAACTAAAATGATATTTGCTATTTGCGAGAATCCCACGATCCGGAGCGGCGTTTTGGTTTACTTCGATTCATTCCGGGCCCTGGATAAATCTGTGATCAAATATATACCAATTATGTAAACAATTATCATTTTCTTTGGTAAAGGATGATTGTAAATATTTGAATTTATGTGAATTAATACAAGACACGCCTTCAAAATAAAACCGATTTGATTTAATTAGGCGTTGCTTACTATGCATATTATACACGTGAGAAAGTAGGCGGATATTTTCTACCGCTGATGCTGAACTAGATTATGTTGCGGCCACTGTGTGGCTACGACCTCTATCTTTGCACCTGATAAAGCAGTAAGCAGAACAATCTGCATTGTGTCCTGTAAAGTCCCATTAAAACTTTATAATACAGCAACCAAATAATAAAAAAGTTAGATTTATATCATTTTTTAATGTCGAGCATGTGTGATACAGAAAGAATGACATAGTTGACGTATGCTTGCTGAATTCAATTATCATAATTTTTTAAAGGTCATTTTGTAATTAAGAAACGTACGTTTATAATAACTCAGTGTTTTTATAATATCATATATATTTAGACTAACATTATTTTTACCGTCCAAAAGTTCTATCTGAAATATATTTTATATCGGTTCACGCACTGGTTTATACATAAAATGAATACGATAATATTATGTCTGTAACCTAATACTAATAGCCTTCATATTATATCTGTAAATCTGTTAGTTATTGGTCGAGTGATGATGAAGGGTGTCATAGACACTGTTTGTACACTTGCAAATAGCACACCTTGATTCAAAACATTGGGCAGTTTTAGATTGAATTAAGAACAACTTCTATAGCGTATCTTTAATGATCTCTTTAAGCCGTGGGTTCTAATATACGCTAAGTAAAGTGAAAGTCCTTATGACAATTTTTTTAAATACATACACACAAGCACCAATTAAGCACAATATTAAGCGATTATTTTATTATTTTTATTTGTCAACTTTGTTTTATTAAATACGTCATACAGATGTATTTAAACTAGTGGTTAATAAAACAAAGTTAACAAATAAAAACAATTAATTTTAATCACAAAGTTATTTTTGCTAATTTAAAAAGGATTGTTTTTTTACTGTAATATTTAATATTAACTCATATATGTTTGTATATATATATAACTAATTATATTTTTATTTTTAATATTTATTGCATACTTTACATAGTGGTTCCAAATTTTACAACCATTGATTTGAAAATGATCATACTTTTGATAAAAATATGGGATTGTCTATTTTACATATAAACAATATTGCTTTAAAATTGAATAATTTAGAAACATTACAAATTAATCGTATAAAATTCACCAAAATATTATAAATCACTAAATTTAACAAGCCATATCCTAAATTATTTTTTCAATAATTTTGTATTATTAAGTCAAATTCCACATCTTTCATCATCACAACAATTTAAGTTAGGTACTAGATTCATTTTTTAAAAATAGAATTTTAAAACATTACAACTATTTGACGCACGGATTTAGTTAGTTTATTTACATCCCGATGAAGGAAATTGTATTTCCGAAACCGGTTGGTGTATTAAATTTAAATACTAAATTAATGTATTAATTATAAATATATACATATAAAATCAATTTTGTCGAAAAATATTGTTTTAGCGTCACCGGGATTCGAACCTGAATCTTCATTTCCAATCCGGGGAAGTGCACTACCTTTGTGCTATAACGCCAGTATTTTTCTTGACAAATTTTCGAACCTATATGTTACATTTTTTTCAAATTAATACACCTGTCGTTCCATTATTTGAAAGCCATCTACATTATTTTTACAGAATCTGTAACATATAGGTTCGAAAATTTGTCAAGAAAAATACTGGCGTTATAGCACAAAGGTAGTGCACTTCCCCGGATTGGAAATGAAGATCCAGGTTCGAATCCTGGTGACGCTAAAACAATATTTTTCGACAAAATTGATTTTATATGTATATATTTATAATTAATACATTAATTTAGTATTTAAAATATCACAGACCTATGTTCTGAATAATTACAACTTCACAATAAGAATGTGTTTTCCTTAATAGTATTAAATTTAACCCATAAAAGTGATTAAAAAGAAAGTTATAAATAATTTTTATTAAAATCGTATTTTTATTTAATAGACTATGCAGTAAAATATGATGTAGTTTTATTTATGTAACGTGCACTTGTCGATTTATTTTTATTCGAGATTAAGTTATCTTTTTTGAGTGAATAACAAAAATTTCATATAAACCCATTAAAAAAATTCAAGCATTCGCGACAAGCTTCAAGAGATTGTACTCACATATGTGCCTGTAATAGTATCTCGACTCATTTTTCTGAAATATTACTGAAAAGTTAAATAACTTTGTTTACACCGCTTTATTATATATAAAATCTACATGATATAATAATTATAACTAAAAATATTCCAGATATAATTCAATCATCTTTTTATACTAAAAATACATTTTTAATAACAAATATAAAGATATCTCTATCAAGAAATTAGAAATATAACGATTGTACTTATTTTCATATTGAAAAAATTATTAGAAACTTTGAAATAAGGATTAAAGAACATCTCAGAGCTTTAAATAGCAATAATGACTTGAAATTTTCAAATCATTTATTAGAATATGAACATACATTTGATTTAAAAGGGTTCAAAATATTACATACAGGTTATAAAGTCTCGCAGATTAACAATTTAGAAATATTAGAGATTATAAAAAGTGGGAATATACGTATATTTTTTAAATTATTTTTGGTGGGAGGGGGGGACCCACCTTTCCCGGCACCAGTTTAGAAGCTAGGGCTTTCTTGTTGGTCCCACTCATCAAATCTAATAAAAATACACAACATTAATTCAAAAACATATTTAAGTATATGTTAAACGAAAAAAAAGAAAATCCATATGGTTATTAGCAATTATCGCAAAGATTTTAAAATTTAGACCCTCCAGCGTCCCTTAAGTGTTGTCTTTATTCATAAAAATCATATTATTGGGAGTATGCATTAATTCATTCGGTTTTCTAAGAGAGGGCGTTACTAGTATTATTTCGCGCCGTGTTCATCCGTGACTATATTCATTTGAAAGCTACTGTCATTTCGCGTCTTTTTCAGTATATGTCATTTGATTAAAGTGTAAACAACATTTTTTTCTATTCATTTGAACATGTCGAACTTTGTGCCAGAAAAAGTGTTTTTGCGGGGAGTTCTTCTTCATTACTTTAACATGAAGAAAAGTGCTACCGAAAGTCATCGTATTTTAGTAGAGGTTTATGGTAACCATGCTCTAGCTGAAAGAACGTGCCAGAAGTGGTTTGCACGGTTTAGAAGTGGCGATTTCAACTTAGAAGACATGCTCTGTGTTTGGTGGGATCAGAAGGGTGTGTTGTATTATGAGCTGTTGAAATCGGGTCAGACGATCAAAGGGGACCTCTACCGAACACAATTAATTCGTTTGAAGAGAGCGATTGCGGAAAAACGACCAGAATATGCAACCAGACACGAATCCATAATTTTCCATCATGACAACGCTCGGCCACATGTTTCAAGACCGGTTCTAAACTATTTGGAGAACAGTGGGAAGTTCTACCTCACCCGCCTTATAGCCCAGACATAGCCCCTTCTGATTACTACTTGTTCAGATCAATGCAGAATGCCCTCACCTGAATACGCTTCACTTCAGAACAGGGTATCAAAAACTGTCTTGATTCGTTCTTCACCACCAAGCCGGAGAAGTTCTTTTGGGATGGAATCCACAAACTGCCAGAAAGATGGGCAAATGTTGTAGCTTCCGATGGACAATACTTTGATCATTGAGTGTATAACCATTTTTTCACAATAAAGCCTTAATTTTCGAAAAAAAAACGCATGAATTAATTCATACGCCTATTACATAAATTCAAAGAACATAGTTTTACACACAGATAGAAAATTAAGGTGCAGTAATTTAATGCAGACACTCAGGAATCCATTCATAAAAAATACTCCCAAAAGAGACACAAGATGGATTGAGTCACACTTACACAGACAGAAAGTGGGAATATTAAATCTAATATAATAATCAGATGAAATTTGTAAACAAGTCCCCATTGAATATTTTTCCACTAAATTATTCTCCCTCTTCCGATGACCATGTAATTCTCTAATTAACTGCTCCGATTTTGGTTTACCCCTCACCCTACCCCACTCCCCTTTCCGCAAACTCCTCTCCCACTCTGCCATTCCCTCTTTGCTCTCCGTAACTCTCGCCCAATATCAATCTTCCAACTTGAGTATACAACTCATCCTGAGGAAGAGAACATCGTTCTCGAAACATAGTTTTATATCTAATAGAGTGGTATAAACATTATGTAATTGTGTCATCACAAAGTAAAAATCTACCTTCAGAAAAACTATTCTTCAAAAAATTATTATATTACTGGTTATATTACATTTTAAGAGCGAGCAATTTAAAAATTACCCATTAAACCTTTTAATAAGATATTATTTCTTGTTAGAATTAATTACAGAACCCTCAGAAGAAAAAAAAAAGAAATGTTTTCACTAAAAAGTCCATTTCGTATATTTTGTCCCTTACTGTGCACATAAGTGAAATATTATACAGAGTGAATAATTCGTGGGGATTTGGTTTGACTTAAAAGCCAACCTTAGCAGAAATGTTTTCACTTTTTTAAAACTGTAAAGTGAAATGTTGCGAAATTTTTTGGTGACAAAATAAAAAGAAAGTTGATTGAATATTACACGGAATTGTAAAACCATTTGTAAACAAACATGGCGCATTTGTCGATAGCAATTTTGTTTAAGAATAAAATTTGAATGATCGAGCTAACTCGATTATGTTAATGGAATGTAAAAGTACGAGCGAAGAAGACGTTCGCAACAATTTCATCGAACATTACAAAACATCGTAGTGTAGGCTCGGCGGATTGAAAATTTTACATTTATTCAATTTTATAGATTTTCAACCCTCAAAATAGATTTTCGTTCCTAGCTCGGCAATCTTTTTTCCGGAAATCAAATTTGAACATTATTTCGTCGGGATTACTAATATAAAAATAATATTCCTACAGCTGTCCGGAACACTGAACTACTGGGTAGACTGGGATATTCTGGTGTATCTGACCTATTTGGCCAATCAGCGACAACGATGATGGATCCTGCAACGGGATCCGAAATGTCGGTCAGAGAGGTCGGATACACTGGGAAAAATAGCCCAGAAAAATCTTTATAGAAGATTCTGAACGGCAGTGAAAACAAGCTCTGAACTGAAAACAGCAAAATATTTATCAGTGGTAGCATAAGTAAATAGGTGAACGTTTCATTGTGTAATGCCCAAGACTTCCATACTTACATTCTCGTGTAAATAAAAAATAATAGCTTCGTCTCTGTGAGACATCTATATCTTAATTTTTATCTGTTTATATACGACCTGACGTAGTGATGAATAATTATTATGTTATTAAGGAGAATACATTCTTATTGTGAATCCCGGTAGCAACAATATTTTTCTTTTGAAATTAGCAAAATTAACTTATTGTGGTTAAAATTCATATTTTTCATTTTTCATATTTCATATTAAAACAAAGTTAACAAGTAAAAATACAATATTTTTCTATAAATTTGATTTTAGTATATCTTTCGAATTAATACATTTAATTTGTATTTAAAATGATCATATTATAGTCTTGACATTCTATTGTCAGTTGACGTATTGAGGAATTATTGGTGTTTAATGCTGTTTTTTTGATAATAATTTGAAATAAAATGTTTTTCAACCCTGAAACTGTGGTGGGTGGTATGGTAAGGGTTAATCGTCTAGTGAAGAAATAAGTGAAACAGAAATACTATCAGTGCCTGCAGGGGAAATTTGGTGAAATTGAAAACGTGGAATATTTGTAATGCAGGGGAAAGAGGTATACTGTAAAACATTGTTTGGATGCATCGAAATCTGCACGATCGCTCTATAATGTATTTACTAGTAAATTGCTATATCCGTTTGGCATAATACATGTCTCTTTCTACACCTTGATCGCATCTATTATTTTTAGTTTATATATATATAGTCTCTATCTAGTCTATATATCATAATCTAATCTATAGTTTCTGTAATCTAGAGATATGTGAAGATACATCTTTGAATAGATCAAATAGTTTAACAGTATGATTGGTTCACTAGAGAGGCATGAAACCTTCCCAAAAAGTTTAGAAACATCCTCGTGGGATACATGGGATGTACAGGGTGCGGTAGAACTAACTAAGCAGTTTGAGGAGTTATAAAAAGTAATAGGGGTATGTAAAGAAAAATGTTTTTATTTTCGACGTTAGAAGTACATACCGTTTATAATCATTAAGTTTTGAAAATAATGTCCTCAAGATGGTGGTCGTTAGCAGCAACACACTGTTGGACACAATTTCTGAAGTTTTGTGTGGCTTTAACTTCTTCAATAATCCGCTACCTTAGTTCTGATAGAGTGGGCGACGTTTAAACCACAAATGCTCATATCTTGTTGCGCGGAATGCGTCGCGATTCACAGATCGGTTGTTTTCAAAATACGCGCGCATGGCAAAGTTCCGATGTTGGGTACTGCAATGGAGTCACCGACAGAATAGAGAGAGACCATGTGCGCCTGCCTCTCCCCTCACGGCTGGACATTGACCCCTCTTAACCACTTATTCGGTTTTGCCGCACCCTATACGATTATATCGTATATTGATTTAATAACGTTCTAGAATAATCCTTGTAAGATCTACCCAGATTTTTATTTGTATTATTACTACAATGTTTTATTAAACGTTCTAGAATAATCTTCGTTCTACCCAGATTCTTAAATATACATATTACCATAATGTTTCGTGAATTTTATTAAATCATATTTATTGTAGCATATTACGAAAAACAACCCATGAAAAAGGCTACGGTTACACATATAATAGCACTCCTGCACAGAATATGTTTTTTTGTTCAAAAAATTACATGATGAATATTGTTAAATACATTAATAAAATACAAATTTCCTTGGTAGAGAACTGAAACCCGGTCATGGTAAACAACTAACGAAGGAATACTAACCATTACGCTGCCGAGAAATCATTGAGATGTAAAAATAGTAGTTTAAAAGTATTTTAAGCTATTTAAAGTTTTACGAAACTCGAATTGAAATTAAGAATGTATAAATTATAAGCGTATCAAAATCAACATTAAATTCTAAAATAAAAAATCACCATACATACTTATAAGACGACAAGATGATAGAGCGCTTAGCATGTTAAAGGTACCGGGATCGATACTCGGTGCCTTTCAAAATCTTATTGATTTCATCAATCTTTTGGAGACTACTGGTATCGATCAAGGAACCGAACCGATAATGGTGAAGATGACAGCACAGGTATAAGGAGAATATATACAGGTGTATATATATATGTACCGAGATACAATATTCAATAGGTGGATACCTGATTAAATTACGAGTCGAAAATGTTCAAGAATATGTGTCTAATCTCAATCATGTCAGAGATACAGCTATTTCAAAATGAAAATCGTAATTATGCGATTATTTCAATTAATTGAAATATTTTGTTGATTCCAAATTGAATTCCAGAAATTAAAAATCATCGAAATACGAGTGGCCAGACTATTTTTTGTTAGAAAATTTAGATCCTGAAACAAAGATAAATATAAATAATGGAAAATTTACGCAAATATTTATTCCGAACTTAAAGCTTAACATGATTTTGTAAAAAAATCAGACAATAATATTTTCCATAACAGTGCAGAATTCGCACATATTCCTTGAATGTTTTCGACTCGCAATTTACCCAGGTATCCATCAATAAAATATTGTGGACTAGGTTTGTTATATATATATAAATGTTAAAAAATTTTCTAAGGTAGTTTTCGTGACAAATTTTACTAGGATTCCCGCTCTAATGTATACTATGTTAAAAATATATATTTATATAATTTAAGCTGTTGTTATATTATTATATGTGTAATCTTAATTTAATGACATAAATATACGACAGTAAAAGGCTTAAATATGAAATAATCCATTATTTTGTAGTTGTGCGCGCTATCTCCGAGAAAATAGAGACACAAGGCGTAGGGACGAATATAAGGAATTAGGGAAAGGCACAAGATTAGAGCCTCAAAGACCAACCAGGCACCAGGAAGAAACACGACCCACCTGAGTTGCTCCTTTAGGTATATGAATTTCTTCTTCCACTGGACTCACAGGTCTTCTGGTTTCAGAAACGTACTCCGTCGTTCCCCACGAAGTATTCTAAAACTCACACTTCGTTGATAGCGCAAAGTGTGACACATAAGTATAATAGCAGGATAAATAGTACACTATCAGTCCACAGCAGGACGATAATTCACATCCAACTTATCGTTCCCACCAACAGAAAAATAATTGTCGGCGGTTTAACGCACTCCGATAGTAAACGTTAATTCAACTCAACTGTCCAAAATTGTAATTGGTACGTAATAGACAGGAAACATTATATGTACGTATTTTATGTTTACATGCAGCTCACCAGTGATCCATGAATATAAAGATCGAACAGTTGTAAAACCTTACAGAGTTTTATTTGATTTCAATTTTTTTTGAACAAATGATTTATCAGGACAAAATACAATACAAATACAAATTCAAATTAATAAACTAGATCCATTTCTATTTTGATTTTAGATTAAAAAAATAATTCTCATAACATAAAGCAACAGAGGAATTTTTAAAATGGCTTCGTTTTAGCTGGTAGCGCTAATTATAATGTGGGAAGCTTTTCGCAAGCGCTCTGAAGAAAATGGCAATATTCCTGAGGGAGAATGTAATTTTACGTTTTATAATATGCCCTTACGGTAGAATGGCTGCTATGTGGTTGTGGTTCATAGAAAGACTCCATTTAATCTTAAGTGACTCGAGAATATCAGAATAAGGAAGATCAAAAGTAAGTCGAGTTATATATAGTTCTACCGTCAACTATATATTTTTCAAGACCTTTGTTTTATTTAGTGTTATGAAGGTATATTTTTTTGAATAATTAAAAATAATTTACTACATTTCGCTTGAATTTTTATGTGAAATCAATTTGCGTGTACCAGGAACTCTGTGTTCTCGACTTTTTTCAATTCCCGGAACTCGAAACTCGGAACTCGAACTCGAAAAAATTTTCAAGTCCTGGGAATTCCCAGGAATCGAGACCATTAATTAAATTAAATTAAAAACAAAATAAATTTTAATAAATATTCATATGTATGATGTAGCTATTAATAATATATTATTAAATTTGTACAAAAACATTCGTTAATATTAATTTATTAAAACAAATGAAAACTGTGATGAAATAATTTTTTTTATATCACATTGTAAAAGGAAGCGTTTGTTTGGACATGCCAACAAAATTATTTAATATTTTTTATTATTCGAATTCCGGTAGCAACAACAATATGTTTTTCGATAAAATAGATTATATATGTATATCTTTCTAATTAATACATTTAATTAGTGTTTAAAAAATATTTACTTCAGATTTTTTTCGTTAGTATTAAATATTTGAGGACTAATTTCTCCTTAATGCAAATCTTTATGGCTGACCATATAAACTATGGAAACTTATATACATATATATATATATATTTATATTCGTACTTATACATGCACCGCGCGTCACTGGGTCCACTACCTGCCAAAAATTCTAGATGCATTATTTATCTCGTTATATTTCTTACTTACTTACTATCACGCGGTTTGCTACTTCTCGTATACCATTACTTTCGACATGTTAACACTCATAATAAGGTCGCTTTCCTTGCATACATCGTACATTCTACTCACTAACCTCTGTAATTCTTGTTCATTATATTTCATTTTATCTTTATTAGAGTCAACATCTTATTGATATTTCATAACAAAAAATATTTGTCACAAGTGTACTTTTATGCATTTTTAAACATATTTATAAAATTTCGGCTTTAAGCATACGAAGCGACCAAAAAATTGTAAGTCAACACATTCTACTATATTTCACGCGTGACGAGTAAAACAAACGTGCAAAAGAAAACATGTGCTTATATTGTAGGTCTGAGATATCCAAGCGTGTATTGGTTTTTGTTGATATCCTCGTTTCGGTGCCACATTTCACTGGCTGATCATACCAGCTCCGATGATGGCCAGTTAAATGTACCTCGTAAAAACCGACCTGCCGCAAAATAGCCTGTTAAAAGACCATTATTATCTGAAGGTCATGAAAAGCTGGCCGTCCATTAGAAAATATGTCTATAATAATAAAAATATAATTATTATTTTCAGATTTTTTACAAAAATAACGTTCAAAGTCAAAATATTTTACCATTTCGTACATTTTTATTTATTCCAGTTTCTACAGTTGCATATACAGTCGAACTCGGTTATAACGAGTACGAAGGTACTAGGTAAATTTACTCATTACATCCGTTACTCGTTATTACAAAAAATATTTAATATCCAATATAATTAAAAGCAAGTCAAATACATATGAAAAATCAAAAATCTATAATTGTATGATCAAAAACTTTTTAAAATAAATTACTGTTTTAAAGTTTAAAAATTTCTACTACTTACCACGTACACAAAATAAACACCCATATTTTTTATAAGAATTCACAAACCTGAAAGGAATCGTAAACAATAAGGAACCTGGCCGGCAGCCGTTGTTTTCGATTTTATGACTTCTCAAGTATTAGAGTTTTTAGATCGTGTAGTGTATTTTGTTCACTTGTTAACAATATTTTTGTACGTTATATCAGTGAAGCGAGCTCACTATAACAGCGAAGAGTTGTATGAAAACAGGTCTGAATCAAAATAATAATAAGTATTTCCTCATTATAACCGTGATCTCACTATAACCGTGCTCGATATAATCGAATTCGACTGTATTTAAAATACAGTATTTCTAATATAGTACAACTAGTAAACTTCTCGTTACTTCGCTTGTATAAAATTTTGTAAATATTTCAACTATTTTATTTATTAATGAAACGAATTAAAATCATAAGGAGAATTATCTTTTCAATGCATTAATTTGTTTAATTTTTGAAACCCATGGTCCTGTTTTACTTTGATTGATCCTAGATACAGCGTCACGTGACACACAATTCTTGGGTTTAATTATTATGCGATAATATAATAGGTTGTTCAAAATACATTATATGATATGAGAAGATATATTGCGTTATCTATATACTATTTTGCGTCAGAAACGCAAGTTACCCGTACGACGTAGTACATAGTCAAGAAATAAGCCGCATTATTTAAAGCAGGCTTTTAAATAAAGTGCCTAGACGGCGAGACAAGGCTTATGATGTGTCGCCAGGTGGCACTAATACCCGCGCATTAGCAGAACGGTTATTATTCAAATCATTTTAAGAATATGTCTGATTGGGTATTTGTTTACGTTAATTGGTTAAGTTAGGTAAGGTTGCACTGTGATATCTTTATTTTCACAACTAAACTTTGTACTACACATACGTTGGGTTATTGTTACGACTAGTTTCGAGAGGTGTAGTCCTTCTCATCATCAGGTGATAACTAAACTGAAAACAGTATTGTAGTCTATTCGAGCAATGGGGCAGGACTCGAGAAGAGGGGACAAGTTTCTAGTCTCTAACGGGAATATGGATAGTAAAGGTGAAGTATTAGGGAATGTCATGTTGTTTATTAGTTTTTTCTCCGAATTTAAATTCTTGAATATTTCAACGGTTTCTAAACTGCTCATAATTAATCCTTTAATAAGAACCGAGTGGAGAAGTTTTAGTTATTTTACATCGAAAGAGAGGTTTGTTTCAATTATGTGATTTGAAAATTCTGAGAAGCTGTTATTTTTAACCTAACGTTTGTGTAGTACAATGTTTAGTTGTGAAAATTAAAATAACCACTTTACATCACAACGTAACCGCCAAGTTAATTAATGATATTTACCAATTATTGATATCGAAGACCACTTTACTTTCTTTTGTAATTCATTATGTTTTTGACATTGGAAAACAGGTCTTACGATAACATCGCCCGTGGCCGCGCGGTAGCCTCTATCTAGTAAAAGAAATCGGCATGTAAATACTTACAAATTTATATCTGCATTAAAATAGATTTTTTTTTGGAAATATGAAAACGTTCGGTGTATTGAGTTATATTGAGATGAACTATTCTAAAAGGCCAGTAGGTAATGAAATTTTTCTGGAATAAATTATGCCCACTGGTCCGACTAAAGAGCAAATTCGACTTCGAGGTCAACAGTGAATAATCAATTGATTGCGAATCTCATTTAGACTCTACATGTAATCATCAAGACTTCACTGACTCACACATGGCGAATAATCCAATGATGTTGTCATTGTTTAGAAATTGACAGGAAGAATATGATAAGAAGTTTTCACATACCTAACTTGACAAATTTTTAAACATCAACTAGTAATCATCTATTGCCGTACTGCATTTAAATTATATTGGAGAGGTGTTTTTAGGCGTAAATATTATCTTTAATTTAAATGAATAAATAGATTTGCATTGATAACGATGATATCGACCGGTTTTGATACCACTGTCTTGACAAGACGGACGCGCACTAATTAATTTCCTTTTTGGATGTTGGTTTAGTCGCAGTCCTCGCGGGAAGAGAGGGGGAAGGCATTGAAATAAAAACAATTTTAAATAAGGGGATTGTTAATTATTTTTGCTTTAGCTCAATTTAATATCGTCATATCAATATTAATATTATTAGTCCTACCGAGTATATTTCAGTAGAATTTATATACTCATAAACACCTCGGTTTAATAGTTGATGAATAATTGAATAAATAGAACTTGCAACTATGCTCCAATATTAGGTAGATTTTACAAAAAATAATACACATATTACAAGTCATTTATTTTTCTACTCTACAACTACTTTTTATATTTAAAATACTCTTATTTTGTATTGTATTGTATTTTGTATTGTATTTTAAATATAAAACCTTCAAATAGCATTTAAATTACGGCATAATCTGAAAATTTGGTGTAATAAATGTTCACTGTTAATTGAATACAGAGTAAAGTAACATTGAATACACAATAAAGTAATATTGAATAGGTTAGTAACACATGAAGAAACAAACGATGAACCACTGCTTTGGGACTCACAATTCCCAAAATCACGAAAGAGCATGGATTGAGGACTCCGGAATTTATTGATCTCGTGTTGAACAATAAATTACCGGTATTCTTACGCACTTAATATGCTTTGAAGCTTAAATAAAGTAGTTTATATAGTTATTTTTTAATTTTTTAATTTATTATCTTTGTTTTATTAACCACTGAATTGAGTTTAAATACATCTACCGGTTTCGAAAAACACCATTTGCTTCTTCAGGATGTCATAACTAACTAAAAACATATATCATGGTTTCTTCACCAGAATCTATTTAAAAAAAAACAATTATTTAAGAAATAAATTTAGTACCTAACTCAAATTGTTGCTTAATACAAATTTAGTCGAATAATTTTTAGGAAAAAATTTTAGAATGGGACTCGTAGTTAAATTTAGAAGGTTGTTTATAATTTTTTGATTAGTTTTACATGTTTCATTCATCTCCAACGGTTCCAAATTATTTAATTTGTGACTAACACTGTTTATATGCAAAATTAACAATCCCAATTTTTTATCAAAACCGTGCCCATTTTCTATCAAATGATTAGAAAATTCTGAAAACCCACTATTGTTCAAACATCTCAAATGCTCCCTTACTCTTATATTAAAATTTCTACCCGTTTTACCAATATAAAATGCAGCACAATCCTTGCAACTAAGTTTATAGACACGAGAATTGTTAAATTTATCATCTTTTTCTTTAGAATTTATGAGTAAATTTCCTATACTATTATTTGTATAAAATGCCGGTCTAATGTTTCGCGGTAGGTGTTTAGATATTTGTTTCGAAAAGTTATTTATGTATAAAATCCTACGCCAATTATCATTATTATCATTATGTTTTATCTGTGATTTATATAAAAATTGATTATTACATTTTTTAAATTTATTTTTTTAAATACTGTATTATACCCGTTTTACTATATTATACCCGTTAAAAATCTGTATTATACCCGTTTTTAACTGCTATTTTTTTAATTGTATTCAATTCAATATTGAAATTGGATGTTGACATAAGAATATTGACTAAACGATGTATCATGAAGTGGAACCCTGAATGCTTGTGTGATAATGGATGATTAGATTCATTGTGTATGATAGTATCTGTAAAAGTTGGTTTTCTAAAAATTTTGAATTCAATTTTATTATTATTTTTAATAAATGTTAGATCCAAAAAATTTAGGGTAGAATTATTTTCCATTTCTAATGTAAATTGTATTTTATTATTAAATGAATTAATGAAATTTAGAAATGTAGTTAGTTGAAGTTGCGAACCCGATCAAATACACAAAGGCTTGTTTATATAGTTAATGATATGGCTCACCTATAAATATTCAATCTAATGTTGTACATATTAAGACTTTGAATAAGTTTTCATTTTGATCATTTAAAATATTATAGCTATATTTGTAATACTGTTCTGATTTAGTTAATATTCTAGTAACATCTAGTAAAATGATTTGTGAGTTTAGTTAAAAATGTTATTTTTCAGAATTTAGTAAAATTTGTGTAATCTATTTAAATAGATTAATCTAAGGCCACTGTTGTTTACGCATATTTTCAATGTCGTTTTCTTTATCACATTATCGCTACCACTATCACTATTGCGGGAGCGGGAGCCGTGCATTCGTGCCATGCAAAAATGTAGGTATACTTAACGAGGTTAGGTTATTAACGAGGTTATGCAAACCTTCGAAGGTTAGGATTAATTGAGCTCCAGGGCCGTTATCGCGCGGCTCCCAGCCGCGTGTTGTATGGCGGCTCATAAAAGTAGAATGAAAGATGAGGTTAAATAACCACGAGTAATAACCGCTATTTCATTTTCAAATAAACCTCGATAATATGTATTATACACAGAAAAATACTTTTTTCGTATTCTTTCTCCGGTGCTGGTTTTGTCAATCTCCTGGATATTTTGATATGTCGACAATGATTTGTTGAGAGATACGTGAAGGTTATGTATTAGTAAAAATTCTGTCAATAAAAATACAATTTGTCTCACGTTGGATTTATTCAAGCGAACTGGTTATAAAATATTTACCGGCGCATTATAGATCGACTCTTGCACAAATAACCCGACCATGTTGATAAGGACATATTAATATTATTATATAGGTAGAATTCTTGCCTACGTGCTATTTACTAGTGCATAGCGGCCGTGATATAAATAAGCTCTTAATATATATAAGAACAAGTGTTTTTACATTCGAAATAACGTGGGAATTAGTCGTATGTATGGCTGGCAGGTGTCCTTTTTTTCATTAAATGCGGCACACAAGAAACATATACATGGGGCATTATGTTTTAGTTTGATTGAAGGTAGATGGATTCTCGGTTATTCAAGTTCGTAACAATAGGTAAATTTTATTTTATTAATAAATTTTATAGGTCTATTTTTTTTGTGTTTTCTTTTTAGTATTTTAAAATACGTTTATAATGCGGATCCCCTAGTAAAATATATTACAAAAACTATGCTACTTTATTTAATATCGTAATATTTTAGTATTAATTCCCTTGCCCTGTGTTTTAATTTTGCCTTTACTTTTCGGGATTGATTCTCGGTCTTCTAAAACCTTTTTGAAATCAAAAATATTTTTTTGGCGTTGAGTATTGATCTCGGTATAACTCTATACTAGGACAGTGGTCTGACATCTAAGTTATTCACCCAGAAGACTGTGATATCGAATTGCCATTTAATTAATGCATTGATTTATATTTTATGCGCTTTATAATACATTGTTAATATCAAATTTATTTAAATTTAATTGTTACCAATTGTGAACTTTATAATCAGCTAATATAAAATATTTGTAAACTATAAAATAAAGTTTGTACTGTACAAGTTGAGTTATTTTGTCACTAGTTTCGAGAACTGCAGTTCTCCATATCATCAGGAAATAACTAATCTAAATACAATTTGGTGCCGATCTATTCGCCAATTCCACGCCCCGCCTCCTCTATCGGAACAATAAAAATAATATTAACTGTAATAAGAGTAACTGCCGTTAATTAGGGCTATTTCACGTCTTACTTGTAGTCGGCAATGTAGTGAGCTACTCTGCCTGTCGCGCTGGGTTCTGCTCTCCGTTAGAGAGATTTTTATTGAAATATTATGTGTAGATACTGTGTAGATATACAGGTGTCTGAAATATGTAAGACATTTTTTTTTAATGAATTTCATAAACACGAATACTATGTTAGAACTTATAGTCAGTACCCATTTACTTATTCACCCTTAGATGAACGACTTGTAAACGAAGGTATACGAATTAAAAAGTTGCGTACGATGTTGTTGGCCTGGACTGAAAAAACGTAAGTTTTTTTTACGTAATCCTACACGTATAAATGTGGTGAAAGGTTCGGTGAAAAGCACACGGTTTTACCGTACACGTGTAACTGCTTACAAGGAATATTCGTTATAAGATGTAAAGCTATTGTAGCCTGCTGTACATTTTTCGAACAAAATATGTTATAGAACAATGACGTGCTTGCGGTCTAGAGGTTGGGGATTGAGCCTCGTTCCTGGAGGTCATCAAATTAGTCCCATTTTCATAGCACAAGCGTAAAATTTAGTTTTAAAATAGTAAGAATATTGATGTGACACGTATTCCGTGTACGCATCTTTAATTTTATATTTTTCTTACATAAATCAAAGGAAAAGTTCGCAGAAAAATTTGTTCTATCAAAAAATACAGCGTCACCAGGGCTGAAACCCGGAACATATTATTGGTGGTAGGTCGTGGCATGTTTTACTGGAAAGTTTTTAAAAAACGATATGATTAAAAAGATCCAATGGGAAAAAATAGATGTCTCACTTCGAAAACATATGTATGCGTTATTGTAGCTTAATCGGTAAAATTCTTTACCGATGTTAACAATCTAACCCATTAACTGAGATGCTTTTGCAAATAAATTTGGTTACAACAGTTTAGAGAATAGCTAAAAAGTGTTGTACATAAATACTGCAATTTAAAATTATGATACTTCGAAAATATATACAGGGTAGGTCATAAACTTCAGCACTTTTTAAATTGATTTTCACGGGAACCGCGCCAAGGAGGGGCACGCGGGAGCTCGGTCCTTGGAAATATTTAGTCACAATGGATGACTTCACGAGGGAGAACGTAAACAGTTTTACAAAAATAACGATTCTTATTAGATAGATCGGCACGGGTGGGCCACTTTTGAAAATTCAATAAAAAAAAACTACAGGTCGCATGATAATGAATGTTTATTTCACAGAAAGAGAATAATTGGGAAAATAATGTCATCTAAATGTCTACCATCCCGCCGCTGGCATTCCTCGAACCTGGCACCTAGCTTTTGAAACACTCTATAACACAAAGCGCTTGGGGGGTTGGCCATCACCTAAGTTGGGTTATTGTGGCTGGTTTATCATTTAATATTATTTAAGTTGAGTTTGATATCGCTAGCCCGGATTTTCTTGTACAGACTCGTTAACTTGCGCGAAATTCTCTTCGTTTCTCCTAATCCGTGGCCGCCCGGTTTAATTCTTATTTATCGATGAACCGGACATCTCGAACTTTCGGAGCCACGATTTAATTAAATAAACACTTATATATTGATTCACACGGTATAATCGGTAATGAGCGCGAAACAGGCGCCGAACAATCACATAAGAATCGTTGTTATTGTAAAACTGTTTTACACGTTGCTCGCCCGCCGAGCGATCCACTGCGTTTAAATTTCCAAGAATCAAACTCCGCGAAAAAACTTATTATTTATTATCAAGTGCTTCTAAAAATCTATTAACTAGTTAATAGATTTTTAGAAGCACTTGATAATGGGTAAATTAAATAATTATTAAACACTGCTTTGAATCCTCTTAAAAGAAGAATTTTAATAACTCTGTTAATAAATGCTTTAACACGTAGACAGGCACGTCTTAATGATTATAACGCTTGTGTAAACAGTTCAGTGTTAAGAATTTCAATGCAGTATTAGAATATGTTAAGGGATGAGGGTGCGGTGGATGCAGTGAAATGCAAACAGCGCCTTCCGATTGATTAAACAAATTACAATTTTCTTCACAAAAAGCTGACAGGACAACAAATAACACATCGTTTTAATATTCATAAATAAAGTTCAATGACTGAACCTTCTAACGAATATACAAAACACCGTACTAAAACTAAAGGTGACTTTTAAACTTTTATTATTTTCTGAAAAGCCGATGACAATACCCTGAATAAAAAAAATTAAAAACTAAAACTTCTCAAAAATCAATCTGGCATCATGGAATCTTGGAAATATTACACACTTTCAAACTTTCAAATCAGAATTTCACCATAAATTGGCGTACATGTTGAAGTTGAAGAGACGTCTTCATTTACAAAGAAATATTTATAGTTTTGGTGCTAGGGCACACTGGCAACATTAGTTGAAAAACTAATTATATGAAAGAATGGCACTAGAAAAATGTACTAGTGAGTTTTTCTTTCATATCGATAATTAGATGAGACTCGGTTCGTAATGTACCTCCACAAGACCTGGGTCGCTCTTATAGCTGATTCCAGAGTCTCTTCAGCTGGATGCAATGCTTCTATCCACCACTGTGGCACGGTCTTCTTCAGACCAAAGTCGTGCCATAATGTGGCCGAAGAATTGAAATATTTTGTTGCATTGGTGAGGCTGTCTATGGGATACGTAACATCTATTTTATGTTTGTCGCAATAGCTAGGTTTCCTCTGGATACATGAAAATTGGAAAGATAAGAGAATAAAACAACGTATTTAGTAATTGCGTCTTAAAAGGTTAATGACCGTCTCTCTCTTCTAAAGAAGTTCATAATTGGTTACTAAAATTTTTAAGGAGTACACATTTTTATTGGAATGACAGATGTATCAATTTGAAAGTGCAATATATAAGTTCGAAAAATTGTCATTATCTTACTATGATGCCGTGGTGTAATAGGTCAACACATTTTCCCTGACAGGAAAGATTTCTGGTTCGAGTCTGGGTGGCAACAAAAATATATTTTCGTTAAATTAATTTTATCTGTTTATCTCTCTAATTGCCACATTTAATTTGGTTACTAAAATGTTTATGATTAGCTATTATAAAGTTGCTTGACCGAATATGACAACTAGAACTAAAACTTTCCACGGATTCTGGTAGTTATTAATTTAATTGACTTCAGATTAATCCCCGAACTTCTTCCAGTTCATTCTAAAAAATATAAGAACTCAAATTTTCTAAAAAAAAAAAATTTGGACCATCCACTGAATATGCCGAATACCAAAGAAACCTAGGCTAATTCATTGAAAAACGTTGAGAATAAAGTTGTTATATTGATGATTACCCTATGATACAGAAATAGTATCAAGTTACCCTGTGTAACTTGATACTATTTCTGTAAACCTGGGGTGAGTTGTTTGTACAGTGTTTCTATACTTATCATAGAGAACGAAGGTGTTATTATGATTGTGTCAAGACTTTTCTAAGAAGTCCTCTGAAATAATTTCTAATATATAAAGTGATTATATGTACAAATATCAGGTACGTAAATTAAATAATGACTATTGGGGTTAAATTTTTGAATGATTTTAATATCATTACATCGTCTGTTGCGTTGTAAATTCTATTTCAAGTGTTGAAAAAATTGCACAGAATGCTGAATGCGTTCGGATTTTTATAGACTTTAAAAACATTTTCACATAAAATAAAACAGGTGGTTTATATAGGTGAACGCGATTAAAAAAATATATATTCTATCATAACTCAGTGTGATAGTTTTATTAAATTTTTTGGAATTTTATTATGTTATTTAATTTAAACATAATAAAATAAACTTTATTTTTTGACTATCTTACCATTTTAAGAAAAGTCAAAATTGTAATTGTTTAAATCGTTACTAATAACTAAACAATTATAAATGAATTTATTTACAAGAAACCACAGAGAAAAATTAGAACAGAAAATAAGAAATATCAGAGAACGTCAAATCTGTTATTTGATGGGGATATATATATGTATATGTATATAATATGATTTCTGATTAGAATTTATTAGAAATAATATTATGGCGATTTCCCGCGTAGGCTCGACTTGATCTAAGCAAACCGCCTAGCATTTATAAACGTTTTCTATTGTTTAAAAAACAAAGTATAGGAAAATTGTATAAATGATTTACAAGAAAAATATAGTATACATTTAAAAAGAAACATAATATAAAACATTGCAAAAAATAAAAAAAAACATTAAAGAGCAGGTAGTAGCATAAACAAAAGCATCATTTACTTTTAAATCCCTCTAGTCTTCTTCGTGATTTCTCAGCTATTCAACAATTTTCTTTTTGAAAAATGCAGGTGGTAGCTTTGAGCTTTGAGCTTGATAGCATGTGCTTTTTTGGTAGAATTTATAAAGTTTGTGTGATAGGAATAGAAAATGTCTTTGTCAATTCATATGTGGTCATTGTTGGAGTTATTCTAGTTGTGTAATGCGCATTGCCAGATTATGAAGTAATGAGGTGTCATTGAGATCAAAAATAAATGTTGATCTAGAGCAAAGTTGATGAATTTCCTGATATCATTCAAATTATCGATTTCTGAGCTTTAATAAGAGGGTCTAGATTATTTTTGGAGGCATCCACTAACCCTCCGATTTTGTAGCTTAATATTCATTGACACATAATGTTTAAACTGTTTTCAGTGTTCCCTTATTCAGAATTTTTAAATATAAAAATTAGTTTTCTAACACGAGCGGCTTGATATTTCATATGTATTCCTTCTTATGTTTCGATCAATCCAAATTTCTAAATTTTTGATGATATTAATAATATAAAATTAAACTAATGTAAAAATTGTAATACTTGAACAAGTATCCCGGTGACGCAAAAACAATATTTTTCGACAAAATTGATTTTATATGTATATATTTATAATTAATACATTAATTCAGTATTTAAAATATCACAGACCTATATTCTGAATAATTACAACTTCACAATAAGAATGTGTTTTCCTTAATAAAATATCTCGAGACTTTGCAACAGTGTAAGTAAATCTTTGCGATGCAAATAAAAAAAAGGAGTTTAGTAGCTGTTGCATTACTATGATTTTTTTAGGGATTCACGACACTAACAACGTGTAATTATTGATGGAAGACCTAATTAAAATATTTTAAATATCATCAGTGCCTACTGTTTTATTATTATTATTGATACCTACTGTTTTCATGAGATATAATAATATTTTCAATAAGAAGCGGAATTACACCAAGTCCCTCGCTGGCCATAATGAAGGTGCTATTTACTTTCTGGTGTATCACTTTACGAGGAACATAATTTTCTTCTCCGCTCCGTTTCACCAGTCGAAGTAAAATAAATAAGCCTTTCACAAAAATATTTTGATAGCTTATTCCCGAGGAAATAGAACGGAATAGTTTATCGATTCAACAAACAAAATTAAAAATCGTCAAAATGCAATTAAAATAAATCGAAGCTTAGGAAATAATATATAAATTTTAGGCAAAAATGTTAAACCAATCAAAGTAAATAATCCTTTCAATTCATATCCCCCGCAACACCCTCTTCCCCTTGAATGACATATGTTATCAGTCATGAAAAAACACCCCTAGTAATTCCCTAACTATGCCCTTAGAACCTTTTAATAGGATGACTGAGGATCGTGATCTCCACGAACTCCCGCTCTTGACTATGTTCGTCCACCTTTCTCGTGATTCTGCATAATTTATGACTGTCACCAGCAAAGTGCCTGTTGTCTTTTTCACTTGATCAGTCCAACGGGTGGGGGATCTTTCTCTTCCTCTTCGTCTTTCGACGTGACACACCACAACAAGTGTCTCAGACCTATCTTCCCTTCCCACAAGATGCCCAACAATTTAGGGATTCGTTTCAGGCAAATGCTCGAGAGTTTGTCCTAGATCTTGAGTTCCAGATCAGAATGATCAGAATAGAATAGATCAGAATGAAGACGTTCGTCCATCTTGCCGTCCATGATATGCGTAACATGTGACTCCAGCACCACATATCAAAAGCAACAATTCGTATTCACCCCCTTTACTTCAGGATCCATGATTGCACACCATATAAAAGTGGTTTGGAATCATAGATTTAATGTACGAAATTATTTAAATTATTTTGTCAATACTCGTGAATAATTTTTTTTACTGGTAAAGTAATATTAATGTATTTGACATGAAACCAGCAGCGAACGAAATATGTACATATACCATATATATATATATATATATAAAGATAAATCGATTGTTCCTCAGATTACATAGCGTTTTACATTGAGTAATAATTTGGCAATTACTTAGTTGTAGGCGAGACATTTATTGCATAATATTTATATATAATACAAATTAAATGAATCCACTAGAAAGATATACAGAAAAAAATATTTAATTGCTAATGGGATTCGAACCTAGACCTCTTCCTATCCGGGGAAGCGTGTTCTCCGATTTCGCTATAGGAATCGAATATATTTCCGACAAATTTTGAATATATATTTTGTAATATTTCCAGTTAACGCATATATTACGGAGATTCTCAAATCCTTTCGAGTAAAACCCGATAAAAGACGCTAAAATTAAATAAACGAATCCATTTTAATAAATTTTGAAACTTTTCTTCTTAATACACATAAATATACTATTTATTATAATACACTCTATTATATAGTATAGAAACATGGCAATAATTGAATTCTTCAATAAGTAGGTACTTTCTGATTTTGATAGATATGATTGATTTTTTCCCACAGGAACGGTTGCTGCTTTCGGTACTCCCAGAGCACGTGGCCGTGAAAATGAGACAGGATCTGGGAGCCACGGATACACAGTTCAAGAAGATCTACATGTCACGGCACGAGAACGTCAGGTAGGCTCATTAACTAATAATTGTGTTTTTTTAACCTGAATCCAACATCATGTACACAAAAATCTTATGTGGGATTTGAAAGGTTACATTTTAGTAGTCATTTTAATGAAATTTTATTGTGGGCGATGAGCTGTAACACATCTTTTGTGTATAATTTTCTGGGCTAATCTGCCGTATATATTAGACCTTTTTGACCGATGTTTCGGTCCATCATCAAGGCTGATGTGATGTGTGACTGTGATGCTTATACTTGCAGTACCATGTTGAAAGTAGTGTGTGTCGTTTTTAGGTGTGAAATGAGTAGTGTTGTATTATGTGTAAGTTCTATCTACTGTCGGATTCTTCGACTCCGAGGGTTTTCAAGGTTCGGATACCATGGGGTTTTTAATTTTAAGTCGTCATCCCTATTAATGTTCACTGGGTGTTTATATAATTCAATTGCCTCCTTAACCGGACGTGCGTAATGATTCTACAAAAATATAAATGGCAGATTAGCCCAAACAACTGTACATAGAAGATTCTTAACGGCCTTGAATGAACATTTTTAGGGGTAACATATTTTATGAAATTTTAAAAATGTTAAAAAACTTCGTTGTTTTTACTTTCAATAAGACAAAAACATGTCGCTGACTTTTTATATAATTTATACGGTGTAAACTCTGTACACAAGACAATTTTTTTAAAGAAAACCGGCAGAAAGTGGTTCTGGAGGTTCCGGAGATGGATTCGGTGACGTAAAAGATCCCGCCGGACGGCCTGTCACCGCCGGCATGGATAAAATCTAGCTCTTGATTGATAGCGACCGCCATTCGACGACACGTGGGATTGGTCAGACACTAACCATTGCTGCCACCACAGTTTCACGACATTTAGAAAACCGCACGTTGACAGCTCGTATATTATATATCCACGTATATATCCACGTATATTATGCAAAAATGGCTATCACGTCCGTCAGAGTAAATTATTCAGCTGTTGTATTTAGTAGATTTGAACAAATTATCAATTCTTGAATAATTTTCTATCAATATTGATAGGTTATTTTGAGTGTACTAATATAATATTATGTTTTAATGTTTCCAATTTATATTTTTTTACGAGTACATGCATTTTACTAGAGTAATTTAAAAAAAAATACACAACCGAAAAGTGACCAAATTTAAACTTTATAATCGTTACCGCGGTGAAAACATTTTATATTCAGTATCCATAAATATCAAACGTACTTTTTGATACTAATTCGCGTGTTTAAAAATACACAATACTCGCATGTTTGAAAACTAAATTCAAATTAAAATAAAATTGAAATTATAATTTTTTTTGCTATATTTTAATAAAACAATGGCCATTTTTTAAAATTACTATACATTTTAATGCAATATTGCAAGTTTGTACCGGATGCAAGACCTGCAAATTAAAAAAAAATAGCATTAATTTTTTTTATAAGTAGAAACATTTTATTTTTTCCTGTTCCTAAAGTAGCATTAAACTTAAAAGTCTTCAGGCTAATGTTCACTTAGGTCATGATACCTTTTTTACACAATAGTGCTTTAAACTTTGTAGAAAAATGGTTTTTCTGAATTTCCAATAATTTTTTAGAAAATTATCATACTTTGATAAAAATTAGGGATTGTCTATTTTACATATAATAATAATTAGAATAATTAGAAATAAATAAATCATCTAAAATTAACCGAAATATTATAAACAACCAACTAAATTTAACCGCAAGTCAGTCCTATTCCAAAACAAAATCCTAAAAATTTATCTAATAATTTTTCATCATTAAGTTAATTTCCACATCTTTCATTATCGTAGCAATTTAAGTTAAGTACTAGATTTATTTTTTAGATAATAATCATTTTAATTTAAAAAAAAAAGTTTTTTAAAAACATTAGAATAACGTGATACATTTGTTTTTGGTTAGTTAATTTGCCGTCCTGAACAAATAAATGATATTTTCCGAAATAAGTTGGTGTTTTAAAATTACTCATTAAGTGGTTATTATAAACAAAGTAAAATAGTTTATAAAAAAAGGATAGTTGATATTTGTCGTAGGCGCTTAATTTTTTAAAATTATAAATAGCGAATTGATCGTGTTAATACGAACAAATTGTAAATACTACTATACTATACTATAGGGATGAACAAGCAGTCCCGTTGAAAAGACACACTAGGAGCTGTTCGCCAGTGGCGTGCAGTAGGTATAGATTTAGGTTATGCTGTTACCAATGACATTGTACAATCATATATAATATATGTAATACAATATATGCACTTTCGTTTAACCAACGTTTTTAGACAAAATAAATCCGTCGTTTATACGATCCTACCATATATTTATTTGTAATTTTACAGTTCTATTGCTAATGTTTTTAAAGTTAAAGTATTAACGTAAAATAGTTACCTTGTTACCCATATAAAAAATGTATGGAGGTTTTTAAGAATACTTTCTATGACTGAACATGATTAATTTATTGAAAATCCTCCACATAATTAGTAAAGGAAATAATTATTTCTATTGAACGTTAATGTAGGAAATAGTTTTGACAATTGCCAATCCAAATCCATGCACCAAATTTAAAGAACGTTCATGATATCAACGCGTTAAAAACAGTAAGACAGTAAAATTCGCGAATAAGTAAAAAAGGAAGTAAGCAGTTATAACCCTTTCTAATGTTATTCTGTTAAAAACAGCATAGGTAACGACTCCATACAAAACTGATCAACCGAAAGGAATTTTCAATTTAGCAAATAACCATTTATTTTACTTGAGTAATTTACTAGCTTAAAGACAGAACTGAGTAATGTAAATACTACGATATGGCGAATAAAAAAAGAGCGTCATGAGTACAGCGGTGAGTTTTTAGAACTAAGCAATTAAAGTTTCTACTGGTACACAGATGTCAATAATTGCAAAATAATGTTTTAGTTAATGTTATTTCAATTTTTTAATTTATATTTGTTTCCCAGAATTTTTAGTTATGCACAGCTTTTTTGCTTGTATGCACTGCACGCCCCTGCTGTTCCCATAGAGGGGGTTAATTTAATTTAATACCTTTTTCACGGGACATAAAGAATCATGTTTATTACACTATTCCGAAATAAAACATAAATAGAAAATTTTACTTCTTTCATAATTGCAAAGTAACCTTGTGGCAACATTTTATATTAATAATAAGAAAACATTTTTAAGGAGAACACCTTATAATTGTGAATATTTTTTCGATAAATTTATTTTTTATCTGTGTCTTTCTAATTGATACATTTAATTTGTATTAAGAATATCACAGAATTATGTTTTGAAAAACTTTAACTTCACAATCATAATGTGTTCTCCTTAAAAATATATAAGTAGTATTAATGTTTCCAAAATTTAATAAAAATGTACGAATTAATTCATTCTGGCGTCTTCTATCGGATTTTAGTTAAAGATATTTGAGATTCCGTACATATAAATCGAACTGCTTTCAAATAATGGAATTGAATTGAAATTGCAACATGAGTTTTCAATTTTCGTTATCTTATTATGGGTCAGCGCACTTTACCGGATAGGAAGGATTCTTGGTTCATGTTCGAGTAGCAACAAATATATTATTTCGATAAATTGATTTTTCTGTATATCTTTATAATTGACAGATTTAATTTTTATTAAAAATTAGAAATTATACATACATACGTATATACGATTTTATACATATTTTTTTTATTTTATTACATTCAGTCATTATTAACATTATCATCACAATACCATCATAGGTTGGCTCCAGTATCATCGTACCAGAGCCATACCTGTACAATTTGACGTGAGACTCGTTATCACATTAAATTCAGAAGGCAACCATAAAGAAGCTATAGAAATCATACACCCCCAAAAGGGGAGGGTAAACGTCACATTTATGTGTTGCAGTCGCAGAATTCGGTCACAGTCCGGCAGAAATTCACCCTGTCCAGGTCGCAAGAGCTAGAGAATGCTCCGGTAGATCTCTCGCCAGTTCTTTTATTTTGAATACCTATCGTTTTTATTACTCGTGTTATAAGTACACATGTTTAATAACAAACATAGAGCGCTATTCTCGTTATAGTGTAATCCCTGTGTGTAAGTACCCAGGGTACAATATATATGAACCGTTTGTCATTATGTGTGAACATGCAAATATAATCTTTAGCCATTAAATGTTAATCTGTGTAACATAATATAAGACTTCAATGTAAAAGTCAATGCCTAAAATTTTGTGAACCTGTAAATATATATAAAACCTATGTTAAAAATAGTTTTTCTGTTCTGTTCTTTTTGATGGATGTTTAGAGATCATTTTATCTCATGTGCCGCGCCGCCTGTGCCGATTTGATTTATGACCCACTGTATACAAGAGATGAAAAAGAGAATAAAAAAAAACGTAAAATGTAGAAAATCATGTCATTGAAATGTGATTATCTCTCACGAAGATATTCTCGTCTCGGATTGCCAGACTGGTTCTCTAATTGTGGAAAATGAATACACTTAATGGACATTTCATGTTGAACTACAGGGTAATCAATAATTTCATTTGAGTGGTTTAAGATCGAGCGACGGCAAGCAAAGTTCGCCAGGGTGCTCATATCTCCACGCAGCTCGCGATCGTGCAAATATGTGCTTCGCGAAACCGGTTAGGGGCGCTTCCACACTTGTTACGTCTCCTTGAAATTAAAACACACACGCGATAATAAATCGAATCAATGGAACGAAAAACAAACCGACCGCATTCCTCCATTAAAATTACGTTACGGCAATTCCAAAGGTCGTTAAAAGTAAAAGAAAATAAAAATACATTTTAATTTTAAAAACTAGTGTACGACGAACGAGTGTATGAACGAGTAAAGCGCTTTTGAGCCGAAATTTTCACAAAAATGGCGCCATATAAGTTACTCAATGTTAATTAGGCTGTTTCGATAATAATGGCCAATTTTAACGTTAATTTTATTTTAACAGAACGTTAGGGTAAACAAACATTTTTGTTATAAAGTTGCATTTTCAGAACACAGTTCTGTGGTATTTTAATACAAATTGAATTAATCAACTAGAAAAATGTACAGAAAATAATAGAAATGGTTCCTTTCCTACAATGTTTTAAGATCTATTATTTTACCAACTCATGAAAACTTGACTTAGCGGCATTTTAGCGATTTTGGAGGGAGCGAGACTGATGCTGATGAAGTTGAATGTAGAGGGAGAGAGGAAGATGAAAAAATGGAATGAATGAGAGAGTAAGGGAACGGGAAGCAGCGAAAAGTTTTTAGTGGATTTTATTTTCCGAGAAAAGCTGGCTTTGGTAATCTTCAACTCGTAGATTTTCAAAACAGACAATGAATTAATTAAAATCCAATTAAATATCAAAATATAGTATAAACCTAAGAAGTGAGATAGTGAGCTAATTGAAGAGCGACTCTTCGATATGGCCCAATTAAAAAGAAAACGTATTTGAAAGCAATGTTTTAATAATTTTATAAAAACTACATTATTTTATCTTTAATACGCCTTAATTAATTAATAATTAATAATAAATAATACATACCGAATCTTTTAATGTATTATTTGTAATATTAGAGGCAATAATTTTGTGTTTAGATATTCAACTTTACATAAAAAAACTCATACGGTTTACGTACTCATTTTGTATTATTTACAATACTTTTTCAATATATTTTCATTCAGGTTCATTTTAAAAATATTGTTTTTATATTATGTATTTCGTAGAATAACAATCTCAACTCATCATTAAAAAATGAATGAGTAAATCCCATAAATAAAATATTCTTTTAACGTATGTAACAAAAATAAGTGAAACCAATCCTTTTTTTAAATCGGAATTCAAGTAAATTTACGAATATGGAATTGAAAAATACACGATTAAAATTTTTATTGAGGTAAAATATGTATTTGTATTTTTAAGAACGATGATAAGATGTGACGTGATATACATTTGTCGTGAATATGGAGGAAACATGAATATTTCCGGTACAAAATGCAGAATCAAGATGGGCTGCATATTCAAGATGAAGTCTGCACTTTCATCCTTCACCGCGAGAAACTTGGTAAGGTAAATATGTGCGGTGCCTTGGTGCAAGTTCGCAAGTGATGAAAAACTCAAATGGAATATGCATAAACACTTTTATTAGTTATGAGAATTCAACATTCGCTTTAAGATTCTGCAAGTGCATACATTAAATGATAACTATATTAAATTAATTATCCTTTTAACGCATTAAAATATTATGGTTGAATAGAATTTTAAAATTTGAACATTAAAATATAATAAATATATAAATATAAAATACGTAATATGTTTACTCTTATTGTATACAATATGTGGGAAAAGGAAAAATATGTGTAACATATACAGTCATTTATCTAATATGTAACAATATGACGTATTATTTTAAGTTATGTTACATGCATTAAAACAGGTGTTCATCTAGCAGAGTGGAGATTTATTTTGGTATTTGGTTGCATAAATTTACGATGTATTCACGTGTATTACAAATACTGTTTATATATAAAATTGAATATAGATCTGTTTTTAATGAAAAAATATTTTTTCTGTAAAGTTGCATTTTCAGAATTTATACGTTTTATTTCTGTGGTTAATTCCCCGGATAGAAATAGGCCTAGGTTCGAATCCTGGTAGCAACCGAAAATATATATTTTCGATAAATAATTTTTTTCTGTACATCTTTCTAATTGATTAATTTAATTTGTATTAAATATATCTGCATGTTTGTACTTTGCATCTTATATACTTTGACCAATCGAAACAGAATTTTGTACAATTACTATTCAAGACCCTGAGTAAAACTTTCGTCTCCCTATGATCACAGTACGTCCGTGCAACTACATACATGTGTACTATATTGAATGCCATCCCTTACAAACTTTGCTCAGTTGCACTCTAGGACTCTGTTGGAAATATATAGTTATCCCACCCTCCGAACATCTCACCTTTCCCCTACCATGACCAAATGTTGAATTTATTTATTTATTTAGACTTTATTGACATACATATTTTTGTTGTAACAGAGGTGAATATATTATAACATAACATGATAAACATAAGATACAATTATATTACAATTAAATACTCGTAGTTTATTGTGTGGGATGAAGTGGACTCCACCTCTGATACTTTGCTAGACTGAAGTCTGTGTTAAAGTAGCTAGTTTTTTTCGTGCTGTTTTGGTGTTATTTAAGATAAAGATTCGACAGAAATAAAAATAGAGATAAAAAAAAAGAAATTTTTAAATAAGAATGTAGTAGGAGTGTGGTAGAACTAGTGAATTATTAGTGTAGGTACTGTATAATGATTATGTTAGAATGTTGGATAGCCATGCATCTGATTACTCGCTACCCGATTGGATCATATATTGGGTCCATATTTGTGTAATCTTTTTAAAGTTAAACGTTTTCCAGTTGGTACTGAGTGTGTCGCATAATTTCGGAGCTAAGAACATGTAGAATCTTCGATAAAATGTCGTTGTTGCTCTCGGAACTGGCGTGTAGATGTTCGTTGTTTGTCTTGTGTTGTGTCCATGATTTATTGCTTGGGGTGAGTTGTTAAACATCCTTATTCTTAAGAGCCTACGCAAAACAACGGTACCTTCTTCTCCCCACCCCTTATCCACCTATTGTCAATTATAACTATATGTGAACAACCAATATGTGAAGATGACAATAGAATTAATCTAATTTGTTACCTTTAGCTGTATCCATTAACGCTGTACGTGTAACATGATATATATAATTATTAATAGAAAATTATATAACAAGATCGAGGATCTTCTAATCCCTGTTACCCGATTGAAATAAGACTAATGAATTGGGAGGCTGTTTCCCCGTACTGTGTTTAATCCTGATTTGTGTAATTCTTAGATCTGAACATTAGTCAGGTAATCCGATTAACTACTACGAGGCATCTGAAATCAATGGATACATTCACTAAGTCATCTCAGTTGTAAATTATCCCAATAAACGGATAAATCATTATGATCGTTTACTTCTCTCTTTCGCTATTTATATTGCTTAGAAATAGGTGTAATTAAAGGCTACTCTTTTAATTTATAAAAAAGGTTAAATAAATGATTTTTGCACATTTAAATTTAGATCCGTTATTTTAAACAACTGTCTTAGTATTGATTGAAAAATTTTAATATTCACCTTCCACCGAGGTAGGAAAAATAATGTTGAATTTTCTAGAGAATCTCTGAGATAGCCCAAGAATATAATATCAACTTTTACTCGTTTTATGTTGTTTTTTTTTGACGACTACAAGTTTATTCTTTTCTTCACAAGCCTGGAAAAAAAGGGAAGACGAGGATTAATACCAGAAGTTATACAGAGACAGAGGGAAGGTCTACACCGATTAGAGCATTGTTCTTAAACACAAGAGAATTCATTCGTGAAGAATGTTGTTTTGATTTTGTATAAATAATTTTATGATGATGACTGAATTATCTTCCGTCGTCTTCTTCTTTTCATGTCATTGTAGCTTTTTCCATTAATCTCTATTTATGACTTTTTACTTGTTGGTCGCTTCAGCATCTACTCTACTTCAGCAACTGAATTATTTTCTTCTTCTTTCTCTATTCTTCCTTCGATCACTATGATACGAATGTGTTGGGCCGGAGTGCGAATCTATCTTCTGTAAATCTAATCAAAACCCTTATATTATATTTACAATAATTTAAAAGAGTGACTCAAAATAGTAACATATTTACGTTATTACGATACGAAGCTAGATGTACGATTTTATGGCTCCATCATACCCAATTTGAAATAGCAGAGATTATATTTTAATGGGGATAAAATAATTTAATATGGCTATTAATGACCGCGACTGCTCTAATAAAAACGAGACGAAGTAGAAGAAAAAGGTGCATGTACTATGTAGAACATTAAATTGTTTTGGTGATATAAGAAATTGATGTCTGCATCTGGAGACAGAATAATACAATGTGGTGAAAATGCTGCCGAGGATTGACTATTACAGAACATATTTATAAGTTAATAGTACAATTTGAAAGCAATACTCTCGGTCCAACATTTTTTTCATTATAGGAATCAGTATTCAAATACATTCTTCGTGAGGCTGTTTAGAGCACGCGTCGTAAACCGTTCCACCTTCGCCCGTGATTCTCGATGATGATCCTTCATGTCTTTCTCGACTTGGGTGGGAGATCCATCATGGTACTTCATTTTTTCTTTACGTATCCTTGACGTCCTTCGCGACAATGGATGTGTGTGCTGGAGCAATGCCCTGATGAAACGAAAAATTATTCTAAGACTTTAATTATCTATATTAACTAATAAATCTTAATGAAAATCTGAAAGCGGCACAGTTGACAGGATTAAAGAAGGCTAGTTAATAGCCTGTTTGGATTCAGTATGGGAAAGTTATAAGGGAATAATAATAGGGAAAGTCAATACTAGAAACAAATCAAAAACTCTCTATCTCTGTAAGGAAATTGTATTATGATGAGAAAGTAAATATTGAGTTGTCTATAAGTCTTTGCGGTCTTGTTCAATTATTTATTATAAAATCAAATTTTTAAACAAAAATTGCAATATTTCAATCATTCTCTATTATTGCTCAGAACTTCATTCCATGTTCCAATTCGTCGATGCCTTTTCTATATAAATAGGCTGGCCTGGTATCGAAAGAGTTATCGAACTAATTTGATTGGAGAGTGACTGAAAAAGATGAAAAAATCTGACGGAGCGAGGTCGGGACTGTAGGGTGGATGCGGAAGAATTTCCCAGCTGAGCTCCTAAATGATCATTTTAACCTTGATTAATGGCGAAAAGAAGTATTTGTGGAAAATGTTCGTTTTCATATTTTTGACACTCCATTATTTAAGCCCAAAAATTAAGAAAAACTATAAGATCCAGGAAAATAGTGACACTGACTTTTCAAAGCAGAATTTTTTTTAACGAATATTATGTCATTTTTTGTCACAAAAAATAAAATAGCAGGAAAATACCGCAAAGGCTTATTAGACAACCTAACTAATTTATATCGGCGACACTGACAAGAGAAAATCTGATTAACAAAAATAATACAATGGAATGATTTTACAGTTATTAGGAGAACACATTCTTATTGTGAAGTTATAAATGTTCAGAGAATAGGTCTGCGATGTTTTAAATATTAATTAAATATATTAATTAGAAAAATATACATATAAAATTAATTTTATCGAAAAATATTGTTGTTGCGCCATCGGGATTCGAACTTGGAGATCTTTCCAAACCGGAGAAGGTGGATTATCCAACTATGCTACAGCGACATTATTTTTGACGCCAAATTTTTGAACCTTATGTTACCTTTTTCAAATGAATACATTTATCGTTCCATTATAACAATTCTAATCAAAGCGGATAGGGTCGCGCAAGTGAGGCGAAAAATTCCACCAGGCTAAAAATAGAAATGATTTCGGCCACACATATATAATATGAATCCATTGTTAATAGGTGAACAGAAGAACAAAGAACTAGCTGTGGACCCGACACGCGACGGTGGATTAGTATAGATGTGATATTCTCCGGAAGGTTTGAAGTGGAATATCTCATAACCGCAGGTGGTGACGGCGATGTGCTTATCAGATGCATAAACGGAGTTCGCTATTGGGTTCATGCGAGTTCTAATCATACAAACAAAATAGTACAGTTGGCGCTGGTTATTGAGATCACATTGGTCTGCAGTGATTCTGAATCTAATATGCGGCAGTTTTAACATCTGAAAACTACCATCTTCACAAAGGTATTATGTATGAATGATGTATACATCTATTGTATATTTAGTAAACTAATTAACCGTGTTCATATGTTAAACAAATGTCAAATACGTTTATCATTATCAATGTCATACATGACATACATGTCATTATTAATGTTAAATACATTTTATTATTTTTACTTGCTAGTCACGTAAACAGTCCATTAACTCGATTTTTTAAATACGGTATTTATGTATACAACATTTTGAGTAATTAAACAATGACGCACAAAATAAAACTGCTAGTCTCGCAAATCAAATTGAACGCTGGCGACAACTAGCGTGACGGATAATTTTAGAAATATAAATAGAAAAAAACAATGTGATGCCTTTGATCGAGCATACAATTTGTAAAAGAAAGGAAACCGCGGTGCATTTACGAGGATACAGAGACTTAGGCACCCAAAAAAGTTAAGCGACACTTTTATTACTTGTTATTATACTCCAAAACAATATTAGAAATGCGAGTTTGTGAATATCCTCATTATAACCCGGGTCTTTTTATACTATACTTTTTTAATGTTTGATTCTTTCCATTCGCATTCGAGTACAGTATACAGCTGATTCTAACAATCGCTAAACTGAACAATCAGCTGCAGCGCGTACTATACTGTAGCCGTTCCAAGATATATCAGGGATTCACAGGGTATTGAACTGAATGATACATTCATCTGCCTTTATTATGACGATTTTTATAATCAACTTTATAGTCAACTTGTATTGTTATGATCCTTGTACAAAATATATTAGAGCGGTGTGGTAAAACTGTATGTACATTGACAGAGAAATGGGTCTACCTGTAGCGTAGTGATTCTTGCACCATTGATTGAGAAATTTTACATGAATTTAGAGAAATAAACATACAATAATCTTACGTATTATATAAAAGATTATAGTTATAAAATTGAGAGTAAGTATGCCTTCCAGGCAACGCTGGATTAGTTCTCTGCAAAACTAGATACCTACGTTCAGAATACAGAAATCAAATTCCAGAATAATTCCAGGAATTGTCGAGTAGCCCACATCCAATTAGTCCCCGCAAATTCCTGGTCGCTACGTTTCCAAGAAATTTGATAAAATAATAACGGACAAAAAAAGAGGTTCTCCGTATTTTTACAAATTACGCTTTATCAAATAGAGCTAACAAAATAATTAATTTGATTTTCGCGGTTTGTTTTGATTTTAATTGTCAATTTTTTTATTTTTACCGCCCTGTCACGGTTGAAATTGTTTTAATCGCGGCAAAAATTGCGTTGAATAACTGAGTCTTTAAAATATTATAATTCAGTTATACAAAAACGTAAAATAAAACTCTCGGGAAGTATTTAAAAATGTCACGCAATAAACACATTTAATAACACGGGAAGTAGTGAGACGAAACTCGGCGACCCCGAGGAACAGAGTTCAACCCGAACACGCTTACTCGGCAACACGTTATTTTTTTATTATTGTTAAAAGTAAAGTTTTTACTACCTTGAATTTTTTGTCCATTTGGAAATAATTTAAGCGTAAACAAAAATACATTCAAACTATACGTACCGGGTGTAACACTCCTAGTGCACAATATTTTAGGGGTAGATGTGTATTAAACATATGCGTCGCAAATGTTTAAGCTGCGTGTACCTAATATCAACCATGTCAGAGTTATAAGGTGCATCGGTTTGCATCAGTTCATCATACTGACCTACGTATAAAGTATAATAAAAAAATAATGACAGTTTGCTACGTGTTAAATTTTGTACTGTCAAAAGGCCCGGATATAAATATATGAATACCATCCGTTACAAATTTTGCTCAGTTGCAATCTAGGACCCTCATATCACCCCAGATATTATTCTCACCTTCCTTGACTAAATTTTGCACATATTATTAGTGTTGCATAATATTAATTTTAGCGAACATCAATTAATGAAAGATGAGTTTGAAATCGTTTCGCAAATGAACGCATATTTTGTCACAAAAAAAACTAACATTCTATCTATTTTAAATTAAACTAAGCCTCAATTTTATGCGAGGACGGACACTGACTGCCTTCGACCATAATTTATAATTTTAAAATGAGTCCTGAGCACACGTGGTGAAATTTGTAATAATAAATACTTTTTTCAGTTTTCAGTTCAGTTCGTGCAGAAAGCGGCCGAGACAGTAATTTTAAACTACTGCTTCCTTAAAATATCATTAATGTTTGAACATAATTATTTATTAAAATCGTACAAAAACTAATATAAAAAAAACCCTAAGAGTTAACGTGAATAATGTAGTCTCTACCTCATTTATATAAAATTGTAGAGTTATTCTCTTTCATATATTTATTACCTTTCATTAAAATGTCATTAGTGTTTGAACAGAATTGTTTCTTAGAATCGTGCCAAAATATAAAAACCCATTAATATTTCCTTAAATAAGTACTTAAAATCATTTAGTTGCCCCTTTTTAATAGATTTTATATAAATAAAAGTTGTTGAATTTAAAATGGTCAGATTGATAATGCTCTCACAAGGCGAAACGCGTCTCACGGAAATAAAACGAGTAAAACTAATAAAACAAATGTTTTTATTTTCATATGTGTTACATTCGTCGAGTCGGGGACCCAAAGACGCGACAAGGTGAATCCATCTTCCCGCTTCAGTACCTATTAGTTGCCCAGTTAAGGGCCAATTTGTATTCATACAATTTTTTACGCTGTTTATTCCAGCTCAGACCGGGGTAACTCAGCAGCCACGTTCCTTTCTGAGTTGCCAAAAAGATACATCGTGGTAGTTGTCCGTCTAGCGTTCGAAAGACGTGTCCAAGGCACCTTAATTATGATCTTTCTATATGTAGACGTAGTAATTTATTATATCATCATAATAAGGTGTTCCCAAGTGTTTCTCACTTTTTTCTCACCATTGTTATTCACTGCCATGTATTTCTTCAGAATTTAATGGATTGCGACAGTCCAGAGGATTTTAGGGTAACCTATTGGTTTCTTGATTCTCTTCGGGTATTACTGAATGGTTGCATTCGTCCAACGATTGTTGTTGTTACTATATCAACTATTCTTATCTGTTCTCTTCCACACATTTCTGTTCCTGTCAATAATAAATGCTTCAACGCGTGTAAAAAAACAGCTGAGGTCAAAAATACTGAATCAATCAAGCAAACTGCTGATATATAAAACACTAATTCTTATTAATATAATATAATACAATTAAAAAAATAATAACAATTAATTTAACATTGTTTGTGTGTGTCCATCATGCCAACATGAAGTTAATTACCAAATTTTCTGTATGATTCTTGTCTAATATTGACTATGCAGGTCCCTCACGTAAGGGATTACCTTTCCGGAGATGCCTTCCACGTGCCGATGATAGTCCTTAAAGTGAAGTGTCGTCAATAGTTGTGATGCCAGGGTAGAGTGACGGAGTTCAGGATTGACCACCAGACGATGTCCAATTATCCAGGCAAACCGGAACTCTGGACGCAATTTTCTCAATCACAATTTGCGCGTACCGTATATGATTTGTCTCTTTTGATATAGATCCACCGGGACCCTTTTTGTACTTCAATATCAACGATTAAACACAGAGAACATCACAGTCTAAGCTTTATACTCAAGGTGCACAATTTAAATTTACCCTGGAATTACAGATTACAGAGACGATCCTAACTTTGTTTTCTAACTGAAAACTAGATCGTATTTACGGAGCGATCTCTCCCGGCTGAGATGGGTAGAAAGACTGACGCATGAGGGTGATGCATCCCTTATGGTGCATTGATTTTATTGGCGTTCCCACGCTGCGTCGTCCATCTAACAATACCCATTTTTATTGCTAGTTCATCTAAGTGCTTTGCTTACTCCGACTAAGTACTTTTGTAACCTTGAACCACAAAATATTGTTTTGGGTGATTTTGCATTTTAACAACTGTACAACCAACTGCCAAAGTCAATTAAATTAACAGCAAATATAAATGTGTACAAAAAGGGGTTCTAAAAGAGCTTGAAGGTCTTCAAAATAATTAAATAATTATGTATTTGATATCTTTTTTATTCACAATTTCCAATTAGATCAAATTGTTGTCAACATTTTTTATAAAATATCATTGTTATTAAATTTCACATTGCATTATTATAGATCTTGATTTTGTTTTATATGAATATCGATAGCCGCCCCCATATTTCAAGATTTTTCTTATTTGGAAGTGCTCAACTTTATTGTTGTATTATGTTTCAACAACATATGTATATTCGTATAACTCATGTGTTATATTTGTATTCAAATTAACAGTTGCTTTTCTAAGTAAATAAATTTATAAAATCTAAATTTTTCTGGGAACGATTTCAGAAATTCGCAAAGTGATCTGGTTGGGTTTAAACTGAGTACCTGGTACCTGTCTCTCACTTTAATCAATTTTACCGCCATTAGAAGAAGAAAAAGACGAAGGAGAATAATGAAAATGATTACAAAACAGAAGTGAGCTTAAAAGCCTGGAAAACATTTTCTATTAATCAATTAAAGTCGTAATAAATGTACCGAAATAAATCAACCCCGACAGAAATAAGTCGTGGAATAAATAAATTTAAATTACTACAGTGGATAAGCAATTAGGTAATATTTTCTGATCCAACATTTGCACGAACAAAAGGCTCCGAGCAGAAGCCTGAGTTCAAGCGTTCGTCCCACTTTCCTAGTTTACCCGCCTAACTAGATTTGGGGCAGAATGTTACATTAAACTTTAATACTGGATCGTGTGGCGTGGTGAATTAGTTCAGGAGGTAGATTCCTCAGCTCGGCGGACGTTGAAACTTTGCGAAGGGTCGACCCCGGATCATAGTTATTATTATTGTTCAAATACCTTTTCTGTATTATATTTAAACATATTTTATCAATACATTTAATTCTTTATTTTTTTTATTTGTTTACTTTGTTTTATTTACCACTTATTGATATATACATCTACCGGTTTCGAAAAATACCATTTTCTTCTTCAGGATATCAATACTAATCAAAATATCTTGTTTCTTTACCAGAATCTATTTAAAAAAATAAATTTAGTACCTAACTCAAATTGTTACTTAATACAAATTTACTCGAATAATTTTTAGGAAAAAATTTTAGAACGGGACTCGAAGTTAAATTTAATTGGTTGTTTATAATTTGGTAAAAGATCTATGTCGTTTGTTAAACCTTTGTATGAACCAAAATTATTTTCAATTTAATAATATAATCAGAGGGTCTTCCTATGGGAGAACCCACAAGTCCACTAATAGCAGATATTTTTATGGACAATTTGGAGAGGAATATTTTTGATTGTGATTCTCCTTTGTTAAAAAATGTTTTGTTGTGGAAAAGGTATGTGGATGATATATTATGTATTTGGTCAGGTTCACAACGTCAACTAACAACAGATGTATTTAATTTAGATGTATTTAAACTCGATAAGTGGTTAATAAAACAAAATTAACAAATAAAAATAATGAATTTTAACATCATCACATTTAAATTGCTAATGCAGTGTAAAAAATATTATACATTATGCATTCGAAAATGGGAGATTAAAAGTTCTATCTACAAAAATTATACTCTAGGATGTGAAAAAATAAAACACATTTTCAGTGGCGTAACTACAAAAATTGAGCCTTAATGCAGAATGTACGAATATTAGTAGTTCGTAGTTTAATAGTAAGAACAAAATTAGTATTATACAATATTCATATTTAAGACTAATTTTTAGTAATAATATTTGCATTAAGCGTTTGCATGCACTTTTAGGGCGATTTTCACTTTCCGGCGATGGTCCAGTTCCTAACTATACATACTAGCGATATACACATAATAATACATCGATAATGTTTTCATGTCTTTTCCTAATAAACGTAAGAAACGGTTTTTTAAATTTTACAATTCCATTTTTTGCTGTGGAATATTATTAACGCCGAAAAAAGTATCGATTTCAGATGGATTGTCGGGCGCAAACATTTTAGGCCGCTACATAATGTGGGCCCCAATGTACTAATATTGGCTGCATTGGCATAGTTACGCCACTGCACATTATTGTTTACTAGTGTATAAACAATTGGCTATCGCCGCTAATGTAAGCGTTTCGTGACCAATAGTGGACGCTGCGCAGCCATTGTTGACTGCTGTACGGTCAAGAACTTTATTGCCGATTGCTGAATTGCGGCGAGGCCCTGCGGGCGGCTATCGTAGCCGCTTTTCGACCAATAGTGATCGCTACGCGGCCTTCGGTGACTGCTGCACGATCAGGATCTCAATATAATCTATATTTCAGTAATAAAGCTTTCCCCGAAATAAACCACATGCAAATAAAATTTCGATGTAACTAAAATTATTCCACCTTTGTTCGCGGATAGACAATAATAAATAATAATAATAGATAATAATAAATAATAATAATAATGACAATAATAAATAATAATAAACAATAATAAATAATAAAGAATGCTATTTGGAATCGGATGAATGGTTTTCTCACAAATTAGATTTTGAAAATTTTAGGTTGAAACATACCCAAAAATCGTTGTTTTGATATTCAGAAAGTTCTATGGGTTACCAAACACGGCATAGATAAGAAAAGATGACAGTTGTCATGTATATTTTTTCTTACTCGTAATAAAGACATTGTACAAATTTAATATACATTTACATATTTACTGTTATTAAATATATAAAACATTTAATTTAACTCAACTTAGAGATATTAAAAACACGTTTATTTTAGTCCTGCTCGCGTCTCACAGACCTGGCCGTTTGAGCAAGCACTTTATAGCCACAAATGACATTACTGAAGCCGCCATAACCAGAAAGGTCATAGATATACCTCAATGAGGAAGCGTAATATTATTATGGATTATGTCAACATTTTATTAAAAAAATTACTTAAGTTTAAAAAATCGTTTTTAAATGTATTCACTGTCGCTGTCAGGCAATTAACGCACCTGTTTACACATGTTTGGTACGAAATCAATTTCATCACTTGAAATATTCAAGGATGATGTATTTCGTACCAAATTCACAGGTTCACTAGTTTTGAACATAAATACTGTTATAAAGCGCTGTGATTTAGTTTTGGTGAATTTCTTGTATGACTCTTGGCAACGAGCCATGCAAGCGGTTTAATCTCATTGAAACTGTACGGCTCGTTCGACGTTATGATCATTTGTGAGAAAATGATTTCCTAGGTTATTGGACAGTTGTAGGCTTCCTAGGATTGAATTTGCTGTTATTGGACCTCCTTCATCATCATCACGAGTAGCAGTCTTAGAAATATCGTGCTCTTCTAAAACAACCTCGAATATTTCCTCCTCATTATGAACTTTGTCAGTTGTCAACTCTGCAACACTTTTAATCGTTCTTCGAAGCCTTCTTGGCAAATTGCATGCAATGCGTAGCTTAGTCAGTTGCATTCGGGCTAACGCGGTTAGTTTTAACACATTTTGGCCAAATTGCGATCAACAGTTGATGGCTTTAATTCAGGTAATGCTACACCAAAATATTTCACGCACCGAGTAGTGTACGTACGGGGGTAGGGAAATTTTGACGGATATTATCATTACGCTTTGTTGACCGTGTTATATTAGAATCGTGTAAAAAAGACCGTGTAAAACAGAATTAAGTGTATTGCTGATTATATGTAAGCCAACTAATTTGCAACACGCACAATTTTTTCGATAACTAGTGTCAATATTTATATTTAAACTAAAGTACACGCGCTAACGTAAAACGTGGAGTACAATATCTGGCAAATATCGAGTAAGCGATGTAATTTTAATAATGTAAAATACTTAGTTCATGTTATAAAAAAATTGTAAAAATGTCAAATAAATAAAAAATCTTCCGGGTTGACCACATTACTGACGAAGATGTATCTATTAAAAATTAGACCAAATTGATATTCCAAAACTTAAATATACCGCAACCCAAAACTACTATATTTATCGAGGCCTCAATTTTTTTTATAATCTCCCCCTTGCAATTAGAAAAATAAATTTGTATCTGAAATCAAAAAATATTTATGCAGACTAGCAGACACACAAATTATATACTCCTTCCCTATACACGAGTCTCGACTCTTATAGAGAAGAAAAAAATGTTAAAAGAAATTATCTATAATTTTATCTTTTAATAAATAAATAAAAATTACGCATAAATAAGTCAAGAGAACTAATAACAACTCCCGAGGAAAGTTGTATACTTGGAATACATTCTCCTCAATTAAAAATATGATCTTTACAACTCATTATGCAGGGGAAGATAGAAGGCAGAAAGAGATGATCTTGGCTATGCAATCTCTTAAAGATATGATCTTGGCTATGCAACCTCTAAAAGTTGTTCAATATGTAAAATGTTGGTGATCTTATACATGATAAATAAACGGAACATGAATTAAAAATTTTCTTAAAAATGGTGTGATCTACTCGTATTATGCCAAGTTGTATGGGCGAACATTGTTCATGACGTGTCCAATTTAGATCTTAAGCTGTGTAATAGTTTATGGATTATTGACATTGGCTTTTCCCCTCACGAAACTTCAGAAAAAAAGTCCAACAGCGTGATATCGCACGATGCCAGTGAACAATTTTGGTCGCTAAAACGAGAGTTGTCACGCTCCGGGACTAAAGATTCGTTAGAACGCATATATTAAATCGAAAATTCAACATGAAAAAATATCTTCTGTGTATAGTTTTCTGGGTTAATCTACCATGTAGGTATGTCTGACCTTTCTGGGATTCGGAACGTCTGCCAGAAAGGTCAGATATACACGGCAGATTAGCCCAGAACATTCTGAATGGCCGTGAATTGGGTAACTCATTTTCTCGGTAACAGAAAGTTTAGGGTTCTAGTTTTTAAGATAGATTTTTCGATGTAATTTATCTAAATTGTTTTAATTATCAAAGAACCATGCTCTAAAATTACAACTACACAATAAAAATATGATTTCATTAAAATTATAGTGTAAATTACTAGACTACCGAGTGTATGTTGATGATTTTAGGTAAAATTTTGTGTATAAAATACATATAAGGTAGACTTGTGTATGTGAGAAATTAATTCATTAAACAAAATTTTCTTTTTGAACTACACAGACATCTAAATCTTTCTTTTTTCTCATTTCATCAAGTTACTTATGGTAAGATTTATGGGCAACGTCATGGCGCCATTAGTTTTATATAGAAAATAGATATGTGTGTAAAAAAAAAGACCATTGAGGTTTATTGTCAACTGGGGGTAATTCAGGGCCGTCAGTGTTATTTTGCAGTATATTGAATAGAAAGAGCAAATCGGCAATCAGCTGACGTTTTACACAGTTGGCACAGAATATTATTGTTGTACTTGTATACCAATAAGTTATATAGGGATTTGCATTTCTGCGTATTTAACCGTGATCAAATAAGTATTATATAATGAGCATTATACAAGAATGACGGAGTTAACACTGCAGAATATAAAATCGTGTATCACCAATTATAGTATTTATAAGTTGTTAAAATGTCGCGATGTATGTTATGAGGGTAAAGATAGATCTATCCTCATCACCGGCTAGTCAGTGGAGAACATAAGAACGGTGAGTTCTTCACATCAGAAACGCATACCAACCTTGATTTGTTACATTATATCTTTGTCATAAAATAATCTAAATTACGTTGGGTTGAGAGTGAATTCGATTCTGTAAACTTCCATCGTCGACTTTCTGGGCTTTGAGAGAATGTGGAGGATATTGAGAATATTACTAAAATAATAATATAATATTTTTTTTGATAGAATTACAATTGTAACAAAAAAATTTCGTTAATTTACAAATAAATCCGAGGATTCTGGGTTTATTGCAAATAAGTTTATTTTGAAAAATAACTCGATTCAATTGTAAAATGTTATTTTGACACCGATTTAATTCAAGCATACTTTTGACACATCTGAAAAATAGTTCTTTTGGAATATGGAAAAACGAAGAGCAAGATGGATCGAATATGATCAAGAAATGACTGAAACATTACTACACGTTATTTAGAACAATGCATATAACGATAAGAATAGAGACAAGTTCACGCACTATTAGACAATTAAACAACTACAACTAGTAAATGTAAACAAAAAAAAATCAATCTGTGATTTATTTAAAATAAAATTTTACAAAGTTTTTCGTAGAATTTTTTCCATGTCACTTGCCCAACTCGTATGTCAGTATTACTTGAACCGCAGTAATTGAACGCTGAACTCGTAAGTTGAACTCGTTACTTCATGCCTAATCAATAACACTAACTATCGATTTTTAACAAATATGGTACCCAGATAATGACCGCACAACCCACATAATATTTGATTATAACCACAGTATAGATTGACTTCTATTTAGATCAACGTCGTATCAAATAGCCTGAAGAATACGCAGGAATGAACAATATATTTGAACATTTTTCCTTTTCGGAAAAGAATATATCGCAGCGGTTATAAAGAATATTAAAAAATATAACATTTTGTTTCCAACAAAAGATACATACCGTTTTTTAAAGGATTATCCTCAAATGAAAATTTCCGAGAGAAAACCTTTTTTCTGTGAACCGAAAAGCCTCGTAAAGGATCAGCTTAATTTTCATTGATCTGAATTTATTTGAGTATTTCTTTAAAGTATTTTGACTTCTAATCAATTTCAATTGTGTGATGTCGGGCTGGGTTCAAAGCGATGGTACTTTAAAAAGTATATTTATCGTTTAAAACTAGCCTAAATTAATATCAACACCGTGTATGTTCCAATGGACTCTGAAGGCGAGGGAGAGAAACGAATTGATGTCTGTATCTTCGATATTTTAAAAAGTTATTTTCGCAAATTTATGTTTCTCGGTAGTGTAGTGGTAAGTATCCCGGCATATAATAAGAAAAGTCAGAGTTCGGATTTCCAACATCATAATAGGGAATATAATAATGTATTTAACTGAATTTATGAAATTTTTGAACCAAAAAGCATAACTATGCGGGGTAGTATGACATGCGTTTGAGATATGTACACACGATGAAATATACGTTTTCTTACATTGAGACGTGTCTAGCGCGGCAAACATTTCAAACTCTCGAAGGTACAACCCGTTTAAATAGAAAATACAAATGTGAGGTTACAGGACTACTTCAGGGAAGTATTTGAATAATTCACGATTACCACAATTTATTTCTTAAGATGGTAACCGTAAATTTACACCCATTCTGAAAGAGCCGGGAACGTTTCGATTTCACCCAAGCAAGACGAGATCAGGAGGTAATAATGGTGTAGGTGTTTTCTCAAATAGTCGGGGAGGGATAACGGGGTGTCTTATTTACCCTGAGTACCTTTCCACCCACCAATATACAATATTATTTTGTCCTCACACAAAATGATTTTTACTGCGCGGTATTCGTAGAGTTTTTATTACTTTCTTAAATTGAACTGTGTATAATTTGACCTTTCATTTAAAATATTTAATTTCGTATTAATTTTAATGAAACTTTATTTTATTTGCAAAATTACGATTTTTCGATTACATCCAACAGTTAAAAATAGATGTCTCATTTAGCAAACGTATGTATTTGATATTTGGCAGCATATATACATATACACCATAGCTTTTTTGCTCGGTTAAAGTACTTATCGGCAATATAAAGCTCCAAGTTCGAGACTCTTTATTGTTCGATGACTAAATATATTCTTTAGGTCTAAATTTGTTATAATTTAATTAAAATTAAATTCTCCAAAAAGACTTTTATTTTTAAAATTATTTGTTCATTGGGTTATTTAATGATATTTTTAACATAAAACCTAGCTTAGTTTTCAAACAAAACATCGTTGAAAACTTTCTACAGCTATTTATAACTATCAAATATAATTCATCATATTCATGCTTGAAATTGCTTAGTATAATATTAATATTAATATTTGAAACTTAAAACTTTAGCATCGATGAGCAGCTTATGTGATGTTTTATTGATAAATATTATAGATAACATATTTTCTGTTACTACTTGTAAAGAACTGTCAATAAAGCAATATTGTTTTATTATATTTAGTATTTTTAATCATGACTAAATAAAAAAGTACAAAAAAGAAAGCGAAATAATTTAGCTTGATGATTTAGCGGTTAAGACGCTGACCTAGTGGTCGGGGGTTCGCGCCTCGTTCCAGGAGCCCAGCAAGTTAGTCCTATTTTCATAGCACGAGCGTTCAGCTTAGTTTAAAAATAGTAAGAATATTGATGTATGTATGTTGGATATATTCAGTATATATTAGCCTGATCATTTGAGTAAATGGGTAACTTTTGTTACGCACGGTTCACTGGTTAATAAATCTTGGCAGTAAGTCCACAACCATTTTCACTCATTAATAAATTACTTTCTAAGAATGCCAAATTCATGAAGTCGAAACGACTTTTTGTTTCGTTATCGGTGAAAGAAATAAACAAAATATCTATTTGCTATATAATTTTTTTTTTCACCGTTTATACATGACGTATAGAAAATGTAAATATATTTTTAATATTTTTACATGTGAAAATATAACACTAGTTTTTTGATTCTACTCGTTTAATTTACTTGAGACGCCTTTCACATTGTAAAAGTATTTATTATCAATTTAACGATTTAATTCAACAACTTTATTCATATTAATGTTAATCTATAGTGAAGGATAGTTATATAATTTTATTTACATGAGATAAAAAGGCTTAAAGGTCTTCAAAATACTTCTTCGAGTCATAAATAACTCCTGTTTTTTTATCAAACATTCATTTTACTTTCATAAAACAACATAATTATATTAATTTATTATGTATTCACCACTATCATGCATGACCTTCTCCTATCTTACTGGCAGCTTATCAATATCTTCCTCATAACATTTGAGGGGTTTAAACTGGAAGAAATTTTCAACAGTCTGACTTGCTCTTCACTATTGAAAATGTATCCATTCGAGAAGTTCTGTAAGCAACAGGAAAGGTGGTATCTGTTAGGCAGGGGCATGGAGTGCATACAAGTAAAAAAAAACTGTGCATTACTAAAAATCCTGGGAAACAAATATAAATTAAATAATCTATAATATGGATTAACGTGAATGTATATTTACGGATTTATTATAATTAGCGTTACCTGTGTACCAGTATAAACTTTAATGATTTAGTTCTAGAAACTACCACGACAACCCACCACTGTATCCGTAGAGCTATCCTTTCGGTTGACCCGTTTTGTATGCAGTCGTTACCTATGCTGTTTAACAGGATAACATTAGAAAGGGTTACAACTGCGTGTTAATCGTTGAAGTATCTACTTCCTCTTTTACTAATTTGAGAATTTTACTATCTTACTGTTTTTAACGTGTTTCATGATCGTTCTTTGCATTTGGTGCATGGATTTGTTTTTGATTTGGGAAGAACAAAAAGCAATTGGCAAAACTATTTCCTACGTTAACGCTTAATAAAAATTATTATTATTTTTAGTTAGTTAGTGAAGGATTTTCAAATAATAAAATAATAATTTACAGCCATAGAAAATGTTCTTAAAAACGTCTATCCTTTTTTAATATTGATTTTTATAAGGGTAAAAAGGTATTATTTTACGTTAAAACTTTAACTATAAAAACACTATTAATAGTATTATAAAATTACGATTATATTATATATTATAAAGACGTTGGTTAAACGGAAGTTCAAATCCTATGTACAACATATATTGTATTACATATATTATATATGATTGTATAATATAATTGGTAACTGCATAACCTAAATCTATACCTACTGCACACCATTGCTATCAAGGGAAGGTCCGGGAAGTAAAGTGGATATGGAAAACAGTTAAGCTCAAGAATTTTTTGTTGAATCTTTATTTTGGACTCGCATTGTCATGTAAAAGAACAACGTTTTTGCAAATGTTTTTCGTGGAGTTTCTTTTATACTATTTGCAGCTGCTGTACGTATGTATTTACAATTGTATATTTACTTTAAATTCAACAACTTGTAGTGGATTATACCTTGACGATACCACTATATACACAATAAAATCTTATTTCTATGAATGTTTGCTTTCGGATCGGGTGCCCGATCGATTACTAGTCCTTCACCGTATACGCTGCATATTTTTTCAGCTGTCGCTGTAGCAGTATTGTCTCGTTTGAATTCCTTAAACATCACATGACGAATGTGCACTTTATGACTCTCCATTTTAAAGGTTAGAAACAACACTTTAATGTAACGCGCACCACACAAAACAGTTGCCAAAATACTAACAGAACCTCTATCTATTTAAGCTAGGTATATACATACATTTTTTAATTACTCAACTATTTAGTTGTATGTCAATAGACTATTGGATCATATTGGAGTGCGCATATTATCGACACGATAGTTGCTCGACAAAAAATCATAAAACTTCACCGATCGTATTTTAACAAAACAGTTGGACGACTGTCGGTCGTCAGCTTACGTACACTGTCTTGTTTGTAATGGCGTGCGCATACACTCCGCGACCGTTCAGTTGTATGGAGTACGCGCACGAATGTTGGGAGATCTGATTGACTATATGCGCAAACAACTAAACAGTTGGACGACTGTCGGTCGACAGCTTACGTACACTGTCTTGTAATGGCGTGCGCATACACTCCGCGACCGTTCAGTTGTATGGAGTACGCGCACGAATGTTGGGAGATCTGATTGACTATATGCGCAAACAACTAAACAGTTGGACGACTGTCGGTCGACAGCTTACGTACACTGTCTTGTAATGGCGTGCGCATACACTCCGCGACCGTTCAGTTGTATGGAGTACGCACACGAATGTTGGGAGATCTGATTGACTATATGCGCAAACAACTAAACAGTTGGACGACTGTCGGTCGACAGCTTACGTACACTGTCTTGTAATGGCGTGCGCATACAATCCGCGACCGTTCAGTTGTATGGAGTACGCACTCGAATGTTGGGAGATCTGATTGACTATATGCGCAAACAACTAAACAGTTGGACGACTGTCGGTCGACAGCTTACGTACACTGTCTTGTAATGGCGTGCGCATACACTCCGCGACCGTTCAGTTGTATGGAGTACGCACTCGAATGTTGGGAGATCTGATTGACTATATGCGCAAACAACTAAACAGTTGGACGACTGTCGGTCGACAGCTTACGTACACTGTCTTGTAATGGCGTGCGCATACAATCCGCGACCGTTCAGTTGTATGGAGTACGCACTCGAATGTTGGGAGATCTGATTGACTATATGCGCAAACAACTAAACAGTTGGACGACTGTCGGTCGACAGCTTACGTACACTGTCTTGTAATGGCGTGCGCATACACTCCGCGACCGTTCAGTTGTATGGAGTACGCACTCGAATGTTGGGAGATCTGATTGACTATATGCGCAAACAACTAAACAGTTGGACGACTGTCGGTCGACAGCTTACGTACACTGTCTTGTAATGGCGTGCGCATACACTCCGCGACCGTTCAGTTGTATGAAGTACGCGCACGAATGTTGGGAGATCTGATTGACTATATGCGCAAACAACTAAACAGTTGGATGACTGTCGGTCGACAGCTTACGTACACTGTCTTGTTTGTAATGGCGTGCGCATACACTCCGCGACCGCTGTTGTATGGAGTACGCACACGAATGTTGGGAGATCTAATTGACTATATGCACAAACAACTAAACAGTAAAGTCAAGTAAAAATCGAGAGATTCATTGATTTCGACTCAATTGTTTTATCGAGGAAAGCAAAAACTCGTTTGTTCCGTTGACTTCTACTAGGTAAATATAAACTATATATTCTACCTACCTTCACCGGAACTTATTTATGACTCGACCTGATAAATAATTATATATTAGACATCTTTCTTATTCCCATGTTCCGTAACAATTTTCTCAATTTCTTAACATTTTTATAAAATATTATTTCGTCATTAAAATTCACATTGTATTATTATAGATCTTGATTATGTTTTATACAAATGTCGATAGCCACCCCCATAATTCAAGATTTTTCTTAAAGCATAATTATTATATATTGTTGTTTAATGTATGTTTATATTCATATAAAACTCACACCAAAACAAAAAAAAAAATTATATTCAAATTAAACAGTTATTCTAAATAAATAAAATATTCATTGGAATTATCCAAGTTTTTATATATTATTATACATTTTTGAACAATTGATTCTATTTATGATTCTAATTATTCTAAGTGACTATTTTGTTTCAACATTATTGATATTTAAATGTCATATTAATGGTAATATGTGGTTGACAGCCATATAATTTTATAACAAAGATACAGTAAGGCAACAGGAACATTTTTGGAATTCCAGGGTGCATCATTAGGATATTTTTATTATTTAAAAATAAAACGATTTGTCACGATCAAAATCAATTAAAATAAAATGAAAATGTCATATATCAAAATAAAGAATGTAAATCAAAACTATATTCATAAACCTGTTTAAAATAAAGGTATTATCGTACTTTATAAGACCGTAAATTTTGATTTTATGTTTTATTGTTTATGAAGAAATCGTTCAGTAAAAACATGACAAATTATATGCATGGTATCCATAGTACACCCTAGTATTTATTAACAATGCATTATTGTTTTATCGAATAATTATGTATCAAAAAGGGATCACCATTCTGAGTAAAATTCAGCGGAACCAAAAATTTTAATTTATTTAATTAAATAATTTTTTACCAACATAATTTATCCATTTTATTGTACAAAATATTGCTCACTCCAAAATGTAAGAAAATGGATTATGTTGCAAGGTATCCTTGTGCGGCATCCCCCGGAGGTTATGGAGAAGATTGTCCGCGGGACAGCTTCAACCCTTATCGCTCGCCCCTAACCCCTAGCCCCCAGCCAATATCCCCTATCCCCAACTCCAGAATTTCTAGGTCGGCCATTGTTCAGAATGTCTAGGCAAAGGGAATTATCTTCATTCTTCGAATGTCAGAAGGCGAATGGATTACGTATCTATAGAGGTTCATTGACGAAATATCTCAGATTTCTATTTCACCCAAAAAGGGTAATTCGGAAGGCAAATGATTACGATTCGTTAAAACAGTTGGTGGACCATTTGCTGCTTTAAAATAATATTCTTTTCTGGATGCATCTTTTAAATTTCGTTGTCACACACAATACGTGTTGACTATAATTGAGACTTCCTGTGTATTCCGTCTTTCCAATAAACCTTAATATACCTTTCCCGCTGTGGCCAACTAATCACTTAGCGATTTCACCGACGTGGGAACAGATAGCATTTCGACGCGGACTATCAAGAGGTATTTTTTGTGGACCGAAATTGTCAGTGTGTAAAAACCCGGACCACGAAGAAGCGATGTTCTACACCATCCAAAAGTACAGTGATATCTCCGTTCTTCATTACAAAAGTGTGAGTCAAATGGAGGTGAAAATTGTTGTCCATCCCAGGATTTAGATTAAGGTAGGCCAGATCCATCTGCTATTATCCTTTTTGAATCCAATTTGAGTTGCGTCAACTAAAACATAATTTTAACGTTTTATCGGAGACTCTCTTAAAAGGATAGAAATATAATATAAATATATTCTAATCACAGGAGTAACACGTTTTTATATTTTATTGTACTCATACATCATAATATCTTGTGATTTTATGGAATAGAAGTGCAGTTTTGCGGAATATTCTAGAAAAGTGTGGCATTCGTTCTAAATCTAGAAACTTCTTCTAGTGGCTTTTTTAATATCCAGACATCAAATCCATACAGCAGAATGGGTATGATATATTAGTTTTTTCTCCTCCAATTGGTAATTAAAAGAGATTCTTCATTTTCACGAAAGTGTTTCTTGTCACCTCAATTCTTAATTTCTGTGTTTGTGTCTCACTCCTTTGAATTGTAATTGATAAGTGAAAATTCTTCGTAAATTAATATAACATTCAGAATTCAGTTTGTTTCTTTAGTTTGGAATTATTTTCACAAGCATCTTAAGAGCGAGAGAGCTGGAAGAATAGCGGCAGCTCCGTCAGTGTAGGTGTTTCATTTATGTTGACACCCTTCAGGCGTACTAAGGGAAATTACATTATATTGTTACGTCATACGAGAGTAATGAAGGCATGCACGGGAGACGATTTCACCACGAAACGAAATGGCATCTCTGATATTCAGTGCTGGAATAAAGTAAAAAAAAAAACAAGTTTCCTTAATTAAAAATTGAGACAGAAGACTATTTAATACATATGTATCGTCATGTTATATATAAACGTATAAATTAAAGTTACCAATATGGGGTATGGTTGGATCGCCGGTATGAGAAGAAATTGAATGATGTAGGAATGCAAACAGAAGAATTTTGCAGGTGACGTTTAGAATGATGAGACTGTTTAATGTATGAGTGGTGGATGTTCCAATATTCACCCATCACTCACGTGTTCGATTAATAGCCGTGGGAATGTATTATGTATGTGATATGCGTCTGGGCAGAGCAGGCTAGAAAACGAAAACTACTTCCTGTTTGTAAGGAACAGTAAATAAATAAATATTAATACATTTATTACTTAAGGTGATGCAGTAAGCAGCGAAAAAGTTATAATTTTATTTTTTAATTAATGTGTTATAGTGTGAAGTAAAGAACGTTGTGTTTTATTTATTTAATTAATTAATTTGTCTAAAAATTTTTTATATTATTTATTAGAATGGGCTTTCAAAAAATGAATGTATTTTAAAATAAATATGTAAAATATAATTACTATTGTTCTTGTAGCTATTATTGGGAAGGCAGCAGCGACGTTCGAGAGACGGCCTTCCCGACGGTTGTTGGCCGCGTTCGTGCTATTAACTGGCTTCGGTACTGGGAGACTTTACGGCTGCTAGGCATTTGATTTTACGCACGCAGGTATCGGCAGGGTGCGTTCAGTAATGCCGGACGGCGATGATAAGAACGGAGGCGATAGACTTCCACACATATAAATGATATAAATCCAGTTAGATTATTAAGATTATTTAAAAATAAATTGTATTATTTAAAATAACACATTAAGAATAAAATTTCTCAATTGGCTGTAACCTGTTCATAAAAAATAAAATATGTAATGGAAGCCTCATCCACCTGTGTACTGAACTGTGCGAAGCGTTTATCCAGGCGGAATGGAGAACGTGATACGTTGTCGTCTCCAGTGCTGTATCTCGAGCTGTATTACATCAATTTAATAAATAAAAAACCCTTTTTTTCATCTAACTGAACATGATCAATGCGAAATAGGATATTTGAGATAACATTTTTTTAAACTCTTTTAATGGTATAATGTATATTAAAATAACGAAAAATTAGTTTATTATTATTTAAAATAGAAAATCATCCATGTCCGTATTCGTAATTATTTTTATTGGTGAATACACAATTCATAAATATTCCATGTGCGAAAATTAAATATTATTGCTAAAATGTAGTAGATGTTATTGTCACCAGTTTTAGTTTTGTCCTACCCTACCCTATTTTTTGATTTCGTCAAATTCGTCTGTGTGTCATACCGCTGTGAATTTGATGTTTTGTGGACGGTAAAGTTCAACAAAGTTATGCCGTGACAGTTTTGTTTTTGGGATAAACCTCAAGATACGCCGGTGATAGCATCATCAGGTGAGTCGAGCTATTCTCCTTATCCCGTAAGCCATCCTGGTTCACTATTGAAAGATTCCCTCATCCCTCCCGCATTTCCGATTCCCTATTTCCCATCCACCCATCGTTTTCGATTTCATCACCATAATTGTGATCGGCGACTCGCGTCGGTCATAACCCATTTAGTTCTCGAATAACTAGGCCCGTTATAACTAAGTAATAATAAAACACGAGAGATTATTAATCTATCAACATATCCTGCTGATTCAGGAGCTGCTAGAAACTTGCGCGGCACTGAAATGATTCTCTAAAGAAATTAAATAAATTATTGATTCATGTCATCATTGAGATTTTTTCCTTATTTAAATATTCCTTCAATAATTACAGTCATCAATGTAAAACTAAAAAAAATACATTTCATGTATCAAACACATGTATCATAACACCTCTGCGCTATATTATATAGTAGTATTTTTTTATTTTTAAAATAGTCCATACTTATGTAAATATTTATATGCTCTAATATAAATAAAATTAAAATGTTTCTTTTTACTAAAACTAAATATTTGCTAAGTTTCATTTTGAATCCATGTAGTTTCTCCTCCTCATCATCTGACATTTCATTGAAGGACTTTAACGAACTGCACATAATCAATTTTTGAGATTTAGCCTTCTTCCTGAATGTCAGTCTCAGTCTATTTTTTCGTCTTGTATGATGTTCGTGCTCATATTGATTTGCATCAATTTTTCTTATAATTTTAGACCATCACGCACGTCTGGTTAAGGGGGCAATTAAAATACATATATTAACATCCAGTGAACATTAATAGGGATGACGGCCTAAAATATTTAAAAAATAAATGCAGAGTTCCCTTTTATGAGGGATTTATCTCGATTCTATCTATTCACTTAAACAAATACAAATTCAGTCCTGCTTGTAGCGAGTGGTGGGTAAATAAGGGCTACCCGCAGGTTTAAGGGGACCGTGTAGGTGGGTAGCTACTGCCATTCCTCGTAGGACTCTACCTGGCTTCAAATAAAGCAACGCCATTCATTTGCACGGCGAACTCAAGATGGCGGACGTGGCAGACATTGTTTGCTGCGAGAGGAGGGAAAACATGACGGTCGAGTGAACCGGAGGTCAAGTAGGAAAGCGTTGAGACATGTCAACGTATTATTTGCCGAAGCTTGTGATTACTCGAAGTGGATTGTTGTCGGATAACAAAATTTATTATTTTTGTTTTTTTCAACCATATGCCAAATGTAGCAGCGAATTGTTTTTCGTACAGCATTGAAGGCTGTTAAATTGAACATAATAAAATAATTTACTAATGTTTAATATATTTTATCGGAGGTCAGAATGTTACAAATAGTGGATTTTCATTCGTGTGAAATAATGACATTATTTGCTGGTACATAAAAAATGTCTATAACCTAACCTAACCAAATGGACTGCTAAACTCGAGTGAGTATATCATCAATGAATCATACATACGAACGAGAACAAAAGATAACAGTGCAAACTGAGTCGGAAGTGAAAACGGCGGGGGAATTAAAAACATGTGATGCGGTTCTTTATAACAAATTGTTTTAGTATTGCATTAAACCATTTAATAAATTCATTTACATCAGTAAATATTTTATTTTTGCTTTCACGAGGAATTAAAATATAACAGCTTATATAACGAATTTATCCAGTGCATTTGTTTGAATTTATTTTTTAAATTGAAAACTTACAAAAAAATATTTAAAAAAAACTTCCGGTACTGGCCGTAAGAATCAGGTAGATTTCATCTGTGTACGAAAAGAAATAATATTTTTCATTTTATGGTACTCTGCTATTTATCTCGAATTATTCTTTTAAGGACCAGCATTAATGAAGTTACTGATTAAATATTTTTTGTACGGCTGCCATATTTAAATATGATGGCAGATGAGGCTGGATAAGAACTTAGTGAAAAGTTTGGTCGAAATCTGAATTACGGGAGTTATCGTATCCACAAATACTTTATATTCCACGTATAATTGATGTTAACGGAGGATGGATTCGGAGCCTCTTAGTCTAATATATTCTAAATGTAGTATTTGTACTGAAATCTACATTAAATATGATTCTACGTGAAAAGTTTTACACTGTGTTAATAGATAGATTAAATAAATAAATACAATCTTAAGAGAGACGTTCTTCACATATATAATATAAGTGATATTTTAAGGCAGGGCGAAACTAAGAGAAGGCAGTATTCCCAGGGTCAGAACTGTAGCTTAATTGAATGTACAAAAGAATAAAAATGGATAATTTAGTATTAACCGGTGATTAGCGAAACGTTTAGAATATCAGTATCCAAATATGTGGGTATTTTTTAACTATCAAAGTAAAGGCGATTGTTGCATGCATTAGGTCATTCTGTTTCTGACCAATTTGTTCAAAACAAGGATTTGTTCGTAATATATTTGTATAACTATACAGACTAGAATGTAAAACGTACACATTTTTTATATAATGAATGGAATGGGTACTACTTACGTAGCTTATTTCAAGACGATTCAAGTTTTGTATTGCGTAAGTGTTACAATTTTTTTTAATATTCCAAGCCCTAAACACTCTGCTCCCGGTTTAAGGTACAAATTAATATGAATTAATAGCCACAATATAAACAACAAACAATCTGATATAAATAATCATTAAAATCTGTAAGTTTATATACATTAAATAATAATAACGAATTAAGGGTTCCGGCCTCAAAGTTGTAATGGTTCCGTAGCAATATTAAAACCACTCAGCGAAGCACATAAAGCTGCCCCCAATGTTACAATAGCGATAGTTAATATCGGAGCAGGATCATCCAAGTCGAGGTACAAAAAGGCTTTATGGCAGTGTTTGAGAAATAATTAGAAAAGTTTAATGCGAGAATATCGGATAACAAAACGGGGAAAAGTAATGGTCAATTCGGTGGCAACATTTTGTAAGTCAATAAAGCAATCTATTTTCGTTGCGGACAACACCGAAATAAAGTCGGAAAATATCAAGAAGCCCGCAAATTCGAGTAGGTACCAATAATTCATTTATTTTTTAATTAATTTTAATAATCTTTTCCATTTCTTCTGAAGTTCGGTTGAAACTGGTTAAAGTTCGTTTAACTTAAATAGAATTTTTAATAATTTATAAATCAAAGTAGAAGTTAGGCATCTTGTTATTTTTCTTTGTGTTGCTCAAAAAAGATCAGATTCAAATTCTATTTGCTTTGAATTTGCATAAAATGGTATTACGATTTATTTTCATTTTTATGCCAACTTTATTTCACTTTTTTTTTGCTCAACTGCACAGCAGTTTTACGGCAAGGATTGCCCTTCAATTAAAGTAATTAACAAAGCAAATTAAAGTTGTGTCCACTGATGTCTGAAAGTTTAATAATTTACATTTAACACATATGTTACTCTGCATCATAACGGCCTAATAGAGATCTTCTTCTTCCTCATGCTCTCAGTGAGAGTAGTCGTGATCATGAAACAGTGGTTAATTAACTAAACGAGGAGAGGTGAAGTATTTAATAAACTCTGTGTTTGCATATATATGATATCGATACCTTAATCTGCAAATCAGCTAACTCCATTTGTGTCAAATGTTAAGGAGTAACAAAAAACTGTTTTATTTTATAATTAAACGGATTAAAAAAAATCTGAAAGACACTTTCATAGATGGTTTATGCAGAAATAGGATCGTTGTAAAATTTTATCGATATTTTAATTTATTTCAAACTTGTGAGCAATGTTCCCATAGTATTTATAATGACAAAAATATGACATTTGGCATTATATAATGACAAAAAATAAAGCGCGCACAGAATTCACAACATGACTTCGTATGCCACCTTCTATCAAAGGTTGACGACTATGTAACACTATCAACATAATGTAATATAGTCATGTATATCATAACAACATATATCATGTGTAAAATTACCAACATTTTGGATATTGAACCACTTTCTGAAGTTACGCAACCAAGATAATCTTTTTTTACGTACAATTCTGCTACCTTCTATCTTCCCCAACATATTGAAATATAATATTTTTCATTACGGAGAACGTTTCCAAAGTATGCAGCTTTCCTCGATAGTTGTTGTTAGTTATCTTGACTTATTTATGCATCTTTGTTAGAAATGTGGTCAACCCTTATGGTAATGTTCTCTTTATGTTTTCCCACAGCGCACAAATAATAGCATCGCTCCCTATAATTATACAATAGATTTTTTATACGCACATCGTGATCCAAAATTACTTGTGAGGAACATTACTTGTGAGGAATATTTGGAGTTAGCTGATTTGCAATATAAAAGAAGGACTGATGAAGTATTAAATAAACTCTGTGTTCGCATGTACAATATATTATATTTATTAGACAAATCTAACGCTACTTTTATTAATGTATTCAAACAGACAAATTATAAAACAACTCAAAACATTATTTACCCTCGCACAAATAAACATAACTTACAAACACAATATATATAATAAAAAAAAATTCTTATTTTTTTTAAAAATATTTATTTTATCTTTGTTACATGTTTTATATTATATTACTTTGCCTCATATTATTTCTAGAGTTTTCTATCATTTCATTATCGATTTATTTTTGGTCGATGTGCTCATGAATCAACTTTGTGGTCCTGTGTGATCGAACTGCTTGCTTCCACTTTTCACGATTTTGGGCCTTTTTAGTACAGCGTGCAGTGAGTTTTTGTACGTTCCCCGTGATCACCAATTTCTATTTTTCACCAGGCTATCTTATATTCTAGCAAAATGCTTAAAGTATGAAAGGATTACTTACTTGCATGTTGGGGAGACCCTTTTTTTCGCACGGAGTTAGTGAAGAATTGACGTGTAGGAGTTGCCAGTTGGTTGTATTGGCAGTAAGAGGTTGTGTTTGTTTAATTTGTTTGATGTGATTTATCAGAAGGTTTTGTTGTTGTGTGACAAAAGCTCCTAACATCTTGTAGTCTCACGCGTGGGGTGTCTATTGTTGTAACTAGAGCATGGTATTTAATTGAAAGAGCACTTACTAGGGTTGGCATTTATTGATGTAAAGAATTGTACAGTTAAATGTGCGTTAAAATCTGGAGTGGCTCGCTCGAGTGGTAGATGGAAGAAGATGTCGATGAGAAAATGGTCTGCGAATAAGTGTCGCTGGCTGCTTGGGCAGTGTCCGTCACGAATATATGTTGTCTGCTTATCGGTTGCTTGAGTTTTGGCCCTATATGGTTAATAAGTAAACCCTGATACGGCCATGTTTGTGGGGCATGTGCTGGGTCACTAAATCTCGAAAGAATGTTTCTTTCTTTCCTTTTTGAGGTCCATGTTTTGACTCCATACTATCGTAATAACCAATAATAATTACGTAATACAATTAATTGTATAATGATTGTGGATGATAGCGTTGTCGCCACCTATTCCGGTCCTTGGCATTTCTTGAGATTGCAGGAGTAGGCTCTGCATCAAAGTTTTAACCGAGTCAGTCCATCGTGTCGGAGACCTTTCACGAAATCTGGTCCTTTTCTCATAACATATATACGATAGCCAAAATATCTGGAGATTCGAAGCTGTATAGTTGAGATGATAATCTACTCTGGGTGTTGTTACGCATTCGTGAGTCAACTCGCAATCACTTTTTCTCGAAAAGATGCATCATGCCACGTTGGAGACGCTTTTGAAATAGTAGTTACAGCTCTGCTATCGACAGTTTATTTTATTTTCACTAAACTGTTGTGGTTGCTTCATGGAAACAATAGTTTCTATTTTTTTCGACCATCAGGGACACGATGAGATAATCTCAGAAATTATTGAACCATATACACGTGTTGAGATTTTGATCTGGGGATAAACTCAGATGGGTAGAAAATGACAAAGACTCAAACCAGTGCACACAACTTTTGATCTATTCGATAGTCATATGCACACGTGCATCAAAATGTCACCTAAACCATCATAAATTCCAACAATTATTTGTATATATAAAAGTATAAATCATTAAACATTAACATTAATACTTGATAACTTGAACCAGTCGGTGCGCTGTTGAAAAATGCCGAGATATCTCTGACGTTAGCCTCCCGGCAGCGAGTTCTTTCACACAACTGTCGTCCGAGGTGGGTCGCTGCACGTGTCTCCTGTGGATCTCCTTCAACTCGGAGATTTTAGTACGTAATCTGAAAAATTTAATAAATGCAAATTACCAAATGAGAGGAAAAAGAAAAAAAGTTTTGTGAAAGGATTTTAATTCATATGAAAATTATTGTTTAGAATTATGTATTAGATTTTGGGTGTTTCGACCCCTCAGAATAACAAGGTTCTGTTTGACACTGACACTATTTTGAGATAATGAGCTCAAAAGTGTTGAATGAATTTCAATGTATATTTTGTTTTGAGTTTGCTAATATGATCAGTCTTAAGGACTTATTTCAGTATTATCAACGAGCACTGTGAGGTGAGGGAAATTAAAAATAAAATAAACATTGTAAATTAACAATAATGATCCATAAATTGAAATAAATAACTCATGCAGCTGGAACTTTCAGCTCTTGCTATTTCCTTTAATATCCGTTAAATAGAAATGGTGTGTATGGAAGAAATAAAGAATAATGCATTTGGAACCCTTTTCATGCAATAAATTAAATTATCCCAAAATGTTACAAGAAACCTTATTATTCTGAGGGGTCGGATGTAAAAAATCTAGAATTTCATTATGTATGAAATTAATTATCACTCTATTTTTTTATCTTTCAGAGTTAGAAACAGCATATATGATTAACGAAAACACGATTGAGCAGAGCATTGAAATTATGAAAATTCACTACAAAAATTGTGAAAATTTTAGTCTTGACACTTCATGGTCTATAAAGTCAACATAAATCACAAATAGCAGACCCGATTATATGATTCGATTTTATGTTATAATATAAATGTCAGCGGTGTGCAGTAAATGCAAACATAGGCAATGTTGTTACCGTCGATGTTGACTAGGTTTACATAGGTATACTAGGTATCAAAAAAAAAAGTGATAAAAAATATTCTAATTTTGAGAAAAATTCTATCAATTTAAGTAGAAAATAATTGTGAATTCATTTCTTCAAAAAAGGTGAGTTCTCTATCGCTCCGTACCGTATTCTGCTTTCGATCTCGTTTAAAATATTATCTACAATTTCCCTTCCAGACAAACAATAACCTAATAAGGTGTTAAATTACTAACATTGGTTCAGTTTTAACTGCTGCTGGTGAGATTAAAAATCACTCAATCGACGAACAACGATGACATTTGACGTTTGACGTACGTGACGAGCGTGAAGCAAGGCGCGAGACAGTTAATGAGATATGGTGCTGAGAGTTGTCTCCAAAGAATCTTGTGGTTGGAAAATCCGTACCTCAGAGATTGTCTAAATTATTATTATTGTCGTTAATATTTTTAAACATAACCAAATTGATTTCTGATATTTATCATCGTTATTGTCCTCAGTTTCTTTGTGTTCAGTACAAAACGTGTGCCTCCCCCAACAAGCCTATTGCTGGTATAGTGAGTTCACTGTATGCCTGCTACTAATAAGGGAACCCACCGCTAATCCAGGATCGTTTTATTAACAAAAGTTCCTACATTGGTTTTACTAATTTATCGCCAAGTTGGCATTTTTTTATGATAAACAAGTGACCGTGGAACGGGGTACAGCACATGAGTGTCCAAGCAACGACGCACGGCCGCCAACTGAAACATCCTTCATTGCACTTACGACTCCATATAATTTTTTTTATTGTGTACATAATTGTACTTATGTACATAATTAATATAATAATATAATTTATTTCTTTATACTCTGTTTTTTTTAATCTTTAGCCATATACTTTATTTTCTCATTTGTTGTTTTCATTTTGTTGTATTGAAGTCTCTATTTTGTTTTTCTCATGTCATTGGAATGTTACAACCGGCAGTGGTGCTCTGATGATTGGTCAATTTGTTGTTAATTTTGTATTGTCATTTTCCCTTTTTCAGTGGCATGGTCTTTTATCCCCTCGTCTCCCCGACTAAAGCTAAATTTAAATTTATTTGTTTTTTCATGTACTATATATATTTATTAAAATGTTTGTAAACTATCAATAAATAAATAAAGGATTGGGGCCAATTAAGGTTTTTGTGATGGCGGCTGTGCGGCTTTGTCTTGTCACTATGTGCGAGAAGAAATCGCACAGATGCCTATTAGCATTAAAAAAATGCCAACCTGACGGTGAATGAGTTGGATCATATGGGAACTTTTGCTTATAACGGTCCTGGGTAAGCGGCGGGTTCACCCATCCTCATTGGTTTATAAAACAAAACAAAAATACAATATTAATAAAGATACAGTAATAACACACATAAGTCGGGAGACAGAGAGACCACTAGGTGAGTACACAAAGCACTTCTCTCACGGGAAACAAGACGGGTTCAAAAAAATACGTGAAATTGATTATCTACCTGAGCACCACTGCCGGCAGATATTATCCAGGAAACAGCACACTACGGGATCTGACTAGTAGGCCAATCAGATACCTGCCGCAGCAGGTCGACCTAGGATTTACCATTCAGAGAATCATATTCTCAATAAGTCCCTGAACAGATCCAGGTTCCTTCCAGGCTTAAGTACGTCGGAGTTCCTTACAGAAGCATCCCTGCTACTGCCAAAATCCAGCGGACTATTGGTCTTTACAGGTTTCGCCTCCCAGTCTGAGGTGGATACCTCCATCTATTTTAGTCAATCCGCCATTCTGTCTTCGTTGAGTTTAAGAAAAAAAATAAAAGCTCAAATAATTTTTTACAATCACGTGTCGTAATTATGTTGTGAAGGAAGGTTTTTCTGGCTTAAAGAGGGTTGTTTCAAGGTTATGTGATATAATGTAATTACCTAGAATCCATGCGCGGCTAGCTCTTATCAGCATGGGATTCTCTTTCTGTAAACGGGGGACGGATTACCAGAGCGTGGATTGATGGAAAACACTTCAATGATAAAACAGTATATAATGCTAAGACGAAGATTTATTATTAGAAACAACAGCATATTATTTATCAGTTAATAGGCGTGCATGTAATGATGGGACACAAATAACAAATATGAACTGTATAACAGTTATATAGACTTTTCAATGAGTTCTTAATAGCAATTCCACAGGACAGATATAAAGTTGTATCAATGCAGATCTTAATCTTTCAGAGAATGACAGAATTCGGTGGAAGACACTGGCCGCTGTGCGGATCTGACTGTACTCAGACGTGTTGAGGTGAACCAAGGAAACAATTTATAGATGGCAGAATAAATACCTCAGTTTGATTACACACAAGGTGATATGGTGACGACCTGCTCAAAGTTCGGTCGAGGTGGTAAAGGTGAAAAGTTGGCTTAGTGGATGCAAGGAATACTTAAGAATAAAGTAGCAGCAGTGCATATGCGGAAATGTATGCAGAAGGCGATGAAAAGCGATGGATTCTGTCGGACGCGTCAGTTGGTGCGTCGCGTGGTTTCCGACGGGAGCATGGCTGTCAAAATACGGAGAATAATGTAATCTTTTGGGTGAGAAAATGTTAGTTCAGCCTAAGCGATATCCTATGATGTAAATACATATGGATGTTTGCAGAATGCGTGGTAGGATTTCACGTGGTGCCGATATAAAATAGCGTGTCCGTGGAATGTTCGAGATTCCAACGGCTGGAGAGTTAGAAACTGATGTATACGCGAACACAGTACAAGATGGTTACAAAACAAAGTGATAAAATCAATAACAAAGATTTTAATGTCACTAGATCTTCGCACAACTCTTGATATCGATACTGGCGAGATAAAACTTATATAGGGACGGAGCCGCGGTCTCCTTCAACGGTGACAGGATGGGGTCTGGCTAAGCAAACAGACGGAAACGGATATGTAACAGGGATTATTTCTATGGAAAGGGCGACGGGCGACTAAACTCAAACTGTGACACTTGTCTATGAGAGAACTTTATGCTATAGAAATAGACCTACGACAGTGTATACACGATTTATGTATTTATAGAAAATGCATAAAGTCTAACTTTTGTCCTCGCTCGTGAAAGTATGTAATAAAGCTATTGTATGAAACAAGGGAAAAGTTTCAGAACTGACGTTGGATATCACGGCAAATGTTGAATGCTATATGGTTGGTATTATTTTGTTTGATTATAATGAATAAGTCAATCGAATATCAGAGTTAATCATTCGATTTAGTGTCGAGTAAATCATTCGGTTATTTATATACTACAATACTTGTTTTGTAGTTTTTTGATGTTATTCGTTCGGTTTCGGATAAGTGAAAGTTCATAATTGTATTGTATTTTACGAAAATCGACGTTCCCTAGACAGATGATAGTTTCCTAGAAAATATTTAATACTATATTTTTTATTTATTATCTTAGTTTTATTAACCACTGAATTGAGTTTAAATACATCTACCGGTATCAAAAAATACAATTTTCTTCTCCAGGTGTCATAACTAATTAAAAATATATTTTAAATATATATTTTTAGTTAGTTATGATTTCCTGAAGAAGAAAATGGTATTTTTCGAAACCGGTAGATGTATTTAAACTCAATTCAGTAGTTAATAAAACTAAGATAATAAATAAAAAATATGAATTTTAACCATAAAGTTAATATTGCTAATTTTAAAAGTATATTTAATACTATTTAGACACAGATTATATTGCTCACTAAAATAGTATTGTTGTTTCCTCACTGTATCTAATAAGTTGATTACAATAGGCACTTATTAATAACGAACTATGTGCGTTCTTAGTGACTGGCGAACTTTAATAATTGATGAATGGTGATTTCTAATAACGTGATAATATTTTGCTTAATTGGAGAAACAGAAGATTTGTTTGTTGCCGGAAGCTTCCAGGTACACAGCAGGTATTATATAGATTTATTATTATACTAACTTTTTCAAGAAATCTATTAGTAGATAATAACACATTTGTTGACAATGTACAAGTAACAGGATTATTAAAATATGAAACATTTTTTCTTAAATATTTTATTAATCATTTATTTTTCGGGTCACTAATTCAGGTAATGAGAATGGACAATTGATCGCAAACTGATATATATATGAAAAATAGATACTTGTTTTTTATATTCTACTCTTTTAATTTACTTGAGACGCGTTTCGTCTTGTAAGGGTATTATCGATCTAACAATTTAACTTAACGTATTTATATTACTTTTATTCTATAGTGAAAGATAGCTATAGTATTTTATTTATACGAGATGAAAAATGAAAACATTATTCATTGGAGTTCTGTGGATTTATATACATCTTTTCACGATTCTAATAATTGTAAGTAATAATTCTGTTTCAAAGAAACATATCTCTGGGATTTCGATGTGGTTATATTATTCCTTTGTAAATACTCAATTAAATATATAATTATTTTCTTTAGTAGGTAGGCACCTACTTAAATTTTGAATTTTTCTGCCACAGTTTGTAAAAGTTTTTAGTATTAGGCAAAAGCTACATTACTTCTTAATCATGGCAATATACATGAACTGTCAAATAAATTTCGTCGATGTGTTTGTTTGTAACTACGAGTATTTCTATTTATTATTTAATAATTATAATCTATAAAAAATCTATTTTGTAGATCTCTTAATACTGCTACATGTCATTTTACTTTGAATTTAAATTTGTTTATACTTTTATCGTAACTTTTTTATATACTCGTACATATGTCGAGTTTAATGATTGACAGAAATGTACAGTTTGTATTCATTGTGAGAGAGTACTGGATGCTTGTCAATCACAATTTACAAATGTGATGACAATATTATGACTGTAACATCGTATAAATTTTTCATGTTTTGTCATTAACTTGTTTATATTCCGTATAGTTATAAAATAAAATAAATAACTTTCTTTCGTATTTCTATAATATAGAATATAATATGTAATGTACTTCGAGCGGCGGTTGTAAGTACCGTTATGGATGTGTCTCCGGATAAATCCTCTTGTATTCCGTGTGTGGAGCGATCATTATACTCGGATCGATTGACAATATACAGCTGTTATCTAAATCGCGTCATAGTAGAATAAGGAGAGAGCTTGCACTCCCAGAGCGCTCGCTTATAACGTCTCGCACACACACATTCCTCCTACTTCGCCCGCGCTCTGCGGACATACACACATACAAACCCTTGGACATCATATAATATTCAACAAAAAATATAAATAAATAATATAATATGAGACATATAAATTTAAAAAGTTCGTTTGATCTATGTACATGTTTGTACGAGTATGTTAATACTTTTCTACATCTACGTAGCGTATTCGTACCAAATATAATTCTTTCAAAATTAACAGCTTTTAGTAAAGATATCTGTGTACTTTGTTTTGATATTTTTGGTGAATTTTCAACTATAAAAATGAAATGTATTAATTAGAAAGATATACATGTAAAATCAATTTTTTCGAAAAATATTGTTTTGCTACCAGGATTCGAACCTGGATTTCTTCCAATCCGGGGAATGTGCATTAACCGATTATGCTATACCAAAACAGTGTTTTGACGACAAATTACATTTTCGCTTTTCACTACTTTTCAAGTTAATACATTTATCGTTCCATTATTTGAAAGCCATCTTCTTTATTTTTGCGGAATCTCAAATACCTTTGAGTAATTCGATAGAAGACGCCAGAATCAGAATCGGTTAATGCACGTTCCCCGGATCGAATCTCAGTAGCAACAACAACATTTTTCGATAAAATTGATTTTATATGTGTATCTTTCTAATTAATATATTTAATTAATATTAAAAATATCACAGACCTATGTTCTGAATAATTATAACTTCACAATAAGAATGTGTTCTCCTTAATAGTTAATGAACAGTATTAGTTATCAGTAAACCGCAATAAAAGTGAAAAATAACAATTATTTGATAGTAAAATTCAATTTTTTTCAAACTAGTTACCATATCCATATATTTTTTAAAAATAATAAACATTGCAAATTTTCTATTACGATAAAGAGCAAATCTATGTGGCAGGGCTACATATTTGCTCGAGCCTTAGTCTTCCGCATGCTCTGCCTCCAGCTGAGACAGGATACGATATTTCCGCTGAACAGCCTGCGGAAGGATTATAGAATAAAGAAAGGCGAACGAATGGGGAGAGACAGACGGCGCATCGAAGTACAGGACCGCTTTAAAGCAAAATCTGAGACATTTTATTGGTTTTTATCAACTATCGTGTATACTTAATTATTTGGAATTTCAGTTACAGGGATGTTTAAAATAGAATATGGCACTGTTAGCACGAATACTATCTTGTTTTATGTGAAATAATCTTTGGCTCGGATGTGGTTATTAATAAAGTTATTGAGATTTCAAAAGTTTACAATTTCTACAATGAAATATATATTATTTCTACAATGAATAATTTAGATTTCGCTGAGATATTATAGTAGCTGTAGATAGAATCGAAATACTGTTCTAGGCTGTAACTTTGTTTAATACTTGAAATTATATTTCATAATTCAATTGCGGAGGGGGAACGGTAGAAGGTAAGCAAATTCGAGGTTAGAAAATATCTTGGAGCAACGTAATACTTTGTTACTAAATTATTTAAGGTAATGAGGACATACTAGGCTAATCGTTTTTAAAATTTCGTAATATTAACAGCTCCGTACACCATAAAATTAACGCAAAACTCATCCACATTTATGGCATTTAAAAATTTCAGTCGTTAGAAAATGTTTGCTTAGCATTGCATTTTGTGTAGATACTAGATATGTATTATTTTTTTTTCAAATTTTTAGATAGGTACTGAATTTACGAAGAAATTCTTCAACTACATACCTACCGGGACGTAGAAGGATATATTTTGATATTCGAACACGTGGGGATTGTGATCTAAGATATTTATATGTACATCAAAAATTCTGTTTTTTATGGGTCGTCAGAGCAAAAAACATTGTCCATGTATTTACGTGTATCCCTCGCTCGCACGAGTTTGCCCAAGAGGAACTGAGTTGTTTGTCGGTGAACTGAGCTGAGCGCAGTCTCGAGTGACGTGTAGTTAAATTGTATTGCAGCTCACAGACTTCACCAGGAAACCGTTTCATTTTATTTGAATAAGAATTTTTAGAGATCCACAAAGGCCTCGCGGATACTATTTAACTCTGTTACAACTCTTTGTAAAGTGGTAACAAAAGATTTTTTCTTACAAAAAATATGTAAGTCTTAAAAACCCTCGCTGATTCGTTATACAGGGTGCGGCAGAACCGATTAAGCAGTTTTGAGTGGAATAAAAAAGTAATGGAGATATATACAGAAAAAATGTTTTTATTTTAGAAGTTTTTAAAATAATGTGTGTTAGCAGCAACACACTGTTGGAGACGATGTTTGAAGTTTTGTATAGCTTGGTCAAACATATTGCGAGGTATGGCGTTAATTTTTTCTAAGGGTGCGAGGGCGACGTTTAAACACCTTTTCCTTCAGATATACCCAAAGAAAGAAATCTGTCTCAATTTGAAAATTTGAACCGTCACCGAAAAGCTCTTTGCGTCGCGATCACAGATCGGTTGTTTTCAAAATATGCACGCACGGCAAAACCCCAATGTGCTCCGGTCCAAACCATGTTGGCTACTGAAGTAGTATATCACGTGCATCTATCTCTCCCCACCAACGCCCGAGCATTAACCCCTTCTAATCGTTTATTCGTTTCTGTCATACTCAGTATTATGTACAATTGAGTTTCATGATAAACGTTTACCATCGATTTTAAATGCATGCAAATAAAATCGAAGATTTCATCTTATTTATCTTCTTCTTCTTTCCTTCTTCAAGTCAGTATTGACATATAGTGGCCTCAATCGGTCTTGCAGTGACTCCAAAGTCTGGATGCGTCACATCCTTCTCCAGCGATACACTTGGAAGGCTTATACGCTTGTCGCTATTGTGAGCTGTTCAAGTCTCCGCTGCATACATGGAGATAGGAAAGACAAGAGTGTGAACTAATACAATTTTAGTTATTTACGTAACGATGACTGAAATTACAACAGGCAGGTGACATTGCTCGGAGGGCGGACAATAGTTGGACAAGCGAAATCATCCAATGGTTCCCGAGGTGAATCGAAAGACTGATAGTTTACCCTAAAATATACTCGATTGATGACAATATCAAACTATGCGGAAATATGTGGCTGAGAAAAACAATTGGGAGCAAAAAGGGAACAGCACTGAGCTCATCCAGAAATGAATTTATTCAAATTCAATTCAAATAAACTTTAGTTTAATAAATAATTAAACATTTTACACTATTATATAGACACACCCTTTTTGATTAATACAAACAAAATCGACCAACCTACTGTATACTTACAAAAAAATAATTGTTTTATAAAATGTGGTAGAATAGCACCGCGTCTGTGATACCTTAATATATATTACCTTCTAGAAGATTGTCTTCGCTAAGCTTAATATTACGTCAGTCTCGTGAGAGTGCCAGCCTTGAATTGAGGCTGCTTGTACTAAGGACTGTTCCACCGTAGCCGAGCGACAAAATGCAAGCTATACATTTTGTAAGTGTCCGTGAAGGACGCTGTACGTTTCTATCCTAGAATGCGGGCCTCGCTTCGTACAATCTACTTTTTATGGCATCCAATGCTGGCATTTCATTTTATATTTGATGTTTTAAATTGCAAATATACCTGCAAGGTTTGCTTTCTTCAACGTCTATTTTCTTCAAATATATATACAGTTTGATTCATTTAATTCTAGTGGCATTTAAAATATATTGTTGATTTATATATATGTATATAATATTATTATTACTGACAGCGGTACCTGCGAGTTAGAAATTAAACGGCGCTGAAGAAAAGGGAAAGAAGAAGGATTGATGCCTTTGAGACGTGGTGCTAGAGACATTTGATGCTCATACTAATGTCTCCATTCTGCAGGAATTAAAGATCAACCGTTTGCTTGAGACGAATCGTTTTTTTTAGCATTGCGAGAAGGGAAGATAACTTGGAGAAGCTTGTTGTGGTGGGCCACGTCGAGGGACGGAGAGGAAAAAGAAGATCCCCATTCGTTGGACCAAGACAGCCCTAAGATCTGCAAGATGTCAACTAAAGTATAGGAGCGGGCCGGAGTTTATAGAGATCGCGATCTTCAGTTATGAGAGACCTACATGAATGGAATATAAACATAATTTCAAAAAGAAAAATAAATAAATAATACAATACATATAATTGAAGAAAGAAGAGGGTATAATTAATATTATATCAATAGATTTTTGAAAGCTCGAACAACTACAAACGAGGGACGTATCGGAAAATAACAGTTTACATTGACTTGCTATTTAATTTAACCGTTATTTTGACTGTGATTGTGATCAATTGTAACGATGATTGATAACTGATTTTATGTAATTTTTTGAGTAATGACTGGTACATTAAAAAGTAAATCTCCAACAGTTAACAATTATCGTTAAAATTCAGTAATCAGCCGTCGTCACAATCAGTCACAGAAATCATAAGTATACATGTCAATTTGTATTACAGATAGAGATACATAAATTCCTATCATGATTTCTCACTTTTAAACGCTTTCTTACATATTCTCGTCGGTGTTTTATACTTCTGTCCTTACCTTCTCCTCAATATGTATCTCCTTTTATAGTCATAGCTTCTTTCATACATAATTTGACCATTAGTTTTTTCATTAAAACACCTTTGCATGTTCTCCATGATTGAACCTGGCCGTTTTCGAAGAATATTTTGAAATAAGTTTTCAATTTAATTCCATATACCTAGAACCTAAATGGTTGGGATAACTATTCTTTATGTGCTTTAAATTATTTTGTTTTATTATAAATGAACAAAATATATTGTTCAGTATGATATATTTTAAAAGGTAAATAAATATTTTGCTTATAAATACGTGATTTTACAAAGTAAAATTCTTAAAAAATGTTTAACGTTTAAAAGCCAAGAAGGAGAGACATTCAAGATCATAGAATACGGCGACGTGAGAATTTATTGAGAAATCAATAAAACTCTTTGTGCAAACATAATACCATCGATTGCAAACGGGCTATATTTTTTATGCTTAAATGTAATTTATTTGTTGCTTGAAACAGTATCTTTGTAAGCAGACAATTTAACTATTAAAATAAAAATTTGTTTCTAAAAATTGGTATTTTAGACCGTTTATAAGTAAACCGCTCTATCTTCAGTGCGGTATAGTAGTCCGTATCCACAGATGCGACACGATGAGATAAGTCTGAGATTTAATTACGATAAATCTCTGTACAGTCTACACGTGTTGAGATTTCGATCAAGAGATAAACTCAAAGATCATCGCTTGATATTGGCAGCACCGATCCATACTGTGGCATTTAATTTGATAGCGAGACTTGTCACGTGCGCACAAACATAATTTAGAATCATAGATACCTATTTATTTATCGTAAAAATTAAGACAAAAGGCATTAAATTACATATATTTATTCTGATTTAATTGCTGGACAAAAGTCTAATTCATGGACATGGGTCATAAAGCTAATTCATATATTTTTATTTGAGTGAATTACACAAAAGAAGTTACTCAACAGACCCCTCGAAGAGAACATTATACCTACATAGTTATACGAGTTCGCTGAATGTTTTGAAGATTTAAGAAGAAGTAAAACTTATAATTGGCTGTCATTGTTAAATGTCAATGGATGTGACAATTGGGGAGAATATCGGGAACTGTTTTAAAATGTGGCTGGTCTTTAAATACAGTCGGTTATTTATGCTGTTATCATTCATTTTGAATGATTTATTAACGCATAATGTTTGGAAGTAAAAATAAACGGTTATTTTATGTTTGCTATGTTTGCTTATGTGTGCTAAATACTTGGAGGTACTCAATGGTTGGAATAAGTAGATGAGTTTGTGTATTTGGAAAATATGTTTGATAGAAACGGAAAAGTTGAGAAAGATGTCGAAAGGAGGGTGACTGCAGGAAACAAAGTGAACGGCGCTTTGAATGGAATTATATCTAATGAATACTTGTCAACCGAGATCAAACTAGCGGAATCCTGGTACTGACACTTATGTATGGAAGTGAGGCCTAGAGCTGGCAGAAGAGGAACGAAAGTAGACTGAATGCAATGGAAATCATAATGCTTAATGACAGAGTAAAGAATGTAAAGCTGATTATAGTATAGTGAGTAAGATTAAGAAAGGATCACTAAGGTGGTTTAGTAATATGGAACGTATGAATGAGTAGAGAATGCTAAGGGAGATATATGTTGAGTACCAAAAATAGAGAACGTCCGCGGAAGACTTGACACGACCAGGTAAACCAGATACTGAAGCATGGTTTTGTTAAAAGCCGTAATAATCGTCGAGCTTGTAGATGTACGAATGTGGATGGAGCGAGAATTGTATATCAGGACAGAAGAGTGTGGCGCTCTATCCTTTCTGCCTACCCCCGCGGGGAAACGGCGTGATGGTAAGTAAGTAATTAAGTAATTGTAATTTAATGTAACACCGATAAATAATGACGAATTGTTGACTTATTAAGGAATCTCTAGATTAAGACAAATGTTAAAAAAAAGTAAAACAACCATTTAACGCACAGCCCTTGTCTCCGTAGTAGTTGCGGCGCGGGCAAAGATTATCCGTTTGAGATGTGATATGTTTGCTCAAAGTGGATTAAACTTAACAAAAGAGCGTAAATAGCGTAACGCAGGTAACGAACATTGTTCCAAGTTGTTAATTAAATGAAAACACCTTTGTAAAACTGTTCAACTTTCGCGTGTCACGAATAACAACGGATTATTTTCATATACGAAAACTTGTCATTTTATGTTATAACATAAAAATATTTTTACATTAGTCAGATTTATCGGCAAGATTTTTCAAAAAATATTCCTCGTGTGCAGAATTTTTTAAAATGTGTGTAATGCTCGTCTCTACTAGTAAAATATTCGGTATTTATTTAATTCTAATGGTATTTCGGTAAACAGTGCCTTATATCATTTATAAGACACCATCGCGTCTACAGATCTTCATTCATAACACCCCCGCCCGCGGTTTGTTGAAAGGTTGTACTAAATTATATATTATTTTGTCGCCTAGTAAGGGATTGGCAGTGTCTTTCAAGTTTACATAAGGTTATGTGTTATTCATCTTGTAGGAAAAAATGTCTAGCAGCCTTCAGCCTTGGATCACATTTCATTCCTTTGTCAAGACGTATTATTTTTAAAAGAACTGATCAGAAATGTCAAAGTGGATGCAATCAATTAATTTAAAACTTACTCGCTATCACGCTTTCACACGACAGTAGGTAGATATGATGAAAAGCTACATTTTTTTGCCCTCGGATATTTGTACAACTTTCATCTCGTTCTTTTGATTGTTGACCCTTTTTACAATGGAATCTTTTTTATTTCTCCATCAATCCGCTGCTTCCTTAATATTTTTTCTTGCTCATTCGTTCCCAATTTTCCGCGTCAAACCTTTTTCTCTTCATTGTGGAAGGCCGAACCGTCGGAGTCGAGTTTCATAATATTTTGTAGAGTATTGTTCCACTGCACCAGATTCCAGCGAGCTTTAACATGTTCATAACTGCCATAGCTGGAGTCCACGATTCGGAAAGTTTAGATATAAAAAGTCTTGCTACTGCTGAAAACGACGAAATGAAAGCTTTAGTGGAAGAAAACACGCGACACACAAATACCACTGATTTTCCGTATCTATTCTGAATGTGATTTCTAAATTCTATCACATAACATCTCTTTTGCGTGAACTAAGGCCATTGGCCCCGTTTTTCTGAAATAGTTGAATTTAAATTGTGCTGGTTGATGTGCAGGCAATACATAAGTATCTTTAAGAGCTCTGCATCCTACACAACTTGAATGGTAGACGACAGGTCGGCTTCTACTTTAGCCGCTGGAAGGGTTGTACAACCGACCGGCCGTTGGCAGAAGTCTATGTTCAGTGATCGGGCATTTGCGGTGATAGGCCCAAAAGTGTGGAGCTCTTTGCTCTCAATAACAAGAAACAGTGCATCGGAGATATTGAAAACGCACCTTTTCACATAATCGTATCCATAAGTTCAATTATATAATAATTTATAATTATATACACTAATACAGGATTAAACAGTTTATATGTAAAGCGCCCTTGAGATGGAAATAATTTACGAAAATGGCACTATGAAAATTATTGAATTATTATATCGACCCTATTTTCAGAACAACTTAAAATATGTAAATTGTTATAAACCCTTAACTATTTTCGATACAAAGACACACTCCACCTACGATTGAAATACTGGAAATATAGCGCTTTATGTGAAACGAAATAGTTTAAAAATATCATATGAGTTTTTTGCAGCCACTTAAAACATATCCTCTGATTAGACATTATCTTCCGCTCAATTACACTGTAGTATTAATTTATTCTGCATTGTTATTAAATAGTTTTGTAATATTTCAACAGCATACGGGGTTTGTGGTGTGAGGACGGGCCTTTCTAACGCTAAATTTCTCCGCTATAAATAATTTATAATCTATGCTCTTTGTTGAAATACCTGGAAATGGAATATATTTATTCTGACTTTAGCGGGGGAATGTTTTCGAAACACGGACAGTATTCGTGACTTGGATAATTTATAGGATAAAAAAATTGTTTTAATTTATTACTCCTTGAAAATCAAAAAGCTGGTTTGTATGAAATACTTACTTCAGTAAATAAATAATTCTGAATACGTCTCTGAAAAATTTTCATTTTTAAAAAATTATTTATTTGTTTACTTTAAATATTATAGGAATGGAACCCACACGAAAAAAAAAAAGAATACTTAAAATATATATAGAAAGTTCGAAACCTAAAGATATGATTAGGTATTTAAAACAAGTACTTAAAAGTATGAAATTTACAGATATGAAAATATAATATATTGGTGTATCTAAGATGGTTTTTAATTAGTTTTCTTACATTTGTAATTTTAAATCTTGTGACCGAAGTAAATCGCCAAACACAGCGCTGGGTGATGAAATCGGAAATGAGGGAATGATGAGGGTAAGGGATTACTTTGATAGCGAACCAGGATGGACTCACGGAACCAAAGGACAGCCCGACTCACCTGACTGATGACGCCGTTTCTATGATCTTTCGGATGTTCGCCCAATGTACGAAACTGCCATGGCACAAAACTTTGATGAGTTTCAACGTCCACAACACACCAAAGTAACAGCGGTATGTGAACAAGTGATCCAATAAGTAAAAACTCTCCAAATCTTGACGAGTTTTAAGATTTCAAATCAAACCAGTCGAGCCAAGGGAACAATGCGTACTGATTGGGAGTGGGCTAAGGAGTGGTAGGAATAATATAAAAACTGGTGACAATATACTACATTTAACAATTCTTATTAAGGGTCAAGTATGGAAGTGTCATCTATTAAAAATAAAAATACGAATACGGAACAAATCTCTTATTTTATATTTGCGAATAAATATTAGTATCGGAATACGAGATGATAATAATGATCAAATTACGTGTTAAACTTCTCGCTTTGGAACTGGTCAATGAGTGTTATTTTTTACATTTCTAACAACAAACAGAAATATATATGTATCAGTATATTAAAAGACTCTTAATTGGCTGCACACAGAACATATAATTATTAACATCTATTTACTCGTATAGGTATATATAAAAAAATAATGAAGATAATATTACAGTTAATCAAAAAAATCAGTATGTGCAGAAATTGTCAGTGCTAAGTGAAATTTCCCTTATTATTAATTTGTATTTTTTTATATATTTTTTGAATATTTTTAAATGTCAGATTTTTTTGCAATGAATCAAATAGTTTGCACTGTTTTATAAATTGAAGGTAATAAATAATTTTATGTAACAATGTTATGCTTCCTGATTATTTCGTCCTAAAATTATACCAGCTTCTTCTTTACACGTCTGTAAATAATCATATCTTAAAAGTAAACCAATTTTCGAGCCAATTCTGTAATTCTTCATTATGTTTGAATGTCAGTCAGCCGAATTTTTATTATCAGACAAATGAAGTCATTAACATATAGACATACCCAATTCACTTTATTCGCGTGCGTAACTCGCCTCCACGCATTCATTTTGTTTTGCAAGCAAAAAGTTTATCCAGATGTCGCGAGGGTGTGGGGGACACATCCATTTTCTTCTTTATAAATCGATGTATACCATTTAGCAAAGGCGTCTCAAAACCATTCCAATATTTCTGCTGTCGCACTTAAATTACTCGAAGAATTTCAATGTCTTTCAGTAAGCGGAAATCTGCGGAGGCGGAGCGCTCCCTTTTTTTTTACTGAATCTCCAATTGTATATGATTTCGTTTAGGACTTTCAAAGATGTACCCAAAAATAATTCGACCGACGTCGGTAAAGTTTGTCAAAATGAAAGTATTTATTTTTAAGAAACGCGAACTATTTATATATTTTTAAATGTATTTATTTATAATGTGAAATAATTGATTAGATTAGTTACATTATCTATCTACATCGGAATATATAATGTTTTTATTAATTAATTGTTTGTAATATTTTAGGGATCTATCCAGCCTTTTCAATATATGTGACTGAAATGTTGAAGCATATCTTAACCAGAGATGGAGCACTTCATTAAAGTCACGAACATTCGAGGATTTTGATGATTTCAAACGATGTATTCATTATAATATGTATTGACAGAAATGAAAGGAACGATGTTTAATCTTCATAATGTGGATTTTCATCGTTGAGTTAAAAAAATAATACGACTTTCCACTTTACCTTTTGTATTTGTACTTGTATGATAGAAAAAAGTTTAAATGAAACAGAGAGATATTTTCGTTATTTTCAAAAATGAATTTCATATTATAATTATATTTTTTATTTATTATCTTTGTTTTATTAACCACTTGAATTGAGTTTAAATACATCTACCGGTTTCAAAAAATACCATTTTCTTCTTCAGGATGTCATAACTAACCAAAAATATATAGCATTGTTTCTTCATCAGAATCTATTTTTAAAATTTAAAAAAAAATTATTCGACTAAATTTGTATTGAGCAGCAATTTGAGTTAGGTACTAAATTTATTTTTTAAATAATTGTTGTTAATAAAACAAAGATAATAAATAAAAAATATGAATTTTAACCACAAAGTTAATATTGATAATTTTAAAAGCGTATTATAATTAATAATAATAACTTACTTATGATATTTTAAAATTCATAATCTATATTTGTTTTTCTCACAAATAAATAATAAAAGTGTATGTAGGTACAGATGTTGATCCTTATAAATAACTCTAATCTATTGTCTATTACACAACGTTTGTCTATGTTCATGCTAAACCATAGACAAACGTGTATAGACAGACATGTAGTTATGTATAACATAACCAATTATCGAAATTAATCCTTTGCTTCCAAGTTTCTCAAACGCCAAAGACTTCAAAATAGACGAAGTGTACAATGTTATATAAATAATAATAAAGAATTGATTGTTATGATACCCCAAATAATAAATGAGAATAGATCCGATTATCTGTAAAGTCACATATTCTCCCACATTCTTCTGACCATTGTTATTCTCTGCTACATATTTGAGCAGACTTTGATGGCGACGACTTTTCTGTCTTCTCTTTGATTCCCCTCGGGTATCACTGTATGACTGCCTTCGTCCAACCATTGTCCTTCAAATGATATGAACATTTAATTTTCTTGGCGTATTCTATTGTGTCGACTACTCTTGTCTGTTATTTCTTAACACATTTTTAAAATTATTATATCTTAATGGAAATATACATCGTAAGGCCTATAATTACCTATACTTCCATATATTTCCATTAAAATGTAATTTAAAAAAAAATAGCTTTGTCTCTATGAGATATTTATTATTTGTTTAATAACTGTGCCTTTGTAGGTGAAAATCCAGTAATTGTGTTCTTGGATATATTCAAATATTACATGTTTATTTTCCTGTCTCTTCGTGTGATGCCCGACACATGTCCTTCCATGCCCCTTTGTGATAAGTTTTTGAACCTATCTTTTGTCAAGAGTTCATTATTAAGTTATTTTGCAGCCATACGTAAGTATGATTACGCATAGGTAGTACCTTCTTTTTTGGACTAAGTGGAAGATAATTTTTGAAAATTGTGTTCAGTCGTTCGAATATTCTTCAACGAGTCAATAAAAGAGTTCATAATTATTTTGACTTTGCATTGAGATGTTTATCTTGAATCCTGTTCTGCCACTGCAATTTGTGTTCTTATGCTCATTTGGATTAACTGAAAAAAAACTATAATAATCCTTAGCAAAATGTAGATGGCTTAAACACTCTCCATTGATATACATGCTTTCTCCTCCCACTCTAGTCGCATAAAAGATGTTGAGAGTAGCCGTCAACATTTAAGATGAAATTCTATCACTTTGTCGGATACCTTTTTTTATAAGGAATTTGCAAGATGGCTTTCTGTAAAGAAAGTCCTTTTTACGGCTGCCTTTAACAGGTGAACGATAATCTCTATACCGGATCGAAATTTTTACATACAAAATACATGTATTATTTAACTAAGAATACAAGCAGGTATCAACCGATAAAATATTGTCGATTTGATATTCGTTTTCTGGGGAATTTAATTGATATAGCTTAGAATCTGTTAATTTAATTCTTTACAGGACTATACTATTATAATTTTTTGTGTCTCAACTCAAAGGTGACGGATAAATTGCTACTTCACATTTTACATTTATTTTTAATTTTGATTACGTAAAAACATGCTGACACTATGAAATTTTTGTTCTTTCTGTATTGCACTTCTATTGTAATTTTCTGTTATTTTACTAATTCTGTTAACGCCTGAATAGGGCGTGTATAATATAAATAAATAAATAAATAGTGTTTGATGTGCGATGATGTGAATGTAAGTTAAGATATGTTATGAGATATCAAAAGGTTGGGTGTAAGTGTCCGAAGGTCTCCAAGTAAATTGAGTGAGTTTTTATTATTCATTTATTTCAGAAGTAATGCACTAGCTTTGATTTTTTTAGTGTTATTTAGATTCGACCTGTACACTTGGTCTTTACAATTTTTTGATCATCGCTTGTTGGATACAAAGTTCATGCAGTATGATAGATTTCTCCGATGATTAGTTCCATGTCGACCATATCTGGAGGTGGTTCATGTTTGCGTTCATATAAGCAAATACTGTTAATGGATCAGATATTCTCCGGAACATTTTTAATGTTCGTAACTCAATCACAAACTGCCGAAGTAATATTGATATTTGAAAGAATTTTAAACAATCTTGTGCACGTAAACAACTTTCGATATTTATTTAAACTCAGTCCCGAATCGTTTTGAGAGCTGTTTACTCTCGTTTCCATTCGTCATAATTACACATTTTTTTATTTTATTACATTCAGTCATTATTAACATTATCATCATAATACCATCGTAGGTTGGCTACGGTATCATTGTACCAGAGCCATACCTGTACGTGAGACTCGTTATCACATTAAATTCAGAGGGCAGCCATAAAGAAGCTATAGAAATCATACACCCCTAAAAAGGGACGGTAGACGTCACATTTATGTAGTGCAGTCGCAGAATTCGGTCACAGTCCGGCAGAAATTCACCATGTCCAGGTCACAAGAGATGCAAAAGAGATCCAATAGAATGTTCCGTTAGGACTCTCTAGCCACTGTTCTTCCCAGCATCACCCATCCCAGTAACCCCCAGCGAGAGACCCACACCCACACTCCAATAAATTTCCATAAATATTCGAGATTCCTTTCATTTCATAATAGGTCATCGTTCCGGGGGATCCGATGGCACTCTTCCATAGTTAAATATATAGATAGACAGATAACGACTAACACGGATGGCCGGCCGATCTCCCCGATACAATCTGGATTGCTCGTTGTGCTGGCTGCTCTGTTAAATTCTTCTTGTGACGTTTGTTCTATTGGTCGGTCTTCGAAAATTCCTTGCGCGCCCCTGTTGAGTAGCTTGTTGGTGTAGTGGTCAAAACGTTGGCTTGGTGATCTAGTGATCGGAGGTTCGCGCCTGGTTCCAAGACACCAGCAAGTTAGTCTTATTTTCATAGCACAAGCGTTTAGCTTAGTTTGAAAATAATAAGAATATTGATGTGACATGTGTACCGTGTACGCATCTCTATTTAAAAAAAAAATGCGATCTGGGTCTCGCACGTCGTTAATATTTCGAGCCTTTTAGTAGGTCCGACACCGACGGCGGCTGTATTATTTCTGCCTCGTCAAGTTAAAGTGACATACCTACCTTAGAATACCGTATAGATATGCCTAAACTTAGACCGACGAATACATTTTTACACCTTCAAAAAACACAGGACTGGCAATCGAAGGATGTAAAATGCGCAAATAAATCTTTTATTTCTAACATCACTAATTGTACGTATAGTTTGTCGTGTGGTAGCTCATGTGCGAAGTATTTTGCATTGCAAAATTCGTCCATATTCCAGTAGAGAAGTTCTGTAATCAATGATTCATTAATATTTTCAACCCCAGCTTATGTGCTTTGTAAATTTCTTTCCAGTTGTTGAACATAACGATTTCATTCCATTTGGCCAAATAACATCTAACGGAATTGTGAAGAATCTACCTGTGGAGGTCCATCGCCTACATAATCAGCAACACTGCCGATGGTCCCTGAACGCACCCTGCATATAAAACGGAGCTCTCTTCAGCCTCCAAAACACGCCTGGTACCCCAACAGACAACAATAATAAGCGCCAGCAGCCATCTGGAGACCGGCCCGTGCGCGCCACTCTCTCTTAGCTGCCTCCCAGAGTAGACCACTAGTAACGCTTCTTGTTGTATATACCACTAATTCTATATGTAATTATGTTCAAGTCTCAATAAATTCGTGACAACTGTAAATAGTTAAATAATTTTTTCACCTGCTCTGGCTACACACACATCTACATACGCAGTCAAATGAACATGTGAGTGAATGGGTGAATTACATTTAAGATATTTCTTCTCTTCTGAAATCTCGACAACATATCTCATAATTCATCTTTTTTTAACAGCATCACAACTTTTTCTCAAATGCTCTTTCATCGCTTGTTATATTAGCACTTTACTATCACTACATCTCGTTTCCTGTTCTTCGTCGGTCGTCTGTAATTTACAATCTCGTCGTGACTCAATTTCAGATTTTCATGGTTCAACTTTGTTAATCTGGTCTTCTTAGTTACGCAGTGACCCTACCTCTTTCGGGCATTTGAATGGCGCAGAATTTTTTGACCGATGACAGAACATCAATCTTAAAATATTTTTTATGTAAAAATACTGATTCGAATTTCGTCGAAACATCCAGAATTCTGAATTCAACTGAATGCTTTTCAACTACTTAAATAAAAAAATACTCACCCACCGAGGGTTATGTTTTTTATTATATTAAGAAAACAAAAATTGTAATTTGAAAAGACTACGAAAATAAAGTTGTAGTTTTTCAGCCAATCCCCAAAAAATGAAATCTAGATGATAAGGGTGCGTATTGTTCAACATTTTATCAATAGAAATTAATACAATTTGTTTAAAAAACGAGAAAATTTGAACATTAATAAGAAAGAAAATTTAAGCTGTGCATTATAATATTTAGCCATGAAAATTCGGAGTTTATTTTTAATAATCGTTTCGAATAATAAACATTTTTTGTATTATTTACTCTTCATTAAAATGTTCTTTGTTTAGTCATGCCAAGATTGTCATGACTTATTAATCCTTTCACACTCTCCCACTACGTTTTAACTCACACTACGGTCTAATTTGACTAATATTCACGTATTCGCTTTTTTACTCTTACACTTTGAAGCATGGTCAAGCAATTTTCAAAAATCGCTGGTACACGACAAGTATCAGTGATCAGATACAGCATAAGTACAATTATTCTGTGACAATAATAATTTAATGTTAGCGTATAGTGCAAATTATAAATTTGCAGGGGCGGCGATTCAAATCCACCGCCTTCATCGTCACTTCCAGCTGACCAACGATACCGGCGACATCTATGCTCGGGAACGAGGCTCTTGTGCGCAGTCCCACCTTGATGACGATCTCGCTCTGTCGCTCGATTCGACTCGCTCAGATTTTTATACACTGCTTTATAACATTCTATGTACACCGGTTAAAAAAATACACAATTATACAAAACCCGCATAATATTTCACCCACAACCTCCACAAATTTAAAAGTAATACTCAAATAATTTATCATTAGATGTTCTTACCTATAGGTAATATCGGTTACTTTACAAAGTAACCGATGCTGAAATAGCTGTACGATGAATCCTACCAGATACATAGTAATTTAGTCATGAATTTTTGCGTACATTTTTTTTTTTTAAAAGATACTGCTACATGCTTCTGTATTAAATTAATTGATTAAAAGTTGTAGACTAGACCAATATCATTAATATAGCTATCTATTAAGTAGAAGCTATTAATTAAGTATTTTAGTAAGTATTAAGATAAAATATTTATTGAACAGGAACAATAAACCTACCATGTATTTATTTGTAATTTTAGAGTAAAGTAATAGTGGTTTTAATGTTTCAGTTATAACGTAAAATAATACTTTCTTACCCATATAAAAATGTATAGACGTTTTTAAGAACAATTTCTATGACTGAACATGATTCTTTTATTTTTTGAAAATCCTTCATGTAATAACTAAAGGAAATAATTTTTTTTATTAAAGGTTAACGTAGGAAATAGTTCTGCCAATTGCTTTTTGTTTTTCCCAAATCAAAAACAAATCCATGCACTAAATGTAAAGAACGATCATGAAATGAACACGTTAAAAATAGTAAGATAGTAAAATTCGCGAATTAGTAAAAGAGGAAGTAGACACTTCAATGATTCGCACGCAATTGTAAACCTTTCAAATGTTATTCTATTAAAAAACAGCGTAAGTAACGACTCCATACAAAACGGATCAACCGAAAGGAATTTTCAATTCAGTAAATAACCAATTGTATGACATGAGTAATACACTAGCTTATAAATAGAAAATAGTAATGTGAATAGCTATAATTCATCGATTATGGATACTAGCGCTACGGCTACCACGGTGGGTCGTCGTGGTATTTTTTAATTAAAGTCATTAAAGTTTCTACTGGTACACAGATGGCGCTAAATGTAATAATTCCGTAAATATACGCTCACGATCTGTATTATACATTAATTAATTTGTTTCTTTCCCATAAATTTTAGTAATGCACAGCTTTTTTGCTTGTATGCACTGCACGCACAAAATATGGAATGAATCGATGAGTGAGTATTCTTATACCATCACTCTGTCAGCTGTATGAATGTGAATGAGGTGAAAGTTGTGTGTCAGAACAGAAGAGTGTGACTCTATATTCTGTCTGCCTACCCCTGGAAGGAAACGGTGTAGCGGTAGTAGATGCTCATGGTAGGTATCTCGCGATGCGCCACTCTACGCACCCGCATTCCCACCCCAAAGTTCTATTAATCCGATAATTTTTTATATTTTCGGTGGGTAAGCCTTTTTCAATTCCACGCGAACCTTTTTCCATTTAAAGCACACGCAAACAATGGCAATTCCGTCGTTTTATTCAAATGGTCGAACCACACTGAAGCAATACGATTTGGTGGAATCACAATCAAAATTTTGCGCCGTAAGTAAACAGATGCCTACCAAAGCAAGCCTTGAGATCGAGCTGGTTAATTTCAACAGATGGAAATTCTAATCTCATTGTTGGAATACTATGAATACTATGTATACCTTTATAATGGCACCGCGCCGAGGCTTAACGCTATATTTCAATTACCATTGTTATCAAAATTTTAATTAATAACGCTAATTAACCCATTTGTTCCAGAGTTAATACTTATTTTGAACATGATTTAATTGATTTTAATGATTGAAAGATTCATTTGCGCCTTTCGCATAAGATAGTATAATATAATATAGATCTATAAAAGGCATGTGATATTATAAGATAAAGGTCATGGAATGTATTCTCTGATTACAGGGTGAATAATAAACTCATACACGTAATCGCATCCTTATATGAAGGAAGTTCTGCGTGTGTAAGAATCAATGGAACATTTACACCATGGTTTGACAATACAAAGGGTGTCGAGCAGGGTTATGTCTCCATGGCTGTTCAACTTGTATATAGATAATTGTGTAAAAGAACTGGAATGTATGAATGTAGGAGCAAAAATGGGTGATTTGATTGTATGCTGCTTATTGTACGCCGATGATGCAGTAATAATGGCGAATAATGAACAAGAACTACAGAGTCTAGTGAGTAGACTGTACGATGTATGCAATGAAAGCGACCTTATTATAAATGTTAACAATTCGAAAGTGTTGGTATTCGAGAAGAAGGAAAGCAAGATACCGTGCAAAATACTTGTAGGTAATAAATGTTTGCAACAAGTAGAAGAGTTTGTGTATTTGGGAAGTATGTTTGATAGAAACGGAAAAACTAAAAATGATATCGAAAGGAGGGTGACTGCAGAGAATAAAGTGAACGTCACTTTGATTGAATGCATTGAAAATGAGATCACTTAGGCGTATATGTGGCAAATCTATTTATGACAGAGTAAAGAATGAATAAATAAGGACAGAATGTAAAGCTGATATTAGTACAGTGAGTAAGATTAAGAAAGGATCACTAATGTAGTTTGGTCATACGGAACGGATGAATGAGGAGAGAATGGTAAGAAAGATGTATGACGCAAGTGTTGATGGCACCAGAAATAGAGGACGTCTGCGGAAGACTCGACACGACCAGGTAAACCAGACAATGGATGATGGTTCTGTTAGAAACCTCAACAATCGGCGAACTTATATGAGAAGATGTATATGTATGTGAACGAGGCGAGAATTGTGTGTCAGGATAGAAGAGTGTGGCGATCTATCTCTGCCTACCCCCGCGGAGAAACGGCATGATAGTAAGTTAGTTAGTTAATAATTATCAGTTATATCGTGATTTTTCTGGGCAGGAAAAAAGTAATGAGTTATTCCCTTACTACTTTGCCTTCCTCATTGCAATGTTACAAACGGTTTTCTAAATATCTTATCATTGGTTAAAAATCAAAGATTTCAAAACCAAACCAACACAGGTTTCTAAATTCCTAGGATAGACATGACTCCTTCCCATGACAATAATAGAAATCCCGACGAGAAGACTTACATGGCCATAATAACGATAAAAAATTACAAATGCAATAATATTACGTTACAAACAATTGTGGTGAATAAAAATATTTGGTGAGAAGTAATTGAGCTTGCAGTCAGCAACCTCAATTTTTCTAACTTTTAATGCAGCCGTCTTCTCATATAGTTTTTACACATTACGTTAATTCGTTAACTAAGCTCTTTTTATGTTAATTGATCATTTATAAGGTGTTAGTTGCAAAATCAGTTGCTTTTCCACGCCGTTATTTATATTGGGATTTGACCGATAGTTCTGTATTCGCTACTCTGAAATTTAAATAGCCGCCAGTATGAGAACTAGCTTGTTTTTAGAGAAAGGTGTAGTATTTATTATGTATTTTAAATAAGATTATAGGGATTATCATTCATAATAATAAATATATTATTGTATATGTGGTGAATACACTAACTAGCATTCATAGGAAAATAAATCTTCATCTGTGAGGACTGAAAGAGCAAATAATCTTAAAATTGTTCCAAGAATGAAAACTACTTTTGGTCAAAGATTATTCACTTTTCAAGCTCCCAGAATATATAATCTAATTGGAAATAATTTTAAACATTAAGTGACATTAAAGCTTTTAAAAATATTGTTTCAAATCACTTACAATCTTCTTATCACTTACAAATCTGAAAATAATATATTACGCGTTTGTACAGTCACATTTGCAATGCGGTATTATTGGATGGGGATGAGTAAGTCACAATTAAAAATCACTCAAAAAATGATAATAAAAATTACTTTAAAAAAAAGACTATCCAAGTATGCAACTTTTCTTAGATTTCAAAGAACCAAAAATAATAGACATATAAAAAAAAAATTCAATAATCCAAATTTCCAAAATTAAAAATTTATTAAACATTAGAAACGATTTCCGATCTACAAGATTCAGAGACCAAATTGATATTCCAAAACTATTTTTTTAACAATATTCTCATCATAATTAGAATAATTACAGACTACTATCAATTTGCATCTGAAGTAAAAAAAAATATATAATCAGACTAACTGAAAGATAAATTATCTCGTATATACTCTTTCTCTATACACGAGTTCTACTCTCAGAGAAGAAATAAATGTTAAATGAAATATATATGTATATAAATATATATCTTACTCTATATATCTTATTCTATATATCTATATATCTTATTCTAAAATATTTTCAAATATTAAAATAAGAAAATAAATAAAGAAATTGTTGTTAAAATTAGGTAGAGCAGATATTGAGAATAAACTTTTTATATTATGAAATAATTCTTATAACTGCATTTTGAGTATTATATTGATTGCATTATAACTCTAATATTACATATTTTCCTTTACCTTGTAGGTGCTTACATTATATTTATACATATTGTATTGTACATTAGTATTTTTATTCTCTCATTTTATATATTTTCATATTTAAATGTTCATGTTTCATTTTCTATTTAATTGTGTTTTGCCTCAATTATTATATGTATTCAATGAGTTATTTGGTTTTGTGAAATATAATTTGTTTGTCAATTTGCTCTAAAACAGGCTTGGCAAGTTTTAAAATCTGTGTAAAATATATGTAACAAACTGTCTTTTTTTAGCTATACAATATTTATATATTACATGTGTCTAAATAAATAAATAAATTGTGCAATAATAAATATCTTAAAAAACTCCGATCGGTTTTTCATATTTTTCTCCAAGTAAAATAATATAGACTAATATCCTCGATTGCTGTCAGATAAAAAAAAATATTCCGTATCCGGACCATATCAAATATAATGATATATTTAACTGATTTAGATTCCAAGAATATAATATAACACAGATATTAAATGTAATCACTTGTTCTGTTTCTCAAAAAGAGAAACATGACGCAATATGAGTTTTATATACCACAGGAAACTGACATATTTTAGGAAAATTAATTTAATAATAATGTATATTATCTTTCAGCATTCTGTATGCAGACATTGTCGGATTCACCGCCATATCGTCCACCTACTCCGCCCAGGACCTGGTGGCGATTCTCAACGAGCTGTTTGCGAGGTTCGACCGTCTGGCCGAGGTAATTATATAATATATTCGGCATTGATAGAAAAGCTTTATTTAAATGAATTTTTTTAAGAATAATTATGTACCTATTAACGTGGATAAGTGGAGTTGAGCTTGTTCTAAATCTATTATACTATATACTATATGTTCCAGGGCTGTTGTTTAAGCACTTTCAATCAATATATATATATATATACTAAGATACGATAGTAAGATTACTTAAGGCAAATTGTTGGACAAGCGACATCTTGCATTTGAAGCTTTTCACTTTTTTTACGTATTTCGTATTTAAAAATAATGAATTATACACAAACCTGGGCTTATATTAATGTGCGATAATGGGACAACAGTTTGAGTACATATAACTGTTTGTTATTTTTTCCCAGTCTCTTTTATTCTAAACTTATGGATTAAATTTACGTATCATATCACGTAATTAGTTATATTTTACACGTAAGAGAAACACTGTCCACCTCTGCCATAGTATAATAATAAAATAAGTATACACAAAATTTTTTAAAACATGCATGTATTGGATAATACAATATACCACGTGACTAGTTGTAGATATTTGTACAATAACAGTATTAAAATAATGCCTTTTAGTTGACCTAGAGTTGAGTCTAGACCTAGTTATGTGAAAAAAATGAGACAGGAGAGCGTTAGGCAAGACATACGGCAAGACACGCATGAGAAAATGTAGCAAATGGATATTGTGTATTTGTATTAAGTACGATATTTTTAATAATTTAACAGTAAGTAAATATGATGTTACATAAGTTATTCTTCTTCTTCCATTGCACTATATCCCAGGGTAGGATTTGACTTCCACCATAATTACTCTCCACCGATTCCTATCTCTGGGCATTCTTCTTCAATTCCCGGACCCTCCCATCCTGATCCAGTTCTCTTCCACACTGCCAATCCAATTTTTCCTCCATGTGCCTCTAGATCTCTTCCACTGAGGTATCATCCACTTGGTCATGATCTTTAGTGTCTTGTTATCAGGCATTCTTTCAACATGGCCAGCCTACCGCAATTTTTGGAACCTACAGAATCTTAGGAACGAGCACGTGGTTAATTTTAACTCTGTAATTTCCATTTTTTGGTGTCCATGAATTTTTTATAAATGAGTTAGGTTAAGTTATGTGTGTATTTATAAGTCGGGATCGAGCCTCGTTCCGAGAGACTACCTGTTAGTCTTGTTTTTATTGCACAAATGATTAATTACAGATTTTAAGTATTAAAAAAAATATAAGGGTAGAAACGTTGGCGTTGATGGTCATTATACTGAAAGTTAATCAAACCATATAATTGTTAACGGTGATAACTGTATTATCTATGTTAATGCTATTTAGAAAGTGCTGTTCGTGTATTGAAAATCCTCGCAAAATTACTAGAAAAAACCTTTGTTTACAGAAATACCATCAGCTGAGGATTAAAATTCTCGGTGACTGCTACTACTGCATCAGCGGGGCACCGGTGGAGCGGCCTGACCACGCCGTCCTCTGCATCCACATGGGCTTGTCCATGGTGAAGTCTATCAAGTAAGCCATATATCCTGACTAAAACCTATTTCGTTACGTAATATATGCAACCCGTGTATTAGCAAATTATTATGATAATTCGTTGCAGTAAAATCAGCTTTTGGGGAAAATCTGGTGTCCACGCGGTTATATTTCTCCTTAAAGTTCCAAATATGTCATATATATATACTAATACTCGTATAATGGTTTTGAGTAAATGCGTAATTTGTTTTCAGGCGATGTGGGTATGACAGTCACCCTTTGGCCATGAAAAAAAGCGCATGTGTGTTGTGTTACCACCAGAATGGTACATTACAAATTTTAATAATTTTATGAATATGTCTGATTTTAATGTAATAAATCTTTTCTAAATTATGTTTTCAGCACTGAAATAGGTTTAATATAGACATTGTGGAGGTTGTGGCCGCGCAGCCTCCGCTAATTGCTTCCTGTTATAATTAAATGATTTAATAAAAATTAATTAATTTATTATTCATCAATTCATTATTATCATTCATTCGTTTATAAATATTAAAAATGCTTAAGGAAGCTGAATTTTTAAAAAAGGATGGTAATTAAAAAGTTTTGGGTACTGTGTACTGAAGGTGGGTCGGCATTGTCTGTGGATAATAATTGTTAGTTGTCTACTTTTATGCCTCATTATTCGGTTCATATACACACTTGTCTGCTTAAGTTAACCATAAAGCCTCTTGAATACAATTTAAAAAAGTCATTAAAATATTAGAAATTATCCAAAATAACAAACAAACGACTTGATTAGTGAATTATTTCACCAGATACAAGTGACTGGGCAGACAATTTTGAACTAATATATATCATGTGGATTTTGTCTGTGTATTTTTTATTCTCTTTTCTACAATGGTCTAATATTACCAGAGCTATAAACACAGCCACTATCTTGAAACAAGACGCCGGATAGATTTTTTTGACAGAGGGTGGTTTCTTCTGATCGTGACCGTTGGAATTTCAATAGGTACCTATACGGTAAGTATTTATTAGGTTTAAACCAAAGGAACCTCACCCAAGAAGTCACCGTCACAGTTGACTGTAGGGTTTTTCCACCGCTGTAGCATTCTTCCAGGTTTTCTTCTGTCTAAATTTGTTAAAGTAGGATAGTTTCACCTTCTAGGTTGCCACTTGGACGCACGATGCGGCCAAAGAATTGAAAAAATATGTCTTGGTTGCAGATGTGTTGCAGAATTAAGACATTCGTCCATTGTACCGCTCACAGGATTCGTAACATCCTTCTCCAACAATAAATTTCAGATAAACCGTACTAGCCTTAAAACAATCAGATAATTTGAAATGCTTTTTATGCTCTTTATGAATTTAACTTGTGTAATAAAAATGTAAATAAAAGAATTTGTGTACTATTTTTTTTAACACTGCTATCATACACGTCATGAGAAAAACATCCCTTCCCCAAACAATTTCCATTGTTACGAAATATTTTCCTCTAAGTCTACAATGGAAAATAGCAATGGAATATATTTCTCTCGGCATCGTTTCATTTACTTAAATGAACACAAAAGCAATACCAGAACTCATATATTTTTAGAAAGAGTTTCATTTCCGAAAATTTAACGATATTTTTGTTTAGCTATTTATAAAGTTTGTTACAAATAATCACAAAAGTGATGGAAATAAATTGTAATTAAATAAAAAGAAACTTCACAGTCAAAATTTCTGTCAATCATTGAATTATTAGTGACTTTGCTTTCTTCGAATTACAACACAATCATATTCATTTTCCTACAAATTCTATTTTAATAATTAAATCTTACATTATATTATTTTAATAGTTATCACTACAGATTTTATAAGGTTATGTTGAGATAATAAAATCAAACAAATTCTTATATTTTGATACATCTTACACTTGTTACAAACCCACGTATCTCTTTGTATAAATGTTCGTCTTCTTAGTTTTCTTCTAATTTTTTATAGTAGCGCAACTTTAAAACTAAAAATATAAAGACATACTTCGTAATTCTTAATCTACAACTAATAAAAATACAGTGCGATTTATGTATTCGTCATTAATTATAATGAATGGATTAATGACATAATTGATTTGTAATTAATTCCTGATAGGGACAGACGAGTAAAGAATCTTTTTTTTTCATGGAAATTACCTTTTTTTATTAATTTTTTTTATTTAAAAAAAAAAATAGAGATGCGTAAACAGAATACATGTCACATCAATATTCTTACTTTTTAAACTAAACTAAACGCTTGTGCTATTAAAATAGGACTAACTTGCTGGTGTCCTGGAACGAAGCGCGAACCTCCGACCACTAGATCACTAGGCCAACGTCTTGACCACTACACCAACAAGCTACTCAAATGAATTTATTTCTAACTAATTAACTAAAGTTAATTTATTTCTAAAAATAAAAATATTTTACTGTTTGAATTCCGGCTGCGTCAATTTGTGATATCTGTTAACTGCTTGCGTTTCTTATTGTGTGCGGGATTGGGTGACACAAGAATAATCCGATGTGACAACAGTATTTTGTTATACTAAGCTTATAGTTATGAATACAATACAGAGATGAGTTTCAAGCCACGGCTATGATAAGAGAGAGCGTGCCCGAGAGCCCGGTGATCTTTTATCCCTTACCAACATGCGTGCGTCACGCATTCGCTACATCCAGATACATCACATGTACCAATATTTTTTTTTTTTTTTAAACTAGACTAAACGCTTGTGCTATGAAAATAAGACTAATTTTCCTTTCCTAATTCCTTTAATGAGTTTCTAATTCCCGACCACTAAATCGCTAGGCGAGTGTCATATCCACTAGACTAATAATCACGTCGATTCATAATACATGATACATAAATATGAGAACCAGAACTTTATCTTTATTGAGGTGCGATGATAGCAGAAGCTAAAGAGGAAGAAAATAATTAACTGTTAAGAAAGCAAGTCACATTCCATTAAAACATCAGCCACTTGTCTAATGCGGTCTGTCTTTCCTTGTTTTTTATTAATTTTCCAATAGAAGCCAAAAACATATATATATATAAATAATACAAATTAGATTAAAAAGATATACATACAGATAAACTCAATTTACCTAAAAAATATTTTAGTTGCCACCGGGATTTAAACTAGGATCTCTTCCTATCCGGGGAAGTGCGTTATCCAATTACCCTATTATCTGTATGTATACCTTTCTAGTTTATGCAATTTAATTTTTATTAAATACCACAGAACTATGTTCTGAAAAAAATTACAACTTCACAAATAATATTGTATTCTCTTTAAAAATAGATGTATATATATAACACTATTGAATTTATATTTTGATTATCTACGGCTATCTCTATCTTACTCTGCGTTTTGACCCTTCAGGACAGCATTTCCTTAAAGAGACATTATTTTAACCACCCGTAAAATTTATATAGATTTTTGCGATCATTACATATTCATATCGATTTTTCATAAAAAATACAGTACCTAGCTATTAACCCATTTCAGCGAGTGCTTACATATAATAAAAAATAATGTGCTCAATATCCAGACAAAAAAAAACCTTCATCATGAGAATACCATCAATATTTATTTGTGTTTAAGATAAGAAAGCGTGAGCTTTTCATTCGATAAGCCTTCAGGGGCGCCGATCCACGAAATCTTTGTCTGTCTTCTTAGGCAGAGATGGCGTCTATTGATTAACCAGTTCTTAATGTTTATCGCTAGACTTTTCGCGTCTCGGTTCAAATATTACCTATTGTGGGTTTAGGAGCCAGAGGCATGTTTTTTAAACTGGGTGTGTTATTTTTGGGGAAACTCTTCGCCGCCTACAGCTTCTGTGAAATGATTTTCGTTCCTTTAAAAAGGTTAAATTTATTGTTTTCTTACCAAGCCTGAGAATTTTGCGCTATAAAAATAGCATCGGCTTATTATTGGTGGTCTTTAAATCAGTGAGTAAAATTGTGCATAACTCACCTGGCCATCCTTCCTACGGCTGAAGTAGAGGCAGACTTGAAAGTTTGACGTAAACCATTCAAATTGTCTGGGATACAGAATTCTCGATGATACAGAGGCGTTATGTCATAGAGCACAATTAAAATTTTACTCTTTCAGGGAAACGGAGACAATAAATACTATATTTGACTCGTTCATCAATACGGCAATTTTAGCAGAATTTGAATTAGAGAAATATCATAATTTGATTTTATATCCGACGTGAATGCTATGACAATTTATTTCTTCAAATATTCGGGAAATTTAACTTTTGACTATATACAATTTATTTATTTATATATATTTTGACATCCATATTTTTGTAGTTACAGAGGTGGATACATAACATACATAATACATAGTTTAATGTGTGGGATGGAGTAGACTTCACCTCTGATATATACAGCATTGTCCTGGCTACTTTGCTAGACTAAAGTCTGTGTTAAAGTAGCCAGTTTTTTTTTTTTTTTTTTTTTTTTTTTTTTCGTGCTGTTGTGGTGTTATTTGGAATAAAAAAATAAATCAAATATGAATAAAAAAATTAATTTTTAATTAATCTCATTAATTAATTCATTAATTTGCAGACATTCCACACGGCTATAGATTTATTCAATCCAGTAGCGTAACTCAAACTGCTGAACTGGAAGCTAGTAGACTTAGTAGTAGTTTACGCGATCGAATCGATCGCTTGGCTGTTCAGTAATAGTATTTCATATATTGTTTTTATACAATAGTCTGTGAATTTTTTCTATTGTTTTTGCTTTATAAATGCTCACATTCGCATAAAAATAGATTGTAAATACCGTATATGAGAAGTATGTATTATATATAACGTTTGACCACTAATAAGATACAAAAAAATAAATTATAAATAGACATAAAAAATCTAAATTTAACACAAAATGGCTTATATACCTTGATAAATTATGCCTTTGTATCAATACAGTATCCAAACATCACTCTTATTTTTATGCATTGAATATTGGAATATATCGATAAGACCAAAATCGTTTCCAAACCTGCGAAGTCTTTGTGTGGGTGCGTTATTATAATAATTTGTATTTGCACTTGAAATACGTAAAACATTACCAGCAACCTGGTACGAAATCAATTCAGTCATATTAATGATGCCCAACTTACCGTTTACAATTTAAAATAAAAATAATAAATCACTCAAAGTTCTTCTACACCACAAGTTAGTTAAATCTAGAAAGCTTATTATAAAATCATAATTCATTTGATCAACGAGTATACTCGTACATAGTATAAAATTAATAAACCTTACAAATTTATATTGAATCCTTTTCAGGTTTAACTGATGATTATAGAATGGAGACCAACTTGTTGAGTTATGTTCCAAGTTACTACAAACTACCGCCATGCATAATATTTCTTCTTAACGTTCTTAACACAAAATAGAGACATTTCATATGTTTAATTGTAATTTATTATGAGCGAAATTAAAATAACCTTTGACGACGTCTGTGATTTATAGCGAGTAAAGAGATATATTTAGAAAATAGAGCATTTAATATAGAATTAATATTGTTTTTAACAAAATTACATACAATAATAATATAAATGGGTCATATCGAAGGATGATATTTCTCTCGGAGATTCAAATCGAGACAAGATGAAAGACGGTAGAAGTTCAGCGCGAAGCGACTTACGAATCATCTGTTTATCGGTCTTTATCCGATGTTTATCGGTCTTTATCCGATGTTTATCGGTCCAATATATTTGTTTCTGACCCACCGTATTATCCCATTTTGTAACAAAATTCTTAAATTCTAGCTTTTTCTAAATTAAAAATACTGCAAAGGATGTGATTGTTATCCAAACATAGTTGATAGTGTAGACTATCAATCATCACATCTCTATATGATTAGTGAAACAAGGACGATTAGAATTAGTTTTAAATGTCTCAACTAAGAAGTGAATCACTATGAAACCGTTTGTCATTAAATAATAAAACTGTGTTTATATAAAAGCTTTAATTACTATAGTTACTTATATATAATCTCATTGGCTTCTTTCGATTTTTCGGATCTTTCGATCCTTCACTAACGAAAAGTCGATCAAGGTTCGACTATTTCAAATGATATAATAATAGGTCTAATAACGTGGGAATGATGGCGGGATACCGTTTTCTCGAGTAAACTCTTTCCTCTTTCACGTCAGTATTGACGTGTACCTCAATCAGATGAGACTTGGCTCGTAATCATCTCCATAAGTTCCGGTCCTGGGTTATTGTTATTGCAATATATATTGAAGTATTTGTGCATCGTGCTGTCTACCAGATACGTAATATCGTTTTACATGAGTACTTTTGAAGACGTATATTATACGGTTGTCACTATTGTGGACTGTTCAAGTCTCCGCTGTGTACATGAAGATTGGAAAGACAGTTGTACAAACCGACATTAGTTTAGTTGCTCGTTTGATATCACTGTCTTTCTATATTCTTAAAAGTTGGTTCATAGCAACTTTTGCTAGTTGTACACATTTTAGAATTCCCTATCCACTGTCATCAGTGTTCACGAGCAGCACGTCCAATTAAATTGCCTCTTGAATTATCACATATCCTGCTATTTGGGAAATTTATTTTAATGCTTAGCACAATTTATAACCAGTATTTTCGTTTTCGCGTAAACTAATAAAATATTAAAATGTTATATTATTTTAATATTTTATCAATTTTTTAATCGTTTTAGATAGGCCAAGCATCCGGTTGTTGAATCTGAGTGCGGATTTAATGTTTACGATCTATTTTAAAAATTCAATTTGTTTTATTAGTTCATGTATATTAAAGTACATGTTAACTCTTTATTATCGGGACTGTTCCGGAAACAAAAATGATGTTAGATAATCAACGATTTGGTAATGCTGATTCATTCTCTTACATAAATAGTGCCTAGCACTCAGGGGCGAGCGCTATGTACAATAAAAAAAGGAAATAATGAAGAGGAACCGACATGGTCTCCACTGGCATTACACGGCGCAGAACAGAAAGGTTCGCAGGGGTTTATTTGATGCAACCGAGGTCCACTCCGGGTCACGATGAACAATTATTATTAAAATCTTGAAAAAAAATCTTACAATATCAGAATTTATAGTATCAGAAAAAATATTCATTTACTTCCAGAACACAAATCCTTGTCATTGTTTTGACTATATATGTAATTAAGTTTTATTTTTTATTAGACATCTATTTTTCTAATTATAAAAGAACTAGGTTCATATAATGTTGCAAATTGAACTTTGTGGTTAATTATGTTAATTTGACATCCTGAAGAAGGACATGATATATTCCGAAACCGGTTGATGTTTTAAAATGATTTATTAAGTGGATTTTATAAAAAAAGTTAAATAACATATGATAAAAAATAAATATATTTTTCACATAGTACATTTTTATATTTTTATAGAAAGTGGCAGTTGTAATTACGAATTCTTTGGGAGTCCTCTTGAATCTTGTTATATATATGTAAATAATTTCAACGTATATTTTTTTCGTCACATAATACGTACTGACATGCTATAAAATGATGCCTAACAGTAATTAGGCCATACTGCAATCTCGCGGCACGACACAGCCGCAGGTTCACCAGCGCACAGCGCCAGAGCTTGGGGCAAAATGCATCCCTTCTGGTTATTACACAACGTGAAGCTGGTCTGTGCCATAAATCTAGATTCTGATTAAAATAAAGTATGATTCAGACGGGATTAAAGTGCGAAGCGGACTGGGAGATGGATACTCTATTTTAAAACATTTTATCCGATAATACTAAAAAATTAAAAAGAATTTACATAATTTAATTATAAAATAGATCAGATTATTTATTTTTTTAAACAAAAATAAATCATGGTAATACGATAATACAGTAAAGCAGGGGTTGTCGTAATCTACGTAAACTTTTGATCCTTATATGTATCACCCTGTAATGACTGCCATACTATGAAAAATCTATCATGTTATAACTGTAATTTTCAAGACGAAAGGATAGATATTTAATAAATTTAAAATAACTAATTTGCATACAGATGTGTACACCGTATTAAAATATAACTATGCATAGAAAAACATTTGTACCTCAGGACTCGTGCGGAGTCCTTTTTTTTTAAAATTAAATTTAAAAAATCGAGACAATCTTCGAGACAGAAATTATACTTCTACGAGATTCTTTGGAGACATCTCACTTTTATAGTTCACCGGAGTCGTGTTTTTGTCTTGCACTCAGAGAAACGCGTGTCGAAATGCTTTTATTTTTCCAGTTTGAAATTCAAGAAATTCTACGTGAATTACATATGCTTTCAAGCTGAGAATATTAGTTAAATTCTATCACAGAAATAATTAATGATGTTATTTGTTACGTGTTAATTGTGTGAGAGAGAAAGGTTTCAATAGAAAGAAATGACAATAAAATTGTTGATTTTTTCGCATTCGATACAAGTTACAAAATAACTCGTAACTGGAGTCTTTCCACGTTTTTACATAAATAATATCAAATGAAATAAAATGTGTGTTGTCATTTGTATTATTCCATCGAAAATTAAATAATTTATTGGAGTACCTAACTCATATATACAAATATGTTTTAAAATTAGACAAAGTACCTACATATACATATTTAGACTAACGATACACAATGTTCTACATTAAAAATTATTATGAAAGATTTAATTTATTATTTCGTTTAATATTATCAAATTAAAATGGTAATCGGTTTGATTCATAATTATTTATATAAACGAAATATTTAATTGCGACTTACATACAAAATAACTCACATAAAATATTTACTTCGTTCAAGAAAACATTGTTTTCACTTGAAGTTAATAAAAAACCTCTACTTTATGAAATTTGCTAAAAATGTTAATAAGTTAAATATTAATTAATATTGCGGCTAAAACATGCGTGAAAACATATATTTTCGGCATTTTTTAACGAAAATTACGAGAGCGTGGATTTGACATCATCACGGCCGCTCAGAACGGCGACATGAAGTGAAAAAACTTAACCGATTAATAGGATCGATATAAATATTATGTTTAAAGAAATTATTGTATTTTTGATATATAGCTTGATTTTAAATAGTAGCTGAAGCCTCAAAACATGTAAGTAAATACAGTATATTATTTAAGAACGTCGGAAATTGATAATATGTCCTGCAAATTGAATGGTTTATAACTATTAATTTTTAATATTTTCCTAATTTGTCTTAATCCAGAGTTGTATCCATAATCTTAGCTTCAAAACTATAAGAAAATATATTTAGTATATTTTACTACTTTACTTAGCAATACTTTATTTAGCAATTTTGTGGCACGCGGGAAATGAATTTAATGGTCACGGTCTTTCTTATAATGCTTGTATTGTCTTAATTATTAGTTTTAAATGAGTATAAAGGTCCTATTTAAGTAATAGTTTAAATAAATTTTAAAAATAACACATTTTCGTGAAAAACGCAAAAAATTGAATTATTATTGAATGTGGCGCCTTAGTTAAGTTTGTAGTAAAAAAATGATAACATAAACATTAAAACCACTCCCAGCCATGCATAATAGATGACTCACCATGGATGATGGTTGAAAACAACGCTAATTATTTAATATTTTGACTTGGATAAGCATCAATTATGACTTTTAACATATCATCCGATTTATCAGCCAATGAACATGTCGCGTGTCACCTTTACAAAATATATAACCTAACCTGCACAGATATTTAAATATAATCCATGGTTCCGTTGAACGATAGGAACCATGGACTTTTTTGAGACTATCGGGTGTCAGTATCTTGCTGTGATGTGCTGAGAAATCCTGTCGCCGGCGAAAATTGACCGGGATACCGGTGCCCTGACCAGTTTGCAGATTTGTTGGATTGTGACTCTGAAGCCGAGAATATCCTTGTTCACTTGTAGACTCTTAAGGAGATGTAACTAAAATCCTATACGGCATGGAGTATGAACAAATCTATTGTAATTATTGCTTGCTTATTTGACTATAGGTTTTTTAAAATTTTTGTCGTATTCCATTAACCATAGAATCTAGGGATTGTTATTGTTGAAGATTATTGACTTGTGATTGTATCAGAAGGTTTTATGGATGTGAGACTGAACCCCCTGACTATCTCCCAGTCTCACGCATATTAGTGTATATCGCAGTGTATATGGTGTGCGTGTGTGAGTATTTATGTTGCCTGGAGCAAGGTATAGAAATGAAAGAGCTCTTACAAAGGTTGGCGTTTATTGACGGATTAATTATACAGGGGCGGTATGCAGTTAAATGCGCGTATGTTGTTGAATACTCGAGTGGCACACTCGATGTTGTGGATGAAAGGACGGCCTGCGAAGAAGTGGTCGTTAGATCCTAGGGCAGTGTCCGTCACTATGTATGGTGTCTGCTGACTGGTTGGTTGGGTTTCGGCCCTGTATGGTTGTTAAGTGAGCCTCTCACTATCAAGTCTGTGGGACGAGTGTCATTTTAACTGCATTACTCTGAATTATTGTATCCAGTAATGGAGTTAATATGTGTTTTAAAGAAAACATAATTTATTGTGGAATTATAAATTTTTAGAGAGTAGTTCTAAGATATTTAAATATGAAGTCGTCATAAAATTAAACGATAAATATAGAATGAGTAGCGTAATAGTAACGAGTTCCGAGTTCGAATCGTGAAGGTAATTAAATGTTTTTTTATGGATAGATTTTTTCTAAATGATTCATGTTCTATAGTTTGCTTCGTGGACAATAGTACTAATTAAGGTTTTAACCCACCTTAAGCAAATAATGAACAAAAAAATAAATGTAAAGTCAAAAATAATATCGGGACGCTTTGCTCGGAGAAACCGATACGAGAACACCAGGTTCTGAAGATGTTTCAGTAAACAAGTCTAGAAACTTAAAACAATTAAATTTAATATCTTACAATTTATCTGCACTTTACAGTAATATTTATTAAAATACCACAAGAAGAAATGAAACAACGAGAATCGGAGGAACCGAAATCTCCATTAATTAGAAGCGTAACGACAGGGTTCCATCCCGATCCACGCACTCGCGGCCCACCCGCTCCTCGTTACCGATGCAAATGGCGGCGCTTCCCGCGTGGCCGAACCATTTCCCGCCGCCGTTAAAACAAGCGGGAAATATCAAAAGCGATTAAATAAATTCATGCTCGGCGCTGTACTTTCAAACTACGAATTTTCTCAATTCAACGTACCGTGATAAATATATAAATAAACAAAAGTTTTGTGAAAACTTAAAATCTCATTTGCACCGAGGCACCGTGGATAAACCCGAAAACCGCTGAAAACTAGCTCTAGACTTTCAAACGCCACTCACCCGATGGGTAATTTTTAAATATGAAATATAACTTAAACCACCTAATGGTGAAACTAGACATAGTTAATGAATTATGAAATTAAACATTAATACAATGTGTTAAATTACAAAAGTCTACGGAGCAAACTGCTAATATATAAAACTAAGACCAGTTTACGGTTGCGAAACATGGTGTCTAACACAAATCAATGTAAATAATTAGCAGTTTTTTAATTTAAAATACTAAGAAAAATTTATAGACCTACACTAGAAAATGGAACTTACAAAATTAATCATGGGCTTTATCTTCTTGTACCCTATCATTGTTATCATGTTGACTATCGTGATTTTGTTTACTGCGGCCCGGAAAAGTTTTACAGCAGACTGGCCAAGCCACTGCCTCAGGTTTTTCAGCCATGGTGTTCTTCTTCTTCCAGAGTCTCGACTTCTAGCAATATTTACCTGCATTGTGAAGTGCAAGATCTCGTACTTCTTCGAATGTCTCATTAAATGTTCACATTTTTATTGTTTAAAATACTAATTTTTCTTTATTCATCCGAACCATCACATCTTCATTTGTAACTCTGTCCATCCATCTTATATTGAGCATTCTTATGTAGATCCATATCTCAAATGCTTCAAGTCGCTTTAACAAGAGTTCAAAAATTTAATCGAGTGATAAACAATTGTAAAATTCTGTGGGTCTCAAAGACTGCGATGGGCTGGCCATGTTGAAAGAATACTAGATTACCCCAATCATACCTATCAGGATACCCCAATGGAAGCGATCTAGAGGCAGAGCAAGAAAGAAGTGGGCTGATTGTATGGAAGAAGACTGAAGCTGGATGGGAGAGTCCAAGAAGAATAATGGTTAGGGACACTGGTGGAAAAATAAGTTAAATTATATTTTTGTTTTAACTGTAGCTAGGGTAATTCAAAATCACCCAACTGATGAAAAATGATATTTAACGTTTGACGCACGATGAACCTAAATATATGGGTACATGCTGAGAATTGGAGATCCAAAGAATTTCATGTTGACGAGATCCGTGCCTTAGAGATGGTTACAAGTTGAAAATCTCTAAAATCTCATTCGTAGACACAAGTCATCATTGACGCGCTTCTCTCTCATTTAGTTGTCGGGACTGTAAAATCTGTTGGCGACATTCTGGTGAATATGGTGGATGGGGCAGAGACTCCAATACAAGTTTTGTTATCTTGTCATAAGTCATTAAACACACGAGGTTGATTGTTGTTTTGAAGAAACCAAACTTTCTTCCCGTTTGTAAATGTTGCTTGTTTTTGTGAAATAATTTCTCTGACCTGTTGCAATTGGTCACAATAAAAGCTAGCAGCGATAATTTCTTCCACTTTAAAAAACTCGGTGAATACATTCTGCAGAATCGGGGTATCCTTGAGAGTGGAGTGTCATCACAGGGTATTTCAACCAGAGCAAGTAGATTTGAATTGCCCGACATTTCTATGGATTTTGTTTCGGTCACTTCATATTTGACAGATGTCAACTAAAGTCACGGCAAACTCATCATGGAAAGGTACGTGCAGCAAAAATGTATAATAATGAAAACATATTATCTAAATCAATTTTCAATTTTAGTGATTCGGAATAAATAACGTGAAGTTTTAGGTTGTAATTATGTGCCTGCAGCAAGTACAATACAGTGTTATTAGCGGTATCTGAAGGAACTGGTTTGATCAAAAATCGCCCAAAATCTTCAGCAACTCTGCTCGGTCGTTCGTCGCTGCTATGTGTGAGGGTGTTACTAAAATGTCGGGTACCTCTATCGACACTTTTCACAACACTGGGCCTATCTCAATCATTTACAGACGGAATTCTGAAAAAGGTCTGCAATAAAGACCCATCCAGTTACACAAGTTCTTCAATCTGCAGACTACGAATATGTTCTGTAAATGGAAGTTAGAACGCATTGAAAATTATATCAAATTTTAGAAGAAAATTATCGTGAATGATGAGGCACTCTTGGTTCTTAGTGGCTTTGTAAATAAGCAAGACAACCATATTTGAGGAAGATACACGAGAAGTCTTTACATCCTTAGCGAGTGACAGTTGGATGAGCTATGTGAGCTCGGAGTGTGATTGGGCTACTTTTTTCAGAACTATGTGAAGTATTCGCGAAATTGTTAAATTGCGAAATGAAGCCAAACGTGGTCAAAATAGCGCACATCTGTACAGTTACCAGAAGTATAGTATTTTACACATAACTACCGGGTCTAAATAAATTATAACATAAAATTGACTTGCTCTCGTTGAGATACCCTATATTTCGAGCCCATAGAGCTAAGGAAAATGATAATTACCTATGCACGAGACAAAAAACAGCATAAGTCAATATATCTAAATATATAAATAAATATGTGATGTTTTAATTCGAGACGACACCTTTATTAAGATGCTTTTTGCATTTTCTTCACGTTGACAGGTATAAGGCCGAGATACCAGATCATTTTAGCTGACTTGGCATCCCGAACGTTGGCACGGAGAAGAGTCGATGACCCCTCAGAGTTATCACTAGCGGCATACTGGCGACAGTGTTTTGACACGGCAAGAGTCCAATGTGTTTTATCAGAAATAATTATTGGCACATCCCGAGCTGTCACTTTGATTTCTGTGACAATACTACACACGCAAAGACAGATACAGATGTATTATACATAGGGTGTAACAGAAATAGTACACCATATTTTATGGTTAGATACCAATAACTTAAAGTACGAGTTGAAAATGTTCAAGGAATTTGTAAAAATTCTGTACCGTTACGAAAAATATAAATATATACAATTTTTACAAAATCATGTGAAGCTTTACGGACTACGAAATAAATATTTGCGAAATTAACCAATTCTATATCTCTGCTTCGTGCCCTTAATCATGTATCTAAAAATAGTCTAGCCGTTTAAAGTTCTATTAACTTTATTTTTTGTATTCAATATATAATTTGGAATCAATAAAATGTTTTAATTAATCGAAATAAAAGCGTACTAACGATATTTAAATTTATCTGGCATGATTGAGCTTGAACATTTTCGGCTAAGGTTTTTAATATGTTTCAATGAGTAAAATATGATGCACTCGGTGTGTTACACCCAGTACATATACAATTTTGTACTAAATATAATATAAAATTTAATGTAATTATTATATATATCTGTCTTTCTATTCTCTATACAATCCTATATTCTTTGATTTAGATCAAATTTTGTATAGCTACACTTTAGCAACATTACGCAAAACATTGGCACCATCCCTCCGGACATTCCACCCCTTTCCCCAAATGTATTATTGTCACCACCACATACCCCACCTCCCCGAACATTTCACTCTCCCGCTGTATGGATCAAATTTTTCATCACAATAAAATGGTTTTTCGTTTAAAACCAGTATTCTATTTACTATTTGAAATAATAAAAACTAAATTAAAAACCCGGGTAAAGCCTGGCGAGGACCGAAATGTTTCCATAGTGACAATTATATAAATCTGATTCAAGATATATTTTATTCTTCAACATTGTTGCATTCGCAACATAGATGCTAGAAAAAATACACGACAAAAAGGACTCATCGATCTCCACCTGTTCTGGATCTGCCAGCACCTCCGGAAGTGGACTGTATAGATTTTATCACACAGTCTTTGTCGAAGGTCATCAGAATAAATAGACTTACGAAGTCCTCGAAATTGATAACAAGTTTAACCGTACTGGTTCAAACCCGCCGATCGACTGATCGTGCAAGTGGCGGGGGTGAGAAGGGAAGGGGGGCACATAACATTATTTCATTCAAAGACACGCAATAATAAATTAAGTCCTGAAAGTAAATTTCTTCCAAAACAATCGTTTACAGCTTTAGCCTTAATCATATTTTCATTCGACCAAAATCCCTTTCTAGCCTGGAATATTTTGAGTTCCGGGAACAGGCCCGAGAGAGCCAAATTAGGAGAATATGATGGATACGGAAAGATTTCGAACATCAATTATATAATTTTTTTTACTGTTTTAACTGAGCGGATGAATTGTCGTCGTAAAATAACGTTTTTCTTACCTTTCCTGAATCGCTGCTTTTAACCTGTGCAAAAGCAGTTTTTCCCTTTTTAAGACAACCAATTAGCAAAATTCCTTCGGCACCCTAAAAAACAAATGCCATTAATGTCTGAACGGTCTCCTTAACGGCGATTCACCATATCTAATCCACTGTTTATTTCTGGTGTGTAGTGATGAATCCATGTTTTATTCATGGTTGCGAGCCGTGTCTTAATATTCGTCAGATTCCTTTTAAACATTTCCAAATAATCGGCTGAGATTTGGACTCGAATACGTTTTTGGTCCGGATTGAGCAAATGCGGTGTACATCTTGCAGAAAGTCTTTATAAGACCCATTCATTATGTAAAATATAAACAACTCATTCATAAGAGTCGCCCACGGCTTCTTCACTCATTTTTATTCGGCGATCTGCCATGAAGTGTATCAACAATTTTTGGTGTGATAGCCGTTTTTGGACATCCGGAACGTGGTTTATGTTTATGTGTGTGTGCGGCCACGCTTGAATTTCGAAACCGAAAATCTCACTTTAGAGAATGAAGGTGATAAATTCTCAAGAAGCATCTGACTTTGATATGATTTCCGTTACAATTTTTTCCAACAAAAGAAAAAAAAATGACGAGCGCTTGAATTTAGTTTTTATCCATTATTGAAAACGCACAAAGTTGTTGGCTTAAACGCTTATCAAAACCAGAGTTTTTGATAGATCGATTTGACATTTGCAGTCAAGTCATATGAAAAAGTTACCAACACAATGACAAAAAATATTTGAAAAAAGCAACCCCCAGTCAGGGATTCCGGGAGTTTTTCAATTCAACCTCTTATTTAATACATATCAATAAAAGGTTGGCATGGAAACTGAATTTTTTTTAAATATTTTACGATTGATGTATTTATAAAAGCTTGTAACATAATTCATATTAATGGTCAATAGTTTACCTCGACCAGATTTAATCTTTTTACTTTTTAAAATATACGTCAAATCAATATATTTAATAGACTCCTGGGACGAGATTCGAATGCCTTAATGCTCAGTTACTAAACAAATGATTTACTGCTAGACCAAACAAGCACGTCACGTCAGATAGCACGTAGCTCACGTAGCAAATCACCAACGCGTCGGACAGATTTAATGAAGGCTTACACCAATACTTCAAAAATAGCCAGAAATGTGACGATTTGAGTCAATCAACGTTAAATAATTTATGCATTTAATTTATGAATCGGCTGCTCGGTTACGACCGCCACAAGGAGAAAAGAAATAAGTAGAAAGTTTTTTGTTTTAGGTTTAAAAAATGAATAATTCAAGACCGAGATTTATAAGTGAGAAACAATAGGTTTTCTGGCAGAAAATATTGAATATTTTTTCTCTAAAAAAATAATGTTTTTTCTTCAAGAAAACTATTTCGTATCAAGGGTTTTTCTAAGCTCCGACTAAAACTTTGAAATTGAAGTGTTAGCCACTTTGGAAATAAATTATTCATCTTATCTAGGAATATAAATAGACTTTCAGAGAAGTAAGAGTAAGAGCAGATGAAAATAAATCATTTATTTTTAGTTTAAGTGCGGTTTTAATTGAATTTGTTATTTTTTTATTTCTTAAGATTCAGTAAAAAATATATAAATAATTGACATAATAATTTAAAAAAACATTAAATTAAATGTTTATTATTTAAATATTACGAGAAAATGCAAGTATATTAGATTGAAATGTAGTCGACTAGAATTGTTGAGAAGATTTCGAAAGATGAAAAGTGAAGAGAAGGTGGTGGAAAGCAGATTAACATATTTTGGCGTATTCAATTTATGAATATTTTACATACCGGTATTGGAGAATAACAGAATTTGTAGCGGTGTGCAGTCAGCAATTTGAAATAAATTAACTGACTTACCATCACGCCGTTTCTCTGGGCGGGTAGGCAGAGATGATAGAGCACCGCACTCTTGTGTCCTGACACGCAATTCTCACCTCATCCACATTCACACATGTTTTCATAAAGGCTCGTCGATTATTAAGGCTTTTAATAAAACCATCTTTCAGTATCTGGTTTACGGATCATGCTAAGTCTTCCATGGACGTCCTCTATTTCTGATGCCATCAACACTTGCGTCATATTTCTTTCTTACCATTCTCTCCTCGTTCATCCATTTCATATGACCAAACTACCTATGTAATCCTTTCTTAATCTTACTCACTACATTAAGATCAGCTTAACATTCTCTCCTTATTTCTTAATTCTTCACTCTATCATAAATAGAACTGCCACATTGGACCTCATGGACGCCTAAGAGATCTCATTACTTTGAAATAAGGCGTACTTTACCAGAATTTATAGGAAATAATTTAAAAAAAAATATATATCTCGTAACCGTATCACAATTATTGTCATTTTATTCATATATTATATCACGATATTCTGTTAGATAAATATTTGATTTTATTTTAAATCCCAAAATATAGTTACGTACAGTTTATTCCATTGTATTGAATGCATTAAAATATAATGAATAATGTAGGTATAATGTATTTAGTGGAAATGTGGGACAGATATTTACGTGAGGAGTGAAGAGTGAATATCATCATGAGCAGCATCGTAACCTAGTCGGTTTAGTTTGAAAAAGTTAAACTAAGTTTGAAAATAATTATAATTCCTGGTTTTTCATACGATGTAATTATCCAGCCAGAGTAATCATCCAGTTTTAATTAATTTGACTATATTAGCATCTCCTTAGATGAGACCCTTCCTCTGCAACAACATTGTATATCGGGTTAAAACAAATGTTGATAAACAGACAGAGCGTCTGTGTTTTTACTTGCAACATCACTACATATCTGGAATGTTATGTAGTGATGTTGCAGATGTGTTGTAGAAGATTTACAACATATTCACAACTATGCTATTGTAGGGTTGGTTTTAGAAGTCGAAGAATCTGATTGTGATAATCAGTATTGTCTACAGAATTAAAAAAAGGATGGCTAAGATGAATAGGGAAAGTGGAATTATGGTACATAAAAGTGTGAGGAAAATAGTAAAAAAGTACAAGACGTAAGTGTGGATGCAAAAATATTAGAGGATTAAGACAGAAGAGTTGGTAATTAATCATCTCTACTAATGGCGTGATGGTTAGTTAAGTTTATGAATGATCTTATACGTTCTGGAACAGTGTTTTGATTGCCTTAAAATAACTTTATATTGGGAGCTTTATATTGGCGTTATGTAAACATAATGAAAATATTATCATTTCGGATGTTTTGGGGTTAAAAATAACCTAATGGTTTGACAAATTTAACCAGGATAATAATTAAATCAAATATTGAATAAATAGTTTAGACGCTGAAAAATTTATCTATTAAAAAAATTTAATTATCAACTAGACTCGAACCCGGAATTTTCTATTTCCGGTAGACAGCTGTATTAATTAAGTTATAATATAATCTGACAAATAATCTTATAGAAATTCGTCAGAATTCGTTTACGTGTTTTTAAGTAAGACATCTATTTTCGCGGCCAATGTCAGTGCTTCTTTGTAACCGGTCTCCAAATATAAATAAATAAAAATATCTTTTTGTCAGAGATCACATAAAAAATATCGTTAATTGTAGTATTAAATATATAAACGGTTGACATATTTATAGTTATTTTCAGACCTAGCAACGAAGTAAACCAACCGCATTGCCTCTGTATAAATCGTTCCACAAGGCACGATCGCAACCACTAAATCTCTGCGTCCAGTTACATCTGAATATAGTGCAATGAAAATAAATGTATGGAACTATTTGCACATAGATTATACTTTAACGCTATTTTAATATACATAATAATAATAATAATTTAATGCTTCGTAAATAGTAGTGTCACTTTCAAACAAAATATTTGGTTGTTTAATAATTTTTGTGGTTTTGTTCAATTATTTATTATAAATTCAAATTTTTAAACAAAAATTACAACATTTCAATCAATGATGTATTCTCCATTATTCTTCTGGACTTTGTCCTATCTTATCTGAGAGCGACTGAAAAAGGTGATAATCTGATGGAGCGAACTCGGACTGTAAGGTGGACGTGACAGAATTTCTCAGTTGACTTCCTGGATGAGCATTTTAACTATGATTAAAGGCGAAAAAAGTGGGTATGTGTCAAAAATGACTGTTTTCTCAACTTGATACTCCATTATTTAAGACTAAAAATTAAGAAACACTACAAAATATAGGAAAACAGCGACACAGAGGTTTCAGAGCAGAAAAAATGCTATAGAATAGTAGATTATTTTTTGTTATAAAGTCAAAATAGCGAGAAATAACATTTAAAAAAAAACCGCTAAGAAAACCGCTATTAGACGACTCAATATATATTGCTTTTAAATAGAAGAATCCATATTCCGTTCCAATGACGCAAGGGTGTAGATATAAGGGCTATGATTTGGCCACTAAACAACCCTAGGCCATTGAACATTGTTAGGAAGAGCCGATCATGTTTCTTCAACATATTTTATAAAGATAACAAGTACTTTTGCCGAAATTTCAAAATATACAAACCCATTTTTTGATTTTTACGGAATTATTTCTCATATACATAATGTCTGGAGGTCGAAAGCTCGCAAGTTATTTATTTTTACAGCGTGGGTAGGGCAGAAAAATGGAATATTCGCCTAATAAATTTACCCACGTACAAGTTTTTATAAATATTTCATATGATATATTTCTTCACAAAAGCAAATTAATTGTAAAAAAATATTTGTTGTAAAAAAATCCTCGTTCGTCGAAAACAAAAACAGTTGCTCATGTAAGATTTTTAATCGCATCAATTTTAATTATTGTTTAACCTTTTTATAAGATTTTCTAACTTCATCGCGAATTGTCGGAAGTTTTCTTGGAAATTAAATGAAAGCTCCCTTTGAATGAGTATTTTAAAGAAAATGTTTATTCTGGGCGGTTTCTCGTCGAGGATGGGTTAGGATGTGCTCAGCGTTTATGGGAGGCGGTTCAGAATGTAACACAATGTGGGAGGTAAGATAGCAGTTGTTTATGGAAAAACTTTACACAGTGTTTCTCATACAAGTATTTAGTAGTGGAAATTTTTTAATATCTACAGTAAAATGATTTATGTATTAATACAGATAAAATAACTTGTGTAATGCATGTTTGCGTAGTTTCATTCCCCATATATATGAAATTTTTGCGGAGCAGAGTACGAAAGAAATTAAACGAAAACAAAAATATTATAAAAAAAATAATTAATATCTTATCGAGGCGAAGCTATTTTAATGGAAAAATATAGAAGTATGGGTAATTATAGGGCTTACGACCTGCCTTCGGCTGGCTTAAATGATCACTTTATATAAATATAACGTTCACCATTCTTACTCATCAATCAATCTCCATATCTATCAAATTTTTAGAAGTTGTATATATGTTATTGGACATATTAAAAATATTATAGATTAAAGACATCTAAAATACCGTAAATAATTATATACATACTTTATATAGAAAAGTATGATGAAATTACATATAACGAATTAAAGCTAACAAATATGCAAGTAGATGTATTCTTAAAAAAATATTTTTCCTGTTATATGCTTGCCGTCCCCGACACTGACTCATTTTACATTGTTATTTTTTGTTCTCGCTCTAATCTGGATGATTCATTGTTTGTACACTCACAAGAGTTTAGTATGTTTATCTGATTATGTTAGGTTAGATTAAGTAAGTTTTTTTTCATATATTTCTTAAATAGTTTCAAAATAGAATTTATTTAGAATTATGGAAAGGTATTTAATATCTAAAGAGATATTTATGTACCAATTTGAATCCAGAAAATGGTAGCGGGTGGGAAACAGAAAAAAAATTCGTTGGAATGCTAATTTGAATTGATCGAATATTCTGGCACGGAATCGAACCACACTAGACGCTGGACTCAAACAAACTCAAACGCCGCCCGGAAAGGGTCTGGTCATTTTAAATACTACATCACAGTAGCTCTAGGTGGTGGGTCTATTCGTGAGAAATGTCAGGAAATATTAATATTTTTTAAAATCCGAATAGATATTGCAAATGATGACGGAAAACAGAGAATATTATCGTCGTCTCTGTGAAAATATAATTACAATAGATGTCGCGCTGAAAGAGATTTCACGACAATCGAATTGAAAAAGTTTATTGTAATTACTATACACGTGAAATTTTGACGATTGTTTTGTCAGTTATCGAAGATAATGTTTTGTAATATGTAATAATAAAAATGCACAAAATTAAATTTGTTATTATATGTCTTAAAATATTAATAACGTCACCGTCGCATTTTATCAGATACCTCCAGCAGACCACCAATTCCCCCGTGGACATGAGGGTCGGCATCCACACGGGGGCGGTGCTGGCGGGGGTATTGGGGCAGAGACAGTGGCAGTTCGACGTGTACTCGAGGGATGTGGAGCTGGCCAATAAGATGGAGAGCAGTGGAAATGCAGGGTAAGTTCATATATACTACCTATAGCACATTTAAGAATTGAAATAATTTAATAAAGGCTTCGTTCGTTTTGCGTTATATGTGTAGAATGCTGAAGAACACCTTATAAGCTAATATTCTTTAACACACAGCGATATTACTTGACACGCGGTAATGAGAGTAGGAATATTGTGTATTCACAATCGTTCGTTCACAATTCTTCACGGTCACAATTGTTCTCGGTCCACAATTTACTGTTATCCCACAATTTTCGGCTAGAAAATTGTTCACCGCATGATATCGAAGAAATATATTTTAGATAAATGTGTATATTTAAAATGTATAATAATTATTATTTTTGTATCTTTTACGTATGAATTTATGAGAAAAAAAGGTAGTACAATAGTATGTTGTATGAAATAAAATACCTATGAAGATCTATCGCCTTCACACCCATCGTTACCGTCGACTCGTGTTATTGGCACGTGTTAGCGTCAGTACCGGGCGTGTTTTTCAGCTGTTAGGAGTTCTGCATTTAAGCACCGGTAAATATGCGGTATCTTCGGGGATCATCAGCAATAACGATGGGTTATTAATAATAACCTATTACCTATTAATAAAACTATTAATCTCACCTGATCTATGAGAACATACAAGAACAAGTAAAAAAATTCATAAAACAGCTACGGAAAATCTAAAGTAGTCACATTTATGAAAAATATGTTTATTTAATATATTCGGTAAACAGTTTTCTAGGCGAAGAATTGTGGGATAACAACTATTGTAGGTGAACAATGTTCAGAACACCCACAGCAATCCTTGACATACTGTAGTACACAAAATAATATTTCTCACAGGTAACACCGCGCCTCCGATTTCTTTACACTGCGAACCTTTGATCGGGTTGGTTAACAATCAACTTTAAATATTAGCTTGCAAATGATATTTTTAAACGTTAATTATTATTAATATCGTTTATGACTTAGATTTTAATAGTGCAATATTTTAGTAGTTTGTATGCAAACAAAATGCTTACGTATTTATTTGTTTAGTGAGCAGAATTGCGATGAATTTTGTAAATGAGAACAAATTAAATCATTCATGTGGTTAATTACGAAGCGAGTTTTATTAAATTATTTAACATTTGCGGAATCACTGTAACAGCTTTCGGAAGGTTTGACAAAATAATTATAATTTTGAATTTTGTATAAACATACAATTTAATTTCTACATGAATTGTTAATTTCTTACCTAACATGAAATCTTCAAAGAAATTTACAGGCACTGAAAATTATGTATGATTATTAAACGTTGGTTGATAATGAAAGCTAATTTAGAAATTAATTAACTTGGGTGTAGCCAGAATCAGACTCATCTATTTTTGAACTTAAAATGTGTTTTATTATATAAATTAATGTGGGAGGCGATAAAAAGCTCATATTTCTTTGCTATGTTTATAGTTAGCAATTCATAAATAAAAAATGTTACATCTTATCAGAAAGTTATTATGATAAATTTTATTTAAAAATTAATTTGTTTTACCTTCACAAACTTAAAAGATAAAGATGCAAACTCATGGAAATGAATTGTGTTCGTAATAATAACAAAAGACGTTATAAAACTTTGAACACTTAGAACGGTCTTATGCTAAGTTTATTTTATTCGAACAGTCTAGTTGACAATAAATATAATAGTCTAACTTTACTTTTTCGAGCATAATTTCGTGCCAAGACTCGCATATCATTCTTTCAATAATTTGGTTTCTGAATTTTTAAACCTGATCTTTCATAAATTAATTTGCTTGCCGAATCTTTAATTTCGATTCATAAATTAACTTGATTTTTGAAATCTTAAGCCATCGTACATCAATTTTTTTGCTGATATATCAAGCCTGATGTTTCATACATTAATTTGATAATTGAATCTTTAAGGCTCAACACAGTCCAAAGTATAACATAGATCAGTGAACTAAATATTCCGGGAGACTACCGAGTTTGTCCTTTTTTCATAGTACAAGCAGTTAGTGTTGTCGTTCCAATAAACCTTTATAAACTGTCCTTTCCTGGCCAACTAATATCTAGGGATTTCAACCAGAACAGATTGCATTTCGACGCGGACATGTCAATAGGTTTGTTTTGTGGATCGAAAGTATCACCGTGTGTAAAATTTAGAACCACGAAAAAGCGGTTTTCCACAGCATTCTGAAATGCAGTGATATCTCCGTACTTCACCACAAAAGTGCAAGTCTATTGGAGGTGTAAATTGTCGTCCAACCCAGGACTGAGATCAAAGTAGAGCAGATCCATCTGCCATTATTCTTTTCTTGCTCCAATTCGGGTTACGTTAACTAGCAGTAATTTAAATCGATACAGTCCATGGGATCTATTCCCATCAATTAGATTAGTTTGAAAATATCACAGTAGGAATATTGATATGATATAAAACGAATTTTTAGATATATCACTTTGAAAGATATACAGAAAAATATATCTATCGAGAAATATAGCCATCTTGTAGATATCTTTTTTAGTGTATTTTTTGAGTGATCTATCTAAAAGGCTGTTTTAATAATGTTTATCCATATCTACATATCACGCTCATAGGGGTATAGGGGAGAGTAGAGAATCCTTTGAGATTCACCAGAAAATCTTTCCACATATCTATTATATTGTCAAATACATTGATCGCTCTTTTTAAATAAATTAACATATTGTTCTCACCAGAATATTAATTTTTCGCCTACGATATCATCTTTAATACAAATGATACTAGATTAATATCTGACCTTTCATCCATCACCGCTGACTCCAATCATGATTCTGTCAATTTTATGACACTTAAAATAACGGCTAAAAATATGTTACAGTGAATGTATATTACCAGTGAAATTATATTTTAACTAGTATAAATATAATATCAATAAGTCTAATTAAAATATATTAATAAGGAAAACACATTCTTATTGTGAAGTTGTAATTATTCAGAACATAGGTCTGTGATATTTTAAATACTAAATTAATGTATTAATTATTAATATATACATATAATTAATACATTAATTTAGTATTTAAAATATATTAAACAATTGATTTACAATTTCACCGCTCAATATCGGTGAAACTGTATTTGTTAACAAACGGACGATCTGGTATCATTAGTTATGTTATTATTGTTTATGTTACGTTATAGTCAGTTTTAGAACTTTTATTTTAAAGCATATCGTTATAATTGTATTGTTCATAGACAGATATTTTAGGTGAAAAAAAATACGCAAATTGACGTTTCACAACTGTCAAATTGACAGTTTAGAAAATCATGTAATTTTACAAGCCTCTATCAGTTATAGTATATTTTAGATAGAAGAAATATAAATATTCCAGTTATGTATTATTCGAATATGATTTGCATTCTCTGTAACATATATATAATCTAAATATGATACTAACAGACTCTTGCTAATCAGACACATCTTGTACAGTACGCCGTCGATTGCTTAAACCAGGCCATACAGACTGTGCGGTCACTGGCAGTATTTTCATAAAATCTATTTTTCTATTTAGAAAAAAAAATCAATAAAAGTTTAGTGGTTACTTGCTGTTAGACTCTGCGGGTGGCTTTATGCAGTTATATTGAAAGATGATAATAGTTGTACTACGCTGAATATATCAATTGTACCACATTCTCACTTCTTTCCTTTTTGTATGATGAATAAATTCTATACATCATGTAATAAATTGTCAATTAAAATTTTGAACCTTGCATACGTGTGCAATATATACACTATGTTCGTGGAGTACACGAATGCCGAACGCTACAGGGATGTCAAAATACTCAATTTTTAAAGTAGCAAGAGTCACAGAATTTCAATATTTTATTATACAATCAGTCTCCCAATAGGAACTTCTGCAATAATCGATGATAAGCCTAAAATATGATAAGAACAGAGACATAGCAGATAAGAGATTTGTCTCGACAGTCGCTTAATAACATTATAAAGATGAGCGCGGAGCGAGTTACAGTTTTTGCCAATTTTATTTTGTACGTAGAGTAGTGCGGCGACCTTTACGGACAAATCTCTGAGACGAGAGTTTAATATCTCATTCGTGTACATGCGCCGAAGATATATGGGTTTATTTTGCTCTAACGAAGGAGTTGTGACTCGGAAACTAATCGACGTCAATAAATAAAAAGTGTGACTTATTTATGGCATTTGATCAGCCCTCGGCAGCGCGCACGATCCGCGGGATTCACGCGGCTGGAAGCGGGTCAAGCGCAGTGGACGGAACGCTAAAATGATTCTCGATTGTTGGAAATGTTGATGACAAATAAAAAAGTGGTACGCATGAAAATTCATGGAATATAACTTTACCAATAAAAATAACAGCTACACAATACGGGCAGACAGTTATTGAAATTCTTTCTAAACTACCAATATAACTACATAATATTATCAAATTTGTCATGTTAATTAATAATAATAATTAAACTTACAATTGCTCTACGAAATTTTTAGCATAGAATATGTTTATTCAGCGAGTAGGTACCCTAATAAAATTTGTCACGTAAACGATATATATACGAGTAATCTCACTTTTACACCAAAAGACAAGAGAAGAAATGTTTGGGTGTAATTGAATACGCCAAGAAAATTAAATGGCAACGGGCAGGGCGCATCGCTCAGAGGACGGGCAATCGTGGACGGATGCAGTCATACAGTGGTACCCAAGAGGGAAGCAGAATCAAATGGCTGATAGGCCGCTTTTCATCAAATTAGGAATGTCTTCATCCGGTAGATAGAAAATAGCTGATAATAATGATAATATTTTTGCTTTTACCTTTATCGGTACCGGGATCGATTCCAGGAGCCTTCAAAATATTTTCGAAAACAAAAAGATTTTGAACGCGCCAAACGCTAAACGAACGCTCTATCATCTTGATATTTCCCCATTGACTGTGGTGTTAAATTATCGTATAGATATATAATTCTATTTTTTTGTGTTGGTCTGTCGCATGTTTGAATCTTTATATGGCAATATGTATTTTAGAATATCGGATTAAGATATAGGCTCAGAAATACATATGAAGATGTGGATGATGGGGAGTGAATATAGGTTTATGGGGTTTTGCGAGAGGGTGGAGGGGATAATTTGTATAATAAGTGAGAAATAATATTTTATATGGTTTATTAATATTTTTATACGGTTCTCAAAAGTTAAAATTTTTTATCTACGGAACACCGTATGTATCAGCTACTTTCGTATTAATATCGCTGTGTAGGATAGCCCTCTTATATAGTATAATCTATTATATATTGAATATTAGAATAAAAATTGTTCTTTTATTTTAAATATTAAAATGTCTTTAAATTCATAATTCATTACATAAACGCGCTCGTTATATTAGATACTAACGTACCTAGGTAACAGCGCATAACTCTCAGTTACATAGGTACTCTATTTGATTGCAGTTGCGATTTCTCCAAACAATATTTAAATTGGAAGTTATGTAATACGCTTTTTGATTCATGTCAGCCTGGATGGTAATTCAAATCGATTTGAAGTAATCTCTGTGGGACCCGCATTTGAATAAATTTCCAAATGAAATGTTTGTCAGGTGTCGAGGCATAGTTATCAAACGAAGAGTACAAAGGCTGTTCAAAATATTACCGAAAAGTTGTTTTAATTCATTAACGCAACGCAATATGCTTTTATTATATAGGGAGTTCAGCGGAAAAATTTCAAGATTAAATTGTAATTATTCGTAAACCATCGGGGTTAGGTAAGTGGCAGGGGTATTGTTTGATGTGCGTGATTTGTGGAATTACCAATCGCAATGAGTCACTGGTCGGGAGCACACCGCGCATTCGCGGTTGAACAATATTTAAAGCGCGGTGATTCATTGATTTGTGCACGTCGCGTTTTTTGTACTCACTTTAATATTCGATGAGAAAGTGATCGGTTCAAGAGTTCAAATAAGAAGGGACAATGGTTAACCAAATTCCTCCGGGACGTCAGAACATGTTGCTCAAGTTCGACGTGAAATTATGCGCAATCCACGGAAATCGATAAAGAAGATTGCAGCCTGTACTGGAATAAAAAAATCATCAGTGCACATTATTTTGAAAAAGAAACTACAATTTCATCTATAAAAACTGCAAATCGTGAAGTTTATCAACGAAAATGATTATTCTGTACGTGAAACCTTAGCGAAAACGATGCTGGAACGTTTTTGAACAGCACGAACGCTTGGAAACATATTGTTTACTAACGAAGCACATTTTCATATCGATGGCTATGTTAATAAACAAAACATGAGATACTGGTGCCCCGACAATCCAAAGGAACGCCATCAAAAACGTTTGCATTGTCCAAAAACGACAGTGTGTTGTGCTATTTCTGCCTGAGGAATAATTGGCCCCTATTTTTATAACCATCGATAGACAGTCACTGCTGTCATGTATTGCCGAATGATCGACGAGTTTTTGGTACCGTAACTGTAGCTGTTTTCTGGATTCAACAACAGAACATAATTTCAGCAAGACGGAGCCACTCCATACGCAGCTAGAGTTTCAATGGAGAAGCTGAGGGGAATTTTTCCCAATAAATAATCAGCAAGTACGGTGACATACCCTGGGCACCTCGGTCACTGGACCTTACACCGTGCGACTTTTTTTATGGGGATACTTTAAATCGAGAGTTTACAGTAACAATTCTTGAACAATTCAGGCCATATAAGAAAATATCCGCCGTGAAGTTACTGCCATTGAACCAACGCTTTGCTCTCGCGTGTTCGCAAATTTAAGAGTCCGATTGCAAGAGTGTCTTGAGAGAAATGGACGGTATTTAAACGATATTGTTTATAAAACGTAAAATTCTCATCGTTAAACTCCATTTTGTAGTTTTTTATATTATTTAATAATAGACTTGAAAATTTTCCACTGGACACCCTATATTAATGTAGACTTGTTAAGATCTGTAATGTATATTATTCACTGAACTATATTTATACATAGTAATGTATCACTTACAATTTATCCACATTGGTATAAATATTGACAAATTTAAGGTATGTGCGATCATTTCGTTTCTAGTTAAACTTGGTTGGAAAAGACGTGACGTTATATACCTTATAGTAGAAGTTCAATTAGGGATAATTCACCAAATGAAATAATCGTTTAGTTAAAAGACACTGAAGACGTCAGTCATTATAATGACTTCTATAGAAGGCATCGACTCCGATTGCCTACGAAAGAAAATCTTATTTAATTAAAAATGATCATCAAATAACAAATAAGATTGAAACAATGGAGTATCGGCCCACTGATACCCCATTGTTTTAATGGATCCCAGTCCAATGACATTATTATTATTATTTTAGAATTTTAATTTTTCATTAAAATAGACATTATAGTGTACACATGTAGTTATTTTATCACTTCTATAGCATCTGGACGTGTAGTTCATCTTTTATCATGGTGTGATTATAATATACAAAATGAAAAAATTTCAAAAATAATCAAAATTTTTAAAATAAAAATATAATTAAATATTAGAAGCAAATTTCGGTCCGCAAGATTTAGAGACCAAATTTATATTCCAAAACTAAAATATACCGTAACTCCAAATCACTATATTTATCAAAGCATAAACTTTTTAACAATCTCCGCATCACAATTAGAAAAATTACAGGCTACTATAAATTTGTATCTGAAGTCAAAAAATATGTTCACAAACTAACAGTCATATAAATTATATTAATAATTATACAAAATACTTTGTTTAAACCGCTATTTATTAATTATTCTACATATTTCGATACCTATGGTATCATCTTCAGGAAACAATGTATACTGAAGTTAAAAATACAAGCATATATAAAAACAAAACTATAAATCAAGTACGTTAAGTTATAGAAATGAAAGGCAATTTAACATTGAAACATTAATCATTAATTATATTATATTATCCTAGTTAAAGATGTTTTCTGAATATTCAGAGATTTTTAAGCATTCATCATCTGCTTGATGATGGACCCATTGGAATCCCAGGCTCACGGTAGAAAAGCCCAGAAAACTCTACACATCCATAGGCAAAAACTCTGTATATTCAGTCAAGATATGAACCACTTTACAGTGGTTCTCTATCGACTCGTTCGGCGTTTGGTTTGGATATGGAAAACAGCGTGTGCAGTGGCGTTATCGCTGGAACATTGTCTATATCTTATACTATATTGTGTATTTCAATTAATATAACTAAATGACTGATTGGGTAATAGTTTGCGTTTAGTTAGTTAGAAGTTAGCAATCTAGTTTAATCGATTAATAGATTAAACTAGATTGAATTACAGTAGACCATTTTTTTTATTGACTATACATGATGTTGTCAACACTGGCCGCAGCTACATGCCTTGTGGTAAAACTGTTTTATTATAACATGAATAATACTTTTATAATAATATTAATGCTTATTCATTAAAATATTATGAATTTTATTATCATATATTACTGGTATAAAGAACCATTTTATTCGAAAAATCTCAAAGTAATCTAATTCGAGCGAGACTTTTTCGTTTTTTTCATGACGTTTTCTTTTATTAGAATAACGGCCAATCAATGTTATTGCCAGCTTTAGTAGTTTGAAAAGAAAAGTGTCCCAGCAGAAGCAGTCTAGATAGAAACTTTATATGGGGACTGATTTTACGACGAAAGGATGCTTTCTAGAAGCGAGACGACAATTTCGAATCGATCTTATATATTTTTATACCAACTTCCAGACAACTCTCTATTTGGGGATCGACGAACTTCGGAGTTCAAACTCTAAGATAAGATTACATTTTTTTTAAGGCAGTTGATTTTTGCCAAATGTGTTATTACTTCATAATTAACATTATATACATCATTGAAAAATATAAAGAGGAAATATTTTTCCATTCTATTTCTAGTAGACTGCCATATCAACTAGATTTCAAGAAATTTAACTAACTTACCATCACACCGTTTTCCCGCCCCACACTCTTCTGTCCGGACACACAGTTTCTTCTCGTCTCATCCCCATTCATACATCTTTTCATACAAGCTTGCTTATTATTGAGGCTTCTAACAGGATCGTTCTCCAGTATCTGATTTACCTGATCATGCCAAGTCTTCCGCGGACGTCCTCTATTTCTGGTGCCATCAAGACTTGCGTCATATATCTTTCTTACCACTCATTCATCTGTTCCATATAACCAAACCACCTTTCTTAATCTTACTCACTATATTAAGATCAGCTTTACATTCTTTCTTAATTTCTTCATTCTTTACTGTGTCATAAATGGATCTGCCACACATGTGCCTAAGTGATATCATTTCCACTGCATTCAGTCTACTTTCGTTCCTCTTCTGTCGGCTCCAGGCCTCATCAGAATCGGTAGCAGGACTCCATTGTGTACCACTAGTTTTGCCTCGGTTGATAAGTTCCTATTAGCTATAATTCCATTCAAAGCGCCGTTCACTTTATTTCCTGCAGTCACCCTCCTTTAAAGAAATTTATATACTATAATCTAAATGTAAGAGTCCAACATATCCATTTTTACTTTGATTTAGCAAACAATAGATATGTATGTATATTATTACATATAATACTTCTCGCATTTTACCTTAAATTTATTCATTGGATATACTTTCGACATTAAAATAAATGTATTATTTAGTAAAATAATATTATTTTTAACAAAATTCTATACATCATTTTATTTTTTGTTACTTTAGTTTTCTCGTGTCAGAATTTATATTTATTTGTTATACTTTAATTATTATACACGAGAAAAAAACTAGCTACCTAGGACTGGTATGGTGGACAGGAATACGTGTACGACACGCTTAATGAAATTTGTAATTTTCACATTGTGTTGGGGTTGATAAGGCGAATGTCTGGTTCGCTTGTTCCATTTTGGTAACATATTTTTTCGTGTGAAGCTTATTCGTGCACACTCTTTATAATTTTTACCGGACATTTTATATAGACCGCTTTAATATTAATAAACTAGCGACTCGTGTCCGTCATCACCGGGATTTAGCGAGGAGATTAAAGGAAGGTGAGGAGGAGATGACTCTATTTTCCTACGTTACATTCTAAGACCCTGAGTTTTAAAGTAGACTAAAATTAGAAAATATGAAACGGAAAGCATTTGAGAGGAAGTAAGGAGACCAGAAGAGAAGGTAGGGTGTTTTGTGCAGGGTCCCATAGAGTAATTGTTTATGTAAATGCCTTCGAAGCGATCAAAGCGCGCACTGGTGGTTTATTTGGACCACTGGACTGATCGAAGAATGGGATGTAATTGAATGACGCCTGTTAGTTACCGTCTTTTTAGCTTTTCAAAAAAAGGGCGGCAATACTCACACACACACATGTACATTATTATAAAGTCAATGGTGCCAATCGAAGTAACATGGCGTGTAAACAGTAATTATCTAAAATTTGGTTTAGATCAATCCAAAAAAATCGGTCGTGTAGAAGACAGACAAATGTGTATTTAGTTTTTAAATACAATCTTCCAATTGTCGTAGTCTGGTATCTTCACATCGCTTAGCCTATACACCTGTAAGCCAAAATGGAAGAGAATCGAGCACTTAATCTTCTAGTTTTTCATCCACTTTAAGCGATTGTTTCCTTATTCTTTGTTTAAATTGTGTTTTCTTCACATATTCCGTTGAGAATAGAAATAAATTTAAAATACTAAATTTTGTTCTGAATAATTACAACTTCACAATAAGAATGTGTTTTCCTTAATAATGAAATAAATTTTATGACTTTTTTTGCAATCTCTTGGATCATATTTTCAAATAAAATTGTTAACCATTTTCGGGTATGAAATTAAATTATTTTGTTCGATACTTTAAGTAGATAGTTTGAGTTTTTGAAAAAATGAATTTTTGGACCGTCTCATGTACATTTATTATTACCGCCAGCTGCCCAAAGTAGTTTAAGTATTTTGCAACAATATAAGAGATATACTAAGGCTCTCCGTGTGCTACTTGAGTCACCTTCTTTGTCTATATAATCCACGTTATTACTCGAGCATGACCGTTGTTACCTTTTTAGATCGCGTGTGAGGTGGTCGTTTTGTCTCTTTAAACTGGGTTCTCAAAAATACATCACCGGGATAAAACACAGAGTTTCATCTCTACAACCTGCAGTTTAGGTGCTCCTTAGAAATACACGTTTGGAAATCCCGCCTCTCTGCGGTCACTAAAGGGACGAGTCCCTACTATGAGTATATACAGCTTAGTGAGAGGGTAAATTCAAAAGCAAATGAATAGTTAAGTGCAAAACCCTTTGTTAAGAGACAAACCACTTCGCAACACACCCCATTCTACCGAATAAACATAATGTTTAGTGGCTTAGCAAGGAGGTCGTCAGATCCAGTAGCGTGGCGTATGAACCTGGTAACTGCGTGAAAAAATCCATAATAATAATACACTTCACTGTCTATATCTATGACTTTCTGGATGTTTCTTCTTAATTAAACTGCCAGGTGTGTTTTTAATATTTCTTCTAGGATAAGATTTTTTATATATTCAATAACAGTACGTAAACATATATTCAATTTGAAATGAAGTGTACATTGTATTTATTACGAGTAAGAAAAAAAACAACATATTTTAGCGAAATCGTATATTGATATCTATCATCTTTTCTTCTGTCTATGGTACGGGAGAAATCTTACTTATCCTAGAAATTGTCTATCCACAATTCTTATATGTCATCTAGATGTCATTTTTGTTCGTTTTAATAACTAACTTACAAAGATGGAATATTTTAATTATATCGATATGTTATTTACGTGAGGTTTGTTTTGGGAAAAGTTCTATCATTAAAATATAGATTCTATTGAGACCCTGACTGCCCAGCGGCCACTATTGGCAAAATATAAAAATAGTTGCCCATAGGGATTAGCAGCAAACATTCGGCAATAGCCTATCTGCTAGTATACTATGATAGTATCTGCTAGTATACTATGATAGTATCTGCTAGTATACTATGATTGTTGATACGGACACATTATATCTAGAAAACATATATATGTTAAATTTGAGGTTTTCACGGGTCGAAGATAGTGTTGGAGAGGTCCTGGGGTTGCATTATCGGTGAAGCGTTACTCTAAAACGGTTGTGAGACACGTCCTCTTAGGCCGACAGTTCAATGCCAAGCTTACTTAAGCGAAGGAAAAGAAGATAGAACGCCTCATTATTTCATCCTGACATACCATTGTCGCCTCATCGTATTTTATACATATTCTCGTCGACTGTTAAAGATTAAAACACGGCTGTTCTCCTATATCTGGTCTTCTGTCCCTACAACACTCGCTGATTAATGTTCGTGATAATTATGCCCTGGACACACAATTCCAAAATATTTATTGACACCTGCTTCCTTCCCGCCTGTTCCCAGTTCCAAAATATTTTGCCGAGCTTGATCTGAATTGTCGATCTTGTGATAATTTTTTAAAAGCATGCTTTTGTTAGAACTAAAAACGGATATTTGTGGTTATGAGCTTCAGGAGTAAAGGACCGGCATCGTCATCGAGCTGTCCTATCTGTTTCCGTAAGTCTTCAGAATCTAATATCGAAGAATTCCATAATAAACTCACTCCCCTCATCTCATATTCCCATATTTCCCATTACCCCTGATTCCGGCGAATTTCGTCGGAAACACTCGGCATAAATATTATATAATTATATACAGGGTGAATATTATTTTCCAGGCCGATTTAGTTTAGCCACCATTTTGGTTTGACAGGTATCAGTTTAAATTTGGTAGTCGTAGAAAATAGTTGATTACAATTCATTATGGTGTATCAATGCTTCAACAACGTGTTGAAATCATTAAAACATTTTATTTAAATAATAATGGCAATACTGGAACCATTAATGGTAATCACTATCGTCATACTTTGGAAAATTTCTTGGTGGCCGAATTGGGTCGATAGGGCCTGCAACACAACAAAACAGTGCCATCTCACACACAGCCAGAAATTTTATGAGAAAATATCAAAAAGTGGTGATATCGACTGGTCTCCTCAATCGCCTGATTTGACGGCTTCCAACTATTTTCTGTAGAGGTAGAGAGAAAAATAAGGTCTACGTCAAAAAGCCAACAATAATTCTGATGTTTCAGGATAATATTCGAATTGAAATTTTTTACAAATTAAATGTATTAATTAGAAAGATATACATATAAAATCAATTTTATCGAAAAATATTGTCGTTGCTACCGGGATTCGAACCTGGATCTCTTCCAATCCGGGGGACGTGCATTATGCTATACCAACACAGTGTATTGACGACAAATTTTCGAACTCATATATTACACTTTTCAAATTATACATCTATCGTTCCATTAATTGAAAGCCATCTACTTTGTTTTTACGGAATCCTTGAGTAAACCTATAAGAAACGCCAGAATTAATATTTAATTTTTATTAAATTTTTGGACATATTGATACTACTTATATGTTATAAAAAAGAACACATTCTTATTGTGAAGTTGTAATTATTCAGAACATGGGTAAAACATCACAGACATATATTCTGATAACTACAACTTCACAATAAGAATGTGTTCTCCTTAAGAATTGAAATAGCTAAAATAACACACGAAATTGGCGAGAATATTATGAAAAATATAGTTAAAAGAGCTCGCATTTGTGCGACTGTCAGAGGTGGCTTTTTGGCCGATGTCATATTCTATATATAATTGTAATAAACTACATAATCAATAAATAAAAACTAAATAAAAATATTTTTATTTTATTGTTTAGTTATAGTAGAAGGCAAATGATATAGCACTACATGTGTGCAAAACGGGGCCTCAATAAATCTAAATCTTCAAATCATGCCGGTACCGACAATGATAATGACAATACACCGTCAGGGAACTCGACTCCGGAGCGTACCACTTCTCTCACAGCCGCCTTGCAGACGAGTTCATTAATCAATGCTTCACGTTGTAGAACTTGTACTGTTGATACTTGTATCCATAACTGTGTTTCAAGTATCAATAAATATCAATCTATTGTAAATAGTATTTTATGGTCTGGTCACACATTCACACCTAGTAATAAAACAATACAACGAATAAACACCTACATACCAGTTCTGAGGGCAATAATGACATTCTTTCAACACGGTTTTAGCTCCGAAACTGTACAACACACTTAACACTAACTGGAAATCATTCGATATATAAAACAACGCAAATATGGTCTTAATAATATATATATATAATCCAATTGGGTAGAGATCAGTCAGAATCATCGCTGCCCGACATTTCAACTTAACTGCATTTTTTTATTGTCTCTATTTTTTATATCTATGTAAACTTCTTTTAAATTAAATAACACTGCAATATAATACGCAAATAGCAAGGAAAAAAATTATCTGCTTCAACACAGACGTTAGTCCAGCAAAGTAGTCAGGACAATGCTGTATTTATCAGGGGTGGAGTCCTACTACATCCCACACAAAAAACTACGAGTATTATACTTAATAGCAATATAATTGTAATAAGTTAAACTTTTTATATTTATATTCACCTCTGTTACAACAAAAACATATGCCAATAAAGTTTAATAAATAAAATATACAGGTGAATATTATGTTCCACGCCAATTTTGTTTGGCAGCCATTTTGGTTTGGCAGATATCTGTTAGTTCGTATTTGGTAGTAAAAAGTACTTGATTGCCTTTTATTATGGAGCATTTAACGCCTGAACAATCTGTTGAAGTCATTAAATAATATTTTATCTCAATAATAATGGTAATGCTGTAACCATTAATGGCGATGGATATGTCACACGTTGGAAAACTTCTTGGTGGCCGAATTGAGTCGATTAGGCTGGCAATATATGTGGTTTTAACAGGACGGTGCCATCTCACACACAGCCCGAACTACGCTCGATGTCAAAAAGTGGTGATATCGACTGCCCTCCTCGATCACCTGATTTGATGGCTTCCGACTATTTTCTGTAGAAGTACTTGAAAGGAAATGTCTATGCAGACAATTCCGATACTATATGATAATATTTTAAATGTGTGCGAGAATGTTATGAAAAATATGGATAAAAGAACACGCATTTGTGCCGCTGCCAGAGACAGGTACTCGGCCAATATCTTATTTTATGTATAATTGTAATAAATTGAGTAATTGGTAAATGAAAACCAAATTAAAAAAAAGTTTTTTATTTTCTATATATTTAAAAATAATATCGGCCTGGAATTTGGAAATGGATATTCACTCTGTATCTCTATAAGATACTTTACAATTTTCATTCTAAGGTTTGTGGGTGTGCGCGCGCACACGATTTGGTATCATAGCGCACACAAAAAAATATAGTGCGCACACAAATTTCTACAAGACTTCTTTTTAATGTGCCGCCTTCTAACGAAGGTTGTCGACCATATTACAGTGTGTTAATTTATCTTGTATCTGGAGTATCGCAGTCAAGATCATCTCTTTCTATCTTCTTCTGCATAATGAGTTGAAAGAGATCATATTTTCCATTACAGAGAATGTGTCCCACGTGGATAAGGTGTTTTCCTTGATAGTTATTAATTGTTTTGACTTATTGATGCGTCATAATACATCTGCATTAGTAATATGGTGGAGCCAGAGTCAGGGTCGGGCCCTCCCAGTAGCCTTATACTGGTATGGTAATGTTTTTCTTATTTTTTCATACAAATAATAACACTGGGCCTTAAAATTACACAACAGTTTTTTTAAGCGTACACCGTGATCTAAACTTAGAGGGATTTTTGTTTACCATATATTGTACAAGAACGTATACCTTTTAGATCCCGCGCCATCGCCATTAATTCGTAATCTACTACCATCGGAACAAGGGTAGTTATTAATTTAGACTGTTTTCTGTTTAGGAGGGTGCACATATCAGAGAAGACGCTCAGCTACCTGAACGGGGAGTTTGAAGTGGAGCCGGCCTTCGGGGAGAAGCGCGAGGAGGCGCTGAGGCTGGCGGGCATCAAGACCTACTTCATCTGCAAAGTGCTCAAACCGGTAAGGAACATGAACATTAATGAATTATGAATTTGTGATGAAAATTTAAATCATTTTTGTGTTAAATACATTACTTTATTTTTTTACGTAAAAATATATAAGTTGTATCAGAGTTTTTCAAAATTTAATAAAACAATAATTGCTTTAATTCTGGCGTCTCCTAGCATGTAATTCTCAAAGGTATTTGAAATTCGTCGCAATATAAAGTAGATTGTTTTTAAAAATGGAATAACAGATGTATCAATTTGAAAGAGCTCTAGAATATAAGTTCTAAAATTTGTAAAACTACTTAGTTGATATGGTAACACTGGATAACGCGTTTCCCCGGATAGGACAAAGTTCAGGTTCGAATCCTGATAGCAATTAAAATATTTTTCGATAGATTTTTTCTATATATCTTTCTATGATTAATGTAATTTGTATTATTATTATATTTGTTTATAAAATCCGTAGTTTGTTAAGGGAATTTTTTTTTTCATTTTATGATACGCTGTAGATAGGTACCTACTACTTACTTCAGACTTTTTTTACTTTTACCCTTCGACCAAATGACGAAATTTAAATAAAGATGGCGAATCTGGCTGGTTAACGAATTTAGCTGAGATAATTACAAGGTCAATTTTTTTGAAAAAGTTTGATCTCAATCTTATAAGAATCACGGGAGTTATAACCTTCTTCAGGACAATATAGTATATAGACTAACCATACAGACGTTTGAATATGAGGTTACTAAGACAGTAATAGCACATCAGAGTGAGACAGAGTATTGGGTAGGGGGTGGGAGAAAGAATAGGGATTACATTGGAACAACTTTAATATCGGACTATTGGATAAATTTATTTAGTATTTACCTGATATTCTGTCCCACTCTCTCTGATATACTGTTGCTCTGTCTTCTTAATCTCATATTTAAATATCTGTACTTAGGTTAGTCTATATACTATATTGTCCTAAAGAAGGTTGGGTCCAACTGAAACTAATTGACTTTAGTATATAAGCATAATATGGTTTAAAACTAAACATTCCATTTTTTAATTAAAATATTTAAAGATAGGTATACCGTTAGCTATTACCTTTATCTAATTGAATCAGGCGTTTGTTTATGACAAGTTGGAATAACTTTATCTCCCCTGTACTTCCGGTTGATCTAATCCAATAATGGTTTCAAATTCACGATATTCGTTGTCGAACGCGGGCATAGTGACCAGTTGACAACACCAGCCCGTTGACGAAACCTGTAATATAGGGTTATTCTCGAGTGGTTCAGCCACGACAAAAACAGACCCTCAGCAGAATAACCCCAGAAACTCTATTATCATCATCTGACGGCTGTGAAAACCCAGAACAATAATCTCGTCGTAGTTTATCTGGGTCTCTGAGCGCACGGACAGCGCTAATGACTCTCCAGCGGGCGCTATAACAAGGGTCAAAGTAACAAAGGTTCCTGAGAAGGGGCGGCTGACGCTTAAAAAATATGGCAGTGCATCGACAAATATTTTCGATGCTCAAAATCACCAAACGTTTTTTTAAATAAATTTCTAAAACAAATTACACGAGACAGTTAGATAAAATATGTTAATCGAAAAAATACAGCTACAGAAACCCAAAACTTTATATTACCGATAGAAAATGTTACTTTATACAATTATGTCAAACTTGGACTATGCAAATATATTTTTATTTTATAATGAGATTTATTATTTGGGAAAACACATTTTTGTTGTGATGTCGCATTTTTATAACATAGTTCTGTGGTGTTTAATGCAAATTAAATTAATCAAATAGAAAGATATACCGAAAGAAATCTATCTATCAAAAAAATATTTAGTTGCTACCGGGACCTCTTCCCCGAATAGGAAGAGATTTTTTTCTGTATATATTTTTATTGTTGATTAATTTAATTTATATTAGATTAGATACAATTACAATACAAATTAAATGTATCAATTAGAAAGATATACAAATAAAGTCTATTTAATCAAAAAAATATTTTTGTTGCTACCGGGATTCGAACCTAGATCTTTTCCTATCCAGGAAATTGCATTAACCGATTACTATACCAACATAGTAAGTTGACAAATTTTCGAACTTATATGTTGTACTTTCAAATTGATACATCTGTCGTTAGATTATTTGAAAGCCATCTTCTATATATTTACTATGTTGGTGTAGTGTAATCGGTTAATGCATTTCCTCGGATAGGAAAAAGATTCAGGTTCGAATACCGGTAGCAACAAAATTATTTTTTCGATGTAATTGATTTTATATGGATATCTTTCTAATTGATACATTTAATTTGTATTGAAAATATTACAAACCTATGTTCTGAAAAATTGCAACTTCACAATAAGATTGTTTTCTCATTAAAAAAATAAATAAAAAAAAGCTCATTATCTTTTTTTTTGTCTTGTTTTGTTTTTGTTGTCTTTTTGTAAATTATATTTAAAATGCGTCCTTGGATATAGTCTATGATGAAATAAAGAACTAACAAATTGGGAAATAGTCTAAACGTGATATTAGTACAGTGAATAGAAATAAATAACGATCACTCGGATGGTTTGGTCATGTTGAACGAATAAATGAGGAGAAAATGTCAAGAATGACGCGAGTGTTGATAGCACCAGAAATAGAGAACGTCTGCGGAAAACTTGGCACTCAGGTAAACCAGATACTGGGAAGATCATTCTGTTAGATACCTCAATAATCGACGAGCTCGCATGAAAATACGTGAATATGGATGAGGTGAGTGTTGTGCATTAGGATAGAACAGTGTGGCACTTCATCTTTTGCCAACTCCCGCTTGAAAAGGGTGTGATGGTAAATTAGATAGTCAGAACGTCGATCTTCTTCCATATTACACTGATTCCGCAAAACCACATGCTAAACCTCTGACTGTTTTTAATAGCCAAAATCGTATTTTAAAGTTTTGCATTTGTTTCCACTTTTCTTGAGCGCGATGATTCACCATTCATTCAATATTTTCTTTACGCAGTCTGTTTAAAATGTTGTTCCTTTGCTGAGCTCGCCAATTTTACTGTCGTCATCTCTCTAACCGTCGCTTTTGATGAAATACGAAATATCACAAGTCTTGTGAATTGTTCGGCATTTCAGAATACCGATCGTTGTGATATAAATGATTAACTACCTGTATAAAAAAAAATATTGGTATTAATTTAAATTATCGCACCATACTGCAGGAACGTAGGTAATGTTTCAAATTTAAAATTTGACAAAAAATGTATCATCAGAACAAAAAAGTTAGTCCATGTCACTCGATCCATATATAAACATATTTCAAAGGATTTTAATACTTCACTTCGATAAAATGTATCAATTCTCTATTAAATTTTCCTTCGTGATACATAAAAGAATACCAGGGTCTTATATATGTTAAATAATCACAAAATCTTTCCGCAATACTTACAAATGTACGAGTATTACTTCTTTATCGTGTTATCGGTGTTCAGAAAATATTAATTTTTGCCTAACTCGCCTAGTGTAACGGGAGAGAAGAGTCTGACATTCCATCCTCTCTATCTACTCCCGTGGAGAAACGACGATTACTCTTCTATTCTGATTTTTAACTAAATTATTTTCAAAAAGAATGAAAAGTTAATCTAACCAAACCCAATATTAGATTATTTTAATGGGTTTTGTAATGAAGCTAATTGGATTTATTGTTCGGATGATACTGGTTAGTCGGGATTTTACTGATCCCTAAATATCGAGGCGCACAACTTGTCGGCGAGCGGGCACTTTTACAAAAATGTGATTTTCATTTTGTCAAATACGTAATAATAAAAATATTATAACATTTTAAAATAATACTTTGGGCACACGAGCTCTCTTGTCAAAGAAGCCACTACTGACGAGCAGTGAAACAATGCGCACATCACATGTCACGGCCTTTGAAGAATTAGCGCTAAGTCGCGCTTTGTGCAGAATGTAATCTAACCAGCATTCTGAACCTCAAAGATAAAACAAAGGCCAGTAATAAAATCAAAGTTACGTATCATGTTTTTTAAAATATCCTCATGAATAAATCAACCTTTTTAAGTTTTGAGAAATACCAATTTATAATGTTTTATAGAATTAAAAAAAATTGTATTTCATTACAGCATTCTATTTCATGAAAAACAATTCCACACAATTCAATGAAGACTAATCAGTTTTGTTTTAATAACGGTTATGGTTCGTAGTAACGTAGAATATAATTCAACAATTTAAACCCCATTTAAAAAAATTGATTAATTAATATTGCGTAAGGCTCACCATATATTTTTAAGGTTTATTAATTTTAAATTATCCATATCAATTAAACAAATCAAGATCAATTTTTAATGAGCTTTTTAATGTACCTAACTAACTTGTGAAGAAGAACTTTGGGCGATTTATTATTTTTATTCAAAAAATAGTAAATAGCGAGCTGGATGTCCTTGATTAGACATAATTGATTTAGTACCACGTTTCTATTCGAAATACTAGAACGTTGGCGCTGTTTTATATAAATGTTCCAAATACAAATTATTATAGTAACGCACTAATAAAAAGACTTCACAGGCTCGGTATCGATTTTAGTGTTGTCGATACATTTCAAAATATTAGTGTAATATTTTTGATACTAAATTAATGTATTAATTATAAATATATACATATAATTAATACATTAATTTAGTATTTAAAATATCACAGACCGTCTGTTCTGAATAATTACAACTTCACAATAAGAATGTGTTTTCCTTAATAATATTTTTGATACCGTATTGAGACGATAATGAATTTTTTTGCTTTATTTTTCTTTACTTAGGATCTATTATTGCGCTCATGCTGGGTATGTAAATATTGATGATGTAAGAACCCATAAAGGCGTAGATATATATGTAAAAAAATAAACGTAAGACAAAATAAAAATGAAAACTCATCAATCGCTCAGATACAACACGCAGAAAAAAATTATCTATTGATAAAATGAGTTGAATGAGCTATCAATTATACTTTGTATGTTTCATTTCTCCTAAATTTTTATATGAATTTAGAATAATATTTCCTGAGAACAAATCCAAAGCCTTCGTACCGATGTCTCTTGAAATCAATATTGTCGGTGACGGATGTTAATTGTTTTCATAGTACATTCTGCGAGGGTCGTTTTACATCATTGTTTTCTGATAAAACAATATTAGCTAGGAAGCCACTAGATGGCCCTACACTTGTATTCTTATCTAGTTAACAGTTATTTATGATTGGTTCAAGTGTGAGGGAAGAATAGCACTCTTTCCTCCTTTTTACTCCTACTACTGAATATTGTCTGACTGTTATGCTTTCTGGAACAACGTAAAACTTTATTTAACCTATATCGCTTCGATAAATCAATGAGTGTATTCATCTATCGCGGAAATTTAATTTATATCTTTATATGTTGTTTTTATTAAATGATTTATTTATTTATGTTGTCACTGGGTTTGACCTTGGAATCATTTAGTTCGCAAAATCGCACATTTAATTACGTCAAAAACTGATATTTTAATATCATTTAATTTTTATTTGTGACATATAGATATGAATATAAAATACATTTTTATTTGATTGTAAATTGAGTTTGAGTATAAGGAGGGTTTTCTAATAAGAAGATAATATTCAGAATTAAAAAAATTATGGATTTTAGCAATTTAGTACCGGATAAGTGCCTCCCCATGATTCTGCCACTCTTTTCAATGCTCCGCCAATATTTGCCATGTCATATTCACTGCTCCGATGACTTTGTCTTGTTAAATTGTTATTGATTGACGTCTTCTAGGTCCTTTGTTGTCTCGCAAATATAATTCAAAAATATTCTTTGTGCTTTAATTATTTGTGCGTCTTGAAATATAGCACGTCCATTTTTTATGTACCGTGTCAGATATATCGCACACCTAGATCAAAACAATGACAACTCAAAAAACAAGAATTTTGAGTTATTATTGTACTCGAATACTCTATCATATACGCAACTAACTTAGCCCCAGTTCTCGATTAATGTCATTTAAGGATACATTTATGACCTAAATTGTTATTTAGTTTCATAACTTTAGTAACAAAAAATGGAGAAAAATGTTTTTATTTTTTTGTCTACTGAAAAAATGATTTTTGAGTTGTCTCAGTTTTGATATAGGTGTGCGATATGTACATTTATAGGGGTATTGGATATTTGTCGAAACAGAATTTTAATGAAAACGACAAAGTCTGATTTGCATTCAAGTTATTTAAATATTCATCTTGGTTTGAGAGATAAGAGTATGTATTTAGACGGCGATGAGACGTGAACAGAAAAAAACACTTATTTATACACTGAATTAATTGACCAAAGGTTCACAATAGATCAATTGGGTATGAATAATTACGAGGCGGAAAACGATGTACAAACTTGTAATAAACGATATCGACAAACCCGGGTTCGACAGAGGAGTGATAATTCAGTGAGACACTCGGCGTAACGGTCCGCTGATGGTGCTAGTTGTGTCTGCTGTGTCATCATACTTATTGTAGCCTTGAGCTTTTATTAAGACAACGTTATTTATTTATTTGTTTATTAGATGGCATACATATTTTTGTTCTAACAGAGGTGAATATATTATAACATAATAAACATAGGACGCGATTAATACTCGTAGTTTATTGTGTAGGATAGAGTAGACTTCACCTCTGATATATACAGCGTTGTCCTGGCTACATTGCTAGACTGAAGTCTGTGTTAAAGTAGCCAGTTTTTTTCGTGCTATTTAAATCATAGATAGGAATAAAAAGTGAAATAAAAAAAATATGTATAAAAAAATTAAAAATATGTGGTGGGAGTGTTGTTGGACTAGTGAATTATTAGTGTAGGTATTGTATAAATTATATTAGAATGTTGGATAGCCATGCTTCTGATTTATCTCTACCTGATTGGGTCCATATTTGTATAATCTTATTGGAAGTAAACGATTTTCAGTTGGTACTGAGTGTGTTGTATAGATTCGGAGCTAAGAACATATAGAATCTTTGATAAAATATCGTTGTTGCTCTCAGAACTGATGTGTAGATGTTCGTTGTTTGTCTTGTGTTATGTCCATGATTTATTGCTTGGGGTGAGTTGTTGTTAGCATGGAAATATTGAACGAGTCTCAACATAAAGATTTGTCTTATATCTAGGACATTATACTCTTTAAATATAAGATCTGATGGATATATAAAGGGACGACCAATTATTACATTGAGAATTGTCTTTTGTGCTTTTTTAGCCAACTCCAATATTGTTTTTGCTGCTCCTCCCTAAACTAAAATAGCATAATTAATTAAAGAGTAGCAGAGTGCAAAGTACACCGATATTAAGAGTTTTTAGTCAACTATACATCGTATTCCTTTAAAAAGTAAATTAGTTTTCTTATGCGTTTAGCTAGGTTCGATACGTGTTCTTTCCAGTTAAGATGATCATCGATCAGTACTCCCAGATGTCGAATAATTTTAACTCGTGTTAATTTTTTACATTGACATGAAGAAGCTGTGTTATTATTTGTTTTGCAGTCATATACGATGAGTGTAGAACTTTAATGTGGTGTTGTTCTTTCGTTAATACAGAAACATACATATTTAGATTTTTTTGTGTTAAGTGATAGGAGGTTCGTATCTAAGGATTTTTTCGCCTTGTTCACACCATCCTGTGCACGAGTATTGACCTCTTCCCAAGATTTACCCTCAAAGCAAAGCACGGTATCATCCGCGTAAGTGTTGACTAAATATTTCATGATCTGCCTGGACGTTTCATCGGCATATTTCACGGGTGGTGTTTCATTTGACGGGTGGTGACGGGACAAATTAACGTTATTTGAGAATTAACTTTTCCATTGATGACGCAAAGAAGGCTCATCATTACCAGAGTGTTCAAGGATAGCGTGTCGTGCAAAATAAACATTTGTCACACGGAACACAACAACATGTGGAAAATATACATTGTACGGACATTAATAGATAACTCGGGTTACGGCTGAGGTCAGATGTATAGCATCGAGGGGTGGAATATTGAAATAATCATACATTTTACGGAATTTAAAAGTAGAACGGTTAAATTTGTCTGCGCATATTTAAACTTAGGTATATATTATATTATAAGTTTCAATTGTTGTAAGGAAAAATAGTATATATTAAAAAATATAAATGAATTAAATACAAATATAACATGTGTTAAGAAAATGTGTAACATTTTATAGAATAATAATATGCGTGTAAGTATATCGTTTTTATTTTACACAAAATGAAAGAACCCTATTGGAACTTAAAATAAAATTCAACAATGTTTTCAAAACAAAATACAGTGTACAGGAGGCGGGGCAGAGCGAAGCGGAAAAACATATTCTCAGGAATGATGGACGTGTCTGAGATATGTAACAAATTTTTCTTTTCAAAAGGAGCAAAGTATGATAATTAAATTATATAATTATAAGTATCTAATTAATGTGTATGAATATGTTTTGAAATCAGACAGAACACCTACATATATTTAGATGGTCGCTCAAAAGAATATTATAAATTTAAAAATTTTATGACAGCTCCAATTTATTATTTTGTTTAATATTATCGATTAAAAACGCCCCGATGCCATTTTAGTAATAAGTCTGTTTCATAATTACATACCATTTAAGCTTTGTTTAAAATGCGATAATGTTATATATAAACAACATATTTCATTTCGACTTACATAAAAATAACGTACATAAAATATTTACTTTGCTCAAGAAAACATTGTTTTCCCTTAAAATCAGTAAAAAGACATCTAATTTATGAAATTTGTTACTAATGTTGTGAATAAGTTCAATATTAATTCATATCATGCGTAAAATATGTCTGAAAACATATATTTTCGGCATTTTTAAACGAAAATAATGACAGCGTGGATTCCACAACATCATAGCTAGATCAAGTGGCGAATTGAAGTTCAATGGAAAATTTAAATTTTCAAATTTTATAGGAATGAAAATATACTATTTAAAAACTAATTATTGTGTTTTTGATATAAAACTTAGTTTTAAATAGTAGCTGAAGCCTCAAAGTACGTGAGTAAATATAATATATTATTTAAAAACATATGTTTTCACTGAGTGTTTTAAAAACGTCGAAAATTGGTAATATGTCCTGCAAATTGAATGCATTAATACACTATTAATTTTGGATATTTTGCTAATTTGTCTCAATTGTGATTTGTCTCCGTAATCTTGGCTTTAAGATTTAAAAAAAACATATTTACCAAAAATTAAGATAATTTGTTTTGTATTAATTATGGAAAATAACATTCAGTTTATTAGTTTTAAATAAGTATATAGATCCTATCTAAGGAATATATTATATATAAATACATTTCACATTATTAAAATTCAGAAATTTTTTCATATTAATCTACACCAGGTGTTTGCTACAGCAAGCATAGTATTTAGATCTAGAAGCACGGAATTGTAAATATGGAAGAAGTTAAATTACCCCCGAGACTATTTTCAGAGTAGAGTCGCATGTGCTAGGACGACCGCACTAACTGGGATGGTTTAAGTTTATATTTACTTTTCTCTAACTAGCAATTTAACGCTTGTTTAAGACCTTTAATTATATAGCATTATAATAAACATTAGCACTAAGCATTAAATAAACATTAGCACTAAGCACTAAGCATAAAACATTAGCACTAAGCTAGATAGTAAAAGTTTTTGAGATTCATTGCAAATAAAAAGATGGCTTTATTTCTATTATCATCTAACTAAAAATTAAAGAAGAATTTATAAAGTACAAATTGTATTTGATTGAATAAGGTTACCAAAGAGATAACACATTCTACCGACAGCATGTTTCAGGTTCGAGTTCTGGTGGAAACGGTATATTTTTTGATAGGTAGACTTTTCTGTTCATCTTTTAAGTGATTTATCTAATTTCTTTTAATAAATGTTGTTTAAACTTAATATTATATACCGTATAACAAAATAAGTATGAAAAAACACCTAACTATAATTGTAGCGTATTTTGATCTCTGTCAATATATTTTGGTGTAGTATTATGTTATAATAAAAAAAAATTAATTCACCCTATTAGCGTACCACACACAGCTGTCACTAATTGAAGTCTTAAAAACGAAATTTAATAAAAATAAGCGGTAATAATCTGTGACAAGTTTGTCATATATTTCTACCTTTCTTAATTAATGTACCTATATTGAATATTTGAGATGTTTTTTATTATTTTTTACTATTTATAAACATTAAATAAGTAAATAATTCACTTTGCTATTAAAAAAATTAAAATATTATCATTTTTAATGAAGGAAAATAAAAGCTGAATATAAATATACCACAGAATCTAAATTTCATTGTGGCAGTTGAAATTGCAGCCTCGGTAGATTTATTTTATTAATACTGGGGATTAAACAATGATCCTAATTTAAAGTCTCATTGAGGCATGGTTTAATTACACTCTATGAATTTAGTAAATTTTCAATTATTTTCAATTACACAAGAATTATTGCTGGTTTTTAGATTAATAGCTTTCAAAGTACACAAGGTCTAGGCGACACTTTAAAGAGACTAGCTACGTGTTTTTGACTCGACCATTAGTTGATGACGATTTACGGCTTAAATTTTAAAGAAACATTTTATAAAAATCTAGGCAAGCGTTTTGAATACATTTTTTGGAAATGTTAGAATTTTTTTTTGTAGATTAGCAGCTAGATAAACTGGAAGCTATTTTCTTACGTAGAGTTTTCTGAGACATTCTGCCCGATCTTTTTTGTCAACGTTTCGAAGTAAAACCAACATAAATAATAATATAAACGTATGTGTTAAAATGAAGCTAAATAATTATTTCGTTCGATTGCTATTTTTCATACGAAACTCGATAGAAACTCCAAGCAGAAAATTAGTCTCGGTTAAGTTTAGCTCAGAAACTTGTACATTTACATTTAATTAATAAGGGTAATATTTTGACATCACGTCAGTAATTAAACCAAGCAAATACGTTGCCATGGAGATGAAACTTGGTTTTCTTCCTTTAGCACAAGGGGGTGGTTAATAATGTGTAAATACCGCCACTTCAGAAACAATGAATGACAACTGACATTTAATAATACTCATATAATATATGTTTTTATATAATAATAATGCATCATATTTGCATCGCAGGAAGTTAATGTACTTCGGTGTTGAGTTTTCAGGTCGGTTTTGTTATAAAAATGAGCTTTGATCCAACTTTTTGGGGAACCGTATTTACATCAGTTGAGTTTATCGTCCATGACGATTCCCAAAACTTTCAGATCATTACATAGCGTAAGTTTCTTGCCATTCATCACCAAAGATGGCCCTTGAGATTTCTTTCTGATGATGAAAAGTATCTTTGTCTTTTCTTAGATCTTTAGCATGATTGGTTAGGTTAGGTCAGGCGTTAGGTTAAGGTAAAAAATACACTTAAGTAGGTACCAGAAAACCCGATAAATCATTTACATAAAATTGGGTGCATTATACAGTGATCTGTGTTAATAGAACTATTAAGCTCTAAAGTATCTCAAAAATTGTTTCGATATATCTCTAATGTTCAGAACTATTTTCCGACTTGATTTTTACTTACTTCTTCACCGCTCGACTTTCTGATATTGTAGCGTGACAATATATAACTTTATAATTTTCAGACAAATGTCTAATACGTTATCGTAATCAGCCCTTCTCGAGTTGGTGAAAAGACAGACTGATGTGGTCAGCTCATTTTATTTGTGCACAGAAAATAAATTTAAAAAATTAAGAAAATATTCTACGTTCAATAGATCATAAGTTATGAATTTTTCAAATTTTGTAGAAGACAACAGCCATTAAAGTATCATCGATATCTTATTAACAAATTTTATTGTATTATTTTAACCGAAAAAATAGTTTTGTACGTATTAACTTTTGGTCAACGCCAATGAAAGAATTCATCTCACTTTTATCATTTACGACTTGACTGAAAAACAAATAACGGCCAATCAAAAAAATCTACTAAAATAATACATCGTAAATCTTTCAAAATAGGTCTTCTAAATAGTTTTTTATCCTAGCGAAAAAATACTACTGAAATAATACACACATATTATATAGGTATCGTCAAATTATCCTAGAGAGTGAACAGTTTGATATACGAGGGTTGATTGATTGATTGAAGTTTCCCAAACGAGTAAGAAAAAAAAAATCATTACGAAAGTAATTTATTTTTCTACATAGTTTCCTTCTACCTCAACACACTTAGCTTAATGTCTCTCTAGTCTCTCTCGTCATTATACCATTTTGATAGAAGGATTTCTCAAGACCTTCAAAATACCCATTTATTTTTCATCCTTTTTCAAGATAATCCACGAAAATTACTCCTCGAGCGCCCCAGAAAACAGTGGCCATCATTTTACCAACGGACAATTTCGCCTTTTTTTCTAGAACGCGAGATCGTCACTTTCTGTCCATTACTGAGATTGCTCTTTGGTCTCTGGTACGTAATGATGGATCCATGTCTCATCAACCGTGACGAAACGTTGCAAAATTAGGTGTAATTAAGCCTAAAGATCTTCACTCGATATTGATTTTGATCGACCGAGAGCACATGCGGCACCTAACGCTCGTAAACCTTCTTCGTGCCAAAATGCTTATGCGAAATTTCATAATACATTCAGAAAATATGCTTATCACCTCTGCTGTCTCTCGTAATTTTAAGCTGCGATCGTCCAATATCATTTTATGGATTTTAATAATAATTTCCAGAGTCGTTATGTCTTTTGGTTTTGACTGACCACTTTAAAATCTGTTACCTAAGTGTGGATAGTGCTCGACAAAAGAAATGTCCCCGTAATAGCATCCAGCGTAGCTTTAACCTGAGTAGCAGTCTTTCCTTTCAAAATATAAAACTTTATAAAGGCACGAATTTCTGTTTTCTACATTACTAGAAGCTCTCAAGTAAAAACTAATCTTTGGAATGGGCTAATATTAGGCGTGTTTTCTAGTGAAAGATGACAAGCGACAATGTACACTTTTTTTTATTTAAACACGTATTTCGGATATTTATCAATTAGCCTTTATATTCATTGCACTCATAATGCACAATTTAAATAGGTTTGATTAATTTGCCAATACTGGATGTAATATATTGTGTATCGTAATTTATGCAAATTGATTTTTAATTTGTTATTTAAAAATACTTCAAAAAATTATAAATTATGCTTTTTATCGCGTCTGCTTTTTATCGGTTCATTACGTTATTACTACGAGTATTAAAATTCGATTATAACTGTATTGTGCAATACAGTTATAATATAATGACAGTTATAACGACTTAATGATTGCACTTTTGTTTATGTATGTTTGTATTTCTTTCTTTGGTACGTGTATCTACATTGGTATCAAAATCAAGATACAGTCGCGTTTCTTCTTGTTCACATCCTTGATATCGAAGTTATATTCACAGTAATTGAATTAAAACACCAACAATTTAAATAATTTTAACGGCCATTGAAGTAAATCCAATTTGTGCTCCAGATTCCTCAAATCCTGCTGAATTATCCAGTATTCAAGGACGGATGTTGCTCCGATTCCTCTACTAGTGGATTAGTCCCGTCCGGGATGGAAAATGGATTTTCTACCAACGGGAGACGAATAATTGGATTTTAATTGCCTTTTTAGTGGAGAATTTCTCAAGTAATAAAATATGCGCTTTGTATCGGCAGACTAACCGGCAACCGGCTACGGGCAATCTGAAGCGAAGTTCAATAAATCATAGTTAATTGATTTAGTATGCGTAATTAAATTATCGTTGAAAGGCAAGTGTTTAGGTGAGCTTTTTAAATTGTTGCCATTATTTTAAATGGATCGTTAACTTTGAATGCTTCAATTATCGGGATATTTACAAATAATTTTTTTCAAATTCAATGCCGAAGAGTTTATTAGTTTATTTCTTCCACTATACATTATTCTCTAAGATCTCACTAACCATCAGTGGGTAAATTTACAATGATATAAAATAATTGATTTTTAAATACTATTTGTTATATACGTAATACGATTATTGAAATAGACAGTTTTACATAACGGTAAATTATCAGTAATATATCTCATGATCTAAGCGAAGGATGAAATATAGGGAGTATTTTTTGATAATTCCTTACAAATTGTTCTTAAAATTATGGACTTTATCTAGATTTATTGTTTGGATGTGTAAAGTGTTAAATAGACTTAGAAAAATAACTCCCATAATAATAATAATCGTTCACCGTAATAATTGTACAATCTTGCTATAATAATAAATAAGATTTTTTTTTTAGAAATACAACTATTTTTGAATTTTCAACTTGCCATGTTCACCTTACGTATATTTATGGTATATTTTTCTTAAATAATTACAGAAAATTCCTGGAACACTGAATTTGAATTTTCTAATAGCAACTTCCAAAAGCATTTCAATATAAAACAAATAATTAATTCATAAAACATGTTTGTAAGGTGCACGGGCTTACTATGCTAGGGGGAGGGGGGGAGTGGAAGAGGGTGAGTGGGTGGTAGGGTGGAGGGATTAGGGGGGACGGCAAGAACTCGTACAACGGCAAGTGTTTCAGATTGTTGATCATAAATGTAAAGTGAGGGTTAGTGTTGTTATTTGAAATGTTTGTTTAATAGGTATTAAGAAAGTTTTTTTTTTTTTTCAGTATCAACCCAGTATAGAACCCAAGAAGAATGGTCCACCGGATGCAAACGGTATAGACGGAGCCATACTTGCCGACGCACCATCCGATGGCAAAGATGAAGGAGATTCTGTAAGTGAAAAATAAAAATAAATATTTATGTGCGAACTATATCACCCTTATTATTCATCGTTGACACGATCGTCATATGTGAAGAGGGGATTAAAGGATATATAAAATGATTTTATTTCGTCGGTGCGGTCCATGTTGCGGTATTAGAAAAATAACCAGAGAACGGAAACGACTGGTTTCACTCGCAAAGCAAACCTTTGGCATTAATTTAATCCAATGAAAAATAGATATTTTTTCCGATACTCTAAATTTATTCATTTTTGCGCTCTTTAGTTATCATACTTAAATATTTAAACCATAATTACATTGGTATAATAATTACAATGGTGGATTTAGATACATAGTACAGTATACAAGGAAAATTAACAGAAAGTGTAATGATATCATATGTCACACTGCAGTGCACATTATAAACAAGGTTTTAAAAGTGTTTTTTTAGAAGCTTAACAAAGTATTAATATAAAAATAGTAAAAAATTATATGTTACGGTATAATATAGGGTTATCCAAGCTAAACAGTTATTTTAAATATCGCTCTATTTGATTATTTTCCAAGGTTAGAAACGTTTCATGTGACATCTGTCAAAAAAAACTATACGCGATTGAGCAGCATATTGAAATTGAGAAAATTCACTACAAAAATGGTGCAAATTTTGCAGAAACAGTAAAGTTTGAAGTGGTTTTAGTCGATGTGAAGCGCCTTCTCATTCAGCCGATGTTGATTTAATTACAAACATTTGAACGTTCCATGTTGCTGTGGTGGAAAGAAGAAACTTGCTCGTCCAACCAGATCAATAAAAAAAATTCTGCTGTAGCTGAAAGTGTTGCCAGATGTATCAATAAAAGGACGTGCATAGCAATTAAACACTTTGAACTATATTTTGCATCACCTGGCTTGAAGGTTTATAATGTTTAATTGGTGCAAAAATTATAGTCCGCAGATCGTGTATTTTAAATATAAAGCAAATAGACACCTACATGAAGGCAGATTAATATTAAATTTGTATGGCTGTAGGAATTATAACAAAACCGGAAATTTGTATTCATCTCACGTTCTATTCAATGTTTATTTCACCCAGAGTAACACCTTTAATTTAAGAATTTGAAATTCTACGAAATACGAAGTAATTTAATTGAACATTATTTAGAATGTATTCGAGGGGACGAAATTGTAATCCACTGTAATTGTAGTCCAAGCAGTGAGATTTTAATGATGCATTACTGCAGTTAACGGCGTTACTAACACAACAATCTGTTTTACTCCCCGGGTTTATTTTGCGGTCGACATATTGATTTACGAGTTACTTGCTAGCTCGTGAAACAGAATCTATCCCGTTTCGCCAGAAGCTGGCTAATAATAAAATAATTTTCCTTTTGATCGATCAGGATTGTCATCCGCCGAGTGAGGAGACAGAAAACATTTAATAAGGGAAACTGAAATCATGAGATATTCCGAATAATTAATAACTGTCGTCAGTAACAATGGGTTTGATTGAAAAGATTTATGGTACAGAGAGATTTATCAAATTAGATTTATGACAAAGGCAGATGTTATAAAAATAAAGTAAAAAATGCCGAGGTGTAAACGAAAGTATTATATTTAGACTACTAATTCATAAAAACGGCTTTTTTTTCAGTTAACTCTAATAATGTTTTATTTAAACATATTACAAATTATGTTATTTGATTAAATTATTAATTTATCGTACTTTCCATTTCTTTAAAAATAATAAAGTAAAGTATTTTGAGTATGTCCAAATCTTTGTAGGAACTAATTACTGGGTTTTATCCCTTGAGCGATTGTCATCAAGATTAAGATCACAGAGACGAAGCTATTATTTTTATATGAGAAGTATGGAAGTCTCGGGCATTGCAGGGCTTACGACCTATCATCGGCTGGCTTAAGTGATCACTTTACTTTTTACTTTAAAGTGATCACTTAACCCAGCCGATGTCAGGTCGTAAGCTCTGTAATGCCCGAGACTTTCATACTTCTTGTATAAAAATAATAGCTTCGTCTCTGTGAGACATCTTAATAAATTAAAATAGTTAAAAAATTAATCATTGCAGTTAAGATTTTTTATGAAGGAATGAATAAAATTAATCCTCGATATTCATGTAATTCTGTGATTGCTTTCATTTATATGTTAGTTGTATCAGTAATATTGATTATTGTAGTAATACGATACCTACTGATCATACACTATTACAAGCTAAAAATATATATTATTAATTATTTTAAGTGTCACTTCGAATATCAGGATTCTTCTTAATGCTTTATAATATAAAAGTTTATCATTTATGAGACTTTATTTTTTTAAATGTTCTTCTTTTCCAGAGATTATAAGTTATCAAGTTTCATCAAAGCTACGATGTGTTTCAGTTATACGACTACCGATCCACCTGAGAATGACCCACTAATTGGACTGCATTAGATTAATTGGACTCCAGATCAGTTTGGTGGTTATGCATGCGATGAAGATTATACGTATCAGAATCAAGGTGTAGGCGCGAAAGGTACCCCCTCTAATCTCGGGTTCCCATTCAGTGTTCGTTATGTAGGTACGTCGCTTGTGTGCACCTAGATGGTCGTGTGGAGTCTGACGGACAATAAAGCAATCGGATAATATAGAATAAAAAGATAATACTAACAAATTAAATACGTTGTATTAATTCGCGGTAAGATTACAAGTGTTCAATTTTATATTTAACTAACTGAAATAATATATTTTATTCTTTTATCGATACAATAGAGAACTGGCGATAGATATTTTACAAAAAACCAATTTAATAGTGTAATAAAAATAAATAATCGTTTTTTTTCTCCTTAAAAACTTCAAATACTCATATTTTAAGGTATTACAGTCGCCCCGCATTGGAACAGACGGAAATTTTTTGGCACCGCATCGAAAAGTTAACCAGTGACCTATTTCTGTCAATCGTAATATGTTACTTCCATAAACATAATATTGTATAGTCCGTTCTGGTGTCGCAGAGTAGAGGCTGTACCGTGTACATCCAATAGCCATCACGCCACTGAGATGATGGATATTGGGTGTCGGCAGAAATGAACCGAACGTGATTACATTTAAAAGAGTCGGCTGTACATTCTGTTCGCGCGAAAGTTATTATATTTTTGGGTGGACTAAGAGATGGGAAAAAGATCCAAATTGTTTAAAATTTTGAAGTGTAAAAATGTTGTTTTCAATAAAAATACATTTTTGTTGTAAAGTTACATTTTCCGAACACAGTTCTATGGTATTTTTAAAACAAATTAAATAAATACTAATTAAATCAACACGAATTAAATAAATACAAATTAAATTTATACAGATTAAATTAATCATTAAGAAAGATTTGGGGCCGGTTGTGTGATCAGTATTAACTTTTTACTATGGTAACTTTTTACTATGGTAACTTTTTATTATAGTAACTATTTACTAACGCCCATAGTAAAAATCCTTTCCGCGTTGTTGATACATTAAATTTACTACTGTCAATGTTTAGATGCAGATGTCTATAGGCGTGGCGAATAATCGTGAAATATGCTTTATTTTTCGCATTATCTGTGTACTTTTTTGCCTAGACATTAGAAATCTGTCACTTTGGTGGTGAGATTTGTTCGTATTATGTGCTAATATATACATTAATATATTAAGCAACAAGATCATCATCGGACGAACTCTCATCTCTAAAATAGAGAGATATTGAATGATTAATTGTCGTCTACTGCAACCTTCAAAGTATTAATGTGTCAGATAACTTCTGGAACAGTTGTGAAAAGTTCGCCATATTTAACTATCAATTCCCGTTTTTACTATCGGATATCGAAGAGTAAAATGAGTTTACTATGGGATGTAGTCTCGAGAAGTAAATATTTTTTAATGACATGAATTTTTAATCCATCAACTCGTTTTCGCAATTTTTTTACTTTTGTTTTTTTTTACGACAGTAAAAAGTTACTACTGATCGCACAATCAGGAAAAAATTGCTACCGGGATTAGAACTTGTACTTTTTTCGAATTCCGGTAGAAACCAAATCTTTTTCGAAAGATAGATTTTTTCTGTACATTTTTTCAATTGATTCATATTACTATATGGAGTGTATAATTATATAGAGTAGCTTGTTGGTCTTGTGGTTAAGATGCTGGAGGTTTGCGTCTCATTCCAGGAGAGCAAGTTGTACTATTTTCATAGTACAAGCACTTAACTTTGTTTTAACATAGTAAGATTATTAATGTGACTTGTATTCCGTGTACGCATTTCTATTTTTTATAAAAAAGTAAATAATAAAATAATATTTTGCGCTTAATAAAATAAAATTACTTACTACTAAAAGATAATGTACTAATTTGCAAAATAATATAACAAAAACAAAGATTTTAATAACTCTATTCTTAAAGTGGAATTTTTTATTAAATTTCTAGTGCTTAAAACCCGTTCTAGGATGTAATTTGAATATTTTTAACACTTTAATAACCAAGGTCTATAGAAACCAATGCAAAAAAAATAATTTCACTGTGTTAATTTTGAAAACCGATTCACAAGTAATAAATTCTTACCTACCTATATAAAGGATTACTCTTATTATATCACCTACTGTGGCATAGTAATGTTCCAATTTTAAAATTACTGACGGTAGACTTCTTTGTCAAATATCTGACAATAGACGATAGAAAAAAGTCTATCTTCAGCATAAAATGGTCATAAATCCACATTTCAAAGATATCTGACACTTGTGACAATGGCATAAGGGTTTTATATGCATTAATATATTATATTGTACGGGTGTCGTAGTGGTTATTTTCTCAGATTTATTGTGTTACATAGATTACTTTAGCCATCATAATAACGCTATTGTATGTTACTAACGTTTTTTTTAGACGTATATGGATTTGATATTTATGTAATTAATTGGCCTACTGTAATGTAAAGTCTTTGCCTATGACTAAATCTTTAAATTATTATATACTGAGTGTAACACACCTAGTGTACAATAGTTTATGGGTAGATACGTATTGTAAACATTTGTCAAAAATGTCAGACTTGTAATTTATTTGATTTAATGTGTTTAAAAAAATTATAAATATTTTATTTATATAATATAATGTCAAGCTACAACGTGTTTGCTTTCTTTGAATATTTTGAAATATTTTATTGATTCGAAATTATATATAGAATACAAAACATAAAAGATCATCGAATTAAGAACGGTCAGACTATTTTTTGTTAGATGATTTAGGCCCTAAAACAAAATTTTTAAATAAAAGGTACGTACTTACACGATTTAAATGTATCACGATGTAAAAATCTCTAATAATAATCTAATATTTTTTCTGTAACGGTACTCCTACTACTGGATACTCCTTGAACATTTTCGACCCGTAATAAAATTAGATTACATTCTACGTATAATATTATATATCCGTATATATATTACATCCATTTGTTAAAATCGAACAGCAGAATCAGAATAGCGGTACCTGGAGTGGTAGCACTTAAGTTAGATCATAATAAATGTCTCGTTGAGAGTGACGTAAATATTTTCGTCTCGAATTTTCGTTACCGATAGGTTTCACTTCAGCCGCGGAACAAAATGTAATTTAGAAAAGCACGCGCGTCAGTTTATCAGTAGAAATAAAATACTTGACGTAGCCGAGCGAGTGAGCAACAGTCAGTCAATTTACACCGTGTTAAGTTTGCGGAAAATCGGCCGCGGGTCACACCGCGACTCTTGGCGCGGAGGGGGCGGCGGCTCGTGAATCATCCCTCCGCCCGCCCTGCCGGCACCCCGGTGGCGGGGGGAGGGGTGTAGGGCCGATCGATAGCCCGGCGGGTGGGCCGTTTCGCAGACATTTTCTGAATAAAATAATAACGAGGCATCTGTGTCGGTGAGACTAAATCTGACCAATTTCGTCAGTTTTTTATGTTTAATTTATTTAAGAAAAAAATCCAGGCTTACGGTTATCGTTCATTATTAACATCCCAAAATTTAGTTCGCAATAAGAATAAATTAGTATTAACGAGAAGAGATGCCGTGCCTCTAGAGCGGATACAAAAAAATAGTTTTTAATCTTTTATGCACTGTTATAACATTTTGTATCTTTTTTGTTTGTCTAAATACTTAGCATTTTAATGTGAAAGAAATATATTTTTTAAATCACTATACTCTTTATCAGTTGCGCGCATAGTCCCATTCATTTATACTGTAGTAATATCATTGTTACTGTAGTAATATCGTTATTTTGGAAACAAATTTACCCAAAATAGACTACGATAAGTTTTACATAGTATTGTGACTGTAATAGCTCTTGACAAAACGAAATGAGACAAGATGAGATAAATCTAAGAGATTTAGTTTTAGTAAGATTTAGATAAATTTCAGTACTATGTACATTAGTTGATCTGGAGATAAACCCAAAGATCAACTTGAGAATGGTAATGTAGGGACGGTCGTTATAGACTATTATTGACTCCTGAGGATCTAATTGTGTGATCTGCGTTGTCGAGTCACTCGGATGGAGTGACCGACGTGTGTATGTTTTGCGTAATGGATCAGAAGGTTTTGAACATGGTGAGACTGAAGGACCTAACTTCTTCTAGTCTCACGCGTGTTGGTGCATGCCGCAGTGTATATGAATCTTCGTGTGAGTATTTATGCTATGTCTAGAGCAAGGCATTTAAGTAAAACAGAACTTATATAAGTTGAAGTTTATAGCGGGACGATTTACAATGGCAGGTTTTACGAGTATAAATTTAAATACGTGAATAAAATTGAGTCACGATGTATTTACATCCGTTATTGGTCGGTGCGCCATGTCTGTGGGGCGTGTGCAGGACCAACACAGTAGAAAGAAACACCACCTAAAATCATAGATATCTACAAATATTCGTTCTGAAAAGTGAGACAAATAGGGCGTTTTAACTGTTGCTGGGAATATTAAAATTCATCCAACTGATGAATGGAATATCAATGATTAATAATTTGACGTATGACAAGTGTGAAGTGAGGCGTGAGATGACAAGTCTCTGAAACACGGTGGACCACGAAAGCCGACAGCTGCCTCCAAAGAATTTCATGGGAGCATAATCAGTCTCAGAGATAGTGTCGAGTCGAAAATCTCATCCGTGGACACGGGTCATAATACTTTACATAAATGTAAAGTTTTCTAAAACGACAAGTTGATGGACAGATATATTTTAATTCGAGTTTTAATCACGGTTCACATCATCGCCGCGGCAAACTTCGGTTCACAGTGAAAGTTAAAATGAATTATTTCAAGAACTGTTAATGAATGATCCATAGTTAATTCAGAACACTGATCAAGTTTTGCATAAAAATTTTCAGCAGTTGAAAATTAATTTTATGTTAATTAATTTTCACACTTTAATACAAATTAAATGAATCAACTAGAAAGATATAAGTGCAGAAAAAATCTATCGAAAAAATATTTAATTGCTACCGGGATATATAGGTAGGCATATATTTAATTGCTACCGGGATATATAGGTAGGCATATATTTAATTGCTACCGGGATATATAGGTAGGCATATATTTAATTGCTACCGGGATATATAGGTAGGCATATATTTAATTGCTACCGGGATATATAGGTAGGCATATATTTTTGTACATCTTTCTAGTTGATGAATTTAATTAGTATTAAAATACCACAAAACTATGTTCTGAAAATGCAACTTCACAGCAAAAACTGTGTTATCCTTAATTAAATTACATTTTTATTGTTAAGTTGTATTTTTACAACATCTACTTCTTTGATTTTTTAAAAAAGATTGGATGAAGGTCTTGGAATGATAAAAATCACAAAAAAATTTAGCAATCGAAAAAATATTTAGTTACCTTCGGAACTCGAATTAATAAATATTTATATTGAGGGTTTAAATATAAAGTGTACAATCTGTCATTTGTGGCGCAACGGTAACGCATTTTTTCAACAAGAGAAAGACCCGGGTGTCTCCCGGGATGAAATTTAAGCTGGGTGAGATGAAGATTTCACCGCTATACCATCTATATATCTATATAGTCGTATCAATGTAGTAAATGAATAATAAAATATGTACTTAAGGTATTTTAATATTTTTATTTTATTTTTTATTTATTTGATATATTTACAATTTTTTATAACATGAATTAAGTATTTTACATTATTAAAATTACATGGTTTTTTTTTCGCTTACCTCTCCAAAAATAGAGTAGCTCTTGTGCTTGGAGAAACTCTCTATAGTAATTGTATATAGAGAGTTTTATATTTGTAGTCAATAATTTTTTATTGTCTATTGATGTGCTTCTGAAGTGTTCTATAATATTATTTATTTTCATTATTTGGTTCCGAAATGTTCATTTTTTTTTTTCTAAACTCTTTTATTTCTTTAATTTGCGTAGGAAAGTTATTGAAATTTTTTATCCCTAAATATATAAAATTTTGCTGAGAGTGTTTAGTGTTACATTTAGGGATTTTAAAGTTATTTTTAAGCCTTAATGATGTGCTTGTTTCAAATTTTACAATGTTAATTATTTAATTAATTAAGATTTTTTTGTAAATGTTTTCTTTTTTGGGAACTGGGAATTTTGCAAAAAGTGTTTGTGTTGAAAAAGTTGATCTTTTTTTAATATTACTTGGATGCTTATTCTCTGTATTATTTTTACCGAGTTCATTATATTATTGTATGCTCCTACCCACCCAATTATTCCATATTGGAGTAGTGAGTGAACAATAGCAAAATATACCTTTTTAAAATTATTTATACTTAAAATGTTTCTTAATCTTATGAATATATAAATACATTTTCTTATTCTTTTTACTAATTCGCTAATGTAACTATGCTATTTTAAATGTTGATCAATAATTACACCGAGAAATTTGATTTATTTTTTTGGGCTTAAGTCTGTTCATGAGTCGTTACAGGTAATTTTGTCACAGTTGTCGTTATGGATAGTAATTTTTATATGGGGTGGTGTTTTAAGACTTTTGATAAAAAAAGGAATTTAATAAGTTTTTTCGGAATTTAGAGAAAGTAAATTACTACCGAACCAGGATTTGAGTGTGTTCATGACGTTATTTGCGTGTTCGTTTGTAGTGGTCCAGTCTTGTCCGTCAACAATGATAGCAGTGTCGTCGGTGTATGATGTAATTTTTCCGGTCAATTTTAGTTTGAAAATGTCATTGACATAAATTATAAAAAGAAGTGGTCCTAAAACTGTCCATTGCGATATACCAAATTCATGTGGTTGGCTTAGAGTTTCGTTAATTTTTACGTTTTGCGGTCTTTCGTGAAGATAGCTTTGAATCCAGCTTAGTGTATTGTCGTCTATACCAATGGATTATAATTTTAATAGTAGTTTGATGTGGGAGATATTTGGATATTTGGGAGATATTGGGACTATGTTGGTCGCTTCCCGGACGTTTTATATTTCTTAAATTCATTTGTGTTTTGTTCTCGATCAGAGTATTATCATTATCTGATTTTAATTTATGAAAATTTTCACTTTAAAACCATTGAAAACAATCTAAACATTTCAGAAATCTCTAAAAATCATTTATTTCAATAACCCCTATTCCATACCTTTGCTATATTTATTTGCTATATTATATTTCAATCTAATATTTCTCATACTATAGTAAAAATTTATGTGGTATGGTCTACGTTATCCGCTGTGAAAAGATACCCCTAGTAAGTCCTTTACTGTGCCCTCAAAACTTCTCGACATGCATCGCATACATATGAACGTACAGAAAGATATACGTATATTCTAAAATACGTGTAAATAGTTAAACTTTATCAATAAAACGGTAACGTGTTTTCTCGGCAAAAGAAAGATCCGGGCTCGAGTCCGGTGGCAACTGAATATTTTTGGGTACAACTTAACAGAGCATTAAAATTAACTAGCTGTGACTTCTGCGCGATCAGAATCCCAATAGAATCTATATTTGAATGATACAACTTTCCCCAAAACAAATGTCGATGTATGTAAAATTATTCCATCTTTGTAAGATAGCTGTCAAACGAACAAAAATAACACCTAGATGATAGTGGATAGACAACTTCTGTGGTAAGTAAGATTTATCCCTTACCATAGACAGAAGAAAAGATGACGGATGTCAATATACGATTTCGCTAAAATATGTTTTTCTTTCTTACTCGAAACAATGACAATGCACACTTCATTTCAAATCGAATATATATTTACGTACTGTTATTGAATATATAAAAAATAAAACATTTAAGTAATCTTAACCCAGAGATATTAAAAATACTTTCGTTTTTGCCGTGCTCGCGTCTCACAGACCTGGCCGTTTAATTAGGCTCTATACTGATAATGACACCACAGAAGCCGCCACATCCAGAAAGTCATAGATATACTTAGGGAAGCATAATATTATAATAGATAACTATTATAGTTCCATTAAACGAATTATTTGTGCATTGTGTAAAATGAACATCAAATAAATATATTTTACTTACTCACTCAAATCTTAACTTCACGTGTCTTTCTTACCATTTACTCCTCATTCATTTGTACTATGTGACCAAAGCACCTAAGTGATCCTTTCTTAATCTTACGCACTATACTAAGATCAGATTTACATTCTTTCCTAATATATTCATTCTTTACTCTATCATACATGGATTTACCACATATAGGCCTAAGTGATTTCATTTCCACTGCATTCAATCTATTTTCATTCCTCTTCTGCTAGCTCCAGGCCTCACTACCGTACCAGGACTCCATTGTGAACCGCTAGTCTTGCCTCGGTTGATAAGTTCTTATTCCCATTTGTTATAATTCGATTCAAAGTGCCGTTCACTCTATTCCCTGCAGTCACCCTCCTTTCGATATGTTTCTCAGTCTTCCCGTTTCATACAACATACTTCCCGAATACACAAATATATCTTTATTCAATAATAAATACCTATCCTAAGCTAACCGAACCTTGCTAAGTTTTTATTATTTTATTCCACAAATAATTTGTTCCAAGTAAGGAAAAAAGTATTTGTTTTAATGTACGTATTAATAGTTTCCAATATTTTTTCGATTGATTTTTTCTGTATAAGAGTATCTTTATTTTTAGTTATTTTTAATAATATTTTAATAACTGGGTAAATTCATAATAAATATTTTATTCATACTTAATATATTAATTTTCTTACACCCATTAAAATTTATCTATTCTCACAATAAATTATTTATATATGGTTTTATCGCGAAAGGCATAAAATTGAATTCATACCATGTTGCATTTATGATGTCGCCGCGTTCTCAGCATCGTCTGTAGGGAGATCCCCAAGGAATGCTTCGGCGTGGTTTTAGGAGAGACATTCATTTTCCCCGAAGATCGCTCGTAGTAGCTTGCAGAATCATCAATTCCTTTAGAGACCTACTCTTAGAGAATTGTATTACAGCGCCTGCGAAACCTCGTCAAGTTACATAATGTTGATATTATATTTATATTCAGAGTGTATTAATTTCTAAATCAAACTTCAGAAATGATATATATCGTATATTGTGTCGCGGAGTATGTGAGTGTTGGATGTTGCTGTGGCTAGAGCATGTGGATGAAATAATATATAATTTACAGTTGAAGATTGATGGACAATTTACAGCACGCAAGTTGAGGTTAAATACATATAAAGTTTATAATGAGAAGCGTTCACTGGAGGTGCGTTCAATAAGTCGACCTGGAGAAAAGTGTTTGCTTCAGGCTGGTTCCCGGAGTGGCTACGCCGCGATGTATCATTGACTTATTTGCGGTCGGTACTAGGAGAGATGATACGGCTGTTGAGAGTCTGGCTTAACAGCCAGATATTGTGAAACGCGTGTGTTTACATACAAATAATTAAAAAGTTACGGCTTGTGATGATTGACATACAGCCAACTGATATAAAAATACGAATATACTAGGGTGGTCGGTTAGGACAGGAGTGCAACGGGTTGGGGGATGAGAGGACAGCGGGTCGGGGGTTGGGAACGCTTCTTCGGGGAGTCGGTTTTGAACCGTGAAGTAGGGGAGTCGTTTTGAAACAGGGAAAGTAGGCAGTCGTTCTTAGAGCAGGCGCAAGGGGGGAGTCGATTTTGAACCGGGAAAAAAGACATACGTAGCGTTGTTCGGGGTACGAAATCTGATTTCTTTCGAGATTTACGCCGAAGTCGAATAAAAGGGAACTTGAGAGGGTTGTCGGGTCCGTGGAGGTCATCTTCTAATTTAAAATCGCGAGTGTTGCGACGCTGAGGCTGAATCCCTTAGGGCTACCTGGATTCAGATAAGATGCTGTGTTACAGATCCGCCAAAATACTAAGTTTCTTTTTTACATGCTTATATACATAATTAAAACCACTAACGAATATCGTATAATTACTCATTCATAAAAAGGGCCTGGCGTAGCCGCTAGACTACTTGAAATTTGACTTTATTTAATAACTGTTCTGTTTTATTAATTTGAGGCACCTACCTATAAGTTTGTTTGGTTACATTTATCTCGTTGCTTAGAACTAATTATTAACAACTTATTGGCCATGTAAATAATCATGTGCTTATGTGCGTAATTATTTATGTGTTTACTTATCCGCAGAAATCTAGTAAAATCTCACAATCCCATTAAATACCTCGGGCACACGCTGCCGGCACCATGGTGAGAGACGGGGCGCATCTTATAAATTACATTTTTAATCCGAAGTAATGGCTTGCAGGTCGAAATGATAGAGTTTATCCGAGATTTATTTTGAAAACGCACGATTGTATGTGTACGGAAATCATTCTGACATATGGATATTTTGCTAACAACTCACTATCGTTGTAGAACATTTTACTTTACGACACATCTCGCAAGTGAGACTCTATATTTATTCACGTAATTATTTATACAATTATCCTTTTGGTTATGAAGCTGAAACCAGGTGTTTCATTCTACCACCTTTCACCGCCAATGTGTAATGTAATTTTTCTAAGAAGATTTGATTGGAAGGAAAATGTGCTTTTGGAGGCTGAGTCTGCGGAGGGTACACAAGGATACAGGCTACCTCAAGGTATGTTTACCGTTCATGAGCTTTTTTCCAATATATAACCTGGCTTAAACAGTTTAGCCGCACTGGGTTGCATCAAGGTGGTTCCTCTGTGGTTACCATGGTACTCGTACTTCAGCTGTATAAGGAGGATGATAGTAGAATCTCTAGAGGTCAATACCCAAAGATAGTGTTCCTGAAACGATCTGCAATTATGTCGACACGTCATTAACCCAAAAACATACATACGCATCAGCATGCAGTGATAGCAATCCTAACCATCTGTTCCTGGCTCCGTTCACACCGAGGATCATCCAACAGATAGACAAAACAATTCTTCAGACACCGCTGTCACATGACGTATGTTCTCAGACGAAGGAAGAAGAAGGATGAGGAGCCCAGAGGAATCACGGCAATTTTCCTGAGAATCGTACTGTCATGGTGTACGAATAATCACAATTAATCACTTTCAGTGGTGGACGCGACCGCGGATTGGCCATTTTCCTACCGATACTGAACAGCAGCGTAATGGAGATACAAGGAATACGGCCATGCATCTTGAATGAGTCATAATAAATGATATTGTTCACTGAGACATCGGCTAAATCAAAACTTTATACCATCATCATCATCATTAACTTTTGAACGCGTGGGTGAGAGGGGGGATCGGGGTTAAGTACCCGTCGTCTAACGCGAATATGCACCAGACGAATGGTTTTCTTAATCTGGAGTTTTGTAGGAGAGCCGAGCGAGCGCCACAGTCTGATGTCTAGAGAACTTATCATAATCACGGAACACATTTGCCTAGCGAGGCAAGCACTTAGCATGTCGCATGTTGTTTAACACATGCACATAATCTTGGAACAGCTAGGCGGCACCACGAGGCGACCACAGTCACGAGGATGAGTCTACGACAAGATTAGTGATCTATGTATAATTTCTTCCACACTTTTACTTTCCAGCTCTGAATAATACATACCCAACTTTATGATAATTGGCTCACGCCGAGATTCACTTGGTTAGATACGCGCAAATGACGTTTTGGAATTGGAGGTAATAAATTGAAGACTAGTAAAATTAACATTATAACGAGTGCGCTCGGGTATCATACCGCATGATCGGAGGCTTTTCCGTTATTTAATCGCGTACTATAAGGTAGTTGGTATATTTATTTTAATGATTGCTCTATAGGTATTTGCATATTTGGAAACTTTAGATATTTGATAATTGCAAACGCGGGTTAAAAGGACTAGGATCAGTACGAACATAGCGCGGGAAATATTCCTAACCATTAGATCGATCACGTTGGGTAAATTTAGACATTAAGCATAAAAGCTAGTATTGAGCGTACAAATTTTCATATAACACTTATTCATAAAATAAATTGTCATTCACGAAGTGAGATCTTTGAGCTCACGCGATACAAGCGGGCGAATATACGTAGTATAAGTTTAGTTAAATAAAATATTAAATTTTAGTAGAAAAGTAACAGATACATTACAGTGTTGCCGAAGACCAGGAGTTTTAAGAATTAGATTAAATTAATATTTAGAGTAATTAATATAGGAAATTAACAGAAACATCACAAGCTGTACATACATGACTACTCCGCAGTCGACACCATTCTCTGGTCCGGGAGCCAGCCTTACATGAGAACGCCGTTTGTACTAGAGAATTGGTGCTGAGCTCAAGCCGCAGCTTTATAGCTTTTCGCTGTGTCCAAGAAGCGGAACGAATCCATGCACACGGCCTGCGGCGAACATTGTAGATGCGCTACAATACCACGCCGACTTGAACAGTATTTTGTGAGTTATTACATTGAATTCGTAGATGGTTATACGTCAGTTGCTTGTATTTCGACCAGAACTTGCAGGTATACATGGTTTAATAAACAGGACTTCAATTTAAGAATAATTCTCTAACTTCTTTTGTATGAATACTTGAAATGAAGTGTTAATTATAATACTAAACACTACAGTTAAAATTAAAGTTTTTTTAGTGTTGAACATATCATTAGGTAGGGAAAATGTCGCGGTCTCGAGGGGTAGCCTTACTTTCTACCAAGCGGTATTCTAAAGGTCAAACCGACCTATTGACGTAATTACAAACGCTATCAAAGTACAGTTATAATAAAAGTTACTGGCAAATAATGGCGTGACTTTTTAAGTAATCATGTGTAATTTGACCCTGATTTTTCCCTGTAACAATATCACATACACAGACATTAATATAACATTAACATAATATTAATATTACAAGTACATATTTATCCCAATTAATAATTCTTTCACATTAACACATTGCTTATTTATTGAGAAAAACTATCATTTTCGTTATACGAGCAATCAGGGTATCGTCACTGTCATCTGATGGGTTAATTTTCATTACCCGAAGCTGCATATGTTTTCTTCGAGAATATTTTGAAATCTAGAGCTAGATTTGGGGACAGATATCATTGCCAATGATTTTGCACCCGTGGGTCAGAAAATTGACGAAAATTCAGTCATTCAGAATTATGTGGCGTGTTAAACAGTCAGTAAACTGTTCACATCAGCAGTTCTTTTATTTCCATAAAGCGTAAGATATGATTTTAATCGAACTGCAATCATCGTACGTGCAAGAGGTGCCTTTTTTAGCTTAAGTGTGTATTGTTCTTTGTTTCTTCTTCTTCATCAGTTATTTTGCGCCAATATTTGAGTGTGTTCTGATGCAATCCTCACCGATGTAAGGCCAGAATTTCTCTTTAGGTCGTCAGTTCAATATATTTGTGTTCGACATTTGCTTCTACAGTCCAGCTACGCCGTTGCAGGATCCTCTACATCCAGTGTTACCTCGCTCCAGTTGGGTGATCTGGTGGACAATATCGACAATCATTATATTCTTACTTATCTATCTCTCAATGAGAAATCCAACATTTCGTATTTCATAGTTTTTTAGGTAACAGTCAGTTGTTATGCAATTTGCTATCTGTATTCCGTATGTCAGAACATGAAGAATGCACGGAATTGACTGAAAATAAATAAAAAATTGCTGCTTAATAATTTGCATGAAGTTACTTTGAAAATAGTAAGAATATTGATGTGACATATATTTCGTATGCGCATCTCTATTAAAAAAAAATCATCGTCAGCGATGAGGCGCCTTTTAAACTCAACGGTTTCGTAAACATTCGGAGCTCGGGAAATTCTTGCGTGATTTATGAGAAGCAAATGCAACCCTAACGAGTCAGGATATGGTGTAGATTTTGAGTAGGTGGCGTGATTGGTCCATACTTCTTTGAAAGTGGGGCTGGAAATGTTACCATTACACGATAACGGAGTTTTTTCGGCACCGACTGGACGATATGCATCTTGAACATATGTGGATCCAGCAAGATAGCGCTTCCTGTACAACATGCAACATGAGTGACAGACCAGTGTTCAATTTGGATTGCCTTTTATCTTCTTATTTTTATGTAGGTATATGGTTAAGCTTTCTAAAGACTGCTCATCCTAGTTTCTTCTCAGTACAATGTCCGATAAACATTTGTTTATTTAGAATAATGTATATACAATAAACAACATCTCATAAATAAACCAGCGTGTATTTTGATATTAAGTGTGTTTTATTTTGTCCCGCCATCTTTGAAAGCAGTTGACGTCTTGAGAATTAATGACACCGGGTGTGACGACCCTGCAGCCCGTGGAGCGAATCACTCCGAGTATGGAGTCATTGTAGTCGTAAAATGGATGTTCTATGCGAGAATTTAAATGTGCTATATATATTTCTATCCGTGTTGCCGCGTTCAGAATAAATTGTATTACAATATATCTAGCAGAAATATCGGTACTCTGTTATAATATAATATTTCGTACTAGTTACATTACGTCACAGTTAAATTTAACTCAATCTCTTCTAAAATGTTAAAAATGCAAAAAGGAGTCGGACAAAGATTTATATTGTCTCCGAACCTTTTTAACACATATTATGAGAAATGCACTCGACAACTGGAATTTTGATGTAAAAATTGAAGGCAAAAAGATTTCCAACCTCAGGTACATGGACGATACAACTTTGATTGCTACTTTAGTATGTCGCAGTGACGAAGAAAGTAGATCTAATGATCATCGGTCGACGCAACTAGATTTTACGGACAGATGTCTTTCCAGACCTTGAAATTGTCAAGTATTTCAATTATTTCGAATTCACAATTACTGACGACTTTTGCTGCGAGCAGAAATTATACGACGGATAGGTATGGCGAAAAGTTATACGACCAGACAAAATATAGAAAGACCGGGGTACTTCCAAAACGACGAAGGTCGGACTCGGTCAATAAGTTAGGCCAGTCTCTGGTGCATTCTATATTTTATGTGGTGTGGAATCATGGACCCTGAAAGTAAGGGCGAGAAGATTGATTGATGCCTTTGAGATGTGGTGCTGGAGACCATGGACGGTGAGACGCATGAATGTCTCCGATCTACAATAACTGAAGAAGGAAGAGGACGATCCCCCACTAAAATTTGCCAGGGTGCCGAGAAAAGTGGAGGAACATGGTGAAAAAGGCGGGAATTCGTGGAGATCGCAATGAACTGACGCGGATGATGAATGATCGCTTCTGAATGCTAATCTACCGACACACATACTCGATTTAAACAAACTTTTATGTACAGACAATTTACGTAGTAGCAACGAAAAATAAAACATGGCACTTTTTCGATAAATATTGTCCCAAAACGTTAGTTTCTTTAAAACAATCTTTTAATCCATCTTCGTTTATATTTTTCCGTACCTACTTCAAATGTTGTCACCCGTTTGTGATAAATGTATGAAACTCGAAATGCTATTCTGAAAAAAGAATTTCTCATGTTATGTTGATTACTCTTGTTTCTGCGAAAGATTTATTTATATTTAAATCAAAATAGTATTTTTTCTGTTTGTATGATGTAATACATAAATATTTTTTTGCCTAGGTGTATTCTCACACGACTTAAATTCGTTAATGTAGACGAAAATGTATTACGTAAGATAATCAGTCACTCTCTCTGGTCCAACTCTAATAGTACCAGTGAGTGCTTGTCGCTCTTTTGGTAATTGGAGTGTGCGACGTGCTGTGTTTTAAAAAAATTAAATAATTTTATTTTCAAAAAAATATATAAATACAAAATGAGAAAATCTGGTTTGATCACACGTGCTTGGTAAATACGCCCAATTTTAATATTTTAAATTGCCCTCCGTACATTCCTATCTTGATAAAATTGCCTTACATTTGAACTTGATTAATGGTTAAATATTCTACAATCAGTTTTGCATTCACTCGAAACATCCTATTTGTATACAGTTGACTTCCATTACATTTACGAGCGTATGTATATATGCAGGGGCGTGCAGTGCATACAAGCAAAAAAGCTGTGCATTACTAAAAATTCTGGGAAACAAATATAAATTAAATAATTTGATTAACATAACCGGACAAATTATTTTGCATATTGAGAGACTTTAATTTATCAGTTCTAAAAACTACCACGACAACTTGTATCTATGGCGCTCTTTGATATTCACCGTATCGAGCTATTCACATTACTCTGTTCTGTCTTTAAGCTAGTGAATTACTCATATAAATGGCTATTTACTGAATTGAAAATTCCTTTCTGTTGATTCGTTATGTATCGAGTCGTTATCTATGCTGTTTTTTTAACAGAATATCATTAGAAAGGCTTGCAACTGCGTGGAAATCATTGAAGTGTTTATTTTTCTTTTACTAATTCACGAATTTTATTATCTTACCGTTTTTAACATGTTGATTTCATGATTGTTCTTTAAATTTGGTGCATGGATTGATTTTTGATTTGGGAAAAATAAAAAGCAATTGGCAGAACCATTTTCTCCGTTAACCTTTAATAAAAATAATTATTTCCTTTAGTTATTACGTGAAGGATTTTCAAACAATAAATGAATCACGTTCAGCTATGGAAAGTGTTCTTAAAAACGTCCATACATTTTAATATGGGTAAGAAACTATTAATAGTACTCTATAATTATAAATAAATATATGGTAGGGTCGTATAAACGACGGATTTATTTTGTCTAAAGACGTTGGTTAAACTAAAGTACATGTATTGTAGTACATATATTATATATGATTGTATAATATCATTGGTAATAACATAATCTAAATCTATACTTACTGCACGCTACTGTTTGTATGTATATATATGTTTAATTTAAGTATAATAGTAGTATGGAACTTGTGTTTCCACTGGATTAGATCGCGTTTTTTGTAGATGGTTTCTAGGCCAACGTTTCGATCGGCAACACGTCAAGGCGTTGTCTCAGAAAACTACGGTACAACCGTACTTATATTAATTAAGTAAATTTTTGTTCTGTTTTGTCTTCTAATTCGTTTAATTCATGTAGAATGTACATCAGTGTTTGCACCATAATTCCGTCGATACATTGTCTTATGAAATCGAGGGACTCATCGACACAATAGCACTCAATAGTTTAGTCGCCGTGATAATAAATTGCACGTGCCTAGCTTTACGGTACATCACTTTGTTACAGTATTACCTGAATTTTTGATTCAGTATTACTGAAACTCCCTGTAACTATCTGCCTAAATTTGCAGTTGATTTTGTATATCCTATACATTAAAAGTTAAAATTTCCGTTACTGTGCCAAAAAACTTATGATATTTGTTCCGGTCCATGGTTTCTGCGTTATTAGAACATAAACATTTTTACATACATTTTATATTTATTACGCTTTAACAATAGTTTTCCAATGCAATATAAGTTGCATAGTTTTTGATGCGCCAATCTCAATTTATGATTCATCATTATACAGCTAAACTGGTTCAGTTGAAAAGCAAAATTGCATTGTACTCGGTTGATACGCATTCGAGCGTGCAAAAAATGTTTATAATGCAGCCAGCTAGATTAGTATTACTGTGTAAACACAACGCGTTGTCAGTAACGCTGCGCACTGCCACGTGTTTCAATATTGTTACCAAAGTATCTTTGGCCACGAAGTCATTCATTACATTGCAATAATTATATTTTAAGTAATATACTTTTTTTTTGTTGCAAAGTTATAATTTCAGAACATAAGTGTATTAATTAAAAAGATATGATTTGTATCGAAGTTTATCAATATTTAATAAAATGAAATGATTTAATTTTGGCGTCTCGCAGCGTACAGAATTAATTAATTAACAAAATTAAAAATTATTTGGGATTCATCGCGATATAAAATTGATCGCTTTTAAAAATAGAATAATAGATGTATCAATCATAAATAAAACTACAGAATAAAAGTTCAAAATTTTACGAAATACAGCGAAAATGTTTATTTAGTATAGAAAATGCTCTTACGCCGGTAGAAATCTAATATTTTTTCGATAAATAATTTTTTCTGTACATTTTTATAATTTGTATTTTTTTAGTTTTGTTCAGCTTGGTTAGCTGTTTTATTTGGACGGTTTACTTTAATTTTAGCTTAACATACCTTTGTGAAACAATCTGTAAGATTTATTAAAATACCCGTATCATTAAAATAAATTTAAAAAATAAACGTTTTGTAATTATTACCCCCATAAATCATTATTTCTCCATTCCCTGAGCTTCCATATGAGCTTTCTCATTAGGTTTTACAAATTGCACCAGTACGAATATTTGAAGCGTTAGCAATATAAATAATTGTTAAAATGCTTTTCATATTCGAAAAATTAATTTTAATTTCGATATTGCATACAGTAAAGTATCATTTATGATTACGTAAAGTATGTTCGTGATATTTTATTTTATTTTTTCAATATAAGAAAACACATCTGGGGTAGCAACGCATACCAACTGATTACGCCACACGTTATTGGAAAGGTTTAACGACCGAACTGGATCTGGAGGAGTCTCTCAAGTTATATTGTCCTCGAGACACTTATCTATCGAAGCCACTATCCACATTTACAGTCCCTCCTTTATTCTACTTCCTTCTATTCTCATATCGTCTAGCATCCTTATAAAAGTCGAAATATATCACATTATGTTATAATATGGCGTGTCTCTTTTGCAGAGGTGGAGCTCAAAAAATAAAAGTATACAGCTTCCACATTTTTAGCGAAATGTCTAAATCTGAAAGTTTCGGGTAAAGTACGAGTAGTTGTTAAAAGTTAGTGACGTATATATTATGATTATTATCTTGATGTGTAAAGTTTCCAGCGTGCCCTTGACTCTTGATCTAGCAGCGGGGGATAGTAACAGCCCTGAGTGCTTCCGTTCAATTATATTCATGACCTTTTGAGAGATACGCTAAGTGTAGAGAGAAGTACTGCTCGTTTTTAATGGCTATATTTTTTCAACAATTTTTTGGTAAGCAATTTTAGTACTATATAATTAATGTTATGTGATACGATCATGTAGTTCTATATGCATTTTTTTGCCACGATACTCTACCCCCTTCCATATAAATGTGTTTTATAATGAAAGCTATCCACTCTACTTAACAGGACTCCGCGTAAAACATATACCTCTCCCTTTATCTCCTGGTCAATCCCCTTGATGTAAATAAGTATTTTATTGAATGCTATCTATTCCAAATTTAGCACAATTACTCTTCGGGATTCTAAGTAAAATACAGGAACCCTCCCACTTACCATTACATCCCATCCTCTCTCTGATACAAACCTGTGTTATATTGAATGCTATCTAAATTTTGTTCAGTTACACTCTAGGATTCTGAGAAAAATATTGTAACCCCACCATACTTACCCAGACATTTCACCCTCCTTCTGCATGGCCCAATTATTGCACACGTCGTGAATACTAAACCATTATTTAAAATTATAAAAAACTAAATATGTATGCCAGGTACGGACTGCTAGTGTTGTATGTACACATTTTGTACACTGTAAGGATTGACATGAAACGAGACTTTTTACAAGACATATTTAATTAAAATATTATATATCACGTCTGCATTTGAGATGTATATCAGGCGTAAGAAAATGTAATACAAAAACAAAACAAATATATACATATATTTGCTAAATAATTATATTCCTCTTAAATATAATATTTGTTTGCAATTATTCATACATCGCAGTCCACTAATTTATAATTCTGCTAAAGATACCTCGATGAATAATTATTGTAGGGTGAATATATATTTGTAACCATTTCATGAAATGTTTTACGATTTATTTTGACGAGATAAATTTGATGGTGTAACTTGTAATGCCGAAAGAAAATGATCCAAAACCATTTTTGTTATTTAACCAGTGGATCAGAAAGACTCAAAACTTTATCCGATGATTGGATTCTTGAGAATTTGATGAAAGTAATTATAATCTAACCTAATTTAGAGTTGTTTGTTCTTTATATAGGCTCTCATCATTATATCTCAACAATATTACTTGATCTTTAAAATCGCATTAATATTAAGCTAACAAAAATTAGTTTACGTTAATGATTGAGTTTAGGACCATGAATTCAGTCATTTTAATCGTTTTATCTTAATGGCCCGAAAAATTTTTGACTCCAATCTCTGAGATACGGATTTTGCTCTCATGAGATTCTTTAGAGACGAGTCCCAGCTTTCGTAGTCCCGCATACACACCATATCTCAGAGATTTGCCGTTTTGCGTCGCACTTTACATTAATTTGTCGTTCGTCAGTAGGGTGATTTTGAATCTCATCAGCAGCAGTTAAAATGAAATAAATATTCGTAATTTAACACCTTATATTAATAATTAATAAATCATGTCTGACTTTTAAAATAAATAGTTACCTAAAATCACCATTGATCCCTACAGTTGTACAGTGATTTTAGGTTACTTTATGTATTTTTGTACTAACAGAGGTGGATACATAATAAACATACATTGTTTGGTTGCTTGGTAGACTTTCTACCAGTCTCAAGATGATCTCTGGGTTTATCTTAAGATTACAATTTCAACACGTGTACATACTATAAAGATGGATATACTAGTATTTTAACTAAATATCTGAGATTATCACTTCGTGTTTCCTTCCGTAGCCTTAAAGCGTGTAGGTACTTTTTTAATAATGTATAAAATCAGTCAATTCGTATATTTTATAAGCCAGAAATATTAAGATTTACTGCTGGTATGCATGCACACATCGGCTAATACACTGCTATTTCAAATTTTATATATATTTCATATTTTATATATCGGCTGATATACTGCTATTTCATATTTTAACTTATAGATTGATTTTGAACGGGCGTTCTACATCGGATATATTAAACTTTAGGAGTTGCAGGGAATTTCAGTAAAGATATAACAAATCGCTACTGGTACCATCCTTACAGAAATATCCTTTTTGTCGTTTATTTTTCTAACAGTTTACGGTTAACAAAACAAAGAAATAGGTAACGTGACATTACGGTACGGTCGTACACGTGTAATTATGACAGCAAAAAGATATCAGCTGCGAATTTCTTTAGCCAATAATGTGCGAAACCGTAAATACGTTTATTTCTGATATGAAAAATATCAGTTGTACGTAACTGATTTAAATAATCTAATACAGTATTATGCAATTTACACATAATTTTTTCAAGTCTCATAACAAAATATTGCAGGGTGCTCATTTTTCATGTTACATGTTTGAATTTTTTAATATTAGCAGTTCGTGCGTTTCCAAGGATTTAGCTGTGATTTAAAATATATGGTTAGGTAGCTAGGTTAGGAAGGGAACAGTAATGGAAGGGGAATGTATGCAAAATTTGATACAGATAAGGGGTGGGGTGTGTTGTGTTGACAGCATTTTTCTAAGGGTTCTAGGTGCAACTGAGCAAAATGTGGAACGAGTGAGATTTAACATAAAACACATTTCTTATGGAGTTACTATGCAAAACTTGATTTAGATTATTCAATGGGTGTAGAATTGTATCGAGAACGTATAGACAGTATTGTAATTATATGTATATATAAATACAGATATTAATTAATTATAAAGACTATTATAGTTTATCCTGAATATTATAGAGTAATCTTGACTACACGTATACCAAGTAGTCAAATTACTGTCAATATTTCTAAATACTTGAAAACGTTGTTATTAAATGATGAAAAAAAACCATTTAATAAATGTAATTTTTCGTAATTAATAAAAAAAGGTAGGTAAGGTTTTTAGGATTTACTTAAAAACAAAATATTAATATAATACAGACAAAAAGTTAAGAATAAAGTCAATAGGATATGCACAATGTACCAAAAATCTCGAAAACCCGAGTTAACCGGAGACGGCAGATTTTAGAGTCGCTCGAGGGACCAAATTTATGTATTATTTGCATAAATAGTGTTTTCAACAAACCTTTGAGAGAACAACGTATAATTTTATATGTAAATGATTAAATTTAGACATTTCTCAAAGTAATATAAAATTATTAATAGAATAAACAGAACAACACAACAGGAAATTATTTTCTAGCAGCTAATTAATAATGCGTTAATGGTAAAATTGATTTGTATTTAGCTTTATTTATTTCATTAAAAATAAATTATTTATAATATAATAAACAGAACCTGGCCTCACCACTATTGCATGTAGTGCGCCAGTATAGAAGAGTGCAGCATTATATCCTCTATGCCACATCTGCGAGGAAACTTATAGTTAGTTGGTATATCAATGGGAATATCCTATTTAATAATAAAAAATTGTTACGTCTCACGTATCTTTACTATTTACATTTCATAAAAAATAAATATTTATTGAAAATAATACGTAGACAACAAATCAAATTTATTGACAACCAAATCAGATTTATTTTCTAAGCTTATTTAAATTATTTATAAAAAAAATACTGTTTCATATGCTTTTATAAATAGGCTAGATGAGTAATATCTAGCCTATTTAAATATAATATTTATTATTACTTAAAATTATATTATAATTGGGTCATCACTTCGTCGACAAAATTAACTCTGTTATTAAATCACATATTTGATGCCAATACGTTAGAAGTGTGTAAATTCGCAAAGATTATAGATAAACACGACTCTAAAATAAACAAAAGATAGAAATAATTTACGCCTCTTTGGAGCGATAAAATATGTTAGCCAAGAGACAATACCCTAAAGGCAGTATCCTTTCTCAGTCTCCAAATTACCCCTTTTCAACCGTTTCCTCGTCTAACGTTATCATCACCCTCGGTTTATCCTTTGGGATGTAAACACCCTGTGGTTTAAAGAAAATACACGCCTTCTTGTGATAATACAGAAAATAATAAAATTAGTCTATTTTTGGTACATTTCTGTTCAACTTATAAACTACTACATTTATTAGTGCCGCGTAAGAGAGAAAATCAAGACAGCTAACGAAGACTGGAGGCTGGTTAGGGAGCAATAAATTGGATTAGATTAGATGAAAACACTACAGCAGGCCCCTGGTGAGATCACTACAGCAGGACCCTGGTGATTTAATTCTAATTCTAATAAAGATCGGATGGTGGAGATGAGCAAAATGACAGCTCAAAAATAAGATACATAAAATAGTTTCTTAAAGGTTGTTTTCATAGAATAGAAATTAATATAATTATCCCCTTTTTTGAAAAGGTTGTAGTAATTCATACAAATCTATCACTCTCTCTAAGTCAACGGGATCATGTCTGATAATTATAATCCTATACTCCGGTCATTTGTCGGACTTGGTCTGATCCACCGCTCAATCTGGCAACATGCGCAAAGTACCAAAGAATTATTTTCTAATGTGTTGTGAAGAACATTTCTTCCGTACAAATTCCTGAAAAATAAAGACGTTCGTTCATCTCGCAGTCTACGGTATACACAGCATACGTTGCCATCGCCACATCTCAAAGTGTCGAGCATATCTATATAATATACTCACTCGAAATTTATAAAATTTTCTAAAATTAAATTTTTTCAAATAAACGAAATTGAAAAACTATTCTATTTAATTTCGACATTTAATTAGGTAGCCATGGAAATAAAATACGTACATGTGAATATAATAAATATAAATATATTTTAATATCAATTAAATGCACCAATTACAAAGATATATATATATATATATATATATATATATATATATATATATATATATATATATATACATATATAAACTCTATTTACCGAAAATAAAAATCTAATTGATGTATTTAATTTGTATTAAAATATCACAGAATTATGTTGTGATAAAATTACAAATTCACAAATAATAATGTGTTCTCTTTAAATTATAAATTTATCTGTTTGTATTAATTAGTTTTGCATTTTTTTTTGTATAAACATGAAAATTAAAATTTCCATTATGAGTAAAGAAAGAGTATCGCGGTATCGGGTGATCCATGATCTGTTCCGTCACTCTATGAAGTGAGTAAGTTAGCTGACATAAATTTAGAACGCACATATACTCGTATATTATAATTAGCTATCAAATCTTGCCTCTCCACCACTTACCTGAGACGAATTCTTAAATTTTTTGGATATCTCGCAAGAAGGAAAGATAGCTTGAAGAAGCTGGTTGGGGTGGACTATGTCGAAGGACGAAGAAGAAGAGAAGTATTCCCCATCCGTCAGACCGAACGAGTGGAAAAGGCAACAGGTACTTCTCTGGAGGATGCCGAAAAAAGTGGAGGAGCATAGTCAAAAGAACGGGAGTTCATAGAGATCACGATTCTGTCATGAGGGACCAACGTGGATGATGATGATGATGATCAACCTTTGAAAAGGGGTAAAGAAGGATGAAAAAATTGAAAATAACATCAGAAAGTGAAAGCATTGTGTGGAGAGGAAGATGTTCTTCTAGCGAATTATTTATTATTTTATTAGTAACTATATAATCCTATGTAAAAATCTGTTTGGACTGTGCTCGTCTCGCTAGAGAAATTCTGTGTCGAGACGGGGATAGTTTACAAGCAATTGATCAATTAATTAGAATTATTTGGGAGATTAAAGCCTTAGGAAATGTTATAAATATAAACATGAGATAAGATAGCTACGTTATGAGAAGCGCGAGCTCTACGATTCAAAGATGACTTCATTTTACAATGTTTCAATGTATGAATAAAACATGATAGCTACGATTTTTACAGATCTTATTCAGTTTTTGAACAGTTTTATTTAAAAAATCTAAAAACTATTTAAATCGTATTCTATTCGGATTGTCATTTATTTAAAAAAATGTCAAATTAAAAGTAAATTTAAAGTGGTAAAAATTTCGTTAGTTTAAATTCATCATCTTTTCAAAGAAGATTGTTCTCTAAAATGAGTATCACATCATCTGAATTACGTGAAATGCAATTTCACAAGAATCTGGTCTTTATGAATAATGTTAATTCTTATCATGGAAAATGCCTTGCATCACATTTATCTACGCTTAGATACAGCAGCGCAGTTTCACTTTTAGTAAATGAAGAAATCGGAGAAGACGGACCACCTCCTGATATTCTAGAATCCCAAAAAGAACCAGTTACATTGCCTCCCGAAGACACCGATGGATCCATCCAAAATGTTTATTATGAAGTCGTGGGAACTGTCAATGATAAATCGGTAAAAGAACAAAATGGTGTCAAGACTATCGTAACCCTCGAAGATTCCTTAAATATCGCTTTGCAGTGTGGAGTTATTGTTCTCGATATAAGTCAATCGATTGATGCGGTCGAACTGGCACAAAAGATTTTACAACAGGTAGAGCGAGCACTGCCGAAAAAATCTGATGAAACTATTTCGAAACATATTGGAGAACCAATTTATGAACCGTCAGAACTATCAATGGAACACGCTGGAGGAGAACGTCACGAAAATTCAGTACGATCGGCGGAACATAATATGGGAGAAGCATCGTACGAACATTTAGAGGTCACAGGTGAACATATCGGAGAAGTCGAGATCGCGCCTAAACCTGATATCAGACGAATTGTTTTAATATCTACAATTTTGACATGGTCATCGAGAAAATCTGCAAATGAAGATTCTGAAGAACAACAAACGATATTAAATGAAGATAAATACGATGAACGTGTTCCAAACGATGCTTATAGCGCCCATTATAAAGTCGAGGAACAGTTGATTCTTTTAGGAAAAAAATTTAAAGACAGAATAAAAGTAATTATTATAACAACAGGATTGACGTATGGATTTGAAGAGAATTTATTTTTTCCGTTCTTTCAAATGGCTTGGGAAAATGAAAGAGTTATTCCAATATACGGCGACGGCCAAAATAATTTGCCAGTAATTCACGTTAAAGACCTTTCGATTATCGTTGGCTCAGTGTTACAAAAATTTCCTCTATCAAAGACATTTATCTTCGCCGTTGAGCGAGACGCCTTGAAATTGCAGGATATTGTATTTCTTTTAGGAAAAAATTACGGCTGCGGATATTTTCAGTATGTTCCCAAAGAAGAAGTCATATTTTTAGCTGGCATCACATCGCACATATACTTTCAAATAACTACCGATATTATAATGGAACCCATGTACATTTATGACAGTAAAATGCAATGGATACACACCTGCTCCTTTTTGGCTGACATGAATAGTATTTATGAAGAGTTTAAATATCATTTGAATCTAAAACCTCATAAAATATTCATATTTGGACCACCGGCTTCAGGAAAAACAAAATTAGCTATGGCCTTATCGTCGTTCTACGGACTGGCTGTGTATTCTGAACAAAGTTTAAATGAATTGATAAAAGAAGAACTGAAATGGAAAATAAACTTTTATAGCAATTTAAAATCTGAAGATAGCGGCCCTGAAATATCGATAGAAAAATGTAACGTTTCATTAAGCGACGAAAATATAGACGATCTGAAAACTGAATTTCAGAATATTCAAGATCTGAGCATTTTACCGAAAGAAATACTAATCAAATATCTTCAACTTAAAGTTGTTAGCTCTGAAAGTAAAAATAAAGGATGGATATTTGAAGGGATACCGAAACTCTACCAAGATTGCGTGGATATTTTTGGAGAAACTGTCGAAGAAAATCCTCCCGATGCGGAAGATATTGAAGTGGAGCTCGATGATGAAGCGATTCCAGATGTAGAAGAAGAAAAAAATTACAAACTACCAGACTTAGTAATATCATTAGAAGCACCTGACTTATTTCTTTGCGAGAGGGTCATGTTACAGCGCGAAAAATATATAAATAATTTACCGTACAATGAACGTGACATGGTCAAGAATTTGAAAGAATTTAGAAAACTTCTCAGTGACGACAAAACTCTTTTAACATACTTCGAAGACATGCACGTTGACATTCGAAGACTGGATTTAACGGAGAATGAAATGAGCATGGAAATGATTTTTAGTATGATCATCGAAACAATCGGAGAACCCAGCACCACATTCATAAAGGAAGAACTGGAAACTGCGAGCGAAGTAGAACTCAGAACCCAACGAGCCGAATCGCAGAGAATAGAGCTGATTAAGAAAACAGTTGACGAAGAAAACAAAGAAAAAATGAAACAGTGGACTATGCTATACAAAATCTTGAAGAAAGAAGAAACGGAAAGAATACGAATCCATTCTGACGCATTGCGACAGTACTTGATGAGAGAAGTGTTTCCTTTGCTGATTAAAGGATTGACATTGGTGGCCAAACTCAGGCCCGCTGACCCTATAGACTTTCTAGCTGAATTTTTATTCAGGGAGAATGCTTCTGGAAAGATTTTCGATCCAGGATACAACTTTTGTGCTGATCATCTGATGATATTGTTTGATGAGATTGATAAATATTTGAAAACCAAAGCCATCACCAAGAATTAAATATATCTTATTGAATTAAATACACAACTTTTTAAAAGTTAGATCCTCAGAAATTCATGTTCATTATGTTGACAAATAAAATGTATTTTTGGAGAAATTGTTTTAATTCATAAGAGATAGTTTTCATAATACTACAAAACCATGCTATGTGTATTCCTATGTTTTATTGTTTTAATAATGTCATTGTTATTATTAAAGGTGAAGAGTCCAATGGAGGAAGACAAAGGAGTCCTAGAGGGGAAATCGCGGGAAGATTCTGATGAGTTCAAGAACAGATTAAGGAAAGAACTGGTTAGCAGAGATGGACACAGGTAATTACTCTGTTAATTTAAACGCTATACAACTATAGAAGGTCATACATAATATTGATGAATATATAATAGATTAATATAATTTTGATATTTTTTGAAAGCAAAACAAAGGTGTGATAAAAACGGAAGTTATTTATGACTCAACCTAAGTAGATGGTCTGCCCCGAGTCTGGTGTTGATTTTAATGTGTTCGGTTTTAGCGAACTGGCGAAGCACGCCGGCTTCTGGCTGGGCTTCCGTAGTGCCTCTCTGGAGCGGCTGTACCGACGCTGCGGCGGCGCGAGCCCCGGCTTCCCCCTGGCCGCCGCCGCGGCGCTGCCGCCCGTGCTGACCCTGGCGGCGCTGGCCCTGCCGCCCGCGCCCTCCCCGCCGGCCGGCCTCCTTGCCATCGCCGCCGGCTTGCTCATGTTCTCCGTATCGGCGCCCTTCCTGGTCCAGAGTCTCACGGTTAGAGCGAGATTAGGGGCGCGAATTATTATTTTTTTTTTTTAAAGAGAACACATTTTTGTTGTGAAGTTGCATTTTCAGAACATAATTCTGTGGTATATTTACTGTATTCTGAAAATGGAACTTCGCAACAAAAATATAAGTTCAAAGGTATTTGAAATTCACCGCAATATAAAGTTGATTGCTTTTTAAAATTGAATTATAGATATGACATTGGAAAGATTACGGAATATAAGTACGAAATTTGTTGAAAATGTATTCGATTGCTATAGTGAAATGGTGAACGCGCTTCCCCAGATAGGAAGAGGTCCAGGTTCGAATCCCGGTAGCAACAAAATATTTTTCCGATAGATAGATTTTTTTTGTTTATCTTTCTAGTTGATTCATTAAATTTGTATTGAAATACATAATACCTTTTGCAGAGGGTCTCATTACACTATTTATCGAAAATTTCAACGAACTTTTTTCAATCATAAGAGGACCTCAAAGTTTGCGTAGTTTAATGGTTGTTTATTTAATGTTTTATTCAGTTTATATGGTTTATAACGGAGTTTCTGAACACGATAACTCCCATAGTGCTTATCAAATTTCGATCAAACTTTATTGAAAAATTGAACTTAAATTACCACCTTGTTTCAAAATGGCAGATGTTCAAAAATTTTTTAATTCATTACTTCGTTAACATTAAACCTAAAGAAAATAGTAAAAAAACACCCTTACTTACATACAGACAAAATCTACCTGATTCTTGCGGCCAGTGGTAGAAGTTTTTTTATTTTAGAGAACAGCTTCCAAACAAAAAGAATTTTATTAAACATTTTTTTAACAATCCTACAAATTTATATAGGCTGCTTTGACGCTTAAGGCCAGAGTACAGGCAGAATAGAAGATAAATATTAGTAGTTTTTTTAGTATTTACAGCCATTTAAAAAATGTTATAATATTTGGTTGCTGAAATACTGCGTCTTTTACGTATGTACGAAACAATAATTTACTGTAGTTTATTTCTAGAATTGAACATGTTTGCGTGTGTTGAGATAAATGCTACGCTAATGTTGGGGTTTGAGTCACTGACTTAGCGAAATATTGCAGCTATAAGGGTGTTTAAATAATGTTGTGAAGTAGCAGGTACTCCCATAAGGCGTTGTTTTACGTAAAGTAGCTTTTATGCACAAATCACAATGGATGAATATTATTAAATCCTGTACTAGAGTTCCAGGTGTTGAGTATCCTTCACCGTCTCACTTTTTATCGCTAATTTCAAACTTTGAGCTTGATTTTGTTGAAGCATTAACATTGATGTATTGAACTACAGTCAGTTTTTGAGGGCTGATTAATGTAAAAGCCAGCAGATGAGTTTGATAACAAAAGATAAAAAAACAATTGAAATAAAAGGATTTCATTGATATTCATGAAATTCCCATATCACAGAAGTTAATTAACGGGCATTAAATTGAAATTATATGCACGTAACAATATATTTTTGACAAATAAAGGGAAATTAAATATTTATTAGGATATATTAATTCTGAAAAAAATGGTAATAATTGTGATAGGAATATAGTTATGCAGGGTAAAATTTAATTTCTTATTATTAAAGTCTTGATAAACTATTATATCAATTTATAACTGTTATGCGTACTCACGTAAGAAGTACTTCTGAAGTTGTATACCTCGTAGAAGATTGTCGCTGGTCCAAGAGAAATTCTTATGTGACAATTATAATCTTTATTACGACGAATAAACAGTAATTGGTACAAAGTATACGACTAGCCTCGGAGCCAAACGGTAGCGAAAAACGCTGTGCCCCGCACGCATCATCTTTTTATGCCCGTCATACACACACCCACATACGTCTGGCGCGCTGATACACGATCTCGAGGACATCACAATAAGTTTGATTCAAATTATTGTCTTATATTGTACCTAGTCTATTGTTATTACAGATAAAACATGTGGTTTAATTTTATTTACAATTTTATTATGATTTTTTTTACATCGACCAACTCATTTTAATTAAATAATAATAAAATTATGACATAACATTTTATTCAAAGTATGCACGCCGCTGGAAGTTAGTATGTTATTAATATCCACCGCTGACTTTGATCCCACCCTTGTTCCGGACTGTGCCAGGTGCTTGACCTGTGTGTGACACCAGTTCTCGTTTTCTAGTGACCTGATTTAGAAAAATGAAATATTGTTTTTTTTTTAACAAATTGAACAAAAAATACTAATTTCAACGTATAGTTTACAATAATCTTTTCTTTTGCTTAATCTGATGTCTACTATATGCATTCCAATTCACATTTAATTTAACCATATCAAGCCACATTCATATACAGAAAGCCAATGTACGTACTAGATTCCTATGTATTACAATGATTACTACTATGTATTATATAATATATAACGTACATTCAGCCAGGGTGTGCCCGAAGGCTAGCTTCAGTATTGAAGCGGATGGCGTGATATTAACAGGATGTCCGCTATTAATTCGCATGTTGAATAGAAAAGTAATGTTCAAAATTTGCATAAAAATTTTTAAAGAAAAATTAAGTTTCTTTATCTATAAATTACGTGTATATACGCACACATAACGCCAGGAAGAATTCATAGTTTTTGACAGTAAAGGTGAAAAATCATCTTTTATTGATGTTATTAGATTTTTCTTTAAACAAACATGAGTTTAAAAAAAGTTATTTGCATCATAGTTGAAACCATTTAATAAGAATAACTCAGTTTCACTAAAAGGAGTTTTATCGGTTTAATAAATAAATAAATTATTATAGAAATTAAAAGTGAGGAAAAATGTGTATTAACGAATGATTTAAAACGTTCATAAGGAAGTATTTATCTACAAAAGTCACGACGTCACCTATATAAAAATAATAAAAAAGTCATAAATCCAAGATCTAACAATTAATTATGGTATTAACAATTAATAATATATTGTGGAGGGCTATCGCTGGGTGCATTCGATAAGTTCGTATTAATCTGATGCCGATCCACAAACTGACGACGATACATCGCCAGTAGACTGCCATAACCGTTCACTTCTCTCTCGGCCGGTTTTCCGAACACTTCACCAGCACTCGCTTCCCATCCTTACTGCTCATATCTTATCTGTTGTAGTCACATTTGCGCACACATCTACACTCACACTCCATGATATCTTTCTCGTCCGAACATAGTAGAGAGCTGAAAGATATAGGTTCCCAGCATCCACGGATTGAACCTTCTGATCGACACACATAATAGCATAACTTATCCCACATTCTTTACTGGTGACACGCTTTTATACTCTATAGTGTTAACCCCGTTTTTCTTATATAATGATCATTATATAATACATATTTGATCGCGGTTAAACACCCATAATTGCAATCTCTATCATATCAATTAATCGTGACAATAATATTTGGAAACAACAAAAATTACAGTGAGTATAATACAATACATTCCAACGAATAAAGTGAAGTTTTTTTTTGCAATATTTGGATGCTTTATCATGTATCAGCCTACAAGTGTTTTGAACGATTTTCTTCATACGTCCACCTATCTTACTGTCGACATAAGTCATTTTACCGTGAATTGATTAAAGATCGTTTAGCAGTACTATTCGTTAAAATCTAGTAGCTGACTTCAAAGTTTGTTTTAAAAGCTGTCAACGCAAAACTTTCTACATCGATCTAATAGTGTATTAATTTGTTTACAGAGTTGTGGTCGAATGGCTGCCTTGGGACGAAAGTTGGGAGGCTCCCTGGCTGTTAGACTCCTGGCTTCGACGGTGGTAGTGCTTCTCTTTTCTCTCAATAACGCTGCCCAAATGGTGAGAAGAACAGGCATATAATTACGTGAACAGCTTATTACTAAGAATTTGGTATCTTTATATTTGAAAAATTAAATGAAATAAACCTTGGAATAGTGAATCATTCTACCAAACAACACGTACGACACGCCGGGATTGAACACGGTAAACAGTTCACGATAATGGTACACGTAAGTATTAATAAATCCAAGGACTTGTTTAAATGTTTCACCTATCCGAACACAAAATTAACTAATTATAATTCAATGCTATATTATCATCAAATGTTGTGTAATTAATTTATATGTTCGTATTTTATTTATTTATAAATTGCAATTATTTAGTGAAAACAATGGCACGTTATTTTTTTAGGCAATATTCAAATTTATTATTAATGCTGCTTAATTAATGACAGTTTTTTTTTTAATTCCTACAGAATACTCGTAGCTGGTAGGTGTCTGCTGGTATATACTCGAATTATTAGTGAATACATGGGTCGGATACACAGAACTCAGTTAATTCATTTGAAGAAAGTGCCACACGTTTATAGAATTATTTTATTTGCATTATTCGTGCTGAATAAAATACGAACTTTTAAAGTCGTTGAATTTTCACTAAACGTCTGACCGGCATACCTTTCTCCAGTAGTATGAAGCACCCGCCTCGCACATTATTTAAAATATTAACTTATAACTGTCGCGAGTAACCTCATTAACTTTTATTACTCGAATGTATACTAAAAGTGTAATATAAAAAGTAAGCATGTATCCTCTACGATTTTTGTGTTGTACTAACCTAACTTTGCATTGTAATAAGATCACGTAGCTTTTGGTGTAAGTGCATACTACAGATAGTCCAATTTTGTCCAGACAAAGGGGACGTGGACGCTGTAAAACCCGTATTTAAGCCTTTCCAGGACAAATTATTTTTAATCTATTTTTTTTTTAAAAATACAACCTGGAAGCAAATTCGTAAAAAAGTAATTATATCTGTTTTAAACACATAGTAACAAGAGTGGGAAAAGTATACTTCCCACGGACCTTGGGGTGGTTCAAAAATTTTATTAAAAAAAAACCATTTATAAATAAAATCATACATATTTAAAATTAAACGATAGCAAATAATATTGAACGTAAGAAAGGTATACAAATAATGAATTAAATAATTTTCAGAAATGTTTAACTCTGTGCAGTGCAAAACACAGATTTATAACAATTGATTCACGATATATGCAGCTATCCTTCCAACCCTCAATGGCCATTTTCTTCAATAATTGGTGGTGGTTGGGGTATATATTCATTCACTTAACGGCTGGTTGTGCTACGTTAACACCATGGATACATTTTGTAAATTCAATAGTGCCAATTCATCGTCACCTTCATTAGGAAGTGAATATAAATATTTATAAGCTGCTTCTATGTGTTCAGAATTGTTAATATTCCAATTTTGTGCCATCTAATAAATAAAATAAACATATTGTAACATCCAATATTATAAATTTCTTTGATAAATAATGAATTTTTGAAAAAAAATAATGGACATGGTTCAATTTACGTTATTTATAACAAAATTAAGTGCAAAGTACATACATCAATCGTTAAAATGCTTATATAAAGTTAAAAAAATAAGACTATACCTTGAAAAAAAAGGATTATTCTCTCTTGACAAACCACCGCTTGCGCCGTTCGCTAAAATAAATAAATTCACTGATAAATGACGGTTACGGTCGATAAAGTAGATTTCTATTGTATCATACTGGTGACAAATTCCGCTACATATCACTATTTAAAAAATTGTGGCTTCCTACCGGCCTTTCGAAGCAAACTAAGTTACTGGGAAGACGTATTCCCACGGCCCACGAAAGGGTTAATAAATTAAAAACCCAAGTTGTTAAATAAAAGTTTTTAAAATTAAATATACGATTTGTCATTTAGCAAACTAATGGATTAACACGGTTAATTTGAACGTGTTCCCGGGCGTGATGATTCGCTGCCATTTATATTACATTCTGCATCACGTGACACGTGACGCGCCGAGGTTTGCACGAGGGAGGAGGTGGCTGAGGAGCCGTGACGGGTATAATGATTCATCATCATCATCCGTGCCGTCATCGTCGTTTCACATTATTTGAAGAAAACTTTAGACTGCCGTTCTTAATGACGGCGCTTTGTTTCACGGCCCGAAATCGTTTTATAGTTGTTTTATGCGTCATTGCGGGGGACCGCTGATTGATGCTGCAACAATTGCTATTTAAGATGGAGATGAAAAACATTTATTTATTTAGATGCTATTGAAAATAGCACATATTATTTTTAAAAAATACTTGTAATAATTCTGTTAAAAACAAATACCACTTTTCAAGAAAAAAAATATCATACTTTTACAGTTAGCAAAATGGAGAAGAAAATTGTATTTTTGAAACCGATAGATATATTTAAACTCAATAAGTGGTTTATGAAACAAAGTTAAAAAATAAAATACACAGTTTGCAACAGCTGTTTTATACATAACATAGCAAAATATATATATATATATACAATATTCAAGCCTATCAGCCACTACCTATCTCGCTAGATACATATACAATGCTTACAATATATATTTATATTTTTTTAATTGAAAGTAATTCAATTACTTTTGCGGTATAAAATTGATTCAAATATTAAACTCTTTCAAAATGACATGAACAGTTATTTTATTAACAATATCAACTAAATATTAAAGTGTGTTATTTTTACGTAAATTATTCTAAATAGAAAGGGTGTGAACAGAAAGAGAAGATAATTCAAAGGTTGATTCTCATTCAAGATTAGCTTCACAGCTGGCGTAAAGCGTTTTAATTTTAGTGAATGGAATTTTAATCTGACAAGAGTGAAGATTCTCCGAAGAGAAGACTATTCTCAAAAATCTAAAATAAAATAATATTATATTTGTTGTTATAGCACACAGTTGTCACATGATTCAAACAAATAAGGTAAATCACTAAAATCTAAAAGATATGCAGATAACTCTATCGATTGAAAGAGTTTACCACTGGGACTTAGAATTCTGTTGCTGGCAGATTTCTTTACTATGCATAATTATAATATACATATTTTAAAATAATGGTTGCTTTTAACGGGAAAAGAAAGATACAGAGATAAAAAAATTTAATCGTAAAGCAGTCTGACGGCAGTAGAATGTTCCGAGTTCGAGTCTCGATAGTAATCACAGGGTGAATATTATGTTCCAGGCCGATGTTATTTTTAAATAATCAAAATTTTTTTTTTTGATTAATAGTTATAAATTATTTGATTTATTACAATTATGTACAAAGTATGATATTGGCCAAGTGACCGCCTCTTGCTGCGGCACAAATGCGTGCTCATTGGCAACCATATTTTTCATTACATTCTCGCACACTTCGCGTGATATTTCAGCAATTTCGTTTAAAATATTGTGCTGTAGCATCGAATTGTTGTTACCTTATTGACGTAGACCTTTTCTTACAAGTATTCCTGCAGAAAATAATCGGGCGTCGTCAAATCAGGACGCCAGTAGTATCACCACTTTTTGTCGTTATGCGGTCGGGAAAAAATTTTCGAAAAATTTCAAGCGTAGCTCGGACTGTATGTGAGGTGGCACCGTCCTGTTGAAACCTCATGTGTTGCAGGCCCAGTCGACCCAATTCGGTTACCAAGAAATTTTCCAATATGTGACGATAGCGATCACCATTAATGAGCATTGCCATTATTATTTAGATAAAATGTTTTAATAACTTCAACACATTGTTGAAGCATTAAATACTCCATAATAAATTGTAATCAACTACTCTTTATAACTACCAAATAAAAGCTGACAAATATCTGCCAAACTAAAATGGCGGCTAAATAAAATCGGCCTGGAACATAATATTCACTGTGTATATTTTAGATAGATAGTGATTAATCAAGTTCATTTAATTTATAAAAAAACATTATTTTATGGTAAATCATTAAATCATCTCAGTTCAGCTGCTCGTGAGTCACCATAAAGCCGTGAAACGTTCGTGACGAGTGCGTTATTGCCTTTCAGGAACTATGCGCGCGATCGCTGGCCTACCACAACACGACCGAGGTGTACGCGCTGGAGCCGACGTGCTCGGGCGGCGCGTGGTGCGCGGCGCGCGGGCTGGCGTGCGGCGCTCTGGGCGCGGCGGCGGGCGCGCTGGCGCCGCTGCCGCTGCTGGCGCGCGCGTCGCTGGCCGCGTTGGCCGCCGCGCCGCCCGCCGCGTTGACCGCCACGCGCCTGGCCGCCGCGCTGGACTGCCGGGACCTCCTCACCTCCTCGGGTCCAGACTCCTTGTAGGTGTTTTTCTCTTTTTGTGTATAATAATATTTTTGGAAAAGTGTGGCGAGATAAGAGTGAAATCCAATCAGGAATCGCTAGTTACTTTGCTTTACGGAAATTGATGTCGTCGAAAACTTAAAGACTCCTGTACGCGATAACCGAACCTAATCTAAGCTAGCTTAACCAGAAAATAGAGAAGGTTAAAGAACTAGAAACTTCTGTAACGATATGCTAGTAAGGAAGGTGCTGTAACATGCGCAAAGCTCTCACACATAATTGAGACTGAGGGTAAGACCGAGATGAAAGTGGAAAGATATTGTCAAAACATACAGTATTCGACTTCCCAGAAGATAGGACCACAACGGCGATAACAAGGGATGTTGTGCGATGAGTGACTGCAGCCATAAATCCTAGACAGAGTAAGAAAAATTTGAAGATAATTGTCTCTTAATTTATTCACCTACTGGCTTTGTGAATCAATAATGTCCATCAAAACAAAAAGACAAAGTCAAGTATACAAATCGGCCGTACTACTCGCGATGTCACGTGGTGCTGGGTGCTGGATAGTGAACAATGGCCAGGAATAAAACGCACCAATGAACTGAATTTAGTTCGGATTGAGTACATCAAAAGTTTTAAGGTTGCACCCACCGCAGAGAAGATGAGGTAGTATAGTCAATGTAACGAAGAGAATACTGGTACTGGTACAATACAATGAGGAAATCTGAAGTAACCTGTCGGTTCTGGTATCGAATTAAATTATGGAAATATTTTATTGACACAACAAAGCTGTGCAACCTACAAAAATATTATTTTAGGTTGCACAGCTGTTTTAATAAATTCGATCTTCTGAAATTCATCAATTATTTCCATATCTTTAAATATATTTTAATATTCTTAACAATTTAATCATATAATTCCCAAAAAACTATCACAAAACTTTATTTGCATCTTCTCATACATCTTCTATAACAATATTTTAAATGTATACGTCCCTTAAAAAATTACATTTTTGATGATCAGTAAATAATATGTTAACACATTCGATAACATTTGAAAAAGTAGAATGTCCCAGAGGCACAGATTACCAAATATAAAAACATGAACTAAGGCAAATTCCTTTTTTTAATATTTGCATTTTGGTGTTACCTACGTGATCAGTTTGGTACCATTTACGAAATCAAATAGCTCCGAGATTTTTTAAAAAAGTATATGACTCGATTGGAATGAAAATTTAAACGCTGACAATATAATATGCTAAATACTAAATTAATGTATTAATTATAAATATATACATATAAAATCAATTTTGTCGAAAAATATTGTTTTAGCGTCATCGGGATTCGAACCTGGATCTTCATTTCCAATCCGGGGAAGTGCACTACCTTTGTGCTATAACGCCAGTATTTTTCTTGACAAATTTTCGAAACTATATGTTACATTTTTCAAATTAATACACCTGTCGTTCCATTATTTGAAAGCCATCTACATTATTTTTACAGAATCTCAAATACCTTTGAGTAAACCGATTTGCAGACGCCAGAATTATCAATTCATTTTTATTAAATTTTGGACACGTTGATACAACATATATTATTAAGGAAAACACATTCTTATTGTGAAGTTGTAATTATTCAGAACATAGGTCTGTGATATTTTAAATACTAAATTAATGTATTAATTATAAATATATACATATAAAATCAATTTTGACCTATGTTCTGAATAATTACAACTTCACAATAAGAATGTGTTTTCCTTAATAATATAATATGCATTAAGGTAAAAAATACAAAGGTCTTTTTAACACAAAAAACAAATTTTCGAAGAGTGATTACTTTTATTGTTGCTGTGTCATAAACTATCGGATTTATGTTTCCACAAAGGATGCTTGTAGAATGCTCCTCGCCCCGCAACTAATGTTCTAAACCCCTTTCCTATATGTATACTTTATTCCATGTCTATTTTTTTCAAACTCAAGTGACAAAGCCAAACGATTAAGAATTATATAAATATTAAAATATACGAGCGAACCCGTGGATCGCATGTGTTATTATTAAATTTAATTATTTTGGTACTGACTATAAGATATATTCATGAAAAATAGAAAATTCATCAACAAGATATTTGCAAAATATTGTCATGAATTTGTCAAAAAAATTCCATTAAGAATTTAATTTTGAAAGCGTCATGTTTGGCGCTTGTCGCGTAGAATATTTTTAAAAGTGAACAATAAAAATCAAGATAAAATCTCATTTTTTCATTTCCATGGTTTCATGAACTTAAATGCAAGGTTTTTAATTCCCTATTTGGATGTATAATAGTTTATTACGTATAATGGGCCCGCGCCTTCTGTTGTTCGTTTATTCTTTAATTTAAAAAAACCACTTAACAAATTCCTTACAAACATTCCGACAAAATATTTTATTATTATTAGCGTGTTAATAATTTTTAAATGCAATTTAAATACCTAGGTCCAAATTATAAAGTTTGACATTTATTTCAGTCTAACGATGAATAAAAAATTTACTATATGATTTTTTTCAGATTTATTCCTACAAAATACGCGCTGTGCTGCCTGATGCTAGCTATTATTATCGCCCTTGTCGTCTTGAGTAGATATGTAAGTAAATATTTATTACTGTAATTTAACTTTTTTTTAAATATTACCTTCATACGTAAATATTGTAATATTAAACTACAATAAATTTTGCGATTAACCACCAGTGCGTTATCTATGTAATTATCTACCGGTGTGTCATTTTTTAATTCCGTCCATTCCTTCCCACAACAGTCAAGGCATTAAAAATGATTATTTCTTATATTCTAATTACGTCTCTAAAGTTTTTAAGTTTGTGTGCGATCGTGCCAATAAATATTCTCTTGCCACACGAGTTTGCACCGTGTAAATAAGATCCTCGGAAGCCACTTATTATTATTGGCTCTTCAGCGTCCAGTGGCTTAGGTCAAGGTCAGAATCGAACGGCCAACTTCATTGTAAAACTGTTTCCGCTATTTCTCCTCTTTATCCCCTTCTCATCCACCCTTACTCCCGTACCAGAAAATAAATACTCAACACAGAATAAAAATGTCAATATTATACTATAATTTCTTATTAATCCAATAAATATTTATGGTTTATGTAAATTTAGAAGTTTGCAATCGGCATTGTGCGGGATTCATAATTAATAATTATATATTCTATGTTTGGTGGTGGGAGGAGGGGGGCGCTAAAGAGTAACGATATATGCAAAATTTGTTCCAACGGGCAAGGGTCCTTAATTGTAACTGAATAAAATTAAGAAAGTATGGAATTTAATATAACAAACATTTATATTGTGTGTTGGGGTTTTGAAGCCAGAGGGTAGAGAGGGAGAAGGGTGCTTTAGTTTGGCGCAGAGTTCTAAAGGGTAACTTTGTAAAATTTGGTTTAAAAATGTATAAGGGTGAAAGATGTACTATAGGAATTAACATAGTTTTTTGAACGAAAATTCAATTAGCGTATTGATCTGTTTATTGAAATACTTTGTTAATGAATGTAAATTCCTTCATTTTTAATAATCTTTCACCGCGTTTCGACCAAATCATAAATCACGTTTTGGTAATATTTCTCTAGTTAAAACCCAATTTTACTTCCTTTATTGAACAGAATTTCAATTTCTTATTCCTTTAAAGATGTTGCATAAACTGAAAAGTTCAGATCTCATGTATAAGGAGGATGCAACAAAACTTCCTAACCGATGCTGCAGAAATGCAATTGTCGTATTTAGATTTGAAATTGTTAAATAAAAAATTTAGAATCGCCCGACTGGAGGAACTGAATTGAGTTCGTTCGCAGATGGAGCAAACATCCCGAGTGCTGTTCCTGTGGAAGACGCAGATCGAGGAGCAGCGCGAGCGCGCGGCGGACATGCGGCGCAGGAACGAGGCACTGGTGTACAACGTGCTGCCGCCGCACGTGGCCGCGCACTTCATGGGCCACCGCCGTCGCCAGCATCACGAGCTCTACTCGCAGAGCTACGCCGAAGTCGGAGTACTCTTTGCCTCCATGCCTAATTTTTCGGGTAAATATTTACTTCTGTAGTGGGTTTTCTATTGATAACAAGACCGTCTCACTCTAGTAAAACAGATCACCACTATCCTGGACTGCCGGCTGGTCTTCTGCTGATTTCTCATGTATGTTCTTGGTCGGTCTTCACAAATTCTTTGCGTGCACCGAAAAACCTTCCTGGAACATTTTTGATAGCGAATCGATTCCGACGGCAGTTGGATACCTTGTGTCAAGTTAAGTGGCGCTCCGCCAGTACAGAGCAAAACAGGCATACCATCAACATAAAAGCCAAGACTATCAATCGTCAAATATAAAACACGCGCAAACAGCCTCTGTACCTATTTTTCAGGTACATATTTGCCTCTATGCTGAATTTTTTTGCACATGGCAGATGGCGCTGGATGTATACGGAACAAAGAACTATGTTTTTCAAGGGTAGTCCTCTGATCTCCGCTTGCGGATGATGCCTTTTTTGCTAATTCGTATGGGCTCCGTAAAACATCCAGTGCGTTTGTCCAGTAGTAGTAGTAGCAGAAGAAAAAGAGTTAAATAGAACGTTAAGAGTAAAATGACATTTGCTCGGTTCGGTCAATTACATACATATACATACATATACATATACATGTTTCCCACGCGCCGTCTCTCCTCGCGAACCGTGACCAAAGACTAGGGCGATTCGAGGTGATTAGGGTTACAGTAGTGGCAGGAAAAATAATCAATGTTTAAAGGATTCAAAAACAAAACTTGCTTATGGGATCCCCCCGCACGGGACTTAAATCCTGTTTGGCACAATAGTGACTAACGTCTTTCCAAGTCCTCATGTCCCGAGTCCACGAATGGGATTATTTGAAATTTTTGACTCATAAAAACACATTATTATTACACAAGATTATGATCCCATGAGAATTTTTTTTAAATCCACGCTGATCAGCTGATCAACTCAAAAGCCTTAATTGTTACTAAAATGTAATCATTGAAACACAAGAAAAAAAAAATTGGCTCATATTTCTAATGACTCAATTTATTCTTTCAGAATTTTATTCAGAAGAAACCGTCAACAATCAAGGATTGGAATGTTTAAGATTTTTGAACGAAGTTATTTCTGATTTTGATGCCGTAAGTATGATATTTGAAATTTTAATAGTGGCAATGTGATTGCTATCTGTAGCAATAGCAACACAATAGTTTATAAAATATATCAACGGAACCATGTCCATCTTTATATAACAATTGTGATATTAATTTAGTCTCTGTGGGATTAATTATATACCTAATATTTCTAATTACCACAAACGTTCTCGTTTTGCAGCTTTTAGAGTTGCCTAAATTCCAAGACATAATTAAAATAAAGACCATTGGATCATCGTATATGGCAGCCGCTGGACTAAATCCTACAAGACAATCAAAGGTGAGAAAATTAAAATGTGTATACTACATTACAATTAAATTACCATTAAATAGTGTAACAAAATATGGTTCTGAAACAATCATATTGGGTTCATTTTAGGTCGTTTAAAAAGGATAACAAAATAAAGACCTGTACGACAACGTTTTTAATGTACCAATGAAGGGTTTATTGTATTTATATTTTTTCTATTACAAACTTTCTTTATGAAATAATTAAAAAAAATAATAGAATTCTTTTGAAAAATTTTTCTCGGCACAACACACTTTAGTTATATGTTTCAAATGTTTTCTAAATAAACACTCGAGCAGTCACACAATTTAAATATTTAAACTTGAGATGATTTCCGTATTTCCCTATGTCTAACTTAATATAATTTTAGTATTACTATTTCTAAATTAATGCGGAATCTTCAATTTCCCTGTGCGGGCGTCCTGCTCGCAAGACACGCTTCTGTTATGCATTCGGTATTCTCCTACGTGCGAGCTCTCCCGGTCGCCAGTGTGGAGATCTAGCTCTCTACCTTACTTAATACTAATTTTTATGCTTAATGCTAGTCTATTCGCTTAATATCTAAATTTGGCCAACGTGATCGTTCTAGTGGTTAAGAATATTCCCCATGTTATGTCCGTAATAATCCTAATTCTTTTAACCCGCGTTTTCAATTATCAAATATCTAAAGTTTACAAATATCCAAATATTATAGCCTTTCAAATACCTATAGAGCACTTATTAAAATAAATATACCGATTATCCTATTGTACACGACTGAATAACAGAAAACCTCCCGTCAAGCGGTATGATATTCGAGCGCGCCCGTTATAGCATTAATTATGTACGTGTTATTCAGAGCTAGAATGTAAGAGTGTGGAAGAAATTATACATATGTACGCATTATTCGGAGTTAAAATGTAAAGTGAGGGTGAAATTATACGTATGACACCAACCTTGTCGTAGACTCGTACTCGTGACTGTGGCCGCTTCGTGGTGTAGCCTAGCTGTTCATAAATTATGTGGACATGTGGAACAACATGCGACATGCTAGGTGCCTGCCTCGCTTGGCAAATATGTTCCGTGATTAAATGATAAGTTCTCTAGACACCAGTCTGTGGCGTACGTTCGGCTCCCCTTGACCCCAAATCCAGAATCCGTACGTCTGCAGACGACGGGCCCTGGATTCCGAACCCTGATCACCCAACGCGTTCAAAAGTTTAAAGATGATGATGATGATAATCCAAAGTTTTGATTCGGCCAATGTCTAAGTGAACAATATCATTTTTTTATGACTCATTCAAGATGCATGGCCGAGGTCCTTGTATCTCCAATACGTTACTGTTCAGTATCGGTAGGAAAGTGGCCAATCCGGGGCCGCGTCCACCACTGAAGGTAATTAATTGTGATGATTGTGACAGCTATTCAGTATCGGTAGGAAAATGGCCAATCCGGGGCCGCGTCCACCACTGAAGGTAATTAATTGTGACGAGGTTGTGACATGACAGTACGACTTTCAGGAAATTCCCATCATTCCTTTAGGTGCGTCTGAAAACATACGTCATGCGACAACGGTGTCTGAAGAATAGTTTAAATTATCTGCAGGATGATCCTCGGTGTCTCGAACAATGCATCTCGAATAAAGCCAGGAACAAATAGTTAGGATTGTTAATAATGTGTAAGTCCGTGCAGAATGACGCCTTTTGATATAAATCTCCCTCTCGTCCTTTCAATAAGATACCCACGCTACGTGGTTTGAAATGACTATCTCCCGGCATTCATGTTTAGAGACTCATCTACCTACGGTTCGCCGAGGCGTCCTTCCTCTGGGATCTGTTCCGTCCACTCACGTCTTAGCCAGGGCGTGGGGCGACAGCATTCAATCGGCAGACTCTTTCGTCTTTTGTGCCAATAACGCCACTTGGTCGGCTAGCCTATGTACCCCCCTCGGCTCTGCAACTAACGTATACGAATGCATTAAAACATTTCCCGCGAGTAATGTATCGCCCAGAACAGAGACCCTCCTCAGCAATTGTAGTCCACTCCAAACCCGACGAAAGTCTATCGAAAAACTATCTCGACAATCAATCCCTCTGCATCAATATCTGTCACCCGCGACACTATTGTTACTTTGATCACAAGGCAGCGAGGCCCTCGAATAATTTCAGTTTGGGGGGGGGGGGGGGGATGTTAGTACTAGTAATAAAATAGTAGTAACCACAAACGCAGTATGATTTCCTACCCATGCAAACGTGCGATTTCAAGGTAAAATGAACATACAAAGGCTCTCTGATAAATTCTATCATTTCAACCTGCAAGCCATTTCTTCGGATCAGAAATGTAATCTTTAAAATGTGCACCATCCCCCACCATGGCGCCAGCAGCGTGAGCCGCGACAGGATTTATGAGGTTTTTAGGTTTAGATTTCCGCGGATAAGTAAATATACAAATAATTACGTACATAGTTACATGATTATCTACACGGCCAATAGTAGTATATAATTGGTCCTAAACAATGAGATACATGTAACTGAAACTTGTAGGTGGGTGTTCCCAATTTATAAAACGAACAGTAATTAAATAAAATGAAGTATCAAGTGGCCTAGCGGATGCGCCAGTCCCTTTCTATGAATGAGTAATTACATGATGATCCGAATCACACTACAGTATTTGTTAGCGGTTTTAATTATGTATACAAGCATGCTAAAAGGTAAACTTAGTATTTTGGGTCCTCTGCTATGGTCTTTAGCGTCAGCGCCAACCCCGGTCTGCCTTCTGTCACCACACTCGCGATTTCGGAATTTCAACACGACCTTCGCGGACCCGAGAACCGACACGATCACCCCTAGAACACCGGCGGCGTAAATCTCGAAAGGAAAATCTAATTTTAACAACAAACAAACAGACATATACGTATCCGTCTCTCTTCCCGGTTCAAAAGTCTTTTCGCGAGCGGGTCCCGAAACTGACCCTTGGCCCATCCGAAGCCGACTATCGTAAGGTAATCGATTATCACTTTAACACATTAGATTAATTCTAACAACCCTCGCGGCCGCGTAAAACTCCGTACCGACCGACCCCCAACTGCCGATCCCGAAAGCTCGAACCCGACTCCTCGCCCTCTCGGACCCGACTAACGTGAAGCTTTCGTTTTTCAACCCTCGACCGTCTTCACCCCTCCCCCGCCCTGCTCTAGAAGTTTCTCGGAATTCATATTTTTTTCATCAGTTGGTTACATGTGGATCATCACAAACTTAAACGATAACTTTAATCGCATATTTGAAAATAAAATATTTGTTTTTTGATTCTACTCGTTTGATTTATTCGAGACGCGCTTCGCCTTGCGAGACGTTTTAACTCAATAACTTGTATTTATATCTTTAATGGGTGATAGCTATACATATTTATTATCATGTATAATGGGTGACAGCTATGCATTCAAAAGCTGGGATTTCTATATATTTTAAATGTTTCTGATGATTCTAGGTAACCATACAGTTTCAATCCTAATGGTATTTTAATGTCATGGGTAATTTGTAGATAAGGACAGCTATATAATTTTACAATCTGAGAAAACAATACGGCAAGAGAGAAATTTTTAGTATTCTGAAATTTATATAATGTTTGAATGATTCTAGGAAATAGTTATGTCTTTAACACGAATGGTATTTTTAAAATTAATGCAGCAATGTCCAATTGGTGATCTTGTTCCACATCCTTGGTAGATATACAACAGAAAAACAGTTTCGGCAGAATCATCACATTTCCTCATTTTCATCTGTCCCCCATTATAGTTATAAATACAAATTGTTGAGTTAAATTGTTAGATTGATAATGCAAGGCGAAATGCGCCGCAGGTAAATTAAACGAGTAGAATAAAAAAAACAGGGTTTTATTTTCACATCACATGTGATCATGGAGTTCTACAAACCTCGGAAACAGTAAATAAGATAACTTTAATATCGCTCGACACGTGTTTCGATATTGTTGACCTTGGAAGCCGTGAGATTTATACTGTACGAATTAAATTTATAATTTTTTGTTCATTCTCTTTGACTGTCAGTCAAAAAAAACAAACAGTATTATTTCATTATCTCAAACATCCAAAAAAAAAATTATGGTACGTAAAAAAATCTAGTTTTACCATAATCTGGCTTAATTATTAAACTGTTTTGTGTAGTGGCTACACCTTTATTTGTTTTGTCTATACAATATATTTCCATAGAACCATTTGAATTTTAAGGCTTCCCTTTTAAAAATAATTATTATTTCCGCATTTTTTACGCAATATATTATTCTTTTTTATTCTATTATTAATTTATATCAGAAGTTATACAATATATTTGAATTTTTATTAAACTATTACTTAGATAAGACTTTTACACTAATGTAAAACTAATAAACTAACAAAAGTTATTTGCCATAATCTAGAAAATAAAAGGATTATAAGGAAGATCGCAACTATTAAATTTATTTTCGGAGTACTACAAAATTGTCTTGATACAGGAAATTATTGTATATAAGAAATATATTTGCTTACAATCTTGAAGCCAAGATTATGGAAACAAATCTTTATTTAACGAAATTAACAAAATCTTAAAATTTAATAGAGTTATCAATCATTGCATTTGCAATACATATGATCAATTTTCGACGTTTTTAAAACACTTTGTGTTAGCGAATACGAATTATTTTAAATAATTTATTACATTTACTTACATGCTTTGAGGCATGAACTCTTACGTATTTACGGCTTCATATACCATTAACTCTTTTTTTTAAATCTGCACAATGCACATTTAGCCGGGTAAGTACGTGGTATTCAGCCCTTAAATATTATATATTATTACAGGCGGACGATCCTGTCCAAGTCCGATGGTACCACCTTTCCTTGCTGGTAGAGTTTGCTCTGGAGCTGAAGAAGGCTCTGCAAAGCATCAACGAGCAGTCCTTCAACCACTTTGTGTTGAAGATGGGCATTAATCATGGGCCCATCACCGCAGGTGTGATCGGAGCCAGGAAACCTCACTACGATATATGGGGGAATACCGTGAATGTTGCCTCCAGGATGGAAAGCACCGGGAAGGCAGGCTGTATACAGGTTATATAAATTACTACTTTTTTCAAGATAAGCCTCATAATGTTATATAATTGAAGTTTACTTATTTTGTTTATGATGAACGCCATCTGTTGGTATCATTCTGTATTATTACGTACGTACGCAACATAACAAGGCGTTTAAACCGATATTAAATGTTGGCACTCATTAAGAGCAAAATATTACATAATTTTTCTAAATATTATTTATTTTAGTTTTCCTTATTGAGTAACAAATATGTATGTTGCAAATGTTATTACAGCTTTACTTTCCACTATGCATTAATAGCTGAGATTCAAACCACGAAACAACTGGAAAGTTTGTTTTCTTTCCTTAAAATGTCAAGAGATGTCATGCAATTTTTATACATGTCATGCAATATTATATATGTAACATGTCAATAATAATAATAAAATATTTCTTTAAAAACTGAGCACTCATAAAGACAATTCAATCATACAAACAAGATAAATTATTTGCGTCGTTGGAAAGGTATTTCAATTCTTATATATTTGATTTATTATCAACATTTTGTAAATACATATATAGGTACAAGTAAAAACTATAACTTTTGATTACACCCACAAAGGGTGTGACATTGTAATCGGTATCCAAAATTTTAATCCTACAATAATTAATTATTTGTCAATTATCGTCTCTCATTTTTACGGTTTTCATCGATTAAAGTGTATAAAATATACAAAAGGTATTTGAATTAATTATAGCTTAACGTATTCCCGTTTTAATATATTTCAGGTTACCGAAGACACTTGCCAAATATTACAAAACTTCGGCTTCAAATTCGAGCAGCGCGGGTTGGTGTCCGTAAAGGGAAAAGGACAACTGATGACGTATTATTTACTCGGAAGGGTTGACGTTGAGCCACTTCCCACATCACCGGCCAACACTGGACAAGTAACAAACCCTTATTCTTATGCACGTCTAAGCGTGTATTATAATACATTTCAAAATAAAATAAAGCCTCAAAAAGAAATAATATTAGTAATTAAACGATAAATTCACGATTTATTGCGATTACAAAGAACATATCGTTACTTTATAATCAAATCAAAGAAAATATGTCACAAAAAAAATGTAAAGCACAAAATTTTATATCGAATAACAGAGCTGCCTAATCCAGTGGCGTATGTCATTGCTGCCAAAGCGGTGTGCACGTTAAATAGGAGTCCGAATGGTCCGTGCCCTAGAATACTTTTTGTATCGATAATTTTTAAAATCCAATACAGAAATAATTAAAACATAAAAAATCGTTTCTTACGTGTACGAAAACATTATCGATATAGGTGTATAATAGTACTCCGCTAATAAAAGTAGGTTTTAAGGAACCAGATCGTGGCCAATTAATTTTTTTCATGAAAATGTGAATAAAATAAGAAGATATAAGATATCAATTTTGTTATTTCTATTTAATGGATAAAACGGCGTAGAACGTAATATTACAATACACATACAGAGAGCCCTTTACTTTATTTTTCATTGAGGATTATTTGTTAATTACGTCACTGTCCTAATTTATCTTACCTAATCTTGAATACATAATATATGGTTATAGTAAAAATATGGACCGAGATAACATAGATTCATTACATAAAATACCGCATTTCAGGCCATGGCAACTCTGAAAGAAGAGGACGAAGCGAGCCCGACAGCCGACAAGAATGCCGCACAAAATACCAGCAGTCCGGTCCCTCAATGCGGATCCATCAGGAGTCCCAATGGAACCATCAGGTCTACAGAGTGCAACGGCGCCTTTAGCGCGTCGCCTTCGAAGAGTAAATCGGCAGGCGACCAGGTGGAGGAGGATGCCAAGACTAAACTGCTCCAAGACGATCATTGTGTTGATTCCAGTGTTGACGCTCGTGAAAGTGACGCTCTATTGAAACACTGACTTTCTTACTCATCTGTTCAATGTTTGGAAGTTATGCATAAACTCTATAAACATTTATTTCAACTTTTGACACTTCGGCTACAGACTTTCAGGGATTTGCGGTTCCTTTCCTGTCTCCATTCTGAATTCTTCGTGATATTTATGCAGATCATAACGCAAAGAATTAAGTATTTCTCTAATTGCTTAATAGTAGTTATTGTTTTCTTAAGAATTACATTTGTGATTACACCGTTGGTACTAATTATACTTTTAAGGGAAATAAATTACAATAATTTAAACCGACGCCTGCTGGCTTATACTTGGTTCAGCTTTAGCGAGACAGAGCGCAATCGTAAGCAGTACAACATTGGTTAGCGCGCTCGGGGCGGTACCTCTGGCTAAAGCAGTAACAGGAATAAGGCTACTTATTATCGTCATGGCTCAACAACCCTGCCTCCTTAACTAATTGTCTCTATCTTGTTTAGTTCATGATGCCAATTGCGTAACGCCGTCCAACCATCTTAACTTGGATCTTCCAACACTTTCTGACCAATAAGTGTCGCTTGAAGCGCTTTTCAAACCCATGCGTCGAAAGTTACCAGCCCACTATTTAGTGCTATTTTGAAACTCTGACAATGTTCACCAAATTCTGTAATTTGTAGGAAATATTCTGTTTTCACTTTGGCTCCAAATATTCTCTGTAATTTTCTATTATCTTGCGTTCCAAGTCTAATAATCAATTTTCATATTTCTTAGTAACTCCAAACTAAGTGTTACATATGTACTACTACTTACGCATACAGATGTGATCCATGTTCGAAAACTGGCCTCAGGAGTGATTTATAGGTCTGAATCTTGTTTTCAATTATACTATATTACGAATAACGAAAAACATAACGTTCTATGACAGAAGAAAGCCGACACATTTATTTAAACGGTGTCATTCTGGTGTACTTGTAGAGATGATTGAACCAACGTATATTGATTGACCTTTATCTATAATCTTGCGTGTTTCCAGTAGACATGCAACTTGATTTATGTCATATTTAAAACAGAATTCTATTTCAAAATACTAGAAAAACTTGAAACTATATTTAGAAAATGTTTGAATTGGTTTATTTTACAGTACGAGATATATTTCTTTAATTTTACGTACGTTATAAAATCCGAGTACTGTGTTAGAAAAGTAATCCACGCGTGGTTTGAATTTTATTTAGAATATATGTTAATTTTTGTATCCGTTAAGAAATACGTTATAATGTTTCAGAAAACGTAATAGAATGTAATTCTGATTTAGAATGGGTTTAGATTGTGTTAGATTCATTCTACTCTAGAATACGCTGTAATATAATGTATCAGAAATTGATTTTGATACACGTAGTTCATGGTGCGGCACCCATATTCTGTTTTAGAATAAACAGCATTAATATACTCGTACGTACACAATACTATACAAGCTTATAGAGATTTAGTATAACTTTCCGAGAGGCTTAAAAACATTACTTTTCTTTACGAATTACTACAACCGTTTTAAACATGAAGAGCAATGTGCTAAATTTGACAGTAAAATTTTTAGAAATAGTACGCAAATTGTGACTTAACTGTATTTTAGATTTTTTCCAAGATAGGTATATCTAGAAGGACTGAGAAGAAAAACGTATCGCCAAGGAAGATACTCGTATAATACAGGAACACGTGGAAGCAAGGTGTAAACTAAACGATTTAAATGTAGGTAGGTACTGGTGGATTGAGATGTTGGCTAATTTTAAAAACAATCGATTACATATTTAAGTTAGACTTTTATTACAAACAAACATGGTGTGCGCCTAGTCAGTTATTAAAGTAACTGTGCTTATTGTTAATTATTCATTTTTCTTCATTAAGTAGGTATCCTAAATGTGAAATTTCAAGGATTCATATATTGATGTGTTGTGTGTATGTTTCCTATATAAGTACATGCATGACTGTAAGTTAAGGTAAATAAGAGATGATTGTTGTTATAATTTGCAAATGAAAATAATTTTAATTCAAAATACGCTTCTTGTTGTATTAAAAAATAAATTGCCGATTTCTTAAAAATAAATTATATTCTTATTTCAAATCACAGTTATAAATATTGAAAAACGTCTTGAACTTTTATGTGAGGCACTGATTCGTAAAAGTATAAATGATTTAATAGTTGACCCAGTCCGAGATCGATATAATAATTTCTATGTTGGTTATTTCATATTTTAAACTATTATTAAGAGATAAAAACTGTTTCATAAATAAACCAGAAAATGTGAAATTATTCGGCGAATAATATACATGGTACATATTATTAATACGTCTTATTTAAAATGTTTGGTATCAGAAGTGGGATCATTTTTTTCAAAACATTTTTTCCAGAATGTTCGATTACCTAGAATACATAGGAATATTTTTACTTAATCGGATTAGCATCTTTAATGATGACGGAGCTTTCAGAAAATTTTTGACAATATCGATTGAGTAATTTTATTTATCTTTTACAAAAATTCTAATTACTATAGAATTTATTTAAAAAACCCATTAATTTATTTTCTAAGATGTTTTCGCCCAGACCATCTTACAAATAGTAAATTTCACTATAAAACATAGAGTTACAAATTATTTTATTGTTAAATCATTAATATATTATCTGTTCCGTGATATTTTTATCGGCATGTAATATTTCAGTGAAATGTTAAATATTTTTTTCAGTTAATATTTGATCAGTTTCTTCCATAAAATTAACTCGTATTAAATAAAAGCAATATAGCATCGTAAGTCTGGAGAAATAAGGGACACTTGTACATCGACACGATTTACATTCAGAACAAACAAAAAATGATGGCATGTTCATTTGAGAAAATTCAATTATATCTTTAGAGAACACCTAAATGAATATACAAAAATAAAAATCATGTTCTCATTACTATTTAAAAAATAATTATAATAATTTGATCACGAGCTTATTAAGCTATTATTTTGTTATTTAAATTAATTGTGTTTTCATGTTAGTAGTTAATTACAATTTAAGTGGAAATTAAAATTGTAAAAAGGTTCTAAAAACTATTTTATTTTATAGTTATTTATGATTGAATTATATTAAGCATATTTAATAATGACTTAAGTCCACTACTTTAACTATTTTTTAAGAAATACAGTCGCAAAACGTTTTTCACAAATTTATATTTAGTTAATTTATTCTTCTTATTTCATGTTAAAGAACTGTGTTATTGTGTAATTTATGGCTTATAATTTATTTGTAATCTATATTTATTAATTTAAAAAAGAAAATTCAATATATATATTTTACAAAACTCAGAATAATAATATCAACATGTCTTGCGCAATATTCCCTCTAATTTTGGAGCACTGTGTGTGCATAAACAAACCTTTGGGGAATTTTAAGGAGGGAAACATAGAAGGCAGTAGAGGTGTAGATAGAAAGAAATTATCTTGGCTGTGTTATCCTGAAAAGTGGTTCAATGTTCAAAATGTTAGTGATCTTATACAGAATAAATCAACATACTGCAGGGTGGTCGCCAACCTTCGATAGACGGCGGCACATGATGAAGAAGTCTTTTTAATCGTAAAAATTGTGTGCGCGCACAGACCAGTAAATGAATAGACATGAAATTAAGTGTACATATAGGAGAGAGGTTTGTAATATTGGTTGCGGAACGAGGGGCATTCTATACACATTCTTGGTGGAAATATAAATCCGATAGTTTATGACACATTTATGCAATAGTAAAAGTATTTACTCTTCAAAAATTAAATCTTTGTGTAAACAAGACGTTTTTTTTACATTAGTGAATATTATATTGTCAGCGTTTGTTCCAATTGAGTCAAATATTTAAAAAAAGTCGCAGAGTTATTTGATTACATAAGTGGCACCAAAGTGATCATGTGGGTGACACCAAATTGAAAATATTGAAGCAAGGAATTTGCGTTAGTTCATGTCTATGTATTTGGTAGTTTGTGTGTGCGCGCTATATTTTTTTGTACGCCATGAAGCCAAATCGTGTGCGCGCGCACAGGCGCACGCCTTAAAGGAAAATTGGCCATGCGACATATTTAAAAACTGAATAATTCAACTGACGGTATCTACATTTCTAACTAAGCAATTGTAAACAAATTCAAGTTGTTAGCCCATGACACAGGGTAGAACGGGATATTAAACATATTTAACAATAAAGTTTTAAGTTTATAAATTGATAACTTAGAATAATAAATTTATAAAATATATTTCTGAACTTGTTCACGTGAGTGCAATCAAAAATATTGAATTCTTGAGTAAAATGACTATCATAACATTGTTTAATTTCGTATGAACTGACTAGTACTGAAAAGAAAAATTTAATTAATCGATTCAGTGCCGCTGATTGCAACAAAATAACTAGATGCTTCAACACGATCTGAAATTATACAATTATGGTTCAGAAATTTCATCCGATGTTGTTCTCTCGAGAACTCATGGTGGGAATGATAAATGCGTATTCTTTGTATTTAATTGTCTTTTGCCTTTTGCATATAATAAATAAAATTTAGTAAACTTTTAAAATTAATTTTGTAAAATCACGCGCACATTCATAGTTTTACGTTAAAATGTGAGTAAACTCTTTCATTTTATCCTTTCTGTGAAAGTAAAAAGGGTTTTAAAATCATTATTATAATATTATTACTTTACTGAATGTATTTTTCAAACATTTGCGTAAAAGCAGATATGATAAGTTTTTGATACGCTTATATAATGAATGTATTTTTAAAGATTAATAAGCTATAGGAACTTTGCTGTACTCTCAACATGTCATGATTAGGCGTACTCTTAAATCGTTAGTATTTGTTTAAAATAAGGTTTTCTACGAGCATAACATTTTAACTTATTAGATTGTGATATTTATTCATATTAATTGTCCACTATCCTCCCATAAGATCGTGTGTGCTTAAAATGTATAATTTCTCGTATTCAAATATTCTTCGTAAAAAATATTCTTCGTAAAATATGCGTAACTACTCGCATGTTTAAAGAATTTTATTATATTATTTATGAAATTTTTATGTATTAAATAGTATTACTATTTTATTGTGACATTAAAATGGTTAATTCGGCCTATGAAATTAAAACTATTTTGTTGTATCAAATTATATAAGTATTTATATATCTGATAGAATTAATGATTTTTTAAAATAAAAAACAATATTTTCTATAATCCATTTATTCGCCGTGTTGTTTGACGCAATGGTTTTGATTAATATTGTCACAGAAGTATTATAAATAGAACAATTAGTAAAATATCAAAATACAGTAGTTCATTGAAAAGTAATCGATATATATAGTTTGGAAATATTTAGATTTTATTTGTTAACTTTTAAACATATCCGACATATCTAAATATATCGTTTTTTAATATGCGTTAACACATTACAAAATTTTTGAAGACATATATTTATTTTGATTTTAAAGAGGTAGACAATAATCTATTTTATTTAATAGATACTAGGTAGGAATTAGGAAATTGCAAAAATTTTATTATGTATTTTTGAATAATAAAAATATGTTAGTTTTCTGTAATATTTTTGTTAAAATATTTTTTTTGTCTGTGAAACGTGCGATTAAATAAAATTGGTGTAAATTATATTTTTTTGTTTGTTTTTAAATGTCATTCTGAATATTGACTACTTAATAGAACAAATGTAATCACTGTGCAGTGGATGCATCACGGTGAAAACATAGAGCACAAATATAGTTGACAGTATTAAAATAAATTATATTACCAAACAGAGTATTGAGTTTTAGTGATTTACCCCCAAGAAAGGTTGTCCTTAAATGAATGTTTATATAAAACCTCTTCAAAATAAAATGTTTATAGGTCCTCTTAATATGAAAAATGTTATCACTTCTAATTGCCTCGTGACGTCATACCTCACTTCGTAGCGTCATGAGTCCGAATAGGTCCAATATTTATGATATCCAAATGAGTGTCAGATCATTCAGATGATATATAATATATAAATATTTTGTTATGGTTTATTCGAGTCGCACAGCGGCAGTAGTGAGTGGCCTATCTGCAAAGTGAATTAATGGAGATACAAGGAGTAAAAAGACGACAAAACATCAAGTTTGTATTTATTAATATCATTATAATAATATAATGTCTTTACGTATTCCTGCACATAAAAATAATACAATACAAAACAATTAATTTAGATAGCATTAGTGCATACAACTGAAAATAATACATTTTTCACTTGTACAACTGTGCCGCTATGCGACTCCTTTATGTTCTTAGATATCTGGTGAAAAGCAAAGTAAGGATATAAATTTCACCAGAGAAATGGTTTTAACAAACTCGTTATGTACATAAATAACAATATTATTCGAGAATTCATGTATATAATGCATATATTTACAAACGAACTTAATGCACAGCGTACCATGTACAAATGATATAATGTAACGTATTTCACGACTAAAAAAAACATTTGCACGCTCTACTCGGAACAGAATTCCATGTTATACCGTACCTAAATCACGTGTTCGTAGGAATGATATAACGGCCTATTTATGGCACGTCCACCACCTAATAAAATAGTACTGAGGAGTGGATCTGCCAATATAAGGACATGGTCAATTTTTATTGGAATAAATTTAACGTATAACAAATCTGAGTTTTTAGTGACCCAGTAATTTCTGAAATCTTAATACTTAACCTTTACGTATCTCTGTAATAATTATCAGTTAATTGAAATCACACAAAGATTGAGCACTAGGATCTGAAAAGATAAACATTTTAGTTCAGTACGTAACGCAAACCACGGAGAAGGGAGTGCATAACGCATAAAAATTAAAATTGTATAGTAAAAAGTAGCTGATACGAGATGAAATTAAAATAGAAACCGAAACGGTTTCCTTTCTTTCTTTCCTAGGATGATGAGAAGACCTACTAGCGCTACTGCATCATTGTAGTTGCGCTGTACTGATGCCGTGGTTTGAGGTGTTTGAGCTGTACCTATGCCATGTTTTGACACCGTTGCATTATGGAAGATAAACTTGATCACTGGAAAATTTATATTTCCAGTAATTACGTCATGAGACCCTTTGACCTCAAAATAGGCGTTGGAAGAAAATATAATAATTTTTCCTTGGTTTACACTAAAAAGCATTACTTTAATGAAAGACTACCATAAGCATCACATCATTCATATTAAAGTGCATCGGTGCCAGATATCGATGGCCCTGAATACTTTAAGCGTCGGAAACAGCTGGTCTCAATAAAGAAATAAAAAATATAACGAAGATTTACTCGTACTAATAGAAATTCTTGTGGCATTTTGGACCGCATTTCATCGGCCAAAATCAAGGCTGTTGAATGGAATTTAGGAAGTGATGCATAGGAAATAATACACATAAAACGCTTATTGCTGACCGCGGTCATCAGCATTAAAAATATTTTATTGAATATTTCAGTATTTAAGTATTAACGTAATAAAAATAACTAAATTCATTTTTATATTTAAATTTATATGATATATTGGGGTATGTAAATAACCTCGCACTCTAAACAAAAGAAATTGTTGGAATAAAACGGCAGTTTTCGAGAAAATAATTTGTGTAATAAATAAATTTTGAAACATTTTATAAAATAAATTTTAGACAATTTAACGAAACACTTTAAATACATACATATATACAATGTTAACATTTAAAGGGCATTCAATATTTTTTCTTTTATTTAGAATTGTTTTACAATGATAATTAATAAAATATTTATATAAATACATTTTTGAATGCAAGCATGTTAATGTGATGTTACGACTTACAACTACAGCTGTTTAGTGAATTTTCTCACCCTCTCTGAATCTCACACCCTTTTTAATCAATAAATTAATAAATTAAATTAAATCTTATTTAAAAAAATAGTAATTCGGTCCATTACTCACAAAAAATATTATTTAAAAAAATAATAATTAGAAAAACGTTAATGTTTCAAACAGAATACAAAGAAGTTAGGTTTTTAGAGACGGCTGATTCAAAACCAGGAAAGGTATTCTCAATATTGATACACTCATGTGCAATAACATATAGATGATTTTGTGTCGGATTTTTTTTGTGTAGGTTTGCAAATTAATGATTTTTTTTATGTTACATATCATTTCAGAAACGTACATTTATCGCCCGTAGTAAACATTTGTGTGTACATATTGTGTTGTGTGTTACAAACATTATTTTTCACGTAACAATTTTTTTGTACGAAACAAACAATTTTGTGTATGAAACAAACATTGTTTTACATGTATTTATCAATACTTTGTGTAAAATAAACATTGTTTTTCGTGTAACAAGCGATGTTCGTCATGTAACAAACAGTATTATGTATCAAACAAACATTGCTTTGCATGTAACAATATTTTTTTTGTGTGTATCAATATTGTGCATAAAACAAACATTGTCTTTCGTGTAACAAGCAATGTTTGGTGTGTAACAAACAGTATTACGTATAAGCATTGTTTTGCGTGCAACAAATAATATTATATGTGTAATAAATAATATTGTTTGTATAACAAATAATACTTTTTAAATCCTTAGAGAAATACTTTTTTGTATGAAGAAATCAGTTGCATTGCGGTGCACAGTAAAGCTTATGTACTTCAGTATTATATAGAAGCTCTTGAATAGTTTTTTAAATCTATGTATTAAATTGAGTATCGTTTTTAATTCTAGTTTTTACTTAAATTCATAATGACAACAACACCAAATGAAGCACAAAATATGAACAATAATTATTATCACCACACGAAACGGTTGATTTTTTAAATTAAAACCTTCCGTTAAATGTGTATGCCAAAATAATTAGAGAATTTCACAACAATGGCTGAATTAAATTTATTAATATCAAAGCCGTATAAAACCTAACTTAATTAAACATATAATATTGTATTTTAAAGCATTTAATGTGGGCCGAAAATATCGTGCAATGTATATAATATATTGTTATTATCTAATATTAAAATAGTATTTTTAATACACAAATTTCATATTAATATTGTATATACATACATCGGATACGTTAGAATACAATTTTATTAGCTAGCTTACGAATATACAAATATTAAATAAATATATAGTATAGAATTTTTATTTCACCAAGGCCTATCCATCATGTCTGTTTTCACTTAATGCGTTATGGAATTTTGATATTTTTAATATTTCTTTTGTAATCACGAATTATGTTGCCTTCTCCGGGTGTGGTATGTATATTTTGAAATATTATAATAATTGGTTGAAATTAAGTATTTTTGCTAATTACGTTTAATACTTATTCAATAATCTTGTTTCATAAATTTTACACTGTGTAAAATAGCTAAATATATTAATTTAATTTTAAATTAATAAACTATACGTATCACGTTTATAATCTCGTGACGAGTCTTTTCATTACCATTTCATAAAAATCGCAACGGAACGCTATCTTCATATAAACCGTCTTCTAAAACTATACAATCTTGCTACCTAAGTTAAATCGTGATATAAGGGATATCGCTGTATCTCTCAGTCGTTTTCTTCAGGATTAAAGACTGTCATTGGACAAACATCGCGAGAATGTACAGTTGTCAATGAAATTGATGATTTCTTCCACCCAACTTCATCGCATTGTGGATATTATTTTTTCTGGCACATTTCCCACTACACTTGAGTTTCTTTAAATTTTAATTCCACCCTCGCAATATGGTCATAAACAAAATTATTTGCAGACGAATGTTGGAGAACTCGCCTTGTTATTTGCTGTTCAGAAGTTTCGAAGTAATCTTCATTAACATCACATTTTGAAGGCATCATTTAATTCTCATTTCCCTTAATCGCTGGGTCCAGGATTCAACTCCATAAATAAAGTTGAACTAGTAAACTATTAACTAGTGTTCTCACTAACCTCATACTTAAATTTTTAATATGTTTACGATATTTCCATATATTTGATCGGTAAATCATTATTTGCCATCCCTTCACTTCTACTCGTATCTTCTGAATCTGAAAGTGTTGATAAATTTAGTAAAATTTAAATTCTGTAAATGTTTAAAAGATTTTACGTTCTTAATTTTTGTTAATATCGGCCGCCTATATATTTTATTCCAGACTAGGTGTATATAATACCTCTATGGTCTAGAAAAGCATAAAAGTGCCACTATAATTTATCGATTGAAAATATGAAAAGTTACCTGTAACACTATTCAGTATTCACTATAATTTATCGATTGAAAATATGAAAAGTTACCTGTAACACTATTCAGTATTCACCACAATTATGATCATCAAAACTTAACTTTATCATTAATATTTAATTAATAGAAAAATGATTGAATGGCTCATTATACTAAACATTAGTAATTATAATAATTCAACACCATATTTATTTTGGTTTTTCTCATCATTCCAAGTAAAATATATTTTTTTAAAAGATTTAAACAATTGTGTTTTTTTTGTCATAACTAACTATTTAATTCTGTGCCTTTCTCTCAATATCCCTTTAACGCATTTGTCAAATACTTATTTAGACATGCCTCCGTAAAATAAAAAATCTCTGCTACATATTATAATGTTTTCAAAATACTGCAGTTAATTAATTGATATGGAAATTAAATAAAATGTAAATAAATACTTATGACAAATATGATAAGTATACAAATATAATATGGGAATGGGGATTTGTTTCCGCCAGCCGTATGTATCGCACTGAATATATTTATCTTCCAAAAATAGAAAATACTGGATAGTTTCCGTAACTTATTGTAATATAATAATATGAAAATCTTTTTTATATTATAGGTATTAATCTATAATATAGTACAAACAAACCTTATAACAGGCTTAAAGCTAGCTAAGCGGCTTTTAACATTTGAAAATGGAATCAATGAAAAAATAAAATATAATATTACAAGATATATGTCAGTTATGAAAAAAAACACATCTTCGTGGAGATTATAATATTTTTTTTTAGTATATTGAGATCCACAAGATAGACATCATTTCTTTGTTAAGATAAAGTTATCACTTTGATACTTTGCGTAAAACAAGATATCAAACAAATTATTTGAAAAATTAATAAAATTTCACCAAATAATCATTATATCCGGAAATTAATTTCACTAATATAATGAAAATATTATTTCTGCTGTGATTTGATATGAATTTGGTATATTTGAGTATTTTTATGGAACAATACACAGTAAATTTATTTTATCTACTGCTGGTGAATCGTACGAAGTATCTAGTCAGCGTTTAATTAAAATGTATGAATCAATATTTTTCCAATCGAATGGATGGAATTTTATTTCAAAACGAATATTTGAAATTCATCATCCAATTTAATAATTTACTGATCAGTCTGCCGCGAATAGTGGAAAATTTATTAAAATAAATAAAAATGTAAATGTCTTAATTTGAAATACGAGTCGCTGTCGTACTGCTTTAGACTGCTGGTTGTACACTCGAACAAAACTCGCTGAGCAGTAATACATTTGAGCCTTCATACATTATTCATCTAAGTGTATACACTACAGATTGCGAACAAAACAGCTATGGGGGCGCGTGCGGCAGTCCATCTGGCGGCGCCAAGAGCAACCCTCACGTTCTTACAAATTTGTACACGACCCCGAAGACGAGAACGCTGACGAGGACGAGCACGAGCGTGGTGGTGACTTTGGCGAAGGCGTTCAGCCCCGATTCGCCGGTGTCCGGGGGGCGCACGCTGGCGCCGGGCGCCGCCCTGCCGCGCTTGCCGGCCAGTCCCCTGGCGAGCGCGGGGAACGCCAGGCTCTGGGTGAAGGTTAACTTGTGCAGTGATTCCGATAGGGAGTACGGCCCCACGCTTCCTCTCGCGGCCGCTCTGAGCAGGGCGTACTCCAGGTCGAGAGCGTCGAACAGAGAGTACCTCGCCGTCATGGTCGAACTTCTTCTCCTGTGGTCGTGGTGCCAGTTGTCATGGTGTCGCGTGGGCGCGGCGACGGATGTCATGGAGGAGTTGGTGGAGCTGGTGGGTGAGAGGTCTCGCACGTCCTCGGCCGAGGTGTGCGCGGGCTGGCGCAACAGCCGCGCGTGATCGGGGTGCAGCAGCCCCGTGGAGGGGCGGCGGGCGGCTCCAGGGCTCCCTAGGCTGCAGATCCCCATGCTGGTCATGCCACCCGGAGACGGAGATGCCTGGAAAATATATAGTTATTTGCTAAATGATGTATATTTTCATAGATATATTGTATTAAGCTAACGCTGTAGAATGTAAATGATTTTTATTTATTTACTTAGGGACATTTTGGTTAACATTTATTGTTACTCTTTCAAAGGTATACGAGTTTACATAATATTTTAGCAACAATAAGAAAAATAATCGACCGAATACGATTTTTTGCCGGTACTTATTTTAATTTCTTTATTTAAGTTTTTAATCTCTTAAATTTTGTACGTTCAAAGTACATATTTTAAGAATAAAACCGTTAAAAGTAATTATAAAAATATACTAATTGTAATATATTATAAATGCGATATGTATTATATATTACTGTTAAATATGCGCGATATTACATTACACGGCTTTACATTGATCGTAATAGAATCAAACGTTTTTCGATTTCCAGAAAACATTTTCATGTGTGACACTATGTTATCTTGTCATCGTTCATAAGTCTATATATATTTGGCATCAATGTCTTTTAAAAATAGCAAAGTATTGTGTGATTGTGAAATATGCACATCCTAAGAAAGTGACATGCATTATTTTAATTAATTGGTTTAAATAAAAGCAAACAACTAATCTGTCACAATAACTTTAAATATCTAAATTTCAAACATCTTTGTTCTACATTACACCATATAAGTAGGTTCCTGTAAGCCTGGTGGATAAAACAGTAATTTATAAGAAGAAACTGCTAGCAGATACATTTAAAAAAATAACAACCCGACATTGTTTTTTAACATTCTGAATATTAACATTTTTTAAACTTAGTTTTCTCCTCGGAACATACTCTGTTGCACCAGATTCAAATCCACCCACTAAAATTAAAATGCTGTGGACGTACACGAACTGTCGGTAGGTACTTCAATAAATTATTAAACTGTTAATTGATTAATTCGAATGGTAACACTCCCACTGCTCCCAACAACCACCCCAACCAATTAACTAAATCATTAGCTTAATAAACATACTCTGCGGCTTTCATAAACAAACAAGAAAGCAAGCCTGAATCGTTAATAATTAACGGATATAAAGCCTCCGCAGTCTACCTTAGTTTGCACCTGGCCACTAGTTCAAAAGCCAATCTCGCATTAATTCAGATTAAGATCCTGCGTAGATTTTCCTGTGAAGATTATTTAGTAATCTACTTCAAAGCTTCCATTACGGTCTCTCGCTCGTGTCTACTTCAGATCGTTCATGTTTGTCCGGCTGATAAATTATCCAGTCTAATTCTTAAAATAACTAAAATTAGCGCGCAATTTGATGAGACCAAAAAGGAAGATTGTGATAATATTTTCGTGTATTTATTAAAGTGAAACTACGTAGGGCGCGTGAGAGCAAGTTCAATAAATGGAAATGGGAGGGTAATAAAAATTGAAACGGAAACTAAACTCCTCCAAATAGTAACGCGGCTAGTTCGGAACCCGACACCGGCTAGACGGGTAAGTACGGCATGTTACACTTTCTGTTATGCTTATCCATCTCGCCTGAGTCGGCATGAGAGAGCTGCGAATGAGCGAATGCATAGTTGGTGTAACATGTTGTGTTTTGGAATATGGTCGGACCATTTTCACCAAATCAGGCAATTCTTAAAATAATTTCATTTATCTCTGAGGTTTTATTTGCCTGCATTATCAAGATAGCAATCATCTTGAGTGGTGAATTCAATATCAATTTCCCCTCTCCGGAAGCACAACTATTGGTTGAATTTTTGAATGAAAATTAATGAAAAGACGAATGATAGAGTATTTTGTATATTTGTATGAGTATATTTTAACAACTTACGTATTAAATTTCAGTTATTATAAACCGATATTTTCATTTTTGAACCGTGAGCAAAAGGTACCATCAAAATGCAATGAAATTTTAGCTATCGGTTATATATATAATATACTTTTGAATAGAACAGAATATGGTTAATATCCCTTTCTCTCGCCCTCATCGCAGACGCGCGAGGCGGCAAGCACCAATTTTTATTTATTTTATAATTTATGTATTATCAACACGTCATTAATGACCCAAATATATAGTCTTACAAATATATGCGAAAGTAAAGAATATTACAATAGGAAATTTTTGTGATTATTTATAAATTTTTTGTGTTAATGAAATTTTACAATTTGTAAAGAATGAACAAGATATAAAATCTATCGTACAGGTACAGAGCGAATGGGTTTCAAGTAATTCAGCTTAATGTTTCGGGTGCCTCTATAGTTTTTATTCTGGATTTGTGGTGCAAAATGTATAATATATGGATTTTTAACTAGTCATTGAAGAGTGTACAATCAATCACTATTTATTTAATTTAAATTAGATGTACAATTATTTGGTTTAATTGAGATCATGAGTGGTTTGTATAATCTAAAATCTGGATAATCGATACCAACCTTATAGTAATATTAAAGGTGTTAAAAACTATTTCATTGGACACATTGTCACAGTAAATTATTTGTTTCAGTGAACATATTTAGAAGTATCTAACTGAAACGATTTTATGTATGAATATGTACACAATAACAAAATATATTACTTAGAAGTTAATACTACTTTGCAAATATGAATGTGTTAATAAACTTTAGAAGCAAATAGTGTACTCTTTTCATTGCGACTAAATTTCGGATTTGTTTCGTATAGTATCAGATTCTTCCTGCATCTGTGTCATGTTTATCGGAAACATTCTTAGAATAGCGCTCACAGTTAAATTCTATTAGTTATTTGTGATATTTTAGAAATTAAAAGATTTAGTCAATTCTATTCGTCGTTATAAAGATTCGAAATTGGGCGCTGATATTATATATATGTATGTAAATCCTTATATAGGTTATATATGTATGTAAATCCTTATATAGGTTATATATGTATGTAAATCCTTAATATTTGTGCATTGTGAAATAATGTTTTTTTTATAATGACACGTTGGTGTAATTGTGATACTTTCGAAATATGAAAGTTTTTACATGCTTTGATCATCTGTGGCAGTTTTTTTGTGAAATGAATAAGAAAATTTTTAATTTTTTTTTTTTTTATACTTACATATATAAATGTAAGCTCACATAAATAAATAAATAAGAAGGTTCCAGACTCAAACTTTGCATTTCAGCCCCGCAATTTTCCATATTATGTTTTATTTACGTTTCGATAGTACATTGTTTAGTTTGGAAATGCTTAAATTTCTCTCTCGAAAACAACACTCATCCCTAAATAAAGCCACATAATTTGACTAATTTTCTACGTACATTTAGTTACGACAGTTGCTGTAAATTAGTTCATAAAGTACGCTACAGTTGGTAGAAAGATCTGTGCGGAGTATTTACTCAATAATAAACAAATAAATTAAGGATGACTTCCATGAAACTCGCTGTTATTTGAGAAATGTTAGAAATTGCTAAGATATTATCACCCGTGCTACAGACTCATAAGCGCAGTGAACCCGCTCACAACTTGCACCGCTCGATGTTGGCATCTACAATTATTACAAAATGATTAATTACTCGAGTAGTTATTTGAAGGCTGATCTATTTGTGATGGAAATTTTTCTTTTAAATTTGAAATGATCGATCACTCTTGTTATGCTGAGCAAGTCGGGAAGCGCAAATTATCCAAAGCAAGATAAGGGATGTGAAAACAAATGGTTGTATAATATAATGCTTCGATTTTCATGAATCTGTACATCACAAGTTAAGGTTGTGTATAACAAATATGGACTTGGAATTTTGCCAACTTCATTCATATGGAGGAAAGTTATCGCGTGTTTTCATGTCATATTTCATTTAAATAATTTAATTAACGTTATCGTAGAGTATCTAAAAAGACAAGATGTAACAATTTATAATATGTTATATTAATTTAAATTCTCGGCTAACTTACATATGTACTTCATGAATGCAGTTTTAGTAAAAGTGTTTACTAAACTTAAAGGTTTTTTTTATTTAATTAGTGTATTTCCAAAACAAGTGAAAAAAGAAACTATCGTTTAATTATCTACTGATATTATATTGATACATGTGAATATTCGTGATAAGAAACACCGCCGCCGTTCTTGTTTTAAGATCGAATCCAGAGTGGCTGTTCATCTTGGCCGGAAAATTGCTTGGAAAATGAAGCTCTCGCACGTGTGTATAAGCAAAACTGTACACGCGTAGTATCAGTATAATGAAATTTAAAACTTATTCCATAAGTTCATATACGTAACATCCAGTAAAAATGTTTGTGTTGTAACAAAACTTGTAATGTTCCATAACTCATGACGTCTATTTCGAGGTTATGTTCATCTTTCGAATGTCAGTGAAACGTTTTATTGTTCTGTGCTCGTGCTGTTTATGCGCTATTATTTACGTTTAAAATAATAAAAGGAGAAACGAATAATGTTCAATAAATGGAAAATAATAATTTTTGTTCCCTTACTTCAAATTCAATTATATCCTAAAAATCATGTTTTGACTTTTTTGTCACATAAATATATTCAGAACTGAATTAGTCTTTTTTTTTCCAGAAATAAAATAACGTATTTTTTATTTAGTTAGTAATTTATTAGAAGCATTTCGTTACTGAAAAATGATAACAACTTAAGTATTGGGAATACATCAGATAACGCGTTGAATGATTCACAAGAAGAAGATCATATTCATTTAAACGTGTAAGGTATCTTTATTCTTATTAATAAATTAAATTATATTTCTATACATAAAAGCGAATGGCTAGCGGATCACAGGTTTTTTTTACAGTGGTCTCGTCAATGGAAATTTTCAGCTCCCAGTTAATTTGTGTTATATTCTTTACCTTAACTCGCCACGTTTAATCTATATAACAGCAAGTTTTTTGAACGGCTATGGTATTGACTTGTAATATAGTATTTCCTATTCTATAATATTATTGTACTTTTTTCTATAAAATAAAGTTTTTAACTTGATTAATGGCACAAGTCACTCTTGAAGGGTGAATTGCCTATTTAAAAGAAGAAGAAGAAGTGAATGGCTAGTACACAAGATAGAAAATTATCTAAACTCAAATATAAATGAAACTTCATAAAAATATATTTTAAAGTTGAATCAATAAATTATTTTCACTGTAAAAGTAATTTCCTGCCCCTCAATCTTATTATTAAGTTTTCCGTCCATCAAATAATGTAATGATTTGTTAATTAACGTTAAGATAGTTTCATAATGGTACGATATAAGGGTCGATGGATAATTGTCGATAATATCACAGTGCAGGATTGATAATATCAATTTATTCCATCTGTCTGAGGAGAGAGTTGCTATACATATTTTTTGTTGTTTCTGAGATGAAATAAAATTTTTGGCCAATTTTCTTATTTAGGTGCTTCATTACGCAGGTTTATACTAGTTGATAGTAATGATGCCCAAGGGTTTGTGTGTGTATGTGTGTGTCGGTCCGCGGACCGCGGGCGAAGTAGGAGGTATATATGTGTGTTTGTTTGTGTTGTGGGTGAGGCATTATAAGTGAGCGCCTCGGGAGCGTGAGCTCTCTTCTCTTTCTGGTCTGTAGCGATTTATGTAATTACCGTCTTATCTTGTATTATACTGTTGTAAACAATACTGTATTCTTGTTGGAATAAATCATTGTTAATTGTCATCTGACAAAGGAGTTTTGATTATCGACCCACACGAGTAATACAAGAGGATTTATCAGGAGACACATCTCTAGCGGTACTCACAACCGCTGCTAGAAGAACATTACAGTAATCTTTTAATCTGTGCACTATATTCTATTCTTTCCATTATAGATATTTTAGACTTTATCTAATATTAGTATAAGCACATTTTAAAATATTTACTTTTTTTATATATTATATTTTATTACCCCCAGATGAAAGTCTGTCAATAATAACAAAATTGTTTTAAAAAATTCAATAAGTATTTAAGTAACCTACAATTTCTGGGCAACCTAAAAATATTATTTTTTAAATTTTCTTATAAGTAAAGTACTTATTCTAATTGATCTTTCAAAATTCGAAAACTATTTATTTACTCTTCAGTACTTACCTTTAAAATATCAATTTAATATCCAACCACAAATCTTTTCTACTTTTATTTTAAAGAATCTAATTTATTATTATTCTGTTTTAAAGAATATAATTTATATTTACCTAACGCCATCTAGATCGAAAAATCTCCTTCAAAATATCTAATTTACATTCACCTGGTGATGTCATTTTTCAACTTCTTCGTTAAATAACGGTTTTATGCATCGAGGACAATGAAATTAATTCGAAAGTACTATTTTTTCATAACCAGTCAAATGACAATTTATAATTTTTACCGGACTATTGTGTGGTTAACATTCAGACGAAAGAAATGATATTTTTGACATTACATTATAATCAAATTTGAGGACTGCCATTCTTCCCGTACTCAATTGTGTTCAATATTTCGATGTAACACAATTAAATATTACCTGTACAGAATCTATTCCAGAGTCGTTGTGCATGTGCGGATCGGAGTGATGTCCGTGAGGTGATAGCAGCAACGGTGTCGCCAGGGTGAGGTGGATAGGATTCGAGGGCTCCGAGCCGATCTTGGGGGACCCGGGGGACATCGCCCGCTGCGGCGACCCGGGTGACAGCACCAGGTGCGGGGAGCAGGGCACCGATGTCAGCTGCGGTGAGCCAGGCGCGCGAGTCAGCTGCGGGGAGCAGGCCGCCGGGGTCAGCTGCGGCGACCCGGGGGGCTCCTGCCCGGAGCAGCGCCTCTCGGGGGGGAATATGAAGCTTTGACCGTCTCCCTCCCCGCGAGGACTCTGCCGGGGTGAATCCTGCGAAGGCCACACCTGAAAGTATAACAATTTATATGAAATATAGTAAATATAATTCGTGAATTATAATACATTGTTTATATCATAAAAGCCTCAACTTGATGTCCAATTAAAAATAAATGTAAGATTTGTTGTTAATTTCTTATAATGAAGCAAAATAAACATTAGGAAAGTAGTAGCGATTATTATTTATGACTTAATTATTTAAAACAATACATATATAAATATTTAAAATAAGTAGAATTTTTTGTTAAACCAGTGGTTTGGTAAGTGGGTAAATTATTTAGTTCAGCGATTCTCAAAGTATGCACTGCTACGGCATGGGGTGCTAAGACTGGCTTAAAGGGGCACCTTATATCATTTTCATTTTCAAAAAAATTACAACTATGAAAAAGAAAACTGAATGGTAAAGATGATTTATGCTACTTCATTTATACTTTAATAAAGTAGAGTTATTTCGCGATTTAAATATGTAGATATATCCGAAGAATATTTATCAATATATTGTACTATCAACTGTTTTGAAAAATATTTCCAAGAATATGGTATCGACAAGTTCGCATACATAGAGGGACTAAAACAAATTCAGGGGTAATAGGGGCATCGTGGAAAAATTCTAATGCACGAAGGACGCTGTGAACAGAAAAAAGTTTAAATACCACCGGTCTAACCCCTAACGGTCTTTAAATAAAATTGTTTTAGTTAAACACAAATGAACTGAAATTTCTTCAAATATGTATTTAATTAAAAACAAATTAATAAACTAACTAAATAAAATGGCCAAGAGCCGAGTATTCACCACAAATTGACAAACTCGCTCTAAAATTTCAACAATTATTTATTTTAATTACAAATATAAACGGAATATAAGTTTCCATTGCAAAAGGAAAATAATTAATTAATAATTTTTAAATACAAAGGAAAAATATCCGGAGGCAATTAACCAACATTTTCAAATATTTGTGTTTAATTTATTACTGATGTGATATTATAATTTTATAGTTTTATTTACATATAAATATTTTTTTAGAGTTTTATAGAAACTAATCCAGCTAATAATTAACCACTGAATTATTCAAAATGAACTATTTTATTACAACATTACCGACGTATTTTAAGGAGATTTATCATCATCTCTTATAGTAAGATAGTAGATGGGCCGTGGTACCGAAAAGTAATCCTTAGGTTCCATATAACTTAAAGAATTATTAATGGTCTAACAGAGATTATTATGTACTTTTACTTAATTATGATCTTGAGTAATACAATATTAAGCTTAGTTAAGAACATTATAATACTTTTATCGAATAATACTGCCGCTCGATTGCCCGAGTCTTATAAGACAAGTTGAATTACCTAGCTGATAAAATTAATTAGTTTCATTGGTTACGGCCACAAAAAGGAAAAATAAATACCTTCCGACTCGAACTGCAAATTATCAGAATAAAGTGGGCAGAGGATGGGAGGAAAGGTAAGAAGCTATTTGTATTTCAATGTAATTTAATTAATAGTCGTATTTGCTTGTATAGTTTCTAAATAATTTATTTATCTCTTTAGCCCATTGTTGGTTATATTCTGGATGTCTTATTCTACTCTTATTCTACTCCATTCTTTTCGATCGGAGTTTTTTAGTCGCAAATTTTTACAGCTTTCCATGTGTTATGTGGAAGAGTTTTATAAATTTTTGGCCCAAGGAAGATTTGATATCTTTCAAAGGTTATTCTCATCATACGTATGTATAATAGTTTGTTGGTTATAACTATAGTGATGAATCTTCGTCTTCTTCTTTATCGATCTCATAGGACTCGTCGATGATCGCAGTCACAACGGAGTGCCATACATCCCTTGACATCACCTCCGTGATTCTGTCCGCCGGGGACCCTTGCAGGGCTATCTTGATATTATCCGCTCGTCCTGGTCTTGCTCTTCCCTTCGGTCTCGATCTTGCTGACTTGTGTATAAGGTCTTTGTGCATATTATGGAACTCATCTACTTTCGATGTATTCTCACCCAATATATCCTCCTTGCATTCACCTTCCTCAGGCTATCTGGGGCGTTATAGCATTTTAAGTTCTAGGTTCTTTAATCTCCTCCATTCTCCGGTTAGGTTATCATGCATTGGTCGTAAATCTTGCGCAGGAATTTATTGTCGAACACTTGCAATCGATTTTCTTGCGATGTTGTGATGAATGCGCTTAATTTTTGTAGGGTTTTACTAAGTGTATATTCTTTTATGGCTTTATGTGACTCGGAGGTCCATAATCATAATCACTACAGAGCACCGTCAATTCCTTTCTGTCTTCTGTCTTCCTCTTGTAGGTCCGTTTTTATCAGACAATTAAATGTTTTAGGTATATATAGACTTCTGACATTCCACGTAGCGTATTTTATATACTGACGTCTTTGCGTTGGTCAGGGGTTTCTGACTGGTAGGAAATTCCTCTCTCGAGAGATATTACTCGAATACAGAGCCGTGATTAGAGTGAATACAATATATCGTTTCAATGCATATCTTGGGAAGGAGGGAGTTGTACTCTGAATAATAATGAAAGGCGAAATAGAGAAAAAAAGGTTGGGAACACCTGGTCTAGCTGGTTATTTCTCTGTTGCAACTGTTTCATGAAGTTTATCTTTTTAGGTGGTGGAGTTATCAACCCCTCGCACAACGCATTAATAAAAAATAATAATTTATGTGTTGTATCAGTATTTCTATGGTAACTAGAGTACTAAATTATTAAAATTAGAATAATATTACATCAGTACTTAATGGTTTTATTAATGTCTTGATTAGAGTTTTAGCAAAAAGGCTAAAACTCTAATCAAGACATTTGTAAGACAAAGGCAATATTCTGTATTTAAATGCTTTTGGTATTTTAACTGCTATTTAAAAAAATAGTTTAGTGTCAAAAACACGATAATTTAAACCATTATTGAGACCGTAATTATGTTTGATTGTAACGATAATTAGTAATGTAACGTATTCGCAATTCTTCGATCAACGGCTGCTTTTGGTAAATAGTAAACCTCTAACAGTCCAATCATTGATAAATCTCAGTTACCAATCGTCATAATAATCAGAATCACATAACCGTTTACTATCACTACTATGTACATACATTTTATAAATTAAAATTGATAAATTTTAACAATATCCTTCGTGATACCATACTTGTAACTATGTGAGACTGTGTAATTTGTTTTATTTTTAGATCTCGATTGACGTATTGTATATTATCATATTCTACCGGTACGCTGTGATTACCTGTAGCAACGGCAGCGAGCAAGCGGGGTGCGGCATCGGCGAGGGGTCTGGCTTCTCGTCCCCATCCCTGTCCGTGTCCCCCGACGAGGTGCCTCCGCTTGGGGTCCTCACGGCGGCCCACAACCGCTTCAAACCAGCCTCCTTGCGCTTTTCCGATTTCTGAAAGAAAAAAATATATTATTGATATCTTTGTATTCAAATCACTTAGAAATTTACACAGAATAAATCTAAATTTTCTGCTGGACATTCTATTGCAGGTAGAGAAAACGTACGTAGATAAAATTTGGCATTTGGCAGCTTCTCTATGTAAAAAAATGAAAAAAATGAACATGAGCGTATACTAGACCATAACACGCATAGGTGATACAAATAATTATTAAACTAAAACGCAGAGACTTTAACTTTAAAATCATTATATTACCCTATTATAATACATACATTGTTGTATTGTATTGGTATTGTTGCTGTATATAATTTATGATAAGAGGAAATTGGTGCACTAACTATTGATCCTCCAACAGTTATCCCCCTACAGTTGATCCCTCCGAAAGTTTTTCTCTCGGACAGTTGATCCCCTAGACAGTTGTTCCCTCGGACAGTTGGTCCCTCTGACAATTGATCCTCCAAAGTTTCTTTAAGTACCTATTTAAATTCGCAAATACCAGCGTCCGTGAATGTTGTAAATAGGGTGGGAGTAAATTTATAAAAATGTTTATCGTATTTACAATTAATCGTTTTGATGTTAAATATTATTACTGTCATGAATTATGATAAACCATTTTAAATTTATGTTTTAACATTTTATGTTATTGAATAAATATAAAATTATATTATATATATCCGAAAATAAATTACTTTACCAAATGCCTGGAAATCTCCAGCCGATCACATGATCTGATCGATGTACTGACCTCTAAAAAGTGTAAATTATTTAGAGTTCCCATATTAAAATACAGCACCGGCTATTTTAATCTAATAAAATATGTAATAAATCAGCGTCTCGGTAATTCGAGCTGATTCGTTGAAATTCATGTGAATAAAAGTCACTTTAAGGAATAATATTTCGTTTTTTGATAAATGGGATCAACTTTTTTCAAGATAACAGTAATAATTAGTATAACAGAACATATTACGATCACTCTGAATAAATTATGAACTTTTGATTAGATAATTTATTTGAATTATTTTTTATGCCTTGTATTAAAACAAATTAGATGGACCACTTAAAAGGACAGCCGAAAAAATCTATCAATCGAAAAAATATATCGTTTCCACAAGGATAATATATACATTCTCTATATATTTTTCTGATACATAGATTTTTTCTGGTTATAGGTCGGTAAGGATACAAGATAAGAAGATTTCGTTTAGTTTTTCGAATTTAGTTTATTTACTCGACCTAGTGCGTCCTAAAATATTTCACATCAAAAACAAAATAATACTTTTAAAATTAGCAATATTAACTTGGTGGTTAAAATTCATATTCAATTAAAAAAATAAAAAATAAAATAAAAACAAAATATCTTTTGTTATCCGTGACGCATGCGATATTTAAATTCTTGCAAATTTCTGTTGGCGACTTGCTATTTACTAACTCAATAATGAAATTCTGAACTGAAACAAAATTGCACGCTATGCTCACTTTTAATTGGATTATTGATTAAACTCAGTTTTGTATAATTACTAAGACATTATCATGGATATTCATGGTCACAACATGTCATGTCTGGGCGAATATCTGGCTGCCTTGCTTGGGTAAATAGTGATTACAAAATGGCCGTCGTCTTATGACGTAAGAGTTATGGAGCTACAATAAATATATTTTGTTTAGTACTTACTTACTTACCATCACGCCGTTTCACGCGCCATACTCCTCTCTTCTGTCACACATTTCTCGCCTCATCCACATTCAAACATCTTCTCATACAAGCTCGCCGATTGTTGAGGCTTCCAACCGGACCATCCTTCATTATCTGGTTTACCCGGTCATGCCAAGTCTTCTGCGGAGGTCCTCTATTTCTGGTGCCATCAACACTTGCTTCATATATCTTTCTTACCATTCTCTCCTCATTCATCCGTTCCATATAACCAAACCACCTAAGTGATTCTTTCTAAATCTTACTCACTATACTAACATCAGCTTTACATTATTTTCTTATTTCTTCATTCTTTACTCTGTCGTAAATAGATTTGAAACATATACGCCTAAGTGATCTCATTTCTACTGCATTCGGTTTATTGCTGCAACGCTTTACTGCAGCATGCCACGCTTGCCAATTATAGTTATAAATGCCTAGTTGTCAAACATCGTTGAAGATCGTCTTTTTGCTCTTCTATCTTCAATGTTACCGAGTATCATCGGTATTTCCACACATTTATATATCAAATTAATATATGTAAGCATTAATTTAAAATTGTATACATTTACTGTTACAAAAACTCGCTATCTATTGCTACAGTTAACGATGAAAATATTGACCTTTTAGTTCGTGCACTTCCCCGCTCCTTTAGCAAATATAGCGATTGTCATTTTCCAATGATTTATTACGACACGCGTTTATTATTTTCTCCTTATCAGAATATTCGAGATGAAAATAATTCGATACACAATTTTTCCTGAGAACAGCATCTTGCCGCAGAGAGAAGCATCTTTCATTTTGTCTAGGAGAACATCATTTCTTATTTTAATGTAATACGATTTGGAACTCGCACACAGCTTCTCGTGAGGCAATAAGTATTGGTATTTTTTTTCACGTAGGTCTAATTCATCTGGCGGGCGGATACTTTGTGATGGGATTTTGATTTATTAACCGTGTCTTCAGAAAATTTGAGATGTTTTGTTACGGGCGAGACATAGAATAACAGAAATATTACCGATGTTTATTTTTCCTTTTTTTTAATAAATATTAGCATTTTAATTATAGGACAGAATAAATTGATGAAATGAGACAGTAACATTTTATAGTCATAAAACAGCTTACAAATGCTCATATGTGAACCACAATTTGTACACTGATATTGATTATATAAAACAATGAAGTGTTACGGTAAAAGTATGAATAAATCAAAATACATAATAAATTTATTAATTAAAACTCATTAAATATTTAGGAAGCAATGCACACATACCAATATATTACAAACAAATAATCAAATGATGTAAAAATATTAAATAAGCAAACAAATATTCGTAAAATGATTATAAAATTAGAAACATAATTCAATTTTATTAACAAGTTGAAAAATACATTAAAAAAAACGAGTTATGTAAAATTATAACATTACATTATTATAACAAAATTAAAAGTCCCAAAATGATCAAAAGATTAAATTAGATAAAAAATCACAATAAATTATATATATATAGTATATATGATAGTTTTATATTGATTGTATATTTTTAAATTAGATGAACAAAAATATCGCTTCTCACGAATTATTATGTTATTTTCAACCGCTCAACTCCCATCCTCCCATATAAAACTCACCACATAAGCGACACGCACATCCCCTAATACTGCATGGAGCGACGCCAGACAATATGAAGTATTCTCATTTATATCGTGTAATATTATACATATCTAAATTATATTTATAATATATCTAGATAAATGTATTAAAAATGATGGTAATGCAACTATTACTGCCGAAACACGAACTGTGAGACGCTGGAGCGAGATTTCCCACGAGACTTAGTAAAAATTTCACCTACGTTTTGATAGGAAGGCTGAAATATTAACCAGCGTTCAACTGATCCGCCGTGAATAAAGAAAATATTTCAAATTTCCGGAAGGCCATTTTCCCGCCAACAAATAAACATACCCATATGTCAATTTTGATATCCGAATATTATTATTTTTAATTAAAATTAGAAAAAGTAAGTATGTTTTTGATATAATGTTAGATCATCTGACGGAAATCACATTTCATAGTTCGGCAACAGGAAATAAAAAGATATCGGATTAAAATCCTGGTGGTAGGTCTGATTTTATCGTATCAAAGATTTGTCCTTTGAATTTTTTAAGTGTAATATAATATTTACTTTAATGTATTTAACAAAAAACGTTCTAAATAATCGTAATTACTAAATAAAATTTGAATTACGGATTATTTTTGATATTTTCGGGTTTATATTTTATCTCATATTTTTATGTATCTCATATTTTCTAATTAAATCTTTTTATGTATTCATTTGAAAAGTGTAACAACATATAGGTTTGAAAATTTGTCGTCAATGCACTGTGGTGCTATAACATAATCGGTTAATGCACGTTTCCTGGATTGAAAGAGATCCAGTTTCGAATCCCGGTAGCAAGAACAATATTTTTCGACAAAATTGATTTTATATATATATCTTTCTAATTAATACATTTAATTTGTATTAAAAACAGACCTATGTTTTGAATAATTACTACTTTATAAAAATAATATATTTTCCTTAATAAGGAATTTTTAATATTTATTATATAATTCAAGTATAGATCAAGGGATGAATATTTAAGTGTTATAACGAATATTCTAAATATTTTACAAAGGATTTGGAAATTTAGCAACAAATTCATAACACCCACATCACTTAAAATTGAGAAATTAATTTTGTTTTGCCGATTTAATGTTCGGTTGTAGTAAAATGTTCATACGTTATTCGCTTATAATATTGCACGTTTAGTTTTAATCATGTTTTGTACTTAATTGACATTAAAATAAGACTTAAAAAGTGCACCGTTTTCAATTATTTAAAATTTGAACCCTCAATAAGTTGCGATACATTGTTGCATATATCATAATAGTAAGAGTTGAAGTGTATAGCTACGCTACCCTCCGTTCTGTAACTCACCACTCACCATCAGTTGAGACCGTTCCACCTGACACTGCACTAAGCTCTAATTGAGTATTTTTATGGGGTATATTTTTACCTGCTTAATCTATGGCTTCGGGATATTTTGATGTGTGCTTCATAATGATTTTCTGCAATACTTCCAATTTTGTCGTTGCCACAAAGGCTCACTTCTTCGTTCCATATCTTTACCTTTCCTTTTAACCTTGTGGCTTATGTCCGCGAATGAGATTTCTCTTAGAGATTCGATTCGAGTGCGAGAATCGATCTATGAATCATTCCGCATGTTTTGATCGTGGATTAGAATGACTAACAAACCTTTATAGACTCACAGAGATCAAAGTCGTATTGAGAGATCGTCATCTATGCTCTACATTCACGGGCCATTAGAAAAATACGTTCTGGTGTATTTATTGGGCTATTCAAACGGAATGTTGGAATTTAAAATATTATATTTTACATAATCAGAAAACTTGTCTAAAACATAATGGCACGGCTCATGTCATAACGGCAAACAAATTCAGTCTAAATTTGATGAAGAATTCATTCTCTAAAATGGAATATATTTCTAATTCTTTAACAACTGAATTTTATTTGACCTCAAATGATAATGTTGAAATATTGATACTCTATGTAGTGTTGAGAGAAAGGGAGGGGTGTGGAGATTTTGCAATTAGTGCATCATGCATATTATTTTAAAGAAAAACCGTATTCTCTCCTGTGTTCGTAAGTTTGTTGTTCAACAACGAAACATATTTTTAATACAGGGTGGCCCAAAAAAAGTGAGAACATCTCGTAACACATGAGTTATTTCAAAACATTATATAATTAATTATAATTCTTAATATTATTTTTTTTGCACAATATTAAGCTAATCAGAAATCATCAAAACACTCCATATTGCATAATCCACTGGGTTTAAATCTGGGTTGTTTGGTGGCCATATGCCTTGCTCAATGAAATTAATATTCTCACGACGAAGAAAGTTGATTGTATTTTTGGCTATGTGAGATGGAGCTCCGTCCTGCTGTAATGTTTAGTTATGCTGTAATGTATAGCTATACTTCAGGCTTGAAACTTTTTGATCATTTTTATAGCACCAACGTTTTTCAATTTGCAAATTTTTGATCAGAATACGGTCTTCTGCAGTGATTTTAGTCATTCTGGGCAATAATTTGAAAAAACCAAATATAAACAACGGGAAAATTAATAATCAAAGATGGCGTCCGGAAATTGTCGAAATAAAACGTAATATAGGTAAAAAAGTAAATTAGTAAACTATTTAAGCTATTGTTAATATAATTAAACTAATTTTGATGTAATTATATCACATTTTACGAAATGTTCACACTTTTTTTGGGCCACTCTGTATTTGTCGAATTGCCCTAATGGCATCTTAGAATTTCCCAACTCCAGATGAATTGATCTGGGTACAAAATTTACATGTCTACTTTAACTATCCTTCCACTATATAAATGATAAGCAGAAGTACCAACTCGTTCTATCAAATAAATAAGCAGCAGAAGTACTAACTCTTTTTATCATACAAATGAGAAGCAGTAGTATTAACTTGTTTTACCATAGAAATAAGTAGCAGAAGTGCCAACTTGTTCTACCATAGAAATAAGAAGCAGAAGCACAAACTTATTCTACCATAGAAATAAGAAGCAGAAGTACCAACTTGTTCTACCATAGAAATAATGAACAGAAGTACCAACTCGTTCTACTATAGAAATAAAAAACAGAAGTACCAACTCTGAACATAGAATGCTGGAATTTAATGCCTTAACTATTACGCCTTTTCCGCTGATGACTGTTGAGTACTTAATTCATCTTGCTGCGCTGGAGTTGTGGTTTAACTCTTTAAATTACTTTTAAATTAACTTGTCCAACCGTTTAATATTTAATAGACCGAAAGTTCACATTTTTTATGATATCTTTTGGATGGAAACACCTGGTTAAATTTAGTTTTTTTTAAGATGCCCTTTTAGAAAATATGACAACAGCTTTAAAATAGGAAATTATTAGTCATTTTTTCATTAAATATTAATAATATATTAATTTTAAAATGACTATTTGAGAAATGTTAAGGTGCGATATATTATGTTCAAAACTCTTTACGTAGCAAGTATTAACTATATATATATAAGTATACCCCTATGGGAATTTGATTTGGAAATAGTCTAAGACAAAGAAAACTCGAACTACTATTACATAATTTAATAATAATAGATACTAATTATATATCCTACGGTGTGTAAACCACACACATATGCAAAAATAAAATGTTTTGACTAGCACAGTTTTGTCTTTGGCTATTTCGACGGATCGCGGTTTCATACGCACCCTCTCTCTCAAACACACATATATATATAGTATTCTAAAAAAACGTTTAACTTTAATTATGATAAGACATAAATATCTGAGAAGTAAGTACTATATAAAAATTTGGTACAAAAATATTTGGTAAAAATTTTGGATGGCCAATTCTATGGTCTCTAAAAATTATATATTTCTAAAAATTAAAGTCTACGAAAAGATCGTTATTGTAGATAAGGTTACGTGTGATAAATCAAAACTTAATGAAGAAACGCTCTTTAAGGGAATCCAGTTGATGAACGATTTAAAAACTGCCTCGAAGTAATAGAACATATTTTCGAGAATTGAATGTAGGTAGAAATATGTTTTTTTTTGTTTCAGTGCATGATTATTTAGTTACATATAGACACTTCTTCTGATCTTCATCTCCTTAATTTAAAAAAACTATTCCACTCAAAGAAACATTCCCATAAGTCTAATGATTTTCAGAAAAGCCATTACACATACAAATTTAATGAGAATTTTTTCTCGATTCTATTCTCATCTTCTTTCTTCAGATTTCAACCACCATTTGAATGCATTTAACTAAGGTGACCAAACGTACTCCTTTAGGGAGTTTTGTACTCCTTTTTTGTGAACGGTACACTTTTTAAAACCGTTCCTGAAAAAAACTATAACTTCGCAATAATAATGTGTTCTATTTCAAATATATACTTATTCTTCATTTAACAATAGTTATCATTTGTTTATTTATTCTTTTTCTCACTCTATATTATGTTATGTATTTAAATGAAGTTAAATATAAATAAATTTTTCCTATATTACATTACCACAGAAACGTACGAAATCATGACGTGTTGACGTATGGTGGTGTACACTTTAGTCGAAACACAAATATCTCGTAATTTCGATATATACGTGTAACCGGTGAAGGTTGAGTGGTCTAAGAGGTTTAACTAGAATTTATATTCTAGGATTTTCGGATTCAAATCCCTGGCTGGTCAGGATTTTCCAATTTATATTTAGCCAAACGTAAACCTCTTATAGTGAAACCGGTAATATAACTTCTCACAGTTGTATGTCACGAAGCGGCACTATGTAGAAAAAGTAATCTTCGAAGCCGTTTGTTTTCTATTAGTTGAAGATAATTCCTATTTCATAAAAATATTTTTGAATGTGAATCTGATTTCGTACGGAAAAATATTATCGTCACCACTTTTCACGGTAAACGATTTTCATTGTATATGATTCTTTGGAAAAATATTGACACGTTCAGTTAAAGTAAGTTAGGGTGAAGTGATACCGACAACGCATTTCGTTTTGAAAATCATTCCATTGTACTCCGTCCGCACTCGAGGGTAGTTTCTCTTTGTGATGTTCCAATAAGTGTAGAATAGTGGTTACTTGTCGAGGTGAATTATTACGCTTTGACTGACCGAGGAAATGTATTCCTTTGGTAACATTTCTTCAGCTTTTTATCTTCCGTTTTATTTTTATTTCATCGAACAGCCTTCGTGCACAGGAAAGACGAATCGATCGACCGCATCAAAGGAAGCACTTTGAAATGTATTTTTTTGGTGATTTAACCATCAGTTCTATTCTAAGTATGTTTCCAATAAACGTGACACATCAGTCTGATTCGGTCCATTAAGACCCGCTTCCCACAACCGTCTCGACACTTAACACTAATATATTTTACCGACGTTACTAGGAACGCCGTCGTTTTTTAAAAATGATATTGTATTATTGGACTCCGTCGGCCTTGTTGTCTGAGAGCTCGTGCGGGACTCATCCGGTCAATTTTCACACCTTGCCGAGTTTTCTGAGATAACTAACAATCGTGGACTGATTTAGTGGTGCACATTTCGTCCTCTTCCGCAGTCGGCAGAAGGGTGTGGTCAACAAAATCCGAATATCGACCCTTTCCTGACTTGTCGTCAAGCTTGTATCACCAGCTTTGAGGAAAACAAACCACTCGCGCTAATCATTTCTTAGCCAAAAAATCCTTGAGGTCGCGAAATGATTCAACGGCTTTCCACCTTTTCTCCAAGTGGTACAGTATAATGCGGCTTGTATATGTATGGTTTTCTAAACAATTATATTATGACAAATGTCAATTAAACGTCAAATTCAAAAAACAAAACGTCGCAAAAAAAAAACAGCGGATAATAATGCATCAACCTAATATTAACATCTTAAGCCATTATCGATTGATTATTAACTAATGCTGGATGGCTGGCATTCTCTGAGGTCCTCGCTCCGTCGCTCACACTGCTCCGCTATTTGTCTGTACATCGAGATTTTGGGAGTTCTCTAGATTGGTTGGCTCGAGCATGTACTACAAATATGTGCACATATTTATATATGGCGTATACTGTAACTGTTATGTATACATAACAGTTACATTAAAAATATTTGTATTATAATTTAAATTAATTATCATATTGAGTAAATTAAGAATTTATCTACGATCCCGCAGGTATCCTGTGAAAATATTAATTTTGATCTTTATAGTAAAAATATTATTAGACAAACATACATTTAGTAAGCAAAAATAAAATTTCCCCAGATTTCACAAATTCGATATCTTTTCAGAAGAAGATTTCTCTCGGAAGGGGAATTCGAACTTCATGTAAAACGTAACAAAGCGAACTAAAATGTAGTTTTATTATTCCCATCTACATCTAATCTCCACGCTTAATAAATTAGAATTTATGTAGAATAATATTATTAATCATAATTTAAGAAATGTTAGAGAGGTAGATCCTTTGTGTTTAAAATATTGAATGAAATGTATAATATCTAAATACCAGGCATTACCATTAATGCGGTTCTCATTTACATCAAGCCGGAGGTTTCCAACCGGTGAACCGCGGCACACCAGTGTGCCGTGAGTATTTGGGTTGTTTCGCAAAATTTGTTGCGTCCGGTAAAATTTAAGCGTCTAATGAGAATTAGGTTTTTCTTTACTTTTTAAATGAACTAACAACAAGCATTATCACAAAACCACTATAAATAGTTATGTAACATACCTATACACCTGTATGCCAATGCCACAAACACGCAATATAGGCATGTTATAGATTTGCAATTTTTCTATATTTCTAATAAAATGCGCAATATGTGAGACCTACCCCAGCAACAACATTGTATATTGGTTTTTACAAATGTTGATAGACAGACAGACAGTCAGCCATCTTGGATGATATACTGTGTTGTTGCAAGTAAAATCACTTAAAAATTATGTATAATAGTATGATTATTTATTTGATATGATACCATTCGATGCCCAAGAAGATATACAACGTATATGCATTCATTACTCAGATCTGTTCAAAAATGATATACAATGTTGTTACAAGGATGATCTCATATGTTAATGTAATAATAAATATACGTTAGTTAAATATTCTCCATAAAATTTTTATAATTTGAATAGTATGCTGTGACGTGAAAATAGTTGGGAACCGCAACATTCAGCTATTGGGAAAACTTCTATCGTAATATTTACCAAACTCTATTTATTAATTTATTCTAAAATCTCTAAAGAGGTGAACAGCGAAATAAAATATTATTTTGGATACGACGTCATTTCTAGAACATTATCGGAAACCGTCATTGAAATGAAATTAAAATCAGCCCAAATGTTGAACCATCTGTGCATTTCCACACCTAGAGTAGCTGTAGACACCTGTCATTAAGGTACTATTAAAAAAGTATAGATTGAATTTTAATCAATAATTATTTAATATCTGCGATTGCAGTTCGTCCACCGTCTCTAACATTTCTTTATTTTGTCTAGCACGCCACTGGCTCATATTTTTTCATTCAAACACTTTTGCAAAGTTAATTTAAACATATTTAAAAGAAATAATTTAAACATGTCAAAATTACCATACTATATAACACAGCTTATAATTATTCTGGATGGCGTTTGATATTTAGAATGCTTTTAAAGAGAGAAAATTAAATCAATAAGACTGCGTTGTGAATAGAATGTGTCCTTCATACACAGTACTTCAGAGCTGTCAGTATAGATGTTTATCTATAATTGAATGTAAAAACTATTTATGTACATGAAAGAACTGTGTTAACTAGTCAATCGTGCCATTAATGGGATATTAGATTAATGAGGAAAGTAAGGTTGTTATTAATGAAAGGGAATTATATATTAGAACATTTGTGAAAAGTTAATTAACAGAGTACATGATCAATAGTCAATAGCTTATATTCTAAGCTTCGTTATTTTAAACGTTAATTCCGCGGATTATTAACGAATTCGTTAATGTTAAGATTCCGTAGTTAAATTTGCTATAATAAAAAAAATTGGTTAGGTTGTTCATTGTAATATCAAGAGGTACTACAATTGGATGCCATAGATAAACCAATCATACAATAACAATGCATTCAATTTTTCATTTTAAATAAATTATCAATTGTTCAAATGTGATTCTTTAAATGTTAGACAATTTAATTTGTGTGCATTTTTATTTTTTATTAAAAATTATTATAATTTGTATGATTTTCATCAAATTAATTATTACTCTTAATATTATAGACATGCTTATTGCTTTTGTGATTAAGACACTCGCCTAGTGACGCAGTGGTCGGCGGTTCGAGCTTCGTTCCAGTAGACCAAAAAGTTAGTCAGTCCTATTTTCATAACACAAGCATTTAACTAGTATAGTAAAAATGTTTATGTGACAAGTAGGGTTGTCAACTTTTTCTGGGACAATTCCAAGATAAATAGTTCAAAACTCAATTTAAGTTTTTTTAATAATATTACGGGACAGCGATTCCAACTCCGGGACAATCTCGGCCAATCCGGGATGGTTGGCAACCCTAGTGACAAGTATTCCGTGTTCACATATCAATTTTTAAAAAATATATCAAGTTCTTATTTATGATTTTTTTCCGCGATAATTTTTCGTTAAACGTTGTTAACAGGAGCACGATTTTAATCATCTGCAGACCGGCTAAACGTACCCGACAGAACGGTGTCAAGCCAAAACTCACGTTGCTCATCTCAACATGCAGGGCAGAACGCAGCCAGCGGCCACTATTTATCCGGTTCCTAACTCAATAGCTGCAGTTGATCACAAACTCCGTTTCCACCGAGTCAATTCAAATCAAAATGTTTTATCCAAACTTCGTAACTTAACTTAAATAAATTCTGTGTAAATTGTAAATACGCGTGTCTGTCTACCTTTACTGCTTGCTTACACTCACACATTAACCAAGGTAGACACGAGCATGAAAGTGATATCTCACACATTCTAATCTTTCTCATATAACGCCTAATTCCAGAGTTGTTTTGTCGTTTGTACAAGTTTATACGCAGTTTAAACAGGGCCATTCCCCAGAGTACAGTGAATTAAGGGGAAGTAAATTATTTTTAAGCTTTCTACATGCGTTCATATATTTATATATATATATACCTTTTTCGTAACTTTATTCGAAGGAATACAGCTAAGTAATGACTTAATAAAACGAGCTAAATTGCTCGTTTGCATAGTTCCTGCTCCTTCCCTCCCGGCCAGACAGATCCTTTCAACAACTTATCTCGTGATTGATGAACATGAATAACATAAATTAAATTTAAATAATTGATAACCCTTTGTTCAAATACGTAGAGTTAATGTTGTTATTTGGGTTTCTTGAACATTCTGGAATTTAACTCCAAAATACGTAATATTCATTTTAAAAGAAGGTGAGTTTTATCAAATATTTTTGAATAGTAAAGTAATATCTATATTATATAATTGATAGATATATGGTAAGTATCAATACCTTAAGTAGATTTTTCCCTTGATATTAGGATTTAAATTTAATGAAGAACCACAAGTGCTTAAATATTATATTAAAAAAATATATATCTATATGGAGACGACTTTTATAGCATTCTGTAATTAAATTAAAAATATTTTTCATTAAATTTTGATGAGTCATCGAAAGTAAATTTGTAAGTTGTTGTATATTGTTACTCTCCTTGAGAATCTAACCACTCTCCTAGGCATGTGTCAGAGAGGCTGAAAAATTGGTTTAGCATGATTGTCGTGTAACCGAATGACATGAGTATTTTTGAGGTATTTTCCTATTTGTTTATTAATAGTTTAGCATTTGTTGAGCTTATTATTTTTTCGGTGTTGCGATGTGAATGCAAATGTAGCCAAGCCAAATTTTTTTGCTACCACTATTTTTTGAAATTCTTCGCTATGTTACTATCCGCTTATACTGCATTTATGGCGAATTCGCGCCGTACACTATATGGATCAGATAACTGATAATATTTGGAATTTAATTAACTTTACAAATTATTTTTTGTGTATCTCCTATCTGACAAAGGGTTCCGTATAAATCGTATCCTACAAACAGCTATTAATTATAAATACATAATACATATGTTGTGACGTTAATAAGTCACGCCATCTAAAAGAAAACAGAATTGACGTTAAGCTGATAAAATAATAAGAACTGAATCACCTCGGTTGATGATTTTTTTAGCATGCCACATTTTTTTTATAAGCGGGCAACCCCGCGCGTACTAACGTCACGTATGCGTCACGTTGCTTTGCGGCCGAAGGCGAGCCAAAAAAGCAAGATGGCAGATAATTAGAATTTGCGGTGCTGAAGAGCGGCCGTCGGCCTTTCGGCGAGCGGGCCGGTTTATTGTAACACTTATTTGGAATTTAAGGAGTAAAACATTTGATTATCATAGAATACTTGTGCACTTCCTTATAAACGCTCGTAATTCTAGATTATATCGTAGAAAATCTCTTGTTTTAGAAATATAAGTAGTTCCCTTCACGGCTAGAGTATGCCGATTTGAGAGCACACTGTAATGGCCGCCAGATTGGTCTGGAAATGAACGAGGGATTTGTTTAGTCCGACACTGACGGCTTGCCCTGAGTGTCGATTCAAGGAACAATTATAGTGCACGCGAAATATCCAGCAGAACCCATCTGCTTCTGGCGGTGTGTCATCTACCTGCAACGAGAAGAGGGAAGTTGACATTTTACAGCCAAACAGAACGCCCGCACTTCGTATATTTAAAGGACGTCGTGTCGACACCGGTCGTCTCGTGCCATCTCGCTTGGCCGCGCACGCCTCACCTCGCCCCGTCCACGCTCCATTCCGGTCGGAGCGTAGACGAGGCGAGAGTGAACTGCTGGCATAAAAGTCAGAATTATATTGTTCGTAAGATTCTCAACTGGTATTTGTATGTAATGTCGTTATAATTTATTTTATCTCATTGCGTGGATGACGAATGCAACTTTTGAATCTCCGTAGTAGGAGACCCGTATCAATGTAATGTCAAGCTTATGTTCACGACCGAACGGTTACCTGAGGCCAAACACGTTTCCTTTCATTATGTTTATAACTAAAACATATTTTACTCAGTAGTTTATTCCTTCTTATTATTTATAACTCGTTGCAGTACTTAATTCTTTTTCCGAAGTGAAAGCCGAGCATCGAGCGGCGGTAGTCGTAGGTAAGTTCTAAGTCACGCACCCATACTTTCATGCAGCACCACTGACTAGCCGGTGGGTGTGATCGAGACCTGAGTCTCAACGTCACAATGTATTGGGTTTATAATGTTAATGTTGCGTACTCGTGCGTAAGTAAAAAACATTTAATTATGTATTACACCTATACAACCGTAAAAAATATATTATACATTAATTAAATATATAAAATTAATAATATGTGTCGATTTATGAAGAAATCATATTTTGATTATGGGAATCACATTATGAGATTATTAGAAGTATGTTGTCCGGGAACCTTCGTCTACCGCAGCGATTCCTACGGGAGGGTAAATAAATCTCATTTTGATAAATAAACATTGTCATTTTACATCATTTATGAATGTAATACGAAACAACCATCAGTTGGAAATTCTATGTCTGGGTCGCCGAGGTCATAAATTCACCCCGGCCGAGGGAAAATCGATGTAAATCGCGTGATTGCGGTTCACCCGAGGGTGGTGTTTTGTACGCGATAAGGGATGTAAATTCCGGAGTGTTAAGGCCGTGAGAGTTTATCGCGGACACTGGGCTTCATACTTGAGTGCTCGACAATCTAATATTGATTTATCAGGTAATTTCAGACTAATTGTATTTTTTTTTATCGTTTTAGCTGTAGAGAGATGCTCGGTCGAATGAAATTATTGCAAATAATAAGAACCATTTTAATAAGGAGTTGATCATTTAAATATATGATTCATAAATAAAAAATTAATGATATGATTCATAAATACTTCTTTAAAATTAGCAAAATTACTTTGTGGCCACATATTATATAAATAATACAATAAAACACGTTGTATATGAAAACAAATTTAAAAAGTGCCTACTTGGTTACCCACCTCTTATATTCTTAAGCGCCTCAAATTTCACCTCAATAATTTTTGTACTTTCTACGTCTGCTCTTACAGAATGACTAACTGATGCATATCGACCTTTACTTACACCCTAACAGTCAGTAGCGTGGCTGTTAGAACCGATAGTGAAAGTATCTCAAACTGTAAATAAAGGGTGTTTATTTATAGGTTTGTTTTTCGAATTGGCAATACTTTTCACTGACCCACTGAAACAAGCTGACTTTAGTATATGTGCACTGTTTACGCGCCTTGTTACTTCGATTGGCACCACTGGGTTTCTTGGCTTATAATAATGTACATGTGTGTGTGAAAGCTAAGATGACGATAACCGACAGGCGTCATTATTTTTACATCCCGTGCTTCGATCAGTCCAGTGGTCCAAATGAACCACCAGTGGGCGCTTCGGTCGGTCGAAATCAAAAGAAGACTACCCAGCTAAAACAACAACATAGAACCAGAAAGACAGGAAAAATAAAAGGTTAGTGCAGTTCATATATCATATGTGCGCTTATTAATAATCGGAAACCTGGGAACCAGCTATCGAAGGCATTTACATAAATATTAACAGTAAAGTGGTTTATAACTGAAATATTATTTAATTTAATTTAAATTTTTTATGTTAAATTGAAATGGTTAAGTGATTAGCCGGTATGGATTTTAATTCCAAAAAACACTTTCCGGCGACTGCTAAAAGCTTTGACCGGAGAGTGAACATTTAATGGTTGGATCTATGACGCGACTATTCAACGAGTGTTTATAAAAGTATTTAAAATATGGTTTTACAATTAAACTTTATCAGATTTATTACCCGAAGTAAAATATTTAAAGGAGATAAATCATATCTTGTTCACCCTGTCACATTTTTTTAGCAAAAGGTTGTGTATTATAACTTCGCTAAAAAATCTCATACAGCGAGTTGTAGCGGTCACTATTGTATAACAAATATAACATTTTGCCTATTATGAAACGTATTTTGTGGGTGAATATAATACGAATGAAATACGTACATCAGAAAATTATATAATTAACATTACATTTAATGTAAATAGGCACCTACTTTTACAAACACTTCTACTATTAAATTACATGATACTGAGATTTATCTCATGATGTCTTATTTCGTGGACGCGGTTTAATATCATATGTTTATAAATTATAAATACACAATATTAAAAAACATCCAATTTGAAAAGAACTGCTATTGTTGTAGGTAGGATGACGTAATAGTTTTTGTGACGTAATTTCGTCTCCGTGAAGAGGTTTTAGCCATGTGAAAATTGTATGTAGGTGCTAGCAAAGAATGTTTTCTTAAATTTATTTACAAAATGTTAAATCTTCTAGTTTTTTTATTAATGTTTTAAATTTAATTTACTATTCTTCCTTGCAAAAGGTTCAACACAAGGTACATTAAAGATAAAAAAATGTTATTTTCGTATTAATAGTTACTTATCTGGGGATTTTTTTTATAATGTCATCTGATGTAGCCTGCACCATGTAAAAGTACAATTTATAATACACTTCCGGAGAACTGGTGTAAATAAAATGAATGTGTTATTTTTCGTTCCTCTGAACGAGTGAAATATTATATATGAGAAGAATCTGAGAAAGAATGGTGAGAAAAGAGGTGTTCAAAAATATAAGCATCTTTTCTACGTTCCGTATCGTTGATATTTTTATATCAGCCGGCTCTTCAGATCTTCTTAGTAAATATAGCCTTATTTACTTTGTTCGTGTTATTGTTTTAACGTTTTTTGTTATTTTTCTTTTATATAGACTCTGTTGATTCCCAAATAAAATATATTTTAATGACACGTTATATGGATTTTATCATAATACTAAATTTTGAATAGTAATTGAAACCCCCAAGAAAGTAAATAAAATATACCGTTATAGATTGTTTTTTTTTTATCAAAACGAAGTATTATAAAAAACTGGTACAATGCCTACTAGACAATGGCAAATGACCAACGCAACAATATAATGTACTGAAGCGGACAGTGGGCGCCACCTAGAACCCGAATGCCGAAGTTCAAGACGGTGCGACTTAATGGTGCACGAACGAACTTCGGTGCACCATCGATAGAGGGAGTAATCGAGTATCTTTTCATGTTCGACAGAGGATGTGACGAATTGTAGGCTGAGAAAGAGAGTACCGTTGCAATTCACTTTCGTGAACCCGGGCGAAAAGCGGCGTTCAACGGTTCTCTCTACTGAGTCAATTACTGTACTTTCTTGAATTTATTGTGACCTATCAGACTTTATGCAATCAGATTGCACTTCTAAGTAAGAATCGAGATAAAGTCACAGGTATGTAATTATTTTATAACACCCATGATGCTTGCGCTCATTTCGTAAATCTCTGAAACTGAAGTATTTGCATTTAGTAATTTTGTGGAACAAACCTTTCTATCGCCGATTGTCGATCCTCAAACAGCAATAATCACATCCACTAAATAACCTGAATACGCTACGTGGAATATCAAGTAAGGCTATATATACCCCGAGCATTCAACTGTCTAATAAAAACGTACCTGAAATAGGTAAGCGCGTATCCAGTAAACTGAACCACAAACGGCGATGTATGGCGCTCTGTAGTTACTGCGGTCATGGACTTCCATGTCGCGCGAGGCCGTTAAAGAAGAATAATGTTTTAATTTAGTTTCTCTCTTTCTAAGATTACTAAATGTAATGAGTAATTTCGGAAAATATAAGTAATGTGCTGCATAAATATTCCATGTTTAATTAAAGCTGTGCCTCATAAAACAGAATGGGCTGCAAGACTAATGGATGTTTAAGGAAGGCTTTACTTCAGCTTGACAGCGAAGGCTGCCGCGGTGTAACACCTCCCGCTTACCTACAGATACCCACTTACATATGTATTTTGTCGCAGGGTGTCAAACATAGATGTATTTTGTAGAAGATTCAACTAAAATAAGTAGTAATACATTATTAAAGTTGCCACCCTTCACTGTGAGAGTAGAGAAATAAGAAGCTCATCACGAGCTGTTCGTTGGGTAACGATCTGGGTTAAACGTATTGTAGGTACATGTTTTTATTTAATGAAAATATATTTTTATTGTGAAGTTGCGATTAACTGCAGAACGTAGTTCTGTGATATTAAAACAGATTACATTAATCAATTATTAGAAAAATATACAAAAAAATATATCAAAAAAAAAATATTCGTTTACCACCGATACAAACCCGCAACTTCTTATATCCGGGAATATGTGTAACTATTTCGCCATGCTAACTGTTTATGTTTCTGACAAATATAAGATATCTATTATTCCATTATTCATTTCCTTTGAGTAATACTTACACGCTAGTTGACGCCAGAATTAAATCAATCTATGTTATCAAATTTGGAAAATCTTTGATCTAAAATACAAATAAAAGAAGAGTAAACTAACAGGCTATTTCTAGTCCATAATAAGCATACAAAGATAAACAGAAGTTACTATACTTATATCAAGACGAAATTTATTTTGTAATAGTGGATGGCGTTTGAGAATTTAAACACAGCCTAGAGAGTCTGGCTAATTATTTTCAGTAGGTAAATAAACCTGTATTGTTATTAAATCTCTGCTATCAAAATAGTAAAAACTAACTTGTTTAGCCCCCCGCGAGGTGGCTGTAGAGGCGGAGAAGAAGGATGATCGATCACCCCCTACCGCGTCAGGGTCGCTGCACAAAACTGCAGTAGACTCTTTGTGGTGAAAGCCATTTTAATCCGCTGCTGCAGCGCGCAACGAGCCATTCCATCAATGGTGTGGATTTTTTATACCCATTTTTTATACGCGTATTTGAAGCTTTGGTATTGAATATATTTTCGTATATATTATAATTTTTATTCTAAGCTCCTTAAAGCCCGCTGAATATGCACGCGCACACATAGTACATGCGCATTATTCACAGTGCCAAGAAATGTCGGACAGAGTGACACATATGTGTAATTTATCACTCTGACCGGACATTATGCATAAAACGCTGGATGTTATTCATAATATCTAAAACCAGAAATCATCGACATTCTTGAGTATTGTCTTACCAAAGTCTTTATATACGGTACACTTTAACAGCAATACAATTTTCTTTATAATTGTTAAATTTGTTTCTTGAATATATTTGGTTTAATTTGCTTTACTCGACGCTCAAAAGATTATAAACTTTGAAGACCAGAACGGAAACTACATTGTGTAGTTAATTAATTACATTGCCAGACCGTTCCTAATAATTAATTAACACATTCTAGGCATTATGAATTTATCCCTATGATTCATTTGGTTCACAAAATATATACGGAAAAAATCCCTACGTAATCGGGTAATTTTTACAATTCATTAATTCTGATTAGGATTTTTTCATGTTCACGAAAAAATCATAATTAAAAATTGATTCAACCGTGAAGACTAAAATGATGCAAATGAAAAATTGTTATTACACAGGTACCGCTTTAAAAAAAATAAACTCGCGGGCACTATAATGGACTCGCCGCATATTTTTTAACGAATACCTCCCCTAATTAATTAATGCCGCTAACGGAGCGCGATAACATCGCACACCTGATCGGTTAGCTGGGGGAAGAAGCCCAACCTTTCCATACAAATTTCGCTGTTACGTTAATTTACGTTAAGTGTCGGTATCCGCTTTACCCCTAATGGCCTGCATTACCTCCACGAGGCTAATCGGTAGAAGGTTATTTTGTTACTCGCTCTGTACTGTACTCTCTTCATTAGTCCAAAGTTAAGGCTTTCCTGTAAATATTTCTTAAAAATTATTCCCATTACAAGGCGCGAGGATAAAAAAAAAAATTGGGGGTTCAAGGAAGAACTGAAGGATCCGGACTAGGTAGTCACCCATAAGGTTTAAAATAGTTTACTTTTCTACTAAGACTTTTTGAAAATATGAATGTCATTATACATAGTGCAGTTTGAGCAATTCTAAAAGTATACAATATAAGACCTGTGAACGCCTTTCGGAACGTGTTCCAACAAGCAACGGGCTAGTCATTACATAATATCTACTCGGTGCAGGAGTGTTTCTGGTGCAAAATATACACCGGTGATTCCAGATACCGGCTGTGCTGATCAGACAAAATTTGCTTTTTGAGTTTAAGGCATCACGAGGGACGGAATCAGGTTAGATCACGAATCTCAGTACGAGGAAGCGTCGGGAATATGTGTTTGCTCAAAAAACTTCTAATAGGTTGGTTGAACTTTGAACCATCTCTATATGCCTGTGGGGCATTGAATAAAGATGGTTTTATATAATTGATTAAGTAATAGTCTCTTACTATATGATGTTGCGTTCAGAAGATACAGAAATAATGATTTGATTTCTCTTAAATCAGGGTTAATGAGTATTTTCACGAATAGACTACACACAATAAATTTTAATTAAATCCAGGAATGAGAAAATGTTGTAGTTTTTATATATTTTTATTTTTAATAATGTTAAATATTAGATTATTTAATTTACGATATGTACATAATAAGTTTCTAAAAAATATATAAAGGTCTCCAGCGAAAAATTTTCAAGTTTAATATTAAATAAAAAAAAAACTACAATGTAATTCTCATATTTTATTTATACAAAATGGAGTTTGATTAACCATTGTCCCTTCTTGTCTCAATTTTTGAACCCAACACCAGATAAGTTGCGTGCTCGGCCCATTACTTACTCGTCAAATATTAAAGTGAGTACAAAAAGCGCGACGCGCACGAATCAATGAATCACCGCACTTAAAAATTTCTCAACCGCGATCGCGCAGTGCGCTCCCGACCAATGACTCATTGCGACTGACAAATCCGTAAAGCACGCGCGTCGAACAATACCCCTCCCACTTACCTCACCCTGATGATTTATGAGCAATTACGATTAAATCTTGAATTTTTCCGCTGGACATCCTATACATGAACGTGTTTAAAACCCGTCTGAGAATGAAAGTGAAAAACGTACAAAAGATGGTTTTTTATGAAAAGTTGTTTTCCACATAATGTTTTTCAAATGATACTGAAACTTCACAACATCGTGATATATCGGTTTCCTTTAAAATTTCTTTACAGGTGATGATTAAGGTGTTTTAAAATATATAAGATTAGAATAAAAATGAATTATTGAATGAACATTTAAACAAATAATGAATGCATCTATATACTGTTATAGGTATACCAAAACAAGTTCTATGTTCATAATATTAGGTGAACACTTGTTTTAGGCAGATTGCGAAAATTAAAATTAATTGATATCTCGCATCGTGCTGATAATGTTGTTGGAAGAACCTGTTTGTGGTAAAGAATTTATTCCGATGCTTCTATACAATGTCAATATGATATGTTATCGGTTTCACGGTTCGGAGCGCGCCCACCGCGGTGCACGATAGTTATCTCTTTCACACGCATCCTCTTACCAACCGAACGTGCGTCTCATCCGTCACCATAGATACATTACATTAATGCAGTAATTTGCGTCAGACTTATAGGTATGTTTAGGAGTATAGATATGTAAATAAATATACCATTCTACTACATTCATATAAATTTGTATTTGTGTCACACGGCTCTGTAATGAAAATGTTCTCAATTTTATACACGGTAATTAAAACATTTATTGAAAGTGTGCACACAATTTTAGGATGTTGACACTTTTATATTAATTTATTTATATATAATGTAGATTAAATAAGTCGCGATCATAAAAATTTGAACATGATCAAGAATGAGTCTAAAACAAAACAAAGTTAAGCAGAATGATAGATAACAGTAAAAATTTTGATTTAAAATAGTACTTAAATAAAATAAATATTTGATATCAAAAAATAAATGATATGAAAAAAAAACTCAATGATCATTTTCATATATTTTTTTAAAAAGGGATTATTATTCACTAACAACGTAATTAATAACATCGTACAAAATAGAGATCAATTGCGTTACTTTCTACAGACTTGCGAAGAAGAAGAGACAAATTAGATGAATCAATTCGAAATATATACAGGGTGTAACCGACCTAGTTCGCAATATTTTATGGGTGGATACCTGACCAAATTATTAGTCGAAAATGTTCAAGGAATATGCGATTATTCAATTACCAATTGAAATATTTTATTGATTCCAAATTATTTATTCAGTACAAAAAAATAAAAAAAATTCGAGCGACAAGAGTTTTCTTGTTAGATGATTTAAGGCCTGAAGTAAAGATTAGATTAATAATGGATATATTTCGTAAATATTTATTTCAAAGAACTTAAAGGCTTAACATGATTTTCTAAAAAATTTAAACAAAAATATTTTCCATAACGGTGCAGAATTTGTACATATTTATCGAACATTTTCGACTCATAATTTAATCAGGTATCCGCCCATAAAATATTGTGAACTATGTCTGTTACACCCTAAGTATATAGAAAAAAACTATTCATCAAAAAAATATTTTGTTATCACCGGGGAACAGAATAACAACTGTATTATTTACAGAAGACTACATAATATTCATATATTATGTAAGTAAAATAATCGGAATCTTAAATGGTTAACGATGCGGAATTGAGAGTACAGTTACTCAGTTTCATTAAAAAATGACACTTCCTTGTTAATAAGAAAAACATTGAGAATAGTAGGGAATGTATGTATGTATGTATGTACATGCCACGTAGTGGCTTACTTGTTTTTGGCTACATGTCTGCCAAAGTCACGCGAGCTTTTACTTAATGTGCATAATGAAGAAGTACCTAGCAGGGTACTACGCCTCTGACGATCACGAACAACTCAATTATGCACGAGTCCAATCGAATACGCTTGTATTAAGGATTTTTGTGTTTCAGATATTTATAGAATATATATCTATTCCATTAATTGCATGGAATCTTTCTCCTACATAAAATGTCTACTTTAATGTAGAAACAAAATAATTAATCAAATTAACACGAACTTGAATAAGCACTTAACAATTTTTGATGAAGAAATAAATATTTAAAAATATGTATAATTATGGTATTCAGTATTAGCAATTACCAGCTTTTTTCCATAATAACTTCATTAATCGAACTAGATTCAGCTAGTAACGTGGGCGAGTTATAACAGTTTTTGTAAATTTTGTTTATAATTTATCTACAAAGAAGTTAATATAAGAATACCAATGTAAATAAATGTACAAGTTTTACGCATAAACAATAAAAATGCAATGCGAATCTTTTACCGGAAAATAATCCAATACAGTTCAAATTAAATATCACTGTAAATGTACAAAATTTAAATACTTAAAATTAATAATCACAACTTGTTAGTTCAGTTTATACACGCCTAGTGATCAAGGGTCATCAAATAGTCGTGGTCCTATTTTTCTTAGTTTGAAAACAATAAAATTATTAATGTATTCCGTTAATACATAAAGAAAAAATAAAGAATAATGCAATTGGAACTCTTTTCAAGCAATAACTCAAATTAGCCCAACATGTTAGTTAGAACCTTGTTATTTTAAGAGGTCGATTTATTAAAAATAACAATTATAATTTAAATCATTATTAGTTGAACTTACACGTATATTCGTTTCAAAATTAAATACAGTTAAAAATAATAATTTAATATATATTATTGAGTAACTGAACACAATACACTTGTTGTATATTATATAATGAGGAAAGAGCCTTCCACGTTTATGTTATATGAAAATAATTATCTCATAATGTACAAACGATCTTACATCTCGTAAAAAATAAGATAAAATCTTTGCTTGCCTAAATATTTTTTTTTTCAAATTTTCGTACAAGAGATATTTTTATGTACCAAGTAATAAATACATTCTTGACAAATGAATTGGGAGTAAGAATTTGTGACGTAATAAAATAAATATACTCTATAGTGCACCGTTGTTTGCAAACGATATGACGGCTGTTGATTTGATAGCTAAAGCATCAAAGCTTGCGAAGTTTTCAGACCACGTGACCGTATAGTGTAAATGCAGCACGATTAAGTATAGGAAACTCGAACGCGGATCCAATAGACTGCTCTATGCAAGAGGGTTTACATTGATCAATAGTTGAACGGTATAATTTTGTGAATAGCTATTTTGATCAAGTATGTGAAATAAATAATGTATTTTTTTAGTGGATGGTATTTTATTTTTTCAGTAACGTATTTATAATATTACAAATTAAATACATCAATTAAAAATATATACATACAGATAAATCGATAATATCGAAATAATATTTTGCCACCGGGATTTGCTAAATATATGTTAAAGCTATTTCAAATTGATACGTCTATTATTAAATATTTTAAAAAAGCTATCACCTTTCATTAATTTTTAATTGATTTTATCTGTTCTTAATTTGTTTTAATTGATTGTATCTTTCTAATTGATGCATTTAATTTGTATTAAAATATCACAGAACTATGTTCTGAAAAAAATTGCAACTTCACAATAATAATGTGTTCTCTTTAAAATATTTATAATACTATGTTTTAAAAATTTTGCAAAATATTTACTTTTGCTGACTGATTGAGTTTTGTTAGTGTAATGTGCAAAGATCGGCTATTTCCGATGAGACTATTTTATTTCGAAAATTGTATCTAATATGTTGTTCGAATGACAGTGCGTGAAATGTTCTATTCTGGCATAAAAGCCGCAAACACATCGTAGTACGGTCGAACACTTTGGAGAGAAACAAACTATCTTACACCATACAGTTATACTTCAATAGAGAATAAGTAAGTTGAATATATTAAATCTGTTTTTAGCACAGTCGATAAAATTAAGAAACGGTCGTTAAAATGGATTAGGCTTGTGAGAAGTATGATGGGAGAATGGAAACATAAATATAATTTAGGAGTTTTGTAGATAAAACGAAAAGGAAGGAGGAGGACAGTGTTAGACGAGTGTGCATGAAAATATGTTTGAAAACGAACGAAAGCATGAGTCAGAACAGAAAAATATCACGTTCTATCCTCTGCCCCTGTGGGGAAATGACGTGAAGGTAAGATACTAGTGATCAAGAAAAATGAGTATAATTAAAATTAAATATATACATATTTTAAAATAAATTAATAAGCAATATATTCTAAGACGAATTGGCAACCAGGAAAGAAATCATTGGTCATTATCAGTATCCATTACATGTATGTCATAATTCATCAAAATATAAATGTAATATAAATCAAAATATAAATGAGTAGCTTGTTGGTGTAGTGGTCAGGACGTTGGCCTAGTGGTCTAGTGGTCGGGGGTTCGCGCCTCGTTCCAGGACACCAGCAAGTTAGTCCTATTTTCATAGCACAAGCATTTAGCTTAGTTTGAAAATAGTAACATTATTGATGTGACATGTATTCCGCGTACGCATCTCTATTTTTAAAAAAAATGCTTTAATATATTACTAGATTTTGAAAGGGAGAAACAATTTATTTTTAATACGAATTAAATGTATTAATTAGAAAGATATACATATAAAATCAATTTATCGAAAAAATATTGTTGTTCGATTTCGGATTCGAATCTGAATCTCTTCCTATCCGAGGAAACACATTAATGCATATTTTTTCAATAAATTGATTTTATATGTATATCTTTCTAATTAAAACATTTAATTTGTATTAAAAATATCATAGACTTATGTTCTGAAAAATTGCAACTTCAGAATAATTCTCCTTAAAAAAATAAATAAAAAAATATATTTATATTTATTTATCCTGACAACAATTTATTTACTTCTACCTCTTCCATTAAAGATCTTCTGTAAAAATCTTTTATTATTTCTAGGTACCACCGTGGTACACGCAAGATAGCTAGCCTAAAAATAAGAAACTTTTCATCCATAGCCCCATAATCTTTAAGCAAAATTACCTTAGCATAATTTATCGTTAATTTATCCATTCTAAAGTGGTTTCTTCTGCTTTTACCTTGCTTTAACATCGATTGTTATTCGAGTAGTACCTATCCCTTGAAATCTACTCGTGATCTAATGGTTTCTGTCCTGTTCTTGCTTTGCCCTATTTCTTTCTCACTTTCTTATTTATAAAGATTTATTAATGTTCACTAAAGGATACAATTCTCTTCTAATTCCTTCAACAAGATCTTATGACTTCTTCATTAAATTTGATTCAATAATCAGTATCATTCACTTCGAGTATTTATCCATTTTTATACTTTGAGAAGCGTTTTATGACTTAATTCTTTTTTAGTGGCTTAATCCTATTAAAAGTAAAAAATTGCAATATACCCCGAGACACTTTCGCTCCCCCAGATCCCCACCAGAAGACTACACTTTTATAATTTGAGGGCGCATATTTGGCCGAGGGTGTCCATAGCGGGAGTGTGGAGGCGGGCGGAGCCTGGCGCGGCCCTGATGAACAATATCTAGCGGGATAGTTAATTTTGACTCTGATCCTTATTCGGTCATGGATCGATATTTTCATCACTGGCCTTTTAACCTCTTTATGCTACGCTTCTGTTTGTAATTTAGCTGGATCTCTGAATTAATTTCTTCGATTTATTTGTCATACTGAGATAACACATTGGTAGAAGATCCTCGTTTTTTGGCATTGCTAATGCACTATTTTATGACGTATACAATTTATTTTTGCGTCTGTCTACACATAATAATTATCTTCATCCTAGACTCTACAACCCGGTACGGTTCTTGGCCTCCTCGAGACACCTCCACTTCTTTTGCTTCTTCACCAATTGCTGACGCCAAAAACGTGTCTTTAATTAATAGCAATAACATTAGATAATTTTTATAGCAACATTTTCGTAAAAGTTTTCACCTCATGCGCACTTTAAACAAAAAATGTTTAGTCCTACATTATCTTTGTATTTAAAAGTTAAATATATTATTTGATCTTATGGAAATGATTTTTTGAAAAAGTGCGTCTATGATGCACTGTTTCTTGTCACGGAGGGCAAAAAGTTCCACGCTTTTGGGCTTACTACCGCAAATGGCTGTTCATTAAACTTAGACTTCTGGCAACGGGTGATCGGTTCTACAACCCTTCCCGCGGCTGAAATAGAGGTCGACCTAAGAGTTTTATGTTTAGTATTCAAGTTGTCTGGGATGCAAAGCTCTTGAAAACACAGAGGCACCATGTTACGTGTCGTCTTTATTTATATTATCCTGCCACCTCATTTTAGTTCTACCTATTTTTCCATTTTATTAAGGTTTATTGTTGACAAGCCATTTCGAAAATTAAGCGTCATTTATACGGTCTCTCCAATTTTATGAATTTTAAGACTTTTATGAGTTGTCTATCAAAATACAAGAACATAACGTTCCTTTAAGTCCTTCTAAAACATGATGATCTTCGGACAATAATGTGCGGTTGAATGATACTTTTATATTATCGACGTAGCATTTTAGTATAAATAGCTTGACGTATATGAAATAATAAAACAAACTTAAATAAATATTTCCTTAATTGCTTTATTCTATTTTTATCTGAAACGTGTTTCATAAAAGTTCTGCCGAACGCGTCAATACTTTTATTTAATATTTGAATACTACAGCACTTTTTAACATAACTTCAGAGTTTTCTGAATTGTAATTTCATGACTTATAATTACGCTATTTTTTATTTATCCTATACTAAAAAAAAACAAGTCGTCACATATCGTTCCCAGGAAAAAAAAAGAAACAAAGTAATTTTTCATACAATTTTATTTATTTGAGCGTAGTGTATATAATAATATTTCACGCTACAAATGTTTACTTTTCTTGCGAGATAACGTGAAGAAAAATACCGTCTTTATTATATAAAGATGATATTGGATAATATCACGTTAGACTCACCTTGGTGGAAAATTGCCGGTCGTTGTGATCGCTTCTATTTGATGAACCAAATAATATACTTCCTCGGTGACTTTCCAGAAAGATCATCGTTAAATGATATTATTAAGTCAATATTATCATATTATAAAGTATTAAAAATAACAAATTTTGTGAAGTTACATTTTCAGAACATATTATAGTTATGTGGTATTTTAATACAAATTAAATGAACGAACTTGAAAGATATACAAAATTATATATATATATCGAAAAAATATTTAGGTGCCTGCGTCTCCTATCGGGTTTTACTCAAAGGTATTTGAGAGTCAATATAAAGTTGATTGCTTTTAAAAATGGAATAGTAGATGTATAAATTGGAAATATTACAGAATATAAGTTTAAAATTTGTTGAAAATGTATTTGATTGCGATAACGAAAATGAAAATGGAAAACGCGCTTCCGCGGTATTATCAAGGTAGCAACTAAATATTTTTTCGATAGGTGGATTTTTTTTGTACATATTTCTAGTTGATTAATTAAATTTGTATATTATGTTGTCCTTTTATTATGCGTGTCTTTATTGATTATATTTCACGTGGATATTTTCATCAGACTTTTGGACTCACTATGAACAATGTCAGGATATCTCAGCTTAGTCCAATAAGTTGCGGACTGGTCTAAACGTTCATAATAATGCATAATATACACGAATAAATAAATATAAAATAAAGGATGGATCTACCGCCAAATACATTCAGTTTGTTCCGTGTACGAGCAACTTGTGAGCTGTCGAAGGACTCACCAAATTCCAACTGACGTAAATTAAGCGAGTAACGCGGGGGAAGGAGAAAGTTGGAACAATAATTCTACAACAATAATTAAATATCGGATAAAATAATCAACCAATTGACCCTTCCTACGTAAAGTATCGTAAGTAAAAAATGTCATTCTTAATCATTCTAGTATTTTACACGTGTTTAATACATTTTTAAATGGATGTTTTTTTAAATATTATGTTTGAAACACAATATTTTTTTAAAAATCATCACTTACATAAGTATCAAATACGTGCGAAATACTATAGTGATTGATTAAACATGATATTTTTTACTTACGATACTTTACGTAGGAGGGGTCGAAATGTGTGGTCCAATGGTCAAGAAAATTAACATCTTATTTACTGTGCAATTATCTATTGAGATATATTGAATACTAGATATAATATGTAGACATTGAATATATCGCATACCTAGATTAAAACTAAAACAACTCAAAAAGTCATTTTTCAGTGGACAAAAACATAAAAACATTACTTGTTACTAAAGTTACGAAACTAAATAACAATTTAGGTCATAATTGTATCCTAATATGATGACATAAATCGAGAACTAGTTGCGTACATGACAGAGTATCCGAATACAATAATAACTCAAAATTCTTGTTTTTTTGAGTTGTCTTAGTTTTAATCTAGATGTGCGATATATCATATAGTAATACATATGTATTGATATATAAAAAAAAATACATAAATTAATCATATTTTGTACATATCTAACAAATGAATAAAGAATAAAAATGTGTAATTTTTTTTTTGTATTGAGGAAAATATTTGTTCCATCAGCCTGTTTGAATATCAGTGGAGAAGAGAGAGATGAAGTGATCACGGTGAATATTATATTTAAAGTTAGGTATCGGATAAAAAAAATTAAAACCTTAGGTACTAGTAAAAACGTGAATGAATACTTTATTTACAAACAAAATAAGGTGACCAAAGTCCGGTAGCACGACCGTGTAATGCACAGGCCGATTTTAGACCTGACGGATTATGGTTCTCGATCGATTTTTTTTATTATACTATAAAATACAAAAAGGGAATAAATCAGCAGAGACAGCGTAGAGATAGATCTTAAGACCTAAAAACAAAATATTTCATTATTATTATTTGTTTAAATATTTTCACTATTTGAATTAAATCTTTAAATTTAATTAATGGCTGCCCTGTAAAACACATTTAACGAATTTATTGTTTACTTTTAACAACATAGACAATTTTTATTTAAATATAGTCTTAACTGCTAAATATTTATATGTATTTTAATAAGTTTTGACATATTTACTATTCCTCGAAAACATTTAGGGGAGAAAAATAATTCCAATAATAGAAAAAAATAGTGCGGTAAAGCGACAACAGTTGTCGACTTAAATTTGTGGATCATACTAGTTTTACTGTACATAAGGTTATTAAGAATTTATAGTTTTTCCTATTTAGAAAGTTAAAAAAATATGAATACAAATTAAATAGCAATATTTGAATATGTCCAAGAGCACACAATTATCGAATTTTTACCTACAAAGGCACTGTTATTTAACAAACTTCATATCTCATAGAGACAAAGCTATTTTTTATTATATTTAATGGAAAATATATGAAAGTTTGGGATAATTACAGGGCTTACGACCTGTCTTCGGCTGGCTTAATTGATCACTTTATACATATATATATGTAACGTTCACTAATTCTCACCCGTAAAACTTCACATTTATCAAATTTTTTATTGTTGTATATATATTATTATGCGGACTAGCTCGAGTACCACTACACCATCGCCATCTATGGATCAAATTTGATAATTCATTTTTACTTTTTTTTTAAACAGCATGTATGTTATCACTATGAGAATCAATTTTTTTTAAAATTGTTTTAAAGTAATATTCTTTATCTGTAAAATTCATTTGTACATTTTGTTCAAATGAAATTAATCAACTAGAAAGATAGACAGAAAAAATCTATTTATCAACAAAATATTAGTTGCTACCGGAATATGAATCTGGATCTCTTCCTATCCGGGAAAACGTGTTGACCCTTCCACTACAGCAATTGATTTCGATTAATTTTGCACATCGAGTATATTTCAACAATTGATTCAATTATTATTCCATTTTATCTTTCTAGTTGATTAATTTAATTTGTATTATACCATTTAATTTGTACATTACCAACTGTAAGTATAACTTCACAACAAAAATATGTGATACTTAAAATATATATATTATTCAAAGGAAAAATTTAATCATTCGTAAATTATTAGTCTGTCTTCTTCTTCTTCTTTTAAATAGGCAATCCACCATTTGAAAGTGATTTGTGCCATTAATCAAGTTAAAACTTTATTTTATAGAAAAAAGTACAATCATATTATTGAATAAGTAAAATTATATTACAAGTCAATACCATCGTCGTTCAAAAATTTTGCTATTATATAGATTAAATGCAAGTTAAGGGAAAGAAGATAACATAAGTTAACCGGGAGTTGAAAATTATCATCGATGAGATTACTATAAAAAAAATCCGTGATCCGTGATGAACAGGCAAAAAATATATGATCAAGAGTTACGTCCTCCTCACCACACACACTGGGGAGTCTATTAAGTTCAAACTGAATAAATGTGAGGCTACCTGGCAATGCCCAATTCTGTTTTTAGAGATATTTGATATTGTTCTTTTGGAGACTTTCCTTTTGGAGAACCAGGGGGTGCGGGGAATAGATCTTTGAATTATTTTAATTCGATTACCTTTATAATTATTTGGATCCATCCATTGTGTAGTTCAAATAGAATTTGTATATTTTTTTACCATATTAAGTCTGTCATACATCGGAATATGGAATTGATGAGGAAAAACTCCGGAAAGAGTGGCCTCCTTGGCCAATTTATTAGCACATTCATTTCCATGAATTCCCTTATGTGCAGGAATCCTAACGAATGACACCTGTTTATTGTTGCTGTGGCTGAATAATTGTTTATTATGATTATATTTTGTGATTGCCACTTTCAATTTTAAATAATAATAACTTAATTAACAGATATCAATAACATCGGTGTGATGAAATATTTTTTAAAACTATGTTAATGAACGAGTAACAAAGATAAAACTATTTACATAGTACACAGCACACAATGCATCCATTATTATTTTGTGTAAGCTGTTCTACGTGCGTATCTTTTGAATAAATTAAAAATAAGTTAATGAAATATATTTGGCCTTGAACTGGATCCTAAATGGGCACATAAGGGTTGAAAATCGTTTTACCTACGTCACGGGCACACTTTAATTATCACGAAAATTGCGCTTTAAATAATAAGCTCTTGGCGAGATAATGCTTCTGTGGCTTATTGAATAGCCGCACGCGAACTGCGGCTCATCCGTGGCCATGTGCGGATTATACGGGATTAAGCCGGCATACTTACACAAGCTAATACAATCTGAAAAATAGATTAACAAGTACATATGACAGTTCTATTCAAATATTGTGGCTGTTATTTGAAATACTTTGGATAACGGTTTCGGATTTTGGTTATTAAGCCCACAACTAAACTTAGTAAATTTTAAAGCCTGTATAATAAACTTACACGGTATGTAATTAGTAACGTGAGGTGAATTTTGAATTATACAATTATTTTTATTAGAACTTTAAAAATTGATAAAACGTGAATCTTCGGATTTATCTGGCGTATGATAATTTCACTTAAACGAAAAGCCAGAACACTATTTAAATTAAAAATGTTATGTCCTTCCACGTTCCCATAAATAGGTAAAAAATTTATATGTGAATTTAGTTACGATACCTACCTAAAATAATAATTAAAAAAATATTACGAAACTACTGTTTTCTAACAGATGAAATTTTATAATGTCAATAAGAAATGTAATAAATTTTATTCCTTACTTCCTTCCCTGTGAATTGTTCACATGATACAAATATTTGCAATATTAATATATTATACAAGCGTGAAAGTACAAATAGGATATCAATATATTCAATTTTCAACCAAAATTGATTTGAGATAATAATATTTATATTATTTTCAAACTTTTTTACGCGTGAAGCTAAACATTATGCTTTCGTTATAAATTTACACTTGAGGGTCTTACAATGTGAGGGTCTCATTATTTGTTTCTTTGATGGCAAATTATTAATTAATATCATTAATTAAAAGTTAAGTATTATTGTTTTGTAAGGAATGAAAGCTTTTTATTTCCACATTTCTTGGAAATCTCTAAAACTTTTAATGATTCAAATCACAAAAGTTATTGAACAATTTCAGTTTAAAATAACATGATTTCTAATCCAATTAATTGATACCGTGTATTATTTTATGAAAATACGAAATATATTGTTTATTAATAGATATAGGATTAATATCAATTCTAAAAGAGCCTATTAAAATTAATACCTAATAAATAGATTGTCTAACTATATTTCCAGAATATTAAACTATAGACAGGAGGTGAGGCTTTTAACATGATCGTTCTTCAATAGCTAATTTACTTCCAGTCGAGCCAGATCGTTCTCAGAAACTCAAATAGCCAATAGGTTATTATAACCCTTAACGGCTTACATGTTACATGCATAAGTATATGTACAGTGTACAATCAAGTTTCTCCTGTAAACCGAAATTGTCGTTTAAACTTCTAATAATACGTTTACTGAAAATGGAAAACCAATTAGTTTTTTCTATTTAGTAAAACAATATACGTTTCTGGAAATACTACATGCCAGAAAGTAAAGCAATATTGACACGGCCTGTGCGTGGAGCTTAGTTACCGTTCGCTGGAACTGGAAGGGTATTATTTAAATTCTACCAAAAATTCCAGAAAATATTTACACGCGCATGAATCACCAACAATATAAATTGAACATATACATTTCTGACGTGTTTTCATGTACAAGGTGTGTGAATAAGTCTATCCCGAAATTCAAATAGCTGTGAAAACATGCGGACACACTTTCTTGGTCACATTTTATTTCATATACACCAGGGCCGGCCCGGGGGGGAGGGGTGACCCCGCCCGAGGGCGCCAAACAAGCCGAAATAAAAAGGGAGAAAGAGCTACAGTTTGATCAAAATGAAAAGTTTATGAGTGTTATACAATTTTAATAATACAAGAAAAGCAAGACTAATGTCATAGATCCAGAAAATCTATTTGATTCTTCAAATATCATCACAAACGTCTCTGCTGTAGTGTTGCCCTGGAGATTGGTAGCTATTCTTCAGTATCACGATAATCAGCTTATGAGGTGCCCGTTAAAAATGGCTCACCCAAAAACTTACCTCAGTTGTAATCTTAATAATATGAAACCAATGAAGATTCAGAATCTGGAATATATTGCCCGTGTGAGCGACACTTGAGAGATGTGCGTAAAACAACACTCTCCACCTTATTATCAGCGCAAGATTGAATCACGAAAAAGAGGGTCTGGTCACAGGAGAAATTTTGCTCGAGAGCACCACAGAGGCTAGGGCCGACAATGTATAGCACAATCATCATTCCATATTTAATAAACGTAATAAGCGTAGTACTTACGAAATGTGATTGCGCAGGTTTCCGTGATCGTAAGACAGTGTGTTACGGGGTAGTTTACTGCGTGCTAATATATATTTTCATCAGTTTCGACATGGATGTTTCGTAACAAGATTTACGGCTATTTCTATAAATTTGCTTTCATATTTGGTTATATATCAGCACGTTTTCAACAAGGTATTGCTGATTGTTGTTAATATGCTCCACTTGAGTGTTGATTTAAAGTAGGCTGTGGCGTAACTCAGGTAATCATTTCCATTTTCATCATCTTAAATCTGATGCCAGTCTCTACAGTGCGGTCAGAAATGTTGGAAATATAATAATATTGGAAAATAAATAACCACGTGCTGCTCAGAAGAGAACACGAGATATTATGTCTCATATAGAGTGGGGTATTATATCCCATATGTATAATATATATGTGCTTATTCAATATAGTGATGTGATTAATTTATTGGTTCGGTAGATTTTTCAAATTAGTGAATCTTAATATAATTTTTTATATTTTTTCTAATTCCCTTAATTTTATTAAAGGAAATGATTGTACAATCAAAATGATAAATAAATATTATACCATTCTATAATTTTATGTTTTCATTATTTTATTATACTTTAAAATGATTTAATTGAAAACTACATATACATGTATAACATTTTTATAGCAATTTAATAAAATAGTAGGTTCAAATTAAATACCCTGTTTAAAAAGCTCAATAATTGGAGCCATTAATTTACAATAAATATAATTATTTATTATATTTTTAGAAATATCAGCATAAAATACATTATATTCGATTAATAATAATAAACGTAATCGGATATAAAATATTTGAATCAATCCAATGTAACAATTATAAAGATATACCTGATTATTTTTAATAAATTTTCTATTATTATTAGGTTATTTGATATTTTATGTCTGTGCAAGTTTGCGAGAATATGTTGAATATTAAGAAATAAATAGGTTCAGTGAATATGTTGGCGCTAATATAGTTCGTTTCAGTGACGTTTCTATAGGAGTTCGCTTGAACTAACAAGGTTAGAAATATATATTTTATCAAATAAGTTTTAAATATTCATTTTTAACATTAAACTCCAAAGCGTTTGTTAATAAAACCATTGAGAAAACTTTAATTTTTTTCGTGTTAAAAAACGTTATTTAGTTTAGTGCATTATTATAGTTTTTTAAGATTATTCTTCTTTTCCAAAGAATAATATATAATTAAGGAAAACACATTCTTATTGTGAAGTTGTAATTATTCAGAACATAGGTCTGTGATATTTTAAATACTAAATTAATGTATTAATTATAAATATATACATATAAAATCAATTTTGTCGAAAAATATTGTTTTAGCGTCACCGGGATACGAACCTGGACGACGGTGACGCTAAAACAATATTTTTCGACAAAATTGATTTTATATGTATATATTTATAATTAATACATTAATTTAGTATTTAGAATAATATATAACCCGTTCACCATTAAAATCTTTCTCAAGGCAACGAAGTATTAAATAACCGTTAGATAATTTTATTGGGAGACATAAAGTAGAAAGTGATGGTTAAATTGTTATTTAAACCGTTGTTGTGTCAGTGATTGTGTTAAATTGCAATGATGGTTGGTAACAGATTATTCACAATTTTTCGAGTAATGACTGGTACACTAGAAAGTAAGCTTCCAACAGTTCAATTTCGGTTACAATCATTGTTGCAATCACAGTTACATAGCGGTTTAGGTTATAAAACCTAGTACGTAAATATTTACAATCACGTGAATAGATTGTAACATAAATTAAATAAGAGAAATGTCTTCATCGTGTACTATTACTACCCTTCCCGTAAGTCGAGTGATGTAAAATAATATCAGGGGGTAGATTCGCCGGTGGGTGGAAAAAATATTAAATATAGAATAATAAATTTTAAGTGAAATTTGTCAAGAAAACATCGTCAAAAATAGCGCGTTAGAAAATGTCATAAATGTTTATTTTCAACTTGACCGTATGTATTACTTTCACCTTTAAAAACCTTTTCAAAAATGTGTTGGAGTCGCTATCGAAAAAGTATCGATTTCGGTACTTTTGACATACTAAGCGAATGCTCTATCATCTTAGCTACGTACCTACCTAGTTAGCTGTCGTGTCAAATTGTCGTAAAGTAGTATAATGGTGTTTTTGTGTTCAAATTCAATGCGTTGATTTTTATTTATGATAATCATTACTATTTGTCTTTATATTAATTTTAACACTAGTATAATATTTTATTATATATATATATATTTAATACTGTAACAAGCCAGTTAATAAAGAGCTAAATTTATGTATGTTTCTTGGGAGTGAAGTGGCAAGTATTTCCGATTATTTTTAATTAGTTAACTGAATTTATGAAATTTTTTTTCGAACCGGAAAAACACATTCTGTGTAAGGGTGATATGATTCATATGTCGGAATTTTTTATTTACATTTTGATTCAAACATAAATTTGAAAACAGGAAATAACTCTTCACACCCTGTGCAAAATATTATGTTGAGTTATATTTGAAACGCTTACCAGGCCCGTCACTCAAAATGGATCCTAATAAAGAAAGGGGTGGATACATTATCAAGGGATGGAAATGATGGCTTGGGTTTGGAAAGAATGGAATTATCCGTTTAAAGGGATATTTTGAGAAACAGATAAATAGTACATACTAAATAGATATGTTGTTTACCTACAATTAACTTTTCTATGAAAATTAAATCATTGCCATATATTTTTATTTTTTTTATTTATTTGACATTTTTACAATTTTTTTATAACATGAATTAAGTATTTTACTTTATTAAAATTACATGGTTTTTCTTCGCTTACCTCTTCAAAAAAGAAACTAGCTCGCGAGGGAGTTACACTATAACAACTTTATATAGAGTTATAACATTTGCAGTCATTATTTAATTTTTTGATGATCAATCGAACGACACAATAATTGACTATTTTTATGATAGAAAATATCTAGAGGGAATGAAAAGCATGTGAAATCACGTGACTGAAATTCAATGACAGGCAGAACTGTTAACTTACGGTGTAGCCGATTAAATTCTTCACTTTTACACGAACCTTCCCTTAGTCACGAACGCGCAAGACAAACCTTGACGACGCAAGGTTCCAACACACCTATATTCTGCACTCTAACACCTAGGCATTGATACAATCTTTCATCTAGTTTGCAGTTTAATATGTAGCTCACGGGATGAATAAAATAAAGTAATTCTTCACAAAAGTTCATATCGCTTTAGTTCTTCTGTCATTTCCTCATTGTGGATCATCTTGGATATATCAGATTATCCGCTGGTCTCCATTGTAGGTCTGCAAACACAGAAATTACAGAAGTTTAATAGGTCAAATTTCTTCTTCTCATTTGTATTGTTAAGGACCGTAAGTTTTAACTAGCTATTTAAATGTAAGATTTTGATCACCGGCTTATTCATTAAACATTTTAAATATTCGTTGCCCGAATGAGAAATCATAGATAATATTTTAAGCAGAATAAAAATCAGAGAACGGTATATAGCTATAAATTGTCTTTTGAAGAAATCAATTCACAATTATTTTTTTAAATTTAGATTGATAGAATTGTTCTCAAAATTAGATTTTTTTTTGATATCTACTTAGTATAACTTTATATGCATATACGAGGCGCGTATTTTAAGTGAGTACCGTTGCCAGATATTCCCAATGTAGCGATGCGGTTGTGATGTTGCAACGTTAGAAATATTCACATAGTGGCCACCTTGCAGTGAATGGTTAAAATGTTCAAGACAATAGATTAGCCCGTCGACTGTGAGATACGGTCTGTGATTCGTTTCTTGAATGCACGAAATATGAAACCAGCTGACATTCATCGCCAAGTGTGTCCTGTTTTGTTTTGATTTGATGCCAAGTGATTTTCATCTATACCTTCATCTAAAGCGATTCCTTGGTGAAAAGCGTTTTGATAACGATGATAAACTCAAAGGCGGAGTACAGACATGGTTTTCATCCCAGGCGACGTCGTTTTATGACGAAAATATGCAAAAATTAGCGCCCCGTTATGACAAGTGCCTTAATAATCGTGGCGACTATGTTTAAGGTGTGTAGCGTCCGAAGAAAGTACTTTTTTAAAAAACGTGCCTCGTAGTTAACATCGTCGGTAACAGCATAACCTAAGTTTATACGTACTGCACGCCACTGTACTCTACCTACGTACGCTTATATTTCTCACCACGAAAATATTTTTTAAAAACCTTTTACCGAGTCCTTAGAAACTTTAATCTTGCCAGGGATTGGGTGCTAATATAAGAGTAATTTTACTGAGTAATTTGTGTTTTGTCTTAATTGTAATATTTACATTTCGTGATACTTTACAGACTTCTCGTAGTTCGTAAACCAAACATATTATATTTTCTGAAACTGATACTTTTCGTTTTTGCAAATTTGTAACGTAAAATAATAATCGCTTTAATTCCTGACTGAAAAATCTTTTTTTATCTCTTTTTTAGGATATGTTTCTTACGCGAAGTTAGGTCAGCAGTGACTCCGGCAGTGGATACGGGGCTAAGTGCATTTTAATGACTGCGGCCGTCACCCGAGCCTTGCGCTTAAACCCGTACAAGCCCGCGGAACCTCACCCCGTACACCATAACCTTCATTATCTCTGATAGCGATTTGTGTTGTGTTCGAAACGTGCCAAAGGTCTCGTTTGTAATTCCACCACACGATTTGACTGGAATTATTAATACAATATTTGTAAGCGCGCACGCTCGTGAACACACAGGTGGCGATAATTTATTTAGTTGACAAGTGGGTAATCATGCAAAGAGGAATAAAGAACATAGAATAATATTGATTATACAACTGTATGTATATCCGTAGTGTGAAAGAAATAATTCATCATCATTAATCCAAAAATGTATTTTTAAATTTAAATTTGTTTTAATCGTACATAAGTTTGAAGCCTAAAACATAAAATTGCCAAAAATTAAAAATATTTCAGTATTTACTTTAAACATAATACGATGTAAGTGGTAAAACCATTACATTTTTTATTTATTGTTCAGACTTTTTGTAATTAAAAATTTATGCTTATTTTTTACAATAAAGTTGTTCTGTTTTTCCGAAAGAATGACTAATTGTCTAAAAAATAAGTCTAAGTTTTATCTAAATGTGTGTTTTTTCCTTTAGTCTTTAAGTTCAATATTAACGGAATTTTTAGAACAGATGCTATTTTGAAACAAGACTGGCTAACAAACTTAGCAGTGAAATTTATCAGGTCGATTTTTAAGTCAAATGGATCGAAAACTAATAAAAACTATGACAGTTATTGAGTTCACAAAATCCATCCATATCCCATGCTTCATGCACAAGTATATATACGTATAGCCAAAATTCTTTCCCTCCCCTCCGGCAGCGCAATACTACCCCTTATAACATCCCACCCTTACTGCAGTACCAACCATCTCTCTGTGCCGATCATATTACCTTACAACAACTCAAATTACCCCATACCCACCACCGTCTCGCCCACGCTCCCCCCACACTGCCTGTCCTACTCTGTATTTCCCCAAACCCATCACGACCCACCCGCACTTAAGAAAATAATTCCCACCAATTTCTGTGATTAAAATTTTTCGTTAAAAACAACCACCTATCAAATTGAATCGGAGAAATATTAAAAATCCCGGTAGGAACCAAATATTTTTTGGTTAGATATATTTATTCAATATCTATATTTTTCTAATTGATTAATTTACTTTGTGTTAAAAATTCTACAGAACTATGAATATTTTGATATTGCATCTTCACAACAGATATATGTTTTCATTAAAAATAGTACATGCCATCTCTCGTACTGAGTTGGTTCACTTTGATGGTCGAAAACATACCCTTTTTAACACCATTGTCTGATAGTCTCCAATCACTCTCAGATCATTAAAACAGTAACGGGCAGTGGCACGCAGTAGATATAGATTTAGGTTATGCTGATACCAATGATACTATAAAATTATGTATATGTACTATATACTGTACATAGGATTACGAATTTTTGTTTAAGCGACCTCTTTAAGTAAAACGAATCCATTGTTAATACAACCCAATTATTAATTTATTTGTAATTTTTGAGTAATATTCACAGTGACTATTTTATAATGTTTTAACCTTCTTACTTATAAAAAATTCAATATAGTTTTTTAGAACACTTTATGTTTGAACATGATTCTTCTACTGTTCGAAAATACTTCACGTAATAAAGAAAGCAAATTATTATTTTTACTGAAGGTTAGTCAGAAATAGTACTGCGGGCTTGGTTTTACTTTTTCTCAAATCAAAAATAAATCCATCATAATAAAAATGCATTATCTTCGAACGCAAAGAGCGACCATGAAAATAACACTTTAGTAAGATAATAAAATTCGTGAATTAGTAAAATATAAAGTACATACATTTTTTGTACGCAGTTCTAATTAAAGCTGAGAACCTTTTAAATATCATTCTGTTAAGAAATAGCATTATTAAACACTCCGTGCAACACAAATTAGGTGAATGTAAATTTCAATTTAGTAAGTAGTAATTGTATGGCTCGAGTAGAAGAATTAGTTAAAAACAGAGGCTTGCAATTGTAACAGTATTTAATAAAAAATAATACAGCAAACGACTACACCATTCCTGCGGTAGCGGCAGAATAGTAGTGGCAGATTTTATAACTAAACAATTAACAATTCTATTGGTACACTGCTGGCGCTAGCGTAATTATAAGATCGAACGTTTATAACAAATGTATTATTTAATTTTTATATTTTCCCAGAATTTTCGGAAACACAAATTTTTGATTGTATGTAGTGCACGCCCCTAGAAACGGTATTCAGGTAGTTATTCATATCGATCATATTAATCCTTAATGAAGTATTCCAAGAATCTAAATATAACTTTGTCAGACATTTCGCGAACGTGTATTATGCTTGTGGTACATAATAATATAAATATTATAGGTATTCAATATAAATGGACCTGCTCGGTACGGGGTATAGGAGAATAGATTCAGGTATACAGTGGGTAATAGAATCGGTACAAAGCCTGTTTGAATGTACCCCGCCGCTTATCAGATTATATTTAGTCGGAACAACAACCTTATTGAAATTACTAGGCCCGGTATTGATTCAAGCGTCGATAATATTGTAGTATAGTTAATAATAATATTGTGGGAGCTATGAACATTATTTGGAGAATTCATTAATTTATAAAATATAATGAAAGGCAATCATTATCAACTTTTTTGGTTGTCGATATAAAAATATTGAATTTCACTGGACAAAATTCCTAAAATATTATCGATATCAATTAATATTCAAATATTGAAGTATTTATTAATTTTTCACTAAAACTTTTTAATTTAAATAATTATGTATATAGACTTCAAATAATTATGCGTTTATTGAATTTCGCATTTGAAACTTAGATATTGCTAGTTATGGTTAAATACTTATTCATTCAGGATATGAATATGCTATATGAAAAATGCTTTCATCTTTCATGTTTCATTTAACAATGATTATACTTACTAACTTACTTACCATCACGCCGTTTCCCCGTGGGGGTAGGCAGAAAGGATAGAGCGCCACACTCTTCTGTCCTGACATACAATTCTTGCCTCATCCACATTCATACATCTTGTCGTACAAGCTCGTCGATTGTTGAGGCTTCTAACAGAAACATCGTCCATTATCTGGTTTATCTGGTCGTGCCAAGTCTTCCGCGGACGTCCTCTATTTCTGGTTCCATCAACACTTGCGTCATATATCTTTCTTACCATTCTCTCCTCATTCATCCTTTCCATATGACCAAACCACCTAAGTGATCCTTTCTTAATCTTACTCACTATACTAACATCAGCTTTACATTCTTTCCTTATTTCTTCATTCTTTACTTTGTCATAAATAGCCACAAATACGTCTAAGTGATCTCATTTCCACTGCATTCAGTCTACTTTCGTTCCTTTTCTGCCAGCTCCAGGCCTCACTTCCATACATCAGTGTCAGTACCAGGATTCCATTGTGCACCGCTAGTCTTACCTCGGTTGATAAATTCCCGTTAGATATAATTCCATTCAAAGCGCCGTTTACTTTATTCCCTGCAGTCACCCTCCTTTCGATATCATTCTCAGCCTTTCCGTTTCTATCAAACATACTTCCCAAATATACAAACTCATCTACTTGTTCCAAACATTCATTGCGTACAAGTATTTTGCACGGTGTCTTGCTTTCCTCCTTCTCGAATATCATCACTTTCGACTTGTTAACATTCATCATGAGGTCGCTTTCCTTGCATACATCGTACATTCTACTCACCAGATTCTGTAGTTCTTGTTCATTATTCGCCATTAGTACTACATCATCGGCGTACAATAAACAGCATACAATCAAATCGCCCATTTTTGCTCCTACATTCATACATTTTAGTTCTTTCACACATTTATCCATATACAAGTTGAACAGCCATGGAGACATTACAGAACCCTGCTTGACACCCTTTGTAATGTCAAACCATGGTGTGAGTGCTCCATTGATTCTTACACACGCAGAACTTCTTTCATATAGGGATGCGATTGCGCGTATAAGTTTACTATTCACCCCGTAATCAGAGAGTACTTTCTATGCTATATATGCTTTCTCTAGATCTACGAAGGCACAAAAAAGTTTTAGGTTTTTCGCCAAAAACTTTTCCGTCATCACTCGTGGAGAAAAGATCTGATCCATGCATCCTCTTCCACCCACAAATGCCCCTTGCACGTCCCATACTTTTTCTTTCGTCACCATTCTTGCTCTTTCTATTAAAATTCTTCCATACAGTTTACCTACAGAGGTTTATATGTACTGCGAATATTTCCTTGAGACTCTTGAAAATTGAATATTTATTTATTTTTATTTTATTTGTAAATATACAGGATTTTATTATACTTTAATATTATTCACTGTTATACATAATCATGAAATATGTAATAGATAACAGATAAATCATTTTTTCGAAAATATAGGGTTGAAAGTAACCAGGATCTTTCCATTGCCGGTAAATTATTCTCTTAATCTGGCTAACTAACTTATCATCACGCCGTTTCCCATTAGGGTAAGCAGAGAAGATAGAGTGCCACACTATTCTGTGCTGAAATATGTCTCTCGTTTCTCGTACAAGCTCGTCGATCGTTGAGGCTTCTAACAGAACCATTTTCCAGTATCTGGTTTAACTAATTATGCCAAGTTTTCCGCGGAAGTCCTCTATTTCTGGGACCAACGCTTGCGTCATATATCTTTCTTACTATTCTTTTCTCATTCATCCGTTCCATATAACCATAACCGATGAAGAATCGTAACATCGTGAATTTATATAATGTAATTACGAAGTATTTCATTATTTAAATGAGGATTATGTTTTAACAATAAGAATATGTTTTGCTTTAGTGAATCTCTGACACCATTTTTATAAAATTGTTACTAGGCTTTGCTAATGAGGTACTACATCTTTGATGGCAGCGTTAACTTCCTTTTATTATTTTCACCATATACTGGCTATCTATCATGTAAATATTAATAATTTTTAAGAAACAATATAGAATTCGACTATAAATAGGTAAGTGTAATATTTGCAAACATTTGATACAACAGTGTAGCAAATCTATATTTTTATAACTGTTGTTGTATAAACTTCTAAAATCTACTATAGAATTACAAATCTTACTTAAATCCAGGATTTTGCAGTGTATTATTTAATGAACAATATTTTATATAAATACAATCTATCAAAGACCGCATGATAATATTTTTTTCGGTTTTATACGAAAATTCTTCTCTTAATACAATAATGTTGTTCAAGTATTAACCGAAATTTTCACGGAAAACAGAATTATTATTTTCAAATACGATCTTAAATGGAAAATATGTATCAATCTCGATTTTCACTGAAATTTGACAACATTTTTCTTATATTTTATAAGAGTAGACATTTAAGATATTTTTATATCGTTTAATATCGAGCTTTAGACCGTACTCACACCCAGTTGACTGGCTAAATCCATCTTCCAGGAATCTGTCAGGCATAAAGTCCTTTCATGAAATACTAAATAATAGTATAAACGGATGTATTCAGATAAAAATTGACGTATTTTATTAATTTAAGAAATATTATTTTGTGCTGAAATTTTTCTATTGAATATATTTTACTGTTTATTCTTCGAATGTGAAGACACAACGTTTTCAAATATTGCAATATTCAACAATTATTATCCGCAAAACGATATAGATAAAAATCTTCAAAATATGTATGAATAATGAATTGGATATATCATAACAGTCAATAGAGGGCAATGATTAGTAGTGTGCGAGCTTACATTTTAAATGAAATTATTGAATTTTAATATTAGATTTTTATATTAAGCCGTACGTAATTATATTAGCCAAAAAATACCTATAATCAAACGAATAAACTATGCTTAACTAAAGTTATATTAATCACATTGATCACTTTGACGTCGACCGGTTCCGATACCATTATTTCTTCGTCAAGGTGCACGTACGCTAAACCGGTCGATATCGAAGAACGTGGTTAACATAAAGTTTAGTTTATGTTTGAATTAATAATTAATGTTTAAATTATGTGATAATTGGTTTATATTAACTGATGTTTGAATTAATAATTTATATTCAATCACGAATAAAAAGGTTAGTTGATACCCAAAACATTTACATTGCCTTCTAATAGGTATAAAATTAAGCTCATATTTAAAAAAATATGAGTCTTTGTAAAAGTAATACATAATAAATAATGTCATAATGTGAAAAACTCCTTGTGAAAGACATACCGGGAATCGTTTAGCGATGAATTATTCCGTGGAAATCTATCTCTGATATAATTCGTGAGCGCCTTCTAGTTAAAGAATTGTCTAACGCTAGGAACATAAAATATATACAAAATCGAGATTTCTCGGACGTGTTTTTGACAGCTGATTTGGTCTACGGTTTGGAGCTCAGTTAAATGATTTAGGTTTTCATCATTCTAAATTCTACCATTTTCATACTTTAAACTGTTAATATCATTTTAAGTTGGAATTTTATTCTAACAATTTCACTTTGATATGTTATTCTCATAGGTAATAGACGTGTATAAAAATATGTTAAAAATATCAAAATAAGGATGACTCGAGGATTAAAAGGACGACAAACTATATTAAAAGGTTAATTTTATAAAAAGCGCAAAACAAAATAAGATACATTTTCATATACAAAATCATTGAAAAAAATTAAAACTGTTTTATATTTTTATTTGTTAACTTTGTTTTATTAACCACTTATTTAGTTTAAATACATCTACCGGTTTCGAAAAATAAAATTTTCTTCTTCAAGATGTCAATACTAACTAAAAACATGTATTATTGTTTCTTTACCAGAATCTATTTTTAAAAAGACAACAATTATTTAAAAAATTAATTTAGTACCTAACTCAAATTGTTACCTAATACAAATTTACTCGAATTAGGAAAATTTTTTAGAATGGGACTCGTAGTTAAAGTTAGTTGGTTTATAATTTTTTGATTAGTTTTATACACTTTATTTATCTCCAATGATTTCAAATTATTTAATTTGTGACCAACACCGTTTACATGCGAAATTGACAATCCCAATTTTTTATCATTTTCTATCAAATGATTAGAAAATTCCATTTTCTATCAAATGATTAGAAAATTCCATTTTCTATCAAATGATTAGAAAATTCCATTTTCTATCAAATGATTAGAAAATTCTGAAAACCCACTATTGTTTAAACATCTCAAATGCTCCTTTACCCTTATATTAAAATTTCTATCCGTTTTACCAATATAAAATGGAGCACAAATCCTTGCAAGTAAGTTTAAAGTTAGATTTGTCATCTTTGTCTTTAGAATTTATGAGTAAATTACCTATAAATTTTTCGTGGCAGGTGTTTAGATATTTGATTCGAAAAGTTATTTATGTATAAAATCCAACGTCAATAACCATAATGATAATTATGATGTTTTATCTATGATTTATATAAAAATTGATTATTATATTCTTTTAATTTATTTTTTAAAACAGTGTCTATCAAACGTATATTATACCCGTTATTAACTGCTATTTTTTTAAATTGTATTCAATTTAATATTGAAATTGTATGTTGACATAGGAATATTGACTAAACGATGAATCATGGAGTGAAACCTGAATGTTTGTGTGATAATCGATGACTAGATTCATTATGTATGATGTATCTGTAATAGTTGGTTTTCTAAAAATTTTGAATTCATTTCAGAAATTAAAATTTTACTTTCATTAATAGGTACATTAGTAAACAAATTAACAATATCAAAAGAGACAAGTTCAACATTTTTGGGAAGATCCATGTCCTTTAACATATCCACTAATTGCAACGAATTTTTTATAGTGTATTTTGGTTTAAAAATATTTATAGTTTTTGTAATAAAAGAATATAATTTAAAAGTTGGAACATTACAGTAAAATGGTACGAGTATTTTTCGAAACCGGTAGATGTATTTAAACTCAATAATCGGTTAATAAAACAAAGTTAACAAATAAAAATATGAATTTTAACCACAAAGTTAATTTTGCTAATTTCAAAAGAAAACTGTTTTAATTGTTTTATTACAATTCATCATCTAAGTACGTTACTAACAGGCATGTACTATGTAATATGACGACTTTGATTATAGCATGAACAAAAAAAAAGTAATTTTGGTCTTTGGAACTTACAGAATGTCTGGCATTACTCAGGGCTCCGTTTCAATCGGGAAATAAAGTACGTGATCGAAATACAACGTTAAGTCGAGCGAACCAATCTATACGCCTTCTATTAAATCAAGACCCAAAAGTGAAAAGGATGGAGGCAATCGTTATATTTTATTTACAACATTATATCAGTATCGAATCCTTTTTACACTGAGTAAAAGCTTAATTTTTATTCTTTACCGCGTCTTTTCATTTTTCTGTAAGCTCTTATTCAAAAGTTATGCACTATTATTTTGCTTACTATTCGAATATTACGAAATGTTCCAGTCTTTTTATACGGTGCCTTGTAATATGATGGGCATATAGGACGAACGGAACGATCAACGTTGAGGATTAAGCAATATGATTCTCATAAATGGTATGGAATGAGAAAATATGGCGTATGAAGGAAAACGTGTTTTAGGAATTCCAACAGAATTCTTACAGAAAAATCTAAGACATTTCTGGATTTCCTAATGGAATAATTTATTACATTAGACGTTACAATTACATTATTGCGTTACAAAATACCGTCATGTTAATTTTATCAAGGTATCATTGGAATTATTTTTAGTTATTGTATTATTAAGAGATATTTTGAGTCTATACAACGAGCAGTGTACAAAATGCTGATAGGAGGTCATTCTCTCAACGGGAGACGGGTATGGGCTTGCTCGCGGCAGTGGTGGCCGCCGTTCCAAGGCCGCAAGTTGAATATTTTTCATTATGAGAAATACTGGATATTGCACTGGAGATTATTTTTGTCATTTAATGGACGGATGCGACATAAATTGACCGATCTTTGTCGAGATATTGGACGTCTTGGCAAACTATGGATGGAAATAATAACGAGGAGACTATGGAGGGATGCTGAGTCTCGAATTCCGCACATATTTATGGACTAGGATGGTGCTAAAAGATTCGCAAAACGCAAGCTAAGTGTGATCATATCAGTAATTTTTTTACGATCTATCATGACTTGACATTTCGACCCCTTAGAATAACAAGGTTCGAACTAAAATTTTGGGCTAATTGAAGTTATTGCGTGAAATGGGTTCCAAATCCATTATTATTTATTTGTTCCATACACACCAACTCTCTTTAATGGATATTAAAGGAAATAGCAAGAGCTGAAAGTTCCAACTGCATCAGTATATTTCAATTTATGGATCATTATTGTTAATTTACAATGTTTTATTTTATTTTTTATTTCCCTCATCTCACAGTGGTCAATACTGAAAAAAAGTTAATATCTTAAAATTGATCATATTTGCATATTCAAAACAAAATATACATCAATATATGTTGAAATTCTATCAACACTTTTGAGCTCATTATCTCAAAACAGTGTCAGCGTCAGATGAAACCTTGTTATTCTGAGGGGTCGATTTGACAGATTTTATTGTGGCATTGGCAGCAAAATTTCTTATAAATCGCATCTTGATTTAATCGGTTATATGCTATTTTGAATACATGATTTTTGTTATAATAAAATTCGCTTATTTGTTTGAATGATCTAATTTTTCTTTATAAAGAATTTACACACAATATTTTTTTTTCGAAACATAATTAAACATTCCTGAAGTCATGATCATCAGATGATAAATATGGTGAGCAGGTGATCTGAATTTGGTAAGTGCCCAAAAATCTCACGCTCTGTTCTGTTCTAGTCAGTGGAGGGAGGACTTTCCACCTTCACTGCGGGGCCTGGAACGCCTTCCTCACAGTATATGAGTATATAGTATTTTTAAATATTTATGTACGTAGTCGAATGCACATAATAATTGTTTTCTGTGTGATTATTTTCTTGCTGGTAAATGTTGAAAGCTTTATAAATATTTCCCGAATGGATTACACTTTTCCAATCGTATTTAGTTGCTAATAATGAAATCGCATTCAGCGAATAATAGCAAAATTATAAATTTTCTATTGTAAAGTGATTGGATCAAAGTGATTAATTAACCATTAAAATTTCAGAGCATTGTTTATATTAATAACGAATCGTTTACTCAATATTCTGCCGCATTGTTGAAGAGAGTTATGGCAATGAAAAATTATTTACTGGTGATAGTCTAGTGATAATGATAAATATACGTCATTGCGAAACATTCTCGAACTACTAATTGTTTTGTATTTCAATAATAATAAATATCCAACATCGCTTAAAGATGACTACACAACCACTTTCAAAGTTATCGGATGAATAATAATTTAAGAGAGTTTCGTACGCGATTCAGATTTTTATAAAATAAAATAGATCGTACTCACTTTACACATAATATTTATCAATTGATTAAAACAAATAAATTCAATTCAATTATAGTAAAAACATATAAAGGTATATTCTTTAAAAAAAAAAACTATGCCTGATGCAAGTCTCACCCCTTTATGGAACAAAACCATGAACCACCCAAACCGTTAATTCAAGATATACGAGATATATTGAAATAAAGACAATGTGATTGTTTATGCGCTTTGTTACTCCGATTGGCACTACTGGGTTTCCTGGTTGACAATATTGTACATGTGTGTATGTGGGTATTGCCGCCTTTTTTTGGAGAATGCAAGAAAATAGTAAACGACAGGCGGGTCCAATTACATCCCGCGCTTCGACTAATCCAGAGGTCCAAATAAATCGATTGTCGGGAGTGCGCACTTCGGTCGATCGAAATCTACTCAGCCAAAAAAACAACAACATTAGCACGTACAATAAAAAGGTATTCATGTATCATATGTGCCCTTATTGTCAATCGGAAACCTGGGAACCAGCTATCGAAGGAAAAACGAGAAGAATGATGATTTAGAATAATATAAAACATAAAGTTCCGGAAATTGCAATATTTTGGCCATATACTCGTAAATGAGTCATCCAGTAAAATGTAAGATTATTTAAATCTTTCTAAATTATTAGTAGAAGAGAATATTGTCGCTTAAAAATCTTCGACAAGTCGTTATATGTAAAAACATTTTTTAAAACTCATTCGTCCTGATTTTTCACGCAAAAATATTGTAATTTTTAAATATGTTATTATTTCAAAATCTGGATTATAATACTAATAATAAAAATGATGTGTATGTCAACCGAAATTACTTTTCATGACTTTTACAATAACACGAGTATAAACTTTTGTTTACAAATGTACCTACTGATTTACATCAAATAAATTGTAATGTGAAAAAGAGTAATACTAATCCATCCAGTGAAAAAATAAACAGTAATCATAAAGAATATCTTATTTTTGTAATATTCTGAATTTATATTATTTTGTATAACTTTTGTATTAGAGAAAATATGGATAATGTATATAGTATATTTGGACACACTCTAACCATTTGCCTGAGACGAATTATTCAATTTTTTGGGTATTTTGTGAGAAGGGAAGATAACTTGGAGAAGATTGTTGTGGTGGGCCACGTCGAAGGACGAAGAGGAAGATCTCCCATCCGTTGGACTGTCCGTTGGAGTTGATCTCCCATCCGTAGTGGAAAAGATAACAGGCAGGATGCCGAGAAAAGTGAAGGAGCATAGTCAAGAGGGCGGGAATGCACGGAGATCGCCATCTTCAATAATGAGGGACCAACGTAGATTATGATATTATGATAATTTAATAATTCTATTCTTAGAAAACAGCTTTCAGATTATACAAATCTTTACAATGTAATTCCAATCCATTTTGTATTAAATACTAATCACAGACCGTCTGTTCTGAATAATTATAACTTCACAATAAGAATGTGTTCTCCTTAATAACATTTTGTATTGTTTAAAACTCTAAAACTATTCCATATGCCGCCGTCTGTTATTATTTTGTATACATTTCTGAACTTCTAGAATGAAGAAAGAAATGTCGAATGTAATAAATAATACGTTTTACTAAAAAAACAATGGGAAATACCTTAATATCTTACGCTTTTATTCCACCTGTGTCTTTAAATTCAATTGAAAAGCGGCTAAACATTTTCTTTCTCTTTTAAATTCTGAATTATTATTTTAACAGATGAAGAATATTAAATAATATATTTTATAACGTTAATGTTAAGATTTGCGATGAAAAATAGTTACTATTGAGACACTGCTATTTTTATGGTAGAAGATACACTGTTATTTAAGAATATAACTTTTATTTCAGCAGAAAACACTGAAAGCAAACCAAAATTGCGAAATAAGACATTAACAAAATAAACTTCTCGAGTTTTACAATATAAGAAGAAGTAATTAAATGAAAATATTTAAAAACTTGGGAGCATTGAAATAATTAAATGAATTAATCGTAATAAATGTTTTTTAGAATGACATATTATTATTGCAAAGTTGCAGTTTTTTAGAGCAGTTCACCACCATCATCATCACTCATTTTATATCCACTGCTGGATGGAGGCCTCCCCAAGTAAACTAGCAACTAAAATGTTTTCTCGATAAATAGTTTTATCTTTCTCGTTGATTATTTTAATTTATATTAAAAATTGAAATAAGTAAATTTAGAGATTTACAACGGATATGTACAATGTTAAAATATGATTTAAAAGAAAAATCTCATTATCATCATCATCATTTTAGTCCTCTTATTCTAGAAGGGTTGGAGGCCCAAAAGACGACAAGGCGCTTCCATTTTACCCCGTTTAGTGCCACTTCACTACTTTCTGACCAATCAAAACTCAATCTGTCTTCGTATAATCTTTCTTGGTGCTTATTGCAGCTTAGTCTGGGGCGGCTCACAAGTTTCCGAGAATATACAAGGTGGTTGCTCCCCTGGAATTCGCAAGACGTGTTCAAGCCACTTTAATAGAGATTTTTCTATACGTCAAAGTAAGAGCTGAGCGTGTCACTTATGTAATCCAGTCTAATATTTATACTACTGCTACTCCTTTAAGATAACTCACTTTGGAAGCCGGGACTCTTAATTTTACTATTTCCATAAGGATTCATATTTGATGACCAAAGTGGGTCTAGAAAAAAATATTTAAAAACATAATTAATTAATGTGAGTTATTATTACATCATCAACATTATTGTCATCAACCGGGTGCATCTTAGCCTTTTTCGAAAATCTTCTCAATTTTTGTGCTCCAGTCGTGTACTCCAGCTGCCCGAGCATCATTCGCAACACAGTCCAACCAATTTATTTCCAGGATACGCCTCAGTGGTTGCATGTATTCGCGCTACACGATCTGCCCATCGGAAACTGTGAAGATCCAACTTTAAAGAATATGGATATACTTTAGACGAAGCTGTAATGCCTGTGAGTTAAAATATCTTATTATTATCACAATCCATAGGCAATCTTAGTTTATTATGGTCAATACGTAATTTTTAAATTATTAATTATGCTAATGCCTGATTATTGTGACCAGATTGTAGATCTTCGAAAATATAGTATTGCGCAAAATTTATGGCCAAATCAGAGAATGAAGAGGGTTAAATAACATGGATCTACGCAGTGATCTGGCGACGTAGCGAGGGTAGATGATATGCGAGTGCCCAGCAGATTGCACTACAACAGCTAACGTGTCAAGGGTAAGATGGCGCCCTGTCACCAAGCTTTGGTCATGGAGTCCAACGAGGCTGATAAATAAGAAAAGGAAAAATATGATCATGATTACAATGTTGTAAAAACCATTGTGTACATTGATTCATCTACATCTCAAAATGACATGTATAAATAAGACGCTATGTTATTTGTTATTGTATTTGATACATAAAATATTTCCGACTTGACTTATTTATTTACACTTGTTTTAAATCAACCGAATGATTTTGTGCGGGTTTCAAAAATGTATAACTCTGTAACATATTTTTCATAACATGATTATTTTTTCCGATTTTTGTCGAAATTAAAAGATATGGAAAATTTTCGAAGATTTATTATTATTTAAAAATAGAATGTCTTCCATTTTTATTCGCAAAATGAAGTCGATGAAACGACGTCAATGTTCAGCGTAAAAGGATATAAAGGATATCTTCAAGAATCTACAAGTACCTGGGAAGCAAGGGAGAGAGATAGCTTGGGGTGACGTGGATTTAATACATCACTTGCGAATTGATACTTCCTACGCATTCTGCTATCTTGGTAATACGAGAATAGACTTCATTGAATTTAAATCGAAACAGTAAATTCTCTTGACATTAAGAAGTCTTGACTAAATCGAAATAGGTTCGCGAGTTTATATAACTAGATACTCTCATTTCAAAACATGGGCTCGTGAAGCAGAAATCCGAATACGAATTGAAATGGCAAAATCAACGATGACCAGTCTGACGAAGATTTGGGGAAATCGGTCCATCCTATAACGAACCAAAATTTGTATGTTGAAATTTCTGGTATTCTCCACAGCACTGTATGTAATACAAACATGGACACTGAGAAAGAAGTAAAGGATTAATGTGGTGCTGAAGGCATGATGTCTGTATTCTCCAGGATTACAGGAATACTTTAGAACCAACTCTCAGGTACTTCAGGTCACCATTACCCTCAGAGTTGAGCGTACGATGAAGAAGACGACTACTGTAAAACGATGCACAATAAACAAATCACAAATAAAATTTGGTTTCTGCTGTATTTTAGATTAGATGACTTTATTTATTTGTTCCTTGCAACGAACTCCATTTTAATAAAATTTTATAGTATAACGCGGTGAACCCATTATGGTTCCTTAACTGTGATCAAATACAAGAAAAACGCAGTCACCACTATAGAGTATAAAAGTGGGATGAATTATGTTGAAATATGAGTTGATAAGAGGGTTGCATGTGTGGAAGCTAGGGCCCTATATTTCCCAGTTCTCCATTGAGTTCGTTTGAGGATGATATCGCGAAGTGTATGTGTAGACGTATGTGTCTAGAACAGGTTGGACAAATAAGATAAATAACTTACGGCTGATAGATAGACGTTTATTGCAGATAGATGCACAATAACAGGTAAGATATGACCAGTGAAGACATGAAGCGTCTGCTGATGAACTGTTCGGGAAACCGGTTGGTAGAGAAATGGATCGTTATGGCCGGCTTCCCGGGCGGTTGCGCCGCGATGTATTGTCGTCAATTTGTGGGTCAGTACCATGTGTACCTTTAAGGTTAATGAGAGTTTATTGTTTGCACCCATTCGGTGTGCATACAAATTGTGGAGGAGATACACATAAGAGAATTTTTGTATGCATTGAGTTGGGTCAGATTTAACATAATGACTTCAATTCAATTTTAAAAATGTATTATTCTAGCCCTAATTTTAATTAGCTCGCTTTCGCTCACTTTTTAGCGAAACCAAAACAAATGAAAATAAATGCTAAATAGGTACATAACGCAACACTTACGAAATTAATGATCGAGATCAAACAATCTTAAATACATACCTACATCAAAAAAAGTTTAAAACTGAATATTTGAAATAGTTTTAAAATTAATTAAATTCTTTTTTGCGGGTAAATATTATACAAGTTTATTATACAAAAATATTATACAAACATAACTATTATATCAAATTGTACTATTTTATCATGTTAATATTATTAATAATTTGGGCATATTAAAATATTGTGGATAACATTACATAATTAATTACATTCCTGTAATAGTCCATGTTATCATTAGATTAAATTAGATTTAAATTACACCACCACTTGTATTTAGATTTAAATTAAATACAGAAAACGCTGTTATTTTGTTATGTCTATAGAGAAATATAACACAATTATAAATGTTTTAAAAGATCTCTTAAGAAAATAAATTCTTGTAAAACTTGCCTATTTTTATTTTTATATTTCTATACAAGTTTTTGGTACTGAATTGACGACCTTAATATATATGGTAATTTTAATTTTATGAGTGAGAATCATATACATTGTAACGTTATAAATACGTTCCTATAATTGAATTTTTTTAAATCATCTAAATAAATTCGGTTGGGAAGAAATTATTAAATGATGGCGATACTCTAGCACATGCGCGATCGTCTGCGGTCGGGGACCGGTTCGGAAACGCATCTGCCGGCGCGGACAGCGCTTCCGGCAGTATTACTTGTAGACGGACGTAGCGTCGAACGAGTTAATTTAGGCTCGTAAATTTATAGATCCTTAACGTAACACTGGGTAAAAGAATAGTCATAATTACTAGTGCATCAATATTCTATTAATTTTGTGATAATCTTAATTTGTATCGTATTCATCTCTACTGCAGAAATAGTCTATTTCTCACTCGGATCCGGGCTGGAAGAACTCTATAACTGACGTTGGATGATGTCGTAAGCGGGATGTGAATGGGTGTTCGATCGCAAGCCACGATGTACCGATAAAGATAGCGGATGATCCAGGCTTATAAGCTAATTATTTACAAATCAGTACGCGGCGACAAGGAAATTATAAGAACGAGTTCAATCGTGGAGGAAGTGAATCCCGAGGCCAAGTCGTGTACTCTTGTTTCATTTTTTATATCTGCACTGGATTACCAACCTACCGTGATGACGGTATCTTATTTTCAAGGGGGGATATTTTGCGCAGACTTATTTTTGTGCTTTATTAGGTTGTACTCGTCATGATTGCTTTCCATTCATTTGTTAATAAACTAGTGTAGTTATTTGTAATATTCAATAATGTAGATTAGATTCCTGTCCATCCGAATTACACAAGTAATTATATCACAAGTGAAGAGAAGGGTCGTCAGCAAGGCGAGTTATGAGTTCCGTACTCACATTTTATGTTTCTCTACTGATCTATCCAGTGAGTGTGAACGAAACTCAGGTCACGTAAGTCACAGTATATAATAATTAATTTTCGCTGAACTGGAAGGCAGATCTTAGTTTATCGAATCCGCATTTCCTCGAAAGCAGATGCGCAACGTTCAATCGATAAATGGTTGTTGCAAAGAAGCTAAACTTTACTGCTGTATTTGCCGCTTGTAACGCTTTGCGGGTTTAGCGATAGTATTATATGTCTTGATGACGCTTATATGATTTGTATGCGATAAAGATAATTCTTTTCTATATTCAAACATATTTTGCTAGATCGCGATATTGAAAATAATAACGGATCTAGAAAATATTTTGAGAATAATAATTATCTTTAAATCTGGCACACCAAGCTACAAAAAAAAATATTAAAAATTGAATAAAAATAGACGATACAACGCTCTAGAAAACAGAGGGTACAACCTTCTATTCTGGAATATCCTCTGTCATGCATCTTTCATACATCTTCTCGTGAAGCTTCTAACAGGGTTATTCTATAACATCTGACTTATCTAATCATGCCAAGTCTGATTTTGTGAAAGTGCATATATAATAATTTAAACCCAATTTATGGATCCATAAATTGAGTTTAAATTATTCATCCCTGGATTCATCAAACAATAGCACACATCGAGGATACCTGCCCAATCGATACTTTTTCGGGAGGCATCTCAAAAATCTGCATGTGTACCCTAGAGACATTTAAAAGAATTCAAAGAAGTGATGATCACAAAATCACAAGCTGTGAGTCTGATATCTGTCACTGAGTCACTGATATCTGAAAGTCACAATCATTAAGAGTGTTTAAGTATCTGAAAATATCATGATTCGTGATTCTTGTCCGTTCTTGCCAAATTGAACAGCTTCATCAAACGAACTTTATATTTTGTTGCTAGCAAGTCGTTTCTATTCTATTCATATTTTTTTAAATAACGGTTGCATAAGATCTGAATATGCCTGTAACGTGTTTAGCGCTTACACAATAAGTGATTTGACCAGATTACGATTTTATTTCGGTTTATTTAGTTTTGTCTAATATATACTGAAAGTATCAAATGTAAAAAAATAAAAATAAAATAAATAATAATTTTTGTACATGCAAATAGTATTGCAATTGTGGTCATAGTCATAGTTTTCAAAAAGACTGATATCATTTAATACCAACCAAATTCGCACTGCTGAGTCGAGAGTAATAATTCATCTCTTCACTGATATGAATTCACCATAAATATGACTCCTAGGGCTTCTACACGGGTGTAAACCGAAACCGCTTATTTGATTATATTACTTTGGTATAGCATTTGGTCATAGCTTCGAACACATGTTATTATTTCACAAGTGTTATTTTTTATGACCATTAAATATCCATTGATCATTTTATCATATTTTTTTAAAACACCAAGAATTATTCCTTTTTTCACAACACTAGTAAAATTGCCGTTGAAATAGTGATTTTAAAAGACAAACGATAAAATACATATATCATTAGAAGATTAGTGTTTTACTTACTTTATGTTATTTGAATATAAAAATAATCTAAAGTAAAAAATAATCTAAAGTTAGTTAATTGAGAGTTAGTAACATATGCCGTATCAAGAAAATTCATCAACTTTTCTGTTCTTCCTGCAAAATTTAGTTTTTATAATTTGTTGATTGAGTAATCAAGTATTCGTCAATATTTTATTTAAATTGTTTTCGAAGACTGATCAGGAGAGTAAATTGGAGATTAAGTTGTACCACGCTTGGAAATGAAAACCTTAAGACAACTTCTAAGTTTTAGCTTGTCTGTGGCCATAGTTCTGATGATGAAGGTCGCTTCACTCGGTTGGTCCCTCCACGTGAAGAGCGTGAATCACAAAGAGTATATTTTCGATATATTTTAACACCTTGCAGATTGCTTTTAAATTAATAATAGCAACTGGTCTTTAAGATATGAGGAATTAAAATAGATAAGTAAATATTTTATAACATATTTAAAAAAAAAACAATAAATATTGTACTGTTGTATTCAGCTATAATTTTGTGGTATTTCATAATAAATATAAATTAAAAATAATTCACTTTGTTTATTTGCCAAATTTTATATGCATACCATCGATATATTTGTCCGATATTTGAAATATTACGCAATATTCATAGTAATTAACTAGGTGAAAATGTATTATTAATGAATATTAATTTGGAAGAGTAATACGTCAGACCACTAGACATTATTTATCAATGTAAGTACATAATACATGTAAAAAAGTGAACCTAATAAATTTATTATTATTATTATTATTATTATTAAACACCATTTCATTTTTGCTGTCACCAACCGGTTTCGGAACCACCGTTCCTTCTTCAGGGCGCACAAGATCTAGTACAGGGTGTATCTTATACATTCTAAAGAAGGAAAGGTGGTTCCAAAACTAGTTGATGACAGCAAAAATAAAATGGTGTTTAAAGAAAGTAAATTATTTTTAATTATATTAATAAATATTTTATTCAACTATAAAAAATGCTACTCAATTTAACTTCTTCATGTATATCAGCATCTAGTTCAGAAAGTTGAACTTTTATTGCTGTTAATATCTTAGTATATATAAGTAGTATCTAACAAAAGGTACAGAAGGAGTACGGTAGTTTAACGGTAAAAGCAGTTTACTTTTAAAACAAGCAGATCCGGGTTTAAAACCCTGTGTATTCACGAATGTTTCCGTGTAATTTCAGATGTATATAATATGTCTCATTCCTAACTATCTAACTAACTTATCATCACGCCGTCGTTAGAGAGCATTGAGAACCACACCCTTCTGTCCTGACACACAATTCTCACCTCATCTACATTCACACATCTTTTGATGCAAGCTCGTCGATTGTTCAGGCTTCTAACGGGACAATCTTCCAGTATCTGGTAACCTGGTCGTGTCGAGTCTTCCGCGGACGTCTCTCTGTTTCTAGTCCTATTAACGCTCGGGTCATATACATCTTTCATATCACTATCTTCTTATTCATTCGTTTAACATGACCAAACCACCTAAGCGATCCTTTGATAATCTTATTCACAATGGTGAGAACAACTATACATTTCCTCCTAATTTGTTCATCCTAGAACGATATAATATATCTCATTTGATTTATTCAACAAATAACAATAACAAAGTAATTGAATGAACATCCAATTACTCAGAGTGTTAATCGTCTAGATAAATCTGATTTCTGTACATTCATTCCAAATGGATAGATATAATCAATAAAATACACTGGCACGATACAATAAACGTTTTCTGAAATTGTATTTAAAGGGTTGACGTGTCCAAAGGGCTTTGTAAACGTTTTAGTTAAATATTAATCTATGTAAATAGAAGAGTGAATGATTCATGAAGGTTCTTGTGTCAACGTTTTCTTAGTTGTCAAGTGGATATGATCAGGTAAGTACATTCCAGTACGTCGATTAAATACGTATTTTACTGCGTATATCTGAGACATTGAACAAACGTTTTATTGAAAAGGTGTAACGTAATGTACATGTAATCATATAGTTGAACTATAATAAAAATGGTTATTAAAGTATTGAATATTATATTTTTAAGATCAGCAAAATCAACTTTTTGGTTTGTTTTATTAACCACTTCATGAAGGATAACATCATGAAGAAGAAAATTATATTTTTCGAAACCGGTAAAGGTATTTAATTCATTAAGTGGTTAATAAAACAAAATTAATAATCTAAAATAATTATAAAATATTAATTTATAAAGTAAGTTCATCATCAGGCTGTCTCCTCACTGCTAGATCGGTGGATGGAGCGCCTTTCCCAAGAAATGCCAATTTTCATTGTCTTCCATGTGTGCGCCGCCACACTTCTGATCTCATTGTTGCATTAAGATTGAGTTTATAAAATATGTTCCTGTGGAATTACCTTGCCTGGGCTAGTAGTTTAGGTAGAGGCTGAACTTTTTCCTTTCAGGTTTAATGCGGGGTTCTACTTAAATTAAGATGTACATAATTCAATAAATAAAAGATAGTTTAGTAGTACAATTGAAATGCGTATATTGTGACCTATAAAGATATAAACATTTTAAAGTCATAGTACAGATTAATGGCTAACACAACCGGTCGAGTATGGTACATAAAAACACAGAAGGAATGGAATTCACAAATAGAATATAAGCCTTTGAAATAAATAATGTGAGGATATTAGAACAGTTACATCATTTAATTCCGTTGCATAAAAACTAAGGTGAATTCTGATGAAAACTTAGAAATAGTTTTTTTTTGTCTTTCTTGTATGAAGAAAGAGTTTTCGTAGTGTAGGATATAGCGAAATGTCTCTATTAATTATATTGCTGGAAGACTGCAGGGACTCAATTGTATTTGTTTTTTTAACACTGTATATTCTGACGAGATTGACGTGGTTGAGTGATTTTATAACAACAATATATAGTTTTGCTAAAACTTCTTATGCACTTGCGGCGAGGACAGCAGCGTTACAGGAAAAATGAGTTTATAAAGTTAACACTGTCAAGATTGTTCAACAGTAATTTGTTTTCGCAAGAGTTTTATTACGCTGGATATTAATTTTGTTTATTAAAAGCGATGGCAGTGGTTGTACAGAAAAACTGAGTTTATAAAGTAAACATTGACCATTTTGATTCTGCTAAATATAATTCAAATTTTAATTGTCAAGATTGTTCAATAATAATTTCTTTTTGTAAGAGTTTGTACACTGAATATTAATTCTGTTTATTAAAGGTGATGATTCTAATTATCAAATAACAATGTTCATTGTCGTTTTGGTACGATAATGGATTTTTTTATTATCAACTGATCATTGTTCTATTTATCAAACAGCACTGTTCATTATAATTATAAGTAACATGAATTCTACAATTAAAAAAAAACAAAAGCTAATATAAGAAGAAGAACTTCAAATTATATTTTAGTTTGAGAAAATGTATAAGTAACATGAACAAATATTTGAATTCAGACCTTCCTGCGCCCTTTTAAGTGGTGTCTTTTCTACTCTTAGATACAATATAAGGTACCTAAATATAAATAGTACATACTACATACAAGGATCAGACATCCAAACGAATAATAAAATATGTTATGAATAAAAGAATTCGAGATAATTATTTGGGTGTTTTTGCGAACGGTAAGTACATACGTTAAGTACTTAAAATACTTTATTTTAATATTCAGTATTTCGGGGAAAATTTTATTATTCTAAGTGTTGATATAAATACGTAATGATAATATATATATATATATATATATATATACGACAGGATGGACAACATTTTCCACTCCAGAATCTTTTTATAACTCAAAATATAAAAATTAGTTCCAACGTTCACTGCATTAGTCGAACGAATACTCGATAAATCTTTATGCAAAACACTCCAGTATATTAGTTGATTACAGAAGTAAAAAAAATTCAGATAGAAGATACAAATTATTTTTACCGGTTATAAAATAAATTTCTTTCTTTCATGTAAAACTCATGAATTTAATAAAAAGAAGAATTAAAATGGCACGAAGTTCTCTCAGTCAACTAAATTATATGTATGACTGACGCAAGTTGCCGGTTACACTGGGGGTAATGGAATCGGAATGTATGAAATGGGAATAAGTAATAGGTATAGGAAGATTGAATTAAATAGATAATTATGAGGGAATCCTTGATAATAATGGACCAGGGTGTTAACTAACGAGGTAAAGAGGACTGCTTGACTCACCTGATGATGACGACACCCCATCTTCTCTTGAAGTTCATCTAATTTAAACTACAACGACAGACAACTGGTGAATCCACCGTATAATGGATATTGAGTTGCACATACAAATACTCTGTTGAGTAGTTGCCCGAATGATCATCAATTATAATAATGACAATAAAACGAAAGTTAGACTCTAAATCTCGGTGAAATTCACAATCCAAAAAAACACCAAGCCGAGCTGAGAGTAAAATATATACTGAATGATCACAATGAGGATGAAAAATCCACTCCAAATCTCGGCGAATTTCATAAATCCAAAAAGACAACTAGTCGAGCTGAGGGTAAATTATGTATGGTGGGAGTTGAGCAAGTCGAGAGGAAAAAAGGTGATAACAATAAACTACATTTAACAATAATTTTGTTGTTACAAGCGCATGAAATATATCTATAAATTGTGTATGTCCACTGATAACAAACGAATAATTGCGAATATGAGACAACATGTTTAAAAGCAATTTAAAAATTTTCCTCAAACGAATAGTTTTTAATCAGTACGTACTACCTACTGCTTCTTATATGAATCGAAGCCTATAGGCTTGCATCCAGAGTGACACAGAAGCTCCAGATGGCAAAGCGAAATGTAGAAAAATGCATGCTGGATTGTAATGAATAAGCAATCAAATGAAAGTTGAAAACCTAGATAAGATTTTGCGATCTAGATCGCCAAACAATTGAAACGGAAATGAACACGAAATGGCCAGAGTAATAAGCTATCTTTGGAAGAATCAGGCACTTCAGTGAATACCCATGTGGTAGAAGACACGAGGTGCTAAAAATCTCGCTACCTAAGCGACGTGATTTTGAAAGGTGTTGAATCTCGTCTAAATGAAATTTAACATTATTCTAGAAAGGCCTGGCCAGAAACGGAAACCAATACAAATGTCATTAGGAGACTTTCATTTTGCAGTGGATTGATACAGGCAAATAATATTTTGCTTCGAGCAAAGTATCATTTAGAAATGCAATAGTGAACTGAAAAGTACGCACAGGTAGCCACTAATAGGATTGAGAAAATTGCCAGCTGTGGAAGGATTCTTGAATACTTGTACATGTTTACAGAACGATTGATCTTGGGCATGTTTCCGGAACAATCTCTGAATGTTTCGAGAAACTCGTAATCACAGGGAGAGGAAGGGAGAACAAGGAGATGGCCTCCTACAAGACAGATAGAACAAATAAAATAATTAGCAGGATCTTCTTTTAACCCTGCGTACACAAGATCGGGATTATTTAACAAATTCCTCACACATCAGGAGACTATATTGCTCAGCATTGAATACACGAAGAAGAAGATAGAAAAATTATCCTTAACTTATTCATAATCCAAAAAAAAAGCTAGTTCAGAAAATATTTTATAATAATAGAAAAATAAAGAAGATTGAGTATATTGGATTACCCTACACTCGAGTGTCAGTAAATCCTGAGCCTTAACTCAATCATTTAACTGAGCAATTAATCTGAGTGCAAAGACCCGACCAGAAACTAACCTAATTCAGGTTAGATTAATTAAATTGAAATATATTTAAGCATCGGTATTATTCGGCTACACTATCTTTATTAAAGAGTAATTAATCAAATAATTATATATTCCTTGAAAAAAAAAGCATGAGATGTTCGATAAATTTTTCTGAATTCTCATAACCATTTCGTAAAGAAAGAAAAGCCAGAAAAAGTTAAAACTTAATTTACTGATCAAAGGAACATTTTAAGATTAAAACATCACTAAGCCGACAATCATTTTGTTGTATTTTAAAAGAACGGTGTAACGATCAAATTTATTAAATTAAATTCTTTTATATTTTTGTTATGTAATCAAGATAGACATTTATTACTTACCTACTTATCATCACGCCATTTTCCCGCGGAGGTAAGCAGAGAGAATAGAGCGTCGCATTCTTCTGTCCTAACACACAATTCTCGCTTCATCCACATTCATCTAACTTCTAACAGAACCTTCCTGCATTATCTGGTTTACCTGGTCGTGCTAAGTCTTCCGGGGATGTTCTCTATTTCTGGTGCCATCAACATCTTTATTACCATTCTCTCCTCATCATCCGTTCCATATGACTAAACCACCTAAGTGATCCTTTCTTAATTTTACTCACTATACTAACATCAACTTTACAGTCTTTCTTTATTTCTTCATTCTTCACTCTGTCATAAATAGACTTGCCACATATACGCCTAAGTGATTCATTCATTCATTCATTCAGTCTACTTTCGTTCCTCTTCTCCCAGCTCCAGGCCTCACTTCCATATATGTGTCGGTACCAGGACTTCCTTGGGTAGCTGTGCCACAGGTTTCTTTCGCTGATTCGCATGTATTCCCATGTATTGTCTGTATTCAGATCACTCGCTCCTTGCTCACTCAGTTTTTTACACACTTTCTTTTCAAATTTTTCTTTGATATCATGCTTTTGCTTCTTCTTTACTCAATTTTAACTCTAAATGGCGCAGATACTGTTTTTTCATGAACCGCCATCCTTGGAATAAAACTATTCTTGAGACGGCGAGGAAATGGTCAGTTTCCATCTCGGCGCCCCGAAACACTCGAATATCAACAGCAGCGGATCTCAGTCTAGAGTCAACCACCACAAAATCAATCCTCGACCTTTCATTTCCTCTCTTCAATGTGTACTAATGGATTCCTTTGTGATTGAAAAAGGTCTTTGAGACAAAAAGGTTCCATTCCAAGCATACCCCAAGTAGACTTTTTCCATTCCCATTCATCTTTTTGTCACCGTACACACCAATAGCTGACTCTAAACCATCCCTACGAGTCCCCACCCATCCATTTTAATCGCCTGTGAAAATTATTCTTTAATTATTCCGTTTTACATTCATTACATCCCTTACATTCGTCCAAAATTCATCTTTCACTTCATCATTTTACGGGAGTATAACCTACGACTAAAAATACATTTGTGATTCCAATTTTAAAATGGGTCCATATGAGCCTGGTACTGACAAGCTCATATTCTCTCATACATTCTATCATTCTTTTCGAGAGCAACGCTGCAACACCCTGACACTCCCGGTCCTCCTTTGGGACCCCGGACCATAGCGCCAGCGTGTCATTGTGCTCCATTTCTTCTCTTCCTTTCTTCATGCTCTCACTAATGCACAATATATCAAGGTTCTTTTCATTCATACTATCACACAATTCATTCATCTTTCTGTCTATTCCTCCTCTAATATTCCACACACCCATTCTGCACTCCGTCCTCTTCTTCGCGTCACCAAGGGATCCGCGGCATAATGGGGGCGAGCCGCATTGCTACCTATCGGCATGTCCCCGCGACCTTACACTAATTTAGAAAAACATTATCAGTCATCTTTCAATATTATCCTTTCATTCGATTCCCTAGATAATTATGAATACTTAATTGTAACATAAATATTACAATAAGTCCAAACAATTAACACTAGCTTAACATAAAATATCACGTAGCTAAAAATACACTAAATGGTTATTGTTTGTATGAATATTCCAACAGAAGTATGTCTCTTGATCAGTTAAGGCTAGGTAGATTCCATGTTTTTAACTGATTATTATATAAATAATAAGACAAAACACTTTGTTTAATTAAAGCACTATTTATCGATAAATCAACATGTTATAACTTATAGTTTTGTTTTTATAAATTAAGTAGGAACTACTATGGAAACAAATTTACAGGGAAACCTTTTGCCATACTCACCTTTAAATTTGTTTTCATAATCAGATACCATAGGTATCGAAACATGTTGATTTATCAATAAATAGTAGTTTGTCTTATAATTTAACCACAAAGTAATTTTGGTAATATTGAAGAAATTCATTACTGTTTTCTAAATTTTATGAGTACCTAATTAAAATTACATCTAAGCCTTATTACTAAATATTTATTAGGTACCACAAATAAATTCCACAAGGAAGCCAAGGTAACATAATAAATTCTACCACGAAAAATATATATTATATAAATAATTACATACCGAACATTTTTTGCCTCCCTTATACAATTTAGATTGATAGAGGTTAAACGAGGGTTACGCCTTTTGAACACAGTCGCAATTATATAAATGTAACAATATTAAAGCATAACAAATAATTGAATTCATAGTTTAACGATAATATTATGGATAAAATATGTAAAACGAGTCAAGTCGAATAAAAAATCTAGATCGAGTCAGCTAAAACTCGGCGGTATTCCTACCACTTCCATTTTGAAAAAAATCAAGAGAATATTAAGAGGAAATTAGTATCACAGAGAGCAAAATAAAAAGGTTAAATATTTTAACTTTACTATTGGTAGTATCAATATAGTTTTCATTTCAATAAAATAAATGGCAGAAAGCTTTCTTTAACACTTATGCATGCACCTATGCAAACAATCACTAGCCTTGATGACAGTCATTGAAATGTCGGTTACAATAAAAACGGATCCATGGCCGACTGATCGAGTAGAAATTACATTAGCAATCTGACTGTCTTCTTCTTCCTTCTAGCTCTTGTCTCGACTATTGGGTGCCAGGGGTTCGACACTACCGGTTGTGACAAATCGTCACAATATTGACAGAATCCAGCATATCTATCACGGTTTATGCTTTTAACTAATAGTGTGCGGAAATATTGGATTAGAAAGAGTGGCTTTAACTAACATTATACGAGTCTATATTCATTTGTGGTTTTTTGGTTGGGTAAATGCAGCCCAAACTACTTGTTTCTAATGTCTTATTTTCAGTTTCATTCACAAAGCTGTTCTTATAAATTGCATTATTGAATGATTAAATCTAATATTTAACTCGTATCTTATTAATGCGTAGTGTTGTTGGTTATGCGTAGGCGCTGTCGGAAGTAACAATAAATAATAGTAGTAATCAAATTCCAAAACAAACCCTGAAAGTTAAAGTACTAATTTCTTGTAAATGGAATTTAAAATCTACAAAATCTCGGTCTCATCCAGAATGCAGAGAATCTTTTCATATCCTTGTTCTACAATATTATCATTTAATTTTTACAGAGTGATGTAAGTAATGTAATGCAGTAAAGTACAAAATAAAACCTTGAATGTGAACTGAACTCTGACCTTTCATGTCGAGGACGAATGTCCTGAATACGCGACTACACGAGCCAGACAATATTATTTGTTACTGTGAGTAAAATAAGGGTATGCTTGAAGAGGAGAGACAATGTTATGCTATACGAAGTGATTTTTAAAAATGCTTTGAACGTATCGCGGGGTGGGTATTGTAGATAGCGAAATGAAAAAAAAAACTGTTATTTGTCAAAATGTCTGGAATATTATTTGCAACTCGAGTTGTGAAAATTTAATAATTTTTGTTGTATTGTGTCATACTTTTATTTAACAGTATAAAATATTATTTCTTTAATATTTGCTAAATTACTTTGTGACAACATATTATATAAATAATAAGAAAAACACTTTGTTTAAAACCACTATTTATTGATAAATCAACATGTTTCGATACCTGTAGTATCTTCTTCAGGAAACAATGTAGGAGTATACTAAAATGAAAAATACAAGTATAGATAAAAACAAAGCTATAAATGTATAGATGGTGGATAACTAATTAGGAACTACTGTGAAAAATTTAAAAGGTGACTATTTGCAAAAAGGATTTGTTTACTTATATATAATATTTAATTTGCTGTTAACATTTCAAAAATTTCAAATTTATCTAATTGTAAATCCTTAGTATTTGCATGTAAAATTTCTAAATCCTTGTTAATATCAATTCTAAAATATGATTAGTGGTTTTAAACAAAATATTTTTTTTATTATTTATGATGTACTATTATTTATAGACTAATGTTATGAGCTAAGTTTGTTATAAACTAACGATTAGATTTTCTCTATAGTGTGAAATCGTGGACTCTAAATGCAGGGGAAGATGGCGAATTGATGAATGGAGGTATATGCTGCATGTACAAGTATATTGGACAATAAAATACACAAACGTTTCCAATCTGCAGGAACTATAGGTGCATCAACAATTATTTTCAAGCATTTGCCTGAAGCCAATCGTCAAATTATTGGACATCTTGCGAGGAGGGTTGATTATTGGAGAAGCTTGTTATAGTGACCCGCGTCGAAGGATGGAGAGAAAGAGAAATAGTACGCATTTGTTGGACCGACCTTATCGACCGAAGTCATCGCGATCCTCAGCATGAGGAACTATGAGAAAGAAAAAGAAGAAAAATATGTTTAATAAGGTTTGGAATACCAATGTAACAGATGTAATAAGGAAAATCCTCTTTAATAACGAATAATGAGTAATAAAACTACCGCAAAAAACGGTTAAAATAAATAGTTGGCATTCTATCCTGTAAGCCTTTTATTTACGCGCCTTTGTTCTTTCTATTGACACACTTGGGATTTCTTGTTGTTACTATTGTATGAATATTGTCGCTTTTTTTCGGAGATTGAAGAGTGCGCAAAACTATAAGACGCTATTGCATAAGCGCGATCAATCAAAGGTTTGTGGTAGTGTTCATATTTCATATCTGATCATATTATCAAAAGGAAACCCGAGAACCACAGCTGTCGAAGGTATTCACGGGAACGCCTTTCCTGATAGTAGAAAGCTTCCATTTTTTGTATTTATGTTTACAGGTTAAAAAAGCAAGAAATATCATTTTTAGGAAAGTATTTTTAAACATTTAAACATATTAATATAAAAAATAATACGAAGACATTTTAGATAATCTTGGAAATAAATGTTACTTGCATGATTAGTGAAAGCTGATTTTCGACATCAATAAGATAAATTCAGGAAGATATGAAAATATTTAATGTAAAGAAAGTAAACTGATTAGGTAGTTCACAAAATATTAATTTTAAAAAATCAATATTTTTTTATTTTCTTTACTGTTCTAAAGTTGGCATGCGCTAAACTTTGTCAAAATATTTTAAATATTTGTATGTAATAAAAAATAAATAATAGTTCTAAATCCAACATATCTCTTTACAATTATTTCATTGGTTTAAGAATACAATTTTTCTATTTTGGTTTACACAAAACAGCGTTGTTTGCATTTTTTAGCCAATAACCTTCATAATATAATACATTGATAGATGCCTTGTTTGTAATTTAAATATTCATTTATTTAAATTTCACGGAGAATTAAAGATTACACATTCTTACAGAAATATCATTACATAAATAGAAAGTTATTGTTTCAGATAGGAAGACATTGTTTTAGGTAGAAAGCCCAAAGACATTGATGTTAAAGTAAGAAATGATAGCATGTTTTATTTACTTCTGAAGGTTTTTCACTATAATATATATATATATAAAATAAAATAATAGCATTGCACGTTTCTTAAGTACCTTCGTGTTATTATAAAATTTTCACAGCCAACATGCTTTAATTAACCTCCCTTAAATCAACAGTTTCCGTAGTTGTATAAAAGTGGTTAAGTGTTACCGAATAAATTAGTCGAGGTAAATAAATAAATTACTGGTTCTAACTCGGTATACATTTGTACAGTAATTACATTTTTAGGTAGATTTTAGTAGAAATACTTCCAATCGCAAAAGGTCTCACGACGATAATTCCGGATAATTTCAATACGTCTTCTTTGGTCATGACCAGGAAACCACAAAAAAGTTAAAATTTGTATCTATTTTGATTTTATGAATACCAGAACTCCAGTATTTTTTAAATATTTTCTAAAGTGTTGCATACTAGATATAAGAATAATATTATATAATTTTTACAACCAAATAAAAAATTTACATACATACATAATTTATAAAACTTTTCTAAAAAATTAGTAGTTCAAATATCTCGCCTATGTTCGTTAGCCAACCTGTTCCGTTATCTTGTTTAAAAATGATGACAGTTCAAAATGTCTAAAAATTCGAAACCCAGTTGATATTTGTTTTAGAGGAAAACGGTAAATATCGTCCGCTTTCACATATAGACCGAGTCTACTTGGTTCTCGCGGCCAGTGCCGAAAGAAATTTTTAAAAATAACATATCATTGTCAAATTTTATTAATGATTACAAATATTATAATGATTACAAATAATAACATCGATATATTATATTTAAAATAAATTCATATTAATGCATTCAATTTGTTTTATTTAGAGTAGTAAATTGTAAAATTGTGAGATATTTTTAATAGTTAGATAAAAATAGCGAAATATTATACCACTCGGGTTTTATTATATAACACCAACTAGTTTCCGAGTAATGAATGTTTCACTGATTTAGAATTTGAATAAAACTAAATTTAGATATTTCAACATGTTCAATTAGTGATAAACACTTACATATCAACAAATTAAGTAAATGGAGTGAAATAGCAATTAAGATGTCAAAGCAATAATAATTCATTAGGTTTCTATCTATTTATTCGAAAAAGATCGTAGATTTTATAAAATTTAGAGACTTTGTTTACATGTAAACAAAGAAAACATTAAACCAGTTGATTTAACATATTAGAAAATAAAATAAAATATAAATATCAACTCAATCTACCAGTCCGATCCAAGAATTTTCCTAATAAATTTGATATTTTCTGCATCCAACCATGGTTTCAAATATATACATGAAGTGAAAGCTGAAAATAATATATATTTTCCTAAAAAATATAGGTATTTGTAGTGTATAAGTATTTAGGCACCTAAACGTATTTACAATTTGCACTAACAAAGGAATAAGTGATATCTCTATATTATATTATGTTACATCGAATTGTATCAATTCTTATTCATTTGACATTACTCCGTTTAACTTAGGAGTTTTTAACGTAAACTAATAGTTTTTAATAAGGCTTGATGAAGAAAATTTCTCTAGTGCTGGAATTAATTTATTGAACGGCACAAAAATGCCTCAGAAGTAACCTTACATTTATTTGAGGTGCAAATATATTTATCTTATATCTTTGTAATGAAGCACTTTAGACCAAATTTATATATTTGTTCAGAATTTTATGTAGACCTATATACTCATTCGAATTGATATGTTATTCGTTTAAAACACAGTATTTCATATTATACAATATTGTCTTTGTTAAAGTAAGAATTTATACGTGTTAAGGGAAAATTGTTTATTAATTATGAAAACTTTGTTCGTCAACTAAAATATAAGACATTGTGTGTTTTACAGTATATAACGTTGTTGTAGTAACTCAACGAATAGCAATTACAACACAATCTTAATTTTACAACAAGTTACGATATTGAATTAGTTTCGTTTCGTTTTTTAATTCATGTTTTTTTAACTAAAACATCTTTTTTATACAAAGTGTTCAATAGACAGTAGTCTGTAAATTCAGCCTAGCCTTAGGGAATATTACTAGTAACCCATAGAATGTCAAATAGTGTTATCCGAAATTCAACGGTTTAGAAGTTATTCTGAAAATCGCAAAAGTTTGAATTTCGGATAACTCTATTTGACACTCAATGGGTTGCTAGTAGAGATTCTAAACCGAATATTCATATATTCGGTATTCGAATATATTAAGCCTTTTTCTACTATTCGATACTCGAATATTTGTACAGCTATTCTAATAGTATTCGTACTAATTTATAAGGATAGAATATTAAACAAATCTCAGGATTCCGATTCGGACGTGAAAGAGATACCTGTTGCTTGTTCGAAGAGTTCATCGACGTCCAAATTACTAATACTAATCGACGACTAAATTAAGAAGCACCCATTTTATCCCTCGTAGAAACTACAAATGTTTGTTCAAATAATCTAAAGAAAGATTTTAAATATTTGGATAATTTCAAAAAAAGGACAAAAACGTTAGACCTACTATTTAAAACACTTTTAACAATTAAACCAGCGTCAATCGTTACTGAGCAGGTATTTTCAACTGCAGCGACTATAAAAACAAAATTAAGAACAAATTTAAAATAAGAAACGCTCAATGCGTTGTTATTTTTAAAATATGTGTTTTTAAAACTACAATAAATAAACAGTTTATGGTAAATTAGCTCATTTTCTTATGAATGTTGATGTACTTACATATAATACAATTTATTTGAAATATTCAAAATTAATTTCATACTGTTGTCATACTCTAGAAACTATTCGAATATTTTTAGTTTTACTATTCGATATTCGAATAGTTGGAATTTCTATTTGCTAGTAACGTCCTCTAAGCGTAGGTTCCGTTTGTATAACTATCTCTGAAACACTATAAAAACTGTTAACATTATTTTTCCGGTTTAAATAAGTTTTTTATTTTCAGATAAAGCTCCCTACTAGAGTTTGCACTTGTGCTATAAAAATGACTAACTTTATGGTCTATTGGGACGAGGCTTAAACCCCAGACGACACTAGGCGGGTATCGTACCATAAGACTAACAATCACGCCAATGTATTTTATTTTCAAATTCTAAAATCTGATCGAAGTAAGCTATTGACCAACCAAAAACAAAATTATAATATCTGCTTCTAACAAAAATAGAAAATATATTTTCAAATATACTTTCCTTCCTACTGAAGTAAATTCTAGGGTGTGATTTGATCGTATTCTAACAATAAAATTTTTTCTCAAGGAAAATATTTAATAAAATAATTTCTCAACATCATATATTTTTAGTCCACCCATTACACCAGTACGTACATCAAAATTTTATTGTTATTTTGTACACTTTGTTTCTAAAAATGATATTCAATTAAAATTAGACGTCTTCGATAAACAAACCCCTAAAATGGAATTTTGTGGCCGGGATGCGCAAATTAAACACAAATATTTGATAGCTTAGTAAATTTCATTTTAAAGTCACACAAATTTCTGGGGCAGTTTCTCGCATTAGTCAGTGGATGAGCTCCTCGCAGGCAGCCGGAGCTGACCTTAAACTTTAGGCGTTCGGAACATCGCGTAAGCGGTAAGTTACTGGCCAGGCAACAGGTATTCAAAGGCTCGGTCGTAAATTTTGTGAAGGGGGATGTATTCACCCTTTAGCATTCACGGAACGTGCTTTCGGAAAAGAGGGTATATCCGCATTGAAGAAGATTTCTATTTTTGTTCACGGAAAACATTAACATGTAAATTTGATGTTTTTGAAACAGTTTATAACTCAACTGGAATATATCGTTTATGGGACTGATTTGATTTATGTTTAATTGAATAGCGGCTTTCTTTATTTGTTTTCGTATCAGTTTAGCAAAAAAATATTTGACAAGTTGAAAAGTTGATTCAGGAAGTAATTCTTCTTGTTTTTGTCTTGATGTCTTTCTTGTACAGAGCTTCAAAGATCTCGTCAAAGAATAAAGTAGTTTACATAGACAATCGAAGTCACCGCACTTAGACAGAGTCGAATACCTTACGACTCGTGTCCGAGGATTATTTCTCTCGAATATTAGATTCGAGTGCGCGTAAACAATAATACAGAGTTGATCCCGAAGTAATCTATGACGCGTACAGTACACACGTGCCTTTACCGACTCTCACGAGATCCAAGTCTCATTGAGAGATCATCGTAGTGACGGACCTCTTCAACGAAATAAAGATCCTAGGCTGGTTCAGTGGGGCGCACAAAATGTTAATTTTTCATATTAGATATTCGCCACCGATTGAAAAGTCATAGAAAATGTATATTTATTGTTTAATATTCAGTTGTAAGATTATAATAATAATTCAAACAAACATACAATAATTTTTCAATATTTTCTTGTGAAACTTTGTGAAAGGCCATTTAAACCTAAAATGACTACTAGATTACAATTGTCTCTCTTTTTCATTTGCTCTGAGCATCGTGTTTCTGCAGCGTGACAGGCATGCATATATTTTCCTGCACATTGTGCAGCGCCTTTCTTTAGTACAGAATTGCTGAATACTAGATACATTATTTCCTCTTATGTAGTAAAGTCCAAGTATAGCCTAAAGTACACACAGCGTATGACGCTAACATATCTCAAGATATAGAGGTATTGAGCAAGTTTTTTCTTTCATTCTCAGAATCCACGTTTTAACTCACGGAGTTTGATAGAAGTGGAGCGGTTCGTTCAAACGTCGGTCTTTTAACATGGTCAAATTTGGTCATGCTAATTCCCTTTCAGTTTTCGGCTTTGCACCCTTTATTTCTTTGACAAAACCATTAAGTTTTTAGTAGTCATCGATAACATCGAATAACTCACTGAACTTCTATCATGTAACTAAGTTCTGCCATCTCGTTTACTGATGTACTAAATATATAAAAGCAATTCGTTTCGTTAAAAAATAAGTCAATCGTTTAATTTCTCAATATTAACATCAATTCGCTGTCTTTTACATGCAGGAGTAACCGACGCAATCTTACATGCTTAAATACTTCTGATATATCATATAGCTTGACGATGACATGGAAAAATTTATAGTATAAGATCAAATGTAAAAATCGACAACATAACCAACCCCCTGAAAGCCTCCACAAATAGTTCAGTCGAAGAATGCGTCAGAAATGTGATACATTGAATCAAATGACTAATAATTTCAGCAGCAAGAAAGTAGGAACGCAATGATTTTTAATTGCTGCCAGTTTGTATAATTTAAAAAAATATATATTTAACAAAACCATCTAAAAAACAATTCTTTAATCCGACTTATAATCTCATTAATTAATGTTACCTTAAATAACAAGGTGTTTTGATTATTAATTATTACAAACTCGGTTTTCAAAATTAAATTTATCTTGGTTCCTTTAATGACATTATAATCAAATTTTATTGCTTTTTCCACTATCTACGTGTCAATACTAATCCTCATCATTCGACGCTAACTGCGCATTGAGCTCGTTATTTCATTATGTAGTTATGGACACAGTAGGCGCATATCCATTACTGGTGATCATTTCAGAATTGTTCCCGCGAGAATAAAGTACGAAATATTTGTACGTAACGTCTGTATTAAGAACCGGGTCCACAGAATGAGACACGATGAGATAATCTCAGAAATTTAGTTCAGATACAGCTCAATGCAATGCGAGTGCAGAGATACAAAACCTAAAACCAGTGTACACTACACAGCGAGATTAGGCACGTGGGATGTAAACGTCACCTAAAGAACGATAGAACTCTACAACTACATATTTTGTAAAATTAAACATAAGTTTTTAAGCGTAAAATTTCAAACATTTATTCCATTTTTACTGGTGCTGCAGAGATTCAAAATTATCCAACTGGCGAACGACAATGACATTTGACGTTTGACGTACAATGAGTGTGAAGTGAAGAGTGATAAGACGAATCTCTGAGACGCGGTCTGTTGCCGGAGATTACAAAAGCCGAGAGTTGTCTCCGAAGAATCTCTAAGAAGCAAAATCTGTAATTCAAAGATTGTCTCGAGTTGAAAAACTATTAAATATTTCATTACACATTAATCTCAGGACACGCACTATTACAATTAATATAAAATATTTCTTCGTTGCGCGAATAAAATTAATTTATCTGAAAAATTATGAAAAAAATTCTCAAAAAAACTAATTGAAATTTATTATGAAAAGGATCCAAATAAATATTACTTGAGAAATTTTTAGAAAAATTTTACATTAAACATATTTCATGCAAAAGATTTCCTCGCCTTTCTACTAATGAATGCCTTCTTTAGTTACAAATTTAATTCTATATTTCTCATCTCAATATTGACGAGACGAAATTTTTTTATTTCTATAGTATTTTTGTTGTTATGACTCATTAACTCATTAACTAAATTGGTTAATTCAAAGAATTTTATAATATTCATTTTAGCCATAATTGAAGGTATTTAATTTTTTACTTACTAAGTTTATACACGGCCGCCATTATTGAATTAGAAATGTATCTTGATTGATTTAAAAATAGGTTTTAAAATAACTCGGTACATAATGAATATGGGTAATGTTATAATGCTTTCTTTTCTTCGTATATTATGCAAATACTACTTCAAAGCCTGCCAATAATGATGCAAAAAAATCATGTTTTCACATTTATAGAATAGTTGGTATTGAATTAAATTATTATTGAACAAATGGGAAGTGGTACCTATCTATATTGGATATGTTAAGATCATTTAAAAAATTGTAACGTCCAGGGAGAAATATAAAAGTGCCAGAAGATTACACAATTATTTTCTTTGAAATATGGATACTTACGGCGCACGTTATTAAAAGTATTACCGATGTACTGACGTGGAGAATTATTTTAATGTTGATAAGATAACATCTTTACATTTTTTTAAATCTAAAAGCTAAATTTTTAATTACTTGGGATACGAAATCGTACGAGGAAAACGAATGAGTCTTATCACGAAAGTGAATGTGATTACTAAAATATTTAAAACCCCGTGTAGTTTCTACACGTATGAAATGGTCTTCCTTTTAATACTACAATTGTTTTTATAATACCATGTAACGAAAACTTTTAATGTTATTAGATGTTATAATTCAGGACAAGTTATTAAATTTGATTAGGTTCTCGAGCACCTACCTTTTTGAAGTTGCTAGCTCAGGTGGATAGAACAGTTTTCTTTCGTCCCAAGTATACTCTGAGTCCGACTCAATATATGCTTTTAGAGGTCAGGGTATCGAAATAAAAGGTTTATGTACAGTTAGTACAGAATGACAGATATTCAATTAAAGTATCACGAATAGAACATGGACAGTATAGCGTTGAAATGTTTATGGTGACGGAAAATAATGTTAAAAATTTACATATGAACACATATCATAATTTAGAAAACACATTTAAGGAATTGGTATTTCTGAGTGTGCCGTATCGAGGCTGTCACATCACACTTGACAAAATTATAATATACATAAACAGAATTTACGTGTTGTCTTTGGTTAACTGAAGAGTAATAATTTTTTTGTAATCTTATTTATAATTGAGGACTGGTTCATACAAAATTAAACCAGAAAATGGACACCGGGGAGACACTGAATGGATATTAAAATTATAGTTGACCGGGTCTAATTATTCTAATAGAATAAAGGTTACCTTATCAGGAAATAAAAGCACGAGATCTTTACTTAACTAGAGATGATCAAATATGGTTTTATTATGTAGGCAAGTTTGATCAGAACTTGCTCGTATGTAAGCAGCAGTGCTCCGATTTGGAAATAATTATTAATAATCTTTTCCTTATTAAAATGGAAAGTGACAAAGAGTTCTAGACAACACCAAAATCTAAGGTCGAAATAAATGTATTACTGAACAAATACAGTTTGATGAAGTAAATCGGAGGGTATTATAATTTCTAAGGTGGTCGAAGGTAATTTTACACTGTCAATTGGTTTTCTATAATTTTCATACGCAAAAAACTCCAGGAATCACTGTTCGCGAGAGTTGGAATATTCAGATTAAAGATTTCGAAGAGGTGGAAGAATACGGTAAATGCTGAACACTGGGGGCACACGATACCTTGGTTTTAGACGTGGAACATGGTGACGGCGTATCTAATGATACGCGAAGCCTGGGATCATCAGGTGGGCAGAGGCGATCTTCCTGGATCTACGAAGCTGATGGAAGGCGTCTGTGATGACTTGGTGGAAGCGAGATCATCAGGAGCAATTAGGCGATGGAGAAAGTAGTAAAAAATGTATCGAGAATCTAGGTAGTAGCTGTGGTCTTCATAAGTAGACGTTACATCTCCGTAAAACCCGAGTAGTTTACTGGTGCATATTAAATAATTCATGATACATTACGGCAAAAATTTGTATAAAGCTTTTGTATATTGCAAACACGATTGGTGAACCTCGGACTTCGGATGAGTTCACTGCGACATGCCGAATAAGTTATTACCACACATAGTTATGAATATTTCGACGGTTGAGAAATATTCTTGTGATATATTGTTTTAACGAGACTGATACATTTTTAAAAAATGACCGGAAAACATCGTGAACCGATAATCTTACGGGCGCGCCTCTAGGTCGAATAGATGGCAGTTTTTTCTGCTGCGGAAACGAAGTGGGGGTCGTTTATATACCCTGCCTAGGGCCTGTGATTACAAAATATGTAAAGGGGGAAAGTCAAGAATTAAAAAAGACACCCTTAATACATACACGCTGTTTTTTCATAGGGGAGAGACTCGTGACGCGATATTTCTGGTTTTGTTGGAACGACACGTGTGCACTCGGATATTCTATTTTTAGACGGTACTTCCTGTTTACGCGTGACTTTACCGGTATTATCTGATGAAATTTGCACGTAATATTAGTATTGGCGCTCGGAGTCAATTTGGAAGTTAATAAAAATGATTATTATTTTTTATAAATTCTTGATTATTTATATCGTAATGTTGTACAAAGAATAAATGTTTCTTTTATGAAGATTTAGTAATTTAGGATGAATGAATTTAAAAGACGAGTACATTGACTGTGGCGAAATTATATACATGACAACCTGTATTATTTTAACTCTGCAGTTCTTTACGTTCTGTGTGAATGGTATATTTATGACGCCACCATAAATATGTGAATATTTATATTTGCAGTCGACTTGCGTAGGAGTTTAATATCCGACATTTTAAATTCGATCTCGCGTCTCGCCTCAGTCATAAAACCAAAGATAATGTAAAAATCAGGTACCATTAAAGAAAGGGATGTATTAAACCAATAAAATATTTATGGAAATGTTTGATATTTATTGGTTTTTTGGCACTTAATCAACAATGTTACATATAAGGCATCTTAAAAACTATTAAAATTTTAAGAATGTGCTTAAAAATTGTTTTATTTTTGATGTTTGTAGCATTAACTTTGCAGTTAGATATAGTTATTAATTTACTAACTTTTATTAATTTAACGTCGACCGGTTTCAATACCACCATATCTTAGTCAGGAGGTTAGAAGAGATGTATAATATTGAATTTCAAATAATGTATGTCCTATTTTTTTCTCAAAAACAATGTACTGATTGTATATGTATGTGTATCAGGCGCGTGCGTTTATTTAATTTAAATGCATTATGTACCTACTACATATTTACCTGACTCAATACGTAAAAAATTGTGCTAATATTCTGAAATAAAAAAATAACTTTGATTATTTCCCAGAAATTCTTATTAAGCGTAGCTTAATTTAAAGTATAAACCACCGCACACATAGGATGAACATGACATTGTCATAATTAGAAATAATGTTGTCCCTTAGGTCAGGTGTCGGCAGACTGCGGCTCTTTTCATAGGCATTTGCGACTCTTCAACTCCAGCTCATATTTTCATCTACAGTCATATTTGATACATGAAATAGTTTACCTGAAACATAAGACACAATAAAAGAACTAGCATTTGCTAATGTCTGACTCTACTTATTTATGCAAACAAATATTATATTTCATGAATCAAATAAAAAATAAGTTAAGAAGCAAATTAACCGATGATAATTTACAATCCTGCCTACAATTGAACAAATAGTTACTTGCAAAGCTTTCGAAAGCGATGAAAGGTCACCGTTCTAACTAGTCAACTTTACAAATCCCAAAAATTTATCTTGCGGCTATATGAAAATTTAGAGATTCTTTTTACTTAATATTTGACTCTTCTCACTAGATAGTCCGCTGACCTCTGCCTTAGGTGAACAGTTCGCGAGACACGCCGAGGGCGGTGGACAAGAAGATTATTACGCCCTCAGCGCCGAGTCACATATGAAATAAACTGTTTATACATATTATTACGTTAATTATATCTTACATTATGTAATATTATTTTTACATTGTTATATTGATATGCCTGATGGTCTAAAGGTTAATACTCTCGCCTAGTGATCCAGCGGTCGAAAGTTTGAGCCGCACACCTAGAGACTGGCAAGTTAACACTTTCGCAGCACAAACGTTTAACTTATTTTGAAAATTGTAAGAATATTGATGTGACAATCATGTCGATAATATAAAAAATATAAATTTGTGACGTGTTTTTTTAAAATTAATTAAAAGATAGAGATAATCAATTTGAATTAATCTTTTCCGCTACTCTCAATGAACGTGGACACGCATCTGTTCATGTTTTAAATATTAACAAAAAATGATGTCTTAAAAGTTTCACTTACCAAGGTAGTGACAACATAATCCTTTGCATGTAAGGAAGTATATAAAGTTCTATTTAGCCTTAATTATGTAACTCTAAAAACATCACGTACCGTGACCGAGTTGGTAAAGGCGTCTGAATAGAAATAAGATTCCTTCAGGAAGGTTAGGTTCAGATGGATTTGTCTGAATATTTGGCCGAAACACAAACCGCTAAATAAAAGCCTAGCGACGAGACCTCGAATATAATCTGTCTCCAAGCGGCGTCGTTCTTAAGTAAGATAGTGTACGTATGTCGCGTCTTCGTTGAACGTAAATAAGGTACATAAATTATTTCATTATGTATTTTTAATTTGGTATTTGTCAGTGTTAATTAGTTAAGTATGTTGTACTATGAATGTTATTTCCCTTTTTTGGAAAATAAATTTATATTTTATATATTTTTAACTTTGGTTAATAGGTTTTAGCGGAAACATTACACTTAATTAAACTAATAGGTTGCCCAACCGACAGGATAACAGTTATTCATTTCAAAATTAATATTTTCTTTCTCTTATACTTTAAATTTAGAGTAATATACGAATAAGGTTGCTTTACTTATTTATTTTTAGTTATATATAATATGTATGTAGACGTATCTTAAAATGGTAAATGGCAGTATTGACTGCACCAGAAAAAAAATAAATTATATACTCATACTCATGTATTTTATATTATCTATGAGAAATTTCTTGCTAAGGTGTAGAAAAGTCATTTGTATAAAATTGTGAGTTATCTAAGGAACATACGTCCTAAGGGATAACGGAATATTTTTGTAGAACTATGAAACTTTAAAAGACTAATATTACATTAGGTAGGTGAGAATACTAAGAGGATACTGTTTAATGGTATATAGAAAATGAATAGTTTTGGTTTGGATATATTTGTTATTTCCGCCTTTTCAAAATTCCTAAAACATAACCGATAGAAAAACCGTTATATTGGACGCTGCACTTCTCTTTGCGAAATCAAGTTAAACACTGTTACATTTCACACCCTGTCACATTTTTACAAGACGATACATGTGCATTTCTAAAGGGTGAGTCGTAAACTGGAAATAACAAAAATACCCTTAGAATTTTATCGGACGTATTTATTAACTGTTCAGCTTCATAATAATAACGCCTTACCGTGATGATAGACGGGTTATAAGTTATAATAAAATAAAATTAATGATTTTAACTAGTTTTTGAGTTTTAAGGTATCAGATAGATACGTTGTCATTAGTGTAAGTAAAGAAGATAATGATACGTTACGTAGATAACTTAGGCGTATTTGAATGGTGTATGTTTATAAATTTTTTTTGTTCATCATTTAAAATTTCCACCTGCTTCCCACTTTGAAAACACTGAAGTTTTTAGTCTACTACGAAACAATGTCCGCTGTGTAGACGGGTGGGCCATTATAACAAGTGAAAAACTAACAAAAAACCTGTAAATAACTGGCCCAACATAACGACATGAGTAACGCTTGGTCAGAGAGTAATTGAAAAAATCAATTAGATAAAAATGATAAAACATCTGTTATCCACACAGACTCAATGCGTGATCATCGAACCATAGAAATGTTGACACGTAAAAAAAGTAACGTGTGTTTTTATTTATTATCTTAGTTTTATTAACCACAATTGAGTTTAAAAAACATCTACCGGTTTCGGAAAACACTTTTCCTTCTTCAGGATGTCATAACTAACTAAAAATATAGTATTGTTTCTTCACCAGAATCTATTTTTAAATTTTTTAAAAAACAACAATTATTTAAAAAAATAAATTTAGTACCTAACTCAAATTACTGCTCAATACAAATTTAGTCGAATAATTTTTAGGAAAAAATTTTAGAATAGGACTCGTAGTTAAATTTAGTTGGCTGTTTAGAATTTCCTGATTACTTTTACATGCTTTATTTATCTCCAACGATTCCAAATTATTTAATTTGTGACCTACACCGTTTATATGCAAAATTGACAATCCCAATTTTTTATCAAAACCATGACTATTTTCTATCAAATGATTAGAAATTCTGAAAACCCACTATTGTTCAAACATCTCAAATGCTCCTTTACTCTTATATTCAAATTTCTACCCGTTTTACCAACATAAAATGCAGCGCAATCCTTGCAACTAAGTTTATAGACGTCAGAATTGTTAAATTTATCATCTTTGTCTTTAGAATTTATGGGTAAATTTCCTATACTATACGAGTCCACTCTACATACAGTTAGAGTTTCAATAAAAAAGCTGAGGAGAATTTTTCCCAATAAATTATTAAGCAAGTATGGAGACATACCCTAGATACCTCGGTCACCGGACCTTACACCGTGCGACTTTTTTTGTGGGGATACCTTAAGTCAAGAGTTTGCAACAACAATCCTCAAACAATTCAGGTCCTACAAGAAAATATCCACTGTGAAGTTGCTGCCATTGAACAAACGTTTTGCTTTCGCGTGTTCACAAATTTAAGAGTCCGATTGCAAGAGTGTCTTGAGAGAAATGGACGGCATTTAGACGATATTGTTTATAAACGTTAAATTAGCATCGTTAAACTCCATTTTGTATAAATGAAATATGAGAATAACATAGTAGTATTTTTTTTTTAATTAATATTAAATTTGGACATTTTCCGCTGGACACCTTTGGACACTCGCTGGACACTGCCACTCAGCACACGGCGCCACTTGGGTTCTGGGAGACGCGCGGCGCGGTCGGCTTTGCGCGAATACCAGAGTAGGAATAATATCTTGTTGATGCTAGGGCACGATCTGTAGAATATTGTAGATCTAATTTGCATTGTACTCTCTTTCTATGCAGAAATGATCATATCCGTTTTTCCGTAAGAGCACCCGGTTCTAATCTGAAGTTGGCGTCACGGGTAGCTAGGCGATGTAGGGTAGTCTCCATTTGAAAAAAGCTGTATGTTGCATTTAAAAGTTAATAAAAATAAGTTTGGAATTAAAATGTTCATTACGTAATTTTTTCAATCAACAGTAATTATCGTAAAAAAAATTCAATACTATAAAAATAATATATATATAAACAAAAATTTTAATCAAAATATTATTCGTTTCAGGAGACTACCGAATTTGTCCTAATTTTATGGAATAATACAACGGAACAAGCGTTTAATGGAAAAATATCTAATGCGAATTCGTTTACCGAGACAAGACAATTGATACATAATGGAGTCCCGGTACCAATACTGATGTGTGGAGGTAAGGCCTGAAACTCAGACAAGAGGGACGAAAGTGGACTGAATGCAGTTGAAATTAATTCACTTAGGTGCATATGTGGCAAATTCATTTACAACAGAGTAAAGAATCAAGAAATTAGGAGAGAATATAATGTTGACCTTAACATAGTAAATAGGATTAAAATAGTATCGCTTAGAAATAGTAAGAATGATACCAGAAATAGAGGACATCCGCGGAAGGCTTGGCACGATCAGATAAATCAGATATTGAAAAATAGTTATATTTGAAGCCTCGAAAATTGACGAGCATGCATGAGAAGATGTAAGAATGTGAATGAGGCGAGAATTGTGTCAAGATAGAAGAGCATGGCGCTTTATCATCTACTTATCTCGCGGAGAAACGGGTTATTTATTTAGCTGAAAAAAAAGTATGTGGCGGCAAATTCAGTGATGTTTCCATGTGAAAGATAAAAAATATCTTTAATAATTTAAATAACTCATATTTTTAATTTATTAATAAACTATAATCTATTAATAAATTATATTATTATAATATTAATATTCATTTACATTATATCCGTGTTGTATAATAGATTACACTGATAACTAATATTTTAATTTAAGATAGCCCTATGTGTACGTATTGTATGTATATAGGATGTTTTATTTAACTAATATTCCATTTTTTCTTACTAGAAAAAAAGGCAAAGATCACTACGTGGTGTATTGTTAAAGCAACATAATAATGGATTTCTGAATTGAAAAAAAAATGATCCTATTGAAATCCTGGCCGCGTAGCGGCCTCAATAGCCGCCCGTGGGGCTTAGCAGCAAAAACCCTTGCTTTTCTGCTAGTGTAATAACATTATATTAGACGAGATGTACACCAATTTGTATTTTTAAACTTGACAAGTTACTTAGAAATAAAAGCGTTAAATCTCCAACTAGACAAATGTCGGCGTGCAAAAGAGAGTGGTCGGCGCCAGCGAAATGATTAATACGCACTTATTTCTGTGTAAGCATCAGAAACTTTTCTCATTTGGTTTCTCGGTTTCACGCCGGCAGAATCTAAAACCTGTCCAAGATTAATGACAGTCACAGCACCAGCTTTCATTTTCCACCGGAGCTTTTGCGGTAGATTCCCACCGCCCTTTGAGGGGTGATTTCCCGGTGAGAATTCACAGCCTTTTTCCGCCCTCACCACCTGGTATTGTTGTCATCCTCGGTGTGTTCATTTGCAAAGGGGTTGTATCGACTTTATATATATGTATGCATGGGTAGATACTGAATACTAAAAGCGCCTGCGTCAGTATTGTATCTCTCTTCATGAAAGCTGCATTTGAAGATTTATTTTGAAGTCATATTGATGGTAAAATTAAAAATTTATGCAATCAACTGAATAAATTGCTAATGACGAGATGGACTAACTATAGCTTTTTTTATTTCCTTTCTTTAATTTATTACAATATTAGTAATATTAAAAAAATATATATTTAAATATAGTGCTCAGTATTTGCCTGCCAAACCGCAAAACACGTTGACGCCAAGTCTTTTCAACGTTTTATCAAAATTGAAAAATATAAGGCACTTTGACAAAAAGATTAATTCGAAATATATAACTTCATTTAGTATTTAAAATAGAAAAATCTATTTACATAAGGATTGTAACAAAAATATAATATTATTAAAATTTTAACAAAATAGGATATTACAAGAAATAAGAAAAATATCATAAATACATGTTATGTGGAGTTAGGTTAAATAACATTGTGACAATATTTTTTGCAGCAATGTTATTTACTTCATTTCTTACTTTTTTTATTGCACCAGTTTTTTACTGTGCCTATACTGTATACTATTACCGTAGGCAGTGTTTTTATTAATTGATAATAAAAGATATGGAAAAAGTTTTCTGTTGTTGGTCGTACCCAATTTTACCAAAAACTATAATTTTTTTTTTATGTATAAAATATCCAACAAAATGAAATATACTTTTCAGTAGACAGTATGATAAACGCTGTAGTTGTTTTAGTGGCAAAAAACGAAAAAACGTATTTTACGTTATTTATGTTTGAAGAATTTTTCTATCCATGCTGTAGCGTGTAAATATCTCATTAATTGTTATAAATAGATGTCGGGTGTAATCGATTTGTCATTTAGCAGAATTAAAAAAGGATTACTCATTTCAAAATCCCATGTCTTTATTTTTTTATGCTATCCACCTCGGGTTCCTCCTTCTGAAAAAAATATTTTATTTACCCATTACATTTCCATTAAAACATCCATTGTTTATGTCTAAAAAAGTTGAACAATAGAAGTTCTAAAAGTCTAACAAAAAGAAGAAAATCACATCGCAAGTTCTTTTGTTACTGGTTTTGAAAACAATGGTGTTGAATGCGGAAATATGGTAGTAGCTATACATGATGCTGTGTGTATTTAGTCGATGCAGAAGTTCGTGGCGTTTTTCTTTTTTAAAGCAGACAGGCTTTGGAAATAAAACTGTTTAACATGAGTATGTATATTATTTATTGTTTTATTGAATACATTTTGAATTTTTTAATTTGTAAAAAGTTTGTTCATTACAAAAAAACTAACATTTTCTACATACCCTTTCATTTGAGTTTAACTAAGGAGTTAAGGCATGAATTGAATACTACTACGAATCGCTTCCATGGAAAATAACCAATCACTTCAATTCAATATAAACAATCAGAAAGTCGGCATCGAGTGATTTTTCAGTACGATAATACCCGTCCGCGAACTGCTAACAATACGAAAGTGGTTAAAAAAAAATTAAGAAAATCGCTACGGACTGACGCATTAACCCTACGAGCATACAACTTTATTGTAGTCTTTTATGGGTTAATATGTAGGCGGTTGGATATTGTTGGTATAAAAAATAATGTGTACAATAAATTACTGTGTTTGTTTTAAAACGTTTTCTTGATAAAATTATAGAGCTGATTTTTTCGCGTTTGCATTTTTCATTCCAAAAAGGAATCTAGAACTCTATTCAATCTATCCAGCGAAAGTGCTTATTTAAAAAAGTAGTTTTATATACGACATATCATGAGGTTTTTTGTATTGAGTAGATTCCATCGCGGCACCTTCTAAAACATTTCCAGAATTTTTTGAAATATATTTTAGAGTTATATTTTCAATTTGAAGTATTTTATTACACGTCTAATATTTGGCTTTTTAAAATTTTCGCTTGCTATTTGCTGAAGTGCTACTGTGAATTATTTCCGACCCAATTAACTTTCCGTCTTCAGCATTGTCCGGATTCCTTTAAGAGAAAACAACCTTCCAAGTTGTTTTTCATTATTTATGATTTGCCAGTTGACAGATTAAACTGTACATTATTGATTCGGCCAATTAAATGAAAACCGTGTTTAATTAAAAGCATTCTAGATAACAGAGCAATTAAAATTAGTAAGCTTTAGTGTATACTAATTTTAGCAGTCTCCAAATATATTTACATATTTTATAGTCTACAGATGGTGAACCTATGACATTTGGCGTATCACGAAGTGATATAGGGACCATTTTTGGTGACACGCGGGCAAAGTTTGAATTTAGAACGTATTTAAGTTGAGTACATCTTTATATTAGAATATAATTTAATAATTCACCGAGTATTCGAGTAATATTTGTCATGAAAATAGTATGTTAACAAACTTCGTAACGTTTTTATGTGCTCTTACTTTTATTTTGCGCTTAATTTTTTCCAACGCCGTTATTATATGGATACCAGTCGTTTCAAAAACATTTTGAAATCAAATAATGTTGGGGGCGCTGAGTATTGATCTCTGTACCTTTGATATATTAAGCTAGCGCTCTGATAACTTAATCAAATCTCTAATGAACTGTAGTGTCAAATTTTCGCATAAATATTAATTTTATATTAGAATATTATCCATATTTTTATTTCTGACGTATACATTTGGACGTCTAATAAGTCTTTCTGTTTTTTTTTAAATGCTATTTTACTGCTATTTTATTTTTGTGATAAAAAATGACATACCTACTATTTAATAGCATTTTTTCTGCTCTAAAAGATCAGTGACCGTTTTCCTGTATCTTATAGTTTCTCTTAAATTTTGGGCTTAAATAATATCAAGTTGAGTATAACGAACATTTTCGATATATACCTACTGCCGCATCCACCCTACAATCCCAACTTCGTTCCTTCACATTATCACCTTTTTCGGTCAAATGTCTTTCCCAAATCAAATGCGTGGCGTTACGTTCAACTACAACGATGACCACAGAAACTGGCTGACCAGCCAGTTTTTATAAAAAGGGCATCGACTGTCCTGAATAATAATGGACAATACATTATAGAATGAAATGTTGTAATTTTGATTAAAATGTTTTATAAAAAATAATTAAACAAAGCCGCAAAGACCAATATTTGATTATATTTACATATTTTTAACAACAAAATGTTATTTTATTTGGAAAATGGTTAAATCTGGTGAACTTTATAAATAATAATAATAAAGTGGTTGAGCTAGTTTTAGAGCCATTGGATAAAAGTATTTCAATTTGAAATTATATACAAAATTTTAAAAACCGCTTTTCCTTCATACCGCGTCTGAAAAAACCACTTACCCAGTCTTGATGCTAGTGATATAAGTAGGTACAATGATTTTTTTCCATGTCATATCTTTTACACCAAACAAAAAATACCTTCTCATGTAAATTTTTTGACTTTAATGCTATGCTTACCGAGTCTAGAATTGTTAACGTCTATTTTGGCGCCTCACTCGTATCCGTCCTCAGTAGGTAAGTAGGTAAGTAGGTACTCGTATCCGTCCTCAGTAGGTTACTAGTAACATTTCCGCCTGTTACGCGGAAGACCGGGGTTCGGTTCGCCGTCAAAGAAATTTTATTTTAATTTATTTAACTGAATGTATTAATACTTTTGAACAAAAAAAGAACATACTATATAAGGGTGGTGTCAGTTCATTTTTAATAAAAATTAAATGTGATATTAATATTTTTATTGTTCTGCTCGTGCACCTCTTGACGAATAAATAATAGGTTCACTAATATATGGTAGTTGAAAATTTTTTAATGTATTATGTGTTATTTGTAATGCGAGACTTATGACACGAACCTTCAATGTAAGTCGTAATTATGAAACAATAACGTATTTTGCTTAATTTTTTTTATTTCTAGAATTGGGCACATACTTAAATACATACATTAAAAGGTTCTCCCCCACTGTCCTAGTACCTCGTTTCGTCATTGTGATTTGTGTTTCTTAGTACGGTGGTTTTCTGGGTGTCATAATTTTGGTAGGGGAGTGGAAAATTTGCCTCGTCTAGATATAACAAAGCGGGAGGACATTTTGTGTCACGGCTACGCCGAAATGGAATTAATTGCCATCTGTGGTTAGTTCAGTTCGTTCAACAAGGCCATAGCAAAAGCAACAGCCACAAACATTACTAATTTATTAATCAACAACGTAGTATGCGATTGTATATTACGCATTTACAAGTTTAATATTAATAATAATATAAATAACCTTGTCATGAATCTTAATAATTCAGTACAATTTCAGTTATAATAAAGTTAAGCACTGATGTGTATAGATAAATAATACATGTAAAACAGGTTCTAAATACTGTAGTTTAGCTTTATCTTGTGTCAATGAGATAAGTAAGAAAATATCTAATTAGTTAGTAAAAAAAATAAAACTTAAAAGAAATCACGCTCACAAAGACAAATATCGCAATAAAAAATGTCTCATTTTTCAATTGGATTTTTTTCCCGTTAATTTTTGTTGGTGGCCCGTGTTCACTTATCACTGAGGGATTACCGTGGATGTGAACAATTAAAATTGGTCATATTTTCATAATCTATTCATTAAAAATATAAAATTCCACGACCGTTAAGATTCTTTTATGTAGTGTTTTCTGGGCTATTCTGTCGTGTCTCAGACCTTTAGGCAAATACTACCATTTCAAAATTCATCATCAGCGCCATCGATTCTGAAATAAGATCTGAAATATTAAGCACCGATTTCGGAAACGCACTGAAGAGTATTCCAGAAAAAAATAGCAGATCTCACAAGAAGTAGATACTTATCTTGTATGTATTGGTATTGCATATAAGGCATTGACATAATATACCTAATAGAATACATAATGTATTGTACATACCTAACATAATATCTACTAGAATTAATAAAAATGACCTGATTTAAAAAAAACACATTACTAGAGAAATATGCAAATGATCGTAGATTTATTGCATTCAATTGATTTGAATTTAATAAACCGCCAGTTTGTGAGTTTCTTCTGAAGGGTACTTCATAAAATGAAAAATCGAAGAACTGGGACTGATTTAATATGGACCTAGAATTATAGTTCCATATTAAATCAGTTGTTTCACGTAACTAGCCTCACCATAGAACCAAAAGTACACATTTCACAATAATGTATCAAAATAAGTAAATCAGAAAAATTTGTTTTTAAACCATGTTAATAATAGGATTAATTTCTATTTTATCAATAAATGTTTTAAATTTGTTGTTTATATTTTAAAAAATAATGTAAATGTATTTTTCTAGTTAAAATTAAAATTATAAACACACAAATATATTAAATTTTCTAAATATTTTATTCTTATCAACCATTTTTGTGCTGGCGATTATTACGTAAAATCAACTTCAACATAAAAAAATTCGTAACAGATATTTTAAAATAATTGATGTAGTAATGTATTTTTCCTTCTCTTCTAACTTAAATATTTCTTACTTCAATTTTCAATTGAAAACTTTAATATATTCTAATTTACAGTCAAAACAACGCTTTGTGCTGCGTCAAACTATTTTTGCTGCAGATTTTTATAAAAAGCCGCTACGTGACTTAGAATTTTTTCTCTCTAATACAAGTCCTTGATGTTAGCTGGGAAATGCCTGGTTACGACATGTAATTATAAATTTGCAAGTCTAAGATATAAATGTATAATTTTGTAGATTTTATAATTATTAAAGATGTAATGATAATAACTTATTTTAAAATGTACGTCACAAAGAGACCAATATAATACTTAATTAATATAATGTAATATCCAACAGAATGAAAGAATTAGATTGAGATCGGATTATACTCTGATTTGAAGAGTACAATTTTTAATTTGTTAATAAAATAATTGAAAATGTAGGGTATTTTCTCGGGAAGTATCTAAATTATAAGATCCAGAAAACCATCGTACTAAGAGCCACAAATCAGAATAAGAATACTTATTTATTTAATTTAGTTGTAAAAATTATAAAATATTCTTTCATCTAGTAAGTATACAACATTTATGAAAACATAAAAAAAAATTACATCGCATATCAATTAGCATCAGGTATAATAAATTATAAAATACAAAAGAAAATAAGGATAATGATAAGGCTCTCTCTACCCACAGAGGATATTAGATAAAATTTATGAAAGCGTATAACACGACAATTAATTCAATTTACTTATAAAAAATAAGCCTATAAAGCAGCTTAAAGAAGTATTTTATAATTAATAAAAACATTAATCTCATGCATTGTTTATGTGATGAGAACGTTTATAGACGCTAGCTTGATACACCATAAACATTTAACCACCATAAATATTGCATCTATTATGTAACTAAACTATTCAAATAATTTCCTCAATGTCACGTAGTAACATAAAACAAACATGTATTGGCAGCTGTCCGTCATATTATATCAAAGGAAAGTGTGCGGTTATTGTAAACAAATAAAATTATTTTGCTTTGGTATTTACGTTTAAGTTTTAATTAAATTAAAGTTTCAGACATTATTCTGCGTTATTTCTTCATATATTTTTTTTTATGTATTTTTAATACTTATACTATTCAGATACCTAATTAAATAAGTTTATAGAAATTATAGTGTATTTATTTAGAAAAAAAAACAGTTTCATAATATTGTTCTTAAGTTTTCACGGCCGTTCAGAATCTTTTGTGTATAGTTTTCTGGGCTTATCTTCCATGTGTATGGAAGGATCGTATGGAGGAATCGTGGGAAGGAAGTATATTTATCTACACGCTGACTGGAGAGCTTGCGGAATAAGAAAGAAAAACTGCTCAGCAATTTACTTTTCCTACAACGTTGCTTGGCACAGTCGGTGACTACAAGATTCATTAAATTGGGACGACGCTTCTACACGGAAATGGCAGAAAGAGTATTTCAAAAAGCTGAGGCTACCCTTTTGAAAGAACAAATGTGACATTCGGCTCGAGATGGATAAAATTACAAGGATCCTCTACGACCTACATTTGAGCCTGAGTAGAACACTGAAGTACAAGGATTGGACGAAAGTGGACAAAATTACATCATTGCAAGCGTGGCGATACAAGAAACTAGTGGAAACCAAACAGAAGCGTATGTTTGAATCACTTAGCCGAAATAAAAAATCAGCAAGTGACCTTGATTCAACTAAAGTGGGGAAGAATTTATCCGGTTGCCTATTGGATGATGCTGCAATATCAGTTTTAACCAAAGATCTGAATTTCGCCATAGCGCCGAAGGGCATTCCAGTTGACGACATCATTCAGTTTGGAAGCGTCTCTACAGAAGATTCTAGTGGCCATCGCAGAAGAAAGGATAAAGGACACGCTACAGTAATTTTAACCCAAAAATATTATACATCGAAGACGCGAGTTCTTTTAGACAGCAACACATACAAAAGTATTAAGAACCGAAATCGAAGAAAAGAACAGATACAATTGACAGAGAAACTAGAAAGCTAGTAAAAGCCTCTAGCATTCCAGTCGAGCTGTTCATGCAAGCACCCAAAACATCAGCGTTATACGGACTTCCAAAATTCACAAAAATGGAGTTCCACTAAAACTGATACAATTATCACAGTACTTGGTGGATATTTTATAAATGCAGGCTGGGAAAACGTCCTCTTGGGTGAAGGATTCAATATATTTTGTTGAAATGTTGAAAGAATTGAAGATTGAAAGTAGTGATATTTTAGTCAGTTTTGACGTTGTATCTTTTTTCACTAATGTGCCTGTGGACGACACAATGAGTCTTCTAGAAGACATCTGTGCACTGTTCCAACATTGCGGTTCCAGATTTGAGCTGAAATACGGTAGTGTAAGCCAGTACCTAATAAACAACAAACAATGCTTTCGACACGGTACTGCAAGTCAGTACATAATCACAACACTAACAGTCATACATCACATCAGCCCTGATGATGGACTCCGCAATAGGATCCGAAACGTCAGCCAGAAAGGTCAGATATACACAACAGATTAGCCCAAAAAACTATACATAAAAGTTTTATAATATTATTTGCATTTAATATTTATTTTATAAAATGTTCAAAGCAAAATGAGTGATGGATTAGTAATCTTTACAGGGTTTGAAGAAACGTGTATACATAATGTATTTAAAAAAATCCTATTCAATTTTATCCTTTGAACCGGTGTTTCTCTTTCCTTAGTTCTGTAAAGTCCTCCTCGGGGATTAGGAGTGTGTCCTAGTGACAATAGACTCAAGAAAAATGAAAAAGATATTTTTGAAGCGATAAAATCTTTTCAAAATTGTGAATTTTTCTTCCATTGTGCGATTCACGAGCGGAAGATTGTATAAAGCATATCTTTTAAGGTGTTGTGAGTAATTTTGTTTTTTTTCAGGTAGGTATTCAATTAAAGGCTCGGATGAAATGAAAGAGAAAGAATATTACAGCGTCAGGTATTTTATAAATTTATTTTCACAGGTACCCATTGCTAATCCTATTTAATCAACAAATTTATCTATTTTTATTTTTTCTTTTCGTGTTTTATTAAAATTGATACCTCTAAAGGTTATCTTAAATGTAACGAAGATTTTTTCTGATTTATCAGGATGAAACTGTCTCTCTGATGGAACTAAAATGACATTGAAGCTATATACATATACACACAAAAATAAATAAAAATAATGATATCAATAATCAATATAAATAGCCAATCATTTTCAAATTAAATTTCATATTGGAATATAATACAGGACGAACATAAAATCTAGCTAAAAATGTGCATAATTTTGAAAGTGTACATAAATGACATTATTAATTTAACAAATTACATTTTCAATGTGGTATACATTTATTTACGTTGCTATGTGACACAATACAATATTATTATAGTATTTTTTTTAAATGTATATGTAAATATATATTTTTGCAACTCGCTTTTTTTTTATTGCGTCAATTTTTGATTATAAATTATATTATATTTGTAGGGATTCGAGATGAGATTGATATTAGTCGAAATATGTGCGTTTTAAGTTGTCGCGTCACTTATATGGAGCGGATGATGTTTGAAGATAATGTGAAAAATAATAATCAGGAGATTTTGTACATGGTGAGGCTGAGAGCCCTATTTCTTCTCAGTTCTCACACGTTGATGTATGTCAGTATATATGAATGTGAAATGTGCGAGTGAGTGTATACGCTGTGACTAAAACAAGGTATTTAATTAAAACAGGACTTACTAAAGTTGGCGTTTATTGCGGGTCGACTCACAATTGAAAGTTCAACGATTTGAAAGTTAACTTGCACAAATAAAGTTCGTAACTGGGGGTGTTTCCGAAAAGCTGGCTGGCTTTTCAGAGGTATTCATCTCGATGTATTGTTATCCGCATTGGGTTGGTACGCTTCAGCACTAAATATTTATTTATTATTTCATATCATATGATGTATTTATATGTGGTATTTTATTATCTGCCTCACTAGGCTTCACCTGTGCCGAGATTTTACATTTTTAATCAACAATTATATTAAACATAATTAATCAACTATAAATTTAGCATAAGAAAGAAGAAACAAAATATGATGCAATATTTCAGCTTGAGAAATTTATAATCTATCTGAAATTTATAAAAATAATACATTCACTCGTTTTCAATAAGTTTAAATAATACAGTACAATTTTTTTTAATACATACACACACACTCGCATGGTTGTAGAGCTTGGATAAACAGCCAGGAATTATGCGTCTACATATTTATAATTATAGTCTCCTATCTTATTTTTCTATCTATCTTGTATATAAAATCCTAATGTCTTCATATGTGTCGTATGTGAAGATTTTATTGGATTGAATTGTTAATTTTTTTTTTAGTGTGGATACGTGACGTTTTCATTGAAAAATATTTATTATTTTCATTAACGAAAGAAGATCAGTTTCAGAAATGCGACGATTAATTCTACAAGCATTAATATATTACTTTATAATCCAAGAAATAAAAAAATATTTAAACATTAAGATTACGTTGTCGAGTGCATTGGCTACAAATTTTCATGTCAACTTCAGAAGATTTGAATTGCACGTTATTTACATATTCACTTAGCAAATCTCATGAACTAGTGCCAAACAGTAAAAAATATTCTGGTTTTCTAGATTACAAAGGTTATATTTTACATTATTCAAATTTGAACTGTCTAACTTTTCCGTTTCGCAAAATGTAAACCCATGAATAGATCCATAATTTAAAATGTACGCAAATATACACTTTTTTTTTACATAAAACCTGATTAATGATGATGTAATTCAATATTAACACATCCTCTGCGGTGGTGGGTCAGATCTGACCCGGGTGTTTGTAAAAATATGAATTACGCTACAAATATTCGTTTAATGGTGTATTCCTTTTAACTAATCTATTATTGAATATTTGCAATTAATTTGAGATACAAATAAATACTGTCGGATGAGATGTTTTAATAATTTTCATCCGGTTTACGTATAAAAATACTAATGTATATAAAAAATAAATGATACATTTTAATTGTTTATAACCACCGTTACACACCAGCAGGTAGAACAATCGCCAACCGACGGAAGATCACATACTCAGTGGACGTTTGTATTTTGGCTATGTAGGGCGTCTGTTGATGCGTGAGAATATGTATATTATTCGTAATATTTTTTAATTTTTAACTTTGAATTTTTCAGCAGAAATATTACGACACATCATGCAATTTCATTAAATCATATTTAAAATGATAATCTAATAATGAATCTATAAAAAATCTCCCACCATCGCCGGTCGTGTTTTGTTTTGGCCCACCGTATATAAAGTGTTAACTTAAATAATCCCCACTAATTGAAATAAAATATATTCTGTCAGTATTTCACTAGCTGTGAGTTTAAATAACGAATTTATTTGAAAATTTCAACAAACCGTTGTAGAAATATAGGTCAATTAAATTATGTTAATTGAGTTTATTTCAAATCGTTAACATTGAATTTTATCAGCGTGAGTGACAAAAGTTGCCGCTACGTTATTACAGAAAAATTTAATAATAAACTTTATATTATCAGCTGAAAATATTTTAAAAGGTCATGAAATTTTTTTTATTCTATAATATTGTCAACATACTTTTACGCTTGTGGTATTATACTTGAAAGAAAATAATAGTTCGTCTATTTGATTTAAATTTCTATACCAAATGATATTTGAGACTTTGCAGAGCCGGCACACTGTGCTATATTAAATCTCATGAACTAGTGTGCTGCATTAGTGGTTTAATTTTTAATTTATTTATGAACCACTAATAACTCTTTGGAATCAATAGTATTCACTGATCATCATTTCGAAACCACGAGGTGGTTTATAAGAAATCAGACACCGTAAAAAGTTTATGCGAAGCTGATTGTAATAAAGTTGACAAGTTTAAAAGTGTGTCGCTCAAATGGTTTGGATACATGAAACGAATATTTGAGGAGGGAGAGATGTTTAATAAAATATATAAAAAAGTGGGATGTAAATACAAAAATAATATTATATATTTTTAAACCCAAGTACATTGTAACGATTAGGTCAAAAAATATACACAGCAATAATTACATTGCAATAATATTCATTAACTGACGATAATTCGTGAAGTGGGAAAAGTTGGTAAACAATTCTCTCATGTTTATCTCTCCATCATCTCTCATTAAATATTATACTCTCAAAACCATTTATTAAATACCTTACTAAAAAATATCACCATTATTTATAAAAAAAATTATGGCAAATCAACACGAGCACGAAAATTATACAAGACTGCCATTCAGAAAGAAGGCTAAATATTATAAATCAGTGCTATGAAGAATATACAAGCATACGTGCATTAAAAGATATACAATGCGATGAAGTTTTACAATGAATTGTCAAATGATATAAAATTGGAGAAGTTACATAAATTCAAAAATAAACTAAGCAAATATCTGTAAGATAAATTATAGTAAAATGTAACATTTTTATATTAGTTATTATTATTTATATCAGCTTATATATCTATATACATATATAATTATTTTGAATATAATGCATCCTTGTTTATACATCAGGTGTATTAAGAATAAATAAATACGTAAACATCTAACTGAGCGCCTTTTACGTTGCGCTATAAATGTTATTTCACTGAAATAAATCATATTCGTACAGCCAGAATATTCGTGATGTGTGATAATAAAAGTTTTAAACTTTTTATTTTTCCTCAACATCTAGAAACCAAAGTTTTTTAAAATATAGCCAAAACATTTACGCACTTTTTACGAATCCTGGCCCAGTGCATCTCTGGCGGAGATCTCCCGGGGGTCCCATTCGTCAGGTACCACGCGAGAGCAAATCCTTTCACCCTTGACCCCGAATAAACCACCCCGCCATCATATCGTGGCTGAACGTCTACAATATGTGGTTAACATATTATTAGTTTATTGTAATACGGTATCGTAATATTATTTCATATTTCTCACCGTAGCCAAAGTTTAAATCTTACTTGAGTAAGTAGATTTAATCTATCATGGTGAAAGACTGATAATTATTTAAATTTCCATCATAGAACTATAAAATATTAACAAGAGTTTAAAAATTTTTTTAACATATACATAATTGGAGGTTTATAATTAGATACATTTGAAATTTTAGAAATAAGAAAAAGTGTTAATAGCAAATTAAATATAAATAACCAAATCCTTTTTGCAAATAGTCACCTCTTAAATTTGTTTTCACAGTAGTTCCTAATTAGTTACCCTTCACTTATCCTTTTATAGTTAGTTTTTTATCTATGCTTGCATTTTTAATTTAAGTATACATTGTTTCCTCAAGAAGATATCATAGGTATCGAAACATGTTGACGTATTAATAAATAGTGATTTTTAAAGAATGTGTTTTTCTTATTATTCAGAAAGTATTAGTTTTCGCTCTTTTCAGAATTCCTTAATGTATTATTTTAGTCTAAAATAGATATAATTTTAGATGAATATCGCCGTATTCAGGCCCATCCCTAAGCATTAAGCAAATAAGGCAATGCCTAAGTGCGGCAGCCACCCGCAGGGCTTAATAACAGCAATCGACAATCGCTTTCTGCTAGTATTAGTGATTATTTTTGCTATGTCAATTTCTGTGCCTATTTTTGTTTTACTCAACTAATCTATTTATTTCCTTTTTTTAAAATAACATCTTTTATTAAATAATATATTTTAATATTTAAAAAAAATATTTACATTTGAAGGACTGACTTAACGAGTCAAAAACATCACTGTTAATATAAGACCATTTACATTTTTTATAAACCTTTTAGGCCTCTCGCTCGTCGTATCAGGTAGGTAGGTAAGAGTAAATTTTTTCCCTTAATGGAATGTAAAAAAACTTGATGTAACATGGCGAGGATTTACTTCAGCTACATATTAACATAGTTAAAACATGGTTGTACGCAAAAATATGCACCTATCTATATTTCTTATATAAAACTTATTTAAGCATACTTCTTATGTATATATATATATATATATAACATTTCTAATAAAAATACATAGTGCACATGCATACAGCATGTCACTTACACACTCCAAACAAAGAAGAGGATATGGAAAAATCAATATCATCATTATGATGACTTAATATATACCTACTTTGATGACATCCAAAACGGTTGGTAAATTAAGAAATATTTTTTTAAATACTTACTTTAAAACTTGAGTTCTTGTGAAAGAAGAGGATAATTCTACACGGTACAAAATATTCTAGAAAATACAAAATAAAAAGAATAAATTTCAGCCGAAATAAAACGTATTACCTTCCTAATTGGTAATTTATTACATGAATAAAATCACATTTTAATTTAAGAAAATCTATTCAAGATTGATGAATATTTATTGTGAAATAAAATTACTTGACGGCCAAAAAAGTACAGTGGAGTAGTTATTTGTATTGCTACAAAAATGTTTTAATATTTTTTGTTGTCATGTAACTAACTAAATAATGAACTCACTAGCCCTCGCTAATTTCCATTACCATACGACCCTTGCCTCGTTCACTTTAGTAAATATTCCCATGCATGCTCTCCTATTGTAGAATTTTCTAACTTCTGAAGGGAAGTTCAATATCTGGCTTGACTGGTCATTCACAGACACCCTTTATTCATATAATCTTCAACACTCGGTATATATATATTTTTTTAACATTCTCTCTTTGTTTATACGTACCACATGCCCATCTCAGCCAACTTTCTGTAATTATATCAACTACATTTTTACATTCGTTCCTAATTTATTCATTCATCATTTCCATTCGCACGCATTTCCACTCCTTTTCTTCCGGGCATCACTTCCATATATTAGTTTAGTGTTGGCATCATAACTCAATGCTGCTGTCCTTACTATCGTTTATCTGTATTTCTTAAGCATTTTGCATAATTTCCGGGCTTCACTTCCATACAATAGTTTAGTGTTAGTGTCAGAACTCAATGTTGCTATCCTTGCAATCATCTATCTGTATTACTTAGTACTTAGCATAATTTCCGGGAATCACTTCCATACATGGGTGAAAAATTTATATATTCCTACATTAAAATTATAATGTAAATAATTTTAACTCTGTTTTTTACATAAACATATTTCGATCTTTCTAATGCCATATAAATATTTTTATTAGAAGAGGTACTGAGCCAGCATAATAAATTATATTTCAGACTAGAAAGAAGTCTTCTATGTACAATTTTCTGGGCTAATTTGCGGTGTATATCTGACTTTTCTGGCTAACGTTTCAGGGTTCATAATTCATAATGTGTGACTGTTGGTACTTGGGATTAAGTACTGGCTTACAGTACCGTTTTGAAAGCAGGATGTGTCGTTTTTAGGTACTATCGTGTTAAAAACAGGTGTTTACGAGTAGTGTTGTGTTATTTGTAAGTTCTATCTACTGTCGGATTACCATCTGTGTGGATTCTTCGACTCCTATGGCTTTTAAGTGCCATATACCACGAGGTGTTCAATTGTAGGCCATTGTAGGCCATTGTAGGCCATCGTATCTATTAATGTTCTTTGGGTGTTTATATATTTTAATTGCCTCTTTCAACAGACTCTTTGGCTTTTTTAGGATTTTCGGCTCAAATACCAAATGGTGGCCCGTAATCAATAGAAATTGGAAGGTTTTGTAACTTTTGATGTATGTGGCGATGTCTGAAGATTGCCATTCACATGTAAACCAAAAAGTGCAAATAAATAAATTATTTCACCTGAAACTTGATAACCAACGTCCAAACATACCAAAAGACCTGGAATTAAAATGAAAAACCTGTAATTAGAGTTGGAACAGCCTCTAAAAAGCATCGGAGAGCCCGCCGGCTAATGAATAACCCTTATCGATGTAACAACCAAACAGTGCACTAGAAGCCTGACTAAAAAGCACAAATCATCTCTATAAAAAAGATAGGACGCATCAAGCTGCTCATTAATTATGTAGAATCTTCTATCAAGACACTATCCCTGAAGATGCCTGAGACTTTTCATACAAGACGTTAGAATAAAAATCATTTTCAGGATTAAAAACTGAAATAAGCTAAAGCTAAAGAAATATTCGAAACTGCTTTCTTCAGGTAAAATGGTGCCTTTTCTTTTTTTTGGTCGACATCCTATAATAATGGCCGCTTACTTGGCGCTAGAGGTAGATGACGCGACACATCTTAACATTAAAGGTCTCGCTGATGATGATGGGACATAAAGATTTGACGGTTCCTGTACAATGGCTTAGTATAGGTAATGCGAGGGGCCATTAAATAAGATGCTCGTCATATTGAATATACATATATTTCATACAAACATATTTTTATGTTGATGTGTGAGTTTTTTTATGTTATCAAACGTTTGTTTGACTCCATCTGTTAGTTTTGTGTTGCTACCGACGTTAGTTTTGTATTGCGGGAGAACAGATATAATAAAATTATATATACAGAATTAGATATTCAAATTACTTCTGTTTACAGTTGTATGTTTTTCATTTACTCTTGCCAAAATACCCCCATATCCCCTCTCCTGATTGATTACGCTAAGTTAACATTTCTACCACCCTCTGTTTGCTGGCATCGACCGCGTAACTCATACTTAACTAAGAAAGTGGTTTCGTTTAATGGCAATAAAATAATTTTATTACTAGTCGCATACCAAAATAATAATGCTATCATTTTTTCCAAACTTAAGAATAATGTCCAAAACTTTAATGATTTTTTACAACGATAACGGTTATTAAATGAGCAATCACTAAGTATGTATTAAGAGTGACAGACTTTTTCATATCTTGCCCACTATTACTGGATTTATTCAATAGTGGTGCAATACAGCGCATGCATGCATGTGTAAATTAGATGAATTATGTATATAACTATATATATATAATCAATCATTTAACGAGTTTATGTTTGTGTGAAATAGTGTATATAAAAAGATTTGTAGAAATTGATATTAATATAATATTAAATATGAAATTTATAAAATTATGCTTACGAGAATAATTATTTTTTTAACGTTGTGAATTTAAATAAGTGTAAAGTCATAAAATAAGTCTCGTGAATTATAACAGTACAATTTGTATCTATATAACTTAATAATTTTAGATGCATTTGATATATTTAAAAAAATTAAAATCAGTTAAAAAATGACAGAAAAGCTAAATACATTTTTTTTATAGTATATTTAACGTCGTTCTGCCAACATTTTCTTTATTATTACTTATCGTATTTGTTTTTTGACTTATTTTTCATGTATGTTAGACACACAAATTCAAAATTTTATCAGTCGCTAATATATAATGTAAATGGTAAAACAAAAACTTTTCTCCGTAACCTTGTCAGAAACCATCATCACTGTTTTTTTCCATTGAATGAAAATTTTAAGACAGTAACATTTTTAAGAAGTGTAAGTATTTTAATAAGAAAAAATAAAATATTTTACAAAATTTAATCACCAGATACGACAGACTTTCAATTGTAAACGACAATGATGCACACCAAAGCTATCATTGGCATGTTGGAGAGTTACTAAGAAGTCTAAATATGATGTGTGTGAAGAAAGGGAATATAAGAAACAATACATGTGTTACGATTGGTATTTGCGAGTATGTATAAATATATGCATGTGCGAGGGTTAACACGATGTCAAGAATTTTGTTGATCATATTGTCCGTAATCGCGCTCTACATTAAAAACGAATGTTCAGCCGCGCTTGAATTCATTAAACCAATATCTGACGGTAGTGATCGAATATGCACGCTCCTTCCGGCATCCAACTTCACTTTTTTCCTCAAACGTCTTCCCATCCAAAAAAAACAAATCGAATCACTGACCGATTTTGCTATCTTTCCATGATTGCAAACAAACAAATTGCCCACTACAACAGCTATCAGAACAAAACTACTTGATAAATCAGCCTGAAATTTTATAGATTCATAGTATACAGATTTTACGGCAGTGGCAATATCAGTCGTTAAACACGGGTATTTCTCAACCAGCTATGGGCATACATAAGTAAGTCTCCATATGCCTCTGGTTGTGAAAAATGATGCGACTTAAAATGTTAAAAAAAAACCTCGTAAAACACCTTTATTTATTGATACACATTACACTGCACAATGTAAGATAGATGAATATAAAAAAACAAATACATAATGTTTTTTTTTTAAATATATTTTTTTTCATCTTTGAATATCGAAAAAATAGTGAATTTGAAACACAGAAAGGCTTTTTAGCGACTTAACTTAGGGCTTAATGATGCTTTATGGACTTCTTAAATGCAATAACAGTCGTGCTTAATGTGATAATTATGAAATTACAGTTAAAATAACAATTTTTTGGCAGCTTTCTGCACTGAACGACTCTACCAAATCTCTCCATCTTGTCGACAATCTTCCACTAGGATGAGCTATATTAAATTGACCAAGGTTTTAAGAATATATAGCTATTTAGTAAAAAACAAGTTAAGTAACATTATGTGTAGGCAGGACATAAATCGACTGAGACAGAACATAAACAGGGAAAAGAATTCGCGGCCTATTGATAGAAACTAAAACTATTATGTAATTTTTTTAAGCAAGTAATAAATAGTCGCTTTTATAAATAAAAATGTATTCTTATAAATATTATCTAATAGACCGGTGCATTACTGGTATAAATCAATGTTCATAAAGTATCCCTTGAGACAGGTGATCACTTAGAAAGGCGGACGTGTAGCTTATTTAGGTATTTGGTTGCATTATACATCAACATGTACCTATTATCAATTCTTTATTTGTAATTTGTGTGTACTATCGATAAATCTCTAATAAATAAATATACAATATTCTCTTACTACTCGGTTAATAAACATAAAATAAAGTAATTAACTTACAAAATTATCCAATAAAACTAATATTATTTATTTATAATCTTATTTTTCCAATGTGAAACATACATTTTGTTGCATTAAATAGTATTATTTTTTATACATAACTGACAGTGCATTGGGGCTCATATTAGATATGGTATAATACATTTGGTATCGACACTTTTACCAACGCTAATGTAGACTAATAATCTTTATAATCAGCTGCAAGAAATTAAAACATTTCAAATACTGTACTTACTTACTTACCATCACGCCGTTTCTCCGCGGGGGTAGGCAGAGAGGTAAGAGCGCTACACTCTTCTGTCCTGACACACAAATCTCGCCTCATCCATATTTATATATCTTTTCATACAAGCTCGACCATCATTGAAGCTTCTAACAGGACCATCCATCAGTATCTGGTTTACCTGGTCGTGCCAAGACTTTTGCGGACGTCCTCTATTTCTGGTGCCATCAACACTAGCGTCATATATCTTTCTTACCATTTTCTTCACATCCATCCGTTCCATATGACCAAACCATCTAAGTGATCCTTTCTCAATCTTACTCACTATACTAAGATCAGCTTTACATTATTTTCTTATTTCTTTATTCTTTACACTGTCATAAATGTATCTGCTATATATACGCCTGAGTGATCTCATTTCCACTGCATTCAGTCTACTTTCGTTCCTCTTCTGCCAGCTCCAGGCCTCACTTCCATTCACCAGTGTCGGTACCAGGACTCCATTGTGAACCGCTAGTCTTGCCTGTTAACAAGTTCTCATTAGCTATATTTCCATTCAAAACTCCGTTATTATTCCTTGCAATCAGCCTCCACTTTATTCCTTGCAATCAGCTTCCTTTCGAAATCTTTCTCTTAAAACATAATCGATGTATACTGTAATATCTCTCTAATATGTTGGATTTGGGACCAGACCAAAGCAAAAATCATTAACCAAACAAGGATTTTTCAGAGTACACATAAATACCTAAAAATACATTAATGATTTATATATAAATGTATGAATATATATATTATAGTAAAGAAACTATCAATTTTGTTCTTATTTAATAGATAAATCCGCATAATAGTCAGTATTCTTATATGCAATATGTATTCATTTGAGGCCCAATACCAAATGAAAAAAAACATTTTTTAGTTACACTACTGATAACTGCTATAACATATGTATCAAAAGTGGGATACAAAGTAATAAGATATAAAGGAATTAAGACTTAAAAATTCTTTCAAAACAGAGTTAGAGCAATGGACGCAGTTGTGAGACTAACCTATCTAGACTAGACTACCATTATATTAAATATCACTAAATTATCTCTAGTACAAAACAGAATGAACATAATTATTGCAAATACATACATCTCTGAGATGGATCTCAACACGACAAATTCGATTTATATTTTTTTTTTGTATCAGTTCGCATATAACAACGTGTGTATAAATAACTTTGTGTCCGCGGCTTCCATTCAAAATTCAACCTCAATTTGGCTTCAACCAAAATCCACTCCGGCGTGTCACAGAACCACGAGAAATATTTAAACAATCCTTCTCGTCGCGACGGACGAGCCTTATTACCGACCTGGGGTGGTTAGGGGAGGAACTACCCCACGGCTCGGTTGCAGCGCAGATCGCAGTGAATATTCCATGACACGGTACCGGTTCCGTGAGATATGTGCAAACAGTAAAGAATTCCATTCTCTCCACCGCTTGGTAGCAGTGGCAGCACATTTAACAATGCGCTCGCCCGTTGAACTTTTAAATATTTTAAATATTTTTAAATTTAAGTATTTAAAAAAAAATTACCGGAGTTTTCTACATAAAAATCGTATTCAAAATATGAAATGAGGCATAGATTATTCATATACAAATGAGTCATATGAATTACTTTCACGTGGTTCAAAAATGCTCCGACTTTTATACTGAAAAAAAATAGTTGAACGTGTTGTTATTATAAAATATTAATATTAATATTGATAAATATAAGTTTAATATAAAATATAATGTGATATATTGATATCGTACTGATGATGACGGTTCCTTTGTGTGCGGGATTATGACAGAATAATACCCAGTTCATGGTAACAAAAGTGTGTATTCCAGATGCTTCTATACAGGGAAATATTTTATGTTTACAGTTTCACGAGCTAAGAGGGCGCGCCGACCGTGGCACAACATATTTATCTTTTTCACAAACAATCATCGTACCAACCTCACGCGCGTCTACGCATTCATCCCATAGATACATCACATACAATTTACGCATTTTGGAATCGTTCAACAAAATTTGTTGAACCATCGAGCGTCAGCCACCACTGTCCCAAAGTACATAGTCCAACTTGTATACAAACAACGCGGTGTGAGAAGAGAAACGTTGAATCTTTGAGAATACTGATACCTTTTTTTGTTAAGGATTCTACGTCACGGTTTCGGGGTGATTTTTCATCGTTTCTTTTTTTTCGTATGGTTTTTTTACGCCTAAATATTCTTCCCAAATTTCCTTGATTTCATTTCCGAGTTTTTTATGCAATCTTATTTATCTTCCCTCGCAAAATACAGTCAGAAAGACTTATGCAAAGAATCTGACAATAAATAATTGATCATTTTAATCAATCCACGCAACATACAATTGTATTCATTAGATCTTATGTACTCAAAACACATTATTCACACATACGAATACATTATTTACTTAACCAGATAATTTAGATTTTTTTTAATCTAACGTGAATGTGTACGTACTATACGAGATGTTAACAGAAGAATGCCATAGCAATGTAAATATGATAATTGCAAACCTATAGAAAAAACGTGCAATTTTTTATAACCGTTTTCTGAATGAAATTATAGATAAGGAATTAAATTTTAATGGATGTGATGATATGTCAGAAAATTATTTTTGATTGAATTATATTTACAAGGAATCAGTTTTAACACACTTTAATAATGTAACACATCAACACATTTTATTATTCATAATATATCGTAACAGTTTAGAATTTGATACTACCCCGGCTGCTCTTTCGGAGCGTTGCATTAATACAAATAGATCTTCCATTCGACCGTTGACATCTCTAACACTACATACTTCGCACCGAGATAACAACACCGAACTCGGTTATTTCTCAACTTAACAAAATAAATTAATGAGATTTATTCCAAACATGTATATTTGCTTCATTCTGTATGCCAACCAAATAAATGTCTGTCTGTAGCGCAGAGAAATAGAGCGCATCATACATATTCTTATTGCCGGCAAATAAAATGTTAATTTGAACTCTCTTCCTTCATGAACCACCTGTCGAAAGTTAGAATTCATTCACCTCCGCATATCATTATTTATTAACACGGACAAACCACCCTAAAACAACCTCAGAAAATATATTAAATTCTAGCAGTGCACGTAAAATATTATTACTTGCATATAGAACGATACTGGTAAAGAAAATAAATAACGAGAGGTTGGAAGCGAAACGAATGTAAGTTGTCCCCGATAGACCTGCCGTGATCATCAATACCAAATATTGAAAAATAGCTGTATTCTAAATTATGATTTGCCAGGTTAGAAAAGAATGACGTTATATTCTGTAAGTAAGGCTGGATGGTAAGACAGTTAGTTATCAGAACTACAATAGCCTAATCCACATCCTGATATATTTCGTAGCTTCCCTTCGTCAATCGCTATCATAATATCAACTTAACGTTATTGGTAACAGTATCTTCTATAATAATAAATAAATAATCTTCTTCTATGTAAATATTATCTTAATACAGAACATTTTTAATTGATATTATTTACTCTGTTTACCTGTCTATATTAATGTCTGTTGAATAATGTTTTACTGCACAGTTCCATCTTTTAGATTTGTAAGATTCCGCCTATCTCAATAGAGATTAAAAAGTCCTGTATTATTTTTTCTGAGCTAAACTGTATGCAAAAATTATAAAAGGCAAAATCTTTACTAATTAGGCTACATTATTTCTTACATTTTTAAAATTTGAAAATAAGAAATTATATACATCAGTACAATATACCACATAAATAAATGTTCAATATATGTTTCTAAAGTGTATAAGGATTTAAATAGTAACAGAGATCGGAGGACAAGAGTGAAAAGGGAGGCGACTCTAAGTAGTTACTCTGTTTAGCAGTTGACTAACATCTGCCATCAAAGTTACACCCTTCAAGATGCCAAATGACAGGTATCCCAGAAGAAATACCATTTTTCCATCACTATAAAAAATCATTTAACTTACATAAATACTTGTAAAGGCATAAAAGTTTAACTTATAGCCTTTTAAAAATTACATTGTATTTTAACACACCTTTAATGAAATAAAAAATCATTTTCTGGTTTATTTATTCAGGGGTGGTTTTTCATGTACGAACATTTTATGTTCACTTTGGGCTCATTTTACGGCTATGTTTACGGCGAGCCATTTCATTGACTTGTCCATAAAAATGTTTAATTGTCTATGTTTCAATTTTGTCTTCGTTTCAAGTTTTCCCCTTCTGACATTTTAAGTGCATTTAATAGTACCGCGGTGGGCTTTTTTATTATTTATCGCTTGAAACCTATATATACATCGTATAAAAATCGGTGGTCTGAAAAAAAGGTAACTTTTATATATAAATTTGTAATATAACGATATTGATTAAATTAAAACAAAATTATTGCAATGAACATAAAAAGTAGTAAATAACACAAGCGTAAAATTTTCGTCTATTAAACCGTTTACTAAGTAAAATTTAAAAGCAGTTTTAAAGTTTCATCTAATATAAAAAATTCGGAGAAATGGTTTTATAATCCAGGAACTGTGTATGTATGATTCGTATCTCTGTCCTATTTTTCATCTTTGAGGAACATGTTCATTATTGTTACTTTATGAAGAATCTTGAGGTTTTTAGGTCCTACTTAGTAAAATGTAATGGATAACATTGTTTTTTGTACAGCGAAGTTAAATTGAATACAGGAAAAGTAAGGCTATTTGGATCTTTTGGCTTTATAGTGCTAGACTAAGAAACCACAATTTATACAGTCTAAAAAATGTTTATTCTTACTATAAGCCATATAGACTCTTGTGCTCCGTATTACAGGTTCAACTCAATTCGATCTTTTTGATTCATGGATCGCCGTCTCACGCGCAAATGAACGCGTAGATATAATGATTCCTGTCTATTACATATCCACTACCCCCTCCCCCTATACACGGAATACAACGTTTTTCTGTTTTTGTCCTCTGTGGTTTTGGACCAGTTGAGAAATGTGAACTGTCAGTAATCGTTTACCATTGGATGCGTTGACTGCCTACTATTTGTTTCTGCCGTGTGGGAACGAATTCTTGGCTTATTCGGTTTCTCGCTGTGCGTACCGAACCTATACTGTTTGTCTGTAATCAGTTTATCGCTATCGTGTGTATCGATTAGTGCATTCTTCTTGTGTTTGTTATGTCACATTTCGTGGCATCACCGAAGTGTATATGCAAGAGTACTTCGAGCGGAACAACGGAGTACGTTTTCTGAAGTCAGAAGATTTGTGGCTTCAGTAAAGAAAAATCCGAAAAATCTAGTCTAAGTCGTATTTACCCAATTACGAATTTAATCACAAAAGTTACAAAAGCTATCAAGTTTAAATAATACTGCGGTGCGTGTAGTAGTCCTCTGGATGTATGTAAATATAAGTTGGTCGTAAACTGTATAGTAACAGAACCGAGATCTCTGGGAGGCAATAATTTGTCGACCACCGCGCGCCGTCTCTTGTCTGTAGTCCCCCATCTCTCGATGCGGTGCACGCGCACGTCGTTTGTCATGTGGCGCCCTCTATGTACAGTCGCAGTTAATTTCCTAGGAAAACTGCCCTCTGTATTTTTACAATACACCGCGGCTCTTATAAAAGTAATTTTATTATATTATTTTGATTTATGATTAGTAGTTTGAGATGAGTAAGACAAGATTTTCCACAACATATTATTATTATTGTTGGATCGATTCATCTAGCCCGTGGTACATATTATACTTTAAAGTGTATATAAGTTACTTTATAAAATTATAGTATAGTTCTTATTATACCTACTTATATAGTTAAACAGTAAAAAAATATCACGGTTTATTGTAGAAATATACGTAGTAATACATTTTTAATGATATTTGGATATGTGCTAGGACCGGAATGCTAACTGAGTCACCGCGACGCGACAGGCGAGGTTACGTCGTACACAACGCGAGTGAAAGACATTGACCCTTTTCCCACGACCTCTGTAGGTTAGCCAATAGCTAGTTTTCTTCATTATACAGAAACATGCCAAGTATCCGAGCTCGGTAGACACTGATTTTCGTAGCAATGGTAATTTTATCTGTATCAATTTTCTATACTCTATTTTGAAGTCCAAAGAAAGGTATAGTTCTCATAAAGCGTAACTTAGACGTGTGAGTCATAAAAAAATATTAATAATATTATAAAGTCGACAGATTGTATAACAAAGTACAGTGTGCGAAATAAACTTATTTCTAGTTAAAAAAATTATGATATCGGTTCCACTGCACTACGAAGTTAGTTTCATTGCAAATTTTTAAAAATCACCATTACAGTATCTAACCTGGTCCGAGGAGAGAAACGTTGAAGAAGAACTGAGAAGTTAATGATTATTACAATATTAACAAATAAGGTAGAAGTTACGTAGTTTTTTTTTTCACGCGGGTCAAATTTATGCATATGATATATTGAGGCATATGTGAATGATATATTGAGATGTTTATGTTTAATATATTGAGACATATATATTTAATTAATTGAGGCAAATATGTTTTATATATTGAGGCATAAATGTGGAAAATCTGCTTATTATTGAGTGAAGCTACGATAATTGAGTTAAAGTAACTGAAAAGGATTATAAAAGAGTGACTTCAGAGATAAAAGAATGTATGAGGAGAGAATAGTAAGAAAGGTGAGTATTGATGGTACCTGCAATAAAGGACGTCTGCGGAAGATTTGGTATAATTAGGTAAACTAGGTACATAACTAGGATAGCAAGAGTTAGGACAAAAAAGTGTGGCGCTCTATCCTCTCTACTTACCTCGGTCGAAACGGCGTGATGGTAAGCTTTTTAAAGCTATTGTTATCGAACCTTTCACGGCGGCACAATATGCAAAATGAGATATATACAAAAGTTTCAGCGTCGTACAGTGTACACTGCATCCCCAGCACAACTGTATACAACAGTTCCAGCATTATTCTACACAAAGTTTTCAGTACTGTTTTCAGAATGGTCTCAGGTAGTTCAGGATTATTTCGTATAAAGTGTCGGCTCGATTGTACGCAACTCATTCGTAATTACGGAAGAGTTTATCATTCCACTATTTATTTTGACATTTTACTATTATAATCTATTTAGCTACATCAAATTCAACTGAATTTATCTCTAAACGTTGGCCGGTAAAAAATAATATTTCATTCACTTTATAGTGTAAATGTCAAAGTTTGGGAAAATTCAGTAATTGTACCATGTAAATCCATCTATAAAAGAATTAATCAAAAATCGCCCCCTTTCTGAAAGGGTATGTTCCAACATTGAATCAAGTGAAGAGACCTTTTGAATTTTAGATATCGGACCGTGAGCAACATTCGGAGGACATGCCGACCGGTTCTGGCAGAGCAGCACGAAAGGTGTAATCTAAAATATATTTTACTTTATTATAACCCATTATAACATTAATCCGATCATTTATTAGTTTTCTAACACTTTTGAAAGAAAAAGCCATCATGTCACATCTCTAACTTGTTAGTTATCGGCTGAGTGACAATAGCGGCTCTCACTGCCGGGGTGCTCCTGGATTCAAAATCTTTAATAATTATTCATTATTATTATTTAATAATTATTATTTAGTTTATTATGTTTTATTTTGTTTTCATCATAATATTCCCTTCCTACGTATAGTATCGTAAGGAAAAATTTTAAATCAGTCTAGTATTTTGCACGTATTTGATACATTTTTAAATGGCTGTAATTTTTAAATATTATATTATGTACCTACATCATAGATTACAATTTATACATTTTTAAATACGTAAATAAGTATCAAATATAAATAATCATAAATAAATAATCGGAATGCGAACTACTAGAATGATTAAAAATGTAATTTTTTACTTAAGATACTTCTTTGTAGAGGGATTTTGAATTTATATTGAGAAAAGTAATACGGAGCTCATTTTTGAAAGATTACAATTCTTTTGAAATAATTATCATTCTGAGGATGAGCGCGGTATTGTGTTTATGTACAAAAAACGTAATAATATTACTGTAGGATATATTTTACAATTATTAATTATTGTTATTAATTAATTATTGTTGAGCTGCCGTTGTTTTAAAATAGCAAAACCCTTAAATATTGTTATATTTAAAAAAAAACGTATAAGATCTAAATACAAAACATATTCGCAAAAATTAATTGCTATCAAAACGCGCCTTAAAATAAAAAATAAAAATGATGACGTCTGAATATTAATAATAAATGATATATTTGTGGTTAGATATTTAATATCTTATGAGAGCAGCGCGAGTCCTTCAATTTTACTGAATTTAACTTTTCTAAACACGACACTTCAGTCACATTCAGATCATTAAGATCATTGTCCTTTAATTTTTAAGATACTCATTTATATTTTCCTTACCGGACAATTATTTATGTTTTATTTTATTTAATAAAATAGACATGTTACGAAGATACAAGTCCAGAAGGCACGAGTACTGGGTTATTCCCAGAGGGTTGACATTTAAATCTCTTTTGTACCCGAAGATTTTAACCACCTTAATAATTAATTCCATAGTAAAGGAGATTACTTTGGAAGTGTATTTATAATATTTATTTATTACAAGGTAAACTACTTTGTGTACATTGTTATCGTGAATATGAACCACTCAAGAGAACCGGGATTGAGGATATTTTAATAGAACTTAGTATTGAGATTGAATACAAATAACTAACAGACAGTTTCAAATTCGTTAAGAGAATTATTACACAACGAGATTAGACTCGAGTTAAGAACTTTTTTATTAAATACTAAATTAATGTATTAATTATAAATATATACATATAAAATCAATTTTGTCGAAAAATATTGTTTTAGCGTCACCGGGATTCGAACCTGGATCTTCATTTCCAATCCGGGGAAGTGCACTACCTTTGGTGCTATAACGCCAGTATTTTTCTTGACAAATTTTCGAAACTGTATGTTACATTTTTCAAATGAATACACCTGTCGTTCCATTATTTGAAAGCCATCTACATTATTTTTACAGAATCTCAAATACCTTTGAGTAAACCGATTTGCAGACGCCAGAATTATCAATTCATTTTTATTATTTATCATTTTTATTTAATTTAGTATTTAAAATATCACAGACCTATGTTCTGAATAATTACAACTTCACAATAAGAATGTGTTTTCCTTAATAATACTATTTTATTATTTCTTTCATCTTTTTCGTCTTTCTCACATTACTGAAGATCGTAATTTTTATGAACTCCCACCATCTTGACTATATTTCACCCTTCGCCTCTTTCACTGAAAAATATAGTATCTTTAAGGTAGCGAAGGTTGTAAATCTTCTCATTTCCGATAGATACTCCTCTATCACAGTTTTCATGGTGTGAAAAATGCACTTACGAATTCACCATAAATGTTAAAATATTAAAAAAAACTTTCAGAGGGTATTAATATGTGTGTCTAAATTTTTTATTTATCTGTCGTGTGTATTCTGTAAATATAGAATAATGGAAAGAAATGGTTTAGATTGAATAAAATGACTAGAAAGTCAATACTCAAGTCTTAAATATAAATGAACTTGTGGAATTATAAAGGTATATTATTAGAGATTTGTTTTTCAAATTGACAACACTTTTTCCAGCGACAGCCAATTTGACAGCTGACAGCTGATTTGTGCTCAGTTTGGTTTGCCATTTTACGATGAATAGACTTACACCAAAACAACACTTGCGAATTGCGCAAATTCATTTCGAAAATCGTGATTCAGTTCGCGAAACTTACCGTGCGCTACGTCTACTCTACGTTCAATATAAAATATCTATTCGAGCAATTAATTCGAATAACCATGGATCGTTTTCATAAACGAATCCGCAGAGACGTCGTACAGTGTACACCGGAGAAGCTGTTGCTGTAGTGGAGCATAGTATTGAGGAAGACCCGAATGAGTCGATTCGCCATCGTGCGCAGCAATATATCTATCCAGTGTGCGCCACAATCAATTTATTTAAGGATATATTAGATGAGCGCATAATTTATCGTAATTGTCCAGTGAATTGGCCGCCAATATCGTGTGATTTAACACATTCGGATTATTTTCTGTTATTATGATGGATCACTTGGAAGCCAACATTTGTTGCGTTATTGCCGATATAAGGCCTCAGCTACTCGAAAAAATGATCGAATATTGGACTTCCAGATCTTGCTTTATTTGAGCCAGCCGCGGCCCCCATATGCGCAAAATCATATTTAAACACTAATGGCATAAAATTATCTTTCCAATAAAGCTAACGCCATGGTTATTAGCTCGATTTTTATGTGTTTTATTTCATTTTAAAGTACAAAACCTCTATAAAAACACTCTTTACATGATAGATAATAATATAAATATTATATATTTTACTATTTCTAATTTTAAAAATTGTTAATTCATGGTGGTAATTTCATTTTAATGATTTATTTTTAAAAGGCGGAAACCGTTAATGGTTAAAAAATAATAACTTTTTGTAAAAAAGTTAAAAAGTGTTTTAATTAAATCATTAATAATAATAACAATATATTTATAACGTATTTTAATTATTATTTATTGATTTCATATCATACGTTGTAAGTACATTTAGTATTATCTGCCTCACTGGACTTCGCCCGTGCTGAGGCAAACATTTTATATTTTTAATCAACAAAATTATGTTATACATAATTAGTTTATTAACTATAAATTTAGAATAACAAAAATAAAAAGTGTAAGTAACAAAATATGATAAAATATTTGATTTTGAGAAATTTATAACCTACCTGACATTTGTAAGGATAATACACATTCGTTTTTAATAAGTTTAAATAATACAGTACAATATAATTTAACACACATATGCACAAGCTGCTCACTTATCGGTGTTGGGTCTGAAGTCTTGACTCTGTATCTGTTTATATTGAAGAGATGACCATGCTATGAACATACGTTCGGTCTGAATTTTTAAGTCAGTATTTTATTGCGCCTTTAAAATGTATGTGTTGTTCAATGTTTTTTTATGTATTTAGGGAGAGAATTACACAATTTGGGTGTTACAAAAACATAGCTTTTTTACCCTATGTGGTACACATCCTGGGAATTACTAAATTGTTTTCCTCTGAGATTCTAGTATTTTTAGCATTTCTTTGGAAACCTCAGATGTTCTGATTGATGAATATGTAGCTTAGAATATTTTTAACGTAGATCTGGACAATCAGTTCAGTATCCCCCAGGCTGTTGAAATTAATATATTTTTTTAAAAGTTTGCCAAATTCGTAGATATTCCAAAACAACTAAATACATTTGCGGTTAGATATACATACATACGAGTGCATTTAATGTATGGACCTTTTAAATGCCACGAGCGAGTTAACACGCCAAGTCATAAGCGTGACAGCATGCATTTTTAAATCGTGCAGAGATAGAAATAATCCCATCTTACATTACTGAACGACAGTTCACGCGAGACATTGTTTTATCCGTTTTTTTAACGTGCTGCAAGTCTAAAATGTACTGACTACTTCTGGGGTATTTTTTAGCAAATAGTAAAATAAATAATATACCTTAAAAGGTACCGAACCTTTAAATAATTTTTAAACAAAGTCCAAAAATACTCATCCTTCAAATTTTTGGAAACAATCTGTTGTTTCAATATAAAGTGTCAGAATCAGTCAGCTTATCCCTACCATGTATGGTATCCCCCATGTCAAATGATTGGCTGTTAAAAGGTTGATAACGTCAACAATATTCCCAAGATTCTTTCTTTCGCATTTCAAGAACTTTTTTCAGCTCCGCAATGTTTGGTAAGCGTTAATCAAATCACCGTCGCTCTACACAGCTTTGAAGAAAACTTGAGCTTGAAACGATAAAGTGGTGTAGCTAGATAAAGTAGTAATCCAAAGCTTCCCCCGCGTTCTGCCAGTGAAACAATCTGATGTGTGTGTCGGTTTACTTTGTTATTTTCTACGGTAGTCTACCAACAGGTGGTAAGTAGCAGCGAATTGTACGTACCCGTGTAAGGTCATGGAAATAATCGATTGACCTTTGTCCTTGGATCCGTAAAAATGACGTAACAAATTCTCTGTTGTAGATATACAAATAACACAAAAAAAAATCATATCACATTGCTGCATATAAATAAATGTCCAACTTTGTGTGGAAAGTTTTCTTATGTAAAAATTTGAAAAGAAATTGATACGTTACATTGAAATGAAGTGTCAATTTTCTTTGAATTAGCTGGACATATGTATATATAGGTATATTTTTCAAATAGACTAACAGATCTCAAAAAAGTTTTAATAATTGACACGTCTGTTACTTTATGGTGCCGCAAGAACATTTATATTTTTTAATTAACCAAACATTGTACTACATACACAACTGGGTTTTATTTATGACATGTTTATCGTTTTAAGATTTGCTTTTCCTCTAACCAAAAGACATAAATATTTTTTAAGGAGAACACATTCTTATTGTGAAGTTGCAATTGTTAGAACACAGGTCTGAGATATTTTTAATACAAATTAAATGTATTAATTAGAAAGATATACATATACAATCAATTTATCGAAAAAATATGGTTGTTGCTACCGGGATTCGTATTTGGATCTCTTCTTATCCGGGTAAATGCATTAACCGATCATGCTACACCAACACAGTAAATTGACGACAAATTTTCAAACTGTTTTTTTTCAATTTTTCAATTTGTTTCATTATATTATATTTATTCCGTTATATTTATAATTCCGGATAAGATGAGATCCAGGTTCAAATCCCAATAGCAACAAGTTTTATTTATTATTATATATTTTATATTTTTTTTCAACAAATTGATTTTATATGCATATCTTTCTAATTATTACATTTAATTTGTATCAAAGATATAAATAATGACTGAATTAAATGGAGTCGGGTAACGACATATTCAGAAAGAGGGTGAGTAGACGTGAAAAGGAAAAAAATATTTTTACTCCAAATTCACGAGGACTTAGAGATTGTTACCAAATCTAAAACACTTGAATCAAAATATATTGTCAAATGTTTGACAATTTGCACTTTTCAATACTATAAAAGTGAACAGTACTAGAGCTGATAGATTGAAAAGAAGCGTGTCTTCAATATCTTAAAACAAGCTGTCGAATTAGTAATGACGTAATTACTAATTCGACATTCATTTGAAAAGTATTCACTTAAATGCACTTCAAACACATATCAATGTTGAAAAATATTATTGTACTTTATAAAAATAAATAAATTCATTTTTCAGCTCACGTTTCCATAAAAAAGCTTTCATCACGTGTACGTAAAAATTTTCCTGTTGATTTATTACAACATAAATAAAAATCTGCACTAATGCTCTTCTATGGTTGCGTCTTCAAAATACAAATATATTACGAAATGTTACGTGACCTTTTCGCAATTTAATTCCCACTGACCGTTAACAATACGTCGTTAGTGGATGTGACAATGCACAATGTATGGGGGTCTTAATATCACATTCCGGGTATTAAGGTACCGCTCAAAGCTCAGGTGTTGCTTTGAGCTAATGTTGGAAATGATTAATGAGATTTGCGAAAGTTCAATAAAGCCGCTGAGTTGGGAAATGTCGGGACTTTCAAACAATCAACTTCGCCTTGAATATAGTAAACGCTTTATTTTGTAACCTTTGATGGAACCAAAATTCGTAAAGTTTTACCTTTAAATTCAACCTAATGTTTATCATTAATAAAGAATTAATACCTCATTTTAATTCATTACGGTAGCTGGTTCAATTCCGTTTACAATTATTAACAAGTTGTATTAAGAAAAAATAAAGATTTTTTTTAACACAATTAAACTAACGCAACAATTAAATGAATCATTTCAACGAATAAGGAATGCGGTAATATAATTTTGAAGAAAACTTGCAATGCACATTTAAAAATTAATAAATTATGTAATGATAAGTGAAATAATTACATGAATTATCGTAAATAAAATTTAGTATACGCGTTGCCTTGAAGGAATTTTGCAAAAAAAGTACATCTGTTCTTATGTAGATATGTGATATTAGATCCGAAAAAAAAGGAGGAGGAAGATCGATCAAGTTGACAGTTACGTAATATTTTTCTGGTTTTCTTACCAGGCCATGTTGTATTCGGGTCAGTTTATATACGGCCGATTGATAAGTATCCGAAATGACAAATTTAAAAGGCCTTTAGAAAAAAAAATGCTGAAGTTGAAAAACGCCTTTGTTATCTTTCACTAGAATATACGCCAAATATCAGTCTATTTGAATGATTATTTTTTACGTCAGCATTCATTTTTGTGAAAATGTATAAAACGAAAGTTAGTTAAAGTTTTATTAAAGTCATGCTGGATACTATTTTGAAAATCTTCTTCTTTGTTGAGTAATGTCTTCACGTTGGTAACTCATTTTAAATAGGGACTTTTAAATGTCAGAGCTGTGAAGACGTTCACCTCAGTGGACGGCCAATAGAGTGAGGACACCAAAAATGATTATGAAAATCCATAAAATCACACTAAATGATCATCGTTTAAAATTACGGAAGAGAGTAGAGAAATAGTACGCGTCTCTTCTGAATGTTTTTTAAATTTTGCATGAGCGCTTGGGTATGGACTAGCTTTACGCGCGTCGAGTGTCACGTTTGCTCTCAGTCGATCAAAAACATCGCCTAGTGAATGTTTCAGTCTTTAAGCGTAAGTCCGGTTTTTGCGAGTTGCATCACGATTGATTAGATATGGAGCCCTCGTTGCATACCAGTAACATAAAAGTAGACAGAAAATGGTAAACCCGCCCCGAAGAAAGCGAAAACGAAATTGTCGACTGGCAAAGTGATAGCGTCCGTTTTCTGAGAAGTTTGAGTAGTAATTATCGTGGATTACTTTGAAAGGGGAAGAATAATAAATGGTGAATATTATCGACGCTTGTTACAAAATTGGTGCGATCAAATCAAGGTGAAAAATTACCTCTTTAACTGAAAAGAAAATTTTGTTTCATCAAAACAACGCTTCAGGTTACACGGCGTCGGTTGCAGTGACTTACGATTCATGGATTACAATTCGAATTGCTGTTCCATCCGACTTATTGACGTCTTGATTTTTATTTGTTTACAAATCTTAAAAAGTGGTTAGTTAGAAAGAATTTTTCCACCAATAGCCGTAAGTGACTATTTTGAAGGCCTTGAAAAATCCTTCTGCGAAAATGGATCCTAGAGAAGGGTTGAGTAGAAGGAACGGAAGTACAATAATTAATTACTTTCATTTTGATATTTTGTTTTTAATTACACGTTTCGGAAACTTATCATATCTAGGTTGAACTCGTTGTACAAAACATACATCAGAATCTGCAGTTTTTCAGTCAGTGAAGTGTAGAATCTAATACTGGATGTATGATCGTAAGCCCCTTTTCCTGGCTTTGTAGTAAACTTTGTAAGCCATTGTTGAGTGAATAAGACGATAATTCCCGAATATCTGACATAAGTCACTGTTGTGTGGGTCTCTCACTAGGGGTTGATAGGATGGACGATGCCGGGAAGAGCAGTGGCTAGAGAGACCTAACGGAGCATTTTACTGGCTCTCTCTCGCACCTCTTGCGACCTGGACAGGATGAATTTCTTCCGGACTGTGATCGAGTTCTACGACAGCAACAAATAAATGTGACGTCTACCCTCCCCTTTTGGGGGTGTATGATTTCTATAGCTTTTTTCTAACTGCCTTCTTAATTTAATATGATAACGAGTCTAACGTCAAATTGTACTGATATGGGTCTGGTACAATGATACCGGAGTCAACCTACGATGGTATTATGATAATAATGTTAATAATGACCGAATGTAATAAAAAAAATGTAATTATGACGAATCGAAACGAGACTAAACAACTCTCAAAACGATTCGGGATAGAGTGTAAATAAATATAAAAATATCAAACCTTGTTGTAGTAGTGTCGCGATTTTGTTTAAAAAGATATTCTTAAATTTAAAAATTAGAAAACTCTATTTTTATCTAATATTTTAATTAATTAACAACAATTATCAAATGGTACCTAACTACCCCAGATTAGCTTAGCAAGATGTCAATTTCTTATTTTATTTATGTATATCTATGTCGTCAATTACGATACATATTATATATTGCAACTGATATGACATGTGCAACTTAGTGAGATATATACATATCATATGAAGAATAAAATAATTTTAGTGAAATATTCATATACAAAAAGCAAAATAATCTTAATGAAATATTGACGGCTAGACCGAGCATTTATGATGTGTTCTTTATTCTGACCAAATGATGAGTTTGCAATATATATATATATATATAATAAATATATAATTTATTTTGGGCTTGCTTTATGTAATTTCACAGCCAAATTTTCTAAGGGCATATGAAGGTGAAAAACTTTTGCACGTGCAAAAACAAACAAGGTAAGATATAAAAGCAAGAAAAAGCTTTTAGGACTTTGCGTAAAGTGTGACGTGGAGAAATATTTCTACAATCAGATCTATTTTTGTTCAATCTTTTCCCACTCCAATGCTTAATCATTTTTGAGTTGCAAATAATTCAGAATTATATTTTGAACTTATGTGAAATGTTTTCGAAACTTGACAGACATTTGTGCATCACGGTTTTTAAACTTTAACTTTAAATACAAACGCGCAAATATAATTTGCTATTTCTACTACCCACGTTAAATTAGATCATGAGAGACGAGATGATTATAAGATACAGATGTCTTGACACATGAATCACATCACACCTGCATATAATAAAATGTATTTTTCCACATAATTCTTTCTCTTTATGACTACAAAGATAATACATAAATACCCCTAAGAAGATTTTTATATATTACAACCATCCACAAACCTATAAAATGTACCAACATTTTCTAACGCTATTTTAAACGTGCTATTTCGTACGTCCTTTTTTTAACGTCCTTAGGGAGCCTCCAATAATATATGATACAATGTGGTTATTCGGATCAAGCAAAAATTTCTTCAAGATGATATATAATATCTTTCATGGGTATGCTATTTACCTATCTAATAAGATTTTAGAAGAATTGCAGCAGATCTCACATAGGTGAGAAAGAATAGCTGAAGAATTAAAAGAATATGTTTTATATGCATTCAACAAGAACATTATTTGTTACATAATTACATACGTTATATATAAAATAATTTAAAACTTACTTACTAATACGGCATTTCTCCACAGGAGTGGGCAGAGAGGATAGAGCGCCATATTATTCTGTCACATTGCTTCAGTATCTTAATTAAAAAATATCTTAATTAATTATCACTTAATTCAGTATCTTAATTAATTAAAAAATAACAAGAGAATCTAAAGCTGATTTTAGCAGAGTGAGTATGATTAAGAAAGAATCACTTAGGTCATATAGAACGGATGAATGAGGAGAGAATATTAAGGAAGATATATGATGCAAGAGTTATATATATATATTGCTTCTTGTTTTTTTATTCCATACCATCACCATCATACCATAATAAATGGTTCTGCCACGTATACGCCCAAGTGTTCTCATTTCCACTACATTCCGTCTAATTTTGTTCCTCTTCTGCCAGCTCCAGGCCTCACTTACATACATCAGTGCCGGTACCAGGTCTCCATTATGTATCACTAGTTTTGCCTCCGTTGACAAATTTTCATTAGATATTAATTTTCATTAGATAGACAATTATTAATATATAATAAAATGATTTAGTCGTTAATATTTAATGTTTTAAATAAATTTATTTAAATCGATTTATTGAATACAAAAAAAAGAAACATAAACAAAGAATACGTAATATATTTAAGCAACAAATGCAGAGTATTATAAATGTGTAGTTTTTAATTAGGTTTCACTGGAATAGTATCATTGATAGATCCAAGGTTTATTATGGGCAATACTCTGATTAAAATCATTTTCTCAATCTTGAAATTTTGTCTCAAAACTGAGATAAATATTTATGCACTACTGTATTAAATCAATTATGTATATACAGCCTCGTGCTCGAGCGAGAACCATCTAGCGCTGCTGAGTGCAAGCTTAACACGGGTCTTAAAAAACTCGGGCTGTATAGGGGATGAAACATGAAACTTGGCAAATTCGTAAATGTGTCTACAAATCACTATCACGAGGTTTTACTCAAGTGGCAGCGAATCTCAATAATATCTAGTTCAATTATATGTATACAATACAACTAGACTAAAATGTCAGACCATCTTATTACATGCAAAATAATCTGAAAGGTTTTATTTATTTATTTATGCAAATTAATAACATTTTAATATTATTTAAAATGATACTAAACTGTAATAAACAAATAAATAAGTTGTGGACCAGAAATCAACAAAAAAATTGACAGGAAACATTTCAAATTGTGATACTGGAGAATGATGGAAAGAAAGAATTGTAAAAAAAGGGAACACTAAAAACGACAATTGAAAATAGATTAATAATCGCTATCATAGAAAACGAATGAAACAGTGGATTGGCTAATAACAAGATATAACAGCTATAGATATACGTGAAGTATATTATGGAATAAAAATTTTAAAAAACTACAGAGAAAACGTCCACAAAACAAGAAAACTTTTTTAAATAATGAGAAAGGCCAAAGGACCTCTTAATATAAACTTGTCACTCACTTTACTCTTGTCATCAACATTGAAGAATAGAATGAAATAAAATATTTAGGAGTTATAATTGACAATAAACTAAAATTCGACAAATATATTATTTTAATGATTACAAAGAAAATGGCAAAAAAGTTTTTTTTTTTAAACAGAATAAAAAAGGAACTTAACCTAAAAACATAGCTATTAGTTTACAATTCCATTTATCACTCTGCATATAAATTATTGTTCAACGATACTATTTTTGGGGAATGAAACTGAGAAGAAAAGAATTCAAAACAATACATTCGAGAATAAGTTATGCTAAAACAACTAAAATTAGTGACGGTTAAACAAAAGTATATGCAAAATATCTATTATTGATATATAAAATTAAAAATCGATAATTTCCATCATACATGAATAAAAATGTAATATATCATTTTGAGGCCCCTCTTATCCTACGAGAAGTCGGTGGGATTTTAGACATCCACAAACAAATCTGGCAGGAACACAAAGTTGTTTATACTAAAATGGTTTTAATTTGTTCAATGAACTGCCAGCAAATGTGAAAAAAGCAACTAGTCTTGTATATCAATAATTTCATAGAATGTACTTTATGTAGTATCTAAGTTATCATTTTTCATGTGTTTTATTTTCTTTTGTATTTATAAACTCTCTAGAAGTTGAGATGTGTGTGTTCAAGTTATTCAAACTATGATTGACTCGAGATTGTGTCAGGAAGTTAAAATGCTGTGAGTCAGAATCTCCTATCTTCTTCTTGTCTCGTGAGTGTTGGTTGTGTATCGCAGTGTAAGGTGCCTGTTGCAACTAGAACAGAGTATATAAATGAAAGAGCACCTACAAGGTTTTGTTTATTGAGGTAATGAGTTAATATAATTTAAATACGCAGTTGAACTATGGAGTGGCTCGCTGGAGATACTGTTGAGTAGCGATACTGGTGCTAGTTGTAGTTTAATACTTTTTTTTATGCTTTCGAAAGTGTTGCATCCTAGATGTGAAAATATATTATATAATTTTTACAACTAAATAAAAAATATACCTACACCCATACATCTAAAGATCTGAGAACAAAGCTGAGTGCGCCCAGCAAGGCGACACCTGCAACACAACTTCTACCAGCCGGAGCGTAAAAAGACGCTGGACGCGTAGTCGTGGACTCTTTCAATACTCTTCGGTTCTCCAGATAAGATATCATATTGGGTATATTATACTATTGTACGGTTGTAAAGAAGTAATAAATTGTTAACTAAACTCAACGTTGGACTCTTTTTTTCTATCCCCTAAACTGGTGACTTCACAACATACTCTATTAACTAGTAGGACGCAACTCAGAACGTCTAAAAAAATCGTACTTCGAAGATTGTTCTTAAATACAATAAAGCGATTATTATTAACAAAAAATTTGTTTAACATTGACATTCCATTGATCTTTTTAAAAAACCTTATTTTTTCCACCCTTAACATTTTATTTGTTTGAGGGGCCTTTTGTAAGTCGCTAAGTTATAAATATAAAATGTATTGGCAATTAATTATATAAAATACGCAGTATTGTAATCTTTATTTATGAATTCTTCTATAGAAAACGGAATAAATTAAAAATTTAATACAACGGCAACAGAATGCGACAGATTGTATTTTAAAGACGTGCTGCGCTGGTTGCGGCGAACGGGCGTCCGCCTTCCACCCCTGGGGATGGCGGCTAATGCCAGCCATTATTTTTCCATCCGCAGGCCATAAATGTTCAAATATGTTCACAGTGTTTTGTTCGGCAGAAGTTCTTGGAGTAGATTTACTAGCGATGCATTTTAAATTATGCTAGAAAGGAACTTCTTTGCTATGTAAAAGAAAATTAATAATAATAAAAGATAAGAGTATACTCCGCTAGTATTATAATGTTAAGGATGCCTTCATCATTGCCCTTTTGTACTGAATGCGAAATTTGTTACAATCTCACTATCCACTATGTTAGGATTGCGATCTCCATGAACTTCTGTTCTATTAACTATGCTCTTCCGCTTTGCTCGGCATCCTGCAGTTCTTAGGATTATCACCAGAGAAGTGACTGTTGCTTTTCCACTCGATTGATCCAACGGGTGGGAGATCCTACTCTTTCCCTTTGTCTTTCGACGTGGCCCACCACAACAATCTTCCACGAGCTATCTTCTCTTTTGATGGCCAAAAAATTGAAGGTTTCGTCTCAAATTGCAGGTTGAGAGTCTATTCTTAATGTTCAGTTCTATAGAATAAGACATTCATACGTCTCGCCGTCCATAGTATGCGCAACGCGTGTCTCCAGCACACACACTCCACAAAGGCATCAGTCAATTGTTTCAATCTACTATCTCATAATAATTCTAACCACAAGTGAAATTAAATAAAAACGGCCTTATTTGTTTTGAATTCATACATTTAGTCGGTGTAACTATAAAATTTTAATAAACAAAAAATCGAGTGTATTTTATGTGTACAGTTCACTGGAAAAAAAGGAAATTGTATTACTTTTAGTTTTCGAATACAGACGGTATTCATTTTATGGAACTCCATTGTTAATCAACACAATAAATCAAACACGATTTTTTTAAGTTATATTTAATCAGTTAATAATGGCCTAGACAGCCGAAACGATCATCTAATTGTTTAAAAAAATTAAATAGAACCAATAAAATCGTTTTTGATTTATTGTGTTGATTAAATTTTATTACTATTAAGGAGAACATATTCTTATTGTGAGGTTGTAATTATTCAGAACATAGGTCTATGATATGTTAAATACTAATTAAATGTATTAATAAGAAAGATATGCATATAAAATCAATTCTATCGAAAAATGTTGTTGTTGCTACCGGGATTCGAACCTGGATCTCTTTGCAATCCATCACCACGGTAAGGAGTATGACGTTTCTATTTGGACACATTTAGGTGACTTTTTTTTTAATTTTTGCGGTATTAGATTTTTTAACAGGTCAATAATTTAAAGCTAATTCAGAACTAACTCCGAAAGTACATTTGATAACACGGTCCCCATGTGTATATAATATTAGTGAGTTTTATTTTAATGCGCACTTTGCCGACTTCTGTATTCATCGCCCGCCGCAATGAATACAGAACCAGCGAAACAAATATTTAAAATATTCCGAACAAAAAAACACAATGAGACAATGCGGATGTTTCCTCCGAAGGTTTCCACGACTGGGCTGTTGTCGGACTCTCGCTGGGGAGTTAACATATACAGGATGTCTTTTCATGTAATAACTTTAAATATAATTTCATGTAATAACGATATACCGGCTTACATTACAATAGCAGTAATGATATTGAAAGACGGCTGTTCCGTATTTGCAAAACACACTTTAGCGTGTTTATAAAATCGGGCGCGAAAACTATTATAGTCAAGTGCCCGCGTCCATATTTCTCACTCATGACTTATCACAATGTTTGTCCACCAGTGCGAAATGTGACCTTGACTCCAACAGACGTCAACTTGAGCGATATTCTGCCATTACTGTGTGATTTTCGGCGGCGACCACGGGGATTTGTGGAAGCGTCATACTCAAGGAAAGGCGAGCAGTCCTTTCGAATCACGGTTCCCGAAATCACTGGTTCTTCGACAGAGCCCCGATCCTCTCACCGACCACTCCCTTTATCACGTTTCCGTATTTCCCCCCCACACCTTGCGGTGATTCCGATTTACGACCGGAATTGTCGTAATCCATTTCGTGGGACGTGTGATCCGGAGATTGCACAAATATACAGCTATTCAACTTTTTTCACGATTAAACTACAAAAATATTTTTATTAGAATATTTCAGTTTCAAGACCCGTCCGATATCAATAATGTCCGACTGTGCGCGTTTTAAAGCTGAACAATTCATTATATTGTAAATATGTTTATATTTACAATATAATATTATATTGTGGAGATTGAGTGTATCGACACGTATATTGTATGAATATGTAGATTACGAATTATAAATTGATGGGAGTAATTGGAATAATGGATTGGTGTTATGTGGGGGTGAGTGTATATATTATGATGCGAATCAGAAGGATTATGCATATGATGTTAAGGTTTCCCTTTCAATAATAACTCATATTCGATTTTTTCAAACTATTACTTATATAAGACCTTAATATATACTAATTTAAAACTAATAAACTGAACATTATTTGGCATAATTAAGACAATACAAGCTTTATAAGAAAGACCGCGATCATTAAATTCATTTTCCGTATGCCATAAAATTGCCTTAATATGAAAATTCTTGCATATACGAAATATATTTTCTTATAATCTTAAAGTCAAGATTACGGTGACAAATCTGCACTGAGACAATTTACAAACTGTTCAAAATTAATATAATTATAAATCTTTAAATTTTCAGGACCTATTATTAAAAATCAAAGTTTTTAAAATACTATGTTTTAACAAAAGCAATCAATTTAAGTTATTATATTTTATTTATTCACATGCTTTGAGGCTTCTTTTTTATTAAATTTTATATCAAAAACATAATAATATCCTACTAAATAAAGTTTATATCGATCCTATGAATGTGTGTTTTTTATTGTTTTTTGTAGTTCCCGAGCGAAATGATAAGTCAAATTCGCTTAAAAATACCGAAAATATATGCTTTCGCGCATATTTTAGCCACAATATGAATATATATTAAACTTATGCACAACATTAGTTGCAAATTTCATCATTTATATGTTTTTTTTATTGATTTTAACGGAAAACAAGGTTTTGAATATTCCCAATTAAATATTCCGTATATATAACCCCAATCTCATTTAACCTATTAGCCACCCAAAAAAAGTCACAGGTGAAACAGCATCGTACCACCAATTGGCGTCAAAATTCGTAAAATTCAAAATTCATGGGCTGGCTTTTTACGAAAAAAACATGAAAACGTTGATATAACTAAAAAAAAACATGGAGCTTGAATGAAGCTTGGAGATGAGTTGAAAAAAGTTGAAAAAAGAGAAAAAATAAAAATGTATAGTGTTGCCAGGCCATAACGTTTAGGAAATTATTCTGTATTTGTTTTTTGAAAGGACAATTTCGGATTTTATTAACACAACAATTGTTATATTTAATTTGATCTCTACTCAACATGTTATTTACACTAATCCTAAAGCCGATCTTTGAAGAGTAGAAGGCTTTCATCAATGCAATTGCGTACAGTATAGTCCTGATCCTATGAAGTCGATCGAATGTCACTGTTGGAGTCTTCAGCGAGACTGTCCCAGTAAACTCCATGCTAAAAAGAATTATAAAAGAAAAAATTTAAGTGAAAAGTGATGAAAGTATATTTATCTGCTATGTGAAATAAATAAATACATACCCTACGTTGTATTTTTTGTTTTTTAAGTAGCAGTTGTAGCAAATAGTAACAGTAATAAAGTGAAATGCACATAAGTTAAAATAAGACGATTTTATTCTAAAAGAAGCCAATATAGTATATCTCAAAAACTGGATCTGAAAGACCAAATCTGATGGCTATTTTGTATTCTGCACCCCAAAATTAGCAAAAACAGTTGAAAAATCGCTGGCACCAAAATGCGTGTTGGCCAGTGTAATTAATTCAAAACCAGACCAATTTATTTTCAGTTAATAAAACGACAGTACAATGTTTTTTTTAAATTCTACTCGAGAACAGGTAAAGTGGACATGTCTGCTTTTGATTCTGTAATTCATAAATTTGCAAAATCAGTAAGACATTTTATATTTCTTGGTATATATTTAAAAAAATATATTATTATTTCACCCTAATATCAAAAAATAGAGGATGAGAATTTAAAACAGCAATATCGCTACAAATTCCATAAAGCTGTGAAAAATTTACGTACTTTTAATTATGTTTTGTAATTCTGCAGAGGGTGGAGTTTGTAAATTAATCATAACATATTTTATTATTTATTAAAATGTGAATATTAGAGATATGACAATCTTAGGATGAATATTAATGTGTCCCGGATTTAATTAAATCTCAAACATTTAATTAAATTTCATCAAAAACAAAAAAAGTATTCCTATTTACAGGAATTGTTCAACATTGCAGAATTTGTAAAATTATCATGAACCATATATTTATTATATTATTTAGAAACTTTACTGAACTGTTTGATAATTTGATACATTAGAAAGAGCTACCATATTAGATATACATTTCTTGAAATATATTATCGTCACGGTTTGTATCACCGTTAAATTTTTATTCTAAAATTAATATTTAGGATCTGCAAAAACTTTGATGTAATTTATCAGAATACTTAGTACATTAAATAAATAAGTTTATATTACTTGTTTATAAAATTGTAACTACGTTACAAAACTTATAATCTTATGCTATTAAAATAAACTGTTTTCTTAAAAGTGAAAATAAATTCAGCGAAGTTAATTCTTTGAACATAAAATATTCTGTAATCACTGCCAAGTGTAATGTAGAAAATGTTATAATAATATAATTAACTTAAAATAACTTAACTTAAAATTACATATTAAGTAGACCATGAATTCTTTCTCGATTTCTACGTTATAATAAAAATTATAGGATTTTTTCTTCATAAAAATGGATATGAGCTTTTGTAACTATAAAAGCATTCAGTATGCGACAAAAGCAACTAGATTAAGTTACGTTGAGTTTTATTTATTTATTGAGACAATGTCAATTTATGTATATAAATTCTCGCATATGATAAGGCGGATTATGACTTACTCTTCTTTGAGTCCAATTTAAATATATTATTATAAATATTGTTTATCATTGTGAAAAATCGTAAATAGAAATTGATAGGTATTTTGGGATACACAGATAATCGACGAACAAAGAAGATCCTCGGACGGCATCCACAAGGCAAAAAAATGTTAAACCTCGATAGATAGGTGAAATTTTTGGACCAGAAGGAGTAAAGTGACAAAAATTGTTGGAAAACTACAAGAGAAATGGGGAGGTCTTCATCAGGGAGGATTAACAATGGCTAATAATTGTGATGATATGATGTACTCTTATTTATTAAACATCATTTAAAAGAGATTTCTACGGCGGCCCAATACATTTTCCACATATTTCTGTATGTGGAGAGCCAACTTGCCTACAGACTACTGGGATTTTTTCGTTCTTGAAATTTTTAAGATTGCTTCAAAACTATCCATCTCTGTGTCTTAGTCAGAGTGTACTAGAAAACATGTTCTTCATTTTACGAATATTTTTGTCACCCTTCAATACATTGATAGCAGGAAATGTTGACAGTAGTAGTAGTTGCTTACAAACGATACAATATCTATTTTTTAAAGCAGTAAAATAATTTTAAATGAATGCATGTTACGCTTTTCTATTCTTAAGTAAATCAGAATGAAATATTAGAAATATCTCTTTAATAATGTATAATTCTTTTTTGTAGACTTTTTTTGATAAAATATGTTTTCCAATTTATAAAATAGTTTTATTCACTAACGAAAGATAGGTGCGTTAAAATTGATGAGAAATAGATTCCGTGATGGACTGTGTCTCTGCCGGTTATTGTTTGTTTGACGCAACCCGATTTGGATGAAGAAAGGACAGAAGGAGTCTGGTCTTACCTTGGTCTCAATCTCATCATGAGCTGAACGCCACCGTGCACTTTCCTCGATTCGCACTAAAGGAAGAAGATTTCGCTGCACTTCGGAGAGGGTCAGTTTCTGGCGAATTTAGTTTCGCGGTCCAGATAACGTTAAGGCACGGCGATAATCTGTCTCGGCAGAACCGAGCGTGTTAACCTTTGACACTCGAATTTGCACTCCTCCGCCGTTCGCTAAGTGCGCCCAGGTGCAAGGTCAGGCAGTCAGGGACGGGATATTTATAATTATATTATTATTGGAATTAAGAATATCACAGAGGTAGCATTCGACTGGCGTCAATAACAATATTATTTGAAAGTGTCTAAAAAGGTACATAAAAATACTATTTTAAAATATGATTCTAAATATAATTATCCATTAAAAATATTAGGACTCATAATGCCCGTGGACTACTAATAGGACTAATATACGCATGACATAGCAAATACTACGAGTCTTGATATTTAACTTTTGTGCCATCCTCACTGAGTACAAACATTATACTTCAGCTTAATATGAGATAATACATGTATTATTCTATTATATTTGATTTTGGTCGAAAGCCATTAATCCGTTTATCTCGATAGTTAATGCATTTGATCGCTATCCGTATTAATTCTACCTACGTGCAGCATATTATATTACATGTAGGGCACTATCGTCTAACGGGGGTGCGACACATATCCTAACGATTGCACTCTTGGCAACCTACCAACGTGGCTTCCATTTCCTGTTTCGTTGCCATTTCATTTCAACCGTTTCATTTTTCGATTGAAAATAAAGTAGAATTTTACTACGTCGCAAAAAAATGTTTTCAACAAGGCGAAATTCGATAATATTTAACAAATTTTAAAATTTTCTGTAGATTGACATGTCATTGTATATTTTTTGGAACTTGTGTTTCTTCTAGGTTAGATCGCATTTTTTGTAGATAACCTAGGCTGACGTTTTGGCACGGTAACACGTGCTATTGTCGAGGCTTAGCCTCATTACGTTGTATCCGTACTTATATGCGAGAAGTATAAATCTCCAATAGTTGAGTATTCATTTGCTTTTATGAATAGGGTTCACGGTACCATTAAAAATGAAGAAAAAATGCAATTATAAGTATTAAAATCAATATTGAAAAATTAATAAAAAATAGTGCAAATAAAACGTAAGTTTATTTTCTAACATACAAAACATCAAATAATATTAACTAAAAATAAGTTAAACAAATATCAGATATCTCATAGAGACAAAGCTATTTTTTATTATATTTATTGGAAAATATATGGAAGAATGGGGTAATTACAGAGCTAACGACCTATCTTCGGCTGGTTTAAATATCTGATATTTGTTTAATAACAGTGCCTTTCTAGGTAAAAATCCAGTAATTGTGTGTTCTTGGACATATTCAAATATTGCCAAAAATAAGTTAAATTGTAAATAATATATACTATGTACAAATCTATTAATATTTTAATAGGGTGTTAGTAAGTATCTCATTTAATATTTTGGAGGCTCGTTGTTTTAAAGAAAACGGTCCCCAAAATAAATAAAAACAACATAACGTGGACAATGAATGGCAACTCAGATACAGAGTCGAATGTTTAAGTGAAGTTTTTAATAATAACATGCCTGAAACCTAGAACTACCAGGCCGACCTTGAAAAGACAGAGCATATACGAAGTCATGAATTCATGACTGTCAGTATATTTGGAGCTAAAGTAATGCTAAAAAACATATTTTTGTCATCAATCGTTGGGAACTAAACTCGTGATCATTGGATTAGGTAATAAACATCGCTTTATCTCTAGATCACGCTATATATGTTTTGGATGATAGTGTTTATATTTCCAACACATATATGTATATAAAATTGATTGTTGTCTGTTCTCTATACAATACATTTGACCAATCTGAACCAAATTATGCATAATTACTCTTTAGAATACTGCAAAAAACGTAAGCGAGCAAATATCATTAATTATTATGATGAGATATCAAAACTTTAAAACATAATCACTTTTTAAATATTTGCAATCAAAAATATATTATTTTAGGGAGAACACATTGCAGTTACAGTTTTTTAATATTGTAGTATATTAATACAAATTTGCATATTAATTATTATAATCTCTGTAGCAATTAAAATATTAAAATACTAAATTAATGTATTAATTATAAATATATACATATAAAATCAATTTTGTCGAAAAATATTGTTTTAGCGTCACCGGGATTCGAACCTGGATCTTCATTTCCAATCCGGGGAAGTGCACTACCTTTGTGCTATAACGCCAGTATTTTTCTTGATAAATTTTCGAAACTATATGTTACATTTTTCAAATTAATACACCTGTCGTTCCATTATTTGAAAGCCATCTACATTACTTTTACAGAATCTCAAATACCTTTGAGTAAACCGATTTGCAGACGCCAGAATTATCAATTCATTTTTATTAAATTTTTGGACACGTTGATACAACATATATTATTAAGGAAAACACTAGTAGGTAGTGCACTTCCCCGGATTGGAAATGAAGATCCAGGTTCGAATCCTGGTGACGCTAAAACAATATTTTTCGACAAAATTGATTTTATATGTATATATTTATAATTAATACATTAATTTAGTATTTAAAATATCACAGACCTATGTTCTGAATAATTACAACTTCACAATAAGAATGTGTTTTCCTTAATAATATTAAAATATTAATTCGATAATTTGATTTTTCATGCATGTCTTTATAGTTGATACATTTAATTTGTATTAAATATATTTTTAGCAAAAATCGGAGAAAAGACTATATTCTCAATATAAGCCGCCATCCATTCCTAATTTTGCATAGTTACTCGTCGCAAAACATAGATAGTAAATCTGAACACTGGGAAATGTTGTACACGAACCGCTAGTTAATAATATAAACAAAGGATTACCGGTACAAAGTGCTACAAGTGAGGCCTAAAAGTTTCGGCCCAAGTATGTGTAATATATACATATACGAGCGCACGTTTCTATGCTCTTTCTTGTTCAGGCCAAAAAACTTTTGAACCTTACTACGTTTATTGCAATAAATACATTCGGAAATATTGATCATTTGAGACATTGCTCTTGCTTCCTTTCAGTTTGGAGGCTTTTTAATTTCGAATAAAGGTGCTATGTTTAATGCTTTTATTTTAATTGGCAATTTTTAATTAACCTACTCAGCTTACTACTTATGTGTGCTGATCTTAAAGATTTGGAGCACATCTTGGAGAAGTTTCCAAAGTAATATGTGCAGAGAACTACCGTACTGAGAGCTACAAATCAGAATTAGGCACTACACGAGATATCCTTGATTTAATTGATTAAATTTATAAAGCCTCGTTAAAAAACAATACTTTTATTATTTATTTAATTTATTCACAATAATCTAGTTTAAGTATTACATTGCACTATAATCTAGTTTAAGTATTATATAGCACATTAATCGTACAGGTTGTCCCAAAGACAGTAGTACAAACGGAGCCTACGGTTAAGGAATATCACTAGAAACCCATTGAGCGTCAAACAGGGTTATTCGAAATTTAACGATATAGAAGATATTCGAACTTTTGTGTATTTCAGAAAATAAGTTAAAATACTTTATTTTAATTAGCCGTAAACAAAAATCTGTAACTTATTTGGAGCTACGTTATAAAGACATGTTTCTAATTTCTAAATCTTTTGTGATTTCTAATCACGAAAGTTCGAGTAACTTCCAAGTCATTTAATTCCGTGTAACCCTATTTGAGTTTAATGGGTTGTTAGTGATGTTCCCTAACTGTTGGCTATGACTACTGTCTCTGGGCTACCATGTATAAAATAAATATATTTATTTTAGAATGAAATAAAGCTATTTTTTTATAAATATTAAAATATGTCATTAAGTAGTAAGTTCTATCATATCCACGATTATATTTATGTCACTGGCATATTTAAGCTTAAACTTCGAACGTCATATTAATGCTAACTTATGAAAGAAATCTGTTAATATTAATATAATCATTTTAAATACCTAATAAAATATTTTAGTATTATAGTCAGATTTTAAGTATTTTTGGAGGTTCTGGAAAGATTATTAAAGAATTTACTTGATAAAGGAGTGCTATTCGTCAGTACGTCAATAATTACTATCTTCACTTTTGATCATTTCAACAAGCATTCACTGCATAATATATATATATATATATATATATAGTGAATGCTTGTTGAAATTACATATAATTAGTTTTAATATATAAAAATCATTCAATTCCAAAAACAATCTTTGAAGATGTTCTTAATTTTGAGTACGACGTCAAAAACTTTTCAGAAAACAGAATTCAAAACATTTTCTCCCTCAACTAAGTATATAAATACAATTTATAACGAACTACCTCAAAGTTCTTTAGTTATTACGAGAAAATGTATAAAATAAGATAAAAATCGCAATTTCTGAGATCTTTTGTTTTTAAAAAAGATGTGCACGCGGACAATAAAGACAATGGGCTGGAGATAACCCTAAACCCAAGAGACGAGGCTAGTGCAGGACGGTAAGAATTGTATAACAATTGAAAAGCACAGATGGCAAAACCCAACTGGGTAATGAGCGATAAACGGATTTTATTTTAAAAAAAATTTTTACACGGAATGCTCGCCATTGAGACATCATGTGTAGGTTATTGTGTCACACTATTGGATAGAATCGAGAATGAAACCATCCTGGTGGCACCAATAATGATTAAAACTCGCAAAGAGCTATTTCACTAGTTAAGGCATGTTCAGCGGAAATAAAATAAGGTTCAAAGTTGAAAAGGACCAGAAGCTAGCAGCTGTCAAATAGGCACCGAAGAACGCCATCTGGATCATAAACATGCGAGGACGTAACCCAACTTTAAGAGCTTCACTAACGTACATTACGGAGATCGGGCAAAGTATAAAAGGAATGTTCAATCCACTGACATGGAATAAAGCGAAGAAATTTAGGAAGAGATGTATGTAACTCTCATCCACAGGTGAAGTATTAAACTTAAACACACAAATATAGGGAACAATGCTTAAATGGTAGACATACAAATAATTAGGTACTGACAGATAGAGGGGAAGGAGGATTCGCAAATCATGATAATTATACATGATTCGCGAACCACATCGTGGATAATAATCATTCATACAGCATTAAACTTCTCCCTGTCACGCGTGAGGGTAATAACATAGATCATTTTGAAAGATTAGAAATATAAAGTAATTTGAAATCGGTTAATAATTTGTTAAACTATATTACATTTTCTAACTCATCTTCTCTTCTTTTAATATTCCTCTTACAACCACCTCTCTACCTTCCCCCAGTAACTTTGCTCCCTTCTTCACCATCTATCAGTTTCTAATTACTTGTATTTCTACCACCTAAACCTTGTATCCTTTATTTGTGTGTATTTAGTTTAATACTTCACCTGCCGATGAGAGTTACTTAGTCTCGTGAAACTCGTGTAGTGCAAATAAACTCAAATAGAGTTATAACATTGTTTTATTTATATCCATCCATTTTGAAGAAGAGATATGTGCACAGAATATATGTCACATCAATATATAATACTTACTATTCTGAAACTATTAGTGATAGTAAAACCGTTGTAGTAACTGCGATTGTATTCGATTGTAATGATTATTGATAACTGATTATTACTGACAGGTACACTATAAAATATACTTCCAACATTTAATTCTTTGTAACCAATCACACCCGAGGAACTAAATTAGGTATTTTGAATATTCTATATATAATTTATTATAACCTGCAACCACGTAGATGGATAAGTTTCATGTCTGACCTACCTGTCTCATATCAATTGAACCTATCTCAAAACAGACTTTCTGAGCATTAATATTCTAGATCAATACCCTAGATCGTAAGATATTATTTAAAGTCGCTGTCGATTATCTGAATTTATAAAACTCGCGTTATTGATTTATGTAAGTAATATTCTAAGTTCATATATAATATTTGAATTTGTTGGTAAGTAAATAGATAGTAAAGTCAACATTGGACCTGATAACAAAGAATATGATTAAATAGTGCATTAATTAAATTGCCATAATAGATGACCGTAAGACTATTCGTAGTTTAGCAAATATTGAAAATTATAATGTACTTATATGTATGTAATAAAATTGGAATAAAATAAATAAAAATAAAGAATTTTACACGTCAACATACGTAACGCTAGAAGAAACCAGAAAAACTTCGCAATGGGCAAAAATTGGCCTTACATAGAATGAGAAAATTGATTGAATGATCGTAAATAAATCCCAACACTACCCTCATAAAATGCCAAATACACATCTTTCTTTGCTTTTGTATCAAATATGACATAAATAATAATATAAGGTATGTTCTATAATAACTCGTCTGTTTTTATCAAATATGATGCATGGAACATAACCCACAAGACGTCATGGGACACCGGATATCGGTCTTATATAATATTAAAATATGAGATACAGGAAACAGAACAATGTGAGATAAAGTCTATGTAACATAGCGTAATTTAAAATGGGTCATAAGATTTGGAACACAGAATAATATATTTTTATTTTAACGATTTGAAACCCAACGCGATCCATTATAACATATATCGGTATTCGAAATTTCAATTACTACAAAGGGCCAAGTAATTTTTTTTACAAGGGTCGTTAATTAATAAATAATTAACAACATAATTAATATATATATATTTATTAATTATGTTGTTATTTATGTATATATATATTCAATGTATATAAAATTCATAATGGTGCTTTAAAATAAAAATATATATATTATACGTAGTCTTACATTAGATAAAATAAAAAAATACAATTGTGAAAACTAAGAAAGATAGTTCTATTTCACTGAAGCAATTAGGTCTTCGTGGCCTATTGCAGTGTTCAAAATTAACAATTAAGTGCGGTATATACAGGTGTAACAGACCTAGTCCACAATATTTTTTGGGTGGATACCTGACTATATTACAAGTCGAAAATGTCAAAGAAATGTGTGCAAATTCTGCACCGTTACGGAAAATATTATTTTTTGAAATTGTTACAAAATCATGTTACGCTTGAAGTCTACGCGCTTTGAAATAAATATTTGCGAAATTATTTAATCATCTATATCTTTGCTTCAGGCCCTAAATCATCTTACAAAAAATAGCCTAACCGCTCGATATTCGATGACCTTTAATTTTTTGTATTCAATATATTTTATTATTTTATATTTTTGAGAAAAACAAACAATACAATAATAATAACTAATATAAAACATGATATACCGCTCACTTAGATCAAAACTAAGACAACTCAAAAAGTAATTTTTCAGTAGACAAAAAATAAAAACATCCTTAATTATTAAAGAACTGTGGCAAAGTTAGTTGCGTATATGACAACAGAGTATCCGAATGCAATAATAACTCTAAATTCGTGTTTTTTTGAGTTGTCTTAGTTTTGATCTAGGTGTGCGATATATCATATAGTAATACCAGTGAAGTTTCTTCGGAATCAAACAAGGAAGTGTATAATACAAACTAAGAAATAGTATATAAAAAAATAAATAAAAGTATATTTTAACAAATTTGGAATTAATAAAATATTTCAATTGCGATTTTTTTTTAAATGCTTATATCTCTGACATGGTTGAAATTAGGCACGTATACCTTGAACATTAAATATATATGTTACTAAATTATTTGTATAAAAAATGTAAGAAACATTTATTCAAGGAAGATTTGTCATTCAATACTATTGATTTTAAATAATACAATATTAAGATATATCATATGCAAAATGTATTTTAAATATAAATTATTTAATTTATTTTGTATATACATAACTGTTTAATGTATTAATGTAAAGACATATGACAGGCAACGAAATTAATTAAGTTTATTTTTTAACTATCTTAAGTCAAAATAGACACAATTTTTTTTTTATAACAAACATAATGGATAAATTTTACAAAATAATTTTAATTGAGTATATTTTTCCGCCAAAACATTAATCGAGTGTTTTTTTACCTACAACTACTTTTCCTTGGATAGCACAATATGTGTGAAGTGTCTGAAATATACAAAAAAATACTTTTCGGTTACAAAATTCTGGAGTGTATCGCAATTGGTACCCGATAAAATATTTTCTCTGTATCATAGCGTTTAGATTATCGACGCGTTGAATGTCCATTGAAAATAATACGCAATCATTTTATATGCGTGGTACGAAATTTCAAATCAGAATACGATCTCTTCCTTTACGAGTTTTTATCGGATAAAATTTCTGATACCTATATAAAGTTTTAATAAAATATTATATAACTCATCTAAATTCATTTTGGTACCTAGATTTTTTAGTCTTAGAGTGCGTGTACATGGATGAAACTTTGCTCTCAAAACTCACGTAAGGGAAGGTGCAGAATTAGTGTAGAGTGGGCTGAAGCTAATTGTACCTATGTTGAATTTTGTATACAGAGCAGAATGACTAACTGATGTTTTCAGGCGATTGGGCCTATCGGGACTCCACGCTCTAGAGTGTCCAAATAAAATAAAACTCTTGACCAAGGAAAAAAATTTAAAAAAAATATTAATTAAAGATTTTATTATAAAACATTTAAGATGCGTTGCCTCTGTTCAGCGCTATTGCAAGTAAAATGATAGTGGCGGCCTCGCTGGGTCTTTAGCAGTAAGTAAAAAAGCTCTAATATTTCATATTCTTATTTTTCTGAGAAAAATATCTCCGTGATTATAATTCTGTACATACGTTTCATATTCGTATAAACATACTTTGGCGCGTGTTAATATCAGCCGCGAAGAATGTTATTGTCACATGTCCACTACCATATTCTCGCTTCCTCAACCCTATACTTATTGCTCGTCATCGGTATGAATTGAGCTCTTTGCACTATCGGGCGCCACCAGATAAGTATTGAAATTTGACAACGGCGATATTGATCGCATTGTGGACCAGTAATCTTCAGTGCTAGGGTGCACTGTTTTTAGTATCGATTTGTGGATTATGTGTGGCGTAGGTGAAATCACTGTCTTCATTTGAGGGTGGAGAATATCGGACATCTTCACGCATTGAAGTGTGTGGTTTTTGGCGGTGAATACAGTGAGTTCGGAGACATCATACTTGTCAAATTCCAATTCGCTGAGACCACTGGTCATTTGATTGGTAGAATCCTTTCCCCACTAACCCTTTTCCATTCCATCTCCTGAATTTCCTTCCATACCTAGCTACTTATGTTGCACTGCATGCTCTAATAGAGGCTCACATTTGATAGAACCGGCCCTGTGCATAGCAACCTTTACCGACAAACCTCCAGGACCCGAGGGTGAAGTTTTAGCAGTGTACACGATCTCTAATACGAGCTTCATATCTTAATCGTATTAGTAATTTAGATTAATATAGGTATATTTCATATAAAAGACCTGTTAATTTCATGAATAATAAAAGCTATTTAATACTTCAAAGCTTAACAAAAAGCTTTGTTTTAATGCGAAAATATTCTTGACGTAATATTATACGTAGGCTTCTCGGTAATCAGCTTTGAACAAAGAGGCTTTTTTCTGTTAACACATTGTAATGAAGCTATCGTAAAGCGGATTTACTCAAAAGTTAAAGACAAAAGAGGGAAACACAATAGCGAATCATTATTTGCATTCTTTAATACAAGAAGAGATTACTCAGATTTATATCATGCTAGATGCTAATACTAAAAATAATTACATAAGCGGTAAAATAAAAAGTGTTTTTTAATTAGATTCGTTTGGCTTTTCGATGTATAAATTCGTGGAATCTTAAGTTGTTATTAGTTAAAAATAAATGTGAAAAATAATTGAGGTGTGACTATTCTCTCGTACCTTATCCATTCAACAAACGTTGTCTATGCTTGTCAATGCTCTTGCACCGATCTAGAGTGGAAAGTTTAACCCGATTGAAGATAATACTTAGCTGCACAAGCTAGAACTACCGAACGAGAATGATAGAACTTACTTTGTGATATAATAATAAAATCATATTAGATATCAATAAGATATTCAATACAAATCACGATACTGACCAAATTATACGTAGTTAGGATCCGGCGCAAAACAGTGTAATAAACATAGTATAATTGACTGTATTGACCGCTAATAGTTATATATAATATTTGTTCTCTATTCGCAAAAAAAAACCTTATTTTAGTGTTTTTAATATCGACCACAAATAATTTTATTATCACATGTCTGCGTCCAAATCCCTACCCTCGATCTCTTTTCGATTTGCTTGCCTTAGTTAAAATATGACCTTAACGCCAACATACGTCAACTTCAGCGATATCGTGTTCGATCTCGACATCGCGATACTATTCGCGGTGCACCAGCACTGTGCTTTGTGTGAGCATAGTGTTTATTGTTTGTGTGTGCCGTGGATGCATATTGACCTTCAGTCGGGAGCGAAGATCGTCATCATCCTCGTGCAAAGATTGTGTGATTTCGCGTTGACCACAGGGATTTGCGGAGGCGCCATACTAAAGGTAAGACGAGCAGTCCTTCCGAATCCTAGTTCCCGAGATCACTGGTCTTTATTCTAAATCCCTATCCTCTCACCAACATATGATTGTACCACGTTTCCCTAATTTCCTCCACTACCCTGCGGTGATTCCGATTTACGACCAGAATTATCATATTCCATTCCGCGGGATGCGCGACCCGGAGATTGCGCAATTCAATATCAATTATGAAAGGTGAAGAATTTCAATTAAATATAATTTATTATTTTCATTAATTTAAGTCACTAAAAGTTTATATACGGCTTTGGTATTGTATTGGTTTGAGTATTGTAACTGTTCTATGTTTTAACTTTTGGATGTTCTTTGTTAATTTTAAATTTAATTTTTATTGATTATATCGTCATTATCATTTTCGTCCCCTTATCATAGAAGCCTTATCTAAACCCTTATCTGCTTTGCGCATTTTATATATTTGTGGATGGATACCTGACTAAATTACGAGTCGAAAATCTTCAAGGTATATGTGCCTAATATCAACGATTTCAGAGATATAAGCATTAAAAAAAGCGTAATTATGCAATTATTTCGATTAATTTAAAAATTTTGTTAACTTCAAATTATATATTGAATACAAAAAATAAAAATTCATTGAATTTTGAGCGGTCAGGTTATTTTTTTTTAGATGATTTATGGCCTGAAGCAAAGATACGAGTATATCTAAATTATGGATACATTTCGCAAATATTTTTTTTTCGAAGTACGTAGACTTAAAACTTAACATGATTTTGTAAAACGTTTTACATAAGTATATTATCTGTAACGGTGCAAAATTTGCACATATTCCTTGAACATTTTCGATTAATAATTTATTAAAGTATCCATCCACAAAATATGTTACCCTGTACAATCATCAGTGATATTGGACAATCAAAGGTGCGAGTGCGAAGTGTCAAAGAATAAATAAAAAATCAATTAAAAATACATAATTGAAAATTCAATATTTAGCCTCGACTAAAACGACACGACAGAATGTCTCAGAATATATTTATTTCATTATTATATGATGGCCGTGAAAACCTGAATCTTTGATAACAGAATATATCTTCTAATATATGCGCCAACACAAAGTGCTTTGTACAATTTTTTTCTACGATCTCTTAGGTTTGCGAATGAAGAAAAACTCAAACTTTTCGAAATGATGCAAATATATTCATATTTGAAAATCTCTTTTAATTATTCACTTTCTTAAACTTGGCAAGATCACAAAAAAACATTAAAAACATAAATCTTCAGCAGCCTTGGAAACTGACTATAAAAAATTTCTCAAGGCTAAAGTGCACAACAATGTTTGAGTCAATATCTTTAAGCTATCGCAGTAAGCCCATGTCTTTGCAGCGTTTATAAAAACTCTTGACTATTTCGAGAGTTTCTTAGGTATGATATATCTCTATCAGTAGCTAGACCAAACTAAATGTTTAACTTTTATGATTCAAATAATAAGACAAAACACTTTGTTTAAACCACTATTTATAGATAAATCAACATCTTTCGATACTTATTGGTTGTAATTTTAATTTTATTGTTACATCCTTAACCCGACTATTACGGCTGCAAACAGTGGTTTCTTCTTGTGTGCGGGAATTCAGATAGTCCCCAAGTACTCCATTCACAACAATACACTTTATTACAGATCTCGCAAGTATTAATACAATATAAAAGATATGTTCTGATCTACGATTCCGGAGAGAGAGATGGTCGCGCTTGAGCACGGCATTCTTTTATCCCTTTCACGCTATCATTCTTGCCAACTTGCGCGCGTCATACAATCGCTACATTATGATACCTTACATTTAGTACCGTGTTTCCTGAAGAAGATACCATAGGTATCGAAACATTTTGATTTATCAATAAATAGTGGTTTTAACAAAGTATTTTGCCTTATTATTTGTATAATATGTGGTCATAAAGTTATCTTCTTAATATTGAAGAAGTTTTTTGATTTAGTTTTAATACGGCATGTTAATTTTATTATGCCAATCACTCTAAAACTACTTGGCAAAAAATAATGAACCAACGTATTTTATAAATAATAAGAAAAACACTCTGTTTAAAACCAGCATTTATTGATTCATCGACATGTTTCGATACCTATGGTATCATCTTTTTCAAGAAATTAAAATTAAAAATACCAGTATAAATAAAACAAAAATTATAAAAGTATAAGTGGTGGGTAACTAATTATGAACTACCGTGGAAACATATTTAAAAGGTGAAAGGATTTGTAATATTTAATTGGCTATTAACACTTTTTCTTATTTGTAAAATTTCTAATTTATCTAACTGTAAACTCCTAGTATTTGTATGTAAAATTTCTAAACCCTTGTTAATGTCAAAAGAATGGTTTCCAAAGCGTTATTAATATTTATATAATATGTTGCCACAAAGTAATTTAGCTAATACTGATGTAACGTATTTTAGATTAATTACTTTAATATCTAACTTAAATTACTGCTTTGAGTAAAAAACTAAATATTTTTTAAACAAAATTGAATAAATTCTCCCCATGTGTTGCGATTTTTTTTCTTCATTGTCACATAAAAATAAATAAATAAACTTGAGATTATCACTCTGAAACGACAAAGCTTAAAAAAATGTTTCTGCAGTATTAAAAAATTTTTTCTTTCGAATTCGCGTTAGATACAAATATCTCCCCGGGAAGAAATGTATTGTTACTATGCTGACCACGCTCTTGTCAGAAAAATAAGTGATTAATAATGCGCTTAAAGATGTCTTGATGGCGAATCTATAGTCACAGCCAAGGAAACATTCTAAGGAAAGTCAGAGAGCAATCTTAAGTGATTTAGTACTGACTTAATATTATTAGAACTCCATAGATAACTATTCAATAAATTAACAAACATTAAGAATCCAATTTAATAAAAATATTTTTATTTTTTATTCGAGGATACTTCGAGAATAGTCTGCTTCACGATTCGCTGAGCCAAGAGTATAAGATTCGGCAACGTAGGTCAGGACTGGAAGAATCTTAGCATTGAGGATTTAGTTTTTAGAATGCTACCAGTTCTAGCAGCAAACGCTAGCGGTATTTTTTTTTTTTTGGAAACACATTCTTATTGTGAAGTTGTAATTATTCAGAACATAGGTCTGTGATATTTTAAATATGAATCAAATATATTAATTAGAAAGATATACAAATAAAATTAATTTTATCGAAAAATATTATTGTTGCGCCACCGGGATTCAAACCTGGATCTCTTTCCTAACCGGGGAAGGTGCATTATCCAACTGTGCTACAGCGACAATATTTTTAGCAACAAATTTTCGAGCCTATATGCTAAAACCACAAACTTTTCACCACGTTAATTCCAATTGCTATATTTCAAACAACCTTTGTAAATTAATACGGAATAAATTCGGTCTAAAATACACTCACACATTAACTGAAACAAACTCTGCGTCATACATATGAGAGAACGAGGGTACGGCTAACTTTGCAGGCTGCTATAATATAACACAATCATCAAACATTCAAACTATCTTAAAATTGTCTATTAGTTAGTCTAGTTTATTTACATTTAATTGTTAATTATTTATATATTTTTTCTGGCCTATTTAGACTCAATCCGGCAAAACTAAAATATTTTTATTATTATGTTCAGAATTTATATGGATAACATTTTTTAACATCTTTTCATATCAGTTTGTGAAAATGATGTGTTATTCAATTGGTAGAATAACATTATATTAATCGATTTCAAACAAATAGGCATACTACGACAAATAGAGAATACCACGTATTTTTAAAATTACAATAATTAAAAGCAAATTGAATTATGATCATATTCTTGTTTTCTTATACACTTTTTAAAATTCACTGATTTAACAAATCGCTCTGAAAGTAGAAACCAATTGATATGATGTGCAATTTTTAGATACTTTGTATTTAATATTTCTTATAGAATTTCATTTCTAAATGTGAGGACTGTCACTTTGTAAATGTATGTGTGTGTGTGTGTGTGTCATGAAAGTGAGTAGATGAGTGGTGGGGGACGAATCTTTAAGAGGCCGTCTCCGAATACTGTCACAGCTTCTTCTGAATAACTTGTCTATCTCTGAATGTATAATTTATATTTACTGTGTAACGTGTTGTAATAAACGTGTAATATTGATACCTGGAAAGACTGAGTTTCTTTTACAAGGAAGGACCCAAGTAATTATACAATACTCAGAGGATAGAAACCAAAAGGAATCTGGTGGTAATCAATTTATTAAACTAAGATTCTTCTTTCTTCCTTCCTTGCTAGTTTTGACATAATATAGCTGCCTCACTCAGATAAGACAGAATTGCTCGTGATGCACCTCCTCAAGTTTGGATTGTAAGTCACCCTCACTGTAGATACCAAAGAGTCTTCAGCCAAACGAAACCAATGCAGCCACCGTGGTCCTGAAGTTGCGCCTGAGATTATTTCCTTTTCTAAGCTGTAATATTATATAACATGACCGAAAAATTAGAAGAATCTTTTGTTTACTTCCATATACAGAGATTGATGAGATTAGATTTGTTGCAGGATTGAGGCATTAATTAGCCAACCAGGTAAACTAACTTTTTTTTCACCTATTTTTATTGCGAATATCTACTTTGAGAAAAAATCAAAAAATAAATAATCAAGATTATTTCTCAAAGTAAGTATTCGCAACAAAAAAATTAATAGCTTTCAAATAAACGCAACGTTTGGTGTATCAATTTGAAATAATTGCAACATATAAGTTCGAAACTTTGTCGACTATTTACAAAGCTGACGTAGTGTAATTGAATAAACGCACTTTCACGGATAGGAAGAGATCCTGATTCTAATCCCGGTGGCAGCTAAAATATTTTTTCGGTAAATTGAGTTTATCGGTATATATATATATCTTTCTAATTAATGCATTTAATTTTTATTAACGTAATTTTGATTGCTCGTTCCATATTTTCATAAATTAGTTTAACTGCATCTTTAGCTAATACATGGAAGAGATGTAAAGAATAACGTCGTTTATTGTGTAGCTATTCTAAAGTAGAAGGATAATTTATTCGAATATTTTAAACTTAAAGATTTTATGTATCTAATTTACTCGCTAGTATTTGGCACCAAAAATAAACTAAAATTACACCTCTTATCATAATAAAAACGGATGAGTTTTTTTGCGCTTTTTTACGACTTCCGTTTATGATGTTAAATTCATGGCACCCCTTATTAACAATCATTCAATGTTCAGGAGTATTTAATTTTAAAAATATAGGACGGCATTTTTTGTAAAGTTGTATATTTGTTTAAAAAAGGGATTGTTATAAATGTCACGTAAAATAACGTAGTCTGTTGGAATTAAAAATTCGAATGAATTTAATAAATGCGTATAAAACATTTGAAAATAATAAGTACATTAAAATTTTTAAAACGTTCTTTGTATGTATTTATATTATAATATAATATTTAACATTTTATGAAACCATGATTATTTTCGAGGCAGGTTAATGTCATTTTCATACTGTTCGCAGATTTATTTTTTCAATGTTTTAAAATAATATAATGGGTGTTTTTTTAGAGGTTTGTTTTTCGAATTGGCAACAATTTTTTCAATGACAGCCAATTTAACAACTTACAACTGATTTATCAGTTTGGTTTTCCACTACACCATTAATAGACTGACGCCAGAATAAAAATGCAAATTATGCAAATTTATTTCGAAAATCGCGATTCGGTTTGCGAAACGTACCGTGCGCTACGTCCATTTTACGGTCGATATAATCATCCATCCGAGGAATTAATTTGAATAACCATGGATCGTTTTCGCATCGCACATACTCTAATTAATAATACGCATCCGCAGAGCTGTCGTACAGTGCTGTTGCTGCAGTGGAGCGTAGTATTGAGGAGGACCAGAATCGATCGATTAGCCATTGTTGCTGACTTTTTTTTTCCCTAATTAAATAGCATTAATGTGGAAAAGTTATGGTTTCAACAAGACGGTGCAACATGCCACACATTCGACGAGCGCATAATTTCGCGTAATGGATCTGTGAATTGGCCTCCAAGATCGTGTGATTTAACATCTTTGGATTATTTTCTGTAGGAATATGCAAAGTCACTATTCTACACCGATAAACAAGAGACGATAGATGACTTCGAAACCAACATTCGTCCCGTTATTGGCGATATAAGTTCCCAGCTGTTACAAAAGTAGTCGATAATTGGACGCCCATATGCGCGAAATCATATTTAAACACTAATAGCATAACATGATATTTCCAATAAAGTCAATACCATGGCCATTACCATGATTTTTATGTGTTTTATTTCATTTTATAGTTCAATACTTTTAAAAAACATCCTTTATAATATAAAAATGTCGCAGATGTAAAATTCGTTAAAATAAAACTCATTATATTTCAAAACGCAGAAAATATTCTGACATCAAATATTTAAACAATGGAATATGATATAACAACTGGAATATTGAAATATAAAAATATGCTGTTAATTTTATAACTTTAAATAGCAGTCTTCATCATTAAAAGGAACTTAAATAGGCACATTGTTTTATTATTTAGAAATCCTTAAGGTAATTGGGAATTCTCTCTTAACCGGAATTCTTTTACACAATATTTTAATAACATTTAAAATTTTGAAAACACGTCATCTGACCAAGTTCTCTAAGATTTGACAATTTTCTATATTATTATAATTAAGAATTTGTTTTTAATCGGTGTATTAAAGATTATTTTATACATTTCTTTATTTATAAATACTTTAAACAAAATTACATAATAAACTGAATTTTCTAGGCCATCTATTATCCGAGCAGATTAAAAAATAAACATAGTAGTTAAGATATTCGGGTACAACAGTCGAGTGGTCAGAGGTTTAAATCTTTTCTCAGTAGACCACCATGTTAGTCCTATTTTTGTAATACTGGCTCTTAACTAAGTTTGACAACAATCAAAATTCATTATTTTGATTGTTATGCGCGTTTCATTATTTTAAAAAAGAAGGAGTAATAGATTATTACTTTAATGATCAATCATCTTTTTATCGAGGTATAGGTTGATTTTTAGAAGAATAAAAACTTTATAAGCAAGCAATGTTTAATTGTGAAAAAATAATATTGTAACGAGAGATAAAACACCTGAATGCTATGCTGTATTTTGGTCTAAGATTGTATCCCAGTTTTTAAGATAAACGAACTTACCTAAGTTAGCAATATATTTTCTTCAAATTCACTTTATGCAAAGACATGCACAATGCATAATGTTGTTAATGATATTGTAATAATAATAGCGCTACACAAATACAAATCCTGGGACTTGACAAATAAACATCCAAAAAATATGAGAAAACAAAGTAAGATAGTCGGAGCAGTTACCGCCCGAGTATTTTAATCGATAGCGCATTCATCCAAAAATAAAATTACAATGTATCGATAAGTTATCGAAATCGAAGTCTGAAGTGATATGAGAATACAATGCCCCCGTTCCGAGATAATAATTCCACGGAAAAATGGACGTGAGTGATTTGCATTACAATGCGCATTAGTTAAGATATCTGCTTGCAAGATATGCGATTTCTTCCCCTACCCCTGTCACTCCTGCTCCAACTAATCCCCTCGTACCCTTACGCTACACCCTACCGCTGGCACTCCGGGAATTCCCACAATTTAAATGCACTAATGCGGTAAGTGGAGCCTTCTGCAGCCTCCGCAGCATCCCTTAGCCTAGTAATACGCAGCGTCAAGTAGGGGATGTCAGCAGGGGTGATTTTTTCATATACAATAAAAAATGCGGACGATACGTTCATTGAATGCAATTCATTCGACCAAACTAGAACATTTTTCTTTTGAGTGACAATAAAATTACCTGTAATTAAAAATACGTAATGCTGTATTATTTTTAGGTGATAATAACTAAAATAAATAAATATTTATAAGGATAGTTAGAATTTCTGAAACAAACAGATATTATTTATTTAATTAATTAAATATACACTCCATAATGAATTTAAGAGTGAATTAAAAATTAATGTAGAATTGAATGGCTAATATAGTGTAATTGGTAACTCATTCTTCAGGTAAAAGAAAGTTCAGGGTTTGATACCTTATATGTTTTTTCTAAAAATGCGTTTTTTATGCGTACCATTCCAAGTGACTCTTTTAATTTATAATTGTATTTCACCAGCAAGTGGTGTACTGCCATACATTTACGCCTCCGATATAAAAGTTAACTCTTATAATAAATAAATAAATAATGATGGATAATTTGTATAGCGCCATTTTCGTAAAAACTTTCACCTCAAGGGCGCTTTACACATAAACTGTTAATAGTTTTACAATTTTTTTTTTTTAAATTAATAATCGTTATTTTTAGTTATGGAAATGATTTTTTGAAAAGGTGCGTTTTTAGTTTTTTCTTAAATAAAGTCTTTTATGCACTGTTCCTTATAACGGAAGGCAAAGAGTTCCACGCTTTTGGGCCTGCAACCGCAAATGCCCGCTCACTAAATTTAGACTTCTGGCAACGGTCGGTCGGTTCTACAACACTTCCTGCAGCTAAAGTAGAGGCTGACCTGAGAGTTTGACGTCTACCATTCAAATTGTCTGGGATACAAATTTCATAAAGATACAGAGGCGCCATGTTGTGTGTCGCCTTGTACATCAACCAGCACAATTTAAATTCAACTCTTTCAGGGAATCGGAGCCAATGTAGCTGATGTAAAAGGATGTTATATGAGAGAATTTGGAAACTCCATATATTATTCGTGCAGCCGCATTTAGAATAGATTGCAATCTATCCAGCTGAAACATTGGCAGGCCAGCATAGATGCTGTTACAATAGTCCACACGTAACACCACAAATGCATTTATAAGTAGACGGGTTGCCTCAAGAGGAAGGTGTCTCCGAATACTTTTAATCTGTCTCAGTTGATGGCAGCATGCACTGACAGTTTTACTGATTTGTGTATTCATTGAAAGATCTGAATCAATGTGCACGCCCAACAACTTAACTGCAGATTTAACTTTCGCAGACATTGATTCCTGTATTAAGTTTTGCCTTCTAGGTGTTGCTGTCCACAGTAATTCTGTTTTGGATGGATTCAATGTAAGTCTATTTTGCGCCATCCACTCGCCTATTTTATCTTTCAATACATCTGTCTCACCGGCTTGCAGAAAAAATAAATTTGCCTATCGTCTGCATAACAGTGGAGCCATAATCCTGACGATCTTATTATGTATTCTATGTCTTTCGTATATAAAATATACAAATATATTTTGTTAGATAATTATGAAATGCCTTAATAAGATGGATACAGAACAACAAATATATATTTTTTTTATTCAATTTTTTAAAATTAATATAAAATTAAAAAATAATTATGAATAGTCCTTAGAGAGAGATTCAACTTCACAATTATAATAATTATATTACATAATTATGTAGAAAAAATTATTCAACATGATAATAGAAATGATTTCTGATTTAACGTATCTATCTAGCTACCACTCCAACAGAATGGCACGATTTTAATGTACGAAAGAATAAATATGAAAGAAACACGAAAGCGAAGAATATAATCAATTTCTATTGTGACATTTTTCTTATACCGAAATCTCAATCTCAAGTTTTTGTATCAAAAAAGCTTGCACTGATATTCTTTAACGATACTGTATAAAGCCATGAGATATATTTATCGCTCCATATGATATGAATAAAAATCTGTTTTGGAATATTTTTATGCAATATATGCCAAATTGCAAAAACTGAATACTTTAAAATGTATAGCCGAGAAACAGTGTCGACAGTATTATCCTTGATCATAATCCACGTCAGTCCCTCACGATTGACTCGGCATCGTGTAGATCTTAGAGTTATCACCAGAGATGTGCACATTGCTTTTTCCACCCGGTCGGTCCGACGAGTGGGAGATCTTCCTCCTCCACTTCGTCGTTCGACGTGGCCTACCACAAGCTTCCCCAAGCTATCTTCCCTTCTCGAAAGTCGCTAAAAAATTAAAGATTCATCTCAGACAAATGGTCGAGAGTTTGTCCTTCAAAATGGAGATATTTGTAATATTAATCTCCAGCACCACATCTCAAAGGCATCGGTCCGTTTTCTCTTCCTTGCCTTTCACGATGAGTCCACGATTCCACACCATGCACAAGTATACATGCTCGTGCAACCTTTATCCGCATGAAAAAGATGTTCTACAGTCATGATCTTAACCTTGGATTACGAGTGAGAATGGCCGGATGCTGTGTTCACGATTTTATTTTATGAAATGGAAGCGTAGACACTTACCGAAGAAATAAGAAGACATCTTAAAGTATTTGAAGTATGGATTTACAGAAAAATGCATAAAATAATCTGGACGGATATTTACGAATGAAGATGTTATAATTCAGATGAATACAGAAAAAGAAGTAATTAAACAATAAAAATCCAAAAACTTCAATATTTTGGACATGTAATGAAACATCCAAAGAGGTATGAGATCTTGCACCTCATAATGCAGGGAAAAGTTGCTGGAAGTCGGGGCCCTGGAAAAGGAGACAGATCCATCGCTTACTCAGGACCGTTTATAAGCAAAACCTTCTATATGGTACTACTCATTCGCCACCAGGTTGGCATTTATTTATAACATCATGACTGAGGCAATGGTTCGGCTAGTTTACTGTAGAGCTTTTCCGGGTCACAATAAATAAAGTCATGATAGCCAACGTCTATTGAACGGATAGAACACAAGAAGAAGAAGAATAAAAATATATACCCTTGATCATTACAAGCTGTATAAATAGATTGAAAAGATTTTAAAATCTGGCCACAAATATAATAATCTAAAACTACAAAAAATGTATGTTTGATGAAATCAGTGAAAAATATGGGTGTGCCAGGCAGGAGCGAACTTAGTTTTTTTTAATACTTTTGAAAATAGCAAAATTAACTTTATATTTAAAAATAATTATTTTAATTTTATTTAATTACAAAAGTAAAAGTTAACAAATAAAAATATTTTTTTAATTTTATTTTTAGGACACATTATTATTGTGAGCTTGCAGTTTTTCAGAACATAATTCTGTGGTATTTTCCGCGTTTCCTCAGATAGGAGATCCTGGTTCGAATCCCGGTGACAATCAAAAATTTTTTCGATAAATTGATTTTATCTGTATATCTTTCTACTTTTTTTTTTTGTATTGTTTTGTATTGTATTGGTTATATTAATTTGTTTACTAGCAGAACGCTATCGGCTGTCGCCAACAGGGCCAACGATCTGCATTTAGTTATGTTCTAGTCATCGCGTGGCCGTATATATATGTGGCAGAGATATTGATTTTTAAATACCAATGTATAGAAAAATTTTAAGTCATTTCATATAAGTACCTAAAACGAAATATGAACCTGCAATCTACATTATTGACGAGGCCGATTTCCGAAATATTGCGTGATTGTTTGCTAATGAAATTTCAATATCCGCCGGCTCGACTGGTTTGTGCCGGATTGCCAATAAAGCGGCCGATACATCGGATTATGCAAACGAAGCGGCCAATATTGGTCGAAGTGGACTTTTACGGGGTCCATGTAAATATTTACGAATATGAATAATAACAGCCAAGTAATTACTTAAGAGGTAGCTACCCGCCTACTGCGGGGTTTACTGTCAGCCTAATGTATGCAGGACGCAGTTGGCTGTAATACTTTATGCTCGGATTGGCCTTCTACGCCATTGGTTAACATCATTTTCGGCTTGCTTGTTTTCAGTCGCTATCTCTCACGCACAATGCAGAAGTATGGAACAATCAATAATGACACGATAGCAGAGACAATCGACTGACGCAGGTTGTACACGCTAGTGCCTGCGAAATTTTGTGAAATCTTATCCCGCGAATTTCTTCCCGTCGGCTTAGTAACGGGCGAAAAAAGGTAAGATAGATAGATTGCTTGAATTCCCGATATCCTCTCATATTAAATCATTATTCATACTAAATGGTAGTTCGGTATCGACCTAGTGCATCCAACATTCACCAACGACTATTGAAACAACTTGTTTATTTTTATTTCATACGATTTTTTTACTATGTTTTTCTTTTTAACTCTATCTTGCTTGGCACGAATCTGAATAATTTTAGTCATGTGGGACAATAATTTCACTTTATTTTTAACATACGTCAATTGAGATAATGGATTAATTTTTGATGTGAAACTCCACTTATAGTAAATCACTAAAAATCACACCGTACACTATTCGCGCTACATAGTAAACATTATACCTAATATACAGTACTACAAGTCAGTACTTGTTGATCACAAGTTCATTCAACGGAATGTAAAAGGTTAAAATATTTTTTCTCTGTATTTAATACACTGTAATACATTTTTAAGAACTATCCACAAGGTTGTGTAAAATAATTATTGATTATACACAGTACAATAATTTTTCGCTCAGTCTTCGTTTGTATAGGTTGATCCTTGGAACAAACTGCCTTGCCAACAATTCAGTACTGACACAAATGACAAAAATCTACATGCACTCTGAATATACTTGGGTGCAAACAATAAGCTCTCATCGACCTTAAAGATACATTTGGTATCGACCCTCAAACTAACGACAATACATCGCGACGCTGGCTATAATGATTACTTTTCTCACAACCGGCTTCCCGAACAGTTCATCAGCAGACGCTTCATGTCTTCACCGCTCATATCTTACCTGTTATTGTGCATCTGTCTGCGATAAACGTCTATCAACTGTAAGTTATATATCTTATTTGTCCAACCCGTTCTTGCCACATCCACACATACACGTACTCTGCAATAGCATCTTCAAACGAACAGTAGAGAGCTGAGAGAAATTGGTCCCCATCTTCTAGACATATAACCTTATGATCAACATACATTTCGATATAACTTATCCTACTTTTATACTATGTAGTGTAAATCTATTCTTTCTTATATTTAATCTCAGTTAAAACACCCATAATAGGTGACCCTATAAACTTATACATTATATTATAAAGTATTTGTAGTTTAAAAAATTGACAAGGATATATAAACATGTTTAACTGACCTCTTTCTATTGACAAAAATAATATGTGTGTCTGGACTCTATAAGTCTACCATGTGGCTGGCACATCATTTTTAATGTGTCACTTTATAGTGGGCCATGTTTAAACCACAAATATTAATTTAATTACTCAGTCAAAAGTTAGTTATTTTTAACTCTGGGTGCAAGGTCAGGAAAATATGGTAGGTATTTAATTACATCCCAATTCAATATACGTACTTTAAAAAAAAAAACCGAACAGCTAGAGGGTGGGAGACCCACCCTTTCCCAGGACCGGTTTAGAAGCTAGGGCTTCCGTGCCGGTCCCACTCATCAAAACTAATAAAAATACGCGACGTTAATTCAATTACATATTTAAGTACATACAAGCAAAACGAAAAAGGAGGAGAAATTCAATGCATTATTCAATACAAATTCATACAAATTCATTAGAAATTAATATTTAAAATTTAGACTCTTCGGCGTCTCTTAAGTGCCGTCTTTATTCATAAAAAATCATATAACATAAATCCATAGTGAATAGTTTTACATACAGATGGAAAATTGATGAAAAATTAAGGTGCAGTAGTTCATACACCCAGGGATCCATTCATAAAAAAACACTCCCAAAAGAAGGACAGTGGACGAGACCCAAAGTGGATTGAGTCACATTTACACGGACAGACTATTGGAGATGCAAAACACGAGGTATGGAGAGTGAGAGGTAGGTGCGTAGGTGGAGTCCCATCGACGCATGCCGGCCTAACTACCCACCTAAGGAGCTCCAACGAGACACCCATACCAGAATAAATACCTTATATAAAGCAAAATTCGACCCATTACTAATTAAGTCTGCATTCCTGGGCGGGCGGTGTCTAAGTCCAGTCAATCCACCGATCATACGTTCACGTGCATCTCTAAGAATCTCATAAGTCCACAAAATATGGTCAGTCGTCTGTTCCACTCTCCCACATATATACCACGGGGCAAACAGTTTACTTTGAAATTGTCCATACTCCGTAATTATCTGTCATTCAAAATGATTTATGTCTGGAGGTTTCATTATGTCTTTCAACGTTACGAAGAGAGGAATAAGTCCATCTTTTCTGCGTTGCCGTATCTCACCTTTCTTATACTCTATATACGTATTGGGTCACCATCGCCACATCCCACCAGATTCATTAGGTTAACGACTGACAGATGATGCAGTACCCAAACATTGTATTTGGAAACCACCCGCATAAGAAGCACCATAAATTACTTTCATATTTTATGCGATGTTCCTGGTTTTTTGATGAGATAATGTAATAAATATGGCCTTAAAATGTACCCACATCAACCTTGGTTACCCAATTCGCGGTTCTTTTCTCGTTCCGTATCGGTACACTGAGAAATATCTTGCAGACTCGTGTGCCATATACAGTGTACGAAATATTTTTGGTTGCCACTGTCGCGTCATTGCGAAATTCTTAATAATAATGTAAATGCACCTTTGTCCATTACCGTTATTTAATTTTTTTTTTTTTAAATAGAGGTGCGTACACACACATCAATATTCTTACTATTTTCAAACTAAGCTAAATGCTTGTGCTATATATACTATATATATAATAATATAATACATAGTAAATAACTCGTTAACTTTTTTTATAATCACTGTGAGTTAATCATATTCACCAACCGGTTTACAAATAATACAGTACATTTAAAATGGTGAAATTAAGACGAGCACGTGGCATGAAGCATTATTTAGTATGATTAATTAAAGATTATAAGATGTACGGATATGTAAGAAGCCACAAATGTCAGGATAATAGTGCTACCCTCGCCAGGGAGCAAAAAAATACTCGCGCTCTATATAGTAATGGATAATAATTCAAAATAATGATGTAGATTATTTCTGGAATAGTGGATATTAATATAATCACGTTGTCTGTCGGAGTCGCACTTTGCGTTCTTCGTACATTTGTTTGATTACACTGCGTGAAGGAAGAGCAATCAATAACACACTTCAGAAAGAGACAAAATAATTATATCCGATGGACCGTTTTCAAGAAAAATCTAATGAAGCTTTCTTTGTACAAAAATCAATCAAAAGATATTAATTCTTTCAAAATAATGTAATATTGCGTTTATGAAATATGATTAATTTATTTCACATTTTCATAAAATCATAGGTATAGAAAATATAGTTAAATATATATTTCTATTCAATTGTTTCATAAATATCAATCCATCCCCGGCGTTACCCGCGATTCAGGGATGGTGTTAAAAGGTGGTGGGAGGAGGTTGTCATCGTTTTGCATAGGCCCTAAAGAATAACGATATATGCAAAATTTGGTCAAGGCAGGGAAAAAGTTTGATCTCCTGGGGGATGGAGTGTTGTAACTTTATTTTATTCGGGTCCTAGAGTGCGACTGAGCAAAATTTAGAGTGAATATGCATTCAACAAAATATATTTATAAAAATATATATACAGGTAGGTTGACCAGGGAGAGGAGAGAGGGTCCCAATATTTCGCGATACTAAACCGTAATTATGAACAGATCAACCAAGAAGAGTAGGATTACAAAAAACAGATATTTATTCAGTTTTATAAGTACATGAGAGCGGACCCACCGCATTCCCTGGACCGACTTAATAAGCTCAACGCTCCTATTTTAGTCCCGCGCCGCTTGGTTGGCTTTTTTTTAATGCTACAAAGAAGGCTGTTGATAGGGTGATACCGCGCAGCCTCCTATACCAAATTTTCTCTCATTGTATCCGACATTTGTTTTATTTTTATTATAAAAATATATTGATTTATAAGTATAGATAAGTATATATATATATATATTCCACATATCGTCGCCTAATGTCTACTAACTCCCCTACTCTAAATTATTCCGTCTCATCCTCAAATCGATAACGCTGTTGCCTCTTCACATCTATCAATCGCTTTATATAGAACATGAAAGTAAAACAAATTAAACATTTGGCAAAAATATTTGCATTTACAATTCAATAGAATATTTTTATCTATCTTCTGGAATATAATTAAATTATTTTATTCTATATTAGATTCTTTGTTACACATAATATGAACAGTGCTTTATCTAATAGATACTAATAATGCGCACTTATTTTAATAGAAAAATAAATTATCTAGTTCATAAAGGAGACATCGTCATTACGATGTTAAAGTACAGCCAGAAGCATTTGTGTTAATAAGTTAATATTTTATTTGTAGTATCAGATAAAATTGTTATATTTATTGACATAATTTAATATCTTTTTGTTGTCGATTTGCTTCCTAACGTTTTCACATTTGATTTGAAATTACTATAGTTCATCGCCATCTTTAAATCTTTAGAAAGGATATTAAATAAGTTAACTTCTTGATAAGAAAAATAGTACTGAGTTGTACTAATGTTTATCTTTATTCCTGACCGACCTCGGTCTACTGTTAAAACAACATTGTTGCTAAAGCATTGTATTTTGTGTGATTATTCGATGTCATTCCACAAAATTTAGAAATCAATTATTTTTATGAGACTTCTTTTTCTAGACTACAATAAAAATATTTTCCAGTAGTTTTATATTAATATTATATATATATATTGTTATAAAAAATAAAGATAATTTGTATTAAAATTATACATCTGTGGAGTCTATCGCTTCCATAATTGAGGGGTGCGTACAGGGGTCGCCTACAACCCCTGTACGCACCCCTCAAAAACACGTCCGGTACCGACGATAACATGCGCCCGCAACCAAGGAAGGCCGATTCCCGAGTGTCACTCTTCTCGCTGCTGTCTTCCCGTTTAGATCTCCAATTTCTACACTGTAATCGTGCTCAATCAACACTAAACTTCTGTCAATTGTAAGTAGTTTCTCTTCTCACACATTCCATCTCTGCAATCATTATCAAACGAACACGTGAACCCTGGATGAAATACATAGGGCATCCAGCCTTCACACACATAACCTACATATTCATAACACATATGTAATCGTCAATTAAATGCTTTTTTTCAGACCTCGTACCCGCACATATCTCATATTGTTTAATACAATATATTTGGTGACCCCGCTTTTTATGACGTTGCCATATCCCTTATAACTTTGCTTTGATGATCAATATGTATCGAAAAAAAGTATAGAGTTGAAAATCTAATTCTAATAATATAAAAATAACGTTATTAAGGAAAACACATTCTTATTGTGAAGTTGTAATTATTCAGAACATAGGTCTGTGATATTTTAAATACTAAATTAATGTATTCATTATAAATATATACATATAAAATCAATTTTGTCGAAAAATATTGTTTTAGCGTCACCGGGATTCGAACCTGGATCTTCATTTCCAATCCGGGGAAGTGCACTACCTTTGTGCTATAACGCCAGTATTTTTCTTGACAAATTTTCGAAACTATATGTTACATTTTTCAAATTAATACACCTGTCGTTCCATTATTTGAAAATTTGTCAAGAAAAATACTGGCGTTATAGCACAAAGGTAGTGCACTTCCCCGGATTGGAAATGAAGATCCAGGTTCGAATCCCGGTGACGCTAAAACAATATTTTTCGACAAAATTGATTTTATATGTATATATTTATAATTAATACATTAATTTAGTATTTAAAATAAAAATAACGCTTTGAGAGACTGAAAAAATAGCAGATAATATAAACAAGCAAAAGTTTCGTATTACCAACGAAAATTTTGTTGAAAATGTAAAATGTCAATGTATGAAAAGCGGCGTACCAACAAATTTGTACCTTTTTTTTAAAACATCACACGGTAACGAGATAGCTGGGATAATGGCTGGCATTTATAAGAGTACCATAGAGGAGTGTAGTGTCGGTATTGGTGTGCAGCGTTGGACTCGTACATTTTTAAAATGCATTATTTATTTCTGCTCCAGACCCGCGTGACATATTCCGGAAGAGGGTTCAAAGTATGTTTGACAATATGAAATAGAATCACGAGCAGAGAGAATCATTCACATTTTTTTTATTTAGTACACGCGTGTTTTAAAATAAAATACTTTACATATCTTAACGAAAAAATATATGGTTACTTTTAATTGTAAATAATAGATATATAGAAAATAACATAAATTGAATTAAAATGTAAAATGATTATCGTATAACAGTACTTGTATTAATTGACTTAGTGGTTCTTTTATGGTATAAAATGATTATTTTAACTCTTAACTATAACTTTGAACGGCACACACGTTGGATTGTTGTCACTACTAGTTTCATCTACTCATAATCAGGTGATAACTAGACTAGTAGTGACAATGATCCAAAGTGTGTAGTTTAAAGTTAAATTATGAAAATTAAAATAAGTATATGTATTAAATTAAGATCGAAAATTCGATGAAAACATAAAATGGTTAACATGATATCATTGGTAATTCATTATCTCGGCAAGAAAAGGTTCTAGGTTTGTATCCCGGTGGTAACTATATATTTTTTCGATACATAGATTTTTTCTTTGTAGGCAAGGTTAGTTGCATTTGCACGCGAATAGTTTGTAAATTATTCGAACTCGTGTAAAAAATTTGCAATTTTTAATATCAGTATGTCGCTGATTATTTATTACCGGTCTTGATCAATGACGTATTAAATAATTTTCTACTCTTGTTTGTTTTGTTTATCTAGATGATTAAGACAGAAATTTATGATTTAAACTTAATACTGCCGAGCTAATTGGGATTTTTTTCCTATATACTCGCACGTCATATTCTACACGTGTTAATCTATTATTTTTGCTCGTGGTACAAATATTTTAAATTAAAATCATTACAGAAGTTTCATTATTTTCTACGCACAATAATAGTCATCGAAACCCAAAAATTATTATTTAGCCTATTATAACTTTTATCACCATCATCATATTCGTCCTCTTGGGATCCAAAGTCTCAACATAGCGCCACCATGTTTCCCCATCTAGATACTCTCTGACCAATTGAAACTCAATCTGTCTTCACACACTTCGTTGGTGTTTTTCCAAGCTTATGTTTTGTTTAAGTATTGTTAGAAATATTTATTATTTAAGTATTGTTAGAAATATTATTTCACAAACTTCGTTGGTGTTTTTCCAAGCTTAAGTTTTATTTAAGTATTGTTAGAAATATTTTTTTAAGAATATAATATTGTTGATGTAAGATAAATCGGTAGGCACTTGTTAAATTCTACCACATACATTTACGTACTCGCCAGTAATAAATCACTGCAACAACACAAAGCAACGGGTGAACATTTTCACGTCAGTACCAAAAGCAAACAATTACTTTCTATCAACGATTCTATATGTAATACACTTAACACTATTCATTTTAAATCGTTCACTATAATTTTTTTTTTAAATATAATAGAGTTGGATAGAACACTGTGAATATTCTTAGTTTAACTAATCAATCAGTACATAAATTACTAAATAATAATTCAAAATGTACATTGTATAATACAGTAAAATAATATATATATATATAGTAAGTAAATTATGTAATAATATGCATGTATATGTTTTATTGAAATGAAGAATACGTCAAGAAAATTAAATGCAACGGGCAGAGAAAATATGCAGACACTTGGGGAGGCGTTCATCCAGCAGTAGATATTTTATTGATTCAAAAATTTACTTTACCCAAATAGTACGAAAAAAATAATAATAATAACTTTACCTATTATTTTATTTTATTACTGTCATCAGAGTTCATTTTTTAAAGTAATTAAATATTTGAGTAATGAATGAATGGAGAAGAAACCCGTAATTTCTTCTTGGTTATTTAAAAAAATTTGTTTATTTCTTTATAATAAAAAAACATTACATTATAATCAATCTGTAAATGCTTTTATAATTAAATAATCGTTCTAGATGTGCGATCTCACGATAAACACGAAATATAAATTAACCACTTGGAGTGTTTTTAATTTCGACAAGGCGACCAGAAATTTGGTTGAGAGATAGTTTATAAGTTGATGCTTAACAACCCTTGCCGAACTTTAATCGTTATTAAGTTGGCAACTGTGACGCAAACGAACACTATATTATTATGTCTAAAATCACGGAGCAAGTTAGATAGCCCAATGAATTCAGAACAAATTTTAAGAATCATCGAAAAATAATTCGGTGTCATTGTTTCGGTTTATTTTATTTTTATAATTGTGTCACCGAATTTTTTTAGATTGTTTTAAGCAATTTTCTTTTATTGATATTTGATTTCTAAGTTTTCCGGTCTAGAGAGCATTTTTTGTGTTTTATATCGGGTTCTAGATTAATCTCAGGCCTTTTTAATATGACTTTTGAGGCATCTATTATAGTTTATTACAGAATTCCGTAAATAGCACTTTTATCAGGAATTCCATTACAACTAAAAAAAATGTAATGTGAATTAGACTTTTTGCGATTATACGCCTATCTTCGATCGAAACACCGACCGATTGATCACTAGGTAGCGACCTACCGCTATACTAAATAAGCCAGACTGCTTGGAAAACTACAACTCTGGAAAACGTAAATGAACATTTATCGTAATAGTTTGGTCAAAGCAACCCCTCCAATTATCCCTTAAAATTGATCTATCTACGCAGGAATAACATGTATAACTCTAATTGAGGATGACTGAAAACATATAAATGGTTATTATATTTGTACATATATATATATATATTTTTACGATGCGTTCTGACTCCTGCGGATAAAACGCCATGGCAACATTTTTTTACATGAAAACGTGTGTTCGGCTGGAATTGAGTCCTACGCACTTAGCTTCAGCTGACGACCTTTCTTTCATCTGTGGTAAATTTATGATGTATTCTGTACTTCGGACTAGGAATCAAATCTAATTAATGAAAGAGGTTAATTTACAACAACATTCTTTAATACAAAATAAATATCAAGTATGCGATCTCTCCATTCTGGGATCTGTTCATAAATATAACTTGACAAGGAAGTGAAACAATTATCATCCCGAAACATCGTTGAATCGATTCCTGTGGCTAGCCTCTCGGATAAAATCATCGCTGTAAGATTGATCCCACTCCACGATGGTGAACTGTCATTCTCTCTTGATATTACAACTAAGTTAAAATGATGGTCACGTAACCTCGAATTCCGTGCGCCGTATAGGATCATGGCCGTCACGCTGGATGTGCCGAAGATTCCTCTATCCCAAATGGAGACTGCCTTCCATCGCACATCCCAGCTACCCGTGACGCCAACTTTAGATTAGAACCGGATACCCTTAATCTGGGGCGCGAAAAAGGAAATTGTCATTTCAGCATGGGGAAAGAGTACAATGCAAATTGCATACTACAATATTCTACAGATCAACAACCACCTCATTTACATCATAAACGTGGCGTGTAGTAAAAAAAACAACTGGAGGGATTAAATCCAACATAACTATATATATCGCGAAGAATTTTATAGAAATGTAAAGATACAGCCATCAACCCACAATTCACAAAAAATTTTTACAAAATACTATCTCAAGAATGTTGATATTTTCTCTTTTCGACGAATTCCTTAATTATTCCACAGAATTATGTTCTGAAAATGCAACTTCACAATAAAAATGTGTTCTCCGTATTATTGTTAATTATTGCTCTGCTCATAAATTTATAATCTTCATATTTTTGATTCACATTATAAAATAATAGTTCGTACTCGGAATGTATCACTTTTTTTCGTTCTGTTTTTAAACTAAGCATAACATTAACTTGTTAGACTCTCGCGATAAGGTTGAATTTTCAAACACTCGGTCATCAAGTGAATATCTTATCGCTGACTTAACAGGTGCGTAAAATTTAAATTATTTTTGTTTTTAACAATCATTGTTTTTTTTTTAAATTAAATGTAAAATTCGTTTAATAGAGTTGTGTACTCAAGTAATGAAAACACGATAGCATCTGGTTTAGGCTAAACAAAAATTTAATTGGATTTGTATCAAAAATACAATTTGCCGATCTGAGCATACAGTGTGTTCATTATACAAACTAATTTTCTTTGGTCGGAGCCATGTTTATAAATGAGGGTCTGCCGAGCCACCGCCACGCCTTCTCATCGATTCAATTTAATAAACTTGCAAAACAAAACACTCGTATGACGTAATGAAACTGTGATCTTTCCATTTACTATCATACATCATTACTTTACATATCATTTGGTTAATTTAATAAAATAAGACGAAGAAAATATTACATAGCAGAATTTTGATACAGAGGTGATTTTATGTGATAATATTCTATTTTATAGACTGAAGTGATTTAGGGTATCTACACCACAACTAATGTTAGATTCAATATAAATTAAATCAGTCAACTAGAAAAATAGACCGGAAAAATCAATTACTACTGGGATATGAACTATCCGGGGAAATGCATTACTAATTCCGTTGTATTAACAAAGATCGTTTACAACGAATTTATATTCTGTAGTTCTTTAAAATGGATACATTTAGTTACTCCATTTCTAAAAGCAATCAACTTTATGTTCCAACTAATCTCAAATAACATATTAAAATTATAAAAATTTGGATAAACTTTGATACAACTTATATATTTTTAAAGAAAACACATTTTTGTGTGAAGTTACAGTTTTTCAGAACATAGTAATGTGGTATTTTTAATTAAAATTAAATGAATCAAAATATATTAAAAAATCTATTCATCGAATAAGTTTTAGTTGCTATCGGGATAAATTTTTACTGTATGTATTTCTAATTGATTCATTTGATCCACTGTAGTCCCTCACGACTGAGGATCGCGATCCCCGTGATCTCTCCCTCTCTTAACTATGCTTCTTCACTTTATCTTGCAGAACTTAAGGCTGTCACCTGAGAAGTGTCTGTCCTTATCCACTTGATCGGTCTAATGGGTGAGGAAGCTTTCTTTTTCTCTTCATCCTTCAATTAATTTGTATTAAAAATACTACAGAACTGCATAAAACTTCCGAAAAAAGTTCTGAAAAACTTCAACTTCAACAAAAATGTGCTCTCAAAAATTTTAGCTCGTTCTCAAATTGTATAAAACTAAATTTAAATCAACGACAATGCAGTCAAATAACAGAATGAGAGACAACCGTGTCTTGACTTCACTCTACTAATTAATAAATATTCCTTTTTTATTTGCCTGGTAATTTTTACAATATTCTAATTAATCAATGTGTCGTTACTTAATGTTGCTTATTTAATGTTTCCTGGTGATGTACGTATATATTTTGTATTCTCTCTTTTTCTGGAATGCAGAGTGCATTATCCATATCTAGGCATAGTAGTCCTAGTTGTCATACTACTCCCGTAGCTGTTTTGATAATTCTTCCCAGCTTCTACTGTTTTCAAAACTGCGTAGTGTAGACATTGTCGAATCTTTTAATTGAACCGTCCATCTTGTAGGAAATCGCTCTGTTTGCTTTTGTTTAGACATAGATTTTTATGTTGGTGGTACTGGTGGAGCGTCACTTAACTTGATAGAAGATATCTAGGCGCCGTCGGAATCGGCCCGCTATCAATAAATGCTCTTGGAAGTTTATTCAGCGCACGTAAGGTATTTGTGGAGACCATTCAAGAGAACATAGAACCTCAGAAATCAGCAGAGAATCAGTCAGCAAGCCAGCTGTCCAGGTTAGCGATGATCTGTCTTACTAAAGTGACATGGTCTTATTGTCACTAAGAAACCCAGGACCAGGATTCATTGTCATCAAAGGTGTTAACACGCAACGTTCTATTACCTTCTATAAGTATATTATCTACTATGAGTCCGAAGTACTTCAGTATTCACCTTCTTGATAAGATGGACAGTTTTGATCTTGTGACAATGGACAACACAACAACGTATATTTTACTCGCGTATTAGAGTGACACACCCAGTATACACCTTTAGAGACTCTCAGAGATCAAACTCTTATTTAGAGATCTATAAGATATGGGGCATTCAAAGTAATCTGAAAAATGTCATCAAAATACAATAATTCTGATGTCTTAGAAAAGAATAAACACTGAATTTTATTAGAATTATTTGAACAGTATTTAATTCAAATTTTAATCAGATTCAACAAAAGCACTAATATTAGGCGCTTTGGAAAACATGCTACAAGTTATTCCTCATCCCGCTCGAGTTGAGCAATCCAACAATCACTTGATCTACTGTGCTCGGTCTTCTGTGGTGTCGGCGACGGGTCTGCGAGCGTCGCGGCGCCGGGAGATTCACTCACCCCTACGTAATACACAACACTGCCAAGAGCTCGCTCTCAATCTCAGAAAATTTAATTTATCTAAACGTTTCCCTCGGCTGAATTCCATTTTATAGCTTGTGAACAATTAATGTAAATGAAAATAAAAACAATATTACTGTAAAAAATTAGAATACTCTCATAATTTGTTTATTAATATATTTTTAAATCTTGATACTATTTAGTTTATTTATAAACCGTGCTGAATCTTGGATATAAAAAATACTCGATTTTTACTGTTAATTAACAAGATTAATTTCAAAAAAGGAAACTAGTGTCGTAAATTATATCATGTATTTTTTAGGTAGGTAAATAATTGTCAAAAATTATCGTTAAGTGCTAACCTCGTCGCTACGACAAATTATCAACAATCTTCGCAATTCGAAGATTAACTCAATATTTATATATAAATGTATCATCAGTTTGAGCTGTATTATGGCATTCAAATTTACCCAAAAATTGATTTATTTGTTCATAACAAAACCAAAATACTAAGTTCACCTACCAGGATGTATGTAAGAGGTAGTATCAACATATAACAATAATTAAGTATGGTCAAAGAACATTACGATATAATGTTAAGATATTTAAAATGCAAAAACGTGTGATTCAATAAACAAAGTGACATAAGAGCCATCTAATTTTGTGTAGTGTGAGTGCTTATTTAAAAAAAAAATATTTTTCTTTTTATTCAAATTTATTAACAAAAAAAATCACTTACCGGACTTTAAATTTTATAACAATTTGTGTGATATAGCAATTAGCTTACATAAAATTTGTTATCGAGCTTAATTATATATGTTATTGTATATTTTGCTTATAGACAAAAAAAATTGAAAATCCGTAAAACGACCTTTATGTTTAGGTAGGTTACCTATATGCTGGACTAACCTGGTGAATGCTCCCACCGTGAATTCACTACAATATTTATTTCGAAATAATTTGATCGAGCAACGTTTCGATAGTCAATCGAAGATCAGTATGGTCTTCCTCCAATGAGAGATATTATTGAATGTCGGTGTTTAGCGAACGCTAACCGTTGTCACAATTTTTTCATTCATCTTCTAATACTTCAAACATACATTTTTACAGGGTGGTGGATTTTTTTAATAAGTGTAGAGAAATTTATTTTAAATAAACGATACAAGTTTTATGTAACCAATTAAGAGTTTGATTGACCCTTGTTTCCCAGAGGTCATCGACTTTCGTGGTACAACCCCTCACCCGATATGGGGAGGTTCACGGTAGTTTCGGTCGAACTACTTTCAATTCGGTCATGCGGTGGTTTACTTATCTTCACTGACATTTTACGGAAGTAGTTGCCATTTTAAATATTTCTAAAAGTATTCCTTATGAACAAAACCCAAAAACGGGTAAAATTTTATTTTCAATTTCAAACATAGAAATCGCATGTACCAAAAAAAAATATTTATACACGGAATATATGTTACATTATAATAATAACCATACTCTTACAAAAGTAAGCTTTGTTTGAAAATATGCGAACTGATCTAAGCGCTTAAACTGTCTCGGTGGTCTCTCGGAACAACGATCGAATCCTCGGCGACTAGACGAAGATTTTACCACTAGACTGACAATACGTACAATTTTTAAAATACAGAAGAATTATAACACAGCAGTATTATTTTACTATTTGTAACGATAATTGTTCGTCGCCTGTATTTTCACATATATACATAGGTTATTAACAGTGAAAGACCTGGGTTAGGTTCGCCAAGACCTACCTTTGATGACGCCGGTGCTAGCTCTGTGGATGAAACACTTCTCTTTAGTCCCGAGGTTAGTTCGAGGTTCGACTCGATATGCTTTATAGGTCAGGGTGTTGAAATAAAAGTTTTATTTACGTTTAGTACGGAATGAAATATATTTAATTATAAGTTTAACACAGAAAAGACAATATGAAGTATGATATAGCAGTGGCATAAATTAAGACAAGTGGATTACATGTTAAGATGACACACCGTAATATAAAAGTACAATAAGAAGCCTTGGCGCTTCATACGGTGCGGTATAGAAACCGTCACATTCTTTTGACAATTTATAATATACAGAGTAATAATCTTTTTTCTTTTAACACTTATAATAGATTATTTTACTATATTGATACTGTGTGGATGTTAAGATCATACTCGACCGAGTCTAATGAGTTTAATTAATTGTGTTTTCTTTTATCCAGAAATTTTGAAACGAGATATTTATTAGGTAGAGTGGTCGCGTGTGATTTTATTATGTAGGCAAGTTAGATAAGTGCTCCAGTCTATGAATGATTTCATTAATACAAAATTCTTTTAATTACGTAAAGGTAAGTGACAACAATACATATACAATTAAGCTTTATGATGGCAAGGAAATGTGTTATAATACCAAAATAGTTATGTATACTAGTTCGATGTAATAAAGATATGTACGGTGGTCGAGGATAAATTCATATTGTTCGTGGAGATTTGAACGGAGAAAACTGAAGAGATCACTTTCGGAGAGAGCAAAAATGTCAGAATATAGATTACGAACTAAGTTTTTTTTTAAGATGCGTAACACTCATGGGCGCACGGTATCTTGGTTATAGTTGATGGATATGGTGACGGTGTATCTAATGACACGCGGAGCCTCGGGTCGTCAGGTGGGCTGAGGCGATCCTCGTGGATGCTGATGACAGGCGTAGGGGAAGGACTTCTTGGTGAATGCGAGGTCTTCTGGAGCAGTTAGGCGAAGAAGGAAGTAATAGTAGATGTATTTATGCGCAAGATAACGCGACAGAGCGCACGAAGAGGCGTCAAGTTCGTAGAATTAAATGGAAATTTCTTTGATAATCTAATCCGGCAAGGAACTTATTGGCTTTTGCATAATGCAAGCGCGATAGATTGAGGTCACTTAGCTGAAATTTTATTAAACTTCACTGTGATATGCCGAATAAGTTAGTAATTCACATAGATATCAATATTTGAAATGGTCAAATTAATCTTCCAAGAAATTGTTTTTTTGCAACAGATACATTTTACAAGAAATGACCAGGAAAGATCGTGATTTGATAAATTCTCGGACTCGCGCCTACAGGCATTAAAGATTTCGATTTTTTCTGCTGCGCGGGCTGAGTGGGGGTTGCTTATATAGTCGTTCTAGCAACGGTTTTCTGTTATTTTATGGAGGGGGAAAAAACATAATTATACCAGGTCCTTAAAACAGAAGTTCGGAGATGATATGTTTCATACAGCACTTGCCTATAATTCGTTCGGGGTGGTCTTGTTGGAACCGCACGTGTGCCCGTACATATTCTATTTTAGAATGAATTTCCGGTCTACGCGCGATTTTAACGAAATTGTGTGATGCAATTGTGAGTAATATTAGCATTTGCGTGGAGTTATAATATTTGATAGTATTTTTAATTTTTCTGTAATTAAATTCCGATTATAAATATTGTAACGGTGGCATATTATACAAGGTATAGATGTTTATCTATTTTTGCAGATGTAGTAATTTAAATCACGAGTATATTGACTGTGGCGAAATAATATACATGACACCTTACAAGGTGAAACGCGTCTCGGGGGAATTAAATGAATAGAATAAAAAATAAATGATTTATTTTCACATAAGTATTGGTTTACTTGAAAAGTCTTGAATGACTAATCTCTCCTCTCTTATGTTATACATAATTAAAGTTGTATAATCGTGTAATTAATCATTCAGTTATATTAGTTAAACGTTTTATTAACTTAAGGCTAAAGTACACCTGCATATTTTGAGTAATTTCAATGACTTGAAAACACGCAGTCAACTCGCTGACAGTACCGATTGCTATTGTTTTTCTATGTGTTTGCTAAAATAATTAATTAAGGTGTATATTTTTTATCTACCACATTTTCTAAGAAATTTATAATTTAACCCATGTTCTTAATAACTTTCACGTAGTAAAATCATTATCATGTATCATGAGTCAATTAGTCATTGAAAAATTTAACAAATAAATAAATGATATCGTTCAGTGCTAATGTATATTGGCTCAGTATCGCGTTGAGTTCGAGGCAACGTGTTTCAGCCTGGGCCAAACAAATACCGTGACGGTATTATCTTTTTGTTTTAATAATATTTGCGATCGAATAATAGTGGCATCAGCCACTTATCAGTGCTAATGTATATTGGCTCAGTATCGCGTTGAGTTCGAGGCAACGTGTTTCAGCCTGGGCCAAACAAATACCGTGACGGTATTATCTTTTTGTTTTAATAATATTTGCGATCGAATAATAGTGGCATCAGCCACTTATCAGTGCTAATGTATATTGGCTCAGTATCGCGTTGAGTTCGAGGCAACGTGTTTCAGCCTGGGCCAAACAAATACCGTGACGGTATTATCTTTTTGTTTTAATAATATTTGCGATCGAATAATAGTGGCATCAGCCACTTATCAGTGCTAATGTATATTGGCTCAGTATCGCGTTGAGTTCGAGGCAACGTGTTTCAGCCTGGGCCAAACAAATACCGTGACGGTATTATCTTTTTGTTTTAATAATATTTGCGATCGAATAATAGTGGCATCAGCCACTTATCAACAAGTCTGTCCAATGCACTTTAAAATAACCAACTTGTGTTTGCTCTTCCGCGGTATCGATGCGGTTCTATAGCTCTGACTGCACGAGTAAATAGAGGTTGTAAAATGAGATGATGGGTAAAAAAGCATAAAAAACTTTCCAATTTATAAAAAAAATCACACTTTTTTAAAAAATGAAAAAATATAATTTTCTATAAATTGCATAGTCACTTAACAATGTATTATCATAACCATTTATCACACGTCCAAATTTGACATTTTTGTGTCAGCCTGGTCACGCTATTATAAAAGAAACTGCCGACTTTCAAAGAATCTTCCTTGAAGGCTGTAGAATTTTCACCAGGAATTCTCGTGCTATTTTGAAAAAAGTTTGAACCGAGGATCAACCGAAAAGCCAACAACACACGTCAATGATTCTGTTCGCCCACTTGTCTCCTTTCACATACCCCTCCAAAGCTTCGGTTCCCCGAAAGTCTTAACGTAATCTGGGATTTTCAATTCTTCACAAAGCGCTGTAACAAAACGCTGGAAATATCGATTATGTTTCGGAAAAAGGTTTTATTCAATTTTGTTTCTTCTAACCTACTTTAAAACATAATTTTATTAATATAAAATTTATTGTTTTTACTTTTATATCGTTCAATGAAAAATGTTGGTAAAATATAATATATAAAATAAAAAAATTTTCTCACTTTTAAATGAAAATTCTCATGGCTAGTAGAGGAGTGTCACCTTACGCAGTAATTTTTTAAAAATCGGCATTAAGAGGATAGATAAATCAAAATATAACAAGTAAATAATGGAATTAATAAAAGAATTAAGAAAACTTTCAAATGTTTTTTTCAAACTGAAGTAAGTATACTGTTTTCAGTCATAAACTCGTACTTATCTACATATTACGTATTTATTTTTCACTTTTACTGACTAACGTTCATAGCCAACCGCTTAACCCAGTGGCGTAATACACGTGTTTTCGTAATACAAAAGATATCAATACTATTAAAAATATCAATGCCAAATGGATTTTTAGGTTCCTACCTAACGTGAGCCCCAACGCAGTGCATTGGCTACATTGGCATAGTTACGCCACTGGCTCTACCTCTCTCCAGGTTCTCTGTCTTAAGCTGTGGTCATTCAGCGGGGGATTGTATCTTGACTTATATTATCGGCCTATCTCATTCTTGGGCGTCGCCTGGGTACCTGAGTGTTCCTGGCGGATTTTCTTTAAGGATCTTTTAGAGTTTTATGGAGTCTTTGTATCTGGCAACGTATCCATCTCAATCTACTCGACTTCAAAGTAAGTAGCTATAATGCTCGGCTGCGTTCAGATCTCGAAGAGTTCAGCATAAACATTAATGCGAAACTGGTTCAAATAATCTTCGGAGATATTATATTTATTTTCAAGTACTTGGATGACATTTTTTAGTTTATCTTGGTTTCACATATGTACGTTGGAAATAAATAATTACAGTATAAATGCAAAATTTTAACAGTTGTTTGGACCTAAACAGTATTTTTAAGACGAAGTATGCTGCATTTCCATTCCATAATCTTGTGTCACTTCTGCATATTATTATTGTCTATTGTGGTGGTTCCCGAATACTTAAATCTTGAAATGCTTTCATATGTTGATCCTTGTATATTCAGATTCTCCGATGGGCTACTCATCCTTGATATCCTTAAGAATTCAGTCTTCTCAAAATTGATTTTAAGATTTATCATCTTAATTATTTCCTTCAATGAAAATACTATCTACATACTAAAAAAACGATAATTTTAAGTACAACCTAGTATAATCCTAGAAAAATAGTTTATGCAGAATGTCCAAAGTTGAAGATAGGGAACCGCCATCACGGTAGGCTTACAATCCAGCGCAGACAGAAAAGTGAAACAATAATACATGACCTTGGACTCGGTCGCGCTTTCTTCATATTTTGAACTCGTTCTTACAACTCCTTATCGCCACGTATTGGTTTGTAAAGAATTGTCTTTTAGGCCTATAGCTTAGGCTTAGGCTTTAGGTCATCCGCTACCCTCTTCGGTAAAAGCGATCGGACACCCATCCATATCTCGTTTGCGACATTGTCCTACATTAGTTATAGAGTTCTTCATCCCGCGTCCAAGTGAAAATAAACTATTTCCAGTATTACATCAAGGATCTATAAATTCATGAGTTTAACTCGCTTGTCGGCCAACAGTGTAGGCCGACCGCCAACGCCGGTCCCCGTTCGCGACAATCTACGGCGCATGTGCGAGAGTATTGCTATATTCAAAAATTTATTTAGATGATTTTAAATAATTCAATTATACTAATGTATTTATAACGTTATAACTTATTTATCGATTAAGTTCTTTATTGTTTTTATAATTTAACTAATTGTTTTATTTAAATTGATTCTAAACTAATATTTTTTAAATCGTTAGTCTAATACAATTATGCATAATCATAATATAAATATAGATATTTCAAATTATGGATAGTTGTAATAATAATAATTTGTACACGTTTAAAAAACTGTTCAAAACCTGTGTCACAATAATGTTGAATGGAAAAGGGGGTTAAATACGTTCGGAAGAAATGTATTGCGACTCTAGTGGAGGTAAGCCACTTACAGTGCAAACACAACATGCTACTTTACCTTATCCTAGTCGAAGTAAAAAACTTATTTTTGTCTTTCTATTTTTTTTTTGTTTTGTGCCTTAACTCCTTTTATTAAACGCAGTGATTTCATATTTTGGGAAACAATACACCGAAATGTTTTAATAATCCTTATAAATCCACTTAATAAATTAGATTTATTTAGGGTTCATATTAGGGTACAATATGCTTTTAATGTCTGCAGTGGGACTTGAGCGATAGGGGTCTAAAAGATAATCCGTACATAAAATAATGATGTTCCTAGTTAAGTGTGATTTACTTTCATTATTTTAATTCGACTAGGATTTCACATAAGATACAGTATAAAGATATATCCTGGGTACCTCACTGTATAGTAATTACCAGTGGCGTGCAATAGGCACAAAGTTGGGTTATGCTGTTACAGACGATGTTAACTAAATACAAAAAAAAAAGATTTTTTTTAATTTTGAGTATAATTCTATCAATTTAAATATAAAACAAAATTGTAAATTCACTACTTTAACAGGGCAAGTTATTTTATTGCTCGGTACTGTACTCTGCTTTCGATTTTGCTTTTCTCTTTCGAACAACGGATTTAAAATTTTTCATTAACAGTGTTCAAAAATATTTATTCAAATTAGTATAGCCGAAATTCAATACAGAAAAAATTGTTTGACATTTATATATATATATATATATATAATATAACTTAATAATATCCTGAAAAATGAAAATTCGCTCGCTTGACAGATAATAAATTATACCTACAAATTTTATCTGTGCAAACACCAAAATATGGAATCATAGGGTGGAATACACTAAGAACACAAAACATTTAGTCTGTAAAGTAAAGCAAATATGTAAAAATATCATTCTACGCAGTTTTCAGTAAGCATTATTCCTTTTCGAATTGTTTGAAAAATGCAAAAAATCCGGAGACGCCAAGATACCGACTTAAATTCAGTAAAAACATATTTAGTTCAGTACAATTATTATAAGGATTGAAAAAAAAGTTAGATTCATTCAAGACCTAAGTGCTAGCAAATAGCGGAGCAGAATGCACATGAAGTTTTTACAAATTGTTCACAAATAACTCACGGCTAGATAAAAGTCGTAATTTACGTCATAGACAAGGCTAAGCTAATCTGGGTAATAACGACTAGAATTTTATGGGGTCTTTTCATAATATGAAGATCATTCTATTTTATTTTATTTCCCAGAATTTTTAGTGATGCACAGCTTTTTTGCTTGTCCTTGCCCTGGTAATTACAGATTAACAAATTTTGTATGGTGTATTGCACGTGGATTGCAGGGGGCTGAATATAATAAATAATTGATATTGAAACCTAGTCAGTTGTAATTATTCAGCGATTAGTAAATACTTCACTTGTATATACTTTGTCATAAATGTCTCTATTCTACAAGAACAAGGATAAACTTTCAACCATTTGTCTAATCATGAACGAATTCTAAATTTTTTTATACATCTTGAGAGATGGCCTGAAGAAGCTTATTATAGTAGGCCATGTCGAAAAACAGAGAGAAAGATGTAGATTGTCCACCAATTGAACCGATCAAGTGAAAAAAACAACAGACACACTGTAACAGCCCTCAAATCTGCGGGATGCCGAGAAAAATGGAGGAACGTAATCAAGATGGCGGGAGATTATGAAGATTTCTATCCTCAGTAATGAAGGTGTATTCTGCTAATGAGTATTTTATTATCGTGTACTTAAATTTAATTAAAATAATACCGATTATTTTTACAGTGCAATTTTATATTTTTTCACAATTACAATTACAATTTTATACTTTTTAAATTATGTAATGCGATTATTTTACAAATATAACATTATATTACAACGAATCAAGTTATATGAATATATTAAATAAAAATGCGTCGAAAACAAAAAAAATGATCAAATAAAAATATTTAATGGACGGCTCTTAACTCTAAATTACAGCAATAATTTACAAAAACATTCTCCCTTTTCGATATTTTCATTCTCCAAATAATTAATTATGCCTCATAAAATTTACATAATCCATAAAACAAAACTGTGTAAGGAAGGTTTGTTCAAAAGCTTAATTTTTCATTTTTATTGACAGATCACTAAAAAAATTTAAGTATGATGATAATGATGCCGTAAAAGGTTTCAGCTTGCAAACTGTACAGTTATTGCGATACTTCGGACACATTTTTTAAATTAATAGAATTCTGTGGAGACGCGCTACTCGAGGGACTTTTGAAGACTGCAATGCAAAAATTATAAATTAATTTTAAAAATGTTAGGTTAGTTAGGTTAAAGTATGTTAACCTCTCATATTTTCAACTTTCTTCTGTAGCGTCGAAATATACGACTATAGGATCACCGGAAGATTAATTAATGCTCTCAGTGGATTAGAAGACGATTATTTTTGTCGAGAGTGAGCGCCTTGCGGCGCACTCAAATAATGAATATTTTAATTCTATCCACGTTAGTATATGCGCGACCTTTGCTCATCAACACGCAGTGTCTATGCTCATAGAGTACATTTGTGCATTATCTACTATAATTCAGAAAATACTAGTGCAGCACGCAAGGTGAAAAAATAAGTGCTTACTTTGCAGCCGAAACTCTCAGAAATATTGGATTTTCACGTTTTTTGTTTTCATCCAAACCCTATATTAATAAATTATTATTTTTGTCTCCAAAACTTCAGTTCTAAGAACGATAAATATTTCAATGAGACTTGAAGTAGCGAATATAGTTCATTATTTAGTTGTGAATCCTTGAAACGTTAGCCACATCACCCGATCACGATCAAGACGCACGATCGTGGAGCTACTATACGCTGAATGAACCTAGTCAAGATAGTCATCATGACACATTCGAGTATTACTCCGGGGTTGCCGGCAACCATACCATACGGAGACAGGCAACACGAGAAGCCGCGTAGTGATATAATAATTCGTTCTCTCGACCACTTTGTCAAGAATGAAATGATTCAACCAAAAAAACAAAGAAAGAAAAATAATACTTAAGTCAATGATTCAGTGATTAAATAACACTAAAATATTCCAGAAAGAACATTGTTAAAATTTACGATCATTTTCATTAATAACCATTATAACTATACTATCCGTAATCCAAAGTCTATCTGTATTGCCGTGGTATAAAACCAATATTACGAAGCTTGATGATGACTTTATGAAATTAAACTAGATCTAAATATTCAAGTAACGAGTATTGTTTCGTTTCTCCATCCTTCCCTCTCTTTATAAGATGGCGACTTTCGGTACGGGTCGGTCATCATGAAAAAATAAACAGTTAAACGCGGATACAATGACATTAACCTTTGCCATACCGTGATATAAAATACTAGTATGCAGCCATACTGTCAACTCCTGTTACCTTAAGAAATTAGAGTTCTATTAGCCTTTAAAAGGTGAAAAAATAGTTATCGCCATAAATTTACTTTAAGTATTGAGCATTAAATATTTAAAAAAAATGTAATATTATAATTCGGAGCATTCATCAAATTCTGTATAGAAGATTGCATTGCATAATACAACCTTCCCTTTTATGTATCTTCATTTAATTAGTGAGAAAGAGACACCATTATATTCGTATGTTTGTTATTGTTTTCATTATGAAATTAATGTGCGATTTTTTTCTGTCTTAGCATAAATGGTATTTTTGTCAACGTATTAATTTGAATCAATTAAGAATAATTATTTTGCAGGATTCCCCTTACATAATTAATTTTTCACTAGTCATTTCTAAGCGTAAATATTTTCCTTCAAATTAACTAAAATATGAAGTATATGTTGCGTATATTTACCGAAGTATTACAGATTTAATTAGGGCGGTAGATCTGCGTTACTGCATGGTTTGGGAAGGGTTAAAGAACCATCAAATGTTACATGATCCAACATTTTCTATTTATAATTATTAATGTATCAAAAATAATTTCTTAATAAAATTAAATAATTTTATTTTAAATATTTGTGCAAAAAATATTTAGTAAATAAACACAAATACCATCTGGCTAAAGTTTATTTCAGACATCGCCACGTCAAGGTCTTCGAGTTGACCGCATATGTTTAAAATGTTTTTCGTCACTCTCGACCGCGGTAAATATTTAACAGCTAAACCTTATCCACAGAATTCCACGGAAGAACTTTCATTACCCAGATCTGATGTTTATTGCAGTAATACGTTTAAATTATGGACATACATGACGCATGGAACCATAAAATATCTGTATGTTTTTCATTGCGCCAAGATCGTGTTATCATTACTTGTATATTTAATGCTTGTGAACCGTGTGCGGTGTTCTCGGGGATTTGAGAGAGATAAAGCGTGGCGGGAGGGTGATGCATTTCTTTTGTGCACGCCCTAAAGTTGACGGATTGTATAGGAAATTTATTCAAGTCAAAAATAATGCTCGATGACCGTTGAAGTGGGTGAATTTATTTTTCTCATGATCCTAGAATGCGACTGAGCAACATTTGAAAGGAATGCCATTCAATATAATACATATTTACATCTGGTGGAAAGTGTGGAGAGGCCAGGAGGACGCGGAAGGGTACGGATGTTTTGAGCCCTAAAGAGCAACTACGAAAATTTTTGTTCATATCGATCGCAAAGTGTAGGGTTGAACAGCACACAGGCAGACAGACAAATATTTATATTTTTAAATCGCCCTACTCGATTGTTCATCCAGTTGTCGCTTCATATCGTTTAATCCTTTTCAAAATACAATATACTCTCGTTTTCTTTTTTTTGTGCATTGACCCATTTTACTTTACTTAAATTCACTTTATTTTAAGACAACTTTAGTAAGTTGTCTTGAATAATTTAGACGTAACATCATCGTTTACTAACACTCATTATTGTTGACTGAAAGTATGACAAATGAAAAATTTGGTATTTTTATATAATATTCTTACTTACTTTTCATTATTTTATTTTATTATAATATTTTTGATATACGTGTGAAATTGATACCTTCTTCTAAGTGCAATATAATTAGAATGTTTTTTTATAGAATACAGCGTAGATAAAACAAGTGACTGAATTTTAATTCTTGTTTTCTTAATACTTATTTAAGTTATTTACTATACTAATTATAGTTGAATTCGAGCATATATGGAAATCTGTAAGGATTAATCATGCGTAAGGGATTTATATACGAAGGTAGTTTTATATTCGTATCAGGGACGTACACTGCAATAAGCAAAAAACTTTTTTGCTGTAATCTAAAGATTCTGGGTTATAAATATAAATTAAATAATTCCTGTTCTTTTACTCGATTTTTTATTCTATAAAATTCTATCCGTTATTTTATGAATTAACGTAACCTATCGTTGGAGGTTTTCATTCCGAGTCTTTCCCGTGCATCGTCATGCTGCGAGATAATTGCTTGACTGCTTGTATCCAAATTATCTGTGTCAACCGCATAACAATCTTACTAAACTAAATATTTTCCCACTTAAGCTGTGCAAATGTTGGGGCATCTTTACGTCTGCCAATTTTCTGGAGTTTTCAAATAAATTGTTCTAACTTCACTATTTTGTTTACTGAAAATTGTATGCAATGGCATCTGTAATGCATTAATTGTGTTTCGTCATTTTGTATGGTATTTGTATGATAAGTGTGAAAACTATCACTTTTATATGTGTGTGTGCGTATGTGTGTGTCAGATGAGTGGTAGGGATCATGGAATATAAGAGGCCATCACTAGGGAAACGGGTCTCCTTTCCCATCGTTCCTTTGCATTAGCAATAAGTAATATCTGAGTATATTATTGTACATTACCGTTAATATATTATTGGAATATCAATTATTAGCAATAATATTGAAATATAAGTTTTCAGTTATGGTAACATGTAAAGCTGGTTATTCAAATTTAAGTTTTTGAAGATAGTGATCCTAATGAAACATTTTGAATATCCTTTGTAATAATATTTTAAGCAAAATCGAAAGCAGAGAACGGTACGGAACAATAAACTTTTAGAATTTAATGAATTTTTCACAATTTTTTCTTGATAGCTAGTATACATATGTAGGTATACCTAGTTAATATCGTCAGTAACAGCATAACCGAAGTTTGTGCCACGCCACTGATTTGTGTAAAGATACTCCAATTTATTTCTCGACGTTTAAAAATTCCAAGTGCGTTCACAAGCTATTACAAATATTATGTTCAGCATTCGAAAGCAGTTATGTATTGGAAAACATAGAAAATACGAGGGTAAAACTTTGCGTTTATGCCGAAATCTGTTTCCGAGCCAACGATCAGTAGTTTTTCATGTTAAGCCACATTCATGTTCATTCCTTGTAGCGAGGGGTTTTATCTACACCACATACAAAAATCCCACATTTTACTATTTTATTAATATCCTTTTTCTCAACTGAACTGAAATAATTCATCCCTCGGTGCTCTCAAGTAGAGAAACTTGAACGCTTCGTAACACTAAACTGACAATGGCTGTTAGTACTTTATTCCTGTGGAATTATTCTTTATCTAAATAATTAACTTGATAATCCATGAATTATCATGTTTACGGGTAGATTATAAAAATCTTTTGTGTTTTAAAACCCGTTCTCTTTAAAACTGGTTCTTCTTCCAAGTTAATTAAACGCTACAAACTGAATACTTTTTAATAACCTCCGTCTTGAATCGACAATCGTTATGAAATATTAATAACCTACCTTGGTCGGTTATTATTACCGTACTATTATTATATAATAGTACAGTATAGCAACATTTCATTGTTCCAATTTTCAAAATACATTATTTGTTTATTATTTTGAAAAATGTACCTTCAGAACAAAAAGTCACAGATCCTTATTTCAATGCGAACGCTAATTGAACACGCTAATGAATTGTATCAATTTTCTACGTATAATATACAGAAAGACAATGAAATTTTATATATATAAGTTAAATAAACATTAGGTGATTATATCTAGCAATCCTTTCATCCTTGAAATACTAAAAACGTCTATTTTATATTGTATTAGTTAGTTATTTAGTAGTTTATTTCTAAAACTCGAGTTGTCCACTCGAGAAGAAAAATTAACTAATGATTCATATTTATTCTATAATTATCTATGGATATAATGAAATTTTAAATTTATCACATGACTTCATATATCATATAAAACATTTACAAAAATTATTTTTGTTGCAACAAAACTCCCAATGTCCTATTTTAGATGTTTTATAACTTATGACGTCCATATAATTGAGATGAAAGAACAAAAAGATAAATATATATTAGGTGCTAATCGCTAGCAATGTTTTCTCTGCAATCATGGTCATAATATGTGTGCGCTGATAACAGTTTTGAAAACATGTCAGCGAGACAGGGATGGCAGTCAGCTGTGGAAAATAAAGTAATTCCTGTACATGCGAACTTTCAAAGATGCGACGTCCGTGTCCAATTTTTAAAAGATTAGTACATAATTCTAAACTGTACCGGAATTTTCAGTTTGGCAGTAACGCATATGGTAAGTTCGTGTCTGTGCCACTTGGCAGTGTACAGGACCCAAACTTTAAGTAATGTTTACAGTAGTTACGTGCTATCTTTAACAAGTTTATATGCTCTTCAGTGTTGCAATATTTTGTGCGATTGATTGATTGAACTCCAGCCTACACGATGTAAACGCTGAATGCCTAGACTTACTTGATTCAATTTGCGAACTTATTCAATTTTCAAACTTGTTCGTATGTAAAGGACTTAAGGTTAGTGAAGCACTTTGCAAACATGCGCTATTTGAAGAATTACCAAGACAGTTTTTGATTGCTAGGGAAAACGTGGTCGCATGATTGAAGATTGTTATCATGATATATAACACAATTCTGTATAAATAAATGTACATATTTAGAGTACAGACCAAAAAGCTTTCTGAGATAAGTTTATTTGTAGGTTCATTTATTATATTAATTTAAATAATGTGCCAATAGTAATATTTACTATTAACTTAATAAGGTTGATAAATATTATAATATTAAAAATTCTAATTTATTGAATTAATTATAAATATGTACATATAAAATCAATTTTGTCGAAAAATATTGTTTTTGCGCTACTGGGATTCGAACCTGAATCTCTATTTCCAATCTGGGGAAGTACACTACCAATTGTGTTATAGCGCCAGTATTTTTTGTGACAAATTTTCGAACATATATGTTACACTTTTTTCAAATTAATACATCTGTCGTTCCATTATTTGCAAATCATCTACATTGTTTTTACGGAATCTCAAATACTGCAGACGCCAGAATTATCAATTCATTTTTAATACATTTTGGACACATTGATACAACTTATATTATTAAGGAGAACACATTCTTATTGCGAAGTTATAATTATTCAGAACAGACGGTCTGTGATGTTTTAAATACTAATTTAATGTATTAATTACAAAGATGTACACATAAAATCAATTTCATCGAAAAATATTGTTTTTCGCTACCTACTTACAAATATTTATAATTAATACATTAAATTAGTATTTAAAACATCACAGACCGTCTGTTCTGAATAATTACAACTTCACAATAAGAATGTGTTCTCCGTAATAATATTATAACATTAATCGAAGCAAGAGAGCATATAGGTATATAAATTCAAAGAAAATGTATGAGTATATAATATACTTCAAGACCAACTCTATTTGAAAATATGAATATTGCGATTTAATCATAAACCATTTACAACGCAAGTTTATTGGTTTAATTTTTCCAAATTCCTTTAAAACTTTACAAGTATTTGAACAATTTTATTTCAATTCTATCAGTTTTATTTAATATTTTACGCTACAAAAACTAGGTCATTACAAAATCTTGAAAATTCTTTCGAGTAACTTGGCATTCCATTTGTTTTCGTGCTCAACCATTTTTCAATCTTATTTCGTTCTAAAAATACTCAATGACTCTCGAACTTTACTATGAAAAATGTATTATTATTAATTTACGTTAATATTAAAGGTACATTTTTCAACAAAATTGAGTCACCAATTAAATGTTAAAATATCAGTAAAGCAGTCCACGAGGAACAATTCTGAAACAGTAATATCCTATAGTGTGTTTAGTTATAATATTCCATAAGTCATTATACTTGAATACAATTAGTTACAAGTGTAAGATAGCAAAACTCATACTACATTTCGGACGAATCAAATTATACATTTAAAATATATTATTTCATATAAGGATTGGAAAGGTTAGGTTAGGTTATTTGTACAGATCTTATTTTCCACTTCATTCTTGACAAGATGATCGTGGACTGCTTAAATCTGTTTGCATCTTGCACTATTATTGGCATTGTTGAAGTCGATAGCAACCTTGATCAAGTCCACCGAGCGGACGACAAGTTACTCCATGAAGTTTCAATTTTAAATTGACAAAGATCGCTAGAAGAAAATCATTGTTATTTTCAACTTCTTAAATGATTCTTTCGTAATAAACACCAACCCGTATTGTCGCAACAGTTTCCATGAAATTATTTATAAAATTAATGACATAAGCCATTTAGATCCCTTATAAATCGTTTGAATAATGAAATGAAATGGTTTATTACGTCACTACATTCGAATTCAGATACCTATTTTTGGAAAGATATTTGCATTTAATTTACATAAACTACATGGAATAAATTGTTGAACACTTCAGGCTTTTCATTTTTTAAATTAAATCTTCATATAACTGTATTAAAGCCGTGCGCAATACGAAACTTAAAATACATTTGATTAATATACCTGTATAATGTCAAGTCCTTATCAAAAATTCAATTCACGAGAAATATGAATGGCTAAAATATACATTTCAAAGCGTACATAATTAATTGTTTTTTAAAATATACACCAATGTTTATATTCAAAGAATATTGTCACTTTTCTTCAATGAAATTTATCAATTTTTCAATACGACACACGAAGCATTCTATATATAAATAAATTTTACGCACTTTTAAATGCATTTCATTTTTTTTAAATATATTCTATAATATAAAATAACTGAAAAACCGTGATGTCGTCAATGATAACAGTTATTAGATTTGGTCCCGTTCACTTATGATCTTAAAACTATTTCCAGATTAAAAATACAATGTTTATCTCAAGATTTATCTAAAATATCCCAAACAAAACTTGGATAGCTCTAACATTATATAACTAAAATTTTATCATTTTAAAACGCCAATGATAAAGAAAATTAATTGAAATTGTAATTCAGATAGTTTATACATTTATCATTACTGAAGAGTGATGAAAGGTATTATACTGATATTTATGATATCGTTTTCCTGAGCACTTTGCTTAACTTTCCTTTGATTCATTAAAGAAGGCAAAGTTTTTTTCGCAATATATATATTTATATTAGTTTATTATTAATATTTTAGTACCTACATATCATTTATAAAGCGTCAAAATTATTTGGAACACGAGTAAAAGTACAGAATTATTTTAAGTAATAAAAAATTTAAACTCTTTAGACAGATTAGTACTCGTACAATATTCACTGGTGGATAGAGTTTGCAAGGATTTTTTCGCTCATTGCGGTCTTGTCCACGATAATAATTCACTAATAATTTAGCAAGCAGTTCAGAATGGAAAAGATTAAATTTCTAATTTCACCTTTGTTGAGAAAGGTCCGCGTGCAGGGATCACTGCAGCCACTGACGCCGACGCCGACGCCGAACGCCGACGCCGGCGCCACTATGCCGTCGGCGTCGCGAGTGCACTGACACCAGCGCCGCGGTGACGTCAGGCCGGTGGGCCACCGTGCCAACGTTACACTTTCAGGTCATCGAGCTGGGTTTTCAGCTGCAGTTCTAATATTTGTTTTTCGATTTACTTTACGTGAAAAAGTTTGTAAAGTTGTATGAAAAAGTTTAGATCCATTTAAAATGAACGTCCCTGTACAGACATAAGCGAGAATTGGCTCAACGGATGTTTTTAATTTGGTTTTGAAACTATATTAATATACTCTACCGTATAGCGAGTTTTACGAGTATAATATATAATTCTTTCATATCTATTATTATAGGGGAAAATATTTTATTAACGCTGATTTCTGATAGAATCAGAACTCGTCTATCCTGACTTCTTATCCCATTTACTTATATGTAATATATTAAATAAAAAATTGTATTTTTCATGCACGCCCATCGATTTTTAAAGCTTCCGACAAAACCATAATCCATTATCCGGTTTGTCTGATCATACCGAGCACTCAGTTTTTATTAGCCACAAGTATATTTTATTATCCTTACCTTATTCAAAGGTTTTTCACATACGAACAATCTAAGCGTCCATTTCTTTATCGACATAAATAGATTTACGTTTGTTCTTAATATATTCTTAATCACCATGTCGTATCTATATTGATTCTCTAATACAGAGTCTACTTTCCAATTACGTATATACATACATCAGATTTAAACACCCTTCAAACACACTGGAAATATTATTTAAACATCAAAGACAATGGAAAGTATACAAAAGAGCCTCATTGTAATAGCCTGAAAGCGATTTAACTAGTGAATCTACTGAATAAAGGTAAATTGAAATTGAAATATTATAATTTCTTTTGACAAAAATTTTCCTACAAATTATTAATTAAAGTATGATCTAAAAAACATTGTAAGACAATACGAGTATGTTACAAATTGATAACTGAAAATAATGAACGCGTTATTAAAACTACTACGCATAAATATAGAAATGAATTGATTCCAAGGTCAGGTATGTCGGATCACGCGACGAACAAATACACATTTATTAATTTTTATTTTTATTCTCTACTCTGTATTGTCGCGACATAGGTAATAAATACTCTTACTAGCAGATAACTAATCAGCTATCGCCGATTGCTTACTGCTAAGCTCTACTGGCGGCTATTATGACCACTTTGCGGCCTATAGTGGCCTCTTCGCGGCCATTGATGACCGCTGCGCGGTCGAGGTCTCATCGACTACCAAAGCCGGCACCCAGAAAGTCAGAGACGGGAACGGGGAAACGTTATATTATTATGTATTATGATTGGTAAACATTTATTGGCCCTCATTTCGTTTTCAAGAGTTTAAACTTTTTTTAAATTGTTTAGAATATTGGGAAAATACTTTGATGAAAAATTATATATATAAAATATTTACTGTTCAGGAAAGTACTGGGATTACTTAACTCTCGAGAATTATAATAAATCACGAGAACTCGATACTTATCTAATAGAATAAGTTAACACAAATAGATGATAATATGAATATATCAATGATACTTTACATAAGTAACAAATGGAGGTCATCTCATTTTAGATATTATCCTGATTTTTAGATAAGTCAAAGGTCAAAGGCGTATTGCATTTTATAAAGAATAGCAACATAAAAATGAAATAACAATTTGATTATTTTTCCTAGTTGTTGTTCATAATTGTTTCTGCAAAAATATTAATAATCAAAATTTGATAAAATTAGTGGATTACAAGAGAAATTGTTAAATTAAATTTACCACAATTACAAAAAACAATGAATGACGAAAACTCAAAAAGTTGAAATTTATTTTAATGATATCCCGAAAGAGGGTCTAACAATGATTTTAATATTACTTAATTTCTCGTAATAATAAGCCCAATATCATATTTAAAAAATCGTTGTATGTGCCACACTACCCCTGCTAGGAATATGTTGTTCTGGTTTGAAGTAATGGTAATAACAAGAAATAATATTCATAAATTTAATTTAATTAATTAAATCAAAATAATCATTTACCTAGCGGAGATCCGAACCTCGGTCTCTCTCATGACAGGCAGGAATACTAACCATCTCGCAGCGGAGAAGTCAATGAGCTTCTAAAATAACAGTTTACGTCATTTACTAATACTTTAATCTTATAAATTATATTGTGGATAATTACATTTTAAGAATAATTTAATTTATTATTAAATTTTGAGATTTTTAAACGTTCTTAGATAATAAAGAATATCAAAAATATAAATTTTAACACAAAAAAATACACTATCGAATAACGAAACCGATAACGCCTCCCAATAATTGTTATGATTTTAAAAAGGTTTTAGAGTCGCCTGATATCGATCCCGGTACCGGATAAAGTGAAAATAAAACAAGGTAAATGTTTGACAATGTTGGAATGTTTAAAATTTTCTAATTTTTTTGAGGTGCCCGCTGAATAAACATATTCAATGTTAAAATAAAATTGAATAACATGTATTGGTTTCTTTTAAAAGAATCTGTCTTACATCTACATCTAGGTTCCGTATTTTCCATTTTATAGTTTTCCACTAAAACCGCCCCGAGGTGCACCAGCGTGAGTTGGGCCAACAATGTTTTGTTTGCCACTTCCCTATTTTTATCATTCGCCCCCAATACGCAGATAGTTGGCGGTGAGTTAGTGCTGCACTTACACAGCCACTTGGCGAGAAGCGCGTCAAAGGTTTATCCGAAGCCATATCTGAGAAATATATCGTCATAATGGGGTCCCGGGTTGACTTTCATATATTGGAACACGGAAACAACATTAATGGGAGCAAACTATTTAAAACCTGTAATTTTGATGGATATATTATATTAATGGGGTTTTGGGGAGATATATCGTCGGTGACTTTCATATTTTGGAACATGGAAAGAACATTAAAGGGAGCAAACTACTTAAAATCTGGGAAAAATATACCTTCTGAAACAAAGGGGTTCCTGAGAGATAATATAGTCGGAGTCTTTGATATTTTGAAACATAGATACAACATTAATGAATGCAATGAGCTATTTAAAACCTAGAACTTTAAAAGATAGCAAAACTGACGATTCATAAAATCATGGTGCCAATGCTGGTGTAATCTTAGAAGAGAATCTTTAAGCTAAGATAATTAGACTAAATGCAGTGGAAATGAGGTGACTCAGGCATACAAGACAAAAATAAAGTACGGGATTAATAAATTGTTAATTCCGCATCTATGGAAGAGATTTAGTTGAGATACACCTCAATACCGTGTACACGTGATGAGAATTTGTTCTGAAGATAAACTCAGCGATCACCTTTTAATTATTAGAAAGAGACAACTGAAATTATACACGGGGTACATTCTGACAGTGAGATTTGATTCGCATACATAAACGTCACCAAAAACTACTTCAGATCTCTACAACTATGTATTATGAAAGTTTGGTATAAGTCATTAAACATTAACCACAAACTGATTAGCTTGTTGATTTGATTGCTTGTTTCATTAGCTTGTCGATTGTTAGATTATTGATTGCTTGTTTGATTAGCTTGTTGATGTAGTGGTCAAGACGTCGGTCTAGTGATCTAGTGGTCGGGGGTTCGCGCCTCGTTCCAGGACACCAGCAAATTAGTCCTATTTTCATAACACAAGCGTTTAGCTTAGTTTGAAAATAGTAAGAATATTGAAATGACGTGTATTCGGTGTACGCCATCTCTATTTAAAAAAAACATTTATTGCGTTTTAATTAGTATTATTACTACTACTGGAGGTATTCAAAATTACCCAAATGACGAACATAACGATAATGACATTCGACATTTAACGTACGAGCGTTAAGACGCGAGACGGCGAATTTCTAAGACACTGTGTGTACACGGGAACTAAGAAAGCCGCTAGTTGTCTCCAAAGCATCTCATGGGAGCAAAATCTGTACCTCAGAGATTGACTCGAGTCCAAAACCTAATAAAAATATCATCTGTGAATACGGACCATTACTAAACGAAATCCAAATTATCTAAAAATTTACCCCGAAATTACAACCACCTTTATTTTAGGATATTACCATAATTGCTACATTGTATCCCAGATTTTAAGATCACTCGAATCAGTTGCAAAAATAATTAAAATTTCCCGTCGTTGAAACTAAATACAGTTTATTCAATAATTCTTAGTTGGGAAAATGTTAATTTTGTTGAAATTGCGTCTCTCAGCTCACTCAGCGCAAAATATTGAGATATAAGGATTAGGCAAAATCCTCCTTAAATTTTCCCCAAAAAACCTTACCTGTTGAGAATTTGTAATATTTTTAAAGAATAATCCTTTTTTTATGTCCTCAGTTTTTCTTTACCGTTTTCTGAAAAAGGCCTTTTGTTAGGAAGTACTCAAACTGATCAAATTTTTGTTTCGATAAATACTTGCATAAACAAAATTATTTATTACTATAAAAACGAAAGAAATTAAAGCCACATAAAATTAAACTCTCTTTTAATTTTTATAAACACGAATTTATTGTTTAAGTTTTTAAATGAAATCTAACTATAAAAATACACTCAAATTACAATTTAAATAATTAACTCACCAACCTTGACGCCATTTTTTCCGCGAGGGTAAGCAAGAGGTTGGAGTAGCACATATAGAATATTTGGAAGACAGTTATTGACTACATCCTAATATTTGGAAAAAAATAAACCTATTGTTGCACGCTTCTTTCAATTATTTAGTATATTAATGAGAGTACACCGAGTAAACGATCCCTCTTTCTGTACAAATTTAAAATTCTGCCCTGTTCTCTACAAGTCTCGCCTCGTTCACATACATACATCTCATGCAAATTTGTCGATTTTAGAAGCTTTTTAGATTGATTTACTCGGTCATGCTAAGTCTTTCGTGGACGTTCTTTATTTCTGATGCCATTCATTTGTTCTACGTGATCAAATCATCGAGAAGACTTTTTTAAATCAAATTCACTATGCTACTACGATTATCCCGAAACTAAATAAATAAATATTAATTATCAGTGCGAGTTCATGAGGTACGAGGCATTCTCAATGTAATATACAGGGTGTCTCATAGCTAGTAGCAAAAACTTCGGGGGAGTGTTCTTCATTCAATTTTGAACAGAAATATTATTTACACTAAGTGAAATATTTACAGTTTAAGAGTTATGCGACACCAAAGCTTGCATTTTTTTTCAATATTTCTTACTTATCTTTTATGTAAATAGCTTACATACTAATCGAAAATATAACTAGGTATGTATATCTACTCCTAATCTTGTAATATTCAGAAATCGAAAGAACAGAAATGACGCACGGAATATAATACTACTGTTATAAACACATCAAAATGAAAAATGATGCTTACACAAAAATCCCATGTAAATATCTTTTATAGAAAATTACGCACTATTTATGGGTGATTTCATAAAACTATAATTAATTTAAATAAAACTATTTAAAATATAGTTTAATGTGGAATTAATAATTCTATATTTTACGTTAATTATATTAAAGTACAAATAAGATTAAAATAAAAAACTGAACTAAAATGTTAAAAAAATAAATTAAAAATGGTTTATCACAATTCGTAAAACTAATAATATTTAACATAAATAGGATTTATTGTAATTATGAAAACATTGTATGCTGTTTATTAAAATGTATGTTAAAATACGGGGAAACATTCGCGCCTCATTTTTTTAGAATCATTGTAAAAACCGTCGGGTAGCTCGAAAAGCCATCGAACTTAGTATCGCACATCTTCGTCTTAAGTGACAAATTATTCAAGTACGATAATAACCAATTTATGTGTCCCTTTTTACTTCGCGCCTCAAAATTATATGGCAAACGTAAATATTGGATGGACGATGTCCATAAACATGTAGATGGTATCGTAAACATTTTTATTTTTAAATATCCGTGGAAAGGAAAATATTTTAAATGAATATAAAAAATATTATTAAAATGGGTCCATTTACTAGAATGAGATATTGTATTTTAAATTAAGATTAACTCATTTAGCTAGTAAGGGAGGTTATTTATTACGTCATAAATAAAAATCTCCTTGAGGCTTAGGTAATTCATTTTTCAGATGCTGTATCATTGAATAGAAGGACAAAGAGTTTTATTTTGAAAATGTATTTACTTTGGGAAAAAGTCTATTTTGGCACACCTGTATAATTCAATTTCCGTTATTTCAATTTATAAATCAAGTGAATATAATTTGGAAGCCGCAAATAATCAGTTCGTAAGAAAAGTTTTGTGAACTGATGAATGCACTTTTTCGTAAATTGGCCTCTTCAACTCGTTATAAATAGTCATTATTGTCATTCGAAATAGTCATTATTGGTCTCAGACAAATGTTTGTGCTGTGCGCTCTTCGTATTTTTAATACAGATGGTCGGTGAATATATGGGCTGGCATCTTAGATGATAAAATAATTGATCCATTTTTTCTTCTACCCAGAATAACTAGTGCTAATTATTTATCATTCTTACAGTATGATTTATCCTTAATGTTGGAAGATACCCACTTATTATTATTCCACTTAGTATTATTCAGGGAATGTGGTTTTAGCATGTTCCTCAGTGGAGGTCCGTCGGGTGGTAGCATATTTTAAATAGGTATTTATTTAAAATGCGCTTTGAATAATTTAAAAAATGGCTACCGATTTGACAACACAAATTAAACAACCGTCCGAAGACAGTAACGATTCTTTCACAAATTTCAAATAATCCTTTTCACAATCAAAGCTTGACGCAGAAAAATTAACATCTTTTTTATTTCGTTTTACGTTTTTACATATGTTATTGTAAGCAATGAAATCGCAAGGTAAAAACTGAAAAAAAATAAACGATCTTTCATTACGTGTTACAATTTTTTTTTAAATGTTGTCAATCTTGGCATTTTTTATCTTATATTTTTTCTACCCTGCAAATTCGAGTCAGTGGGTCAGTATGTATTGAACTCATCGAACTTTAAAATATGGAGTATTTTATATAATACTTAACCCTTTGATTGCGAATTTTGAAAAATAAAAAAATAGAAAGTTGATAATTCGCCAGACAAGGGGAAAATCGACAAATTATCAAGAATATTTTTCGTTCAAAATAGATCGATTTACTCATTCTTGAAGTTTGGACAACTAGCTACGAAACGCCCTGTATATTAAGAGAAATTAAAATTAAAAGAGTCTAGAAAATAAAATCATAAACATTCATGAAAATGAAATATAATACAAGTTATCAAGATCGGGGCAAAAATGCGAGCGGCCTCTGTAGTTAGAAGCCTAAGAGTCGGCTGATATCTCCGTAATTGCCTCACGCCGCCCGGTGCACTCAGCGTGTCCTGAATAGCGAGAGGACCTGCTCTACGCGGCACGACTTTTTTAAACCATGAAGGTGACATTGTTTCTAAACTAAAAAAATGCGAGGGTTTTCTCATTACAGAGATACAAAATATAATGAACACTCGTATGTATTTTTATCAAATTAATCACAATTAAACTATTAAACACATTCTTTGTGTTAATGAATTATTAATAAAAAGTATTAAAATATTACACAAACTGTTGTATTACATAATAGGATAACTAGTTTCAACACAACGTGGCTTCTTCCAGTTTTTAATAAAAAATTTAAATCTAAATGTACATATTCAATATTGCGTGCACTGGTTTGCAGCTGGTATGCGGAGGATAGGTTCTTAATCTTAAAATGGGGTTAACACTGTTTTTTACTTCAAACGTAAATGAATGCAGAAGACGTATTGACCAACTTTTTTATATTAATGAGACCATTAGTTTATGAATTTATTATTTTATAGATTTTAAATGTTACTAAACATAATGTAACGTAATTCGAAGGCCCCGGTGGATAGAACGCCAGCGCACCACGCGACCGGCTTGGATCAGTCTGTGGGTATTTCTAATATAATGTGTCAGAGTGACTATCTCGAATAGATGTGGATGAAACACTCAGTTTACACATAAAACACATATTATAATTTATTGACGAGCACAACAAATACCCGACAACATATTTGCACGATTAGAATATTTTTATCTTCTTTACTTGTCATCGTTCTTTCCTCTAGGAATTTAACATTAATCTTATGGTTATTACAAGGTTTATAGGTTACTTGAATATTGAATGAATGTTGTTGATGAATGAATGGTTACTTGAATGAATGATGTTGCAGCCGTGCCAAAATTATCTCTCGCCACCGAGAAACTTCCAGATTGTTACATGATCCGTTTCTCCCGTGCCGGTCCGCACAGCTCCCAGTCGAGATTCTCCGCCTAACTTCAACCAGAAGATGGGTCCATGATGTGGATGGATCGGGGCCTCAAACCTCCCGTATTCACCGCATCTCAGAATTCCTTCTTTCAAATCTCTCCATATTGTCGGCGCGCTTCACCCGTCTCGCCGGCTCGAGTCCCCCCTTCTCTTTCCGCCCTCACTCTCTGCCCGCCCACAACCACTAGGATCGGTATAATATTGTGACATTTAAAAATCGCTCGGTCTACCGCGCAATTTTTAAATGTCACAATATTTTTTTAATATTTTTATATTTATTGTGTGTATTGATATAGGTGTACCAATTCTAACCATTAATAATTAATAAGGAATCATATCATTTTTAAAGTTTGTTTATTTATATATATATGCGGTATTTAAAAATATCTCAATAAGGATTTTTTGAAGATAGTTATTGACTGCATCTTAATCTTTCGAGAAAATTAAACTAATTGTTGTTGTTTCTTTAAATTATTTAGTATATCAATGATATCATTTTGAGTACACCAAGTAAACGATCCCCTTTCTATACATATTTAAAATTTAAAATTTATAGAAGGATAGCACTGCACAAAAGTGTTATTTTATTAAGTCTGATTTTAGGTTCAATTTAATGTCTGTGATTTAAGATTGACTTGTGTAGATAAAATAAAAAATATAAATAAAACTATAAAATACACATACGGCTTAAGTCATACAGACAAAAATATATGAAATATCCGAGCATTCGCGAAGATAAAAATTTATTGCACTCCATTTGGTGAGTAACACAATTACTATGCAATTTCTATGGTGTGAAAGACAATTGCTATGTAAATTGCATGGTATGAAAGACGGCTACTGTTATCAACGAGTACACCTTGCAATGAGAATCACGCTGATTATCTTATATATAATATCGCAATGTCCTTCTGTGTGTAGCACAGAAATGCATTAAAATTTGAAAGAAAACTAATACCTATATTTCATTGGAGTGATATGTTAATTTTTTTGAATAAAATTTCACATGTATAAATATTTTACACTGAGTTTTCTGTCAAGTATCGCTTATAACCTAGTTATGGGTAGTGACTATGGGTTAGTGGGTCATGTTATGGGAAAAATATACACGTATTAAGTTACACTATTTTAGCATTATGTCATTGTATATCCAGTCAAATTATTATCTTGTCGGTAGACGAGTAGACAAAGCCGAGAGCATACACATTTTATCATAAGAGAACAGTGGTACTTAAAATACGATGAAAAAGATATTAATTAAGAAAGTTGTTGGAAGAATAATGAAAGCAGACAAGAAGCTTCTATCACATCTTTAATAACCAAAATGGAAATAAACCAATAAAGTAGAATACCAATACAGGTTTCAATAAAACAAAAAAGTGCCATTAGACTCTAATAAGCTATTACAACACATCCAAAGACTACCAAATATATAGTCATGAACTTACCGAAATTCCTTGTTCCAATATTTATCATTTTGGTGTTACTCACGTGATCACTTTGGTACCGCTTACGCAATCAAATAGCTCCGCGACTTTTTTTAACATTTAACATAAATTTAAACGCTAACAATATAATACGCATTAATGTAAAAAAATACGTCTGTTTACACAAAGATTTAATTTTTGAAGAGTAAATACTGTTACTGTTGCATAAATGTGTCATAAACTATCAGATTTATGTTTCCACAAAAATGTTTGTACAATGCTCCTCGTCCCGCAACTAATATGTATACTTTATTTCGTGTACATTCATTTACTGGTCTGTAAACACACTTTACTAGACTTCAGTCATATAAAATAATGAATTTGTGGATCCTGCTATGAGAATTGTAATCTCATTCTTTACTTAAGTTTGATTTTACGATTTTTACCTAAATGTGTCTATTTTTAAATTATAAATAATGTAATCTAATATATTGTTGTATAATAAATATCAGAACTGGTTTAATAAATAATTTGTTTTATTTAACTCTATGAAACAGTAGTAAACAAAAATAATCATTGTACTATTTTTATTAATTCCATATTATGCTTAATAGGGACCGAGCTCATTTATGGAATTTTCTCACTAGTTTATGATTGATTCAAATAACACAATTCAAATAACAAATTCAAAGAACACAGATGATTACGAACACATAGAAGAATTGTTGACTGAATAAAAAAACATGGGTTGTATATAAATATTTCAAAAGTGTGTCGATTTATAGCAACGGAAACACTCGGAAACGGGTCTCTATTCACCCCAGATTTTGGTACCTTTGGTAAAATTTATAGATTTTTCACAATGGTTTACTTACTTCCTAAATGTATACAGTCACGCCAATGAATTTACATGTTTAAAATTGATGAAAATATTATATTTTTGATATTGCAAATCATTCAAAAAAATGCAAGGATTGAATTTTTCGCACTTGTCAGATCGTACCGCAGGCAAGAATAAAAGTACAAAGAGGATTTCTGATTCTAGCTACTCTTATAGTAATATTAAAGAGCAGATTATAATTATAATATGCCTCGGAGCATTGAAATCACAAGGAAGCATAATCTTTGCAAAGGTTGAAATAAGTCTATGACCTTATAATTTGTAAGCTTATTTGTCTACCGCTACCCGAGTTATCAACCAAATAAGTACTGCGTAAAATATTGTGTTAGAGCAGTCGTTAGAAGATGTGTTGTGGTCTGATGAAGCCGCAAGGTGAGACCGGTCACCAGGGGGTGGAGGAGAAACTAACAGTGGACTGTACAGGATAATTCTAACTTCACATCACGCTGAGTAGGCAGGCAGGATAGAGCGCTACACTATTCTGTCCTGATACACAACTCTCGTCTCTTCGAAATTCCTACATTATCTCACATAAGCGCGTCGATTATTAAGGCTTTTAACAGGATTATCTTCCATTAACTGGTCTATCTGGTCGTGCCAAGTCTTCCGCTCTGTTTTTGAGCCATCAACGATATCAATATTTCTAACCATTATTTCCTCATTCATCCGTTCCATGACCAAACCACCTAAATGATTCTTTCTTAATCCTACTCACTATGCTAATATCAGCTTTATATTCTCTCTTTATTTCTTCATTCTTCACTCTATCATAAATGGATCGGCCACAAATACCCCTAAGAGATTTCATTTCTACTGCATTCAGTCTTCTTTCGTACCTCTTCTGCTAACTCCAGGCTTCATTTCCATATATTAGTGATGGTACCAGAAATCCATTGTATACTGCTAGTCTTACCTAGGTTGACAAGTTTCCATTAGATATTATTCCATTCACTTTATTTCATTAATTAATAAATTTAAAACAATTATAATTAAAAGTATTTACTATATTATTGATATTTTTGTTCGGCCTGTATAGGAGTTATATGAATTTAATTTCTCATAAAACTTATTTCTGTAGGATAATATTTACTCAATTACCAGTAGATGATAAAGAATAATAATTGTCGAGAAATGAAGAGAAAGAAAAGATAAATGACTTTTCATTGTAGGCAAAAATTGTTCTTCAAAAGTCACACAGTTTTTAAATGATTCTTTTCCTCAAAAAAATATTAATTTCAAGTTACTTAATTCAAATTTAATTTATAAACTTAAACCTTAAACATGACACTCGAAAATTGAGAGGCTTAAAAAATGTTTACATTAAAAAAGTAAAGTAGGCAAATTCCTAAAATTGATGAAATGAAATATCCGTTTTGGGTTACGAAATATCACCCGAGGGCGCAAGAAGTTTCAAGGGAAATTCTTTTTTCTAATAGTCTCTCGAGCTCTGCTAAAACAAAGGTTGCCAAAAATATTGCCTTTGCGAACAAACGATATTTTCTTCTATCTACTCTGACAATATTTGAGGCTTTCACTCAGGTGGTTCGTATCCTTTATTTAGTATATTTCTCTTATTTTGATTGATATTATTACAGCTTCCTCACTTTGAATCTCGTGAAAATTGAGAAAATAACATTGAAACTTTTTTGAAAAAACTTAATTATTTTTTTCATATACCTTTAGTTAAAACTTGACATTTAAAGCCTTGGAGTATTCTTAATAACTTTTTATGTATTTGGTTACTTTTGGTACAAAATAAAAAAGGATAACCTGTACGGTAATAAAAAGAATTATAAAAATAAGGAATTATATTCTCCTAAAAGCAGTACCATTAATCTGTGCCGTTAGACACCGTTTTCAAAGTGAATAATAAAAGAACTCGTAGTATGATTTCGTATTTTTTCTCGTTAAACTTTCTAAAACATCCATTGTTCAGATCATTTAAAAACAACTGTACAAACATCAAAGCAACGTGCAGACCAGAAAGGAAATACACAAGAATAACAAGCTCGAAGCGGATTGCATCCAAAAAAATAAATATTTTATGCGTGGTGGGATTTTGATAGGATTAACCATTTTGAAATTCTGCCAAATAACAAATCGATTACATTGGACATTGCCAATAATTGGAGAAATTGAAGGCGAAACTCAACTAAAATCGATACAAATATAGAAGACTTAAAACACTGTCATTCTATAAAATTCTTACAAAATCTTCTTAAATTGTATTAACTATACATTGCAATAGATGTAGATTATGAAAAATTTATACACTTATATTCTGAATAAGTGTATTGTATTATATTATACAGTACACTTATACAAGGCTGATTGCTTTCTGCTAGATACTGTACTGTAGTAGCCGCTTCGTGATCAATGTTGACCGCTGCATAGCCACGGCTGTTTTTTCCCTAAAACTTTTATTTTAATGTTGAAAATATAATTATTACCAAAACACGGGAGGTGGCCTAACAAAGTTCAAACCTAACTTAACCAATTAACACACACACAATAATTCGGTATCTTGCAGCTCTAATATTATATATATATGAATTGACTCGAGTAATTTGAAATTCTTTTATTAGACTTTCGTATGAGATTTTGCCTTTGCTCGGTTAATCAGCTTTAGTAATAAAGACATTAATAATCAAGTTTGATGGGGGTTCAACTAATGTCAGTGTGCATGATCCAATAAATAAAACAGAGTTTAGTGGTGCAATGAAAACATGTACATTTTATCCTATAATTTTCAAATATGCTAGAGGCTTAGAGAATTTGGTCAAACAACCTGATGAATATGACACAATAAAACAGAAATGGAAAAAATTTTATTCACAAAGAAAATAATGAGCCTATGAAATGGTACATAAAACAATGTGGTGATGTGAGAATTTCTACATAATGGAATAGTGTTGTATAAAAACTAAGGTGATTTCGGTTCGGCACTTAGAACTAGATTATTTTATTGTGTCTTCCTTGATTAAAGAATTTTTTTTTGTTGAGAAAGTTAGGGCGAAATGTCTAATAATTAATTTGCTGGAAGGCTGCAGGGACTCTGTATTTATATTCAGTATTCGATTTTGAAACACCAAATATTTGGATGAGAAGATGCCGGTTTGATGATTTAAGAGCAGCAGAATGTACTTAGAAAGACGTTCGTTTTGCACTTACGGCTATGACAGTAATATATTACTGGAAAAACAGGATTTTATAGAATTTGCACTGGATAATTTGGTTTGTTAAATAAAATTTAACAATGCAATTGATAAGATTGTTCAATGATTTGGTTTTTTGCAATAGTTTGTACATCTTTTGCTTATGTTTATTTGTTAGCAAGTGTTTTATTTCACTGATTAGAATCTTTCAAATGCACTGTTCATTATTTTTGGATAATGGGATCCATTTTAGTCCATTGTAAATTGATCTCAAACGAGATGGTGCACTGATGTTACTCGGTTAATGGGAAGTGAAGATTTTAGTATCACCACACTGATTGTTACTCTTTCAAGATATGTACGGTTAAGGACATTTATTTTAATCAATCGGTCATCATGTTTGGTTTTATTTCTATTTAAAATTATTCAACACAGTCGGTTGATCCTGATTTGGATCTTAAAATACCGGAAAGTAGTAGATATTTATTCTGATACCGACTCTAATTTGATGGAATTTAGATCGTAAGCGTACAATTTGGATCGCAATCTATACCGGAGGTATGTACTATTGATACATCAGATAATATAACTTTTGAACTTCTCTCTGACCAAAGCGGCCAGGAAGAAATTTTTGGACACTGTTTACAGTTCCGGAGTGAACTCAAGAAAGAATGGCGTGGTTCCTGCATCGTCTGTTTAATGTGACCCGGTTCCTCCTAAGTTTTAGTGGTGGGACGGTTTACACGCGTCACAGAGCTAGCTAATGACGTCAGAAGTACGAAATAATACGTTTTAAGAGATAAATAATTTTTGCCGACGCGTGTAAATTATAAAAATATGTCCATTATTAAAATCAATTTCGGAGATAGAGATCCTCGCGATTTGTTGTTATGACGTCGAAGATTTAGAATCTACGAGAGACTTTTATTTATTAAATGAATTTTGTCAGTAAAATATTATTTTAAAAATAGAATTAGAGATAGATTTTTAAGGAATGTGCACCCGGAAAAAGTCACTATGGAAATGGGGTAAATATTGCCTATTGCGAACACTAGGCACATGCGTGTTGAATAGTTAAATGAATGCTTTATTTTATTTTTTATTATCCAAATGAATAAAGGCATCCAATCTTTAACTTCATTTTAGAGTGAAAAAATCATTTATTATAGATAATATAATATATTTTCTCTGAAATAGTCCTGTAATGACAATTATATTAAACTATCCGCAACTCTTACATTTGATGCATTCTTACATTAGATATCCGTTTGAATGCTACGCGTCGCAAAAGCGCTGCGATCGTTTGTATCGAAAATTACTTAGCATTAAAACGGTTAAAATTATTATATCTAAAGACGCCACTTTTTTGTCAGTTTTGACATCTTTCATTTCTGTCTCAATACCGTAGATAAGAGATGGTCAATATACTTGCCAGTAGATTTAAAAGAAAGAAACATTTCTTTGGTGCTTTTTCTTAAATTGAACATATATGTTATTTTATGAATATATTAAAGAGAAAATATTAAAATAATCTTAACCTGCATATACTAAAAACACGTTCGACATACTTATATAAGAAATGCGATCTCGCTACTTCGTTTTTTTTTATTACTGGCATTGTACATTAATGTATGAAAACAGATGATAAAATGAAATAACCTTAAAAAAGTAATATTTACATTAGTTTTTACATTTATACAAAGAAATTAACCTACAATTATGAAAGCAATATTCTCTTGTTATTATAAAATTACTACTGTACTGCACTAGGACTACGTAAATATCAAATAATCATGAAAAAGTTTTACTAAAATTACGAAATATAGAAAAACCAGTGGAATAAATTTAAAAACTTAAAATTTTGAAATCACTTCAATTAATACCACCTTAGAAGAAGATAACACTTCTAATAAATAAAAATATTAACACGTAATTAAATATATGGCCAGTGTTTAGGTGATATTATGTGGTTGAACGTTAAGGATGCCTTTGGCGATAAATATTAGAGTTTCAAGTTATAAAGTCTCATGGAGTATAAGTAATATATTATATTATATATCTATATATAAAATATTATTACATTAAAAAGTAATAAAAAGATTATTTCGTTATCTTGCTGGACAAATTGGGGAAATAAATACGAGTATATCTTATGTCTAAAAATAATAATATTGTGCGCGGCAGGTTTCGGCGCTACAAATACTGCCAGGACAATTAGGCTTTCATTGGCAACCCGAGGTTTAACTGGGCTTGAACCATGAAATCCTTCATGGCGCGGTTTTTCACAAACGTTTGAAATGTTTTTAGAATAACAGTAGTAGCAGCACAATACGCTGATTAATAATTTATAGAAAGAGCTCAATCATTTGAAAAGACCCCGAATAAAAAACCCAAATCAATGGAACACCAGAAAATGTATGCAAGACATGAACCAATCATCTCTACCACTACGTTCTTGAATAACGTTCTGGCGACTATATTATTTTATTTTACATCTTAAGTTTCGAGACTCCTGTAATGTGAAGCGTTATTTTCTCGGTTAGTCTATGAAAGTTTCCTTGGCTATGTGTTCGGATACTATTTCAGGGTCCACAGTCAACTCTCTCTGGATGAAAAATCGTATAAATCAGAGAATATTTTGAAATACAATATTTACGTCGTTCGAAATAGTAACGCATTTTATAACTTTTTAATATTTATTTGAATAAAATGTATTGTTACTCGGGAGCAGTCTGCAGTCACCACTGATTGATTTGATGGGTGAATTCTATCTCCGCATCCGGCGTTATTCTTTTTTTCATTATATAGGACGCATGTTACGATACTCGCTTAGTGATCTAGTGGTCGCTGATTCGAGCCTCGTTCCAGAAAGCCATCAAGTTAGTCCTATATTCATTGCACAAGCGTTTGGTTTTGTTTAAAAATATTAATGCGATACCAGGGTCGTGTAGTACATACAAGCAAAAAAAGCTGTGCATAACTAAAAATTCTGGGAAAATTAAAAAATTGAATTAACATTAACGAAAACATTACTTTGAAATTAATGCCATCTGTGTACCAGTAGAGAATTTAATTGCTTAGTTTTAAAAACTCACCGCTATACTCATGGCACTCTTTTTGTATTCGCCACATCGTGCTATTTACATTACACAGTTCTGTCTTTAAGCTAGTGAATTACTCAAGTCATATAAATGGCTATTTACTGAATTGAAAATTCCTTTCAGTTGATCCGTTTTGAATGGAGTCGTTACCTATGCTGGTTGTTAACAGAATAACATTAGAAAGAGTTACAACTGCGTGCTAATCATTGAAGTGTCTACTTCCTATTTTACTAATTCGCGAATTTTACTATCTTACTGTTTTTAACCTATTGATTTCATGATTGTTCTTTAAATTTGGTGCATGGATTGGTTTTTGATTTGAGAAAAACAAAAAGCAATTCGTATAAAAATTTTCTCCGTTAACCTTTCATAAAAATAATTATTTCCTTTAGTTATTACGTGAAGTATTTTTAAACAATAAATTAATCATATTCAGAAAGTGTTCTTAAAAACGTCCATACATTTTTTTATATGGGTAAGAAAGTATTATTTTACGTTAAAGCTTAAACTTTAAAAACACTATTAACAGTACTCTAAAATTATAAATAAATACACGATTGAGCCGTATAAGCGACGGATTTATTTTTTTCAAAGACATTGGTTAAACGAAAGTACATATACTGTATTACATATATTATACATGATTGTATAATATCATTGCTACAGCATAACCTAAATCTATACCTACCGCACGCCACTGTGTGATACGTATTCCGTGTACGCATGAAATCATCAAACTCTACGGTAATACGTAACAGTTCATAGCAATGAACTGAAAAATGTGTGAAATACTTACTGGCCCTTCATTCAGCAAAGGATAGAAAACCGTTGATAATAAAGATCACATAACTTAATAGTTTAATGACAAACATTTTTATTTAGGAATTTAAATATATTTTTTCTAAAAACTGAGCTGTCACGCATTTCATTATATGAAACAGGTTTGTTGACAGTCACGTGACCAACGTGAGTGGGCGGGTCGGTAATTAACACAATATTCCATTTAATAAAACTGGCAATTCACATGACGAAAATACAAAGATAAACAGTTTATTGCTAAATTTCTCGTAACACAGTTTATACTCCATTTTTATTATACTTCATACAGGTGATTCACATATCGGGGGCTATACCGTCACAGCTGATGATAATAAACGATTTTGCCTCAAAAATTTTCTTCCACCATAATTCTGTCATAGGCATTTTAAGATAAAATATACAACTAAAGTAATAATAACGAAAAACGATTTAATAATCTCAAAAAATATGAGATTACTCAATTATATATTCACTGTGAGCTATCTTTAATGTTACATACACAAAGGGTACACGAATTTGAAAAGGCTACTAATCTAATATTTAATACGATATTCACTAAAATTATGACAAAATGAATAACGCATACAAGTTCACTTGAATCCCTGAACACTAAACTAGCAGTTCTTCAACACTAATGTATGTAGCATTTGACCTTTATATTTTTTCAGTGACATTATTAAGGAACAATGTACAATATTAAAAAGAAGAAGGTATCACCTCTGATAGTTATTCAGCCTTGTCCAGGCTGCTCTGCTAGACTTCAGTCTCTTCCATTTCAATAATATATAAATGCATAATAAAATATATAATAAATGTGTTCAGTCTCTAAAAATGGAATATTTGCGTGTTTAAGTTATTGTATTAGATTTATTCAGAAATATTATAATGTTGAGTATTAGAAATTTATTTGCAATAAATGTAAGGGAGAATTTCCCAAAAAAATCATATAGTAAGTAAAACATCCCATACAACATAATATTCTAACAGATGTCATTGAAAAACTCGCTGTTAACTAAGTAACAAATCATCACGCCGTTTTCTCGCAAGAGTAGGCAGAGAGATACTAATCTCTTATATCGAAGTATACCACTCTTGCCTCTTTCATATATCTTCTTATAACTTTTAACAGAGCCGTCTTTTATTGTCTGGTCTACCTGATTATGATAGATCTTCGCAGACATCCTCGGTTTCTGTCGTCTTTCAACTCTCACATCTCAAATTTTCTTTATTATACTTTTCTTCATGTCAATGACCCTTCTGTAATTCTATTACCTATGCTACAAACATATTTATTTTGTTCATTCTTCACTCTGTTATATACAGATTTTCACATTTCCACAACATTCAGTCCACTTACGGTCCTTTTTTTCCAGATCCAGGTTTCACTTTTATATATTAATATTGGCTCAAGAACTTCATTATGCAGCGCTAGTTTTGCTTCATACGATAAATTCATATTGGCTATAACTACCATTAATTTGATTTCCCGCAGTCATGATACCTTTCTCAACCTTGCCGTCTCTAGTAAACAAATATTTATTGATTTATTTAAGCATTAATTATTTACTATTAAATCATATTTATTTCTCTCGTGAACACCATTAAGTTAATATTGATTGATTTGTGAACATTAATTGGAATACATCTGACACTTTAGTTACCACGTGATTACATCTGACACTTTAATTACCACGTAAATACATCTGACATTTTAGTTACCACGCAAGATTTTGACGATTTATTTATTTATTCTTAATATAGTATATATAAAAGTATATATATATGGTCTAATATAAACAAAATCAAAATCGTTTCTTTTTACTAGAACTTATCTTTCACATATCTTTTTATTTACACAGCATTTTACCTTTTGCATGTAAATCCACGTCCTAAAATGTATTTTTGTATAACTCCCCTATCTCTTAGCATGTCTCACATATAATAAGTCACATTTAGTGAAAAAAATACTTTCTCAAAGTATAAGAAAAATCCTTGGAAGTACTACCTGCGTAATGAGCAGCGAGCAGGTGGGTCCAGGGGGATGGGGTTCGTCCGCCCCGCCCTCAGACCCGCCCTCGGGCCCGCCCGCGGACTCCGAACCGCTCGACAGCCAGAACCTCTTCAGCCTCAGCTCTCGGCGTTTCTCTGCTTTCTGAAACCGAGACATTTATCATGTAGTGAACTATAACGCCACCGTGCATCGTGAAGATTAGAACTACCCTATTGATATAACCCAACGTTGTAAAATTATACGTGACGGGCCAACTTTACTCTGCGGAAACAACGTCAAGTTAGTTGCTAAACAATCTTCGTGCTAGCAAGTTTTTGCCAGTATTCCAGACTGAAATCCACCTACATCCATGCCTAAAAGTCTTAGCCGTTAAACAGTGATGTGAAATTGATGTCAAATAAATAACCGTTGGGTCTAGATAGTTAGAATCATAATTATTTTATTTTTATTTTTGAAACACAGCACTCTCATTATTTAAATATACGGTACTTTAATTATTATTTCAATAAATATTAATAATTATTATTTTGGAATAAATTTAAAAGGTACGAAGGACGTAATTTAAATAAATAATTACCTACCTATGTACGTATATAGAATGTAATTCAAATAATTATCAATCTATCCGCATTACAATGTTCTAATTCTAAAACTTCTGAGTAAAAATATATCTTTGTAATAAAAAGGTTACATATTCACTTAATTCGAATATTTTAAAGGAAAATTTATAGTTGTGTATCACTTTCCTTTCAAATTTCTCTACTCGTGATACACAGAAAGTCATTGTGATATTTTGTACCAGAATATATTGTAATGGTCGCTAATAATAATGTATTCTCTACGTTTTACTTGTGTTTTGACAATTTTCCTCATAAAGAACAATCTCGTTTTATAGATAGTTTTAATAAAACACTTAGCAGACATATTAAATCAGTGACATCCGAAAGATTGTTAAAAATACAAAAATTCTTTAAATTCAGAATCAATAAAATGATTTATTTGTATTCTCAAAGAAAAAGAAATCGTACAAAGATAATATAAAGAATAGATCATTTTTTCTGCAATACAAAAGTTACAATGACGAGATGTTAGACCTGCGAGATACGAGAAACTAAACGAATATACCTGAAAGCATAGTGATTGTAGTGTGTAAGTCTAACTGTTGTGTCAAGCAATAAGCAAACATTAATAATACAAAATAAATGTATCAATTACAAAGGTATACAGATAAAATCAATTTATCGAAAAAATATTTTTGTTGCTACCGAAATTCGAACCTCGATCTTTTCCTATCCGAGGAAAAGATGGAATCCTATGCATTACCCGATTACACTACACCAACATAGTAAGTTGACAAATGTTCGAACTTAGGTATATATTGCACTTTCAGAAAGATACATCTGTCGTTCGATTATTTGAAAGCAATCTTCTTTATATTTACGGAATCTCAGACATCTTTGAGTAAAATCCAATATAAATATCACAGACCTATGTTCTTAAAAATAGCAATTTCACAATAAAAATGTGTTCTCCTTAAAATAATAAATAATAATGACTACAATCCCATTTCTAATGATCCATTCAACTCGATACTAAACAGCGTGCAGTGCCAAAGAAATTAGAGTATTAGTTAAAATACTATTTTTTGTTACATCTTCGTCTTGATATTTTTCCCTTACTTTGGGAACCCTCTACTTAAAAAAAAAAAAATTGTCATGGCGGTATGTAATGTTGAAAGTATTAAAAGACGCACTGAAGACATACATAAGGTACCACTTACACCCCTGCCGGGGAGTTATAACTCCCACTCACAACTTCATTAATGTACTCGTACGTCAAAACAATCAAAAACAAAATAAATCTAAAGTATAATAAAATACTAAATAATTTTGTCTTGCGCTATGATTCCGTTTTTTTTAAATAATGTTTCGATAATGTTAAAATGTAACTAACCTCCCGTGAATATAATCTGGGTGCGTCTGGTCTGCGGTATCGTTAACATAATGTTATCTTAAAAGGTTTCAAAGTGTTTCTTTAAAAGATTTAGGTAATAAGCGAACACAAAATTTTACGAAACAAATACAATCTTTACAGAAATATATTTATTAAAATAGTATTATCATCTTACGTATACAACAAAATAAAGACAATACACAATAATACCGAGTTTAAATTGATTTAAATTAAATGACCTTTAATAATTATATTCGTAAGAACTCGAAATTTTTTCGATAAACCACTGATTTTATCATTTCAATTTTTTATTCTGTTGTTATTTTACTTTCTATTATATTATATAAAACCTCTTAACAAAATGTATTCCGTTGTCCACTGAGTCAGCTTACATTTGAAACAAGAATAAAAAATAAAAATAATTTATTACGTTAAAACCCTGCCTCATAAATAAATTCATACCGTTTGACGTGGAATTAGAAAATGTCTTTTAAATACCTTTTCAGTTCTTTATTTCAAAAATTTTCGTTCTCGCTGATTCTAAGAAAAAATATTACATACTATTAAACAAACATTTTCATTACTAGTACCATGAATGCATCGGTGATTAAAGATATAATTTAACTTACAAAAAATAACGTTTCCGGTTAAAATGAGCCAGTGGCGTATCTACAAAAATTGGACCCCTATCCAGAATGGAAAAAAAGGCCCCCAAATAAATATTGCATATAATATACAAGTATGTATTAATACTGCGCGATTCATCCATTAATTACTTAAAAAACACAATTATTCACAGATTTTTACATTTACTTCCAATTTAAAAAATACTAACTTCACTTTAAGAGGGTTTTCACTTTACATCGATAGTCTGGTCCCCACCCCAATATATTAGCGGGGTACTGCAACTGAATACATCGATAATGTTTTCACATACGTTTTTTTAATTCCCTTTCATGCTTTAAATTATTTACTATTAACGCTGGGAAAGATATCAATACTAGTAAAAATATTAATGCCAAATGGATTGTTGGCCTTTTGGGCCCCTATCTGACGTGGGCCACAACGCACTGCATTGGCATAGTTACGCCACTGGAATGAGCACTTGTGACGTTTGTACTCACTTAATGTATATTTTCTGTATATTTTCAAGTCAAACCGTAAAAATGAAATACATAATGTTATTTATTACCTGTAATGCTCAAAGCCGCGGGGATTCGAACCAAAAGTTTTCAGAAAACAAAAGTTTGTATTTTTAATCCTTCTTTTACTTACAGTGATTACAGTGATTAGTGATTGCATTATTTATCAAGAAAAAATATTGGTATTTTTTAATGAAAAAAATATATATTCTGGCGAGTTTTTTTTTGCCTATCTTAAATTGTATAAGTTGGTAAAAATTATGATACCCTTTTTTATAGCCGTCTAAATATTAATTTTTAAAGTCATTAACGTAATTAAAAATGAACTTGTCCCATACCACCTGCCTGCTGCCACACCCACAAGCAAACGCTTTGCTTGTCAAGTTGTTCAAGAGCTATTTAATTGAACTTTAAAGACTTTTTAAATTAGCAATCATTTTATTAAACTTGTCATCTCGCACGAAAATCCGAATGCTTGGCTTTATTAGAAAGGGATTATAATTATTGATTTAATAAACGCCCAAGTCAGTCCGGAACTGTGTTGAATAAATAACAATCACATGTATGAATAGATTTTATAGTATTATATACAGGATTTTATAGGTTTATTAGTTGATTTTTCGGAGCCATTTTTTTATAAACTTTTTTCGTTTTTAAGAATACTAGCACCGTTTTATAACATTTCAGTAAATAGTAGTAAACAGTAAGTTCATAAAAAAATGGTGCAACTATGCGTGACAAGAACTAATCTAGCTGATAATAATACAAATATTTTATTAATCGTTTAAGCCTATTATACGTGCAAGATAAGGTCTACCATATTAATAATAATAAAAAGGGTATTAAAAATAAAAATCTAATATACTCGTACATGTTAAATTAAAGAATCGAAGATTTAATTAATTGCGTACATAATTGAAAAAATATTCAGTATGTTATCAGTTCTGGAATTGAAGCCATTCAGTGAATTATGATCCAGACCACCGAGTGAATTCAATTTGTATAATTTTTCTGAAACCCTCTGCAACCAGTGGCGTAACTATAAAAATTTGTTGTTTTTATTATGTATAAGATAAAATTATATTAAGATTTAGGTGGTAATAATAGTGGAATAAATTTGTACCTTTGTGTAATATTCACACTTTTATAAAAAATTTACAAAAGTGGTTTTTCGGCATTTTATATGCAACTAAAAATATCCTTGTTTCGCTTTACGGCGATTTTTGCTTTGCAGCGATGGTCTGGTCCCTAATCTGACATTACGTCACGACTATACGACGACAGGACGGAGCCCTGCATACTGCATTGGCTGCATTGACATAGTTTTGCCACTGTCTGCAACAATACTATTTAATTGTATACATTAATATAGAAACACTGATTATCATTAGTTAAAAAATATGATCACATAGATTTTTTTTATTATTATACTATTATTATTAAAGTAAGTTGTAAAGTCGCTGGTTTGTGCACGTAACGTAATAATATTAATCTTTATTGCACATTTTATAAATAATGTATAACCTCATCTCTATTATACATCCAACCAAAGCACACCATTACCTTAGTTTACTTCCTTCTTTACTGAGATCTAAAATATTTTTTATTTGAATTATGACGTTGCAAAAGCATAAAGAAATCTTTTGCCGAATAATTAATTATGTTGTCACATAGTAATGCATTTATGCGGTGCAATCTGCGAATAAATTATCCAATACTGTAAACAGGTTGACATTTCTATTAAGAGCTCTAAATAAATTATTTATCAATTTGATCTGTTAAACCGCTTCCGTTCCGTATTCGGAATAATAAAAATAATTTCTTGAATCTGAATTTATTTAACTAGCAGTGCAGAAAAGAAAACTGTTTTTTAGTATCGACTTAATACTTCTTTCTCTGTCTTCATTCACGTCCAAATTGACATAATGGTCTGTCAGATGAGATGCAAGTTTTGGTCCTGTGTTGTACTTCAGCAAACGTGACGCTTCCGTCTACTCTTGTGGCACCCTTACTAGTACTTATTTAGCCTAAATATGTATCGCTGATAATTTATAATAATAATAATTTTCTCATATGGTCTGTCATATTGACGCATAATGTGGCCGAAAAATTGGAAGAATCTTTAATTTGCTACCGTAGATAGAGCTTTTCATGATACAATTTATCACCGGATTAAGATATTCATGCGTCGTTCTATCCATGAGATGTGAAACATTATTTTCTAGCAGTATATTTACGGTTATCACTATTGCAGACTGTCCGAGTCCTCGCTGCGTGCATGAAAATTAAAAAGACAAGAGTGTGAACCAAGATTAATGTATTAATTATAAATATATACATATAAAATCAATTTTGTCGAAAAATATTGTTTTTGCATCACCGGGATACGAACCTGGATCTCTATTTCCAATCCGGGGAAGTGCACTACCATTATGCTATAACGCCAGTATTTTTCTTGACAAATTTTCGAACTTATATGCTACATTTTTCAAATTAATACACCTGTCGTTCCATTATTTGAAAGCCATCTACAATATTTTTACAGAATCTCAAATACCTCTGAGTAAACCGACTGCAGACGCCAGAATTATCAATTCATTTTTAATACATATATTATTAAGAAAAACACATTCTTATTGTGAAGTTGTAATTATTCAGAACATATGTCTATGATATTTTAAATACTAGACCTATGTTCTTAATAATTACAACTTCACAATAAGAATGTGTTTTCCTTAATGATTAATTTAATGTTTTTGTTTACATTTTCTTGATAAATTGCAATTTTAAGACGTAGCTATGTGGTATTTTTAATACAAATTAAATTAATCATTTTAAAAGTGCGATATCTATGGATGACTTATGTCAGCGCACGCGCGAAAATATAATGTGAGTGAGCGAGAAAGGTATAAGGAGGGATTACACCGTGATCGCGCTCTCTCTGCTCCGAGCCGCGATCCGGGATAGATCATAAATTACATTGTAATCTGTAAAGAGTGTTCGTGAATAAATACTGTATTGTCACCAGAAGTACACTAATTATTTCCGACAACATTATTCACAAGAAGGAACCTGATCGTCTGGTGCAGCCGTATACAGCAAGCATATAAAGACATCACAATTGGCGCAGCCGAATTAGGAATGGTACCGTAAAACATCACAGAACAACATATTAAAAAAATCTATTTATTTATTTATTTGGTTGCTACCGGAATTAGAAGCTTTCTAATTGATTAATTTAATTTGTATTAAGCAATTATTTCCATATAATTTAAATTATATATTCTATCGGAACTCTGAGAATGATTAATCAGAATTATATTATTTATTTATGATTTTGCAGGCTCTAAGTTCAACCAAACTACTCAGGGGCTATTTCATCATCACTGGATAAGTTGAAAGATGACTATCCACCTGATAAATTTATTAGATAGATAAGTTATTACATAATTTATTCAATTTAAATCATGATTTTTAGGTTAGTAAGGTTTAAGGTAACCTTATAATGGTATCCATATAATTATAGAAATGCTAATCACAACTTAGCCGGGGGTAGTACAATCCCTCAGAGTTGCACACTTGTTCTGTGCTCAACTGGCAGGCAATTTTTCTATTGTAATTTCACCCAAAGTTGCCAATTTCAAATTTATTTAACGTTATTATTTTATTTTATGTGGAAAAAAATCTAAAAAATGGTGATCCATCAAAATTAATCAACATGTTGAGAAAAGTGATGAGAAAACATGTTCGAGATAACATGTTATCAATTTTTGAGAGAGAGTTGATTGCGACTGAATTATGAACATTAAATATTTAATACAAATTAAATTAATCAATTTGAAGATGTACACGAAAATTTTATTCATCGAAAAAAATATTTAGTTTTTACCGATATTCGAACCTGGACATCTTCTTAGCCGGAGATGCGCGTTTTACATTTTACCAATCGAATATACTTTCGATAAATTTTGAACTTATATTATTTTATTCGGAAAACATACAGTTTATCAGTAAATATGAAAATCATAGTAAAGCTAAACAATAATTAAACCAGTAACATGTTTTCTCAAAAGGTACAATATACTTTATACAGTAAGTACAATTAAAAATTTAAAAAGGACTATAATGCAGAATAATATAAGAGAAAAAGTTGCAAATAAAAATATAAATAGAGAGAAAAAAGTTATAAAAAAGGAAATATTGGAAGGAAACGGGAGGCTAAGTAGAAAGGAAAAGAAAAATGAGATAGGGAATAAAATCTGTGTGATAAAAATAAAATGAAAAATAAAGGCCATTACAATTAATGTATTGAATTTAGATTTAATTGAGGTAACCGTAGTATTGAAAATATCTAGTTCGTTTAGGTGTGAATTTAAATAAAGGAGTGTTCGGCAGAAAAATGAGTTTCATTTGGTATTGGTGTTGGAATCTGGAAGATTAAATGTAAGATTAGTTCTGGTTGACTGAGTAAATTAAAAGTCTGAGTAAATCAGGGCAGTCTACTTTAGAGTTGGCTATTTTGTGTAGGAAAATGACATCAGCCATGTCTCTTCGAGTTTGCAGTGACGGAACTAATAGTGAAAATAATAGATGACTCAGCAGTGCTGGTTAAGGTTCGATAACTACGAAAGTGAAGATATTTCAGGAAACTGTTTAGTTTTTTCGATTCTATTGATGTATATGGTATATTTTGGATTCCAGACTTGGGAGGCATTTTCGATGATACTTCGGACATATGAGAAGTACAAAGTTTTCATGGTTTTTATGTTGTTGAATTGTTTATATACCCGAAGGATGAAACCTAACATTTTGGTTGCTCTGGATATAATATGGTTAATGTGCAAGTCGAAGAGTAATTTAGAATCCAATATAATCCCAAAATCTTTAGTTTCAGATTTATTGGTCAAGAGTTGATTATTAAGAGAGTAAGGGAAGTTAAACGGATTCTTGTTCCTGGTAAACTATATTATGCAACACTTGCTGGTGTTGATTTATAGGTTATGTTGATTGCAACATACATGGAGGTGGTTTAAATCGCTTTGAAGTTTATGGCAATCTTAATTATGTTACCTTTCTAATTAATACATCTATTTAATCAATTTTAAAAATCAATCAACTTTATATTGCGGTGGATTTCAAATACAATAAATAAGTTAATAACAAATGATTTAAAAAAACACACTACGAGACGCCATAATTTAATTAATTAATAAAAAAATATCTCTCTAGTTGATTGATTTTATTTGTATTAAATTACTACAGAACTACGTTCTGAAAATGCAACTTTACAACAAAAATGTATTTCCCTTAAAAGTTTTATATTTAACTAAACTGCTCGTTACTCCTCCACGAGAGCTAATTTATCTTGCAAAGACAAAAGCAAAATAAAATGTTTCAAATTAGAAATATCATAAAATTGGTTTGGTACAAAAGAAGGCGAAGACGATCTGATACAAAAGATTCTCTAACTCTTTTAATTCAATTTATAATCAATATATCTGTGGAAAACAAATCACCAACACTAGTGTTATGTAGATTGCGAATATCTAAGCGCAGGCCATTTATATTCTTAAAAATACATTATTCCTAAAATCTGGTTTTCTAGACAAAAAATAGGATGAGAGTGTGATAAACACTTGTAAGATATGTATACGAAATCGAAAAGAAAAACAAAAATAAATCTACGTAAATGAGCTTTCGAATAAACTCATTTTGATGGAAAATTTTAACTTCAAGATCTAATTCAGATCTTGAAGTTAGATAAATAAAATCAAGATAAAATTTAGGAAGCTTCTAGAAACTCCTCGAATAATCAATTTTAAACAACTCCTCCGTCTATAGACTCGTGGATCTATTGTAGTTTAGACAAAATGTTTTGACGAAGCTGGGTTCAAGTCCCGAAGCTGCTATATTTTTTAGGAAGATCGATTTGTGACAAAGCGAAGTGTCTGACTTGCATTGTATTTATGGTGTTCTTAGACATATACAGTAGACGATAATACAATATGTGGCGTGGACTAGTAGTACAATGGCTGTTATTTTATTTAAAACTAACAGAAATCATACCTACTATTGTTAAGATGCTGATATAGTCGCTACGTGGAATTGTATAAAATAGTAAATAGAGCAGTCTACCTTGTGTTCTATATCTTTTGTGCAAGGATTGTAAAAAAATCCTGATAAAGTAAAAAAATATTACTGCAGATATTCACTAAATTTAAAATCTGTTGTTTATTGTGTGATATACAACGAATTACATAACTAACGTATGCTTTTAGCACTAAATATAATCAGAGAACTTGAGTTGTCATCAAATATTTCTAATAATCTCATCTTCACCTTCGCATTATTAATGGTTTCACTGATCCAAAGTTCAAATATAAATTTAATATTATATCTCTTGAATAACACTGGTTTACCATAAAAATAATGGGATAATATTAAATCTACCTTAATGCAAATAATTTTAAGAAAATATCGTAATTATTAGCTAAGTGATGATGTCATTGAACGCCATGGCGCGCTTCGATTAAAAGTTTTCGATCAGTATCGAACGCTATTATTAAATTATATTTATCATTTTATCATGAATTTACAATTTTCTGAAGAGTACAGATTTTTCTGTAGAAATATATTTGCTCTCTGACTTAGGAAGAAGGCGATATTGCTCATTCAAGCGAAATAATATATTACTGATGTGATCAAAAATAAATTATTTTCCTGTAAAACGTTCCTTCAAGTAAAGTGTACACACGTGTATATAATGAACGCGAAATCGCGAAAAAAAATTACAGTAACATTATCAAAGATTTTTTCTCCTGAAGGTAACATCTTCGAGGATTAAGAAGAATATTAAATCTCAATGAGCCCTCAGAGGCTGCGCGTCTCGGTCAATGTAGCAGCTAACGAGGCGCGCACCGAGCTTGACCCTAATAAACACACATATACTCACACGCACACAAGAGATATCTGGAAGTTAAGAAAAAAAGAAAATTGACAATGTTAACACGGGACTCTGAAATAAGCATTTCTTCAGACATTTCACGCCTTGGGGAAAAAGGATTAAAAGAATGTCAAACTTTATATAAAATATAGCAAAATACTACATGAAGCAATGTACTTTTACATCAAGAATTTAGCTTCACTCGGTTCAGTAACCTTGTTGTAAAGTTGTCTTCATAGCCCGATGTTGAACTGAACGCATCCTGCAATACTAATCCCTAGCAGCCGTAAACATACCCAGTACCGACCCCAGGTAGCATACTAATACGGCCAGCAATCATCGGGAAAGCCGTCACTTTTCAGACCGCTGCTTTCCCAACAATAGCTTCAAGAATCGCATCCGTAAACTATTCGCGCGTAGTCATTTTCTGGCCACATATACAAAATATCCTGCGACTATCCAACGTACACGAGAGTGGTTTATGAATGTTGGGGCATGTGCTACTCTCACAGTGAGCACATCTCATCATTCGGAACATCACCTACAAAACCCTTCTAATATAACAGACTCCTACATCATCCATTCAAAATCGTTAACACCCTTTTTATACCGGCGACCCAATCATACCCCATAGTGGTAACCTTACTAATACGTTCAACCTCCATAGGTCTATTAATAAAATATAAATTTGAGCATATAAACATATCAAGATGATTTTAATAAATATAAAGTATCGAAATGATTCAAGTTGAACCCCATCTAACGACACGAATTATGACAATAATTGTCATTCTATCAATATTGAAAGTAGGTAAGTATCGGTGAAAGTATGTTAATAGAACTTCCAAACCATTTTTACCAGAACTTCCAAACATTTTTTTTTTTTATTTCGACGAATTAAAAATAATCGAAAACAAGTTTTTTTTATATTCAATCACATTATTTTCGTTAGCATAGCGTTTGGCCGCAGCTTTTAGCTTTCAGCGTGTTAGTATATTTCACGGGTGTTATTTTTATGACCAACTTGACGCCGATTCTGTAGTTATTGTTAAATTTCTCTAATCCCACAAAACAATCTAGTTTTCAGGATTTATTTAACTTTATGATTTTTTAATTACAAAAGTTTTGTTATTGTACATTTAAAAATATTAAAAAGTAACTTTTCACTTTTTAATCTTCTATTTCTGTCGATCTGCGACCAGTGTTGTATATACACGTGTAGTCCTAACCTTTTTCGCTTTCCATAGTTCCTGTTTAGTGCATTACTTGTGATTTTTCCCGACAATTTGCCTGATGTCAGCTAACCATCGTGTTTTTGGACGTATATATATTTTTAAAGAACCGTCATTAGACGGGCTACAGGCTATCGTAAGAATGTTAATTTTGCTCTTTTAAAAGTCCTAACCGGTTAAACTGAAAAACCTGTAAAAATAATTGATAACGTGATGAGTCCGGCAAAACGCCCAGCCGACCCGCTACGTGGCACCAGACTGGCTTGTTGTTTCATGATATGGTGGTGCGCGGCAAGGATCGCTGTGCTTGTTTGAATTGAACGGAGCTAAAATAATTTATTCATTTTAAATCCTTATTGCTGATTATATTTGAAATATTTTTTTTTTATTATTATCATGAGTAGAATTATCTTCAATTGGATGGTTTGTAAAATCAGAAAAGTTATTATTTATTCCATATATAAAATGATCTATAGTACATACCTTAATGGCATTTAATTTTTGTAGCCCTTTTCTTATACAAGTATTAAAATATATATACATTTTTAATCCGGTTACTTTTGTTGAAAAAGGTTACTGACAATATTTTCAAGAAGAAATTAAATGGAAATACATTCTAATCTTTTCAAACTAAAGCTTGAAATGGCTTCATGAGACTTGGATGTGACCGCTAATGGAATTCATGACCACTCAACTACCGAGCTATTTTGTAAACTGTAATTTAAATACATTAAAAGTACTGACCCAGAATAGTAAAAAAGTATAATTAAGCACAATATCAGGGGCGTGCAGTGCGTACAAGCAAAAATGCTGTGGATTACTAAAAATTCTGGGAAACAAATACAAATTAAATAATCTGTGATATGGATCGTAATCGTATATTTACGGATTTATTACAATAAGCGCCATCTATGTACCAGTAGAAACTTTAATGGCTTAGTTTTCAAAACTATCGCAACAACCCACCACTGTAGCCATAACGCTAGTAACTATAATGCGTCGATTATAGCTATTCATATTACTCTGTTCTATTTTTAAACTAATGTATTACTCAAGTCACACAATTGGCTATTTATAAAATTGAAAATTCCTTTCGGTTGATCCGTTTTGTATAGAACTTATGCTGTTTTTTAATAGAATAATATTTTAAAGCCTTATAACTGGGTGCAATATTTACTTTCTCTTTTACTATTTCGCGAATTTTACTATCTTACTGTTTTTAATGTGTTTATTTCATGATCGTTCTTTGTATTTGGTGCATGGATTTGTTTTTGATTTGGGGAAAACAAAAAGCGATTATCAGAACTATTTTCTATGTTAACCTTTAATAAATATAATTATTTCATTTAATTATTATATAAAGGATTTTCAAACAATAAAATAATCATGCGTTCTCAAAAACATCTACACATTAATATTATATTGATTTTTATATGGGTAAGAAGGTATTATTTTATTTCAAAATTTTAATTTTAAAAACACTATTAATAGTACTTTAAAATAACAAATATATACATGGTGGGGTCGTATAAACGACGGATCTATTTTGTCTAAAAACGTTGGTTAAACGAAAGTACATAATCCTATGTACAACACATATTATATATAATTGTACAATATTTTTGGTACAGCATAACCTAAATCTATACCTACTGTACGCCACTGCACAATATCACCCTTGCTTGAGGTGTGGAGCATTTTTTTCTATGACTTTTAATGTAATATCCTTTGCTTTGCTGATGATGTGGTCCTAAGTGCTGGTTGGTGTCGCCGAAATAATAACCGATATCGTGGTAACAATAGTATTTATTCCGACATCTATTTACAACATAATACACAACAGTTATTAATTACGAATTTTAATAGTTTATACTTTTTAGAATCTATCAACTGTCAACAAATAATAACCTAAATTTGCTTTATACGTGGTACTGTGCTAACGAACTATATCTTAATGTAGAAAAAAGTAAACAAATAAGTTTCAATAGAAGTAAAAATCAACTCATTTTTCCATACAGCATTGACTGATCGATTGACTGACTGATTGATGTCAGTAGAGTCGCAGTTGTGCGGGATTTGGGTATGCTCTCCGACGAAAGATTGCCATTTATTCAACATTACAACGAAACTTGTAACGAGGCAATGAAATCCTTAGGTTTTGTGTTAAGGGCAGCCAAAAACATTGACTCGCTCCGCTCTCTAACAACTTTATATACATCTATTGTAAGAAGTACGCTGGAAATTAACTCCACTCTATGGTCTCCCTACTATGGCTCACATATTATAAAAATCGAAAGAGTGTAACCTAAATTTCTAAAATTTATCAATTTTAAATTACTTATTCCGATATAGAATATAACTTACGATTATTTAATGAGTCTATTTCATTTGAAAAAATTAGCGTGGAGAAGAGATGTGTGCGATATAGTATTTGTATATAAAATGATCATTAGCATGTTGGACTGCTCTGAGTTGATACAAATGGTTTCGTATAAAGTGCCAACTCAAACGAGACGATATGAAGTGTTCTCTGTAGGTACACATTGAAATAATAATGCTATATACAATGCCAATAATACAGATGCACCGGCTTGGTAACAAGTTGAATTTCGTTGACATTTTTCGTTGCAGGAGCATACCTGAATAAAATAAATATTTGTACGTAAATTATATTTAGTTTTTTTTTGTTATATTTAAACTGTTATAAAGAAAAATTATGTTAAAAATATACGGTTATATTTAAAATAAATAAATTTTTATTCCTATGTAAAAGCCTACAAAGGCATTGGTGGATACACAAATAAATAAATGAGGATCATTTTAGGATTAAATTTTTCATTTAAGATGTTTTGTGAATTTTTGTGGCAATATATTTTTAAAGTCATAATTAAATCATTAATTTCTTAACTATGTATATTTTTGGTAAAACTGTACTGTCAAATTGTATTCACACAAATACAAAAAAAATTAACTGTTGACGCAAGTCGAATACTTCGTGTGCATTCCGTTCTTCCAATAAACCTGAATACCTGTCCTTTTCTGGCCAACTAATATCTAGGGATTTCAACCGAGGTGGGACACATTGCATTTTTTTTATAGGTTTTTTTTAAATTTCTCTAGTGAGACGGGCACAGTCCAAACAGATTTTTACATAGTATTATATAGTTACTAATAAAATAAAATAAATAAATATGGAATTGATGAATGAGGAGAGAATAGTAAGAAAGATATATAACGCAAGTGCTGATGGCATCAGAAGTAAAGGACGTCTGCGGAAGACTTGGCACGACCAAGTAAACAAAATACTGGAGGATGGTCCTGTTAGAAATCTCAATAATCGGCGAGCTTGTATTTATGAATGTGGATGAAGCGAGAATTGTGTGTCAGGACAGAAGTGTGTAGCGCTCTATCCTCCCTGCCTACCTCCGTGAGAAAACGGCGTGATGATAAATTAGTTAGTTATCTATATATCGATAGCGAAATTTTCCTAAAATATAACACTTTATCAAAAGTTCGATTAACAAAGTTAACAGAAGATGTAATTTTAGTTTTACGGTAACTTTTCCCAGACAATATTCCAAGAGTACACAACTGACTAATAATTTTGAAATATTCAAAATGGAATATGTTCGGAAATCTCCCCCGAGACAACTTCTGAATAAGATCGTTCATTTCTAGCGACTTCGGAATAAATAATTTATTTTTGAGACGTTTTTGACGACTAAATATTGAGAATCTCTTTCGTTGTATCAGTGCTCTCTGTATCGCATCGCTTATTCGCTCGGATATGGCCACCGGGGACTTGCAGGCGAGACAAAATAATGAGAGAAAAGAATTTTGCTTTGGCGAACAATTCACTTTAAGTGGAATCTGAAGATAGTTTTGATCCAATTGGAAAGTGCGATTTTACATGCCTATTCTGAGAAAAACGATTTGATGTGATGATTTCATTCAAACAGTGAATAATTAGAGGTCATAAACCTTTACACCGGTATGATTGTTACTACTTATTTACCATCACACCATTTGTAATGGGGTTAAATCTAATAGATCGAAAGTAGAATGCCATTCTCTTCTACCCTGGAATTCCACTCTCGTTTACTTTTAGAGCTCTTATTATGTATGCTCGTCGATCTAACAGAGCCATATTTCAATGTATAGCTTACCTGATCGAGCTAAGTCTTTCTGTCGCTATTCCTGGTGCCATATGCATTCGAATCATTCTTACTATTTCTGAGGAGAGAATGATAAGAAAGAATTACAAGGTCATCCACTAAAATGTCGTTTCCATGATTGCGCCATATTTTTAGCGAAAGTTCTCTGTTCTTGTTTAACAGTCAAATATTTTTCTTTGAATTTTCTTAATTACATTACCCTATAAATACCAGTAGTGGTGTACATTCTGTATTACTACTACAGATTACCAAATATATGGTCTGTAGTTACTACCAAAAAAATAAATACACCGATGACGATTCCAATAATCTATCACTAGGCTATTTCTACAGTCGCCCTTTGGAAATAAAACATTGTGGACATGTATTTAAGAAGATGTCTTGTTGGTTAATTATTTAAGTTTAGTTGTACCGCGGAGCTGGTTCCTTTTGTTGAAAATTAATTATGTTTTCAAGATTGAATAATATTTTATGGAAACAATGCTATTAAATCTGAGTACGTTTTAATCACAATCAGAAACAAAGACAGCAATCAAAACAAATTTGTTAACGTAGGTATGTAATAAGTAATGTAAGGTATATAATGGTTTTTATATTTAATTATAAGAATGGATTTTTAATTTAAAGAGTCAGAATTTCGCAAACGTATTTGATATCAAAAAATTTAATTATTTTTATTCATCGGTCGTATATAATATATTACATAGATTGTCTATTATTAACGTTTCTGCTGCCTACTTATTTTTTATCAAATAATTTTATCCTTATTCTTTTTATTTGCTAAATTCACGTCCCAAAGACTAATTAAGGACTCCATTTCTAATCTCTAGTAAGTATGGAGCTGGGACCGACGTGCTTATTTATTATTTTTATTTATTGTTCCCACGTAATGTTAATATATTTACGTAGTTGAGAATATAATTAAAAATTGAAGAAATAATGAGAATAGAATTAAGTATATCTAGTTAATGAGATAGCATATTCCTTGAAATGTGCTATATTAGTTTACTGAGTTAATCACTATGTTTGTGTGTGTGTGTGTACCATTAAATGTTTATATTATTAATTAATTGTACTTTAGTAACATTACTCTTTAGGATCTCGCTCGAAATATAGACACCTTCCCCGTCTCTCTGGCTACCGCACCCCTTCTCACAATGTGAACGATATTGAGTGCCATCCATTCCAAATTTTGCTCACTTGCACTCTAGACGTTGAGAGAAATATAGTCACCCACCCCACCACCCTGGTCATCAAACTCTCCCCACCCATATCTCGAACGAATTTTGCACAAAACAAAGGCACTCTCTCTCTACCTCTTCCTCCTTTCCACCGCCCCTCTGATTCCAGAGCAACGTTGAGCACAGGTACGTTAACTCTCATTAAAGGAAATACTATTTAAACTCATTTATTTCATGACGCTACAGGAACTATAGATATTTTTCACTTGTAAAAATGACCATTTCAGAAACAAAACATGGAAACGGCTGTGAACGAAAACCATTAGCACCGCACCATCACACGCGACTATCGGCCAGGAAAGTCGTTTTGCTATAGCATGAGCGGAGGCCGGTGTGTCGGTAGCACAGGGTGCCACAGAAACGGTTGACCAGCTGTGCTAAAACAATTGAATATTAAAATTCTGGTAATTTCTTACCTTTTATAACTAATCCTTCCTCCAGTAGCCGCACCCTTTTTTAACGTTATGCACGCAATGAAAAGAATACAATATTACAGCTATGTATAGGAATGTGTATGTATGTATACATAATATTTAGTCTATATTATCATGATATCGATTCAAGGCAAGAAACTTCACTAACCGGTGAAGAGATGGCACATAATATACATGCGCGATCTATCACGCAAACAAAAAAGATGGAAAAAGTTAATTATATAATAGTTATAAGCAGTCGAAAAAAATTCCACGGACATTTTCTGCTAATTCCTATATTTACCGCTTAACAACATGCCTCTATATTATATTATGTATTTATAATATATAGATTTGAGTAGCAAATTTAAATTGCCTTAATGAAGTAAGTAATAATTATAATCATAGTATGTAATAATTGTGATATTTTACAGGGTGAATATGTTCTAAGCCGATGATGTTTTTAAATAACTAAGAAATGAAACATTGTTTTTAGATTTGGTTTTTATTTTTCGATTGATTTATTACAATTTTGAATAAAATATCATATTGGCCAAAAAGTCCTCTGACAGCGATACAAATGCGTGCTTTTTTATCCATATTTTTCATAACATACTCGCCCACTTCGCGTGTTATTTTAGCAATTTCATTTCAAATATTGTCATGTAGCATCGAAATTATTATTGCCTTACCGGCGTAGAACTTTCCTTTCAAGTGCTTTCACAGAAAAATTTCAAGCGTAGCTTGAGCTGTGTATTAGGTAGCACCATAATGTTGAAACCACATATGTTGCAGGCCCAATTAATCCAATTTGGCCACCAAGAAGTTTTCCAACACTTGATGATACGATCACCATGAATGGTTACAGAATTTCCATTATTATTTAGATAAAATATTTTAAGCTTCTCACATTATTATGACGTTAGATACTCCATGATAAATTGTAATCAACTACATTTTACGACTATAGAATATAAACTAACAAATATTTTTCAAACCAAAATGGCGGCTAAAAGAAATCGGTCTGGAACATAATATTCACCCTTGATTGTTAAATTATATTATTTATTTGCGAGCTTTTAACTTATAAGATGCATATATTACACCAGAGATTGAGACGAGTATTCTTATAGAGACACGAGACCAATTAAGTTGTTATTTGAATGGCAAATGAGTAATTATGACTAAAATTGTAAAATTGCTGAAATAAATGACAACTGAAAAAATGTTGCGTCAAAACCAACATTTTCTAATGCGTTGCGAAATAAATAATTAAAAATCAGTAACAATTAAATGTATTTAAAAAGAGAAATCAATCAATAATCCATCGATTAATATTGCTGTGTTTATTGTACAATTATGCACATCTAACAAAAAATATACTTACATAACTCACAAGACCTTGATGTGGCCGCCAATTGTGACGCGAATTCCCCATAGGATTAGTAAGAGAGAGCACTTTAACTGCCAGTCTGAAACGCGGTGCAATTTACTTTAGGGATCTGCATAAATATTTAAGTCCAAGTCAACAATAAAATGAAATGCACGTGTTGCTTTCTCAGAGGTCTAGGTAACGTCTTATGACGGCCCACCCTTTAAAAATGCATTTAATGTTAATTATGTATATTGTCGGCGACGAACCTTTTAGGATAATGACATATCGCTGGAAAAGAAACGTTTACGGCAGCTGCACGAAATTCGTCGACAAAAGACATTGTTCTCAGCGTCCAGCTAATTTGGATACAGAGCCATAAAATGGCCCGTCTGAGGATAATTGCAAGCCCGCCGAACTTCGAGGCATTAACAGAGTGACACGGCTGGATGCGCGATCGGAATTGAGGACATAGGGTTGCTATCAGGCTCTGATAGCCACAGAGCACCCAATCGCCGTCTAAGGGATGGACCGGGGGACGTATCGACAACACATCCTAAGCCCGAGAGGCTTAAAAGGTCGGACACGGCGATGAAAACATCAGTTAAAAAAAATCTCGCACAGGCAGTTTAAAATCTCGCAGTTAAATCGAAACAGTTAAATTTAAACAGTAAAAACACTTGCACGATAATTAAAATCTAGACAGTTAAAAATCTCGCAGGGAGAGTTGAATTTTCTACCCCACCGTCAGCCGTCAGACGGCTGGCGACCAGCGGTCGAGATCGGCCAGCATCAGGACGAACATCTGAGTTAAAGAAGGAGAACGAGGTCAGTTAAAATTTCACAGGGAGAGTAAAATTTTCGCAGCAGAGTAAAATTTTTGCAATGGGAATTGGAAGCGAGTAGCCACCATCATCCATCGGACGGTTGGCGACCAGCGTCCGAGACCGGCCAGCACCAGGATAAAAAGAAAGCAGAACGAAGAACGAGGCTAGAGGCGTCCGATTCAGCTGGAACCTGAAGGAATGGGCACCGACGCTCATGAAGACGGGTCGGCAATGGTAGCAACGGCGACAGCGACTGAGGCCCGCCACCGATGAAGATGAGTCGTCGAGGGATACAGCACCGACAACATCAAGGGTGGACGCGACGGCAATCGAACCCCGCCCGTCCACTTTCGTGACATCACACCGGATGTCACCTCCAACAGTATCCGATGGAGTAATTAAGATAGATTTAAGATTATAGTTAAATAGATCATGAGTTAGAATAAAACTTGACCTAAGGTTTTTCTTTTAATAATTTACAATTAACTTTAAAAATGTGAATAATGATCGCCTATTGATTTACATCCCTCCACCCTCTCAGTGACCAACGATGCAATTAATATCTTGATAGCGCAAGGACGAAAGCGCGACATCATATCAACTTTAATTAAAATCACACTCTGCATTGTCTTTTTTAACATTACCGGAGACTGCTTTTCAGCAATTAAAATTAAATTCACTGTTTTTTTTTATTAATTTGACATTTGACTTTCGTAACATACTGTTAGGTCCTTCGACTCTATGCAAGCTCCAAACGACCCGATGTGTGCCACGAGCTCACGTCTACGGGGAATTAAATTTAGCAAGTCATTGCCATTGCGGTTTGTTTTTAGTGCTGACTTGGAACAAAAAATGTTTTCAATTTGAATGTGAACAGATAGCCTCTTTTTGTTCATAAAATGCTATCACCTAAATACATGATTTCCTTTGTTTAAACGTTTGCCCCACATTTAAAAAATATAATATAATTATTATTATAATAATAAGATAAAACACTTCGTTTAAACCATTATTTATTGATAAATAAACATGTTTTGATACCTCCAGGAAACAATGTATACTAAAATTAAAATGCAAGCATAAATAAAAACATAACTATAAAAGTATAAGTAGTTGGTATTAATAAGGAACTACTGTGAAAACATATTTAAAATATGACCATATGCAAAAAGGATTTGGTTATTTATAATATTTTTTTTGCTATTAACTTTCTTATTTCTAAAATTTCAAGTTTATTTTATATGATCATTTGACGAAAGTTTGTCATTATTAGTTGACTGGATACAAACGGAATTTCTGTTAAATTTTTAATTTTATCGAGCTCGATCCATAAAGCCTATCGTTCTCTATATTTCTTTAATTTTAAAATAGAAAGATATTAAATATTTAGTATATCATTTGAATGTAAAATTAGACTAAACGTATAAACTCAATTATTTCTGCGGCTAAACTATTTAGTTGTTGGAAGTGTGCATAGAGTCAATCAGATCTCCCAGCATCCGTGTGCGTACTCCATACGACTGAACGGTCGCGGATCGACGGTTTAGTCGAGTGTAGGCGCACGTCAATACAAAACAATGTACGTAAGCTATCGATCGATAGTTGTTTTGTTTGATAATTGTTTTGTCAAAAGATGATCGATGAAGTTTTATAATTTTAAAGTATCGATAATGTGCGCACTCCCATGTGATCCAATAGCCTTTTGACATACAACTAAATAGTCAAACGATTAAAAATCGTATGCATAAGCCTAGCCTTAGTTAAAGCATATCTTCAGACACATCTATAAAGACTAGGAGCAGTTGAATTCCGTGATTATGAATGGATTCATGCCGAGAATCACCAATTCCTCGGTGCAAGATAGTGCCTGTGCATGAGACTGCGTGAAGATTGCTGAAGAACCCTGTGCAATTAGTCCCGTGCAGTTTATAGCTTTACCATTCAGCTTTCAAACGACCCATTAGTCTAATTGTCAGAATGTCAGAATGTAGATGCTTTAAACTATATCTGGTTTTGGTTCAGCTTAAGGCGCTACATTCAATGATAATTCCAATTTTTGCGTTCTTTACAAAATTGTAGGTTTTTATTATATTATAAGTTATACGCTAGATTAATAATAGATAAAACTAATAAATTGAATGTTATTTGCCATAATAAATACAATACAAGTATTATAAGAAATACCGCGACCATAAGATACATTTTTCATGTCCTACAAAATTATCTTAATTTTGGTAAATTATTACATAAATAAAAAATATGTTCTTATAATCTTTAAGCTAAGATAACGGAGACAAATCTCAATTGAAACAAAATTTTAAAAATTAATAGTCTTATAAATCATTCAATTTCCATGACATATCATTTTTAGACGTTTCTAAAATACTATGTTTTAGTAAAAACATACGTTTTTAAATAGTATATTATATTTATCACATGCTTTGAAACTTCAGCTACTATTTAAAACTAAGTTTTGTATCAAAAACACAACAATTAATGCGGAAATATAAAAAAAAATTACATTCAAATATCATATTTAAAAAAGAATACATATTCCACATATAAATGAATGTGTTTAAATACAAATAAAATTAGAAAGCTGCACAGAACCAAAAAAAAATTAACTTTGTATCATACATAATCTTTCATCATAATTTGTTTTTTTGGGCTGTTGCGTTATTGCCGTAAGTAAACAGTATTTTTTCGGTATTACAAATAAAAAAAATTTCGGTATTAGTTATTGAATGTGCATGAAAAAAAGGTCGTGCATGCTTCTGAAAACAAAGGAACAGGCGAGGGATTTTCATGATCGACATCGACTGTCTCCTTCGATTCCTTCAATCTGAGAATCACTTGAGCGAGCTGCAATGACGATTAGCTCACATATTTATGTTAGTTCCATCACTGTTGACCCAAAACAGAGATCCTCTTTTTAGATCTTTTACCAGCGTGGCAAGACTCGCTGTTTAACGTCAAGGTGCCGTTAGGCAGGCCAGTGTAACAAAATATGCCGCGTAATTTAAACGATTATTGCGATAGAATGATGCGTAGAGGAACGATCGATGCGATATATTTTTGCGTGTTTTGTATGAAATTAATTCGGGACTGGAAGAAATAAACGGCACATGCGGGAAAACTCGAGGAACGATCGATCGAGATTTCACTGTACTCGATACTGAACTTGAAAATGTAGGCGACTTGTTGAAGTTGTTCTAATGTTGATTAGACAAAATAAACTATGCAATTCTAAAAATATCTGTGATGATTTGAATTAACTGTACACGTACAAGTGACTAAATAAAACATCTTCTCGGTCGGACCCTCAATACTGAGGGTCGTGATATTGCTAATATTTCACAGTCCATATAAAAGAAAAACTATTTTTAAGGAAAACTCATTATAGTGAAGTAGCAGTTTTTCATAACACAGTTCTGTGGTATTTATAAACTATCTTTAATACAATACTTGGAGCTATTCCAAAACCAATCAATTGTACTCTTGACATACAAGAGCTATTTCAAAACTGATCAGTCGTACTCTTGACATACAAAAGCTATGCCTGCAACCCTCTCATACTTAATACTTACTAATACTTAATACTTTTTAGTCCTGGGGTACAACTTACGCAGTCGATTGTTGAGGCTTTTAACTGGTCCGTTCTCTAATATTTGGTTCATCTGATTATGCCAAGTCTTCCGCGGACGCTTTTCCTGTTGCCTTCAATGCTCATATTTTTTTTATCATTGTTTGGGACATATATTTATTGCCATATAACATATATTGATTACTTTGAACGAAATGATGCTTTGTGCTCTCCCCCTCCTTACCTTCCCCTCCCGACAATGCTCATCAGTCGATAGACGACCCTGCATTGGTACAGTTCGACGATAGCTGTTATCAATTTCGAAGACTATACTGGTGTTTTGGATCCTTTGACGAAATATTGCACGTGATAATCCTTTACAGTCCATTTTCGGAGGTTCCAGGAAAGAGCGGAGTGAGTCCTTTTTTACTTCCCTGTCCTGTGTTTCTTCTGGAACCTAAAATTGGGTACCCACCAACCGTACTCTCTTTGCTCATATGTTCGACAATAAGAAATCATCTCAGCGAGCATTTCGTAACTCTATCAACTGTATTCAATCCTATTTTTGTCTATCAACTAGTATAAACCTCACAATGAAATATTAGAAGGCATAAAACATAAAACAAGCCAAATTTTCAGTTGAAAAAATAGAAAGTATGCATGTTGCAGTCCTCATTTGACAAACAAAAGGCTTCGTACTGCTAACAATATTTTTAAAAATTACAAATTATGCATCGACACGTAACTTTGATAACGTGAATAAATAAATAAACCAATACATCTGGGCTCCCATCCCAATCGGGTGCTCTACTGCTTGTACTACAAAAATCAGTCGCGTCAAATATAAATATTGAATCGTCGTTTGTTGTCCAAAATAATTGTTCATGGGTTCTGATTTCCAGACTCAGTAAAAACCAATTACTTTCACCTAAAAGGCATTTATGAATAGCATTTTTCATTTTGTTAAATTTTTCAGTATGAATGAATTTTTTTCTTTAATCTTTAATCTCATTTTTTTGTATAAATAATACTGAATGAAAAATGCTGCCAAACTGAAAATTTTGAGACACGTTATTAAAGACATTATTAAAATTTAAAATTTTATAATGGTGATGGCGTACGTTTTCTGATCAAATGTAATTAATTCATTAAATTAATTAACTTCCACCGCAGATCAGGCAGTTTAGTGAGTATAATACCTCAAATTTAAAAAAAAGTAGTAATATCAACCAAGTTGTTAATGTTATATAAACGACCATAACCTTGAATGTAGATTCAACTTAATATTCTAAATATTATCAGTATCTTTATATACATCTATATATTATAATGTTACGAAAGTAAGATCACTAATTTATTTTGAATGCATACCGTACTTTTTTAAATTATGGTATCACAGATATTACGCCTTGACCAATAGCAGCGCGGCATGTTATCAGGTGGCGAATTTTTGACGTTTCCGGATAGAGAGGGTAAGACATGCGATGGGCGTAGGCCGGGCACTCTGTTCTGTATTAAAAAATGTAGAATCCTGGATCATCCTACTTTGTATAAAGGTTAAATACAATAAAAGTTTAAATACGGGTACACTAATGTGGGAAAATTCGTGCCTAATCTGCATTGTGAAATTTTGTTTTGTTTTAGGAGGGCAGTTTCTCTTTATTTTTGAACATGGCGTTCTTTTAAGATATTCTTGTAAATGTCATTATTTTTATGATGGAAATGTTTTTGACGATGGTGAATATTTTTGCATCCGTCATTCTTCGTGGATGGCGTATGATCACATAATGTAATTTGGATGTGGATCCTTTGGTGAAGGCTACTATCACAATTTCTACTGCAGTACCAAGTTTGTATAAAATAAACTCAGAAAGTAGAGTTATCGCTTCTCAGTTTTGTGAATAGACAATTTAGATAATAATAATGGCACACGACATGTGCACTTATTTTGATTAAAGGAGTGAATTTTGGCATCATTTGAAATTATTTTATTTTTTCTCGTAACAATTAATAATATCATCGTTCCGTACAATAATTGTTGAATAATTCTGTGATGCGGTTAGTTTAGATTATTTCCTAATACAAACATCAGAAATCTGATATTACTTGTGCCATTTATATTAATGTTATTTGCATAGTTGTACATTTTGAATGTTGCTATTCTATTGAAAGTTATAGATGATGGGTCAGTTTAATGTAAAAGCTATAATTTAAAGTGTCATTTCATTATATTTTAATGCTTCACTTTTATTTTCATATTAAAAATGTTTCTTGACGTCAAGTTTTCTTTCAATATTGTTAAATTATAATCTATCTATTCCCTATTTTCATATTTACAATGTTTATTTTAATTTTCCACAAGTGAAGGAGAAAAGTTTTGTTGTTTTTAAACACTACCTTTAGGTGAGAGAGTAATTCAGATGTGGGGAACCCATATTTCTCAAATTCTTCGATAAAGCTGTCGGTAAAGATTTGAGACCTCTAACAATATATGAAAAAGTATTTTAACTTAAATTAAACGCTGAGAATAATGTTCTATCACTTTGATGCAATTTTTGCAGCAGTCAGGAGTTAAATTTTGTACTCTTAAGAGTTATTCTTCATCAAGCCTTATTTCATTACACGTATTTTTCTTTTGTAGTGACTACCTTTTCTCGGACATTAATTAACATTACGCACGAATTGTTTAAAACATCCTGTATAATAATATATATTATAATAAGTAATCAAAGATTTTCCCCAAAAAGAATTGACTGAAAAGAAAGAAGGAAAACTTAGTATAACACATGAGTGTGGAAGTCACGACAACATGTGCCGGCCGGCTCTTGAGCACCACTCTGCTCTCGTTGCCATCTTCCCGACCGTATGCTCCGTTAGCTACTTGCGCGTAATGTTTTTATTCTTTCTAATTTCTCCACATTCCTGTGAACTGTGCTCAATAAACTTCTGTCATCTGTAAATAGTCTTTCTCGTCTCTGACCTGCTCAAGTTTGGCTTCACACACTCAGCGATTATAATCAAATGAACATGTGAACGCTAGGTGTAATATATCCACCGCTCACTCACATAACCTCAATCACTCTTATACTATAATTAGTGACCTCGCTGATTCACAACATTCAATATTAACCACATCGCCCATATCCTATGCATGAGTATACAAACTATACGAAGGATTGCTTTCAATAAAGATTTTACTAATATAGTTCTAAACTTTATTTGAAGTAACAAAATAAAAGTACAAATTTCGCAGAAAATTTTCTACCATAGGTGAGCATCTTTATAGTGAGAAGCTTTTATGAAGTCTCCATGAAGACACTTTTATCTCAGAGTGGCTGTAAAGGTCGATATAAAGGTTGGCGCGATATTCTTTCTGAACCAAATACAATTGATAATATTTAAATGAATGACTCATCGACAGCTGTGTGGGTACTGACCTTTGAAATTACTTTTGAGATAAAAGCTTCTACATGTACGAACTTCTTTATGATCTGAGATACATAATTAGACAATTGAACATCAAAACAATTAATGCTTATTGAATTATCTTTTATTTTATTTTGTGTAATCATTATTATATATTGTGAATAAATTTGTATTGATTTTTTTTTAAATACTCTTACTGACTAACTAAGTTACTATCATGCTGTTTTATCCTTAGGTCAGGCAGATATAATAAAACGTCACACACCACTCTTGTCTCGTTCACATTCATCTTTTTATGCGTCCTTGTCAATTACTAAAGCATATAATAGAACAATTTTCCTAGTAGGCGTAGCTTTCATTTTTCAGTTTGAAATTCAATAAATTATATATGAATTAGATATGATTTCAAGACATAATTAATAGTTAAATTCGTATAAGTTCCAGAGAGATAATTAATGACGTTATTTGTTACATAAATCATGCGAGAGAGGAAGGTTTGAATAGAAATAGATGTCAATAGAATTGTTGATTTTTTCGCATTCAAACATAACTCGTGTCTAAAGGCTTATCCATTAATTATCGAAGTATTTCATATTAATATTATGGAATGAGTGTGATTATTTGAATTAATCTATCGAACGTTAAACAATTTTTTGAAGTACCAAATATATATATTTGAATATGTTTTGAAATCAGACAAAGTACCTACATATATTTAGATGATCGCTTAAATCAATGTTCTAAATTTAAAATTATTATGATAGCTTCAATTTATTATTTTATTTAATATTATCGATTTAAGACGCCACGTTGGCGTTTTGGTATTATGTCTGTTTAATAATTACATATTTTTTATAAAATAGACAACTTGAATTTAAAATGCAACAGTGCTATATATAAACGAAATATTGAATTGCGACATACATACAAATAACGTACATAAAATATTTACTTTGTTAAAGAAAACGTTGTGTCATATATATTATTTCGCCAGAATCACTGGTGTTTTAAATTCTTTGATCTTAAATTACTAAATTTTCGTAAAAGAAACATCTATACTTTGTATAACATGCCACCATTACGATATAAATAATCAAAAATTTGTAAAATAAAAATTAATTTTATAACCATTTTTTAAATATCTTCATAATTGAATCCGTGCAAATATTAATATTATGTGCAAATTTCATCATACAAACCGTTAAAATCGCGCGTACACAGGAAGTGTATTCCAAAAATAGACTATTCAGATGCGCACGTGCTGTTCCAACAAAACTAGGATGAGCGCGTCAAGAGCTCCCGCTGTACGAAAATCACTGCCTAATCTTTCCTATTTTGAATGTGTTGTGTAGTTCTCGTTTTTCCCTCTCTCCAAATTTACTGATCGCCGTTGCTAGAAATAGGGAGAACCTTCTCCAGCAGAAAAAAATCAACATCTATACGACCATAGGCGTGCGTCCGAGAATTGATCGGTTTACGATCTTTCCCGGTCATTTCTTGTAAAATGTATCAGTCGCGGTAAAAAAATTTATTTCGAGAATAATCTTTAACAGTTGTAATATTGAGATAATAATTTAATTGGCATGTCACTGTGAACTTTTCCAAAATCTCAAAATAATGACCTCAATCTATTGCGTTTGTAATATACAAAACCGGATAAGAACTAGACTTAGAGATAATAATTAGACTCGGTCGAGTATGATCTTAATATCCGTTTAGTGTCTCCGCAGTATCCATGTACAGAATTATTCTTGTATAAATCAGTCACCGATTATGAGAAATTAAAAAAAGGTTATTAGGTTAAGATTTAAGATACAGTATAATTTGTCAAGTGTGATGTGACGGCCTCAATACCGCACACGAAGAAACACCAAGTCTTTCTATTGTATTTTATAAATTGCGATATGCGATCTTCCCATGTAAGCCTTTTATCTTATTTTTCGCCACCACAACATTTCACTTTTATATTGTCTTTTCTGTTCATAACTTTTTAACTGAATATATGTCATTCCGTACTAAATGTACATAAACCTTTTATTTCGACACCCTGACCATAAAAGCATATATTGAGTCGAACCTCAAGCAAATGCAAATGAGATGAAGAGCTGGCAACTGGTAACAATTAACAACCATCTTCAACTGCAAAGGTAGGTCTTCGAGAACCTAATCAAGGTCTTTCCACTGTTAATAACTGTATTTGTATTCTCACATTTTTAAAATAATAACAAAAATTTTCGTTACAGTTGTTTTCCCTTAAAATCGGTACAAAACGGAATCGGAAATTTGTTAATAATGTAAATAAGTTCAATAATAATTCATACCGTGGGTAATATATACGTGAAAAATATTTTTTCGGCATTTTTAAACAAAAATAATGACAGCGCAGATTCCACGACCGTCGTGGCCGGATCGAGCGGCGTATTAAAGTTCGATGGACAATTAAAACAATCGCATTTTATAAGACTGAAAATATATTATTTATCACTAATTATAATGTTTTTGATATAAAACTTAGTTTTGAATAGTAGCTGAAGCCTTAAAGCTTGTGATTAAATATAATATTTAACGTATGTTTAAACTAAATCAAAGCATTTTAAAAACATCGAAAATTGACAATATGTCTTTCAAATTGGGTGGTTTATAACACTTTTAATTTTAAACATTTGTTAATTTGCCTCAATCGAGATTTGTTACCGTAATCTTCGGTTTAAGACCATAAGAAAATTTATTTCGTTAATGAAATAATTTACCATATTAAGATAATTTTGTAGCACGCGGAATGCTTCTAATGATCGAGGTTTTTGTCTTATTATTGTCTTAATTGTGGCAAATAATAACATTCAGTTTATTAATTTTAAATGAGTAAATGGTAATATTTAAGTAATAATTTTAAAAACATCAAATCTAGTGTATAACTTTTGATATAAATGAATACTAAAAACCCACATTTTTGTAAAAACGTTTTAATTATCATAGAAAATAGTAATTACTAGACAATTATTATTATGTGTTTGTTTATTTATATTTACATACCTTTCATACCTTTAAAATCTCATCTTTAAAATAGTAAATGTATGGTAAAAATAGCTCTTAATATTACCATTCTATAATTGTATTACCTGGTTGAACTTTCAATGGATAATAGTACTTCACGAAAGTATTTCTATATTATTTTATAGTAATAAATAATTTGTTTTATATAACTTTATTTTTTAAGTTATAAAGTTATTATGATTTAAACTCGCTCACGCAGAAAGCCATATACAATGTTTTATACTAGCGAGCATGGATTAAAAGATCAATATTTTTATGTGAAGCACATTATAGAAAGAACACATTTATTATATTATATTTCACTCATTATATCTGTACTAAAAATCTTCATTATAGATATAATAATGTTTTATAACATAGATGTATTGTATTATTAATCTATATCTTTACTTCAGGTTCTAAATAATTCAACAAATAATAAACTAGCCGCTCGAAATTCAATGACCTTTAATTTTTTTTATTCAATTTATAATTTGGAATCATTGCATAATTACTTTTTTTTTTAATTTTTATATCTCTGACATGGTTGAGATTTGGCACATATTCCATAAACATTTTTGACTAGTAATTTAGTCAGCTATCTACCGATAAAATATTATGGACTAGGTCTATTACACCTGTATTTTTTTATATCATAAACATAACCCACCTATTTTTAATCTTGATATAATAAATGATATATAAAAGTCTTAATACAGCATATGATAATAATACTTACATTTATTTATTTTGAACCGGCTGACTTTGCGAAACTCTTCTCTTATTTTAGCGATTCAATAAATTAAATGATTGATGTATTAATATGGAATAAATATAAAGAATAATATTTTTTTACATATTTACATGGTACATTCGTTTACAGTCAATTAAGCATATTTAAAAAAACTAGCAATATAAAATATGAAGGTACTGGGTGAAATTATATCCATTACTCTTAATGATCATTTAACTCTGAACAGATTTGAAGTTGCCTTGTTCACTTGTACTTTGAGCTAGTTGTGATAATTTAGTAGTTTAGAATATAATATGCACGTGGGAATTATTAATTTAGAATGGACCTAATTAATCTCGTGGGCAGACGCTGTGTGAAAACGTTGCGAAGGAAACGCCGGATAAAAAAGAGATGCAAATCAAAAGACGGTTGAAATAATAGATATACTAGGCCTTGTGAGCGATAACTGTGCCCATTTCGCGGTTGATAGTGCCAGAGAGAATCTATATTTCAATGCGGAAATCCCTTATTATATTGATTTAACAATGCAGCACGTAGTGTACTTTGTCTTTATAATATATACACCTAGAGCTATCTTAAATTGAAATATTGTACATCAGTGACATCTATTGCACAATGTGCAAATATTGTAAATGAATATTAATAATTATATTTGCTGATGTGTACTGCTTACTGTTAACAGATGCAATGTACGAGTTTACAATAGCGATGAAGCGCAATATACTATGGATGTATATCTTCGATATAGCCGAATCAGGTATAAGTTTGTCTCTCTATATATAGGAAACAGACAAACTAAAAAAAAATTAATAAAAATAATAAAATAAAATATTATTATCACGCCAAAATTCCCGTAAGTGTAAGCAGAAATGATAGAGATAACAATCAGCACGTTTCACGATCTTTATATATCAGTGTGATGAATTACTTACCCTCACTGACACCAGATAAAGTAGAAAAGTTTGGAATAGAAATATTATGGTTGAATATAGGATAGCTTTGGCAAACTTTATAAGATATGCATTGCAGATAAATAAGCTTATCCTTGAACTCTCACACAAACTAAAAATATAAAGTTAATTCTTAATTGTTTATAAACCAAGAAGATAGATGTTGATGAAATTCCTATGCACGAGTATATAAGATATTTTTAAGAATCATTTTGTTGTGAAATTGTATTCTTAATACAAATTAAATGGATCAATTAGAAAGAAACAAAAAATATCAATTTATCCATAAAATATTTTAGTTACATTGGTTAACGGGTTTTCCCGGATAGGAAAAAATCCTGGTTCGAATCCCGATAGCAAGTAAAATATTTTTTCGATAAATGGATTTTTTCGGTTTATCTTTCTAACTGATTAATTTAATTTGTACGAGTTTAAAATATTCCGATATGCGAAGTGTAAGCAGGGTAGAATTTACAATTAAAGAGGCTAATACATGTTGGGGATACCAAAAACATATATTAAAACGCAATTTTAAAAATGTATTAATACTTTTGTGTAATTATTGTGGCTTTTTTTATTTACTTATTATTTCATTAAAAAGTTTTAACATTTCAGATGCAGTCTGATGCACGCGCCCCACAGAAATATATGTGTAAGTACTACCTGACAGCCATATATGGGCGAAGCGAACTAATCAATAAACAGATGACTACATGGCGACAGACGAGTCCTAAGAGCTAGCCGATCACTTTTCTGCAGACCGTTCTTTCGTCAATATCTCAAGCGAGCCACTCCAGTCATCAACTTTATCCGCGCATTTAACGTTGTAAATCGTTCCGTAATAAACGCCAACTTTTGTAAATTCTCTTTATTTTTAATACCTTACTTTAGACACAACATAAATAATCACACACGCACATTCATATATACTGCGACATGCACCAATACGCGTGAGACTAGAATAGAGTTAAGGGCTTCAGTCTCATTATGCACAAAACCTTTTGATACGATCACACATATCGATCACACAATTAAAATCCTCACGAGTCAATAATATCATACATACTACCAATCTGGGGGCTCCGGGGTACTAATCCTTTAACTGTATAGGAAATCCAGACCAGTGTAATATATAATCTAAAGTTGTTGAAACCTTTTGACTACCTTCAATTGAACACGTCACTGCACCATTACCCATTGCGTGAACATTTTCATTATAATAAAGTACCCTTTCCGTCTAAACTCTAGAGGTCGAATCCGTATGTTATCAACGAGACGAATCCCACTCTTTCTTTTTCACAGGGTCAAAAAGGTTTTTTAAGTAACTACTTGGGGACTTGTCAAACCAGATGCGACAACCATTCTGTATCTTACTTACTTTAGTAACGTTTTTTATTTTATTTTAATCAAGAAATTCGGAATAGATTAATTTTATGGGACCATCTCTCGGACAAAAAAATGAATAAGGGCAGCCAGGCGAACCTTCAATAAAAACAGCGAGATAAAAAATAAGTTTTATCAAATATTCTTCAGACACTTGATAAATTAACGTGTGCGTAAGATTCCTCGCGTATCGTTAATTAAATCATCCAGAATTTTATACTTCATAACCTTTTTTTATAGTTGACTGCGTGATGTAAAATAAAATTGTATATATCATTTGAGCATCACTTCAATACCTTTTCAATTTCGATACAATTTCACATGGTCACGATAAATACACCTAAGTGTTAATATTATTAAGAATCTTTGTTTATTTACTTTATATTGAAACTTAAATAGAAAAATTTCATTTGAGGATGAGTTAGACATTATTAAATGTTACGTATACAAACGATAAAATAATACATTATTATTTATATTTCTTCATATTAATCCTTATTGTAGGTTTTAGTTTTAATTTATATTATAATCCTAATGTCTATCTATTCATGTTTTTTACTTGCGTAAGATGTACATTTATTAATTTAGTACGATGTACATTTTTTCGTATTTTGTATTTATTACATAATTATTATCTGTTCTTATTTCAATTTCATATATTGACGTTCTTGTGCTCTAGAAGTTATAATATTAGCCTGGTGATAGACCATCAAGTTGGTCCTATTTTCATGCTACTAGCGTTTAGCTTAATTTGAAAATACAATAGAAAGAATATTGATGTGACACGCATTCCGTGCATGCATCTCTATATTTAGAAGAAGAAAAAATTATGTTCCACGTATTATTATTTATTTAATTAATTTGTATTATTGTACTTCCAAGAATTTATATTTTAAAATATTTAACATTCATTAATGTATGATATTTTATGCGTGGTTAGTATTTTCAGAATGTTCAATATATTTATGTTTTTGAAAAATAAATATTTCCCGTTGATCACATCAGATCTTTAATATTCCAATGCCGATCGGTTTCTAACTATTTTGCACTATTAACTCAAATAACATATCCAAGTAAGATATTGGACATTTAATACAAAAGCGATAATATTAATTCGTTTTATAGTACGAGTCGTAACCGAGTGTGCTAAGATGTCAAATTCGGAAATCAGAATTCGCGGGTTCAGTCCGGCCAGATTAAAAAATATGAATTAAGTCAAAACACTGACCACTGTACTTTTAGAAATCTATAATTTGTGGCCGGGCTGCGTAGTATTATGTATCACGGTACATTACGTATTTAAATAATTTTAACAGGTTTTACGGTAATATTTTAATGGAAATTTCCGTTAAAGTATGTACGTTTTGATCCGTTAAAACTATGTAATTGAATATATTATCGGCAGAGCATTAGAATACGCCTGGTACGTAATACTCTTTACTTATATGCAAATACTACATTTTTGAGCGCCTCTGTAAGATTTTAGTGAAATGATCAATAGTTCGGTAGTTCCGTCACGTCCCGCGAAGCCAGCGAGTTTGACCCATTTGAGCATAGTTTGAAAACTATTTTCATAAAATGTATGAAAATTTATTTTTAAAATATACATTAGACTTTACACTTTTCACGGATGAAATGCCTGGTGAAAAATACGAGACATTTTTTTCGTGACATTTAATGAGAACAAACGATAAATAGGCGACTACAGAAAAAAAATCACGTGTTGTATAAATGGGAAAAAATAAGTCATTTTGACATTCAAAATGTCAAAACACTTTAATAGAATTCATAACCTTTGTTTCTAAGAATTTGATACGACATTACCGTATCACTCAACCTTATCAGAAATATGTAACAGGGTAAAAAAAATCTCGATGTACTTCACGGAAAAACGAAAGAATTTTACATACACTATTATATATTAATTATATATAAATAAAATGATTTACAATCATGTTCCCTGGAATATTCACACATGTACCAACCAATGTACTAACAGTACTTGATATTAAAAATATTACTTTTTATTCTACCAATTTTTTCTAAATTAATAATAATTGGGAGTGATACAAAAAACTTATTTTGACTAAAACATTATATGAAAATCGTAATTACTAACAGTCTAACTATCTAATCTAGGAAATTTACTCGTTTAAAATAATTAATTGATCACATACAAATATGACTAAATATTTATACGATGTGATTTTATTTATTAAAGTTATCCTATATATATATATGCATAAAAAATTCAAATTATAATAAAAAAATTAAAATTATATTGTATAGGTACATACTATACAATCCAATTGTGTAGGATTTAAATAGACGAATTTATATGTTAATATACATTATAAGAATCACTCCAAGAGCTCGTGATAAATAAAAACGAATAAAACTTATCTTAAATTTGTATAATAAAATCTTGGACCTTTCTGATGTTATAAAGAAATTCATTCAGTCTGCAGGTTCTAGCAAATAATAGTCACAGTACCGTACATAGAAGATTGTTTTACTCTCTGTTTAAACTAGCATATGTGCAGACCGGTATGAGCATAATGAAATTTCCACTTGCATGGAAATCAGACTCCGTATCTCAAATCGTTGAAACTTTAAACACTATTATTTTTGGAAACTTGAGAAAATGGGAACGGACCAATATGCGAATTAGAATACAAATTTTTAAACGATCAGTACGTTACTATATGGGAAACACAAATATCGGCAGATTATTCGATGTCGTGTGACTCACATCGACTAAGCTGATATGATGACAATGAAATACTGCAAATGCTGCGTTTTCTTTCGTCGTATTTCCTACCATAAAGTGAAGCAAAAAAGAGACATAAAAACTAATTATGGATACCGCATAAATATTATGAATTAATGGAAAGAAGAAGAAGAAGAAGAATACGTGTTCCTGAAAGCCGTTTCCATCTAAATATTGATTGATAAATATTGATATATCATAAAATTCACATTTTATTTGGTGCTCTAGGTATTGCAAATTATCTGTCAAAAATGGTTTATTGACATGACAAATTGTTCTTATTTGCAGTGTATCTATTTAATTGGAGTACATACACGTGGCGCCACTGGTAACTGCCGAATTCAACAACTAGGCGAACCTATAACTTGTGCAAATATAACATATTTTAGATTTTTCACACTTTTTTCCACTCGCCAGAATAACTAGGATTTACGATAAAATATGTGGAAAAAAATCTTGATATATTGAGTACCAAGAAACTTGCGAGAAAGGTTTGGCAATTTCTTATCTAACTTTAAAAAATAAATTAAACAGAACAGTTACTGTTAGAAGTCTTTGAGGCTAGTAAAATATGTTAGTCCTGTTTTATGGAAGACAGATTCTGCCTAATTATATTTTTATCGGTGTATTTGATAAGTTCAATAGTGAACTAACACTCGGTAACTATTCGGCTAAAGTGAATTTTTACCCACCACCCTCACCATTGATTCTTCGTGTAAAATAAAATATCAAATTCTGCAACATGATTTAAAGCAAATAGTAAATAATAAATTTTCTTCTGACATTCGATACCCCGTTCGAATAATAGAACTGTTAACTCGGCATAATTCGCAAAACCTCCGACTAGAAAATTAATACCACGTGGAGAAAGGCCAATACTAATCTCTAAAAAATGTAAAACCAAACAGCAATTGTGTTTTACTTTTGACGCTTTGAATTTGTTTAATTTATGGCTGACAATGTTCATTCGGAGAATTTAATTACTCGCGCAAAGTAAACAGAAGAGCTTAAGGACTAAAAATAATAACAGACTCGTGTCTAGACATTAAGTTATTATCATTTATAAGATCTAATTATTCGATTAATTATTATTTTTAGTATTTTTGTAATAAAATTTTATAATAAAATGTAAAAGTTATCAACTTATAATATTATTAGTATTTAAAACCAGTCATAGGATATGGTTTAAGATCTTAATAGATACGTTTAAAATCATATTCTATATTAAAATAACTTTAAACATTGAAAAAAAATTAACGTTTTATCATTAAAAAACAACCACGATGAACGAATATTTTTAAAAAGAGAAGCACAATCAAATCAATGAAATAATTATATCTATCTACATACAATTCATAACAGAAATATTTATCAAACTATTTTTTACTCATTATTCACTTGGATCATATGGATATTATATTACAATTTCTTGAAGGTCGAAGCCTGTTTAAAGTCATCAAAAAAGTAACAGGAATATATCTAATCTAATACAAATTAAATTAATCAACTTAAAAAATATTATAAAAAAAATCTATTTAACAAAAATATATTTTAGTTGCTAACGGGATTTTTTTCTATCCTAGAAAATGCATTCCGATATACGTCAACAAAGTACGTTTACGACAAATTTTTTAAATCAATCTCAGTAGAAACTAATTTATTTATTTATTTATTGTTATTGTGTTTAGTTTTTAGAACTCCATGTTATAATAAATATTATTATTGAGTTCTGCTATTTTGCGTAAGTATTATTATATGTTACTGCTGTTTCGCAGGTTAAGACCATTTTCAAACACGACAATACGATCGACTTATTTAACTGATTTTAGTTACCTCTGGGTAATTAGGTGGTTTCGGTGGAACCGATATACATTAATATTCCTTATTCTCAGAGGCACTAACTACCTTATCATTAAATTTTTAAAATGTTTTTATCTCATTTTAATTTCAATATTTGAATAAATGCAATAACACAAATTGCATTTAACGGGTACAATAAAGAATGAGTAGACATGATTTTAAAAAATAAATTAAAGGGAAATATTATTAGTTAATTTTTTTATAATATTTATAAATTTTTTTTGCAAATTGAACTTTGTGGTTTATATTAATTTTATATGACTGTTTAACTTTATTTTTAACCACTTAATGAGTTTTCTTGGCTAATCTGCTGTGTATATTTGACCTTTCTGACCGACGTTTTGTATCCCATTGCGGGGTCCATCGTCAGGGCTGATATACCCTACAATGGGATCCTAAACGTCAGCCAGAAATGTCGAATATACACGGCAGATTAGCCCAAAAAACTATACCTATATAGAAGATTCTGAACGGATGTGACAAACTAAGAACTCAATGAGTTGTATTTAATACACCAACAGATGAAAAAGGTATTTTCCGAAACCGGTTGGTGTATTTAAAGAGCTTTAAAGATGTTTAAACAATCATGAATTTCTAATCATTTATTGTAAAATTTCATAATTTTGGTAAAAAATTGGAATTGTCTATTTTACATATAAATATGTTGGTCTTACATTGAATAATTTAGAATCAATAGAAATAAGAAAATCATGTAAAATTATCCAAAATATGATAAATAACCAACTAAATTATATTATAAATTATATACAATCATTTATCTTTTACCATCGTAACAATTTAAGTGAGATACTCGATTTATTTTTAAATTGAAATTGAAAATATTACAATTTGACATATGGTTTTAGTTACTTTTTTGACATCCTGGTGAAGAAAAAAGTATTTTTAGAAATCGGTTAGAAAATTGGTTTAAAAACACACTTAATAAATAATTCAATATTTAATGTGTAATTATACACATTACTGTTAACTTCTCATTACATAACGTGTAATATTGTTTTGACATTTTGTTTCAGTTGACAATATGCAAATGTTCCCTTGATTAATAACTAAAATAAAAACTAATCAAGGCGAGAAGTTACTTCGACGTCAAGCACGAAAGGCGTCAAGTTCCGTTAATCGAATTTTGATTACATTTGAGTATTCAAAAATGTTAATGAAAATATATACCAGTGAGACGACGTTCGTCAGGCACGTACTCATTAGAGTGGGATGGTCTTTCCGTTTCTCAAATTTCGGTGTTTTTATCACCAGTATATTAAAAAATATATTTTAATAACACAACTTTTAGTACTATTTTAACTTTTTTAAATTACGTAGGTGTTTTTTTTAAATATAATAGATGCGTGCACAGAATACATATCACATTGATATTCTTTAAATTATCACACTAAACTAAAATCTCCAATCATCCATACATGTATACGAGTATAACTAGTATCTCTTCAAGGTTAAATCGTGTTTTCTGTAGATAATTTTCTTGAGGAAATCTAGGTCGACGTTTCGGCACAGTAACACGTGCCATTGTCAAGGCTTTGCGAAACGTATACTGCAACTTTAGAGGCAAGGTTGCAAACATTTTTCATAATTCTTTAAGTACCAATATTTTTATTTCAACGTCTTTATTTCAAAATAATTCATTTCTTGACACAGTAATCAAATTGGCACAAATCGCATGGAAAAGGTCATGAAAGCAAAATACATACACAATAAAATAGCAGTACGAAAGCCAATCCGGTTATTGTTAAATGCCACACAGAGCATAGGACTCGTTTGAAACAAAAGGTCCAGACTCAATTTCGCTAACAAAGCTCGGCCAGGTGCAACCGAAAGAAATAGCAGAAGTACACTATCCGTTGGTGATTAGTACTTTTCCAACCCTTGACGGTCACCAATTAATTGGGTTCATTCCTGAATCAAACAGATAACGCGATATGTTTCAGCAATCGAAAGGGATACGCATCACTGTTTAAACAAGTTTTATCTTTCTCAACCATATTCATTCAAAGTAAATTATGATTATGGTCAGTGTCCACGTAACGGGAATAATATAATTCCAAATATTTAGTCGAGATAAATCTCAGAAAGTACCATATACATAATTTGGAAATAAACTCAGAGATCAACTTGAGATTCGTAGAAAGAGACAAAACTCAAACCCGTTCACGCAGCGCTCGATTCGATAGTATGAATCGACGCGCGTTTAATCCGTTTAACGTTTTAACTAAACGGAACATCAATAGTTAATGGACTGATATTTGGCACGACGAATCTCGGAGACTTAGTGTGTACACAGTAAATTGTCTCCAAATATTCTCATGACAGCATAATTTGTCTCCGAGATTGTTTCGATTCGGAAATCTCATCAGTGAACTTGAGCCATTAGATTCTAAACATAATTCTTTTTGAATGGTTTAAGTAACCGTACATTCTAATCAAAAATCCTAAGCTACCGTCGGAAAGTAGAGTCAGAATCGCTATACATTATTATAGATTTATGTGAACACGCGTGACCGTTACAGCTCGTTATAAAGCGACTGTTTGCCACTTTATTTGATAACATTATACAGTGTACTGTATATATTGAATATACAGGGAAAGAATGTAATACGAATAAATAGGGTTGTGATTTCAGAATAAAAAAATATATATGAAATTTTTTATAACATTATTGTAGTGACTTTCCAATTGACTGCACCAGTATGGTTCCTTTAGAAATACTATCACAGATTCCCTTGGGTTATTTTCTCTTATTTTGCACTCAAGTTGCTTATAGTGAAACTCGGTATGATACGGGTAACAACAATTCGTTTATTCCAAGAATATATTAACAGTAATGTACAACAATATACTCAGATATTGCTTATTGCTAATGCGAAAGAACGATGGGAAAAGAGACCCGTTTCCTCAGTGGCGGTTTCTTAAATCCCATGATCCCTACCACTCATCCCACACACACACACACACACCCACGCATACAAAAGTAACAGTTCTCACAATTATTATTATGTTTATCTATATATATATATATATATATATATTATAGGACGACTTTGCATTTAGTTACATGTTTCCAGGGATTGCTTTGCGAACTTGTAAAATGTTCCCCGGAAAAGTTTTGATTAGGCGTGTATCCTCAATACATGCCGATGTTTGAACTTTTGAACTCTTCTTTCATATAAAGGTGAATCCCTTAAGCGTCACTGCATCAGAGATGAACGTTGGCTTCGGCAACTTCATACCGGACTGTTTTGTCGTCGGGTGCACGCACCATAAGTTCTAATATACCAAAACATTACGAAAGCATATTTATATAATGTTCAATTATATTTTGATATCATGAATAATTAGTAAAAAGTTATAATATTATACTATGAATCAATAAGCTAATTAGTTTAAATCTCAATGAGCAAAAGAGTTATTTTGTTTGAAAAATCCAAATTTTGTGTAAAAGATGATAATAATATGCTCGATGTTAGAGAAAATATAGAATTTTCATTTAGTTGGCATGTCATCATCCTTCTGTGTGTCAAGTTTAGGTAAATTTGAACGAAGTATGATACGTTACATTGGAATTAGTGTCAATTTCGTTTGAAATATTCGTATACGGTGGATATACGATATTTTTGTTTTAACGGTACATTTTTCAAACAGAAAACAAAAAATTCTATTTCTACATTCATTTTTATTTAAATGGATCACTCTAATGTCGTTGTATACGGATAGAAGATTATTTTAATCATGTGCATATAGTATACTCTACATTTTATATGGTGTGAAATCGTAGACCTTGAAGATAAGCATGAATACTTCAGTCTTACTTTACATATTCCCATTAACAACCGAAACCACGCCCCGCTCCTTTACCCGAATAGGTCAGCAAACTGTACTTAAATTATTGATCACCTCATGTTGAGAAGGACTTCACCTTTCGAAACCATAGTAGTGACAAAAAACTTAATGGGTATATAACGGGTGGCCCAAATTGAACGCCGGATTTTAATTGAAAATAAAATGACATTTTTAATTAATTTTATTATTGAATTTTTATTGAGTATTAAAGTGCACACTCTCCGATTAAATATGAAATTTGTCGGACAAATGGCCACCTCTGCTTCGACTGCTAATCTTGGTTCTTTCCACAAAATTGTCGATTACAATTTCGCATAATCTCTGGTCAATTTCATCGATAACATATCAAATTTCGTTTTTGAGGTCGTCAACTACAAATATTTATGAATTTGTGACATAGATTTTGGATTTTAAATAACCCCATAAAAATAAGTCACACGGTGTTAAATCACAAGATCTTGTTGACCAATTGATTATTCCGTATTAATTAACGTATTCTGTGAAATTACGCGACCAAGAAATTATTGCTGCGGTAAATCATCTGTTCTTAGAATCACATTTGTTCAAGCTTCATATCGTCATCGTCCAGTAGATGCTAAAGAAACTCCGTTATCATGTTACGGTAAAAATCGTCCATCATTTACAGTTACTGCATTTCTGGCCTCACTTTAAAATAATCCCCTATCACGCCGCCCGCCCAAAACCCACACCATGATTCAGTGACTCGTTCGGGGGTGCATTTGCTTCTCATACATCACGCATGGATTTTCCGACCCCCAAATGCGATAATTTTGTTTGTTTACGAAACCTTCCAGAATATGATTTTTCGACCAAATTGAGAGTTCGCTTCATGATGCTCTACAAACCAACTGGCGAACTGTCGGCGGTGAGAATGGTCAACAAGCATTTTCTAATCGGATGAATCATAGATTTTAACTGTCATAGTATATGAACGCAAAACATAGACAATGGAGCGAAAATTAAGTTAAGTTAAATTAAATTTGAGCCATACTATTTATTTATTAATCTATATAATACATATTTATAATTGTGTTTGGACTGTGCCTGTCTCACTAGAAAAATCTATGTTGAGACGGACTGTGGTATAAAGTTTAGTTTATTGAAAATATTAAAAAAACTTTGTTGCATTTTATTTTACTTAATCATTTTATATATGCAAGTCTTTCGTGACATTCTAGAATGGGACTGAAATACTAATCAACCAATAAAATGTTTACTAAAGGAATATAAATAGAAGTCTCCGTTGTCTCAACGCTCATCCACTTTATTTTTTTTTGAAAATAATTACAGACGATGCATGTTATGCAATTGAATGCAGATGTTGTGCAGTGTTCAAAATTGTAGAGAATTGATGTAAGAATCTTTTGTAAAATAGTCTGGAACGGAGAAGCTTAGCAGCCACGTGAAACTTCACCTGAGGTTGAGGTTACTGAGGCCGTTATCGATTGGCCATCCAAATTAGTCCGCAGATTCCTATCGGAACGAACCGCCCCGTGCGGGCAGGAAATCCAGCTCGGCTCAGTCTGCATGCGTCAAATAAAGACTAAATAATTCACGCCACTTTACTAAAAATACACAATCATGTCCGCGTTGACGTGAATTCGTGATAGAACTTTTCCAATTTCCCTTCACGCGTGTAGAACACATTTCAAAGTTTAACACAGGGCTGCGCTGCCAGATTTTAACAAAGAAAATCGCCGTATTGTACAATCCGAGCTGGTTTGTTCCGGTTCGTGCGAACCGGTAATTAAAATTAGAAAACTTAGAACCTATTCGTCTATTGTATTCATTTGAAATCACGCCTTAAAAAACAACATTGATACTCTTGTTGAGAATCCTTAATAATATTGTGCTGCCAACGCAAGTAAGCAACAGCCCACGTCTTACACTGGTTTTCACTCAGTAGCCAAGACCCAAACCGCTCTATATCGTCATATAATCTGGCGCCAGGCGCCGTCGTCTCGCTCAAAACTTGGCGTAGAACTTGGTAGTCCCATCAGAGCATGCATGAAAATGCTAGTCAATATATATTTAGTACATTATCATGTTTTTAAAATCCTCAATAGCCTCAAAAAGAAGTAATGATATTTTTAACATGGTTGGGAACAATAATAAAATATATAGTAAAAAAAAAAAAAATTCATTTCACTAATTGTTTTCCCTTGTGATGCCACAAATTGTCTTTTGTCTCCAGTGCGATTATTTCATTTAGGTACATATGTGCCTAGAATAAAAATAGGTACCTATATATTTCTAATTCTGTTATGTATTCGTATTATTATACTAATATTCGAATCACGAATATTTAAAAAAAATCAAATTTCCGAAACAATCTTATTTCTATATAAATATTTATATCATAACTGTAAGTCCATATGTTCTGGAAAATCTGTACCTATCGTAAATATATAAAACTTTGTATATAGGAGGGAAGGGTGTTGCTAAATGCACGGTTACCGATGACACAACCAGTCGTGTAAAAAAGTAATTACAACATTACAAAACGGAGGTAAGGCTTGGCGTGTTCAAAAATGTTTACATCACTACAAGATGAAGACATAATTAACAGTGCGATAATGATTATATCACTAACATGTTTTAAGTTAAAAAAATTTTTTGTCGCGTCAAAGTTAGCAAGTCATTTCGCATATCTTTTTGCTAAAAATACGTTGACTATATCTTATTTTTTACAGTTAAAAATTATGTCAAGGTGGTTATATTTTATCTTTAAATTATCACGATGTTCAACAGAATTTGAGTTATTTGGAGTGCTTAATAGCAGTCTGAATGTACACGAATTAAATGAGTACAAATCTTTGTAAAATCAACATTTATTACGTTAAGTCAATTGTATATTTTAATTAATGGTTCCATTTGCGGTAATTCAAATAAAATTAAAATATTATTGCTAATAAAAATTTTCTATAATTAAATAAAATATTAAATCTTTTTTATATTTGAAAATATAATGACTAGAGATGATTTTTTTGTGTGGTTCCGAGGAGAAAACCCTTGACCATATCTTTTTTGCCTGTCCATTGCGGATCACAGGTTTTTTTTTACAGTAATCTCGTCAATGGTAATTTTCAACTCCCTGTTAACTTGTGTTATCTTCTTTCCCTTAACTCGCCACATTTAATCTATATAATAGGATTTTTTTTAAACGGCAATGGTATTGACTTGTAATATAATATTTCCTATTCTATAATATTATTATGACTTTTTTCTATAAAATAAAGCTTTAACTTGATTAATAGCATAAATCACTCTTGAAGGGTGGATTAATACAAATTTCAACATCTGTGGCTTAAACGAACTGCATTGAAAATATTCTGTCTCATTATTTTCTCTTTCGGCTATTGCCGGAATTAGGTATTAAATGTCATTCACGGTTTTCGAGGTAATCAATTTTGATAAATGTCATGTTCTGTAAATTTATCAGCAGCCACGTTGACCAAGAACAAATTATTAGAAAGAACCATACAAATAAACGTATCTTCTAGTACATTACGTATTTACGAATGTTATGTATTCACGCAAATAAATCAGTATTTGCGTGAATACATAACAATGACAATCGTTTAACATGAAGTCGAATAAAAAATTCACGTTAAACGTATTTCATGTTATGACGATTTCCAACCTAGTAGTTATAAAGTCGTAAATTCATAAACAGTAAACAGGTGACGACGCGGCCGATAGGTAATCTGAGTAATATTGTTGACGATTGTAGCGTTAACTTTGTGATTTAGACATAATTTAAAATCGTTTTTAACTTTGCATAAATCATTGTGTTATTTTGACGTAAACCTGTTTCGATACCGACTTATCGAGACTATGAACTATTCTATAAAATTTTAATTTTTCCATAAATTTTATGGAATTGTTCAGTTGTACGCCAGTCCTGAAGAAAATACGTCGGTATTTGTGGAATCTTTATACTCGTGGCCGAGTTATATTGTCGTAGTATTAAATGAAACAATAATACGTATGCTGACAGTATACTTTATTCCAGGTAACAATATAATAATTAGGCTGGAGCTACGCGAAGGGAACCAATCGAAGTATTAAAAAGAGAGCGCGTCAGCCCTCTTATACCCGATGGGCACCTCCCTCCACCACTCCTGCCGCCGGTCGGTACACACATAAATTATAATTTATAATACATTCAACATAATCATATTATTTTCCAAATTTATAAATACATCACTGTTTCGAAACCGGTTGACGTCAAAACAACGAAGTGGTTGAAACAAAGTTAAATATAAATACCATTTTAAATCTGAGTAATGTTTAAAATGACATAATCGATGTGAGATAAACGGTGTCCTTACTTATTGTCAGACATCGACCAACTCAATAAATATTCAGTAAATACAGCTAAATAAATTCTCCTGTAATACAGTAAAATGCTAGTGTAGCAGGTAGGGTACCCAAATTATGTCTTACTTTGCTGAAATGTTTATCCAATTATAACAATATAATAACACACACACTGCACTATGAATCAAAAATAAATAATTATTATTATAGTTATAAACAGAAAAAGATTAGGTAGGTGACTATGTAGCGGCCGGAATATTATATTGTTTATTTACGGTGTGCAATCTTTTCACGTTTAGCGTTTTTTGGTTAATGTTAAAATTAAATAAATATATGAAATCACGTAGAATTTTGTAGGGACCGGAACATTTTTTCATCTTAACTGATTTTACATGTACAACATTATCCAATATTTTTAGCTTACTTTGTCATTTCACAGAATATAAAAATATAGATGAAATACTCGTCGTCAATTTAGTACAACAGAGAAGGCAATAGCGGATATCACGTTATTTACTACTGACCCTAGTTTTTCCTAGAAATGGTGTATTTACCCAACGGGTTGAGCGTTTATTTGCGAAGCTGTCAAATGTTCTTACTTGGAACTAGTATAATGTGTACTATTCGGGTAAATTAGGTGAATTTGTATATCTAGAAAAAATGTTCACCAGAGATGGAATTAAATAATTCTGCTGGTTATATGCTAACTATTCACTTCCAATTGAAATGCATTTTACGACCTGCAATACTCTGAATAATTAATGGAGATAACAAAATAAATAAAATGTGATGGTTGAAATTACATGATACATCAAATTTATTTATTTTTACACGGAATACATGTCACGTCAATATTCTTACTATTTTCAAACAAAGCTGTACCCTCTGTGCTATGAAAATATGACTAACTCGGTGGCCTCCTGGAACGAGGCTCGAACCCCCGACCGCAAGATCACTAGGCGAGTATCGTAACCGCTAGACCATAAGCACGTCAAATACACATATTTGCAGAGATTGGTTATCTAAAACTTCCACATCCTAGAATGTTGAAGTCGCGAAAGATTAATTTAAGAGATTATATTGTTTCTCATTATTTATTCCTCTGTAAGCATTCGACGTGAAGATAATGGTTTTTTTAAATAAAATTACAAATATTAGATAGTTTTATAATTATGTACAATTTATAAATGACTGTTATTGACCATTGTATTTTCTCTTCAATATAACCCGGGTATTTTGAAGTCTCAGGTGAACAGTACCCACTCATTATTTCTCAAACACGACACCGCGCCAGCCACCTTTTTCTGCAAGGGAAACCATGTAGCCTTTATTCACCAGAAGGTCAACTTTGTAAAATATGGTCATTTGTCACAATATATTATGTATGGATACGCCATAGGCCATATAATGTTATTTATGATAATGTAATTTATTTTTTGGTTGGGTATACGCGTAGCAAACATAAAAAGGACGAGAAAGGAAATGATTGACAAGCCCGACGTAATTGACTACTTGAAGAGCGGATCGATCGTTTTATTTATGATATGGGAGAAGTTCCTACCGTACTACATCGATGCTGGAACCTAAAAATGCCGTAAGAAACCATGTAATACTAGTTTTTAGTATTGTTGAACTCGTACACTTACTTCTGTATTTATCATGTACATTTAATCATGAACTCATAACAGAAATTATTTTATTTTAACATTTAATTTAATATTGGTAATAATTTAACTTAATAATATCCCCAATAATGCAAATTCGCTCGCTTAATGGATAATAAACTATAACCTATAAATTTTGTCTACACAAATACGGAACGACGTTGCAATCATAGGTTGGAATACACTATGAAAACAAAACGTTTAATCTGTAAGGAAAAGAAATACGTAGAAATGTCATTCCACGCAGTTTCCAATAAGGATTAATCCCTTTCTAAGACAACAGAATTTAGCACATATTGTTCAGAAAATTCGAAGACGTAAAGATGCCAAAGTAGCTTCACTACAAAAATATTTAGTTCAGTACGATTATAATGGAGATAAACAAACAAATTACATGCAAACAACACGTACGTACTGGCAATTTGCCGACCCGCGTATATATGAAGTTAAGCGGCTAGACTAGACAAAAGTCGTGGGTTAAGTCATAGACAAGGTTACGCTAATCCGGGTAATAACAAATTTTATATGATCTTATCATCTTTTTTATACGATCTTTTCATAACATAAAGATAATTAAATTTATTTTTATTTCCCAAAAGTTTTTTTAATATGCACTTTTTTGCCTGTATACAATGCAAGCCCCTGATAACAAAGTAAAAGGTGACCAACGGAAAATTTTCAAGTTTAATATTACATAATAAAAAAAACTGCAGTGCTATTCTCGTATTTTATTTATACAAAATGGAGTTTAACGATGCGGATTTTACGTTTTGTAAATAATATCATCTAAATGCCGTCCATCTCCCTCAAGGCACTCTTGCAATCGGACTCTTAAATTTTCGAACACGCAAGAGCAAAGCGTTGGTTCAATGTCAGCAACTTTACCTGAATTATTTTATTAATATTAAAAATATAATACAATTTGAATAATCATAAATGAATGGATATATATTTTAACATTTGTTTCTTCTCTATGAGAGTAAGACTCATGTTCTAGAATTATTGCTGTAAACTCTCGACTTAAGGTATCCCCACAAAACAAGTCGCACGGTGTAAGATCCGGTAACTGAGGTGCCCAGGGTATGTCTCCGTACTTGCTGATTAATTTATTGGGAAAAATTTCCCTAAACTTCTCCATTGAAACTCTAGCTGTGTGTGGAGTAGCCCCGTCTTGCTGAAATTGTATTATGTTGTTGAAACCGGGAAACAGCTGCAGTTGGGGTACCAAAAACTCGTCGATCATTCGGCAATACACGTCAGCAGTGACTGTCTCTCGCTGATTAAAAAAATAAGGGCCAATTGTACATCGGACAGAAATTGCACACCACTGTCGTTTTTAAACGATACAAACGTTCCCTTGGATTGTTGGGGCACCAGTATCTCACATTTTGTTTATTAACATAGCCATCAATATGAAAATATGCTTCGTCAATAAACAATATGTTTCCAAGCGTCCGCGCTGTTCCAAAACGTTCCAGCATCGATTTCGCTAAGGTTTCACCTAAAGAATAATCATTTTCGTTGAGAAACTGCACGATTGGCAGTTTGTATGGGTGAAGCTGTAGTTTATTTTTCAAAAAAAACGTGCACTGTTGATTTTTTTATTCCAGTACGGGCTACAATCTTCCTTATCGATTTACGCGGATTGCGCATAATTTCACGTCGAAGTTGAGCCACATGTTCTGACGTCACTGCTGACGTTGATGGTCCCGGAGAAGTTTGGTCAACCATTGTCCCTTCTTGTCTGAACTTTTGAACCCAACATCAGATAAGTTGCGTGCTCGGCCCATCACTTACTTGTCGAATATTAAAGTTAGTACAAAAATCGCGACGCGCACGAACCAATGAATCACAAACATCGAACAATACCCCTCCCACTTACCTCACCCTGATGGTTTACGAGCAATTACAATTTAATCTTGAAATTTTTCCGCTGGACACCCTATATAAAAAATAATCACTATGGAATTTATTTGATCTCTACGGAAGATTTTCAAAATCAGTTAGAACTGAAACCAATTAACTTGTTAACCGTAAAAAAACGGAAGCTGGTATACTTTACTCAGTTAACCGGACATGAATATATTTGTATACTATACATTACGCACTCAACTCAACGGATAAATACAAAATATTTTATTTTAAAATGTCTCGGCAATGTTACGCGCTTAGAACAATGGACGCGTGCGCGTCTGGCGTGAAAAGGGAGCACTTTACGGAAAACGGTAGATTGACAAACAAGATATCGATATTCTATCGTTCTACAACGTGTTGTGTCCAAAAAAAATATTATTGTCATAAATTATTTGACACATACTTAAGATTAAACAATATTCGTATTATGTTCACCTAAAACTGATTCAACAACATCCGAATACGATATTGATCGAGCTGCATAATATTTTTGAAAATATTTCATTATTATTATTCATTGTATTTTCCTTGTGGTTTGATATTTTTGTTTATTGTAATGTATTGTGTTTAACTTTTTTTTTTAAATACATTTAAAGTCTATTGTTTATTTATGCTTTTCATTACATACTTCGATTTTTTAAATAATTTATATATAACTTTAGATTATTTTAAACCATTATAGACGTAATCATTTATATTATAATTTAAAAACATACAATATATCTTTTTTTAGACGATTTTAATCAGTTAACTGTTTTTTTTTTGTAAACAAAACCGAATTAGTAAGTAATACAATAAACTATCGCTTTAACGGATTCTACAGTATATTATATAATTTGAAAAGTGTAATATATAGGTTCGAAAATTTGTCGTCAAAAGTACTGTGCGCCTTAGCATAGTTGGTTATTGCACCTTCCCCGGATTGGAAAAAGATCCAGATTCGAATCTCGGTAGCAAAAACAATATTTTTGGATAAAATTTACTTTATGTGTATATCTTTCTAATTAATACATTTAATTAGTGTTTAAAATATCTCAGACTGTCTGTTCTGAATAATTACAACTTCACAATAAGAATGTGTTCTCCTTAATAATATTTTGTAACAGTTGAAAAAACAAATGACATTAAACGTCACATATTGTACTCATCGTTATAAAATTATTTTGATTACTCCACAATTCGAAATGATATCGAGAGATAGAAGAGGCGTTAAAAGAAAGCGTGTGAACTAAAACATGGCGCAGAAATTAAAGCTAATTGGGAAATTAACAAGCCGTATCAGTAGCGCGTGTTTGTGAAATTTACTGCTTTAGGACTAACTTTACCTTTACATACTCTTATTCTTTATTGTATTCTTTATTGTAGGTATTATAATAATTTTGTTTCGAATTTTATAATTTTAAAAAGTTAAAAACCTTACTGATTAAAGTACTAGTTACCCAATTTTAGGTAGGTAAATACGTTATCTAAGTCATGTCCTTAACGAGACTGATAATACGTATATCTGCAGATAATAGTTCTCACACACATATATATATACACAGGGAGTAACATATTTAGTCCACAATATTTCGTGGGTGGATACCTGACTAAATTACGAGTCAAAAATGTTATTTTTATGATTTTTGACCGAGTTTGGTAAATCGCCCATGAAATGATTTTTTTACAAAAATACCTCTATATATTTTAGAGCAATAAAGTAAACAGATTCTTCATTGATTTCGGGCCCGTTACACGCATATACTTTATTTGTGTTCAAATCGATAGTTGTCGTTCTAAAAAATATTCCAAGTATTACTAAAATATAACTTTGTTTTCTTGTTATCTCATAAATTACTAGAAATTTTGACGTGTTTTTGTCACTATTTTATAGAGAAAATTATTATGACAATTTTTAAGTAAAAAAGTAAATTTTCGATTATCAATTGATACCTCATTGTTCTATAACATATGTACACTAATGTTTAAAACCCGTCTTTGGACAAATGCGTAAGATCTACATAAGATATAATTTAATTAAGACTACTTGATGTAGTAAAAAATGTACATTGGTTGTATTGTCAACACTGACAATAGTCTTTGAAATATGTTCAAAATTAGCGGCAACATCAAAAACCGACCCACGACCGAACAGCCCTGATAATCCACGCATCTGATAATATTTATATTTAAACAGCCTTGTTTCGTTCAATTTATTGATTCTTTTGTAATACGCAGTATATTAAAATTGTTATTTATATTTTTTTCCAGTTACTTCAGTGATATCAATTTTGAAAATAAATACCAGGAAAAAAGTAATAGCAGTGACTTTGCTTCGATTTGTTTTTAAATAACGTCCGTTGTCATTTAACCGAATATTTATAAGACGATACTTTCAATCGATTTCATTAAATAGAGAATCTTGAAATCCTTCTTGCCCTTGAACTTCCCTCCTTTCTCCCTCTAAATACAATATTGATTATAGTTGATTTTGCGTCAAATATTGACATCAAAATCGTCTTGCAAATCAAATCACCACTTACCTTATATATACAGCCAACCATTATATATTAAATAACATTAAATATTAAAGAGAGACTATCGTAGATCGCTCAACCCTATAAATGTTAAAAAGTTCATCTAATGATTAATTTAAATTTAACAACGAAAAAAAATATTAAAGAGAACGCATTCTTATTGTGAAGTTGTAATTATTCAGAAAATTGGTCAGTGATATTTTAAATACTAATTAAATGTATTAATTAGAAAGATATACATATAAAATCAATTTAATCGAAAAATATTGTTATTGCTACCGGGATGATACGATGGATTTTAAATAATGGAACGATGAAAAGTGTAACATATGGGTTCAAAAATTTGTCATCAATACTGTATGCTGTAGCATAATCGGTTAATGCACGTTCCCCGGATTGGAAGAGATCCAGGTTCATATCCCGGTAGCAACAACAATATTTTTCGATAAAATTGACTTTATATGTGTATCTTTCTAATTAATACATTTAATTTGTATTTGAAAAAAATTGTCACGATGGTAAAACATTGATGTTGTATCTAGTAGAAAAAAGTTTGTCATTCTTTCAAACCATTTCCACTCAAGCACGTTAATATTTTCACCGTCATATTTCTAGATTTGGCCGTGGCCTGGGCATCGCCGACCTCCCTTAATTGCCTCAACACACCCTCAACTTTACATTTCGTCATGTCAAGGTGACGGGGGCCGATGCCAACCCTCACTGTGTTGATTTCACAATATTGAATACATGAAGTATCATTTAGACTTTGAAGGTTGTTACTTCGGAATTCTATTGATACATTAGGTCCTTCATTTATATTTCAAGTTGAAATGAAATCTATTAATAATTCAGGAAAATGAAATAAACTTCAGTAATTTCGTTAAGTTATGTAAATTATGACAATTTTGCCCGAAAATGACTTGACTACAAAAAAAAATACTTAAACGTTAACAATTATTATATCATAAAATCGATTTTTAAATTATGTGTATATGTAAATATTATGTCTAGAAATTTAAAAATTATCATTACTGAAGGATAAAGGAGAAAAAGCATAGATAGCAATAATTTTTCTGAATTCAAAATATAGGAATAAAAATATTTACCAGCTTATTGGAAAACATCAGGAAGATTAATGATAATAAATAGATAATCAATGCTATCAAAAAACATTCAAGATAAACATGTACCCTGAAACTTATAAACTTATTTTAATATCGTTATTGCTATTAACTTATTTTATTATATGCTAGTTATTGTAAACAATATTTTTTATTAATATACAGTCCACTTCTCTGCACAAGTATATACTTTCAAGAGAAATGTAGCATGGAAAGTAATATTGTTTCATTGTACTTATAAATATACGTATAATAAATAAATAAATAAAAATTCATTGAAAACAAGTATACTTTCGATATAAATAAAGTAGATTTTTTTTAAATATAATTGTATGATTAGGTTCCATCGAGACAATTTAAAAACATTAATAATTAATCATTTCAGCATACCGGTTTCATTAACTTTGTCTACCACCACAGATCACCAAATATACAGACATGAACTAACGCAAATTCCTTGTCCCAATATTTTCAGGTCGGTAGACGAGTAGACAAAGCCGAGAGCATACACATCATATCCAAGGGGATAGTGGTATTTGAAATACGATAAAAAAGATATTAAGAAAGCTGTTGGAAAAATAATGAAAGTAGACAAGAAGCTTCTATCCCATCTTTAATAACCAAAATGGAAATAAACCAATAAAGTAGTAAACCAATACAGGTTTCAATAAAACAGGAAAAGTGCCATTAGATTGTAATCAGCTATTACAGCACATTCAAAAACTACCGAATATATAAACATGAACTAATGGAAATTTCATGTTTTCAACATTTATCATTTTGATGTCACTCACATGATCACTTTGGTCCCACTTTCGCAATTAAATAGCTCCTTGACTTTTTTCAAAAATATGACTCGATCGGAACGAAAATTTAAACGCTGATAATATAACATGCATTATGTAAAAATAAGTATTATTTACACAAAGATTTAATTTTCGAAGAGTAAATATTTTTACTGTCGCATAAATGTGTCATAAACTATAGGATTTATGTTTCCACCAATAATGTGTGTAGAATGCTCTTCATCCTACTACTAATATTCCAAATCCCTCACCTATATGAACATTTTATTTCAGGTCTATTCGTTTACCGGTCCGTGTCTACCACAATGGGATATTTATTATGATTGTATTTACTCTCAATTAGTGAAACTAATATGTGGAATAGTAATATTTTGATGTTATCAATTAAAAGGCACCGCAAATTACGAGAGAAATAACAGCCATATTGTTTTTATTAAGTAATTAATAATATATATATTAATTCTTTTAAAATTAGCAAAAATAACTTTGTGGTTAAATTCATTATTTTTATTTGTTAACTTTGTTTTATTAACCACTTATTGAGTTTGAATACATCTACCAGTTTCGAAAGATACCATTTTCTTCTTCAGGATGTCAATTCTTCTTCAGGATTTTCCTAAAAATTATTCGAGTAAATTTGTATTAAGTAACAATTTGAGTTAGGTACTAAATTTATTTTTTAAATAATTGTTGTTTTTTAAAAATAGATTCTGGTAAAGAAACAATAACACACATTTTAGTTAGACGTTTTGAAGAAGAAAATGGTATTTTTCGAAACCGGTAGATGTATTTAAACTCAATAAGTGGCTAATAAAACAAAGTTAACAAATAAAAATAATTATATATTAATTAGTAAAACTGAAATTAGCATTTTCACATTTTTGTGACAACCGCTAGAATTATCATTATTTAGATGATTAATACATGATCACGGTTAAGTAGTCTTCATCCGTCATCAATTTCATTTTGTATCATTTAAAAATGTTGATTAATAATGTCAAAACAATGACAAATGCTCAAATCTTTTAATCAAATTTTATATATTTATCTATCCGTTAATCTTCCCTATTATCGCATAACATCTTAAGAAATGAATTATGCTCTGACATAAGATGACATCTCATAACATAAAAAGAGTCTCCAAATATGAAATCCCCAATTTGAAAACAAATTATGAAACATTTTGACATTTCTTTCCGTAAACAAATTCGCGTACATTAAAAATACGCTAAACAATGGCAGCCTCGCTGTCAACTTCTGGGGGCTAATTTGAAAACCAAGATGTCTACCGTCATAAATAAATATTTAAGGGATCTTCAAAAAACTCATTTCAAATAACATTTATTAAATTTCTGAAAGCCTAAATAAAATCATGGCCTCCTGATCAGGTGGCTCGAGTTTTATTCCAAGGCGTCCAAAATATTCATATAGATACTCATTTATGTGATAGAAAAATGTATATGATTTTCGGTCCAGCTGTCTGTCTATATATCACTTATATAGAAGTGCCATTACGTAGCAGCGATGGCGGCAGTCCGTACTAGTATGGAATGGAATAATATATCGTCAGATGTCCCGAATTTTCTTCCACTGCCTTCTGAGGTAAAGAATATTCTTCAATGGAACTCTGTGAGCTAAGACAATAAGAGATATTATAATCAACACAATAAATCAAACACAGTTTTTTTGGTTCTTTTCTTAATTGTTCCAAATAATTGAACGATCGTTTCGGTTGTCTAGGCTATTTATAATTAACTGATAAAACGTAGAACAGTGTGGTGAGCTTATATACTAATTTTGTTACAAAGTTGAGTATTACATATTAGGTTATTAACAATACAAGATTTCTTTAATGCTAAAATTGACTTTAAAAGGGTAATTAATACCTTTAGTTACATGTTATTATTATCATACATTAATGTTGAAAAAAATAAATTAATATGTTTAACTATCATTAACACAAAATATCCTAACATTATAGTTCTATAAAATGAATACCGTCTGTATTAATTAAAGAATCAGATATTATACGAGGGGTAAGTAAAAAATAAGGTTCCTACATTTTTTCAGGTATAAGGTATTTTTTATTGCAATAAATAAGTAAACCATATGAAAGCTTGTACTTTATTCTATTTTTATACATAGTCTCCTGATTTTTTTATGCATTTTTCCTGACGAGTTATCCACTTCTGAAAACCCGCTCCGAAGAATTCCGCCTCTAGGCCGCCGATGAACTTGGTGACCGCTTCTTTCACCTCTTCATCTGTATTGAAGCGTTGTCCACCCAAGTGTTGCTTCAATTTCGGAAACAAGTGGAAGTCACAGTGAAGTGGAAAGAAGTGGAAGGACAGCAAACTCCCGAAGCGTTACTCTCCGATCTTCGAGGAGAATGCGCTCAATCTTCGCCACGACTTCGTCCGACACCGATGGCCTCCCACTCCTTTGCTCGTCGTGGACGTCTGTGCGTCCTTCGGAGAACTCCCTGCACCATTTGCGGACGTGTTGGACGCTGATGCAAGCTGTGCCATAAACTTCTTCCAACTGTCGATGAATTTCAACAGGTTTAAGCTTCTTCGCGTTTAAAAATCGAATCACCGAACGGATTTCACACCTGGCGGTAACGGCGATGGCGGGTTCCATAGCGGATGGCTGTCAGGCCTTTACTGAGCGTCGCAGCGTTTGCTCCCGGTAGTGGGGATGTAGTTAAGGGACTAACAATCAAGGCAGTGTTGCCGGATTTCGCCTAGCATCTCGCGTGGCGAGTGTACAGCGTAGGGAACCTTCTTTTTTACTTGGCCCTCGTAATATTTCGATATGAACAAATTTTTCATAAACAAAACGTACAATAATATTAATAAAAATCTACGTTCTTTATCATCGTCTCAATCTCAATGAGAGCAGTCGTGATAATGAAACGGCAGGTATTGGTGAATGATGATATGAATTATCTGTTGCCGTCTGCGAGTATTCCGGTCCGTGACATTCTAGGAGCGGGGCTTGCATCAAAGTTTTCTGGTCGGTCCATCATGCTGGTGAGATTCTACCAAATCTAATTCTTTTCACTCTCCAACTCAATCATTTTTCCATGACGGTCTCTTACTAGTAATACGGCCAAATTTCCTAACTATTTGGAGTAGTATAGTTGCAAAGTAACAGTAGGATAGACATTGCTCCATGTTTAATTCCTTTGTAATCGAGACGTGCCTTCTGCGAGCTGTCCACGGTATGCGGAGCATGTATCCCCGGAACCACATTTGCATGTTACAGAACCGTGGAGAGAAAGATCAGGAAGGTGAGGGTCCTGGTCAGTCTCTTTTTTGTTTTCCTGGTTATTTTTCAGGTATTTTTAAGATATATATAGCAAACCGTATCATAGCTTTCTGCTTCTAATTTTTTCCCCTATTTAGTTTGTGCGTTACCGGATATTCTCGGTATAGCGCTGTGATTTCTATATTTTCCTGCATCCAAAGCGGTGGCAAGGGTTTTGATGACGATGATAAACTCAAAGACGGAGTACAGTCATAGTTTTCATCCCAGGCGGCACCGTTCTATGACGAAGGTATACAAAAATTGATGCCCCGTTATAACAAGTGTCTTAATAATTATGGCGACTATATTAATGAGCAGTTCAAGGTGTGTAGCGTCCGATAAAATTAAAATGTTGTAAAAATGATGTTTCTTAAAAAAAAAATTTACTTACTTCGTATTAAGGTTATTTTACAGAAATAATATTAATATTTTTAACTTCTCGAATCATCGTCTCAAAAATTACAGCTCAAACTAAAAAATAAACATATCATACCATCCTCGCATAGAATATGTTCTCCTGATTCGAAAAAATAATCACATAATAATTAGGTCAATGAAATTTAAATATCCGCGGCGGAGAACCAAATAGCAGTCTCCCGCGTGAAAACTAATCTCTGCCTTTCTGATGGATACAAATGAGACTTGAATAGACGTTTACAAATACCTTCGAAAACTCTTTAATAATTAAGCATATTACAAAGTTCACCGAATGTAAGTATTTTCAAAGAAAATTCAACGTCAGTATTCGAATGTGATGTTATTTCGCACTCTGTCAGAGCATCGTAGGATATGGTATAGTGACCTCGGGTAAAGCCACTATTACAATATTCGACAATATGGACACTTACCGAAAAAATGATAAGGTGACTTGAAGCATTTGAGATATGGATCTCCATAAGAATGCTCAAAATAAGGTGGATGGATTGAGTTACGAATGAAGATGTTTAAAGAAAAAGAAGTATTTAAAACAATAAAAATATAATGAGACATCCGGGAAGTACGAGATCTTGCACCTCATAATGCAGGGAAAGATTGCTGGAATAGGGGATCTTGGTAGAAAGATAACGTGACAATGGTTCAGCCAGTGTACTGTATAGCTTTTCCGGGCCGCACTAAACAAAAGTAATGATTGACAACGTCCGTTAAACGGATAAGGCACAAGAAGAAGAAGTATCCAGTAAAATGTCTAAGATTAAAGATTAGATAGATCACTGAGAAGTAAAATAAATTTTAACATGCTTGTTATTTACAATAATGTTAAGCACAATATTGTCTTTTTATTGTCCCCGTCGCATATTTTCCAATTTTCTCGTCTTAGTATGTTGAAATAAATTGGTTTGGGCAACTCGGTGGAAAACAAATAAAGGCTAAATCAAACATTCGCTTAGGACCGAACCGAGTTGCTGATCTGGAGGAGAAGAAAATATGAGGAAAGTATTTCTTGAATTATGGTAAACGATATAACCCCCGAGCGGGGAATGCGCGCGAAGGCTTTATGACGTCTCTGTTGTGTTTGTAAATAAACTTTCCCAGATTTTATTGACGAAAATTGTGCGAACGTTTGTTTTCTTGATTTCTCTGCATTTTGGAAGAGAACGTGTACAGTATCGCCCAAAATAAATTTGTTTTATGACTGACAGCTGATTGACATCTGGCAGTGAATAACGTTTGCGTGGTGTGATGCAATTTCAAATATATTTTTCTGCTAGTATTTTATCAGTCTTGTTTCTCATTTTAACAAGTTCATCAACAATGATTTCTGTAATTAATATAAGTAGATTTGGTAGCGGATATATTTTTATTTACTATTTATTCTATGAATATATATTAGATTGGAACAAGACCATAAAAAATTAATGAAAAAGAATTATGGTCTTCTGTAAATACTTTTTAAACAAAATTTAAAGAATTAGATCGTCACCGAAATGAGACATTTACTATATATTTTGTTTTTGCCCTACTTTTTTATATATTATTATTCAAATATTTGCCTACTCGACAATATCGCTCACCGACATATAAAATTATTCAATTTCTATGTAAAGATGTTTACATCAAGGACTATCATCTGGATATCAATCTAAGAACTGTAGTGTTACAGAAATATTATTACACTCATTCTTGTCTCTTTTTCAATGGTAAAAAATAATAAAATCTAATAAAAATATTATCCTGGGATACCATGAGTAGGTCCATTCTACACTTACAGAATTATGGAGAGAATATCGTACGCGGCCATGGAATTATTTTTTTTATGATATATGTACGTATATATACAACTCATGCAAACAGCAGTAGAGTGAGTGTACGGAAGGGTCAAAGAGCAGAATCTTGATCGAGGGTTAACTATCAGATTCCTTCGAACTCATTATAAGACTTATTCGATTTAGCTTTGAAAATATCTATAAGGGAAGCTGTTAAGGAAGAAGCGGGAATCGTTTTAAATGGGATCTACAAATTACTAGGCTATCCAAATAATAAGTGGTACTTGGAACAAACGCTTTTGGAAAATATGTCAATTCGGATTGGCTATTAAAAATACTTAAATAGCCAGCCAAACTTGATCGCTGAAAATATTTCGAAAAAACATATTTGAAAATAAACCAACATCCACTCGGAAGATTAAGGACCTGTTGTGTGAGCAGTAGTAACTTTTTACTTTAGTAAAAAAAGTGATCAAGTAAAAAAAAATTACTTATTGTAAGTGCATCCCGTAGTAAACTCATTTTAAATTCATATCATATCCGATAGTAAAAACGAGAAATATGGTGGACTCTTCATAACTGTTCCAAAAGTCATCTGACACATTGATCCGTAGAACAAATATCATTTAATATCTCGCTATTTTAGTGATGAGAGTTCGTCCGATGATGATATCGTTGTTTAATATGCATTAGCACGTAGTCTGAAAATATATATCCACCAAATTAACAGATTTCGAATGCAAAGGCGAAAATATCCAAAGATAAAGCTTATTTAATGATTATTTGTCACGCTTATAGACATCTCCTCTATGCTTTAACAATAGTAAATTTGACGTTTGAACAACCCGCAAACGATTTTAATCACGGGTGTTAATAAAAAGTTACTAAAGTAAAAAATAACCCGATTAACCTATTAAATAGTGACCATTAATCACACAACCGGCCGTAAGAATATAAACGCCATCTACTTCGCGTTGCAGAACCTTTTCAGGCATAAACAGCTGTCTAGACAGATCAAATTCCAGATCTACAAGGTGACCGTGAAGCCGATAGTGCTATATAGATGCAAAACATTCAGCCTTATTGGGAAACAATAATAGCACACCAAAATATGTAAAAACAAAATTTTTCACAAAATACTTGGACTAGATATGGTCAATAAGTGACAACATATTTGCACCAACTCAAAAAAGTCTAGGACTCTCCAAAGGGTCTTCAAAGAGACCCCGACCAGAACTCGAACCTCGGCTAACCAAAAATGAAATGGATAAATACGATGATTGCAAGTTTGACGATACCTGAAGTATGTGCAGTCGGCCTTGGACATGAATGGCTCGTAGCGCCAAATCCACCACGATACAGGATCATCCTAGTGATCTGGCACTATTTTTAATAACTGAAAAATATTGATCGCGATAACAGTTTAAAAATATTAATTTTATTAATTAATTTCATTTCATTTCATTTTTAAAAGTTTACTCTAGTTGTGTGTACACTATGACGATTATTATATTTTACACCCCATGAATGTTTTCTGGAATAAGGTAAGAGATAAGATAAGATAAACATTATTTTTAGTATTAGCGAAATTAATTTCCGGTTACAATTCATTTTTAGATTACTTAACATTGGTTTTTGTACCACTTAATTAATTAACAAATCAACCAGTTTAAGAAAATGCCAATTCCTTCTTCAGGATATCAAATTAACTAACCAAAAACATATATGTTATTCTAATGTTCTAAATAAAATCTATTTAAAAAATACATAATAATTATTATTATTATCTAAAATTAAATCTAGTACCAAACTTAAATTGTTACGATAATGAAAAATGTGGAAATTGACATTTAGTTTATAATCTAAAAATAAACCGTATCGTCATACATTTTTTCTTGTAACAGAGGTGAATATAACATAATTACTTATTACAATTACATCACTATTAAGTATACAAATTTATTAAATGGATACAGTGGGTACCTATCCACCTCTAATATATACAGTCATGTCCTGACTATTTTACTAGACTGCCGTCTGTGTTCTGCAAGCCGACAAATTGTTATAAAATGTAAATAGAGATACAATAAAAAGTATGGCAAATCTAAAATAAGTTATTTTATTTATATAATTTATTTTATTCATTTACACCCTTATGGGCTTTTACAAAATTGATTTGGAATAAATAAACATGAGTAACTATTTAGAGTTTGTATTGATGAAATAATCAATACAAACTCTAAAAATTAAGGTTCAAGACAAAAAAAAAAAATTTGCCTTAACACAGAATGGCTGAAAAAAATGTATTAATGAATTGTGTTTAGTTTAAGTGGGACTGTTGGACAGCGTTGCATCCGACTGATATCTGCCCAATGTTTTATAATAAGTAAGCGTTATAGAAAAACATTATATTATAAATATGTTTTTTAAATTCCTCGTAACTTAGTTCTACATGGTTGAAATCAATAGACAAATAAGACTATTAAAATTATTTTCTTTACGTTTTCATCGGCAGTATGATAGGATGAACGCAACGCATCGCCGACGCCGGCGGGATGAAACTAAACCCTTTACTAGAGAAGGGAAGATTTGTGTGCCGCTCATTTATTATCATTATGCTCGGTAATGGACAATTAGGAAGACCCAAAAAGTCCCATTGTTTCCCTCGGGAACCATCTGTCACTAAAGTTTTCATGATCAAAGATTCAGGGACAAAATATATTTAATATTTATTATTTTTTAACTCGTGTAAGTGCTGACGGATAAATCATATGAATGTTCATATAATACAAAGCTTTGCGTTTTATCTAGTGATATTTGTAGTTGTTTTTAAATAAGGTCACCGTTTAGTCTTGTACTATTTCATTACATGTTTATTATTGTTGATTGTACTATACTTCCTTGTTTAGATCATCTGTTCGGTTGCAGATGTTTTTCACATTTTGTATTGATTTACTATTAATATTTTTAAGTATTATAAAACCATATAATGATCAAATTTATACCATTGGTATAAATTAGTTAAATAACTTCCCCAGCAATTTATAATTCTGAGTTTTAGCAATTTTATAACATGATTCTTAAAACAAATTAGATGAATCACGTAGAAAAAATGACTATAAGGATAGCGTTGCGTAATCAAAAACACATTTTATTTGTAACCGAAAATTTTGGTTTCAAGTCCTTGTGGTAACAATAGATTTCTTTCCGAGTATCTTTGACAGTGATTTTTGGTTCTTTGAATTATTTGTATTTGTGAACTGATTTTACAAAAAACGATTAGTAGGCATCGAAAAATGAAAATATGTAGTATTAAATCTAGTATTATTCTGTTTAACTACAGAATTCAGAAGAAAAAAGGCATCTGCCTAGTTACCAATAAAATAATCTCAACAGACGTAAAAAGATTCACACCGTTTCCTACATGTGTGGATTCTGCCGTCAATAAGTTCATCACACGAAAAATTGAAGAATTTTCGACACAACTTTTAGTAGCTGGAATTCAAATATTCTCAAACCATAAGCAAGATACTAGATTTATGTTTTCCTATAAAAATTTGGCATAAGTTAGTAAGAAACTACTTATTATTACGATACTATGCCTGAGATACTTGCAAAGCGGACCAACTCAAGTAAACTGCTGTCAGTGAATTCTTGCGACGTGATTTCGAGATAAATTAATAAAGATTGTTTAATATGGCAATATTTTGACAGTAAAACCCCGTGTCCACGGAAAGGGAAATGGTGATATAATCTCAGAGATTTGATTGAGATACATCTCAATACAATGTACACGCGTTGAGATTTTTATGTGGAGAAACTCAGAGATCAGCTTAGTAGAAAGAAACAAAAGCTCAAATCAGTGTACACGATGTTCGATCTGACAGCGGGATTTGACACGTGCATACAAACGTCACCTAAAACCACTATAGATCCCTACGACGATATAAGTATTAAATAAAAGGCGTTAAATTACAAATATTTATTCCGTTTTAACTGTTACTAGTGTGATTAAAAATCACTCAACTCATGTACGACAATCACATTAGACGTTTGACGTATGCAAGTAGCGTGAAGTGAGGTGCGAAACTGAGAATCTCTGAGACATGGTGTGTGCACGAAGACTATAAATGCTGAGAGTTCCGTCTAAAAATTCGTATCACGAGTCGAAAATCTCATTCGTGGACATGGGCCATAATGGTATCAACGGTGGTGGTATGATCAGCAATCGTCAGCACAAATAACAAATTCATTAACATAAAATTATATTCATTATATAACATATATTATATAGTATAACATAAAATTAAAATACTCTCTGCCATACGATTCCGAAGAATTTTTTTTTTGCCCACATTGCAAAAAACATTTTTTTATGATATTTTGAGTTCATCCCTTAAATTTTATATATTCTGTTCTTCAACTCCGATCAGTGGTGAAGTTTCCATCGTTAATCTAAATTGAAAACAATCCGTGGGGTTGCCATTTGTCTTTATTTACTTTTATATATTTATTCACAGGTTCATCATCGAGTTATCAAATGTGTCGTTGGTTCAACAAACTTTCCCAGCCAATTATATAATTTTCAACTAACCCTTAAGTCAGGGTATGTATGCATCCTTAAGGAAATATAATACAGATGCGATGCTTTGTGTGATTCATGTGAAACTTTATTAGTAAACAAAATAAATGGAACATGGCCAAAATTTATCTAAATATTTTTTTACGTTGAGTTCTTCGAAAAGATTGCATTATTTAGTAACATACCACTCTTATTTTATTAATCAATCTAACCAAAATCTCAATTACAAAACTTTATAAATGTTAAGATTCTGATGAGTTTTATTTAACCATAGTGTATGCAAATACTTGCAAACTTAGTTTTATGACTTGTCAGTGGATTAAGGGTATTCTCCTCGAATCGGAACTACCTTCCCGGTGTGACTCCCTAAATATTTATTGTGCCTAAGATAAAACTTTTACCGTATGGCCATCCACCACTCAGAAATCTTAAACTAAAGCTTACAACTAAATCACCGGTGGCGGTTACTCTGCTACGTATTCTCAAGAAAATAGAAAGAAATGTTTTAACTAAAATAAGATAAACTATTACCCTGCATGCTTCCTTTGTATCTTTGTTTTTCGAAGAAACTCTTTTTGCTGTCGAAACTTTGGTGATTTTTCACAAACTTCAGAAATAGTGGTAATTTTACTTGTGAGCTCACTAATTGCGTTTCTGGCTAAGTAAATCAAAACTTAGTGAATGTTTTTATTGAACAGTTTTACAACACTTTAGTACTAACTAATTTGTAACGAATAAGAAGAATTTTGATATATAATTAACAGTACTGAGTAAAATTCATCCTAGGATACCGTTTAAGCGTTGCTTTTTCTGAACTGAATCGTTGAAACACAACAAGCACTTTTAATAACCAACATATTGAAACTTTAAGAAAAATAGTTTGACGTTTTAACGTTATAAAATAATTTTGTGAAATAATAATAACCCATCGACACGATATTCGTTTCAGAAATTTACTCTACTTTATTTAATCAGGAATCACCAACCTTCAAATCAAAAAGGTCTCATATCTACATATCAAATGAAATTGATACTTCAATCTAATAAAATATATTAATTTGTCTACGTGTGACAAACAGATTGTATGATGTTCAAAACAAGTGAAAAAAAGTGCAAAAAGATTCTGCGTCGGTACAAAATAATGACAGAAGCTAAAATAATACTGAGGTATCAAAATCATCAAACCAATATGCAGCACTGTCAAATCCCACGTTTCCTATTTAACATCTCTAGAACTTTATTGGAAACTATGGATATCTGTCGAATCTTCTACGCACTATTAAAAATTGTGAATAATATTAACTTGTTACAAAAAAATAGGTAACACAGATACATGTAGTTATTAAGTCAGTACTTATTTATTTATGAATTTTTAGTAGCAACAATGGAAAGAGTGCAATAATATATTATCTTATTTATTTTAATTGATCTTACAATTTTAAATACTAAATTAATGTATTAATTATAAATATATACATATAAAATCAATTTTGTCGAAAAATATTGTTTTAGCGTCACCGGGATTCGAACCTGGATCTTCATTTCCAATCCGGGGAAGTGCACTACCTTTGTGCTATAACGCCAGTATTTTTCTTGACAAATTTTCGAACCTGTATGTTACATTTTTTCAAATTAATACACCTGTCGTCCCATTATTTGAAAGCCATTTACATTATTTTTACAGAATCTCAAATACCTTTGAGTAAACCGACTTGCAGACGCCAGAATTATCAATTCATTTTTATTAAATTTTGGACACGTTGATACAACATATATTATTAAGGAAAACACATTCTTATTATGAAGTTGTAATTATTCAGAACATAGGTCTGTGATATTTTAAATACTAAATTAATGTATTAATTATAAATATATGCATATAAAATCAATTTTGTCGAAAAATATTGTTTTAGCGTCACCGGGATTAGAACCTGGATCTTCATTTTCAATAATGTAGATGGCTTTCAAATAATGGAACAACAGATGTATTAATTTGAAAAAATGTAACATACAGGTTCGAAAATTTGTCAAGAAAAATACTGGCGTTATAGCACAAAGGTAGTGCACTTCCCCGGATTGAAAATGAAGATCCAGGTTCGAATCCCGGTGACGCTAAAACAATATTTTTCGACAAAATTGATTTTATATGTATATATTTATAATTAATACATTAATGTAGTATTTAAAATATCACAGACCGTCTGTTCTGAATAATTACAACTTCACAATAAGAATGTGTTTTCCTTAATAATGATCTTACAATTTACCAGAATGTATAGTTCTGTGATAATTGAAATAAATTTGTATAAATCACATAGAAAAACACGGAAGAAAAAAACTGTCTATCAAAAAATAAAGACAGGGACTTCAAACTTTCTTTCTTTCTATGGCCTGTACACAGTTTTACCACTTATGCTACAATGACCTATATACGAGGCGTGTCCGTAAAATAAGTTCCACGAATTTTTTTCACATAAAAAAACTGGTTTAATTTTAAAGAAAAGTATATTTTTGGAAAGTTCAGTCCTTCTTTTATTTTTCTACATAATCGCCGTTGCGTTCTATGCACTTCTGCATTCGAGACACCCACTTCTTTAAACCAGAGTCATAGAACTCTGCCGCCTGTCCGCGTAGAAAACTAACAACCGCATTTTGTACCTCTTCATCTGTCTTGAATTGGGTTCCGTCAAGGTTTTTCTCCAACTCGGGGAAGAGATGGAAGTCACTTGGTGCTAAGTCTGGACTGTAGGGTGGGTGAGACACCATTTTCCATCCAAATTTTTCGATGAGGGCTGTGGTTCGATAGGCGGTGTGCGGTCGGGCGTTGTCATGGTGAAAACGCACTCCTTTGGTCAGCATCCCTCTTCTCTTGTTCTGAATTGCACGTCTAAGATTTTTCAAGGTCTCACAGTACCGTTCAGCATTGATTGTTGTCCCGCGAGGCATAAACTCGCACAACAATACGCCCTTTCGATCCCAAAAAACGTTAGCCATGATTTTTCCTGCAGACAGGATTTGTTTGAACTTCTTTGCTCTTGGCGAAGAAGGGTGCTTCCACTGCTTCGATTGCTCCTTTGTTTCCGGTGTGGTGTAGTGTACCCAGGTCTCGTCGCCAGTAACAATGGAGTCCAGAAATTCCTCTTCGGTTGTTCCGTGAAAAGCGAGAAATTCTTGGGCCGCTTCAACCCGCTGCCGCTGGTGATCTGCAGTGAGCATTTTTGGTACCCATCTTGTGCAGACCTTTGAATAGCCTAAATGTTCAGTCAAAATCTTGTCGATTGTGGTTTTGCTGGCCTCCGGAATCTGTTCGCACAGCTCCCTAACTGTAATCCGTCGATCTTCGAGCATTGCCGCTTCGACTCTGGCAATTGTTTCGTCGGAAACCGATGGCCGCCCTGCACGGGCTTCGTCGTGGACGTCTGTTCGGCCATTTTTAAATTCCCTGACCCATCTGCGCACCATCCCGGAGCTCATACACTCTTCTCCATACACTTCACAAAGTTCTTCGTGAATTTCCTTCGCCGATTTCTTCTTAGCGGCCAGGAAACGAATAACAGACCGCAACTCGCAGCTGGCGGGAGACGCAAGAGGAAGCTCCATCGTTGACGGCTGCTGGGCCTAGACTAAGCGTCGCAGCGACGCTGGCTTGGTGAGGAATTGTAGTGGGGGAACCAAATAACCTGCCTCTGCTGTCTGGTCGCGCATAGAAACAATCCTAGCGCCAGCGGCAGTCCGTGGAACTTATTTTACGGACAAGCCTCGTACAAGTTGTCAAACTTTATCTACTTACTTATTCTTCGATAGATATATTTTATCTGGTTGTCTTTTTAAATGATTTATATAAATTTATTGTAATATTTTATAAATATATGTAATTATTTTAAATCATGTATGTTTTATTATATAGCGATACTAGTAAAGATCTTTTGTCCCAAATTATCACACATCTTCCTTCCCAACAAGGTTTAAATACCATCAACCTCGTGCTTAGTCTCTAGACTAGACCAGGTAGAGACGAGAGTATTAGTCGAGATAGCAACAGTCGATATATATATATATATATATATATATGTACGATGTGTAAACGGAGCTTTAAGGATTCACCCTTATGTAAATGTGGTACCCCCTAATTAATGGACACATCGAGGACAGTGGTAGCTCCTTTAGTAGTGAATGCGTTGAATCACCCGTTTTATTTGTGTAATATGTATTTTTTAAATCTCATTTAATAACACAAGACAGAATCATTTAATTTTTTTTTAATTTTCTCTGCCCATATCAGATTATGTTTCATTGAAAAATAATTCAATTACAACCACAAATAATATTATTTAAGATTTCCCATTAACAACAATCTTGTTTGTTTATTTTATCTTTAGTTTAATCATAAAATTCACATTCAAGTAATTAAACCTCTTTCGCCAGAATAATTTATGTTGAGACAGGCAATGTTTACAAATGGTTACTCTGTTAATTATTTCAAATTAAGTACACAAATAAGATATACAGTGAATGATTAGAATAAATGTAAATTTCACAGTCATAAGATTTTAAGAAATTATTTGTTAAAATTATAAACATAAATTTTTTTATTAGAAATTAACGTGGCATAAGAAGCAATTAATATCATTTCTTTCTTTAAGTTCAATTATTTCTGGTTTACATAAGCATTAAAATTCATTGTATTTTATCCAAATGTTAGGAGGCGAAAATGTTCAATGAGTACTTCCATATTCGGTACGGTTACGGAAAATATTGCTGTATAATATTTTTTACAAAATGTGTATGTAAATTTTTAAGAAATTGACCCATTGTTATTCTATATCTTTACTTCAGACCCTAAATTATCTAATAAATAATAGTCGACCGCTCGAAGTGCGATGACCTTTAATTTATTATATGATTAAAATTATATATTGAGTACAAATACTCAATATATCATTTTTGTAAGAAAATATTTCAAAAAATCGAAATAATCGCAAAACCACGCAACACTTTTTTAAATGCTTATCTCTGACTTAGTTATGGTTAGGCACGTGCAATTTCAATATTTTCCACTCATATTTTTAATACATATCTACTCCTAAAATATTATGCACTAGGTGTGTTACACTCAGTATATGATAAAATAACATGGGAAAAATAATATTTACAAACTAAAATTATATTTAATTATATACTAAATTGGATTTTTGTATACGCATGAAAATTTTTCATTACATCTTACTTTCATTCAATTAATAATACTATTCTTCCCAAAATTCGTAAGTAATGATGGAGGAAGTAGTAATTAAAATCTGAGAGTCGAATCAAAGTTGCAAATGAATATCCAAGAAACCACACCGTTAAAACACTGGATCTAAAATCCGTATCTGACCGAGTAATAATGGTCGAGCTTAAACACTCCACCAAATAATGTCCCAAGATTGTCCAAGTTTCGCCCCCACAATACTCCACGATGAAAATAAATAATTACATGAAAACGTTTCAGAAGCTATTACCGAACTCTGAATATACTTTACTATCGTCTTGAAAGATTTTAATTCTAAGTTCGAAGCTAGATCAAGAACAATAAATGATGTGTGAATATTTAAGGAAATCTGAATTAGGCAGTAGTAACCCCATAAATTCTTTTAAGTTAGTTACCGAGACGAAAATTACTTGTTTGCAATTAAATGACCTCTGACAGTTTATTAATAAGCTTTTTATGAGATTTTTTTGTGAGAAGATGGCACCAGAAGAAGAAAAGAAGAAAAAAAGAATATCCCCAACTATTCTTTGTAGATAATCACAAAATGAGATAATCTCAGAAAATTAATTGAGATCTCATATATTTTTATTTGGGAATAAACTCAAGATCAGCTTGAGATTGGTAGTGTGGCGACCCTACACGCGGCCGCAGACATGGCCGTGTAAGGGCTCACCTATCAACCGTTAGGGCCCGAACTAGATCGACCAATAAGCAGACATAAATAAACCAGAGACGGAAATTGCTCAAGCAACTGACTTTACTTCTCCGCAGACCATCCTAATACCAACATCAACATTTAACCGCACCTCCAGCGAGACACTCTAAAGCCCATTCGCGCATTTAAATTGTATTAATTCATCATCTCAGTAAATGAAACCTTGTAAGTGCTCTTTCATTTATATACCCTGTTCTAGTTGCAACAGACACCCTTCACCGCGACATACAACCAATACGCATGAGACAAGAATAGGTTAGGGGCTTCTGTCTCACAGCATCTTAACCTTCTGACACAATCTCGAGTCAATCATAGTTTGAATAACTTCAACACTCACACCCCAATTCCTATAATAGAAAGAGACCAGTGTGTACAACGTTTGATCTGGCAGCGAGATTCGATACGTGCACACCAACAGACATCTAAAACCACTACAGTTCTCAACAACTACGTATTCTGAAAAGTTACACATAAATCATTAAAGAAATTACAAACATTAATTCAATTTTAATTGCTGCTCGGAAAATTTAAAATCACTCAACTGACTGACATTTAACTGTGTGAAGTGAGACGCGAGACAGTTAATCTCTGAAGCACGGTGTGTACATGGGGACTATGAAAGCTGAGAATTGTTTCCAAAGAATTTCCTGGAAGCAATGGCCGTATTTCAGAGATTTTCTCGAAAAAAAATCTCTTTTAAATCTCATCCATTGATACAGACCACACGCAAGTAATACAAGATAAATGTGAGTAAATCCAAAAATACTTTATACCAAATTTTATTACTATACTTTTCAAATGGTTTTCGATAGAAATATTTTCTATTAGAGAAGGTTTCGTGATGCAAGATTCAAAAAAATTTAATGCACTTTCTTCAACCATGATCACAAGATCTCTAAACCCTCCATTAATACTTTATATAATGTTAAGTGCTATGAAACGGGAAATATCGTTTTCTTACACACACAGACAAAATGTACTGTACTGTCTTGCGTCCAGTACGAGAAGGATTATTTATACTACTAATCGTGGATACATGTCAAATCTAAGATTTACAGAGTCAAACTGGATATCAGCCTGCCGGTATGACTATATCGCAATAATTCGTTTTAAAAAATACAGTTTGGTTAAAACAATAGACTTCAAAATTATAAAATTGTCTTAAAGTTTTCTGGGTTAAATATAATAAGCGAGTTTTTGCAAAGGTCACAGGTTTAGGACAGGATTTGGAAATACAATGATATTTTTTAAATGTAATCACATTCAATTCAATTATATAAATAGTTCAACTCAATAATTATAATATTCCGTTAGCCATTTTTATATAAAAATTCACCGTCGTAAATTCTTAGATTGAATGGTTATATTTTTTAACGCGATTTATAAATAAAATAATTATTTTTATACACTTATGTGAACTTGTATTTTGTACAAAAATATTATTTACACAGACAAGAAAATATATTTTTGTTAAATAAATCGAAGAAGATTTTGTGATTTTACTGGAAGTCTATTTATTAGCAAGATAAATATTTTATCTTCTTAAGATATTATCAAGGGTTGAATTACCTTATTTGTGTAAGCGAAGCGGTTGTCACGGTTACTTCAGAATCTTTCTGATGATGTATTTAAATATAAATGTTCAAAATAAATGCCAACAATTTACATTTCTGAAAATGTATTTAAATATAAATACTCATAATAATTACCTACTATTTATATTTATATTTTCATTATCAACCGTTTCTTATCCACTGCTGGATGAAGGCCTCCCCAAGTATCTTCTACTCTTCTCTATTCATCGTAATTCGCTGTCACGTATTTCCGCAGAATTTAATGATTTCATCAGTCTAGCATATTTTAGGGCGGCCTGTTGCCGTCTTGATTTCTCTCGGATACGACTGGATGACTACATTCGTCCAATAAATGTCCATCGTCTGAACGATGTGACCTGCCCATTGTCATTTCATTTACTTGGCTTATTTAATAATATCAACTACTCTAGTCTTGTCTTGTTCGTTCGCATTACTATTACTTATTGAAGCTCTCTTTTGTTGAAAGTCCAAGTTTCGCAGTCACACATGAGCACTGAAAATGTATATTGATTACTAAGTAATCACCTTTTATTTTAAAAATTTATTTCTCTATATCAAAATTCGTTACAACAACCTTCAAACTAAAATTATGCCAGATGAAATGAGATCATTCATCACTATCATTAGTTATTTTTCAACAAGGTATAAGGTTAAGAAAAAGTGACGTGCGAATTTAATAAGTTTTTTTGTAATTTAACCACTCTAAATCAGCAGGCCTTTAGAAAAATAATATACAGATTTATTAGGTTAATTTTCTCTTTATACGAAACGCAATAAATAACTTATAACTCAACGGTGACTGTTACTGACCTTTTGAGATACTCTTGAGATTAACGCTTCCAAGTGTGCGTACTGTTCAAACGTTTCTATAACTTGAGCATAATCCAAACCGATATTCTTTTTTCCCGTAATATATTGAACCAGTCAGCATTACGAAAGAGATCAAATTAAGGACTAGCCCATCCATCCATAGTTTATTCCTAACAACACACCCTACTTCTTTAAAATCCTGATATCGACAATGGAACAAAACCCACTTTACGGGGGTAATGAAACGATGCACGTTTCAATCATCGTTACTTTTCCATACATTGTTCCATCTTTTTGGAAATTTTGACGTCACAGCGCATGAAAAAACTCACCGGCTTACCTTAATACTCAAAATAATGTAAAATTAAACTCTTTTATTATAATTTTTTAAATATATAATTGGAATAACACAGACTACACATGGCAGTTTTTCCGTTTTATTTTAAAAATAATATTTTATATATTATATACTTACTAAATAAATACTTCACATTGACACTTACTAGAATTGATTAGTGTAGATATAAAACTAATTAGTCTTGATACAAAAATATATTCAGCTTTTTATTCAATTATTATCACAGGCAAATGTAATTTATTTTAAGGTCACAAAATATGTAGAAAAGTGTCAATTAACTATTACTTTGAAGTTCCAAGATTTCAAGGCACTTAACATTCATTACAGAAAAACCACTAAGAAAAGTGACGAGTCCAAAAGTTAGAGGCTGATTAAAAATACCAAAAGAAAACTCCACGAAGGCTGAGCGCGATTGCGCATAATATTATGTTAGAAGGAATTCAAAAGACTTCAATAAAAAAACAAATACCTAAGGATTGAGAATTTGCTAACTATATTTGTAAGAAAACGAAAGGCCGTGAAAGATAACTAAAGAAATGTGATTGTAGGACATAAAGTAAATAGAGCTCAGAACAGAGTTATTCGATGCGTACTCTGCATGGCTCTGTTTCAAGAAACATAATTAATTCCAAGTATTGGTCAATATTAATTTTACAGTATAAAGTGAATTGCTTTTAAAAGTGGAAAATCAAGTGTATCAATTTTAAAAGACTTCAAAAATTTCTCGTAAACGTACATGGTCGATATAACGCGTATCCCCGGATAGGAAAAGGTCCAGGATCGAATCCCGGGAGTAAATATTTTTTTTTTTGATAAATATATTTTTACTGTATAACTTTCTAGTTGATTCAATTCATTTGTATTTCACTAAATAACTCACTACCATATCTTTCCTACACTACGGCATTCTTTTCTACCTTACAGCGTGTTAACAGATTTAGAAACAGTATAGCATTTCCAGGGCAAGGATGATATATTTTTATGAATATATATATATATATATATATATATATATATATATATATATATTTTTTAAACATACATATTAATCCTCATATTATAGTATATTTCGAATTAATATAAGCAATATCATAATAAATTTCAAATTTTAATTGAATGATCACGAGTTTGCATACCAAATTGTTAGAAATAGCTATCACCATTTAATTCCCAGTTCCTAAAATAGAAAACATTTGTAAAAAATTCAATTATTCAATTAATTGAAGAAAATAACATTGTTAAATTTGAAACAAGTACATCCTTAAGATTTTAAAATAACGTTAAAACCCCAACATGCATTACCAAACAAAATTTATTATATCTAGACATAAAAAAAAATTAAATGAGCACTTCAAAAATACACAATAAATAATACTATAGATTGCAATTATAAAACTCCTGGCTCTTTTAAAATTACAATAGTGTAAGTCCTTCTCCAAGCACAAGTCAGTCTCTTTTTTCGAGAGGTACAGCGATATATAAAAAATTATATATAAAATTGTAAAAAAAATTCAATTTAAAAAACTTTCGTAAAATTTCATTTTCAAAATAGAATTATTTGCATTCTAACTTGAAAGCTACTAAAAACAAAGTAATTTTTTTATTTTGATTTTAGTATAACAAATCTATTGAGAATTTTAATTTTGGCATATGTTCAATAAATTTTGGATTTTATAGTACAAAGAATTTTAATAAATGCCCTCTATAATAAAATGAAATAATTGCACAATTTCTACACATATAATTTCCTTATGTCGGTCATAAAACCAACCTATATTGACAGCTTTCCGTGTCGCATTGCACCATAATACACACAACATCTGCTGTCAATCAGTGTGGTTGCCACGTCAAAAAAATATCCGTCACTCATTTTCCTGAATAGCTGATTATTTATATTATTATTAAAGTTAATTTTGAAATATAAGAGATAATTCTATATGATACTGAAAATAATTAATTTTATGAATGTGGGCGAGGCAAGATTTGTGTATCGAGACAGAAGTGTGCGGTGTTCTGTCCTCCTTCCTGTCAATCCTGTAAACGAACACCATGATCAAAACAATGTAATTTTGAGTAAATGAGAACTAATGGCTCATGCCAAAACTTCCACACGTGATTCAAAAATGAGTTGAAAAAATCTATTGATAATTAATTGGCATTGGAATCGCAACCTCTTGGGATCACACGTTTTGTAATTTTGTTTAAATTGTCCAGAAAACAATTTTGAAAACGACCCGGATTTTCAAAATCCGCCGATTTCTATGAAAAATTTCGATACATAAAACTGATTCATCGCGTGCCACCTCGCCAGTAAAATTTTATTTAGAAACCGCTCAATGATCTGTAAAGCATTTTAGGTTTACTCGGTGTTAGGACAAATATAGCATTGGGCTATGCGTAGTATGAAGGTACGTACATAATAGGGGAGTAAGCTTTATAATTCAATATAATATTCCACACAATTTAGCAAAAGGTGAAACTGTTTTTTGATATTAAAAAGCCTTAGATCTAGTTACCGCCCCTCTAAATTCTGTAACCTAACCATTACTCAGCTTACATCTCGGTGTACTCAAATTTGTCGGAATGTTTTTCGTATTTTATTTTTATTTCCCTTAAAAATATTATTTCAACCCCTCTACTCACAAAGTGTATGCGTAATCGCGTTGAAGTTACCAATGTGATAAAAGTAATATTTGAAAACTCTCGTCGTGTCGCAGTAGGTATTATTATTTCTTAAGGCAGTCCACCCTGGAGGAGTAATTTGTGAGAATCATAACAAAAAAATTATCTGACACACCATTTGATATTTCCGACAACACAGTTTGATATTTTCGAACTGCGAAAGTGCTAACAGTTGATATCAGATTCTAATGAGTACTTTTCCGTTGTCAAATTATTATATTTCTACCAGTATGAAATATTTCAATAAAAAATTTTACTTAAAAAATCAGAAAGAGGCAAAATATTTATTTTTTTGCAGATTTTAAAATTAAATTAAAATCATAAATTTAAATAATTTACGCGCTCAGATTTGTTTGAAACAGAATATGGATGTGACGTGCACTCGTGTAATTAAAAAATGTACTGTCGAAATGATCTTCATTACACAAAAATTATCATATTGAGTGAAGAGAATGGGGTGAAAATACTAACTAAGCGGATTAAATGAAGAATCTGCTGATTGCTTTTTGATAAAATAACGCTGGTAAATTTGATACAATCAGGCTTTTACAGGCTTCCATAAAACTTACCCTTACGTTCTTAATTACGTATTCACATTTAAATATTTAGATAATTTAACACGACTCTACGACGAAAATTTAATAAACCGGAACGGTTAATAATATCCAGAATATTACACTAAATATTTATCAAAAATATACATTTTCATTTTAAAACTACAATATATTTTACAATGTATATTGTATAGACATATACATGGTTGGTTGACCGGCTGAAACCTTTTTTCAATTTGAAGAAAATTGATTTATGACTCGTATGGTAATTGTATTAACTAAAATAATCCCTGAATAACGCAATATCCCAAAACATAATTTTACTGATAATCCTCTAGCCTTTTTTATTAATATTTTTGTAGAATTCAAAATAACGAATAAGAGCTGCAATTGAAAATGATAATTATATCACGAGCCGGAACTATACTTGTAAGAATGCAAACTTTCAAATTCTTGTCAATTATGTATTTATTATTTTTACTATGTGTCGATAAAAGAAACATAAAAAAATATTTTTTTCATTTAGTAATGGAATTTTTCAAAAAAATAAAGTTTGTTCTTTCACATTTGTATAGATGATAGAAATGACAGTTTGAGCAACCTACAAAAAGAGCATCGATAAACTTTGTTCAAAGTACTTTTTTTCATTATAGTGATGAGATAGAAAAGCAAATAAACAATACTAAACCAAGAGGGGTATGGAATGAGAACGTGCTGGGAAATACAGGCCACATTATCTGTTGTGTACAACTTTTATAATGGGGTGACTGGAAACTTTTGAAGTGGATTAAAAAATAACTAGTCTATGGACATTTTATATTTTGGAAAAAAAATATTATACTTACTTTCATTTTGACATAGAATAGGTAAGTGTGTACTCTTTCTTTTACTAATGCGAGAATTTTACTATTTTACTGTTATTAACGTATTGTTTTCATGATCGTTATTTGCGTTCGAGGTGCATTTTTGATTTGGGAAAAACAAAAGTCAATCGGCAGAACTATTTCCTGCGTTAACCTTTAATAATCATAATAATTTGTGTAATTAGTGTTCTAAAATACGTCCATACATATTTCATATTGTTTTTTATATGGGTAAGAAGGTATTATTTTACGTTAAAACTTTAACTTTAAAAACGCTATGAATAATACTAAAAAATTACAAATAAATAAATGGTAAGGTCGTATAAACGACAGATTTATTTTGCCTAAAGACATTGATTAAACGAAAGTTCATAATCCTACGTACAACATATAATACATAAATGATATATGATTGTGTAATATTATTGGTAACAGCATCACCTAAATCTATACCTACTGCACGCCCCTGCAAACGAACATTACTTTGTATAGACTTTAGAAGAAATTCATCCGTTAATAATAGTCATCCAATATTTTCCGGGGCCGGGTATGAAGAAGATTCTGATTTTACGCCATCTTCCCTATTTACGCTATCATTTACGTTCACCGGGTGTTTCGAATACCTCTACAAGAAAACTTGCGTGACGAATCTTGGAGCTTTCCTAGAATTTTAGCGTCAAACACTTCTTATTATTCAAACATTTTATATACAGAATGTAACAGACCTAGATCACAATATTTTATGGATAAACAAACACCTAACTAAATCACGAATCAAAAATGTTCAAGGTGTGTGTATAAATTAAATACGTTTCCAAACGTTCCAAATTTTTCCAAAATTTAATGAAAATTAATTAAATGATTCGTTTTAGCGTCTTCTATTGAGTTTTACATAGAGGTGTTTAAGATTCCGTTATAAAGAAAATGGCTTTCAAATAATGGAACGACAGGTGTATCAATTTGAAAGTGCAGCATATAAGTTCGAAAATTTGTCGTCAACTGCAGTTAAATTGGTCATTAATGTTGGTGTAGTGTAATCGGTTAACGCATTTCTCCGGATAGAAAAGGATCTAGGTTCGAATCCCGGTAGTAACAAAAATATTTTTTCGATAAATCGATTTTATCTGTACATCTTTCTTATTGATACATTTAATTTGTATTAAAATATCACAGAACTATGTTCTGAAAAAGTGCACCTTCACAATAATAATGCATTCTCCTTTATTCAATATGTGATTTGAAATTAATAAAATATTTCAACTAATCAAAATAACGACTTTTTTGAGTACTGACATAGTTGGGCTTGAAAATTCTCGACTCATATTATTAATTTGTATCTACCGTAAAAATATTGTGCACTAGATGTATTACATCAAGTATAAATGTTTTTATATTGACGGTAAGGAATCGCTTTATCAGACATAATAAAAATATACAACACTTTTAAAAAAATATATTAATCGGTTTATTTCTAATTCGCAGTACACAATATATATATAGGGTGACCAGCAGAAAAATTTCAAAATTAAATTGTAATTGCTCGTAAACCATCAGGGTGAAGTAAGTGGGAGGGGTATTGTTCGACGCGCGTGATTTGCGGATTTGCCAGTCGCAATGAGTCACTGGTCGGGAGCGCACCGCGCGTTCACGGTTGAGCAATATTTAAAGTGCGGTGATTCATTGGTTCGTGCGCGTTGAGCTTTTTGTACTCACTTTAATATTCGACGAGTAAGTGATGGGCCGAGCACGCTACTTAGTTCAGACAAGAAGGGACAATGGTTAACCAAACTCCTCCGGGACCATCAACGTCAAGAGCGACGCCAGAATATGTGGCTCAAGTTCAACGTGAAATTATGTGCAATCCGCGTAAATCGATAAGGAATATTACATATTGGAATAAAAAAAATCAATATTGCACGTTATTTTGAAAAAGTAACTACAGTTTCACCCATACAAACTGCAAATCGTGCAGTTTCTCAACGAAAATAACTATTCTTTACCCTGGGCACCTCGGTCATCGGACCTTACACCGTGCGACTTTTTTTGCGGGGATACCTTAAATCGAGAGTTAACAGCAACAATCCTCAAACAATTCAAGGCCTACACGAAAATATCCACCGTGAAGTTGCTGACATTGAACCAACGCTTTGCTCTCGCGTGTTCGCAAATTTAAGAGTCCGTTGCAAGAGTGCCTTGAGAGAAATGGACGGCATTTAAACGATATTCTTTATAAAACGTAAAATAAAAAAATGTAAAATCCATTCTGTATAAATAAAATATTAGAATAACATTGTAGTTTATTTTATTATTTAATATTAAACTTGAAAATTTTCCGCTGGACACCCTTTATGAAACTTCCATACCCAGATTTCATATTCCCCACAGTACGTCGTACTTAAAACGGTTACTATTTACAGAATATTAGCATTTCATCGACACAAAAGCGAGAATTCCGTGGAGTAATATTCTTACAGTTCGCTGCTAATTACCGTCCAGCTATTGTTTTGCGTAAATTTCATGTGGCTAATTTATTCCGGTAGCGTTGCCATTCGGACACTAATGGATTCTTTATTTGACGGAACACTTAGCTAAATAATTTCCACTGCCTTCCTTTCTTTCGCGTTTTAAACAGAAGGGAAAATAACTTTGTAATTAATATTTTCAAATATATGTATACTTACTTATTGTGATTTATATAATATGATGACTGCAGAGTACCGCAGTGAAGCATTATATGGCCAATTTTTTTTTCTATTACATCTTCAATAACAGAAAAATAATTACTATACTGTGGTGGTCCCGCTCCACAGCCATGGCCGCGCAGGAAATCACTCGACCGCCATACAGTCCAACTGGTACCCGCAGAAAAGCAAACAACAATACGTCGTACCGCAATCAATCCGAGGAAACTTAGAACCGATCACTTTTCACCGACTCCAGTGTACTAAGTTGGAGTACACTGGAGCTTTAGTTGCAAATACCAAAATACTTTCACGAAGTTGTGTGCTCTTTTTCAAGGAAAAAACATTAAAAAATTCTTTTTCACTTATTTTTAATGCTGAATGTTTTATGATAATGTTATTTTTCTATCGTAGCTTAGTGATTTATGATAAATCACTTTTATTTATATTTCAATAAACTATTTGAATTGTATTGAATTAAAATGGACGTTTTTTTTTTTGTATATTATGAATAATAAAATGAAAATTAAGTCTCTTAGGCGTGCATGTAGTAAATCATAGGTAGTTAACAATGGACAAAGTTTAAATGTGAAAAAAGTTCTCAACCTGATAATTAGAAGTAATTCATCACAACGTGACCTATGTTTGAGGATTTGTAATGAGATAAATTAAAATAAGAGAAAATTTGCAGTGTGGCCATTATTTCATTAAAAAATTATCAAATCTAATCCCCATTTTCCCCAATCTTCCCAGAAATACCGAATTACTATGTAAAATATTTTAGCATATTGCGATACACCAACAATCTGGTAAATTCATCGACCCCGAAGTAATAAAATAACAGTACTGTTTTTTTCGATTAAGTTCGGCAGAGCTGTATTTCGACACGAATGTGTGATTTGATTTAGCTGCCAGGCACGACACGGTATTTGCAAGAAGTGTAATATACAATTTGAATCGGAATTATACTTAAAACGTTGGTTTATCATTAACTATTCGCATGCGTAATGTATAAAGCGTTAGTATCGCAGGCGACGTGTGTCCACAACAAGAACAATAAATTGATTCCATTTTTTAATATTATATAACAATTGTCAGGGTGATACCGGTGGCCTTTATAGTTGTAATTTAGAAGCAACAATCGAAGAGACAACATTTCTTTCAATCATCAAGTTAAAATATTTTTTTAATTAGTACAATAGAACCTCGATATAACGAACTTCGGATATAACGGACAAAATATTCAGTCAAATGTGAAAATTGGTAAAAATATTCTGATAAGATCGCATCTCGGCGATTTAATAATTTAAAATATATTGACTATTCGTCAGATAACGAAATTAAACGCCTTCTTGTAATTTTAGAGGGTTGATTTAAAAAAAAAAATAGCAGACTTCAAAGGTGTAAACAGAACGTCTTTTTTCAAAACAGGATTACCAAAAGCAAGTGCGTGGATATGGAATATTACCCTCACTCCCTTCACAAAGAGTATGTCTGGATATATCATTCGAAGACGAATATACAGGATTTTTTTAGTGTTTTTATAATTAATTTTATATGTACCTATAGACAAATAAAATGTGTTTTCGATAAAAAATGTTCGTTTATTTATTTATATTTCATAGCGGAATTTTTTTCTGTGAATTAAAGTTTTCATAACTACCTCACCATTATTTAAAATTACATAATATTTTAAATCCATTTATGGAAACTTCTCTGGCCTTTTATTTTCTTAATAAAAACGTATCCGGAAAATCTACCTTATACAACGGACTTTCGGCTTTAACGGACACCCCTCATCCGCATTTGTCCGTTATATCGAGGTTTTACTGTATTATCAATTGTAACAAGAAGTAAGAGATTATTTCCTGGGGCTAGCATTAATAAACTCACTTTTAGTGGTAACTTTGATAACATGGAGTATTGTCAACTGACATGTAAATATTCATTTTTTAAATATGCCACACACATTAATATATTTCCACATCATAATTATCTATTGTAAAGTTGCAGTTTTTTCAGAACATAGTTCTGTGGTATTTTAATATAAATTTAATGTATCAACTAGAAAAATATATAGAAAAATATTTTATTGCTACCTATTCGAACCTAAAACACATGTAGCAATTTGAAAGAGCTGCGACATATAAGTTCGAAAATGTGGCGTCAACGTACTCATTTGGAGTGGTGTAACTAGTAACGCATTTCCTCGGATAGAAAAAGATCCAGATTCGAATCCCGGTAGCAACTAAAATATTTTATCGATAAATAATCTTTTTCTGTATCTTGCTAGTTAATACCTACATTTAATTTGCATTAATATATTATTTACTGATACTAATAATTTAATCATATTAAAGAAAGAAAAAAGGCACCTGGCTGCTGTTACACACGCAGACGCTAACTACGCTACAGACGCTAGTCTAGCGAAGTATCCAGGACAACGCTGATAAATCTACCAAGATATGATACCTACTGCTGCATTCTCCACAAAAAATAGCTCTATTAACTTAATTAAATTAAATATACATTACGTAATATGTTATTATTATCTAACATGAAGTGTTAGTGTTTATGTCAGTTTGTTTGAAAATCTTTGAATTATTAATTATAATTATCTTTCTAATTCTTTAGTTAAAATAATAGTGGGTATGTAACGCATTCATTAAAAAAAATAGTTTCATTTTATATGACTTTTTATTATAAAGAAAATAATGTTACAAATATTTACTATGATTTTCTGAAAAACTAAGACCCAAATAAAAAAGTTATATCAACCATATTATATTGGCTTTTAGCATATACTCAATAAATTATTTAATTACATATTAATTTCTAATTAAGTAGTTATTTCAAATTATTAAAATTTGAATAATTTAAAACAAAGCACAAAATATATTAGTAATTAGATATGTAGGATTTTCTTTCTTCTTATGGGGAATTAGGCTAGGAGCTTAGAATCATCAATACTAAATAGATGATAATAAGAAAAGAATTCATTACGAGCATATGCAATATTATATTTCGAAAATACTGAATATGACAGAAAATTGAGTAATTTTTTAATTATATAATTTAAATAAAAATTGAAACAGAATATTGCACTATTATAAATTTTCCCAACTAAACTTTGTACTGCACATACGTTGGGTTATTGTCACTACTATTGTTTCGAGAGGTGCAGTCCTTCCTATCATCAGGTATATCACAAAGTAACCACCATGTCAATTAATGATGTTCAAATATTGCACTGTTATGGTAGCAATGGAAGTATATAAAAAAAAATCAGGTTATTATTTATTTATTTTTTAAACATGTTGTAAATTTTACAATTTTATTCCAGTTACATTTATTTTATTTTATTTTGTATACCTACTTTATTTGGTTAATTTTTATTTATTTCAGGATAGCATGTAAGGTAGTTTTAATGTATTTAGTATTATAATTAGAACGTACCCATGGGAGCCTCTAGTTTAACTGGGTTTTATTAGCTATTAGAATAGACCTAGACGTAATTAAGTGGAAATATTTATTATTATAAGTATCGTATGGTAACTATAAGTAACACTGTTTTATAAGTTCATGTACATTATTTTTGTAATTTTAAATAAATACACACCTATTAAATAGTTATTAGACATTCTAATCACCATAATAATTGTATTTATTCTAGTTCCAAGTGAAAATGACTGCAAAGCATAGAAGAAGAAAGAAAAATAATTGGTGTACAGATCATCCACGTTGGTCCCTCATGACTGAAGATCGGGATCTCCATGAACTCCCGCACTCTTTCACTTCACTCGGCATTCTGGAGATCGTTACCAGAGAAGTGCCAGTTGCCTTTTCCACTCAGTCGATCCAACGGGTAGGGAGATCTTCTTCCTCTTCGTCCTTCAACACAACAACAAGCTTCTACAAGTCATCTTCCTTTCTTACAAGATCCCTCAAAAATTCTAAGATTCGCAAACGGTTGAGTCTACCCTTGATCTTCAGTTCCTGTAGAATGGAGACATTCATGCGTCTCGCCGTCGATGGTATGCGCAACATGTGTCTCCAGCACATCTCAAAAGCGTCAATCCAATTCTCTCCCTTGCCTTCAAGGTTCATGATTACACAACATATTAAAATAAATACTGAGGGAAAATGAAATGCATGAGCGTTAATTGGAATAACTGGCTTTCCGGGACTAACTCGAGTTAGAGGTGGGGCAAACATTTAACTTCCCTTAATCAGCAATTATTGATATTGGATATTGATCCTAGAAATTTAAAAGAGAACAACAAATTTCAAATAGTGCTACCTGCATGTATCTAAACCATATCTAAAATGTTATAAATATTGATGATTAAGCCTTAGTAATTCCAATAATTTTATATGATGTAGATATTTTAGATACTTGGACGAAATAATGAAGAAAAAAATGATGCATTGATTGGGGAAATACGGGATATAAAAAAAGTGGAAAAAATTTGGGAGAGGGACAGGAATAGGGAACAGAAGAGCCGAAGGACCACCCAGAACCATAAAACACAACCAACCTGAGAATTCTGATTCTCCACTGGATCCACAAATCTGCTGACGCCAAGACACATACTCCGTTGTTCCGCAAGAAGTCGTCTTGTTCATATACTTCGGTGATGGCTCGAAATGTGACACAACAAGCACAATTCTCAATAGGAAGATGTATAGGATTCACCATGCACGGTAGCGAAAAACCGAAACACACGTAAACAATATCAGTCCCACACAGTAGGATGATAATTAACACAGTTTCACAGCTTACCATGCCACAATGGTAAACGATAACCATCAGTTCAAAGGTTCAACTTCAACTGGTCCAAAAAACCATAGAGAAAATAACCACAGAATATATATTGTTCAGGAATAGAGGGAGGGAGTAATGAGTAAGTAATATACAAAAACCATTCTATATATCGCATTCATATGCACGAGATGGCGATCGGCGATCCATAGAATCTTGTTATAAAGATCGAACACAGATTATTTAATTAATTAATTAGTTTTTGGTACATCTTGCCAGTGAAAGCTGATGGTGGCGGTGGCAACTGGAGAAGAGACTAAGCAAATCTTCTATCCACTGGACCGACCGAGTGATGCCTGCGACACGCTTCCATTATCGTTATCAAGGAATAATGATGGGATCCACGGAAGTCACGATCTTCAGTCATAAATTATTCACAGAAGATGTTTATATTTACATTTAATATCAATATATATTCGAAGTCGGTTGATTAATGTGTTGTATAAAATTCAGTAGTACCTATAACCAGAAATACATAAGGAACAAGAAATGAAAATTGAGAATCTCAATTTTTTTTAATGTTTTATTACGAAGAAATAGCTGTAGATCCATGGTAGAACTGGGTCACAAACCCCTCTAAACGCGATTTGAATAAAAATGATGTCTAATATAAAGCTCGAGATGAGACCGCACATTGTTCACTACGGAGTACACAGAATTCTTCTCTTCAAAATCTGATTTGGTTTTGCATTTCATCAACGAACTGTGTTCCACACAATGCCTTTACTAATTTTAGCTATTTCACTAGATTTTTGATTTGTTTTTAACAAGATATTAATGATTTTGTTCATCACAAGAAACGCCTTTTATATTAAAGAAGAAAAATAAAATTATATTAATAATGGTAAATTTTACTAAGAAAAGGAAATTTTCTCATTAAAACAAAAATAATATTAGCGTAGAATTAATAAAAAAGAATAAATATTACAAAAAGCTTTGTAATTTTATAAAATGTAATAGTTTAAGCTCGGTAGTGGATCGAAATTGAATAAATTATTATTAGCTATCATTTTCAAAAAATAATTTGTAGCAAATTTTAAAAATTTGTAAAAAAAATATTATTATTATAATGTACTAATAATCAAACTAATACAGATCTACTTTCATAGATTTTTGTAGTTTGTCATAATTTGTAAGTTGTAAAAAATAATTAAGGGATGAATATTTTAATCAACAATAAAAATAAGTTAAAACTGAGTATCAAACAAAATTTCACCATACCCTAACACCAAGTCCATAGGGGAACTTTTACGCCCTCTATTCTTGAAATTATGCTAAGTATTGTATTGGTACAGTTTTTCTTGATATCTAGTCGGGAATTGCATTTAGTTATTAGTTCATTATTCAGTTAAAAACCTACAAGAATAGCAAGAAAATGTACAAGGAAATTATTAACAGTTTTTAACTGAATGTGCGTTCTAAATCTGGCGTTCAAATGTTACAATGAGTTAACGATTAGCAATACGCAAGCTCAGTAGTATATCAGCAAAGAATTGGATAACTATCGAAGGGTCAGAGGGTCAATATCAATAAGTGCAAATTAAAAAATATTCCGATGTAAAAAATGAAAGAATCTTGCATCGCTCTCAGGAAGGCTCTGCTGACTGTCAAAAATCATTATGTTTGCTTTCTATAGAGCTTACGTAGTGGCTCGTTAAGTAGGTGGGTAGTTATGCCGATGACAGTAAATAGTAATATTTATTTTCATGCCCAGTCAATGAGTCGCATGAATATACCCAAAGAACCGCACGCAGGAGCCATGATTTGTCGACCCCTGATCAAGCAAACAAGGTTTCTGTATTTACGCGATTCACGTGGTGAAAGTTTCACTGTCTGCTGGGTCTGTTGGGCGATCCACCCTGAGAGTGCGTGTATATGGATGAAATGTTTCTGTTACTTGATTAGTCTGCCCTGAATACATAATACAATGGTCAACCACGAGATTTATCACATTCATTACTGATTATAAGATTCATTATAAGAGTTTCGTGAGCAAAGTTTCATCCGTATATATGCACTAAGATTTCCTTTGTCAATATGTAAAACGACGAAATTTATCAAAAAGAGTTGGAGCAACAAATTTGCTTCTAGATCTTCAAATGATTAACAGAATTAAGGCAAAGTGAATTCTCTTGACGACTACAGAGAGGTCAGTATGTATTTGTGTCTTTCTAAGAGATATCGCAATTTCTCTTTATTTTGTGAGTTATATTTCTTCAAAACATTTTGTAGTACTACGATAACAATGCTATAATATTTAATACAGATTAAATGTATCAGTTAGAAAAATATACATACAAACTCTATTAATCGAAATTTTTTGCCGAAAATCGAAGCTGTCAGTTAAAAAAAAAATGTCGTTAAATTGAGTTTATCTGTATGTATATTTTTCCTAATTGATGCATTTATTTTGTATTAAAACATCATAGAACTGTGTTCTGAAAAAATTACAACTTCACTAATAATATGGGTTCTCTTTACATTAATATTTAATTGGTATCTCGTAATTGATCTATGTATGCACCTGCATATAATAATTATTATTAATAATAATTATTATATATATAATATTATTTAGAGTACCCACATTATAAGTGCAAGAATCTTCTGGGTATGATATAATTTACTCCCACTATTTAATGTATGTTAATTATTTAATACCTTAAACTTGATGTGTCTATATTCATTTAGTGGTTTAGTTTTTTTAAATATGTAAGTTTTGGTCATTTTTTTAGTTATTTAAAATAAAATATCATTTTCAAACGGACAATGTTATGTTAGGTTAGGTCAGGTTATTAAGTGGATAATCTATAAAAAATATGAGAAAATGGTGACCGCTAAGTTATTTCAACGATGTTTAGTGAGCTTGTACCATTCAAATATTCTAACTTTCCTAATATCACTTATTTGAAAAACAGCACTTGTCCATACATTTGGCATAATGGAGTTATGAATGACACATTTTTCTATCAGAATAAAGCTACAAATAGTATTTGAAATAATTCTTGTCCCATACACAGTATGGATTTTCTATTGCCTTCAAAATGACGTTTGTTTCGGGTTATTCTCGAGTAAACTATTGAAGGAGACAATTTTGTTTACAGAACTGTCAAAATGTAAAACAATGCTTGCATTGATAGTAATCCAATTAAACGCAAACAAGCATTAAGAATATAGAATTCAAGTGTGAAAGAATTAAGCGATGTAAAACAAAGAGTTTGGTGTATATAAGTAGTGCTAGAAACAAACAATAAAAGAAACATTTGACATTATACAGAATTTAAGCTTGCCACGGACCCTAGTGCAAGAATTGTTTTACCTTCGCACAATTAATAGTGAATGTTTCAACATTCATGACAGCAAATTGTATGTGCACCATAAAGGTGAAGCTAAAAACGACCCAAAAGAAGTACATTCATTTTGGATTATATCAATAATATCATCCAATACAATGTTAAACATCTGTATTTGTTTTCTGATGGGTGTCCTAGTCAAAACAAAAATCATGCCATGGTTCGATTTTTATTGACTTTGGCTTCTACGGGAAAAGTCAGTACAATCACGCATTATTTTCCCATTCGGGGATACTTATTTTTACAATACGACAGAAATTTTGCAGTAGTAAAGAGAAAACTGAAAAAAATAGATAGGATCTACACGGTTCATGAATATGTAGACATGAGTGTAAGCTCTAGGTATTCCAAAAAAGTTTACAGTGAAATGAGTTAACTGTAAAAACATTTTTAATTTTAAAAAATGGTGGCCATCAAAGTATAAAAAAGTATATCTTTAACTGGAGTCTATTGGGAAAAAAGTATCCAGAAATATGAAGTTTGGAGTAGCAGAGTTTACCCATTTTGAATATACCTTAGTAGCTGCTCTCCAGGATATTTAACAGCCCGTCCATTTGTTGATGGCCCGGTATCATCTACCCTTTAGTTGGGCATAAGAAACGATATTTCACTTCCTAGTGAACAGGCGAATGAAAATGATGTAAAGTTCCAATAAATAAATAAATAAATAATTAATGAGATATAGCGGGTTAATCACGATATCCCGAATGAATATAAGGAATTTTAAGATAAATTGAAATGAAACTGAATCTGAAACATCTGAAGATATTGACGAGTAATTGTAGTAGATAATATTTTTTTAGTATTTTATTTGATCATATTTCTTTCTTTATTTGTAAAAATGACAATAATGATAAATAAATCTTCATTAACACGCATTTTTAATATTTTATTAAAGTACAACATTAGTATTTATCATCATAAAATTATTTCACTTTCATTACGCATATTTGAGAAACAACACTTATCCAAATTTATTTGAAAAACAACACTTGTCCAGACATTTAATACCTAAATTTTAAGAGAATGTCTTTATAAAAAAAAACGGTTTTTATGTATATTCTATTGTATGGTCAATTTTATATGTATGATTATTATTTTGATTATTATAGCTTGACTAGACAGTTTTTATTGATTATCTCAGAAGTATGTTTGGTGGACAAGTATTGTTTCTCAAATAAGAGGTTCAATTACAAAACTGAGCCGTTTTCTAATAAAAGCAATGTGAATTGTAATCCTTACCTGCATTATGCTGGTTCATTCCCCACTGAAAAACTCTATCATCATTTATTTCCACTCACAGACGTTAGTGTTCTAACTCTTCTGAGCATTTCTAATCAAAATACTCCACCAGAAAAACCGCAACACATTATTCAACCACAACAATTTATTGTTTCACGGCTATTTGAATTTAATTGCACTTGCGAAAAATTGAATAACATTTGAAGGTGTATTAAATACTTTAAATATTATATGTATCGTTAAAACGTCTGCAATTAAAATAATAAAGTTAATATTTTATTAAGAAATCTAGCACTATAATATAATATTTTATATTCATCGGTTGCTTGCGATTAAAAAGAAAGAAATAGCTATATATATATATACATATATATATATTGCAGGTACATATATATTTTTCAGGGGCAGTACCTCCTACCGTTGCCATCTATCTGTTGCGCGCCGATTCTATCATCACATAAAATAATTGCGAAAATGTATAGAAAATTGCTGTTTTCCTATTTTTTCGTGTTACATTATATTATTTGAGGACAGAATTATTATTTTTTAGTACAAATTAAATTAATTTAAATTTTCCATATTTTCAAATGACAGATTTATTGTTTTTAATTTGTTGTAATTATAATCGCTTACTGTAGTGGAATGGTTAATATATTTCCCCGGATAGGAACAGGTCCAGGTTCATATCCCGGTAGCGATTAATTATTTTTTCGATAAATATTTTTTTCCGTATGTCTGTCTGGTTAATTAATTTAAATTGTATTAAAGATACCACAGAACTATGTTCTGAAAATGAAACTTCACAACAAAAATGTATTTTCCTCAAAAAAAAAATTTTTGTTAAAATTTTGAATTAAATTATTATCAAAAATTGATACAGTTTTTAAAGAAAGGCGTATTCAAATTTAAAAAAGTAATTTAATTTTTCAAATAAAATGCGTCACTTACAAACTTTTAAAACAATTTTTTCACTGTTCACATTTATATTTTCTGATAAGGTTAGCGATTCTGTCGCGGGTTCGCTACACCTTCGGTCCGCAGGGTACTCGTCGCATAACTTATGATTGGAGAAAAGTTACCGCAGGACCCGTGCAGCCGGCGCTCAGAGTAGTCGCGCACCGTAACCGCTTCGCCCGCCAGAGCTCGACTGGCGTCCCGGCGTGGCGCCCCGCGGCGGGCGGCGGCAGGCGTCGCGGCCTGGCGAGGTGGCAGGCGTCGCGGCCAGCCAAGGGCGAGCGGCGTGTCGGTGGCTCCATGATTTTTTAATGGTGTAATATGACGAGAATTATGGATGTAAATGGGGAGTGAATGCACGACTCGGGAGACTCGCAACTCACGTTATTGAGTTAATGAAAAATTTAGGCTTGATAATCATACTCCTTTCTTACAGGATCAGTCTAAATAGAAATTAAAAATAATAAATGCTTTTACGCAATTATATAAGTTATAGGGGTGTTACATTATATAATTGTATTATTACATTAAGATTTTTAAATATAATTAAGGTAAATAAAATTTGAAATCACATGTTTCAAAACAAAGGCAAAACATTATATAATAATATATACAAACATATTAGTAATTATATTTTATTTATTATCTTAGTTTTATTAACCACTAATTGAGTTTAAAAAACATCTACCGGTTTCGGAAAATACCTTTTCCTTCTTCAGGATGTCATAACTAACTAAAAATATAGCATTGTTTCTTCACCAGAATTTTTTTTCAATTTTTAAAAAAACAATTATTTAAAAAAATAAATTTAGTACCTAACTCAAATTGCTGCTCAATACAAATTTAGTCGAATAATTTTTAGGAAAAAGTTTTAGAATAGGACTCATAGTTAAAATTAGTTGGCTGTTTAGAATTTCCTGATTACTTTTACATGCTTTATTTATCTCCAACGATTCCAAATTATTTAATTTGTAACCTACACCGTTTATATGCAAAATTGACAATCCCAATTTTTTATCAAAACCATGACTATTTTTTATCAAATAATTAGCAAATTCTGAAAACCCACTATTGTTTAAACATCTCAAATGCTCCTTTACTCTTATATTAAAATTTCTACCTGTTTTACCAATATAAAATGCAGCACAATCCTTGCAACTAAGTTTATAGATGCCAGAATTGTTAAATTTATCATCTTTGTCTTTAGAATTTATGAGTAAATTTCCTTTACTATTATTTGTGTAAAATGCTGGTCTAATGTCTCGTGGTAGGTGTTTAGATATTTGTTTCGAAAAGTTATTTATGTATAAAATCCTTCGCCAATTATCATTATTATCATTATGTTTTATCTGTGATTTATATAAAAACTGATTTTTATATTCGTTTAATTTATTTTTTAAAATAGTGTCTATCAAACATGTATTATACCCGTTATTAACTGCTATTTTTTTAATTGTATTCAATTTAATATTGAAATTGGATGTTGACATAGGAATATTGACTAAACGATGTATCATGGAGTGGAACCCTGAATGTTTATGTGATAATGGATGATTAGATTCATTATGTATGATAGTATCTGTAAAAGTTGGCTTTCTAAAAATTTTGAACTCAATTTTATTATTATTTTTAATCAATGTTAGATCCAAAAAATTTAGGGTAGAATTATTTTCCATTTCTAATGTAAATTGTATTTTATTATTAAATGAATTAATTAAATTTATAAATGTAGTCAGTTGACTAAGATAATAAATAAAACTAAGATAATAAATAAAAAATATGAATTTTAACCACAAAGTTAATATTGCTAATTTTAAAAGTAATATTAGTAATTACCTAACACGTGCTGAAGACGTGTAAAATAATTAAATGCGAACAATTTCTGACGAATATAATTTTCTCTTTTGTATTTTGTTAATCATAGCATCAATCCTACGCTGTTAAGGTATAAATATAGATCACCCAGGCACTCACTATTTAAAGTATTGGATTCTTCTAACTGAGATGGAGACTTGAGGATAGCGTCGACCTGAAGCTAAATAAATAAATTATGATAATTAACTGCGGTGTACATTTATTTTAGTTAATTATAAACGTAGACTCAGAATTAGAAGGGAAAGTGTCCGCGTTTAATATAACAATAAAGTATTTTTTTCAAAATGTAGTCGCAGTTTTTATTAGAACTTTTTACTCTTCTAATGCATGTATTAATATATTATATACTTAATTTTTTTGTAGATAGAAAGTGGTTAGTAAAGTATGTGGATAACTGACGCACTTTTAGAAGTACTTAGAGTATCATAGACTTCAAGGGGAAGAAATTGACGCTCCACCGAAGATTGATGAAACCATTTTTGGATTATTATGATTAGCACATTTGTAAACACCGTTGTCACGTAGGTAATGAGGTGACTTTTAATAAGAAGTTATTTTAAATAAAGTTAGTATAATAATCCAGTGGTTTTTGTGATTTATTGCTTTAGATTAGTTAAAGTTTTATTAATGGAACAGAAAACCGTTAAATTTTCATTTTCACGATAAAATAATGTTTTATTTCTAATTGGAAAAATAAGTTCGAATTGCGTCTGTCATGACTCCTAGGCTATTCATGAACATAATTCACTTTTTATGTCTATCATTATTCCAATACTAATCAGTAATTATAATTAAAATAAATAATTTAATGCACCTAAATTAAAATATTAGAATTTTATAGATTACCTGAGAATGCCATTTGCTGACTTTTCAACAGAAACTTTTAAAAATTCAAATAAAAACTTAAAACTTAAACTTGAAAAGAAAAAACTAAAAACACACCTTTTCTAAAAATCATTTCCATAAGTGAAAATAACGATTTTTAATTTTAAAAAAAATAGAGATAATTGTAGAACTATAAACAGTTTATGTGGAAAACGCCCTTGAAGTGAAAGTTTTCACGAAAATGGCGCTATATAAATTATCCATTATTATTATTATTAACTCATAATAAATTAAACTAATTTTGTAAATTATTTCAAACTTTTATAACGTGTGCTTCGATCTATCGTTGATTTTCGAGTTAATCATTTCGGGACAATGTAATCACGTGATCACCGATCCCTTCATTCGTTGAAAACTTATGGATTACGAAACGTGCTCACTTGAGAGGGGTTGGTCACCGCGTTCCGTATTTTTTTTAAATCAATGGGCTCATTATTTGACAATGATAACACATGCATATTGAAATAGTTCACTGAAACTCAATAACTATTGAAGTTAAACAATGTTTGACATAATTTTTAATCATCATGAGAAATATGTGAAAAGTGAAGAAAATTCTAAATTCATATATCTCGAGCAGACGACACAATTTTTCTGCATTTGTGTGTTTCTTTCTGTAATAATATATATTTATTACAATTTTTTTATCGTACGTTCATTAGCGTCCATTTAAGCTTAAGTTAAACCGCTATATTATCGGATTGTTCCTTCCCCACAAGCGTAACTACACCAATTCACCAATGCCCAAAAATTCATAAAGCAAAATAATATATTTTTTTTTGCAATTGCTTATATAATATTATAATTGCCTAAATACATATTTTTGTTATGAAAGTGTAAATATAATAGAGACAATTTTGTTTTTACTATTTAATGAATGATCCATGAAATAAAATATTATTTTTCATTCATTCAGAAAACTCTTTCATTTTGCACTGGGGCCCAATTTTTTTATTTACGCCGCAATTCTTCTCTTAATCTCTATGGATAGATTTAGCGTAGCTATATGTACTTGTAATATGACTTTATATGAATATTAAACGAGACCGCCATACAAAAAGATCGTGTTTCATCTGACATCTTGTATTAATCTTAATAATTGATACCAACAAAACGAATATTCAATTAGTTAAGTATTGATTAATAAACTATCAGATAAGCAATCGGTCATCGCCGATTTTTTACTGCTAGGCCCTGCAGGCAACTATTATGGCCCCTTCGTGGCCGATAGTGGCCGCTGCGCGGTCTGCGTATCATAGGCTATCGCCGATTGTTTGCTGTTAGTCCCTGCGTATGACTATTTTGACCGCTGGCCATCGGTAACCGTTGCACAATCAGAATCTTAATATAATCTTTATTTCAACATTCATAAAAATAAGCCATATATAAATAAAATATCGATATAATTAAAATTATTCTATATTTGTAAGTTAGCTGTCAAAAGGAACAAATATGACATAAAAATCTTGGATAGATAATTTTTATGGTGAGTAAGATTTCTCCCTTACCGTATACAGAAGAAAATATGACAGATGTCAATATACGATTTCGCTAAAATATGTTTTTTTTTTACTCGTAACAAAAACAATGTACACTTCATTTTAATTTTAATATATATTGACGTTCTGTTATCGAATATTTATTTATTTATTTAGACTTCATTGACTTACATATTATAATATAACATGATAAACATAGGATACAATTATATTGCAATTAAGTATATATTCGTAGTTTATTATGTGGGATGGAATAGACTCCACCTCTGATATATACAGCGTTGTCCTGGCTACTTTTCTAGATTCAAGTCTATGTTAAAGTAGCTATTTTTTTCGTGCTGTAATAAAGATTCAACAGAAATAAAAATGCAGATAAAAAAAAAGATTTTTTTTTTTTAATAAATATGTAGTGGGAGTGTTGTAGAACTAGTGAATTATTAGTGTAGGAACTGTATAATGATTATATTAGAATATTGGATAGCCATGCTTGTGATATATAAAAGAGGAAACATTTAAGTAATCTTAACCAAGAGATATTAAAAACATGTTGGTTCTTACAGACTTGGCCGTTTAATCAACCGCTATACAGCCATAATGACACAATATCTAGAAAGTCATAGATGTATATGAAGAAACGTACCATATGAGTAGGTATATAATAACTTGGATACTTTTCAAACATTTCTTTATCCGTTTCATTCCTACTCAAGATCTGTCCACGTTCTATCTGAAACGCATCTCCAATTTGTTGAACTCATCGTCCTCAGAGAGTAAGGGGAAAGAGGTAATACTTGTAAATTCATGCAGGCTAGTGGGGGCTAGAAAAGTGAAAAGTCAGAGAGAAAAAGGACGATCTCCAACCAGATCAAGGACGCTTCTGGCTATCCTTTGAACTGGTGAAAAGTGGAGGAAAATCGTCGAGAATATCAAAAGAACACCTGGAGGTTACGATTCTTAGTAATGAAGGAATCAACTGGAAAAAACAATCTCTACCGCTTAATTTTCAGCTGTAGAAAAACTATTTATATCAGACTAAACATTATATTTATAAATAGTAATGTAATCGTATAATATTTTATTATGGATAGAAGTGTGATGTAAATAATTTTATTAAAACTGGCGAACACAAGATAAACCTAGATTGAATTCGAAATAAATACAAACATATCGTTATCTCGGAACTTTTTCATTGCGTTTATAAACTACGTTTTATACTTCTAGAGATTCAGGTAGTAAATAAATATTTTTTCGATATATGGATTTTTTCTATATATCTTTCTAGTTGATTCATTTAATTTGTATAGAAGTTGATTTTTTTGTGAAAAGTTTGAAGAAATATATTTTTTAGTATTACGAACTAAATAAAAAATAATTCCATTGTGGAACGGAAGGGTATTGAAAGAAAGCGAGTCTCGACCCAGGTTATAAGAAGGGGAAACAAAACGTCGTCTCGCTCGAGTGAACGCAACTGGTATCAACCGCGTACATATGCTAAGAATGTGTTCGAAACGTTTCTACATCATAAACTGGAACAAAAAACTACTAACATAAGTTCCACAGAAAACTTTCCATTAATACATCAGTGGTTCAAGTTTATTCCATACTTGAGGATTCAAAACTACCGATGACTCCTGTCCTGGGATTTGTTCACTGAAGATTTATTAGAAAGTAGTCATTATTATTGATTTATTTTCGTAAAAACAAAGTTTAAAAGTTTAACGTCTAAGAAAAATATCCTTTAAAATGTTACCACGTTTTCTTAGGAACATAAATAATTGTTATTCTCTAAAAGAATGCTCTGAAACTTTAATTCTACCCTCTACCTTATACTATTTCATTTAACCAGTCAAAAATACCAGTGTTTGAGAAATACTCATAAACCTGAACTTTTCTGTTTTTTGACGTGCTGTACATACTTATATTATAAATTATTATTGTTTTTTTTAAGAAGAATACATTATTATTGCGGAGTTACAATTTTTCAGAACATAGTTCTGTGATATTTTAATACAAATTAAATATATCAATTAGAAAGATATACCGTGAAAATCAATTTATCGAAAAAATATTTTTGTTTCTTCAATATTTGTGGCCTCATTTTACATTAATAATTATACAAAATACTTTGTTTAAACCACTATTTATTAATTATTCTACATGTTTCAATACCTATGGTATCATCTTCAGGAAACAATATACATATATTTAAATTAAAAAATACATGCATAGATAAAAACAAAAATTTAAAAGGTGACTAAGCTTAATATTATAAATAATCAAATATTCTTTGCAAATAGTCTCCTTTTAAATTTGTTTTCATATAACTAATATTAGTTCTTACTTATTCACCATTTTATATTTATGTATTTTTTAATTTCAATATATGTATACTGTTTCCTGAAGATGATACCATAGGTATCGAAACATGTAGAATAATTAATAAATAGTGGTTTAAACAAAGTATTTTGTATAATTATTAGTATTTTAGTTGCCACCCGAGCTAGGACCAGGAACCCTTCCTATCCGGGGATGTGCGCTGATCTATTACACCACTTAAGTAAGTTAACGACATATTTTCATGTATATGTTGAACTTTCAAATTGTTACATCTATTATTCCATTATTTGACAGTAATCTACCTTATATTTAAAGAAAATCTCAAATACCTTTTGAGTAAAATTTTAATTTGTATTAAAAATACACTTATTTATTATTACGTTAATTATACTTTTGAGAGTATTGAGCGCCACATTCTTCTGTCTGGGTACACCACTTTTGTCTAGTCCACCTTCACTAATAATTTATGGATTTATTATTCGGGGGATTTTAATAAAATAAAATAATTCATATTTATGCATTGTTAAGATGATGTCTCTATTCTAGCTGATAAATATTAATACTGTTTCAATTTTCTAAAAAATATTTGATGCATTTTCTTTGCTCAGTCGTAAGTTCTTCGTGCCCAGATCAACTTTATCTCACAGTGACACTTTTGTAATCCTGATGACCATCAAATCTCCTAATTTGTTAATTTTTCAATGTATTCTCTAGAGATTATCTACATACATCTCCACCGTATTTAGTCCACTTTTATTCTTCTTCAGCTAGCTTCAGACTTCCCTGTATTAATTAGTGTCGGAATACCAGAACCTAGTGTGCATAAATATATACAAGCTATCAACCGACGACGTTGCATAATGATATTCATTTGACCTTAGCATCATCTATACAATAGAATCATTATTTACACATTCAGAAAGGAAGTTTGGTGCTTTTGAGATATGGGGCGGGACACCGTGAAAAACTAGGCGCATATATTTATTTATAAAGGGCTCGGTGTTTAAGGCAGATTTTATATTAAATCCTTTTGCCGTATCCTCACTTCGTATTCCATTCGTTTAGCCGCAGCAACACATCGATCAAATGCATCACTGCGGGGGCGCGACCTCCAACTATTTAAGTTTGTAATTTATCCATATCCACATAATAGTCTGGTAAGAAAAAATCTTTTTTAATTTAAGAATAAATTACTTTAAAAAGACTTGTGCACTGTGATGACGTTTTTATATATTACGTCCACATGCGAATCTTTTATTATGAATGTTATGAAATTTTCTAGCGTTCTCTTTATAACGCAGTTTCAAGTAATCGATTTTATCTGAGGAGCCTTCCATAAAAAACATCATTATATTGTTTAAAAATTATCATTACATGTTTAAAAAAATTACACATATACCGTACAAAATATAACAATACAGTAAATGAGTACACCTGTCCTGCACCATGCATCCCTCTCCACCGCTCTGCAGCCTTTGTGAAAAGAATTCACAACTTATAATTAACAGTCTCAGTCGAGTCATCCCCTCGTTATCCGCCCCGCTAGTGAAGGTCGGAGAACAATATAACGAATATAATCCCCGTGTTATGAAACACCCCTACTGCAGTCTCGTTAACCATATCCGGTAACATAGGTACCATTCCTTGACATTAACTAGGTATATTATTCGTAATAATAGAAACGTTATTTCAATTCATTCCTTTATTTAACCATATCCAGAGAAATAACACAGAATGTGTTGCAATGTAGTTAAATTGGAGTGGAAATTTAAAAAATTATTAATAATATTATACTTTTAGACCTGTTTCACTTCATGTATTGGGTTAAAGCAAAAGTTATTGCATATTTTTATTACATCATTTCTACCTTTTTTTTCTCCGAACTGACCAATTACATATATTTTCGTACTATTTATTACATTGTTTACGTTATGATATTTTTCAAAGTAATGCAGCAACTGTAGTAAATAAAAACTTATTCAAGAAGTTTGGGGTTTTCCCAACGATGAAGCTGCGAACCGGGCAACCTTTGTAAACTAACTGCCGGCGGCTTACGTAATGATTCGAGTGGGATATGGCGATAATAATCCAGCAAAAATTGTCAGTACCGAATCGAGATGTAATTAAGCACCCACCATATTCTCCTGGCTTTGTGCCCTCCGACTTTTATGTATTTAGAAAAAAAAATATTTACAAATAATTTTAAATGATAAAATCTCAATACAAAGCTTGTGGAATTTTCAATACGAAGTTTTTTCGAAGTTTGTGGAAGGACTATCAAATCAAATTAATGAAAAAAGTTATAAAATCTTAAACTTTTATAGAACATAATGTGTAGCTTCATAGATTTGCTTATTTTTTGTTATTATTAACGTAATACTGTGATTTTTTATAAATGATTTAATATATTTTAGGTGTATTTAAAAAGGCCGTAAAGTTTTTTACCAGTGTGCATTATTTACACAGGTAGTTTTAAGTACTTGAGTTGACTGCGCTTCCCAATGTTGCGTACCCAACATAAGATTCTTAGTAGTTCAGTAATGAAACATGTCAGGTGCCAATTACAATCTTTATTATAGGAATACTCTTATGTACAATAATATACACGTATTTACGGAGATGCATGCGGCAGAGAAAGAGACCGCGCTCGGCGCGCGTCACCTTTTAAACCCTCTCTTCACACACACATACACACACATCCCCTACAGGCGGTTCTCGCGCGATGACACACACACATCATCGTTATCCCAAAGACATCACAGTTAGATTGTAATATTAACTAGTAAATGACTCTACCACATTTTTTTATCAACGATATTTGTAAGGTCCGGGATAACACTTTATCTGTTTTAGAGTAAAGTGCAAATAACCATTATACCACAAATGTCACATTTAGAATCATATTGAAAATGACCAGTAACCACAAGTCGTATGACCAAAAACTGTCGTCTTATTGACTGAAAACATTTTTGTTTGGGTTTAAATTAATTATCTATTGGACATGTTTGCGATTGAAGTAACAAGCTAATTTTAATTGCGTTTTTATACAAAATTTTATTACATTTGTCTAATTTCGATAGCCTGTAGATATTAATATGATTTATATTTATAAATCATACCTACCTAACTCAAAAACGATAAAAATTGGACATGACTGATTTTGATCTTCATATTTTTTAATTAAAAATAATACAAAAGATACAGTTTTCTATACATTATTAATTTTTGATTGATTTTAAATAAATAAAACATTCCATGCAAATTGTAGCCACAGAAATGTTTTTGGGCAGTTAACCGAATCTCTGCCCCCAGATTTGTTTGTTCTCTAGATCTTTGTGTTTTACAACGCAGTATACAATGTGCTAATGACACATTTGGCTTTCTTACTTCGATCGTATTTGGAAATACCCAAATTTGCACACATTGTTGCATCGGTTTCACTTATTTTAGCTCTTTGTCAGCTTTCAAAAGCAAACTCGAATTTTTGTTTAAGTTCAAATTTTTTTTTCAACAATCTTCGCACTTTATCTTCTCCGCATAAAAGTATCTGGGATATTAGTTGCGAATTTCCATTTTTTGTAAAAAAAAAAAAAAGCATTTTCTTTGCTTGATTTATTCATATATATATATATATATATATATATATATTATATTGCCTTGAATCATAATCTACAAAATGCAAGAGAACGTTTACATAATGGTATGAAAGTAATAAAAAATATATTTATTGTGATTCCAAATCTTGACAAAACATATAATACTTGAATGTTTTTCCCAAAACGACCTTTCTTTTTATACCTGCTAGAACAAGATTTAAAACTACTCGTGCACAGGGAAAATTAGAATCCTTATAGAAAATTAAGACACAAAATAGCTAAGCAATTTACATTATTATTTACCATTACATTAAACATTATCTGAAAAATATGTACAACATCAAAATAATAATTTTTCCCTTACTGTAGATGATGTCCAAAAATAATACAATATAAATATCAACAAATTCTATGAATTTACTTGTTAATTGAAATAACACGGTTTGAAGTACGTAATATTTTTTTCATACATTTTTAAATTAATTACATTTCAAAATGTAAAGTAGCAAGCCATCACACCAGTAACCTATAAATACTTAATAGAATAGATATTTCAATAAATTTCACGTTATCTATAATATGAATTATCCACATTTCGCAGCGTTAGTCTCTGCCCAAAACGTCTCCAGTGCGCCCAGTCGTGCGACGCTTGATACTTCGCATATTATAACGACAATGTAAGTGTTACGAACGTTGTGATATTGCTAATGTAGTGACGTAGTGATTGATTGATTACTAATCTTCATTATAATTTAATGTTTAGACGGATTTTATCTGTTTAAATACCAGTGCATCTAATATTCAACTGCTGTACCTAATTGTATGATAAACTGTAATTTGCAGAAATGGGATATATCCTTATTTCAGACGGAAGAAGAATCCCCACATTCTCGGAATAAATTCCACATCTTTCGGTGGAAACTCCTATTCCTTGAAACGAAGAACAAAATGATCGCGGTTTGGCAATGGAGGTATTCTCAAAGTCACGATTACCCGAAAATTATGGAGGAGCAATCTCGCCGGTTGGCGATATGAATCTGTCGCCAGGATTGTATGTCGTCAACGTATCAAAAGGAAGTACGGCACCTTGGGCGTGACGGGACGGAGAGATTCCTCAGATAAGGTAACATCTTCCATATCAAGTCTTGTGGTTATTGTTGCTGTCGAGCTTTCTGCTGGAGACCCACCGTGATATTACAATTACTGTTCACGGATTAGGCTGAGCTGATGATTATTTTTTTTAGATTAATTTTGTTCTAGATTTAACGTACAAAAGTTTAGTAAATTACGTCGATCATGTCATGGCCTGTCTAAGAACTTCAATAAGTAGCATTTTGTTTAGATCTTGAAATTCACCTTCCAGTGATTTTAACTCCTGGTACATTTCCCATAATAGGATAAAACTTTATTTGATATCTTATTGAGATTGTTGTGGTAATTTCTTCCATGATGCCCTATTTGCAATAGATTAATTGTATAAACTAAAATCTTTTTTAATACTGCCCATAATGTTGTTAATATAAATGTACTTAACAGTAGCGGAATGCAGTAGACAGAACCAAGTATCTGGTCTCGGGACCAAAAACCCACGAATCTTCATGCTCTCCCTTAGCTAGTCGATGGAGGATAGAACTCTCCAGTTCAACCCTCCACAACATAATATATATATAACCGGGGATTCATCTACCTACAGACAAATAAGTACATACATACATTTTTTTTCTTATGTGCCGTATTTAACAGCAAAAAAACCACCAGCTACCCGATCATCCGACAAATTCCCACATTATTTCATGTATAGGAACACGTGTCCTTTTATAAAATATCTATACCCTGTGAAAAGCACGTAGGCAGGAATATAAACTGCTTATAAAGGACCCCTATAGATATTTTCTATGCAGTTATCTTGATGAATTTGCCGTGCATATTATATGTTATTATATTATTATTATTATTGAATAACTAGCATTTAAGAAAAAATAAAAAGAAAAGGAAATCATACTTTTAAAAGTAGCAACTTTGTGGTTAAAATTCATATTTTTATTTGTCATCTTTGTTTTATAAAATTATAAACAACCAACTAAATTTAACAACAGTCCCATTCTAAAATGTTTTCCTAAAAATTATTCAAGTAAATTTGTATTAAGTGACAATTTGAGTTAGGTACTAAATTTATTTTCTAAATAATTGTTTTTTTAAAAATAGATTTTAGCAAAGAAACAATAATATATTTTATTAGTAGTTAGTGACATCCTGAAGAAGATAATGGTATTTTTCGAAACCGGTAGATGTATTTAAAATACTTATTTAAAATTTAAAAAGGACTATAATGCAGAAAAAGTTGAGAATAAATTGTATATTGAATAAAATTGAATAAATAAATAAATTTTAAATTGTACTCACAGTATAAAGTATATTGTATCTTCTGAGAACACATGTAACTGGTTTAATTATTGTTTAGCTTTTATTATGATTTTCGTATTTACTGATGTAACTGTATGTTTTCCGGATAAAATAAAATAACACTGTGTTGCCTCAAACCATAACAGAAAGGTTAAAGTACTTTTTATTTAAGTTTGAATAAATATGTTAAATATTTTAGATACTTTTTAAAAACAATGCATCCAATGAAATATTTTACAATGTTTTAAAGAAAAGGTATGTTTAATAAAAACATAGTATATAACTGCAGTTATATTACATACATTTATTATGTTTTTAATCCCTGAAGTGCAACTTTCCAAGCGGACTTTTGTTTTTCTAAATGTTGTTTACCGACCAACGCTGACTCCAGCTTGTTTAAAGTTAATTAAATAAATTCTGAATTCGTCGAAATGTAACTATTATTTCAATTAAATTCGTTGTATGTTATTGTAGGGTGCACCCCTGGGCGGCACGTGCGGGGATAACACACGTCGCACTGACGGGGCAGCCAACATAACAGGTCTGTGCTCATTTCTCAAGAAAGAAAATTGAATTACTTGTTTTTATTCACTTATCTTGCAGCGGCTACAATTCATCTAAATTAAATTTATAAATGTGCGCTTCTTTAATCAGGGCTAAAATATTTCATATGTACTCAATTATATTTGAAATATCTGAAACATTATTGGATGATGCTGTGTTTTCCATTTAAATCATCCTCTGGAACCTTATGTCCCCGATATCTGAAATGGTTCAAATAGTAGAGACAATAAGTCACTTGCTCTAAAGTGAAATGCGCGTTTTGAAGGTATTGATAAATATTCTCGCACTCAAGCCTTTTAAAAAGACTGTTACTGCATGTGTAACTTATTTTTACTACATTATACGTGAACTCTTAGATACATTACTAAACTGAAAGTTATGTACCAATCACTTTTTTATTCACCTGAGTATTTGTAATAGTATTTACTAATAATGTAATTAAAAAACCTTTTTTTTCTGTATAAGAAAAAATTATTATTTTACGAGCACATTGCGTACTCGTATTTTGAACATTCTCGTGGGAACTTTTAAGTGGATGACTGATTTTCTTGGTGATTTTATTTATTTTTTATTTTATTTATATTTTAATTTTGTTACCTACCAATTGTTTGTTTTCTAAATAAAATAAATAGACGAAATTCATTTTGCGGTCGTTCTTTAAAAATAGTAATTGTACCGCCTATCTTAATAGCAGTACAAATAATAATACGTAAACACGACTCAAAAAGTTATTTTTCAGTGGACAAAAAAATAATAACATTTTTCTCTTTTTGATTTTTTGTTACTAAAGCTATGAAACTAAATAACATTTTAGGTCATAAATGTATCCTAAAATGACACTATTCGAGAACTGGGGCTAAGTTAGTTGCGTATATGACAAAAGTATCCAAATACAATAATAACTCAAAATTCTTGGTTTTTTTTAGTTGTCTTTTAGTTGTTTTTTTAGTTGTTTTAGTTTTGATCTAGGTGTACGATATTTAGCTTACATTTATTTTTGCATGTTACTTAATTAGTTATTTAAATTATTTAGCTATTGCACTTTCATTATATTTTTAAATATAAATTAAGGCTGTAAAAGTCATTATTATAACGAGTTATATGTAGTTAATTTAATAGCAGTTTTTTTATTAATTTTGAAAGATTATCCTTCAAAATTAATTTTTAAAAATTAACCACTTACTAAATTTTACAATAAATAATTGATTATCTTTGTTTTTAACCACTGTGAGTTAATTGAATATAATTGACTAAATATAATTATTTAGAACTATGTTCTGAAAAATAGCAACTTCACAACAATAATGTGTTAACAATAATTTAATATTATTTCCGAATAAATAAAGTAATCAATTTGTTCTTTGAATACTTTTTCGGTATGGTTTTTAAAGTGTAAGCTTTCCAAAATAAATAAAAATAATCAGAATAACGTATTTCTCAAATGGACTTTTAATAGTTTCCAAACACAGATTTCGGTATTGGCTGAAAAAGGCTAGCAAGACTAAAAAATCTTTTTATGCATTCGGGCGAACCCGATCCCAAAATAACAGCCAAAATCCTTTTCGAGTCGATTTATACAATTTGTAATTCTCTCGAGGGTGTGTTTCAGAATAGGTGAGGACCGCAAAATAAACGTAATATTGTAAACGTTTTACTCCATCGCCTTCCCGAATACGTTCTATTAAGGCGATAAATATTGTATTGATTTCCCAACAAAATGAAACATGTCTATAAACGGAAGTTGTTAATATTTGATTCTGAAACTGTCTACAAATTATAAAGCAACTTCTCTTGGGTCACGCCGGTGTCCACGGAATGAGATAAATATCAGAGATTTACTCGAGACAAATCTCAGTATCATGTTCCAGATAAACTCAGAGATCAGCTTTTTAGATTTAGAACACAAATACGTATCCATATAATAAGACAATCAATTTGACAGCGAGACTAGATATCTACACACAAACATTACTCAGAACCATAGATACCTACAAGTATTTAATTTGGATAGTTAGATAAAAGCCATTCAATTTTAAACATTTATTCTGTTTTCACCGCTGCTGGGGAGATTCAAATTCACCCAACTGACGAATGAAACATCGATGGCGATAGGCCGATATTTTACATTTTACAATCTCTACGTGTACACGGTGAACTAGGAATAGTCTCATGTGAGCATAAATCACGTCTCGAATCGAAAATCTCATCCGCGGAAACGGGCCATTATGAAGAAAGCAGTGAAATTTATGAGCATCCATAAAATAAGATTACGGTCAGAAGCTTTAGCGAGCGTAGACAATAGTCATCGTTTGTGCGCAGCGTCAACACGGTATTGCTACATAAATGATACGTCAGAATGCTATTGCTGTTATATATGCAAACCTATATATAATGAGACTAAGTGTTAAAATGTTCCGTAGTGAATAGGATTGAAGTAGTCAAGCCAATGTAATGGTTTGAGAATCTAGAAAATAAAGACTTATTAAATATGGTAAAAAATAAAGAGATCCCAGTGACCACCCTAAAATATAAAGTTTGTTGTATTCCATTTTTTTTAAACGTTATTAAATGATAAAAATTCTAATTGCAATGTGAGGGGCAATTAGATTGCAATCCTTGTCGTAAAACTATTCTGCAGTGTAGCAAATATTAAAAATGTATTATATATGTACGTAATAAAGTTGAAAATAAAAATATATTTCCACATTACGGCGGCCCTAATGATAGTCACTGAAACATGCTATGGCAAAAATCGACCCATAAGGCATGTCGTCGGTACAACGAGATTTTGGTTTCCCCATATTTCGCTCTCCGGTTCGAGATCTCTAACAATAGATGGGTTAAAAGGATTACTACCCTTTTTAGACCATCTGTTGTCTTCTTGTCTCATCAGATGCCGTCCTACTTCATTTTTGTTTGACCACCCTGTGTGAAGCGTCTTCGAGTTCGGTTTGTCTACATATCTATTCATTTGTCTTTTTTTCGTAACATGGATCTCTTTAGCAACGTGAATTTCTTATTGGCTCTTTGGACAACACCAAATCTAAAACTCGGTAGGTTTTCCTGATTTGTCAAATTCAGAAGCCCATTTCGTTGCAAACGAAGTTTAGTCAAGAGATTATCACCAATAACACGTGTCCACATTTGAGATTTTCTTCGCAATCGACAATTTATGAGACAATGAGAGCGGACGCACCGCTTACCCTGGACCGATGTATTAAGCTCAAAGCTCCTATCTCGGTCCTACACTTTATCTGCCTGGTTGGCATTATTTTAATGAGCTGCCAAAACAAAAAGTTGCCCCTATTGTCCTCGGCAGAATCACTTTATTAATGACAGGTACATCGCGTGTATTTTGCAGATTATGGACATTTGACAAAATAATCAAATTGGCGAAAAATAGATCGACAAACTCATCTGATAGGGTCCAAAAATTGCTTCGAATAACGATATTCATTTTATAATACAATTTAGTATCAAAACTTTCCAGAGAGGCCACATTCTGCTCCAAAACTTCGACTTGTGGCGAATTTCAAATAAACGTTCTGTTGCTTAATATATCTGTCCCGCTCCGACATCAAACTCCCAAGATCTATGTTTTTTTTGCGAGTAGCGTCCTAGCATGTAACGCTAGGACAGCGAAGAAGCGGTGTTCTAAGCAGTGTTCCGGAAGTGTAGTGATATCTCCGTTCTTCACTACAAAAGTGCGAGTCAACGGAAGGTGAGAACTTGATGTCTAGCCTAGGATCAAGATCAAGGTAGGCCAGATCCATTTGCCAATATTCCTCTCTTGTTCCTATTCGAATTGCATCAACTGGCCATTAATTTAATCGACACAGTCCGCGAGATCTTATCCTACCATATATTGATTGGACCGACAGCTCCCGCACCGGTCCTTCTCATTCACCGCCAGGTTGGCATTCTTTAATACTTGCTACGTCTCAGAGCTGCACAGCAAGAGGAAGGCGCGGCACGGACACCAAAACCAACACCATTCGCTGTCCAGTTCACCACATACATAAGAAAATTTATTAATATTGTACATATTTATTTATTACAAATCTATAAAACAGGAATATTCTCCCATGAGACTATTTGAGTTTACTCTCGGCTTTCGTAATCCATAACGTACACATCAAGTTTCATAGATTCGAGAGCTATCTTTGCACGTCAAACCGTTGACCGATGATGTCCCATTTGTCCGTTCAATGGATGATTTAGAATATCCCTTAAAGATGACTAAATGATTGCAATTTAATTCATTATTTTCAGAATAAATAAATAGTTGATTGTTGCTGATGACGTTTGCACGCACGTGACGAATCTTTTTAACGTACTCTTCTATTCTATATTATCCTTTTGCAGATTCATAATACTAATATATTTTATTTCAACTTAAAAGCATATCTTTTAAAATGATTACCGAAGTAAAAGAGTTGTTAGTTTTTTGTTGCGTACCTTACCCCAATGTATAATATTCAATATAGCGTATACATTAAATCTTATGAAACAAATTGGAAAAAAATTCCTTAACGTAATATTTATTATATCGGCGCATCATATAAAGCGGTCGTACTTTACTATCTCTCAACTTTTTTCACCCAAACAAAATTTGTATTCTCGCTCTTGAGAACAGCTGTTTCTTTCTGGCTTTATGATATATGTCAATAAACTCGCTGTGTCGCAAACATAGATATAAAAGCAGTCGTGGTAAAATATTGTCGCAATTTTGTTGTCTCTGAAAAATACCTCATTCATTAATTTTGAACAATGTATGATGACCGGATATGAGTTTTTCCTAGAAAAACGTAAAATAAAAACAAAAATTTTGTTTTTACAATGAATTGAGAACGATCGTTCTGTAATGTTTGTAACCGAACAAGCTGACCATGATAAAAGAATGCAAGATGGTAGAACAACAAAGTTTTTAAAAATATCACAGACCTTCTAGTATATATACGAGTATATGTCTTGGAAGACCTCGGTTAACATAAATATATTTTTTTAAGCAGAATGCATTTTTGTGTTTTGAAGTTGCATTTTTCAGAACATAGAAGTGTGATACTTTTAATACAAATCCAGTGAATGAACTAGAGCGATATACAGAAAAAAATCTATTTATCGAAAAAATATTTAAGACCACCGGGTTTCAAACCTGGATCTATTGCTAAAAATGATGATTGCTTTTAAAATTTGAATAATATATGTACCAAATACTAATTAAATGTATTAATTATAAAGACATACACATAAAATCAATTTTATCGAAAAATATTGTTTTTGCGCTACCGGGATTCGAACCTGGATCTCTTTTTCCAATCCGGGGAAGATGCATTACCAAATATGTTACAGCGCCAGTATCTTTGACGACAAATTTTCGAACCTATATGTTACACTTTTTTCAAATCTGTCACATCTGTCGTTCCATTATTTGAAAGCTATCTACATTGTTTCTACGGAATCTCAAATACCTTTGAGTAAACCGATAGCAGACACCAGAATTATCAATTCATTTTAATTCAAATTGTCCAAAAATTTTATATTTGGTAATGCACCTTCCCCGGATTGGAAAAAGAGATCCAGAGACAATATTTTTCGATAAAATTGATTTTGTATGTATATCTTTATAATTAGTATTTAAAACATCACAGACCGTCTGTTCTGAATAATTACAACTTCACAATAAGAATGTGTTCCCCTTGATAATATATGTATCATTTGAAAAGATTACAGAATATAAGTTGAAAATTTGTCGAAAAACGTATTCGATCGCTATTGAGAAAATTGCAAACGCGCTTCGCCGGATTGATCCAGGTTCGAATCCCTGTAGCAATAAAATAGTTTTTTGATAAATAGACTTTTTTCTGAATACTTTTCTAGTTGATTCAATTAATTAGTATTAGAAAAATAAAGAGCACGCGTCATTAAGAAGATCGTCGAAATAGTGAAACGGTCAAGTATCAGTATTTGGCACTCCAAAATGCTACCTATGATCCAATTGAACGGATAAGACTGGTGAATCATTTGCAATGGAAGGGAATCACAGATCTCCAATAAATACTGAATTTGTAGAAAAAGTGTGACAGTGAATGGCTACCTCAATAGTCATGCTTATTATATCACTAAAACAAATTTATCTTCAACGTGGTTTGACTGAATTATAGGTATATTATATGAAGGTCGCGATTACTCACCCAGAATGTTCAAATGTAATATTTCACCCGTTTGACACACGTTTATTCAACCAACCTATCTGCAGCCGACTGAGCGAAACTCATCACCATGTTTTTTTTCCCGTATGAAAAGGTACCGTGTTAACTTATAATATTCATTTTCAAAAAACCTTTTACGCGTATTGGGTCCGATCTGTTAGGTGATATCTCAAGGAAAGCATAAATTCCAACCGTAAATAAAAGATTTCGAAGGACTACCCGAATTGCGGGTTCAGAAAATGTAAAACTCCGATGTAAATCTTATATCGATGGATGAAAAAACAGTTACCATTCGAAATCCGAGTGATAACAGGGATCTTATCAGACATCAAAATCGTTTACATTAATTAAATCCATAATTTTGGGGTGCTAAAGAATTCAAGAATACCCACAAATATCGAAATTAAAAACAAAACATTACATGAGAATATTTGAATTAATAACTAAAACTGTATAGATAAATAGAACAATAATATTCAATAAATGATCGAATAAGAAGTACTACAAGAGAAAGGAACCAATAATTTTTTTCTTTATTTATCTCCAAGAAAAATATACAATATAGGTCAAATATAGTCTCGTTAAAGGCGAGCTTTCATTTTTCCAGTTTGAAATTAAAGAAATTATACACGAATAAGATATGCTTTCAAAGCGAGGTTAATAGTTAAATTCGTATAAGTTCCAGATAAATAATTAATGACGTTATTTGTTACGTAAATCATGCGAGAGAGGAAGGTTTGAGACGATATCAAAATTGTTAATTTTCTCGCATTCGATACAAATGTCAAATATAACGCGTATCTAGAGGCTTATCCATGACTTACCCAAGTATTTCATATTAATATTATGGAATGAGTATTGTCATTTGAATTAATTTATCGAAAATTAAACAATTTTTCGAAGTGCCTAATTCATATATATGAATATGTTTTGAAATCAGACAAAGTACCTGCAAGTATTTAGATGATCGCTTAAATCAATGTTTTAAATTTTAAATTATTATGACAGTTTCAATTTATTATTTTGTTTAATATTATCGATTTAAATGCCCTGTTGCCATTTTGGTGATATGTCTGTTTCATAATTACTATTTATGAAACAGGTCGCTTGTGTTTAAAATGCAACAGTGTTACATATAAACAAAATATTTAATTACGACATAAATAAAAATAACGTACATAAAATCTTTACTTTGTTCAAGAAAACGTTTTTTTCCCTTAAAAAACATCTAACTTATGAAATTTTTCAATATTAATTCATACTGTGTGTAAAATATTCGTGAAAAATAATGACAGCACGGATTTTATAACCGTCATGGCAAGATCGAACGGCGTATTGATATTAATTAACAAGTCTGGACATTTCGCCTTACCCATTCGTCATTTAATTTCTGGTTCGCAGCTACCGTCCTCGTAGTAATTAACACATTCAACTTTAACTATAATCACAAATGACAATTGGTTTATGGTAAAGTAAATATGAAACCTAAGTTTTAACGGTAACTATTCAAAATATCTACAAAATACTGCATTAATCGGATTCGCCCTTGATTTTGTGGTTAATACTACTGGATCATTATTTATTTTATAATTTAAATTCGGTGATTCTACTTCCGAAATCAAAATCGACATTGAAATCGCCACTCAAGATGATTGGTCCACCATCCTCCCTCCACTGTCTAGGCGAGACGGGGCTAGCGTAACATAAAGTCTAACGTGCCTTGTGTCGTGCCTCTACCCGTGTCGCTAGTGTCGGACACCGAGCTAGTCGCATCACTATTGTGGAGTTTGGTTTCCTTTTCATTTGTCGTTATATGTACTTCTATTTCAATGAAAAAACATTAATATAAAATGTTCTCAATCTTGTAGAAATGTATTTAGAAATTAAGTTACTTTATTTAATAGGTAACACATTTTATATTGACTGGCATCAAATTAAATACGCATATATATTATATTTTAATATTCCTTGACTGTACTTATCTTTATATTTCTGTGCCAATTTTCCATTTCTGTTAGTGAACCTGTTTAGTACCAAATTGTGTGCAGGTTCCAATTTTGTTTTTGAATCAAACGCTTTTTAAATTACAAATTTGTGTCACAATAAAGTAAATTTAAAGCTACCTGGTGGGTAATCACCTTAGCCTTCTATCAATTTTGACAGGAATATCCCCAAGTAATTAAACCAAATTTGTTAACTGATTCCACTAATCATTCTTCAAGATTGTATAGGAACGGAGTATTATATATAAATTTATAAAAACTGTCCGCAATTGGGCGAAGACGATATTTGTTATATTTATGTATTTATTAAATTTAAAATTATAGTTAACAATTACACCTATAGATGTATATTCCGCGTACCAATTCAATACTTTCACATGTATTTAGCTCTATAATATTTTTGGGAATATCATTGTGGCTGTACGATTATATTTTAAATTAAATCAATCATTTATTAAAATAATTCATGCACAGGCAGATTACGATTACCTTTAATGTCATCCCAATTGAGAGCCCAGGGAGAAAACGACACGTGATGTTCACAATATAAGGTAAAACAACCAAGTAATGGAACGTTAATGTAAAACCTATGTAAATAAAATAATAATATGTATTAAATACGAGAACCTTTACTTATACCCTTAGGATAAGTGTTAGACAAGTTGGATTAAATCAAACTATAACTTATTTTTCGCTTATTTGGGTAAAATACCCAAAATTGTACAAACTGTACAACTTGCAACACCAGTATTAAGCAGTGGTATAACAACAGCACTTCCGTCTATTAAACAAGTCAGAGAATCTAATTTCAAATTCTCGATTCCAAATTCAAACATTTAAATTTTCCGCCCCTCGACGAGGGTTTGGGTCGGCCCTAGCAACAGGTACGCCGCCGATCGATAGGGCGGAGCGGTGGAGGCACCGCCGTAAGGGTGGAAGGATGCAAGGGAGGAAGGCCGCGCAGCAGTCTGCGCTACACGTGTGAGGTCCCTAAGCGACGGGGATATTCTTTTCCAGAGCCTGGCTGCAGTTTGTAACCTGCTGAAATAAGTGAAATTGTTCATTTTGTGTCTGACACGGAATGTTTTAGAATTCGGAATAGACGCGTAGGTACGTACTAATATTACGGTAATCCTGAAATATGATATTTTCTTTAGATTACGATTCGTTCAATAAAATGACTTATAAATATATACTTAATCGGAATGAAATGAGTCGCTCAGTGGCAGAGATGCCCAAATTAAAAAATTCATATTTTAAGTTACATACACTAATACGCACAAAATTAATTATATTGTATTGGCTTAATTTAATGTGCAGAAATATCTACAAGTATTATATAAATATATTTATGTTAATACATTTTTTTTAAATAAATAAATATATTTAATTGGTCGTTTTTCAATTCCTTGTATCTCCATTTGATCACTTTGTAGTTAGGCCACTCACTACTTCCGCTGTGCGACTCAAATGTATTTATTAATGATTTTTAAAATTCATCTATTCTAATAATTACAGTACTTAAATTTTCGGAAAGTGTAAACGAAATGTACTCAGACTCTAAATTTATTAAAAAATATATTGTCATGAACATATTTTTATATGTACTAGAAATATATACATATTTTATATATACTATATTATACGCACATTTTGTGTATACTAGAAATAGAATATATACTAGAAAATATTTTTTACTACGTTTATAATATAAAGACCCAAAAAAATTAATAATTCTTAGAGGACAAAAATTTTTGTATATTCCTTCTAAGCGAATTTTCTTTGCTTATTTTGTATATTTAAATATTCATTTTATATTTAGATTTTTCTTAAAGATCTCTTAAGGATTTCCTAGAAGCCTACAAAATAGATTCTAGAAGAGATTCCAAATTATTTAAAATAAACCCGGCGCACCCTACATTCTAAATTATTTTAAATATACTCTACATATTTTGAATTAGTCTTGGCTTATTTACTCGGAAGTAATTTTAAAGTGAAAGAAACATATGACGTTTTCCATACATATGAGGTTCAAGTTAAATTTGCTCATATTATATATATATATATATATATATATATAATATGAGCGAATATATATATATATATATATATATATATATATATATTCGCAGGCAGTTGTAAAGTGAAAACAATATAAGAACTTTTCCAAAGAAGGTATAGAGGGTTAAAATTAAATGTTTTTGTATTATATTATTAGTAATTTTAATAATTTTCTTTTGATAACCATACGCGGAAGCAACAGTAATGTAAAATAGAATGTTATGAAAATAAAATCTTATTTTTGGATAATTATTTATATTATTTAATTTACATATACTATCTACGTATTTTTAACATTTAATGCAGGAGTATAAAAAGTTCCATGGCAATAATTTAAGGGTTTTTTAATTTAACACATTTTAGATGAAAATGCGAAAGACAAAACATAAAATGTAACAAATATATCAAATTTAATTAATATGAATATTTGGCTTTAGTGTTGGTGGAGGTGTTACAATTGGATCAACTTATTTCGCAGATTGTGTATATTAAACTAGCAGATAGGGATGCATGTGTTACCAAAGGGCAATGCGAAGACAAGCTTCCGAGGATTGAGTCGAATGGCTGGTGATATTCGCAATTATCTTCGATAATGAGGAACTGACTTCGAAATACATTAGAATTTATCAGCTTAAACAGAATTTTATTTCTGTATAACATAGTAAACCGGTTTAAATGTAGATCTTATTTTTGTATAAAATTGAACGGAGGTCTCCTGATAGCAAGAAAGGGCATTAAAATTTTCCGGATGTTACATCTGAGACTCTCTGCAATTAGATATGCACATAAAACTTCAAAATGAGATCTTACGAAGTACGAAAATAAAAACTTGTTATTAAGGAAAACACATTTTTATTATAAAGTTGCAATTTCAGAACGTATTTCTGTGATATTTTTAATACAAATTATATGAATCAATTAGAATCTTTCTTTCATATGAACAAAATATTTCAGTCGATAAGATACCAGGATAAAACAAACTTGACAAACACAATTTAATATATTTTAGCGTTATACGATACAATGTTATACGTCTTCACGGCATATTGAAAGCCTTCGTCTGATATACAGCTCGATGCCAGGCGTATCACTCCAGAAGATAAGAACATGGAGCCACCTGATATCCTCGCACTGTCGCTCCATCTCAATATGGATATGTCTGGTATCCCTCGAAAAAGATAACTCCCACCAGGTTCTGGTTCTGTATTCATTTATTCTTGCACTCCATATCCTCGTCCTGTTCATCGTAGCCTTTGCGATTTGACACGCCGACTTATGAATTTGATTTTTGTTTGAAATCAGGATTTTGATGAAGATCTTTTCATTTTAAATTGTTGCGAATACACCATACATCTGTCCGATTACCTCTCACCGGCGCATAACTTATTCTTTCAAAACCCATCAGTTTCTTTTCCGAAGCTTTTATAAGAGTCCATGCCTCACGGGTGCACGTAATAACTGGGCGTATTATCTTATGATAAAATGATCAATTCAAACTCTTATTCAATTAATGATTATTTAACATATCTTTACCAATGCAAATTTAAATTTATTAGTATTATATTATATTATGGTCACACATTTGGTTAAAAAGGTATAAGTTAAATTAGTGTAAAACTCTTTTAGGATTATATATTAATTTAATTCCAAAACGCGTTAAAAGAGATATCTTTAATTTTGAGAATACCGCTAAAAGCTAATTAAAATATAAAAAGTCCCAAGACTACGACGGTATTTGAAACATAATGATTAAAATGTTCAATTTATGGGACCTGAAATTATTTAACATTTCTTAATATAAGCCATCGAATATAATATAGGTATTCATCACATTATATCCCTGAAATATAAAGATATATAGGTGAAAATTTAGATGTCACAAATATAATGGCACATTATGGGTGAAGGACAGACTCCCACCAGTCAAAGTTGATGAGTTGGGACTTAGGCAATCTGTACACCATACCCACGTGACAGTTTTTTTCCATATCTCCCCTTTTCCCGCAACTCTTAACCCTCTCGCGCCCATTCGTCACAAAATCGACATTCTCAGCACACTCATTTCTTAGTTAGACCTTTTACAACTTTGCTATTTAAATACCACGTTTTTGAAGTTGCTTCACTTAATATGCCTCCAGGTTCAGAGTATGTTTCTTTCTTTATCTATGTTAATATGCTCATTTTTGACCATTGTGGTTTTTTGGTCTACTTATGGCGCGAAGTACTTGCGCACGACGATAATGTAATGAGGCTCCGGCCTTTTACCAGATTTGTTCTGTCCACCTTAATGGAGTTAGACAGAACAAATCTAAAACAGAAAGGATCTCTCATTCCTCGCTCTTGTACATTTACAGTAATCAATAGTTTCTTCAGGCTATCTCCATCTCAAAGTTCCTGAAAAGGGACACTTATTCTTTTCTTAATCTATAGTGTATGAAGAATATGACACAAACACTACATCTTGAAGGTATTAAACAAACTATTTTCTTTCATTCTCAATCTGTCCAAGTTTCAATAGATAAGGCATGGAAAATATCGAGAAACTAGTCGTACTTCGATGTTTCTTAAGATGGGGTTGAGACGAGAGCCCCCAGGTAGATAAATCACTTTTCTCTTCGTACTATCCATCTCTGTATTAAAAAAAAATATGATACACCCATATAGTATTTGTAATAATTTATTTTTCATAATCCTCTCACAAGTTTTGCGCACAGGTCTCTCGTGATTTCATTTTTAAATAGAAATGCGTACATGAAATGCGTGGCATGTCAATATTTGTACTATACCAAACTAAGTTAAAACCCTTGTGCTGTAAAACTGGGATTAACTTGCCGGTCTCCTAGGATGAGACTGGAACCCCCAACGGCTGAATCACTGGGCAAATATCTTAACCATCAAGCGAACGAGCAAGATAGATGACAAAAATATAAAATTGCCAAAAATATGCGTTGTAAGAGTTTTATTTTATTAATATTAAAAATATATTACATTTGAAAAATCAGTGGATATATATATACATATATATTATATTTTAACATTTGTTACTTCTCTATGAGAGTTAGACCCGTGTATAGAGAAGGAGTATATACGAGTTAATTTTTCAGTTAGTCTGTGTACATATTTTTTTTACTTCAGTTACAAATTTTAGATAGTCCGTAATTTTTTTAATTGTGATGGGGAGATTGTTAAAAAATTTGGTGCCTTGATAAATATATTGATTTTGAGTTGTGGTTTATTTTAGTTTTAGAATATCAATTTGATCTCTATATCAATTTGATCTCTATATCTTGTAGATCGGAATTCGCTTCTAAAATTTAATTGATTTTTAATTTTAAAAATTTGAATGATTGAATTTTTTTTATATGTCTACTATTTTTGGTACTTTAAAATCTGTGAACAGTAGTGTACTTGGATAGTCTTTTTTTTTTTAGAATAATTTTTATTATCATTTTTTGAGTGATTTCTAATTGTGACATTGAAGTTTTATATGCACCTCACCATCCAATAATACCGTATCGCAAATGTGACTGTACAAACCCGTAATATATTATTTTCATATATGTAGGTGATAAGATGTTTCCGAGTCTAAAAAATATGTAGGCAGTTTTCCTTATTTTGTTTGTGAGATTAGTATTATGTTCTTTCCATTTGAAATTGTTATCTATTATGATTTCAGGGTACTTGATACAGTCTTTTTCTTCAATTGATGAACATTGATCACAAGAGTTTTCTCGAGTACAGTCTTCGGTGTGAATTTTAATATGAATTTCGGTGTTTCGTTTCTGTTGTATAGCAAATCGTAGAAAGTATATTCTATCGGTATTAATTGATAGTAAGTTATCATCCGTCCACTTTTTTATGGAATTAACATCCTCATTTGCCGATATATTAGCGTCAGTCCAAGTTTTTTCGTTAATTAATAGTACTGTATCGTCTGCATAAGATACTATTTTTCAGTGTAATTTGAGTTTAAATATATCATTAGAGTATATAATAAATAACAATGGTCCAAGTACTGTACCTTGTGGTATCCCAAAGTCAGTGGTTTCAGGTGTAATATTATGTCCATTTATTTTTACTTTTTGTTTTCGGTGTGTTCGTTAACTTCTTAGCCATGATAAAACATTGCCATCAAGGCCAATATTTTTAAGTTTATTATGTAGTTTCTTATGTGATATGCTATCAAAGGCTTTCCTAAGGTCTATAAATAGGCCAATGCTTTTGTCACTGTCATCTACGTGTTTGTTAATTATTAAAATTATTTTTGCGATAGCATCTTGTGTGCTAATTTTTTCCATGAATCCAAATTGGTTCTCATTTATAATGTTATTATTGCGGATATATACTATAAGCTGTTTATTAACCATTTTTTCGTATATTTTGGCTACGTTGGAGATTATTGATATGGAGCAATAATTTTTGATGTCTTTTTTATTTCCTGTTTTAAATATTGGTGTTATAAAACTTTGTTTATAGTTAGATGGGAATACTCCATTTTGAAGGCTAGTATTTATAATATGGGTTATGGGTTTGGTAAGAGTTAATATATTTTCTTTAAGTATTTTTGTTGTGATTTGGTCGTAGCCAAGAGTAGTATCATTTTTTAAGTTATTTATGATTTTTTAAATATGATTTTCAGTAATGGTTTGGAATTGAGAGAGATATTCATGGGTGCAGTTTGGTGATACGGTTAGTGTTTCGGCATCATAATTTGGTGATATATTTTTGACTAGATTTTTTCCCACATTTAAAAAGTAATTATTAAAGATATTAGCACATTTAGTGGCTTCTAAATCAGTGTTGATAATAATATTTTCATAGTTAATTTCTTTTACATTTATTTTGTGTTTTGTCTTTTCGGTTATTTTATTTATCGTTTGCCAAATATTTTTACTTATTTTTGCGTGTTCAATTTGTTTCTTAAAATATTCTTCTTTTGTTTTCCTGATGAGAGATAGTAAATTGTTTCTGTATCTTTTCCAGTACGTTTTTAGGTATTCATTATACGGATATTTTTATGATTGTAAGAATATTTGTTGTTTTTTTTAATGGATATTATCAGACCCTGTGTAATCCATGATTTTATTTACGTTATTTTGAGGGTTGATTTTGAAAATTTCTATTAAAGTATCATTTATATGTTTTGCAAGTGTTTTTTCGAAATTTTTTGTACATAATTCAGCCTGCTGCTTTGCCTGTTTGCTTCAAGCGTTTCGTTTCACGTTTCTCTGGATAATTTGTATTTCAATTTTTCTGTATTAATAATATTATATGTCGTTTTAGTGTTTATTTTGTCTTATTTATTATTATTTGTTATTTATTAGTATACAAATGTAGTGGTCAGTTATATTTGTTTTCCAAATTATTGCTGTCATTTTTTTTATGTTGTTTATATATGGTCAAGGCAAGATGGACGTTGACCTTCCATGTATCGAGTATAGTTATTTATGTATGTTTATAACTATGTTCAGTCATTAGGTTCATATATTCGTCTTTATCTATGCTATATGGGTCGAAGCAATGTTAATGTTTATATCACCCACTATTATATTTGATTTATTACTTATATTCAGTAAAATATTTTTTAAGTCCTTTAAAAATATGGATACATTCGAGTTAGATATTCTGTATATAACAATTATATTATAGGTTATTTTTTGTATTTTTATTTCTAATTTTAAACAGTTTGTATTTTCTAAAAAGATTTCCGAGGTATCAGTTATTTCGAAGCATAATCGATAATATATTATTGTTCCACTGTTCGTTTATTGTATTTCTCGTTGCAATATTATTATAACCGGGAATAGTATACGGAATGTCACAATTGCATGTATGTGTTTCTGTAAATACAATAAATCCCGATAAATTGTTTAATGTATTCAATGTTATTAAAAAATCATCAAAATTTTTATTTATACTTCTTATATTCCTTTGTAGAATGGATAAAGCATTTTCATGTGTGAATATATTGTTACATGCATTAACATCATCACATATTTATTTTATGGAGTAATAGTTATTGGTATAGTTCAGAATTCTTAAAGGAAAACTCAGCTAGGTAATCAAGATGTCTTCAAAGCTGCTAATATTGATATTGATTCTTAAAAGGTAACATCAAGAGTACTATCAGCAGAAGCGAATTTTCTTGTAGGAGTGATAGACACAAGTAGGAACCAAAACAAAAATATAACAATTTAGGACTTCATCTTCTACTTCTACTCTTCACATAAAAGTTTGAGCAAAATCGTCTGCCTGTGCTTTTTTTAAATTACCTTCAGAAAAAAGTCCAGCTTGGACTTCCACTGCTAACAAAACTAACCCCTTCCTCGTAAATAGATTCGTTTCTCATTTGCAAGTTTACCACAGGAGTCTCACGTGGTCTTCTTCTTGATGGTGATCCCTCCTTGTCATCCCTCCGAGACATCTCTCATATGCTGTGCTAGAACAAATTATTATTGTTTATAATTAATTTTAATTTGTCTTGTACATCCAACAAATGATTCACAATTTTTAATCACTTATTTATAGAAATAGCGTACTATCCTGTCGATAAAGGAGGGATCGAGAACTACTGTAACATTTTCAACAAGCACAACGGATATTCGAGTAAGTTGTTTTTGCATTCAGATCCTCGAGCGGTAAATATAAAATTTACAATTGAATCTTGTGAATAATAAATGTTTTCATCCCCCACACGTAAGGTAGAAAGAAAGGTTTCACTCGTTTTAGAATAAAAATTTTGTCTGATGAATAAGTATGTAGATACATTTAAATACACACATTTTCCCGGTACAGTATTAAAATCCTAAACTTTCCATAAAATAAATAAATAATTTTTAAAATAATTCATTTGCAAATCTGATGAATTTCATTATATGGTACTGTACGTGTTTGTATCATTTATAAACACAAATTTTATGTTAATCGACTTTTAAAGAAACTGTAAATCGGTAGCCATACGCTCTCCATTTTTTGAGTGAAATAATGGGATATGATAAGTTCATAAAATAACATTTACACACACATTTCTATTCTGGCAAGAAGTAACTATACAAACTGTGATTGGAAACTGATTATTCGTACACAAGAAACACAATTACCAATCATCGTTACAATCGAATACCAATCAAACAATCACAGTTTACTCGCCACTACTCGCAAGAGTAACGTGTTTTAAAAATAAATCTGACGACACATGATTCGTTTCACAAACTATCAAGAAACAAGTCGATGTAGCCTATTGCCTTCATTACAAAAACAACACGATTATGTACTTTTCAAGCAAATTACTTTTTACGGGCAACATTAAAGTAAATTATGATATCTTTTAAATCCATACACATGTATAATATTTAATACACTTGAATAATACTCATACTATTTAGATAATAAGAGAATTATTCAAGAATACTTCTGTGTTTAATGGAATACGCTACAATTCAACCGGACATTTTGGCTCTATTTACATTCAAATCGAGAATACAAAGTACGTGAAAACTTCTTTACGTTTTCTAATTTAGCTTTTGATGTAAATCACTAATTATTTATTTATTTTCACGATTTTGATTGTTAAAAAAAGGGCGTTTGATTTTTCATAACGTAGTTTTAATATGAGACAGCACTGCAGACTACAATGCGTCGCGTGGAACAGTCGCCACTGTCAAGATTGGCATTGGTTGGTGCAAGGACAGGAACGAAGTCAGAGGTGTAATAACCTCTGTGATGAACCAACATCATCTACGTCAGTCCCAATTTGTGCGTGAGCGCTATCTAAGCAAGAAAGAGACAAAGTTATGTGACCGCTTCACGCTTTACAATAATGCAACAACGCACTTGACGTCAGTTGACGCATGGTATCGGTTGTGTACACTGCGCACGGTGTATTGCGCTTTTAATATATACAGAATAATAATAAATTAAACACATTGATAATTATCATTATTAAACTATTTTAAAGCTTTCAAAAATTTATTGGTGGTTATCCATTATATAATAAAATATACTATTCACTTTTAACCTAAATTTATTTTCTTCACCTACTTTTATAGTTTCAGCTGAGTGCAGTATCGGGGATATCAGGTTTGTAATAAGTGTGTGGGGATTATATGTTTACATTCAAGCTAGTTGTACGCTGGAGGAAAGCAGAATTGATCGAATGGTTGTCGTGCTGTCTATTCATTTATAAAAACGTTAGTATTGTTAGTGTAAATTAAACTAAAATTTATTATTTTATTCAAGTTTTTATTTATTTAGAACAACTGTTGATAATATATATATATATATATATATATTATATATATATATTAGAGGACGTAGATTACAATGCAGCTATTTTTTCAAATCAGCGGAGATACATCAATTAAAAAATAGCTGCATTGTAATCTACGTCCTCTAATATATATATATAATATATATATATATATATATATATATATCATATCAACAGTTGTTCTAAATAAATAAAAACTTGAATAAAATAATAAATTTTAGTTTAATTTACACTAACAATACTAACGTTTTATAAATGAATAGACAGCACGACAACCATTCGATCAATCTGCTTTCCTCCAGCGTACAACAAGCTTGAATGTAAAGCATAAAGCCTCCGACGACAACATCTTTTGTGTACAAACCGAAACCCCGGGATAATGGCAGACATCAGCTTAATCGATATATCGACCTCCCGGGCAGTCGCGTGCTCCCGGCTAGCGCAGAACCCTGTTTGGAAAATTGTTGAACATATTGCATGTTCAAAGTTTGATGTTCTATAAAATTGGTCGTTACCTTTTATCGGTTCCGTGTACACGTACAGTTTATTTAATACCACAGGCTGGGCTGGAGGGAGGGTTTAGTAATTGCCTTTGATATTAAAAACAAAGACAGGAAAAAATTATTTAATGAAAAAAGTACTAACTATTATTTGTTTACTTTTCTACTCGAAACCGTCTTCTATTTCTGTTTAGTTCAAAACATTAAACAATAAACAAAATCAGTCAATTGTTAATTTAACAATTTTTTTAATTATTCGCTTCGGAACTGTTTAATTTTTCTAGATAACCGCATAGTTATCGCTGTGAAATAATCAAAATTACTTTAAAGAAATTATTAAACATTTTGTGATCTATTTGAAATAAAATTATATTCTTCAAATATTACAGAAAAAAATATAATTTTATAACTGGAAATCGTACCAGGTTAAATTTTTATTTTCATGCTCAAAAATCAACACATCATTTGCAGACCACTATACGCACATAGAAAAAAAATTAACAGCTTACCCGAAAACATCAAGAAGATTAATGATAATAAATAAATAATCAATGCCCTCAAAAAACGCTTTAAAGATAAACTTGTAGCCCGAAAATTATATTTTAATATAGTTATTTCTATTAATTTATTATATTTTATTTTATTATAAGCTAGTCATTGTAAACAATAAATGTAAATAAATAAATGTAATTCTCTTCTCTGCACAAGTATATGCTTTTTAGATAAGTGTAAAACAAAAATAAAATATTATTGTATTGCGTCGTTGTACTTATAACAGATTAATAAATAAATAAATAAAAAATAATAAATTATCGAACTTAGAGATTTAAATTTCGTTCGATAAAAGTATAACTTGCAATATTTTTGTGTATTTAGTGAAAATAAGTATATTAACAAATCAGCAATCATAAATCAAATCGTTTCGGTATTGTTTTAAATAATCTACAGGTATATATATATATATATATAATAACCTGATATGGCGGTATTGTCGCCTGGTGATCTATGCTTAGTGTGGTGTGATTTTCATCTCAGGAGATTGGCCCTATGTTTGAAAAATATAAAAATTTTAAAGTGACAAATATTCCACTTAAACATCGAAGAAAAGATTGTTGTATTGTATTTTAAATAATAAATACACAATTTTTATAACAAAAATTTTTAAATAGTTGTATGTTACTCTAAACATGAATAAACTTGAATTATAAGAGTGCTGTAAGGAAATCATGATCAAAATATATAATAAAAACTAATTTAACCGTTTTAGTGCTAAGCAATTTTCGATACAAACGATCGCAGCGCTTTTGCGACGCGTAGCATTCAAACGGTTAATATCCAATTAACATTGTAAAAAAAATAAAAAAGACTTTAACGGTAATAAAACTTCTTTTATTTTTACAGCAGTACATTTTATTTTTTATTGTCAGTCATTTAATGACCTCTTTATATAGAAGTATATATTCGTTTCTATTTTTGTTTTTTTATTGACTTTAATTGTTGAATTATATAGTCTAGGAGCAACTTTTCATGTGAATTTTTTACAAAAATGGAGCTTTACAAATCATGTATAAATAATGCATTTGCCCTTATTCCTATTTTAGACCTTTTTAAAATAATATGAATTTAATTTTGATAAAAATATGATTTTACATACTCTCAAATGATATATAACTAATAATGCACTAAATACCAAATTAATGTATTAATTATAAATATATACATATAAAATCAATTTTGTCGAAAAATATTGTTTTTGCGTCACAATTGATTTTATATGTATATATTTATAATTAATACATTAATTTAGTATTTAAAATATCACAGACCTATGTTCTGAATAATTACAACTTCACAATAAGAATGTGTTTTAATAATACACTAATTTACAAAACGATTTTATAAACATTATTTTGATTATTTTTTCAATTTGTTGTAATATAATATAAAAAAATTGACTATTTCTAAAAGTAATTTTTTATCATGGCTGTTATTTTTAGAGTAGATTATTTTTTACTTTTGTTGAAATATAAACTATTGTGATTATTTTATTTTCACAATAACTTTAAGAGAAATCCTCACCCAAAACATGAACCATTTGTTGACCCAAATGTACTCCATAAATTAACCCTTAAAACTGCCGACGCGGCCAGCCTGACATAATAATGAACCTTTTTCAACAGACTGTCCCACTGTGCATTATTCAGGCCGTCGTAGGGTTGAAAAGGCGAAGGGCGGAACAAGGGCCCACCCGCACAAGTTTTCAAAAACTATACAAATAAACAATCACTGTTCACTTTTTATTTAATCTACACAGAAAACAAATGTTTCATTAATAAACTCGCCCTACGTAGGTATGTCACAAAACCAAATTATGGAACCATGTTACTTTTGAGAGTATAAACCTATCCATCTTTTCTTATTTTAGTTTCATAATATTTCCCTTGCCTAGTTAGTCTTATGGCACGAATCCAGGGATGAGATTTTTGTCTCAAGAGATTGGAGGCTACTCTCGGCTTTTCTAGTCCACCGTATACACGTCAAGTCTTCAATTCAAATATCGTCACGTTCCCCACGATTTGACATTATAAAGAAATATTAAATTAAGATTATGGCCTTTATTCATTAAAATCGTTCTTGGTACCTACACATATATATATTATTGAAACACACGAAAAAATCAATTTTAATTAAATTATTATCATTAAGTAATATTAAATTAAATAAAACCATGTAAGTACAAGTCAGACGAGCTATTTTATCTAAAAGTCAATCATAAAAAAAATATTTTTAAGATATTTTGTTCTCTCTCGCGTAGTTCATAATTACTTTAAGGATGAATATATTCTTAGATATGACTTTTTAATTTATTTGAATCAAATGAATCTAAAAATTTATCTTCATATTACCAATGTATCTCTCCATTAGTAATTTTATCGTCAGTACTACAAATCATTAATTTTTACTAATGAAAAGATAAATTGCTACTCTCGAGTCACTGGAGTGAGTTTAATTGATATTTGATGGTGTCAGCTATGACTATGACAACGGTTTATGATAATATTACAGTACATACAATAAATAAACATAAATCAGCATTATATTAAAACCGTTCTTAGCATAAAATCATTAATATAAATTCACAGTTTACAAGCGTAAGTAAATAAAAATCAAATCAAACCAAATGACAAACCATGAACAAATTAAATTATTTAATCAAATACGTGTGACAATATTTTCAAGTAGAGAATAATATTAAGGTGTATAATAATGATTATTATAACTTTTACTTTGGCCAACCGTCCTTGTGAACATTTTTTTGTTAATTTACAAATATTTCATTTCTTAATTAATAAATTATTTTTTTTTGTTCTTTAAGACGTTCGTGAAATTTGATTAGGTTAGGAGTAAAGAAGTCAAAAGAAAAAAATAATTTCTTGTACGCAGTAAAACATCGAATCTGACCGTGGAGGCCGGCGGGGAAAAGAGTCGAGTTAGGGTCGGTTGTGTGATCAGTAGTAACTTTTTACTATAGTAAAAAATGTTACTAAAGTAAAAAAAAATGTGAAAACGGATTGTTTGATCGTTAGTAAGAATATATTTTCTTCTCGAAAGTGCATCCCGTAGTAAACTCGTTTTACTCTGCAATATCCGATAGTAAAAATGAGAATCGATAATTAATATGGCGGACTTTTCACAACTGTTCCAAATGCCGTCTGACACATTGATACTTTCAATGTTGCACTATGCGACAATTAATCATTTAATAGCCCGCTATTTTAATTATGAGAGTCCGTCCGATGATGATCTGGTTGTTTAATTTACATTATTACACGTAATACGAAAAAAATTCACCACCAAAGATTTCGATAGGTTTCGAGCGCAGAAGCGAAAAAATCCAAAGATAACGCATAAAATAAACATATTTCATGATTATTTGTCACGCTTATAGACATCTCCATCTATGCTATGACAGTAGTGAATTTGATGTATCAACAACCCGGAAAAGATTTTTAACTACGGGCGTTAGTAAAAAGTTACCCAGTATAAAGTTACTATTGATCACACAACCGGCCCTTAGAGTTTGATAAACTACGCTTAACAGTTCAAGTCATCATTTAGAATTATTTGATCTCTTAAATAGAGCAACTTTCTTTATAATAATAATAACACGCCAAGTGTCACCAACGAACATTTAATGATGACAAACCAACGTAGGCGACTAATCAAATATTCATTGGTCGCGGCTCGAACGTCAAATCACCGCTAATCTCTTTAATTAGTGATTTCACGATCTGCCCTTAGGGAAAGAACCACTTCTATCTGAAGTGGACCAGCTTGTATGTATCTCTGATAATATTGAATATTTTTATTGTACCTTCCACATCCTAATTTTAAAATAAATTGTATTTTTTAAATATATACTAGAAAGTTATTAAAATAAATAAATATTTTTAAAGACCGACATATTCACTATCCCTAATTATATAAATAAGTACCTACTGGCGCTTGTACCAGTAGCAGTGTACAATCTAAATTGCCAGTAAGTAAGTAATAACGAGAACAAGCACAGTCTGTAAATCTTTGCCAGGCGGCGTCGCACAGCAGGATAGCCACACAGCAGTTGACCTTTGAACATATAACATGACTGCTGGAATGGTACATTACGAACTGAAATTGTTTTCAAAATATTCCTGATTTGAGGTAATTTGCTTTCATTAATTGGTTAAATTGTACTGAGGACCACTTCCCTTTTTATAATAATAAGTTATACTTTCATCATTAAGGCCATAAGTCTATTTTGGAATGACGAGGACCGTCGCGAATCATGTGACTAAATTTCGTTGATCTTGGAACCCACGAACGTCTGCATACATGTGCTCTTTTTAATATCCTTTTCATTTTATTAATTATCAACTTTTTATTTGCTTTTATTTTTTACAACGTTTCTATTTTAAAAATTGTACCGTAATTTTATAATACATTTGGTAATTTATAATACATTAAAATACATTTGGTTTCGAATGCGGTCCTGATCAACCGCGGTACAGGATACAGAGGGTGTAAGACTAGCAAGCGGAAGCTGCGGTTATATTAATATAAGTCCCGACATAAAGCGTAATATCCACGTGAGATCGCTGTGGTGTGCTGACGTTGGTCCAACCTCGTGCGACGTTTCTTAAATATCCAATATGCCATTCGAAAAACATTTCGAACATGTTATTTTTGCTTAGAGTGTTGTTTTCAGACACTACATAAAATTTTAATGCGTATAAACCTCGTTCATGGAAATGAAAATGCGTCACGAAGAAACATGAAATTATTACATCATCCATATACACGTACTTCCTTCATGTCAGGATTAACACATAATGTCTTTAATTAGATGTGACATGCGTCTCCACAAATCTCGGTCGTAAGTCGGCCTCACAGCTGTCACCAGGATCTATCCAATCAGGCGCAAAAGCATCCATCCACCATTGTAGAATTCTTCCAGAACTTCTTTGTTCTTAAATAACGCCCAGAAAAATTTGCTTTAAGGTGTCGTATTGACGCATATTGGCCGAAAAATTTAGAGAATTTTTTGTGAATTAGCATAGATAGAGCTTGCCCAACACGCTCTTCATTTTAAAGGTGGAGCCTGCCTGGTCTGTATATCTTCTTTTAATCAGCCATTATCTGTCCAAGGTAAATAGAGTCAGTAACTTGGCCAGCCTGCGGGGCCCCTCAGTTGCTACATTGCGCATGCAGCCAGTGCAGTGATGCGCGCTCGGCTATGGCTCACGTTGCCGTTGACGTTGACGATCCACAGATGGCGGAAGGCTTCCACAACAAATCTTAACTATAATGTCGGACTCATATAATTATATAAACATAGATTAATTTAACCCAGCAAGATAATATCTCTAATGAATCTTTTCCACCTATTAACAGGAGTACCGCAAGGCTCCATAATCTCTCCGTTTCTTTTTAATATTTACTCTCACGACATACCCCCCGCTCAAGACGACAACACCGCGGTTGCACAATTCGCCGACGATACCGTGTATCTCTAAACTTCGGGTAAACCCACACTCGCGATCCGCCGCGTTCAAAAACACACCACCCTCTTAGAGGATTGGTGCAAGAAATAGCGAGTCGAAATAAATCCCTCCAAAAGTGCTGCCACTTTATTCACTAGAAAGCGCGCCTTTAATAAACATAAATGCAACATAAAAATGTTTGGAGAAAACATACTCTGGACCAGCGACATGAAATGCCTCGGTGTTACGCTGGATTCCAAAGTCGTGTGGAGCAAACACATCCAAAACAAATTAAGCGCTGCATCACGTGCACTCTGCGCAGTATATCCACTATTAGGCAGAAATAGCAAACTTGCCACCGATAACAAGTTTCTCTTGTACAAGGCCGGACTGAGGCCTATATTCCTACACGCAGCCCCCGTCTGGGGTCGCGCGGCTCAAACAAACGTGAAAAAATTACAGACCTTCCAAAATAAGTTCATCCGGTCAGCGCTGGATGCACCCAAACGGGCAAGGCTCACACAACTTCATCGCGAGTCGGGTATTCTCCCCGTAAAAGAGTTCATAACACAGATCTCCAAACGTTTTTACGATGGACTCCCTAAGCACCAAAATCCGACAATTAACACGTTATCCAAATACGACATGAGCATACCGTCACGCTTCAAGCGGCCCAAACTCGTCCTCCTTTAGAGGCTTAATTCACTGCGCCAGCTAGCACCAGCAGTTCCTTACCACGCGCATTGCAGATTGTTTTGTTTGTTGATTCTAATAATAATTCATAATAATAACATTTTATCAAGCCATTGAGGCATACTCCCGATGAAGGAGCAAGTAATCCGTAATCCAAGTAACCCGGTACTCCGTAAGTGCCATGATATCAGAGTCAAATTTTTATAAATAAAATGAATTACCTACAAAGGTATTCCTAAACTGTTTATAAACATAAAACGAGTTTAAAACAGTATTCAGGTACAACATATTACATATAATATAATTTTCATCTAAAAAATATTTTTCGTTATATTTTTAAAATATATGAGAGGGTAATAAATATGATACATATTTAAAATTTAGTTTACCCGGTTTCATTTTCAATGAATTCCATGAAAATGAGGTGACTTATTGTTGCGATAACATCTAGTAACGAATACTGTTATTAGGCTTCTTTAATCAAGTAAAGCATTTATCAAAAGCAGGCAGTGATCGCATGTAGATTTCACCCTCAGCGCGTGACCTTCCAATGCTGAGCCGCTCCCCGCTCGCCCTTATTTCGAGGCAACCGTGACCCGCCGCCGTTCCAGCCGCGATCAACAGTTGCTCGGTAGGGCAGGTAGGGGGCAGGATTCTCCCGACCTCGCCTGCAGCGCCCTAGATCCGGCAAGGTCACTATCACCGAACACCTGAAAGCCGCATTTTTTAAAAAGTCAAAAAAAAATGAACAATTTTAAATAACATGGTGTTAATGACATATTTAATCTATTATAATGTTAGAAAAACGATAAACATATATTTTTAAAATTCTTGACTTTATGAATATCATTTAAAAATATGTTATTTGCTCATTTATGACACCGTATTAAAACCGTGAAGATATCGACACCCTAGGGCAGAGGTCGGCAGACTTTTTGGTGAAAAGAGCCAAATATTAAGTAAACAGAATCTCCATATTTCCATAGAGCCGCAACATACATTTTCAATGTAGCTATATAAATTTAAACTACCAAAAAAACGAGATAAAATCAGGCTTTTTATTTACTTATAATTTACAATACAGTCGTAGAGGTTACGTAGAAAAATATTACATACGGAAGTTATAAACTTCAATAACTCGGTGTACTTCTTATAAAATAAGAAAATGTAAATGATTAAACACTAATAAAACACTTTTTGGGTTTTGCAAAGTTGACTTGTTAGAACGGTGACCTTGACCTTGCATGCTACCTCCGCCAAGAAATTACTTGTTCAATTTTAAACAGGATTGTAATTTATCGTCTATATTATATTTATATATATTTTATTTGATTCGTTAATTAATAAATAGAACCAATGATAGTTAGAATAGCAAATGATAGTTCTTTTATTGTGTCATATGTTTTAAGCAAACTATTCCATCTATCAAAAATAATTGTAGATGAAAATATGAACTAAAATTGAAGAGTCGCAAATGCCCATGAAAAGAACCGCATGCGGTTCGCGAGCCCCGATGTGCGGACCCCTGCCCTTGGGGGTCGCAAATCACACTTGAAGATAACTACTATATATTATTTAATATACAATATTTAAAAAGAGTTCCCAAGTATTCTTTAATGTATTACCGTTTAGAATTTTTTCAATTTAAAAATGTTATTTTATTTCAAACGAAATTTTCCGAATATTGTGTAACGTATAGCATGAAATCTACCTAATAACGTAAACAATAGTGACAGTATCGAATTACAATATTAATTAATAATCTAATTATGTTCTACGTAGGTATTGTTTGATATTTTATTTATTTATTGTTCTGTATAAAAACAAAAACTCTATAAGTCGCAACGTAAAACAGGTATGGTAAAAATGTAAGCTGTTAATTATATATTTATGAAACCCGCAATGGTAAGGTATAAACACAAATACCGTCGCTAGTGGCATACAATATTTTGTAAATTTGAACAAAGCCCATATTTTTTGGAAAAAGATTTTAACTTTACATTATTTTAGAGTATGATTAATTTTATTTTTATTCGCACCTATTTAAAAATAAAAATGATTGTGTATTTATTATATATAAAGCGATAATGTAAAGCTAAATAAAGAGTTTTAAATCATTGTTCAAATCAACATTATATTATATTTTTGCTATAATTTCCTTCAAATTGTATTATAGGTATAACATGTTAATATTTTGACCTTTTTTCGCAGAAAAACTTAGAGTGACTTTAGAGTGTTTCGTAAACATTTGCTTTAGGTATTATCTCCGCGGAATGACTGTACCTACATCAGCAGCGATGGGCTAAATAAATGATTGGGACAGCGTTCAATACCCATCAATAAAATATTATTAAAAATATGCACAGTGGTAGGATTCAAGTGGTTCGCACTAAAATTTTAAGTTTTCTCTTATCTAACGTATTCTTTGCATGGAGTAAGATTACTTTTTTAACAAGACATTTGTTCTGAATTACCTGGTGATCCTAGTGATTGCAAATTTGTAAATATATAAATACATTTTAGAGATTTATATAATGCAATATTTTTATAGTACTGATATTATTGCACTATTTACCCAGATGTCTGCTGGTACAAAGTTTTTACCCTTAACAAAAAATTTTCGTTAAAAATCAATACGTTAATTCATACAAATTTAAAAAATATATATATAATCTACTTGTCTACGTGTTGTCTCCTAACGAAGGTTGGCAATCATCATTACTAACCACGTATACCAAAGTAATTGATCAAACTACCTGTCGAAACTGTGCACGCCGAAAAATGTCTAATAATTTATTAAACTATTGATATCAAAAGATACTACACAACATCATTATTTCTAAATCCAACAAACAAAATTAATACCATCATTAGAAATTAATTTCATTTAACAAATTATGAATAATTTCGAAAAAGTCGACTAGGTATTATTATTTGAGGTGAAATTATATGATCTCAGTCATCTACCGACATTGAACATAAACTTTTTGAACATTTGTTACAAATTTGCGCTTTTTTATTCACATTTTTTAAAAATGCAATAGATGTCGCTGGCAGTATATTTTTGAAAAAGGAATATTTTACGAATCAATTATATCTCGTCACCTAAGGACAATTATTACATCAATATTAAATAAATACTAATGTTGTCAATAAATTTGCGTTTATGTATGAAGAAAGAAAAGTTAAAAAAATATATTTTTGAAATTTTTTTCTCCACATTCCAGTCTTTGCAACTGTGAAGACGCAATCTTAATGCCGCACTATGGCTTGTTTGCATAATACTGTTTTTGTAAAGTTAAATGAGTACAATATTTTGATCGAAGTTTTGTTATTAAATTGTATACAATTAATATATACCGAAAGATTACAATTTAGTAAACCTCTGTGTAATAGTGTTGTAGGTGCGGCTCGCTGTGATCTGATTTGTTGCAGGATTGAGATATTCGTGCTTCATGCTATCCGCGGGATGCTCCACATCCTTCTCCAGCAATACACATCGAAGGCATCTATTTTATGATTACTGTAACTATTATTTTTATTAAAATTAAATTTGTTAATTGTTAAGAACTCATAAATAAAAGAGTTTTATAAATATAAATCGATGCTTTAAATTCTAATACAATAAAAAATCAACATTAAATACTAGATACGTGTATATGACATATCGGCACTTCTAAAATCCTTTTAATTTCAAATATGTTTTAGGGGAAGTAAAAAGGTAAAAGTGAAAGTATTACATATAAAGAAATATTCTAGTGTGAGAATTTGGCATTTAATGTATTTTTTTAAATTAGCTAAATGTTGTTTTTTCCTTTTATCACTTTATACCTAATAATTGTGTAATTAATTTGTTCCTTATTTTGACGTGTCCACCACAGATACAAAAATATACCTAATAATTGTGTAATTAATTTGTTCCTTATTTTGACGTGTCCACCACAGATACAAGTTCATATATTATACAAAGGCGAAGTATCTGATTTACAAGTGTATGACCAGGGTATTATGTAATAAACGTTGATACCTTTGTGGGATGTAAAATAAAACAGACTTCAAAAACAAATATAATCTCCACATCAATAATATATCAAAGATTGAAACTATAAAACTTATACACGAGCTTGCTAATGGCGAGATAAAATATATACATTAATTTGGGTTCACAAAATAAACCGCATGAAAACCATTAACACTTAACAAGAACATCTCAAATCTACCGCCAAATCCAACAAAAACAAAAACAGGATAATCACGATTCATTTAACACCCACCGGATAAAATGTTTGCGAAGATTTACCACAACAGACGAGACAATTGAACATTGACATTAAAAAAAGAATTGAGAAACATACTTAGGCGCACACAGCCGTATAAACAAATACAGATAACTGTATATTTTTTTAATATGTTTTAAAATTTCTTAACATTAACTTTATTCATTCTTGGGTCTCATATATTCTTCAATAAATATATAAGTATATAATTTATTTATTTTTAAAACAGGGTTCTACTGCTATTCTCGATCACTATTTAGAGATTCCTAATTGTTCGCAGTTGAAACTGACTTGAAACTATTTATAGAAATTATCAGTTAATAACAAAGATATACTCAACTTATCTTTGCTGTTATGTACTTTTTTGTTACTGGTTCGTTATGTCTGTTTTAAGACAAATCTCAAATGCCTAAATATGAATCTGCCAAACTTAGGTAGCAACAATACTACTACAGGCCGTAAAACATCCATAATGACCGAAAAATAATGTGTAATGACCTTAAAATGTAATATTTTGAGGATACAATTCGTGAACCCAAATTACAAACCATCATCAATTGATGATAAACGGTACTGGTGATGGAAACAAACTGTACTGGTTGCGTAAACATCCGGAAATGGATCAAGTTGCCAAAGACAAACGCCAGTTTGGACAAATGGTGGTTATTAATTAGATGTGGTCTTCCAAGATAGACTATGCCTAGACACGGGCACGGCACCAGATAATGATGATGAAGAAGAAGAAAATCACGCAAATTAATCTTATACATAATCCATCCTTCCATGTCGGTCCCTCAAGACTTAGGATCGCGATCTCCATAAACTCCCACCCTCTTCACTATTCCTCCTTCACGTTTTTCGGCACCCTGAAGATCTTAGGGCTATCATCAGAGAATTGCCTGTTGCCTTTTCCTCTCGATCGGTTCAATATGTGAGGAATCTTCCTCTTCCTCTTCGTCCTTCGACGTGACCCACTACGACGAGCTATCTCCCCTTTTTGCAACATGCCCATAAAATTGAAGGATTCGTCTTAGGCTGCAAGTTGAGAGTCCGTCCTTGATCTTCAGTTTCTGCACAATGAAGACATTCGCGCGTCTCGCCGTTCGCGATAAGCGAAACATGTGTTTCCAGCACCACATCTCATAGCCGTCAATCTGTCTTCCAATCTTATTATATTACAGATTCAATCCATAGCTATAAACTATGTATATACTCAAATATTAACTAAAGTTAACGATACAACAATAGCTAACAATAAATATTAATGATATAATTAAAATTATATCTACATATATAAAATGTAATGTAAGTCTATCTGTTTTTAATGAAACCATATACCCTTGGACCATTCTAAACCAAATGTTGCATAGTTACTCTTTAGGCCACCGCGTTAAACATAGACAACCTCCATCTGGCCACCCCACCGATATAAATGTTAATTACATTGAAAGCCATCCAAATTTTGCTCGGTCGCACTCTAGGTCCCTGAAAAAATATGTTTACCCTGACCGGTAGGCCTATATATAGTAGCTAATCAACTACCTTGCATCATGAAATAATATGATGCGTTAAACACAAATGAAACATAGTTGAAATAAATGTATTATTTTAGGTATTTGTAATTGTTCAATACTTCAAGTGCGTTTCCTCTAATGCCTGCCCACCTGACTAGATGAGAATTCGTACCGAGGTGTACATTCTGTGTAGGCTCACGTGAAGAAACAATCAGCCTCGGATCTCGTGATTCACGGTTTGGTAACTATCCGTGGAGAATTTAACCAAATTGAGTATTGTCTTACCAAAGAGTTAAACATGTTGCACTTTGTACTACCCATTCGCGAGTAATTCTTATGAGACGTAATTCATCCCACTGCTGAGCGACGGCTGCCTATTTGTGATGCAGTCACAACACAATGCCTGAAAAATATCTTCGTAATATAATTACACAATGTAACAAAAAAATAAGTAAAAAATGGACAGACGCGTAGCGTGGTAACAATTCTCTGTAGTTTTCAGTCACGCTCCATATTTTTTAAACATAATATAACTGTGCAATCATCTGTTAATATTTATTTATCCTAACCTATTTTTGATGTGAAAAATCTTAGCGCTGCCTACTTAAAATTCTCACAAGGCTTAATTAAAGTTATTCCGTGAATAGTGCACCATTGGATTTATCACTTCATTATCATCCATTACTAGCCCAGATGCTTCATGCAGGCGACAGCTATCAGAGAGCGTGATGAATTATTGTCTCGAGTTTTAATAAACATATTTTTAAAATCTAACTACGCTATATTTTTTTTGTCGAACCAAATAAGAACTATACCAAATAAAAACAAATTATTAACGCAGAATTATACAATTTGAGATGTAAGTTGCGAAGAATTTTATCTTACTAAGACGTTTCATATTATTGAGAGTGCCATTTTCAATTTCAATTATTTAATATTAACTCACGAACGCCATGTGCCATGTACATTGTATACATATAATATTTATTTAAAAAAAAAAATTTTAACAAAATTCCTAACTTTTGAAAACATTAATTAATTATTAAAATAAAACACAACGATTTTTACTTCACACTACGCTTTTCATTAAAAATTATAACGTTTTCGACGCTTACCGCATCATCTTCAGTAATAAACTAAAGCTTAAACTAGAAGACAGACTATCGACTACATGGAGGGGTGGCGGGATGATCGCGGTGTTGGGGAGAGGGGTGTTTCAGTGAAAAGTGAGTATTTTTTTAAAGTTATTTGTAATGGACTTCCACAAAGTTAACCACGAAAATTATGAAAAATGGCCTCAATCAGATGAGTTTAGGCTTGGATAATATTATTACATTTCTGTTATATATTTATCTGCCTTTCGGCACGAAATTAATCTATTTTTAATGATTATTTCAGGAATAAGGCGAAATCTTAGAAATCAATAATATACAGTACGATGAAGATTTTCAATGAAATGCCAAATGATATAAGGAGGAGAAATTAAACTAAGTAATCATCTGCAAGATAAGTATTAGTGAAAAGAGAAAAAATGATATTAGAGTATATGTATTTACGTATGCACTAGATTAAGAATAAATAATTCTATTATAAAAATTGTTTTATGGCAACGTCATGTCATTACATAACACAGCATCGTTTCATCGCATTATCGTTTCATTACATTAAAAAGATTATGAAAGAGAAGTACGTTATAAATATATAAATCAACGTCTCTGGTAAGTCATTCAAAATTACTAGACGGTAGTCAACGTAACATACCCACGTATTTAAAAAAAAATTGCGTTTTATAAAATAGACATGTGATCCTTCCTCTGTTTAAATGTTGAATGAGATAAAAATAATGGAAGGACGAAGTAATGCAAATATAACTACCTATTTTAAATTGCATTACTAAAAATAGAAAATCATTATCCATGTGACTCCACCTATGTGTCATTACGGTATTTTTTAGAATGAAGTGACATGCAAATCAAAATATTTAAACAGGTTATCAGAATCTTATGTGCTGATTTATCCGAAGTGTTGTGCGAGGCGTGCCTGACCTTTACACCGATATTTTAGAACTCATTGCAAGGTTTGCGGTCTGGGCTGCTTGATCCGAGGAATGCGAAAAATTATGATGTCATTATGAGTCGTTGCATATGTGATAAGACAGGCAACTTTCTCACTGCTGTTTACCAGGGCTCTGGGAGTCAATAGAGAGTTCTAACAACTATTTAATTAAGATCGTGACGTTTGAGAATAATCATTTAATTGTTAATTCGTCGCTGTAAAAACCATACAACATTAAATTGGCTTCAATGACGATTAAGTGCACAAAACCATGAATCACACAACGTACGTAATTGACAGAGTAAGGAACGATCCCTAAGTATCGAATACGTGGTAAAATAAGGACGTGGTACAGCTATTTACCTAATGTGGAACTCGGCAGGTCGCTTGAACAGACATTAGGATGGCTGTTGGATTAAGAAAGTATTATTATTAGAGTAAGAGAAAACTAAGACGAGATGGTCAGACAACATTAAATATGTTACGAAAACTCAACGGAGACACGTGGCGCAAGTTAAGGATAGGTGGAAAAGATAAAGAGATGGCAATGATGATGATCATTTTTTTAAACAGGGGTGTCATATCAATGTTCTTACTATTTTCAAACTATACTAAACTCTTGTCTCCTGGAATGAGGTTCGAACCCCTGACCACTAGATCACTAGTCGAGTATCAACCACATGCCGACAAGCACGCCAAAAGCAGGATTAAATCACTTAACTGTACACAAGTCTTAAGCCGTAAAACTACTTTATAATAAAGTTAAATATTTGATTTGATCATTACCATGTACATGAAATGTAAATGTACTCTTGCATAAAATATATATGTTGTTTTATAATGGTATAGTGTCACTTTATTGGGTGCAATAAATATCTGTTACACTATCTTAAGGTACTCAAATAAATAAAATGATTTATTTATTACATTTTTGATCTACAAATTTGTAATTTATTCCGTCAACATGTTACGATTCGAGTAGAATCACAGGGATTATTGAATGCTGCGCTCGTGTTCATCTCGTTTTCTACTCTCTTCATTCAATAAATCACACCATATTATTGTTCAGTACTATTACATAACGGAATAATATTACATTTCACGCATGATGCAACGCAGACGTGTGGACAATTTTCGCAGCGCGGCATATTCCATGACGCTGAGCAGATCCTTACATCACGGAGCCCGCAGCCTGCCATCTCGGCTAATGGCTCTTGCAAAATGCATTCAATTTCTCCGGCACTTTCTGCCACGCGATGAGTCAACATTCTGCTCACCTTTAGCGCGACAACGTCGCCTTTAACCTTTACTCGGTCGCGCAAATATGTGTTACAATTGAGACGAGGTCGATATTTTTATTTATTTATCATATTTTGGCAAGCTCTGCAATACAAGCTATTACACATTCAAATATTCTAGAACGAACCTCGTTCGTTACAGCATCTATTCGTTCTAGCATATATTGAATTGTATGTATTCAGAGGTAATCCGTTTCAGGCCCATGGCCTAGAGCAAAGTTACTATTCAATATAGACATTTTATCAGTAAAAATATAGCTTTAAAAATAATATTTAAAAAACATAAACAATCTTCACACAACACAACATTTACAAAGCGAGTGCTACGCCGGGTATTTTCTTAGTGTTGCAGTATCTGTGTTCGTAGTAGCATTATAATTTTATTTACTACTCTTCGTTGCAACAGTTTTCGGTGTAACATCGTTCCTTGTAGCATACCCGACTATATTACATAATATGTAAGCTAATGTATAAAACTGCTACATATTATTCTAAACTAGAAAAGGTTTCTTTCAAATAAAATGTATCGTTCTGTGTGTCTGACATGTTTACCGGAAATCTTCGTCCCCGTAATGGTGCATCTGAATTTTTGGCCAGAAAGATGGAGAACACAGCATAAAATTCGACCAACGAGCTCCAGGATTTTGATTGAAATCTCAAATACCCATCTTGAATATATAATATCTACATATATACGCCAAATTTTTGTTCAAATATTTGTTGCTGCGCAGTGCCATTATTATTTGCTTACTGTGCATTTATTACGTGATTCCGTTGGGATATTTCTTCATATACGCAGATGTATATGAATACCAGGGGCGTGCAGTGCATACAAGCAAAAATCTGGGCATTACTAAAAGTTCTAGGAAACAAATATAAATTAAATAATCTATAATATAGATTAACATGAATATGATTTGAGAATTTATTATAATTAGAGTCATCTGTGTACCAGTAGAAACAGTAATTACTTAGTTCTTAAAACTACCGCGACAACCCACCGCTGTAGCCGTAGCGCTCTTGTCGACGTAGCAACAATGCGATTGTAGATATTCACATTACTCTCTTCTATTTTTAAGCTAGTATATTACTCAAGTCATACAATTGGCTATTTACTGAATTAAAAATTCTATGTAATTCTTCATGTACCTATAATATAGTTAATACATATCACGTAATTAAACAACAATTGATGTTTGTATGTGAGAATATTTTCGTGAATTTATGTATGTAGTGGACTTGTTGAAGTGTGTTAATGAAACAAAAAATCATTAAAAAACATTTCTTCCAAATATCCAAAGTATTTATACTATTAACAGGCAATATATTATATTAGATTAGTTAATTGCATTTTTTTATAATATGTAAAAACTACGTGCTTGTGTGTGTATCAATTAGAAAGAAATATAAATCAATTTTATATGTATATCTTTCTAATTGATAAATTTAATTTGTATTAAAATATCACAGAGCTATGTTCTGTAAAACTGCAACTTCACAAAAATGTGTATAATAATTTATATATACGAGGTCGCATTCACATAATCTAGAAACAGCAAACATCAAATATCATTTGCCTTTCTTTTAGTATGAAAAAATTATATTAATTTTCCCAACCGTTATTGGTGGTTTGTTAAGTGCTATTGTAATGTGACCCGCTGAATAATGAATCTCTTTCATAACCGTCTACTTGACACATGACCCCAAGAAGAGATTTATAAGAGATATCTTTCGCCGACTCCCATTCGATCTCTCGGGCAGCGGCGGCCGGTGCTTAAAAATTGCCAGACTCTTTGGAAGAAAAAATTACATCTGTCTATTTACGTATAAAATTTTATCCAACTCAATATTTGTACCCGTTATTATGAAAGTGGTCTAAGTCATGTCTCTTTCGTGTAGAGATATTTAAAGCTTTGCGTTTGAATTGATTAAAAAATATTTTTATATTACACAACACATTGTTTCAAATTGTATTTAGTCTACTAGATGTATAATTTATTTCGACAAGTAAATGTTGCATGTAGCTTATAAGAAAATAAAAAAATGAAGGTTGAAATGACTTACTCTATTATCAAAATAAATAACTAGCGGAATACCGTTGACCGTCGTGACAATACACTGACAATGCTCTTCAAATTTTTCACAGTAGTTACAATTTTCATAAAATTATATTAATTTAAAATATAATTGATGAACTTTTTTTTTTCAATTTCTTGACTTAGACCACTTTCATAATAATGGGCACATTATGTAAAACGAGACTTATCTAATCAATTACTAGTGTGGGGACTTTTCACGTATTTTTCGTTAATTTTTAATATATAAACTTGTTAAATTAGAAACTCCATGAAGGCGGGAGTGTTCTTAGTATATTTAGGACGAAATACTATTTAAACCCGTGTCTAATAAATGAGATACAACGAGATAACCTCAGAGTTTTAGTTGAGATACATCTCAATTGCATGTGCTAATCAGGATATAATCAAAATCCTCATTCTCGCCCCTACTTCAAATTCTTTCAGTTATTTCACACAATTGTCCACGTGCAAGATGAAAAGCCTCGGTGACATTACGTAGCATTTTGATCGAGACTGTTGTAACGTCTAGCGTCAGACATCTACACCGCATGTGTCAATTTTTGTAGGTAAGCAATTATTTTAATTTTATATTCAATTGTGATCGCGTTGTGGGCGCAATACCTTAATCGCCAACAACACATAATTATATAAAATATACATGCAAATAGAAAGAATATAAAATATATTGATTAAAGGTATTTAGATACTACATACATAGATGCATAATATAGTGAGCATAATATAGTAGATATAGTAGATGCCATTATTTTATTTCTTATAGTGCCGCGTACATGAAATTAAATTATGGCTGCGCACTGTTTAGAGTTTAAAGTTTATCCGATCGAATATAATCTATGATTACCTGTTAGGGATGCACTAGGAAATTTTATTCGTTAGTAGTAATAACCCGTGTCCACGAATGAGATTTTTAAGAGATATTCGACTAGAGACAATCTTTGAGATACGGATTTTGCTCCCATGAGATTCTTTGGTGACAACTCTCAGCTTTCGTGGTCCCCGTGTATACGTTAAGTCCCAGAGATTTGTCGTCTTACGCTTCACTTCATACTCACAGTCGTTCGTCAGTTAAGTAAAGTTAAATCTCCCCAGCAGCAGTTAAAATGGATTAAATGTTTGTAATTATTTGAATGTTAATGTTTAATGACTTGTATCTTTTTCTTCCACACATGGGATTTGGCGGATCTCTGACGTTTGATCCCCCGATGTTTGATCCCCTGACAGTTGATCCCCCGACAGTCGCTCCCTCCGGCAGTTGATCCCTCGGACACTTAATTGCGTTCCGGACAGTTGATCCATCTGCCATTGATCCCCCGGACGATTAATCCTCCAAAGCTTCTTCGAGGACATATTTATATTCGTAAATACCAGCATTCGTCAATGTTATAAATAGGGTGGGATGAAACTCGTACAAAATTACATATAATTCCAGAAAATTGGGAATGTTTTCATATTTACAATAAATCATTATTTTGTTTAATAAATACGAATATTTACGAATTGTGATAAAGCATTTTTAATTTATTGTTTTAATTTAAATTTTATTTGCATTTTAATATAATTATCTTAAAGTATTGTGTAAATAATTATAAAACCGTATATAATACGAAAAAATTTCACCACCAAAGTGACAGATTTCGAGCGCAGAGGTGATAAAATCCATAGATATTTTTTTTTTTTTAAATAATGCATACAATAAAGCATATAAAAGGATTATTTGTCACGCTTGTATCTTCATCTATGCTTTGACAATAGTAAATTTGACGTTCGAACAATCCGCAAACAATTTTAGCCACGGGCGTTAGTAAAAATTTACCATAGTAAAAATTGACTACCGATCATACAACCGTCCCTAAGAGAATTCAGAGTAGTAGCGTAGCGATGTTTTATTCACGGTGGTTAGTGACTTATGTCTAATATCAAAATGAAAATTTGAAATTAGGGATGTGATAGGGATCTATTGTGGTTTTGTTTGTTTGTTTGTTTGTTTGTCTGCACGTATCGAATCTCGTTGTCAGATGAAACGTCATGTACACTGTTTTGAATTTTTGTCTCTTTGATGATCTCTGAAATTACCTCACCGTGTCTGCTTCCGTGGACACAGATACTTTTACAACCGAAGAGCGTGCAAGAGAAGAGGTAAGTGGGCGAGTCAAGAATGATGTACCAGGAGTGTAATGTTCTATCCCCTTTACCCTCTTGGGAGAAACGGAGTGACGCTAAATACTTGGCACAGTCGATAAAAATAAGAAAGGGTAGCTATCGCTAAAAGTAAGAAAGAGGAAAAGTAAGAAAATATATGAGGCGGCTGTTGAAGGTAACATAAATAGAAGACGTTATATCCTCCACGCTTAGCATTGCGGCGAAACGGAGTGAGAGTATTAATTGTTTTTTTAATACAAATTCATCGAATCAACTTGAAAGATATACAAGCGAAAAAATATTTAATTGCCACTGGAATTCAAACCTGGACCTCTCTGTTTCTATATCTAATTATCTCTTGTATTTACACATTAACATTATTAATGTCGGTGCAGTATTTACCACTTGCTAAACTTGGATTATATGGTGGCGGTTTCCCTTTCACTTCCTTGCATTATAACCTTAACATTAACTTGCATATGTTATCCTAAGGAAACATAATGAGAAGCCGTGCATTACAATATTACAATACGATATAAAAAATAATAATATTAAAAATGTAATAGTATGTACAGCCTCCACTGCACTCGATACCTCTCATCACAATCATTGCAACCGAATGCAAAGTCTTTAAATGTTATTCAACGAATGCGATTTCTTTTATTCCGCGCTTCTCAGTGCATACGATAGAGATAAAGCATACTCGAGAGGCACCGCCCCTCTAATGGCCTCGCGGCCCGACCTCACGCTTAAGGTCAGTTTGACAGCTTAATATATTTTTTATTCCCTTGGCTACTGCAAGTATTTGTTAGTCATTAGAAATGTTCGATTTAATTCCAAACCACCAATCGCTGCTTAGTTCTACAACGTAATGTTTGCAGTTTCACCCCACCACTCCCACTGTTTCCCAGCAGGGGAAGTTTCACTCAGCGCATCGCGATAAGTACTTTAACCTCTTTAACAATGTTTACATATGTGTTATATCCATAACGCACATTGATAGACTACAAAGCTGCCGTGATAAACTCTATGAACTCGGTAACCTCTGCACCTACACAGAAAAAAGGAAGGACAAAAATTGTAAAGAATTTAGAATAAAACCACAGTTGGAGAAAGTAAAGTCTATGAGTTAAGCATAAATATTACACAGCATTTTGAAATCATTATAATTATTCCTTGAAACGAGACCAAGTTCCAGAATAGGCATGAACCATACATGGCTGCTCTGATAAAACATCTATCACTTCTTCCACATAACCATTATTTTAAAAATACATATTTATTGCAAACTTCACATTCTGGTTTTTATTCATGTTAGTATAAATTATTTATAACTTTATTTTTAATCACTTTTAAGATTTAAATTTAAATTATAAAATAAAGTTAAATTTTATAAATTCCGAAGACAAAGATGATAAATTTAAGAATTCCGGTGTTTATAAACTTAGCTGTAAAGATTGTACTGCTTTCTATATTGGAAAAATGGGTTGAAATTTTAACATAAGAGTCAAATAGCAATTAAGATGTTTAACTATTAATGATTTTGCAGAATTATCCAATCATTTTTATAAAATCATCGTACTGATGATAAAAATTTGGGATTCTCTGTTTTACATATGAACAATGTTGGCTTTAAATTGAATAATTTAGAATCATTAGAAAGAATTAACCAAAATATTAGTAATAAGCAACTAAATTTAACCAGTTAGTCCTATCCTAAAAGAAAATTCTCACAGTTTTGTATGATTAAATCAATTTCCACATCTTTCATCATCGTAACAATTTATGTTAGGTGCACACTAGATTATTTTTTTAAATAATTATTATTCTTTTAATCATTTTTTTTAATAGAATTTAAAAATAACAATTAGCCATATTATGGTTTTAGTTAATTTTTTTGACATCCTGATCAAGCAAATTGTATATTATAAAGAATTTATATTCAAACAAATAATTATTTTCTCTTTTCAGATCGTACTCGAATCAATCAAAAATATGAAAAATGTCAACCATTTCAACTATTCGGTTGGTTTTATACAATTTCAGAATACGTAGTGGTAAGAGGGTATCGATTGTGTCTTTTATTCAATTATGTTTATCAGCAATTCCTATTGGTGGAAAAGTGTCGCTGTTATATCCTAACCATGATATTCCATACTAATATAATATATGCAATTTTCCAGTAATGGTTCGGAATGTTAATTATTAGTATATCCATAAAATATTTTAAATTAACTATATTAAATCCAGTATATATTTCATTTGTGTACAGAACATTCCGACCGCTCGTTAGAGCTGAAACCGGTTTGGTCCAGCTCGCGTCAAATTGTTTGGATTATTGTATTCAAAATTTGCAAATGATACAAATATTTATGTTAAAATATGAAATGATCATTATGAAGACAAGTCGTGGAACTTCAAGAATACCAATCACAAAGTGACAAACACATTTGTAGTTAAAGGTGTGTTCATTCATATGACTTACAAAAATTAAATAAATGTATTCTTATATATTAATGATGTAATAATATATTAATTATATCTTACAAATTTTTTATACTGTATTTTCGGATGCTGGGAGCCTATTCTCGAAATGTTCTCAGCTAATTAAATAATACTTTCATTATTCGATAATATATATTATAGCAGTTAATGGCGGGCTGCACGAAGACGGAATAAGATTGGAAAGAGTAGAAAAAATAATCTCTTTAATCTAAGACAAAGAATAAATGAAAAATGGAAAAAAAATCGTATAAACGCATTCTTCCGCATGAAGAAAATATTGTGCAGCCATGATCTAAACTTGATATGCGAATGAGAATGATTCGATACTATGTATTTTATATTTGAATGGAATGAAATAATGCTAAAGTAACACGAAACCTTTGAGATGTGGATCTATAGACGGTTTCTAAAAATAAGATGAAATGATAGGGTTACAAATGATAATTGGGATGAGAGGTGAAAAAGAAATCCTTAAAAAAATAAAAACCCAAAAATTTAAAAATTTTAGCCATACCATGAGATTCCCAAAAAAGTGTAATCATTCAATACTAGACTGTAGAATAAACAATCCGTCAAGTGCGTGTTCTCACCGAGAGGATTCATGGTTTCTGAGAGGAGTGGCACTGATGACATTATGAAACCTAAAAAGAACCACGGTATGGATTCCCTGCTTCTTTTCGTGAAAAGATACCAAACTGGGTTATACATTAATCAGAAAGCCAGCGAAAATATTGCGTCAACGGATGTTCTCCGCGATCCCATTAGAGAAGAGAATGCATCCGGCGCGTCGCCTTAGGCAAAACTGGGAAAAATAATAATGGGTAACCTGCGCGAAGAGAGGGTTGGCCGACAATGAACCGCGGCAATGGACATATCCATAGCGGAAGGAAGAGGTTACGAGCAAATAAATATGTGTATAATTAAAAATAATTCACTTTATTTTTGCCGAGATATCAAGATAGCGCGACTGAGGTCAGCTGGTACCGTTCAATGCACTGATTCTGAACGACCGCCAAAGGAAGTGTTTGATTCAAAATCCTTGGCCGAAAGAGCGTTGGAAGAGGCAATCTGGAGTGGCGAAAATTACTCGAGAAAGCCAGAGCCAGAGAGTTGATGCGCCATTGATGATGAAGGTGATGTCAAGACTTTAATTAAATTAGCAAAGCGCCTGTGGAAAACAAATCACTAGCGCAAATTTTAGATAGATTGTAAATACGAGTAATAATAAATGCAAGCTATTTATACATAATTAACTAGCATGTACGTTTCATCCGTAAAGACCTACATTGCATTTAAGATAACGTAACCGTGGAAACGAAAATATCAGTCCTCTTGATATTTTGCTCATTTCAAACGCCAAACATAACATTTTCAATGGTAATTTTTTGACAATTCAAATATCATATAATTTTTTATGGTTTATGAAGATATCTTCCAAAAATAAAACGTAATAATGGGACACCGCTTACTGGAAATGAAACTATTACACACGGTTCATTATGGTTAAAACGCTTCGCCCATTTTGCGTGCCATGACAAAACCATTTATGACGATGTCAAAATTATCTCAATCGATTGTTAATTTATAACACGACGTGTTACATAAAAGTGTCGCGCTGGTCCACCGGCCCCTCGGCCGCTGCTTCCTCCGGCGCCTGGTTCCGTTTCCCAACTTGTTGACATTGTTATTTGTGGCTAGAAAGTGCAATCATGATTCAGCCACGTCGCGTGGTGTAGTCAACAATGTGACATTATTTTTGCAAAATCACCCCGGCTTTTCATAATTGCGGCGAACTGGTAGACCAATTAAAAACTGGTTAGTGAAATCGACCATTGTCTGGAAAAACTACACAATTTGGAAGTAAATTAGACTTTATTAACCTTAGGAATGCTAGTGCACAATATTATGTATGTTGTAAATGTGAGAAAACGTGGGTCTTTACTTCTTAGTAACTGATTTGGTCGTTAGATGGCGATGGTGCAATACTGGATACCATTTTGAGTGTGATGCTTTTTTTAATAATACATTCGATTCCACTTAATTGGAGCGGTTGTTAATTATTCAATCCATTAATTATAGCCAAATCTCGAGGAACGGAAACCAAATCAATGATAATGTGTATCGCTTAATTGAGACAACATTCCACTTAATTAAAACAGTAATTTTAAGATCACAATACATAGTACACACATTACTTCAATAATGATAAAGCAATTGATGGTTGGTTGACATCAAATTTTAAAAAGCGCACGGTGCAAACAAATGCAAACACAACGCAACACTGCTTTGCTGTTTGCGGCTTTAAATCTTTACACATTTCCTAAATATTGAGCAATGAAGAGAATGAGGACACGTTAGAAGTTCCTATTGTTCATTATCAAGAATTTTACACAATAGATAACAATTTACCATGTTATGTTGAAAATTAAAATTTTGAAGATGTAATTACTGAAGTCATTAAACATCAAAAATTAGATGAAAACGATGATGATGATAAAAATCCACCTATTTTTTATTACTGAATTTATTAATCACATAATGCATATTTAAAGAAAAATATTCATTGTTTAATTTTACGCTCTCTTCGGTTAATTAGGGTAACTGCTTAATTAGAGCAAATGGCCTGTTCTCTATGTGTCCCAATTAAGCGGAATTGACTGTATTTCCAAACAGGAAACACTATCTAAGCATTCTAACGTACTCTGGAGTCCCTGTTCAGCCACAACTCGGCGATTTTGGCTAGAGTGATTCAAACCAATAAGATGTTATAGATTCCATAATGTATTGTGTCTCTGGAAATAATAGTATTATTGAAATGAAATGAGACCATCCCTGCAATAACACTATATAGCGGGTTTGGATAGATCTGAGTTATGAATGTCACAACGTAGTATACTGTCGTGGACATCGAACGGTATCTATATTAAATAATCATAAAATAAATCTTGTGATCTTTTCTGCAACATCACTGTATATCATCCAATATGGCTGACGTTCCATCTATCTATTAACATTAGTAGAAACCGATATACAATTTTGTTGCAGAGTTGTTGTTCAAATATTGATATATCAAAAATAAATTTTATTTCTTCCTTCTTCTCAGTTACTGTGCACACAACATACACACCTTCGCGATGTTTGTACATAACCATAAGAGTATTGATTGTGCACAGTTTATTTTTTAAATATTGTCTGACATATTCCAGTAGGTCCTCGAGTTTTAACGGTTCGGATTTTTCAAATATACTTAAAATCCACGGTCGCCAACATCCCAGAACGTGGGTACCCAGATGTAATTTTCTCTCCACTATTTGAATGTTTTCACTTCTTTAATGTGTTTAATCAAAATTCCACTGCGTTCGGCACAGACGGCAGCACTCCAGCGAAGAGTAATCCAGTAGCTCTCTCGGCACTCGGCAGTTTGAAGAATTAAGGTCAGCCATTCATATGAACAAACTGCCTTGACTCATTGTTGATCGAAATGCGAATAAATTGCTTTGACGCGACATATTTCTAGGCAAGCCTGTACCACAATCTAATTGTGCATATCATGTGTTACCGTTCAAGTATAAAGCCGGCTATTTCACCGAGTATCCATGTACATTGTTGTTCTATGGATTAACGGGAAAAAAATGTAATCTGTTTAATGAAGGTCGATTTAGTACAACTAGTTTTTCACAGTATAAGGAAGTGATATACAATAATAGCGATAATGCATTTGCATTATTTATATAGTGCCATTTTATTTTTAAATTAACGGCTCCAATTAAGACTTTTACAATAGACAATATACTTTATATATATAGTAATACATAAAGTAATATAAAAACGTAAAATATTGAAACAAAACAAAAAGTATTTACGTGATAAAAGTTAAATAAATATAAGGCAAAAATAATACACGGTAAAAGAAAAATGTAGGAAATAAAAATTATATAATGTTTACAAAGAATAAAAATTTTGTCAAGCACCACATTTAAAAAATCAATTTCTTATATACTTATATAATAATTTAATATAAATAAGAAAAATTCGTCAATTTTTTTATTTGTAAATGTATATATTGTGTTGGTCTCAAATCAGTCCATCCGATATGTCAGTCATAAACAAACATGTTAGAATTCCTCTGTATTTCAGTAATGCTATGTTCCATACATCGGCAACATCTATGTACTCGTTATTTAAATATTTAATTCTGTGTAATGGAGAATTAAACTGAGCAACCGTCCCAATATTGTTACAGTAATAAGGTAAAATGACTCTTATATTTCTGGCAGGTATGTAGAAATTGATTATACGCTATAAATCAGGGCTATCAATTTTGTGATGCAATATTTTAAATATATATTGAACATAAGAGAAAATCATAATTCAATTGCTCTCGTGGTATATTCAGTTTATGATTTTCATAAAAATTTCACCTCAAAGGCGTTACAACTTTACAACACTGGTATGTAAAAATTTTAATTGTCTTGCGAATTTATAAATATGATTTGTAAAAAGGTTTTTCTTTGGTATTTTTTTCATTGGGGTCATTGATGCACTATTCCTTATTATGGAGGTCAAAAAAGGGTTGCCAGTCAATGCCCGTTCACTGAACTGAGTTTTCTGGCAACGGCTGATCGGTTCTTTAACCTTTTCTGCGGCTGAAGTGAGGCTGATCTGGAATTTTGACGACTACCATTCAAGTTGTCTAAGATGAAGAGATCTTAAATATAGGTATATAAGAATAATATTTACACAACCAGAAACAGAACAAAAATATTTTCGGAAAATCTAACATACATTAACTATATAATTTCAACATGTATATACGTACAAATAATGAATATGTTTAGTTTATATAATACAATTTATTCTGGGTTATTCTGCCGTGGTTCAGATTTATCGTGGCCGAGGTTTCGGACCACATTTCATGGCCATCATCACGGCTGATGTGATGGTGATGACAAAAACCGATCGACGGCAGAATTACCCAGAAGAAACTCTACTATCATCTGATGACCGTGAAACTTAGTTTATAACGTATTTAGTTTACAATATTTATTATTATTTTATTTACAATAATTATTTATTTCACACTTTATTAAATTTATTTGTTTTACTACTTTATATGCATGTTTGGCGTATTTTATTTTTTAAAAGCCCCTTAATGTAAAACTATCTATTAATGTTATTTTATCATTATTATTCATAATAATAAAAATATTTATATTTATTACTCATTTATTAGTTACGTGCGTATCCCAGCTGCCATTTCATTCATTCTCCAATCGCAGATTGCAGTTTTACTGTTGCTATATGATTTATTTTTTTAAATTTGACTTTTACTCCCTCGAAGGTTTTAAAAGATTATTTTTGTGCTTTATAACATCGACCATATTATCTGTAAATATATGTGTACTAGTTTTGTATTTCAAACGTGTCCCTTCTAGGGAACCTGGGCTAATAAACATATTGATGTCCTAATTAAACAAATCGTTAAAACTTCTATAAATGTATTCCTCTTGTTTTTATTGTTCGCAAGATCACTCCATCACAATGTAATAATTTTTAAATTTCAGACCCCATCGACAGTACTTCAGTAGACTTTCGTCAATTTGTGTCCCTCGGCAAAAGTTCTTTCAGCCCTTGATACGTAAACTAGTACACGTACTATTAAGAAGTTACGTGAGGTCAAAATAGTCAGTCTCTGAAATAACTAGTCAATAGTCTAATCAACAGTCACTAGTTCGACTATAACTATTTGCCTATTCTAAATTCTAACTGAGACGGTAGTTAATCTTTAAAAGATCTCCATAGGTATTCTTTGAAATACTTGAATTAATGGTAACATCACATATAAACTATTTTCAACGTCCCGATTCAATTAAAATACACGCTTCTTGCAGCCATAAATCTAAATTTGTAACCGAGAATACATGATCATTCTTCTCGGTGTAAAATCGTGACCCGATCTGAATTATAACACGCGATACAAAACACAAAGCACGGACTGAATGTGGCGTTGGGGTTAAGAATGAGATTGTCAGATTGGTTCACATTACATATTCGAATAAATCTTTTATTGAAATATAATTATTCGTCATTAGTTAATGTAATTAATTAACAAGGCTAAATACCTTAGGCATTTCCCTGGAGCCAGATCTTAATAACAAATTTCTAATGCCTTACAAAAAGGGTCCAGGCGAAAAACAATTAAAGTGTGCCTAATTAACCATATAAGATAAAAGTTAATAGAGCAATAATGTACATACAACTGAATTCTTTACTGCTATAATCATTATTCTGTGACAAATTTATTTATAACTCTCTTACTTATAATGAAAGAGACTAATATACAGCAATTATAATTATTATTAAGGAGAACACATTCTAATTGTGAAATTTTAATTTTAAAAATAAAGTAGATAGCTTTCAAATAATGGAACGACACGTGTATTAATTTGAAAATGTGACATATGGGTTCGAAAATTTGTCGTCAAAAGTACTGTCTGCTGTAGAGTAGTTAGTTAATGCACCTTTGCACGTAGCGCAACACACAACAATATTTTTCGATAAAATTGATTTTATATGTATATCTTTCTAATTAATACATTTAATTTAAAATTTATAATTAGAGTTATATTCTTATAAATTATTTATAACTTTGTTTTTAACGTCTTTTATGAGTTAAATTTATTAAACCAACCGGTTTCGGAAAATACGATTTCCTTCATCGGAATGTCAAATAAACTAACTAAAATCATGTGTCAAACTATTCTAATGTTTTAAAATTCCATTTTTAATCTCTTTTTTTTCCTGATGAAGGAAATACTATTTTTTGAAACCGGTTGGTGTATTAAATTTAATTCATAACGTGGTTAAAATTAATAAAAACCACAATGTAAAGGTTGCAATAAATACTAAAAATTATAGTTATTACAAAATATGATCAGTCGTATTGATATCTTTACGTAATATTCGTTGCCTTCGTCCCTGTGGCGTGAATTGGGTTTATTGGCAATAAGTTGAAATCGCTCACATTGCGCACGTACATTACTTACCCGTAGCTACTCGAACATCGTCTGCTGTACACACTTGTACGTCATCCACGCATGTACATCACGTTTTATAATTTGTTATGAACATATTATTGTCCCTGTTTATTATGTACCGTAAATATTAACTAAGTATACTTTTAATTAATTTTAACTCAATACATATGGGAGACGATGCTAAGGGTTGTATGGAGCGCCGTTGTGACTGCTGTCACAATCTTCTAAGTCCCATGAGACCGTTAAAAAGAAGAAGACATAATAATAAAATAAAATTTTTCAAATTAAAAAGGGTTATTTATATTTTTCTGGTTTGAGAGGTTCGGAATTAAGGTCTCGCATGGGACCACAATTTTCACAATCCGGCTCTGTGTGTGAGAGAAATGGCAGGATGTTATATGGAATCATCATTTTTTTCATCTATCATCTTTGCAATTAATTTAAAACTCAATACTTATCAACATTACAACACTTTCTCAAACTCCATTACCCAATACAGCAAAGACTTGAAAATGATTATATTATTAATTGGTTCATTGACGTATCCTTCCTTCTTCTCGCTACAAACCAGTTCTAAATTGGTAATGTAAACAACTATATATAAATTCATTTTTACACAATTTCCGGTCCAGCAATTAATATTGAGCAATGAAATGAGATTGGAATATTATTCGGTACCAGATGTTTTTATCTACATTCGCTATTCCTGTCCTGAGAGACATTCTGATGTAACAATATATTTCTATTTTACCGCCCATTGCTTGATAAAGGTGTTATTTCGACCTACTGTTCAAAACCCGTCCTAGGATGGGCGCCAAAGACGTACATAGAACGCTTTCGTAATGAAATTTTCTTTTAAATATCTATATGTACTATACCTTCATGCTTCTGACCATGTGTCCTCTCCGTTGATATGTACTATGATACCTTCATGCTTCTGGCCATGTGTCCTCTTCGTTGATCTGAGCCCTGTATTTGAGTTTTTTTTGTTTGAAAAACGTATCACCTTAACTTTAACGTCAAGAAAAATAATTTAAAGTTTTAACTTTCAAAACCGATCATTTTGAAATAATTATTACCTACCTACATAATATTCGTATCAGAAATATTACTGTTGTTAATTTAAATAATTGCCTACCTACTTCCAATTTTCAAATATCTGATAAAATACTTGTTTGTTTAGAATGTTGATAACTCAAAACTTGAAAAGAACACACATCAAAACAAAAAGGTCACATATCAACATTTCAATTGAAATTAGCACTTCACTTCAAAAAACTAATCATTATTTCATGTATAAGATTATTTCCTTTCTTTATTGTGAAATTACAATTTTAGAATATAGACTGTATTCATTAGTCTCAAATTTTATGGAATTTTATGCGGTTAACACAGCGAAATTAATATTTTTTCGATATATGATATATTTTATTTCTGTATATCTTTCTATTTCATTCGTCTAATTATTTTATTTATATTTTATTTTAAAAATTATTGTCACTTGTTTGAAAATTTAATTAAGTTTCTCATAATTTTTCATTAAGAATATTTTTCAGTAGGAATGTCGCGGATGATAGCCACGAGACGGTGAGACGGTGAGACGGTGAGACGTCATACTCCTACGTTATCAGAATCCAGCAAAATATTACCAATTATTAAAGTAATGCTCTTAGTGATTTAGAAAGCAAAGCCCGAGGCTTAACGAGTACCTCATTTTTATTTTCTTACTATTTTCCGGAAGATTGTGAACAGGATTTTGCAACGAGGTTGCACAGATCGTGATTAGTGATATGATAATATTGTCAACATTATCATTTATTGATTAAGTACCGATGTAATCATCTTGTGGCGAGCGTGTAATCGTAATATAGTGTATAAATAAAACGTGTTTATTAAATATCTGCATGCATTATTTTAAAGCAAGTTTAACATTTATGGACACCAGCAAAACTAATACGAATTTGTGACCCTTTACCCTGCCCTTCTACTAACGTATCGGCTAAGGGCCGGACTGGATTTATGCTGGGGCTGCTGAAGCCCAAAAATAATTTGAAACGAGGCAAGGAAATATTCTCACGAATTAAAAATTCGCGCAACACCGTTAGCCAAAATCGATGAAGTTGCTCTAATTTCAATAAATAAAAAATCCAAAATGCTAAAAATTAAGGAAGTGTACGAAATAGTAAGTGTTTATTTAATTATTGTTTAAAATATACATTTAATTGACTTGACAGTTACTTTGCGGTTCAACATGACTATATATTATAATTTTCTAATACACTAAGCTTTATACTATCTCTACCCACAACTGAGTTTAATTGCTGTCGCGGCTAATCATAGAAGGGTATAGTATTTATCGAAACTATATATGTGATAAAAATAACTCAGTTTTATGTATAGTATAAAGAATAGTTGGTATACATTTTAAAAAATTTGCGCCCAATTAGAATTAATCCAAAGGCGTAAATTTGGTCTCGATTAATGGCTCGTGTCAACCCCAAAAGAGTCCCTAGGCATGCCTGATGCATTAGGAACTTTTTATTTGTCCACTAATAAGATTTTTAAGAGATTGTCAACTCAAGACAATCTCTGAATTATGGATTTTGTTTCCATGAGGTTTTTGGCGACAATTAACTGTCAGCTTTCGTAGTTCCCGTGTAACCACCTAGTATCAGAGATTCACCGTCTCGCGCCTTACTTTACGCTCGTCACGTACGTCAAGCGTCAAATGTCACTGTCGTTTGTCATTTGAGTGATTTTAAATCTCCCCAGCAGAAGTTAAAACTGAATATATGTTTATACCTTAACGCCGAATATTAATTGTTAATGTATAATAACTTATGCTTACTTGTCAGAATAGATAATTGTACGAATCTATGGTGGTTTTAGATGACACATATGTGCACAAGTTTAATCTAGCAGTCAGATCGAACGTCGTGTGCACTGGTTTAGCTTTTTGGCTCTTTCTACTAATCTCCAGATAAAAATCTCAACATCAACTAAATCTTATCGTGTCTCCTTCCGTGGACACGGGCCTTAGAAGTATACTCGTTTTTAGGAATATACCTAAATACTTTCAAATATGTTGCAATTGTTTTTTGACTGATTGTAAAGAATGAACAGAATGGTGCATTGAACGCATTAAAATGCAAATTTGTGTACGTGTATTCCATTGGCTATCATTATTTTTAATTTATTGTCACATAATTCATAGCTATAACTCATATGAATACGAATAAATTCATTAATAAAAACGCCGAAATTGGCAAAATAACAGTTCTCGCTCATTAATTTAATATTCAATGCGTTGTACCTACATACTTACTAATGTATTCTGGAATGCTTCATTTAATCCATATAAAAATCTCTTCTATTACTCAGAGATAATTGATGCAGCAAAAAATAATGTAAAGGAGAAAAATTATATTCAGAACAAATGTGTTTAAGTATTTGGAATGATCCTTTGAAAAAACATCTCATAAATGGTTTCGTCATATCGGACGAATGAGTAAGGAGAAGACGATAAGCAAGATATGATCGTGACCAGGTGACCCGGATATTAGAAGCCTTAATAAATTGACAAACGTGTGTAAGAAAATGAATGAATGAATATGGACCAGGCTTATCTTAACTGCCTGCTCCCGCTCTAAAGTAGTGTGATAATAATCAAAATAGATAAATATGTTATTATTAATTAATATTCATTTTGTAGTACTATTTTTGTAGTATTATTTGTGGACAGCTATACATTTCTTTAATTGTACAAGCAGCAATTTTTTAATAATTCTGTTCATATGTTTTAATGAATATTAACTTAATTTTTTGACCGCAACGTTGCATTCATTTTCATTAATAAGTGAAGGTCCATTTTCGGCATTTATATATTTTTCGGCAAAAGGGGGGTTTAAGACTGAAAGGAGGAGGATTTAATACAAATTAAATAAAAAACTAGAATGATATACAGAAAAAATCTGTTTATCGAAAAAATATTTTAGTTGCTACCGGGATACGAACCTAAACCTTTTCTTATCAGGGGAAATGCGTTATCCATTTCCGCTACATCAACTTTTATTCTGTAGCTCTTTAAAATTGATAAATCTATTATTCAACGTGTTTGTAGTCTAGTGGTTACGATACTCGCCTAGTGATCTAGTGGTTGGCGATTCGAGCCTCGTTCTAAGAGGCCATCAATTTAGACCTATTTTCATACCACAAGCATTTAGCTTAGTTCAAAATAGTAAGAATATTGATTTGACACATTCCATGTATGCAATTCTATTTAAAAAAGAAAAACGTAATCAGCAATTGCGACCAATCTTAAATACCTTTGAGTAATGCACCCTAGGATATGCCTGAATTAAATCAATCCATATTGTTAAATTAAGATAAACTTTGATACAACTTATATATTTTTAAAGGAACGCATTTCATCCCGTTGCGACTAAAAAAATTTTTCGATAAATTGATTTTTCCGTATTCATATGGTTGATTAATTTAATTTGTTTTAAAAATACCACAGAACTAAGTTATGTAAATACATCTTCACAACAAAAATGTGTTATTCTTAAAAATATACTCTATTTGCAAATAATTTAATTGTAAAATCAAATAAAAAGGGGCTTTATATGTTTGTTGCCAATCTCATTCGTACATGTATAACATTTAACATTAAAAACTGATCACCTCAATAAACACAAGTTATAAGGCGCTACAGCCACTTGCGTCGTACACCCTAAAAACATTACTGTTTCCTAAAAAATGGATATAATTGTTTTGACTAAACTTTTACGATAACAAGTGTGACCCACTAGGTGGATTCATATTTGCATAAGCACGTTTGTGTTCAAAAAACAGGTATTTGCATTCTCTTACAACTTTTTACCAAATACACTCGCAGCAGAGCCCCTTTCACAATACTCTTTTTTATTTCTGCATCGAAACACATTCCTGAGGCATCTTGAAACAACTTTCGTGAACAAGTTCATAAAGCGCTGCTATTCCGGCCCATCCGTGCACAAAGCCTCCACATGTACAGCTTGTAGCCTAAATTGGTAATAAATAAAATGCAAGGTTCCCATATTAGTGTTACCATATTGGTTTGATAGACACTGTACGCGCAATCTCCGACCGACGAACCCGTGATGATCATGCGCTAAAAAAATCTTTACAAGGAATTAGGGAGAGGGGCAGGAGGGTTCAAGGCACGACCCGCCTGAGTTGCTCCTTCAGGTATCTGGATTTCTTCGTCCACTGGAGTCACAGGTCTTCCGGCTTCAGAATACGTGCTCCGTTGTTACGCACGAAGTACTCTTGAACTCACAATTCGTTGATAGCGCGAAGTGTAACTCATAACCACAATAGCAAGATGAACATTACACTGTCAGCCCCACATAGCAGGGCGATAATTTACAATCCAACTTATCGATCCCAAACGGCAGAAAGATAATTGGCAGCGGTCTAACGCACTTCGATGGTAAACGTTAACTCAACTCAACTGGTCCAAAATCAATGATAACAAATCACATAAAAAGTCATGCTCTGGGTATAGGGAGGGGATAATAGATAAGTAATGGACAGGAACTATTCTATGTGTTGCGTTCACATGCGCGCGAGACGGCGGTCGAACAGATAACAACACGCTTGACTCGGACAAGCACGCGGTGTTTTCCAACCGTGATATTCTTCAATCAACACCTTCGTTGTCACGCTCGGACTACTGTGACTGCATCTACGCCAGCCAAAGTATCAATAAATTTTATTTACTGCACTCTCTCACTGGGTTTATGGAGCATCCAAGTTCTTCAGCACAAGATCAATGTTAAAAAAGTTACACTGTCTTGGCTTTGGTGAATTATTGTTCTTTATTATCATTAACTAGTTTGTAAGCTAAGAACACGTGGTTATAAAATTTCTGCCTTAAATGTACGTGTCGTCTATGGGCTAGATCTAGCTAACCTACGATTTATCGTACGACAGTTCTGTTGTAACAACGAGGGCTAAGGAGATAAGTAGGTGTTAGTATGCACACTGTCATATACTTGTATATCCACAGCTCGTCGTCATTACGACAGAACTAACAGAAAGTCGTAGGTGTGCATGTCGTCTATTTCATTTTGTACGCAGAGCAGAATGACTAACTGGTGCATACCGACCATCACCGCTAAATTTCCAAGATACGAAAACAAAGTTTGTATCTATGTACAAGCATTCTAAAATGACACGTGTCTGCAGAAGAGATTTTTAGGAGATTTTAAACTCTCGACATTCTTAGTCTCCATGTACACATTATGTTCTCACATCACGTTCTCACTTCACCCCTCAGAATAACAAGGTTCTGTCTGACACTGACACTATTTTGAGATAATGAGCTCAAAAGTGTTGAATGAATTTCAATGTATATTGATGTATATTTTGTTTTGAGTATGCTAATATGATCAGTCTTAAGGACTTATTTCAGTATTATCACTGAAATAAGTAATAATTATTATTTATTAGCACTGTGAGGTGAGGGAATTAAAATAAAATAAAAACATTGTAAATTAATTAATTAAGGTTACTTTATGCGAATCAGCGAAAGAAACCTGTGGCATAGCTACCCAAGGAAAGGAAAAAAGGTGATGCATGGTGGAACGATGGCATAAAGGAACTTTTGAAAGAAAAGAAGAATGCGTGGCGCTATCTGTTGACAGTAAATTAGGATGAATACACGAGAGCAAAACACCTGTACAATGCCTGTAAGAAATAAGTTAAATCTGGTGTGAAAGTAAGGAAAGAGAGGCTGAAAAGAGAAGAAGGGGTGAAAATGACTGAGAATTTTCAAGATAATATAAAATTCTTCTGGAAGGCGGTCAAAAAAATCCCGATGTGGTGCTGAAAGCAGTAGTTTGAAATAGTTAATGAGTTAGTGGAGAGATGTTAACGAATGAGGATTAAATAAAAGATAGATGGATGAAATATTTCCAGGAAACGTATGAGTGTAGAGAATGCAAATGAGATGAATGAAGAAAACGATATAAATGCAATAAGTATGGAAGAAATAAAGTATGTAATAAAACATATGAAGAATGGTAAAGCTGTGGAATATGATAACATTGCTGCAGAGTATATCAAGGCCGGTGGCCCATTAGTTATCTTGTGGCTTCATACGCTCTTCAAACAATGTTTGGAAGAGAGCCACACCCCGTTAGATTGGAGAAGGGCTGTGGGCTTTACAAAGGCAAAGGGTCGAAAATGAAATGTGGTAACTATAGGGCTATTAGCCTACTGAGCTCTGTCGGTAAACTGTATGAAAAAATTTTAATAGAAAGAGCAAGAATGGTGATAAAAAAAAAGTATGGGACGTGCAAGGGGCATTTGTGAGTGGAAGAGGACGCATGGATCAGATCTTTTCTCGACGAGTGATGCTTTTTTGTGCCTTCATAGATCTACAGAAGGCATATGACAGAGTTATAAGAGAAAGGTTATGGAATGTACTCTCTGATTACGGGGTGAATAGTAAACTTATACACGCAATCGCATCCCTGTGCAAAGGAAGTTCTGCGTGTGTAAGAATCAATGGAGCACTCACACCATGGTTTGACATTACAAAGGGTGTCAAGCAGGGTTGTGTAATGTCTCCATGGCTCTTCAACTTGTATATGGATAAATGTGTGAAAGAACTGGAATGTATGAATGTAGGAGCAAAAATGGGCGATTTGATTGTATGCTGTTTATTGTATGCCGATAATGCAGTACTAATGGCGAATAATTAACAAGAACTACAAAATCTGGTGAGTAGAATATACGATGTGTGCAAGGAAAGCGACCTCATGATGAATGTTAACAAGTCGAAAGTGATGGTATTTGAGAAGGAGGAAAGCAAGACACCATGCAAAATACTTGTAGGTAATGAATATTTGGAACAAGTAGATGAGTTTGTATAATATATTTGGGAAGTATGTTTGATAGAAACGGAAAGACTGAGAATGATATCGAAAGGAGGGTGACTGCAGGAAATAAAGTGAACGGCGCTTTGAATGGAATTATATCTAACGGGAATTTGTCAACCGAGGCAAGACTAGTAGTGCACAATGGAATCCTACCGACACTGATGTATGGAAGTGAGGCCTGGATCTGGCAGAAAAGGAACAAAAATAGGCTGAATGCAGTGGAAATGAGATCACTTAGGCGTATTTGTGGCAAATCTATTTATAACAGAGTAAAGAATGAAGAAATAAAGAAAGAATGTAAAGTTGACGTTAGTATAGTGAGTAAGATTAAGAAAGGATCACTTAGGTGGTTTAGTCATATGAAGCGGATGAATGAGGAGAGAATGGTAAGAAAGACATACGACGCAAGTGTTGATGGAACCAGAAATAGAGGACGTCCACGGAAGACTTGGCACGACCAGGTTAACCAGATAATGGAGGATGGTTCTGTTAGAAGCCTCAACAATCGGCGAGCTTCTATGAGAAGATGTATGAATGTGGATGAGGCGAGAATTGTGTGTCAGGACAGAAGAGTGTGGCGCTCTATCCTCTCTGCCTACCCCCGCGGAGAAACGGCGTGGTGGTAAGTAAGTAAGTAAATTAACAATAATAATCCATAAATTGAAATAAATAAATGATGCAGTTGAAACTTTGAGCTCCTGCTATTTCCTTTAATATCCGTTAAATAGAGTGGTGTGTATGGAAGAAATAAAGAATAATGTATTTGGAACTCTTTTCACGTAATAACTCAAATTAACCCAAAATGTTAGTTGGAACCTTGTTATTCTAAGGGGTCGAAATGTTAGTCCATTAACCATTTATTTATTGTTGATATGGTGCGTACATAAGTTCTCCAATAATAATAAAACAATAATGCTCCATTATAAACAACATCAAAATTTTCCTTTTTGCTATAAACTTATCTTGGTCATATTATCTATGTAGTTTCTCCTCCTTTCTTATATCATCTCCATTTATATATCTCCATTTCATTGATATTTTTCATCGCATTGTACATCACCGATTTCTGACATTTAGCCTGAATAGCTGTCTCATTTTATCTCTTCTGTATGATGTTCGTGTTCATATGCATAATTGATTTGAAACAATTTTTCTTAAAAATTTGTGTGATATTTTTACAAACGATTTTAAAAATAAACACTATAACATTGAAATATTTTTTTTTGTTTAAGATATTTTTTATCATATTAAGATCTTTCAGCATGTTTCATCCGTCTGTTGAATCTCCCCAGCAACAGTTAAAACAAAACATTTTTTTTATAATTTAATGCATTCTGCTTGACCAACTTTCACAATTAACAGTTGTAGGTATTTATGGTTTTTGGTTTTTGATATTGTCTCGCTGTCAAATCGAACGTCGTATACTTTTAATACTGAGTTTTTGTCTTTTTCTAAAATCTTCAAACCAATCTCCGAATTTATTTCCAGATACGGTCCATATGAGGGGTCTCTCCATGGAAACACTTGTATCCACAGCTGCTAATAAAATGTGAATCCCCCGCTCTCTTTATATGTATTTTCAATATAAAACAGCCGAAAATTTATACGAGTAATTTAAAATCCAATCTTTTCAAAGATTTATCTATGATATTTTCTTACATTACAGTAACATCTATAACACATAGGATCTGGTCCAGTAACCAAATTAATAGTGTTTTTTTAACCGTAACTATTCATTTTAATAAATTATTGCCCTCTAATATTCTTTACCGATTGAATTTTGTTTTTTAAAATATTTGACTGAAATCAACTCTCTTCTCACTTGTCAGCAATATCTCTCAGTTGCACTATTCAGAACAGAAGAATTTTCAATTAGGTATATTGAGAGATAAAATAGGAAAACGTAACCAAAAAAAGCTGTGAAATGTTCCTCTCAACACTGGATCATTCCTTAAATGGAAACATCCAACATATTTCGTAACTTAATATTACAATTGTACGTCTAAGAAAAACCTTGACCAAAATATTATCATTCTGTGAATAAACCTCTCCGGTATAATTGTGAACTCAGTATTTAAAATTACCTTCGGTGGAAGATTACAGATATAATTGATCGATTAAAAACACGTAAAACCACCAGACAGAGTGGGTACCTATCTACCTATTAGTAATTCTGTATTCTCGACTTTTTTCAATTCCCAGGACTCGATGGTTAACATTTTCAAGTCCTGGAAATTCCCGGGAATCTAGAACATAAATTTTATTTAATTAAAAAGGATAAATATTTTAATAAATATTCATATATATGACGTACAGTGGCTATTAATGACGTATTATTATCTGTGTAAAAAACTCATTATTAATTTATTAAAACTATTTGGGACATATATGTATTTATAATAAATACATTTGAAACTAAATTAATTTTACACGTAGGTATATTGAATACAAAAACACATATATCTAAAAAAAATTACAAAACAAAAACAATTTAATAAAATCAAAAAAACAAAATAAACATATAAAAAAGAACAATTAGTAAAGAAACACATCGGAAGAGAATAACGTACGTATTTCACCAAGTCGATAGAAGTCCCCTAATAAAGTTTTTCAAATAATTTCATTCCACTCAAATTTTGTTTCGAAAAAAGTCATAAATTTATTTTTTAATATCATATTTTACAAGGAACCATAATTCCCTATCCAATGACTATCCAAAATTTCCTATGTGCTTACAAATGCACCACTTGTCGCTGGGTCACTACCTGCCGTATGATAATGCCCAAATAGGATCAACTCAAATAACTTTTCATCAAGAAAAATTCTAAAGTCTCGAGTCTCAAATCCCGGGACTCGAAACAGTAAAAACCATGGAATTTCCGGGAATTTATTCCCGGTTTGTCTCGACGTAGAATCTTTACTATCTACCTATTTAAATAATTGTGACGATCATTACAACAATTTTATTTTTTAAATAAATACGTGATCTCTTAAGAATGTGCACACGCGTTTTTAAAGAAACGTTTGTTTATTGTGTTTCTGAAAAAGATTTTTAGTCCGGGCAGCCCAAATTTTTTAATCGCGAAAATTATCGGAGATTGAAACCGCGATTTAGTTATTTATTTGAATGAAATTTATTGCACTCTGTAGAATCGTTACATATTTTACGACATATTCAACATTCTAAATTATTCTTTATTAATACGTTCCAAGGTTTATAACTAATAATGTTACTTTATTTTAGTGAAATATTAGCAATTAGATCTGTTTATATTGTAACTAATTGATGTTTTATATACGTATATAATTAAATCGTTTAGTCTGTCCCTTACATTACTTTATCCGACGTTACATTACGTTGTGGTAACAATAAACTAAATAACCTATCTAACACTTTTGTGGCAATTTATTAATATAATTTATAAACTGGATAGATTATCTGTGGATTCTCTTACAATCTCGACAAAACCTTAAAATTCCAGCAAATCTATCTTAAAACCTATATGAATAAATATAGAATTGTAGCTATGAAAAACTAATTTCTGTCTATAGTAATTTTTTATTTTTTTTATACGCATTCGACTCTTGAACTTTCGTGATCTATGAGGCTGCTAAGTAGAATGCTAAGAATAGGAAAAATATTTGTTGTGACGAAGGAAGAAAAGAGGTTTGTCACAGGAATCGAGTAGTATTTTAATGATGACACATCTGTAACATTTAATCTCTTTTTCATCATCGTTTTCGATGGATATCATCAAGGCGATATTTTATTTCATATCAGCGGTTCTAAAAAGTAATTTTTCACGTCCGTTTCAATTTCGTCTTCTTCTCACACTGTGTTTCCTCTCTTACTTCGAAAATTTTGCATTGCAAGCAAGCATTTGTAGCACCACTGCCTGAGTTTATTTCCATGCTCCCACACCATAAAAAAATCAAGGTAAAAATCTAGCATATTACCGTGCGCATTCATTGGTTTAGATTGAAGAAACTTTGTGGAGAGAATTTCTCAATTTTTATTTTTTTAGAATAATTCCAAACCCCACTGATCTTTCAGACAGAAATGCATTATGTGATGAAACCGAGATTTATTGTAATGTGAATAATATTTGTATTAAATTCATAAGACAATATCTTTCATTATTTAATTCATCATAACAAGTCAATGCACATTTTAAAAAGCGTATCCTATCTCACTGCATGTCTGTTAAAACACTGGTTCTACCGCAACTGGGACATCGTTCATCACCAATACATCATCGTTAATGTGATTTTTTTACTTTGACGCACATTAGCTGACTAGTCAGATATAGTTTAACATCTTTGGCAATGATCTAGAAACTGGTTGGTAGGTGAGTAACACCAATTCTCGTAAACCATACAGCGTGTTAACTAACGTACACGTTTACCAAGGCTGAAATCGAAATGGTTTTGCATTAGTAATGTTCTGACTACATCCTTCCAAGAAGCCTGCAACTGCCTTGTAATGAACAACAGTAAATGTATTTATGCGTAATATCTTTGTTAATTTAAGATCTTTCTCTGTATATGAAAACGAAGTGATTTCATTGATTGGTACATGGTGAAAATATTATGATTTGTAATTGTTTTGATAATTAATATATCGTAACAATAAATAACACATCAAAATATACAATCCTTAATTATTATTCAATTTAATTTGACTGGATGTGACCAATGAAAGCTTCCAAGTTGCTTACAGCGAATTTCAAATATTATATTTCCAAATATCAGATACATTCAAAATCAAATCAAGATATGTGAAGAATGTGCGATGTTTATTAACCTTTTAAATGCCAACCAATCTGACTACGACTGTGAAAAGTATAACATTGCGCGAGTCAACTCGTTCATAGCCCAACGTAATAGGAACATTTTGGACATTCGTAGCATTTAAAAGGTTAAATTGAGCAAACAAGTGCCTTATCATATATAATACATATCGCGATATAATGATTTACCATTCGTTTATGTGAGATTAATTACTGAACATGTGTGTGCATCGAGCGAATCCAGCGCGGAGTATAATTTGAGGTTATTATCTGCATTGGTAGATATATACATATATAATACAAATTAAATTAATCAAGTTGAAAAATATACAAAAAAAATCTATTTATGTCAGTAGTTACCAATATTCAAACCTGGACCTTTTCCTATCCGGGGAAACACGTTATCCAGTTTCGCGATATCAACTAAGTTGTCTTACGACAAATTTTAGAACTTATATTCAATTTCTCTTTCAAATTAATACATCTGTTATTACATTTTAAAAAGCAATCAACTTTATGTTGCGACGAATCTCAAATACATTTGAATAATACACGCTAGGAGACGCCAGAATTAAATCAATTTATTTTTATTAAATTTGGATAAACTTTGACACAACATATTTTTATGGAGAACATATTATTGTTATGAAGTTGCAGTTTTTCAGAACATAGTTATGTGGTATTTTTAATACAAATTAAAATAATAATGTAATCTGATCTAACCTAGAAGAGACACCAATTCCTTACACTAGTGCTCGCGGAAACCTTAAATCAAACATAATTATATAATTGTATGAGACTTTTACAAAATCATGTTAAGCTTTAAGCATATATACTGTGCAATTTTCGTGACAATTTTTACATACGTTAAACTAATATAACTTATGTATAAAATACTTCTAGTGTATATTTTACTTCTGCTCGTTCTTTCGTACCTATTTATTGTCGTAGAGAGTTAACCTCAACCTCGCGGTTCATTAGAGTTGTTTCTACTTTGTGAGACCGTATTTCATTCATTTCTTATTTTGTTTTCTAAGTAATGAGATTACGGAGAAAATCTTCATTTCGCTCACGACTGGAAAGTAATAAATTAAATTGACAATGGTGAAACCGCGGTGATGAGCCGAACGTGATGTGAAATTACAAAGTGCGCCACTTTACATACAGTACATGCAGTACACAGCAGTACAGTACCAAAATTTATACAATTAACGAAATTTTAATTATTCAAGTTGTGTATTTCTTTATTAATTATTATATTTTTAAATACGTTACACCTCCATTTTCAGATTATGTACGAGTGTGTGTATATAATAAAAATAATTAATTTCTATAAATCTTATCAGAAAAAGTTGTTTAGTAACGATGTGAAAGATTCGGATTCGAATCAAAACAAGATTTTTTAATCGCATTTTTTCATTATCAACAATCAAAGAATATGTTTTATGTTCTGAAAAATCATAACACTATCAATAAAAGTGTATTATACATCATCAGTACTAGTCTCTAAAATCTCTGGTGGATTTTAGTCTGGTAAAAAATTTTCCTCATTTGGTCTCTGTTACACGCTGTTTATCTCCTGGATTTATTATAAGGGAGGTATGATCCTGCGCCCTATTGGTCTTGTGTTCGGTAATAACTTCGCTGATCGGTGTTCGATCATCCCCTTCAAATAGCCCAACCGCCAAAGTCTTCCTGTTCCAATGAACCTTGAGACTACAATATCACTAATTGTATTGTTATATAAAATATTCCAAGGTTCTTCTGTGTGTCACGCGTGGGAAAATTTTAAAGGAAACTGATATACTCGAGTGAAGTGTCAATTTCCTGAAATATACTAACTAATCTGTGCCTTTTTTGGCTCATTTTTAAATAGACAATTAAAAAGTCAATTTCTATTGAGAATTTTGACAATTTGACCACTCCTATAATGAAAATAATTACATAGTTATTATAGTGTTATTAGATATTTTAAATAAAGGTATGAAAGATGCGCATAGGTACGCTATTCAAACCCGTCCTGGGACAGGTTTTAAATACTAATGTAATAATAAAACATCCATACCTCTCACCTGACAATACGACCACTGAAGAATGAATACGGCGACACAATTACTTGCGAACCTGCTGTTCATTTACTTTACTAACTTTGGAAAAATATTTAAAAACGTTAAGCAGGATAATTATAATGACGGAAATGCTGACACTGTGTCCAAATTAAATTTGTATATATTTACGTGTATTGTTAATAAAGAAATGTTTCAAAATATCTGCACACGCACTGTCCGAATTGACGGATTAACTTAGTCATAAAGAATAAACAACAAATAAATTCACAAAGTTCAAAAATCGAAACGAATAATCGAGAAATGTGTATTTTGAAATGCAATTCTGAGGTAGTTTATATCAGTGGGCAGTGGGCAGTGGGCAGTGGGCAGTGGGCAGTGGGCATGCACGATGCATCTCAGGATAGCAGTCAATTCTTTAAAATAATACCACTCAATGAAGAAATATTACATGTTAACACCCTTTCTGGAAGTGACTATACTTACATTCTCGTCACTCTTTTCCTCGTTCATTATCCCGCAACACCGTCCTCTTCTCCACCTTCTGCTTTCTCCTAAATATTCCCTTTTATCGTGTTATATTTCGTCTCTTAAAAAAATTGCACGAGTCTGATATACACAAACGGATTAATATTAATAATATAGTTAGGACGATGCAAAAAAAATATCCTCGTACTTAGTAAAAAATACTTTAAAAAATAGACTAAAAGCCGCTTCGTGGCCAATGCTAGCCGTCGGGCGACCGAGGTCGTAAGTTTTCCATAAAACCTGTTTATCAATGTACAAAATATAATTGATCAAAAAAGGGGTCAAACACAGTGCAACATAAATTAACCAATTAACGCAAACAAATGTCTATCCGTTTTAGCGTTTACACGACACGCGTACATGCGCTATCATCCATAACCAAGGGTCTACCGTCGGAAGTCCCGAGCGAGCAGAGTGTACACCACTACCGGCGTGCGTAGCGTAATATAATTAGTGATTAAGAATAATAATCATATAGAGGAGCAGTTTTTTAGAATTAATTAGTAGTTAGAAGTAGGACGGGCGCTTTCTTGTTGCCCGGAGTAAAACCATCAAAAAGGTGCTGGTACAGAATCATAAAAAAGCAATTGTATTTTAAAACTTCGTATGTATGCACTGTTATTTCTTAATATAGATAATATGTATGCACCTAACTACGTATGTTTGCACCGATATTTCAAAATGTATGTACATATCTGTGCATTGATATATCACAAACTCTTAGGTCATCTAGTTGAAGGTTATTTATTGTTTACAATGAAACGACAATGTGTTTGTTTGTTCTACAACAGTCATTTGAATTATTACACCCGCTCTCTTTCGTACAGAATAATTACTGTTTATTATGTCATCGACTAGACAAATGCTAGTGTATAAATGAGAATAAAATTATAAGCATTTAATATTGAAATATAATATTCAATCATTATTTTAATGGCAAAAAGTTTACGGCCGTATAAAAATAATAAAGGATACATTCATTTGAATAATTTTGATGTTTCATAACATTTGTATGTAAGACTTGTTTTTATGACATTAAAAATAAATATTACTTCTTTTTATGTTTGACCTTTTTACATACGTGATTACTTAATCCTGATGTAGTATTATCTGAAATCATTTTAATTTTGTGATACTTGTCTCTTGTAATCAAAAACTTAATAATCAGCCATCTTGTAGTCAAAAACGCTTAATGGTGTGTTTTAAGCATTAAGCGGAATTAATATTTCAAGAATTAAGGTATCCAAGTCTACCTATCTATTTCTTCTGAAAATGGCTTAAATTACACAACTATACATTTGGGATGCTCGCTATTATGATCTCGAATCAACTAAAGTTCCTACCGAAGATCTTTGGATGGTAAGGTTATGTTAATTAGGGTCGAGTATGAGGAGTAATAACAAAATACATTATATATCGAAATTGACGCCATAAAAATTATTGTTAAAATCACATTAAAAAAATGACAAATATTTTTGATACATTTTACTCCTTTTATTTTGGTAAATAATTATTATAAGTATATAATTTAATATGAAATTAATACATTTTTAGATGAGTAAACTATAGAAATTTTCCTACATTTCATCAAACATTTAATAAAATATGACTATGAGATCAATCTCCCCTCCCGGCTGTCACCGATTGCTTGCTGCTTGGCACTGTGAGAAGGTATTATTGTGGCTATATTATTATATTGCTAAAGCAATTTCGCATTGAAATATAGATTCTACGGAAGCCCTGGTCATGTGGCGGTCACCACTGGCAGCATAGCAGCCACTATCGGACACGATCCGGCCATAATAGCTACCCGCAGGACCTACAGATGATTGCTTTTCTACTAGTGCATTCAGTGTTGCCCTCCCTGGAATTGTGCTTACGGTGTTCATAAGTATCTATTTTGATTATATTATATATAATTATATATCACTTAACAAGGACACAGGCTAACTGTCACTATGTTGTGCCAAAACTAAACAAAACTTTTACACAAAGATTTCATTTATTTCTAGCACCAAAAATATATAACGGTTTAAATGTAAAAGTGAAAGATTGCAACCATAGTCTTGAATATTTTTCAAGAAAAGTGCAGTTATGGCTCTACGAAATGGGGAGAAATTACGCCCAAGAACTTTTAAAGGTCCAAAACTGATACTAAAACTGCTACAACAGTATATTAAATTACCTAATTGCATCTCTCGATTAACTGTTTATATATATATATATATATTGTACATTGATCATTACACTTTGCTTACTGTTATGCCGGAGAAACACTGTCTGCTATAATACAGTAAATTACTAGTGTAGCAGGCAGAGTACCCAAATATATGTCTTACTTTCTTACTGATATGTTGTATTTACTTTGCCAAATTTTATATGCATACCCTCGGTACATTTGTCTGATATTTGAAATATTACGCAACAATCATAGTAATTTACTAGGTGAAAATGTATGCTTAATGAATATTAATTTGGAAAAGTAATACGTCAGATCGTTAGACATTATTTATCAATGTAAGTACATAATACATGTAAAAAGTGAACCTAATAAATGTATTATTATATATCTTATTAATTATTATTCGTCATTCCACATAAAGACATTCATGTAAAAACTGAGATCACGTTTACAATAAATTCTTATTGAACAAGCGTAAACATTACGAATATGTATTTGACAGATGATTAACTACGTGAGATGGTCAATATACTTGCCAGTCGGAAAAATTCACACTATTTCGTTAATACATGTTTTTTCTTACTCGCAATGACGCAAGACAATGTACATTTCATTTCAAATTATATATATATGTATTTGCGTACTGTTATTGAATATATAAAATAGAAACATTTATGTGATTAAAAACACCTTAGACATATTCGCTACTTTGATATTTTTTCTTACTGACGAAGCACACTCATATAGGTATATTAGATTCTTAATCTTCATAAGTATGCTAAATATAACACCTATCTCGAGTTATTTATTTTCGCCACAAAGTCTACACAAAATACTTGAAAGTAAGTATTAGTTTTCCTGTACTGTATGTACTGTAATGAGTGAACAGTTTTTTCCAAATACCAAATAAATAAAATTGAAAATACCAAAAAATATTATAATATTGTCTTTTATCACGTCTACCACAGTTTGATTAGAATATTACTTAACTTTACGCCTTACTTAGTATGGAGAAATCAATAGGTACCTATATATTGTTTATTTTGTCACGAATGTAATAATTTTTCAAAATATGATACATCATTAAGTTTTGGAGATTACAGAAAAAAAATACCACTTTATCAGATTTAAGGTGACACTTAATATTAAATGACCATGTATCTTACGAGTATATAGAAGCCTAATGAGTTTTTAAAATGCGTGAGACCGAGTTCATAATGCAATTTATTTTTAAAAGCGTTGATTTCATATATTTCCATGTAAAAATTCAATATAACACGAGGTTTAAAAAAATGACATCATGTTATTGTATATAAGATTCATATTATTATTATTTTGTCATTTTTTCTATAGAAATGTCAGAGCAATAATGAAATTGTCAATTAAAAGCATTTTATTTACTTTAACTAATTCAGTGAATTTTTAATCAAATCATAAAGATAAAAATTTATAAAAATTATTTAAAAATCACTTGTATGCAGTTCAAAATATTATATTATGTTGGTACTGTGAAATTATAATGCTTTTTTATAGTCTCTGTGTCTCTAGACATATAAACAAAATTTCTCCAGAAATTAGATCATAATTGTGTTACTTGCATTGCTTCTAAGCCTTAGATTTTTGTGGGTCTTGGAAGAAATTAAAAAAAAAAACTAAATTGAATTCTTAGTATTTATCCCTTCATATAAAATAGTTTTAAAGCCGTATTGTCGAACTAGTTGTTGAAATATTTGGGAACGTTTTAGCAGGTTACTATTTCAGGTTTTGAGTTAGCGAGTCATATGCGAGTTAATACAATATTGGATTACGCACTTGGACCCTCTACGAAAACTGTATTAAAAACGCTTATTTAAGTCGAATGTTTGTAAAGTTAAAAGTCTCGGAGGGTTCTTTATAAATGCGAATAAAAATTATATGTAGTCAAACATCTTTATTTGTATTTTTTTTCATCGATTCTTCAATCGTTATCTTAAACTAGTGAAAGGATGACCTCTGATGACCAGGTGCTGCAGTGCCATCAGGTACCGTCGCCATCATCAGCAAACGTGACCAAACCTGTCCATTCGGATCTGTCATTGCAAGGTCTCCCGGTGGAAATACACATCTCACCGCATCTTATTTCTAAATGTTATGTACACATATAGTTAATTCAAACTTGGAGACATCTGTCAATGATGCCGTCAATTAGCAATTACATGTGTTGTTAAATAAAACGGAGTTTTTTGGACAAATAAAAGGTACTCATATGGTATAATTTTAGATCACTTAAAACTTATATTTCTTTGCATAAAATACTTAACTCACAGCATGTTTAAAACATAAAGTTGTCAGTACTGTAAATTTGAATAGAATAGAGACAATCGTCAGAAAAAAGTTAAAAATCTTGTTACGCCACTTAGGCTTTAGTTTTGGACTTCAAATATTTTATGTTAAAAAAATCAAATATTTTCTACCTACCGGTCATACTATTACTATGGTGCCACATTATAATATTTTGAAATATTGCATTTTAAAACTACATAACTTTGCTTGTAAAATTATTAAATTATTAAATTTTTCGGTTAATATTTCACATAGAAAAATTTTATGCTAAAGACTAATGTTTTGTTTGTGAGTAAAGCTTTCCATTTATAAATATTTTTCACGGGTTTTACTGCCAAGTGTCGCTTATTACCTAGTTTCGAGGTGAATAGTTGTGGGGTGAATAGGGACATGTTATGGGATGAACAAAGGCACATAGTATAAGTTATACTATTTTTGCGTTGTACTTCCAGATAAATCATTATCTTGCCGATAGACAAGTAAACAAAGCCGAGAACTTACACATCTAATCCAAGGGGACAAAGATATTTGAAATTCGAGAAGGAAGATATTAAGAAAGCCGTTAGAAAAATAATTAAGGCAGAGAAGAAGCTACTATCCCTAAATGCATCTTCCAATCTTTATAAATATTGGCCAAAATTTAAATAAACCAATAAAGTGATACACCAATACAAATTTCAATAAAACATAATGTGTCTTTAGATCATAATAGATTATTACACACCTTACTAGACTTCTGAGTCATTTGAAAGAGTATATTTGTGGGTTCTGTAATGAAAACTATAATCTCTTTATATATCCCTACCACGATTAAACGACGATTGAAAATGTTTTTATCTCGTCTTTATTTGGATTTCATTTTACGTAATATGTTTTCTAAAATAAGTCTATTTTAATATCTTAAATTTTTTAAATTAAATATAATGTTGTACAATAAGTATCAGAACAGGTTAAGTAAATAATTAGTTTTATTTTACTCCATGAACAGAAGTAAATACAAAGAATAATTGTAATGTACCAATTGACCCCAATCTTAAGGTTTTTAGGGACAAAGCTCATTTATGGAATTCTCATGGCGGGATAAATCTTAAGAACCTATGTGAGTAGATTTACGGATTTAAGAGGAGAGAGATGTGATCAGGATGAACATATGGTATATCTTCTCTGGCTACTTTATCGAAGTACGATTCTGATATATTCTTCACTTCATTTCTACACTTCTCCAATCATTCGTCTCGTCCGCATTCAAACTTGTTCAAGTGTTATCAATTTCTTTTAACATGACAATTTTCCAATATTCGTTTTATCACGTACTGGTAAGTTTTACGCAGTCACTTTCTATTACTAGTGTTATTAATACTGAATCTTTTTGAATCCTTCTACCAATGCCACATCACCTTTGCTAATGGCCAAATCTTTAATTTATTTATAATACATTTATTTACATGAATTTTCCAAATATACAGTTTCATTTGGTGATGATTTAGGTATATCAATCCTATCGGTACCCATAAGTGCTGTGATCTTGCCTCTGATAATAAGTTTATCAAAGCAATAATGCATTCAAGGCTCCATTCACTTTACATCTTCATATCTTTCTGTTTCTATCAAATATACTTACACAAATTTCAACTTGTGAACATTTATTATCTACAATGATCACACTTTATCGAATGTCTATTACCGTCACTAAGTGATGGGAGACTCTTCGTATGGATTAAGATTACTTAGTAGGTAATATATGAATGATTGAATTAGAGAAGTAGAACTGTTGTTTTTGTTAATTTCTCTCTTCTTTACGAATGATTTTATTCACCCACAGGACTGAAATCTAAAAATGAATTAAAAACAGTGTTAATAGCTAGTAAATATACAGTTGCCAGGCCTAGTAAATATACAGTTGCCCATCTGGTTTGAGTTATTTCAGTCGTAAAGACCAACACTTGGTCAATGTGTGAATTTCTTTAGGTGACACGATCGTGTCATTCTTTTTGGTGATTGTTCATTTTAACCTTTACTTACCCAGTATATCTTAATCGATGTACATATAAAAAAAAAACTGAAATATGACATATTTAGTTAAATGTGAATATATTTACTTAAATGTGAACATATTTAGTTAAAAGGTTTTAGTTAAGTACTAACTTAGGTATACTGGATCAAAAAACACGATATTATGTTTCTGCCACATACTACTCATCATGTAGAATGTGTTTTTTCCTCGTTGATGTCCAGAAAGATACTAAATAATATACCTATAACATCGTTTCTATATATTACAGTCGAACCCCGAACCTTATATCAAATGTTACGAAATTTTCTAATACTATTTTAATCGCGCTATTTCTAATATTCTGAGGTAACCTCCGTTAAAAAATATTATATGTTAAAAGCATTTTCCATGTAGAGAAATATAAGTGATTAGATGTTTTTCATATGTGTACATGTATTCTATACTTTATTAAAAAAAAATCTTTCTTTTCTGCGCCTGCGAAGTACTGCGCGCTCAGTATAAAAGATTCACGAATTAGTGAATTTTTCGTCTGTTTTTGTTATCGTATTTTTCGTTTCGATCACCATCAGTCATATTCTGTTTCTATTGATCATGAGATCTTTTGTTGATCATGAGCCGTTGACTATTGACCAGGACCATTAATATTAAATTTAACAACGCAAATGTAACAAAGCGCACATGTGCAACACAACACGTGTTAACTCTGGGGTCTGAGACCTGACCTAAGGGTGCAGTCAAATAATGGTCAATGAAAACAAAAGTGAGATTGAACCAATTTCTAGAATGGTATATCATCGAGATTTTTTATTAAATCTAATACAAACTAGTGTTGTAATTGACGCTACCACATTACAAAAAGTACACTATTACAATCTTCAATCTCAAAAGATTAAACCGAGGTATAGAAGTTGCCGCGGTGGTCGAAAGGTCAATCGGGAAATACCATTAGCACCACCTCCGCCTATATCTCAAACCGCACAATCAGATGCCTATACCCAAGTTACATCTCAATATCAACCCATAGATCATACACAAAATATTAAATATAATAAAATATCAGATACGTTCAAAGGCACATCAAAGAGTCTTTCACTGGCGACATGGAACGCTCGCTCCATTTGAAATAAAATAGACTACATTTGTGAACTTTTTTCAGACAGAAAAATACAAGTTTTATCAAAATGAGTCAAATTCAATTAAACAACTTCGCAGTAAAGGATTTAAAATTGTCGAGGAGGCTAGAAAACCATCAGGGAATAAAACGGATAATCTCACCTGGACTAACCATGAAGGTATTGCTGTCATTGCGCAAAAAGATTATCGTTTCACAAAAATAAAAATACTCCCTTTTAAGACCTTTGAGTGTCTCGGGTCCAGAATAGCCTCTGCTGGAGAGAGCTTAACTATCATTACGATTTATAGGCCTAGCTCACAACCGACCTCGGCAAGATTTTTCTTAGAAGTCAAATCCTTACTAGAATGATTTTCAGTTCGCATAGAGACTGTTATAATATATTTTTTTTTTTATTTATTATCTTAGTTTAATAACCACAATTGAGTTTAAAAAACATCTACCGGTTTCGGAAAACACCTTTTCCTTCTTCAGGATATGTCAAAACTAACTAAAAATATAGCATTGTTTTTCTATTTATCCAGAATCTATTTTTAAATTTTTTTAAAAAAAACAACAATTATTTAAAAAGTAAATTTAGTACCTAACTCAAATTGCTGCTCAATACAAATTTAGTCGAATAATTTTTAGGAAAAAATTTTAGAATAGGACTCGTAGTTAAATTTAGTTGGCTGTTTAGAATTTCCTGATTACTTTTACATGCTTTATTTATCTCCAACGATTCCAAATTATTTAATTTGTGACCTACACCGTTTATATGCAAAATTGACAATCCCAATTTTTTATCAAAACCATGACTATTTTCTATCAAATGATTAGAAAATTCTGAAAACCCACTATTGTTCAAACATCTCAAATGCTCCTTTACTCTTATATTAAAATTTTTACCCGTTTTACCAACATAAAATGCAGCACAATCCTTACAACTAAGTTTATAGACGCCAGAATTGTTAAATTTATCATCCTTGTCCTTAGAATTTATGAGTAAATTTCCTATACTATTATTTGTGTAAAATGCTGGTCTAATATCTCGTGGTAGGTGTTTAGATATTTGTTTCGAAAAGTTATTTATGTATAAAATCCTACGCCAATTATCATTATTATCATTATGTTTCATCTGTGATTTATATAAAAACTGATTATTATATTATTTTAATTTATTTTTTAAAATAGTGTCTATCAAACATGTATTATACCCATTATTAACTGCTATTTTTTTAATTGTATTCAATTCAATATTAAAATTGGATGTTGACATAGGAATATTGACTAAACGATGTATCATGGAGTGGAACCCTGAATGTTTATGTGATAATGGATGATTAAATTCATTGTGTATGATAGTATCTGTAAAAGTTGGTTTTCTAAAAATTTTGAACTCAATTTTATTATTATTTCTAATCAATGTTAGATCCAAAAAAATTAGGGTAGAAAACTTAGTTGTAAGGATTGTGCTGCATTTTATGTTGGTAAAACGGGTAGAAATTTTAATATAAGAGTAAAGGAGCATTTGAGATGTTTGAACAATAGTGGGTTTTCAGAATTTGCTAATCATTTGATAGAAAATAGTCATGGTTTTGATAAAAAATTGGGATTGTCAATTTTGCATATAAACGGTGTAGGTCACACATTAAATAATTTGGAATCGTTGGAGATAAATAAAGCATGTAAAAGTAATCAGGAAATTCTAAACAGCCAACTAAATTTAACTACGAGTCCTATTCTAAAATTTTTTCCTAAAAATTATTCGACTAAATTTGTATTGAGCAGCAATTTGAGTTAGGTACTAAATTTACTTTTTAAATAATTGTTGTTTTTTTTTTAAAAATTTAAAAATAGATTCTGGATAAATAGAAAAACAATGCTATATTTTTAGTTAGTTTTGACATATCCTGAAGAAGGAAAAGGTGTTTTCCGAAACCGGTAGATGTTTTTTAAACTCAATTGTGGTTATTAAACTAAGATAATAAATAAAATAAAAAAATATGAATCTTAACCACCAAGTTAATATTGCTAATTTTAAAAGTACTGTTATAATAACTGGTGATTTAAATATTAGGTTAGATCGCCCATCTGAAAAGGATTATAAATATTTTAATAAGCTACTAAATGACTTCAATCGTACGCAGATGGTCAGAGATCCTACTCATGATGCTGGAGGAATATTATACGTCATTATTAGTCATAATAGTGATCCACAACTGCCGAGGTGATTGATATTGGACCTGCTGATCACCGTCTTGTTCATTCCAATGTTGATTTTTGTAAACCTATTCCATCATATGAAACCATAATATCGATATCCTGGAGGAAACTGGACTGTAATAATTTTAATGCTCTCTGATTGGTAACCAATCGCCACCAAAAAGACATTAATCAACTTGTACGTGTATGTAATACTACATTATTATGCGTACTCGACAAACATGTTCCGGTTACCACGAAAATTAGATGGAATCGTGGCTCCGAGTGCTGATTCGATGAAGAATGTAGGGATAGAATGAAAGAAATGAGACGCCTCGAACGAAGATTCAAACGAACTCTCTGATAGAAGTGTCTGGCTCGAAGCGTGAAATAAATACAGGTCAACCAGACAAACAAAACAATCTGCATATTGGTGTTCGATGTGTTCGCCGTGACCGTAGAGTGGAAATTTCTACAACTGGCAGTTCTTCCAACCTTGCTGACAGTTTCACAAATAAAGTGGCTGCTATTCGTACCTCAACGAGCTCAGCTTCGAATTCTATAATCGAGGAAGAAACTACATCACATAAATTTCACCCTGACGACGATCCTAAATAACGCAAGTAGTCAAAGGTTTATCTAATAAGCAATGTGCGTTAGATTCAATACCAACATGGTTACTAAAAGAGTGTCATCTAGAAATTGTTCTATTTTCGGTGGATTTACTTAACAAATCTTTAGAAACTTCAAGCGTTCCTGACTTTATGAAAATGGCCCACTTCACGTCACGTGACTTCATTACTGACAAATGATACACTAGACCTCGAAGACCTCATGAATTATCGCCCGGTTTCTAATCTGCCGCTCCTCTCAAAAATAATGGAAAATATTACATCGTGTCGTCTTAATATGTATTTAACAAAAAATACTTTGTTGGCCAAAATGCAATCTGCATACAGACGTCATCATTCTACAGAAACAGGGGTGGTTCGAGACCTGTCTGACATTAAAACACTTACTGTCATCTATGTTACGGGGCATCTGGTCCTGCTTGTTTTTTTAGATATGAGTACTGCATTTGATATAGTCGATCATCAAATCTTACTTGAGACTGCAAGAAACCTATGGAGTAGATGGAAATGCACTCGGTTGTCTTAAATCATATCTTTGTAATAGATCGCAATCGGTGCGATTTCAAAATTCAACCTCCCCTACATTTACTTCTAACATCGGAGTACCTCAGGGATCTGTTCTCGGACCACTATTGTATATTTAATATACTAAAAATATAAAATATATAACAATATCGTCAGGATTATGACCCCACTGTTGTGCAGACGATGCACAAATTTATTTTTTCTGTAAGCCGGGTGAGACAGGCATTAAAAAGAAAAATTGCAAGATGCGTAGATAAAATAGGCGAGTGAATGGAACAAAATCGACTTACATTGAATCCATCCAAAACAGAACTACTATGGACACCTAGAAGGCAAAACTTAATACAGGAATCAATGTCTGCGAATGCTAAATCTGCAGTTAAGTTGTTGGTCGTGCAGGTTGATTCAGATCTTTCAGTGAATACACAAATCAGTCAGTGCATGCTTTTATCAACTGAGATAGATTAAAAGTATTCGGAGACATCTTCCTCTTGAGGCAGCCCGTCTACTTATAAATGCATTTGTGGTGTCACGTGTGGACTATTGTAACAGCATCTATGCTGGCCTGCCAATGTTTCAGCTGGATAGATTAAAATTTATTCTAAATGCGGCTGCACGGATAATACATGGAATTTCCAAATTCTCTCATATAACATCCCTTGACATCAGCTACATAGACTACGATTCCCTGAAAGAGTTGAATTTAAATTGTGCTGGTTAACGTACAAGACGACACATGGCGCCTCTATACCTTCAAGAACTTTGTATCCCAGACTATTTGAATGGTAGACGTCAAACGCTCAGGTCGATCTCTACTTCAGCTGCAGGAAGGGTTGTAGAACCGACCAACCATTGCCATAAGTCTAAATTTAGTGAACGGACATTTGCGGTGGCAGGCCCAAAAGCGTGGAACTCTTTGCCCTCTGTCATAAGAAACAGTGTATCAGAGACTTTATTTAAGAAGAAACTAAAAACGCGCCTTCTCAAAAAGTCATTTCCATAAGTAAAAATAACAATTTTTAATTTTAAAAAACAAGGATAATCGTAGAACTATATACAGTTTATGTGTAAAGCGCCCTTGAGGCGAAAGTTTTTACGAAAATGGCGCTATACAAATTATCCATTATTATTATTATGAGACCTTACGACTATCTTCGTCTACTTTAGCATAGATACGCTTCATTTATTGTTTCAATGGGTGTCACACTAATAGCATGATTGTTATTTATTATTATACACGCCCCATTTAGGCATTAACCAAATTTGTAAAATAACAGAATATTACATCAGAAGTGCAATACACAAAGAAAAAAATTGTATAGTGTTAACTATTAATTTTTGTAAGCAGAGGAAATAAAACTATTATACTAATATTCTGTTGCTGATAACATTGCACAGAATTAGCAATAGGACCCATCCTTGGCATAAATCTTCGTTAATTTTGTTTTTTTTATTAAATATCGTGGACGCTCATCTTTACATGTAAAGTGTGCATCAGATTGAAAAAATATATATTATGGTACTCGATAAAATCAGCTATTTAGAATGCTCTATCGTATTATTTCGCTCTATTAGCATATGTCAGTTCTAGGTTATTTGCAGATCTGCTTATTCATCTGCACCTCGATTAAAGTTATACATTTTTACAATTTTTTTATAATATGAATTAAGTATTAAAATTACTTGTTTTTTTTTCGCTTACCTCTCCAAAAAAGAGACTATCTCTTATGCTTATGGAGTTGTTCTTATACACAGAATTATTCAAGAGTCATCCAATAAAATAATTTGAAAGTCAATAAGCATATTTTATTATATTATCTCTGGCCGGCGAAGCCAATGTAATGGTAAAAATGACTTACTTTTTAGTATGCGATGCAATAAACTGCTACAGCTGATATGATCATTTGATGCTCGGACGAGGCTAGAAGGAATCTCACGTTAAGATTTAACAAAGTATCTCAAGTTAGTTCAAAGGCGCTCAAACAACAGACACGTGACTAACCAATGCTTTTCCAGCGGGAATTTCAGAATTTTATAATCCGTGCAGAACTAAGAAACCTATCTGCGTCATAATATTACCGAATCTCATAAGAGAAATACAAGAAGAGAATAATTATCACTCAAATTATTTTAAACTATCAATCGATTAGTCAAATGAAACCTTTCAAATAATATTCAAATTCACGAAATTGCTTTTAAATTTTCTAATCCTCATCTATAATTTCTGAATTCGAAGACATACATATTTTCACTTTTTACCAATATGATATGATGACGGTTATTAGGTCACGCGTCTGGTAAGGTAGGTAACGTGTAGAGCTGTTATAAACATATTTATGTGAAATTTATTATAATTTTCAATATTAATAAATTAATTAACTGATACTTGATCCTCTCCAAGGTCAGCAACGTAATACCTCGAGGAATTAATAGAAACGTATTATTATTTTTTTTAATGGCTCAGATGTCATCATCCATCTTTCATATTCATCAGAAATCTAAGCAATTATACTATTTAAAAAACGTATATATATATAAAAAATTCTAAAAAATAAATTTTAAACTGTATTTTTCCGAATTAGAAACGGATTTTTACTGAAATTATCAATTCAGGGAGTATTTGAAAAGTATTTTCATATGCAGTGAAATTGATTTTGGTATTGTGTAGTGTTGGTGCGGAACTGCATCTCAATAGGTTCGATCCTACTTCAATTCCCATGCGAGGCGCAGGAAGTCAAGAAGAATGGAGGGATGCTGTTAGGAACCCTACCCTTGCGACTGCAATCCTCAATCTATGAAGAAATGATTAAAAAGTACTTCTACGTGACAAATACGTATATAATTTCAATATTATACCAATACGTAATCTAAATGCTAACTAATGTATAGTGCATGGCGAGCATTTACTAGTAAGCATTACCGTTAATAAGTTAAAACTGAGAATACATCTCTGGTGTTTCAAATTACATAAAACAAGGTTTCATCTATTATTGTATGGTTAAGTTAGAAGATTTTAATAATTAATTCAAATATTATAATACCGTAGAAATATCACATAAAAATTCAAGTGAAAGTTCTTAACCCAGAACAAGTAATCTTAGTGGGAAGGGCGACAACAATCATATTCTTAACTAAACATGTGAAGAACTCCAGGATACCGATATCAAAAAAAAAAATTAAATAAACTTTATTAAACGTTATCAGTCTTATAAACATTGCCGGTAAATATTAAACAAATTATACTGGCACATCTGTTGAAATTTGACCGTTAAGAAAGGTTGTGCTTGTACATTTGTTAATTTAGAGAATAAAAATTAATGGTACATTTTATATTAACATTTATTAATAAATATTTAGTACTTACGTATGATATAATAAGTCCTTCAAAGACTACTTCATAATAAACGATTAACGTATTTTAAATTACTTAATTAATTTTAATTAAAACTAATGCATTATAAATTACCCCTTTTGTGTTTCATTATAATAAATTAACGTTAATGTGCTATCTTATAAACATATTTTTAAGAATTTAAGAATAAACTTTTCTATTTTTACTCCGGCTAGTAATTATTCAGCTGATTTTACTTAATATCAGTACAATATGATGTTTTCAGAGAAATTTGGCATTGGTAAAATGAAAGAGAATCGGATATCCACTGCGTACTGTCACGCGAACATTTTAGATCATCATCATGTCTGCAGAACATATTTTTCACGCATGTATAAATGTAGGATGTATGGATTTCTTCAAAACGGCATTTGATTTCAACAGAAGGAGGCCATATTTTGCTTGTATTTATTTATTTATTTTTATAATACGTTTGTATAATTGTGTTTGGACTGTGCTTAAAAATGTGTTAGTGTGCAATACTTTGTATATTTTTCAATTTCGTTCCATCAATGTATTTATTTGATAAATTTTTTTTTCAATATAAAACAACAATAGAGTTATACACTCCCAAATAAGAAAGAGAATTATGGGAATGACTATCAACATTTATATAAAATAAAATTAAGATCTACTAGACAAGATCAAGACTTTCTCTGTCAACTATTTTCTGTTTGCTAATAACCACAGGTTTTATTTTACTTACCTGACCCGAAAGTTTCCCACACCTTCAGAGAAGCTATAGATCCTAATAGTATTTCTAGAAGAACCGTATTATCATCGTAACGAAGGTTATATAAAATCTTTTCATTTATATCCCTTTAATATTAATATTAATAGGAATAGGATGGGTGAGAGAATATTGCGTGCCTCTTTTTATTTCTAGTTAATAATATTAGAAATAATTTTTTTAAATCTGCCTAGTTCTACATTACTGCTGCTTTCTGGTTACAATTAAGACTACCTATTATCCGTATCCTTATTCCGGGGGCTTTCGGGATAGTTGTAATGATTTAATAATGATTTGGAATGACTGCAAAATATGATTCAAAAGGTCAATTTTATAAAATAAACCATTTCTTAAAGATAATATTTTCAGAAGATTAAAAAAATCTGACTGGCGAGCGCAAGAAATTGTACGAATTTACAAGAATAAAATGATGTCAAGACAGGAGTATGATTCTTTTCAACATCTCTTCTAGAATACGATACGTAATATAACAAAATAATTGTGATATTCTTTTCACTATTTTATCAATAGATTTACATTTGAAAGTTAATTAATGGATTCTTAGCGTTGAGCAGTAATTATTTTCCTATCTTGCACATGTTTTATGGATAATTATAGTGCTATAAAATGTACATTTCTCAGTACTTCTAAGCCAAAAAATTCTACCAAGCGTGTATATTTAAATATTCCGGTAATTTCCCAAATATGTTAACCGCTTTAATACGTTTGTCATTCGAATCGTGAAGTGATATGTTATACTAGAGGAGACTAAACAGATTCCGGAATCGCCACTGGGCACTTGCTTTTTCACTAATATTTTTATGCCGTTGTGTCAACAACTCTTTTATATGAATCATATGCAAATGTCAAATCGATCTGTAAAAATATATAGCTTTGACAACCGTCCCAGTCAAACAATTTTGTATGATTTCTATTAGGAATAAAAAGATTCGAGGGGTCATTAAATTATTTCATTTGTAGAGAAAAACCACACCGGAAATCAAATTCATGTTGGATGTCGTTCTTGGAGATTCATCACTTTTATTTTCCACTAAGAGTTTTTGGGCTTTGGAACTCAAGCGCGGCCGCACACACAAAAGTGATAAACCACCTACAAGTGTCCTAAAACGGCTACCATTTCAGAAATTGTGGATAAAATCCATGACATAGTTTTGACAGATCGCCGATTAAAAGTGCTTGAAACTGAGGAAGTCGTGAGTAGTTTAAATTTTACATAATGAATTGGATTAAAGAAACTTTCTGCGAGACAAGTGCCGTATTTGTTTAATTCGGAGCAAAAACGATTTTGAACCCGAAACTCGGCCGATTGTTTAAGGGCAAGCTTTCATTTTTCCAGTATGAAATTCTATAAATTCTACCCGAATAACATATGCTTTCAAGATGAAGCTAATAATTCAATTCTTATAAGAATCAGAGAAATAATTATTTACTTTTAAAATTAGCAATATTAACTTGGTGGTTAAGATTCATATTTTTTATTTATTATCTTAGTTTTATTAACCACAATTGAGTTTAAAAAACATTGATGTTTTTTAAACTCAATTGTGGTTAATAAAACTAAGATAATAAATAAAAAATAATTATTTATTGCATAAATCATGCGAGAGTGGAAAGATTGAATAGAAAGAGACGGCAATAAAAATGTTGATTTTCTTACATTCGATACAAGTGTCAAAACTAACTATCTAAAGTATTTTCATGTTAATATTATGGAATGAGTGTTATAATTTGAATTAATCTATCGAAAATAAAATAATTTTTTGAAGTACCCAATTTATGTATGTAAATATTTTTTGAAATCAGACAAAGTACCTATACATATTAAGATGATCGCTTAAATCAAGTTCTAATTTTTTTTAAATTGACAGCTTCAATTTCTTATTTTGTTTAATATTATCGATTTAAAATGCCACGTTGGCATTTTGGTGATATATCTGTTTCATAATTACATACTATTCATGAAACAGACACCAAGTTTTTAAAAGACAACAGTGTTATATATAAACGAAATATTTAATTGCGACTTACAATAAAAATAACGCACATATAATGCTAACTTTGTTCAAGTAAGCGTTATTTTTCCTTAAAATCAATACAAAAACATCTAATTTATGAAATTTGCTACTAATGTCGTGAATAAGTTTAATATAAATTCATATTGTGAATAAAATATGCGTGAAAACTTATATTTTCGACATTTTTTAACGAAAATAATGACAACATGGATTCGACATACTGTGTTTTTGATATAAAACATAGTTTTAAATGCAAAGCATGTGAGTAAATATAATATATTAATTAAAACACTAAAACAAAGTATTTTAAAAACATTGAAAATTGGTAATACGGCAAATTGAATGGTTTATAACTATTTATTTTTACATTTTGCTAATTTGGTTAAGTCCAGATTTGTCTCCATAATCTTGGCTTCAAAATTATAAGAAAATATATTTCGATTATGCATAAATTTTCCATATTAAGATAATGTTGTGGCACGCGGAAAATGCATCAATAGTCGCGGTCTTTCTTATAATGCTAGCATTGTCTTAATTATGACAAATAACATTCAATTTATTAGTTTTCAATTAATTTAAAGGTCCTGTCCAAGCGATAGTTTTAAAAAAAGTATAATCTAGTGCATAACGTCAGATATAAATAAATAATAAAAACCCACATTTTCGTAAAAAACGCTAAAATTTTAATAATCATTGAAAGTGGCGCTTTAAGAGGAATCCAATTAATTTCTAGACACGATTCGTAACTATGGATTCACCACAATACAACAGAAAAAAAAGTGCAATCAACACTCACAACAAAACAACACTCTTTGCCTACCGAAACAAAATACGGTGCACTAGAAACATTTTATAAAAAATCTAGAAGACACATGTTCTTAAAAATAAATAATAATATTTCGTATCTAAAATTAAATGAGAGTGCTAAAAACCATAATATTATATATGTAGTATGTAAGCAACAATTTCTTACCAAGCTGATAGCTGTAGCATCATTCAGTCCTGATTTCAATCAATCCTACATTTATAATCTATTAATGTTCCACTATTGTAATTGTAATGTTTCTACTATAATGTTTCTTATTTAGGTTTCGCTTCCATGATCTTACAATCCGCCTTGGGACCGTCACTTCTGTATACGTCATTAATTTTGCCTCGGATAACCAGATAATATAAGATTATTGTAATTTTAATATTTGCAAATTATTTAACTTTGTTTATTAAAAATACTTAATAACTCATTTATATCATCAGTCGGTTTCGGAAGACATTATTTCCTTCTTCGTAATGTCAGATTAACAAACCATTAAACATGTCACATTATTCGAATGTTTTAAAAAAAACATTTTTGTTTTAATTAATAATTATTTAGAAAATAAATCTAGTACTTAACATAAATTGTTATGATGATAAAAGATGTGGAAATTGACTTGATGATACAAAATTATTGGTAAAAATTGCTTTATTAATTTCTAATTATTCTAAATTATTCCATTTTTGACCAACATTATTAGTTAATCTGACATCCCGAAGAAGGAAATGATGTTTGCCGAAACCGGTTGGTGTTTTAAATTACTCATTAAGTGGTTTTAATAAACAATATTAAATAATATCATTGACTCGTAAATTATGTGATTTTGTAAGAAAAGTGATTTTCATATCATTTTTTTTATTTATTATACCTATTTGCTCTCCTGCCCGTTCCCTAATTACTCAGAATCATGACCCTTGTTGGGAATTATTGGTGCCTTTGATGATTCTCATCCACCTTTATCTGCAGTCCATAGTTCGAAGAACCGGTGCAGTAGGATAGTCAGTAGCCTCCTTAAACTGGTCGGTCCATCGAGTTAGAGATCGTCTTGCTCTCTGACCTTCCAAATATTTAGTCCCTACCGTTTCTCTGCGGACAATATTTTCGAAAAATTAAATATCGCTAGATCGTGGAAAATTTATCCTAGATCTTTAATTTATTCAAAATTGAAGCATTAATATGCATTTTTGTTTAAAGGATTCTAATCATTGGTTTTCAGCCAGTGGCATAGCTACTGCCTGAGCAATCGCCCAGGGCCCCGGAATCGCAGAACTAGTTCATCAATCGCGGCGATTACAGTAAAACTTTAAGAATAACGATTTTGTGTAAATTAGTAGGTATATTCAAATATAGAATAATTTCGTAGCGTCGAATCTTTTAACCTACAACATAAACCGTTTTATTACTTACTATAAACTATTTTAAAGACATGTACCAAATAGAAATTTTTTAAATATGGAAATTTAAATAAACGTATGAAATTTTATTTTTAATAAATATCTTCAACTAAAAAGATATTCGCTCGGGAAGGGGGGGAGGTGGACTATACGCATAGTCTTTATCTTTTCTTTTACTTGCTACTAAACTTTATCTTCTATATAGAGGCGTAGAGAAAAAAAACTTATTTAACTAAACATATTTTTGTCATTATGTTTATGGATCTATTTTTCCCAATTGTTTCTAGCTGACATCGCGGGTTATACATTATATAATAAAACAGTATATTTTAAAAAAGCATTATTTGTGATGTGTGACCATCACACAACTTTCTCTAAACCATCCCGAGATGTGCGCTTGCGACATTCACATAAATTATAAATTAAACAGTCAGATGTGATTGATGTTACATTAATGCAATACTCTTTACCAATACAATATGTAGAAAGAAGTAGACAATGATAATTCAGTCTAGCTCTAGTTACGTAATGGATGTATTTAAACGTACACAGCGCAAGGATGCAACCACCGCGTTGATCATATTGAATAACAATTATTGTGTTATATAAATCTAGTGAGTATATTGTGATCACTCTGATCAATGCGATTCTGTCGCAATCGTAGAATGTGATAAGAAACTGGTGAAATTTTTCTTCACCCGTTCTCACAGCGCAGTCTCTGTGAAAATATTTTCCGCGGGAAATGAACATAGTGTTATTCTCTCCGAGTGCTGTCGGTAAAGACGGTAACTATTCTAGATTAGAAAACTATTTTTTAAAATCGCGGAAACTGCTGACAAAACAATGTTCAAGAAAATTTCAAATTAAATAATTGATCCATTTCATTAAATTTTGAATAAACTTTGATACAACTTATACATATGTTGTATTTTTAGAACAAAGTTCTGTGGTATTTTAATACAAATTAGATTAATTAACTAAAAAGATACACAGAAAAAATCGATATATGGAAAAATATTTAGTTGCAACTAATATAGATTATTTTTTTATATCTTTCTAGTAGATTCTAGGTTTCAAGTCTATCTTGAATAAATTTGTGAGAATTACTTACAAGTATCTTGGAAATTACAAGCAATATTTTATTATTGATGTTTTCAAAATAAAGAAATATTTCAAAATAAAGACATATATATATATCCTTAAATAAAGACATATTTTCAAATCACAGACCCAGGGTAAAATATAACATAAAAATTTGTATAGTTAATTATACCACATTATACCACATATTGATACCACATACTTCAATACGAATTTGAAGTTTTTTTGATTTTTGTCAAGTCCAAAGTTGTTTAAAAGTTTTAAAATTATTTTGTTTCACTTGTTTACATAAATTATTTACATTATTGTAATTATTTATATCATTACAATAATTACTTTAAAACAAACATGTAAATTCTTACAACTATTTGGTTTACTACAACTACTTATGTTATTACAATACGGTAAAAATTTATTTTTGATTTTCGATACAGACACGTGTATACAACCAATCAAAATAAACAATGAGAATGTTCCAAAGTGGCATCATATAACAGGAGCCAATCTGGATATCCATCTAGCGGATATCTCACTTGTTTCACTGAAACCAATAAAACTATGTATTCGCTTTTAAAACACATAGTTACCATATTTTTACTTATCTTCCAAAATTAGGATTCAATAAGCAACAAAAAACTATAAAAAAGCAAAATAGGTGTTTTATGGATTCATTTTCACTAATATTTAAATTTAAAATAATGGATTGAATAATAGATCGCGGTACGGTGATAGATAAATTAACATCAATATTTGTCTTAATTATCGAGTACAAAATTCTAAAAATAACGTTTAATTGGGATCCGGTGAAAGAAAATTGATACTACCCTGTGAACTTACAATTATATCAAATCGTCATTTAAATTATTCATAAAGAATATTATATCGAGTGTGCATAAATAGTTAATTATCATTTTTAAACTATTAAATAAAATAATTAGGTGATTGAATATTGATTTGACAACAAAATCACTATTGTCAGCTTGTTAAATATGCGTTAAGTAATACAATCACGATGAACATTTTCACTTAATACTGATTTAAATCGTATAACTTATCACCTTAAAATGTAAAAAACAAACTGAACAAGCGATACTTTACACAGACTCTATTAACTCATCCACCTATCTCAAATTTGTCTGGCGCCTAAACTTGTGTTGTGACGTCCGATTACAAACAAGAATTATATATTAATGTGGTACCTTAATTAATGGTGATTTCCTAATATTGTAAAAGTTATGCCAATATTCGTGTCTGATTTTAAATGGAATAAATCAATCACCAATGCTACAAGTTAATGGTATGCGAATAAGTTAAACCAGTTCCAACAGTCTAGTACGAAATTATTTATGATGTTTACAAATTTTATCATTGCTACTAGTACGATAGCGAACAGACGCAAAATATATTTAGACCACATCTTCTAGCATAGCACATTCGTTCTTTCAAGTCGTTTCCTCATGAGAATCGATAACTTTTCTGACGACCCTCTTTCATTGCTTTCGGCATCCGCAGTTCTCAGCGTTGAAACAAGTATAGTCCTTGTTACGGGCTTTAATTGATTGGTCCAGCAGGTGGGAGTTCTACCTCTCCCTGTGGATTCTTCCAAAAACCTCTCCAGGTTGTAATTTCTTTTAGTCCCAAGTTTTTAAGGTATGTCCTAGGCACGAGGCGTGAGCCTATTGGAAATTTTTAGCTCCTGACACCGGTGCGTCGAGTTATCCACGATTCTCTCAACCGTCAATTCACATCCAGTACGATATTTTCGTCTTAGTTTTTTATATCTCCACTCCAAACAAGAAAATGTAAAATATTGAATCCTTCATAGGGCCTCATTTTCGACCCTTTTGGATATGATATATTGCACATTTCGCCACAATCTCGTAACCATAGTGATATAAGGTATAATAGAAAGAAGAAAAAAGTATTATGAGACAGTTTCCGGAATGGAGCAGATGCAGAAGTTATCAAAAAGCTTGCTACAGATTAAGTTTCGACGGAGAGAATTAAAGCAAATAAAAAGAACAAAGATAGCAAGGAAATATTCACTAAGAAGAAGAAGACAAATTTAAACATTTATAGACTACAGAGGTAAGTTCTAGTAAATTCTACGAAATGTTCCGGAGCATTATAAATACCATTTGAATCAAGTTCTGAAAATAAATAGACATTAAAAACTGATTTATTAAAATCGACAGTCATAATTGTTTCCCAAATTATTTATAAAAAATCGTGCCCCGCCGCATTATAATAAATGAAAGCTTCATTCTTTATAGAATGGCATTGAAAAGTAGTATCCGAGAAGTCCTCGCGTGTTATTGCATTTGAGAGGCTGATTAGCGATGTTATTCCACATACACTAAAGAATGTCAAATGGCATTTTATGAAAAGATATTTATATTTCATTACCATACAAAATGGTAAAAAGATGTTCAAGTCACTTTTGAATCGGTGGTTCTACTTTATATGACCCTCGACAATCATACTCAAAAACCTAAAACGAACACGTAAAATAATTTTCATCAAAACATCAAAAAGTTAATTCGTCACTATGAACCGTATGTCCACGAACGGTTGTTACAACCCAGCTTTTCGACGGGGTTGCACAATTTCAAAGTATTATTATACGATACGAGAATGTCAAGGAGCAGGCGCCCCACCTCACGACGTCATCTGCCGTGTCGAGTCATGCGAACATGTTGAGGCACCTCGCAGAAAGGCTAAACATTTATTGATTTCATTTTTAAAAACTGAATTGGATTTTGTCTGTGATGGCGTAGATTGCCTGCGATTGTAGCGATTACTGAGACGGAAGGGTCAAGGAGCAGAAGCCCCTCCCGAGCGCCCCCTGCCGGGGCCGGCCGCAACCCGAGCAGTTTATCTCTGAACTCTGCGATGCTCACACTTCCAACAATCAATTCTAGGAAATCGAGAGGAGGGGACTTTTCCTTTCCTGAAATATTCCTGAAAATGAATGCCTTTATTTTTCTTCATTTTTATTTCAGAAAAAAACATTATATAAGAACGAGTATTACGCTTACCAAAATTTTCTTAACGGTCTTCTTGATATTTTTATGAAGTATTTTTGCCGGAACATCGGTTTTCAAGTACCCCCGTTTTTCGTCGCAATAAACAGTTCGTTTACTTTTTCATTTTTCGAATAACGTCATCTTCGTTAGATAGTCGTTATATTTTATAATATCTATTGCTGTATTTGATATTCCACAGATATAAAAAAAAAAGTTTTTTCTGATGTTTTATTTAAATTTTACCATATCTACTTGAAGATTTTTTATTATCTGCAGCATTTGTTTCGTAGCGTCGTATCACACCCTCGTACTCTGCACCCTGGAGCGAGTTCATCACGACACCATTCTCGCAACCCTCTTCGAAGGCCCGCCATTGGCCGCAAGGCCCCCCACCTCGCGGACTCCGGCCGGGGGGTCGGGGGCCGCGGCCGCTATATAAGAGTACCGCCCGCCCCACGAAGGACTGTTTAGTGACCAACATGGCGCGGTACGTTTGTATCGCAGCAATAGCGCTGTGCCTTGTTATCGCCGGTGAGTCTCCACCATTTTATTACGACCCGCCAACCCGACCCACCTTAACCCTCCGCCATATTGGAACCGCCCCGCACATTTCCCACGCCGTCCCTCCGCCAATCTGCGCGAGTTCTTTGGCTAACGAATTAAAGTGATCAAAGTGATTGTAAATTATTTTCAGGTGTGAACAGTGTTGTAGGTTATATTTTTAGCTTTTGCGGAAATTTTTCAGCGAATCGAAGTTTTCGGGCTGAATAGATGTCGGGGTTTCTTAATGTAAAACTGTGACTGATTATTTCCTGGTTTACGTTTTTTGTTTTCCGAATTTCAATTCTTCGCATCATTTATTCCTTCGGGGTGCTTTACGTTGATTCTCTGTTTATTTCATGTATTATTTGATCAAAGCGTAATTACATTGAATAGAAATAGCGGTCCCCGTACCGACCGCTGAATACTTTCGCAAGCGCCTCGCTGCGATAGTCGTTTTTCGTATTGTGACACCGATGCGCGGTGCCCATCGCAACCCGGATTTATTTTGTCGACTTAATAGTTTTTGCATGCATAACTAATTCATCGGCGGCGCATCGTTTCGAGATAACCCGCTGACGGAACCCAGGAGGCACTTTCACATCTGGCTGCTGCCGCTTGGCCCGCCAGCGCGACACCGCCGCGCTCAAAATATTTGTTTCGCAATTCATTTTATATGTTAAACCGCACCGATGCGATAGAAAGTCCGCCAGTTTTCCAACACGTGTGTGTAGATAGGTGCGCGATAATGTTTTCGTATATACGCGCACCTTTCCCCTTTTAAATGTATCGCTAATAATCCAATCGTTATCAAAATTATAACCAGACTCGAGTATATTGAAATTCATTATTAATAAATTAATGACCGAGATTGAATAACAGGCTTCTTATGCGCGTTAATGACAACTCCATCGAGCAGTTCGAATGAATAATAAAATACATTTTCGCATGCATCAAGGACAGAGGCGTTTCAGCGTTGAAAGCTGAATCGGAAACAACTTTCATTACATTTACAAATATTAATTTTATGCTTTCCATGACATCGCTTAAATAACTTGAAACGTTTAAATTTGCATACCACTTTATAAATGACATAATGTTATTGTATAATATCTTATTTATGAATAATTATAATATAATCAAAATAATATAACTTGTATTCAAATATTATCCATGTATCGATATATTCTGTATTTATAACTTGTACGACATGTAAAATTTAAATAATCTCTGTAAAACATGTATACACACACACACACACACATATATATATTCACTAACGACATTAAAATCTTAAATAATTTTATATTCAAAATCGTTACTAAACGCCTCTCATTATTTGCCAATTAATTCATTAAAAAATTTAATGGTAACTTATCAAGTAATTTTTAAAAACACATTATTACTGTAATTTCGGCATTATTAAATAAAAATATATCGTTAACAATCTCCATCAAAATAATCTAGACTAATGTAAAAAAAATCTATAAAAACATTCGCGGAAGTATGGTTGACTTTAATCTAAAAATGTATTTACATAATAATAATTATAAAAACTAGAAATATTACTTAATGAATACGGAAATTCATTCGACCATGAAAATAGCCTGAAGGTTGTCTCGGAAAATTTACTCTTATACTCGTTCAATTACTTCCCTGTTCATCAATGTTATCAGACTTGCACCGATTAATGAGCAATCATGACACAACCGTGCGCGATGTTTGACAAAATCTAAGATTTTTGTTTATCTTACTTATAAAATTTAATATTTTATACGATTAACAACATAACATTCAACTGTAATATTTTTATTTTTTTATTATATACCTGTCTGTTGATGTTAAATTGCATTGTGTTAAATAAATAACTATTAAATTAAATTAATTTTCAGGAATTTATCAATTTACTTGGTAAAATTAATAATAAATAATCATACATACCAAATAACTGTATGATTGAGACATAGAAATGTCGATACGATAATAAATAAAAAATGTCCTCCTTAATTTACTTTGCTCACAAAAACAAATTACATTACAAATACATGATTTTTATGGATCGGTATTCAATAACTACGTATTTAAATCACTTCTGTACATGTAATGATGAATAATTTTTTGCAAACGATCATTCCATGTAGAGTTTATTATATTTTTATTTTACAAATAATATTCATTAATTTTCCAACCGTGGGAATAGTCAATTTGACATTTAGCCTCTGCTTGCACTAGGTAAAAGTGTAGCTCACCGCATAGTCGATGGAGAAACATTATTGCATTTGGCCAGTTTTTGTGCAACATCAAATTACCTCCGCTGCTATTTTATTGCCCTTTCAAAGTGAGCCCCAACAAAGAGCTTTTCGGCTGCTTGGCCTAGGTCGTGCGAAATATTTGTACTCGCGGGTCTTTATACCTAATGGAAAACACAGCGACTCGTATTATTTACTAAATCTTCAGCAGTTTCTTGTTAACAACCTTTGCCTACCGAAGTCGTAACACAAAACTCCACATTGACCTAAAACCAACATCCAAAGACAAAATCTGAGATATTATAAATATTCATTCAAATATTTTTTTTATAATTTAATTTAAATTAATTTTTCTCGCCCAACTCATACCCCTCTCCCCCTCGTTACACCTGTTTCATCCTCCCATCCCTCCTTAGATTGCATTGCGTTTTGCGCAAATTTAGTGTTCTAGATCTCACGGTCTTAAAGCTATGACGCATACTATTTTGTTTGTATGAAAATGTTTTGAAATCTTTAGGGGTCTATTCTAATGCCAATGCAACTTTTTAGCTCTCATGGTTATTGTTATAGGAGATACATAAACGTATGCGTATTCTTATTTATCCATTAAATGGCTAACTACTCGTACAACAAATAATTCTGATTTTAAGATGATTTTATTATTTTACAAAAATCGCACTCTTAAACACACTTAAAAATATTAAAATTGAATTTAATGTGATCGCATCACTACGATTATTATCCTCAATTTTTCGCAGTGACGGTGTATTTCTATTACAAAAGTAATCATATTTCTTAACACTGACACATTTCATCATCATAAATTATAAGCATTACCAATAGAAAGTCGTAATCATGATTTAATATCATCTGTTCTCTTAAAGCCCAGCCAGAACTGATCATATAATCGTCTACTATTTACTTTAGACAAATTATATAATTCTTTTGGTGCCTGCATGGTCTGAATGTCAACGTACTGCGGAGTAGTCACTTCCGCATTCATTTCATTAATGCTGCATATTTAATATTCAGCTATAACGCATAGTGTTGGTTTTCAAATTATGTAGAATCATTTCAAACGTACGATTATCTTTTTTCACATAACTTTCTTTAATATCATTTTATAGTTTACACAATTCCATACAAATTTCAAAATAGTTGTCAACACCTAATGTTTTTGAATTCATTTTATACTCGTTATCTCATATTTTAAGAATTATCTCATTTCTAATTCGTTTTACCATTGGATTAATAAGACGCGTGATTAGATATCGTTAAGTTTCTCTGTTCATTTTTTGGTTTAAGAATCGTTTATTTTTAATCGATCTCGGCCGACGACCTCATTAATTATTTACGTTAATTAATTAATTAATTTAAGAATTTATCAAGCTTCTGTGGCTCAAAGAGTTCGACCAGATGCTGTTTTATGTTGATCCAAAAACAAACTGCCATATTTTCTAATTATAGTTGATCGACGATACACAGTCCATATTTATACGGTTCTAGTGTACGGAACGGGTATTGAATTTGCTTATGTTATAACTTTGAATAATTCTAATTGTTGATATATTTTTGTCATCAGGCGAAGCGCAAATACTAAACAGATGGAGGCGGCAAGTAGACGAATCCACCACCAAGAAGGAGGAGAGCTTCGAGGCTGAGCTCTGTAAAGATAAAGATGCCGGAGAGTGGTTTAGATTGGTCGCCGGTGAGGGAGACAATTGCCGTGACGTCATCCAGTGCACATCGTCTGTAAGTACAAATTCCTTCAATGTCGACTGATATTGATCAAACCTTTGCATATTTCAACACATAATTTAATTCGCCCATAAAGGCATACATTTTAAAAAGAAAAGTCTCCAAAACGCGTGTGAATACAATACATCACTTTCCAAATTAATATTTACATTATAGAAAGTGTAATTCATCTACATTTCTTGTTTGGGAAATCCTTTGTCGCGTAACTTACGTAACACAAATTCGAAGGCATTACGTTCTATCTTCAATGTTGTTATTTCATTTAGCGAGAAATATATCCAAAAAATAATACGAAAACATTTGCTTAAAGTATGCTCTTGCACATTAGAATATTTTGCACTTTATTATCATGGGCGAAGTTCACAATATCATCAGGTACGCAAATTAACACCTCTAAATTACGTATATTATCGCTAATTTTTTGGTATATATGTAATATGACGGGTTGTGTGTTAGATTATTGTTTGTTCATCTCGTTCGAAAACGAGCCAATGATTTTGCAAGTCTCATCTCAACTCTCTTCGGTATTAACAATCGTGCACAGTGTGCAACGGTTCCCAAGTCAGTGAATTTTATATTATTGCATTCCTTACATATTTGTTCCTTTTTCGGAGGCAACCTGATATATTATTCCTCTCTCTGAGAGACTCACTCGGTATCCAGCAACAAGAATAATTTTAAATACTAATTAAATGTATTAATTAGAAAGATATACGTACAAAAACAAATTTATCAAAAAATATTGTTGTCGCTACTGGGATTCGAAATGAACGGTAACGAAAAAACATAACTAAAATGATACTATTTGGTGAAGGTAAATGTTTTTGAATCTCTGCATCCAACAATCTAGAATATTAAAATTCAATAAGATGTTAATGAGAAGCATAAAGTAAAGATTAAATAAGTGGTGTCTAGCAACGCGAGCATTCCTGCCTTGTTTTATTACAAGGTCGTCACCGCCTCAAATTGTACAGTTTGAATCAAGGCTGGTATATTAAGCGATGAATAAAAAGTGCAGCTAAATGAGCAAAAAAGCCATCATCGGTTTGTAGGAACACTTCTCCGTGAGAAAATTCCACGGCATTTGACACCGGTACCGTGCACACTAACCGAGGCTGTTGACTGCTGAAGTTTACGTCATATACTTGAGAGGTTATGAACATAGGTTATGGTGACTGAAATACATTACCGTGGAAAACAACGAGTTTCTCGCGACAGATTGGATGGTTATGGAACACACGATTCCGTTCAGTTTTTTATGGCCTGTTTTTATATTTCGTTCCCAGGGACTCCAAGCCATCAGGTGTCCGGCCGGGCTTTACTTCGACATCGACAAGCAGACTTGCGATTGGAAGGACGCCGTGAAGAACTGCAAGCTGAAGAACAAGGAAAGGAAAGTGAAGCCTCTGCTGTTTACGGACGAGCCTCTCTGCCAAGACGGGTACCTCGCCTGCGGAGACAGCGCCTGTATCGAGAGGGGACTCTTCTGCAACGGAGAGAAAGACTGCGCCGATGGTTCAGATGAAAACTCTTGCGGTGAGTTTTATTTTACTTAAAACTGAATTGGCAACAGAACAATTTCAATTTCAAACAACTTTTTATGAAAGAATAATTCTTAAAACTTTAGAACATGAACTTATTTAGAGCATGAAGATACCGTATATTTTACACTTTTAATAATTTGATTTGATATGAATAAAATTACCTATTTTGATCTCAAATGAACGAACCGAACTAAATTCAATCAAAAACTATCATGAAGCAAAATCATTCGATCACATAGTTCCAAACGATGAAATACTAAAATATTTATCTATTTGAAATACAAGTAAGTATATTCGACGCTCGGTTAAAACTGGATAAATAATCTCGTTTAATTTCCTCATAATATTATTAAAGATCGGAAGAATCGTAATAAATCTCTTAACCATTACTTTTTGTATTCAAACCGGTCTAACTACATAGAAGTCGAGCCCAAACACGGAGTGTGATTGCTTCACGAAGCGCGTGTAGCGGGTTCACTTCCTTTACGTGCCCTGAATTCTTTTTTACTCAATATTTGCGGGCATTTTAATATTGAAATCACCCGCCATTCATTTACCCAACAAAACATCCAAGTTGTGTACAGCCAATCGACGCAATTACAAAATTGAAATCTAAAACTCACAACACTGAATCATTGCATTACCGAAATGCCGATCAATACTGAAATTACAAACTAGTTAACAGAAGCAAAAATAAATAAACGAAACGTTCACGGCATTACAACGTGTATAACAAACCTAACACATAACGAACAGGATGCATTGCATAACTGTCGAACCAAAGATGGCTGTATGAAGTCATGATTACCGAGAAATTTGAGTGACGCTGTTATAGAACTAAGGACATGAAACCAGTCCGATATTGCAGTTGAAAAACCAGTGAGATTCTGTGCCATCTGATCCGACCAAAAATGTATTCTTTGTCTTTCGTACTAGATTTCCTACCTCGACAATCACGCACCGAAATCTGTTAACGTCCAACGAGTGAGAACAAATTGTTTTTCTTTATTATGTTGAAGGCGAAGTAGAATGAATCACAATTTTTTTCCGTATTCTCCGCCTATTTAGGATATCTTCAAGATGCTGTACGCTTCATTCATCTGCCTAACAAATGAAGTAAGAATGCTTAAATATCTTTTGAATGCCACTCAGTCGGCTCTCTGTGTGTATATTATTGAATTATATTAGATATACTACAAAGCCGCTAGTTGACTATCTTTTTACAAGTGAATTCTACATAACTTTGATTTCAGTGTTTTAAAAAAAAAAGAGAGCGATGTGACGTCATAGCAGAGATTATATCGAATTTATTATATTATACGGAGGTCTGCGTAGTATAATACGGTAAAGCTGCTTAACGTGAGGAAGCTAGTTCAATTCTACGAAGTTCAGAGACTTTCAGTTACTCAAAATCGAATGCCTAGAAAAGATATACATAGATGGATTTGATAATTAACTTAGCCTGAATTATAACTAAAAAAAATATTTTTATATTTCTAATTTTGATAAGAGAAGTAATACATTACCTGGACAAACATTCTTAATATAGAATATGTTTTATATTAAAGAGGCTTCCCAAGAATGTTAAAAATAGAACATTAAAAATTTATGCGCGTTACAAATAGCGTTAGCATAATCATTTTAGGAGGTTCGCGGGTGGACTACTATATATAAGAACATTGTTAATGCTGTTTAGTATCTTTGTACACCTATGTAGGAAAAAACATATTTTGTACGTGTGTCTGAGACATACGACACGTTTTTTCAAATAAGTTTCCAAGTATTTTCGCTCATCGAGGGCCTTCGCCTGATGGACAACACTTATTTGAATATAATAGATTGATTAATAATATATCTAACTGTATTTCCGTTTTCCACATTGACTGTGTCACTCGATTCTCAATCACAAGCTGATGAAGAGGTGTCTCTCCATAACGAGAAGTACGATTCTTCCTCCCGGGCACTTCCGAGAAACGCAATGTTTACGGCGACCGGTTGCTCAACCCGACGGAATGCATTTGAAAGTTGCAAATGACAAAAGGCAACTTGATGCCGGCGAACTTGTCGCTTGTCCGGTGTGCTAATAGCATCTTGAATCCGCAGCGGCCGACAACTCCCACTGAATCGGTGTAATCCACGGCGACCATATTTCCTCAAATAAAGCGCTGGTCTACTTTCGTACTTGTTTTAAATTTGTATAATTCCATCAGCTCGCAACCACGGACACTACTCATTTTTATTGCATTATCCCAATCATTTTACGTAATTTTCACATACAAGTCGAAATACATTCGTTTTTCAGATACCGTTTTATTGCAAACTCACTTTTTATCGAATTGTTCGAAACGTTATTCTTATATTGCACAAAACAGAAAGTTAGTTGAATTATTTCTGGAGTAGGTACACTAGTATACATTGATCAGAATAGAACGGTTTCAAAGTCGTATTATAATTTTATCTTATGTATGAACATAAACAATAATGTCTTATTTACTCGTTGGCTGTTAACTCATTCGAAGCGTAATAATAATATTATTATATCTCTCTTACATAAGAACCGTTGTTTTTTAATGCTCTCAGTGGTAAGCCGCATGACTTTCAACAAATACACGGAACAAAGTTTCCAAGCGCGAAAGAATTATCTAAAGTTTTGCAATCGCGATCTGCGAATCGTTTGACAGCTCAAGTCGTAGAAAAAACATTGCACATAAATACAGGACGAACGGCTAGAAGCAACAGTATACGTTTTATGCGCTAAATATTGCTAATCTCCAATAGTCATCACTTTCACCATCCGCGATGTAATTTTTGCAACACGCCTAACATTAATCTTTTCTACTTCTTCTAAATCAAATTCTAGTTCTAATTCCTGTTTAAAATATAAACGACTCGAGTTTGAACGATGGCGTAAATAACAATATGTCAAAAGGCAAAAGTTACACAATTAAATCACGAAGCTTTTAACTCATTCCGTTTCTCGAACATTCGAAGGCCGCTATTAAATAATACATACACATGTGTTAGCCGCAGACGATATGTTGTTGAAAGAAAGGCGTAACCATATTCATAACCGTTATTTTAATGCTCGCTGGAACAGGTTGACATTTAAGTCGGAGACACGTTTGCAATATTGCCCACTTAATTTTCCTTTGTTAAAATGTCTACCCATTTGGCTCGATTGTAATTTTTCGATAGAGAAATTTTATTATTTCGCAATGACGGAATCTAAGTGGAATACCATTAAATGTAAGATTTTTTAGACACTCGTTTGTACGTTCTGGCAGGTGGAGTAGAGATTGATTCTTTGTCAGAAATTGTGGGCGCAGTCGAGAACAGTTCCGAAGGCACGTGTGACCGTGAAAGTATAATTTGTTTTTTTTCCAAACCGGATTTGCCCAATGATTTAAATGTAGGGCGAATATAAAAGTTCTAAATTGCAAGAGGTCGATACGTTAATTATCGAATTGGGCAAAAAGAAAGCAGAAGACGATTAAACCGATCGCCGTATTCAATTAAAAAATCCCTAATACGGATGCACTTATTCAATACGGCGCAATTATAGTTCAAGGTATTTGCGAACAGTTCTAATGTCATGGAAAAAACCTAAAGATCACGTTGCACAAATGGAATGATTTATTAATGATATGCATTAAAAGTTCATCTGTTTCACAGACTTCCTTCGTGTTTCATTTGTCACGAAGTCAGCTAGTTTGCGTTCAGCAACTTTTACGGCTACGTTACTCGCTCCTAGGACTTAATATGCGCATTCTTTGTGAATACCGGGTGAGTCGGTACTCGCATCAATCGTCACGGAGAGGACGTGCAACGCTGAGCCTCTCGCGAGGTGGGACTCCGCGTCACCTCCGTCAGTAATCGTGCAATACATATGCAGCCACAATGGTCGGTACATTTATGTGCGAGTGGAAAGCTTCGCTGAGAAAACTTTAGATTCACAGCAGTTATGTTTGCACACAATGCAGTAGCGTTTATAAGCAAAGCGTATATGCAAATTATATTACAACAATTGCTTTTCGAATAACAAAAGCCATCAATTTAAATCGTTTTGCTTTTTCCTCAATTTGAACGTCGGCAATAAAATAATCGATTATACACTGGTAACGGTAATACGATAAGATTATCATCGTTTTCAATTTCTAAAATCACATATGTACAAAACTCAATAAAACCGCAAGAAAATGTATATTTTTAGGAAATTTATTCGATAAATTATGCTGAAATTAGCAGAGTGTAAATTATAGGCTTGCGAGTCCGCGTGCGTGTTCATACATCTGTCAGCACACGAAGAGTCGCTCACGGCCAACAGCTAGCGAAAGTGGTCTGAAATCCACTTCACTCTCACTCCCGCTCACCGCAACACGCGTATGTCGTGTGTAGTGTGCAGTGTGTAGTGGACTACACCCGCTCGGCTCTCGGGGCTGGCTCCCGCGCGGCGCCAGCTCAACAGTCGTGTATGCTAATGAGCAGCGCGCGTCTCAAATACCAAATTAACAGGATCGATCGTAACCTTTGACCACCTGCCAAATGTCTCTAACCATTTCTTGGTCAGAATCATTCGGAATCAATGTATAATTGAAAAGTGTATTTTCAAATTTCCATCTACTTAAAACAATAATAAAAGAAGAAAACTAATAAAATAATTTTGTTGCAGATATTGACAATGACCCGAACCGCGCTCCTCCCTGCGACCCCGCCGTGTGCGTGCTGCCCGATTGCTTCTGCTCCGAGGACGGCACCACGGTGCCCGGAGATTTGCCGGCCAAGGACGTCCCGCAGATGATTACCATCACGTTTGACGACGCCATCAACAACAACAACATCGAGCTCTACAAGGAGATGTTCAACGGCAAACGCAAGAACCCCAACGGCTGCGATATCAAAGCTACTTTCTTCGTTTCCCACAAGTACAGCAACTACTCCGCGGTGCAGGAGACCCATCGCAAGGGCCACGAGATCGCCGTCCATTCAATCACGTGAGTATTAGTTATCAGTGAACTTGTCATACTTAAATAGCGTCATTTCGCACGCGACATAATGAAAAGTAGTAAAGGAACTGATTTTTACAGGCATAATGACGACGAACGTTTTTGGAGTAACGCTACGGTCGACGATTGGGCTAAGGAGATGGCCGGCATGAGGATCATCGCTGAGAAATACGCCAACCTGACCGACAACAGCGTAGTCGGTGTGCGAGCTCCCTATTTGCGAGTAGGAGGAAACAACCAATTCACCATGATGGAGGAACAGGCTTTCCTGTACGATTCTACCATCACCGCCCCTCTGTCCAACCCTCCTCTGTGGCCTTATACCATGTACTTCCGCATGCCTCACCGCTGCCACGGAAACCTGCAGAGCTGCCCCACCCGTAGCCACGCCGTGTGGGAAATGGTCATGAATGAACTCGACCGCAGAGAGGATCCGACTGACGACGAGTATCTACCTGGATGCGCTATGGTAGACTCGTGCTCCAACATTCTGTCTGGTGATCAATTCTACAACTTCTTGAATCACAACTTCGATAGGCATTACGATCAGAATCGAGCTCCGCTCGGCTTATACTTCCACGCCGCCTGGCTCAAGAACAATCCCGAATACCTGGACGCCTTCCTGTACTGGATCGATGAGATCCTCGCTAATCACAATGACGTCTACTTCGTAACGATGACGCAAGTCATTCAATGGATCCAGAACCCGAGAACAATCTCCGAATCCAAGAGCTTCGACCCATGGAAAGAGAAGTGCTCCGTGGAGGGAATCCCCGCCTGTTGGGTACCACACACATGCAAGCTGACCTCCAAGGAAGTTCCCGGGGAGACCATCAACCTGCAGACTTGCGTGCGCTGTCCCAATAACTACCCCTGGTTGAACGACCCCACGGGTGACGGCCATTACTAGATTAGTTCCTGCGGAGCGCTACGAAGAGGGGGAAGGGTTCGGGGGCGGGGGTCGCCCCTGGGATATTTATATCTTGTAACGGGTCTCAATCCCGTCCATAGTCTAAGTACCTATTGTAATATAGAAGCACACATATTTAGTAGGCCTATTCAATATAATGTGATTTAAAAAAGCTGTTCAAAAATATAATTAAAAAAAACTAAAAATTATCAAGGTTTTTATTTATCACTTAAAATACTCCACTTAAAGATACACTCCCTACACCTGCACGGTCACGCTAGCGCAACCCGAGTACAGCGGCGCGCAGTCTCCCGATCATGTAACACTTCACCTTTCGTCCACGTCTCGCCGGTCTCCGCACCCAGCGGTGATGTGCCTGGCCCAGTTTCACAACGCGGGCATTTTGCATAAATATTTATGTAACACATTTAAGAAGTCTAAAAAATGTATCGACCTCAAATATCGTGTGGCATTACATTCGATAATTCAATGATGCAACGTTCCTTTTGCCTCCGAGTTAACACACGCTTGGAATGTTTTCCAGTGTTAGTTTTTGCTCTGTCTGAAGTAATGATCGCAGATGCAAACCGCACTTGTGTTATGGTTACTGAACAAATTCATTTAGCAATTGGAGTAGCACCGCGCAGGTGACCCATTTATTCATTCAATCCTGTTGTGGAGTAAGTTAAAAGCACTGCGCATTGCGGGGTTAGATTTGATTTATACTAATGCTTTCATATAAATATCTTTGCAAGGAACATTGCTATGATCAGGCTTAAAAATATCAATTCCAGAAGACAAAGGCATACATTAAAATTTATAAAACAAAACATTTTGATTTCCAATAGGTTTGTTTTTTTAAGAGGCAATAAATAATACATGATATATAATCAAAATTATAATCATCGTTCCACTAAATGCGACTATTAAGGTCTGGTGCGATATTGGGATTGTTATCCCGATTATTATGATTTACTTATCATAATAATCACCTACAGGTACCAACTAATAGCAGGTACATCTACATTTCTTCAGCGCGTGAACAGTGTGACCTTGGAAGATCATTTTAAAGAAATAGCTGCTCTCATCGCAGACTTAGCACTCTCAGCGAGGTGTAGGAACAAAAAGGAAAATACTTTTCCAATAATAAAGATCAAAATAAATCGAGAACCTCGAGCAAAAAATGCAAGCGATTGCTGCTTTTGAGGTCACCTACGTTTTTTAAGGAATGTAATGTATGCAAAAGAAATAGCTTCCAAGAACCTGCGAACGAAACCACAAAGCGGAAAATAGTTGAATTTATCCTCGCGGCAGTGTAAAAAAATCTGGTCAAACAGGTTCACTTTCTGTTATTATATTTGATTGGGACAAACATATTATATTCAACCATCTAATGATGCAGAAGTAGATTTCGATCCAATCTAGCATCAATAGTCAAATACAAATGTGTATAACAGAGACATTATTAAAATTAATGAAGCTCAGTTATATTTGTATGGTTTTGCAGTGTAAAAGGTTAATCATATTTGGAGAACGGATTGTGAAGATCACTAGCTTCCAAGTACAGATGGTACGAACAAAAATTTGTAGAAAAAATCAGCTCAAGTATAAACCATTTTAATGTACTTTAAAAAAAAATCAAGGATTTCTGATGTTTTCTGTCGTGATAAAGCGGTAAAATATTATAATAGTCTGATGTGGAGAAAATGTAACCTTGACATTTCTTCGTGGACGCCCCGTTTTTATTAACGTATTGATGTTATTTATTTGATATTAAAAAATTAACATATAACTCTAATCTTAACAATCTGAAAATTCTTCTCCGCGATGCAAAAATACCAATAAAGCGTCAAATTATTTATGGTGTAATTTCATTTTTCAATCCATCGGGCATTTCTTTCCTTCGGGCGTTTCTCATTATATCTAAATAAAGTTACAAAGATCTAAAAAATCATATAGTCGTCAAATAATATATACTTATCCAAAATGATTTTTTGAGCCTCAAGGTACCAAATATCATTAACTGATATGGCAGATGCCTCGTGGTAAAACATGATTATTTAAAAAATATATAGGAATATACAGGGTGTAACAGACCTAGTACACTATATTTTATGGGTGGCTACCTGATTAAATTACGAGTCGTAAATGTTTAAGGAATAAATGCCTATTTTCAACCATTTCATAGATATAAGCATTTTAAAAAATCGTAATTATGCGATTATTTCGATTAATGGAAATATTTTATTGATTCTAGATTATAAATTGAATTCAAAAAATTAAAGATCATCGAATTTCGAATGGCTATACTACTTTTTTGTTTCATAATTTAAGGACTGATGCAAAGACATCGATTTATAATAGATACATTTCGAAAATAATATATTTATTTCTAAGTACGTAGACGTATTAACATGATTTTGTAAAAATTTCGAACTTAAGAATTAGCACGTATTGCTTGAACATTTTCGGCTCATAATATAGTAATATATAAAATATTATGGACTAGGTTATTATATCCTGTATATACTTATCTTTGTAGTACACACATGTTGGGTTATTTCGTGACTGCTTTAGTTTCGAGAGGTGCAGTCTCTCTCATCATTAGGTTTCTCATACTCATTGATAACTCACTGTTAATCTCTCTAAACTACAGTAATAATAAAATAATCAAACGTGTGTGTAATACAAATAATAGTTTATTAAAAAAATATATTAAAATACTCAAATCAGCTGTCTAGAATTGTTATAAAAGTAATTTTCTCTTATAATTTACAAGACATAATCGTAATTCATCAAAACTCTGTGATGAAAATTCTTTTACCTACAATTTTCTTAGAAATACTCGTAATACGCTTTCGATAATTTTGTAAAGAGTATTGAAATACGGAATTCAAGATGTCTCATAAAAATAAATTGTTGGCGTATTTCACGTAAACTATTAATCCTACCATCATTTATGATAACATATTTAAATTTGGTCCGGTTGATTTGATTATTTAAAAATTAGTAAAAGTTTGACCTGTATAAATTGCTTTTCAAGGAACATCGAAATATTTTCAATGAGTATAAATAATTAATTGCACTAAAAACCGCGATACAAAACATTTTCATATTCATAAGACATTTTCCCAAAAAAGAAGCCACCCTAAAATTTCTTCTCTTTAAGGTTGAGTGTTCGCGGATGTATTTTTAAAGAAAAGACAGTACAGATCTGTGTGCAGAGCGAGCTATCATTTATTATCTATGGTATTTTACACTGAAAGTAGAATAACCACATCAATTTATATACCACTAAAACTCAGACACGCCAGAGTAAAATTAAAGCTTATAAAATAAAACTTTTATTGGATATTCAGGGACCACAATAAAAGTGTAAATTTATACTACCCTACAAATACATTTTGAAAACCGTGTTGGCATATATAATTTTATATAAAAACAATATATACACTTGTAGAAGAGAAAATAAGAAAGTTAAATATATGTAAGGCATTTTGGTGTTTGACATTAAATGCACTATATATGGTAGAATTAACGTGATTTTGACTGGTATTCCCCGTATATGTATAGACGCATCTCATTAACAAATAGAGTATTGGACGAATCGTCGCTCGATAGTTGAAGTACTGGCCTGGACTTCAGGTGAAACACCTGACGTATGTGATTACTTATCTGGTTTTAGCTACGCAATACCTCTGTTTGAATTTTCTTACTATAGTGTTTAAATATTTCTGTTCATCGACATATTATTCGCACATTGTAAAGTTGTCCCGAAATTCTCATGTACTAGTATCTTATGACATAATAATTTGTAGACACTGTGCTATTCAATTTAATGCAACAGTGCACTAAAATACTTTCGACAGTATATAGAAGAAAGATTCTTGCGTACTTTTAACATATTACTAAAAAGAATGGCGAAAGTTTCGAGAAACTCCATATCACATTTGAGGGAAAGCCGGCAAGAGAACCATCTCCTACAAGATGGATAAACTAAATATAAGAGAGGCTCAGCATTGAGTTCGTGATGACGACAATGTAAATCAGTATTATTTAGTAAAATTTGAAATCTTCACTTTAGCGAATAATTTTAGTAAAAATAATATTTTTAAAAAATCAAATACGAGGAACGTTTTAAGTAAGTGCCGGATTTTGTTAAAAAAAAAACGCATCAATTTTACAATACTGTACTTTCTACGGATGCAACACAACTTAAGCTACTTCTCAACACAGTCACCACCGTTATTAAGTCACTTGTCATAACGGCGAACCAATTTGTGTATACCTTCGTCTGGGATGAAAACCATATCTACACTCCGTCTTCGAGTTCATCATCGTCATCAAAACGCTCGCCACCGAGGAACCGCTTCAGATGAAGGAAAATGTGGAAATCACTTGGCACCAAATCAGGACAAAACAGAATACACTTGGCGATGAATGTCAGCTGGTTTCACGTTTCGTGCATTCAAAAAATGAATCACGAACCGTATCTCACAGTCGGCGGGCTGATCTATTATCTTGAACATTTCAACCGCTCACTACAAGACGCCACACTATGTTAATGTGTCTATCGTTGCGTGTGGTGAGTCAACAGACGAAGGAAACCATTGCGCGTGTAAAACATCGCAACCGCAGCGCTACACCGGAAATATCCAGCAACAGTACTTACTTAAAAAACGCGCCTCGTAGCAATAAAAACAAATGAAATAAATCAAACAAATTACAAATACTCTTACATTGATCATATAAACGGGGCCCGAATAATCACCAATAAATTCTTCCCATCTTCGGTGGCTATACTCTTCACAAAATATAGTCGAAGAATCGCTCCAACAAGTACCTGCTCACTGCACATGCAGAACACAATCACAGCAGCTTTCCCCGCTTTCACTCTCGCCGGCCAGCGCCTAAATCTACACTACTTCCGCAAACACCGCACAATATCGAGACGTCAAAGACTCTCGTGAAAGAAAACCATTATTGGCGCCAGAGCTCACCTGCCAATTTAAAGTACCACAATACTGGGATTCATAATAAGCAATACTGTAATCATCACTTGAATATTAATTACCTGATCTCACTGCGTAATGTTATATTAAATTAATATTAAAATTTACAAAACATTGACGGACTCATTTCACATCCTTGTGCTATTCCATTGAAAATCCAAAATCTTTCTAGATTAATAATTGAATCTACAAAGTAGAAAGAAAGCAATCACTTTTGTCTTCCTACATTACATTGTTTCTCGATAACAGCTTAAATTCAGGGTTGACTGGAGTTCTAAGAATCAAAGATGCAACACAAAAAATATACTTGGAACTAATAATTTGTTATTTAATAATTAAATATTTTACAGTGTGGGTTTTATTAATTTTTTTCGAGTATCCAACATGATTAAAACCTACATTGCAAAATGAGTCAATCTTCCAAATAATCTGTTTTTTTTTTTAATATTTAATTAATTTAAATGAAATGCGTACACGGAATACGAGTCATGTCAATATTTATACCATTTTCAATCTAAGCTAAGCGCTTGTGTTATGAGGACTAACTGATGGTTTCCTGTGACGAAACTCTAACTCCCGATCGCTAGACGAGTATCTTTTCACTAGACTAACAAGCACGTTAATTAGATTTCAATTTTAAAAATCAAAAAAACATTGTATAAACTACTTAAATTATTTTATCATCGATCGGCCTCGATACTACTACATCTACGTCAGGACGGACACACGATGCAGTAGTATTGAAACCGGTCGACGTTAAATCAGTCATTTTTAATTAATAATTATATCCATCCACAAAAGGATAAATCGCCGTTAATATCTAAAACAATCCTCTAGGAAATTATTTTACGGCTTGTACTTTTTATCAAAATCATGGCTAGCGTACAAACGGATAAGCAATTAAAATATCGATCAGAATTAAAAATCAATCAAGTCTGCCGCTTTCATAAAAGAACTCACTATTTTGTTTTGCATATTATGATATAAGATGACCTTGAAAACTTTTTATCTAAGCGTACTAGTAGTTTTTGTAGTAAAATAATGATAGTTTTTTTGAAATCGTATGTTTGATATACAATTGTAATGAACTAGTCGAAACACAGGCTACTAAAAAATTCTCACTATATTAAATTCGCGTATATTTCTCATGGATTGTCTTTGAATTAGAATTAAATGTTATTTCGTAAATCAGCCACATTGAATACTGCGTGTAATGTTTATTCATTGAATCAGTTCAGCTCACAGTACGCCCATAAATCGACTTCCTCTTTTTATTCGAGGTTGATATCAAATCGTTTTCCTTGGTAATACATTTTAAATTTTCACGGTCGATACATAAAAGCTTTCACTCGATAATGAAATTCCGGTAATTTTTCCGGCGTTCAGCAATATGAAATATTAAAATCAATGAAACACACGTGTGCACTATATTTTCTCCTCACTCGTCTACTTGAGTTCTAAAACTCAATGGAACACACGTGTGCACTATATTTTCTCCTCACTCGTCTACTTGAGTTCTAAAACTCAATGGAACACACGTGTGCACTATATTTTCTCCTCACTCGTCTACTTGAGTTCTAAAACTCAATGGAACACACGTGTGCACTATATTTTCTCCTCACTCGTCTACTTGAGTTCTAAAACTCAATGGAACACACGTGTGCACTATATTTTCTCCTCACTCGTCTACTTGAGTTCTAAAACTCAATGGAACACACGTGTGCACTATATTTTCTCCTCACTCGTCTACTTGAGTTCTAAAACTCAATGGAACACACGTGTGCACTATATTTTCTCCTCACTCGTCTACTTGAGTTCTAAAACTCAATGGAACACACGTGTGCACTATATTTTCTCCTCACTCGTCTACTTGAGTTCTAAAACTCAATGGAACACACGTGTGCACTATATTTTCTCCTCACTCGTCTACTTGAGTTCTAAAACTCGAATGGAACACACGTGTGCACTATATTTTCTCCTCACTCGTCTACTTGAGTTCTAAAACTCAATGGAACACACGTGTGCACTATATTTTCTCCTCACTCGTCTACTTGAGTTCTAAAACTCAATGGAACACACGTGTGCACTATATTTTCTCCTCACTCGTCTACTTGAGTTCTAAAACTCAATGGAACACACGTGTGCACTATATTTTCTCCTCACTCGTCTACTTGAGTTCTAAAACTCAATGGAACACACGTGTGCACTATATTTTCTCCTCACTCGTCTACTTGAGTTCTAAAACTCAATGGAACACACGTGTGCACTATATTTTCTCCTCACTCGTCTACTTGAGTTCTAAAACTCAATGGAACACACGTGTGCACTATATTTTCTCCTCACTCGTCTACTTGAGTTCTAAAACTCGAATGGAACACACGTGTGCACTATATTTTCTCCTCACTCGTCTACTTGAGTTCTAAAACTCAATGGAACACACGTGTGCACTATATTTTCTCCTCACTCGTCTACTTGAGTTCTAAAACTCAATGGAACACACGTGTGCACTATATTTTCTCCTCACTCGTCTACTTGAGTTCTAAAACTCAATGGAACACACGTGTGCACTATATTTTCTCCTCACTCGTCTACTTGAGTTCTAAAACTCAATGGAACACACGTGTGCACTATATTTTCTCCTCACTCGTCTACTTGAGTTCTAAAACTCAATGGAACACACGTGTGCACTATATTTTCTCCTCACTCGTCTACTTGAGTTCTAAAACTCGAATGGAACACACGTGTGCACTATATTTTCTCCTCACTCGTCTACTTGAGTTCTAAAACTCAATGGAACACACGTGTGCACTATATTTTCTCCTCACTCGTCTACTTGAGTTCTAAAACTCAATGGAACACACGTGTGCACTATATTTTCTCCTCACTCGTCTACTTGAGTTCTAAAACTCAATGGAACACACGTGTGCACTATATTTTCTCCTCACTCGTCTACTTGAGTTCTAAAACTCAATGGAACACACGTGTGCACTATATTTTCTCCTCACTCGTCTACTTGAGTTCTAAAACTCAATGGAACACACGTGTGCACTATATTTTCTCCTCACTCGTCTACTTGAGTTCTAAAACTCGAATGAAACACACGTGTGCACTATATTTTCTCCTCACTCGTCTACTTGAGTTCTAAAACTCAATGGAACACACGTGTGCACTATATTTTCTCCTCACTCGTCTACTTGAGTTCTAAAACTCAATGGAACACACGTGTGCACTATATTTTCTCCTCACTCGTCTACTTGAGTTCTAAAACTCGAATGGAACACACGTGTGCACTATATTTTCTCCTCACTCGTCTACTTGAGTTCTAAAACTCGAATGAAACACACGTGTGCACTATATTTTCTCCTCACTCGTCTACTTGAGTTCTAAAACTCAATGGAACACACGTGTGCACTATATTTTCTCCTCACTCGTCTACTTGAGTTCTAAAACTCAATGGAACACACGTGTGCACTATATTTTCTCCTCACTCGTCTACTTGAGTTCTAAAACTCGAATGGAACACACGTGTGCACTATATTTTCTCCTCACTCGTCTACTTGAGTTCTAAAACTCAATGGAACACACGTGTGCACTATATTTTCTCCTCACTCGTCTACTTGAGTTCTAAAACTCGAATGGAACACACGTGTGCACTATATTTTCTCCTCACTCGTCTACTTGAGTTCTAAAACTCAATGGAACACACGTGTGCACTATATTTTCTCCTCACTCGTCTACTTGAGTTCTAAAACTCAATGGAACACACGTGTGCACTATACTTTCTCCTCACTCGTCTACTTGAGTTCTAAAACTCAATGGAACACACGTGTGCACTATACTTTCTCCTCACTCGTCTACTTGAGTTCTAAAACTCAATGGAACACACGTGTGCACTATATTTTCTCCTCACTCGTCTACTTGAGTTCTAAAACTCAATGAAACACACGTGTGCACTATATTTTCTCCTCACTCGTCTACTTGAGTTCTAAAACTCGAATGGAACACACGTATTCCTATCGTGACGAATATCTTTCGTTTCGTTCAATTCTCACATTGCCCAACTCACACAATTCCATCATTTATTGTATAATATTTGAACAATTTCACCTCAAGTGGTTATATAAAATGTTATTTTATACTTCCCAAATTTAAGTTTAGTCATGCCAGGTGTATACAAGATTTGTTGTTTAGCTATTCTTTCATCATCCGAGTACTCCGTATACCCGAACTATTTAAATACACATATTGGCTTTAAAATGTATCTTTGTTTCTTCAAAATCTTCAATGGTCTTTTATAATTGCATTTTCCCACAGACCATCAAATATATAGACATGAACTAACGCAAATTTCTTGTCATTTTCATTTTGGTATCACCCGTGTGATCATTTTGGTACCACTTACGCAATCAAGTAGCTCCGCGACTTTTTTTTAAAAATGACTCGATTGAAACGAAAATTTAAACGCTGAAAATATAATATATGTGTATGTAAAAAAAAAATATTTTAAATTTCGACATAATACTTTTACTGTTGCATAAATGTGTCATAATCCATCGGATTTATGTTTTCACCAAGAATGTATGTAGAATGGCCCTCGTCCAGCAACTAACGTTCAAAACCCATCTCCTGTATGTATACTTTATTTCATGTTTATTCATTTACTGGTCTGCGCATTTTCCTTACTTTCAGTTTTTTTCATGCTTTCTATGCCGTTTGTCGATTTCAGCATTCAAAATATAGAAATTATTTTTTTGATTGACTATCAGTTGTACTTTATTTGCTCAGTATCGCGCAGTAATTTCTTCCAGAAAAGAGACTTCTCTATCCCATTTCTCTGATTGAGTCAGTCCATTGAATGTCCTCCCACATTCCCAGTGACCACTGTCGTCTCAAGATTCTCTCCAACTCTTCTATTAACTTTCCCAAAGAATTGTAGCAAAATTAATTTACCACATTTTTTGAATAGCTCCTTTTGGTTTAGTTTTTTTCTTTACTTTACTTTATATTTCCTGGAAAACTGAGATATTTATTCGATATCCAGTCACAGTATGCACAGCTCAGCTTATAAGAACTCGAGGCGCCGGCGTCCAGCGTATATCTTGGCTCTCAAATCTTCTAGCATCCATCCATTTTGTAAGAACATCTTCCTCTTCTGAAAATATACAATATTCATTATACAACATCATGAGTAAAAACAGTTTTTTAATTTATTTTACATAGATTTTATAATATGGCCTTGATTTCATACAAGTTTAATTTTAATAAATACTTTTATATACTAAAAATACCTGTTATATTTTTCTTTTAAATATCCATAAATGTGTCTAATTTACTCGTACAAATTTAATTACAAATTATTTAAAATTTAACAAAAATAACTTGAAAACCTTGAAAAACTTGATCCCCCACAAGATCCCCATATATACGAGTTGTACGCGTACATACTACTCATTAATTGGCGTGTAAATAATACGTCTATCAGTACTATATTACGAGTAATTGTTTTTTCAGAACAAAAAAATACGTAGTAACTCGCGTGCAGAGTGACCTTGAATCTGGAATTTTCAATCAGATCCCAGAGCGATACTTAGAAGGATAAAAAACTGTCGTGAATGCATGTGTAATTAATTTGTAGAGAATCAAATTTGCGGGGCAGCCGGCTGCGGCAGTTCTTCACGGCCATGCGGCGAGGGCTGCGCTCCGGTTATGCTAAGTGCCTCCCATTCCCCGTAAGGAAACGTACTTTAGGTACGGTCTCTCAAGTACGCCCAGCCGCTCCCCGACGAGAAGGAGTTGGCAATGACGAATGTGCCGCTTGATAAAATGATACCTCATTCACGTTATTCGGTGGAAAAGACACCTCAATACGCTCACACCTCGAGTACGAGCCACTCTTTATACGGCTTTTTGCTACAACGGCCTTTTTTTACTCATGACTCAGTTTCTATACACTGTCGATTGAAAACGGAAAGCTTATTTTTATGAATAGGGATTTTACCGCCTTATGTACAAAGGAGCCATTTTTTAGGCAAATTCTTGGATAACAGCGGACTGTGACCATGACAGGATCGCGATCTCCATGAACTCCCGCCTTCTTGACAATGCTTCTCCACCTTTCTTGGCATCCTGCAGATCTTAGGGCTATCATCAGAGAAGTGTTTGTTGTTCCACTCGGTCCAACGGATGAGAGATCTTCCTCTCCCTCTTCGTCCTTCGACGTGGTTCACTACAACAAGCTTTTCCAAACTACCTTCCCTCCCGCAAGATGCCCAAAAATTAAAGGATTCGTCTCTCAAATGTTTATGACTCTGTATAATGGAGACATTTGTGCGTCTCGACTTCTATGGTATGCGCACCACATCTCGAAGGCATCAATCCGTCTTCTCGTTCTTGCCTTTAGGGTCTATGACAGCATGGTATCATACAATTCTTCATGATACTCCTCAGACTACGGTTAGAACCATTTTAAATTGTGTCTTTCATTACAATGTTACTTTTATTTTCTATTTCGTTTTCATTAGAATATAATGAAAATGTTATATTCCAATGTAGCACTAAGCAAAAAAATCATTTACAAAATATTTGTATGAAACTAGACCGCATCCTGTGGAATTTGTTTGTATCAACATTAATGATTTTTTGTGACTTTTCACTCTACGACCAACTTTCTGCGCAAAGCGAGGTAACGATTTAATGATGCAACTAACAGATCGCAGTGAAATGCGACCATTAACTTTTATGTCCCCAATATGGGTGTAAAGCAGCTCATTTTTTTATCCTGCTAAAATAATTGTAATACAGGACCTTGATAAGTAGGTTAATGTTTCTTATTATTTAAAATTACTTTTTTGCTTACCATCATTTTTTGAATGTGTCGAATATTCACGCGTGTTCCAGTCAGAGATAAAAGTTTTAGTACCTACACATCGATAAGCGAAAAAAAATTCTGTGTTGTTAAACAAGCTTAGCTAGCTTCTGCTAAATATTTTGTTAAATATGTTCAAAAAAGCCAAAAACAGGCAAATAATAGACCCGCTCTTCATAGAAACTTCAATCAAGTAATAAGATCATTTTTTTTAATCTTTACAATTATTGTAATGCAGTACAATTATAGAAATAAGAATATAAAAAAACTAAAAAATATTGTATTATTAAATAATTTTTAAACATTTATTTCCGCTACTCGGGATATTTCAGAGAGCCCGTGCTCCAATATCTTGATCATTTCAAAGTCTGCAAATTTATATCTCAATAAAAAAAAATTAAAATCTACGTGTATTACAAAATTCATTCATAGTAAAGTTCATATTAATAAAAAAATGTTTTTTTGTAATACATCGTATTCCACAAAGTATAATGTAATACAATACTGAGATAATTTAACCGAATTACATTAATTACCAGAATTAGTAAATGTTTTTAATTTAGCCAGAAAACCGAAGCACAACTTTACTAATGTTTTTGAATTGAAAATATAACAAAAATACTTGCTATTTTTCACACTTGACTGAATAATATTAAGGTACGAAAATGATTATTTATATTCAATATGATAAAATTGTAGTATCTCTAATATACTATAAAGTTTTAAGTGTTCAGCAATGACTTCGATGATTGCTCTCTACAAAGCCCAACTACCAACATCTGTATATTTTAATAAACCTTCAGACGCCTATCTCGTTAAACGAATTATCGAACACAACACAAAATTCATATTCTAAACAGACCTAAAGATACGCTTCAAAATTTTCCTTTCAAAAACAACATTAAATACTATACATAAGGGTAATATGAGATTGTTGGAACTACATAATTTAATACAATATTGATGTTAAAACATTGAAATTCACTAAGTAGGCACTGACGAAATCGTTCTTGGAAAAAATCAGTTTGATCAATATTTACAAATTTATTTAATGGTCGGCATGCTTAGGATGAGATTGAAGTTCCACAATTAATCGATTGTGAAAATTAACTTCTTTATATATGCTGGCTCTTAACGCCTCATTTATACATAGGAAGCAATCACAGAATTCCTTGTTCGTTGATGTTTAAGTAATGTATTCATTTCGTCGATTAGAATTTCATGTTGTCGGATGTATTAAATGTCACAGTGTGATCTGCATTTAAAGTAACCCAGTTCTTTACTGACCTTGATCGTCTGCCGTTATCTAAATTGAATGAATTCCGTCTCTCACGCTTAACAAGTCGTGTCAGTAATGAAGTTTGACAGTCTGTTCTTATAATAAGCTCGGCTGGAACACTGTCACAATAATTGAATTGGGAAATAATTAAAATAACGCACGAAAATAGAACAGAGTGCGGGAACAGAAGTTAATAGCAGAGCAGAATTAAAGATGAACATCTCAAAGGGAAAAGTAATGATGAACTTTTTTTAATTTAAAAATAACCAGAGGATGGAAAAGACCCACCGTTTTGAAAGTTATGCAACTCCCGTGATGGTTTTACTCGCAAATTAAACACGTGGGTTAATCTATTTTAAAAATGTACCTTCAGAGAAAAAAGGGTCACGTCCACCCAAGTCGAATTTCAAAGGAAATTTACATTTCACTCTGGTGTAATGTATCAGTTTCCTTTCAAATCTGCCTACAATAAAAAAGTATCAAATTAAGCTAGGCTTTGATTTATACGCAATCAATAAAAAAAACTACTTAAACATAAAGAACCCTGAACAATTTATTTATATATATATTGAAATACATATTTTTGTTTTAATAGAGGTGGATACATAATAAACATACATAATACATAGTTTATTGTGTGGGATGGAGTAGACTTCACCACTGATATATACAGTGTTATCCTGGCTACTTTGCTAGACTGAAGTCTGTGTTAAAGTAGCCAGTTTTTTTTTCGTGCTGTTGTGGTGTTATTTATCGACAGGAATAAAAAGAGAATTACAAATATGTATAAAAAAGTAAAAATAAAATAAAAATATATGTAGTGGGAATGTTGTAGGACTAGTGAATTATTAATGAAGATTTTGTATAAATTATATTAGAATGTTGGATAGCCATGTTTCTGATTCATCTTTCCCTGATTGAATCATATATTGGGTCCATATTTGTGTAATCTTATTGGAATTAAACGATTTCCAGTTGGTACTGAGTGTGTTGTATAGCTTCGGAGCTAAGAACATGTAGAATCTTTGATAAAATGTCGTTGTTGCTCTCGGAACTTTTAATAAACCAAAAAAATATATACTACTGCCCTCATTTGAAAGGAAGGCTTAATTTTCCCAACAATCCTTTACAACATAATGATATATTCGTTAATTAACTAAATCGGTTAACTGCAAAATAATTGACTACGACTACACCTAGACTAAAAGAAAAAATAATTTTTTAGTAATTTCTTAAATTAAATTATAATATTTTCATCTAATTCATTACCTTGTTAATAATAAATCTTGTTTATACTATATTTTGTATGAACCGAAGTGATATTACATAACTTATTTTTATGGTTTTCTCTTGCGAGAAATTGTTGTAAATTATCTTAATAATACATTTTGAAATAATGATTAATATTTTGTGACTAACCACAAAACGTTAGTTGTCAGAGAAACATCACGGCTAACAGACACAAATCTATCATTTTGATTTTTCCGAAGATCTGATCCGATTTTAATGTGTTTTCAAACTATAGGTTCCACAAATTATCATCAAATGGAACAGCTTAGATCCAAACAGGCTTTTTAAACCAAAAAAACAGCATTCACATTTTTTTACAATCCTGATCAGTTTTTTGTACGCAATAGACGAAACAAAAATGTGTCATTATAGATATTTTGCCATCCACATCCACCACTAGCTCTATTCCCGCAGTTTTTGTCAGGCACCTATTACATACACTGCATCACGCGTTATCGAAGCATGATATGAAGAGAACTAATATTGAAACATCCAACGTCATTTCTTTTTCTTTTTGTTGAGCAAATAATACATTAAAAAAGTTATTTTATTTTATCATAAGCCAATTGTAGGTTGTATTCCCACTGATCTACGAAAATGTATAAAAAATAAAACAAATATATCTTCTCACAAATAAAACAAGTATGTTCATCATTCAATTTGAGTCGAAAGTCAAAAAACAAAACGACTAAATGTAATAATGTTTCACTCGGTGACTCGCGTCTGTATCGTATGTTTAGAAAACGTCATAGTAAATCTTTGATTTTTTTTAAAAGAAATAATTATTTTCATTGATTTGGGTCAAATAATGTATCCCATTACATGCCTAGTAGACCTCTCAGCTGATCACTATGCATATACGAGTAAATGAGGTTTATTCAATATTAAAAATACGTTTGAAACTTTTTTGTACGTCTAATATAAAACAAGTTCCACTTACTTCAATGAAAAGACACGCGACCTAATATTCTGTTAAGAAAAAAATAGTGGTAAATGAGCACACATCAAATATAAGTACAGAAATTTAAATGATACACAATTTTAATCGTATCATCGATAGCCAGATTTGCACGAGTATAATAATATTATCGAAACGTTTAAATACGCATATTTAAAATCATTTTACATTAGAATTAGAAAAGTTTTTTGAGAAGCTCCTCATCAAAATAAATACCCACTTTGTTACCGTGCTAAATTGTCGTATAATAATGCTGATTTTTTTTACAACTGTGAATTGTTAAATTGATTATTTATTGATAAAAAAAAAACAAGTTAATTAAAATACACTCATATTCAACATAAAATGTTTTATCGGAGACTCCCCTAGAACGATAAAAATAGAACAAAAAAAATGTTGTTCCTCTTCATATTCTTCTACATTGTCTTCTCCTTTTTCCTCTTCATGTGCCGTCTTCTACGGACTGTAATATATATGAACGATTTTAGGATATTTGGCATTTTTAGAGATACCAACAAAGAAGAAATATGCAAGAAAAATATACATATATATAACACGTTTTTTTTTAAATGTAATCTTGCTAAATTGCAAGAAAGTATTTCGGAACCATGACAACATTACGGCTCGAGTGTGCACACACACAGTGTAATGCCAGCATTGACATAATATCGGTGTGCATGTGTTTGAAATTCCACAAGGGAGGACGTCATGTGTTATTCAACAGAAGATGAAACGGGTTTGTTATAAAATGGGTAAAGTTCAAACCATAAAAAAGATACTTCAAATAAAATTAAAATACATTTATAAAAAGATAATATTGCCAACTGGCTTATTGCATAACTCAGACAACGGTAAAAGTTCACTAGATATAGGTAGTTGAAAACAAAACGAATATTCATAAGTACTTAAATATATTTTTAAGAACTTAATAAAAACTATATTATTAAAAAAATATATATATATTTTATTTGGAATTCTCTCAGCGTTTATCCCTAATGTCTAATAAAATTATTTAATAATATAGCCAGGATCGAGAATTCGCCAAATTACCTAGTTAATATATCGATTAAGTACATTATTTAAAACTATGGTATTATTAGAAGATAGAAAAAACGTATTCAAATTTTTATATTTGCGTATATACACGTGTAGCTGCATAGACACGTATGTGTATGTGTTCAAATAATTATAAAAGAGTTTTTACTTATTTATTTATTCATTTATTAGTAACCATATAATATATATAACAAATTTGTTTGGACTGTGCCCGTCTCACTAGAGAAATTCTGTGTCGAGGCGGGCATAACCCATGAGATCCATATCAAAACTAACTGCGCTGACCAATATATAATTTCACCATTTTCCCGCAGAGGAAGGCAGATAAGAGATAACATTACACCTTTACTCATCCACTTTCATATATTTTCATATGCACGTTCTTGATTTCTCCAATTGTAGGATTATCTGTTTATACTAGGTCTTTCGCGGACCCCCTCTGTTCCTGTTACTTTTAACACTCGCTGCATATATTTTCTTTACCATCCTATAAATCTTTTTAGAACAATCCGCATTCAATAACGCTCCCGTCTAAAATACCTTCACCCTAGTAAACAATTAACTATCCTTACAGGCCTGTCTCGTCGTCAAAATATACCTCTTTATGTTACTCTCAAAACCTTTCATATCACCGCGTGCATGTGTGTATTTATAGATAAATACGTGGACGTTCTAACATATACATAACACAAAAAATATATATTGTGTGTAGGTAGGCGCGTTATTCCACACAAAACCTATCCTATTGGTGATATTATGAACTCTACCATAAGATATGTGTAGGCTTCTGGTAAGAGTTATTATAAAAAATCAAAATTCCATAATACAGTTAATGAAAAAAATAGCATTGTCATGTCTGTCTATATAAACGGAGTGTCACAGTAAATATGTTATCACAATCGACTAAACGTGCCATATTGGTACTCTAATGATATTCATCCAAGATTGGGTTATGGATATTACTTTGAAATGACTCGTTTTATATATTATATAACTTAGAGAAACATCTTTTTGTGAAATACACATTTTAATAATAATTAACAATGATTTATTAATACAATGCGCATTATATCTGATCTCTCTGTCAGTCGTGTGCCATGTTGCGATACAAATCATTAGCTATTAAACTTGAAAAGGAAACACAAAAAAAAGAAGCCATTCGGTCGGTGCACTTATCACGATGCTAGGTTTATTTTGGAAGAAAAAACTTTTGCCACATTGTTCTGCGGGATTAGAAGAATCGAGAACCGGCGCAATCTTCATAATGTGAAGGTCCCTAAAGGCACGACCATCGATCAACTGTATCGGTGATCCGCGCAAGCAAATAAAACAAAAATGGGCAGAGTTAGGTCGGGAGGGTCGTGGGAAGAGTTTGCCCTTCACGGTCCACGGGTCGCATGGACATTTCATTTCGTCTTTTCTTATCTCTGATATTTCACATTTCTTTTTGGCAACGCTTTTATCGGGTTATACAGCCCCGCTGTCATAATGTTCCATGTCCACAGAATATAACACAATGAGATAAATCTCAGTACCGTGTACACGAAATTTATCTGGAAATAAACTCAGAAACCAGCTTAAGATTGATAAAATATTCGATATAAGAAAGGAGTAAAAATTACATAGGTTTAAAATGAAATATGTGCAAGATATGTTATAGTAAAAAGGAAAATATGTATAGACTTTACAGAGAGCACGGTACAGAGAGCACGGTACAGAGAGCACGGTACAGAGAGCACGGTACGGTCGCACCGTTACGGTAGAGTGTTTTGTAGACATCATAAATAAATCGGGGTTCGAAAATTGAATTTCTATCATCTCCAAAGTAGTAAGAAATTTTCACAAAAATCTTGAATCTCTCATAATTTAGACAGCAATCCACCTGTAAAATATTGAGGATTAGATCTGTTACACCCTGTATAAATCATATATTTATACATAACTATAACCTACGCATTATTTTAAGAATAAATATGCATCGATTTAACAGTAAGATAGTTACTAGAAAGGTAGACAAACAGAAGGTATTAAATTACAAACATTTATTCCGTTTTAACTACTGCTGGAGAGATTTAAATTCCTAGTGTTTAGCGTCTGTGTCACTTTTTTTAAATTCGCTTTATTTGTATCCTTGTATATGAAATAATAATATATTAATACGAGGATTTAAATGTAGTTTTGTAAAACACGTTCTATGGTTGCAGCGATTGGTGATTAGAAATGCAATCTATGAATGTATTTTCAAGGGTGCAATATATCAATCTGTGCAAAGTTTAACAGCTGCCATGTTTCACCTTGCTTCCTCTCTATACACACCAACCTACCATAAATGCCCAAGACCTGGGGGCAAGCCATATCTAAGTTTTTTTTTATTATTTCCTGGTGATATAAATTATAAAAGAAAGAGTGCAAGTTAACCCTGAAGAACATCAGTAATATTTTATCCATATACGTTAACATTTATATCGATAAAAATTAATATGAAAACAATAAGATCGTGCATACCTGAAAAACATAAAAATTGTCATGAAAATGTTATTAAAATTGTATTATCTAAATTTATTATGTTAATCAATGAAAATAAATTGTTATTTATTATTATGAAATACATATACAGATACAAAAAGAAATCAACTAAAATAAATAATAAAATAGTTAAATAATTGTCAGAATATAAAATTATATAATAAACTAGCGGTCCATGCGCGGCAATGCCCATATTCAGATTTATAAGTAGTTATAATTTTTTTTTTAATACTGGATTTCAAGGAAGTGGTTGCCATTCTTTTGCAGACCCTGAATAGTAATGATTTATAAAAGGTTAATTTATGGAGCGGAAGGGTAAGATGTCCAGGGTGATAGGGATGGGGCGGGGTGACTATATATTTCGACGAGTTCCTACTGTGATTACGAATGTGTTTTGAAAGATATGACCCAGACATTTTCTACTTCTAATTTATGATGAATTTATTTTCCTTTATTTTATTCAAAATGTCGTCCAAAATCTTTTCCGCCCAACAATTTTTCGTCATCCTCCTGCTTTTCCACATTTCTGAGAAATTAAAATTCTTCATTGCACTAGCAAATTCTTAGAATACTTTGAACAATATGCAAAAAAAACCTCTCAATCTGTTTTTGACCGCAAATTGATGTTTGACCTTGTACAATAGTTCTCCCACCGTGCCTTGTCTGCCCGGAGAACCTTGGAAGGGTTGTGGTTCTCCGATTTATTAAAATATACCTAATTATCATTCTAGACGTATACATTTTCCTCTAAAAATACATGTTTCATATCACGTTTGTGAGAATGTCCAACAGATATTGCAAGAATACAAAGTTACCTCACTCAGTTCATCCAAATTCCCAGTCTATAAATGGTACTAACATATTAACATCTTCTCGCTGTATTTTAGCAACGAATACCAATGAATGCACCTCACTTCTTCCATATCCATACACTACTCGTAAAAATAATTATCATTAATATTCGTAATATTTACCATATTGTAGTATGTTATGTTATTTTATTTTTTAATAATAAATCAATTTATGACTGGATTCCCCATAAATTAACATGAAATCATACCAATACTATTAGAAATGATGTTTTAATAGTGACCATTTTCAACAGTTAAATCCAACTTTAACTATTCCAAAAAATGGTGACAATTTAGAAAACTCTCGGTCAAGTGTGCAGGAATACATTAAAATAATTCAAAAGATTGTAATATGAATACCGCATCACCTGAGCGAAGGCAGTACGCGTACATTTTTATTGACCCTTTAATGAGACTTTGGTATCTGAGAGTCAATCAAGGTATGTTTTTATGTCATTTTAATACGTGAGCGAAACACAAGCGATTATGATTCAAAGAACGCTTCGGGCTGAATTAAATTTTTAAGAAATTTTCGACTCGAGGCAGTCTCTGAGATATGGACTTTGTTCCCATGACATGCTTTGGAGACAAATCTCGTCTTTCGTATTCACCGTGTATACACCGTGTATACACCGTGTCTCAGAGATTCGCAGTCATCTTTTATCATTGTCGTCATGTTCATCATTTGCTGCTTTGAATCTTCGCAGTAGCAGTTGAAAGGCAATAAATATTTGCAATTTGACGCCTTATGGTTAATAAATTATACCTAACTTTCAGAATAGATAGGTGTAGGGATCTATGATAGTTTTAGATAACGTTTATGTGCACGTATCAAATCTCTCTGTCAGAATGTACGCCGTGTAGAACGGTTTGAGCTGATGTCTCTATCTAACAATCTCATCACGTGTATACGGTATTGAGATGTATTTCAAGAACTAAAATCGAAAATGCAATTTTTGAATCATCTAATTACTGAAGTACAGTATTCAAATCGAGGACATAAACACTAACAGTCGTTAATAAGCAAGTAGCTAAACCGACCCCAACACCAACTCTAACACCAAATAAGATCTTATTGTACCTATGAGGGCTGTCTGAAAAGTTTCCGACCTAACAAAGAAACAAGACATTTTTTCTTCAAATTTATGTTTATTTTTCTATATAGTCTCCTTATAAGTCTATATACTTCTCCCAGCAGAGGTATCATCATTTTAACCCGTGCAAATAGTACTTAGTGTCTTTCTCTGCATAATAGTTTTTTATGAAGGTGATGACCTCCTCATTTGACGAAAATCTCTGTCCTTCAAGAGCAACTTTTAGCTTAGAAAACAAGAGCTTCGGGCTAGATCTGGTGAGTAAGAAGGATGGTCAAGCAGTTCAAACCGTAATTCGTAGATGGCAAACAAAATTTTTTTTTCTGGAAATTCTGCCTTCAGCCTATCAAGTAATGATGCATAGTATGCTCCTATAATGGTTTTTCCTTTTTCAATATAATCGATTAAGACAACTCCATGGCTATCTCAGAAAACAGTCGCCATCAATTTCCCAGCCGAAGGAACAGCCTTTGCCTTTTTGGAGTCTACTGTTTGGCTTTGTTTTGTTTCTGGAGTATAATGGTGTATGCAAGTTTCATCTAAACTCTGATTTGTTGCGCCTAAACTGCGTCAACAGAGCGTTAGAAATGTTTATTCGAACACGTTTTTGGTCTGGAGTGAGCAAACGCAGCAGCCAACGTGTGGCTAGCTTTCTTATGTCTAAATCTTGATTCAGTATGTGACAAACAGCAGTTTTTGGTCGTCCCGAACGTTCATCGCTACCCAAGCTGGTACGGCCACGTTTAAATTCAGCTACCCAAACTTTCATTATGATAAATTATGGTGCAGAGTCCCCGTACACAGCGCCCAACTCGTCTTTAATTTGTGTAGACGTATTGCCTTTCAAAAACAAATACTCAATGACAACTCGGTAATCGATTTTTTCCATTTTCACAAAAACACTCACATCGACTCACTCAAACGATTATCACAAACAGATTTAAATTTTGGTGAGTACTTATCAAAACATGTGCAATCTTGGTCCTCAACTTTTGTTGACAAATGCTGCCATCTTCATGTTGAGGTCGGAAATTTTTCAGACAGCCCTCGTATATATGGTAGAACTTAAACGGTTATAATTTATTTTAAAATTACAATAAAATGAAAAGCTCGGAATGGATAATGATTCATCATCCAGCGTACTCTTCAGATCGTGCTCCATCAGGTTTATATATTTAGATGATAAAAAAATTTCAAGTTATAAAAATGACTCGCCGAGTTCTGCTCTAATTCTATTTAAAAAAGGGGTATTTAAATTTAACAGATAGGTTAAAAAATGTAATGAAGGAAATTATAAATTAAATTAATAATGAATTAATACAAAACTTTATGAAATTATTCGTTGCATTTAAAAAACTATACTATTTTCGGTACACCTTTTATATTTATAAAATCGTGACGTTAATAACTATTATATACTAAATAATAGGTAGTATTTGCTTCTAAATTTTAACCGTCCGGTAAGGCGACCTTTCGAAATAATACCCTGAAAAAAAAACATCTAAAAAAATGTGTAAAACATTACATGGCAGGTTCATGAACCATTTTTGGACGTATGGACGTTGTACGTCCTTGAAAAACGCGAAATTCTTTGAAATAATTGTAGAAAGGAAAAGTAATGCTATTTATTTCCTTTAGAATTTTAATAAAATTGTGTGTATTGTTTTCGTTCTGTGAAAAAGCAGATTGTTCCAGTTAATTTTATTAGCAGCCTTATTCTCAGTACCGTTTTAATCGGGGATGTATTTATTAACACGACCCCTCCGTGCCCACTAAACCAGGTGACAGAACCCGTCCAGCCATCCGGCCATCAAGCCAATACAGAAAGGTCTGGCTTCAATTTGAATGATTGAAAAATAAATATTTTTTCTCGTTACGTACTTGTGAAGACCCCGAGAATTAGATAGTCGCCGAAATCCAGAGCATATAGACGAAAGATTCAGGAGGCCGAGGCTGAAAGAAGCCCACATAAATTATTTTTAATATGAACCATTCGTTTTGATTTTTTTTTACATAATCTAACTATGACTTGACGTGGCTTTACGATGTGACATTCAAGAATTTTAATCGATATACTTACGTAGCTATTATTGTGTCAAAAAGGAAAAAAATGCTAGAGACGCAAACGTCAGGACTGTCTAACTTTGGGTATCCCGGGACCACATTAAAAAAGGTCAACCTGAGAGCCTTACCCGGAACAATTCATGCAAAAATGTTTTAAGTTTTACTTTTAGTTGCACTAATCACTCCTATTATAATAATATGGGCTACTTCGCGGTGCGAATGTAAGTAAGCGGGTTGCCACTGGTGCACCATTTCCTCGCTTGCAATATTGGAAATATCGAGCAAACAGGATGGCCACGTCTTGGACAAACTCGGTCTACGTCATCAAGTTGATCAGGAAAACGTAAATAATTAGTATATGAATAATAATAACAATATACGTCGCAGTGTTACGCAGCGGTCAGACACTTGCTAACTTTGCGGAAGCACGACACCTACCTACTTACCTACGTATATAATGACACACTTCTAGCGTCTAGAACTTACGGTAATTTGAACAAAATTATAGACTTTAAATTGCACAAATAAATCATTTATAATTATCGTTATTATATGTTTATGTTGAAAAGCTCGCGTAATAGTTTAAAAGAACATTTTAATTTAGTGCGTACCAAAATATGCACTTAGTAACTAATTATAACATAAACTCATATTTTAATTTAATATAATATACGTACATTGTTTCCAGGGGCGTGCACCACTAATAAATAAATAAATCTAAATTAAATTTTTATTTGATGTATTATGTGTGTAGGTCCATGGACAAATAACTCAAAAATCTCAAGTTAATGCGCTTACTAGAACCATTTAACGGAAGAATTTATAGATGACAGACTAAGCTGCGCATGTGTTTTTTCGCAAAATCTGCCTCAAACGTATAATAACTAAACCCAACTCTCGCGCCGTCCGGTGTTCCAAAAATACGTTTTCGATTGAGCAGACGTGTTGTAAAACGCTTCAAGTGTATATTTGAAGCTGACTTGAATGCATGCGTTATAATGCACTTTAAACATGGCAAAATATTATAAATCCTTCACTTAATAACTTTATATAGTAATAATATTAATATTTTTTAAGAACGAAAATAAATTCACATTGGAACGCCTTTACAAAATATGCTTCTGAAAAAATGTATTTCTTACAGAACCTCGTGACCATACCCAGTGCCTAGTGCACGCCACTGATTATTTCATTGATAGTGATTATGTTATTAGTTGCAGGTATTAATTACATTTTATTAAAAGTTTCAGAGAGAACACATCAACACTAACTCTTTAACAACCTATAAACCTAAGACAAACTTGTTTTAAATATATTTTTTGGATACTACAATTGCAGTTGTTATACAAGCTTGTATCTAAAGTAGAGAAAAAAATGTTTTTAGTTATTATTTTTTTAAATAGAATGTGTTTACGGAATTCATACTACATCAATATTCTATTTTCAAACTAAGCTAAACGCCAAATAATTAAACTGCGTACATTTTTGTTTATTAAATTTGAAATGTTTTATCAAACAATTATCTACTCGTGGTGCGGAAATATTTCAATTGCGTTTTTTTTTTAAATAAATTTAGTGTAATGTTAGACAAAAATAATTTATCCCACAAAAAAAATTTGCATTTGTAATATGAAAGGTCTAATACTATTTAGGTACGAATAAAAACCGTAATATAAATGCAACATAGATTAAATTCAACTAGTTTCTGACTTTATTTCTACCGCTCAACTTGTTTCTTCTACAAATAACAAATATAATAAAATTCTTTGGTTAACGGTTAAAATATTATACAAATAGAAATATTTACTCAAGATCTCGATAGTTGCAAAATACGTTATATATATATATATATGTTGTGTTCAAACTTCAACGAAAACCATGTACCTATATATATATATATAGGTACATGGTTTTCGTTGAAGTTTGAACACAACAGACGGACAGACCAAAAATAAATGACTAGCTAAAAAAGGAACTTAGACGATAATTAATAGTTTAACTACAGTTACATGCGTTATTGTGCCATTCAGTCGAATGCATAAAGCCGTGAATCACCAACTGCATTGTATTCAAATACTTCGGTACCACTGTATCCTGGTCACTACTTTATATATATATATTTACATTTTTATTTTGTTTTATTTTAAACTTTGTAATTAAATAATACGTTAGTATAACATGATACAGAAAATGTGAAACAATTATATATTAACACGAAGATCCTCGGGTTAAGTACGAGATTATTGTCTATCATTGTGAATAAGAATTTTAGAAATAATTATTGAATAAATAATTCAATCATATTATAAGAAATAAAGGAAAGAAGTAAGGAAATGAATTATGGAATAATAATAATTTTTAAGAAAATTGAATAAAAATAAGTATATTTTGATTGAAAAGGAAAAGGACTTGACAAAATATGGAAAGACCGCGGTATTTCCAAGACAACGAAGGTCAACTCATTACAGTCTCTGGTGCATTTTATATTTTTATATGGTGTGAAACATGGACCCTGAAGGCAAGGGGGAGAAAACGGATTGCATTTGCGGTTGCAGGCCCAAAAGCGTGGAACTCTTTGCCTTCCGTTATAAGAAATAGTGCATCAGAGACTTTATTTAAGAAAAAACTAAAAACGCACCTTTTCAAAAAATCATTTCCATAAGTAAAAATAACGATTATTAATTTTAAAAAAAATTGTATAACTATTAACAGTTTATGTGTAAAGCGCCCTCGAGGTGAAAGTTTTTACGAAAATGGCGCTATATAAATTATCCATCATTATTATTATTATTATACATTTGGGATGTGGTGTGTGGAGATTCCATGGACAGCGAGACGCACGAATGTCACCATTCTGCAGGAACTGAACATCAAGGACAGACTCTCAACCTGCAGCCTGAGACGAATTCTTCAATTTTTTTGGCATCTTGCGAGAAGGAAATATAGCTTGGAGAAACTTGTTGTGGTGGGCCACGTCGAAGGACGAAGAGGAAAAGGAAAATCCCCCACCCATTGGACCAACTAATTGGAATAGGCAACAGGTACTTCTCTGGTGACAGTCCTAAGATCTGCAGGATGCCGAGAAAAGTGGAGAAGTATAGTCAAGAGGGTGAGAGTTCACGGATATCTCGATCCTCATTCATGAAGAACCAACGTGGATGATAAAAAGAAAATAAATTAATGCTCCACCCCATCCAATTATACCTTGTCGAAGAACTGCGATGAATCGAAACTTCTCGAGATAATGAAGACGTGAAAACCTATCAACGCGAAACAAAACGAATCAATAATGTTTGTTTGCATTCTATAATTGTATCACCTGACATTGTTTTCAATTTGCTTCGTATAAAATGTTCTCAACAATGGTTCATTCAACAATAGCCAACCCGGTACTTTGTCAACTATCGGCTAAACAAATCCGATGACGACCGTTCAGTTGAACGAATCATTTCGCGGAAATGCGCCCAACTTATAATTGTTCGAGCGTAATGTACGTGAAGATATGCCTGCGGTACGATACGATCGCGGCCGGCACGGCGGTCCTTGATCGGCGGAGCGGTTCGGCCTTGTCCGTCAGCCCGGAAAAAGTTCCACACTTCACACTCACAACGTCATCGTTTAGTCACGTTGCTTGTCAACTCATTTTCCTAGCCACTCGAAATAAGTGAAAGATGTTCATATCTTGTCCTACCTGATTTTTTTATCTTGTGCAGGTACTCGTATACTCCGTTTTCTGAACCACCTAATTAAACTCCGTGAAACTCGACTCACATCCGGGTATATCTAAATTTATCAATTAAGATGGCTTTATGAAAAAAATATACATTGAAAGATTATCGCAAAAGCCAAAATAATATAAGACATTTATCTAATGTCCAGATTTGGCAAAATATGGATAAGGGTTTATCTAAAACAACAAGATCAGGCTTGTGCAGTTTCTGGTATATTCAAAATTGTCTTTATTAAGTAGCATTTATTATAATTTGTAAACCCAAATCTCAACGCAGCAATAAAAATCAGAATCTCCACCAGCAAGGGGGAGGAAGGACAACACAATATAAGTATACTCACGCCAACACTGCCACGGACTGGCAGAACTTCACCCTGTCCAGGTTACAGCAAATCCCTAGGGACAGCTGAACAGATTACTCTTACATCACTCTCACTGAAGGGTTCCTACTCACTCTACCCTTAGGCCCTGTGGAACAAGACTCAGTTTGTTGCGGTCGCTCCACTTAGTTATAATAACTATCGTCCTTGGACACCGAAGCTCAAGTTTTTACCGACTCCTGCCAAATACCAACAACAGAGCATCATCTGCATAAGCGATAAGCTTAGATCCATTACTCGGAGTCGTCCTTTCACTTAGGTAGTGCCCATTGGAAGAGATACTTTGGCCGGACCTTTAATTTTGACAATATCATCGGCCATCATGCATTATCAAATTCCCCTGAGATGTCAAAGAAAACCTCCATGGCTATGTGCGGCTGTATTTACCACGCCATCTTACCAACATTCCTGAGTACACCTAGTAATCTGCGATGTAGATATTCTTCAAACAAATCCAAACTGCCGGTCGCAGGCAGACGAGAGAGAATCTCCGAACCCGTTACATATCAGCCTCTCGAACACCTTTCCGAAGGCGGGAAGGGGCATCAGACTTAAGCCTGGATCTGATCGCAGATTATCATCGCCTTTAAGGATAACAGAGAGTAAACCATTTTTTCATTTACTAGGGAAAAATCCGTTTTTTCAGACATACGTCCAATCCATATACACCATCTCGGCCTTTGCAAATTCCCAAACGTTCTTAGCAATTACCTGGTGACCTAACCACGAAGGACCGAAGTAGAAGAATATAACAGCATTTTGTCTTTTCAAATATCAAACTGAGACTAGTTTTATTGTTGCCAACTTGTAATGTTGTGATGCGAGAAAATTCAATAAAATTGCACCCCAACCCGTTCAATTCCATCTGCCTAACAAATCAACCCCTATATTATATTTGTTTGAATGTATTAAAAGGTTCTCTAATGCAAAATCAAATAATCTACTGCACACATTATATTGTTATGGAGAATGTAGCGAACTATAAAATGCGTTGACATTTAATTAATAACCTTTACGATTGGATGTAAGCTACGCCGGATAACAGCTGTGTTAATAATTATCGATACAATTTCTATCACTTTCTACTCATAAAATCCTGCAACAACTATTAGAGAAACATAACTATTAATACCTACGTATGCCATTTAAATTTGTTACAATCTAATCTAAATAACATAATTTTATTACTCAGATTGACTATTTGAATAAATAACAGAATGAATAAAAAATTTAAAATCACGCCACTATCAGAATTTCATGATGACAGAATTATATTTGTCTTCATGTTTAGAGCAGTAAATAGAAACGATAGCACTGCCTCGCATGTCACATGCTTGTCTTTAATGGATATATCGATTGAACAAGAAATGATACCACTTGGATGTGCTGAGTCTTCAAATTAGTAATGAAGCCTCGTGCCATAAATTAAAATCATTTAAAAGAAAAATTAACTGAATAAATGTATTTTTAAGGAGAATACATTGTTTTTGTGAAGTTACAATTTTTAAAAGTGATATTTTTAATACAAATTAAATGTATTAATTAAAAAGATATACATATAAAATCAATTTATTGAAACAATGTTGTTATTACTATCGGGATTCGAACCTGGATCTCCTATCCAGAGAAATGCATTAACCGATTATGCTACATCAACACAGTAAGTTGACGACAAATTTTCGAACTTACATGTTGCACTAAAAATGCATAATAAGTTGCATTATACGTGAATAAATTTCTACCCAAAAGATAATTTATAATATAGTCACAAGAAAGAAGACAACATGATTCATTGTGAACTATGGGTATCGAGACTATGAACATAAACATGAAGATTTCATCGTGACCGAGGATGCAGCCCAGTGCGGCAGATTGATTGTAACAACTGACCCCAGATTGACGGAATAGGGTGAGAACAAAAAAAAAGTAGAAAGATAATTTAACGTTTTTATATTGTTACATAATATACTAAATGACTCAGAATTCAATCCAAAATTTATCTCAAACCACAATAATAAATTATTAAAATTAATGTTATTCATTTCTAGTTGTTTAAAATTTTAATTTTTTTCATTTAGGATACGTTCTCGCACAGACCTTCACACTTCTTATTTTGTTTACACAATAACTAATGATATCAAAAAAAAAAATGAAAAAGTATTTTCCGAAACCGGTTGGTAAATATAAATAACTTTAGTGGTTTAAAAAACAAAGTTAATAAACTATTTATTATTAAAATGAACCACAACGTGTTTGCGTTAAATATTAATAAATGATATCAAAAAACATTCAGAGTACTTAGTAGTCAGTAGGTTGAAAATGTTCAATCTTCACTCGATGGCACTGATGTCAATAAATTCGAAAAAATAAGTACCTTGGCTAGTAGCTAAATGAGGACTGGGACTCTGACTTTGAAATTAAAGTAAGAATTGAGATGGCAAGAAATACTTTTGAGATAATTAAGAATCTCTTCTGTAGTCAACATTGAACACCTGTTTAAATGCAATAAAATGTTTTGTCATTCTCATGGTTCTCATGTTTAGAAACCTGGACAATAAAAGAAACCACCATTAAAGGGATGAATGCATTGGGGATGTGGCTGCGTCAACGTTGTCAACAAGAGATACTAAGATTCAAGATAAGATAAGCTGCATAGTTTGGAGACATTTTCCGCAATGATAAGAATTATGCAGAAGACGATAGCAGAAGGGTCGGTAAAAAGACCTTGTATTGACTATGAACCCTCAGAAAATGGCTCGATGTCCAAAATGCCGGTTATCTAATACTCACATTTTGCCAACCTTCGATAATAGATGTCACATGAACAAAAAGACGAACTTCTATCATTTTTTCAGACTTAAAATATTTATTATACCGCTGTAGACTTATTTTTTTCGCACACACGTTCTAAATTAATCTCATTTGCATTTTCTAATATTGTATCTTGATTCTTATTGAATGGAAAAACTTTGAAACACAAACATTTTTAACGATCGGAATTCTTATCCTTTCACGATTTCGCTGTCGTGTTTACCTTTTGGTGATTAACTAAGCGTTACTAATTCTGTGAGCTTGAAATGTTTATCTCGATGATTTATATTCTCGATAACTGGAAATATAAATAATCCTTTTCATCCGTTATTCCACTTCAAGAATACTTTCTTCCTTTTCTCTGAGTGAATCTCACAATTGTGACGGATATTATATACGATATTTTCTCGGTACATCTCTTTGAGCAAAACTCTCAAGGTATCATGGTTTTCGGAGAAGCGTAATGTAGATCTTGCGGCTTCGTTCACTTGATTGGTTCACTATCACGTAGGGAGATCTGCCACCATCATGTACGTCCCACCACAATGAGCTTCTCTTTAATTTTTTTTATCACAATGTTATCAAAAAAATTCCTTCTTTGATGACATATGTTGGATAGATTGTGTTTTTTAACACTTTCAGTATGAATTCTTTAATTTTGTAAGCTGTCTAAGTCATTTGGTAAACTCTTTTAAAAATTTCTCTTAAAAACTTTCGTTTTGAATTTCTATGACAACACAAAGTCATGGTAATAAGCTGACCGTGTGCAGTTGACTATACATGCAGTTGCCATGTATGCAATTGCCGTGTGTACTGGTGTGTTTTCAGTTTCTGCGCGCAGTTACCTCGTGGTCATGCATCACCCGATGTCGTAAATCTTTAATCTTTCTTTTAATCGCGGCTTTCGGGATTCGAATCCAAATAAAAATCTGAAGAACACCAATGTTTTCATTATATTATCTTTAAATAATATGAAACTTCTTCATTAGATGTGTTAATTTATTAACTTGCTCCGAGAATTCGTTATTGACTTCGTCTACTTCTGTCGATGGTAACAAAATTTCAAGTTGTTTAATAGGTCAACTTAACTCTAGCTATTGCCATTCTACGAGTAATAAGACAGGGCTAGGAGTGTATTATTATTGACAGAGAATGTTCAAACAACAGGCGCGTCATCAAGAATGTGACCAAACAAGATCGTTAATTTGACAGCATCAATAAAAAGATTAATAAACGAGATAAACCGAGGCCAGAATAATAATATAGTCCAATGATCCACATGCAACTACAGCATGCTAATGACAACGCCATATTTTAGGACGATGTCACCCATAAATAAGATTGGGCACATTTTCTTTTATGCAAGTGGGTGTTGTTTTTAACGACCTGGTAGAAAGTTGAAATGGTGAGCAGTAACAGAGTAACGCTGTCACGCGGAGACACTAGCGACAACAAGAGGCCGGATTATTAGACAATTGTGTTGCTTTTCTTGATTGCACTGCAAAATTATCTAATATATGCATTAAATACTTATATCATAGACAATTCGATAAATTTTGTATTATTTTAGAATATTGAATGCTCCTGCGGTTGAAACTTTTTTCATCTATCCCTGTTCTTTGTCACAGCTGACAGTTCAAACTTTCTCATTATTTATTCAGTATTATACTTATGTATCTTCCTTCAATTCTTCATTGTATAATATTCTTAAGTTATCTCTGGCAAAATAGGCGTTCATCGTTTTACTTTTTCTCATTAGTTTACATATTAGAACTGCCGAGTCTGGTGTCGGTCAAAACTTAGAGAAACCATTAATCAAGAATTACGAAAGCCTGACTAATCATATATTTTGTAAATCCTTTACGAATGATACCTGGACGTTGAGAAGAAATGCTTAATGGACTAATATTGTTAATTATTTATTATTCTGCAGTGAATGTTTGAATGAGCTTGCATATTTTTTCCGATCTACGGCTGATGAAACCACTTTGTTATCTAACGACCGTGTAAATCTACAATTTTATATAATGTTTACACTTTTCAACCTTTTATAAAAAGTATTATCAAATTAACATTCAGCTTTTTTTACCTAGATGCAACTTATTTATACAGCCAATAACTCCGTAATGAGAGAATAATTGCATATTTTAACAACGTCTAAACATGCACAAATTCACAGTGTACACAGCGGCGTAACTACCGAAGAATATTCGGAACCAGCTAATGAAACTCCATGTACAAATATGAAAAGGGTCCAAAATTGTAATAAAATTGTTCTATTTTGAAATTTGAAATTTTTAGAATCGAAAATTATTTCTGAATATTAGATTCCACTTTTTTAAATGTTTAAATAATATAATTTTTCAGAAGCAATACATATTTTCTCGTTTGAGCAAGCTATCATCAAAATTATATGATATTTATTTATTAATTAATTTATTAACTTTTACAAAATAGGTTTGGTATATTTTTAAAAAAAAACACATGAGCAGCTACACAGTAGCATGTAATATGTATATAGAATAGAATCAAAAAATATAAATTTAAAAATAACCAAAACAAACTATAAAAATAAAGATTGAAGACAGAAAAAATAATAGAAATTTAGCTTTGACACAGAATGGCTGAGTATCTAAATCAGTTTTATCTTTGATTCAGAACAGCATCAAAAACATCACTCTTGTATTTAAACATTCAGTATCGGAATATATCTACAAGACCATAATCATTCCCGAGCCTGTCAAGTCTTTGTGAGGGTGCATTCCTATAAAAGTTAGTATATGATGTATTTACATGGAACAGCACCGACGACCTGGTACTCCGCGCAGGAACGTGGTATACAATCAGTTCAGTTAAATTAAAGGCGTCCAGTATGTCATTTACTATTTTAAATAAAAATAATAAATCACTTAAAGTTCTTCTACACGACAAGTTAGTTAAATTAAGAATGCTCATTAGAAAACCATAATTTAATTGTTCATAGTATACTCAGTTTGGAGTTAATAAACCTTAAAATTTTATGCTGAACCCTTTCTAATTTTAATTCGTGCACTTTATATAATGAAGACCAAATAGTTGAGTTAAATTCTAAATTGCTACGAACCACAGGCGTGATATCTTTCACCGTTCTTAATACAAAACTAACACATTTCATAGTTTTATTCGTGATTTCATTAATGTGCGGAACGAATGATAGTTTTTCATCAAATAATATGCCAAGATCCTTAATTTGAGATACTTTTTAAGAGTAACGTTGTTTATGCTGTCATGAAAAACAATGGGTTTTTTGATTCTGCAAAACGTTATAGATTGGCATTTATCAATATTTAAATAACATTAAGACTGACCGATTTATTTATTTTTATTGGTTTTGATTTCCATTTTATAATTGATATTTGATGATGAATATATTATATAAAAAATAAGTATTACAATGACCCCACATTCTCAGTTGACTATGGCACACTTATATAGATGGCTAGGTATATAAAAACTGTTTAATATAAATGTTGTAATCGCTCGAATAATATCGCCAAAAAGGGTTTTTAAAGTATCGGTGGCAGAGCGTATTGAGTTTTAATATTGGTACTATTCGTTTATCTCTTAATTTTAAATATATACAACATTAATAATGAAAAGTATAGAAATCTACACCGAGAATTAATGTGAACTACGCCACTGATTACGTAAATACAGTCATCAATGGCAACAATATTGTGCAATAAAAAGGATGATTTGTTTTCATTTTACCAAATCAATCAAACAAACCTTCAAATCACAAAGCTAGAAATAAAATGTTAAATAGATACCACAATTCTTTGAATTTCTTATTTTTATTTAATTGCACTGTGTATCCTGTTCGCGTAGTTCTATTCACACTATAACTATTTATATAAGTTTTTAGGAAACTCGTCACATCAACATGATCTGACTACTTATTCTTCTTCTTAGTAAAGTGGTAGTAATCTGATGACTCTAATTAACGAAGTGCATTATTTAATTAAGTACCAGAAGAAACAACATCATTTTTCCAACACTTTACTTCCTTCGACGCTACATACCTTAAATTACTTCTCAGCATAGTCGGCACCATTATGAAGGCACTTGTCACAACGGGGCACAAATTTTAGTACACCTTTGTCCATGATGAAAAACCATTTCTGCACTCCTTCTTTGAGTTCATCATCGTCATCAAAACGCTTGCCACGGCGAATATCCGGCAACGGTACTTACTTAAAAACGCGCCTCGTATAAACTATCACTATAGTTAGTGGTGCGACCAGGTTTCGTATCCAGTTTAACGCCTTTAAGGATCCCCGATGTGCCTTCTGAATAAGTGTAGGTTCGTCAATACAAGCAGCGTTAAATAAAAAAGTACCGATGCGCAATTAAATTTATTTGCATCCCAATACCACCCAGTTTTAATATTTTAGAGTAGATTACTATTTAACGAATACCCGTTCTTGAGCGGTATTTCGAAATATTTCGAAAAGGTAAAATAGAATAGGTAAATAAGACCCGCCTTTGAAAATAAGAGAATCGGCAAACTTCTAAAACGTGGTGTATTTTCGATGTACGAATATGTTAATGTTTTCAAGTGATTGCAGCTACAAACCGTACACATATCATATGTAACCGTTGTGTATATACGATACATATCTTTAGATTATTACCATTCGTCGGAATTGGATAATTTTTGATTATATATTTACAAGTAAAAATCCGCTCCACTACAAAAAAAAGTCACCGACCCGGTGTACTTCAGCCCGACTATATGACGAGAATAAAAAGTCTTAGACACTACATGTTAATTAGTTCAGTTTGCCATCTTGATTTCTATTTAAATTCTTGGAAGATTTTTCTAACATGAGATGCAGCGGTTGACCCGGTACAAAAACTAGCTCTCAACCATATTATATTATTATAAAACAATGCGAATGATTGATCGCATGCTGATGTTGAATTCTACAGACTTCATGGCCAGCATTTAAAAAATGACCTTTTTACATATTTTTTTCTATTAGTACAATCTAGTTGAAATAGCAGTATTTATATATCGCCCTTCTTTTATCGTCACTGTTGCCGTAATTAACTTTAATAGCTAGTCCTGGGTTTTGTAATTAATTTGTTGAATATATTCATTCAACTTATGTAAATGAAAAGACACCAACCTTTGCGAAACTGGGCTGTTACTCGCCGATTCTTCTGCTGGTGCTCGCTCTCCCTGCAGTCTTGAATCTTCTGAAAACTCGGCTGACTAGTCTCCGAAACTAGTACAACCGATAATCCGAAAAAATACAATACGCAAAATGTCTTTATATCTCCTACGTAGAATATATGACCTACTCCGAAATCGTCTCTGAACAGAAGCAGTTGCGCTTTTGTTTCCTGTTTTTAAATCCACACAAGTAGAATGCACATATTCGAACTATAATACCAGGCCTACCCATCTAAGTATAAAAACGCATAAAGTCATATTTTAAACAAATTATAATAAGAAAATATTATTCACTGTTCATCAATTCTGTAATGTTTGATGAAAACTAAAATAATGAAGGAAAAAAGATAAATAAAATTGATGAGTATCAATCAATATTTTAAGGTTACTCTAATTATTATTACCCACGTATCCATAATTTTAATTGTTTCGTCAGACCTCTTCACATAAATATTCATCTACAAAAACGGATCTCACAAACTACGCAGATGTTTTATTTTGACAGTTGTTAACGTTTCACGGTTATAACTATCATGGTTGACGTATAACATGTAGATTTTTTTTAAATAAGACATTTCCACAGCTCGGTAATCACACTGTTGCGTCTAGTCAATATGAATGAGTATTTATTATTGACAATAATCAATGAATAACCAAAATAACATCTAAATATAATAAGTTATTAAATATATAATTATAATAAGTTATAATTTTTGATAACTGAAAATAACTCGTAAAGCAAAATTACAAATTTTTACAATCTTTATACAAATTTACACTTATATAATAACCTTACACTTTCCGTGGTAGAATTGACAGCAGATCTTGTTTATTTTATGTTGTCTTATGACTCGGATAGCAACCGATATACGTTGATGACGTGCGGGTGGACATTAGAAAAATATATATTGTGACGTTAGGAAATTAAGGCAAATTATTATTAAATGCACGCTACAATTTTTTTTCACTATGGTAACACAGATACTACGCTTTAACCAATGGTAGCGCAGCATATTGTAGGATGGCAAATTTGATGTTTCCGTAAAATTCCAGTGAGACAGACGGCCGGCGAAGGCCGTGCGCGCTGTACTGTTATGAATAAATCCTGGGTTATCCAGCTTTGTATATATAAATATAAACACGAGTCCACTTATGTGGGAAATATTCGTACCTAATCTGCATTGTATAATCTTTTGTTCTAGAAAACGAGCAGTTTCCCTTTATAATTTCGACATTGGAGTTCTTTGAGAGGACATATTTTTGATTGACAGAGATAATTTTGACAATAGAAGTTATTGTATGATGGAGTATCTTTTGCATCCATTATTTTTATCACAGATGGCGTATTATCACATAATATAATTAGTATTTATGTGATCTTATGGTGAATACTACTACCACAACTTCTACTTCAATATCAGCCTCGCATGGGAATGGAACTGGATCTTCATAAACTCAGGAAAATAATGTTATTTTACTGAAGTTTTCTGCAATGTGGACTATAATAATGGCACATGATATGTGCACCTGTTAAATTTTAGAAATGATTTTTTTAACTTAATCTACAAATATTTGGTGTTCCCGTATATATATTATGTGCTGTACGTGATTTAACTGATATCACATGAGCCATTCCATTAGAAGTTATTAGCATTTTTTAGTATGATATTCGAATGCCTAAATTTTATTTAATGCTAGTATGAAATAAGTTTGAGTAAATAAATTTAAAGTAATATTTTTGATGGTTTACAGTAAATGATGATCTTAGTTTGTTCTGTATAGTGCACTTTCAATTCATTTCAACTCGGTTAGTTTCTTATCATATTACCAATGTATTTTTCAAAATCGACACAAATATAATATTCTAGGTATGAACATTCCTAAATTTAGAATATTTTACAAGATCTGTTTATAAGTTGCATTGATTGGAAATTTATAAATTAAATTTGTACCAATATTTTAAAAAATTTATTTTTATAATTTCCACAAGCGTTGAATGTAAATTTTTTTTTTGGGGACCCATATTTTTCAAATTCTTTGATGAAGCTGTCGGTGAAGATGTGCGACTCCTGTCTCACATCTTACAATTTTTTGATACCGAATCTTGTGTTTTTCACATCATACATCACCTTCCAAAATACGTAGGTACCTGCGCCATGATTTTCGACGTGTTTCGTTTCCGGAACTAATCTGCCTTATATATAACCTTTTTTGTCGATCGTCCATCATCAAATCTAGCCGTGACAGCTGACACCGGTCATTATAATGGCGTCATGACACTGAAGACTTCGGAGAGAAGATTCCGAACGGCAGAGAATGTCAGAACTCGATTTGCTCAATACCCAACATGCAACAAAAAACGTGTATTTTTCTGTGTTTAAAATTGATTGAATATATTGATTGGTTACCTACACGCTCACGGAGTTTCCCAACATCTAATACACCCACTAAAAAGTGCTCCCTGTAAAAAATTTGGATACAGGGCCACACCGACTCGTAGGCGGCGAGAAAACCGCCTCAGGGCTTGTGGATTGTGGGTCAAAAAAGTGTCAAAGACAAATGTTTTTCAGATAAATAGCGGCATTGACCTTTTAAAGCCAAAAATAAGTGTAACAAGTTTTGTAAAATATAGACTCGCACTTATAGATAAAATAATGCTGGACTATATTGTCACAAATCTCTCGTGCACAATATTTTTAATGATGCCCTAAATATAGAATGTTTCTACATAATACATACCTACCTACCTCAGAACAGGCACTTTATGTATACCTAACGAGGTAGGAAGCGACTAATAGGCTTGTATGTAAAAAAATGTAATATTTAATAATTATTGTATTTACTGGTATATTAATTATGTAAAAAATGTTTATATTGATACAGGCTTCAAAAGAAAGTCATTTTGCTAATAAACGCCGATTTATCGGCACTGAAATAAAAAAAAAAACGTTTTAATATTTTTTACTCGTATATAATGCTTTGAAAATTTTGAGCATACAAACTATCAAATAGTTTTATAAGTGACCAGTAACTCAAATCAATTATTTTATTACTATACAGAATATGTGATGTCATTGCAATCGACTTGTTTATTATTACTAAAATTAAAGTTTTTAACTACCTATCCAGTTGCTTTCACGTCATGGAAAATTTAATAGCAGACTGACAGAGGTCAACATAGTCCCCTTCTCCTCACGTTTCTGGGGAAATCCAACCGTACGAACTTTTATTATATGGTCCTGTACTTTCCCTATTTTAGTAGGAAATCTGGTGAAGTTCTCGCTGCTTCATCCTTTAGTATACTCCTATTATATAGATTTAGTGACCTCTGAACAATTTAAAAAGCCTTCAAAAAGTATTGTAATTTCTACGATGAACTCACATTATCAATATTTTCTAACTACTAACTGTTAGTGAAGAAGTAGCTCTTTTCATTTTAAATCCTCTACAATCTGTAGGATTAACCTTCTGTCTTTTATACAAGTTTTCTTTTTATGTAACTTTCTCGTTGATTAACGAGTAATCAGATCAGCGTACATGAACGTCGCTAAAAAGACTAAAGTCCTCAGTATGCGGCGGATGAAGCACATGACATTCAGGTACACGTTATTGTAATGCAGTGAAAAAATTGTTATCTTCATATATATATAAACCATTAAAAGCAATTTTCATTTTTTTAAATATTTTTAAAATGGAAAAATATGGTAATTGAAATGGAGCAATTTTAGTAAGACTGATGTCCGGCCCTGGTTTGAAAAGTACAAACACAATAATTAAGCAAAAGTGTCTGGCGGTCAATGCCGCGGCGGATTACTAGTCAAGAGATCATTTAAATGCAAACAGTTACACATAGACCAATCTAGAATATTAATGTATCATTTACATACATGCACGTTGCGTGATACAAATAGCAAACAGAGCCAACTCAAATATGACCAAAACACGCGGAAACACAGTGTTTTGGCGCATTCAGAAGTTTACAGAATCGCTTTGGCCAGTGCGCCAATGAAACTGAATTTACATTATTAACGGTAAGCACATTCAATCTTAGAAGTAATGACCATCTGTATGTCGATCTCTTTGACTGAGAATTTGAATACAAAGCATTGTACTAAGAGATTAGTATAAAAAGTCCCATCCCCACTGTGGTAAGTGTGCAGTAACAAAATTTCTTCACAAATTTTAACTGTCTCTTGTAATTATTTGCAGCTTATTCATGTATTCATTCATTTTCTTTACCTTCTTTCACTGGCTTTTCCATTCTCCATTCTCATTCTGGTTCCAATTCTTCCTTTCACTTTAAATCTTTCCTCGAAGCCCTTTCTTTTATCAGGTTCATTGCGTAGACAGACATTCTGGCGGCATTTTTATTATATCTATAGTCCATACGACATATCCTACACCCTAGTCAGTTAAAATAATGTTTTTCTACAAAGAGCAAAATAACAATTTTTGAATACTTTAATTGATTATTATTTCATTAGCAATATTTGAATACATCCAAGAACACATGTATATTTTCCATTAAATTTAATAAAAAATAGCTTTGTCTCTATGAGATATCTCTTACTTCTTTGATCATTATTTTGTGGATCATCTGTACGTACATACACGCCGACACAGAGTACCAATTATCGTCCCATATTTGTTGTATCAAACATCGCAAAAAATACTTATTTTTTATTCAATCCGCATTAACAGAAATTTGTTCTTGTAATCATTCTATTTAAAAAATCTATATATTATGTCTATTTATGACAGAGTAAAGAATGAAGAAATAAGGAAAGAATTTAAAGCTGATGTTAGTATAGTGAGTAAGATTAAGAAAGCATCACTTAGGTGGTTTAGTCATATGGAACGGATGAATGAGAAGAGAATGGTAAGAAAGATATATGACGTAAGTGTTTGATGCATCAGAAATAGAGAACGTCCGCAGAAGACTTGGCACGACCAGGTAAACCAGATAATGGAGGATGATTCTGTTAGAAGCCTCAACAATCGGTGAGCTTGTACAGGAAGATGTATGAATATGGATGAGGTGTGAATTGTGTATCAGGACAGAGGAGTGTGACGCTCTATCCTCTCTGCCTACCCCCTCGAGGAACCGGTGTGATGGTAAGTAAGTAGTAAGTACATATTATCAATGGTATAGATAACAAATAACATATTGTAGGATCTCATTTATTTTCATAGAAATGTAATTGATATGGGGTTGTGGACAAGCGATTTTTAATAATTTTTGTGTATATTTTTTACATATATGTTTATTTTAAGTACTTGTTTTAATCTTATAAAATTACTTTTAAGAATACGCCAGTCAGTATAAACTACACACAGCAGCCATAATAAATTGTTAAAGCGACTTCATCGTAAGCCCTACAGTTCTACTTGCATCCTTGCACCTTCACAAAAAACCTCAACTGACTTCCGACATTTTACAGTTTACTCTACAATGACATTAACTGCCCTGAAATACTCGCAGCATTTAGACACGAACCTCTTTTTCACACAACACATTTTAAAACTAATGTTGTTAGGAATTCATCTGGAAAATGTGATTTAAGTACATAGCTTTATAAAGTGTGGATTTTTTATTTATTCGGTTAATTAATTCCTCAATTCAACAAGCCCATCTCCTACACCTCGTGTATATAATACTTACCCAAAACACATTCACAACTTACTTAATTTATTATGCTATTTGTTACTTTAATCAGATATAATGGACATTTTATTAGTGCAATATACTTTGACGTAAACTAAACCATATTATGTACTATGTTCCATTAGTATTATATTAATAAATAACTAATTTTCTTGTGTACGATACATCGATTCTTAACACGAGAAATCTCTATTAACTAAACAAGTTTATTTAGAAATAAATTGTATTTATTATACTTATGTTAAGATTTGTAATAATTATTAAATTTATTTTGTTTCTTTAATAACAGTAGGTATACTTTATAAATATGAAACCATCGGACAGATTGTGCAGAAACGCATAACAATTATATCACCAGAATCGGAGCTTGAAACGAACGCCGATTGTAGTGATAATATTTTATTATTTACTTCCACGTGCTTGCTCAAGTACTTGACATTTTATTATGAATTATCGAAAACTAATTACTGTATATATTATTAAATTGCATTAATTAGGTAGTCCACCTAGAAACTACATATTTTTATATGTAAAAATTAAGCTTCGTACTGGTGCGAAATGTATTGGGGACAGTGATACGGCTAGACATTTGGCGTAATGCTACATAGCATTCAACGCACAATATAGCAATAATCTTTTAAATAGTGCACTAAACAAGGCAAATCAAACCAACTAAATTCAAGAAACTAATAATAAATAAAATTGTATATAAATATTAGATATAGAAATTACAGTAAGAGAACTTGCAAGAATGTTGCCTATTTCTGGAGGCCATTGTTAGTTTAGGTTAGAATAAATATTATTAAAGTAACCAGTTTCTTAATTGAACAATTCCATTCCCCTGGGAGTATGTAGCATTATGCATGATAACCGGTCAGAGTGATAAATTAACACGTATTTATCATACTTTGCGACTTCTCGGGCATTTTTTAAAATGAAATAATCAGAGGGCGAAAAGGACCCACCCGGAACCATTTTGAGAGTTGTGCAACTCCCGTGTCGGTTCCACTCGCAAATCAAACCCGTGGGCTTAATAACATCCAATGAAAAATAGATAGAAACTTCTCGAGCATTATGAATAATGCTCGCGTACTATGTATAATGCCCTGGTATTCACTTGGTCTATAACACATACATAAAAATTTTTTTTTTTAAATAACACTTAATGAATTAAATAAAAATAAAAATATTTAAATCAATAAAACGTCAAGGTACCTAAGAGCAAATATTAAATTTTAACAATACTATTTTTTTTTACAGTGTAATTTCATTTTCCCAGCCAGCGATCGTTGAAAAATGCTAAATCAAAATGTACCGTTTCACCACTCGGTGTTCTGTAACTGTCTTCGTCTTTCCCTTTTTGGAAGCGAGCAATTAAAAACGTGACTTTGGCATTGACACGGTGAACGTGCTTCGTTTGTTATTTGTTAGCCAGGGGGCAGTGCCCTCGGCCGCCGCAAGGGACCGGGGGAATTCTCAAAAAGAGAACGCCGGCCGCCATCTTTGATTACTTGTCATTTTTTTATCTTTTTACTGTCTCTAAAAGGGCGAGATATGTTTTTTCGACTTAACTAACCGATTAATTCATAATAAATATCCCAAAAAAGATTTTGTCATTTCGTGTTTTGGGAATATTGTGTATAATAATAACGAAGATGCGATAATATAATATAACGACACTCGTTCGGTATATCAGTAAAACTGTCGCTTAGTGACCTGAGGATCCTTGGGGACCATCAAGTTCAGCGGCGTAACTACTCATTGGGCCCTACGTTAGACAAGACCCCAAAAGATTCGTGACCTACAGAACTTTTGGTATTAATAATATTCCCGCGCTAATATGAACTAATCATTTATAAATTCTACATAAACTAAAATGGAGTTATAAATTTTTAAATGTATTACAAAAACACGTGGGCACATTATTGATGCATACCCGCTAATGTGTCAGGTTAAGGATCAGGCCATCACTGTAAAATGAAGGAAATTATTTTTTTATTTTAGTAGTGTATAAAATTTTTACACACTTTTATTTTTTCACAAAAGTATAAACATTATAGGAGACAAATTTTTTTCGTAATATTTAACGGATAAAACCGCGTGTTACTTAATATTCTGAAATCTTATATATTGTAGAATACATATACAGGTGGCCCCTTTTCCATTTTGTATTAGGGCCCAATGTTTATAGTTACGCCACTGACCAAGTAAGTCGTATTTTTCGCTTAGCTAAGCGCTTGGGTTATCCCATATGGTAGACAAACTCCATGATGTCAGTTATCGTAGGGCAGAAAACATATTAAGAGGACAATGCTCGTGCGCCGTACCTTTAAGCGCTGGATGCCACTGTATATTACTACTAATTTACTACTATATATATATATATATAATATAATACTAATTTAATTATTTAAATGACCTGTAAAAACATCAACAGGTCATCTGTTATAGGTTTAAATAACAAGTACACCTGCATCTCTCGAAACGAGTCTAGAAAAAATAATATTCACAAATTACAAAGTGCATTTCGTTAAAATGTCATGTTACCCTATAAAGTAAATGTATTGTCAATTAATGATATTCTAATCAAAATTCTCTATATGACATTGTGCAATATTTAAACAGTAATAAAAAAAATTGATTCATTCACGTTTTCAGTTTTCTTGTAATAATTTGAACATTTTAGTTGCAGCGCTCATTGAGTGAAGTTTCGGTGAGTTCTGCGCGATTGTCGACGACATCGACCATCGCCACATCGATTACTGTTCTCCTTGAGCGCGCGGTGGTGCAACCGACAGTGTCTCCGCACAATACAGCCTACAGTTATGGTCCCAAGGTTGACGAGCAGGAACCTACTTCAGCTTTGATGAAACGACTGAATAATCACATACACATATACCTGCAACACTGCGTATTCATCAGCTAGTCTAATAAGAACTGAATAAATGTCCATAAAAAATAAATCTCTTGGATTTATTTTTATTCACGGTCGGTTCCGCTTATTTGGAACATATTGGAATCAAAACATTTGGTCCAATTAAGCGACTGTCCTAATTAACCGAAGCGAGCGTAAAATTAAATAATGAATATTTTTTTAAATATACGTTATGTATTAATAATACACAGTAATATTACGTATTAATAATATACAGAAGATAATCATATCTTCATTATCTTCTTCATTTAATTTTTGATGTTTTGATTTAATGGCTTCAATAATTGCATCCTCATAGTCTCATTCTCATTGTAATATGGTAAATTGTTATCTATTCTCGAAAATTTTTGATAATTAACAATTGGAACATATCCTCATTTTCCTCATTGCTAAAAATTTTGGGAATTTCTAAAGGTTTAAAGCCGCAAACAGCAAAGCAATTTTGTAAGGTGTTTTTATAGCTCGCCAACTGTCAGCGATAAACTGTATTGCTCTCAAAAGGGAAATGTTTGCACTAATCTCTCCGTTTGCTGTGGAACATGTTAATAAATCTTCATCAATAGATTTTCGTCTTCAAATTTTTTATTACCTGCATGTTCATTGGTTGCACTACCAATGTGGTATTAAGAAGAAGAAATTAAACATTGAAATTATGTGTATAATATGCATTGTAATCTTAAATTTACTGTCCGAATTAAGCGGAACGTTGTCCCAATTAAACGGTATAAATTACTGTTAGTTCATTGATTTGGTTTCCGTTTCTTGAGATTGGGCTCAAACAAGCGGTTATCCCAATTAACCGGCGGCCCGATTAGACGGAATCGACTGTATTTATTTTTCAAATATTGTGTCGAGGTACAATACTACTATAATAACTTTGTCAAAAATTTATTCAGGAAACCAGGGCTCGGAATCGACTGGAACAAATTTAAAAGCCACCCCGGTGAGGTGAGAAAATCCTTGCGACAGAGGGTTTGTGAGAGATCCTGCAAGCTGCCCTCTATTCGATATCCACGTTTTTATAATTAGTTTAGATTTGTCGAGACTTTAAATTTTTCTTGTGATATTTGATAGATTGTTACACAGTTTAATTTTAAAATATCTGAAGCTCCTTTGACCGTATAAGTAAGGTACCTACGTGATTTGGAGATTACTAATATATACTTTAGTTAAATATAAATGAATGCAGTATTTCCTTCAAAATGTTTTTATAATTCTCGTACTAGTTATTAATCTGACATTTAGAATATTTAAATAAATAATTAAATACATATAATAGATAGATAATTAAATCAATGTATGCACGAAAGAATATTAAAATTATTAACATTTTGTTTTGCAAGGAATCTTAATTCTAGAGCATTCTATTTTTTTTAAATATCGTTGTAAATACTTGCGGAGTATGAAGTATTCGGTTGACGTATAAATTCTCACCGCTTTAATATTTAAATTAATTTTTTACATATACAAAATACAAAAACTAACCAATAATATATTATCCCGCTTTATTTACGATGCCAATGTTACCAATGTTCTAGCAGTTCTTCGTTTCACGACTGTAAAAATGTTTGGAAGTAAAAAAGTCGCCAAACCAATTTTTAAGACCAGCGTAGTCATTCATTAAAAAAGATTCCTCGAAGACTGCTGAATAGAAAGCGGTAAAGGTAAAAAATTTATAGAGCACGATCAGGAGATAGGTTGGATGTGAAATAATCTCTCAACCGAGCTCTTGAATAGCCGCTTTTAAAATCCTGAACTCCTCGATTAAACTCAAACAAAAGGATGTTCGTTTTTTATACTTGACTCATCATTTCCTTTAGCTAACACAACACAATTTTTCTAACAAATTGAAAAATTCAATACGTATTTGATAAAACAATACTATGGCATTAAAATGACATTGACATTTATGTCAAAAAAATATTTCCAAAGCCTTGGAAATCAAAGATACTAGGAATGTATGCATCAACTCAATGCATGTATTAAAGTAAATATCTTTTATTAGATAAAGATATTAGCTTTTTAGGCGGGAAGGCGAGCGTTGGAGGTAACAAAAAACAGAGGGCGCCCGCAAAAAACCTGGCATAATCAGCAAATCTAGTAGGTATTGGAAGACGGCCCAAGAACTCCATCAACCGAAGAGCGTGCATGAGAAGATGTATGAAAGTGGACGAGTTAAGAATGGTATGCCAAGACAGAATAGAGTTATGTTCTATCCTCTATGCTTACCCCTACAAGGTAACGACGTAACGATAAGTTAATAAATAACGATAAATAATGAAAATAAATGAGAATAAAATTGAAGAGAGCGTGTAATGTAACGTTGAAATGGATCAGTGATAAGAATATGGTTGATAAATAAGTATAATTAACCGTTAAGAAAATTACGATTGTATTTTATTGTATATCTATTGTGGAGATGTTTATTTATGATTGATTTAATATGAAAATGAGAGAAAAATTAAAAAGTTGTTACATGAATGGTGACGGGATTAAGGTCCACGATAGCAGTGAACTTGGGTATGAAACTCCGGAATATTGTATAAATCAGTTGACTTGGGAGTGACTCTCAGCGATCACAGAAGGAAAACACCAAGACGCCCGAGAGTTCGCTCCAAGCAAACCTGAGGAAAACAGATGAGGTGACAACAAAGAACAGAGACACCTAGAGATGTCTATATCGGGCTTTCACCTAGACTAGAGTTAAAATATATGTACGAGTTGTGACAAAGTATTTAGATATCATACGGCATTAAAATTTTACGCATTAATAATAAAATTGGATAATTAAAAAAGTCAAGTAATCGAAAAATTGCTCAACACTAGTTCAATATAATAAATAACCAATTAAAACTTACAAACATCCCGCTATTTAATATATTCTCTACTTCAATGCCTCCCAGTCAATCACCTTCCCGCACTTACCAAGACCCCGCCAACACCCTGTAATGGATGTCGTTTAAATTTTATGGAATAGTTTAGTCGTATGCCAGTCCTAACTACGATACGTTAGTATCGAAACCGGTTGACATAAAAATGACTCAGTGGTTTCAACAAAGTTAAATATATATATACGTTACAAACATCAACAATGGTAACTTAAGTTTCTAACATAATTATAGTACACAAGGTACGCCCAATATATAAGTAATTATTTATGTATTTGTGTACAAGGTATGGATAATAAAGACAATAAGGAATTACGTAAACAACAATAATCAATTCGCATTACCTTGAATCTGTACAGTCTTATCAAGTACTGGAATATATTATACAAAATAGTTTAGTTTGTAGAAATATACGTTTTAATAAAATAAAACATCGCATATGTGAAAATAAAACACTATTGTTTTTATTCTTCTCATTTAATTTACCAGAGACACGTTACACTTCGTAAGGGCATTATCATTAGTAATTATGGCGTTCTACATACTTACTTCGGAAACAGTATAAAAAGTAGTAGAACTAACATTTATATAATTCAATTTCAGTCATCCAGAGTACAATCTGGAATAAACGACCACCAATGGAATCTTCACTATCAAATATATGTAGGTAAAAGCTGTAGAGATTGAACATTTGCATCGTCTAAATTCCATAGCAATTATGAGAAGAGTTACAGGAAGGTCTTGAGATTTTATAACATACGAGTATTTTATGTACGTCCTCTGTATTAGGAAATTATAACCAAAATTCAAAAATACAATGAAACCCCGATTTTACACGTTATTCTTCCGTTTGCGTGTTATTTCTGCAGTCCTGTGTCATTTTAGTATATTAAAAACGCTTTCCCACGATTTACGTCTAAAATTTATTTAAATTTCGACAAAAATTAAATGCACCCTTGCAATAATAATGCAAGTACATAAGAAATTCGAAGTATGAAGAAATGGAGCAGATTCCTAAAAAATGGTTTGTCAGTGCACGGTCTAGCAATCTCCCAGTCAGCAGTCAAATAATTGGTGAAAAGGCCACATGCATCAATTAATGCTCAACGACTGGGTAGATTGTTTCAAGAAGAGTTGATTTGGAAATTGCTGAAGATTGGAAATGGGCAGATATTCCCACTTTAATCACAGACTATGCTTCCAGGGACATTTTCAATGCAGATTTAAGGTATTTTAATACCCTCAATTTACGTTTTCCCTTGGATTATTTTTTTTTGTTGGTGCTTTCAAAATCTTGAAACCGGGGTTCCACTGTAGTAATATAACAAACAAATATTATCCCTCTTGTGCCAATTTATGCCTCACTATGATTAGGCCGTTAGGTCGGGACGAAACGGCGTTCCGAAACCTTTTTTTACGGTATTGTTAATGATTCAAAAACAGTTAGATGAAACAATGTTCACGCGTATATAATTTCAATCCGTAATGATCAAATAATCAAATGATCTAATTGTCAAATAGGATGTTTTTATGAACCAGATGATATATGGATGGATTCCAAATTGGCGCACCGCTTATAACTACTCCATCACTGTAGTAGGATTAGAATTAATTTATCGATAACTATAAACTATAAAACTTTATCCATTTAATTTAATTGTGTTTAACTACTTACCAAATTCAATGAAAATTTGCAAAAATATCGTTTCCCAAAACAGTAAATGTTCACCAATTTTTAGATCAAATTTAATAAGTGTTAACTAGATATTTACTTATTCTTATTCTATTATATTTTTTACCGCTAAAAATAAATTGTAGTCATTCAGCCAATCAGTCTTGTCCTGTGGTAATTCTATTTCCCACTCACTAAAATGTTGTTCTTTGTACTCCTTGAATGTTTTCCAGGGATTGTCGGAAGTTTCATATTTCAATGTGTCACTACTTGAAATTCTGTAACACCTCTTTAATTCAGTGCTATTATTGGTGAACATTTATTAAATTTGGTATCTCAAAAGTATTTTTGATATTCAGTATTACTTTTGAAGTACAGTGCGCTAAGAGTTCGGGAGTTTAAGTTTGTAAACATTTTATTTAATTGAAATTATCGTTGTACGTTTTTTTACCAACTGAGGCAAGACTACAAAATGGAATCCTGGTACTGACACTGATATATGGAAGTGAGGCCTGGGGCTGGCAGAAAAGGAACGAAAGTAGATTTAATGCAGTGGAAATGAGATCGCTTTGGCGTATATGCAACGGATCCATTAATGCCACAGAAAAGAGTAAAGAAACTGGAAGAATATAGACGGATAAATGATGAAGAATGGAAAGAAAAATGTATGTAGAGGATGGTTCTATTAGAAGCCTCAATAATCGGCAAGCTTCTATGAGAAATTGTATGAATGTGTATGGGGCGAGATTGTATCAGGTGAGAAGAGTGTGGCGCTCTATCCTCTCCACTTACCCTTGCGGGTAAACGGCGTGATGGTAAGTTAATTATTTATTTTTTCTAAATATTTAATGAATCATTGACGCGTTAAAGTTCAACAATTTGTTTAGTACATATGTACATGAAAAATACTGCATTTTCTTCTAAATATTTATATTCAAATAACTTGTAACAAAGCACGTAAGAATGAAACACGACAGCGTACAAAATGCTGTTTTCGTCAATTGAACGTGATGTTCTCATTAAGTATCCCGCGCGAGCAAGAACAAGGCTGCTCTGCTGCTCGCTCATGACATTCCTCGGCCGCACGAAACATCCGTCTAACGACGAAAGAATTAGTATTATTGTTTCAACAGCGTTTTATTCGAGACAATAAATAATTAGCGATAATATTGTGGGCCATGTTGCAACAACCCGCCCGGAGCAGTATCGTGTGGCCGCGCGTTGCACAAGCCTGACCCGCCCGGTCCCGAGTGACTTTCCTCTAACCTCTAACCAGACAATCCAGACAGACAACTGTACGAAAGGATGTGCCAACTGTACACAGAGGCCCTTCATGCGCATAATCTACGTTCGCCAAAGCATTTTGATTAGTTACTAAACACTCATAGTAAATCCATAGAATGGAAGTATAAGGAATGCAATTTGAAAGTTTTCACACTTTTAGGAATCGACTGACCTCCAGTATCGTAATTATATCTGCTCGTTGCCGAAGAACGATTATTTTATGTAATATTATCTTAATACTAGTGCATTATTTATAAGTAGAATTTAACAACTATTTTTTATGTCATAAGTGTTCATAAATAAATTTAAATACATACCTACCTAATTAATCATTAATTATTATGTTTTAAAAGAATATTATTTTCGTTTTTATTTTACTGACTGTACGGCTGAGTGGGGAGCATTTCTCGGTCGGTCCTAAAGTTATTTGCCTGATGCTGATGACCTGAATGACAGAATAATACAGATCAGCAGAGATGAGCACTACGTAAAAAATCCCTAAGTAACAAGTCTAAAGCAGTGTACTAAGTAAATATCAGCTTATTAAAAAAAAACCGGTTCGTTAAACTAATTTTGGTAACCGCTCTGCATTTATTAAAGGTTTCTTATTTCCGACTATTTTAATCATTTATCTTGTTTTAAGGGCCTCGGGAATATTTAAAAAAAATAACAACTTTGTTCTACACGCGTTGGGTTATTGTCACTACTATAGTTTTAAGAGATGCAGTCCCTCTCATCATCAGGTGATAACAAAACTAAATACAGTATTGTAATATATTCGAGTATGGGGTGAGGAAGAGAGGTGAGGTTTCGGTCGTTAACGGGAATATGGACAGTAAAGGTGAAGTGTTAGGGAATGTTATGTTGTTTTCTCCGAATTTAAATTATTTTTTATTTCAACGGTTTTCAAACCTCTCCCCTCTCCCCAAGCCCCATCCCTTTACCCGAATAGACTACAATACTGTATTTAGTTTAGTTATCATCCGATTATGAGAGAAACTGCATCTCTCGAAACTATAGTAGTAACAATAACCCAACGTTTATGTAGTACAAAGTTTAATTGTGTAAATTTTAATAATCATATTAGATCACAAAGTAACCGCTATGTCGATTATTGATAGCAAATTGTTACAAATATCGAATATTTTAAAAGATTTGGTGTTGTGATCGAACCAAATTTAACAGCCATTTTCAATGTTATGAAACAAATCTGGTATGATTATAAATGTTCAGCAACAAACGGTTCGGTAAGAGGTTTCCAATTTTAACAACCGGTTCAAACACGCAGGGGGACATCGCTGTATATCACAAACATACAAAATTCAATATATATCAGTACAATAACGCAAACCGTGAAATGTTCGGTCTGCCCTGGTTCTGTAGTAATACCTACACAATGTTTTTCCGATGGTAGTCTATGGCTTTTCTGCCTGATAAATCCACCAGAACAAAAGGAAGGTTGTTGGGATCAATGAAAATATTATACCTTTGCCGTCATGAGATGGTAGAAGTCATCACTCCACGAAAACTGGAGATAACGGTGACAACCTGCGATAATTTAATTATTTTTTCTGCACATTACTTGTTTATTTTGTTTGTTTATTAGTTCGTAATTTTATATTATTAATATTGTTTTATCATAGCTAAAATAATATATGGATTCTATATTAGATATATGAAGTAGATATACTTTGAGCGTGTTAATCTAAACAGACTAACTTCAAATGTTACTGAACCCATAGAAATCAAAAACGTCCAGAATCCAACTATTATACTATAACACAAATACGTATTATTAAGGAGAACACATTCTTATTTTGAAGTTGTAATTATTCAGAACATTGATCTGTGATGTTTTTAATACGAATTAAATGTAATAATTAGAAAGATATGCATATAAAATCGATTAAAATTATTTATCAAATGCGTATTGTTAACGATAATGTTTTTATATAAAAACTTAATCAAGGACAGACTTTCAACCATTTTTTCCTTTCAATCCTTTGTTTTTTTGGGTATTTTGAGAAAAACGAAGATAGCTTGAAGAAGCTTGTTGTGGTGGGGCACGTCGAAAGACGAAGAGAAAGAGGAAGATCCCCCACCCGTCGGACCGACCAAGTGGAAAAGGCAACATGTACTTCCTTGATGACAGCCCTAAGATCTGTAGGATACCGAGAAAAGTAGAGGATCATAAACAAGAGAACGTGAGTTCATGAAGATCACTTTCAATTATGAAGGACTGACGTGGATGAAAAGTAAAGTTATTTAAATATAAAAATGGTTTTAAAAAACTCTTTTAGAGCCGCATAAAATTCTGTAGTCTTACATAATTATTGTATTCATTAATAATCGAATTTTTAAAAACTGGTTTTGCGTATATAAAACATTATTTCTTTAAAAATTGTAATAATTAATAAAGTATACAAATAATATACACAGAGGCAATTTCAATTAAAGCTATCGTTAAAAATATACATATTTTTTTTGTTGTCGTAAATTTAATAAACTTCCAATATGTATATTTTAAACAATTTCATACGAGTTATCAACAGTAACTAACGATATTACTTGGAGCAGGTTGCTCCTGGTGTAAAGTTTAAAGTGCGAAATTCTATGAAACTTACGTTTCATAAAAAATGATTTTACCTACTAAATTAATGCATTAATTTAGTATTTAAAATATCACAGACCATCTGCTCTGAATAATTACAACTTCACAATAAGAATGTGTTTTTCTTAATCATTATTTTACCATTGCAAATTTCAATTTCTCACACAAAAATGTAATATTTAGTTGCTAGCAGCACAATTTTCACAAATTTATACGTTTCATCGATAGTACAAATGGGTTATTGAGTTTAGATGGATGACTTTACCATTCGACACATAATTGTCATCAGACTGCATCAATGTACTATAGGATATAGTCTCCATTCGTCTCGGTTCTTAGCGATCCGCTCCCAGAAACTCCTCACATGTTGATGAATTGCATGTATCCAGCGCGCCTTGCTCGTCCACTGTGCCCACGTTCTTACATCTCTTGGATATTATTCAAATATAGTAGTCTTATAAAATTAAATGTTATAAAAAATTCTAAAATCAAATCTCCTTTGGCGGTCACTCGTTGTGAGGATGACGTCCGCCATTGTTTATCGCATGGCTGAAGAGCTATATCCTCGAACCTCGTAACCTTCCAAATGTTGTGGAAATGCACCCGCTGGGAAAAACACCATTAAACAGATACCATGTCAACTGTTTACTACATTCTCCGCAATGCATCTAGTTGTGTTCTTGCATAAAAAGAAGCAATTAAATATAATTTATAATATACTCGTATTTATTTATATTTCAAAGAGAACATATTATTATTTGTGAAGTTGTATTTTTTTCAGAACGTAGTTCTGTGATGTTTCACTTAGAAAAATATACATGCAGATAAACTCAATTTATCAAAAAAATATATGCCTATCCGGGGAGGTGCGATAACCAATTACACTACGTCAGCCTCGTAAATAGGCGATAAATTTTTGAACTTATATGTTACAGCTATTTCAAATTCATTCAACGACTTCACACAAATTCAAACAAAAAAAATGTAAGAACATTCCATTTATTTAAAAGGTATCACCTTTTTATTGTGAATACCTTTGATCGCAATAAAAAATTTGGTTATCGCGCTTCTCCGGATAGGAAGAGATCCTGGTTCAAATCCCGGTGGCAGCAAAAACATTATTTTGTAAAATTGAGTTTATCTGCATGTTTATCTTTCTAATTATTGCATTTAATTTATATTATAATATATTTATTTCATTTTATACATTTTAAACATAAATGCATTCCATCTGCACATATTAAAAATATAAGGAGCATAAAAGAAAATTTGTTCCCAGCGCCTGAAATAAATGGACAGATATAATAATTCTTATAAATAGTTTAAACATAATAAATGTGTTTGAAATATTAGTCGAGATCTCAATAGGTTATTCACTTTTCATCATTGTTTCGTAGATCGTTTATCGAAAATCCTGTCTATTTATTGATACGCATTATGATCCATCAACCACCCGAAACATTAAAATAATAATAATTCGCGGCGTATCGTTTAAAAAATGTGGAGTCGACCCAGCAACACACATTTTCACTACCGCAGCCTTGAGCTCATGCTAATTTTATTTAAAAGGTTCATCTCGAGCCATTTACATTCCGCTATACGATGCCGTTCGGATTTGGCATTTGAAATGAATTAAAGCTGATTTAATCACTTTAGAAATATTTTGTTTCTGCTTTCATAATTCAGTATTATTACAAAAGAAGTCTGCGCATACGTATTGCCTGCTTTCATAAGTCGATATTATTACAAAAGAATTATATTTTGTCTGCTTTCATAATTGTGTATTATCATAAGAGAAGATTCATAATTATACAGTTTTATTTATTATTAGACTCGTATTTTATAGACAGCGGTATTTATTGGATACTACTGTCTCTATTAATAAAGAAGAAATGCAATAATGAAACACTAAATAATACAAATTAATTTAAACAATTAGAGAGATATACCTACAAAAAAAGTCTATTTATAGAAAATTTATTTGGTTGCTACCGGGAATCGAACCAGGACTCCTTCCTATCCGGGGAAACGTGATATCATTCCACTACAGCAATAAATTACGTTTACGACAAATTTATAACTTTTATTCTGTATATTTTTATAATTTATACATCAATTATTACATTTTTAAAAGCAATCTACTATTGTTTTAATTGATTAATTTAACTTGTATTAAAAATAGCACGGAACTATGTTCTGAAATTGCAACATCACAATAAAAATGTGATTTCATTTAAAATATTTAATAAGTTGGATTCTCACGGAAGAAGTATTTCATGTGCATGAACTGCAAATATAGGAGTCTCAATTTTTAAAACCACTAACGAGTATCAATCGAGGATTCTAGAATTTATTGTTCCCAGGTTGAACAATAAATTACCAGCGTCCTTTCATACTCCGTGCTTACGAGGGTGAGCTGAAAACTCACAGCCTCAAAAAAAAACATTCTAGCCGGTTTTAATCATTGTTGTTTACAATAATTATAACTTTTTATTCACTTCTGACAACTTTTTGAATTCAAGGTGTTTGACGTTTTCGAGAAATTAGCTAATTATTTATTTAAGGTCTTATTACACTGAAACAAATCTTCGAAGATATGTCGGAAACTGTTCTATCACACGCAATAGTTAAAAGTGGACGGCAAAGTTTAAACGCAGTTAACAGGATGTTGATTATGGATGTCCTAAGGTCCTAAAGATTTCACTAGAATAAGTGTAATTCATTTTAACTTCGGAATTGTACTTGTAGAAACTTTCTGCTCGGTGGGTGCCAAGGCTTCTAATACCGGAACAATAAAACATTGGTATGGAACTTCAGAGGAGTATTTGACCTTAATACCGACTATTTTTTGGCATAATTTGTGACTGTGGATACCACTTGGATTCACTTCTACCAACTGCAGTCCAAACGACTATGGAAACAGTAGCAGGATAGCCTTTCACTGCCTTCGAAGAAGACCAACTCAGTTCTGTCGGTTTGCATGGTAATGGCATCAGTTTTTTGAAATTGTAAAGACATTATCATAAAATATTTATTGGATTATACTATCTTCTGAACCCAATTGAAAGAATAAATTAATAAATATGATCCGGAGTACTGATAAAAGTCATCTCTCATGAGTACGGTGCGCCAGTTCACACAGCGGTAGTCACAATGGCCGCGCTGCATGACACTAGCTTCTAATAAGTGAACCATCCGCCTTACTCACCTGACATAGCACTGTCACATTTCCTCTTCTTCCCTAACCTCTAAAAAAATTTCGGAGGGAAATTTTTGACTCGAAAGATGACATCATAGCGGCTGTAGAGCAGTATTTTGAAGACCTTGACGAATCTTTCTATAAAACTGGAATACCGGCCATGAAGCATCGTCAAAAAGAGTGAATTCAGTTTCAAGGATATTATATTAAAAATTTAAAATATTTCCAGCTATACTACAATATGTTAAGGCTACGAATTTTTAAGCCTACCCTAGAAGGTAATTCTACATTTTGAAGAATATTGTATTTTGACACTTAGTTATTTTTTATTTGTTCATTCAAAATACAATACATTATAATAATTTTATGTATATATGCATTTGTAGACAAGTTGCTAAAAAGATCTCTTTGGGTTTAGCTTTTAAGATTATGTAAAAAAAATATGATACAAATTAGAAAGTTAGACAATACCTATATTTCAAAATAGGCACTTCAAATTAAGAGGATTAAGTTATAATTAAACCCACTGACTGCATCTTTATATTAAATTAAATATGAATTGGTCCGTTATTTCGAAAGTTGCATTTTATAATTATTTTTATGATTATATGTTACCACTAACTTAGCTAATATTAATAACATCCCCGTTGCTCCTTCTTCTGTAATCTCGAATGAATCGATAACCCCTTCAAAGCGCTGTCCATCGGTTGACATTGACGTTGCGGTCTGCTTGGAATTCATCTACCTCTTGCCGATTTCTTTTGACATTATCAACCTATCAAATATTATTTTTTTAAATACTGTTACTGAAGAATCGGTATTAACTATAATCGATAGATTAATAGCAAATGTGATATTCCTTTGTAGTACATCGCTACCACATCGTTGGGCATGGTGGTCCTGAATATTATTACACCGCTGTGCCTCTCTTGACAATCCATCTTCATTCTTCACGGTCTTCTGCAGCATGCGAGGTTGTGAAAAGTGATGATCCAGTCATTTCTATTATTTGATCCATTCATCACATATAGGGAATCGCCGTCTCATTATCTTGCCTTCAATATTGTCATCAATTACCAATTTCTCCTGACTATGTTTAAAGTATTTCAGAATTCACCTTCTGGATAAGATAGATTATATCAGAATTTTATGTCCTAAGGAAGACTTGCAGACAGTAATGTTCTCTGTTGATTCGCACCAAATCGCGCGAGCCGGTTGATAATGTTGGAAATCTCTCGCCGAACCATTTGTTACTTGATATTTATTCAATGTATTTTTCATAATAATGTAATACGTTGTTTGTTATGTTTTGAGATGTTATTTTGACATTGTGTAGTACATGTTACTGGTACTTGAAATTGTACAATATTTATGTCGTATGCATGTACCACTTATGGTTAAATCATTATTTTGACTGTTATTGTGTTCGATTGTAACAATAATCGGTAGCCGATTCGAGCGATGACTGGTACTCTAGAAAGTAAACCTCCAAGAGTTAAATCTTAGTAATCAATCATTGTTAAATCTCAGTTACCAATTATCATCATAATCATAGTCATATAACGGTTTACCATCACTAGGCATGTACTGTATAATACTAATATAAAATAGTCCAAAATATCCATGACCTTTGCTTTTAAAATAACTACAAATCGTGCTATTTTTTTAAATCCATCTCAAGGCCCTCAACACAGGATAAATGATATTCTTAAAATAGTTGAGAATAATAACGAAAAATGCACTTCTTACATGCAGGGGAGGAGTGTGGGGAGGACCAAAACTAGTTAACTAAATGGAAAAATAATTGTATTAAAAGAAATCACCACTTGCAGGTTGCAGGTATGTTGTAAGTAACGACAATATTCAAAAGCATATATGTAAGTAGGATAGATACAAAGAATTAGTTCAATTAGGACAATTAATTAATTTATTTATCAATAAGAGTGAATTTGTCTAATAGTACCGAATAATATTCATCATTCGGGACACGTAACTGTTTTCAATAATGCGACAAAGCTGTCCTAATGACCTAACAGTTACTTATAACCAGCGATGGCGATGGTTTCCTGCTGAAACAACTAATAATCAGCTCCGGTAGTTTATGCGGTTGACCACTGGCTTTCTGTCCTTGGGGTCACGATTACAATATTAATAAAAACTCACTAACGTATCACAGTTAGTATACGATTGTCCAGTCTATCCTGATGAAGACGGCGGCATCAAAACAGGTCGACGACAAATAACGTTAAATATTTGTTTAAATTGATATTTAACAAAAATAAAATTATGTTTATGACGCTTTTAAAACATTTCTAAAATGAATAAAAAAATCCACACGGCACTGACACCAAGAATTATGTAGATTTCGTGTGTTTTTGAAAGAATCATTAAACATTTATTTCTATTTAATATCATTAATTTGTAATTTAAATAATAATATAATAAAGGAAACATCAAAAGGTCCCACCCTGTCCAGGAATCATTATGAGAGTTGTGCAATCCCGCTTCGAATGCCAATTTTGTTATTCAATAATAACAAAATCTTCAAAGCTTTTTAGATTATTATATATTGGATTAGTTCTGTTCCGGCAGTTAGTTAACTAATACCTTGTGGCGCCCCTTCACAGTGTACTTTTCTTTTTTTTTCTTTATTATACAGCAAAATTAGAAAACACATCTTTATTACGATTGGTCATTTACTGATATAGGTAAGATTCAGTATCATCGTATCAAAACCATACCTGTATAATATTCAAACGTATGGTATCAATTTTACGTGGCAGCCAGAGAGAAGTTATGGAACTCATGCACTACCAAAAAGGAAGGGTAAACGTCACATTTATGTGAAGTCGCGGAACTCGGTTACAGTCCAGGTCGCAAGAGGGTGCGAGGGAGAGCCAGTGGAATGCTCCACTAGGTTTCCCTAGCTACTCCATCTCAGTGCATCGTCCATCTCAGCAACACCCAATGGTAGCCCCTCATCCTAATAAATTCTCGAAAAAGTCCGAAATTGCTTTAATTTCTTAATAGGTCGTCATTCGTTTATACATATTTTGATAATGAAAATGAATTTCTCGCATTATTATTGTTCATTTCGACAACATAAAACGAACGAACCTTGAATTTTCAAAATCTGTTGCTCACTACCGCTCAGGACTAGCGCCTGGCACAAACTGGTACAATAGTGGGAACAGATCCAGTTGCGAAATTCGTATGACTCAATAATTTCTGTGATGAATTTTCGTCTTGATATTATAAATTTACGCAGATGGTGGGATAGAGAAGCACTTTGAAAAACTGTAAAAATAAAATTCATTAATTTCACGGGTATTTTAATGATCGCGCGTAGTTAAAAAAAAACGTTAGCAATTTAAATTGAAGGAAACTCAAGGTCATCATAATGATAGCTGAAATTTTTAGCCAGTAACCAAATAACCGGACTCCTAACCTTCGACCTTCACAGATACAATCTCTGTCATATCGGCACCGGGTCGCACCTGCCGAGTGGAGTGTGGGGTTATGCAACACTCGGCTGCTCGCTGCCGCCAGAGATGGATTCCTTTCACTATTCGGTCGGCCGCGGCGGTCTCCTCCGTAAGGTTACTTCGTGCTAAGTCATGACATTTCGTACCATTCCTGTTGCTGGCTTAGGTACACTTTTATTTACTGGTGTCGTCGCATTGTACTGTGGCATGCAACACTGTCGTGCATACTAAAAAGACATCTTTTATAAAGCGCTAAAAAAAATTATACGTATGTATGAAGTGTGTTATGTTACCACTTTCGAGTAAATACGGCAACCGTGGCATAACGGTTAAAGCGTCTAACTATAAATCCGCTTCCTACTGGGAACGTAGGTTCGAAAACTATTTGCTACGAATTTTATCTTACTTTGATAATTTTTTCAAAACTTACTTTATTTTCAAGCAATTTTTAAAATTAGTTTTCATAATTATCAATTATTATATTACGTTACATTCCAGTAATTATGGCGTATATTTAGCAAAGACACAAACCGCTTTATTTATATAATAGGTAATATTTGCCAAGTGTTGCCGATAAAAGCCTGGCGGTGAGACTATACCAAAGTGCGAACAATGTTATTCAAAAATATGATTCCAATTGCAATATTGCAATTGTACGTACAAAATGTGGATTACTGATATTTTTGTGTGGAGACAATGTTTATCTTTTAAAAAAATATTTTGATCGATGCGTTACATCCGTTAAGTTAAGGCATTCACGTCATAGCGTGCACCTGCACATCCTGACACAAATATGTCGCGCCTCATACAAATTAATGACAAGTAGTAATACCTGTAAAGGTACAAGATGTATCTGTAATTTTTCAATTGTTTTTTTCTTTTCTAATTATTCTTTGGTCTTTTTCAATTGTGAAAATTGACTTTCTAAATAACAGTTTAATAAATATTCAAACTGTTGATGCTAAACTGAATACGGTTTTGATAATTCTTTCTCGCCGCTTGAGATATACTTATACTCTCCCATATACAGAATTATAAAAATAGGGAGGACAATTATATAAGCACAATTATATAAATACACTGACAAAACTTTAGGATCGATGGGAGAATACTTATGTGAATAATTTTGATTTATTTTCCTATTTTTTTGAGTTTATATAGAAAAAACTGATAAAAACCTCAACAACAACATTCACACATAAACAGAATCTTATATACAAATGTATTACAGTGTACTCTGTGAGGCGTACTTCACGTATATGACACCATAAATATAAATACCACGTCAACAATTTAATTTTCCTTAATTTATTTTAAAATCTTTGTTTGTCACAATAACCGCAAAGTTACAGCAATCTTGTTTGTTTCGTGTTGCCATTCGACAGACATTGCTTTTGTTTTACTTTGCTGTGATATCGATGCTTATGATATTTGTACGCTGCTGTTATACCTAGTAGTGATTGCGATGCGTGCCTCCGGCGGCGATACTGAACCTCACCCGGCACCTGGAAGCGAGCGAGCATATCGCTTACGAGAAACTCGCGTACATGATAACCGAGCAGCTGTAAAATTATGTAATATTTTGTATCTTAAATAATACGTATACGTTTGCATTATGAGATGGTGTTGTTTTATTTACCTTTCCAAGATTGTGCTGCAGATCATCACTGCTTACATTTTAAATGACACCGATACCTTATTTGATCAGTCCCACTCTCGCCGCCCTTGTATTGCGCTACTCGCTTTACTCGCTGTGACCCTTGAGGGTTCATATTTCCCAGTGCACGCTTCGTCCTGAACTTTACTGAACAATAATGAAAGTGAAGATATTATACATAATGTCAAGGATGCTGGCTGCAGCCGAGTGCCGGTGCGTGGTGAAGACGATCCGCACATTGCCCAACGTCTATTATATAAGACTGCGCATCTTGCCTCTCTCGAGATGCAATTCTGATTGAGTCCTCACATCATCAGTAAAGACAAACGATTTCTTCTTTATACTGCTCGCTCTCGCAACCCGGTTTCACAAGGAACTGGTAGGTTATTTTGATTATGAAATGCGTAACCGTTAATAATCTTTTTTATCAATCCTGCACATAAACAGGGTTGTCAATTGTCAGTTGAAATGAAATGTTATTTATTATTATTAACATCAGAATATAGAATAAATATAAGAATGCATGTCCATATAGCTCTGTTGTCTTTCCTTACAAAATATCCCTCCTTTTAAGGGACAGAAAGAACAAAAAATATTATTATAATTATTTTAATTTTTAGATTCAAAATTCGTCATCCATCTTTCAAAGAGGCGTATCTAAAATTTTTTGATTTTACAGCAGACGATATATTAACATATTGTGTGGAATTTTTCTCTGTTAAAAATGATAAAAAAGAGTCTTGCCGATTTCTACGGATATTTTTAGATTTAAAGAGTGAGGTATATTTATCCCATAAATATTACTTATTACTGTCATTTGTAAAAATAACACATCAAAATAAGAGTGGTTTCGTCAAAATGATTTTACGTAATATTTCTTCATTATAATAAAATTTAGATAGGCCTGTTTTGAATGGATTATGGACATGTATTTGGGTAATGAAACCCCAGGCGTAACTCAATTTTAACAAAAACGAAATACGCCTTTTTGAAAGATGGATATTTGAAAAAATTCGGCATCAATACTATTCATACTTGCCGACTAGTGACGTGATTAACTGTGATTCTGAGATTGACATTACAATGATTGGAAATTGATTATTCGTAATTCCACGAACTCATGAATCTTAACACATAGTACACTAGAATCTAAAGCTCTAATCGTTAAATCATTGTAACAATAGAACATTAATGACACAATCACAGTCACCAATCATTGTTATAATTTAACACCAATCACACTTCATCACATTACATTTTTATATCTCAACCACATTTTCGTCTTTCACGGAATTTATTTCAACAGCCTTATATAGATTTTTACTGTTAAATATTTTCTAAACCTTATTTCGTAGACATGAATGATGGCACATTAATCTAAATAATACGAAACAGTCAATCATTTTACGTAATTATTTCGTTATGGAAGATTATTATTACCTTATTGGTACCTATATCTATATTTTTAATGGATTACCTGTCAGCATGAAATATTTCATCACTTATATATTATTTGTAACAACTTGATCGACTGATGATAACCGTTTTTAATTCATTCAGTTTTAACTCAAGTCTCAAGAAGACACCGAAGATGTAGGTCTATATTATTCACATAAATAGAGAATTATAAAATATTATTAAAAATGCCAAGACCAAAACTCCACCTCTGTTTTACGCTTCTCTTTATCCGTACTTATTACTCTGACATTTACATACATTGGACTATTTACAAAGCCTGTCGCAACGTTTATGCTATAACATATATGTATGCTATAACAAAAAAAATGTATATACAAACCATCATCACGTAGACAAAATGGATACGAAATTAATTATGATACACTCTCACCGCCCAGCAGGATCGTAGAAACTAGGAAATTTCAAATTTAATTTCTTATAAACATAAGACAACAAAACTGTTGAATCTGAACTATGTAAGATGTGGCTAGTCATATTATGTAAGACCGTGTGTATTTTTATATCAGTCTTTGACTTCAAATTTCACGTATTCAATTAATCAAGCCAATTTTTTATTTAAATGCAGTATACGTACAAGTATACTGAGAAACTGCAACTGCAACATTTGCATCGTAAATAAAAGACAAAAAAAAAACAAAATTGTCAGTCTCCTTTTTAAAAATCAAATACATATACACATTTATATACAAGTTAAAAATTAGTTGGTACTACTATGTAAATAGATTTTAATTTAAATATTTTTATGTAATCATTCTAATAATAATTGTAAAAAGAAGAAAGTGTACGTATTAATGAGAACATAAATAGCCCGAAATAACAATTTTATTGGTATTTGCTAATAAAATATTTTTTATAATTATTTGATCATTTTACATCTCTTATGTTTTCACCAATTTTCTAAATCACCATTAGCTCAGCTTGTTAAATGGTACATACTCTTTTATCTTTTAATTAGCTGTCTTTTTCTTCCAAACTCTTCACTTCATCGTCAAAATAAAAATAGTTTAGATTAATCGATTTTTGTATACCACGTGTGCCGTTCTATGCCAATCCTGAGAATTCTAAATTAAAATTTATTTATTTTTATTTTTGTTATTCTTTATTTCGTTTTTACACATTTCACATTTTCTTTCGATTTTCAAATTCACGTAACTTTATTTTTAATTGGAAAAAAATCAGTACAGAAAACATTAAAGACAGACATTAAAACTGCTTATTGTTTCGAGTTATATTCAGCATATTACCTCTTGTACAAAGAATTAAAATGACATCAAATATAAAATATATAAAATACTAAAATGAGTGGTGAGTAAAGGAATAAAACCAAACACTGAGAGAAACGTTTCTTAGTCTATGATCTGCGTTCACCTGACCTCTTTGTACTTTGACTTTAAAACTCGGAGCAAACTCAATAAACACTATCGCACAATTATTTCAGACATAAGGAGATACTCAAAACTTATTATGTTTACTGAAAAATATACTACTTTCTTATACACGCTCTTTGGCGATAAGGCTCATCCTTCTTCAGAAATAACGGTGAATCCAGACGCACATATTTGACCTGATTTAGAACCTCGAAAATATTTCCTTTTATCTTCGTTCAACGTTCTATAGTTCAATCATTCCCACACATTCATCTTAGCATTTTAACTTCGTCACCTTTTTCAATTTTCTTTTGCCGTTCCCGAATCTCTCTGACTTACAAATATTGCACCTAAATTAGTTAGCTGCTAGATCATTATTTGAAGAGGTTTATATTTCCTATAATCAGTTTCCTTGTAATATTTCTATTAATCTTTTCATTCCAGGTAAAACATACTTACCCATACACTATTAGATATCAGCGGCGTGCGGTGTATTCCAATGTAGGGCGTGTAATGTTTACCTATCGAACCGTATCAAAATGTCTACCAGATGTTCCAGCGACATATATAATTTGTAAAGAGAAATAAATCGTAAATTTGCAATAATAAAAAAAAATAACATACAATTTTGACTGATTACTTCATGCGCTACTTGACAGCATACTTCGTTAGGTATTTGAAGACGCATACGATAGTTATCAAGCATAAATTTGCCAGCACTCCAGCATGTTTATGCCTAGGAAATTATTTATTTACATCACGCTAGAGACAACAATTCATCAATTTCTCAATAACGATTAAAATATTGTCCAGTAACATTACATGAAAGCACATACGCCTGTGTGTGCACGTATCTACACACATATATATACTCGATTAGTATTTCGTTTACGAAACATTACGTTTTCGCGTGAAATCATCGATGACATTTAAGTTGGTGAAAATGCTCACCAGCCGGCGATAAATGTCATATTCACTTCCACAACAACTATCACGATTCTGTTATTTGTTCATCATCCAAAACTGAATTGAAAATTAAAATATATCACAATCAATCTCTGAAATAACATTTGAAACGTACTCTCTAGGAAGTATTCAGAAATGAGTAATAATTCGTCGTACGGTAAGAGGGAAGGGGAGTATAGTTAATGTTGCCAAGCGATAAAAGACAGGTACGCTAGAAAAAAATTGAGCAAATCGACAAACTTAACATCTAGTTGGTACAGATAAAATCACGAAATACGAGTATTTGTACTTCGTTTCTCCCGGCAAGTCGGAAGTACAGACTGTTCCATATGAAGGTCAAATTTCGCTACATCGAATACCGAAATAACGAATTTTCAGAATAACGTATTATTTTCTCAGTTTACAGTACATATTGCGTTTTCATCCCAAATTTCTCTATCAAAATTCTGAATCTTCCCACCATCAGCGAGCCAGCCATTAAAGATATTTTATGCAAGGGTGATAAAATATATCAGATTCATTTTTTTATTGTCGTATCGTACTAAATTTCACTATTTATTTATTTTTTTTAATATAGTACATACATAAATATATGCTTTAATATAAACAAGATCAAAATGTTCATTTTTACTACAGCTTATCTTGCACATATTCGCTTAATTTCATTTTAAATGTAAGTAGTTTATCCTTCCTTCTTTTATCTTCTGTCATTTCATTAAAGATCTTCATCATTGATTTCTGAGATTTAACCTTCTTCTCGAAAGGCAGTCTCAGTTTATCTTTTCCTCTAGTATTATATTCGTACTCATGTTGACTTGCATCAATCTTTCTTATAAATGTTGTTGATATTTTCTTAGTAAGGATTTTAAAAATAAGTACCATATCATTGAAATATATAGGTCATCATATCTTTCAGCATTGCGTTGATCCGAGTATATCTATTTTTTCTGAGTATTATACTCAAAACTCTATTTTACAGTACTGACAATTATTGTATTTCTTCTTCATTAGCGAAAAACAAAATGCTGTTCCAGTAATCGATGTGAGGAATAATAACAAAGCTGTATACTATTTTATAAGACACAGTACTAATGAATCTTCGGATCCTTCCCAGAAGTGAGATTCTTTTAGTAATAATATTTTTAAATCACGTGTCTTGTATTTTTTAAGTTCAATTTAGTTCAATTTCGAATCTATTGACTCCCAAATATTTTATTTCAGTCCCTTCCTTCAGATTTTCACCAGACAAAATTCTGAATAAAAACATTGTAAGTATTCTCCAGACCATCGAAAATATCTATGACATTGTAAATACAATTTCCTTCTTTTCGGTGACATACGTTTCCTTTTAACTATTAAAATATTAATATTATAAATAGTGCAGGGCGCAGGTCTCCCTACCAACAGGTTCACCTTTCCTCATTCATTTTTAGTTTTTTTTTTTGTTGGTCTTTGAGTAACACTTAATTTATTTAGATATGTAAGAAGTACTTGGAGGTTCATTGTCTCGGCTCCATACGTGAATATTGGCAGGATACACTATTCGAAGACTTTCGTTTTGAGAGAAAGTGGGATTTGGCCAGTTAAGATTATTTCCAATCTACCAAAATGTGACCCCAGGCAAGAATATTTCTTGCCCAAACGATCAAATTCTGAAATTTAATTATTTCTACCAATTTTAATTGTGACCAAGGTAAATAAATATCTACTTTTTCCACTGGAAGATTTCATCCTTCCGTGTCTATGTTGGCCATAATTTTGATTTTATAGGGCTTCATCAGACTTCTTCGTTCTTGCTAACTATATTTTCAATTGATCATTTTATCCACCATTTCATCCATATCTTCAGAGACAAGAGCGATTTTATCAGTGAAATATGGGTGATTAAGACTTTTTACATTCATTATTAATCCTTTATCTTCTCAGTGAAGTTGATTTAATATATTATCCGTTGTGAGAATGAACACATTTCCCTTCTTTTAATGGGAAATTTTTCTATTCTAACATGTAGTTTTCATTTTCATAGATATTCTCTCTCTTCTCTATCAACTTGAGGTAGAGGGATCACAGTTTTGCAGTCGTTAAGGTGTTTTTCATCCTTATCTACAAATGATTAATTAATTTATAGCCATTCCTATTTTCTTGATTTCCTCCTACATCCAATAATAATAATAAATAATACTGGATAATTTGTTTAGCGCCATTTTTGTGAAAAATTTCACCCCAAGGACGCTTTACAAATAAACTGTTCACAGTTACATTATCATTATTTTTTTTAATTAAAAATTGTTATATTTACTAATGCGAATGATTTTTTGAAAAGGTGCGTTTTTAGTTTCTTCTTAAATAAAATCTCTGATGCGCTGTTTCTTATGACGGAGGGCAAAGAGTTTCACGCTTTTGGACCTGCCACCGCAAATTCCGTTCACTAAATTTAGACTTCTGGAAACTCTTAGTCGGTTCTACAACCCTTCCTGTGGCTGTAGTGGAGGCTGACCTAAGAGTTTGACGACTTTAATCAATCACCCAACTGTTTACTCATCATAGCATAACTCAAGCTGATGACGATTATAATGACATTGCACCAGCAATCGTCTCTAGCCCTAAACTACTTATTTACTATTATTTACTACACACACCAAACTTTGTACTACACGCACACACACCTATTAGTATTTTTATCACAACTATAATTCAGTTATTTACGGTTATTATTTACACATGTTGATGAATAAAACTAATTCTGAGTTATGTATGCTCTTCAAAATTATATTGCACTCCAATGTAATTGCCATTTCAACTAATAATATATTATATATTTGAATTCAAAAAATTAATTAGAAGTAATAAAATGAAAATGATTTTTTTTTGATATCATATTTGAACACCCCTTGTACGTAAATAAATTCACCTACGGGATTTCATGATTACCACTGTAGAACTCTTAAAGAATACGCTTATACTTACGTACGATTGTACATGATTGTAATGAGCGGTACTAAGCAGGGTTCACAAACACCGGACGCCGGGTCGCACGACGCCTGAAACTAACACAGTGGCGACAAGCTCAGTAAGCAACTCACGTTCCCTGATCATCGATGACTAAGAATCCCAAACCAAACCCTAGGATACGTGGATCGAAGGTTCTGACTCAAACTGTATTCTGGCCACACTATGTTTATTTAAGGAAATCAAAAGTTTTGTAACTTTGAATAAAAGCATGACATCGTTTTCGTGATGAAATGTGAAATAATTGTAATTGGTTTTTCAAATTTAAATGAAATGATACATGCCTGCTCGAAGTACAGTGGCCAGGTTTCTTATAGATGATTCCTTGGAGAAGCCGATGTTTCAGCACGATAAAACGTGCCATTGTCAAGGCGTTGCCTGAAAAAATTATGGCACAACTGTATTTTTTCGCAGGAGATATAAATCTCCCCCAGTCGAGTACCGAGTACGAGCTACCGTGCCCAAACTTCGGTCTAGGTTTCCCCAAAGAAACCATCTATAAAAACACGATCTAACCTAGAAGAGGCACCAGTTCCATACGCTAGTACTGGCGGAAATCTTGCATTGTGAACAGTTCCTTTTCAAATAAGTAATTCAATTTTATATATTAAATACTAAATTAATGTATTAATTAATTATTAAAATCAATTTTTTCGAAAAATATTGTTTTTGGGTCACCGGGATTCGAACCTGGATCTCTATTTCCAATCTTTTCCAGTATTTTTCATGACAAATTTTCGAACCTATATGTTACATTTTTCAAATGAATACACCTGTCGTTCCATTATTTGAAAGCCATCTACATTATTTTTACAGAATCATTTTGGACACATTGATACAACATATATTATTAAGGAAAACACATTCTTATTGTGAAGTTGTAATTATTACATAGGTCTAAATAACTGTACATTAATTATTACATTCATTTAGCATTTAAAATATCACAGATCTATGTTCTGAATAATTACAACTTCACAATAAGAATGTGTTTTCCTTAACAATTTTATATTTCGAATAATGAACCCAATCTTTCGCTTTTAAAACCAAATAGGTTATATTACGTCTCTTACAATTTCTTTGAATAAAACCTACAAGCCACATAAAAACCTACATCACATACGTGTTTGGGGGTGGAATATAAGGTGGAGTACAGGAATGCAAAATGATAAATACTAAAAAAATAAGCATACACATTACGTTGTGGAATTTCCTATACATAATAACTTAACTAAATCGTACTGCACGATGAAGATGTACAAAAAGAGTGGTAGTTCAAGGTAGACCGGAAGGTCAGAAGGTCACTCGCACGCTGAACACATCTGGTGATATGTTACTCCAAGAATGCGGCAGAAATGCGGTAAATCGTGTTAAATGGCGTCAAATTATTCCGTTGCTGAATCAGCAGCAGAATAATGCAAGGACTGCTCTGACAAAAAACGAAAAAGAAAAAATAGAGAATTCACAATCATTACACTGGTTGTCAGAATTAGAATATCAATGTGATCTTATAAAAGCAAAAGCTAATAATTTTATAGATCACATTGGCATGGGCATGAATGAAGCGTACAAAGGATTTGTTAAAATACAAGCAAAATACATACCTATTACCCTAACAATCGAATGCAAAATAAATCGAAAGAATAATGAAATGCATTCAAATGTATGCCTCGCGCTGTGATTTCCGTGTTTTATAATTATGTAGCGACATCGGTCGTACCTACGCTTTGGTATGAATAGAAAACTCTAGAAATTTGAGGAATATTCACATTAGAACAAAACGCTGGAAAAATTTCGATTGTTCTGGAATGTCACGGAACACCATATTATGAAATGTTGTAGAACGTTGAGAATATTGATAACGAAATTAAAACAAGACGAAACACTTAAAAAATAAGAAAAATAGACATTAATCTCAACTAGTTGCCGATACTAAATAACTTTTCTTACTTGTTTAATTACAGTTTAAAATAAAATAATTTTAAAGTTACATTGTATATTTTATTTATTTTCACTACTAAAGGATGCTTTTTTAGAATTATAGAACTTTAAAATGAAATATAACACATCAAAACCGTGGTAATGGTCATCGTATTGCCTTTATTGAAAATATAATTGTATGCCATTAGTATTAAATATGATTTTGTGTATTCGCGCATTCTGAAAGTCCAATTTTTGACCACGTTTTGGTGCAGCTAGGGACGTACATGGCCAATAACGCGACGAATGTTGGCTTCCAAGTCGTCTATCGTCTCTAGTTTATCGACGTAGACTAGGGACTTTACTTGTCCTCACAGAAAATAATCCAAAGGTGTTCTTAAATCACACGATCTTGGAAGCCAATTCACAGGTCCATGATGCGCTCATCGAATGTTTCCTTCAATAAATTGATTGTGGCCCGCGCTGTGTGGTGCGCGCACTGCTATACAATTGGGAAACGAAAAAGTCAGTAACCGTGGATCTATTGCTGTGCACGATGGAGAATCGACTCACTCGAGTCCTCTTCAATACTACGCTCTACTGCAGCAACAGCTTCTTCGATGCGCACTGTACGGCGTTTCTGCGGATGCATATTATTAAATAGAGTATGCGCGATGCGAAAACGATCCATGGTTATTCGAATTACTAGCTCGGACAAAGGTCCGGCACATGACGCCCAAAGCTAAGGAATAGGATTATTATCTCTCCTCTTAACTGTCTCTTCTCGATAAAAAACCGTGGATTTTTTGCGAATCTCGTTTGCGTTTTTCATCATAGCATTCATTTAATGTCTTACAGTGTAAAAATAAGTTCATACAAATTTTGCTGCTTGTGGTATGCTTTATATTTAATACTAGTTGTCGTTGAATACAAATAAAATTGGAACATTAATTCCCACAAAGTCACAATTCCTTCCACTTACATATGAATGACATGTCTTGACAGATCCGCTAAGGCGCCCTTCAGACTCGGAGCCCGAGGCGACCGCCTCGCTAACCTCACCCTAAGGCTGGCCCTACCTAGAGACGTTGAATTTTAATACATATGAAACCTGGCTGTGCCCCTGTAACAATAACAAACTTTTTTAAAACATTTTTTTTTTAATTTTAACTCAACAAAAGGTCGTTCGTCATGAAATAATTATTAAATATATTCAAGGTTATTAAAAGCTTCAAACAAAAGAAGAAATATACAGAGCTCGCATATATTTATGTCCTGATATTTTACTCAGAAAATCAGCCGGGAAAATGTGTACAACTCTATACAATTTTGATATAAATATGTAGGCGTATTGATTGGAGTAACTCAATCACGTTTAATTTACTTAATGATTTCGGGCAGTTTTTATGGTCGATCCCAAGGTTAGCCTTGTTAGTTAGTAGCTTATTCATTTAATGGTGTTATGATCAGGATACATTACGTATTATTCTTATTAAAAAAATATAGAGTTGGCGCCACATGACCCATAGCTTTATTCAAGGTTTACTTGAATGGTTCGAGAACATCAGTGTCTTGAAATACATGTATGACTGCCAAATGAGAAGACTAATAGATTGATAGCTTTTGTTACAAGTCTAAGAAAGTGACCAAGCAGAAAAAGCTCTAAAAGTCAACATCAGAAAGAATGAACCGTAAAAAGTTTCAAATTAGAAGAAGAAAACGTTTCTTAGCATCCTCTCTACGTAATTACATACGGAACTGTGTAATATTTATTACACTTTATCTTTTGTTAAAATTATTCTATAGATAGCCTACGACTAATACAAAGTTAACTAACTTACCATCACGCCGTTTCCCCGAGGGGATAGGCAGAGAGGTTAGAGCGTCATACTTTCTTGACACACAATTCTCGCCTCATCCAAATTCATACATTTCTTCATACAAGCTCGTCGATTATTAAGCTTTCTAACAGTTCCAGTATCCGGTTAACCTGATCGTGCCAAATCTTCTCCGGATATTCTCTATTTCTGGTGCCATCAACGTTCCTATCAGTGATACGTAGTATAATATATAGACATTGGTAATAGTCAGGCGCGTGCAGTCAGTACAATGAAATAAGCTGTTCGTAAATATATAATTTGTAAAGTAATGAAAAATTGAATATTTATCCGACAGAATATTATGATATATAAAAAAATTTATAATATGATAATAATTGTGATAGAAATATTACGAGATATATATTTTGTTTCGACGTATTTCATAGAAATTCTAATTAAGTACAGCTTATTTTAAAATACGAATATGTACTGACTGCACTTCGCTGAGTAGGTACCTATCAATAATATGGGGCAGTGGCGTAAGTACGAAAACGCAGCCAATATGATGCATTGGGACCCACGTTAAATTCAAAAGGATCGCACCCCACAATTCATTTAGTTTGGATACTTTTGCGAGTATCAACCTTCTTCCTAAAGCTAATGTGACTCATTCATTTTAAAAGCCACCATTGCAAGAAATGGAATTACAAAATGTAAAAAAATTATTTCTCACGAAAACTTAAAAACATTATCGACCTATACATTATATTATACCCATATTGGGTACTACTGTATATGTCGCTAGTAGGTATATCGGATACTACTGTACACGTCACTAAAGAAAAAGCGATGAGAAGCTTTTTTCAGTTGCCATATAAATGTATTCATGAAATTGTGAATATTATACCAGAGCAGAGACAATTTTATTTAGACTGTTTGATAGATAAATCCATGTCATAATTAATAGTACATATCTTATAATACACGCATATATATTATATTATATAAACAAACACACGGGCGCACACTTTTTCCATTACGGCCCAATTTTCTGTTACGCCTATGCTCAACAGAATCAGTAATATGTGGTATATTAAACATAGCATTAATATTATGGAGTCGCTAAAGTAGGAACTAAATTAATGATAAATATATCGAATGTTCTCGAATTTATTCGCGCAGATTCCATTCGAATGCATTGTGTACCAAAATAGAAAATTCAATAGAAGGTCAAATGTTTACAAGTTACTGAGTATTGACTTAAATTATAGTTGTGCCAGCGATGCATAGAGTAGCACTTAAAGTCACTAGAATAATAACTCCATATAACGGATTTATCAAAATTAATCTTTTATTGACAACAGTTTAGTAAATGATTGGTCAGGCAACAAACCTGAGAGTTTCACTTTTTATTATTTTAAATGCAGCTAAGTAGGTATCTAGAATACCTACATTTATATATATTATATCGACAATAGACAAGGAAATTTTTGCGCTACATATCCAGTATCAACTTATAATAAATTTCTGGACTATCAAACTAGATAATAAAGAAATAATAAAAAATTTGAAAAATCTTAGACAATTTTTCAGAAAACCCACAGTCCAACTATTTGGAACTAGTGCAAACAAAATAATGATTACTTATTGAACAAGTACTAGGAGAAGATAAAGGAGATCATATGTTTAATGATAAATTAAAGAATTTAGCATTTAAAAGATATTACAATCAAAATTATAACGAAGAAAAAAGTGAAGAAGGCAGCGAATGAGATCTTTAATAAATAACAAGTTCGAATGGTGTGCTACAAATTGTAAATCATTGTAAGTTCGCTATAAAAAATATATCAATATTCGCATTCGCAGAACATGACGTCATAAATAAATCATTTAAAGACATCATTTTTTATCTCTATTTAGTTGAAATACGAAACTGTAAAAGCTTTGACATACTTCTGTATAATACCGTCTAACTCGTTTGCTGCAACTTTTTTTACGCTTTCCACGTATCAATATTAAATATCGCAGGGTCCCTTCCTGCGCGCGCAATAGGTGCTACCGTACTACGTCCAGCGGCGAGAAACGGGGGCCCGCGGCCCCTTGCGGCGCCGCCCCCCACGCGGCCCCCGTGAAAGTGATTGCCGGCGGTGTCCTCACGCGTGATTGGTCGGCGGCCACGCGCCTGCGCACTTCAGCTGCGAAATTATAAAACTTAGGTGGTGCAGGGTGTCCAGCCCGCAGCGCTCTCAGTCTGTCCGCTGCAGTCATGACGCGCGCCGTACTCTGCCTGAGTCTCTCCCTGCTGCTGTTCAGCGCAACCCTAGGTAAGTACCCAACATTATTGAAGTACATAGTCTATTGTTATTTTTCCCGTCTGGCAACTCTACAGAATTAGCTGCGTTCGAGATTTAAAAGCGGAAAACGCCCAATTTTCCGTGAAAGTTTTTTAAGAGTGTCTCTTTTATCTCATTATTTATCTATCAAATTAACCTGAAATTATTTGAGTGTAAAAAGTTCATACGAAATCTCGCAGACAATTTTATATGAATAAGTTGTAGTTGTGCTTTTACGTATAGATGTAAAAATGTAAATCCATGTAATATGTGATCAGCCTGTTAAAAGCTAAATTAAATGACACATGGTATTTTTAATAATACTGCCGCGAGACATTTAAATACTTATTTTTATAAGTAGGCACCTACTATAGTATTTATGGATGTTGCTATATCTAGTGATAAAAAATAGCGTTTGTTTTAGCAAATAGTTATCCGTATTTCGGAATTCTTTAATTGGAAATGTCGGTGGTGTAAATTGATATATTGGCGGACGTAATTCACCTACCTGTTATTATTTATGGCATAACAAGATTACAACGGAACACAGCGCTAACTACACAGGTACCTTCGAGAAGTTTCGCAATGGAAATTTTTCTTCTATTACTAATTTGCAACACCGGCGATACATTTCACCCGTGCCGGAAAATATTCAAAATTAACAAATTGCACTAATTTTCTTCACAAAAGCGTGACTGCGTTAGACTAGCATACGTAGGTACTAATCAGGTAGGTGGTTGGCAACTACGTACGTAACAACTTTAAAAGTATACTTTACTGTATTCGTTACGATGCACATAATGTAAAATTAGCACCTAAATATATTCATATTCTTAATGGAGGATTCTCGTGAATTATATTGTTTCTTTTTATTGAAGGTAATGTTTTAATAATTCAGTCATCACAAAGTAACCTGGCGCGAATACAGAATTTTTCAGAAGTTTTCATAGATTAAAATATGTACGTTTGAGTTACATTTTCAAATTTGTTGTTATCGAAAGTATCTCGATATCATTGTTTTCTAAAATTCGACAATTTGTTTACGAAATGTGGTGGCTAGCGAGAGTGGACACGTTTTAGGCTAAAAATAATGTTAATAAAGCGAATTCGGCAATTTCACGCTCGGGTTATTTTAACCCGTTACGAGGGGAGCAGACTGTCGGCGGAGGTACGCATTGGCCTCGATTTCTTCACCGATTCGGATTTGTATTTGAATAATCGCGGCCGCGACTGTGCATGTGTCTGTGCGGCGGTAGATCGTGTTTTCAGCGATTGGCATTTCTCTTTCCCCTCGCCCCGCGCCGCGCGCCACGCCGGAGAACCAGTTTGCTTCGTGGCGGAGGAAAGCGAAATGTGACCTTACATCACGGAGATGTGGAAAGTGAGCCGACTGCCTCCGCGCGTCACAGCTCCTGGCCACAGCAGCACTCCGCGTCACCTGCATCCGCATTGCCCGCTGCACCAGAACATGTGTGATGGGAAAATCAACGGAATCCATCTAAGAATGTTCTCGAAGTTTTAATTCCTCTATTTATATACATCACCTTTCTCTTTTTTGCAAGGGCTGCACAGAGGAGGTCACCGCTCTAGGGGCTCCTGGTCAGATATCAAAATTACGAATTAATTAAGATTGAAATATATTTCCCTTGATTAAAAACCTCATATCGACCATAACGTAAGGGTTGTTACCATTTTAAAATGAGTCAAATCAATCGACTTCCCCGAAATAATAGAAAAATTTGCTGCTTGAAAACTAAGAAAAGTATGGCTTCTAATTAAATACTTAATTATGAAAAGTTCATATTTTTTATTTTCCGAGCTATTTAATCCTCTCTCCCCGATCTTTTACTTATAAACATTTCCGTACTCACAGATGTCTATAATTTGATTTCGGTGGCCCTGTCTATGCGATGTGTGGCCAGGCTCCTATACGTGTCGGTTCCTCCGCTATTTTCTCTACAGATTCTGCCCACCGTAGTCTTTCCTCGCTTTTCCTCTACCGTTGCCGTTTAGTTTTTTTATAATCTTTCGCCGTGACTATCATGATGCTTTTGGAACAGCAAATTTGTATCCATAATATATGAATAAAGCGCTTAGCTCAGTAAATGTTATGCAACCGTAATACAGTAAAAACAAATACAAACGGACCGTGAAATTGGACGACTCTGTTTAACATTTTCTAGAAATCCAGAAATTGAGAATTATTTTTTTAAATAACTTTCGATTTTTATTCAATTCCAGGTTTGGGTTCGCGCGTGAAGCGTCAAGAGGATGACAGCGATGGACCAGATCAGAGTCCAGAAGAGCTGTGCCTGGACAGGCCAGCCGATGAATACTTCCGTCTGGCCACAGATGGTGACTGCAGAGATGTCGTTAGGTAACTTTCCCGAAGAAATGACAAAAAGAAGAAGAAATTGATTACTCTACCGTTAATTATTAATAGCATCATTTTTATATTATTAAATTTGCTTGAAATCGAATGTACATTTAAAATAATGTTGGCCAGTTTTTCAAAAAAAAAACAAGTCAACAATGGCTACTTTGTATTTTCCAATGATATATTTTTCAGAGTGTTTTAGTTTCAGGATTCATATTGGCCCCAATCGGTGCAGCTTTGGTAAAATAAAATAGCAAGACAATATAGACATGCGCATCACCCTGGAATTGTTTTTAACCGATTCTCTAGTTTTTTGTATGGTATCACCAAGGATCAAAAATACACCATCAATGATGTACAATCAAACTTTGCTGAACAAATGTAAAAAACTTGTTGAATGAAGATTGACGCTTTGACATGGAATTAAGGTGTAAGGACAAGGGCGGAAACTTGGTGATACTTTACAACCTGTGTACAATGTGTAGCTTGGTGTTATGTGCAGGTGCGACGCCGGTTCGGAGAACGGAGTGACGCGCCTGGCGTCAGTGCGCTGCCCCGGGGGGCTGGCCTTCGATATCGAACGCCAAACTTGCGACTGGAAAACTAATGTTAAAAATTGCGACCAAATTGAAAGTAAGTGTAAACTGTCTCCACCGGGAACGCCGGTGGCCGAGGCTGTCCTCTGATCTGTCCCCACGACTCCCTCGGCCACGGACGTTCCTCCTCATCTGACACCCTTTACTGACCGTATATTCTCTTTCTACCCAGGTGTACTAGATCAGGTCTTAAAGAAATCACTTGCCCCTCCGGGTTGGCGTTTGATGTCGATAAGCAAACTTGCGACTGGAAGGGTAAAGTGACCAACTGTGACAAGCTGGAGAGTAAGTGAACCTCACGAACCTGGTCTACCGTAGTGGTTATCGAGGGTCGCGGTAGTAGCCCGGCACTGCAGTAGATGTTGATTGCATGAATTACTTTCATTCGAGAGATTAATTAAACGTTTGGTTTAGCAACAGCCGGCACATGTCTCCTGTTACCACTTTAACTGCACTCATCAAATCGTTAGTCTTTTAATCGCAACCAATACTCGATTCTCGTGCATGTCTTTAGAAGAGCTAATTCACCTCACTGTTCTCTACGCAATGCTTACTAATACATCTTCAAGCTTCAAATCTTTCTCAAACAAAAATATAAGTACTTACGCTTATAATGGTCTTTAATTATTAAAAACGCATGTATCTGCATTTTGCTGGTATCTTTTTTATAAGTATGTATATTTAATTTATTTTTATGTTTTTATCGTATTACTCTTTTACTTGTACTATTTTAGAATCTGAGACACCATTTTTCTAAGACAAATTAGATATCAGTCTCGCAATCTATGAATATTGGCAACATTAAGTATCATTCAATATACTATATTTCCTTTTGTCTTTGTTTTTCAAATCTTTTGTGTGTTAACAAAACGAATCTATGTTTTCAATATGCATATTTTATTATTATTATTAATAAATTTTTCTCATTATCTTTCTGTGTTTAACAATCTCTTACTTGACTTCTTCCTTCTGTTCTTGCTGCAACCAAACTCGAGTCATCGTCCCCAGTCGCGTCGTATTCAATGAGCGGAGATTATATAAGCCGGACTTATTACAGAGCCTCGCAAGGTGCTGCCCATCTTCAAAACGGACGAGCCCATCTGCCCGGAAGGAAAGCTGTCCTGTGGCAACGGGGAGTGTATCGAGAAGGATCTGTTCTGCAACGGAAAGCCCGACTGCAAGGACGAATCCGATGAGAACGCTTGCAGTGAGTCACTTTTTATTTTAACCCTCAAGTGGAGATGTGTTTTCAGTTGGAATATTTTATTACCACACGACATCATAGAATGTTGAAAAACCAAGTCTAATTTATTACGAAAAATGTACATCTCTTCTAAATCGGTAACAAACTTAACTTGTGGAAATTGATTTCGGTATTCCATACATCGATGTGTTGGAGTACTTTACAATACCGAGTTAAATAAATCTAAAACAAACAAAAAAGATTGGATTAAAAAATTTCTTCATTTTAATGTGAATAACAAATATGTTTGTTTATCTATCAAATTTAACAAACTAGACTTATTTGTCACAAATAGCGGCAGTCACTCAACTATCAACGGCAACTAACCTATGAAGGAATGTACAGAATTAATTGGATTGACTTCGAACTGCAATTTACTCAACTGTCGGAGATTTATATCTCCTGCGAAAAACTATGGTTGTACCGTAATTTTATGAGGCAATGTCTTAACAACAACACGTATTACCGTGCCAAAATGTCGGCTTAGAAACCGTGTATAAAAATGCGATCTAAGTCAGAAGAGAAGCCAGTTCCATATATCTATATATATATGGTGTATTACATAGTATATTATAATACTAATTGCCGTAAACAATTTCAGCCGTGGAGACTGACCCCAACAGAGCTCCCGACTGCGACCCCAACCAGTGTACCCTGCCCGACTGCTTCTGCTCCGCTGATGGCACAAGGATCCCCGGTCAAATCGAGCCCAACCAGGTCCCACAGATGATCACCATCACCTTCAACGGTGCCGTCAATGTAGACAACATCGACCTGTACGAGGAAGTCTTCAACAGCCAAAGACAAAACCCTAACGGCTGCCAGATCCGCGGAACATTCTTCGTTTCCCATAAATACACCAATTACTCCGCTGTTCAGGACCTCCACAGGAAAGGTCACGAAATCTCCGTCTTCTCTCTCACTCACAAGGACGATCCTCAATACTGGTCTCAGGGATCCTACGACGATTGGTTGGCTGAGATGGCCGGCGGTCGTCTCATCATCGAAAGATTCTCCAACATCAGTGATGGATCCATCATTGGCATGCGAGCACCCTATTTGCGCGTTGGTGGAAACAAGCAATTCGAGATGATGGCTGATCAATTCTTCGTGTACGATGCCTCCATAACTGCGTCCTTGGGTCGCGTCCCTATCTGGCCTTACACCCTCTATTTCCGCATGCCCCATAAGTGCAACGGTAACGCCCACAACTGCCCGTCCCGTTCTCACCCCGTCTGGGAAATGGTCATGAACGAGCTAGATCGCAGAGACGACCCTACATTCGACGAATCTCTTCCCGGTTGCCACATGGTAGACTCGTGCTCCAACATTCAGAGCGGCGAACAATTCGGTCGCCTGCTGCGTCACAACTTCAACCGCCACTTCAGCACCAACCGAGCTCCCCTGGGTCTCCACTTCCACGCCTCTTGGCTTAAATCTAAGAAGGAATACAAAGAGGAACTCATCAAGTTCATCGAAGAGATGCTGGACAGGAACGATGTGTACTTCACCACCATGCTGCAAGTAATCCAGTGGATGCAGAATCCTACTGAATTGACAGCTCTGAGAGATTTCCAGGAATGGAAAGAAAAGTGCGACGTGAAGGGACAGCCTTACTGCTCCCTGCCCAACGCCTGCCCGTTGACCACCAGGGAGCTCCCAGGAGAGACCCTCCGTCTCTTCACCTGTATGGAATGTCCCAACAACTATCCCTGGATATTGGACCCTACAGGAGAAGGATTTACCGTTAAGAAATAATTAATTATTTGTTTAATTTATACTATGTTGAAAGACTGTAAAAATTGGATTTTGTAAATATTTGTTATTATCCATACTTCTCCTTTCTGTCTGTGTAGAAAAAAGTTATGTTTTGATAAGCTATGAGTCTAGTCTTAACTAAAGAAAAACCATAGCTACACATATTTAATGACTTACCGAAAAATTCCCACAAATATGACAAACCACTTTTTCTTCGGACGATTTCCTTTGTTCTGTTCTTCCAAGGAATCTCAATAAAATAAAATATTAAAAAAATAAAAATATGAAAATAATACATTTGTGTTTTTTTATGTTACTTACCTATTAATATCTAAATAAAGTAGTTTGCTATTCATTATCATTGGCAATTAAAAAAACGAAATGTTTAACAAAATTAAATATATTTTAAAAGAACACATTATTATTGTGAAGTTGTCGTTTCTTCAGAACTTAGTTCTGTGATATTTTAATACAAATTAAAACCCGGTGGAGCTAAAATATTTTGTCGATTAATTTATTTTATCTCTGTGTGTTTACATTTTTCTAATTGATGCTTTTAATTCGTAAGAATTAAAGTTGAATGTGTTCGAAAGTTAAAATTAAAGTGCAAGTTCTGCTCAAGTTGGCCATCCCCAATCTTATCGGCACTTTGGTTGTATATTAATTAATAATGTTTCCCGAGAAATATATTATTTGATTGGTTTACTATGGCCTGCAATCATTTTTAATTATACGATAAGTTAAGGAATTTGGTGGTGAAAATAACACCACAATCGTCTTTTAAATTTTGCCTGTTTTCAAGGTATTTTTATCGAACTCTACACCAGACTTACGTATTAGGCTATTGATATTATCATGCAAGAGTTTATCCGAATGGTGAATGTATTATATTAATAATTTCTATAGAGGCTAACATAAGGAAACAATTATAGTCAATCCCCTGGATGAGTATTGAATTTTTATGTTTCTAATTATTTATAACAAAATTTGTACAATACATATACAAACGTTCACTTTTTATTACTGAAATCTCGCATTTCGTTCAACACATCTTGTCGCAACTTCCTTAAAGTAAATATTTTATTTTAAAAATCATAACTAACACAATATTATTCACTATTCTGCCGCATTCGTTACATTAGAGTTAGAGAAAAAAGGATGAACGTCAGTTTCTTATTGGAAAAAAGTGTTATATTTAAAAAATAAAGCTAAAATAATGATTTTAAACTCAATTGTATTTGTAACATAACATTTTTATCATTTAATGCCTTCAAATGTATACATACCTACTTAAAATTTAATTTTTGATTTGGCTGTAAATAAAATAAACTTTAGCCTCAATACAAGCATGTAAGATGCACTGTTACCAAAATAAAATTATAGAAAATTTCACCCTTCTATTATTATTTTCAGTTTCCGATAAATTCAACAATCTTTGTGGACTCCAAATAGAATTGAAAATTTTAATAGTTAAATTAATAAAAATGAAAAAAATTGTTGAAAATATTAATGTTTATTTTAAGTATATGGTTAAAATAGTTGAATAAAAATATTTCGGGCACAAAATAAATATAAATATTTACGCATAGAGTAGTACAAAAAAGACAAATATTTTACAATTATTGTGAATGAATTATTGTTATCATATGGTGAGGATGAAATAGAGCTTATGGATTCGTCGGATAATGGCATGTTGAAATTAAACCTATTGTATTTTCAGTTCAGAAACTTCGTTCTTAAGTATCACCAAATGATGTGGTTTTTGTGCTACCACTGCCACCACTTCGATAACATCATTATTATACACAAAAAAATCAAAAAATACATACACGCTTTCGAAATAAGATATTATGATTTCAGTTAAGTAAACAACTTTAAAATAGTTCGAATTTTATACATGTATGTTACATACAATCTCTCTTTACAGTTGTTTTTATCCACCACCACAATCGAGAGAAAGGGGGCAAAGTAAACATGCCAATAAAATGCCTTATTAGTTATTAAATATAATTGATTACTTAACTATACATATTTATAATTGTAAAAAGTTTTTATTAAACAATCCTGCAATTATTTTAAATAAATTCAATTTTAAACATTTGTATTTTCTACTTTTACTAAAATTGTTCCATACATCGCCACTCTCTCCTAAAGCGCTGAGGTCATACATATTATTTGCACGTTATTTTTGACAGCTAGAATGTCAAGTTTAAGAATTTTTTTGCAAAAACTTTAGAAAATGTTACTTTTATTACGACAGATATATTCAATCCAAAATTATTATTTTTTTAACGTGCCAAAATATTTTGTTAACGGGAGAAAAACAAGACACAAGTAATTATTTATAAAATCTTGCAATAAATTTTACGCTGACCTCTGGTCTCTATTCATACTTACAATACTTTTTCTTCATAAATTGTTTACTAAAGGTACCTATAATTACAAATATTATACTTTAATTCAATTTTAATTTTCCTTCAGGTAGGTATTAGAAATAGAGTTTCAAAATGCTGTGTTAGTGTTAAATGTAAAAAGGTAATATTTCATTAATATTTTAGGATACATTTAATATAGGTAGTAAGACACTTTTATAGTAGATAAAACGAAGTATATTAAAATTCTATAAATATTTTCCAAGAATTACAAATAAACTAATGGTAGTATCGTTTGTATAAGAATTCAATTTTGCTTTAAGATGTCGGTTGAGCGAAAATTCATCATGTAACCTAGTTATAGCATAGTATGGAGCAACAAATAATCTAAGCATGTGCTTAATGCCCGCCACTGCTTACATTCTTCATTTAAATTTATTCCAATCTACTTATTTTTGTGGAACTGATAACTCTAAACTAATGGCGTGCAATCTTAAGAAACACAAATTGAACAGATTTGATGTATACATATATATATATATATATATATATATATATATATATATATATATATATATATATATCAAATTTAAGAACCCAGATAAACAGTTGGATAAGAATTTAGAATCATTTTACTGTTGCTGTCTACGAAACGATGCGGTGGATTTGTTAATTCTCTCTTACTATTATGTAACGCATCATTATATAACTCCACGAAATCGTGACACGTAACATGTCAAAAATTAATAAATGGTAATTGGTAAAGCAGTTTTCAAAATTATATGCACACATAACCGATAGTAGATGCGCAAAACTCAAATAAATGAAATTTTGTGCTCCGAGCTACCCCGGTCCTATCCACACGTCGTTAATAAACTTATAATTCTTTTATAGCAACACTCTATAATGTTGACTACGTTGACGTTTCATGTGTCAAACGTCAGTTTTTATTTCTTGATTTGCCTCATTATTAGTACCGAAGATGAGTGATATAATTAATAAATTGCGTCGGTTTGACGCTTATCCGAAAACCGCGGAAGATTGCAAAGTAAAAACTTTCTCGGGAGCTGCAAGTAACCATTACTTTCATTTGTTTGTGAACTATTTCAAATAAGTATAATAATATGAAAATCTATATCACAATGATTTCCCCTTTTTCAGTTACAATTGCTAGCGCATTCATAATAGCTATTTTGTTTCTATCGGAACTGAATGCCTATATGTCGCCTAATATATTAGAAGAATTATTTGTAGACACTTCCAGAGGGCCAAAATTAAAAATTAACTTAGACATTGTAGTTCCTACCATATCATGTGATTGTAAGTAAATGTTTTTCCTTTCAATTGTGTCATTTTTTTACAATTTAGTACTGCATGCGCCTTAAATGTACCAAAGAAGATAAAAACATTGTATAAAGCATCCTAACATAAACTTCATTACAGCGAGCAAGTCTTGCATTTTTTCATTATTTTTATTCATTTTGGTATTTTATTTATCACTCAATATGTCGAAGTAGATAAACCGTATCTTATTTTGTTATTATTATTATCAGTATATTCGCCATTGTATATTAAAAAGTTTCTTAAAGCATCAAGATTTTAAAGATTTTTCAAAATCATTTATTTTGTCACTGTCAGTTGCGTCAAAACAAATAAACATTATTAAACGACTTATCCCATCACATTTTATTCTTTAAAAGTTAATGTGTCTATTTCACAAATGATTTCCACTTTCTTATAAATCAAGAGATGATTATATTATAATTGTTTACATACATATAAATTATACCAGTACCTGATGAACGGTATAGAGATAAGTACTTGTCATTTTTTTCAATCTCTATGAAATCCTGAAACAAATTTGACATTCAGTCAATGCAAAAAAACTTATAAAGAGATATTAAGATCGCAAAAAGCGCATGTTCAATATACCTCGGTTTACGTAGATGACTTGGTATTAAACTTTTTATGAGATTTTTGACTGCCGAACTAATTAGGTGTAAAGTTGTAATCTGATGCAAGTGGTCATTAAAATTTTGCCGCTCGTTTCTTTTATTTTCAGAAATGTTTTTTTTCCTAATTGTTTGTTCATTTAACAATATTATTTTTACTGTACAGTATCGTATCTTATCCATAGAGTACGATCGTTATAAAAATTAATGATTGTACGGAACTAAGCATAAATTAATATACCAATGAGTACCTGCTTATTACAGTCGTGAACTCAGTATTTCCGTGATCATTATAACCAAGTTAACCCTGTATATTGTTATAAATTTATACAAACTGTATGTATTTTGAAGTATGTATGTATGTATGTACGTATGTTGTTTTCTGTAATTGTCAGAATGGCATCAGGACATCGGACTATTAGGGCCTAATGAATAGAACCTAAATACCTGAGCCTCGAACCTATAATCTGTCGGCAAAGTGATGGAAAAACTTATTTTATTATTCTCATATCGGTATGAACAGACTACTTTAGAATGCCAGGGAGTTTCTTCTCCTTCTGTACATGAAGAGTAAATAATAACTTACTACACTAATGCTGCCTAACAAGCAGTTCTTCTCTGTATACATTTGATAAATGCAAATGTACGGATATGTGAACAGAATAAATTTTTAATCAAATCATACTATTATTACTATATTTAATTTTATTTAATTATTGGATATTTATTTATGTTTTTCATATTAAAAATTTATGAATTTTAGTGTTCTATTTTTTAAATTAATATGATTAAGATGTTTACAACAAAATTAGATGTGCACTACTGTAATTTTATTTATTTTACATTAGTCAATTTTTCGATTTACGAACAAGTTCCTTTCCTTGAGGTCGTTCATTATATGGTTTTGTTCATTGTGCATCTAGACATCTAAATATTCATGTTTTGCTATACGATACAATCATATAAGTTAGTGGTCATTTTTACATATGAAAAGAATTGTATTAAACATCAAATATGAATGTTTTATTATAACGATACGCCACAAACATAAAATAAATTGAAACATTTAATAATAGTTTTAATATCTAAATAAACTCTTTTTTTTCTACCTATTAAAATAGGTCTTATTCGCTTAACGGTCTCCATAATTCTACCTTTGTCTTTAATTATTGTTCCGATACTCAATCTGTTCACACCATAATGACAAGCTAAATTTTCCTGCTTCTCAGCTTTTTCTGCCCTCTTATGATGTCTACATTTTTGTCTTTTACTACCATTAGTACTATCACAATCAGGGTTATTATGTCGCTTTGGCATGATAATTTTTTTTTTTAAATTATGATATATTTTTGTCTTCAAATTTAAAACTAACCTTTACGGTGTCTTTAAATTGACTAACCAGGTTTTATTTTATTTGACATAAGCTAAAATTGTTACATATAATGTACCAGACTTGCATTATTTACTAAATTACGTTAGAAAACATTTCTTCCCCCATTCTATAAACATGTTAAACAGTGTATTTTTTACTTTTTACATGGTATGATTGTTTAAGTTTATTTTTAAAATGCAGAACAATCCTTCTGTTTCTTCAAATGTATCATCAGATGCAAAATAAAATCGGTTGATGCATTGTTTGTTGAAAACAAATGTCACTCCCTCATCATTATATGCACCGTGTAAAATATGTATGTATTTAGTATTTTTTAATAACTATAGATTTGTTTTATTAGCCAAGAAACATTTGGTTTCGATCTATAGAATTTCATTTACATACGTATTAAGAATTTTCTGATTGTCGTATTGTATTAGCTTAGGGTCTCGGTAATCTTACAATTATATTTGCTATATACGTTTGCAAATATAATTGTAAGATTACTTATATAGATATTTGCTGTACGTTACATAAATATATAAATAAACTTAAAATTGTGATGTTTGTTATAACGGATGTTAGTAAATCGAGAATTGTCTGTATTTGTTTTCATGAAACTATAGACTAATAAAATAACTATGTTGTAAAGTCATGATATCAGGATGTTATATGGGAGAAAAAGGTTGGAACGGCGTAGAAAGTTAAATAAACATGGCTATTTTTATCTGGCCACTAGTATGTCACTAGTATGTTCCTGGCCCATGATTTCTATATTCACAACATAACTTACTTACTTACTTACCATCACGCCGTTTCCCCGTGGGGGTAGGCAGAGAGGATAGAGCGCAACACTCTTCTGTCCTGACATACAATTCTCGCCTCATCCACATTCATACATCTTGTCATACAAGCTCGCCGATTGTTGAGGCTTCTAACAGAACCATCCTCCATTATCTGGTTTACCTGGTCGTGCCAAGTCTTCCGCGGACGTCCTCTATTTCTGGTTCCATCAACACTTGCGTCATATATCTTTCTTACCATTCTCTCCTCATTCATCCTTTCCATATGACCAAACCACCTAAGTGATCCTTTCTTAATCTTACTCACTATACTAACATCAGCTTTACATTCTTTTCTTATTTCTTCATTCTTTACTCTGTCATAAATAGATTTGCCACAAATACGCCTAAGTGATCTCATTTCCACTGCATTCAGTCTACTTTCGTTCCTTTTCTGCCAGCTCCAGGCCTCACTTCCATACATCAGTATCGGTACCAGGATTCCAACATAACAATTGCCTTAATGTGTCTTAACCATTTGTGCAAACTTTATATGTAAAAACGCGTCCTGGGTCCTAATGCTTCATTAATTTAACCTTAAGTTATCATAATAATATTGCGAACCCTGGGTTGAACATATTTTAAAACGTAAACCTATCCAAATTCATGTATTTTTTATATTGATTTTGGTGATTAAACTGTCATGTCATTGTGTTATGTTCATCTCATCTTGTTTTGCAACTTCACAATACAATAAAGCAATATCACTTTATTTTAAATAATAAGGTTTTCCACACATGTATTAAACTATCATAACTTTTTTTTAAATAAGATCTAGTGCTCGATGCTATGGACACTTCAGGAGAACAACATTTACAAATTGACCACAATATTTATAAAAGAAGATTAAACTTGGAAGGCCAGCCAATAGAGGATCCAAAGAAAGAGGAAATTGTCACAACATCTACGACAACTAAGGTTAATAACTGTAGTCATATAATATGCAAAAAATAAGTACATTATTATCAGCTGTTTTTCTAGGAGGTAGATATATTGGATATACTCTTAAAAACAACATTTACTATTGATTATCAATATATTACAAGGGACTGCATCAGGATGTTTCAGATCTCTGTACAGAGAAAATTTTGGTGAAGTTCCACAAATAATGAATTCCTTAAAAACTGGTAAAATTCAGTTCAAAAACACGCCTCTGACTTTAAAAAATGATTATGGTGTTATTTTCACCACCAAATGCCTTAGCTTACTGTACAATTATCAAAAACTAGCAGATAAACAATTGGCTGTCGCCAGCTTCTTTCTGCTGAAGCCTGGACCCTGAATACAGATGTCGCTCACGTCTTTGATCAGCTGGGAACAGTAATGATAGCGGTGAATTGCCATCCCCACAAAAGTTTTAATTCATAGAAATCTACAGATAGTAGACCTTGAAAGTACTTGGGGAAGATGTTTTATTTACATTCTGTATGAAACAATAAAGATAATATTTTTGACACAAACTTGTGATGTCTGTCTATTCCTTTGCTAGTTTTTTTACTATTTTATTATATGGAATAAATTTCATTTTATGGATAGTATGTTATTTTGTTTTCTGGACAACAATTACACAAAACATATATATTTCATATTATGGATACTTATATAATCTTTAGGACAATATGTACTTTATTTTTTCTGGATAACATTAGGTACTTGGACAATATTTAATTTTGTTATTGTTGTTGGATGTTAATGTCACGGTATTTCATATACATGTCTCAGCAATTTAAGCAAAAAATGTATTACTCAACTAAATTAAATTTGACCATATATCAAGTAACCCAAAAATCCATACTGTTTTGTATAACACTGAATTTTTGAACTCTTCCAATTTGACATTTATTATCATTTTTGTCATTGTTTAAATATTTTACATGTTTCACTTTCATACTTCCCATATAAAAACAATAGCTTCGTCTCTATGAGACATCTGTAATATGTATATACATGTAGGGACACAAAGTTATTACCGCTATATTAACATAATAGCCATAATTTTTACTAGTTCTGTCTTTGACCAAACCAAATAATCAATTATTCTTATATATTATCCTTATACAGAAGGCAGAAAATGAAACAACAGAAGTGAAATGTGGAAGTTGCTATGGTGCTGCTGGTGGGTGAGTATATTTTTAATTACATTTTATAGATAGTTAGTATTACATCATTTGAGATTGATTACAATATGTACATATACGTGGACGTAAATATAATAAATAAATATTTTCGTAATGAAATGTAAATGTTTCTAATTATTTATTAGCAATCTGTTAATTTAAGAAAAATCATAATTAGATGATTCTAGTTACATTCCTCTATTTTTTAGAAAATTTTCTTGATAATATAAAATTTTATTGTGTTTAATGGTCACAGCTGCTGTAACACTTGCGAGGAAGTAAAGGAAGCTTATCGAGCCAAGCGCTGGAGTTTACCTAATCTGGATACCTTTGAGCAGTGTAAAGGTGAAGTTGACAAAGACAAGCTAAAAAGTGCATTCCTTGAAGGATGTCAGATATATGGTTCAATGGAGGTTAATAGGGTAAGTATCATATAAATTATTAAGACACACCTTATTTCATTCTAAGTTTATCGCACTATTGCTTAAACAGTGATAATATTGAGAGAATTACAAAAAAAACCTTCCGAATTAAGTGGGTGCGTGTATGTTCATTTGAATTACGAGATGTCAGAAAATCAGCAACATCAGCTCTGATGATGGACCCTGCATTAGGATCCCAAACGCCAGTCAGAGAGGTCAGACACTTGGCAAAATAGCCAAGAAAACTACACAGAAGACACGGGTTAGCTGATAAAAAAAGAAATAATAAAATAGCCGCTTAAAAGTGGCTAAAAACGCCAACCTTTTTTTTTTTTAAATGTGATTATCAAAGGTAAAATTCAGTCATCTGATTTCTTGACTTTGAATCTTCATAAAAATATGGATTAATACAACAAAACTTTGGATATATCAAATAGCTTTAATATAGTACGTATCCATATGCATATGATGCTTATTTTTGATTTATAGAGTTGTTTTATTACATGTTTATTTATAACTATGTTTAAATATGTATTCCATATTCCAATAAAAAAATATTATTTCATTTATGTGGGAAGGTTGGTTCATGTTGGAGTAAAAAATCTTATTATATACATTTGTTTATTCTCACCGGGGAGAAGCCACTGAGAGCAAGAAATGACACAAATACGTAAATGACAGAGTGAAAACGATGCAGAATTATTTGAAGGACAGAGTTGGGAAGAGCGGGATGAGTGTCCACGGTCCAGTTGACTTGAGTACTGGGTGCAGACTGCTCCTCTTGTGCACGTGTGTCATGTACACTGGGCGGCATGGCTTAGCTTCTCTGAGCGTTCTACCATTGTTCACGCAAGATGGCATAATACCGAGAAATAAGGGAACAAAGAGACGCATCTGGACAATGCGCGTGAACCGCCACATATATAACTTATTTTGCCAACTAAAAGGGAAATTTTATTTCATTATTTAAGTTTTCATAATCTTTAATTTAATTAACCAATGTTACTAACAAATTGATACTCAATTACCTATTAGACTGATTACTAGCATGTTTGATTGTTGGTAATTTAATTTTGTAACATAATTCCGTATATCAGAGTGTATATACACAAATGAAATTTTTCCCTCGGGTCTGAGAGATTTAATGGTAAAGGTGTGTTTGTATCAGTTGGTCAGATTGATTTTTCATACAAAATAAAATAAACAAAAAATGACTTGACACTAATTCCTATATACTTCAAGAGCAAAATTAATTCAAGTACTTACTGTATACACACCCTTACGATAGCTTGCTTAACACATTTGTAGACTATCAATAATATCCCTCATTTGAAGAATGACAGTTCTAGCTATTGGTCAAATAAAGTTTTGTGGTAAAAAATGGCTATAGCCGTAATGCGTGTGAATGTATTGTGAATTGAGATTACGAGTCCTTACAAAAATATGACTATCTAAACTGTCCTGTATGTGTTTCAAACTTGTTATTGGGAGACTTAAAATTCTAAGGGTCCGTGAATACATTAAATAATAATTAATAAAGCTTTATATCTAACTTTTTTTATTTGTTTATCTCACAATATCACATTTTTCCAAATTTTTATTGAATCCACATTTCACCACCATGAATGGAAAGACAACAATTATTCAGTCACTACATATAACCTAATTACCTTCTACCTTTTCCTATTTACTGATTATTTATTGTGAACAAATAGTAATAAATTGAATAAATGAAAGAGTTCAATATAAGTAAATTTAATAATATTTCAACATTTTCATGATTAACTTTGTGGAAGTCCATTGTAATATTATCTTTTAAAAAAACTTTTTACAAAATTTTTGGAAAAAATTAATTAATTATTAAAATAAATTGTAGTCGATAGTCTATCTTCTAGTTTAAGCTTTAGTTTATTACTGAAGATGACGCAGTAATCATCGAAAATATTTAATTAATATTTTATTAGTGTTGTATGAAGTAAACAATGTTGTGTTTTATATTAATAATTAATTAATTTTTCAAAAAGTTAAAAATGTTATTAAAGGTGTTTTAAAATCTAATTAAATTAATTTAATAATTTTTATATTGTTTAATAGTTTAATAACAGGTATCTACGGTCAACAATATTAGTAGGCTTTGGGATACTATGAACTATGCCCCTCGCTGCCTCAAAAAAAAAAATGCAGAAGGGATCTTTAGAGATCGTACAAAGTCACAAAAATTCTTCTCATATAAATCAAATTTTAAAAAACATCAAGAACTATTAAAAAAAGCATTTTTTTTTTAAATCTTTTAAATAGGTTGGAGGAAGCTTCCATATTGCACCTGGACAGAGTTTCTCGATAAATCACGTGCACGTTCACGATGTTCAACCATATTCTTCTTCTTCATTCAATACTACCCACGTCATCAGGCACCTGTCGTTCGGGACAAAAGTTTTAAATAATAAAAGTCCACTTGATTCTACAACGGGACTCGCAACTGAAGGTGAGTTTTTCTTTTTATTATTATGATCTATTTCCTTTGGGATGGACTATAGGGCTCTGTATATAGCAGTATTATATACACTAAAATCCCCATTATTCGAACACACAAAATCCAATCATATTAAATTTTATAATTAATCAACTCTTGTTACCGTATGTATGTATATCGCATAATCTTTTTTTTTATCTTAATAAAAATTGACGTGTCCAGATTTCTGCCTTTGGACTTCCTTACTTGGAACCTCCTTTGTATGCCACAGTATTTGCCAACACACCGTGCTTCTGAGCATGCTCGTGTGGAATCTCTTTTATGTCTCGGTTCCCGCCCCCGCTGCATGCCGGTAAATGTCAAATAGGTCAATACTAGTCGCTGCCGTATGCCAGTAATTATCAAATAGATCGATACGCTGTCAGTTGTCAAATAGATCGAATTTAGCAACCACTGCACACTGCTCATTTTCGATATTAGCAGTGATAGATCGATATTAGAAGTTCTCGCTTCAACCAACGTGGATAGTTTACATTAATTATACCTAGTAATTTATTGCTTTCGAGATGTTTCCTTGGAATACATTTCTTCTTGTGCCCTATCCGCTCAACGGACGTTGGCTACCGTGACTTTATTTAGTGCGGCCCGGAAAAGTACAGTAGACTGGCCAAACCATCGCCTTATGTTCTTCAGCCATGGTGTTCTCCTTCGTCCAGAGCCCCGACTTCCAGCAATATTTCCTTGCATTATGTAATGCAAGATCTCGTACTTCTATCACATGTCTGAGCCATTTCGGAATGGAAATATATGTATATTTTAACGAAATTGACAAGGTTCACAGTTTTTTTTACTAATTTTGAGATGTTTTAACAAACTCTGGATCAAATCCATTGAATTAATCGACTCAATCGATTTAGCATAATTAATTTTATTTTCTTAGTCCCTTGAGTTTAGAATTAACAGCGTTTTACTGCACCAAATATATGCACCACATTTGTTAAAATCTTTGTACCACCAAGCATTGTCATATTTGCAAAAAGTGACTAATTAGAAAGGTTGATGAATAGATTTTTACATATTTAAAAGAATGATTCACTGATTAACAAATATATTATACCTATGATACTTAATAAATAATATAATAATAATCTGCATTGAAATACAGATTCTACTATTGGCTTGTGCAGTCCCTTCGACACAGTAATCGTTGCCTAAATTGTCCTCGCTTTCTTGATAAGCTTGTTGCTCATCTATTTCCCTAAAAACTTTACAAATCCACTTTACTTCTTTTAAGAATCAATTGTTTCATGTTTTTATAAAAAAGGGAAAAAACCGAAATTTGTGTATAAAAATAATTTTATGTATTAATTTTTTTAGGATTTTTTTCAAGAAAAACTTTTTTTTTTTGAAAATTTCAAACAGACTATGCGAGGTATCGCTGTATATTATGTGTGTGGTCAGACAACAGGATTCACTAAAAATTTATGATTTTAGAATTAAAATGAGACAGCCTTATTTTATTGATGTAAAAAACAAAAATTGAAAACATTGTTTTGCTAGATTGGCTGCAATGCACACGGATAAAGAAGAAAATAAATTAAACAAAAATGAACCAACATGCCTTTATTAGTAAAACAACGCTTATCTATTTTTATTTACTATCTTTAGCAATCAACAAATTTTAAAAATGCAAATTACTTCAAAGGGATATTTGAAATATTACAATCAGTGCGTAATTAGCTTATAAAATAATATTTTAAGTATTAGGGTATGTACACTAGAAATATATTTGGTATCAGCATCTCACTCCTGTCCCGATAGCCATAAAAGTTCCAAAAGTTCCTCCTCCCTGGAGCATCGTCTTACCCACTGAGTGCACCAGCTCCCTCCCTCTGGCCCCGTATCTGCAATATATATTTATTTAAGTCAGTAAGAAACAGTAAAAAAAAAAATATTAAAAAATCATATTATTTTAAAAAGGTCGATCTGTTTATAGCAATGGTAGACAGAATTAAAAAAATTGTCACTGAATTGAATTGAACTGAAAAATTGTCACACATGGAACATTGACTTGGCCAAGCATAGAATGTGGAAGGAAAGGTCAGTAAAGAAAAAATATGTGTTAAATTCACAAAAGACCACACATATTTAGTTAAACGAGATAGTGAAGGACGTCCCTGTTAGAAGCTTCAAATTGCATGAGAAAATGTATGAAAATAAATATGACAAGAACGGTATACTAGGAGAGTAGAATGTGGTATTCTATTCTTAGACGCAGGGGGAGAATCAGCGCAATAGTTATTAGACAAGAAAATTCAGAAACCTTCTTTACATCTTCCATTAAAATGTAATCGATCATTTCAAACTAGATTCTTAATGGAAATTTTAACACTTTTTTTTTTTTAATTTTGAATTTAATCAGAGTGATTGTGTCATACAAGAGCATGCAAGTGTGTGCAAGATCCAAATTTAAAATGTTTATAAGGATACATCAATAATCTTTACTTTATGATATAGATGATAGTTTTGGAATAATCAAGTTACATTCACACACGTGTTGTGAATTAAGTCATTTTTTATTATTATTATTATTATTATTAGTGAATGATGAAATATGTCAACGCAGACAACATATTAAGATTTTGTTCTATTCACTAGAATCGTTACTCGGTGAAAAATATTTTCTTAAAACTAACCTACATTGACATTAATAGAAAAATAATTGCAGTCTTTGGTGTTTATAAACATGTAAGGCCCGAATAAACATAAATAGAACTCACCGTAAAGCTGTGAATCCACCGAAAAGTGCACCGCTCGCCATTCCAACGCAAAAGCCGATTCCGAACCCCATTTTCATTTTGTCAAAGCAACTCGGGCCTTGACTCTGGTACATCCCTCCCGGAACAGGCATTTTAAATACGAAATTAAAAAATTGTGTTAATACAAGCGATTAATTAATTTATTGTTCTCGTTTGCGACAGTAGCGATTGAAGACGGCCTAAGTTACGTCAAATTGCGTCAAAACGCTTTTTTCTTAACGTCAAACGTGCACCATAGATCTATGCGATTCGGAAAATACGAGAAGCTAGAACATCAATAAAGGTGGCCTTGCAATTCGGTATACATTAATACGAAACACGTTATTTTCAAAGTAAAAAGATCTTCGCTCCGTTTGAACCCATGGTTATTAAGACTATTTTTGTTTGTCTCGCTATCGATTAGATCATTTTAATAAACTAAAATGTGCTAATTTATTTCTGAAATGCGCTTTTGTATCAGGATCGTGCATCGTTCAAAAGAGTATATCTCTTATCTATGTTCAAAAGTGAAAATGTTGGTGAAGCAGCCGTGTCAATATCGCGCTGACAGTGGCTAACCAAAGAAAATTTTTTTTTTTAATACGTAAATTATTTTTTTTTAAAATACAATATTTACATTGAATGATGTCTACATCTATAATCTATTTTAATATAAAATTTTTTGTTTACATATTCCCATTTATTATAAAAAATAAAATACAACAATCAAATAATTTTGGTGGATCGATGCTCGGTAACATAAATTAAGTAAGTGTACCCACGTTTTAGTTACTCATTTAATCAACATAGAATTGAAAATCCATGACCACAAAATCTTTTTTTCTTTCTTCTTTTCCTTTTACTAGGGGTTGGCTCTCCTTGTACGAAATCGCTAGGATCACCGGTCCTGCACAGTTTCCTGACTTATGCGGGTGTCCTTCATTTCTCTCTCAGTGTTTAATCACCTGGTTAATTATCCCACAAAATAAGCATTTTTAAAATAATCATTATCGTCTTTTTACTGGAGAAAGATGTCATTTCTGCTGTTTTTGGAAAGCCATGTTTTAATAATTCAGTGTTCTTTTCAGGTGCCACAATGTTTCAATATTATATTAAGATAGTTCCAACAGTGTACGTTAAGCTAGATGGATCTGTTTTGCATACTAATCAGTACTCAGTAACGAGACATCATAAATCAGTATCAGCGTTCAGTGGAGAATCTGGTATGCCGGGAGTCTTCTTTAGTTATGAACTATCTCCCTTGATGGTCAAATATACAGAAAGAGAAAGGTAAGATCTTTAGAAACAATGTAAACTTATACAATTTTTTATATCATAAATTTGTAAAATGAATAAATAAATAAATCAGTCCGATTTTAAAATTTCCTTAAATCTTAAGTATAAAAATAATATTTTTATAAAAGAAAGGAACCGTTTGAACTACAATTATATTGAAAGAAACTCCAGAAATTAAAACACTGCACTATTCATTAGTATGGTTGATAAATCCCATCTTGTGCACATATAAAATGTTGCTGTTTTGTTTTCGATTATTTATTATCAAGTCAATCTTCACCAAATTTTTAACATTTAAAAATTTTTTTATAAAAACTTATTTACTATATTTATAAATTGAATTTTTTTTATGTCACCCGCTGTATAAAGATAGAATTTTGAGAAAATGCATGCTTTAATCTGAGTATTTTTACCCGCAATTCTAATATTCGTAATTCAAATCATTATGGAAAGTTGATTACTTGTACAAACTTTTTCAAATAATTATCTTAATAAGATTATAAGAACAAAGCTAAACTATTATGTATTTTATTCAGTAATTTACTTTTCTCATTATTTTTCACAAATATGGATTTCTTAATTATTTTAATATATGTAATGTTGAACTGACAAAATTACTATTTTTATTTATTCCAGGTCGTTGGGGCATTTTGCTACAAGTGTTTGCGCAATAGTTGGTGGGGTGTTCACGGCAGCCGGAATCCTCGATACTCTCCTATACCATTCCGTCAAAGCTATTGAGAAAAAATACAATAAAGGACAGTAAATTAATTTATTTTACATTTATAAAGATTTTAAATATAAATTATAATCAGAAACTGGGCATTTGGCAATATTAAAACAAAATTCTGCATCAGTACCCTCCACTAATTGGACTATTGAAACGTAGTTAGGTTTAGTGGTGTCGAATTGTGCCCGTCCAAGTTTTTCCAGAAATGTGTGTCGCTGTCTCAGTTTAAACTCTCTACAGAACAATACTTGTGGCATTTTACAGATCATTTCATGTGATATCTTCATTGTGTTGTGAACATAGTTGAATCTCCCGATCAAAGATGATTGATCTGCAAAATAAATTGATTTATAATACAGTATTATTTTTATTTTCTAACATGTCTTTTACTTATGTTTTCAGCTATTTTCTCAGTTGTTACATAATGCATTACTGACAAATCTAATGATAAATTTGATCAAGTGTAATAAATTACAAAATACTATAAAAATAGTCCGCAGCAGTGGTGATGAATTCTAAAAAATGTTATAATTTTCAATGATCTAGAACTATGAAAAATGAGTTTTAGAAAACAGAAATTTACACAAGCTATTTTTTTAAATAACGATTTATTATGTCATGTTTTTCAATAATTTTATAATTTGACTTAAAAATATACATTTTCAGTGCTCCATAAACAACTTAAGTTAATTATCAAATTTTATGTGTACTCGCACAAGAGATCGGCTCTGTATCAGGATGAAGTGATTGTTGAGTAAGATAATGGTTAGAGGATTTGAGTTTTAAAAGTTTTTTTTTTTTTTACTTTATCTACATATACCATACATATTACATGATTCACCACTATTTAATACATAAAATGATAAAATACTTCAAAGGTTTATTAAGATGAAATAAAATCTAACATAAAGAATATTACTTACTTATCATCCAAAGACGTGGCTTATATAGCAACATTTTTTTCAATTGCCTTTGCTCAAAACCCATTTCTTCTTTCAAGGAAAACGTACTCACTTTCACATGGTGCAAATTGTATGTAATTAATCTTGATTGTTTTGTTGCCAAACTACGAACTTCGTCACCGGATAATTTAAAATCCTTTTGAAAGTGTCCGAGCCGCCTATCAATTCGAATTGTACTGAAAAATATATACATACATAATTAGTAGCTAATTTGTGCTACACAATTAGATGAGATGCGGCAGAGTATAAAACATGTTAATTTATGTGATGTAAAATCTGAAGTCGTCCTTCCGAAAACAAATACAAAATAAATAAAAATTTCCTATATGTTATGCCCTATCCTAGATTATAAACTTTTCATCTCAAAACCAAACGAAGTTGCAGTCGATGTTCGCTTACGATGAAATAGTAACTACATATTATTTTTAATTATACCCATGTTTTTGTGGTTTTTTCGTAAAAATAAAAATTGGGCATTTTCTTACTTTCAGCTAAGAATTTTGGCAGCAAGATAAATTTTCGAATAGGAATTTTGTGGGCAATTAACAGGTTAAATACTATGACCGCTGAATGCGCCATAAATGAGATGAATTGAGTTAAATATTTTTCAAGTGTATCACAGCTTGCCTAATGGCGCTAACTGTTCTGACGTGAGCAAGATGAAAAAGAATATTTAACAATGACATTTCTACTTTCATTAATAATTATCAAACAAATAACTTACTTGAAATTCAGCCAATACGGATTAGTGGTAACTATTCTTTGTATCATGGGAAGAGAAAAATTTTTAGATTCTAAATAGTTAATTCTCGTCTGCAAATCATCTAAACTTTCATTAAAAATCAGGGGATTTTTCGTTAAGAAGAAGCCTAAATATTCAACACCCACAAAGTCATTTAAGAAAGTCAAATGCTGTTTCATATCTCTTTCGAAATCCATCTTTAAAATTGCCTCTGGAACGCCATACTTTTTCTCCAGTTTGTGCAAGTCTACACCAAGCTTCACCATGTTTGTGAGAGACTCGGATTTGTTGACGTACGCTGCAAAGTTGAATGATGGCGAGAGAAATTTTGAAAAATCCGATAGATCATCGTTAGTCTCTGTTAAAACAGATTTATCTTCTCTCCGGATTTTAGACATTTCGTTTGTCCAGTTTATTTCATCCTCAACATCAACCTTCAGCGGTTCTGTATTAGTAATTGTTCTCTGTAATTCATTACAAAAGCATCTTTTACTTAAATCCGCAAGCATGGTTTCTACCCTTTTATATTTAAAATATTTCATAACAGCGAACGAACAAAGGGCTGTTCGATTCATTGTTTAATTTGAATAACACAATCGTTCAAACAATTATTGTATATTGTAATTAACGAATATTCGAAATTATTCTTAGATTTATTTTATGGCAATTTTTACGTCCACTATATTTTGACAGATTATTTGATCATTAGATATCTATGCATTAAATATTAGCATTTTAGTCATAGACAAAAGAGTACAATTTAGCATAGATGAATAATTATACAATGAGAATAACAAGGGTGACTAGGAACTATAGAAGCATGCAGGCAGAGATATATTGATAAGTGGTACGTAAAATATACTACATACCTGAACAGATTGTTACAGATATTGATATGCTTAAGCCCGAAGTGCCGCGAAGTTATCACATTTATTAGCCGAATATTTGAAATAAAATAAAGGCTGAAAATCACATCTCGCAAATACATGCAGATCGCTGACGGCAGGCCCATAAAAACGGGACCGGACATCTCTCAACAAAAAAAAACCTAGCGGTTCGTTCAAAAGCGAATTGCGACCGTAGTGACCTCCAACCCACGTGTTGTGCAATGAACGAAAAACGACGAGGGTTGAAAATAACGGGATTATGAAGGTTTCCTGAGAAGCGATAGCAGATCTCTAAGGGTGCGCATTGTTTCGGGGAGACGCACCCTGCCGACAAATAGAACCGAAGGTCGCAGGGCCATTAAAGCTGAACCCGTTGTACTGGCGAGAATAGGGAATGCACCGTTACGTGCCCGTTAGCTAGCGTTCAGGGTCGAGACATGACGAGAACAAAAGACGCAGTTTCATTGTGCAATCTGCTCTTTTAAAACAACGTTGGACGAACCACATGGCTCAAAATGTAAATGAAAATTGCAAGAAATAACATTCCCGCCAATTCAGTCTTTAGTTTAATCACTAGAATATTATAAATAATATGTTTTAACGCTTGAATATGATTTTGAAGCGACGAGTACGAATCTGGTAATTGCTTGATGAATATGACAATCGATCACGGTAGGCTTAGTATCAAGTAGGATAATAATAATTAAATGGTATGTGTAACTAGGTATAAGATTCTGTAAAGTAGCGTAAGAAATAAATAAATAACTAAATGTTGACTAAAGTGTAAATAATTAGAATATAAGATTAATTATAGTCAGCGGTAAGACGAAGGAGGAGTCAGTTCGGGTTTGGATCGGGCGTGGCCTCCAGAAGAAGCGAATGGACCAATGGGGTGGTGGCCCGTCCCATGACGGGAAGAGGGCAGATCGGTAGATGGGAGACACCCCACTGTTGAGGTATAAAAATGGCCTACACACGGCCCGGGGGCTCAGTTGGAAAAAGAGTAGTGAACAGGGAGAGTTGCCGAAACGAGGCCTGGAGGAGTGAGTCGGACACGAGGTCTGAGAAGATCGAAGTTGCAGAAGGAAGTGATAGGCTCAGTCGAAAAGTCAGTCGTAAAAGTGAAAAACAGAGGGAGTTGCCGAAACGAGGCCCGGAGCAGTGAGTCGGACACGAGGTCCGGGAGACGCGAAGTCGTAGAGAAGAAGTCGTAACCGAGAGTTGTCAAAACGAGGTCCAGAAGAGTGAGTCGGAGATGAAGTTGCACAGAGAGAAGTTACCGAAACGCAGTCGAAAGCACACAGAAGCAGACATTCAACACCGGAAAACCGATCGAACGTAATCGAGAGTCGGAGGACAGGCAGCCACAGTTCGCCGCATGTTATCCAGGAGCAGCCACCCCACCCGTTCAAAGCAACCACTCTGATAGCCTGTCGCCGGAGCAGCCGTGGAGCCAGCAGGTAGCCGCCCACGCCGGGTGATCACGATATCACTTCGCCGACCAGAAGACCCGAAGAAAATCACAAGATGACCCGAGGTAGAATTACTCTTAGATTAAGATAGTTATAAGTATTTGTGTATTCAATAAATGTATAGTTTGTGCATCATCGTGTGTTCATATTCACCTGCCTCACTCTTCCTATAGCCATGGTACTGATGAAAGCGTGATACCTGACGGATGAGTCGCGAAGCAAACTTCCTTTAGAGTGCGGGGTATCGATCTTCGAATCTATCGATCTATTGAATTCTGATGAGCGATCAGGAGCTGATAAGTCTCTCACTCTCTCTCTCTTGTGTGCCCTTCGGGGGGTATCAATATAATACTAAAAAAATGTTCAATTTGATTTATTGCATATCGATATACCATAAGCATTGTAAAATTAACAATAATAATAAATTGCTTGCATATTTATTTGTAAAACATTAGTACCTAGTACGATAATAACATTATTACACTAACTAACCTGCCATCACGCCATTTCTCGGCAGAGAGGATAGAACGCCACATTCTACTATTTACATTACTAGTGAGCCTCTCGATGGGATTTCTCATTTACATTCCCTTCACTCTTATACGTTTCCCGAAATTATTTTATCCATCTCTATTTATTTCGTCTTCATTCTCACATTTCTCCATTTACTGACTTAATTAATTTAATACTACTGCTTTCAGCACTATTTCAGATTTTTTCGACTGCTTTCTAAAATACTTTATCTTGCGAATTCTCAGTCATTTTCTCCCTTCCTCTTTTTTCAGGCGCTCTTTCTTTTTTTCGCACTAGATTTGACTCTTTTCTTAAAAGTATTGTATAGATCTTTTGCTCTCGCTTACTATTAAGTAATTATAAGATATATAAGTAATCAAAGATAAACAAGAACCTTGGATATTATCAATTATCAATTTTGGTGTACAATCTCTCTAATCCGAGGATCGAGAAATCTTATCACAAGAATTATTTCACTCCGCTGACTCTGAGATGTACAACTGTTAATTAATCTTGTATTTTTTGAATTTATAATTTCACTTCACTTTTCACTTGAAACTGTCTGTTTAATCATTTTAAAATTGCACATGCTCGATATGGTTGTAAGCGCAATCGGAGACGTTTAAAGGCAGAAAAGATAATAAGCTATTCAATTTCTCTTATTCTAGATACTTTAACACTTTTATACTCAAATTTCACTTATTTCATATACTTATAACACAAACCCTCTTTTGACAATGACTACACAAGCACAATGACGTTCATTTGATGATACCTGGTTTTGCGAAGTAGAAAAGGAAAGGGACCACAAATGTTAGAAGGGAAACGAAATTAGAACTTGAAAAATTATCGATTATATTATGTTTTTGTTGTAACACAACGCATGATCGTAGAAGAAGAGAAGTATATCGAGTTCTGAAACACGGAAACACTGATAATATTTTGAAATTCACTAATGCTTATAGACACATAGCTTTAAAAAAATATTAATATTAAACAATCGTCGAATAATAAAACTCAATCTCGCACTCATGTGATTGACTATGGTGTATGGTATACTTTATACTCCATAGTTGAATATTTGCGATAGTTACAAATTATACAAAGGTTCATTAAAAAAATGACAAGTATTTTGACGTTTTCAAAAAATCATATGTTATTTTCGAAAAATCGTGCTAAAATATTCCCCAATGGATTAGGATCATTCGTTTTATCCAAAATCAGAAGAATGTCGTTAGAAAAAGTTCCAAGTTGCTTAATTCCTACACAACACAAGGGGAAAACATCAATTGTAAAGAATAATATTTATTTTAATAATACATATTTTTCACATTTGTTTTCTCAGTTTTCATTAGTAAATTGGATGATATCACATTTAAGTAAAAATTTTATAGATTTCGAAGCTGCTGCTGATGAATAAAAATATTGAAACCTTAATATTTCATTTCTTTAAAAAGAGATTCAACAATATTATAATATCTAGTTAACTAGAAAATCGAGAATTATGTAGATTCATTTTTTTTAAAATAACGTTTTGCCAATTTATCGTTTTAAATGCAACATTGTCTGCAATCTTAGCATTTTGTTATTGACTAGTGGATTAAAAATATACACAACAAAGAGATTTATTCAACATAGGTTGGACACTAAATGGACTATTTTCATGGAATAAGTATTTTGTTACAGATTCTCTACTTACATATTTATTTTAATAAATTGGGTAAACATTGTTTTTAATACAAATCAAATGTATTAATTAGAAAGATATACATATAAAATCAATTTTATTGAATAATATTGTTGCTACCAGGATTCGAACCTGGATCTCTTCCAATCCGAGGTTATTTGAAAAAAAATCATATAATTTTCAAATAATGGAACGATAGATGTATTCATTTGAAAAATGTAACATATAAGTTCGAAGATTTGTTGTCAATCCACTGTGTTGGTATAACATAATCGGTTAATGTACGTTTCCCGGATTGGAAGAGATCCAGGTTCGAATCCTGGTAGTAACAACAATATTTTTAGATAAAATTGATTTTATATTATCTTTCTAATTAATACATTTAATTTGTATTAAAAATATCACAGACCTATGTTCTGAATAATTACAACTTCACAATAAGAATATGTTCTCCTTAATAAACATTGTTCTTATCAAACAAGTCAATGTTTGTATAATTTTTTGCAGCATCAGACATTTGTAGCAGAAGCCAATTTGTGTAAACAGTGTGATGTTCTCTTCATCGGAGACTCCATTGTGGAGGCTCTACCATCCTCCAGAGCATATTCTATGTATGCACCCCGAGGTTAATAACTAATATCAAGTTTTACCATGCACATAGCGCGCACACTCATAGATAGTTGAAGTATACAAATGGCAGATCTGAATGAAAACGCCCAAAAATATTTGGGAAAAATGTATTATCTTTTATTAATCTGTGTTCCAAAATTATCTACTGGTGGATAATAATTTTACTATTATACTACTAGACAAATCTTCTTTGTTCATAATAATATTGAAACTATAACAAAATAATGAAATTGAATCACATCAAAAAGTGATTGTTATTTTGTTATCTGTTAACACTACCGATCACTGCTGTTAAGAGAATCTTCTGTATACTTATGGTCACATTGGTTTCTGTCACGCTTTCAAGTTGTAGACTTTCTTCCTAGATTATTTTCACGTACGTGCTCATATATTTCCAAAGATTAATTACAATTAAGAAAAGTATTTAATTATGTCATTTACATATTTACTGCACAATTTATCTTCATTGCAATCAATCTACCTTAAAAAACCCACTGTTTCACTTCTCTATTTCAGTCATGGTATCAGAATTTATTGGGTACTGTTTTTTAATCTTCATCTGATTCCTGAAAAAATCTGACCACCTCACTTTATTTACCATGGTTTCCTTTCATATATTAGGGATATCAAAAAAAAGATTTTTTTTTACCTGACTAACTTTGTCACTGTTGAGACTTGTTTGCCGGCTTGACTGCATTTATTTTTGTCAGAAGTGTTTTTTTTCATTCATATTCAACATATTACATGCATTAAACTTTTAAAAAATAAACACATTTACAATGGAGAGATTTTTTCCGAAAAAATGTATTTTACTCAGTTATACGCTATACGAGTTTCTTCAAAAAAATTTAACAGCTACAGGAATCAGAAACATTTGTGCAGTTTATGGCAATGTATTGAATATTCGTCAATATCGCAAATGGTTTAGGAAATTTAAATTGGGAGATTTTAATAATGAATACTTAAATACTTAAAGTGGAACATTTAAAATTGTCAATGAAGATTGAAATTGAGGCCAATACAAAAATATCAATTCACGAATTAGCTAACGAGACTGAATTCTCATAGTCCATGTTCAAAGATGCGTTAAAAAATCAGAAAGGTCTGGATATTGGTACTGCACAAATTAAGCAATGAGAACAAAACAGCATGCATACAAACGTGTGATGCTTTGGTTGCACAGGAAACAAATTCACATTTTTTTAATCATGGAAACTAGTATGAGAAGTGGGTCCTATATGCTAACAAAAGATGCAAAGTCCAATAGCTATCAATGAAGCAGGTAGCGAGTAGTACCCCAAAACCTGTTTTTTCTTTAAAATGGTCTTATTGTCCGTTTGGTGGGATGATCATGGGGTAATTCATTTTGAATTCTCAAACGCGGCAAAGAAACACGATGACAGTTGGATCAGTTACATCAATTGTTGAAAACAAAAATACGTGCTTTTGTAAATTAATCCACAATATTATTGGAACTTGATAATGATCATCCACATACAGCCATAATAATGCAAGAAAACATACCCAATAGGATGGAAAATTGTGGATCACCTTCCACATAACATCATTTCTTTAGATGGAGGAAGATTTAATAATGTTGGTTAAGTAAAAATGGTCCTAACAGAGTATTTTGCGTCAAAACCTACTAGTTTTTATAAAGAAGGAATCAAAAACCCGCTAGAATCGTATCATATGTCAGAAGATCATATCTATCGACAGAGAATATATTTTAGAATAATTTAGTTAAAATGATTTTTTTTTTTTTAAATTGCTTTTCTTTTTAAAAAATTAACTTTTTTTTTGACCCCTAAAATATTTGTACGCCATAACATTTCTTGAAATCATATTTCCCAAATACTGTAATAAGTTCATCTAGTAGACACTTCCCAAAGTGTATTCCCAAAAAATTGTAGAATCTGGCAGGCTAAACACAAAATAAAGAAATTCTCATTCAATGCAACCAATAACATTCCTGTGAAGATTAAAGGAATATATTCTTTTAACAGATGTCTGATTTTGTTTTGCAGGTAAAACCGTGTTAAACTTTGGTATTGGCGGTGACAGAATTGAACACGTTCTTGATAGAATAGTAGATGGAGATTGGTTGGATAAACTGAAACCTAAATTGGTAAAAATGTTTTATGTTTGATTAGTTATATATATATTTTTTTAATATAATCATGTGCCTGTGTAATATTACTGTGGATTACAAGAGTAACTGTGTACTCGTGTAACCAGCATAACTCATGATTACTTCACAAAAATCACTAACCACGACCCTTGGTACGTATTTTGAGGTCCACAGCTCTTATTTATGCATTATACCAGCATTCTTGTGAATCAAAATGTCTTTCGTTATTGACTTGAAACATATTAACCAAAAAATTCAAGCATTAAAATTTAAACTTAAATTTTTACAAAAACGGCGCTTCTTTTTAATGTGCATATATAATTTTATTTCAGCTAGTACTGTTCGCTGGCACTAATAATACAAATTGTAAAGCTGAGGACATATCTGAAGGGATTGAAAATATATTCAAAGTAATTAGGACAAAAACCCCACATACGACCATTATTTTACCGGTTTGTATAAACTAGTACTTTACTTTCTGGATTTATCAAATAAAATATTGTCCTTAGTCTAAAAATGGCAATATCTTTTGTTACCCGCATATATATTATTTTCTGAATATGTAACATGTGCTATATGTAATATCAATAAGGTTGTTCATTTTGGGACCTGTCACCTACACAAAATTACTGAAAATGTGGCATCATTGAAAACTTTCAATTTAATCTTTTAGTAGGATGTTTTTATATATTTATACAGCTATTAATATACGTTTGTTTTACATCGCTGTTCAACACGGATGGATGAACAGACATAAAGAAATTTTCCTGTATGTAAAATATTATGTATGCATGCTATACCAATATCTTTGTTAGAGTAGGCAGTAGTATGAAATCTATGTACGTATTATATACTAAAAAAAGTGTTTCCTTTATTATACATTTTTAGCTGCTACATCCAAAAGGATTTCGCCTAAACAAGTACAGACAGCTGGTTGCTGATGTGAATAAACTACTGATTACTAAATTTGAAGCAAATAAATATGTTTATATTATCGACACGAACTGGGACAAATTTATAGGCAAGTAATTAGTTAACTAATACGCAATACAATAAATTGTGTCATTATAATATACACTTATATTCAATTCGGTTGGTAATACACTTGTCATGTAAAACCATGGTTAAAAGCGAGCAAGAAAATCATCAACCTGCTGATTTAACTCTCAAATCCCTGTCAATACTTCAGACTTTGCTCAGACTATTCAAATTGTTATGATTTTGGTTCATATTCCAACAATGTGTATAAAATTTCACGTTATTCGCCTGGCCATCTATTGTAATATTTATACTATTGGAAATGTTTTTTTATAATCCACAACAATTATTCTGATTTTTTTTTAAATGTACAATATAAAGTAATTTAAAGTTTTTACAGCCTTGAGATGTCAATATATGTAGTTTCTTTTGGATTATTCTCCCTCGGGTAAATTTTCTTCATATCCAATATGTTCAGCACAGGAACAAGACTGTAGCAATCACGCAGGGGTGGTTCGCCGGTTCACTCTGAGCTCTCGAATGTCGACGTCTGCAGCGGTGTGCAGTGGTCCAGGGGGGTCCAACTCTTCGTCCAGTTGTAGCAGCCAAGTCGTAGAATATTCCAGGTTCAGTTCCAATGTCGTAGCCAAAGTCAAATCCCAAGGAAAATCCAGATGTAATAGCAGAGGTCAAGCGGAGATAAATGAAACACAGTTGTTGTAGAGAAGTCCAGCGGTGCAGAAGCGATCGAGGGAAGTGATTTTGCAACCGCTGGATCGTTTATTTGTCCTGGAGATTCATCTCCTGGGAACATAAGGCTCCAGCCGGATACTGGGACCAATCAGGGGGCGAAGACACTCCCCGCGCCACCCCGATTCGGTCCCGCGCCGACACCACCTGGCGGCCAGACTCCGCAACTTACGTCATTTTTTCTGTCGTCCTGTAAGGGACGGCAGATTTCCATTTTCGCTTCTGAGAAAGCTCTCATGTTTTTATTCCTTATTTTCCAGGCATCGCGAGTACTTTTTCTTACAGAGTTTGGCCCTCCTTGCGATGCCTGATACATTTTACCTTGGGCGATGGCCCGGGGAATTAATTAATGCACCTTAAACTTTAAAAATCCGTTTAAGGTGCATAATATTATCTCCGGGCGATCGCCCTCCAAAAACTCTCTTTATTTCCATACATCCGAAGCTCAATATAATTTTTTAAAACAAGTTATAATATAAAATATAGTTTGTAAGTTTCGCTGGCGCCGGGGGCGGGGCCTCCCTACACAAATCAAAGAAATAAAGGATATAAAAGAGTTTAAAAAGAAACTAAATGAATACTTCAAAAACACATAAACAATATTACAGAATTCTTCAAAAGCACACAAATGGACAATGAAGAAAATATGTAAGGTATTATATAAAATTATTGTAGAGTAACTCCCTCTCCAAGCACAAGACCTGGTCTCTTTTTTGGAGAGGTAAGCGAAAGAAACACCAAGTATGTGTATAACCTTATGTATGTTTGTAACCATGTATTTTAAAAATTGAATTTATTTTGCCCATGTATTTTTTTCGCTAAATTAAATAAAGAAAAAATAAATAAAAATATATATATATATATTATTAAAAATTATCTTAATTTTGGTAAATTATTGCATAAACGAAATATATTTATTTATAATCTTGAAACCAAGAATACGGAGACAAATCTCAATAGAAACAAATTAACAAAATATTAAAAATTAATATTGCTATAAACCATTCAATTTGCAGGTCATATTACCAATTTTTAACTTTTTTAAATACTTGTTTTAGTGCATATAACATATGTTTTAAAACAATATATTATATTTATTCACATGCTTTGAGGCTTCAGCTACTATTTAAAATCAAGTTTGATATCAAAAATGTAATAATTTCTTACTAAATAATATTTATATCAATCCTAATAATGTGTATTCTTTATTAGCTTCAGATCTCCGTTCGATAGCGGCCATAATGACATCTAGACCACGCTCTCGTAATTTTTGTTAAAAATGCTGAAAATATATGTTTTCACATATATTTTACAACATTAGTAGCAAATTTCATAAATGAGATGTTTTTTTACCGATTTTAAGGGAAAACAACATTTTCTTGAACAAAATAAACATTTTATGTACATTATTTTTATGTATGTTGCAATTAAATATTTTGTTTATATATAACACTGTTACATTTAAACACAAGCTGTCTGTTTCATAAATAATATGTAATTATGAAACAGACATATCATCAAAACTCCAACGTGGCGTTTTAAATCTATAATATTAAACAAAATAATAAATTGAAGCTGTCATAATAACTTTAAATTTAGAACATTGATTTAAGCGATCATTTAAATATATGTAGGTACTTTGTCTGATTTCAAAACATATTCATATACATGAACTAGGTACTTCGAAAAATTATTTAATTTTTGATAGATTAATTCAAATTCCATAATATTAAAATGAAAACTTGGATAAGTCATGGATAAGCCTCTTGATACGAATTATGTTTGAGATTTGAACTGACAATATCGAAAGCGAAAAAATCAACAATTTTATTGTCGTCTCTTTCTATTCAAAGCTTCCTCTCTTGCATGATTTACGTAACAAATGTCATTAATTATTTCTCTGGAACTTAACTATTAACCTCGTCTTGAAAGCATATTTAATTTGTGTATAATTTCTCGAATTTCAAACTGGAAAGATGAAAGCTCGCCCTCAATGGTCTCATTGCTCATTTGGAGAATACTGAAGAAAGGTTCTCAGTATTCTCCGAATTCTTCACACTTTACATTAATTATTCATAATTTATTATGTTCCAGATGAGGAAGGCACTATTCCGACCACTCTGATGTATGACTCTCTTCATCTAACAGATAAGGGATATATGATCGGATGGAAGCCAGTTCTTGACAAGATCAGAGAATTATTGGATAGTTAATAAATGTTATATATTTAAATATTCATTCTCAGTTTACCTGTTTTTTTTTAGATTTTAGAAAAATTTTGCATAACACATGCATTTCATAGATAACTAATTGAATGTACAAAATGAAGTACTTATTGTATTTAATACTTAATCATTTAATTTCCTGGATACTGTGGGAATTATTCTAATAGAAAATACCTAATAAATAATTATGTAATTATAAATTTTATTTTTCCTATTTTCATAGCACAAGCATTTAGCTTAGTTTGAAAATAGTAAGAATATTGATGTGACATGTATTCCGTGTACGCATCTCTATTTTTTTTTTTAAATAAAAAAAAATAAAATAAATAGTATACATTGTTGCATAAAGGCATAGATACCGGAAGAAACAGGATATTCGGAAGGAGGTTTGCACTCACCACAATGCAGTTCTTCTGGCACCTCCAAGGTGGACTGTAAATTTATATTTATCACTATCTTCGTTCAGGGGTCCTAGTCTTTTAGATTGCACTGTATTAGACGACATCTCAATTTTATACTATACTTCGATTCATTAATCAATGTACCGGTTCAAGGTCGCCATTCGACTGAGGAAAGGGAGAGGAGATGGAAGGCACAGTACATTATTTTAGTTCAAGAATAAATATATGTCCCAAATATACATAAATGAATAATTAAAAATCCTTTTATATAATTTGATTTTTTAAATAGTATAAGATTGAATGTTTGTATTAATATCTATTGTTTGATTCTTATGCATTCAAATGGTCTATTAGGTTAGATATCTTAATTCCCTTTTGTGCTTATTTCTTGTCATTTTACTAATTTAGTGTCCATGTGTTCTTCTTTGTTCTTCCATTCTATGAACAAATGGGTGAAATTTTTCGCTTTAATATAACTTAAACAATGACCATGGACGATCAATTCGAACATATTTTGATGTAATTAAAGTGTTAATTGAATCAAATCCAGATTCAACATGTTGAGGAATTATGCAAGTTCTGTAAATAACCCATTTAACAATATTTGAACTTTAAATAAAACAGGAAACGAACCGACATTAACCAACATACCCAACATACCCAAATTAACAGTAAAGGTTGATCAAGACTCCAATTTCCGATTCTCAGATGTCAATATTCAATATAACACACAGACTCTAAATTATTCACAGCCGCTTTAACCAGGTTACAAATTAAAAAAGTAAACAGTAAAAGTTAAAAAATGTTTAACATTTCAAAATAATATATTGAAATGTGAAAATACTATTTTGTTTGATTGCATAATATGCTCCAGAAAAGAAGGGAAGAAAAGACTAGAATTTTTGGTTAGTATGTTCAAAAAATTTTTCTTTTGCTGTAAGCGGATGGGCGTCAAGAGGTTACTAATACTGCTGGTAGAGGGATGGGCAAGTCACCAACTTCGGAGCTATTATTGTTCTTATTGCCCATGTCATGGCATTGTTATGAATTCTGGTGGTACTTGAAAATTAAAAGTGAAACTGCAACCAAACCTGCATTATTTATTCTCAGTATGTAACAAATAATGTATAAGGGTTATAATTCCTTAGAATATGTAAATGCTAGCATGTCTAAAGCTTAAATTTATTCTCCAGAGTATTTAAAAATTCTAATTAATGAAATATTGACATATTCTTTTATAAACTTGATCAAATCAGGTATTCATGCTGTTTTTGATAAGTTTTTAGTTTAATTATGGAAGATTCTAGTATGGTAGTGTAAACAGTTATTCGCAATTTACTCATTTTAACATCACTATATGTATTAAGGCGCGACTTGCAATAATAATTCAAATTTTCGCATTTTTTACGAAAATGTGGGTTTTTATTATTAATTTATATCAGAAGTTATTCAATAGATTTGACTTTTTTTCAACTATTACTTAGATTGGACCTTCACATAAAACTAATAAATTGAATGTTATTTGCCATAATTAAGACGATACAAATATAAGAAAGACCGCGACCATTAGATGCATTTTAAGCATGGTACGAAATTGAGTCAATACGCTAAATTAATGCATAAACGAAATATATTTTCTTATAATCTTGAAGCCAAGATTACGGAGACAAATCTGTAGGAAACCAAATTAGCAAAATGTTAAAATGAATAGTTATAAATCATTCGATGAATTTTTAAAGTTTTTAAAATACTTTGTTTTAGTAAAAACAAACATTTTTAAATAATATACTATTTAGTCACATGCTTTGAGGCTTCAACTACTATTTAAAACTAAGTTTAATATCAGAAACACAATAAAAAATAACGCACTTTTATGTTTACTTGATATTATAAAAGAATTAACTATTAGTCTCATCTATGCTAAATGCAAAGATATCTCGAAATTCAAACTGGAATAATGAAAGTTGTCCCTTAAGAATAAATAAAACAAGATGTTCTTGTCCAATAAAAAAAATATTTTTGTTATGAGCATTTCATGTTTGGTGACACTTAAATATTCTTGTGTATTTCTTTTGATGTATTTTAACATAGAGTTTGTTTTTTCAAAGGCTCCTCCAGTAAAATTTGTCAATAAAACTGTTAGAACTACATTCTTTAGTTAAAAATATTTTTTTATGTGAATCGTTTACATCCAAACCCCTCTATATTCAAAATTGAAAAAAATGTATATTTGAATATCTAGAAAAAAATGGTTATTGCAATTGGTTCAAATACTTTACCATAATAATATAAGTGCATAATAGAAAAAAACGAGTTTAAGTTTTGTGTCAAAATCCTCTATAGTTAAGTACATACTTAACTTCCAAACGGCTCAATAATGAAACTGACCAATAGTTTTTAGTAGTATGCCACTGGTTTGTTTCAAATAATATGAGTGACAAACACCTCTAAAATATGAGTTTCAAACACCTCTGTAAATGATATAGAATAGCATATCCCTCTATAAAAATTATAAATTTCGTAATTTCTCAAAATCGATAACATATTTGTATTTTTTTACATTTCCTATAGTGTTAATGCATACACCATATCTTCAAAATATCTATTGAAATATTTAGATGAAAATTGATTTTTTTTAATCTTTTTCGTGATTTTTGGGTTTTGCTAAAAATCTATTACAGAGAGGTTTATTATTTATACATTCATAACATAACATTTTATATAATCATACTAATATTAAAAATTAGTTACCCCACGGTGAACTTTATAAAAAGCCAAGATTAACATAGAGCTTAATATATTAGTTATTTTCACAAATAAGATGTATTTCTCGCCAGTAGTGGTAAGTACCCCCCACCTGTAGTCCAGAAGATCGGTGCTCGGTTCCTCACTGGGGAGATTTTTTTTCACCTTTATTTTTAATAGCTGATGTACCTGGCGATGCCCAGGCTTTACGTAGAGTGAAGAGGCTTCATTAAGGGAGATGGGGTTTAGGACGGCGGTTAAATGAAATAAACGTTGTTTGTGTAGGTTTTTATTGTATGACGAAAACAATGAAGACAGATAGATTAAAGGATGAAAGAAGGTGCGTGTTGATTATTAAATGATGTGAAGCGATTTGGCGGTCTCGCTCGGCGCTCCCGGGCCGGCAAGACCGCCGTTGTGAAACGCTGAACCTGGTGAGACTGCCTGGCGGTGAATTTCGAGCCAGGCTTGTAGCAGCAGCTGGCAGCGCTGTCGCTAGCGTCGATGCTGACTGAGATGGCGGTAGATTTGAATTCCGGTCGCTACTGGGGTATTTCTCTTTTTCAAAATCAGATGTAGACAGTAATTTTGCGTCAAGTGTACAAAACTTCATCAAAGAGTACCAAAATTCTGCTTTAAAGGGTGGGAAAGGAGAATAGGGGTGGTTTTTCAAAATCTCATACAGTGATCTTCCTCTTGTTTTAAAAGTCAAATGTGCAAATTTTCATCGAGCTTGGAATAAAACTAGTATTAAAAACAAATAAACCAACAAACACTCTTCTTTATATATGTAACGTAATAGTATGTATTCGTTGTACACTTCGTGATTGTTGAAGGTGAAGACAATTATCTATTCATCACAATAAGATACAATTAGTATTGTAAAGTATTTGGTAATCTATATCTTAAATATTATTTATAATTTAATTATTTCTATTTCTCAACTGTTCGTACCGAACAATCTTTGATTTTCAATGTGCGGCCGTCCTATCCGGACTGGTGCGCAGACGACGACGCACAGGGCCCTCTCGGGATAGGTGCTTCGTAAGGGACAACTTATTTTATGATCAAGTATTATATGAAAATTTATAGGCTTAATACTAGTTTATACGCTTAATATCAAAATTTGGCCAACGTGATCGATCTAATGATTAAGAATATTTCCCAAGTTATGTTCGTAGTAAACCTAATTCTTTTAACCCGCGTTTTCAATTATCAAATATCTAATCATAGTCGTTCAACGGAGCAATTGGTAAAATAAATATACTAACTATCTTATAGTACACAATTAAATAACGGACAAACCTCTGATCATGAGGTATGATACTCGAGCGCACTCGTTATAATCTTTATTTTTACTTGTCTTCAATTTATTACCTTCAATTCCGAAACGTCATTTAGCGCGTATGTAAACAAGTAAATTTTGGCACGAGCCAATTATCATTAAGTTGGGTATATATTATTCAGAGCTGCAATGTAGGAGTGTGGAATAAATTATACATAGGTTACCAACCTTGCTGTAGACTGTGGCCGCTTCGTGACGTCGCCTAGCTGTTGAAAGATCATATGGACATGTGAAACAACATGCGACATGCTAAGTGCCTGCCTCACTAGGCAAATATGTTCCGTGATTATGATAAGTTCTCTAGACATCAGACTATGGCGCTCGCTCGGCTTCCCTACAAAACCCCGAACTCGCACCCACGCATTCAAAAGTTAATGATGATGATGATCCAAAGTTTTGATTTGGCCGATAACACAGTGAACAATATAATTTGTTATAACTCATTCCAGATGCATGGCCGAAGTTCTTATATCTCCAATACGCTGCTGTTCAGTATCAGTAGGAAAATGGCCAAACCGTGGCCGCGTCCACCACTGAAAGTAATTAATTGTAATTGCTCGTACATCATGACAGTACGATTCTCAGGAAAATTGCCGTGATTCATCTGGGTGCGTCTGAGAACATAGTCATGTGACAGTGGTGTCTGAAGGACAGTTTTGTTAATTCTCGGTGTCTCGGGCAATGCGTCTCGAATAGAGCCAGGAACAATTCAATTAGATGTGTTAATACTCCGTAAGTCCGTGCGAAGTGACGCCTTTTGATATAAGTCTCCCTCTCATCCTTTTATTAAGATACCCACGCTACGTGGTGTGAAATGACAATCTCCCGGCATTCACGTTCAGAGACTCATCTCTCGAGAAGTCCAAAGAGGGACCTACAGTACGCTGAGGCATCCTATCCTCTGGGATCCTTTCCGTCCACTCACGTCTCGGCTAAGATGTGAAGCAACAGCATTCAATCAGCAGACTCTTTAATTTTTAGTGCCGATAACGCCTTTTGGTTGATTAGCTAATGTATGCGGTTCAGTCCTTACAACCGAAGTATATGATTATGACCAGCATGATTCCCGCGAAGAACGGAGTCCCTCCTCAGCAACTTATAGACCACTTCGAACTCAACGAGAGACTATCTCGACATACAATGCCTCTGCATCATATTCTGTCACTCGCGACACTGTTGTTACTTTGATCACAGGAGAGTAAAGCTCTCAATAATTTCAGTTTGGAGTGGTTGTTAGTACCATGTTCATAATAAAAGGCAGAATGATTTCCATACGTATACAATCGTGCGTTTTCAAAGTAAATAAACACACAACCATTCTCGGATAAACTCTACCACTTCTACCTACAAGCCGTTACTTCGTTTCAAAAATGTAATTTGTAAAATGTGCCATACTGCACCCGTGGTGAGAGACTGTGAATTCCCCTGGTGCCAGCAACGTGTGCCGGAGGCCTATGATGGGATTTAAGAAATATTAATAGATTTCTGCAGATAAGTAAATACATAAATAATTACGTACATAGGTACATGATTATTTACATAGCCAATAAATAGTTAATAATTAGTCCTAAACGACGAGATACTAAATAAACTTATAGGAGGGTGTTTCGATTTAATTAAACAGGACAGAAATTAAATAATATCAAGTTGTCTAGCGACTACGCCAGCCCCTTTTTATGAATGAGTAATTACATGATGATCCGAATCGCACTGCAGTATTTTTTAGTGGTTTTAATGATAAAGCATGCAAAAAATAAACTTAGTATTTTGGCGGATCTGGAGCACAGCCCTCTGGGTTCGGCCTCAGCGTCATAATACTCGCGATTTTAAATTAGAAGACGACCTCCGCGGACCTGAAAACCCTCTCGATCTCACTTTTAATCGACCACGGCGTAAATCTCGAAAGGAAATTAGATTTTGTACCCCGAATAATGCTACGTATACGTCTCTTTTCCCAGTTCAAAATCGACTCCCCTGTAGCTCTCTTAACCTTCCCGAACCCGACTGTCGCGAGTCGTGCGACCCTCTCACGCTAAAACGTCCCCCTCGCCAGCTCTAAGAACAACTATCCGTAGAACCGTTCACAACCCTCAACCCGCTATTCTCTCCTCCCCCGACCCGTTGCACCCCTCTCCTAACCGACCGCCTTAGTCTGTGAATTGACTGAATCATCACAGTATATAAGATATATAACTAATAACGAAACGAACGGTAGCGCAAAAAAAAGGTCGCGCTCCGTGTGTGATCACTATTTATAACCGCACATACACATGTCTCGCGTGGGCGGTGAGGCTCACATACACACACATATATCGGTGCAATCCAAAGACATCACAATATATGTATTATATAGTTTAGAGTTATTTAACTGAATTTATTAACAATCGTTTTTGAACTAGAAAAACATGTAATGTCGACATGTAACACATTTTTTAAATGAATAAAGAATTTAAAAATTGCCTTATAAACAAAATTTGTATTTATTGTTCTTTTGTAATGTTTTTTCTACCAGTAGTACAATTAGTGAATTAGTTAATACTAATTGTATAATGTATAGATTGAAGAGAAAAAATGTAATCAAATAGTACACTTTTCTTGGTAATTACATCGTGAAGTTAGCTGCCATCAAACGAAACAATCAAACGTAATAATATTATCATGTATGTTACATTAGCAGCAAAATTTGGCACTGATCAGGTCCGCAATCTATTACTTATCTCTTATGTATGTACTTCAGTAAAGTTAATTGAAACCAAATGACCCATATTTGAATTACATACTTTTTTGGTAGGTGGGAATACATATAAGTAAGTAAAGAAGAGAAATAAGAGTAAATTAAAATGTATTTCGAGAACTATCATCGCTCGTCAAATTTCAATTTTTTGATCAGTTCCGGACGAATTATCCACAATTAATACAAAGCCTATGATCCTGGTCAGTTTTTAGTGATTTGCCTACACCAAAGGCCTACACCATAGATAAGAGCCTACACCTACTTGATCCATAGAAACTATCTATTATAGAAACATAACGACATTCATTCGGGTTATCTATGCATTTACAGCGTGCTTCACTTAACCTCATATTGTCCGTGTGACGCTTTTTGGAGAGTAATTTTCGTCGGCTTCGAATTTTAAAGAATTGTTGTCGAATGGTGTTTTTTTAAAATAGTGCATTTCAAGCAAGAACAATGCTTATCCTTTTTGAAACGCCGGCAGGCTACGCCATTTTTAAGGTATTTGAATAAGCTTACCTCATTTCACTTTACCACGTGTGTTTAACCAAAATTTAATATTGTACTGTATTTGATTTCATGAATTATTTGTTGCGTTATCGTAATTTATTCGAAAAGTAAACAATTAAGTAAACCATTGATTCTTAAAATGTTACAATATTTTTATTTTTAGTTACTGGACGAACTTAAATTGTCAAAAGTAGATAATTTGTATCAAGATTTTGAGACGCCGGAAAAAGCTAGTAAAGTGTAAGTTCTCTTTATATTTTTATTATGACAGTTGACAATAAGAGTATTATTATATAGTAGGATTCTGTCCCTATTGCATTTCTTCCTAAATTCTTTCAAATTATAATAAAAATTCATACACTCAAAAACATATCCATGTTCAAATGAAAAAAATAATTTTGTTGCCATCTCATCATCTTACTCACATGTTCTGCTTAGTATTGAAGTCATACTTTTTTAAATACTGCTTTCTACTGATTGCTTGTGTTTTGTACATATTTCAAAAATACAGATATAATATAATTTGAAAAAATTTAGAATACATATTGTAATGGTTTTACTAATTAGAAAGTTAAAATGGTTATGGTTTGAAGATGAATGACTGATGGGCGCTAGTGAAATCAAACTTCTGACCTTCATTACCGGAAATGAAATTCCTAACCCAACCCCACAAACCATAACATTATTGTTTATGTTTATTTATATATCTTAACTCATTATTATTTACATGTCTACTGGTTTTTATTTGTATTGTGCATTATTAGTTCCGGCAAATTGAAAATCCAAGCGGTAGGAGAAATGTTAAGTTAGTTTATGTAGTTTATGAATGTATATCTCACATCTTATGTTATTAATTAATATGTCTTATATTATTAATGCTTACTTTTCAGAGTCAAGCTCAAACACTTTGAAAAATTTGGTGATACCACAGAAGCGCTGTCTGCTACAACAGCTGCTATCGAAGGCAAACTCTCAAAATCATTGAAGAAGTTGTTAAAGACTTATAAAAATGATGAAATTCAGGAACAGCTTCTGGTTGCAGATTCTAAGCTGGGAAGTGCTATCAAAGACAAGTTGAATTTACAGTGTATTTCTAACACAGGAGTCCAAGAACTGATGAGATGTATGCGGTCTCAACTTGACAGTTTGCTCGTAGGTCTTCCGAAGAAAGAAATGACAGCTATGGCATTGGGTTTGGCGCATTCACTTTCCAGGTATAAACTGAAATTCTCGCCTGACAAAATTGACACAATGATTGTGCAGGCTCAGTGCTTGTTGGATGATTTAGATAAAGAATTAAATAATTACATTATGCGTTGTAGAGAATGGTACGGTTGGCACTTTCCCGAATTGGGAAAGCTGATTACCGATAATATTTCATATGTTAAAACTGTTAAACTCGTCGGAACCAGAGACCACGCCATAAAAACTGATTTGTCTGACATTTTACCCGAAGAAGATGAAGAAAAGGTAAAGGAGGCCGCAGAGGTATCCATGGGTACAGAAATCTCCGATGATGATATAATGAATATCCAAAACCTTTGCGAGGAGATCATTTCAATCAGTGAGTACAGGTCGCATTTGTCAGATTACCTCAAGGCAAGAATGATGGCAATGGCGCCAAATCTTTCTGTGCTAGTTGGAGAACACATCGGAGCTAGACTTATTTCTAGGGCTGGATCTCTGATGAATCTTGCCAAACATCCCGCTTCCACTGTACAGATACTAGGTGCAGAGAAGGCGCTGTTTAGGGCATTGAAGACCAGGAAACAAACCCCAAAATATGGAATCATCTACCACGCCCAACTTATCGGGCAATCAAGTACAAAGAATAAGGGTAAAATGTCCAGGATGTTGGCTGCTAAGGCCTCCCTCGCTACCAGAGTCGATGCTTTTGGTGAAGATGGTTCATTTGACCTTGGTGCGGAACACAAAGTGAAGTTAGAGGCTAGACTGAGGCTACTCGAAGAAGGGAACATGAGATCTATCAGTGGAACAGGCAAAGCTAAAGCGAGATTTGAGAAATATCACAGTACTAGGTAATTATTCATTTATTTATTATTATACATGCCCTATTTAGGCATTAACATAATTTGTAAAATTACAATAGAAGTGCAATATACAAATAAAAATATTATGTAGTTTTTACATAATAAAATGTGAAGTAGCAATTTATCCGTCACCATTGAGTTAACACACAAAAAATTGTAATGGTGTAGTCCTATAATGAATTAAATTAACAGCAAAAATGTCGACTGCCTCCGCTTATTCATTCCCTAAAGAATACATTTTGGGGACTGCGGAGTTAGCTAGTGCATGAGTTTTGACATTACCTCTGTAATAAAACAATGAATTGTGTCTCAATGACCTCAATGGTGCGAGAAAGTCAAGCAGATCAACAATCTAGGGGCAATCTATCTTACCATTTATGATCCTGTATAGAAATATAAAATCAGTCATTGTACGTCTCACTGATAAGTTTAACAATTTCAGACGGCTAAGGAGATAATCAATTGATATCGTAGAGCGTATGTAATTTAAAATTAATAAACTTTAGAAACTTTATCTGGATTCTTTCAACCGCTGTCGAGTATACAATGAAGTGTGTGGAAACCATATGACTGAATTATATCCTACCTGAGGTTTAACCAGAGGAGGACTGTAGAGGACTTTAAAAGTGTGCAGGTCTGAAAAGTTTTTTGCAGTCCACAAAACAAATCCTAACATTTTGAGACCTTTATTAGTTATCAAATTAATGTGGAGAATGAATGATAATTTACTGTCAAATATTAGATAGCTGATAGAGTATGAATATTTCACAGGTTATTTTTTTTTCTAAAACTAATATATTGGCACTTGGAGATATTAAGATGTAGGTGATTATTGGAACACCATTTAAATAAGGAATTCTAATTATTTTATATTAGTATGCAATCAGACACACTATTCACTGCTCTGAATATCTTCAAGTCGTCAGAAATTTTTTTAATTTATACATCACCAAAAACATTCACAATATCATTAATAAAAAGACTAAACAAGATGGAAATTCTGTGGAACACCACTCAAAGCAATGAGTTCCTCAGAGAATTAATTTTGTTTTATGAATTATTTAATCAATTTTTTTGATAACGACAGGCATATTATTTATTATATATATTTTATTGCCTTAAAATACTCCCAATGATTAAATTTGAAATAATTCTAGTTTTAATTGTTTGTTTTAATTTTTTTTTATTAAAACTTGTAACTTTGGTGTGAAAAGTTATTTAAATTGACTTTTTTCTCCACAGTGAAATCAAACAGTATTCAGCTGCGGCAGATTCCACAACTCAGAAACATAAACAAGAATTTGAGGACCCTGATGATGAGAAAGATATCAAAGTATGAAAACATTATATTTTTTTACAATATTTGCTACTAGTCTTGTAATACATATGTATACACAGTTAAATTTATATTGAGGGAATTTCCGTAAAAAAAAAGATGATGAACATAAACCAATATTGAGTCAATAGGCATAAAATTACATATGAAAGGGTTATATAGCAAGATTGTGGGGTTTGGGATGCTTTCATGTTAATACAAGAAGTATAGGGTCTCTATAAGACTGCTGGATTTAAATTTTGTGGCATTTAATATATTTTTTTATAAGGTTGGCAGTTCTTAAAATTTCATATCTGCCATCTGATTAGTAAATATGGAATGCAACACGAAAGAACAACGCGTTATTATTGTTAAAATTATACCAATGGGAAAAGTTTGTGGAATTTTCAGTTGAAAAAATGGTCCAAATAAGTCATCGAAACTGGTTTGATTCTGGACTCACCCATGATTGGGCCACACTTTGAAAATGAAGCTGGAAATGTGGTTACAGTGAATGTTACACAGCGATGATAACTGATTGATTTGGATCTTGACGTGTGGTTCCGGCAGGATGGCACAACCTTTTAAATGCCATGAGCGCATTTATATACCAAACATTGTATATCATGCCAAACTCTAAATGTGATTTTGGAACTTTGCAAAATTCCAGGGATTAAAGTCATTTTGCGATCTGTGGATGACAAGTCCCAGCTTTTGAAAAATAAGTCAAGACCCTTAAAGCCTAGTTTTACTGTATGTGGTGTCTTCCCTTTTAGAGTTGGCAGTTAAAAGGTTAAAAAACTAAATCCAGCGCTCTTATTAGAACACCTTTAAAAAGAGACACAAATATAAATATGGAATATCTAAGAATAAGTATTATTGAAAAAGTGTTAATCTCCAAGAGATTGACAGAGATCATCTAAAATAGGTTATTATATATTAATAATATTATAAACCAAATTTTAGTCATAGAGTTTTCTTTATTCATGTTGTATTCACACACACACATAAGTATTGAACATTTCCATGAATCTTCTATATTATTTATTTTTTTACATTAATATTGTTGCATATTTTTGGTATCCCGCTGTATACATTATAACTTCTAATTTATTAGCTTTCTCACTGCTTCAGATGCATACATAGATGTTAATAATATGCCAAATCATTGAAATTATGCTGAAATTCTGAATGGATGTTCATATAGATGTTCAATTTATACAAAGACTGAAAGTTAAAATTATATGTGAAAACATGATTGTTACATTATTTGTAAAAATTTACATAGCTAATTATTATCCTATAACAGACATGGGACTGGCCTTCTTTCATCTTTTAATAAGACTTAACTATTAAGATGATCCAAATGTCCTAAGTAGAAATTTATTGGGGATGATTGATTGGGATGTGGCACTAAGTATTAATGCTTTTATTTAATCAAACTTTTAAAATCATTTTCTGTTTCCACATGTTAAATGGTGTTATGTTTTTTAAATCATGCATTTGACTTATGTTGAGTCAGAAAATCACACATGAACCACCATTGCCAGGAAAAGAAGCCTGTAGATGTTAAGTACATGCCAGCAATCCTTTTACTTTTTTCTTTCAGCCTGTTGAGTTTGTTAAATCTGAAGATTCCATTAAAAAAGAAAAAAAGAAATCAAAGAAGAGGAAATCTGAAGTAAAACAAGAGGAAGAGGAGGTTATGGACATAAGCGTGAAGCGAGAAGAAGAGGCGAGCACATCCCGGGCGCTGGATGATGAGGAGACTCCCATAAAAAAGAAGAAAAAGTCTAAAAAGAATAAGAAAGCGAAAGATGATGAATAAAAACAGATAATACATTAAAGTTGCAGAACTGTTGCTGAAACTCATGAAATATCCTATTTTATACATCATTTATATAATTAATAAATCTTTTATTTTACTTGTTTCTTCAAAAACATTGTTTTTTTTCTCAATAAACATACATTAAAAAAAAAAAAATATTTCAGCTCAAGATAGTTATTTGTATCCTCGGATGCAATTTTTTATCAAACATATCCTCATCACCCATGGGCATTGTTTCTATTACATACTTGCGTAGTTAGTACATTTCAGTTGTACACCTTGTAGTTGGATTGATGTTTGTCTAATAGAAACTCTTATGTGGCAATTAAATACAAACTCAAGCACACACTTTCATTCATTGTATCGCTAGGTACTGCCGACCCCCAAAGGCGGACCATTTCCATACATGTTTATTCACATCAGTATGTTGCTGACAACCCCTCCGACCTCTCGTTTTTGTGATGGATATATACTTAAGCAAAATATATACGTAATCTGCATTTGTTAATGTTCCGCAACCACAAGTTATAATAAAGTAAACATGTCATTGAGAAATTATAGAGAACAAATCTTTGAACTGAATAAGGAAGAGGGATAGTGTCCCCTTGGAGATTTTTTGTTGACAAAAGATTTATGACTACTTTAATATAAAATAATGTGTCGAGAATCTTAGAATATGTGAATGAATGAATAAAAAATATTTCTTATTAAGGAGAACACATTCTTATTATGAAGTTGTAATTATTTAGAACATAGTTCTGTGATGTTTTAAATACTAATTTTTAATGTATTAATTATAAATATATACAAATAAAATCAATTTTGTCAAAAAAATGTAGATGGTTTTCAAATAATGGAATAACAGATGTACTAATTTGAAAAAGTGTAACATATGGGTTTGAAAAATTGTCATGAAAAATACTGGCACTATAACACAATTGGAAGTGTACTTCCCCAGATTGGAAATAGAGATCCAAGTTCGTATCCCGGTAGCGCAAAAACAATATTTTTTGACAAAATTGGTTTTATATGTATATATTTATAATTAATACATTAGAATTTAAAAAATATTTCACTTATATTTTAATTATTATTTTTTTCAAATTAGGTCTGAAAATTAGTGCTATGAAAATGAGGTTAAATTATGGATATAGATTGAACTTTAGTAATTTATAATTTCGTAGGAATTTAAACTCAAATGTAAATATTTCAATCACTAAAATGGGAATAGGATGAGTACCTTTTCGCACAAAAACTAAATAGAAGAGGTCTGTTAGGTCAGGTACATATTATTGAATAGTAATTTTTTCGGAGACTTCCTGGGTAAAATGTTTCTCAAAGTTGCATTATAAAAGTCCGTAACATTTCATAAAGGGTTTGCAGTAGCCATGGGCGATATGGCTCAGATAACAGCTGGTTCACCCGCTCAAATTTAGCTGCGGGTCAATTTGAACCGGTTCAAATAGAACATGAATCATCGGTTTAATTGAACCGTTTGGATTTTTTGAAAGTGTGCTTCACAGCTCAGTCTGGCTGGGAAAGTGTTGCTACTCGGACCTATACGAAATATTTAGTATCTGTAGTATAATATTATATGTACTTCCTATCTCTAGTAAATGGCTAATGAAACATGTATACTGTAATTTTCAAAATGGTATGTGTTACGTACTTAACTTCTTAGTACGTCTTTAGTGTGCTCTTCGTAATGTGAAGGTCCAAGATATAGACTTTGTAACAATTAATCTTTTATTACAATAAGATACAATTTAGTACAAGGTATATCACTAGTATAGGTCAAGTTATTAAGCTGATGAACCGCAGATAAATCATCCCCAATAAACGCGCCGACTTTATAGCCATATGTACCCATACTGGCGGTGCGGCACACTTACACACACCATTCCAAGGACATCACAGTATGATTTTTAAGTTTTTCTTTAGCTGAGTTTGTTTACATTCCTTCGGTTGTATAGTATAATACATTTTTAATTATGTTATGCATTTAAATTGAGTTATTTTATGCCGTAAGGTTTTCATGACAAAATCTTTTATCCGCCTTATAGTGAAACATGATTAATGTTAATAAATAATATAGACCAAATATTTGTACGTGTCTTATCGTATCGAATCATGACATAATGAGTTTTACCCGCCAAACTAACCACATAAATATCACTTAAAGCTGCATCCTATTTTGAAAATAGCACAGAATTTTTTTATTTATATATATTTTGACATCCATATTTTTGTATTAACCGAGGTGGATACATAATAAACATGCATAATATGTACATAATGTAATAATATGTATTGTGTGGGATGGAATAGACTTTACCTCTGATATGTACAGCGTTGTCCTGGCTACTTTGCTAGACTAAAGTCTGTGTTAAAGTAGCCAGTTTTTTTTTCGTGCTGTTGTGTTATTTGGAATAAAAAGAGAATTCAAATATGAATAAAAAAGTAAAAATATATGGAGTGAATTATTAGTAAAAGAATTGTATAAATTATATTAAATTGTTGGACATCCATGCTTCTGATTCATCTCTACCTGATTGAATCATATATTGGGTCCATATTTGTGTAATCTTATGGGAATTGTACGATTTCCAGTTGGTACTGAGTGTATTGTATAGTTTCGGAGCTAGGAACATGTAAAATCTTTGATAAAATGTTGTTGCTCTCGGAACTGGTGTGTAGATGTTTATTGTTTGTCTTATGTTGTGTCCATGATTTATTGCTTGAGGAGAGTTGTTGTTAGTATGGAAATATTGAACGAGTCTCAACATAAAGATTTGTCTTATATCAAGGACATTGTACTCTTTAAATATAAGATCTGATGGATATCTAAAGGGACGACCAATTATTACCTTGAGAATTGTTTGTGCTTTTTTAGCCGACTCCAATATTGTTTTTGCTGCTCCTCCCCAAACTAAAATAGCATAATTAATTAAGGAGTAGCACAGTGCAAAGTACACCGATCTCAAGAGTTTGTAATCAACCATACATTGTATTCCTTTAAAAAAGTCAATTAGTTTTCTTATACGTTTTGCTAGGTTCGATATGTGTTCTTTCCAGTTAAGATGATCATCGATCAGTACTCCCAGATGTCGAATAATTTTGATTCTTGTCAGTTTTCACATTGGCATGCGGAAGCCGTGTTCTTGTTTGCTTTGCAGTCGTGTACGATGAGTGTAGGACTTTGATGTGGTGTTGTTCTTTCGTTAATACAGAAACATACATATTTTGATTTTTTTGTGTTAAGTGATAAGAGGTTTGTGTCAAACCATTTTTTCACCTTGTTCAGACCATTCTGTGCACGAGTATTGACCTCTTCCCAAGACTTACCCTCGAAGCATAGCACGGTGTCATCCGCGAAAGTGATTATTTTTTCATCGTTTAGGGTCGTATTATAGAATGGTTCAAAACTTCTTCAATATATAAAAAAAAAATTCCATTATTTCAAATATTAAGTTTAACTTGAAAAAACAAAAATATGTAAAATATTATCTAAAACGATAATACTTTTGTAAAAATTAATCCTCATTATCAAAAAAATCTTTTTTTTATGTGGTGTAAAATTAGAAAATACAAATGTATGTACGAGTACATATACAAGAAAGCGAATCATTTCTGCAACAACCAAATAGTATGTATTTAAAAAAAACATTAAATAAAATCTGTATTAATCAAAAATTAACATTTTTTATAATAAAAATGCTTTGGAAGAATGTGCTAACTAGATACAGCAATATTATTTTTTGTCATAGACGTTTCAGTCGTTTAGTAACCTCATCATTATTTTTTAAATAACGTTACATGGGTTAATATTTGAGAATGTAAGTAGTAACTAATTGAAACAAATATTTTAATAATAATTCACTTTTAAAAACGGTTTGTTTTATAACCGAAACAAGGTAACTCTGCGATGCGTTGTCCTAACAATTTTATCTGGGATCGTTTTCAAGCGTAAACCTTCATAACTCACAGAGCAATCCGAGCCGGCTGTCGGTCTACAGGTCGATTTTCGACTGATCTGCTGCTCACCACTCAGCTCGCTCAAATTGTTCTGGTATCGAATTGAACCGGTGAGCAGGTGATCCGTTGAACCGGCTCAATGCAAAGATACATTGATACAAGATTCGTTTGCGAATGATGCACCGCTAGTTTGCGGGTATGATATATTATTTATAAGAAGGTCACGGGTATAGACACCAATACAGAATAAATATTTTCACAAAACAGCACCATCTGAACCTGAAATCAAATTCGAAACATATTTGATGACACCAAAATAAAAAGATCTAGTTGGGGTGGGGCGAACTAGAAAAAGACATTTTATGCAGGGCCGGTTTAAGGCATTTCGTGTTTTTTCATCGTAAAACTAACATTTCAAAATCGTAACTAATCTCTCAGTCAATAGGTTAATGTGTTACAACCATAACAGAAGTCGGAGGATAGACAGCCACAAAAATTAGGAGAGCACCTGATCGGTTTTAGAATTAGTAGGAGACTCTCGGAATCGGAGGATAGTTTAGCAGCTTTGCCCGTCGCCGAGAAATCCGGAGACCAGCCACAAGCGGCCAGTCGTCAGCCAGCCGCCCTGCTCGCTACAGCATCTGCCTGGGCGTAGTCGCCCAAGGTCAACGGGAGCAGTCGTCAGCATCGCCCAGCCGAAAGCCGAGTCATCTGGTGGAAACCTCACACATCGCTGTGGTACATTAGGTAGATAATAATTAGTCGTAAGAATGTGCACCTGCCCATTCACGTATAATTGAAAATAAATTATTGACCAGTGTTTGAATCCTCACGTGTCCCCTTAATAATCATAGTACAAGTAAAGCTGTGATCCTGGGTGAATCGCGGGACGCGGAACGAAGCATTTGCCAGATCGTAGGTCCGCTGTTAATAAAATAACTTAGAGCCCAATCTCCAATAAACCAACATCCCCACTTCATTACGCTCTTAAAAATAAAGCATATAAAGGCCACTTTTGTGTATACACACCAAATACTCTAGTGGTACGTGCAACACATTTCCAGTATATTCTCTTATTTATGGGATATTATGACCATAGATAAGAGATATATTATGACAGATGTCAAACATTTAGGTTATTTCATATTTTACTTACGTCGGTCATATGAGTACGTTTCTCGGTGCCTAAAATGAGTTTACCAAAATCTGCATTGAATTTTAAAGTTTTGGCAGAATGTAATATAACAAAAGCTCGAACTAGTGTAATGAGGTTGCCTCATCACGATATAGAAACACCGGTTTTCATGCCGGTCGGTACGCAGGTTAGTTATTAGAATTATTAAAACATGAAAAATTGATAAGTGTACAAAATAGATAACAGCTCCATGGTGCTATCCATGGCATTACTAGCTCCACAAAACATACGCGCTATTTTAAGATACCCACGGTGTAGATTTATTTTCTATCGTTAAAGTAGTAGTAGTTTAGTATCATTAAAAAATACGACGTGGTTGCTATCGATACGTAAAATTTACGTACTTGGGCATAAATAACAAACACATTAGAATTAGTTTACTTGCAGTAAGTGGTCATTTTTTTTTTTTTTTGGAGATGGATGTATTTTCAAAGACCTTGTGATCCTGGAACTTTCAAAATGGACCCACAAAGCTCTATTTATCTAAGATATTTAGCCTTGAATTCAAGAATGGCAACGTGACTGAGCTGTGAGGTGTTGCATTAACAATCAGAGAGAGCACCGCTAGAGTGGGGGAGTTCAGAATAGGCAAACGGGCAGAGCAAATCCTCTTGTTTGAACAACACGTAAAATTTACGTACAATACTAATTTAGGGTTAAGTCCTTGATTTTGTTTCATTCCATCCCGAAGAATGAGGCATTTAAGTTAAAGAAATTAATTTTAGAATATGAATCAGAAGTATTACTAATTCTATATAGAGGCTGATTACTTATTACTACTCAGTAACTATTTTGATTAATTTTTAATATTATTTACTTATTCATTATTCTAGGGAACTATGAAAGGATTGCTTCCAGAACAGTTGGAAAATTTAGATTGCCAAATTATTCTAGCCAATACTTATCACTTAGGTAATCGTCCTGGAACTAAAGTCATATCCAAGGCTGGGGGACTTCACAAGTTTATGGGATGGGACCGAGGACTGTTGACTGATTCGGGGGGATTCCAAATGGTATCCTTGCTGAAATTGGCTACCATCACGGAAGAAGGTGTGAAATTCCAATCTCCCTATGATGAAAGTGAAATAATGCTAACTCCAGAACATTCAATAGAGATACAAAATTGCATCGGTAGGTGATATTCATATTGTATGTATGTTCATGTATTGGTATTTAATGCACTTCAAAGCTTGTAGTCAAAACTGGAGACTAAATTCCGCTTCAGCCGTGTTTGTAATGAAAAAAAAACAATTATCTTACATTGGCAAAAAGCATTTTATAAAAAAGGTTTGGTTTCCTAAAATAAGCAAATGAAAATATATGGTTTTTTTTTCCTTCTGGTCAAACCTCTCAACCATTTCTGCAAGTGCAATAAGGAAATGTATTTAAATTACAGTTTCACGACCTTCCTAAAATTTTAATTTATTACTCTTCTATTATATTAAAAAAGCACTAAATAATTTTACTACTGTTGAACTCCTCACCATTTATAGTGCTCGTTCGCGGGTGAGATTTTAATATCTCATCTCGGAGATTTGGTGGTTAAGGTCGGTATGTACATGTTGTCATTGATTGTTACAAAGTACAACAAATGACAGTTGGCTTTACATTCAATTCTGTACTGTACTTTACATGAGTTTTGAAATGAGGCTTTGAGTCAAGCCTCATTTGTATAGATGCACTATTAGAAGCTCAATCCCATATTCAAATAGTATTTGTATCTCTACAGGTGCAGATATAATAATGCAGTTAGATGACGTCGTCCAAGCAACACATCCAATTCGCGAGCGAATTCAAGAAGCTACGGAAAGAACATCTCGTTGGCTGGACAGATGTTTGTCGGCACACAAAAGACCTGATGAGCAAAGTGTGTTCCCGATAGTTCAAGGATCGCTAGATGCGGAGCTTAGAGAGCAAAGTGCCAGAGACCATGTTAAAAAGGATGTGAATGGATTTGCTATAGGAGGTTTGAGGTACAAGGCAGGATTTTAATGAAAAGTATATTAGTATAAAAACTTTCAGATCTCGTACATAATCTGACATATGAAAAAATATTCCTGTTAATTAGGTTCCAAAAATATTTAGTTTAAGAGTTAGAGCAAGAAAGCCTTGTTTGAGATTGGGTTATTCAAATAGAAAAACACAACTGTAAAACAATTCTGTGAAACTCCTGTTTTGATGAAGAAATTCTTTATCATGTAGTCGAGAGTTGTTTTGTTTTGAAAATTGTTCATTAGCACTGTACTACTATAACAAGTTAATAATACCTGTTTTCTAATACCTAGCAGTGCACACTATTCATTTAGCAGGGGTGTGCACTGAATAAAAAAAAAGCTGTGCATTACTAAAGATACTGGGAAATAATAATAAATTTAATAATCCCAGTCTTATAAAAAGACCCTATAAAATTCTGGCCATTAATCCTGAATTAGCATAATCTACGGCTAGACAAAAGTCTTCTGTTATTTAGAAAAATTGCGACAATCATTTATGTACAACTTTGTGATAATGCTGGCAGGCAATTTGCTAATACGTACACATCTAATTTGTTTGTTCATTCCGCATAACAAACATTCAAAATTTTTCTTACTGAACATATTTTCACGTTTATTGGCATTTTTACGTTTGACAATTTTTTGAATTTTTAAAACAATTTGTTGTCTTTGAAAGGATTAATCCTTACTTAAAACTGCGTGCAATGATACCTATATATTTAATTTGCTAACAAACTAAATGTTTTGTTTTCCAACGCCATTTCGTACAGTGTTATAAAAATAAAAGTTATAGGTGTCAATTTATTATTTGTCAAGCGAGTGAGTATCCTTTTTTGGGATATTATTAAGTTAGATTCACCAATATTAAATGAAATGTTGAAATTAATTTATTTCTGTTATGAGTTACAGCTATCTGTAAAGCTTTTTTAAACTAATAAATTCACAATTATATTCTAAATTTGAATTGTTCTTAAAATTATAATAATTTTTCTAACATTTTTTTGATACCTTGTTAGCATCATCGGTAACAGCATAACCTAAGTTTGTGCCTACTATACGCTATTGTCATTTAGATATATATTTGCTATTTATTTATTAGATGACATACATATTTTTGTTCTAACAGAGGTGAATATATTATAACATAATAAACATAATACTCGCAGTTTATTGTGTGGGATGGAGTAGACTTCACCTCTGATATATACAGCGTTGTCCTGGCTACTTTGCTAGACTGAAATCTGTGTTAAAGTAGCCAGTTTTTTTTCGTGCTGTTGTGTTATTTAAATCATCAACAGGAATAAAAAGAGAAATAAAAAAAAAATATGTATAAAAAAATAAAAAATATGTAGTAGTATGAGTGTTGTAGGACTAGTGAATTATTAGTGTAGGTATTGTATAAGTTATGTTAGAATGTTGGATAGCCACGCCGCCATTGCCATTTCCTTGAATTTATATCATTTTTACTCATGACGCCTCAAAATCTTATCTGTTTACTTCCATTAATATAGATGCAGTTGGGAGATTTGACCTTCCGAAAATCTGATCAGTCTGACTATACTTCAAACATTAAAATTCTTTTTTTTTGTAAAATTTTAATAAAACAATGGCCACTTTTTCAAATTACTGAACATTTTAGCATTAAGCATTAGGCCTGCAATTTTAAAAAAAGGTTACCTTGATTTTTTCATAAAATGCCCCCTTCGGCATTAAAATAGCAATAAATATTCCTTTTTTTTCCTGTTCCTAAATTGGCATTAAACGTAGAAGTTTTCAATGGCTCAAAGCTAATGGACACTTAGGTCATTATATTTTTTTTACACCATATTACTTCAAATTTTGTTGAAAATGGTCCAAATTCACATTTTTCCTGGCAAAACTGTTTCTGTTTTTAAAAAACAGTGACACATTTCATAGGAAAACTTATCAGAAATAATAATCAACACACAGAAAGTAATATTTTCTTATGTTTTGGAAATGACATTAAAAAAGTCACAAAGGGTAATGTTTCCATAAATACTTCGATAGCTAGTTCTGGGTTTTCTATTGGTAATGATGAATACAGTTATTCAATCTATGTAAATTCAAATTACACAAACCTTTGTGAACCTGTGCTGGTTGAGGCCGATGTCGCTATCCTTGTAGCCTGATGGTCCGCAAATATGCTGGTCAGCCACCGAAAATCTTCACACAACCGATAATCCGAAATTATATATACTAAAAGTTTTATTATTGCCGCCGTAAAAAGTCCGTCCGAATCACAATAACTCTTTTCCCAGAAGCAGCTTCGCTTTTGTTTTCTGTTTTTCAAATCTACACAAAAAGATCACACATATTCAAAATTTTATATCAGGCCTACCTATCGAAGTATAAAGCGTGTAAACAGGTAACAATTATTCAAAAATTCATAAAAGTTCAAATATCTTGAAAACCGTGACATTCATTAGACCTATGATGGGCATGGTCTCAGCTACTGATCGTTTGGACCACTATTTACAGGACACCTGTATATTAGTTAAAAATTTATCACAGGCACTATCAATGCTTAATGTATGTGATTAGAAATTAAGTTCGTACTATTTATATTAATTTTCTGTATATTTTATTTACTTTTAGTGGTGGGGAAGCAAAAGATGAATTTTGGCCCATGGTGCATCTAAGTACAAATATCCTTCCTCGTGACAAGCCTCGTTATCTAATGGGGGTTGGGGTTGCTATGGACCTAGTGGTTTGTGTCGCTTTAGGAGTTGATATGTTTGATTGTGTCTTTCCAACAAGAACAGCGGTAAGCTATTTTAAATATGCAAACAGTTATATAAAATGAAGTTTTTGGCTTATTTATTAAAATTGTATATTTTGCTCCTATTAAATTTATTGCATGCAGTTTTGTGGATAAGTCCTCTGCATGCGAACATTCAACTGGGAACTTTCAAAAATATGAATGTCCGTGTCCAGTTATTTAAATAAATGCAAAATACAAAATTATACCGGGATTTCAAATTTGCTAGCAGTGCACAAGTGTAAGATGTATTTGTGACTACTGCTTGGCCATATGCAGTATTTTAACAAGTGTATGTTCAGTGTAGTTCAATTACTGTACTTTTAACCCCTGCACTGTATTTGTCTGATGTTAAGCGCAAGAACAGTGCTCATTATTATATAACTTTATTCGACTTGCAAACAAACTCTCGGAACAGAACTTGTTCGTATGTGGAGGAATTGTATATCAAATTGTTGAAACCTTATGGATTTAAAATAATAATTAATTACTTGGGTCGGTATATAATTTTACATTAGATTACAATGTACATATGTATACAAAATTTATGGATGTCCTTTAAATGATATAATTTTTTTAACATTAAAAAATCCAAGAATAGTTTTTTGTTTTTTGTTCTTGTACAATAATTTACAATTCAGCAAGCTTGCTAACTAGTTAGTCTAGTATGTTGTGCAAAAAGTTTGTTTAAGATCTGTGAATTGGTCTTAGGAAAGATACCTGTAAAAAAAAATTTAAAACCATGATTCCGTTTCTGACGGGGTAGGCAGAGAGGCTAGAGCAACACACTTTTCTGTCCTGACACACAATTCTCGCATCATTCACAAATCTCACACAAGGTTAATTATTGAGGCTTCTAACAGAACCGTCCTCCAGTATCTGGTTTACCTGGTCGTGCCAAGTCTTCCACACTGGTGCCATCAAAACTTGAAATGTCAACCATTCTGTCAAAATATCAGTCATTCTATTAAAATTTGGGAAAATACAAGAATAGTCATACTTCATTTTTATGTAGATAGGATAAACAAATTGTTTCGCTTATGAAACTACTAAAATTCCAGAAAATAATGTTCTCGAAAAATGAGATTCACTATAAACCATAATTTCCTAAGAATTCTCAACCACGGTCTCTGAGCCCCAGTCTTAAATAATTTTTTTACACACTTATTTATTATCGTTTTTTAAATTGAGTATCTGGTTTTCAATTTTTGTAAAACATTGAAAGCACGAGGGTCTCCCCTTGAATCAGTTGTCATGCCAGGCGCGCATTTGCTCCATCAGGATCAAGTTTTTGGATTGGATAATAAATTAATGTATTTTGTTTACTTGCAGCGATTTGGATGTGCACTGGTGAACACAGGACAACTCAATTTAAAACAAAAGAAATATGAAACTGATCTTAACCCAATTGATATCAGCTGCCAATGTTCTACCTGCAAGCGGTATTCGCGAGCATACCTACACACCATTGTAACTGTCGAGACTGTGGCCTGTCATTTGTTATCTGTTCACAATATTGCCTTCCAGGTATGCTTGTGAACATATTATCTTGTAGGAAGTTTAAACACAATAATTTCAAATCAAATTGTGGAGTACATTATTAATGACTTTATTTTGTTTCATGTATACATATTTTGTAAAAAAGTAATTACATAACAAATCTTCTTTCCAGTTAAATCTCATGAAAACAATGCGAGAGCATATAAAATCGGGAACATTTCCCAGTTTTGTGAAAAAATTCATGAGTGATCTATTTCCAAATGGAGAATACCCAAAATGGATCAAGGAGTCACTACAAGCTGTCAATATCGATTTATCTGTTTCATGATAAATTTGTAAATTAAACTATGCCAAATGCGTCTGGTGTTTTAATAATAAAATAAATAAAAATTAAACAACGCCTAAATTATTTTTAAAACAAGCGAAAGCAAAACAAAAGACTTATATTTGAAGTTTAACTATTTTTTTAAACCAATTATTCTGTTTCAAGCTAATAGCAAGGAAACCTGCAAGTATGTGCCTACGATGTGTGCAAGGAAAGCGACCTTATTAAGAATGTTAACAAGTCAAAAGTAATTGTGTACGAGAAGGAAAGCAAGACACCATGCAAAATACTTGTAGGTAATGAATATTTGGAACAAGTAGATGAGTTTGTGTATTTGGGAAGTATGTTTGATAGAAATGAAAAGGCTGAGAATGATATCGAAAGGAGGGTGACTGCAGGGAATAAAGTGAATGGCGCTTTGAATGGAATTATATCTAACAGGAATTTGTCAACCGAGGCAAGACTAGCTGTGCACAATCGAGTCCTGATACCGACACCCATGTATGGAAGTGAGGCCTGGAACTGGCAGAAGAGGAACAAAAATAGACTGAATGTAGTGGAAATGATATCACTTATATGTGTATATGTGGCAAATCTATTAATGACAAATGAGTAAAGAATGTAAAGCTGATGTTAGTATAGTGAGTAAGATTAAGAAAGGATCACTCAGGTGGTTTAGTCATATGGAACGAATGAATGAAGAGAAAGGTATATGACCCAAGTGTTGATGGCACCAGAAATAGAGGACGTCCGCGGAAGACTTAGCACGACCAGGTAAACCAGATACTAGAGGATGGTTCTGTTAAGAACCTCAACAATCGGCGAGCTTGTATAGAAGATGTATGAATGTGGATGAGGTGAGAATTGTGTGCCAGGACAGAGGAGTGTGGTGCTCTATCCTCTCTGCCTACCCCCGCAGTGACACGGCGTAACGGTAAGTAAGTAAGCAAGGTAACCTAATTAACTAATCTGTGTTCATTCCAAAATACAAAAAGATATTCCTTTCTGTATTCAGACAGCTGACATTCACAAGAAATAAGATTTTTTTAAAATTGAAATGCTGCACAGGCGAGTTTTCTCAGGCAATAAGGGGAATGTCATGCATTAATAATAAATGAACATACGCAGTGACTGACTATGTGGTCTGTGAAAACACCGATACAAGCTTATTGAGATACTTTATTAACTTTTAATAAATTATAAATTTCAAACTCCAACCAGGATAGAAATAACCGTTGACTGATTGCATGTTTAACAAACCAGACATTTGGTATTTTTTAAAACCCAACATTGTACATGGATATTTTTTGTTTATGGAAATTTTCCAAAACAATAACCAATTAACTGTGGGTTTACCTAGTTTTAACCAGAAACTAATATTGATTATTCTTATTCTAAAGAAGTACACAGTAATCTGTTTGGATTAAATTTTATTATTTAATATTTACAAAAAGTACCCAGCAATAAATGTATATAAATAGAATAAAGAATTCCACTACAAAACATTTTAGTAGCTGGCTGAATTTGAATGTATTATTTTTATTACATAAATAAATTTATGTACAAGTGTCTGAATCATTTTAATACTAAAATGCAGTCAAATAAAAATATTCAACTGCCCAACATGTAAAACATTACAAGTAAATGATAAAAATAAAAATAAAAAAATTAATTTTTTTAATTATACTTTATTTAAAAAAAAATTTTCGCCGTGTAATTGAAGAAAATCAATCTAAACGACAAATAAATTAATATTTAATTAAATAAAGTATTCTCATTATTTAAAAGGTTAATGTTTCGTAGATATACAATTTGTTTATGTAATATTATTTAGTTAACAATGCCCTTATAAGGAAAAATATCATCTTGTATTTAAAAAAAAACCAAAGTAAAATAAAAAGCATGTGATTTTATTTGTATCATTTGTAATGGAGTTCAACGAGCTATCTTCAGAAATAGTGAATATGATAACAAGCATTCATACAAGACATTTAAAATGTTGAGTATCAGATTCATCTGCATGTTAAAAAAATATAAATACATACATATATGTATATACATACGTATACTTTAAAAAATTATTTTCTCAACATCGGTAAAACAGAAAAAATATGTGAATAATTTAATTACAGTGAATAAAGGATAGTTATCAGCGACCATTTTAATTAATTTAAATGGTCAGTTACAGTGGACTTCTTTATTACTATTAAATCAAACCGGTATTTTTACAAACTAAATTATATTTTCATCAGAGACAACTGTCTAATTATGTTAATTGAATTTGGTGTTCTTTTGTATGAGTTATTTAATCATTGCTAATATTTTACAAACAATTTTACAATATCTGTAGACATCAAATCATAAAAAACTTGTTATATACATATTGAAATATCTGAAAAATAATTTTATATATGGATTTGAAAAGAAATATAACAGCCCTAAAGTAGGGAAGCAAAGCATTATTGATTTAGAATTAACCATTTGATGACTTTGGTCTTTTACGTTATTGAGAAATAGAAAAGTTACATCAGACTTTGGCCTAGTCATCCTGAGTAACTAATAAAAAATAGGATAGAAAAAAGTTTTTAGTCCGTTCATTCCTTTCAGGCCAATTTAAAAATTACCACTAGTGCACAAAAATAACTCCCATGTCACATGAAATCATCAGAATCATTCCCCCCGTCGTAGTTAGTGGTCATGTTTTCTGGTTTCATCAAGGTGGTGTAACTTCTGACTTCCGCTTCCTCTTTTTTGCGTTTCTCTTCATCTTTTTCCTTATCTTTTTGGTCTCTCAGAATTTTCTTTTTGTCTTCTCTTTCTGATCTATCTCGTTTTTCTCTTTCGGCCCTGAAATCTACCGTATCTTCCCGTTTTGTTTTATTCAAACGATTTACTATTTCGTTATTCCTTTTCGCCACTCTGATTTTCTTAACTTCTTTATCTTTGAAAAAATTCACTTGTCCAGGCTGAAAAAAATTATTGATTTAATATGTTTACATAATATAAGCAAAACCTCTTTATTGCAAAATCCAAGGGACCATAAAATAAAAATTCATAATAACGAATTCCCACATACAGCGAAATAAAAAATAAAAATTCCTAATATATGAATATTCCGCACGCGCCATAAAAATAAATGTAGCGCGGTTTTAAAAAAGTTTGTAATTTCCGCAAACAAGACACCCATTGTCAGTTTAATATGGAATATAATATAATAAGACATTCTGCAAACAAAGTAGGATTTTTTGTATAAAGAAAACTAAATTATCTATTTAGTTTTGTCGCTTCAACAGATTATCAAATGGATAGTAATTAAGAAATTAAATTAAAAACATTTTACGAAACAATCCAAGATAACCTAAAATTCAGCGATATTTTTGGAAATTCCAAAATGTCATGCAAATATAAAACATTAAATTTTAACTGTGTTTAATTGTAGAGTCTGCTACAAGCACTGAGAGTTACGCATTGGTCTTCGATCTTATTTCTTTAAATCGTAGAGCGAATTCGGAATTACAGATTTTTGTCGAAGGTTAAAATTTTGCGGGAATATCACGACCTGAAGCCATTTTAGGGTTCCACAAAATATTCAAAAATGTACTTTAAAGAATAAATTACGGGATGCTAGTACATATAAATGTCATTAAACAAACGAAAACAATTGTCAAATAAACACATTAACGAAAATGTTGTACGCAATATTACCGTTTATTGGAATTGATGTAAATGTTCAGTTATAATGTAAAAAGTGACATAAGTTGACGATGCTAATGAAGATAAAAAGTGAAAATTGAAGATAATAACGCGCAGAATTGAGGCACCTCGAGCTTTGCGGGCGATACTATACACAAAGCTGATGCGCGCGTACCCTAAAGTGACATACCAATCGTGATTTTGGGGGTTTTTCTCCAGCTGGTCTAGATATGACCCATTTTTAGAGGCGTGAACACATGTATGCCTCAAAGCATGAGAAGGGTGCCATTCTAACCTATTTTGACAATCGGCAATAAATCCAACCTAGGACAACGTGAAGATTATGCCAAATGGGTTTATAAGGGCCTATTATGATCCCAAGGAGATGTTTTACAAGGGTGCAGCGGGCTGCCGCGCCGACTGGCCTGCTGTGCCAAGGCAATAAAACAATTGATAAACTGACCGTAAATTGTCAAAATATATTTCGAAATATTTTCATTGTAAAAAAAATTTTTTTTCGTTATATATTTACGTAAATGTATCGGTATTATACGGGACAAAAAATACTCATTATACATATTAATGATATTTCGTTTCACAAATTAATTTTTGGATGAGAAATTGATTGTAAGGAATTAATTTTGAATTTTTTTTTCGATATACGTCATTTTTCAGTATAACAGGTTTCATTTTAACGAGGTTTCATTTTAACGAGGTTAATTAGGACTACTGCTTTTACGCATAATATTATTTAATCTGTGATTATGTAAAGAAATAAATTAAAGTACAGTGTGTATCTACAAAATTTTTTTTAATTATATGTGTAATAAAATATTTTCATAATTTTTTTAAAGCTAAATGTCCTTTACTCTCCAAATTACCCTAGAATATTCCCTGAGTTTTGTTTTTTTTTCTTTTACACAATTTTTAGAAAACACTAAAACCTGGCAGGCAACCAACCTCAAAGGTATTATTTATATAATATTTTTTAAAGGATATAATTTTGTTAAGCTATTTTCTTACTAAATGAATTCTACTGTTTTATAAACATTTAATTAGTATTTAAAAAATTACAGACCTGTGTTCTGAATAATTACAACTTCACAATAAGAATGTGTTCTCATTAATAATTCTTATGGAAGTACATCATGTACACTAAATCTAATGAATATCTTGGAACACAATCACATAGTAGACAATATTAAAAAATAGAAGCCCAACAAAAAATATTAATCGATAACCTTATTATGAACTCACCTCCATTGCAGGTGTCTTTTTAAGATTATCCCACATTGTGTAAACAATATCCACATCATTCATCTTGTTTCCATTAATGGAGTTCGCCTTAACTAACTGACAAGCATCTTCCAGGACAGCACTGGGAATGTCGTCAATTGTCTGACCCTGAAATTTATATTGTCAGTACAAAGGACGGATAAAAATACTACTTACATTTATTAAAAATCAAAATATCTGTAAACATCCATGCAAAACAGTTATCTATTATTTAAAATAATGGTCTGAATAATGCACCAGGATTTTTTTAAACGTTGGAAAGTGTTATTGAATTTATCTTTTTTCAAAATATTTTCGAAATTAATTGAACTGCCACTAGCACCTTTATATTGTCAGTGGATTGCCTTTCCTACCAAACTACGGCAATTTAATTCATTCCAACTTAACTAAGTGACATTAGTTTTTTAAAATCAAAAATATTTGTCATTATGTTATGGTGACACGTTATATGTTTTAATAATGTTCTGTGAACATCGCAATATCATCTGTAAGATTGAATAAAATGTATTTAATTAAAAAATGTCAATTGAAGCAACAAATCCATTAAAAATGTATGGTTTATTAGCTTCGATCTACACCAATCAAAAATGGTTTCATTTTAATATTAGGACTCGCAGGAAAAACCATCTAATTTCATTTATTAAGATGGTGTGACAGAGCAGGGGATGGAGAAGGCAAGGTAGAAATAAAGATATAATCCGCTATTCAGAATGTTTATCAAAGCATCATTATCTTATGATATTATATTATAATGAATCAGGAGAATTAACCCCAAGAACACATATTACAATAGGGGTAGGCAAAAAGGATAGATTCCTATATTTTCTTATCACTGATTCACTTTTTCACTTTTTCCATATATCTTTCTACACCTACACACACTTACTTTATTAAATTTTACCCCCTTTTAAATCTTCATTATCGTTAATAGAGATTTAATAAAGTGTACTGAAAGCTGAAGCGTGGCTTGTCCCCCAGCTCAATGGACTGGTAATTTAAAAAGGATAGCAAGAAGGATTTAAAAAAGATTGCGAGATGGATACGAAAAACAAAAGGGTAAAGATCTTTCAGAAAGGTGCAGGGATGTGAGCTGAAGAGGAAGAATAACATATTTTTATTAAATAAAAATTGGCTCTAAATAATTTATTCTTATTTTACTGCACAGTTAAAACTGTATTGATTAAAGTCTAGGTAATAATTACCGGATTCAATCTCAAATAAACGTGGGCTGATGAAACTTTGTCAACATGAAACCACACATCCTCTGGCCATCCCCATTTTATAAGATCTTCATCTGTAATAAAGGCAGTTAAATTAAAAAATGCTTCTTTTCCAAAATTATTATATATTTACATTAAAATAAAACTGCCACGCAAGGAGTAAAGGAAATATCTCTGGTATTTCAAGTTTCAAACAATATTATAGTAATATTTGTCAAATTGCTCTCCAATGCGTCATGGTTGTTTAAAACGACATTTCCTACACGTAGGTGTACTTTCGAAACCTACATTGAAGTATTTTAAAGACAAATGAGTAAATCAGTGAAGTTAGTACATATTGGTTTAAAAAGTTTAAATAATCGGACATACTTTCATATTTATCCAGCCCCATAAATAGGGTTACTGGCGGAGAGACAATATTACTTGTAAAGTAAAATACCATTTTAAATATACAATTTATTCACAAACAATCCGTACAAAACTTTTACACAGGCCAATAGGCAACACAACACACATGTCAATTGTCAATTTTTATTCTTTTCATCATTCTCCACAGATAAGAAACATTCATTCTTAGATTTACATAGAAGTTATAAAATAGATAGGAAAACAATTATGTGGTCGGTCAGATACCTGTCATATCAGGGTCACTAACAAAAATGCGGGGGGGTGAAGGCAAAATTAAATTTGTCTGGAGAATTTTTTTGTATTACATCATGTTTATTTACAAATTATTTTCGGTATAAAAATCTCAAATTGAATATTTATTTTCTCATTAAATAATAAGCATCGTTTAAATTGCCTGTAAATAAATAATATCGCTATAATACAATTTACCATAAAAGTATGTGAATGATTAACGTGTAACTGAAACGCGAATAAAATAATACATTTTAAATGTAAATCTTGAAATAATTAGCGAATCAAAAACCAAATTGGATATTAAAGGAATTATTATATAAAAGCTTCAATATAAGTATTGGTGGATGCAATTTTTCTTTAATTTAGTGAATTAAATTCATTATATTTTACAGAAGTCTTTTAAGCATCCATTAAATATAAATTTGACCATTTATTTATTTTATGTGGTTCAGTGTTTTATTTTCACATATGCACTTAATTATTAAATGTATTAAAACTAGTACCTTTATCATCGTAGCATTTACTACCATAGGCTCATACTTTATTTATTTGTAATTATTTTTCTTAAAAGAAATAAAGTTGTGCTTATTTCAATAATATTATCAAACTTTGCCGAATCCGTACGACATAATAATATAAAATAAGGAAAATTACCATTCACTAATCAAACATATAATGATTTTTTTTTTGTTAATGCAAATGATGCTAAAATTTATATAAAAACATTTACTAATTTATTACTTTCGAAACATATACTGTCGGGCTTAATAGACAAGTGATAAAATTGAGTCGATTTAAAATAAATTAAGCAATCCATTCAAAGATTTATCTATCATTAATAGATATGTTATTTTGGACTGATTATTTATTCCTTACACCTACTTACGATTATTAGATTATTTCATTTATAGCTAAAAAAAACATACTTAATCTAAACAAGTTACGGCGATCATCTGCCCATTCGCTGCTATATATATTACTGCTTGATCTGTGTCACGATTCTTACTGTCTATCTTAATTAATTTGCATTTACGAAACGTCGACATTGGGTATTACTTTCACTCTGGAGCTGGGAGGGAAAGGAACGAACTCAGGCTAAATGCGGTGGGAATGGGAAGAAGGATACAAGATTGACAAGTGTGACGCTCTATCCTCTCTACCTACTTCCTAGAAATTTCGCTAGCTTATCAGGGCACTTTTCGGGAACGGGATTTTCTTATTTTTACTTCGTGGTGATCGTCGCACATGCCTATGTCCGAATTTAACAAAATGGGATGATCCTTTATTTTCGCATTCCATTCTCGAACGAGCAACATCGTTTCGTAATGTTTCTTTACCAAGGACAATTCACTGGGAAGTCATTACTCTTAGACGCGGCATTGTTTTTTATTATTATTAATAGTTATTACTCACTACTTGGGTTAAAATGGACACGGTTGTATTCACCTACGTCACTCGATATGACATATGGCTTAGCGTGTGTGGCCCTTGCGTATTTATCCCGCTCTTAGGCGAGGGAACTTTTAGGAACAATGTCTTCATATGACCAAAGAAAAAAACGACCCGTTCCTGTGGAATGCGGGTCCTTACAAATCTAATTTCATGAATATTCCGCTCGTGAACAATTATATTGTCACTATTGTCTCCCTTAATGGATCTTACGCAACCCCAAGCCACCGGGTCCTGGAGCATTCACGTCCGTCTAGATAGTCTGTTACCACCACCACCACGAGCAGCAGAACCACACGTGGCTCTTACGTATTCACCATCATTATTTAATTAATAGTTTTGAAATTCATACGCTCACGTCATAAATCGACGTTGGGGCATAACAAGTGTAAAAAAGGAGGTAATAAAATATTCTTATTATTTTATTGACGCTGAAATATAATGTGAATTTTATCCATGGTTTTGATGTACACCATAGAATGTAGAATAGAAATGATGTATATCGATGTATGCAATGATACATATATCTCTTATCTATGATGTATACTATGTTATCTATGGTTAGGGTATATATCCTATCTATGGTATATATATATATATATAATATATGTATATATATTTTGTCAAGAGCATTTTTAAAATGAGACGAAATACAAATGCCTTGGGATTTGACATTTAGTCCGTTTAAAATCAGTAAAAATGGTATCCAAAGACGGCCCGGATATGTTTGACCATAATTTTCATGATAGTAGGCAAATAGAATGGGCGCCTTTGACACTAACGCTGGTGGAATATCCAAAAGGTTAGAATTATTAATTTGCTTGACACGTCTGTGAAAACATTTCAGAAATGTATGCTTTCGTAAACATTTCACAAACCTTACCATTCACATAACATTAGATAATTGAGAACTTGTTGTATATTCGTTAGGAATTTTAAATAAATATACTGGATTATTGTAATTATGCTTTGTTTGATATTCTATTCTGAAAAATATTAAAAAAATATTTGTTTTTATTTTATTATTTTCATTACTTTGCAATTAACATCATATGTTTGCAATATGGTGATAAAAGATATTGACTAGGAATATGAGAAGTCAGATATCCTGGTTCATATCTAAAATCAAAAAACATTATTTTAATCACATTTTAGGAATTTTTTGCGCTTTGTTTTCTATCCCAGTGCAAGTCTCACCATCAGGGCTAGCATCACTGAAACCGAAGCAGTGACATTAGTTACGATGATGAACCTTGTAATGCTGAGAACTTACATATTAAGATTTTTTTCTTTTTTTAGGGGACCTGTTAGGGAAATTATTTGCAATTATTAGTTTAACGCCTTTTGGCATTGGAGCCGGTTTTATAGCTCTAATACTATTTAGAAGAGATTTACATACGGTGAGTACTTTTTTTTACATATATTTCTGTTTTTTAGAATTTTTTTTTTTGTGAATTAGTTGTAGATAGGAATAGATTTGTTATGTAGGAACTTTAGTGCTAAAAGATTTTAGTTAAATACTTGTAGACTACTAATATGTGTAAATATCCTTTGAACTAATCTGACAAATGAAAGTAGCTAATTCAACAATACTCCGTTTCTCTGGAGAGGTCAGAGATTTTAGAATGTCGTACTCTTCTATCGCAGTACATTACTCTTTCCTCATCCACTTTTACACATCTTCCTATGTATGGTCATCAATTGTTGAGGGTTTTAATAAAGTCATCTTCTAATATCTGGTTTACCTGATCATGCTGGGTCTTTCGTGGCCGTTCTCAGTTCTGTTGCCTCCAATTTCCATGTCATATTTTTACTATCCTCTCTCTCATACGTCTCACATTTCAAACTGTCTTAAGGGTATATTATTAACCTTGCCAACTATGCTTTACACAATCTTTTTATTTGTTTATTTTTCACTTCATCATAAATTTATCACAGATTTTCCACACCTGAATGACTGCATTTCCAGTGTATTCGTTCTGCTTTTTTCTTCATACACTAGTGTTGGTATCGGAACTCCTCTATATATATAGCGATAACCAGAAGGTACTTTAAGAAGATTAAGAAGTTAGACAGTATTAAGAATGTCAAATTTTTAAATGTCTTATGTCAATAAGTGTCAAATCCACAATATGACAAATGTAAATAATTAAGCATTACTAACAATTTGAATAATCTTTAAGAACAGAAAGAATTTTCTATAAAATAATTGGACTTGTATCTTTTACTGGTGCAAGGTAAAATTGATTCTAATTAAATGTAATGTTCTTTAATAAGCTCCATTTAAGCATATATAATATAGTTCTAGAGGCATAAAACTTGTTTACCTGTAGTATTAATAATTTTATTATTACAAATTTATCCAAATCTAATTAAACTTGTATCCCTCTCCCTATTAACATTTTTTCCCTCCTCTCAATAGCTTCTCAGGTTTATAGAAGTTTGGGTTTGTTTATTAAATCTAATAATATTAAAATTTAAATTGTCAAAACCTAATTGACCAATATTTATTGTTATCATTAGTGTAATGTTTACTAAATTATCTTTTTTTTTATTCTTTTCTCTCTCCCCGATTAGTTTTTACTCTTGCATGTCTGTATTCTTTGTTTTGGCATTATTGCAAGCATTGTATTTTCCAGTAATCGTTAACTGTTATGGTAGATAAGACTGTTACTGGCGAGAATACTGGAAACGGTGAAAAGCCAAGACAAAAGAAGAAGAAGAATTTTATTTGTGTTCACTCTGCTAAGATCACCCAACTAAAATATGAGTCAATTGTAGTTCTCGAGTTTTGTAAATTATTTTTTTGATAACTGTTCTGGATTGATTTTCAATATTCCTAATTTTATTTTCAGATAACATTTTTCATTGGTACTTTAATGAATGAGGCAGTGAACATGGTTCTGAAGCACACCATACGGGAAGCCAGACCCTCTGTTCGGGAAAGTATTTACAATGAATACGGGATGCCCTCTTCACACGCACAGTTTATGTGGTTTTTCACAACTTATATTATTTATTTCATATTTATAAGGTGAGATTTTTCAATTATGTACAAATATTACTCATGGTATATTGCAAAGTAATATATGTAATTGTTTGGCTTCAACTATTTTTTGTTCACGGAATTTTACATCTTTTTAATTTGTATTACATTTTGGATTGATAGTCAAAATTTGGTCCAAACTGATACAATGTGTCGAAAGAAAATGTATTAGCTAAACATTTTGCAGTTCGACAGATTAAAATTATTTAAAACAATTTGAAAAAAAGATATTGTTTTTATCAGACGCACTTACGTCAATTCCAAAAATAGGCCATAAAATTCATAAAAATCACTTTCTCAAAATTTTGTTGATCGCAAAAACCTCATTTTAAAATCTAAAAAATCTTATAATATGTAAAAATTCCAAAATCTCTAAAATTGATTCTCAAATCCTCTTAAAATTCATGCAAAATTTGGTGCCTATTAATACAGTAAAATCTCATAGATTCGGAATTCGCAAAAACATTGCAAAATGAGTAAAAAACAAAATCAAAATTTTTTTGATTTATGATGGTTTTTGAATTATTGGGGTTTCATTGTATATTATTTATTATTTTAAAGGTACAGAACATTCAAGATGTGTGGATTTGATTATTTATTTTATTTTCATGGCAGTGTTTTTAAATAGTCTGCAGATTAAAATGACTGAATATTTACTATGTTGGTCAGAAATGCCAAGCTCCTTGTCTATTTTATATATTTTGAATTATTTTTTGTTATTTGTTTTGTATACAATCATATTCATTGTGCTTATTCAACTCTATACATTGCTTTCATATAGAGTAAAACTCCGTTAATTCGTAATTCAAGGGACCAAAATTAAAAAAAAATTGACAAATAATGAGAACAATATTTTTTAAAGCCTATATTAAAAACAAATTTTTAAAAATGCGTCAGTTTAAAATGCGCGCGCTGCCGCTGTCGACATCGCGATTTTCATACTGAAATATGGCGACTATCTATTATTTCAGTTTTTTATGTGTCGAAATTTTTATCAAATAATTAATTTCTCCTGAATATGGAAGGTGTGGCGACGTGGCGAGTCTAATATTAAAAACCGGCTTCTTGAAGCTCTTCATCAATACTTGATGTAACAAAATCTCGGACATTAATTTGATTACCAAACAAACTCCCCTTTTCCATCAAAATTGGAGTATTAAAAATGCGTAAAAAAGAATGAAAAACTTTCAAATCTTCATGCTTCGTTGGCCTTAATTGTTGAAGCTTATTATTTTCTCGCGATTTTTCAAATTCAAACTCAGGGAGGTATTCTATTTTATCGTTGATTTAAATTTTTTTGTCTTCTTCTTGTGCCTTATCCATTCAATGGACGTTGGCTATCATCATTTTGTTTTCTGCGGCCCGGAAAAGTTCTACAGTAGACGACTGGCCAAACTATTGCCTCAGGTTTTTCCAGCCATGATGTTGATGATTATAAAAATGAGTAACGCAAGGGTCAAATTTGATAGGCAAGTAAGATATTTTGGAGCTCCCACCGCTCGTTGAGGAAGGGTCGGGTGGTGTGTCCCTTATTATACACCCTTAGATCCTCGGACTGTAAGGAACTCCGACCTACTCAGGGACTGTTCAGGGCCTTTTGTGAGAATGTGAGTCTCTAGGTGGGAAATCTGTGTGGGTGTCTGATTGGCCTGCTAGTCGAACCCCCTAGTGTGCTATTTCCAGGATAATATCTGTCAGCAATAGTGCTCGGGTAGAGAATCAACTTCACATCTTTTTTTTTTGTGCCCGTCTTGTTTCCCGTGAAGGAGTATTTGATGTACTCCCCTAGTTGCCCTTCTGTCCCTCGGCGCCTGTGTGTTATTACTGTATCTTTGTTAATATTGTATTATTATTCTGTGCATTGTTTTACAAGATAAAGGGTTTTATATGTGGTCGTAGGTGTAATGAGGGATATCTTGGTTTGCAGCTGTGTGTCGTTGCTTAGGAGCTTATGCGCTGAACTGCGTTGCACGGTTGCCTATTCAGCATAAAAAAATGCTAACCTGGAGGTGAATGAGTAGGACCGACATAGAAACTTTTGCTTAAAAACGGTCCTGGATATGCGGTGGGTCCCCTCATTAGCCATAATGTTCTCCTTCCAGGGCCCTGACTTCCAGCAATACTTCCATATTGAGATGCAAGATCTCATACTTCTCCAGATGTATCATTGAATGTCCAAGATATTAAAGTTTTTCAAATTTTTAATGTTTAAAGTAGTTATTTTTATTTATTCATCCGAACCATAAAATCATCATTTATAACTCTATCCATCCGACTTATTTTGAGTAATCTTCTGTAGATCCACATCTCAAATGCTTCAAGTCACCTTATCATTTCTTTGGTAAGTGTCCATGCTTCTATTCTATAAAATAATATCGAGAACACATAACACCTGACCATTCGCATTTGTAATCTAAGGTTGAAATCATAGCTACAGAACATCTTTTTCATGCGGATAACAGTTCATGCTCAATGCAGTATTTGATTTCAACAGAAGGATCCTATCTATCGTTTATATTGCAACCCAGGTGTCTAATTTTGTTTATCATTTCCAATTTCGTTCCAGCAATATAAAGACTTTAATTGTCAGCTGCGTTATGCTAGCTAATGAGCACACATTTTGTTTTAGTTATACAGTAAAACCGCGATATAACGAAACCTGATATAGCGAAAAATGACGTATATCGAAAAAAAATCGAAATTTAGTCCCTAAAACCAATTTTTCATACAAAAATGCATTTATATAATGAAATACCGCTAATATTTATAACAAAATCATTTTTGTCCTGTACGAAAAAATGCCAATACATTTACGTAAATTTATAACGAAATAAAAAAATGTTAAAAGATAAAAATATTATTTCCCACTTACAAAGCCGCGCCGCTGCATCTGCCGTATGCAAACGGTTTTATGGCCTTTTCGGCGGTGCGCGGTGGTCTGCCGACAAGGTAGTAAAACAATTCAAACTTCTTCTTGGGTTCATAGTAGGCCCATAAAACCATTTGTCATAATTCTTGCGGCGTTCACTTGGACGTTTTACGTACTCTAATATGTATTGCAATCCCAGACCCAAACAGCTGGAAAATACAAAAATTAACAGAAACCCCCCGAAAGTTGCAGTATGTACTTATTGGGAATGTCAGTCTCAGTGTGACGTCTGTAGAGTTAAGTTTGTTCCGCTTTTAACGGGATTATTGCATGACCGAACTGAATATTTACATAAATTCATTTTCGTTTGACAATTGTTTTTGTGTGAACTCCGTCAATAATATAAATAATTCGTTAAACTATTTTATGAACTATTTTTGTACGGCATTTTGTGTTTCTATTAACTATTGTTTTCGTGTTTTTACTGAAATCTGCGTATACATACTAGTGTAGCGTAATTTATTATTTAAAGTACATTACGTTGCCGCTGTTACCGGTAAGTACCTTCGTAATTTATATACAACTCATTTTATAAAAATGCCGCGATTCAAGTGTAAAATTTTTATTTTTGAATTATTTTTTATGTTTCATGCCCAAAACTATGTTTGAAGCGGCTCTACATTTAAACACAATTAAAATATTGTTTTGTGTTTGCAATATTCTGGAATTTACAAAAATATCTTCCAATTGGTGTTGTATAGGTTCTGTTCTTAATTTAATTCCTTTGCTTATCCATTTGCTTATCTGTTTTAATAACAAAACTACTAAAAATATGTAGGTATTCAGTTCCCTATGGCCTTCTTCCTCCTTTGTTTGCAGAATTTGCGATCTTTTTTGAAGCCGCGCAACATTTTTTTGCGACAGCGCGTAACATATAGTAGGATTTTTTAAAATTTATTTCGTTATATGTGGGAATTCGTTATTACGAATTTTTATTTTTTGGGCCCTTGGATTTCGTTATATCGCGGTTTTACTGTATTAAGTTCTAACCCAAAAGTCTCACATGTGTTCACTTCTCGGTTCAGCAAAAGTTGCAAATCTTCAATGTTACTTGCTAGAAGTACCGTATTATCTGCATAACGCAGGTTGTTCAGAATCTTTTCATTTATCATACGTTCTTGAGTATCTTCTTGAAGAACTTCACTGAATATTTCTTCTGAATATGAGTTGAACAGCACGGGTGAGAAAATACAACCCTGTCGCATGCCTGACTTTATTTCTACTTCGTCTGTTAGACATTGTTCTAACCCTTACTGTCATCTTTATTGTCATTTATCATGCCTAACTCTGTCAAAAGCTTTAAGGAAGTCAATGAAGCATGCATGTACATTCGTATTCACATCTTAACATTTTTGAATTAGCACTTGAATACCGAATAACGTCAATCCTTATCAAGTGCCTGCCCCACTTGGAAAGCCAAACTGTGTTACATCTATCTTTTTTTCCACTTTGCGATATATGTGTCCATGTATTTATCCACAGAAATATCTTTAATAAGTGGCTCATCAAGCTGATTGTGCGGTGATCACTGCATTTTCTTGCTTTCGCTTTCTTTGGGATGGTAGATTGGAGCTGGAGCAGGAATTATCCTATGGGATAATTCCTGTATTATAAATCAAGTTAAAAATGTTGGTCAATACAATATGATTTTATTGGTTTTTAAAATAAGCTCTATTTTTTCAAATGGTCAAAGATTTACACAAATTACAAGATGTTCACACCATTTTAGAGAACAAAGCATGTATAAAATATGTTATGTATTTAAATACAAATGTTTCAGTTTGTTTATTACGTTAAACAAATCACAATCGAATTTTTAAAAAAATAGGTATCAAATCAATCGAACTGTTATTATATGCACATAATTAATTTATAAATTGCGAGATTCAATGAAAATTGTTCAAGTTATTTTAATAAGGGGTTTTAAAGATAAGTAGAAATACATAATTCACAACGCACCAACAATCATAGTCGAAATAACAACAAATCTTATAAAACGCACTGGAATTTAGTATTCGTATGGTATAACTCGGTTCGACTCCGGTCCTGCAAGCCGTGATTGGCTAGTGGGCGGAGCTAGCTATAGATGTTAACGAAGGGATTACAAATTCCCAGTTGCGTGAGTTTGGATTTGAAAACACGTGAATATGGGAATTACATAAAAAAATTATTTACTTTGGGTATAAAAAAGCATATGAACTACCAATAATCAGGTTTTACTAATTAACGGCGGAAATTAATATGAAATGTTATTTTCAGGGCTAAAATTTTTGAAAAAAGTGGTAAATATGTATGTTAATATATGAACGAAATATGGGTACATGAATTAACGGAGTTTTACTGTATGTATATTATTACAATGATTTCATATTTGTAATAATTGTACGCTATTGTTTTTCTGCACTGTATGGACAGTGAATGTATTTTCTTGGCAGGTAGTTATGCCGTGCTGCAAAACTGCACTACAGCATGACCCTGCTAGCGACTGAGTAAGATTGATATGGGAGCTTTTGCTCATAAAACAGTCCTGGATAAGGATACCATGGTCCGCGAGTCACCGTTCACTGGTCACTAATAATAATTGATTGCTTTACAGGCTACAGCACATAAACAGTAAGTCTGTAATGTCTCGCGTGTGGGTGGTGGGAGCGGTGGGAGGTGCACTTGGAGGCGCAGCTGCGGTTTCCGTGGCCCGTGTATACTTGCTGTACCATAGTGCAAGGCAGGTGGCGGTAGGAGCAGCTGTAGGGGTGGTCGCTGCCACACTTTGGTTCGCCTTCACCCACTGTGTGCTAACCCCCCTGTTCCCGCAGATTGTGAGCTGGTGGGTATTTGTTTATTCCTAGTAAAATAGTTGTGCATCATTGGACCGGTTTTTATTTTCTAACTGAATAGAAGATTAAAATGTGTACATACATTATTTCAATGGAGTCTAGGTCCTAATGGTTTGGCTATATAAATAAATAGAATTTTAGAAAAATTACCAGATTTCATGCATTTTTATTAATTTCAATTGTCTAATTCATGTCTAAATTCACAGATACGGTGATAGAGTTTATTCATTTCTCAGCGGAACGTAGTATGTTGGTTATGTTTCAGTAATTAAAAAGCATATGAATTATAAATTTGGTGTTCCAGGAGGATATCCGAGCTGTTGCTGCTTCGTGACACGACTTTGATCCCGAATGTGTTATGGTTTGAGTACACAAGCAGTCGGCAAGAGGCGCGTGCTCGCTCCAGGAAACTGGTGCCGCTCAAGGCCCAGTGACGCGGGGTGCAGGGAAGTGGCGGACGCTGGCCCCGCGCCCCCAAGTGATGGCGGCTGGGGCGCCCTCCTCCGCGCGCCCTCGCTTGCCTCACCCTCGCCCTGCCCCTCCTGTTGCTAATACTATATCAGCGGGCTTAAACCTCTCGCACAAAAAGAACGATGAAACGAAAATGTGTATGTACAAAAAGTGTGCGAATTTGTCGACCCAGTGATTGATGTTTCCATTTAAAAATATTGTAATATTATATTTCTACACAAAAACACAGTTAATTTGTTGTCTGCTCAAAAACAAGGCAACTAATTTAACCAAGGATAATTAAGAGGGATACCTCATATGCCAACTCCATAATGTGTATCTTAATTCCTCTTAATGGTTTGTTTACTTTCATTCTGCTGAATACTCAACCACGCAACAATTGAAAGCTTTAAATTATTTAATCGATAGGTCTTCATATTTTTATTTGTCAAAATATTTCAATTGCAGCTAAACAGTGCAATTTTTATAACAACCGATGATGCTAAATGTTGTAATTCGTTTTAAAAATTGTGTCCTTGATAATGAAACAATCTTTGATAACAGATTACCTTGTTATTGTTGCCACTCATAATTAAATAATCGAATAAATAAAATTACTGTCTGTGTTGAATATTTTAAAAACAGATTAGCATCAAATTTACAGATTCTGAAATTTTACATTCATTATCCTCAATTTTATTTTTACTGTGTGAGGTCTATATGAGGAATTGTCTTTTCACACCACATTAGTATTTTTTTTGTACAACCCTATAAAAGTAAATTTGGTTGCTCAATTACTGTCACGGTTTCTTTCCTCAATATAATCCATACAATTACCGTTGTACTGGACATGGAATGACATGTTGGAAAGATGACCGTCTAAGCTTTTTGGAGTATGAATGCATTCCGGTAGCGAAGTTTACTGCAGTTAATAAACCTCTTACCACATCATTATAATGCTATGTATTTGTGTGATCCAAATTACTAAGAAATTGTTCTCTTTTTTGTCAAGGTGCTGCTTTTTTCCTGTACATTGTGGAATTCTCAGAAACAAAAACATTTTTGTTTGCCTTTTTTTGCTGAAGGTTCAGACTTAAAAGTATAAAGATAAATACACAATATATGAAGCGAAGTATTTATAATTTTTTCTGATAATTTATATTAGCCTTTTCCGGTTTCAACCTCAAATTGTTTGAGACCCTCGAATCATTGAAAATGTTTGAGAGGGGGAATTATTAAGATGAATTTGTTAAATTTAATTAACTCTCTAATGTAATGATGGTAAAAAATAATTATGAATATTTAACTGTATAAGCAGCTTATTATGTATGATGTTAATATTTTACAAAATATTTATGCTTTTTATTTCTTTTTCGTATAATACTCTGAAAAGACAGCATTACGTTTAGTAGCTAGACGCAAATTTAATTTAAGAATTTTCTTAAATGATATTTAAAAGATGTCTATACTAACTATAATTATCATAGTTTTAATGCCAAGTAGTTTTAATGTTTTGACTTTGTTTTGTTGGTGTGTATTTGGTAATCAAATTATATTATTGTTACATAATTCAATTTTGTTAGTGTTTTTGTGCTGAAATGTATGTTTAGACGTGTCAGTAGTGTGATGGAAGCTTTGTTATGGAAGGTCGCATGTTACTTTCAACTCATTACAATATTATTATATATGTATACTATTCAATGCAATATTTCTTCTAAGTCACAGGGGTAATATGAATAGCAGCTATGTGGTAACTGGTAACTGCATGTGTCCAATGGAGACAGCTGTTATTGTTTACATGTCAAATAATAATTTAAATAAAACGTCAATATGCTAGAATATTTTAGAGTTAAAGTTTTACAGATTTATAGTTATGATAGATTTTGATGTTGAAATTTATTATATTTATGTCAGCGGTTTATAGCGTGTAGTGTTTCCTAAAGCAGTTGTAATTTAAGAAACAAAGACTGCTCGTCGGATTAAACATGTTGTCTTATTCAATACTTAAACATATTAAAAACTGAATATTTTTAAATAAAATATTGTACTGTAGAAAGTATCAGAGTTTATGATATAATTATTTTATAGGAATTATCAATAGACGCATTAATAAGTGATTCTATGCAGTGATGGTACATTTCTTTCCAGGGTCGTCGTGCTATTGTTTTAATAAAATGGCTGCTATAATAAATAAGTTTTAATGAAATGTTTTTAAACTGCGTGTGACGTAACATTTTGGCCAAATGTTTAAAAGATATATATAAATAGAGATGCTACTTACGATGACATTCTCTTTATATGTACATTCAGAGTATTTTACTTTTACTGAATACACTTTTTGTCCATTCATGTATGCATAATTTCTGTTTTTAGGATTTTGATTAATGTTTTTTTAGTTTTTATATTATTTGGTATTTGTAAGCGAATGTGATTTATAAATAAATTTAAATATTTATAAATTATTATTTATGTCCTGTTTTGAATCAAACCTACAAATTAATTTGCAGGATATTTTTTAGCATCCAATAATGAAAGTTAATCTTGGTTTGACTAAGTTCATTCATGAACTTTGTTTATAAAATTGCGTACAAAAATAACTTTTCGCAATCATTTCAAAAACATTCGTTTTTCTCAGTTTTGTGAGCAATAAATGGAAAGATAATCAATGTAAAAGATATTAAGTTTGACATAATGCTGTCAGCGAAATGATAAATAATTTTATAAACAAAATCAACAATGTTTCTGTTGTGTATATTTTGTAATTTTTTATATAAGGTAAGTACATCTATTGCTAATACTTTAAAAGTGTATTACAGGTATTAATTTGCCGATGTATTTTATTTTTTTTAATAATTAATCGGTACATCTAATAAAGTGTTGCATTATACATATTGTGCCCAGAAAGTCATGAGTATGAAGTGCCATCTACTGTATTTTTGGAAAACATAAAAATTACACTCATCCCTTGGTTACAAAATAAGATGAATTCCAAAAAAAATTATTGTAGATTGAGTTTAAAACATAAACAAAATTGAAAAATATTTTCGAAAACATCGAAATCTGCATAAATTGATGTTCAGAATATATAGTGCAAAAAATGCTTAACATATGAATCTGCCAACTTAATAAAAATTAAATTATATTTAAGTCTTGTTGAAATTTAGTAGCATATTCAATATTTTCTATTTTACTGGACATTTGAAGAACTCGATCAAGAATGAGATCAATGTTTGCCAATTCAACTAATCAATTCCTCCTCATTTATTTCTTGATCTACAAATAATTCTTCAACATCACATAATATTTAAATCCTCAAAATCTTCTAATAAATTTTGCAGGTTTATAATACTAGAACATTTATATATCATTTCTTGATAGAGAGTCATTCATTTTAAAATCACCTAATTTTAAAATAAATGGTTGCTTGACCATTTCAGATATTTATTTTTTTACCACAAGTAACCCTATGAGTGAAGCTCAAAACGATTTTTATCTGCCACCATCAAGATGTACATTTGTAGATTAGTTACATAGAAACTAATTTCTAAACTAGTTCGAACCACAAAATGAAACTTATTGTTAAGTACAGTACACGTATCCTTGGGCAAAGATCAAAAATGTTATCTGATCTCCCATTTGAGATATTTGACCTTAAAATCAGCAAAAATTGAAAATGTTGAAACTTTGATTTCAAAAAAGGCAAGAGGGTTATTAATTCCAAACATTAATTCTTCATAGCTGGGAACTCGACTAGCCATAGTTTTAACGAAATAATTCCATATTGTTGTTCCAATCCCCAGTCACCTTAAAAGGTCATCAAAACTGGTGATTGTCTCCAAATTTGGCATATTTCAAGCTCATTTAAATCATAGTTTATATATTTTCTACCATTTCTATAACCCTATTGTGTCTTCTTTATGTTAGTGAAAACCACAATCTTTTATGGAAGAATAATTTTTTTTCTTTTCAAAACCTACAATGCCCCGTTTTTGCCTGTCACTGTGAAGAAAATTGATCCCAGAACCAAGATGGTGGCAGATAAATTAATTTGAGCTACACACTAATGGGGTTACTATGGTAAAAAAATATCTGAAATGGTCAAGCAACCACACCTAGGTGATTTCACATGGAACGACTTTAATCATATTTCTATTTGCTACTAATTCTGGCCAAATTGCTTTCCAACATATATTTAATTGGTCTTACTTTTTTGCCTGCCAAAGCGATTTGGTTAACACAGTTTAAAATGGAGAATTTTTGAGATCAGCGAATTCCGGGTGGGACTGACAATTATTGCTAGTGTAGGTATTTATTCTGTTGCTAGTCACCCTCTACGTTGACCTGATTTACATGTCGATTGAGGCGGGTGTGCGCAGTCACCCAGATGTCTAATTTACTGGACAAATTTCAGATCAATGTTATCGTCTTTTAATAAGCATTTTTCTTAACAGTGGTAAAATGGAACCACGTAAATCGAGGAATAGTTGTTTGTTTGCCTTAGCTGGTGTTTTTCATTAGTTAGTTTCGAAAAGGGCCATGATAGATGTAATTCTGAAATTTCTATACAATTTATCCATTTGGCATTTGTGATATTTAATATTATCGCTTGTAATATTTTTACTTTATTTTATTAAGTCGTAGTAGTAGAAGAGGAGTAATTTAAAATAAAGTTTATTATTTGCAACCATAAAAATCTAATAATTTAGCAGGTCTGTGTATTGAGATTTCTCCACTGTTAGTGACGAAATTAAATAGTTGTGAATTTAGTAACCTACAATTTTTTCTGAGGCACAATGTGAGTGCATGAGTCAGTGGCACGTTTCTCACAATTAAAATATCATTCTATTCATTTCATTACGAGGGGGATATCATTTTCTTACATTTTCCTGGGTGTATATAATTTTTTTTTTAATAAAATATATGATCAGTCCATCCAGGTAGGGTCTGGGCTCTTGATATTTCAAAATAAGTGTATGAATTTTAAAATTTATTTATCGCTATAAAAGAAATAAAATAGGTGAAATTTGTCTACAACCTGTCTTGCATCGACTTAATTGAAAATGTAGCCATTTTAACAATCTTGTGCATTTTTTATCAATGCATCATCTAGCTAGTAAGTCTTCTCGGAATTCATAGACTGATTGTTTTTCAAAACCAAATTATAATGTACACCTTAATCGAAAATTTACCACATTGACTGTGGATTTGATCACAAGGTTTGCGTGCTCGCGTCGTCCCAAGTTATTCAAGATTTTTTCAGACCAGAGATTAATGTTTTCTAATTTTATATTAATTTTTTTATTGTTCGTCAGAGTTTTAAATTGTATTTTGTTTACTATTTTTTTAATTGCCAGCCAAATTGAATAATAATAAGGGCCTGTAGTCGCATAATTTTTCCCAAAAAATTAAATTAATGAAAACATTTAACAAAGTGTGAAATATAGCAAAGCATTTTTTTAAATTATTAAAAGTGATTTTTTTCTCTATTATAGTAATTGATTTAAGAAAACACAAATCAAAAACAATTTTTGTCATAAGTAAAAATGTCAGTTTTTTGTTATATTATTTGTTACTCAAGAAGTATCATAAATCCGGAATTGTTTTTTCAAATATTTCATATGTACTTTTTTGTTTTTGCATTTAGGCTTTTTAATTTTATTTTTAAATTTATTTGGTGTAAATTTTCTCACTCATGACTTGGAGCAACATGAAAAATAATGGACATTTAACACACTCATGGGATTTAAGAGGTTTAGAAAAATTCTTAATTATGTTGCTGATAAATCAACCTTTACTGGTTCTCTGGTCCAATAATTTTTCCTTTTTTTTATATTTTTGATGTAGATTGTATATGTAGTTATATATCTGTATCGAGTTATCCCGGACCATTACAACACACAAATTAAATGGCTCGACCAGAAACTTTTGAGTGATAGCAAGATTTTACAACCCACAATAAACTTTCTTTCAAATAAAATTTGTTGTTTTTTCTTTAGGATTTTCTAATAACCAAAGATTATTTACATGAATAAATGGTTTTATTTTTGACCCTGAATATTTTCAATGAGTTTGCTACTTTTAGAATTCATAACACCGATTATCATGACATGACAAGTGTGCCTTTACACTGATTGTTTTACATTAGTAAGGTGCAAACATTGTAAAAAGAGGTAATACAAATAGCAAAATGCTGGTGAGTGCAGAGTGGTGGGCACCAACATTAGTTGTGATTTTGATACTGCTGTGGATACAGCGAAAAGCTATTTAGAAAAAGTGAATATAAATAGTTCACAAAACCCCCTGCAGCAAAAATTGATATTTTAATGTTTAATATATCTTGTGATGTCATGCAGATATGACAGTAGGTTTGAATTCTTATACATTTCATTGTGAATTGAATATTGGGTGTTTAAAATGCCAGTATTCTCAATATTCAAAAGAGTTTTTGAATATTGAGAATACTGGAGTTTTTGAATATTGAGAATATTGGTGATTTACTCAAAATGGAAGATATCCATTAGGGCAGGTTTTAGAACTGAATGGTTTACATATGTATTCACAGTCTTGGTAAAATGTATTTTATATTAATTTGATTACAATAAAGGTAAGCAATCATTATATTGTATAATTATAAAAAATGATACAATGTTCAAGATGATATTTAATGTGGTTAGTGGAGGACCAAATTAATTGATCAAGGTTGAACAAGGATACTTATCTTACTCGAATATGTACTTATGGGAATTTTAATTGGGGATTGGTAGAATAATCTTTATTTTAATTTTTTTGTGGTAAAATGTAAAAATATGGATAGGTAAAAGTATACATACCATTGTAAAAGTATACATATATACTGGAAACCCCTATGTATCGTTTTTAAGGGATTTACTAAAAGAATATAGAAAAAAGTTACATTCGTACATCATATTCTAAAAGAGATACATATTTTACATGTAAATTAATGTGTTTAAATACAAATAAAATTAGAAAGCTGCACAGAAACAAAAAAAAATGAATTAAACTTTGTATTATATATAATCTTTCATCATCCTTTGTTTTCTCGCTGTTGCGTTATTGCTGTAAATAGACAGTATTTTTTCGATGTTGCAAATGACATTTTCTTTGGCATCAGTTATTGAATGTGCATAAAAAAGGTTTCAATTTTTCGAAGGCCGTACATGCTTCGAAGATACAAGCAAGGGATTCTCTTCATCGACATCTTCAACTTCTTCTGCTGTCTCCTTCAATTTAAGAATCACTTAGGCGAGCTGCATATTTCGTTGTTTTACAAGTATTTCTGTGTCAAGGCCCCTTAAAAACAATTTTAAAATATTTAGGCCTTTTTGTTTAAGTAATGTTTTACGGGTAACATTTTCGTACTCTTAAAACACCTAGACTTAACGATATGCCAATGACAATTGGTTCGCATATGTCAATTCTATCACTGTTGATGCAAAACAGAGATCTTCTCTTACGACCCTTTACCACCGTGGCAGGACTCGCTCTTTAATGTCAATGTGCCGTTAGGCAGACCATTATAAAACAAGCCAGTGTAATGAAATATGGTGTGTAATTTAAACGATTAATGTGGTAAAATGATGCATAGAGGAACGATCAATGTAATCTGTTTTTGCGTGTTTTGTATGAAATTAATTAGGGACTGGAAGAAATAAACGACACATGCGAGAAAACGATTATTCGAGAAACAATCGATTGGGATTTCACTGTATATATAATTGGTGATTCAAACATTTATAAGTAAATATTAATGTAATGAGGTTGCGATAGCTAGAGCAGTAATGTTGCATAATTGGTTAACTGCGACTATGGATTAGTAAATTTATGGATGACATATGAAGCTAGTCTAGAGTGCATATGCTGAATTTTCATGATCAAGAATTTTAAATCAAAAGAATTCAATATTTTTTGTTTTTAACTTATTTACCCCGTTATCTATTCTCTATTTCATGCTTATAACAATTTTTTTGTGATCTGTGATCAATAACAAAACTAAAAAAACAATATAATTATACATAGTATTCTCACTTTTCTACATTATTATTAAGTAGATAAACATTATTATTATTGGCAATGTTGTTTAATAAAATACATTGTTTGCATGCTGTGTTTATTAAATATTCTACGAATAGTCATCATCAGTGTCTTGCGCTGGAGCTGGGGCTGGCACTGCACTGAAAGGTGAGGCTGCAGCCATTCCCTGCAGCTGGAGCCATTGTTGCTGCTCTGCGATGGCTTGCTCTTCCCTTGCCTGCAAAACAAGACGATTGCAACAAGAAATGCAATATAAAACATTTGTTAAAAATATAAATATGGAAAAAAATTTTGATTCAGATATTAATAATAATGGATAATTTGTATAGCGCTATTTTCGTAAAAACTTTCAACTCAAGGGCGCAAGTATGTATTTAAATAGACTAAATGAAAGTAATTGTACACCTTTGCAAATAGCTCTTGCTGCTGACGAAGCAGTTCTTCTTCTGGTATTCCGAGGTTTTCTAGTCTAGTACTCTGTCTTCTCCTCTTGGCTGCGACTGCTTTACAGTCTCGCACTACTGCCTCGGCCTCTACAGTATAGTCACTAAATCCTAGCCTGTCCAAAGCTGGAAAATAAATACATAATTATTACTCCATGCATTCTGATACAATGAAGATGAGTCTTTGAACAAGGCTTTCAATATAAAAGATATATAGAGGCTGCATGTATTGTTGATTTAGCCCCTAGATACCTTTGTGATATTGACCATGTAATTTTTAGTTGGACTTATTAGAGATGGCAAGACAAGATGTTTGGGACTAGAAATACCAAGTCACAAAGTAAAGTAATTATAGTAAAACTCCATTGATTTGTAACTCACGGGACCGAAATTTAAAAAAAATCTGAATTACAAATAATGAGAACAAAGTTTTTTATAGGCAGTATTAGAAAGGAGTTTTGTGCCTGCTGCCACTGTTGACATTGCAATTTTCATACTGAAATATGATGAATCTCCATTATTTCAGCTTCTTATGTGTCAAAATTTTGATCAAATAACCTATTTCTCTTGAATAAGAAATATGTGTGGTGATGCGGCGATTCATCACTTGACCCAACAAAATCACACACATTAATTTGATTGGCGATCAAACTCTCCTTTTCCATCAGAATTGGAATATTTAAAACGTGCGTGAAAAATAAATTAAATTTTTTAAATCCTCTTGTCTCGCTGGGTTTAATGGTTGAAGCTTATTATTTTCCTGCGATTTTTCAAGTTCAAACCCAGAGAGGTATTCGGGATTCGATTTTTTTCCGCCAATTTCATCTTTGATGCCTATAAATGTTTTGGCAGTTTTCAAAATAAGATTAATTTTACCAAATGGTTAAGGATTTACACGAATTACGTGGTGTTGGTGCCATTTAAAAGAAAGAAACATGAAAAAAAAAATATATATATATATATATATATATATATGCAAATCGAAACGTTTCATAAACATAGAAACCAAATCATTCAATGAAATCATTATTTAAATAACAAATCTAAACTCAGTTCATCACGTCCTGTCAGACTGTCATACCAGCGTGCCATTTATACGATAAGGAATGACGCCGTGATTGGCTGGTAAGCGGGACTAGCTGCAGATGTTTATGAAGGGATGAAGGACAAATGCGTAGTCATGCGATTATGGAGTTCTACAAACTTACCTTGGAAACAGTAAATATGGACGCATATATCACAAAGTGGAAGAAAAGATAGGAGTAACACAGATTGGCTTTCCAAGTGGGATAACCGTTATTTGGTATTCAAGTGCTAATCCAAAGATGTTGAGATGTTAATATAAATGTACATGCATGCTTCATTGACTTCCGTAAAGTTTTTGACAGAGTTAGACGTTCAAAAGAAATATTCAATGAAGTTCTTCAAGAAGCTACTTAAGGACTTATTATAAATGGAAAGATTCTGAACAATCTGCATTATGCAGATGGTACTTCTAGTGAGTAACATTGAAGATTTACAACTTTTGCTGAACCAAGTAGTTAACACATGTGAGACTTGTAGGTTAGAACGTAATACAACTAAAACAAAATATATGCTCATTAGCAAACATAACACAGCTGACAATTAAAGTCTTTATATCGCTGAAAGAAATTGAAAATGATACAAAATATTATAAATCTGGGATGTAATATAAATTATAGATGGGATCCTTCTGTTGAAATTAAATGCCGCATTGAGCAAACTCGTGTAATCTTTATCCGCATGAAAAAGATGACCTTAGATTACGAATGAGAATGGTCAGATGCTATGTGTTCTCGATTTTATTTTATAGAATAGAAGCACTGACACTTACCGATGAAATGATAAGGCAATTTGAAGCTTTTGAGATGTAGATCTATAGAAGAATGCTTAAAATAAGCTGGATGGACAGAGTTAGAATTAAGGTGTTATGGTTTGGATGAATAAAGAAAAATAAGTATTTAAAATAATAAAAATCTGAAAACATCAATATCTTGGACATATACATGAGTCTTACTTTCATAGAGAAGAAATAAATGTTAAAAGAAATACATATATATCCTATTGATTATTCTAAAAATTTATTATATTTTCTAAGATTAATTTTTTTTTAAATGTATATAATGAGGCATCCGGAGAAGTATGAGATCTTGCACCTCATAATGCAGGGAAATATTGCTGGAAGTCGGGGCCCTAGAAGAAGGAGAACATGACTGAAGAACCTGAGGCAGTGGTTTGGCCAGTCTACTGCAAAGCTTTTCCAGGCTGCAGTAAACAAAAGAGGAGTGTGTACTTAGTAAGCTCCTTTACGGGAAGAGCTGGACAACCCACAAAGGTTGTGAGATATACAGTAGTCCCCACCCATGTCACCACTAGTAGCTTAAGAAAGAAACGGTTGCAATGATCTTTGAATACAACGTGTGAGATCAAGATTCATGCTTTTAGGGTGTTGGTAAAATATACATGAATCATAATAGCACACATCGCTGATTTATAGAACACTGAGTAGCAGAACACTTGTAGATTGTCACGACACTGATTTCATAAACCTATTTTAATAGAGAGGGCAATACTTACCAGCTAAAATATGCTCAGCATTAATAGTCTTTTTATTATTTTGATTGCAAACTTCATTTGCTTCCGAGCTCAATAAATGAATAAACTCTGTACAACAATTTAAAATAAGTTCTCTAGATTCATTGGCCACCCTAATCGATGGAACTATCTCTTTTATCATTTTATTAATGCTTGCTCTCGGCAAAGTCAATTCGTCTTCTTCCGTCGTCGGGGGCGGGCATAGTTCACGCTCAGGGCTACCCATCTTAGTTGAACTCTTATGTTATGAGTTATGTGAAATCGTCGTTAAAAAAAATATTGCACAAAAAGCGGAATTTTTCTATTAGATTTTTTGTTACAAATTTTGACATGTAAACAAATGTCAAAATATCTATGGAAAATATAAACACTTTCCATAGACCTTATATCTCTTATCTATGCATAGACCAGAACTGTGTTACTATTTTTTGAGTATTTGAATTCCCACCTTACTACTAGAACTATGATAGGACTTATTAATAAATTATATGATTGAATTTTTAAAGTCAATAATTTGCATTGTTATTTACATATTTTCTCGATAATATAAAAATTTATGGAGACAAAAACTATTTTTCTTGTATGTTTTGATATTACGCCGGGGTTCTTTAGGAATTAAAATTCAATTAATCGATGATTGGTCGAACATGTATTATGCTCCTGATCGCTCATCGGAACGACACTCCGCGCTGGTATGTTTGCTTCGCGACTTATCCATCAGATATCACGCCTTCTTTAGTTCCATGGTTATATAAAGAATGAAGGTGAATATGAACACACGGAAGACGCACAATTAGACATTTATTAATCACAGTTTATACTTAATGGGCAGGTGGATATACTTATAACTAACTTATTCTATAACTATTTCTACCTCGGATTATTTCGCAATCTTCCTCTGGGTATACTTCCGGCGACCTGGTCTCAGGCCGACGAAGTGATGTTGTTAGCACCTAGCGTGTGCGGTTATCTGCTGAACAGTGGACTGGGCGGCTGCTGCTGGATAGACTGCAGTAAATCGTGGCTGTCTATCCTCCGGTTCCCTGCTGTGTTCGGTCGGATTTCTGGTGTTGACTGTCTGTTTTTTCGACTGCGCGTTTTCAACTGATGCTATCAACTGACTTCGGTTACCACTCTCCACTTCCAGATTTCTTGTTCAACTCCCTCTTCTGGATCTTGTTTTCAACTGAATCCTTCCGGATCCCGTTTTTAACTCACTCCTTCCGAACCTCGTTTTCAACTCACTTTCAAAATGGCATTTTGGCCCTTATAAAGTCCCCGTGGCGAGGGAGTACTTCTCGCTTGGGGGTCGGTTCGTCCTCACAGGATTGACGCGGCCTCTATTGGTCCCCATTCATTAACAGCGGCGTTACGCCCATATTTTTAGACCTCACTTAAAACCCCGCCTTCGTTTCCTAATCAAATCACATTTGATTATACAATTTATTGGTGTTCGCCAAGTCACACAATCACTCAACCTTCGATTTCATCTTATTTGTAGATATAAACACTTAACATTGTCTTGTCAATTAAACTTCTAGCCCAGTGACCTCATTACCGTCATTCATTATTCTTATATCAAATTATGACTAGACTTATCTCTATAGCAATTTTTCATATTAATTACATCGTTCGCCGAGTTATTCTTATTTGCCTATCAATAATCCCACTTTCTACAAGAGCTATTACATTTAATAATACCTAAATTTTTTTTTTGTTACAACTTTACGTGACATTGATACATAAGCAATCTTACTCATTGTCTACACTTATACCTAATAAATAATTTTTCCTACTTGCCTAGCTATAATTACACATCATCATTATCATTATTATTAATTTATATTATAATTTCCTTGCGCATCTTCATTCTTATTATTCTAGTAGATTAGTAAAGAGTTGATTACCGCGGAAGTACCGCTACATCAGCACACTTTAATTAGATCTAATGCGCGAGCGATCAGAAACTAGCAAAGAATTTTTTTTTTGCCATGGAACGCACAATTGCTGATGGCATAGTCCTATTTATGCACCATATAAGGCGCACGAAGGTGGAAGATGTAAATCCGAATACATAGACTTGTGGGTAATGTGCTCTATCCTCTCTACTTACCCCTACAGTTAATAACGCGGCAGTCAGTTACCGCTCACGGTAAGCTTTGCACGTGGGCTCCGGCCCGAGTTCAACAAAAGCTACTTTATTACCCAGGAGTAATTATCCTAGGGTGATAATGGGCCCGCAACCTAATGGCTTTTCTTGGTGCGGTCATTTTCTTATTGTCAACCCCTTGATTTACCGCCCGGCGCAGATATATTGTTACGCCATTATCCGCTCCCGAGTGAGATATTTCTTGAAATAATTTACTCCTAGACAAAAGGCAACTGATTGACTTGATCCTGGGAAAATGTTGGTTTCTCTTCCCAGTTTATCACCATGTTTATCACCAGAACATAATGTATTGCGTAACGCGTGTGGTCGTCGCTTCGTAATTACAGAATAAATAAATCTCCCAGATGAATGGCCGAGAAAAAAAAGGCTTTCTAATGATGGAAGAAAAACGATTTCCGTGAGATGCGGGTCCCTGCGAAGTGCAATCCCATGAACAATCAAGTATCTGCGGGTGACAAATAATGATAGGTCGGTTTAAATTAAATTCGACTCGCGACACAAATTACCGCTGGGGCATTGCAGTTTCTTTCAATTTTAACTGATATTTGTATTCAAAATTCCTTTGAACTAAATACATTTTTACATTTTTGGCAACACTGTACCATAAACACTAACCACGATCTACAAGAGTAGGTACATGATACTAAAATTTAGAAACATGACCGAGAATTTTAACATTCTACAGCATCATCAATTTAATTAAAAATATTACATAGTGAATTCAGGAATAAGGAAAGTAGACAAGATGCTCGATTTCATAAATGTGACTAGAAGATCCTGGGTTCGATTCCATGTAACAATATATTTTTAATCATTGTATATATTTTTTTCGTGGTATTTTACAACTTCATTTATTTGTTTAATGATTTAAGATGTCGCAGACATGTGTTTTTAGAACACGTGAGATGAATTTTATTTGCGATTTTAGGACATTTTTAACACGTAGTTATTTTGACAGATGCGTTAAATTTGTAGTTTTCGCTACTCGATTTTTCATTTAATAAATTTTTAAAGTTTTTCCGTAAGTTTAAATACGATTTAATGTTTTTTTCATCACATTAAAGTTTCTGTCTCATAGCACAGTGGTTAGAGTATTCCAGTCAATAGGCTTGTCAAAATGGAGATCTCGGGTTCAAATCTTACGATTATCTTTTCCATATTTTCTTTTTGCATTATATTAAAATAACCATATTAGTTTTTTTTTTGAATTTTAAAAATGAATTGTGTTAATTCTCATATTAATTTTATAAAATATGTTATGTATCTATTGGTTATTATTGAATCCTAAATAAATAATTGTGTAAAAACATTCTTACTATAATCTTGTTTCAAAAGCACCAAAATACATATTTTTATATAATTCATTCCCCCTGCCACTGGGAATTTAGAATTTTTTAGAATGTAAGTGTTTTAAACAATTAACCAAACTTTAGGATTTGTATTAATCTACATTCAATAGATTTTGTATTATTCGATTTTATTTTATTTTTTAAATTATTTTATTTTTTAATTATATTTACATTATTATTTTTTTATTAAATTTTTTTGTTTAATTTTCATAATTCTTGTTTTTATTATTGCCTAATGGCTGTATTCTTAAGCCACCCGTCCAGTGGGGGCTCTTAAATATATAAATTATAACAATTCTTTGCTGGGTATTCAAAGTATTATGCATGTGAGTAACCCTCTTCCGTGGATATTAAAAGTATACAATTAAATTCAAACAGTTATTTATGCAAAAACCCCAAGATCCTATTGTGACGTGGTTCTTCAGAATACAATGGACCACGGTAAAGTAAATTTATTTTTAAACCTTTTCATCTTTTCTTTCATAACTATTGACATGCAGTCAAAATGTCCTCTACAATAGTGTTTTTGTATTAATAATCAAAATGTAATAATAATAATAATAATAATTTAATTGAATAAATAATAAAATTCATAGTTTTGAATTTTTTTTATGGATACATATACGGAACTGGCGCTCTTCTAGGCTAGATCACATTTTTTGTAGATGCGATCTAACCTAGAAGAGCCGCCAGTTCCATACACTAGTGCCTGCGGAAATCTTAAATTAAACATGTATATGTTTAAAGATAAGATAAAAAAATTGCGTAATGTCCCAATTAAGAGAATTTATTTAAAAAATGTTTGTATCATTCACAGAATATTTTTTTCGTGCAGTATTTTTACACAGTTTGCATCCATATAATAGTTTTTTCTTTTCTTAGAGGACAAAAGTAGCAAGTCTGATTGTTGCTCGCAGTTCCTTTGAAAATCTCATATTAATATATTGATATCTTTTGCATATGTGAATTTCTCCCATATTTGTTCATTAACTGGTGGATCGTAATAATTCACATCAGTCCAATTTATACAAAAATCATTATTATGTAATTATACTTATGATCAGTGGTTGTTACTTTGTACATGATCTTGTCTCTTATGCCACAAATAAAATTGTCATATATATACTTTAAAATTATTTAACATGTTTTAAAATTTTAATAATATTTCCAAAAAGTAATGTTCACACAGCAATGCAAGCAACTCAATACATGTATGTGAATATAAGGCATTGTACGGGAGATTGTATATTGTATTCACATCTAAATGTTACATGTCACAGACATGATGAAATGTAGAGATTGAATTTTTAATTTAAAAAGAGGTAAATGGAACGACGACACATGGGCGTAATGTGTTTTTAAAGCGATTTTTGAGCTTTGTTCGGACCTTTCCTTCTTTTTAGAAAAACAACAAATTGATTGTTCGTAACAGTGGAATTAACTGAACTATTTACAATGGTGCCATTTTGTATAGTATTTTTAGACCAATCCTGCACTCTCTGAACGATCTAAACCAAACTTTACATAATTACTCGTTAGAACCCTGTGTTAAACATAGATATTCTCCCTTTCCCTACCCATCCCACCCCCTCCCCGTTATATAAATCTGACTTTTTTGTAGTTAAAACAAACATTAAAAATTCTATAACATCACGAAAAAAAATTATAGATAACAGTTTAGAGATGTCATTTTAATATAATTTTTCATTTTCTAAAATGAAATAAATTTTCATTAATTTTTTTTTGAAAAGTTGATGTAAATATCTAGGCTGTGTTTGTTAGCCAGCCTAATCCGCCATTCTGTTACAAAATGGCAGCTGTTTCAATATTTTAAAAATGTGTAATTCCGTTAATAGGAAAATTTTCCTTTCCTTTCACAAACACAAAATTCCACCTGATTTTCATTTGATTGAATTCAGCCAGCGACATATGGTATTTTTAAATATTAGGGGTACCAGTCGAAAATGTCGCATTTCGGTATGGCCCTTGTTTGATCCTCAGTCGCGTCCGTCTCGTCGAGTATATATTACTTTTTTTCCTTAACATTTGGAGATCATCTTTCGAAAGTTATTTTTATTTTTGTTAGCGATACATTTAAAATGGAAGGGTTTATACCAGATAAGAATTTTGTGCACAATTGCTTGATCTACGAGTTCCACCAAAAAAACTCTGCGAGGAAAACTGCAGAAAAAATTTGCAGTATATACGGTGATGTGATATCCATTCGCCAATCGCAAAGGTGGTTTAAAAAATTTCAGAGTGGGAATTTTGATACGGAAAACCAGCCTCGAGAAGAAAAGGTCTTTAAAGTGGATGATGACATTTTAATGTGTGAAGTCGAAGCAAATCCAACAAAATCAATTCAGCAGATTGCAGACACACTCGGATACTCCTGGTCGAATGTACAAAGCCATTTGAAAAAAATTGGCAAGGCCCATAAACAAGGGGTCTGGATTCCGCACGAGCTGAATGACGACAACAAAGGCGCACGTGTGCGGGCGTGCGAGAACTTGTTGGAGCTACAAAAAAATACGCCGTTTCTCAGAAATTTGGTTACTGGGGACGAGAAGTGGATTACGTATTCGAATCGAATTTGTCAAAAACAGTGGCTTTCAAAGGGCCAAAAGCCATCGCCAACCCCAAAACCGAGTCTCACTATCCGCAAAGTTTTTTTGTGTGTATGGTGGGATTGTAAAAGAATTATTTACTACGAATTGCTTCCATATGGTCGAACTGTGACGGCAGAGATTTACTGTAATCAACTAGACAGATTAAATGAAGAAATAAAAGTTAAGCGACCCAGAATGTATGCAGAACACAAACTTTTTTTTCAACACGACAACGCAAGACCCCACACTGCAGCGATTACTCGAAAAAAAATAAACGCCTTTGGCTGGAAACAAATCGATCACCCCCCATATTCACCGGATTTAGCCCCATCAGATTACCATTTATTTAGATCCCTACAGCATTTTTTATCGGGAAAAAATTTCAACAACTTAGACGAAATAAAATCTGCCCTTGACGACTATTTCCAGTCGAAACCAGAAACTTTCTATTCAAAGGGCATAAAAATGCTTGAAAATAGATGGAAGATTGTATTAGAAAGTAATGGGGAATATATAATATAAATTTTTTCAAATAATAAATGAATTAAATTTATATTTGCCTTTTTATTTAAAATGCGACATTTTCGACTGGTACCCCTAATATTACCTATGTTCTACTATGTCTTACCACATTTTTAAAGCTCGATTCAAAGTCTTCTGGAAGGAGGTTAGGAAGTCCCGAAAGTAAAAGTAAAATTAGGTTTTAAATAGAACTTTTAGAAAAGCTGAAATCTGCTCAGGGTATTTTTTACAAATATTCTTAGAGTCAATATATCGACCCGAGGGTACTAACTATGTTTATTCTTGTAAATACTGTTTGTAATTCCACTAATTGGCCAATCCCTTTATTGTTTCATATTATGTACATATAATTGATTTCATTTTAGGACCAGTAATTAAGGATAAGCAGCATTGCATTGAGTGTTGAAAAAAGTGTACAGTGCAAAAATCACCATGTCAGAAACTAAAGATAGGCGTCGGAGAATTGTTCCCAGTGTTAATACTGTAAGGAAAAAGCAACCTCCACCAAGTACTAAACCTGATATTTCCACGGTAGCAAAATCACCCGAAATTGTGAAGGACAGTAAAACAAATGCCAGCTCAAGCAGCGATAGCAAAGTCCAGGTATTTGTGTTGTCACCTGCAATACTTAAGCAGATGGGAATCAATATTGGAAATTTACAAAAGGGGACCTCCAATGATGATATTATTAAACAGGCAAAAAAAGGTTTGTTTATCCTCTTTACCTTTGTCATAATTTTAAAATTTTTTAGATACAGAATCAGAAAAAATAATCACATAAGAGTAAAATGTGTGAATAATAAAACTTTTGTAATGATTTGAATGATGTATATAACCCTATTTAAATTGATTAAACACGTGTCATCATAGTGTGGTGATGTCGTATCCCAAGTCTATTTATAATCATTAATTTATAAATCTAGTTTAAAACAGGTTTCGAAGATACATTTTCATATTCAATTTTAAATATTAAAAAATGTAATGAAGATTGATGACATGACCAACATTTCATACAATTTGGTATCATAGTACACATAAAAAAATATAGCGCATACACAATTTTAACAAGACTTCTTCTTTATGTGCCGCTTTCTATCGAAAGTTGGTGACTGCTGTAGTATGTTGATTTATCCTGTATGTTATTACCAAAACATTGGATGTCAAACCGTTTTCTGAGGTTATGGAGCCAAGATAATCTCTTTCAACCTATGTCTTTGCTGCCTTCTATCTTCCCCCACATAATGAGTTGTAAGAGATCATATTTTTCATTGCGGAGAATGTGCCCAAAGTATGCAGCTTTATCTCTTGACTTATTTGTGCATCTTAGAACTTCTTCATTAGTAATGTGGTCAACTTAGCATATGTCGATAGAACCACAACACTTAACATTACCCTACCAGTAGCCTTATACTGGTGTAGTAATTAGTTTTCTTATTTTCTCGCCCAGCGCACTAATATCGGTCCTTGAAATTGCACAAAAGATTTTTTATGTGCACACTGTGATCCAAAAATTAGAACATTGGACATCACAACATTTAAGGAACATTTAGAGTGCAATATATTTTAATGAAGGCGAGATGTTTTTTGTGATGCACATTAACGTGGCGCACCAGATTTTTATTTATAGAAGAGATATAATTTAATTGAAATATTCTAAATTATAAATGCATACATGTGTTTTTTTGACTTTTTATTACAATATCAATCAACATTACTTAATTCACCTATTTTTTTAAATCAGCGCTATCCAACTAGCTATCCAAGAATCATTCTAAATTTTTACATAAAATTTTAAATAAATATCTCTATTCCAACTGATGTGTTTTTTGACCAAAACTCACAAGCACTACCTGAAGGAACTCGGACATAAATATAGAATATGGATATAAAATAAATTATTATCTAGTAACTACGGCCATGATGCTCCCATTAAATACCACAATTCAGATATTTTTTATTATTTTTAGTTATATGTTATTTTTTTGTATAAATAAAATAATTTTTGAGGTGACATGAACTGACTTTTCAATTACCTGGTTTTTTTTTTGGCCCATAAAATGTGTGCTAAAGATAAAAATGGTGTGTGAAATAAGAGAATTTGGACAGCGATGTTTAGTAAGATAATATTCACCAAAGACTAACTAAATATTAATTCTCAATGATTTTTAAATATTTTTTTTTATCAACTTACACTTTTTTAAAAATGTTTTTTCAGATCACCCTAAACCAAATAGTGATAATCCAAGTGAATCGCTAATTGCTGACCAAAATTCGAAAAACGTAAAAAAAACTTTATTTAATAAATTAACAGGAAAGAAAAATAATAAAACTATTTTGCCATCGATAAAATCTTCTGGTTCTGATGGTACATCCATTTATAACAGTTTTTCTGACAGTCCAGTTGTACAAAGTGTAATTACGACCAGTGAACATAATCCCATAAATAAAGAAATGCTGAAAACGTACAATCTAGTTGAAAATTCTGAATTCAGAAAACCGGCATCCCCAATTATTCCAAGTAAATTGAACTCTTCTAATATGGAAACTGTTTCATATGTCACATCCTCTTTGATTATGAGTCCTGGGGAAGACATTTCTAATTACATTGCTGGATATAGCAATATTCCTCAGGCATCGATTCCTCCCGCAGTGTCTGATAATGTAACAAACCATTCAGATACCCAAAATTGTTTGTTGGATAATTCTTCAATGGAGAAATTATCCATTTCAAATTACGATATAATAAATGAAAGTGAATATTTACACACTACCGCAAGTGTAGCTGGAAGTACATCTGATATAAATATTTCTACAGACACAAAAACAAATAAACAAAAATTGAATATACTACAACAGAGAGATGTATTTAATGACCAGAAAAATAATTCCATGGATAATTTTAATACTGATGATGTCGGTTTGGAAATTATTGGAAATGTCTATCCTGTAAACTATTCTCCGAATGTAGTTGCACAGCAGTTCTATAATATCCAAATGAATCCGAACGTGTTGGTTTCCGACCAAATTGAGTTCATCAATAGTGAGACACCTCAGATGTGTATAGATATCAGTCAGTCCGCTTCTCATCAAGATGATCCTACGTTTACTGGTATTCAAAGTGTTCCATTTTCGAGAGAAATTGATAATAATTTGTTTGAGGAAAACGATGGGGAAAGAAACATTTCTGAGAGTAATGAGTCATTTGATTACATAATTGAGGATGTAAATTCTGATGAGATTGAGAAGGTCGATTTCATGAATGTTGATCTGGATCTCTTGCAGAAAGAAACAAATGAGAGTTTGGAAAATCAATCATCATATTTATGTCCCATTGAAGTTGACACAGAGCTCCCTACTATTGAGTCATTGGATTGCAAACATCACTCGGCCACTTGTTTGCCAGGATCTCGAGGATTGCCACCTTTTGAAATAATATCACCCATATCCACAATAAAAAAATATTTGTATTCTGAAAATACCGGGTCACCAAATTCTAGCAGTATTCATAGAAACATAGAATATTTTCTCAAATCCATTGATCAAAATATGGAATTTGCGCAGCCAAGTAATAATTATATTGAAAATAATTATAATTTTGTATCTTCAGATGAAATAAAAGTATCTAAAGATTTAATCGGCGATGATGATGCAATGAATGTGAACGATGAATCCATGGTAATGGCGGATGATAACAATATTTCTGACAATTCAAAATTACAAAATATTACTACAGCGATAGTAATGAAATCTCCAAACATAACAAAGTCTCCAAATGTTAAAAGTACAGTAAAAACTGTTGCAGAAGTTCCAGTTAATCTTAATAACTTGCTGAACAAAAAAGATATCCGAGTATATGCAAAGTGTAGTCCTAAAAGTGTCATAAAACACACTTTAAGTAAAACGGTACAGTCCAGCCTCATAAAGGAAGTTGATGATTATTCAAATGTATCTATTGAACAAGGGCCAAAGGAAGTTGACAGTTGTTTATCTCCTCATACGACAATACTTACAAAGGAAAACAGCAATAAAAAAGTTGATGCTGATTATTGCTTACAAAAAATTGAAAAGTCTTTAGTAGAGCATGATGCGTATGATATATCACAAAATTGTACAGTCAGTACAACAAATTATGTTGAAAGAAATGAAGAATTAAGAACAGAAAAAAAGACGACAATGTGTAAAAGAGATGAGATTTTGGAAGAAAATCATGAATCTTGTACAATACTTCAGCATGCAGAGCCCTTTCAAAAAATTGTTGATTATTTAAAACAATTTCACAGTTTAAAATCAGTAAAGGAAAGTAGTTCTAAACCTAGGGTTGATTTAGAAGAAAAAAAAAATGGTTTAAACATACTTAAGGAAGTGCAAGAAAAAGAAAATGGAGATAAAATCATGCACGGTGTTGAAAAACCTGGAGGAAGTGAAATTATGAACACTTTTGACAATGATATGACTGAACAATCACCTAATTCGAGCAATTCGACTATTAATTTGTGTAGTAAAACCATCATAAATGATAATGATAATGATAGATACATTAATATATCTAGCGAAGAACCAGAACCGATCAAAAATGATTCAGTTAATAAATCTAATATTGCTTTGAATTGTCTCGAGTCTCTTGACACTGTATTTGATCCCCCTGGATCTTCCAATTGTGTTACGTTCCAAACAGAAATATTCTCATACAATAATATTGCAGTTGATAAAAGTGACATGGATGTGGAACAAGTAAATAATAGTAATCAATGTAATTTATTTGAAGACTCACATAACATCATATTCAAAGACTCGCATGACACAACATTGCCAAGAACTTGCGACTCTTATGAGAACGCTGTTAAAACTTCCAAAGATTCCAAAGAAAATATTCAAATAAATTTTAAGTCACAAGAATATGAGGAATGCAGTTTGTACACAATACCGCAAAAGCACAAATTTGAAGAGCAATACTTGAATAAGAATGTAAAAGAAATTAAAACTTACTCCAGAATTAAATATAAAAAGAATGAGACTGAATTCATAGATCTCCCAAGTACACATGATTCTAATATCCATTTGATGGAGAATGTTGTAAAAATAAATGAAATAAAAATTGATAACGTGTTATATGGGATGCACACTGTCAATGAAGTTCAGCAGCAATTACCTTTAACATCTGAAATAAATACTTACTCATCAGCAGGAGATAACGATTTAGGAAATGAAATCGTTATTAATGAAAAAAATATTTCTCTAGATACAGTGATTCAGATTAATAGTAATATTAATTATACAACATGTCATATAAATGATGACAATTTACAAGACAGACATAAACTTGTGGATGTATTTTCAAGAGCTATTGACGATTCATCAAAAATAGTATCGCAACCGGCGTCACCACCAAAGGAGGATAGCAAATGTGTAGAAACATCACCTATTTTGACTTCCTCCGATGCCTTTTCTTCGGTGATTCCAAAAAAAAGATTCAGTCGAATGGATGGGTTCATTAAAGAAGCTCATTCCAACACCATTAAGGAATCTTGCGACAGTGTGGAATGTAAGACACCTACCGTTGAAGTAGAAAGGATTCAATATGGTAATAAAAATTCTCAGCAAGATGACATTCAGAAGAGAATGACTAAAGCAAGTAGAAAATGTTTTGACACATTTATTACTGACAATCAAAATGTTAGTGAAGTTCTTCAAAATGACAAACATATTGATGAACATGTAAATGAAGTTTCAAATATTGTTGAACAAATTGCTAATGATCCTCCAAAGGTTATGGAAAATCATATTCTATCTTTTGATCCAAACTCTTGTATCTATAATGGTATTTCAGAAATAATTCCAGTTGATGAAACTGAAAAACCTAATATTGTAGAATCAAAAGGTGACAGTGATCCAAAAGTGGATAATAGTGTAATTACCATTCAATCCCAAATTGTAGAACGTGATAATTGTAGTTTAAAATTACTTGATTCACAGAACACAGTTACATTGGCTCTAGAATTATCTACTGATAAAATCGAGAAGAATAGTTCTCACACATATATGGAAACCAATAATTCAACTGCTATTGTTGAATGTAATGATACAGGTACTAAATGTACACCAAATGAGGAAAACAAAGCGCATCAAATGAATAACAGTGTGATAATCAGTAGTGACACGCAATCCAACATCACAAAACTCCAAGAGAAAATAATTTGCAGACCTCCTAAGAAAATTATTATTGAACGTGTAAGAATTGATTTAAATATTTCTGAGGCCAACAGAATAAATAATGCCACACCACCAGTGTCTTGTCATACTCCTGTAAGCCGTATCGTCACGTCACATTCAGAGTTCTTGCCTAACAGTAGTTACTACAATGGAACAAAGGCCGTTAGAGATAGTTTCACATTAGATCGAGATTTTTCTAAAAACGATTTCACAATGATGGAAGTTGTTTTGCAAGATGGTAATGAAATTATATGTAATCACGAGAGTGAATCTATTATCGAACAGGGCATTTCAAATAAGGATAATAATTTTGATTGCAACCCGATAAAATACAATAATCACACCATGAATGTTATAAGTGATCAGAAAAAAGAAAGTTTAATATCAGATATAAATATTTTGAAAATGAACACGGACAACACTAATCAACCCTGTGTTACAAGTGATATTAGCAAAGAATGTCAACTATTGGATATAAATACTTTGAATTCAGAAACAAATGATTATACTATTAATCAAACTAGTGTTGTAAATGATCTTGGCAAACAGTGTCAAATGCTAGATGTAAATACATTTAATATGAACACAGAAGATATTAATCAATCCAGTGTTGCAAGCGATCTTAACAAAGAATGTCAAATACTACATATAAATACATTAAATGTGAACACAAAATACATTAATATTAACACAGATGATATCAATCAATTGAGTGTTGTAAGCGATCTTAATAAAGAATGTCAATTACAAGATATAAATATATTTAATATGAACACTGACGACATTAATCAATCCAGTATTGAAAGTGATCTCGACAAAGAATGTCAAATACCACCATTTAATGTGAACACAGAAATTATTAATATGAACATAAATGATATCAAACAATCCAGTGATGTGAGCATTCTCAACAAAGAAAAAGAATGTCAATTACCAGATATAAAAGCATTAAATGTGAATACAGAAGACATTAATCAAACCAGTGTCGCAAGTAAACTCAATAAAGAATGTCAAATACCACATATAAATACATTGAATGTGAACACGGAAGACATTAATATAAACACAGATGATTACAATCAATCCAGTGTTGTAAGCGATCTTAATAAAGAATGTCAGATACCAGATGTAAATGTATTTAATATGAACACAGATAACATTAATCAATTCAGTGACGTGAGCAAAACTTGTCAAATATCAGATACAAATGTAAATGATGTGAAAGTTAAGGAATCCCGGAGAAAAACGAGAGTAATTCCATCAAAGATAAAATCTTATCTAAAAATGAAAGCCTCTAAAACTAATACGCATGTCCAAAATATACATTCAAATGGAAAAGAATGTACAACTGAAGGCATGAATGCTCACACAGACCAGATCGTTTGTAATGAAAATGCTACTAATGAGTCTAAAAATATTTCTGTATTTCTTAATAATGTAAAAACAGAGGATTATGTCTGTCCTAAAAGTTCTCAATCTGATTTTAAAAGTAAAATCTTAAACAATGTTAGAATGTCCCCAATTGATGATATTGTACAAATAAATTCAGAAGATTCTATGAACAAAAGTAAATACGAAGCTTCTAATTGTACATCATTACAAAGTCATCAACATCCATCAACTATGTGTCATGTCTCGGACCCAAACATTGAGAATGGCGTTTCAGTCGGTATTATGCCTGAAGAGAAACTTCAACTCTGTGAGAATGTTGCAAATGAGGAGAATGTAGTTGATTCATGCATTGAAAATACCAATTTCATCGATGTCTTGTCTGAAGAGAACTCTGAACAGTCAACGAGAGATGGTCACATTTTAAATTCAAACTCTGTTATCAATGTTTTGAATATTGGATCTGTCGAGAGTTGCGAAGATACAACTGAAGTTCATGTGGATTTTTCTGATTTACAAGTTGACAATGATGCTCCTGGTAGTGTGGACTCGGTGAATCGTGATAGTTGTGAACAATTTTATACCTCTTGTGAGAATTTTGAACAGGCGAGTGATATTCATGATTCAGAATCAATATTAGATACAACAGTTTCTACTAATATAAGTGAAAGATCATCAGTTTGCTCTCAAGAGGGAAATATGGAAAATGATTTAAATTTAACATCTTCGAAGTTTTATCAATGCTCAACAAGCAAAGATCAAAATTTGAATGATGCCCTTACAGAGAGAGTTAAAAGTGCCCAAAAACGAAAACGTGTTTTAAAAAAGGAGTCAAAACAAGAAATTAAAAGTGTATTTTCAAAAAACGATAATAATGATTCTGCATCTGAGATTACTAAATACAATTTTAAAGATACAGTACCGATAGTCCAGAATGATAAATTATTGAGTCAAAGGAGAGAATCTGATGATGATTGTCCTTTGTCAGAGATTCAAACCAAAGATCAAGATCCGCAGATTAAAAAAAGAGGCAGACCGGTTAAGCAAACAGATATATTGGTCAAAAAAAAAGGTAGACCCCCAAAACAATTGAAAACTAAAAGACCTTCAAAACCCCCAAAGGAAAAAAAACTTGGAAAAGGTAAGTTAAATTAAAGTGCTTCCATAATATATATGTAATGTATTTATATTGCATATTACAAAATACCGCACAAACATGTTCTTTTCTGTAATTTAGATGTGGTGACCTGCGGAGTGTGTTTATTGAAAGTTAATAAGTCAGACTGGTTGGATCACAGCTTGAATATCCATAAATATCTCGCTTGGCAAGAGGGAGAGACACCACTGGTAAGTTGTAAACTTACACTTCAAATTTATGCTGTTTATATTCAGTTATATTTAATTTATAATAAAATATAGTTTATATTTAATTACATATTGTTTTACAGATTTGAAAAGTGCATAGTTGTAGCAATTTATATTTAATTATTTAACGGACACTCGAATGCAATTATGTGGGCAGCCAATTCAGCCCGTTCAGTTAGGATGTAGTCTTGCATTTTTTATAAGTTACTAAATAAATATAACTACTAATGTAATAAAAATCTTTGAAACTGACTATTTGAGCGATTTGCTTCAGGATTGGTCATTATTAAATACTAGTGGTCAACTGAAAGTTTTATTCTAAAATAGTTAAAATATCTACAAAGCTACTGCTAAACACATTCAAAATAATTGTATATGTTTATTACTTTTTGTTCATATTATATTTCATAGGATATTGAGAACGAACAAGTGCAAATTCAAGCATTAACAAAAGCAAAGAAAAAGATAAACCTTCTTTGCAACAAGTGTGGTGAGTACCGCGCATCTGTGGTGGGATATATATCTCACATCTCCATGTGCCAAAAAACAGAAGAGGTAAGATTAAATTGTATATATTTTGATGAATATTAAATTACATATACATAATATATATATCTACATACAGTAAGACCTCAGTTTTACACATTTTTTTTCCATTCCCCAAAGAAAAAAACTATTTTTTGCTGTTCCCCAGAGAAGTGTAAAACTGAGGAAAATGTAAAAGTGAAGAAATGAAAAATGTACAGAAAAATTGACTTTATGAAAATAAAAACCATCAGTACCTTAAAATTTTAAGTAATTTGATAATATATATTTCATATGGTTTAAATACGTATGAATATGCAGACTACAGAGACTATGTTCTTCTAGTGATGAGCTCAAAATCACGAACCGTGAATCAATCACTGATATCTTTGAGACACACTCACTGTCGCTGTTAAATATCTGAGAATATTGTAATTCATGAAACATTTTTTTAATTTTATTTATATTTGGTTGTGAACTGTGATTCGGCGCATGCGTATTTGAAATGAAAATATTCATATATTCATAAAGAAATGACGTTATAATTCGTGACAAGCGCCATCTAGTAGATTCTGCCAAAACCTTTTACGCATTTGACGCGGAATGCTGATAATTCGATCTGAAAAATAAACGCATCTTTATAAGGGTTTTCATTCGCTTTGTGATGATATTAAATTAGATATTGGTATATTATTTTTAAAAGTTCGAATAATATAAATAAATACGTTCAGAATTATATAATTTTTTTTATCTATTTTGTGTATTGTGATATTGTGCGGCACATGTGCATTAGTAATGAAACTGTGATCACAATAACAGTTTTCAATCACTGATATTATCGAATATCAATCACAATCACACCAGTGAGTTGAGAGTAGTATTTTTTCTCATCATTATGTTCTATCCATTCCACTTGGGAACATGTGTGTAGGTAGAATATTTAAAAATGCAAAGGTGTTCAAATTCAAAAATTTACATTATGTTTTAGACTACTATTTTTTTTAATTGCGCCAATACTTCAACTTCTCTACCCACAATAATTTTTGGTGGTCAGTCACAACTTACTTAATTTACCACCAAGGCAGTTCCCCCTCCAAATTTAAGCTCCTTTGCCAGGTCAATGTGCAAATTAACATAATCAAATTATTTTTCAAAAATTATCATCTTAGTATTTCTAGTAGGATAGTATTCTCTTGATAGTATTTTTTTGTTGCGATATTTTAAGAACAAATTATGAAGGTATTAATGATTATAAAAGGCTAATGTAATAAAAACAGCGTAAATAATATTAAATGTCAAATGATTTAAACAGAACAATTTAACATGTAATGTGTAAATAAAATGAAAATCGATTAACAATCAAAACTGATAAAAGAACATCGAAAAACTTAAAAAAACAATGCATAACACGTCGTGGCGAAGATCATAGTAGCGCGCGACTGGCACGTGTGGCAGCGAAGTGAAAATTGTAATGGTGGTCATTCCGCCGTTCGGCAAAAATACAACTCCCAAACCCCTAAACATATTACTGTTACAAAAATGAATTCCTGTGTTGCGGCATCAGTGTAGCGGACGGATAACTGACAGTTAAAATGAGTAATTTTTGTACAAAAAGGGTCATCAGTCAAATGTTAAAAAAATTTACATTGAGTAATTAGTATGTTATTTTTACGTTTCTTCATTATTAGCATATGTTCAAGTCAAAACTAAAAGTTGGCATGTTGAGTTTTTGAAAGAAGAGTCAAACTCAAAATTCACGCGTAAAAATCAAATGAATAGTAGATAATAGAGTTGGCATGTTGAATTTTAGAAATGTCTCGGCGTAAAACTGAGGAAATGTAAAAATTTTATCCATGTTAAGTGCGAGAAATATTTGTTTAGGAATGTATGAAGATGAAAAGGGACTTCAGCTTTTCGGCGTAAATAGCGGGAAAACGTAAAACTGAGGTTTCACTGTATATAGGTGTCCCGATAAGTGCGCCGGATTAAAATTTTGCGCCATTTTTTTTTATAAGATCTGTCAGCTTTAAAAATTTTTACATGTGCTATCTGTCAATTTTGCGATTAGTAAATATGGAACACTAATGTGATAGAACAACAGGTTGTTATTGTTAAAACTCATGTAAATAGGGAAAGTTATGCGGGAACAATTTGTGGGAATTTTGATCGAAATAATGGTCCAAATGAGACATCAATTTGAAGATTAATTAAAAAAATTTAGAAAACTGATTTGAATCTGGACATCAAGACACCTATGCGTCCTCGTTACCATGGTTTGCGTTATAGAACGATGATAACTGATTTATTTTGACCATAATTGATTGATTTGGATCTTGAACACATGTAGTTCCAACAAATAAGCGCAACCTATCACACTGCGCATAAAACCATTGAGTTGTTTAATTCAAGAACTAAATCCGGAGCTCTTATTGAGACACCTATACATAAGAAAATGTATGATCTGTGCTATCAAATCATATTACATTGAAAGATTTCAAGACTATTTACCTATCCCTATGTGTTGATTGCTTAAAATTAATCTGAATCATCACTCTGTCATTGTAAGTGGACCCATTCTATCATGACCCATGAAATGAGTAGAACATAATCTTGTCTAATAAAACAGTCTGATAAATTAGGCCTGTAAAGTTTAATTTCAACCATTTTTTAAAGCTCCGATGCTTGCTCTAGTCTAATATAAATTTGCATTACTCAGCCTTGGGGTAATGCGAATTCTGTACTGCTCCTTGCTAAATTAACCCTTCTCTCTGATTTATCTTTTGTGTATATTATATATTAATCAATATAAAATATGATAAATAACCTTTTTTTTAGGAAATAAATGCTCTGAGACAACCGTGTCCAATTTGCAATCGTGTTATGTTGCCCCAGAGTTTAAAGGTTCACCTTTCCTCTCATTCCCGGACTGTCAGTGTTGTAGATGCGAAAGAGGAAAAAGAAAGAATTCTGCAAGCGCTCACCGATGACACAGGTGGAAGAAAAAAAAGAAAAGCAGCTGAAACGTAAGACATTTTCTTACTTTGAAGAATCTGAAAATGAAGTGTAAATAATTTACCAAAAAGTGTTTATGAATTTTTTTAAAAGTACAAATGTTGCAGTTTAATGAAAATTGTTTCACATTGTACATGTTCAGATTTTTTTCTCGAGGAGTACCTATCATATGTATGTTCTTTTAAAGTTTTATTATTGACTACTCTTAATGAGATGTGGGTTGATCAGGTAGTCATACCGACATTTGAAAGTCACATTATTAAGTATCTCAGCCATAAGTGTTAAGATGTAAGGCTCTTTTTATTTAACTAGACTATCTCTCATTCCGATTGATGTATGAATCTCACAAAAAAGATCTTGTGAAGTGCAAAATTTGAATCAATATTATTGAATTGATATTATGTTATTGAGATATTTTTTCACGAGTTTATAAATTTTTGTGATGTGTTTGTAAATTTCTAATTAATAGAGGATGTGTGAGTTATTTCCTTCGATAGCTGGTTGCGATCCCGGGTTTTCTATTGATAATAGGACCGTGTTATTCAGTAATGACAGATCACCACTAATCTGGGCTACTGACTTGCTGCTCTGTGGATGATCTCTGATGTTATATGATTTGAGTTTGTCTTCACAAATTCTTTGCGTGCGCTGAATATACTTCCTGGAGCGTTTCTTGATAGAAGTCCGATTCTGATGGCGGTTTGACAGTGTCTGGTTTCAAGTCAAATGGCGACTTCACCATACTGTGTAAAACATACCACAACAAAAATCCCAGGGATTACCAATTGAAAGAATCAAGTGCGCGTAAACAGAGGAATTAAATATATTTTATTAGTCCCTTGAATATCGAATTAACAGAGTTTTACTATACGTATATTCTTTGATAATACTTTGTCAAATATTTATGTACTTCTATATGCCAGACAAATAGTCTGTCATTTTATCTTCAACACCTTACTGCCAGCTAGTGCACAATTTTACATTGATAGTTGTATGTACTTAGTGTTTTTTTAAATTATTGGATTATCATTTCAGGGCTGGGGAGACATTTAAAAAAATAAAAACTGAAATGGAGTATCTCAAGGAAGTAGTAAGTATTCATTATTATTTCTATTATATACTTGTTTGATGTACACTCTAGAAGTGAGTCATTCGCAGAACAGGTCCAAACAAAGGGTCAGTTATACTATTATGTATCCATTATACTATTATGTTCCCAAATCTCTTTCAATCTAATTTGCGAATGGTGGTGTAGTACAATAAGGTCTTTCATCACAGGCTGTCCATTGGTACCATTATGATATTTGGGAGGGTAATAAGTAAGTTTGGGAGGGTGTAAGTTGTTTGACAAATAAACTTGAGTGTAGATATATTATTTTATATATGCATGTACTCATTGAAGAATGATGAGTCTTACTTATTTTTGTATGGGTTAAGTCTTTCGATGTGAGCTTGGTACATTGGTATTTTCTTATTTAAATATGGGCAAAATTATTTATAACATTAGATTTAAGTAAAATACTGACACGCTATAATAATTCCGACTGACTGATTTCTTCTTCATCAAGAAGTAACTCGAAAAAAAAAATCTTCTTGAGTTGGTAATATTTCTTAAATGGCTGGATTTTTAAAATATGCTAATTAATTCATACGATTTTGTGTTACATATTTATTTATTATTTTTTGGACAATATTACAGTGTAACATAATTCATTTACAACTAACATAATAAAATAAAATCATATCAAAAGAAAATCCAATTACAAGTTGTCTTTTGGAATAAAGTGTATTGATTAGATGAAGTAATATTATTAGTTTTAAAGCTTAATATAATTGTTATCGGGTCGTTACTTGTAATTTTATGAGGTTTTTGAATGAACTGGAGTGTTGAAAGCTATTGAGATATGTATGTATAATACAAATCTATTTATAATAGCCCGGCACTTGTATTACAAGTATGAAATTCCTGGGATTCATTTGGAACCCTTCGTTCCCAAACGACTCATTTCTAAATTGTAATAATCACCATACAATACCTTGTAAATTAGCGCCATAACAAAGAAAAATTCGAAGGGTTTGGACTTACATTTTTTATAATTGAATTGAAGTAATCCTTTTGGCGAAAGCTACTCTGTATTTGATTTGATATTCATAACTACATTCATCTTCGCGCTTCAGTGAATGATGAACTGAATATCTAAACGAGTCACGTGAACTATGTAGTTTAAAAGAACGGGTGTTTAGACCTTGCTATAACTTATTTGTTATACTAGTTGGCATATTTCATATATCATTTTAACATATTTTTTGTTCATTTGTAACAATACAATATTTTTCTATCCAATACTCCAATGCATTATTATCAAGATTTTTTTTTGGTTAATTCTGCTACCGAGTACTCACAATAATAATGACAGTTTGTTAGTCCACTATGCATTTCACCGTGTTCATCAAAAATATATGTCGAAATCTTTAATATAAAATTTGAATATAATTTTTCAGAAAGATTTGTATAAAAAACCCTGGTGTGGTCGGGCAATTGGAATTGTACTCTCCATGTGGAAGAAACAGTTAACTGCTGATGGTGAAGCTTTGTGTAGTCGGTGTAAACATTCAGAGAAAACTATGGAAGCTATTGTTAACCATTATACAACCTCTTGTCCGTTGATTCCATCTAGGGTAACATTATACTATATTTTTACTACTATGTTGTCGTATATATATTTCTATCTCAATACAGTAAAACCGCGATATAACGAAACCCGATATAGCGAAAAATGACGTATATCGAAAAAAAAATCGAAATTTAGTCCCTAAAATCAATTTTTCATACAAAAATGCATTTATATAACGAAATCCCGTTAATATTTATAACAAAATCATTTTTGTCCCGTACGAAAAAATGCCAATACATTTACGTAAATTTATAACGAAATAAAAAAATGTTAAAAGATGAAAATATTATTTCGCACTTACAAAGCCGCGCCGATGCATCTGCCGTATGCAAACGGTTTTATGGCCTTCTCGGCGGTGCGCGGCGGTCGGCCGACAAGGTAGTGAAACAATTCAAACTTCTTCTTGGGTTCATAGTAGGCCCATAAAACCATTTGACACAATTCTTGCGGCTTTCACCTGGACACGTTTTACGTATTCTAATATGTATTGCAATCCCAGACTCAAACAGCTCGAAAATACAAAAGTTAACAGGAACCCCCCGAAAGTTGCAGTATGTACTTATTGGAAATGTCAGTCTCAGTGTAACATCTGTAGAGTTGAGTTTGTTCAGCTTTTAACGCGATTATTGCATGACCGAACTGAATATTTACATAAATTCATTTTCGTTTGACAATTGTTTTCGTGTGAACTCGTCAATAATATAAATAATTCGTTAAAATATTTTATGGATTATTTTTGTACGGCATTTTGAATTTTTATTAACTATTGTTTTCGTGTATTTTAAGTGAACAATGTTAACGATAATTTTTAAGTGAACAATTTTAACGATTATAAATATATTTTGAAGTGGTTGCCGCCGTTACCGGTAAATACCTTCGTAATTTATATACGACTCATTTTATAAAAATGCCGCGATTCAACTGTAAAATTGTTATTTTTGAATTATTTTGTATGTTTCATGCCCAAAACTGTGTTTGAAGTGGCTCTACACTTAAACACAATTAAAATATCGTTTTGTGTTTGCAATATTCTGGAATTTACAAAAATATCTTCCAATTGGTGTTGAATAGGTTCTGTTCTTAATTTAATTCCTTTGATTATCCATTTACTTATCTGTTTTAATAACAAAACTTCTAAAAATATATAGGTATTCAGTTCCCTATGACCTTCTTCCTCCTTTGTTTGCAGAATTTACGATCTTTTTTGAAGCCGCGCAACATTTTTTTGCGACGGCGCGTAACATATAGTAGGTTTTTTATATTTTTTTCGTCATATGTGAGAGTTCGTTATTACGAATTTTTATTTTTTGGTCCCTTGGATTTCGTTATATCGCGGTTTTACTGTAATACACGCTTATTTTTAAAATCATTTCCAAACAAAAAAAAAAATCAATTTTACTCCTTCAAAAACCGATGCAGTACAATTTCTCTTACGATAGAGAATAAATACTTTGCGCGCCGGAAGTGTTCAAACACCCTTTGTCACTGTAAAAGTGAAGCTGTCCGTTTACCTCACCTCCCTTCAATTCCTCGCAACGTATGTCATACCACATTGACCCTTGACTACATTCTCGTGCATAACACAATCCCACCAGCGGTGAATGCTCGTATCCAAATACAAATTTAAATATATTTATGCACTTCATTTCAAAATGCCAGTCATTATCTGGGTCGCGAGGCAAACTATGCTGTGGAAATGACCCTGCTCTCTATTAAACGTGTATTATTGATATAGAAATATATATACGATATTGAATATACAAACAAAAGAGTGACAAACTTTGTGTACATACTGTAATATGTTTTATTTATTTATTTACAGTTATACGAATGTAAGGTGTGTAAATTTGAATGCGAAAAGGAGTCAGTTATGTGTGACCACATAAAAGTGAATCATATTAATGATTTAAAAGAGAATAAGGAAGAGAGCTGTTCGGAGAGTAATCACAGCGAATGTGCTGAGTCCGAATCTAGTTGTACTGATGCAAGTGATATCGATGAAGTTGTGAGGCCAAGCAAAAAATGTATGTAACACTATTTATCACTTACAAATAGATTGTTGTAAAAGTTCACACATTTTCTATTTCAAATTCCACAAAGAAACAAACCAATTACAGATTTCATAAATCAATATTAGATCCTCAATTTATTTACATGGAGATATTTCATTCAAGTTCTAATTTCTTTGTAATTAGTAAACTGAACATGTACTTATTTTATGTGCTTAACCACACTCTGAAAAAACATACGTACTAACATTAACATAACCTATGCCTTTTTTCTATTTTAATTTTTATATCTTCTGATTTCTGAACTTCTCACCAGAGTTCACTTTTGTAGGTTTTTGTTTTTTATCCATATTGCATGCATATATGTATGCACTTGTTTTTATTTATGCGTTAAAGCTATTCTAGGAGGAAATAAAATAATCATTATTAATTCAAAGCTTTTGTTTTTAAAATGCATAACAAACGAACATGTGCCATAATTTTCATTTTTTTTTTTGCTTAAAAAATCCACTGTTAGTATTATGTACAAGTACGCTTCAACAATAAAAAAAGTGATTGCCTCAAATGCTTCCGCTAGGGAGTGAGCAGATTTCACAAAGCACTTAAAAAGCCAAAGCTAGTTTAGCTCATTCCAAATCGCCGGTGGTTGCAGATCCTAGTTTGCGTCCTCGAAGGCCGAGAGTGCAGATTTCAGGACGGCGAGTAAAGAAAACACTGGAGATATTGTTTGAAGCGTGCCGCAGGAGAGACCGTTGCTCCGTACAGCGGTGGCACACTATTTATTCCCAACGGAGTTGGGTAGGGCTCGCCCGCACCCCCCGATCTCGGTGCTGGGCCAATCGGAGCGCGCTTACAGCCCTAGCCGCGCACCGATCGACTCAGCGCTGCTGCCGCTTGGCGACTGAAACCGAAAACTTTGGCTCACAATTCGGTCAACATAATTTATGCACTCTAAATGGATTATAAAATATAAATAATAATTTGTGGGATATCACGAGTACGGGAATCGTGTATATGCCGGGACATAATCGGTAGATTATGTTCCGTAAAAACAAAGGCTGGGCCAGCGCTCATTCTTGTTTTATTATGTTAGAGTTTTTAAAGTGTCTATAGCACTGACTCTGTGGTTCACATGCTGACCAGTGTACATCGCGGGTCTGCGGAAGGCTTTTCCCACAGTGCTTGGCTACAACAAAAACAAGAAATATTTCTAAAATTTTATACAATTTATTTTCTGTGTGCAACTTTACTCTTCCTTCTACTTACAGAGTAGTCTTTTTAGACATGTTTTGCTGTTCATATGCATATTTCGAAAATGGAATGTGAAAAAGTGGAAGTGACTCAAACTAATTATGTACTACAGTAAAACCCCGTTTATTTGAAGAACGTTAATTCGAAATTCGCTGCAAGTCGAAGTTTTAGAGCAGAATGTGGTCCCTCATCATACTAAATTTTACTTATAAATCGAATATCGTTATTCGAAGCTATTTTTGGACCCTATCAGATGAATTTGTCAATCTATTTTTCGCCTAATTTGATTTTTTTTGTCGGATGTCAGCAATCTGGAAAATACATATGCACTACGCAATGTGCCTGTCCAAAGTCCAAGACCATCAAAACCGATTCACAAGTTAATTTTAATTATAATAAAGTTAATTCTCATTGTTTGTTTTCTCACTCACTCTCAGTATACTAGAAAAGATGACAAATATATCTTGTGTATCCTCAATTTGAAATATTTATTTTTTACCGCGAAGCTTTAACTTAAGGTCGCATCCTTTTTTCCTCTCGCTCGTTTTCTTTACATTAGAAAAAGATAGCAAATATTTTCTTTGCGCCCTTATAGGTAACGCAGTTCTCTGGTTCTCCCAGCTGCAAGTTGCGATGTCAGTGCTTGGCGATCTTTTGTTCCTTTGTATATTTTGTTGTACAAACGTTAGTACGCGGTTGAGTTCCTCAGACTTTTCTGTGTTTTATAAATTATTTAATTTGTAATAATTTTAATACAGACATTTCTCTTTCTATTTAAGTTTAGTGTCAAGGCATTTTAAAGAATGTGTAGTTAACGTTTTTCAGATTTTCTCATATCTTGTTAATTATTTTATTGCCATTGTTTTATATGTAAAGAACATTATTTGTTTTTCTCTAACATTTACGTGTTAGACATTTTGAAATTCGCGAATGCGTGGTTTGCATTCCTTAGACTTTTCCGTATTTCATCTAATTTAAATTAAAACATTTTTATAATTTTGACTGATAATTTTATATTCTCGGTGATAGCATTAATGCGAAACTCGTACAAAATGCCGATAGTTGCTAAAAATCGAATTAATAGAAGAGGTTGACAAAAAATATTATCCAAAACAAAATTGACAGAAAAATACGCGACCCCATTAATGTGGTTGTCGACAATATTAAATATGATGACAGAAAGAACTTTATCTTTGAAAAGCGAATGCCAAATGTTGCCACGACCACCACAAAACAAATGTTTTAAAAGCGCTGGAAATTTTGTCACTAACTTCAGCGGAGAAATGGCGGGTTGACAAGTTCGACTACTATGTCGTTATTAAAAATGGCGCGAAAAGATAGTCCATTATAATAGAGTTTTTAAAAAAAAAAAATTGTGATTTGTTTACACTGTATTTTGACAACTTGTTTGTTAATTTTAAATGTGTGGATGTAGGTGTATATGATTACTTCGAGTTGCTATGAAAAAAGTTAGTATGTAAAAAAGAATCGAATTTTTGAAATTTTTATATTCATTATCCTAAATCGTTATTTGAACTTTTTTTTGATTTTCGGTCCCCTCAACTTTGAATAAACGGGATTTTACTGTGTTTTTCTTCAAAAAAAGGTGAAAGCTTTCTAATCTGGCGTGATGAAAAATCGTGATTTTGATTACATGGGACGTCCACTGTCAACAATTGGGAAGATTGAAGGTGGAACTCCACCACAATCATTTAGGTTTCAACATTGTCATTTTACACTATGATAATGCGAGACCACATAGATTCCAAATAATTAGTGAATTTGGAAGAGAGTTATTGCTGCATCCTTACGCTTCGCATATGGCTCCTTCAGATTATTCATTTGTTTCTGGTTTTGCAGCAATATTTTAATATGAAAATTTTCTCAAATGTAGAGAGGACTTAAAAAAACTGCCCTTTTCTTTCCCTGCATCTGATAAGCCACTTATAAAATGGCACATATTTACAGAACTACCAATACTTTCACAATAATTGATTTAATTAACCTTTATATTAAAAACAATATTATTAAATTACCTAATGGATTTGTTTTTTTTTAATTTGCAGCGCGTCCCAAAGTTTTGAAAATACAAAGTAAGTTAACCTTTTGTATTTTATATTTGTACATCTCCTATTTTTTGTCTGCAAGTCTAACATCCAATACATTTTATTGGAGCCTATCACATCATATTTTGATTTATTGGCACTTATGTTAAATACACTTTTACTCTCTTACAAAAAATTTATTTTAATAGGTTCCCCATCAAAGCTGTTTTTTTCTGGTTCTTGGATTTTCCTTAAACTAATTTATTTTCTCATATTGTATTTTAGTTTGATACTTTGAAACATTCTTTTTGCACTTATTATTTAAGCGCTGTTGTTTACTTATAATTTAAAAAAAAACTTTTTTTCCATTCTTTTTTGGCAGACATTATCAATTTTTTTTTTGTCTGGCTCAAATTTTTCCCTACCACCCGGGACTATGGACAGTCTATAGTATATTACATTAATTTAAAACTTAAATATTACTTTACTGCTTTTGCTCTGTACGTTTTGGCTAACTCTCGACCAAACCAATCACAATCTTGAATTGCATGTCCATATTGCCTGTGTTTGTAAAACAATGTAATTAATATGTACATACGGTAAAACTCCGTTAATTCGTAACTCACAGGACCGAAATTAAAAAAAATAAAATAATAAAGTTTTACAAATTATCAGTAGAAATTAGTTTGAAATATTATTTTTGGGGCTAAAATTTTTGAAAAAAGTGCGAATTACGTGAAAATACGAAATATGGGTACACAAATTAACAGAGTTTTACTGTATATGTAATAGAAGAAAACAAAGAGTTTTTTATTTTGCAGATGAGATTTCCAACAGTGAGGAATGTAAACCTAGTGATTCTGGTAATTATTTTGTTATTGACTTTATTAAAAATTGAATCTAAGATATTATCTTTAATTATACTTTTTATAATGTGTATTTAAAATTATTTTTGTGCGTTGGTAAAATTCAACATGTAATTAATGTGTTGTTCATTTATCTACAGAAAACAAAAGCTATCTGCCTTGCTTTGACTTTGGCTATAATTTCAAATACCCAAGGAGTGTTTATAGGATATGGAATAAAGAATTGTAAGTGTAAATAGTAAATATTAAATTAATATCAGATAATTTTCAGAGAGAATATTTTTTAATAAATAATGCTCTTGCGACAAATGTTCATGAGAAATTGTCAGTCTCAAAGGTGTACTTTTTCATATTTTGCTTATTCTTTTCAATAGCATCGCCACACACTATTCTAAGGAGTGTCTTTTCCCCGATATGGGGTGTAATGTCTACCGCGGACTTGGTGCGGCAGAAGCGGAAGAATTCTTACCAGAATGTAAAGAGTCATGCAGCATGGCCAACAGCACGGTTTCATCACATGATAAAATATTTCACAAGAAGGATGTAATATGGCACAAGTACAAGCTATTTGAATCAAGTTTATCAAATGGTATGTATTTTTATCTGTATTAATAGAAACCAATTTCTATCGAGTACCTTCCGCTACTTGAATTTTATTAGATTAGTGTTTATAAATTTGATATCAAATTATTAATATAAAATGAAATATGTCAATATGTGGAATTAAATATCTTTAATTCTACCATGAAATAATGTATGTAAGGCTAACTCTCAAAAACTATATACATATGTATTTACTTTTAAAATTAGCAATATTAACTTGGTGAAACCGGTAGATGTTTTTTTTTTAAACTCAATTGTGGTTAATAAAACTAAGATAATAAATAAAAAATACATATGTATTTGCTTGGAGTGTTTGTCATTCTAATAGGATTAGTAATTAATTAAAAACTTGTACAAAGTTAGGAGGCAAAGGTAATGTAGAAATGTTAAAGTGAGCACACTAAGCATTTCTGGAAATATAATATGGTGTGCAACCGTAAGTCTATGGATAGCAGAAAAAATAAAAGAATGTCACCCTCCAATAAAATTCCTATTTTGTTTCCATTGATGCCTGGAATCCATTATGAGAAAGATTACCTGCTGTTTCTGCTCTTTGACGTGCGCTCCAATCCACAGATTCCCTATTCGCGATGTAATTTCTTATGGTGCATTTCCAGTCAAGCCGTAACCTTCTTATTTCATATGATTCACAGTGCACCAGGTAGGGATTACCTGCATTCCAGGCATCGGTGGAAACAAAATAGGAATTTTATTGGAAGGTAAAATTCTTTTATTTTGTGTTTTGTATCGATGCCTGGGAGATGCCGAGGAATTATGGGAGATTTGTTTGTTATCACCTGGTGGTTTGACAGTCCGGCGTTATATGTAATCGCCTTGTATTGGCGTAAAATGAGCTATTAAAGACTTTTGGTGGCGAAAATACCCAAGACAGCTCGTAGTCTCAAGGTTGACTGAATGCGTGTAGATAGGAGACTGAGCAGTCATGTGCAGGTCGATCTGAGGTTATCCTATAATATTCGGTCTGTTGCCAGTCTTAGCAGGTGCCACTCTGGAGGTGGTGTTCCCCGAGATAGTCGGTCCGCAATCTTGATATACCTCCCTGGGATGTCCTGCGCTATTGTATATGTTGTGCTGATCCTAACTCTAGGAGATCTCGGGTTATCGTCAGAAGGCCTGATGATCATGTTTCCCCCAGCTTGTTTATGTGTGCAACCACCGTCTTGTTGTCGGTCTGCAATAAGGCCTTTGTTCCTTTCAGTAGGTGAATGTGATGCTTGATCACTATGTAGACGGCGAAGGCTTCATTCCAGTTCGAGTGCAATAAGGCCTTTGTTCCTTTCAGTAAGTGAATGTGATGCTTGATCACTATGTAGACGGCAAAGGTTTCTTTCCAGTTCGAGTGCCAAAGCATCTGCCCCGGGGTCTAGTGGAGTGATACTGTCATGTCGTCCACTTGGCAGCCCCAACCTGCATCTGTGGTCAGAAAGTGAGTGAAGTGGGGTTTGTGTATTGGGCAGGATTCTCCTACAACGTTCGGCCACCACTATAGATCTCACAGTACAGTGACGGGAAGATCCACTTGCCTGGACGGCCTGTACTTTCGCAGTAGATGGCCGAACCCCTGCAGTTTGCGGTAACGCAAATGACCACGAGGGGTAGCAAAGTTGAGTTTTTCCAAGAAGTCTAGAACCTGCTTGATGGAACAACTGCCGGTGTCGATCAGAGAGAGCAGCGCTCGGCGTAGGCTAGAGCATTTGCGTTCTGCGAGTGACTTCTGGTTGGCTTGTATCCTAAGTTATGCCCAGGAACTCCAACTTTTGATTGGGTGTGAGAACACATTTGACGCGGTTGATTGTTTTGTCTCGTGTCATCTTCTTCCTTTTCGGCCACGATCTCTGGAGGGTTTGTTGTCTGTCTTTCGGATAGGCCTTTTATTGGAGGTTCGATCCCTGTGCCTCGTCTTGGATAGAAAGGGCTTGCGAGCCTGGTGGTATACCTGGCTTCCTGAAAATCAGCTAGGTGCCTTGGGCCCTTGGGAAATCAAAGGTTGGGCAAAGTTTCGCCCTACGGGTGCAGAAATCACCTTCTCCCAGCTCTCGTTCTTCAAAAAGTAACTTGACAGTTTTTCTGTTGAAAAGAGAACCAGAGCTTGGAGAGATCTTAGCTGCATTTTCCCATATAAACAAATCTCTGAGGCCTCTCAATATGGTCTTTCACCGTTCCTGGAAGTATTACTTACTTACTTACTTAAGTATTTACTTACGATCTGAAGGGTATCATCCAAAATCTTTTTGTAAGGTGCATCATTTGTAAATATCCCTTGGACCCGTTCTAAAAGAGTTGATGGAGATAGGTTGGTGCTTGGCTCGAATACCCAGTTCATCAGTGACTATCTCTCCTCTCAAGACCCCCATCTGGGGGAGTAAGACGTTGGACAGGGTGGCGAGAGATCTCTAGCAATGCTGTGTGAACGGGCGTGCTCTTAAGCTCGTCATTCACCTACGATTCGATGAAAGTGGGAGTCGCCGTGTTGGCCTTTTGAGTGTCCACATAGCGTGCGCTCGTCCATTCTTCGGAGTCAAAATGTTGTAATTTGGAGATCTGTTTGATACGCTTTGGGTCAGCCTTCGGTGCTGGTGACTCTTTCACTACTGTGCTGAGCTTGCCAAACTCCAAAACATTCTGGCGGCTACACAAACGGCTCATCCAAATCAACAGGTGTGCTTCCTTGTCGATTCCGATATAGATACAGGGGCCAAGCTGCCTCCTAATAAAATTTCCATCAGGGCATCTATCCATTGCAACAAGTGTTCGACACGTGGGTCGAACGCTACCTGATATTTGGGCTTCTTTGTAGATACTTCGTGAGACGAATCGGTATCTGACGATGTCGAAGATAGTGACCTCTTTCTTTTCGAGCATCCCAGAATGTTAGGCGGTTTGCTGCCGCCATTTCCGCTTCGCGGTTACTATCACACATTTTGAATCAAAATTCTTGAAAGAAAACAATGCAATGATGAAAATTTTAATTATCTCTGTCGCACTACACTAATTAGTGAATAAAATATAAGGGAATCTAGAGTAATAGTTTTAGATAAAATATAAAATTAATGCGGGAGTGAATATGAGTGCATCAAGTTGGCGAAAAAAAATGGCATCATGAAAAAAGACCATTACAGCTTAACCAGAAACGCGCCGTAAGGATGTCAGCAGGGAGAAATTACATCGCGAATAGAGAATCTGCAGGTAGGAACGCATGTCAAAGAGCAGAAACAGCAGGCTGTCTCTCTCATAATGGATTCTAGGCATCAATACTAAACACAAGATACATAATACATACACCATCAAGATATCCAGTTGATGAATCCAATCAGATCAAAATATTGATTTTCAGAAAAATTGTAGATATTTTTACATTTGCACTGGGCAATTATAGAAGAATGGTAAACTCAAACTTCAAACTTTTTAAAATAAAATTGAATTATTATATTAATGTAGTAGTTCATACATACATACATACATGTATAATCTATTCACAGTAAAAATGAACAATTATTAAAGATCTTTTTGTTGCAATATCTTTTGATTTTGAATAATTACAAATGGTTAATCCTTTCATAATTTGCTATTTCTAATTTTCTACTTGATTTCAGGTGTCCAGACATTCTGGTGTGGTGGTCCCGTGTGGGCTCTGGGCTGGGTGCCCGGGATCCGCAAAGACTGCTATCTCGCTCTAGCCCCAGATCGGTTTATCGATTCCCATTTCCAGGAAGATATCTTCTATGGCCATAAGGGGCTTATTCAAATATGGAATGCAGGAAATCTGTCTGACCAGGAGTAGGTTTTGTATAATATGTATTGTTATTATTGTGCAAAGATTGCTCGCCAGTGTAATATGTATAAGTAAGAATAACTGATAAATTTGATTTTAAAATTTATTATAATTTATTAATTAAGCTTGGACCCGTGCTGCAATATCTGCATTTGACAGTCAACATTTATGTAAGCTCTCAATGCTGTGGATATACAAGGATTTGGGAGAACATCCCTGATGTTCTTTTGAGTAACTTCAATTTTGGTGAAAGAAAACATTTTGGGTTCGCTTTCCTGATAGGGTCCAGTATGAATTGTACTTTTTGTTGCGAAAAACATTGCACAGCCGGGCACCATTCTACTTCAGATTTGGATGAGGTGAAGAAAAGTGTTAATTCTAGGTTTAGGGTAAGATGTTAAAGTTGGGTATATAATGCATTAATATGTATTATAATGCAAACTAAAATAATTTAAAATAAATGTACATAGTAGTTCTTTTATGTCGGTCTTACTAACTGTTTACTAAAATTTTTTTATTTTTCTAGAAAAGGTTGTACTGATTCCGCCACCATGGTGATGGCAATTGCGCACAATGGTGGAGTGGTGTGGGACATGTCGTGGTGTCCTTCTGGCTGTGATGATGATTGCCGAGACACGTCCGAGTTAAAAGGAGCCGTTAGGATGGGGCTACTTGCTTTGGCGTGCTCCGATGGGCGGGCATATATATACGCCATTGCAAATCCGTCATCCTTACCTGCATGGTGATTTAGTTTGATTATTAATTACAGATTTATAATATTTAGTAAATTTTGTTGTAATTTATGATAAAAATTGGCGAATTGTCAGAAATTTGTACGACATGACTCATCATATTTTTGGGCTACTAAAGGCTGTGTCAAAAATGAATCAAATGCACTGCTTATTATTTTTTAAAATTCCTTTAATTAGAATATATTTTATTGTCAAACTAAATTGAGTTGATTGCCCATGCTGTATTGTCTAACACATCAGTTCTAAGTGTTTAGTTTTTATTTTTTTAGTACACATAATTTTTTCACAATAATATTATTGTGGCAATTTCTCACTTAGGTCAAGCCTGGTATAGGGAAACCGCCATATATATATTATAGTCTTAGTAATTAATTTATAGGCAGGTAATTTTAAAACTATGATTTTCTTAACTTTTTATTGCCGCTCAAGTAAAATATACAACTAAGTATTATTATTATCAAGTTATACACTCACATTTGTATTCATCAGCTGTTGGCTATTCCAGTATTGAATCGTTGCAGAACGTAGTGACTGAACAGTTTATATTTACATATTAAAGACTTTATCCTGTTTTTTATAGTCTTGAAAAGTATTCTCTTGGTCATTTTTCCAAATACAGCCTCCATTGGAGGTAATATGCAACTGCCTGCAAGACAGGTCATGGGATTCTTATTTTCAAATTTAGTACAGTTTTCTAGTTACACTGATGTATTCGGTCATCTAATAAGTCTGCTGTTTTTTTTTGATCACGAATCCTCCAGCTGGATGTTGCGAATGGGGACTTGGATGATCTGCTGCCATTAATTCCAATATGTAGCATTTCTTGTACAGTCCGGGGGTAGGCTCTGCCTTGAAGTCCTTACTGAGTCAGTTTGTTGTGTTGACAGCCTTATACGTAATCTGGTTCCTTACACGTTTAGTAGCTTGTTGTGAACGTTCAGTGTTTATTGTATGCTCCTTAATTTTTGAACCTTTTTGTAACGCACTACGTATAAATTGAGAGATATATTACGATGTTTGTATTTTGAATAGTGAAAGCAAAGTCTACATTACCGAGCCTGTAGCTGTATTGCAACTGTCCAGAGATAACACTTTCACACTGGGGAGAAGTCAGTATCAAGCCACCAGAGTGTTTTGGAGCAGGGTAACTAAAAATTAAATAATTTATGGAATACTTAATAATACAGATTTAAGATGGAAACCAATACAGTAAAACTCTGTTAATTCGTAACACACGGGATCGAAATTCAAAAAAAAATTCAAATCAACATTAGAAATAATTTTTTATAAAAACGCGTTAGTTCACTGCGTCCATGATTTAGTACGCGCATGACTCCATTATTTCAGCTTCTTATGTGTCGAAATGTTTATCAAATAACGTATTTCTCCTGAAAGGTGAGTGGTGATGCGGCAGTCTCTCAGGGGCACATTAATTTGATTGGCGGTCGAACTCACCTTTTCCATCCGAATTAGAATATTTAAAATGCGCGTGTAAAATAATTTAAAACTTTTAAATCTTCATGTCTCGCCGGCCTTGGTTGAAGCTTATTATTTTCCTGCAATTTTTCAAGTTCGAACCCAGAGAGGTATTCGGGATTCGATTTTTTCCACTAATTTTATCTTTGATATTAATTTTTGTCAGTTTTCAAAATAAGCTCCATTTATCGAAATGGTCAAGAATTTATTTGAATTACAAGATATTAGTGCCATTTTAGAGAACGAAACGTGAATAAAAAATGAATAAAATATGTCATTTTTAAATATGAAAGATTTATGTAGTTTCTTTAGTATTTACATGTGCAAATTCAAACGTTAAACATAGAAACTATGTCAAGTGGTTATTTTAACAATAGCAAATCTTATAAAATGCACTATAGAATTTGATGTACATATCATATTACGTACTAGTTCGGCACCTGTCATGCCAGCGCACGACGTCATGATTGACTGGTAGGTGGGGCTAGTTGCAGATGTTTACGAAGGGATGAAGGTCAAATGCCTAGATGCATGAGTTTAGCGATTTAAAAACAATGGCAAATATGTGAATTACGTGAACAAATTATTTATTTTGGGTGTCAAAAACGCTTACAGACTGCAAATAATCAGATTTTACGATTTATCGATAGAAATTAGTATGAAATGTTATTTTTGGGGCAAACTTTTTTGAAAAAAGTGTAAATTCCGTGAAAATACAAAATATAGGTTTACAAATTAACAGAGTTTTACTGTATGAATTTATTTAGTTACGAGATTTTTATTTCTGGAAAGGAATATGCAATGTATTTGTACCATTTACAAATTGAACATTGTAATAATTCTAAATTTTTTGAAACATTTTGAAGAACATTGGTACATCAACTGCATTAAAATCAACTTTTCTTTTTGACCCTAAATTTCGAGTGCCTAGAAGAATTCCTAGAAGATTTCTTAAAATTCTGATTGCAGATTTGTGTAACAAATGTTTTATCAGTTGTCAGTAGAAAGAAAAAATGAGTGAATACAATTAGTTCTCTCATGATTACGTGCAAAAAATGCATGTGTGTTATTGGTTAAGGGTTTTTCCCATGACAAATATATCTCATAACAAAATATGCACATGAAAATATAAACTTTACCATGGCTAGTATCTCAGAACAGGGCTGCTCGTTACTCAGAGATTCGATGAATTCCCCAGTCAAAATCAGTTGGTAGGATGGTAAATAAATTTATGTCAGCAAGTAACAAAGGAAATATGTACATTTATTTAAATAAAGAGTACAAGATGTTAGTGTCAAAACAAGTCAAATATGACTATGATGATGATGAAATGATCTTTGTATAATTTGGTACAGGAGGCCGACTCTACTGGACAGCCGAACATATTACTTTACAATGAGGGTTTGTATCGGAAGAAAAATGTACTTTAAGTGAAGAAAAACCTCCGGGATATTGATAGTCTATGGTCCAAACAGTAATTGTTGTCAAATCACACTACAATGCAAGTGTCTGGAAAATTGAGTCGTAAATTCCAGATAGTGACTTTTACACAGATACACAATAGATGGAGGGAACTTGATTTACAACAGGTCATGGAGGTGATGCAGAGGCGGAGAGCTGAGGGGAGTCCAGGTCGACCCACCAAATTCGGCAATAGGTAGAAGAAACGATTGTGGATGTGAATATATGATCTGGTGTCAAGGAAGAAATGCTCTAGTACGATGGTGGATATTTGAATCTCTCATGAAAGATTCTTCTGGCACGATGATGGTGAATCACGCTCACTCCGTTTTTCATATGCTCAGCAAGATAGCGATGAGACGTTGATTTGAAAAATAATCGACTGGAATATGCTATTTCTGTAGCGATTTCTTCCAAATCACGCTGACGTGGTGATTAGTCAGGGATTCAACGAGGTTACAGTGGGATTAAGGTGCGATAGAAAGCCTTTGTTTCAGGTATTATAGGGGCTAAGATGTTTACATATCAATAAATTGCCACTGCTATGTACTGTTATGTTTGCAGGAAAAAGGGCATAACGTTATTGCTGTTGGATATACAAATGGAGTAGTTGCATTTTATAACGTGGGTGTTTCTTCTCGTCTTCTACAAAGTACACGGGGAAACACAACAGCATACCTGCCCTTCCACAGTTCCCAGCCCCAGCGGACCCGTATTACAGGTGTGGCTTTGTTTTATCTCTTGTAAATCTTTTCCCATTCAGTTAATATCCCGAAAAAAGTTGGCTATTGGATTATTCAAGAAAATATAATTCATAATGTGCCAATTAATCTTAAATATCAATGTGAAATGGGGGAGTTTTAAGTAGCACTGTTTCAAATATTTTTATCCTTGGAATGAAACTGTACTTATTTTATTACATTATTTTATTATTGGTAATACATATATAGTTAATTACTTATTATTTTATTATTGGTAATACATATATAGTTAATTACTCCATGAGGTAAAAATAAGGGGACAAAATTCAAGTCTTCTGAAGCATTTTGAGAAAAAATTTATACATATGGGATTTCAAAAATTGAATGCTGGATGTTTCTAGTTAACATATGGCTGTTGAATTATTTGCACACGGATTTAAATGCACAAACTTAATACAAACATATAATATTTTATCAGATAAACTTTAATTTAGATTAGTATGTATTAAAAAAAATATGTAATAAATTTTTTCTATAACATTATTATTTTTGAGAAATTTCTCAGAAATATAATTATGCACATCCTTTTTGAATGTGTGGAGTGCACACCCCTGCTAATCAATCATAATATAAACAGGGCTTGTGTTGTTGCCGGCGTTGAAGAGCTTTGAGGGACCCATGATGTGCGTCACATCTAACGCCGGCTGCAGTGTATGGAGCGGACCCAGTCGCCTTTACTGGAGAAGGGGCCAGTTCTCTGGAGCCGCACTGGCCGAGCAGTGGCCACAGGTCATTGCCTTCACTGAAGAGTTGCAGCCCAAGTCTGGGGGAGGTAACAAAGCATAATTTTGTTTTTTTTTATTATTGATTTGTTTGATTAATAAAAATAGAGATAACTTGCTGGTCTCCCGGGATGAGTCAGTCGGGAGTCATTAGGCAAGTGTCATATTGTTAGCCTGTATTGTTGACACTGGAAACTATCTCTGTTGTTTAATCTACAAATATACATAGGTAATTGTATTATTTATTGGTTGTCGAATATTTTTTCTCACATATAAAATTAATTAGAGTTAGAGTACGCACTCAACCTATTCTTCTGCTCAATGTGTTCTTTAGTACCCAGAGATTGAGCAGAAAATGTGACGCAGTGAATTATTGAAATAAAACATTATTTTGCGCAGCTTCAACGATACCATTTCGCGTGTCCAGTGGTCAAACGGATAAGATAACAATGACCGAGTCGGGCGTGCTCAGGGGCTGCGTAGTCCCCTGGAGCGGGGTTCTGCTGGGACTGGGTCTACAGGGGCAGCTCACGGCGCGGCATCACCGTACTCCTTATATCTCCAGGGACCGCAAGTCCAGTGTAGAGGCCAAGAATCCAGTGGTGGGTATCTTTTTTATTTTGATCTGATTTATGTAATCTTATATTCACTTTATCTTTTCGTTATCAATTATTTTAACCGATATTGCTGTATTTCTAGTAAATTAACTTTTTGTACTCTAAATTTGTATGTTGCATGTATTTTTTCCTATGTAATAGGATCTTGGTGGGTTCAGAGACTTTCTATAGTCTGGTAAAAAGGTTAGGTTAGATTAGATAAGTGACAATTTATTTTGAATGATTTTTTTTATTGAATCGTCTTCCTTGTTGTGGTACTTATTTACATAATGCTGGTTTCATAGTTTTTTTGTATTTTTGTTTTAAACAGGTGCTGTGGTATCCTGAAATGATTGATTTGAAGAAAGGATTGAAGAAAACTGGTGATACGCAAATGAAAAAACTGGAGAAAAATGACCAAAACAACCCGATAGAAGATTTTGCTAAATCCTTTGAAGAAGCTAGGGAGAATTACGGAATATTGTTTGTAAACAAGCCAAAGGTGAGAAATACTTTCTATCGACAGTCTAGTGGTTAAGACACCTGCATTTGACAGCAAAGGTTAGCGGTGTGTTAAGCAGTTAAAATAGTTTGACAATTGTAAGAATATTGATGTGATGTTCTGTGTTTTCATGCCCACAACTTTTACATATGTATTTCACAAATGTATTTTTGTTACCTGTAAAATGTACTTTTAGTAGATATTGTTTTATGTTATAGAATATCAACCAAATATATTATTATACATAATTATATAATCTTAATCATAACTAACTTCATGATCTAGATTAAATAATTAATTATATACCCATATTTTACAAATATGTGTATAAAGGGTGGTCCGGCAATAGGTATTGCCAATTTTTATCGTATGATTGTCAGCCTAGTAATAGAAACACAGATTAAAATGAAATATATTGATTCTATACATAATAGTTTTCAAATATAGTTATTTTTGCTAAATTGCGTTAGACAAATGTGCTCCTTGTATTTGGCATTCTTGGGGCTAGCTGCAAAAATATTGTGTAAGATCGCTTTTATTTTGTTGGTTATGTTGTTTCTCAACTCCTGTAATGATAAACACTTTAGACTTGATATCTCCATAAGAAAAAAATGACTTGATGTCAAATCTGGAGAACAAAAATTTGTTGCTGCACGGACCAAAAATTCATGGATACTGAAACTGCATAATACATATACGTATCAAACTTATTGCACACTCTGTTTCCCACCCAGTTACTGTCTTCCCACCATATTGCTCACAAAGGTGTCAATTCCTATTGCCAGACCTTATATTTTGTATTACAGTAAAACCTCGTTATTGCGAAATCCAAGGGACCAAAATCTTTCGGGGCTTTTATTTTCTCCAGCTGGTCTAGATAAGACCCATTTTTAGAGGCGTGAACACGTGTACGCTTCAGAGCGTGGGAAGGGTGCCATTCTAACCTGTTTAGACAATCGACAATAAATCCAAACTTGGACAACATGGAGATTATGCCAAATGACTTTATAATGACCTATTATGATCCCAAGGAGAGAAAGAGGTCGGCGCGAGCGGCCCGCTGCAATAAAACAATTGAGAAACATGACCGTAAACAGTCAAAATATATTTCGAAATATTTTCATTGTAAAAAAAATTATTTTTCGTTATATGTTTACGTAAATCTATTGGTATTTTTTCGTACGGAACGAAAAAAATTTCGTTATATAAATTAATTTTTGTATGAAAAATTGATTGTAATGAATTAATTTAGAAAAAAATTTCGATATATGTAATTTTTCAATATAGCAGGGTTCGTTTTAATGAGGTTTTACTGTATATAAGTATTTCTTATGTACGTAATGTTTTCTATAATTTGTTGTTCTACTACTTTACCCAAAGGGATTTGAATGATTTCTATTTGTTTCCAGTTGTCTTTCCAATTAACTCAATTCTAATTTTATGATTAACCTTTTTAACAGAATAATCGGCGTTTAGAGGATCGGTATAGCCTGAGTGCGTGGCCATTGTGGGAGTCTCTAAGTGTGAGCGTACCTTCAGGAGCAGAGCGTCACAACTTCAACGCTGTAGGGGGGCGTGCCGGCCAGTGTCGCATCACCTACACCCCTGACTGCGGTGTTGCTTACAGAAGCCTGATTTAGGACAGCTGAAAGTAGAATTGATGGAGTTCTTAACATTCTTTATTATTTATTTTATATTAAGGCTATTATAATGATTGGAATCATTTTGATGATGATATTAAACTTTTATGCGCATTTTCATGTTATTGCTTTTAGGTATTGGTATTTTGGTATTTTTGTATCCTGATGAAAAGCTTAGTTTCCACTGTGGTATTATAATCTCAATTTTAGAAGTCATAAATTTTTGGGCCTCTTAAAAAAGGTTGAAAATTACCTCTGCTACTGTTAAATTTTTATTTAAAATGAAAAAAAAGGCCAAAGTTTAGGATGATAAATCACAAAAATATAATGCTTTTAACTAATTCATGATATCGCAGAAAATGTTTCAAAGTAAAGTAAAAAATGATCTTAATACAAAATATGTATTTTTTTTCAAATGTAGTAAACATATTTTTCAATGCATCACAGTGCTTTAAAAATGTACAAATATTAAATAATGTTTAATTATTATAATGCTAAACCACGGAACCTGGTTAGATTAAGAAAATAATTACCGCATGATGTAAATACTGAGCTTGAGCAGGGCTCTGTGTGCCTTGCTAGTTAAATTCAATTTTACCGAAAGCTTTATTTTATAATGTATGTTTACACATACATTACTATTTATATAAATTAAATAAATGTATCCCTTTATTATTTAACCGCTTTACATAGTTTTTTCCTTCTGATACATACATATTTATTATTCGTGTAAAAGTACATATATTGATAATAATTTTTAAAGTTTTATCTGCCGTACGAACAATCAAATTGTACCACAATATTAATAAGTCGCTCATTTTTAGTTTCCTTTATTTTGTATGAAAATAATATTTATGTGTATGTATTTAAAATAAATACTAATTTTATTTAATACATAAATATTTTATAAAGTAGTACATAAATACTACATAAGACATATAATTCCAATTGTTATTCAATCCACTTGTAGTAATAGAGAGATGTTGTAAGAGACATATATATATATATATATATATATATATATATATATATATATATATATATATATATATAACTTTAACTTTTGTAACTTTTGAAAATGTTTAATAATATGTTAGAATTCACCATTTTTTATTAGCACAGATGAATCAAAACTCAAACTGCAAAAATCAAGTTATGTATAAGATAACTAAAATTCTGTGCTGTTGTACATTCAATAATTGCGTCATTTAAAATAAATATGCATACATAATACATATAACATTAAGTTAAGCTATGGACATTTTATACGCATATTTTTGTTTTCATTTATATAAGTTTATTTTGGCTTTGTTTGCATATAAAAAAAATTAGCATGGAACAATTGTGAGATTCTGAGATTCATAAGTATATAAGTACATAAATGTGTATATACATAAATGTGTATAATGTTACATAAGTATGTATACATTTTACATAATGTATGTGTCAACAATGAATAACTTGAAATATAGCGCAACAATTTGGCAAAGTTGCGCGTGCATGCTCCAAAAGGAATCAGTGACACACGATAGTGAAAATAATGTTTTAAAAACTGTATTAAAAAAACAGGCTGTCCAACTAGTGGCTGAAAATATTTTTGTAGCCCATGAATCATTCTAAATTTTTACAAAAAAATTTTAATAAATAAATAACTGTATTCCAACTAATGTGTTTTTTTGACCAAAATTCACAAGCACTACAGAAAGAATTTGTTATTAACCATCAAAGCGATAGTATTATTTACTTATTAAGTCTGAGTTGCGCTGTGCGCGTCTAGTCTCGTCTAACAGTTATGAGTCTATTGGCCTGCAAAATGTTTGCAAAAGAAAAAATGTCTCACGGGCTGAGAGAAGTTGAAGAGCGCTCACGTATATCGTTTAGTGTGCTGTAACTGTTTGCAGATTTGATAATGGTTCAGGAAACTCAGATGTTTGGTAGTTACAAGGTTGATAAGCAATGTAATATAATATATTTTATAATTAAATTATTGAAGAGTATATGTATTATGTACAATTCTGGGCAATATTAAAAAAACTATGAATTGAGTTTTTTTTTTTGAATACTTACACATGGGTATTCGCTATATGGTTACACACCAATTACATCATGTTTATTTTAAGCGTGCTTATAACAGCACAAAATATGCATTCAATATTAGTATGTGTATGTATTCATAATATTAGGTTGATGCAAAAGTTACCACAAAATTAAATTTTTTTAATAATCTTTATTTAATTTCCCTCATTTGATTTGAATTTCTCACCTTTCCGCAAGCTTGCGTTATACTTTTTTGTTGTTGTTTGCGTAATAAAAATATGCAGTAACTTACGCATCAACCAGATATATATATATTTTTTTTTATGTAAATCAAATATTATTTTGCATTAAGTTGAGTCACCTTCAGAAAAACTATATATGTAGTGCTTGTAATTCTGAAAAAAGAATTATAATAGACAAAAAAGAGAGTAACATTCTCATAAAGTATTTAACCAGAAAAGCATTTCTTTATTGTAAATAAACAATGTTGGTGCTGAGATGAACTGAAAGCTCATCTATTAGAACACGTCAAATAAAATTTAAAAATTACTTAAAACATCTAGAATTAATTATGCAGAAGAATTGTCACTTCCCTCTTAGCAATAATTAATGCGGGGGACTCTTCACCCTCTAGGGTTTTGATTATAATAATTTATTTAGTAGGTGGGTCTTGGCTACCTCGAGGAGACCCCTCCGCTTCTATTTGTTTCGCATCTTGGTTTGCCAGTTGTCAACCTCAAGAGAGTGTGGGTCCCCTTGGATCCCTTCTAGCCAATGGAGTTGTGATTTGCTGATCCCATTGGAAATATTTTTAGTAACATTAGATAAAATTAAATATACACTGCCATTATATTTTCCAAGTTTGATTCTTTGTAGTGAGATTACAGATTATTTCATTTATGAAATATTTACATGTGCCATTCTCGAATTAAAACATTTTTTACGTAATTCAAATGTTAAATATCTTCTTTGTTAGTACATATTATGTGTATATTTTTGAATAAGTGTTTAATACAAAATATTATTTCTCTTCATAGGCGGCCACAAGTAACTTTTTTAATTGCAGCAAATTATGAAGCTTACTGTAATATAAATTAATTATTTCAATAATATTCTGCGCTGATTGATGAGGTTTGATTTATTTAAAAATGTTTGCTGAAAAGTGAACACCTACATCAATATGTATTTCTGAAAATATATCTATGAACAAAATAGTCATATTGTTTTTACAGATACGAATTATAAAATTACCAGCTAATTAAATGGTCAATATAGATACATGGCTGTAAATATTTTTTTATGGCTTTTCAATAGATATCTTATTTCGGTAATCTGTTAAATAATCTAAAAAGTGTGAAATGTGATTTGTTTCCATTTTTGTCATCTGTTTTTGTTTGTTAATTGTAGTGTTTGTGAATAAAGTATATTTTTTTTACTGCTGCTTTTTGAAGATAGAAAATGAAATACTTTTTGCCTCTGTATCTATGGACGTATTATGTACTTTGAATTCAAATTGTATATTATTATTATTTTGAAAATACTGCTTTTGCTTCATCAATTGTTAAGTTTTTAAAAATAGATTTGGTTTTTATTTTGGAATCTTAATGGTTAAAAAAATGATTATAACACTTCATCTATTACTACTCATGGGGATTTAAATCTGAAAAAAATCATCAAATCATTATGTTACATTAATATGATTGGTATGACCATATCAATATATTGCTCTGATAACGGATTATTGTTGGTTTTTAACAATTATTTATATTTATTGAATACATACATACCTACCTACCTGTTAAAAAAATAATTTATTTTAAATTGTAAATTTTAAATATTTTTTATGTTTACTCTGTACCAAAGAAATGTAAATAAATTTAAATACGAGTTGTATATGTGTTTTATTTTATTTCACTACACGTGTCAGAGAAGGAGATTCGGTAAGTAGAAAGATACCATATTATTATTTCCAGCGAGTCTTTAAAAGTGGACGGAATATTAATAATCATGAAGTGAATAGAAAAATTAATCTTGTCATTGTTACATCATTATTTGTTCTTTTTAGAAATTTTTTATAATTTTTGATGTGCAAACATCCTAGTTCTCCCCCTAGTTCCCTGATTTCGATATTCAGTACCATGGTGACTTACATACATATTTTATTTAGTACCTATCCATAAACATCAAAATGACATTTTATTAATTCACATGTCTGAATAGCCGCAACACTCGCATATTCTTTCATATTCCGATATGTAAAGAACTTCCTTGAATTCAGCACCTATCTAAAATTTTTGATTAAAATAATACATTCCTAATACCAACCTACACAAAGTACTACTCGACAACCATTTTCTTACAAATTAAATTTGGAGTCAAATTTTTTTATATGATAAATTTTTATTCCTTCCTCCCTTCCCAATCGACTGTACACAACATACACACAAACGCGCGCAATGTAACCATGAGAGTAGTAATTTTTTCATGTGATTTATTATTTATTAGCTTTAGAGATCCTGAAGAGCTTATTCTCTTACCGAGTGTAGCTGTTCCGAAACAGGTCGACATCAAAATATGAAACTTTTGTGATTTTGTGAGTTATGATGTCTACCTCAAAAATAGTTATTTAAAAAATGAAAAGTACTACATATAATACATAGTCAGTAATCATTATTTTTTTGCCTTAATATTCTTAAAATCAGAACCACATTAAATTTATTTGATACATATTATATATGTATTCATTAAAGTTTGACAAATCTTTTAAAAAATATATATTTTACCAGGTGCGGGAAAATATTTTTGGCACGCATCCTTGTTGTGTAAAATCTTGATAATTGGGTTCTTTCCAACCAATTAGTGTAATTAATATATTGTGTAGTGTCAGAAATGTATTTAATATTTGTACGAAAATACTTTGTTTCAATAACATAGCCCAAGGCTATACATGGTGTTACGTAAAGGTGGGGGATGTAGAGTCGAAAATATCAAATAATTTTTATAATATATTGTGCTACTTTTTAACATTCAAGATTCCAAAAGTTACAAACCAAGCTTAAAATTTAAAAATAGATAGTTATAAATTATCTTTTAAGTTAATAAAATAATGTACTTTTTGGGTACATTGTACTTTTGTAAATGTACTTTTTTCGTAATTAAATTTTGTTGATATCCAAACGAATGTATTATTGTAGTGACTCGTGGATTAATATTGTCCTATGTGCATAGGACATGGTGTCGTCCATTGAAGAATGTGACGTGGTATATGGTGGTGAAGAAATATTCCGCATTGATTATTACTTGGAACTATTAAGATTGACGCCAGCCAAACTTCATTATAATCGAATGTCGTCGGCATCTTTTCGTGGAACCGCATTCCTGGGCACACCATTCGGTCATAAGCTTGAGAAAGCCATACCTGCGAGCTTTTGTTAGGAAGAAACTTAACTATAGTAGCCATATATAGTTTCATGTCTGTTCACCCCTACCGGCCCTACCACAACATGTTATACATCTAAGGTATATAAACCATACCTCAAACACTTCTAGCAGGCTTCCTCGTATTCAGAATTATTAATACTGTAAAAGTTGCGTCGAACTTGCGTAAAGTTCGAGCCGCGCCGAGCCCAGTTGAAGCTTGAGCCTCACACCCGTCGTGTGCCCAGACAGACTAGACGCCGCTTGGCATCTGCGTCCCCGCAGAGCCATCACGGAGACCGCTGGCAAAATCCATTGTTCTTGTCGTCGAGCTTTCTACGGCAAAGATGTACGCAGAAACCGCGAGTGCCACAAATATTTAGTAGGATCACTGCGGATCCCACCGTAATTAATAGTGACAATGAGTGCCAGAGACTTAAAGCCTGTGCATATTGATTATTTTTTCTCTTCATATTCTTTTAGAGTGTGTTACTATTTGACTGTATCTATTTATGATCAATTTAATAAATTCTGCTATTGTTTCTCAATTATTTCCACGCCTTGTCATTTGTACTACACACTAAAACAAAAGTTTCTCCTTGTTTCTAAAGACATAGGTAATTTTTTTTTTAAATGAGCTTGACAAAGGAACATTTTGTACGAGCACAACTAAAGTTGGTGCGTTAGGCCATGTATTATATATGCAAAATGTAAATACACATGGTGTGGAATTATTATTTTATGTTTCCTGATATCTCGTCTGCTTATATTCAATTAAGTTAAGAGTACATAAGAGTTAAATATATAAAGTAGTTAGGTATAAGAGATTACATATTTTATATTTTACCCATTAATTTACTATTGCCGCTATCATGAAATAAAATTATTGGAAAGTACATATATATAATTAATTAAAGTACTATATATGCACAATTGTGTACGCCTTGAAACGCCACAGGTAGGTTCACCTTAAAATGGTAAAGGTAAAAACGGAACCTAAAATAACTAATAATAATAATAAATGAAAATATAAAATCGAAAACTAATTTAAATTCAAGAAAACATATTATTGTTTTTAAATAAAAATAAAAAAACGTAAAATAATGTCTCAAACATATTGATCTATATAATATGTCAATGATAAATAAAAATAATGTAGTTGACACTCGAGTACATACATATTTTAATATAAATATGGAATACAATATAATCAATTATTTCCCAGAAAAATCTGTATTTTAGGAATAAAATTAAACATAAAATAAATTTAGTGAAAGCAAGTTAAACTAGGCGTATACCTGACACCTGTGTCTATCGGATATTCTTTTTTTACATGTTACATCTTTATATCTGGTCAACTTCATTAATATACATATTGTTCTATATACGGTATCGCCCGGGGGTGAACCGCTCGCTTGCCGTTCGTGTTTCACTCTTACTTCGGCTTGGACAGCCGAGCAGAGCGTTTGTTAGTGACGGTATTCTCGCCATAGTACTCATGTTATCCTCATTCGCGATCCAACTGTTCGGTGTTACGGTCGCGGTTTGTTTTGAATTGAAAATACTGTGTACAATAGTTGAAGAAAGATTTTAAATATCTTCAGAGCTCTTTTCAACTTTCCTCGAGTCGTTAATGAAACAATCGATGAATCAATTAAACTTATCACGATAAAGATTTATATGATCGCTTCTTTTTTAATATTGAAAAAATATAATTCGTAATAAACTTTTTACGATTATTCTCGCCAATATTTCTGAAGCCAGTGTATATTTTTTATAGCGCTAATAAACGCGAACTTTCCATGTACGAGTATTGTTTTGTGAAGTTATTTGATACGTTGAGAATGATCGCGTGATTTTGGCGGCGATAACTTTGGTATTTCTCGCGACACGCGACTCAAGTGCTCATTGATAGATTTTTGATTTAGTGTACTTCGATAGGGGTCTTTTGTAAATATTTTGTGACTTTATTGAAGAAGACTAGTTTCGAAAATGATGGCCAGTTCGAAGTTGGTGCGCGAATGCAGCGCTGAGTTCGCGGACATGAAGTCCCTTCAGAGCGCTTCCTCGGTGGAGCTCAGCAGCGATACGGAGTACTCGGAAGAGGAGAAAGAGTACGAACTGGAGGATTTCCAGATTCTCAAGACGATAGGTGAGTCAAATTAAATATTTAATAAAGTAAAATGACACAAAAGGATTTTTATATTTATTTATTTTTCTTGTACGTCAAGATATTAGTATTAAGTGTGCTATATGTCAATTATTGGTTAAGGAATGAATTTTGACGAAGTTTTTGAAAATGTATATTTTTTCCAATGTTCCAAATGAGGAGAAGAATAATACAAAATCGCGCTCGAACCACACCTGTCACGAACCTTCTTTTATGTTATACAAACCTTGTTAACCTGCGAATGGACTAGAAATTTTCAACAATTCGATGCTAAAGGTGCCCCTCGACTCATAAAAGTAGGTACCTACATATAAGATGATGTACTTATATTTTTTTCAAATTTCCTATCCAAATATAATAATTAAAATAAACATATTTATTTCAACGAAAACATACTTTTGTTGTGAAGTTGCAATTTCAGATTACAATTCTGTGATATTTTTAATACAAATTAAATGAATGAATCAGAAAGTTATACAGAAAAAATTTTAAAATCGAAAAAAAATTTGAACGTATTGCGAAATGGTAACGCGTTTCCCCGGATAGGAAAAGTACTTGGTTGTTATCCCAGTAGCGAGCAAATATTTTTTCAATAGATAGATTTTTCTGGATATCTTACCAATTCATTAATTTAATTTGTATTCAAAATATCACAGAACCATATTTAATTTGTCTAATAATACAAATTAACAAAACCTATCCGAATTTAAATTTTTCTTTGCATCTATAAAATTTGTGCAAAAGCTGAACCATATTTAAAAATAGGTTTTAAAGATTCTACACCTCTTAACACGTCCTAAGAAGACATCCAGTGAATAAATTTTACAATATTTATTATTGAATCCAAGGATTAAAAAATGCTGATTTAAGAGGCTGTTGAATAAAATATTATAATAATTTATTATCCTCGCTAAAGTTGCAATAACAAATAAGTCCAAACCCGATATAGATTTACAAACGTTTGCAAAGTTTAACGGTCGTAACTTCTCCCACGGTCACCTGCCAGAGGTAAATGTCGCGGGGCTGTGAATTAAAATACTTACCACTGATTTTACTCGATTGCGAGACGTCAGTTTTTCGGTTCGGTGTATCATCATAATACTATGTATTTTTATTAAATCACATCCTTCATAATAAATAATAACTTCAGTTCTTCCGCGATTCCGCGCGTAGCAACGAAATTATCCAAAAATAATATTCAATAAATAATTTTAAATAAAAACGAATCTGTCACAATTATTTTAAATATTGAACAGAAATGATAAATGAGTAGGTACTTGCATATGTGTAATTTATGAAGAAATTATATATGAGAATAACTAGGTATTTAATTTATTTTCGTTATTTTTTAAATTAATATTGGATATATAATTGATAATTTTCCGTCATTAATGATTGATTGGTTACATCTAGTATTTTAATAATATACGATGATGACGAGTTACTTAAAATATAATAGATTTTTTTTGGATTTTTACATCGCAGGTTAAAAATTGAAGGATTGAAGTTATCATTATTGATTTGGCGACTCGTTTAATCCTCGACACAAGAGGGCGTAGACCCCAAAAGGAGGTGCGAACTGCCCGGTGCAGGTCTGTGGCACGTAAATGGAATTTCAACTCCAGAAGAGGCCGAAATAAGCTAAAACTTTCATATAAAATTTCTTATTCAAAATAGCGACTCTGACATCCCTTTAAACTTTGTTGTGTCGGGTGGCGACATCTATACATTTAACATCTACATAATATTATAAGAGAATATACGTGTATCACAGGTTTAAGGACTAGAAAATATAAATCTAAACTATCTTTTTGTAGTTTTATTATTAAATTTAAGAATATTTTAAACCTCGTTTTATGTTGTACTTTTGAAAATACTATTTTATGACAATTGTGAATGGCCATTTGCTATTCCTGATCTGTAACAATTAACATCGACATATACCGTAAGATTTACATCTATCGCATTTTCATCATTTGTAGCAGCATTTCTACTTTAGAGAATACTGCCGATCACGTAATATCCCCTCGGGCCGAAACGTACTCGAGTTCGGTCCTGTTTATATTTCTTGAGGTGAAATTGATCTGACCTGTTGCTGTTCACAATAGGAGTCGGTACCTTCAGGATAATGATGTCACGAGCTATTGTATTATTTCTAGAACAATTTGCTCTTCCTGTTCCCGCGATGGCGATGGCGATGCAGCGAGGTGCATTGTAAATTGTTCACAAAAGAGTCGCGAACCAGTTTCTGCGGTCAGACATGGGATATGTGATGAAGTGATGGACGCACCCTTCACCTGAAACTGCACGGGATGGATTTAGGATGCATCGCAGAACTCTGTGCAAGATGTTTACTTGAAATCTGCGGGATGGGGTACTTTTATCGGCATTTTTATCCTTCAACACGGCGCGGTGGCGTCAGTTCCATTTTAATATCTATTTTGGAACACTACCAGGGCTCGAAATGGAATATTTAGTAAACCAGGACGGTTGACAATATCCAGATTTTACGTTTATTAATAGGTTTGATCAATAGGTATACACTTACATTACAATACTATAATGTATCTTATTGATGAATGGTAATCTATGGGGAAGCGGAAATAAAACAAACGTAAACAGTCTTCATAGACAATAAAATAATTTTAATTTTCACAACTAAACTTTGTAACACACACGTTGGGTTATTGGTTGGGTCACTACACGTTTCGAGAGATGCAGTCCTTCTCATCATCAGGTGATAACCAAATTAAATACAGTATTGTAGTCTATTCGGGCAATGGGGTTTGATAAGAAGGGTGGGAGGTTTCGGTCGTTAACGGAAATATGGACAGTAAAGGTGAAGTATGTGGTTTATTGGTGTTTTCTCCTGATTTAAATTATTTTGTATTTCAACGATTTCTAAATGGTTAATTATTTATAAGGTTTATAGTGGATAAGTTTTAGTCTATGAAAGAATTGTTCCAATTATGTGGTTAGATAATTCCGAGAAGTTGTTATTTTTTAGTGAGCGGGGATGTTCCTTTATTCTCGTATTTAGATTTCTCGCGGTTTGACCTATACATTCTTAATCGCAATCTCCACAACATACACAAATAACTCATGTTTTAAAATTTCTAAATTTTATTTTAATAGGCCTCACGGGTGGATCTCTTTGTTTTTCAATAAACAGTAAAAGACAAAAGATAACTATTGTAAAACATACATTTATTGATACACCTTTAGTCTTTTTGATCATTTTGATTGAATCCGAAATAACGAATGGGAGTTGTGATTGAAATTGAAAATCCCTACATTACGAGCCGGAGCTACATTTGCGAAATCCCACGAACCCACGAACCAGATCTGTATTTGCGAGAATCCCACGAATCAGAGCAAAGTTCGTTTTTTGTTCCGACCCATTTTGAGTCCTGAATACCTCGAAAATCTTCAGGAGTTCACTTTAATCCAGTATTAGGAAATAAAATATATGATTTTCATTTTTCAAATGATGAAATGTCACAATAGTAGTACGATGTATAATAACATAATATTTTTAAAATGTAGAAAAAGTTAGAATTTTGCTCGGAGATTGAAATGATCTAAATTTTCATATTTTATAGATTATCAGTAGTTTTTAATTAAAATTTAAGCAAAGATAAAAATAAAATCATACAAGAAATTTATCTAAAGCGAGCGAAAATACAGAGTACAATTTTAAAAATGTGGATGCTCAGATATGGATTTCATTATAACTAGTATCTAAGGGTAAATTTGATAAATAAATAAACGGATACTTTTTTTTCTGCTAGATGGCAAATTTAAGTAAATGTACTGATCAAACTTAGGTCACTTTAGGTCCCACGGAATGAAACATGGCGATTCTTTGATGACTCTTTAAAACAGATATTTGAGAAGTTTTGTCTTTCTATTCTTTTTGTTCATTTTCATTTTGTGCTATAAAAATATTCTTATTAATAATAATACTCCGCTGGATTAATATTATAAAAAACCCTTCCGATTTTGCGTGCATGTGAAAGTGAGTTTTTTATTATTATTATTTTATTAACGGAGTTATGATTATTTTAAGCTATCGAACAGCCGCCATTTTAAAGGACGTTTATCAGGTTGGTTGGCTTCCTGATGAGGTCACAATAGATCTTAGTGATTTTCTGAAACTTAAATGTTTTTGTGATGATTTTCGCTATAGTCATTAAGCCTCGCGGCCTGCTGCGGTTGAAAATTAAAATAACACAAAATCAAATAAAAACGGAGGACAGGTTCGATGTCTTTCGGTTAGAAGAAAGTGCATTGAAATTTTACCCGGAAGTTGCGTCACGTGATCCTCTGCAATAGGTAGTATTTCTTTCGAATCTACATTATATACAGATAGTACCTCGGTGTTATGCAAGAAAGAAAGTGAGAAATTTCGTTTTTGTAGTAGGGAAGCAATCTTCAAGCGCTCAACATTTCAGTTCATACGGTGTGCTGTACAATTATTAATGCTGCCCAATTATTTTGTCTAATGATACGATATTATCCTATAAATCTTGAATGTACATAATCTGCAATCTGCATGTTGTGTTTTGGAATGAGACGGCTAGAGCTTTCGCTTCTTGTTCTCGTTGTTTCTGGTCCGATTCCCGCCGAATGAAAGTTAAATATCATAATCGCGTGCATATTAAGAAGTGAGGTAAACTTACATATTTTTATACATAGAAAACTTTTTAAATTGTCTGAAATTTAAAAAGTTTTATATATTCAAACACACATCATTTCAAAACATCACTTAAAACTATGAACCGTGAATAACTGCGACATTGTTTTTTTTAAAAACTAATTTTAGATTATTTTGATCGGTGGTTTTAAAAAAAAGCTTCACTTCAAACGATCTATAGCGGGAGAGTGGAAGCTAATTTTATGCTTTTGTTTTATTGACTATTAAACCAAAATAGAATCCGCGGTAATGTCTCCGTCAGAGTCGGCAATTTGCAGACCGTCGTTTGCCAATTTATCATGTCAGCCGTGAAGATGGTGGAGTCCTCGACGGTTGCTGGGAAATGCGGAGGAAGTTAGTACAATTATCCAGACGCATAAAACAAATTCGGCCGGCGCGTATTATGAAAGTCTCAACTCGTAAGAAATATAAAAACGATTCGAAAAGAAAATTTTATTTAGTTACGCGACAAATCAAATCTCCAAGCTAGAGAACGAGCGATTAATAAATCTAGTCACGTATTCTCGAAACAATAATAATTTCTGGCACATCTTTGACACAGTAGGAAATACTTTTTTATCCAAAGATATAGGAAATAATTACAATGAGTACAACAATCCCTTGATTCTGCATATAACGAATTTTTCTTTTCATAGGCTAGTTATAAATACAAGTTTTACGGTCACATCCCAGGTTCTGGAGTTACTCGATAATGATCCTATAGTCCTTCAAGAAATGGGTAAAATGGAAAGCATTTAAGATGCTTTTCGTGATTTGTATGTTTCTAAATTCGTATAGGTGCAGGAGGCTGTCTCACTGGATTGCCTTCTCTCAAAACAAGGTGTCCTCAAAATACAATCTAAACTACGAACAACAACACACACACACACATATATATATATATATATATATAGGGACAATGTTTTCGGACAAGCTATTAATGATAACGGACCAGAGCTTCCAAATCGATCCAACAAGGATTCTGTCGACAATCGGATCTGCCGGTATTTTTGGAGCAAAAACCTTGTATTTTGACTTTCTTTTCTCTGTTTCTCTGCTCCTGGTTTTAATTATCTTTTATAAGTGACCCTCGCAATTGTGATTTACGCAACTCTTTAAATCCATCATTGCACGGCGGAGAATCAATTAGTTCCCATTCGTAGGAAAAGTGAAAGGTGGCCACTTATCAACCTTTTCGATGTCTATTCCTGCGTTCCAGGTAGTGGTACCACGATTTTACCTCGCAGGGTTGTCAAAAGGTTTATTTCTTGTGAATCGTTTCACTGCAAACGCCATTTCTCCACTTCATCTCTAAAATTCTGGCTCTTAAGCCAGAGAGGATAGCGTGACGTAAAGTGACGAGGTGAAGGATTACAAATGTTAGAACTGACAGGAAGTTCCTTAATATACCGAATATACGTCTGGCCCGAGAAGTTGAGTGGTCAGAACGCGTCATTGGGAACAATGTTCGGGGGTTTGAATCTCAGTGGAGGCCATTCAAGTTTGTCGTATTTTCATAGCGCAGAGCTCCGGTTTACATTGAAAAGAATTAAACTAATAATGTCATATTTTTATGCGTATCATTAAAATATCTTACCCAAAATGATTATGTATGTCCGGAACTATAATCTAAATTTAGTTCGTGTTAATAATTTACAGAAACATTATGATAATGTAAATTGTCTTGTTTTGTATGGCGAGAGCAGTATTCAATTCTTAATTATTATAATTGACAAGAGCAGAAAATAGAAAAGTAAGTAAAAAACCAACTGGAGAATGAACGCAAGAATACGAGAAAATTTGGAATTTTGTTATTTTTTATTTGGAATCTGAAAACGAGATAACAATAATTTTAACTGTTCATTGGTATTTACAACTACTGAAGTAAGTCTTTCCTTTCTACGTTGTTCTATATTATTATTATTATTAGCACATAGATCGAAGATTTTTCGCCAGCACAGTGACAAATTTCGAACGTAGGGGTGAAAAAAGCCACAGATAAAGCATAAAATGCTATCGCCAATGGTAAACATTTAAAATAAATCAAATTTGACGAAGTTCGACAGAAATGACAATTATTTGCCTTACCACAACATTAGGCGGGATTAACTTTGACACTAGCCAACTTGACGTTCGAACAACCAAACGTTTTTTACCACGAACAATAGTAAACATGACTATAGTCAAATGTTACTACTGATCAAACAACCTGCCCTAAGAGAAAGATTCAATAAGTGACAGTAATTAATCTTCACTCCGTGAACATGATACGAATGGATATATTTTACATATTTTTCCAATTCACGGAAGAAAAATTATTTCCAATATTTTAACGTCTCTGTTTTCCTTTCAAATGATTACGAACTGAATGAATGAATGGAAAAAAAATTGGACAGGATTCAAAAAAGATTTCAAGTTAAGTATTTTCGATGAAAATTTTCGAGACAAATGACGCCCAACCTATTATTGAGGCAAGTAATAGTGACGACGACCGCTTTTCATAAACTAATACGCACAGAAACACTAAAGCCGGGATTAAAATAAATTTTATGTATACAAATAAGTCGCTTTCGAATATATATATATATATCTGCACCGAAATTGAAAATAACCACTAATTCAAACTATTTTTAATGTTAATTTTTAGTCGTCTACTACAAGCTTTAACGGGTCCTTTTGTAGACATGTGAGGTTTGTTGGCGATTTTTGAGCATTTACTTTTACTCAATGCACTCGATTTCGCTCAGCTTGAATTTTAGCCATCTTTTGGTTGAGAACTTTATTAAACACATGAAATTATATTTAGAATCGAAACTCGATAATAGGCGGAGAATGAAAATCAAAATCGTTTATAGTTTAAAATCAAACAACTAAAGCCGAATTTATGAGCCATGTAACATTTTATGCTCTCGCTCGCTACTTATTTTTCGAATCCACATTGGTATTGAGTGAGGTTTGAGCAACGAGGCGGAGGTGATAAACTACCTTTAAGTTAGATACTAGTCGGGAGTGATGTAAGCTCTTCCGTCTCGTATATCCGTTACCGATCAGTTTCGCAAACACGTGTTACCCTAAAATAATACGGTCGCTTTCGCGGCATCGATGTTAAAAGAAAACAAACCGAGAAATGCTCTCTGCGGATAATAATTTATATATGATTAAGGAAGAATGTAAGAAATGCTCTCTGCGGATAATAATTTATATATGATTAAGGAAGAATGTAAGAAATGCTCTCTGCGGATAATAATTTATATATGATTAAGGAAGAATGTAAGAAATGCTCTCTGCGGATAATAATTTATATATGATTAAGGAAGAATGTAAGAAATGCTCTCTGCGGATAATAATTTATATATGATTAAGGAAGAATGTAAGAAATGCGAACGCTGTAGCTTCGTTTCAGTACATCGAATGATAACCAGAGATAAAATTAGCAATATCATGTCTCGTGTATATTAGTGTAAATTAATACAATATGCGGCATTTTGCGGGAAAAACTATCAAATTAATGCGGGACTTGACGATTTAGAATTGAATGTCAAAATGTAATCCATGTCGAGCCTAATCTAGGAGGAATCACTTTAGGGGTGCGTAACCATTGTTGAACTCGTGCCGCAACATTCCGTGCTGAACCTGCCCAGCGAAAGTAGTGTGGTGGTTACCGTGCAGTTAATCAACTTGGGTACAGTTGATTAACTCCCTCTCTACACAATATTTGACACCGTTTTATTCAAAATTCAAAGGCGTACATTTTCACTCAAAAATAATTTTATTTATGGTATAGTAATTGAATTGCATTTGAAAAGTTTATCTACGTTTGGCAAATTAAAGCATTTAGTCCTAAATGGTGGTGTTTGATAATTACACAAATGACTTTAATAAGTGAATGTTTGATAATAGCTGCTTGTATAAAGGTTTTTTAATTTTCATGTTTTTGCGTGTTTTTTATAGTCATTAAACATATTACATTCCAGAATAAAACAGTTAATTTAGCACAGTGTAGCTTATCAATATAAGTTAATACCGTCGATTAAATAATGTGGGAATTTACAGTAAAGCTGGTTTAGAATTTATTAAGATTATAAACATTAAAATCACAAATAAGTCGCTTTCGAAACTACAGTAGTGACAATAACCCAACGTGTGTGTAGTACGAAGTTTAGTTGTGAAAACTAAAATATAAATATTATTCACACGCGTATGCGAAAGTTGGCTCGAAAATGTTTAAGAAGCGCACTGGAGGGCACTGGTGATTGTTCAGCGTTTAGTTCACCCCATTTTCTGGTAAATCAACAAACAACGGGATATATTTCGCATTTGAACGGTGAAATGGTTGACAAATGATGCCATATTTACAAAACTCCACAATGTTTTGGTTTCGGAGGACATAATATCGATCGCTCTTGTGATTTTCCGCGCCGGTGTGTATATTTAAAGATACGCAAATGATAATATTAGCGAGAAACAACATTCATATTTTGTTGGTTTGCTGTTTTGATAATCATAAAAATATTATTATGTACACAACATTCCTCAGGATGATTTATATCGGTTCGATAGCACTTTTAAGTCGCTTTCTATAGGTAAGCTGTTCACCTATTATAATTATTGGCCTGTTCATTGCAGCCGGAGATGATGTCTTAATTCGATTACTAAAAATGGACACGGAAACTTGAGTCCGATCCTTTTAAACGAAATTTGGCATAATATTGAATTAATTTCTCTACTATCAAATTACTCAAATTTGTTTGACTGACTGACGGACGAGAACCGAATGTCATAATATAATATCTGCCGAGAATTTCGACTGGGATACAAGATTCTGGCACAACTTTCTTAACAATTTGTCATGATCATTACATTAATAGTTATTTATTTCCTCACTGTGAATACAAATAACAATTTAAAAAATAAGCAGCAATATAATTCATTTTATAAAAAGATTTCCTGAAAGCTAATTTAAGACGATATTCCACGAGATCGTTCGGCTGAGCGGGAAGAGGCGACACCTGTTCTCAAAGCAAAAAATCGAATTTTGGTGTTCCTCAAGGTAATATCCTCGGTCCTCTCTTATTATTAGTTTATCAATTCTTCATCTACATGCTATTTGATTTCTCAGCTGATGACGTGACTCCACTGTACGTAAATAAATCAAAAGAACATAAAATCTACAAAAAATCTTTGAATATTTTTGTGATCTATCGAGTATATGGATTGATCAAGACATGTTTATTACGCCGTTTATTACGTCCATCAAACAGAGGGGCAATGGTCGCCAACTGATCAGATATATTTCCTACAAGTGTCGAGTGTAGGAGGCGAATCGGCTCCTTGCTCTCACAACTCCGTGCGCGTAGGACGTTAAACTTTCTGGCTCAGCCAATTTGCACTAATGTATCCAGATATTTTTTTTAAATTCGGAAATACTGTGGAAACCTTGCGGAATTTAGTGAAGGTTATTGCATTTTATTATAGTTTAGAACAGTTTGTAGCGTTTTCTCAAAACATCCTCATGGACATCGTCGAATAATGAGATCTATTCTATTCAAAAATTGGTCCTGATACTGATCCCCGAGTACCTACTGTAGTAAATGTGTGCATTCACTTGGCGACGTTTTCCACGTCTTAAATTAAGTTGTGCTAATTATATTATTCATTGTACATGCATTATTAATATCATTTTTCGAGAGATTAAAAGATCTCGGTCCAAAGGAAGATATATTTCTGCTATATACACTATTATTATATATTATTTTGGTAAATATAGAAATCTTATGTAAAGAAGATTTGATCGGCGCATTATCACAGAATTGTTAACTTACTTAAATGTCATTGACTTGGCAGTTACTTCGTGGTGTAACAAGGTAATTTAAAAAATATGTAATTATATATAATATTTTTATTTTGACTTTGTACTACACACGCACATTTTTTTTTTGAGTTAATATCACCACTAGTTTCGGGAGATTCCTATCTACAGGTGTAAATTAAAATATATTAAATACATTTTAAATATATTAATTACATTATTATTTGTGAAGTTGTCATTTTTTCAAAACATAGTTCTGTGATAATTGAATACAAATTAAACGAATCAATTAGAATGATATACATACAGATAAACTCAATTTATCGCAAAAATACTTTAGGTGTCATCGGGATAATTCTATAAATGGAGTTTATCTGTATGTATGTCTTTCTAATTGATGCGTTTAATTTGTATTAAATTAAATAAGGTTGGCTATGGGGCGGTGAGTACGTAAGGAGATTGTAACAAAAAATACATCGGCCAAACCGCTTTAAATATGCGAATTAAAGAACATCGACGCTGTCTGAAAAATAATATTTTTTCCAATTCGCTAAACGTATCATTGAAACCGACCAATCTTTCGACACCGCGATCTAAAATTACTCCACTCGGTACCATATAAGGAAAAAATAATGAATAATCTTGAAATGATAAAAATCTAGAAAAATTATAATTCGGAGATAACATTAATGAATGATATCACATTTTCATATAGTTCACCGCTATTATCGATTTTTCAAGAAACAATAAGGCACTCCCTCCCTCACGTACCCCACTGTATCTAATTTAAGTAGTTCAATTTACACTTGTAGATGGTAAGGACTGCTCTTCCCGAGACTAGTAGTGATATTAACTCAAAAAAATTGTGTGCGTAAATAAAAATTATATATTTTTTAAATGACGTAAATGCATTTAATGTAAAACGCAACACGTTTGAAGAAATTAAATGAAAAGAAACTTAAAAACTGAATACGGTCCTTACGCATTCCCCATATACTTGTACTGCGTGATTACTGATCTGATTGATGTTTAATCGGTCGTGGCCCTAAGCGATCACTATTATTATCCAAACTTAAAGAAGGAGTCCACGGTGAAGTATTGGTGGAAGCCTATCTGTGTAGTTGATCCGCGGCGTGAGTGACGCGGAATACTTCCAGTCTATTTTAAACCATCAATCTTTGACGTTATCCCCAAGTTTTGTGATGAGGCCATTTAAAGCGCGCGCCATTGCACGATATAAAATGAACGTTACTTAATATTTTTAGTCTATCAATCTCCCTGCGTTTCTGTTCATATTTCTACCTTTCAAGGCTTACGAAGCAAACGGTCGAGTCGCTAACTCCTCAACATTCTCATGTACTGCGCGACATTCCCGCGGTGTCTGTTTGCTCAGCTCGCGACCTTCAAAGTGAGATGATATAATAGGATATCGATAGGATGGCGAACCGACTTCATTTTCCGCTGATGTGTATTTAGTCTGCCAATCGAGAAATAAAATGTTTATCAAAAAGCGAAAAATGCTTATTTACGTTGGGTGAGCACAGAAACGGGAAACTGATGTTTTGTGATTGATCTGCGTTAAAACAATCCGTTTTTACTTGATTTCCTCCATTGTTGCTGTGACTTCCGAGGTCACTTCATGGAAATACGTCAAGAGATTCGGTGCGCTTCGCTTTGATCGGCACCATTACTATAAATATAAGATGGCGTCGATCAAAAGTCTAAATAGATGGATGCAAACACATTTAGCGACTGAACGCTGGAAGTAATATTTATGCTTACATATACATTTTTAGTAAAAATTTTTAATTGTAGATTGTCATAAATAGTCGGAACACATAATCAATTATAAGTCATTACCTAGCGGCGTCTAGGTACCGATTGGTGTTTCATCGGGCCGGTAAAAAGTATGAAAGTATCATACTTTTAAAATTAGCAATATTAACTTTGTGGTTCAAAATAAAAAATAAAAGTATCGGTTAAGTGAATCATTTTATACGGGGGACTTTGCAATGCGAACAGATCTGGAGCTGGAGGACATCATCTACATATTAAAGTGCTGTAAAGGAGTCACGAAGTCATAGATGTCGATCGATGGAAGAATACATCGACACGTCGCCAAATGATTCTGAAGAATGAGCAGTAAACACATACACGATCAGCTGAACCACCTGAAGATAAAGAGATAACAAAAAGTTGATCTGATCATATGTTTCCCCACCAATAATTGATAGTGAGAAGCAGCGGAGAAAAATCATGTTTTTAAATAATCACACTTCAAATTTAATGATAAAAAATATCTCAAATTTTATACAACCAGCTTTTTACAAAAATAGCAAATGAAAGAATTATATATTCAATAACAAGGGCAAGCATGATACTTTAAAAAAATCGGGGGTCTAAAAATTAATTTACAATGATTTGTATATGGTAAAACTTACAGAAATTTTGATATTAGAATTAAGGAGCACTTGAGATGTCTAAATAGCAATAGTTATTCCGAATTCTCCAATCATCTTTTGAAAACAAACCATTCTTTTGACATTAACAATGGTTTATAAATTTTACATACAAATACAAAGGGTTTACAGTTAGACACATTTGAAATTTTAGAAATAAGATAAAGTGTTAATAGCAAATTAAATATTATAAATAATCATATCCTTTTTGCAAATAGTCACCTCTAGTTCCTAATTAGTTACCCACCACTTTTATTTTTATAATTTTGTTTTTATCTATGTTTGCATTTTAAATTTTAGTATAGGTACATTGTTTCCCCAAGAAGGAACCATAGGTTTTGAAACATGATGACGTAGTAGTTTTAAACAAAGTGTTTTTTTCTTATTATTTATATAATACGTTGCCACGAAGTAATTTTGCAAATATTGAAGATAACTTGCAGCCTTCACAAACCGAAGAGCCGGAGAATCGTCATATTTCGCAGATGAAAGAAGGCCAAGCACATCAAAGAACATCTACAAAAAATACTTTGAACTTCTTTAAAAGAAATAATCCGATATAACACCCGTTACCGGGGCTATTCACCGCGCAACAGCCCTCACCCGATACCCGGTCGGCTGTTGAACCTGGAGCATTGTTCACCGTTTGACCCGGACGGGACCTGTCTGAGGAGGTTAGTCAACCGGGAGGCGGCGCTCTTCGGAAAATTAGCATCGTTATCGATCCATCGGAACCATTACTAAACATGTAGGAGGTTATTTGCCGACAAATTTGATTTATTAGGTCCCATTAGCGATTGGCGAGGCGTTGTTTACTCCGACCTATCCTACCTCAATAAAGGTGTACACCCTGCACCCTCCACCAACCAGATGTTGGGGAAACCGGCGGAAGCTCTTCGATAGTAAGTACTCGTAGAGTAATATCTTTGTGGTGATCTAATTAACCCTGAAATTGATGGCCCGGGTTGCTTACGCCCGCAACGTACTTTTATGATCAGTTATTACAAATGCGTAACCTGGATCTTGTAGTACCTAGATATTCGAAGAATGCAAATGTAATGGATGAGATTATCTACACTGAAAAAGACGCGGTTATGTTTCCAGCATCATAGAGATTTTAAAATTGAGTGTACCTACTAGTTACAAAATCAGCAACTTCCATTATTTTTTTTTAATAATTTTTAATGCAGTTATCTTCTCGTATAGTTGTTACACATTGTTTTAATTTATGAACAGTAAAACTTGCCTCTTTTTGATGTAAATTGGTCATTCAAAATTGGTGTTCTTTAAAGTTTGCAAAGTATTCGCCACATTGAAAATTAAATGGCCGCCAGTATGGATATTCGCTTCTTTTTGGAAGGTGTCGTATTTATTTTGTATTTTAAACCAGATTATAGAAACTGTCATTTATAATAAGAAGTGCATTATATTGTTCTTCAAGGCCTTGTTAGTTTTTCACGTTTTTCTCTAAACAAAAAATGATTCTGAGATTGCAACTAGTACTCTCAATTAGTCCATTTCATAATTCTGAAAAAGATATCGCATTATTTTTGGGTAATGCGTCTATAGGGTCACCAATTATGGAGTAGAAGGTGTGCGGCTGATGTTCGTGAAAGAGTGTTGATAAGAAGGTTGTACGTATAGTGCTGGGGTTCTATTTCTCCCAATTCTTAACTGTGCTCGTTTGAGGATGATATTGAGGAGTATGTGTGCGCGAGTGTGGCTAGGACACGTTGGACAATGAAGACTACTTACAGTTGATAGACGTTCATTGCTGAGTAATGCACAAGTACAGATTAAATACATAAGTGAAAACGTGAAGCGTCTGCTGGAGAACTGAGGGGGAAGTCAAATGAGAGAGATGTGAAGCTAAGAGTCCGGGTCACTGGGCGGCTGCCCGCGCGCGTTGTTGTCAATGGTTGTGTAGGTAATCTCGAAACATCCCTTTCAAAACATATTCTATTATCACGATAAATACCTGTATATTCGTGATAGTATAAGTTTGAGTTTTCTGAAATATTAGTAATCTCAATGAAAGGCTGGAAATTAAGTAACACAAGTCATACTATAGGAACAGATTCAAGGGAAATGTGGTGCAGAAAGAAGACCTCGCGTGACTGCTTCTATTGCAGCTCACATTTCCTCTCATTACAGTCATTATTCAGAGCAGCTACCTATAAAGTTCTAATAGCAATGATGATTTCTAATCTCTACATCAAATAGGAAGTGGAACTTAGAAGAAGAAAGAGAAGAAATAATAATGCAAATCAACATGAGCACAAACATCACACAAGAGGAAGAGATAGACTGAGACCCCCATTCAGGAAGAAGGCTAAATGTCAGAAATCGGTGATGTACAGTGCGATGAAGATTTTCAATGAAATGCCAGATGATATAAGAAAGGAGGAGGAATTACATAGATTCATTATGAAATTAAGCAAATATATTCAAGATGAGTTATAGTAAAAAGGAACATTTTGATATTGTTTACATTAGAGCATATATATATAAATATATACACATATACTTATGTTTGCACTATATTAAAAATAATAAAATAAATGAGTAAATAAATTTATTTCACAAGCATGATGACGATGATAATTTTAGGAGGTATTTATTTAAAGCGAGCGTGTGCAAGAAGATGCATTGATGTAGAGGAAACAAACACGATGTGAACACGTTTTACATCGTGTTATGTAACACCTTCACCGTTACACGAATCTCAGGCTATTTTAGTTTGCCAACGAGTAATGATTTTAAATCCAACTAAAGTTAAATACGAGACGTGATTAATATATTTTTAAAACAACAATAAGAAATTTATTTAAAGTCGAACGTATTTTGAACCCGCTAAATGAATTTAGTGTAAATATTATATTTTGCAGTCGTCAAGATACTCCCCAAGCTGTCAGGACTGGCCAACTGACAGTAATAATTAATTAATACATACATATATTATAAATACATCAATCTTAAAATTATCTCTCGCTCGACATTTCTAGGTGATATTTCCACCGATCATTACGTGCTTTACATTTGAGGCTGTGAATAAATCTGTACGTCTGTACGAGCAGGGGAAGTGGCACTAATAATAAACTAGATACCCTTTCATGAACAGCCCTGAATATCCCTGTTCGATCTCTGACATGTCTAATCTTATGTTACACCGAGATTTACAGTACCGATCTAGGTTATTTCTCTCTCCTGCCTAAAATGGTTCATCACTACGAGACCTCACTCATTAGAGCTAACCTGGATACTTGTATATTCTTCATATCACTGGCGCAATTAAAAGTGAAATTCATGCTTAGCCAAATTGCAATATTCGCTATCATCGTTGACGTTGGAAGGGCTTTTGTACTTATGGGGTAGTTTTAATATTGTATTGTTCATTCTCTCTGTAATTTGTAACATAAATTTTATTTCTTAACAGTTTATAATTTCTCAACGTTTAAAAGTGTAGTCTGTAACACATTATTCCCCTAATTATCTTAAAATATTTTACATTCTTCTTTATTGTCATTCTAGGACTATTACCAGACTCATTAATGACCTCTTGATATATTATATATTATATTAAAAATTAAATTAAAATATAATACTGGTTAGACTCCTAAATGATATCACCAGGAAATAAATAGAAGTATCACCCTAGTAGGTAGGTGCTTCCACGGTTTCCAGGGGAATTATAAATCAGAACTCCTCTCCAACTATACAAAACACTCAGCATGTCAGACTTGACCTACGTCTACTAATGTCATTATGTCATCTGAGTAGGTACCTGTCTACGGTCTGAGCACGCGTCCGGTGTATTTCCTCACCACTCTATTGATAAAGTTAAAGTAATCCGTTATGAAAAATAAATGAAATTAGTGCGAGTATACAAAAATGGAATATTTCAACTTCTCGTGCCTGTCTCCAGCTATCCACACTTGTGTCCACAAAGTTTATGGGATTTGGTGGGGAATGATATAATGGTGACATCGAATAGACTTAGAGGATCTTCTCGTACTATTTATTCCCTTAAATGCGATGGAAATGAGTTCGCCAAAGTTCACATATTGGAAAATCATGTATGATGTAGAGAGAAATGAAAAAATGAGAAATGTAGCGTGGTGAATACGATTAAAAAAGGGTATCTGAAGTAGTTTGGTCATGTGGAACGAACGAATGAGAAGAGGATGCTAAGGAAAATGTGTAACACGAGCGTTGGTGGTATTAGTAATAGAGATAGATGAGCGAAAGATCTGGCGTGACCAGGTTAACTAGAATATGAGATGTGTGGAAGTGATGTAATGGTAATAAGTGTTACTCAAATATCTGAAATTCTCATGTATTCATTCGGTTTCGAACGAATTTTGAAATCTATCTTCGCGCGGCCAATCTTCTCGTGAGATTGAATTCTAATTGAAATTATCGAGAGTTGAATCTAATTTTACATTTCACATTTGACGAAAACATGTCGGACTAGGGTCTAGAGAGCGTGAGAACGGCGGCTCGCATCAATCATATTATTCGAATCTTGATCGGCGTTTTTCGCTTTTGTGATACCGTCAGCATTGACACCGGATCCGCCAGCCATCTCGGTAGCAAAAATACATTAAAGAGTGAAAAACTAATTCTAAAAATAACAATATTCTGTTGAGTGCGACTCCGGAAGACGATAATTTCGTGAGAAAGATCTTTATAATATGACTTAGTGTGGAGAAAATTAACAGATTTTGTAATTTGTTTTTGTAACAATGTATTTTTCAACACACCTCCTTTCCACTTTCCTCCTTTGTCGAGTGTCATATTAAAATAAAAGACATCAACGCGAATATCTAGTCATTAACTCAGTAATAGGCCAAAAACACAAAACTACCTGAAAATACCAAAACTAGCATAACTATTGCACAAAACCAATTCATTTATACCAAATATCAAAAGCTGACATAACCACAGCACGAAGACACTACCCCTATAACAATTATTAAAAGCTACTGCTGTACCGCAACATTACTACAGTAATACCAAAAATACCAAAAGCTAACATTACTCCAGACAACACTGCTATTAATCTCAAGTATAAAGGTATATTATTACAGTGATGTTATATTCTCAATCATAACAATGCAAACTACGTTAACTAGTTAAGTATAAATAATAAGGTATAAATGTTTTCCAACCTTGTAGCTGGCCTAGTGATCGAGTGGTCGGGGGTTCGAGACTCTTATCTAGATCAGAAAGTTAGTCCTATTTTCATAGAACAAGCGTTTAGATAAGTTTGAAAACAATAAGAATATTTATGTCATACGTATCCCGCGTGCGCATCTCTCCATCCCAAACTTTTTCATAAACTTCCTTGGCCTATATGATCCTTCATCTGATTCCCACCATCTTCATCCCATTTTACTTCTTTACCCCTGTTCTTGACCCTATTGAACAAAATTTATACAAAGATTCACTAAAAACTTTCATTAAAAATAAAAAATATATTTTAAAAAACTTTAGCCATTTTGGCTAAAATACAGTTATATACAAATTTAAAATTACCTGAAATTAAAAAAAAAAACAATTTTACCATGTTCCCCGTTCAATAGGATCACCCAAAAGAATCTTACGCCATTGTTGTTATCTTATATGTCGGAGACAAGAGGGCTCAGTCCTTATCCCTCCTCCCTTTAACAATCTAAACTCTATTTTTTTTTTTAAAAAACGTTCATTTGAAATTAATTCTGTTGGAAAATTTTGTATGAAGATGTTCATTTATCTTATTGTTTTTAATTCTATATTACTCTCTCATTTTAAATAATAGTATAATTGTATTACTGGTGCACGTAATTTTTATATTGCACAATAATAACGACTATTTCCTTGTTTATAAATTTAATAATACGAGTTTCCATAATTTTTTAAACACATCTAAATACGACATTTCCCTTAAACAGTAGTACAATCTTTAAATATTGTTTTCTTCTGTTCATTTCATGCATAGACCTTTTTAAAGTAAATAAAATCCGAACTAATGTCAGGGGGATATAAATATATAATAATAACAAAATAACGGATGTTTTGCTTACGAAAGAAACAAATTTGTGAAAAGAGGCGCAGAATGAATTGAAAAAACAATTCTCAAAATAATTGGTATTTGAATAGTTTGCGCGTTCATGGCTGACCCGGTCATAGTCCAATGGTCAGGAATAAAACTATTACTAGGGTAGGAGCGATGGATTAGAGGGCTGGCTGGTAAGTTGTTAGGTTGGTATTTCCTACAACTGAATTCCATTTAAAGTTATATTAATCAAAACTCGGCTTCCACACATTGTTTACTGAATCGAATGTTATTCGTTCTATACAAAACTATTTTCGTCAGTCGCAGTAGGCTTTTAATATTGAGTTTTCTCTTCCGAGGGTTTTAAATAATAATGAAAATTACACGAAACTTTTTTTAGAAGGTAATAATTTTTATTTTATGTGGCCAAAATGAATCGAAGCAGGTTGCAGAGAAATGAAATGACCCGGGGCCACGATTTGGAGAAATAAATGTACCGACTAATGAAGAAGTAGGAATATAATGAAACACACGAAAATGAATGTAAAGAATACAAATTTGGTAATGGTTCGCGTTCATAGTATATCTCGTGTACCTTGTGTTAGTTGATTATGTTGGAATATGTAGGGATCGTGTGAGTATTCCATAGAGCGCTCGATCGGGCTGGATTAAACTGATTAAAATAATAATGATCTGATACTATCAGCATGTATTCTGTCTGCGCAGAATTTGTAATGATTACAAATACTCAATTAAATTACTCAAGTATATATGAATTTACGGGAAGGGGTGGCCCAAAACTAAAGACACGAAGAATAAAACAAAAGATGTTTAATATAAAAGAGTGTGAGGATTTCTTCAAGGCTGGTATTAAAACATTTTCTGGCACCCATAACTGAGCGAAAAAATTGTCTGCCGGCAAATAGGACTCGAATAGCGCTGAACCGATCGATCGATAAAGTTGTTTTTCTATAGCGAGGGAGAAAACTTGTGTTGCGTACTATTATCGAGGTCAAGGGTGCAGTAATCTCACAATAAATCTTTAGTAACCCTCCGAAATAGTATTTCTGGGCCACTCGTATTTTTCTTTATATTATTTTATACTGTTTTTGCAGGCTCTAGTGAACGATAATAGCGTATTTATTTTCGTATTATGAGCGACAAGGAAAATATTGCGGGTTTGGCACGCGATATTCTATTTATCAATGAACAGAAATGGTTTTAAATCCGACCTCCATATTTTTATCGTTGAATGTAATTTGAATAGGACCCCGTAAAACGAGCCTGACTGATCCGAGTACCTGTTTAAGGATAACAGACGTGGGTAGTTCATAATATTTTGTGGGGGAATACCTGCCTTCAAAATGTTCAGGCTGTATGTGAAAATATCCTACTATTATGCAGAGATAGGTAATGCGTGTTTTTTAACCGAACCATTTTGATGTCGATGGTTCGATTGAGCTCTAGTGGTCAATCAAGATAATCCTCTCAATTTATTAGCACGAGCCCTTTAAAGTATTATGATATTATCAAGGAGAGCGCTACTTATCTATAAGAGTTCTAAATACTATATACAGTTTTCTATAGACGTGTCTTTCCGACGTCTGTATACTATGTTATATAGTATTATTATTTAGTTAGTTCGTGGACTTTTTGTATTGGTAGGAAAAGATCTGTAATGGTGCTGAAAAATGTAAACATTTACGATACGACTGAAATGTTATTGAAAACCATTGACAATTTGTCAGTCAGGTGCCAATAGCAGCAAATGTTAGCTAGGCACAGCGGGAATATTATGTTCCAGCCCGATATTGTTTTTGAATAACTAAGAAATGAAACACAATTTTTTAATTTGGTTCTTATTTATCGATTACTTGGTTTATTGTAATTATTAATGACAATTTATCGGCCAAATGGCCGCCTCTGTGAGCGACACAAATGCGTGCTCTTTTAACCATATTTTTCGTAACATTCTAGCATCGGAATTGTTGTTGGGTTATTGGCGCTGATCTTTCCTTTTAAGTACCCTTCACAGAAAATAGTCGGGAGCCGTCAAATCAGGTGATCGAGTAGGCCAGTCGATATCACCGCTTTTTGACATTATATAGCTCAGGCTGTGTGTGAGGTGGTACCGTTCTCTTGAAACCACATGCGTTGCAGGCCCAATCGACCCAGTTCGGCCACCAATAAGTTTTCCAACATATGACGATAGCGATCACCATTAACAGTTACAACATTGCCATTATTATTTAAATAAAATGTTTTAATGACTGCAAAACGTCATAATACATTGTAATTAACTACTCCCTACGACTCAAATATGAATTGATTAATGTCTGCCAAACGAAAATGGCGGCCAAACAAAATCGGCCTGGAACGTGATGTTCACCTGTACCTACCCACTTACATTGCAGGCGTTTTCAGGCATCGATTAGTCAATGAGTTATATGGGATCAGTAATGGTTTGTCCTCATAGGGTTAGCGGAGCTTGTTAATAGGCTATGTTACATTAGCTAGTGACTGAAGTAAAGTGTTGTTACTCATGTGGTATACGGGCGCATAATTACGATATTTCAAGCAATTGGATTAGTTAATGTTATTCGCGGTAATGCTATGTGATTTCGGTACTATATACTCGTGCACAATGGCGTTCATATAATAGTGTTTTTTATTTCGTCCAGTATATATGTATTAGAATGCAATTTACTGTACCTTCTATTCTCTAGAAATCTTTTTCACAATCAGAAACAAAACAAAATGTTACATTTTAAAATATTTTTTTAATAATCTAACTATCGCAGTAATGACTGAGCTCTATCAGTGATATAAATAACGCAATATTGAAACTTCACTCAAATATTGGGTTATCTAATAAGCCTTTGCAGTTTTGTTCAATTATTTATTATAAAACATAAATTTTCAACAAAAACTACAACTTTTCAATCAATGATGTATTCTCCATTATCCCATCTTCCAACCAATTATTCGATGCTATTTCTAAAAAATCGGCTGGTTTGGTGCCGAACTAATTATCGAACAAATTTTTGAGGTCTTCTCTAGTATTTAAGCCCAAAAATTAAGAATAACTATAAGGTACAGGAAAACGACCGCACTGACGTTTTAGAGCCGAAAAAATACCATAGAATAGTATGATTTTTTAGCACAAAAAACTAAATAGCGGGAAAATATCATTAAAAAAACTGCAAAGATTTATTTGATCACCCTATAGACCTATAGGTTTTAACAGAACTCGAACCGAGTCCACACCGAAGACCGTTACCACGAAAGTGCTGTTTCGGTTAAAAAGTTTCAAAGTGATCTTGTTCAGCGTCCGAAGCCAGCAAGGTCAGCCGAGACAGGTGTTGTGTATTTCTGGACCTAACGACTGTAAAACATAGGTTCTGATCAAACAGATTCCGCGATCTATTCCTGTCCGTGGTAATTGATTTATGCAATTGATCCGATGTTTCGGGCTCCATTGTTAGATTGGAAATTTTAATATAAACGTTTTACTCACCCGGCACGATCATAAGTTAGGCATTTTATCAAAGAGTATTTTCAGAAATTGTAAACAGTTATCGGTCAGTCGCAATTATATACATTTTAATTCCGTTAAAAGAAAGGGAATGTCGGTGATGAACATTTAATGGTCGATATGGGATGGATCAAAAAATACCTTTCTAATTTTTATAATTTATTTTTAAGTCGGTTACTGTAATAATCACATTAATTTTTAAATTAGAGATGATACAATAAATTATACTTTATTGTTAATAAATTTAAAAAATCTAATTATAATAAATATTATTATTGAGTTCTGCTAGTTTGGTAAGCATTATTTAGATGTTACAGCTGTTTCGGCGGTTAAGGCCGATATAACTATAATAGCCAACAAAAAAATTTATTTTCTCCACTTCTTAATATGTTCAAAAAACCTAAAATCAAGACAAAATAACCAATATGGTAATCTCGGTAGATAAAATAAATAGAGGCACTTACTGAATATTTCAACTAATCATTTACAGAAACGGGAAAATTGACAATTTTGCTTACCAATAAAAACATTAGCAACAGATATAATCCACATAAACGGGGAATTTCTAACGATAAGGGTAGGGCCTCTGAGAATAAGAATATTAATATACATCGGTTCCACCGAAACCACCTAATTATACGTAGAGGAAGGGGTAACTAAAATAATTTGTATAAGTCGATTGTACCTGGTTTATCTACTGTTTGAAAATGGCCTTAACCGCCGAAACAGCTGTAACATCTAAATAATGTTTACGCGAACTAGCGGAACTCAATAATAATATTTATTATAATTTGATTTTTTAAATTTCATTTAAAATAAACATTCTACAAACTAAACACAATAACAATAAATATACTTTATTGTATTTAATGGAAATTTATTGTGTGGCACTTCCCATCTGTCTCTGTTCTTTGTCGCACCCTGACAGTTCCTAGTAAGAGGTCGTGTTTACCTTTTTAATTACTTATCTGTAATCTTCCATGTATAATATTCTTTAGCTAGCTATTATGTTTCATTATGTGACCGATCCATTTTCCTCTTCTGTTTTCAATATTATTAATTACTGTCTTTTTTCTTTACTCTGTTCCTCCAGCCTACCTTTTCCTTTCTTCTCTAGCACTACATTCAAATATCTCCAGCTATATGAGTATAATTTTCCAATGTTTGTAAAATATAATATTTTAGTTTACTGCACCAATTTATTAGGCTTATTCCTGTTGTCATTCCGAACATGAGTTGGTATTACATATTTTTTTAAATGAGAACAATAATATAGATAAAATAATAGATTTTTACAGTATACTCATATTTTAGTATAATAATAGTTCTAGATAGTTCGGATGGGTACATACTGTGTACATTTAAAAAAAGGTGTAAGGTTGAGAGTGAAGGGAAATAAGAATGAAATTACTCAATTTAACAATAATTCTTACTCATTTGGGAATTTGAGTTCCTATCTTAATGCGATAAAAATTAAGAATTTTATGCAAACTACAAAAGTAAATTAATACAGACACATACTTATAGCACAGCATAGTCACACACGTATAGCAACTTCTAATACTACCAGACAACATTATGCTAGAGAAGTAGGTACCTTCCAAGATGACAGGTTTGTGAATGGTGTGTAAATCATGATTATTTAATATCTAATAGCACTTTGAGTCAGTCAGTCACCCACGCGTATCGAGATGGCCACACTAGTCCTGATACATCCAATCTGGTTGTGGTCACGTTCCATATTTACACCGTGTAAAATGAAAATATTAATATATATATATATAGGAGCGATGATGAGTCATCGCTCCTATGCAAAATGTGGCGGCCAGTTTTTTCACAGCGAAAGAGACATCGTAACAGATGGTTCAAATAAATGACAGCGTAATAATAATTATTAGACACCTAGATGAGTTACCTTACATACAGAATGATCGATAATATTACAAGGGATTGGATAAATATTTAGAAGGTATTGTGTGCACCAGGTACAGGGAGACTGTTAATATTACAGTGGCATCATATATCATCATGAATTGTGCGGTGGAATCGTTTAAAAATAATGAAAGAGTAAGTGTCATGAAATTTAATATAATATTTCATAGGTAATCTCAAAATATCATAAAAAGTGTTCCGATTACTATGGCAATATCCACAACTTTCTCCAGGCATTTTAATCATTGTGCGAACTTTTTTCGGTGCGCTCTTATACGGGAGTTTTTATTGATACTCGTAGTTTTTCTCTAATTGTATAAGTGTACAATTTGTGTGAATGTGTCATGTTTAAAGAGGTAATCGAGAGGGTTCAATTAAATATCAAGTTAAACGTTTGGTCATTTCCTTCTAGGACTTTATGAAAAATTTGACGAACTGGATCTATTATTTTTTAACATTATCGTTTTACACATTTAATCAAATAGTATCCACTTACATTATATTACTATTTTTACTGCCACTATTTTATTTTATTAGGAGAACACATTCTTGTTGTGAAGTTGTAATTATTGAGAACAGACTGTCTGTGATATTTTAAATACTAATTAAATGTATGCTGTAGCATAGTTGGATAATGCACCTACCCCTGTTTAGAAAGAGATTCAGATTCGAATTCCGGTAGCGCAACGACAATATTTTTCGATGAAATTGATTTTATATGTATATCTTTCTAATTAATATATTTAATTAGTATTTGGAGATATATTTGTCAGAATTACTCGAACCGGAGCGACGTTCTACAATAGTTTGCTTCGGTCGATTCCGAGGTTTGAATTTTTAAGTAATTTTTATCTTATAATTTATCCATATTAAAAGAACTATGCAAAAATGAAGCGACCTTAACATCTTGTTAAAAATTTAAAAATGTTGCACTATTAGATAGATATATGTAGATTTATGTAATGACATTAGCAATGAAAATAATATCATATTTGAACATTTGAATGGCATATTTATATAGAGACACAAAAAATGGTATCAACTCACGGCAGTAAAAAAGTGAAGGTTGTGCAACAAATATCTAAGTGGCTATCTACCTAATCATTCGCCGCATATTAGTAAAGTATGACTTCATACTCCACAATAATATCGTTTCTTGTGATGAAATAAACTGCGATTGTTGTTCGATAATAAAGATGATTGGTGACTGATTTAACGGTTAGATATCTAAGTGTACCGGTTGATTGCTCGCAGAAATATGAATTGTTTTCACCAGTGGCGTGACTAAAAAATGTTCCCCAATGCAAAGTGGAAGATGCGTTTATATATGTGTTGTAATTATAATGTATGTAAGATATAATAAAACAAAATTAATCTCTTGTCTTCTGTAAAATTCACAGTTTCTTGAAAATAACAAAATTGTGTTTATATCGCAACTGAAGAAATTCTAAATTCTAATTCTAAATTTATGCATTTCAACGATGGTCTGATGCTTAACCCGACATATTAGCGGGGTAGGTACTGCAAGGGTACACACTATACATCGGTAATGTTTTTATGTGTTTTCGTAATACAGGTGAGAAATTATTTAAAAAATTTTATAAGTTCATTTGTTGCTGTGGCGAATTTAAAACTATTAGTCCATACTCGCGGTGAGAAAAGTATGGATACTAATGTATTGTAGGGCGTGGATGTTTTGAGCCCCTATACAACGCGGGCCCGAATGCAGCGCATTGGTTGCACTCGCCAATATTGTCACAATTTCAAAATCACGGTTTATCTCGTCACTAATGTGCACACATCAATTCGTTGCGTATGCAGCTGTCTGAAATTTCAGGCGGTGTGATCTGTGATCAATTGCAGCCATTTGACTTTCCTGCAATTCTCAAGTGAATTATTATTATTACGCTGAAACAATGAAATTCTATTTATCTTGTGGAGTAATCATTTCGCCGTGGTCTCGATCTAGGGCGAACTGCGTCTAAATAATGGGAACGCGTTTTTAAGAAAAGTTTCAAAACATCGCGCAAATGGCTACCCAATCTAGATTATTTTTCTCTCTCTCGCTTCATCCTCTCTCTATCGTATCTATTTAGTAAAAAGCACTCTGCTGCCTGTTTTTCCTGCATGTTAAGTTCTCCAAAATGTTTTTCCTTTCAATTTCTATACTATTAGAACGGAGCTCACGATCCTGTCTGTTACACACTGTCACCAACTGCTGTCTTTTGTATAGTTTAAGTGACCAAACTTTTCTTACTCGGATCTTGTATGCAATCATACCATTAACATTGCAATCGGTCGTAGCAACACCTCACAGTCGGTCATACAGATGACATCGGATTGGGAACATTACGGTGCGATACTGTTACCGCGTACTGAGATCTGCGTCTGTTTTATTTCGAACACGCGAAACCAAACATTATTTATCGACTCGTTAATGCGATGGTAGAGATGACAGCCACACCGGCCACGTGGGTAGGACGTGTCAGACCTCGCGGGATTTTGACGTTTGATGGTCTATTATCTTAAGTTACTGACGGAGGCCGATTGATGAAGATGAATTGGTTCTACGAAATAAAATATGCGGTACAAAGTAAAACATTTCTTAGATCGTTTAAAATATTAATAAAAACATTATTTACCGACTATTTAAAGGAGAGTATAAATTTGTGACGTTTTTCTTTGATAACTTTAATATAATATAAGATAATATAATATTTAACCTGTCATCCATACAAGTTTAAGGTACATTTGAACGGATCTCAAAAATATGATAAATAATAAACTGAGAAAAAAATTCTCGATGAATGCTACACGCGTGGAAACCTGATTTTTGTGATCAGTAGCGTAGTTACTCCATTGCGGTGCATTGTTGGCCACGTTAGATAGGTGCCTACAAAGTCCGTGCCTTACATTTTTGATTTTGTTGCTTTCTCGGTGCTAATCTGGATTATAATCATTTAAAATGAAACAGAATTACAAAAATTATTTTTCTCGTGGTGTATTTTGATGTATCGATAACCAGATTATTGCTGCAAAGAGAAACGAGAATTTTTTCCAGTTATAAATTTATATAGTGCCTAAAACACATTTATTTCAATAATATTATAGGAGACAAGAGACCAATTTTGTTCTTACTATTTGAAAATGGATACAATTGCGTAGTACTCGATATTCTTATATGCAATACATACTCGTACATAGGGCCCCTCCATTTTGCATTGGGGCTCAATGACCTTTATATTTTTTTATTTGGGCCCAAATTTTTTTAGTTACGCCTCTGACCATGATTTTTGGGTCGGTCTCTCCCTACATTTTCCGATACTTGGCGCCACTTGAAAGTCCGGATTTCAAACTTTAAAATCTAGACGGCGTGTTAAAACGCTCGATATATTTGAATGTACTTCAAGTATGTACATACATACATATATGTATTTGAAGCCGAACAGTGCCTCAAGTATTTGATTAATGATTTAATGCAACTATTAGTGTATTTTTTGGGGTTATTTGTGTACAGAAATGAGAAAAATTCTTAATGCATTAATATAATTTTATAATGGTTTCAACATTGATAAAGAATATTTGGTTTCAAGTTTATTTCTTTTACTGCATGAGTGATTCCATTTAGATTATTTCTAAGACGTACTTAGTACATTTTTTTATCAGTTTAATTGCTCAAAAGCGACAAAGTTGCTTGATTTCACAGCTAATTTCGAAATTAAACAATCGAAAATTAAGTTCTCGACAAATACTTTGTGATCAATACGGAAGCAATTTTAGTAAAGATATATAATAGACCATTTAAAAATAGAGGCTTTTCCAAAATTTACAAGATGAGCATATTATATTAAGGAGATGTCCGGTTGACTTAATGGTTGTAAAATTTTTGTGATCGAGCGATTCGCTCGAAAAGAACTGATTTTTCGATATTTTATACAGTTGACATGCTAATGCCATGTAAATAGTTCAAAGTTGACTCCATTACTGCTATAATATTATACATACGAATGAATAATTCATTTTACCATTAAATTTGAATAAATTATTCTCACCTTTCTCTACTTGAAGCTTGAATAATAATAATTGTTCAAAGTTTGGAACAGAACATACTTCAGTAAGTATTCCCTCGCAATTCTAGACCCGCGATCGAAGGTACATTCACTTAAATTCGGCGAATGAATAACTTTTGCTTTTGCGTTCATATAGCTCGGATATGTTTTTTAGATGTCATATTCAAAAATGGAGGAAAACTAAACATTGAATACGTAATTGGAGAAATATTTCCGGAAAATCATAAAAAACAAACGGTGGATTCTTGAAAAAAACTTGTGATGATTACCGAGTCGATACCGCAGTAGTACAAAAATTAACCATATTTTGAACTTGTCAATGAAATGATACATTTCTTATTTATTATTTCTTGGATCATTTCTCCATAATTCCACCGCATTGTTCACCATAATATCGCTGCAACACTCTTAAAACATTAAAGGTACGTAAACATGAATGTAACTTGTCGCGAAGCTTGCGTAAAGGACAATACATAGTTGAGAGCGGAGCGAACTGCCATATAGAGCAGAATGGTCATTGATGCATGCCGACCATTATTGACAAATCTTCGAGATGAGAGAAGAAAGTTTCATATGAGGAGATCATATTTGGCAAATGCCAGAAAACGGTTTGGGTCGCCCGAGTGATCAACATTGTTGAATATGCAATCTCTTGAAGGAAAATCTTACAATATACTGTACACGACTAATACGGGTTTTATTGAAATACTTACATATGTTAACAGTCAGGCTTTAGACGCTGATTTCACGTCGTGATTCCGACCATTTTAAGGCTTTCTTTGTTACGAACGATGCTGTCCATAATGGACCGCGGCGAATGTAAACGAACGCACTCCAGTCGTGGGATATACATACATAATATCAAGCATTGTAACTTCTAACGCATAACGCTAGGTAGTAAAAGTAGTAGTAGTTAAAAAGCGAAAGTGTTTGATCTGTGACAAAAGTTGCTGTGTACATATGTACAGTTACTTTGTTATGACGAGCTATATTTTGTTGAATAGTTTACAGGCACTACGCGATAATCAAAACATACAGTACAGTACGGAGTGAATGGACGAGAATTGACAGGTATTCGTCCCACGCACGCATTTACATATCGGACTGGCTTAATTTGTTTTTGCTCGCCGATAGTCAGTGCTGCAAGATACCCGGATTTTCGGTCGATAGAGTGGCTGAACTATTCGAAATTATAATTAATTTCAGAAGTATTTTACAAGACTAGGGATTAGTACGCGCTCCGTGGTACGTCCATTTTCTGTTTCGATGAGAACTCTGAAGCAAAAATACCATCGGAAGGTTTTTAGGGCGTCAAGGAGCTGGGCGCGAACTGTTACGTAGTGATCCCTCAATTTATTTATATTTCGAACGGACATTGTGTCTGGGATAACTCTCGAATTATGTCGCTTGCTTATTTATTTTGTCAATGGCCAGGGGCGGGTCTACTACGAAACTAAGGTTTCAGGGCCCTTATTGCCGATGCTTAAAAATTTTGGGTTTACTACTGTATGAAAATGGGTTTTAAAAAAAATATATGTACTTTTCAAATTCAATATTCCCAATTTTATGTTTTATTTAATAATTGTATGAAACATCCTGCGTTTTATGTAATATTTCCCTAATTTTTATTTCCCTATAATTCGAAAACTATATGGCATGGGCCTTTCATTTTCACTATTGACTTCGATATGTGTAGTACAGTATAGTAGTACAGTATAGTAGAACAGTATAGTAATTTTAATTATAATCAAAGGAGCTCTCATAACACGCATTGGCGCATTTTTACTTAAAATTTAATGCTTAGGAAGCTTTTTTAAAGTAGTATTTTATTTAATTTAAGTTAATTTATTATTAAAGGGCTTCATGTACGAAAGAACTACGTTTTAATTATTACATTCTGAGGTATTGTGCATTTCAGTCATTATTGCAGTCACATGTGAGTTTTTTTATTAAAAAATATAAACGTTTTTATATACTAATAATATTATGTAAGTGACGTTTTTCAAAAGAAAATGTAAACATTTAATATTATTTATTTCATATTTCTTTGTACACTTGTTAATTAAATTTTTCATGTAACATATCTCTTTTACCATCAAATTATTTCATATTTTTTTCAAAAGTGTGACGTATTACCTTCATCCAGTAAGCTCTTTTATTGTTTCATTGTATACGGTGCAATTATTTATGATTTATATATAATTAATATATATCAAAAAATACATAAATTTTAATTAAAGAATCAGGATCAACCTGTATATCACCTGATTTTATTCGTTTCACCAATTATATTTGAGTATATTCTATATGCGGCGTGATATTTACGACCGCTGAATATTTTTTATTAGTACTTAAATAAATTTTTTGATGGTCAAAATCACCTCTTGAAAATGACTCGTAGTTATATTTATGAAAAGTTCAATAAACTATTAAAGTACCTAAGTATAGTTTTTTTAACGCAGATTAAAGGTACCTGTAGTTCAGTTATTTGGCAACATTTACAACTCTGGTAATGAGACGTGCGATGGCGTTTCCGCCGGATGCACTCTTTTGCACCGGAGACGCCAAATGCGCGCGCATTACAAATATTCAGTGACGACGTTTTACGTGAGAAATTAATATATGAGTAACAGTTACTCACTCTGGGTATTCTATTCTACATACAATCTCATATATACAGTGACAATGAATTTATTATCTTTTTTAATATCTATTTTACGAAATGAAAACGTGATCAGGTGATCATCCAGTGCCGTTTCACACGTTTTTTGCAGTATATTGAAGGTATGTCCGCAACAAAATAATGATTGAAATACGGAATACCTCATAACAAATTAAAATAGAATACTTTCTGCGGAGCGTGTCTCTGATCTCCCTGGCCGATGGCCGATGTTTCGAACGCGGTATCATATAAACAGTATTAAGGTTCAAAACACTTCAACTGTTTGAGTCAAGTGACGTTTAACTGCGATTTGAAGACTGGATCTTTCAATATGATGTCTCCACAGTACAAAAGTGGAGTCTTTTCACCTCGTAGGCAGCGTTACTAAACTAGTCTCGCTTTCAAGTACTGAGAGGGCGGAGGTGTAAGTTATAATAACAATAATATTTATAAATACTAAATTAATATATTAATTATAAATAAATACATATAAAATCAATTTTGTCGAAAAATATTGTTTTTGCGTCACCAGGATTCGAACCTAGATCCGGGGAAGTACACTACCAATTGTGATATAACGCCAGAATTTTTCATGACAAATTTTCGAACCTATATATTACACTTTTTCAAGTGAATACACCTGTCGTTCTATTATTTGAAAGCCATACACATTATTTTTACAGAATCTCAAATACCGTTGAGTAAACCGACTGCAGACGCCAGAATTATCAATTCATTTTTATTACATTTTGGACACATTGAAATTGGAAATAGAGATCTAGGTTCGAATCCCGGTGACGCAAAAACAATATTTTTCAACAAAATTGATTTTATATGTATAATTTAGTATTTAAAATATCACAGACCGTCTGTTCTGAATAATTACAACTTCACAATAAGAATGTGTTTTCCTTAATAATAATATTTTTGTTGTGTATATTTTCAATAAACGTGAAGATTTATTAACTCTGCTTTATATGGAGCACACTGTCAATGAATGTCCACTGTGCACGATCCCTGGAGGATTTAAGAATCTTTTCCTAGTGTCACCAGATACTGTGATTTACGGATACATAAATAATTAAAATAAACACAGGCTTGGATTATCTCCAGAAAGGACATAAAAGTGTACTTAAGGAGTTTGCCTCTCTTCTCCGCCCTATAAATAGATTGCTATTTAGTGCGATTATAATAATCTTCATTTATCAACTTGAAAACAAAAATAAAATAATTTACTTTGTTTATACAACACATTTTGTTTGTTTTACATAGAAATAATAATTTTTTACAATAATTATGACATATAGACGGTTGTCGCGGTAGAGAAGACGTCAGGAGAAAGAGGTAATTTTCTGAAAAAAAAAAACTGCGAAGTTTCACGTCAGAGATTTGCGACTAATTCAACGAAACGTGTAAAATGGAGAGATTTAAATGACGAGAACGAGGTCGTATTAAATGGCCGAGAATATTTCAATAGACAAAATAAAATAAATCAGTTGTTATTTAAATACGTGCGGGGCGTCCATTGTCACACTTGCTCGTGAAACGTAGGCACCCAACACACTAATGGGTATTACTCTCCCCCCGCTCAGGCTATTCATTTGCTTGAATATTTTTTAGGATCTTGGCCAGAAAATGATTTACACGGTCGGGAGAAATACAGGCTAAATGTTTAAAAAGTCGGTTTCAAACACAAACATTTTGAATGTTGGGAATTAACTATTTTACTTCAATTTATGTTTATTTGCGGATGTATTTTTTGTTTAATTTCTGGAAATGAATTAATAAATTTTTATCAATCATATTTGAACTTCTATTGAACCAAATAGTGAACACATGTGAGACTTTTGGGTTAGAACTTAATACAACTAAAACAAAATATATGCTCACTAGCAAACATAACGCAGCTGACAATTAAAATATTTTTATTGTGGAACGAAATCGGAAAAAAAAAAAAAAAATTATATAGCTGGGTTAAATAAAGAGGAGATTCTTCTGTTAAAATCAAATACCGCATTGAGCAAGCTCGTGCAACCTTTATCCGCATGAAAAAAATATTTTGCAGTCGTGATCCCAACCTTAGCTTACGAATGAGAATGATCAGATGCTATGTATTTTCGATATTATTCTATGGAATGTAAGCATGAACACTTACCAAAGAAATGATAAGGCGACTTGAAGCATTCGAGATGTGGATCTACAGAAGAATGCTCAAAATAAACTAGATAGGCAGAGTTACGAATGAAGATATCATGGTTCGGATGAATAAAGAAAAAAAGTATTTAAAACAATAAAAATACGAAAACTTCCATGTCTCGGACATGCAATGAGACATACGGAGAAGTGCGAGATGTTGTACCTTACAATGCAGGGAATGATTGCTGGTTGGGGCCCTGGAAGAAGGAGAACATCATGGCTGAAGAACCTAAAGCGACGGTTAGGCCAGTCTACCGCAGCGCTTTCCAGGCCGCAGTAAACAAAGTGACATAACCAATATGATAGCCAATATCCGCTTTGAACGGATAGGGCATAAGAAGAAGAAGAAGAATTTGAACGTAAATTATTCATAAAATTTCAACTACGTACCCGGTTAATAATCCGTCAGGTATCAGATTTTTATATTTTTTGGGTTATTTTTGGAAGATAAAACGAGGAGCGATTATTTTATTAAAATAGGTTAAGTAAAAAAACTGCAACGCGTTATGTATAATATTTCAGTTGCTACCGCTCGGTAATGAAATTAAATTAAATAGAACAGGATCATATAAACGACGAATTAACTTGATGATACATTTTCATTTCTGTGTCATATTTATGAGAATTGTACGTATATTACGGCAAAGAAGTTTAATTTAAAGTGTCGCTAAATATGTAATTCGTTTATAATACGATGTGAGTTTAAAAGCATTTTGATTCGCTTTTACTAAACAAACGGCGGATTGTATTGTGTAATGTGTTTTTTGTTGCGTACTCCTAAAACTATTTCTTCACCATGAGAAACATAACGCTGTTTATTATTGCGATAATTGGTGTCGCCAAATAATGTACAAATGATGTAATACCTATTACGGGAGGCGGGAAATACCGCGGAACAATGGTTCATACTTTATGATCGCAGGTTCAAATAATATTGTAGAATGGCGCTTAATAGTCATTCGATTGAACCGATTCAACCATAGATAGTTTCAGAATAGATTCAGAAAGCATCGATAATATTTGTATTGATGTGAAGGAATAATAATAAATAAAAACACAAACGCGTCTTATCTATTTGTCATGTGGCGTTCATGTAATAATGACAATAATTCTTACAAATAAATATTTCCTAACAAAGTTTGCATAAAATACCCAACAGGTCTTTAAAAAAGCCAAAAGTTATTCAGACTCAGACAAGGTGAACAGAAATAATAAATGTGTGATTTTAACCAACGTTTCTCTAGAAAGGCGTGTAATATTTTTTCTATTGACTATCCAGAAAATTATTTAACACCTTCTTCATCTTTACTTCTCGCGGTTCGAAACATCTTGGCTGTCTTCCATTTCTATCTGTCTCTTGCGAAAGCACCACCTCGGTCCAATTTAGGCCAGGCTCTGAGCGTACATCTGGTCCATCTGTTTATGCCAACTGCTCCTTGGGTGGTCTTCTTCCTATTAATTTGGTCTTTGAGAATTATTTTGCGTTTCTTTGTCGAGCGTCCTAATTACACGTCCTTATTATACGTCATATAATAAAGTGTACACTTACATTGTAGCACCAAGAATACATACATTGCAAGTCGATCACTTTTGATTTCACTAACAGGGCTGAGCCGTAAAGGGGCTGCTTTCCAGTTGACATATTGGTTTAATGAACGTACGGAATAAACGTTCTGGGTAAGTCTCTGGTAGGACCCAAGGTAAAACTCCTTTAATAGGGACGCCTGAATTGGAAATGTCGAATATTACAAGTCACCAATTGGGACGACTCGAAGTTTTGTGATAAAGAAATTTCTTATCTTCGTTCCTCGTATTTGGCCAAAAGAATCCTTTCCACTTTTATGTATAATATTTTCTTGAAGCCTTAATTTAGTTCTCAAGGTCAGACTTCATGCTATATTTAATCTAATTTTTAACTTTTTGAAAAAATTAATTATTACAATAAAACACAACCTTGTTTACTTCACACAGTACAATTAAATAATAATTAAAACTTTTTAGATGCTTACTGCGTCATCGTCAGTAATAAACTAAAGTATCAGATAGACTTTCGGAAATAAGTAAAAGTAGTTGTTGCATACTTTGTTTGATTACTTGTCCACCTTCTCATCATTTAAGTTCTAAAAAGCTCCTTGCAAGGCAATGCGAGTCAAAAAATATGAACGCGGCATGTGTTCGTCTAGTTTCGTCATGATACACTCGGTTACAGAATACTTCTTAAAATAAATGCGATATCGAAGTTGCCAGTTGCTAGCTAAAATAAAAATAAAGCTAATTATTTGCGCTTCCAATATTTACGATGTATATTATGTTGCATAAAATAAACAAGATGTCGCGCGGCCGGGCATTGCTTTGTTCGCATGTTGATGTGAGTATTGCCGGGGTAACAGTGCAGCTAAACAGAATAATGGTAAACACGATCAAATGGTGAACTATTTTACAAGAACAATCTACATACTCGAATGCGCGAAAAAATTAAGTATCTCGCGAAGTTACGTAAACCGTACAATTATAACAGGAAATGACTAACAAAATTGAGAGGTTTATTATTCAAAATTAAGAGATACAAATGGGTGAGTCAGAAATAGGTACTGGAAAACTTACACGTTAATAGTTTAATGTATGAGTCGGGCGAGAGATGATACATGAAAAAATATAAATATAAATATTAGTATTACATAATTAGTACACAAATATAATTTATAGACTTCCAAAAGTGTGACGACAGATTTAGTTACGAAATAAACGTTTTATTCATTTTGTATGCTTTCAATACACCACTTGCGGTTTAATGTTCAAACTGACCGGGGGTATCGGCTGTAGAATTACTTCAACTCACCCCCGACCCCGTGCTGGATTAGAGGCAGCCACTTGCGTTGAATTGTATTTTAATCGAGTACTGGTTGCGTTGATTGGTCGTCACCATGGTGATAATATGTATTATTGCATTTTATTTATAATAGCACTTTAAGATACTTTTAATTATTTTAAACTTCCGCAATCTTTTAATATTTGTACATAATTTAATCTTTGACATTATCGAAAACCCCGTTCCCAGACGCAAGCTGCCAGGTTTCCAACAATTGGTGCTTAATTACTTAAAAAATGTGGTAATACATTTTTAGAGATGGGTTTAAATGATTCATGAATGTATTCCTAAGTATAGATAATTGTAATAGCCAACAGAAGATTAATTTCCGCGTCTAATGGGAAGACCATGCGCGGAAAGTGGTTTTATGGCGACTTTAGCGAATGACCGCTCGAAGAACTGAGCGTCTAGTATCATATATACACGTGTTTGTAAATTATTATAATTTGTGTAGCATTAAGCATTAGGAATTCAGCATTCAGCATTCAGCATTCAGCAAGCATCTAGAGCTGGCGATGGATGCCTAATTTATGGCTCGCCCGTTTAATGAATCGTATCCTTGAATAGTTTTACACTCGTTTAAAAATAAGACTTAAAGTTAATCTATTTGTACGTGCATCGCGCGGGCGCCTTTCCGTAGGAGGAAAAACAGACGATAGAATGTCATACATTCCTATCAGAATTCATTGTATTTGGTAATTCGCTACGTCGGCTAGGTCGTTTGTGATCCTGTTCCTAAATCTAAATCTTTAAAGAGGCTGTATTGAAGTATGATCGATGGCCACTACGCTTGTATGAACATCGGCGACCTGGAGCACTTTTGTGTGCGCATCTCCCGATATTGTTACAGATTTAAACGCACTACAGCGGCATCATAGTGAACTGCTATGGAAATGTGTAAAAATGATTCAAGAACTCGACGAAGAAATCTATTGCAAAATTTTGCCAGAAAAACATTTTTTAATATGTTCTGGTTGCTTCGGCAAGCCGATCTCACGATCATTTTTAGGCCACGTTTGCCAGTGCCATTATATGTGAGTTTCTACTGAAAATTTCTAATTAATAGAGGGGTGGGTATAAAGGTGCGAGAATACAGCGAGTTTACTTATGGTGCTGGCTTTTCACATATTCTTTTTGTATTTACAATGCACTTGCAATGACATTAACTTAATAATAAGAAGGTTGCATTAACCTTCTTGTAGGAAACTTTTAGGTCAATATTATGGTTTATTTTTAATTTTGTGTGTTTATATGTCGTTCTATTTTTTGATAAGGCAAAATGGTACATAATGGGTTTCTTAAAATAGGAAAACTTCAAATATTTCTTTTGTTCTGATTTTTAATTTATATTAGATATTTTATGAGATAAAATATATGTTCATCCTTGACATGTTAAAAGAATATGTATGCATATTTGTGCACACATTTGTTGAATATGTTATATACTTCGCCCTCTCTTGTACATGTTTATTGGTTTATTTTATAACCCAACTCTCCTCAAATTGTAATATGGGAAAAGACCTCAGTTTTGGTAAATGCAATATACATAATTAGATTTTCATTAAGGTGTACCTGCCTTTCATTTTTTAAACTTGAACATAGCGATGATCATAGTTTTTATTAAAATATTTGGTTCCATTATAAATCGCACCCACACAAGTGCCGGGTGCCACGTCGAATATCTGTATTGATCAATCCTTTGTTCCGAGTCGTCTGTATGGTTCTCGTGTAAAAAGCCATTCAAGTAGAGTCTAGACCACTTTATGATAATTCATTGAATTCACGGGAATACTGACTATTTCGTGGCGTTCGACCACTGTATTTATGGACACAAACATGACTGTCATCTATTTTTCTGCTATACTACGAGTGCTCTTTTACATTGTCACACATATGTTAACCCTTTATTAAAATATTTGAAAATCTGAGATTTTTCGAGGCAAAACGTGACGGTAATTCTATGTATCTAAACGAAGTCGATATATGGCAGGTAATTATACATGTATATGTAATATGAATAACTTTAAATATTTGCTTGAAAAAAAGTTAAATATATTATAAAAAGCGTGTTGAGATACCGTAATTAAAATGCTTTGACCTTCTCCAAGTGAGGATTTTAAGTGAAGCAATTTAAACTAAAAAAAACAAATTCGCGTACAGGGCACATTCAATCTTCATCAAGCAAAGTGGGAGAGTCGGGCCGATTCAATTAGTAGTGTGAATTTGGGTTAATGAAACATTCGTCTCGCGAGGTCAAAAAATATTTTGTATTTTGATCGCGAAATTTGAATATTTTCTTAAATTGTCAAGGAGAGATTATTAACGATGGTGGAACTAATTGGACAATTTATAATAAACTTGTAACAAGACGTGGGGTTTTCTTCTTTGTTTTCCTCAAGATGCGCTTTAAAATATAACCACTTGTATTTTAAGATCCGCAATCTTAAAATATACCTACAGAAATAAAATTAGTAGGTTTATATATTTTTTTTATAAGAACTATATTTAGAATCTGCGGTGAATTTAGCCTATCTGTACCGTAATATACCACTAATTCGTGCATTAATGGGTTTACAATTAGTGTTGGCCTAATAATTCCGCGTCAATACTAATAATATGGCTAACGAATACTGCGCCCTTTTTGTCCCGCTTGAACAACGCGTAGGTGAAAGAAACTCGTTTTTTGATATATTTCACTTTCGATGAATTACGCAATTATTTTCTGATTTATTACTTTTCGTTTTGATTTGCTCTCAAATTATCTGTGTTTTTATTATTAATATGAATACATATTTTGTTTTATTTTCAGGTAAGCGCTGGCTCGGACCATGTATGCACACTTTGAAGAAATGAATGTATGTATTTTTAACGTTTACTTAAGTATGTATTACTTAAACCATTTACATGCGACCTTTACCGACAAATGTTTGATACAAGAGCTTAAAGTCTCACCCGCGTACAAACACCATTACTTTGGGACCATAAAATGAATTTCTACAATTACTTATTTATAGGGTGAATATTATGTTCCAGGCCAATTTTCTTTAGCCGCCATTTTGGTTTGGCACATATTTGTCAGTTCGAATTTGATACTCGAAGAGAGTAGTTAATTACAATTTATTATGGAGTATCTAACGCTTCAATAACGTGTTAAAGTTATTAAAACATTTTATCTAAATAATAATGGTAATGCAGCAACCATTAATGGAGAAATCTATCGTCACATATTGGAAAACTTCTCGGCGGCCGAATTGAGTCGGTTAAGCCTGCAATACATGTGGTTTTAACAGAACGGTGCCACCTCACACCCAGCCCGAGCTACACTTGAAATTTTGGGAGAAATTTTTCCCGGCCACATAATGAAGAAAGTGGTGATATCGTCTGGCCTCCTCGATCACCTGATTTGACGGCTCCTGACTGTTTTCTATGAGGATACTTGAAAGGATAGGTCTACGCCATAAGCCAACAACAATTCCGATGTTACAGAGCAATATTCGAAATAACACACGAAATGTGCGAGAATGTTATGAAAAATATGGTTAAAAGAGCACGCATTAGTGCCGCTGCCAGAGGCGGTCACTTGGCCGGTGTCATATTCCACACATAATTATAATAAACCAAATACTTGATATATAAAAACCAAATTAAAAAATTGTTTTTCATTTCCTAGGTATTCAAAAACAACATCGGGCTGGAACATAACATTCAACATTGTGTAGTCAGTTACTATCATTAATTTATACACATTCGACATTTAAAAGTATCTATCTCTAATATTCGTGCACCAACATAAAAATATGCTTGACAAAAATTGTCATAGGTCGGTTGGTCTATGGCAAGTTGTATTCAATTGAAGTATTAATAATTCATATTAATCAGAATTAAATGTCAGGTTTTTGGTTTTATTTTGATTCATTTTACGAGATGAAGTTTCGCTCTCCTCGAATGAAACTCTCCCGAAACAATGAGAAACAAAGCATGTTTACATTTTCCTCGAACATAGTCGTGTCCGCGCACAGAGATAACCGGATTTTTATTGATTTCAAATAATTGTCGGCAGAAGTATGAAATGTGTTTATTATTGAAATTCTCCATCGGCCATTTAACATTTCATTGGGCACGAATGCAACGGGTGGCGATCGGGATGATTTACGGCGAGATTTACGATCGGGTAAATACATAAGCTACGCATACGATCGCGTATTCAAGTTGTTTAGGTAGATACTAAATTTGCCGCAAATGCTTACATATTAAATTTCTATGAATCACACACAATGGACCACTAAAGCGTGGGATTTATGGCTAATGAGAAAAGTTCAATATGAGCATTTTCAATTAAAGTTATAGGATATTATTAACATTTACGGTTGTACACGTAGTGTCTTCGAAAAAGGAATGACCGTATTTAAAAAAATAAATATAGTTGTAATGTGTCCTTGCGTTTTTATAACATTCTACAATAATTTGCCCTACAATTCTTCGTTAGGCATTTGCATATGAATTTCATTTAAAATATACGTTTTTTGTAAAATTAATTACTCTGATTCATTGTATCGTTTTCAATTATAATTATGAATATCTTTAATTGGAGATACGAAAAAGCCATGTCATTCATTAATACGCTTCATGAAAAGGGTCCCGCCGTACATTATAGAAAGTCGCCCTTCAAGTATCAGCTTTGTTCTCATAATGTTATTGTATTATAAAACTCTTTCTCGTATTTTTAATAATTGTAATTTTGAAAAATTATATGTAATTTTATATAGTATATAAAACTCGTTAGATACTATATTTTGAGTTGAATCAATAACTTTGATGGTAACCATCTTACGATGACACGGATCTTAATCAATCGAGTACATGTTTATAAATTCTCATAATTACCTAAAATGTAATACGAGACATATTTTTGCAATTGCATAATTGTTTCGTCAGATTTTTCTTATTTTTATTGGATAATAAAAAAGTGCAATATCCCGATTTTCTGGAGCCTGCTACATACTGTTATTGTTTTAACACTTAAATAATATAATACTGTAATAAAAAAGCCTCTCATTCGAGTAGTCAATAGAACCTATAGAATAACTATAGAACCTACCTGGTTCGAGAAGCGAAACATTAATTTATAACCGTAGTTTTCTTTTCAACTCTAGAAGCTAACTATAAATATATCTGACCATATGTTGTGGTGCTAGATGATAGTCGTGATGTGAGAACATTCCTACATATGCTGAGTCGGGCGTGATAAGAATTTTATGAAAAGAAATTGCATAAATAAATCGTTATCTTTTAGTTTATTAGTTACTTTGTACCTACACCTCTTCTGAAAAAAGTTATTAGCCGCCAAAGAATTCAGATTTGTCGAAAACGTCTTCGGAAAAATAAGAATTATACTCGTACACATTATAATTGCAATACTCGTGACATAGTTTCGTTGAATACTATATAATTTATAATGATTACTTTTTTATCCACTTACACAAAAACTTTATGGTATCGTAAAGTTTTACAAATTGTAAATAAGTAGGTTTTTCTGTTAGAAATATAATCAATTATTCAAAAGGTACGTGAAGAAAATTTTGTTTAATTTATAATAGTCGAAGAATTGTAAAAAAAAGGATGAGGATGAATAATACCTAAGTTAATGAAAGAATTTGAGCGAGATATAATTCAACCAATTAATAAGATCCTGGAAAAAGAAGTCAATGTTCTTTCAAATAAATCACTTATAAATCCACAAAATTTAATGATACAAAAAGAACGAAGTTTTTTGTTTGACCATTGTTTCATTATTCGATGTTTTTTGGAGAACGTCCGATACCTTAAAGAATTTTTGATTGTGTTGAAAAAATATTTTTCTGAAAACTGCGATGAATTTTGTAAAGCTGTGATTAATTAATTCGCTAATGATCGTTGTCATCGGACAGCGAAATTATCGTCTAATTCATCTCTTCGTGCACGTATTGCACGTCAGTCTCGTTGCTCATCCGTCTTCGTCGGTCACTCGGTCTATATCCTATCATCCTGTGAGTATTATAGATCTCGCGTGCTCTCAAGAATGTCTCGTCTCGCTCACTGTAATCTACTTGTTTTGCGACCCGATCGACAATTGATTAAATACACGAACTTGACACCCTCGAGGTCCGACTTTGATACAGCCCAACATACTTCATTTATCAAGACAAAATGATTTCTCGGGATGGATGAGTTTGTAGGGATTTTGGTTGTTCACTATTGTTAACTCGTGAGGATCTTAATTCTGTGTTCGATATGTGTGATCTTATCAAAAGGTGAGATTGAAGCCCCTAGATCTCGATGCATATGAGTGTGTGTGCGATTATTAATGCTCTGTCTAGAACGAGGTATTTAAAAAAAAGAGAACTTATAAAAGTTGGCGTTTATTGCGGGACGATTTACGATGGCAAATACACAGAATATTCAGTTAAATGCGCGAATAAGGTTGAGACTGGAGAGGCTCGCATGAGATGTTGACGAAAGAACTCCGCGTCCGTCCGAAGAAGTCCGCGGAGAAGTCGTCGGCTAGCTCTTAGGACTCGTTCGTCACGATGTATTGGCGTCTGCTTATCGGTCAGTTCGTTTCGGCCCTATACGGCTGTCAGGTGAGTCCTTACACGGTCATGTCTGTGGGGCACGTGCAGGACCACCACAGGTTGTACTCGGTTCAAAAGATATTTAATTATACCTGTATTTCTTATCCGTTGAAATGCGGGTTGTCCCCGAGCTGCTCCTTATCTGGAAGGGGAGGGACCGGGTTCTCCCTACATTCCTGTCAAATTGCGGTCCGATTCCTCCCCTTTAGCATTCCTGGAACACTGACAGGAATCGATATCATCCAGCAGGAAGAGTATTAATTGTCAAATAATACCTCCACAAAGACATAATTGGACTTTTGATCAAGATATAGGTAAGATATGAATGCCATTAGGTTTTTCGTACAAATTTAATTATTTATTTTATTAATGATGCTTTAAAATATCCATTATTAAAATCCATTAGGGTTAATTTAATTACGTTCTTTACTTACCCGATACCACGTTCTATGATCATCACTCGTCGTCTATCTAATGACACGAATCTTATGATTAAAGAATTATTAGCTTTACCATTTCGTTTCTAAAAAAATAATTTCCACTTTGTTACTTAAGAGAAATATTCAAAATAGTTTAAGACCTATCGGCGTAACTACAAAAACTGGACCATAATGGAGAATGGAAAAAAGGCCCCCCTTAAATTAGTATTGTTTTTATGAATATTAGTACTGCGGGGATAATTCAACAAATAGTAAGAATAAAATTAGTCTATTTTTCATAGAATATTTACACTTTGCAAGGTAATTTATATGCGCTTGAAATTGAAAATTTCTTACTTAAGTCGAATTTCATTTTACTACCGTATTGTATACATGGATCATGTTTTCGCGTGTTCTTGCAGTAGGTTTTTGTGAGAAACTTTTAAATGTCAGTACTACATTTCTTGGTGAGGTTACTATTAATGCTGGGAAAGTTAACGATACTCGCACAAATATCGGGATTGTAGGGCGCGAACTTTTTGGGCCCCTGTCTAACGTGGCCCAATTGCATTGGCTAACTACATTGGCTGCAATGGCATGATTACACCATTGCTAGGAACTCTATTTTATTGTATTTTCTGTTTCAATAAAAGTCTAATTTTAATTACTACACGCCATGTGATTATTTTTTTAAAATACTGAGTTAAGTTGCTGAGTGATGGAGTACTTTAGCCGAAGAACAAATCGTATAATATCTACAAAATAATACTAATAAATGAATTAATTTTATTTTTATTAATATTAGAACAACTTGACATAAAGTTTTCCAGGTAACAGGTGTTTTAATTTACCTACTTGTTGATTTCTTCCTTGCGGGAGCGGCTCGGATGAAAATTTCCGGGAGAGTAACTCACGCGGACAGCGAGGGCGATGGCGGCTGTTGTCAAAAGTTACGCGGCGTTTATGAAACGTTTCGCGGCCGGGCGCGGCTCGTGCGAGCGTTTGTTACTCGAGCCGCCGCACATTATTTAAGTAAATAATGTTCTCCCCGACTGTTTAGCGGGCGTTTGATATATAGGCCGCCGAATATAGGCCGGGGAGGCCGGGACGATCGAGGCCACCGGGTCAGCGGGACCCCTGGCGCCCTGGCGGGTTAGCGGAACCTCTCGGGTGCCCGGGCTTCCGGGGTGGGTCACCTCGCACCCCGCACCCTGCGTCGTCCCAGAAATGTGATACAAAATTAATCGGGTTACGTACGTATTTTCAGTGAGCCTTTTTTGAAACACGAGAACATACATATTCATGCTTTTAACGCCATTCGTTTGATTTTCAAAATGAAAAAAGGGGCTACCAAAATATAATTAAATAAACTCATTCATATCGAAGTTTTTTTTACATGATTTTATTTCATTTATTAATTTATTAATATTAATTAATTAGTGGTAGTGAATAACAATGGACAAAGAAAAGTAGATGACACTCGGGAAGGCCTTCATCCTGCAGTTGATAAAATACGGCTGATATTGATGGATGATAACAGGAAGATTATTACGGACGGAAAAAATATTGTCTTTTTTATGTATTTTTTTGTTAATTTTGAAGTTTTTGAGGATTTTTCATTGCATTAAATTTATTGTACTACGAAATACACGATTAACTTCAACTATCGACCTTTAGATATGTCGGCGTGAATACACGTACTAGCCTACGGAATCAATTAAATATACACATTTATTTTAAAATGCCGGTTGAATACTCCACGGATATCTTAATATTTGAACTCATATAATTATATTACGAAGCTTTAAAAGCAAAAAAAGTTTTAGTTGAAGTTGAAGTAATATTTTATTAAATTCATCATGAATCATTCTAACCCGAGTTATTATAAAAACATGTTCATTCTTCAGTGGAAATGTTTTCTTTAATAAGTTTATCTAAGCTTAACATCTGGGTTATTTTAATAACGATTTTTAAATAAGAATATTAGCTTACGAATTACTTATTCAAATAGTTGAAAAGTTAACCATTGAAATTTAAAATTAGTTTTATTATATAGATATTTCGCGTGGTATTTTACCTTAACGAGTTTTGTCTACTTTTCCTCGCTGCTATAACGAAATGTCCATCGCGATTAGATCTACACGACCCCATAAACCCAACATTGGTATTCAGCCACGCGAAGTAATTCGTATTAGCCATTAAAAGCCCAGACTAATTGGCGCCGATGACGCCGCAGCGGCTTCACGGAACGCGTCGGGCCGCCGGCAACCGAAACGCTAACGAGAACTCGATGCGCGTGCGGTCAAATCAAATCATTTTTCACAAATGACTCGAAATATTACGAACGTAATACCGTCATAATGGATTGATAACATTACGCTCTATCTTTTCAGATACAGAACTTTAGATTGTGCATTACTTTTAGAAGTAGCTACGATTCGTAATTGAACTCTTTTACATTTATTCGATGAATCAGCTGCAATAAAGCATGTTAGATTATTGGATTTCGATCTTTGTTAACATTTCAAATATTTTTTACGTAATATTTTCACGTACCTATAATTTTGTTGTCGACCGAATTTTTATGAGCAAAATAAATAAATGTTTCTTTCGTTTATTCTCGTATTTAGATTTCTCGCAGTTTGACCTATATATTTTTTATCACATACTCCATAAGTTATTTCATATATTAAACTTTTTTCTATCTAATATATTAATTTTGTTTTTGAATTAAGTAGAATTCTGCCGATGATGTTGTTGGTGAAAAACGCGGGTTTTATATGCAAAGCGAAATTAATAGTAATTTTATAGGTAATTAGAGCAGTATATCATGTTTTCCGCCGATAAGTATTCCTCATTATACATTCTGTCTATGAAACAATGAAACAAATTTGTTATTGGGCGAGTTTTTCTAATAAATTGGTTTATCGACAAATGTCAAACCGAAAAACTCGGAAGCTTCAGGATACGTTTGCGAGTATGTAGAACTAAAGAAATATTTGTTGAAGCTTTGAACATAACATTTTTGCATTCTCAAAACATGTTACACTCGTCGGGGTGCCAGTTAAATAATTATGGCACGCGGATGATGTTTTCTCGGCACCCTGAGAGTATTCTTTTAAGAAAACGTATGTACCTGTAAAATATATTTATTTATTTAAGATAAATGAGCAAACAAGTAAACCGAGCTACATTGAGCAGATTATTTGTTAATCACACAATCCCCCACGATGCTTGACTTTCAAGAAAGTTCACGATATTGCGCCAATATTGATGTAAGAGCCGAATTACACAATCAAATTGATATTAGTACACATTTGGATTGATCTTTCAAAAATCGATTAACGTAATTTTCCTTAAATAAATTCCGTTACATTTCTATTATTAGTTTCAGATTTTTATAGATCTGTATTATATAATTTTGATTCGCTCATTCTTATAATTTATGTCGCCTCAATCAAAATTCCAGAAGAGTCTGAAAAATAATTACACTAGGTTGTTTTCTCTTTATATTTTACAAAATTCGATACTTACACGACTTATGCCCGTAAATATGACATCTTTGCTAGTTTATTATACTGGGTATAGGACATGACATAATATATTAAAAATATGAGTCGAAGGTGTTCAACCATGACAGACATATTCGTACATATTTAAGAAAAGTTATGGTTATGCGATTATTTCGATTAATATAAATATTGTATTGATTCCAAATAATATATCGAATACAAAAAATAAAATATAGTCAAATTTCGAGCGGCTAGAGTATTTAGATGATTTGGGGTCTGAAGCTGATAGAATAATAATTGGTCAATTTCGCAAATATTTATTTCGAAGTACGTAGTTTTAAAACTTAACGTGATTATGTAAAAATCTCATAGAATAATATTGTACAATTTGTTGAACATTTTCAACAATGAACATTTCAACAATTTTCAATTTTGAACAATTTGGCCATACATCCACCCATAAAATATTGTGGAATATTGTCTGTTACACCTGTATAGTCTGACCTAAACCTGTTATCTAATTTCTAATATATAAATCTATTACCTAATAATAACTATAATAATTTATAATAATTCGGTAGTAGGATTTAGAAATGTAAATTAGGAGTTATTGACATTGTAAATTTTGATTGTATTCAAATTTAGTGAATATTTATTATCTCAAGGGCGCTGCCATTCCCTTGACTTGGATTGGTGCTCCTGATAAATGGTGATGACTTAACCCACATCCTTAATTTAAATTGCAACTTAAAAGCCCTACGCATTTGCTATCTGAGATCAGTACTCGTGAATTTTAATATGTCGTGATATTTTCATGGCGATTGTCCAATTCGGCTCCAAACACTCGAGAATCGCTCCATTTAACTTATCGAGTCAAGCACCTGTGTATAACACTCACGAAACCGGAGGTGAGCCATTTGTTTATTTACGAATGTTTGTTTATAAGCGTTAAATAGTGAGTTTACATTCGCCGAAACAGTTAGTTGAACGTGAATTTGTTTACCTCACGATTAGTATTTTATCTTTTAGTTACTCACTAAAATCATCGTAAATGTCAGCCAGTCAGCCAAGTTAACACGGTGTATCCTGATTAATATTCATGCGTATTCAGTTTCATCAATTTAAATCATGCATCATCAATAATTGACGAGTGTTTATGCAAGAGTTCGGTAGCAACCGGTATTGGAAAATTGAAACATGAAATCGTCACGAACGAGTATCTTATACGAAAATTACACCACCAAAAATTTTCCCGAAATCAGAACAGAAGTTTCACATAGTTTTTGAATACCTTCTAAGGTGGGTATGCTAGAAATAACGCCTCTTTTTTTAAAACCTTGAATAATATATTTTACACGATGATTTAAAATAAAATTTGGTACTTTTAAAAGCCGTCAAAACGATGTCTTTTTTGGGGAATAATTTTCCCTTAAAATGATACAATCGTGTTACAAGCTGACTTATCTATAGAAATAAATCACTGTGAGTGAAATATTATTTAATTATCGTTGTTTATTGTTTTACATACAATTTTATAGATAAAGTGTGAACTGTAATATTAAAAATATAATATTTGAATAACTCTTAGGATATTAATGCTGAAATGTATGGCGTGCGACACTCAAAAAGTATTTATTGTAACTTTTTTGTTAGATTGGTTCACACTACTGTTATTATTAAAAAATGTTTACGAAGATCCAATGAATTGAAATTATTACATGTATAGAAATTAAACTAGATAGCTCGTGTCTTTCTATTGAGATTTACGATAAAAGTAGACTAGAAAATACGTAAAATTCTTACTACCCTTTGACCGATAGAAAATGTTGTCTGTAAAGTTCTCACATTCTGTAATACCATTCTCAACATATTTTTCCATTGCCCATGGTCCACCGATACGAAGATATCAATATTGAGAATAAATGATTTATTATTTGAGTTGCGTCAATTCAATTGCGTCTGAGATCGGATTATTTATATTACAATCACATTTTAATAATTTTCATATTCATTCATTCATTTCATATTGACTCGTCGAGTCGTATTTATACATTCTAGCAATATTTATTATAGTTTGAATGAGTTATGAGTTATAAATATCGGTTACCGTGTCGGATACAAACAGGTAGCTAGTAAATTTGTTTCCATTATTCACTGTTATAAAAATACTGTAAAAATAGTTTTGGACACGTTCAGTACCTACACAATTTGTAATGTGTCAGATTTTCCTGATACAGCCGAGCATATTTGTTGGTTGATTCTGAACGGCCGCGAAAATGTATGATTACGTTCAGGCACTCGAGAAATAAGAAAGAAAAGTTACATTTTAAATTAATTTATTAACGCTTCATTAAATTATTTCCTTTCCCCTTTAAATGAAAATAGAAATTTTTGTGAGTTTAAATAAGCGATTGAAAATTTCTAAGTTACGTAGTTTTATCATGGAAAACGTTTTATCGAAAGCTCTCATAAAACATAAATAGAACGTTAGAATTAGCGCGTTTGAAATACCCTAAAGAATTTTGGAGATTTTATAGGAGAGCGAGGATTGTAATAAAAATATTGTTACAGATATTTAGTAACTTAATCTAGCAATAAGGAAAAAATGTGTAGTAAAAACAAATTTTATATAGAGGTGGTATGATATATGTATCTGTTTTTTAGGGTATATTACTTTTTATTAACAATTTTAAAGAAACTTTTATAAACAATATTTTTTTTTTATCTCAAGATAAAGAATTTGTACAATAGTAGCTTATAGTCTAGGATGTTGGTCTAATGGTTAAAACGCTGGCCTAGTGATCTAGTGGTCCGGGATTCGCACCTCGTTCCAGGAGACCAGCAAGTTTTAGCCTACAAGTAAGAGTATTGATGTGAAATGTGTTTCGTGTACGCATCTCTATTATTTAAAATACGGGCAGCACGATCGAGGGAGAGAGTATGGCACAAAACAATTTTGTTTAACTTACGCGTGCAAAAAACACTCCGCTGTCAAATAAATCAAATAATTAGTGTTCGTTTGGTCTATACTCGCTTATCAAGTGGTCGAGGGTTCGAGATTCGTCCCGGGAGACCACTTAGTTAGTCTTATTTTTGTAGTGAAGCGTTCAGCTTAATTTGAAAATAGTAAGTATGTGACATGCATTCGATGTGCGCATCCCTGTTAAAAAAATGTATATTTGAGAAATTTTTTTTTAAATAAATAGCAAAAAATCCTTTGAATTTCTACTCAAAGGGTTTTTTGCTTGATTTTTCCTTTGAGTTTTTATTCAAAGGAAAATGCAGAAAATCAACATCTGTTAGACGGTAGTTTACACAATTTCCAAATATTATTTTTTAACCTTCAATATCTGCGTGCAGTCTGAAGGAAGATATTTGCCGACATACACTGCAGTTTGGAATAATCGGTGGGGATGGAAGCCACCTCACGCATTAAAAAAAAATCATGACTCAAAAGATAATATTATAAAAATAAACACAACAGTAAGACAAAGATATGTAAAATACACGTTTCGAGTATTTAAGTTTTCAATCAACTTTCTAAACAATTTAAATTATAATGAAATTTAACTATTGTTCTTAAAAAAATTTACAAAACGAATTAAGGGTCAACAATACGTTTTTTTATTTTCATTTTTGTTCAATTACTTTTCAAACAGTTTTAATCAAAGAGCTTAGGCTGTTTAAATTTAATTACTACTCGTATTGTACAAGTAAACGCGATGCATACGTGCGGGGTGTTTGTAGAAAAATGATGATTATGTATTACTGTTACATACTTACTTTTAATATTCATTTTGCATTTCTATATCATGTATAATCATAATATAACATCAGTTTAAAAATTAAATAGGTGAATATTTTCATAAGATTTATGTTTATGTAAGGCTGCCGTTTATCAAGATCTTTCTTATTTTAGGGTGAATAAAACAAAGTAATGCCTGACAGCACACTCTAATAATGAATAATAATATTATACTCGAAATATGGTGGATTCATATTATTTTAATATAGTGAGAATAGTAAGCAGTCAGTGAATGACCTCCTTATAGCTGGTGTGATAGATTGCGTAGCCTCGGAGTAAGGTATTTTGGGAAAGATGGAGAATGTTATGATGAAACCAATGAAGTTAACAGATCGTCTAGAAATTTTTATTCATAATAATATTTTAGACGTAGATATTACAACTAAATTCATCGTCATCATTTTCATCTTCTTATCTAGGAGGCGGGGACCCAAAGTCAGGACCTTTGTCCTACTTCCATCTTTACCTGTTTTCGCTATTATTGCGGTTTAGTCTTCTTTAGTCTGGAGTGACCCGCCGATCGCCTTCTCTCCGGAGTTGTCAAGAACATAGAACGACTAGGTAATCATTCCTCTGGCATTTGCAAGACGTGTTCGAGCCACCTTCAATAACATCGTTGAATTAGGGGATCCTGCCGGATGTATTCCTTACAACTAATATTGCTTTTTTTTAAAATAAATCAAACTTTTCACTTCACTCAAAAATGACTTATTATTTTTATTACTACAAATTAAATAAGTAGAGAGGTTCAGACAGAGCGACGGATGTGTGGTCTTTACCGGAAAAATTGAAAGTAAAAGTGAAGTATTAGGGAAAATTTGCTAATAATTTTAAAATTTCGAGGGTTTTTAGATTATTAATTATTAATGTAATATTTAATAACAAAAATAATCACGTTACATCACAATGCAACTACCATGAATGTAATTCGGAGCTGACTCGACAGTGGCCGATCGTTACTCAGAAATTGTGAAATTGACTGAATGAAGAGTCGGGCTGTGTTTGCTGACAGAAAAATGATAGGATTACAACACGGCAAAGAGTTCATGACAGAAGATGAAAACCTTCGAAGCTACTTATGCACGTTACGCATTTTCCTGCAGATATATTATACAATGGAGGCCTGTGGGCTGGTGAGACTATTTGTGTGCGAAGAGGCGGCATGGACACGAGAAGGTGGCCTTGATTTACTTCTGTTTGTTTTGTTTTGCGTTCTGTTCGCTTTTAGTTTCCATGCGGGGCCGAATGGTTTTCTTGCTTGTTTCCGAATAGTTATCGTTTTACATTATAAATTCTATTTAATCAAATTAATTAATTTAAATATATTCTTATTTTTTGTATCAATTATGATAAGAAATATAAAAACTTCGTTTTGCAACAACCATCATAAATATTATTTTATTATATTCATCAACATCTCCATTATGTATATACTTTTTCATAAATATGAATTATTTTTAAAATGACATGTATGACAACGTGTAAACGAAAGTTATTTATGAATGGTCTCATTAATAAATAACAAAGTTAATGTTCCAACGATAATTATCTTTTATCATCATTTCACGCGTGTACGTGTCGACTGAGGTTGAATATTCAGCTATGCAAAGTGAAACAATGCAATTTTTCCATTTTCTTGTCATTAAACTTTTGATAACTTATTATTTATTTTTAGTTGAGTAATACTAATTTATAAAGGTATTACACAAGTTCATTGCAGCCTTACAATAATCATTTTCCATAGCGTAGATCTAGTTTGAATAATAATATGCTCGAGGAAGTCTGACCTTCAAGATCCCTAACGAGACGATTCTGGAATATGGGCCAGGTGGCTGCGTTTTTTCGTGTGAGTTATTTGCTAAACTGCTTTATACCTTTCACCTCCCGGTTGTTCTTTATTTTCTTGTTGAATTTTCCCTATTTATTTCCACGTGACCATACAAGAATAAATATTTATTTTTCATCTTATTTTTCATTAGATATAAGATCGATAGTCAAGTGGTACATTGCTTTACTTATATAACTTTTAATACTGTAGGCTTTGACGACCCCCTCCGCAGATTATATGATAGTATACTGTATTATTAAAGCACAACGATAAGGCTTTGTGTAGCAGTAAATAGCTTATTGACACGATTAATGGCCGTCATTCAACCGTTGACCTCCCTTTGTCGGGTATGAACCCGGATACATAATTACACATTGATATAAAGATGCCACTGAACTAAAGAGAACAGATTGATCCATTCCTAATATGGTACATCACGCACGCGCGATTTATCAATATCCTAATTAAAATCCCTCGAGTAACAAATAAATCAACTAATTGCATACTAAAACTCTTTATAACCTTCTAAATATTTTCATATTTAAGGTGGGTGGGGGGTGGATTAAATGACGGACATGGGTGAGGGTTATTTTAAACAACGAAAAATGCTTTAATTGAGAAAATTAGAATCAACATTGTTCTGTTTGAAGCAACGAACTTATGATCCGTTTACACAATTTAAATTTGATATTGTACGTAGAAATGCGTGTAAATGGATATTATGAGAAATGGTGTAGGTATGCCGTGTGTGTTTTTGCCCTTTGTTTCCATTAATAAAAAATTGTTTTAATTAGAAATAACTGTAATGGATGTATTATTGTGAATAATTTGTATTATAAGAAAATCAAAAGTGATTAATTATTCGATAGTTAGGAAGTCATTCCTTGTATACCTATCTACCAGTCTATATGTGACATCTACATTAGGGAATATTAAAAGATATATTATGTACTGTGTAATTTGTGACACCATTTTCAAAATAATTTCTCACCAATCTCACGACGCTCGATAGTAACATAAATTGGCTATTGAAAATAATGTTTTTTTCTCGGCATGTAACGGAAACCGGAGTTGTACAGTTCAGAGTGCAAATTTTCAACGAGGATCACTGGATCATTAGATAAACGAGAACGTTGCATTTAGGAGCGGCCTCTCCGAAATCTATCGATATCAAAAAGTAATTTAGATTGCTCTAATATAATGAAGGCTTTATTACGTAAGAAGTTGAGGTGTTGAGTTCTGATAAAAATCTATTCAGGTTAAATAGACTCGCAATATGTAGATGTGCTGTGTACTACTATATTTTCATGCTAATAATTATGGCTTTTATTATTTAATTGTATCAGCTATTCAAACATTTCTGTGGCAAAGATTTGTAGATCGAGACATAATTGATTCACCAACAGTTAGAAAAATGTATAGTAATAAAATTTCAATTACAATTACAAAAGAATTGATAATTTAGAAAAGTGATAAAATCTCCACATTTAAAGAATTACATCCGCATTTTTAGTAGGTTTACATATCAACATATGGCTGTACCGCACAACATGGTGTGGGTTCATTCTTCTCCCGTGGTCGCTGCCAACGGTTGCGGAGCCGTACCACGTGGGAGACCATCTGTCTGTGATTGTTGTACCTACCGTGATGATAATAATAATAATAATGATTGTTGTTTCTTCACTAATCAACCCGTAGCTAATGGCTGTTCCTGCCGACACTATATTTATGCTGATGATGCTATATTTATATCAAATTCATTCATTTCAAACGATTAGATTTGTCGTTCAATTATCTATTGAATAATATATTATAATTATTATTTTTGCTTTCTCAATCAAAATTTATAAAGTAAGCTGTATCTTCAGTACCGTTTTAATTTATTTTTTTAAAATAGATAATATTATAGAAATAATCTTATGTGTTTCATCGTAGGGAAATTTGAAAGGAAATTGATTCATTACATTAAAAATTCCTATGAATTACGAACTAGATAGATATGTTCGCTTCTGAATGGATATGTAGAAAATAAACAAATCCATTTCTATTGTCAGAAAACATGTGTTGAGTAGATAATTAAATTATTAATAATTTTTTTTCTCAACTATCATTTTTTTCAGAGCTTTAATGTCTTTCGCGTTCATTCCAGAATACATTTAAAACACAAATTTATAATACTTTTACAAAAAGTACTCAATTTGGATTCATTGCTTCAATAGTTTTAACAAAGCATAGTTGCTTTAAACATAGTTAACTTTAAATATATGTTGCTTTAAACACAGTTAAAAACTCACATATGTAATTCTACTTTTTCTGGACAAATCAAGGCAATATTTGCGTATGACCTGAGTTTACCAAGTTTTCAAGCAATTCAAGCTTAGAGCACAAGAAACTGAATCATGATTAACATTACGAGTATTCCAGCTCAATTGTCAGCTAGATAATAGCTTGCTTAAAAGTTGTCTATTTACTTCTGGCCAATAGCTTGCTTAAAAGTTGTCTATTTACTTCTGGCCTTTGTACTTGTCAGTTTATTTCATCTCTTCGTCATATACTTTGTCTTTCATCCCTCCATATTATACTTTGTTTTTCATCTCTCCATATTATACTTTGTCTTTCATCTCTCCATATTATACTTTGTCTTTCGTATAGTTTTTGTTCCCTGGGGGAGATTAATCATTTATCTAACGCTGTTGCCCGAGTCATGTACTCATTTTCATTTAAATTTCTCCACAATTATTGTCATCTATTATTTTCTGGACATGTGTCCACTCTTCGCGTTTCTATTTTGGTTTACCTCAGATTACGTTGTGAAATGAATATAGAGTTACTTTGTTTCTTTTCATGAGCGTGTACCAATTTCGGTAAGGCCTTACATTTAAGAAAACAGGTTACTTCTGAATATATGGTTCAAAGTGTATGGCTTCCATGTCAGTTTAATCATGCCCCATTATATTTATCAAGTATTTGCTTTTGCAGTGAATATTGTATTTGAACTTTTGCATAAGGAACATAATCTCAAATATTCTGATGCAGTTGACGATGCCGAAAGGAAATATAATTGTTTTGGTAGTTTCAACTGTATCTTCGTGTTTCAGATTGAAGTACTACTTCTTCACGATGTATCTAATAATACTAGAGTATTAGTAGATTACGTTGCGTTGTTAAATTGTAATCACGCACGCGGTGAGCGTTTGTAAACAGTTTGATGACTACATTTTATAAATTCTGCACCGGACATACTGTCATAAAAATATTTAAAAAATTTTCATTTGTTTAACATGATATATTTATTTTTATTCACAAAATGAAGATTGGCAGATAGCACGTGCATTAATTGATCATTTAAACGTGAGAAAATGTTACATTGTTTTTGAACCAAACATTAGCACAGCAAATAGCGCGAGTGTACTTTGCCAAAAATTTCAGTGGAGCCGAACTACGGGAAATTTCCCACGGAGCCCGTCAACTTCAAACCTGGCGAGTAATTATTACTAATTCTGAGCTTTGAATGACCCGAGCCGCCGTCACACCGCCACAGCCGCGCGCCGTGGACTATTGTTCATTGTTTGTATTGAGACAATTTTTTATCAAGGCAACATATTTTTGTTTTTATGATGTGAAACCATCACAAATATGTGACTACTTTACATTTTTCTTTTGTTTCCTGTGTGTACGTTTCCATTTGTGGAGCTATTTTTAACGTCGTTACTGCATTTGTACTGTAATTTACGGTATTTAAAAAACTGTTCTCTTCACTTATAATGAGTGAGACGGTAATAATAGTGAACTATTTTATATAACAATTAATTTTTGATTGAGGTTTGTTCTAAGATGGTAGCGAATAGATTGATTTTCATTATTAAACATTAAAAAAACAGATGTGCCGAGCTCGCGCGTTTTAGGTAACAACTTTGTATATCCCATTACATGTTTGATATTAGGAAAGTTCAAGAGTGTTGTCTAAAAATATGTTTTATTTTCGTTTGAATATACATCATTCAAAAATCAAACACAAACATTTAATAGAAAAAAATTTGATGTCGAAAATGTAAATCACCATACAGATAATACCGATACAAGCCTGAGTTGTTTTAAAATATAAATATAAAGAGTAGTATTTTTGCACTGTCGCAAGAAGTACCCGCCAAGGCGACGGTCGGCTGATCTCATTTTAAGAACATGTGGCGAACTTTCTCACACAGTACGAGTGTGTACCCCCCGTACATTGAATTTAATGTGTATTGTAATCGAATCGAATAAATAATGTTATTTAACGATCTGCAGCGGTAGCAGTTTTTGATCATCTTTTCACACAACAATTGTCCATATCCAAGTTAAATTACCGCGATGTGAACGACCCATTAGTACTCACACACGCGCTACTTCCCGCGCATGGGGATGCGATTACCTAAATAAATTTATAGTACGCGTGTATTATCGCTCTGCCATATAGATTTAGCAAATCAATAAAACCCGCTTAAATAATTTCATTGATTATAGTTGTTGACTCATATTATTGATCGCATTAAATTTTCGTAGTTCCCCCGGGTCCTCGCTGATCTGCATTCGAAGAGATACGATGCAGACAACGGCTAGCTTAATAGTATTTTATGATCGCTGTATATTTATGAGTAATTTGTCGTCGATTGTAAATTGTCATCAAAAAACTACAGTAGCCATTGCCATTGGCGCTGAATCAAATTTCTGATTCACAATTAAAGTGTGCGGTCATAAAACAGAAGTCCACACTTTCATACTCGGGCAGCCTTTTTCAAACCTGAAGCTAAATTTGTACGGTTCGACATAATATGTTCTCGTTTTAAATAATAGTAATGTTTGTTTGTGTTTATGTGCAAATAAACTTTACTATAATTATCGCAAAATAAATCGAGCTCAATCTTTTTTAAATATATTTTTTTGTATATCTGGGAGGAAATCAATTGATTTTTAGTCAAATCCGGCAGCCAGATGTTGAATTTCTCGCGAAAACGTTGAAAACCTTGAAATTGCATAAAATATTCGTTAAATGAGTTGAAGTGATCTTCAAAACGAGAAAGTTCCTTCCTGTATTTTTTCTAAACTTTACAAAACTGTTGTAAAAAGATGTTTGATTGATTTTCTGTTTGATAACGCGCATGGCCTTTCTCACATTGCGCGCAGACTGGTCGTTCAGTCGGTACAAGCAGTCTCGTGGCTGTCGGCAGACCAGCTTGACTTTGGAGATGTGGGTCATTCGGTACCTACTGGCTCTCTTCACTGTCACTTTCTTTGTGGCCGCACGGCGAGCGGTTCTTTTTGTCCCAAACCGACGCCCCGAGAGATGAAAGTGCTTCGCGACTCGAGTGTAAAATTAATGTGAAATTTTGACTAATATATAATAAATTACAAGTCATTTTAAATATTTACCGTACAAATTCATAATTAAACAAATTTATTTCATTTAGTTTTATAATTTTTATTATTTATAACATTTTATCGGTATACAGTTTAATGACAGTCAAATTGTTTTTTATTTTTAAGGAGATCACATTCTTATGAAGTTGCAATTTTTCAGAGCATAGGTCTGTGATATTTTTAATACAAATTGAATGTATTAATTAGAAATATGTACATATAAAATCAATTTACAGAAAAAATATTGTTGCGGGATTCGAACCTGGACTTATTTCAATCCGGGAAACGTGCATTATCCGATTGTGCCGATTATACACAGTGGATTAACGACAAATTTTCTAACCTATATGTTACCCTTTTCAAATTATAACACCTATCGTTCCATTATTTGAAAGCCATCTACTTTCTTTTTACGGAATCTCAAATACCTTTCAGTAATCCGATAGGAGACGCAAAAACTTATTAATGTTTAATTTTTATTAAATTTTGGAAACATTAATATTTATATATTTTTAAGCAGAACACCTCTCACCGTGAAGTTGCAATTTTTCAGATGCTGATGATATTCGTTATTTCTTGAATATTAAATTAGTTTACAAAAAAATTATTCTAAAATTTTAGTACACGGCGCAATTTATAAATCTCTTTATTGAAAGAGGGAATTGTTAAATTGAATTTTGTGTTTAACCAAGAACACAGACAGGACCTAGAACGATAAACATTGTGTATTTTGTCTGGAAACGAGAAAACTTTTCTAGAATATACGAGGATTCTCGCTTCGGAGAGGCTCTGGGATCGGAGGACTGTATACTCGTACAGTATACCGAGACATACGACACGTGACGTCGTTTATTCCGTGGCGCCAAATAATGCGGATGACAATAGCAGATCGCGGAACAGCTGTGGAATATATACACGAATAAGAAGAAATATTTTCCGTAATGATTTTTGTGATATTTCAGGGTTGTGTTTGGTCATGTACTATTATTTTATATTATACACACAGGGAATTGTATCGAAACACCGATAGCGTGTTCTACTGGATTGGGAATATTATTATACAACGCTACAAATGTCGCCAGAAATGGTGTACACTTTTATTATAAATACGGTAATATTCATAACCACAATACACCTCGCATAACCATCGGGACTAGGTCGCCTGACTAAAAATCAGATTACTTCTGGAAGCGTGGGTTCGAATCGAACGTATTTTAAAAACATTATTTTATACTCTGTACATTTTGCGAATATACAAACCGTTTTATTTAAAAGTATGATTATAAAGTTAGATTATTGTAGAGAAAACAGTCTGTATTTGCAGCTGGTCGCCTCAAATGTAAGCAAATATTAAATTATTTATGATACCTACTGAAACACTAAGAGATATTGCCTTAGTATTAGTTTTAGAGGCAATGGCAAAACAAAAGGGCGCGAAGTTAGCCACGAAGTACACAAAAATGCATGACGTTTGAAAGGGTATTTTCTAAGTTCGTGCCTGAAAGGAAGCATCAATCAAATCTTTAAAACGATGGCGTGTTGTCAAATAGTACTCTCGGAATAGATCGTTTTCAATTACCAAAGTTTTCCAAAACATGGCGGTTTCTCGGAACTCCGACGCCGTTTCCTCGGGATCAATGTTTACTGCGGCGCTGTAAGAAGGAACAGACAGTAATAAAAGCCGATAACAATGTTAAATGGCGTAATTAAAACTTCAAACATGCCAAATGACATGCACACGGTGTCCGGAAACTCGCTGTTCTACTCTAATTATTCCACATTTGGAGTAAAATGTGCACGTGGGAGATAAACCAAAAATATTGATGATATTCTGATAACCGACTGATTAATAGGATTGATGATTGTTCACACCCGGAGTCACTGTCGGAGTCTACCAATCTAGATTGAGTCTACCAATCTAGATTGAGTCTACCAATCTAGATTGAGTCTACCAATCTAGATTGCGACGATGCTTTATTTGGATTAAGAAAGATTGGTTAAATGTATTTAAACTTGTGATATAAATCACGTCATGGAAACTTTTAGAGACTGCATGGATGAGAAATCTCTTCTATAAAGCGTTACATTTATGTACGTCATATTATCATATGTCAAATTTTTCATTATAAATACGGAAATACCGACATACCTCGCATCTGCAGCCGTGGCTTAGTGGTTAAGTAATATCATTTTAAATATATATAATTGTTTGCATAAAACTGAAATAAATAAATAATAATAAAGATTCTTAAGTTAAAAAATGTACACGAATCGTCCAGATTGAATCGAACAGCACGTTTAAATGAAATTTCATATATTTGTAATAAATTGATCAAAAATGTGTTTGATATCACTTAATTCATATTTACCAGTGTTTAAATGTCTCAATACCGCAGCAGAGACAACTTTCTATGGTTAGTAGATATTACAAACGAGACGTTAACTATTTAGCATAAAAATACACCAATCGAAAACGTGTATCATACGAAATGTTGTGTCCATCTTGCTTTCTCTCTCTAATCTGATGCATTTGGTTTAAAATTATTGTTTTGACACACTTTTCATCTGTCACTCGGGCGGACGAGGAGGCCGCATTGCGCGTGCGTGTAAAGTATGCACTATGTGTGCATGTATTTAACAAATTAAATAAATTTCACTCTAAATGCATCTGTTCTTTGGTCTCAATTACTCGTGTGTAAATAATGTTTGTCCAGTTTTTACACCGATACCTACTTCACTTCGATATCATGTGAATGTGGATTTACTCGTAGACATGTATGAGTGAACTTATCATTCATTAAATATATTATACCATCACGTAGATATATTGATGTTTGTACTTTTTTCGATAAGTATCCATATATGTGTATAATAGATAAATATAAACATTCTTCACTTGTAGTAATATATTCGTTTTAATACTTGGTCTGACAGTGTCGGTTGCTACCATTGTTTTATATGTAATATTTAGATAGTAGTGAATTTTATAATATATATTTATTTTTACTAGGTTTTATCATTCTGAGTAGCTTGTTGGTGTAACGGTCTCGGGGGTTCGCGCCTCATTCCGGGACACCAGCAAGTTAGTCCTATTTTCATAGCACAAGCATTTAGCTTAGTTTGACAATAGTAAGAACATTGATGTGACATGTATTCCGTGTACGCATCTCTATTTAAAAAAAAAATTTTACCCCGTATTCATAAATCGATCACACAGCGAAGTAACTAAAAAATTGGGCACCGATACAAAATGCGATAAAGGGCCCCTGGATATGTATTGTATTAATTAGTATCAGAATATCTATTAAATTCTACGCTGTTGTCTCTTAAATTAAGTATAAAATTTACCTCTTCTCTCCTATAATATGTTTGTATTCATGAAATAAGAAAAACATGTTTTTAGACGATTATACGCACTCGACATGCAAAGTAATCTCTTTACGGCGATTTTCGTTTACCCAACATGTTAACGGGTTACCGCTGAATACGTTGATAATACTTTTAAGTGTTTTTTGTAATATTCGTAAGAAATATTTCAATTACTTTTGGCAATTTTTTAATTTTTTTATCCAATTTAGTGGTGGGAAATGTATCCATACATGCATAAGAATACCGAAAGAATTATAGGGAACGGATATCGCACCGGTTGCATTGGCGTAGTTGCGTCACTGTTCACACACACACACCTACCAAAAAAAAAGATTCACACAGAATGAATACACATTATTATGCGTAAATTTATTAACGTAACTATAAATCAACGTATGTAAATGTTATCGTCCCTAAACAAAAAGTGTCGAATATAATAAACGAATACCTTAAATTAGGTATTTTTTATTTTGCTTTGAATTTGTGCCAGTTTTCACATTCAAATCAATAACGCTCGCAACACACGTCATATGGTAGATATTATTAAACAAAATTTATAATGGTTACTTTTACCTGGACCTGACACTCCACAAATAAGCCTTTGATATGATACATTAACTATACAGGAGTAGGCTTTGAACGAAGGCTATGTAAGTGTGTTTTCTTTAGTCAAAAATTTCCATGGAATTGATTTATAACCACCTACTAAAATTTTCAGTTCCGAAAGAAATTCCACTTATTAAAATTATACTATATACTTTTCAAAGAGATCAGTCTGGCGCAGGTGGGCACATCTAAACTGGCTTACTTAAATAAATCTCACCTAAATTTTTCAATTCGAAAATATCGGCTTATTTAGCAATTAATTATGTTGACTTTGGGAGTTGGGGAAGTATCCACTCTAGAGTAATGGTCGCTTTAATGTTTCACGGTCAATTTCTGCAAATAGAAAAATGTTTCGCTTATTTTTTTGACTGGATTTAAAATTATCGGAGAGATAAGTTTTTTATGATATCATTCAAATATTGTCTTATTTAACGAGTTATTAAATGTATTTACTCTGACTACAAGTATATAAAAATGTACTTATGGTGTGATTTAGAAAACTTTGTTACTCTTACGAAGCGAATTCCAATGAGAGATTTGTAGTGTTATAAAAATACTGTAATTCTATTGTCTAATTCGTCGTGTATGTATATTAAGCTCTAGTTCTGTCACTTGAGCTTAATATACATACACGAGTATACTCAACATTGATAGGTAATATTATAATTTCACTTCGTAACCTGTGCTCATCATATTATGTGGAAAATCGCAGCTTGTGATTTATTGATATTATTTATTTTTGTATATAGGGGAGGCTACCACCATCAAACTTAAATGAAATCGTGCCAGTATTTTGCTGTTGCAAATAGTTCGTCGAATGTTAGATGAGCTCATTTCTCAGAAGGTTCAGGATTAGCATACAATGATTGGTGAAGGCGTCAACCCTTTCCTAATTCAGAGAACAAATTAATTTATTACTCAGGCTCGAGTCTAAATATTCAAATGATTTCATAGCTACTGGCAAATATGTATGTCATATCTATTTCACATGTTTTATACAAACGAGAGAACTATCTATTTTACGTTGTTACTGTAGAAATATATATTTCTGTTACATGCACAATCAAATAAGCGAACAAAATCAATATAATAATAAAAATAATGCTTGTACATAATGAACAGTTTTTGTTAAAGTTTGTAAGTATTATTCAATATTAGCAGTGACCAATACATATTTGACGACTGCAGCGAATTTTTTTTTCTTACAGACGGGTTCATGTTCAAAATAATTAATTAAAAATAATAACAGACCATTTAATTGAAATATTAATTAATTTTAAGTACATAACACAGTGGAGTTTATTATTGAATAAATTACAATTTAATTTACTTTAAATAAACCAACCAAAATTATTTATATTTAATTGAGTTACATTAAATATTCCAAATAAGCTATGTCATTTTTTTGTCTATATTTCAAAATTTATTTCTGTCCAAAAGTTGACTGTGCTGCCAAAGAACACCGGTAATTTATTGACCAATACTTCCAGTGTCCTAGGTCCTAGCTCCATTATCTTTAATAATTTTAGGAATTGATTTTTAGCTCTATTAACGGCGAAACTATGCTTGTTTTCTGCTGACAAAAATAAATACAGCAATTAAATTTATTATATATTATTAGTTACTCTTTTCTCAGTCCTCTGTCGCCGTTCTCATGAGAAGCGAGCTCAGAGGCGGAGTCATCGTCCTTGCACAAGTTCAACGAACATCTGCTCGAGTCATTGTCTCGGTCCTACCTGGCACGTTCAGATGCCGGAGTCACGAAACTTCAGAAGTTGATTTTTTGTTGCAAGCAATATTACGTCATGTGCAAAGGTACATACGCTCGGAATTCCTTTGTAATTTAAAGATGACATCTGCACATGCGGAACTTCTCACCTGGAAGTTTTACGGTAGTGTGTGATCATCCACGGTGAAAAGGTTAACATGTTACATACAGTCTTTAGCCATAGATCCCTAATAGGTACTTATATCTTATTGTTGGTAATAAACTTTCAAATTTAATAGCTTGTTTTTTTGACACATTATTTAAATTGACTTGAATTATTTTTTATTGCTTTCTTTAACTGTTTAAGTCAGCTTTAAAGACTGGGAAATGAAGTCGGAAAGTTTAAGATATTTTTAAAGTCTAATATTTAAAAAATTTAATAACAAAGTTGTCTGTAGTGATTCTTTTTCTTCTTTGCAATTGTTCCCTTATTATTGAGAGCTGTGACCCTCCTACCATTCCGAATATCTCACCAGTCGTCCGCATTCAACTCGATCTTGTGATGCGTGCAATGCCGAAGAGACCGTAGAAATATCAGATTCAAAACTTTTCCGATTGACTGTCGTGGCGACGTGCAATACGCAATACGCAATTTGCAAAATAAATACCGTTCGAATGCGCTGGATAATTCTATATGTTATAGTTTATTTATTGATTCAACAAGTCATATAATTGCATCTGTTATGTAGATCAGATAATTATACTAAGTATTTTATTTATGAAACTATTATAGTTACAAATATAAAATATTTACATAAGTATTATATATTTAATAAAAAACTTGGTACTTAAGAATATGTTCAATAGCGGCAGCTACAGTGAACATATTCACAAGAAATATATAATATTATATTTAGATTATTGCTGGTCAATAAAAAACATGTTTTATCGCTCCTTTAGAAAATTTTTGTCTGAAATTTATAAATTCGAGAGTGTACATCTGATTGCAGAATTTCTCTAAAATTCATTATTTTGGAGAAACAAGAGATTTTATACCAAAAAATAACAATGTTTGTTCGGCTTTTCCAATCGCATAGGAAGCAGCAAAACTTAGTATACCCTCCCTAAAAGACCTCTGAGGATTGTCACAATTTTCAGGTCAGCACACATTCCACTTACGCTCTTTGTATCTTATTTTATCTACCAATAATTTTTTTCTTTCTTCCTTATATACTTCAACTAGTCAATAAAGTGTTTCTACTATGCTGAATCTTGCGGCAGCTAAAGTTCTTCTAATAAATGCAGTGAATGTATTTATGCGAAAAACTAAATCGTCATTAATTTAAAATATTTAAAAATTCTTCTCTAATACTGTACATTCTCTCATTTTTTAAAGGTTCCACTGTTGAAGACGATCAACTTTTGTTTTCGAAAGTTCCATGTCATAAATCAAATATTTTAATCTAGACTGATTTATCAAGTTTGGCTATTCAGTTGGACTTGAACTAGAACGTGAATGCACCAGATGCGCTGACAATACCGGTGGAGTGATTATTTTTTCTAATTTTAATAATCTGAATTAGAACCAAATGAAGAAGTTTAAGGACAGTATCATGATATCCAAATAAATATTTAGAAATAAAAAGTAAAAAAATAATATTTTTTAATATATCTAAATTTTGCATAACAGTCTTAACGCGTAACGACATTTTTTTAACGGAAGTATAGTACTGACCAGTGTTATTTGTACATGTATTTTTAAATAGAATAAATATAAGGAGGTAAATAATGTAGTCTAAAAAGATATTTTCCACGTAAATTGTTGACTATTTTGAAAAAAATATCGTTTTTCTATAAACGAATATGCGCTGAATAATATAAATTTAGTGGTATGCTAGATACGTCATTTAATCCAGATATTTTGTGAAAATACTATCATCTAAAATTGATTCGACTTGTTCGCAATTTTATCTTTTTTAATGGTTATCGATCCGCACGCCGAGAAAATAAATAACTGCATAACGGATAAGATTGCCATCCGTATAGACGACTTTTATTGTGCCTTGACGCATGTCACGAGACAAATTATTTCCGTTTGACTTCACCAACCCCGAGTCATTGACTGCGTCGCTTCCGCTTGTTACATTTGCGGTGAAGAATAATGTTAAGAAATGCATTTCATTCCCGTTTTATATGTTTTTTTGGCATCCGCAAATTCATTTGGAATACAAGCACAAAGAGTATTGACTTCCTTTTGTTTTATTAAAAAAAAGTGGAAACCGCAATGGAGAAATATTTCGCGGAAAAAACTTGCGAAGCCTTGAGGAAAATAATTGAAATTAATACTCTTTTATTCATGTGTTTACATGTCAGCGATAAAAATTAAATAAAAATTGCATTTTATTTTTATTAATTTGAACTTACGTTTGCCGAAATGAATTAAAAGCTACTTTAATTATTAATTTAATTTAATTTAAAGGTAATATAGACAAACTATTGTATTGCGTACGGTTTAGCGGTTAATCGGTCGAGCGAAACTATTCGAATAATTTATTAAGTACGTACGTATAAATAATTTACCGCTCTGCTGCAGAAATTATTTAAGATTTATTCAGCATGTCAGTTCGTAGTTAATAATTTGCTTTTCTGGAATAATTATTCACTCATTCATAGCTGTGCTATCGCTTACTCATTTGTAATACAAAATGATTGATTGATATGATTACAATAACACAAATATATATTAAAAGTGTTTTTTAGATGTTTTACCTCAGCTTGGCCAATGACTTAATATTAACTTATTTGTTAATCCGTATATGCGTTGTACTTTAATACGTCTTTGTATATTAGGTTCATGAAGTGACCTGTTGATAAAGTCGAATAAAATAAAATATTGAATCTAAAATGTTCTATTTAATATCATTCTTAAAAAAGAAATAAAACTTGCCGGTACATATGTATTAAATTATTGTAATCGGACTGAGAATGGTGCCGGAGTGACTTTATTTGCGTTCAAAGAATTTGAATGTGACAAACGAGATGTTTTAAAAATAGCATTTGTAGCACGATAATACTTAAATAGGTAACTAAAAAGATGTACATTTTAAATATAAATAAGTGAAATAATTGAAGAATATAGTATCCAAATTTAGAAATATAATTAACACAATCAATAGAATTTTAAAAACTTAAAAATATTAAGTATATTTTATCTAAATATAGTAGGTACACGATTTACAAATGTTTAAATGTGCAGAACTAAATAAAATTAAATCGAATTATTAAAGGAATATTTTTTTAATAGTATTATTTAGTTGCCCTCAAATTAATAAGAAAATAAGTACCTACCTGGATGATGTATTTAAGAATGCATTTATATCAAGATTTTCCTCAATTTTATTTTAGTTTCCTTTATCGTGCGTCACTTCAAATGAATGCAAATATTTTCCTGTGTAAAATACAAGAATCGTTTAAACGGCGATACAGTTATACACGTGCACGTCCGTGTTCCCAGAAGCTGAGGTGAGGGGGAATGCCCCCAGAGGGAAATGTGCCGATAATCTGTCTACTGACGGATATTTGATTATTATTTGGCCGGCTGTTTAGGGGGCTGCTCTTTCGACGCGACCATTAAATGGGCCGGGGCAACGATCGGGGCGTTCACCCTGGTAGTCGAAACCGCCTGTCCTTTGATCCCTGCAGACGGCGCGACCTCGCCCGTCCTATAAATGATTCCAAAATGACGCTGATGCCACTTTATCGCACCGTCGCGAGTATTTCCTGTAATAAGGTCAACCTTAATTCAATTTTATTCACATTAGTGAATCTTGAAAGTACCAAAAGATGAAGCTTTCAGACTGATCCTTTAAATTAATCGTATTATAAATTTTGTATTACTACCAAAAATCACTCGACTATGTATGTATCGACTCGTCGCTAGATATGGCCTCTTCGCAGTCAATGTCGGCGGATGCGCAGTCACGGCCGACATTTATCTACTTTTTAATTTGGAAAATATAATTGAATATTAAGTAGTCTATCACAGAACAACAGCTTAACTAATATACTTACTAGACGCAAAAAATACCAAATCCTGACACATTTTACCTTTTCGGCGGCGCACGCGGGCGAGTCACCTGACAACATTTTATATTCTCTTATTATTTGTTTAAAATATTCATTTTAATAACAGTTATAATACATAATAGTATTATTATGTATGCTGAAAAAAATGTTAATGTCTAATTCTTAAATAAATAATTAATTAATTACCGTGCAAAATACTTGTAGGTAATGAATATTTGGAAGAAGTGGATGAGTTTGTGAATTTGAGAAATATGTTTGATAGAAACGGAAAAGCTGAGAAATATATCAGAAGGAGGGTGACTGTAGGGAATAAAATGAACGCCGCTTTGAATGGAATTATATCTAACTGGAACTTGTCAACCGAGACAAGATCAGAGATAGAGGTACACAATGGAGTCTCGGTACCGACACCGATGTATGGAATGAGGCCTGAAGCCGGCAGAAGTGGAACGAAAATATAACGCAAGTGTTGGTGGCCCGCGGAAGACTCGGAACGAACGACCAGGTAAATCAGATACTGGAGGATGATCCTGTTAGATGCCTCAATTGCCAAGCGAGCTTGTATGATAAGATGTATTAATGTGGATGAGGCGGGAATTGCGTGTCAGGACAGAAGTGTGAGGCGCTCCATCCTCTCTGCCTTCCACCGCGGGAAAACGGCGTGATGGTAAATTAGTTAATTAAAAGTGATTTGTGTCTTAACTATTAACTACCGCACCCACCATATCCGATTAATTATCAGACCGCTCGGCTGTGAGCGATAATACGAATTACGTCTATATTATCGTATTTACAACTCCATTAGATTTGATATTTTTTCTTATTGGCAATATAGACTATACAACAAGATGGTTCATGCATTGAAGAGATATTCTTGCATTGACTCGTAGATTGGTTAGGCATTTTAGTTATTAGAAACAAAGATATTCTTCTAATATAGGTAGTACCTGTTAATGCTGTAGTACGAGTACACTGTCCATGCAGCAGGGTATGTGTGGAAGTACAATTATTATTACTGAAGATAATGTCAGATTGTAAATACAGACTACCATTTTAGTATATAATTGTGCTAGTTGCTGAAAAAAACCGACGAAAGGTAGAATTTCTGGAGAAGAGATTAATGATGATGTTTTGTAAGCATTTTCCAAAATATATTTTCTCTTCTTTAGGCATCTGTTTACACAAGGGGTGAGGAACGGGATGTAGGAAGGGTGATAAGAATTTGGTATAGGGACAGGACAATAAAGACTCGAGGACGAACCAGGAAGAACGCGACTTACCTGGATTTTCTCTCCTGTAGACACAGCTTCATACACAATAGCGGTTTCGGCACGCACATGCGAGGAACCGAATACACATTAGCACCAAGTAACTTTACAATAAGTGACGAGCACATAGCAGGACATCATAACAGATCCATTAACACATTTTTAGATACTGGACACATTTTGCTGAGAATTTTTTTAGCACTGCCCTGTGTGAATATTTTAAGTGTCGCTTGATTTGATGTCTAAATAGTATTCATTTTGCTAATGTATTGTTGCAACTTTATAGTGTGTATAAATTTACCTGCAAATAGTTTCAAAGTTATGTATCATAAATTCACGAGTAACATGTGCCGCAAAACGTGTCGTTAATGCCCACCTTGACATTGACGTGACGTGGGAGAACTCACGTCATATGCTCCAAAAATCAGTCTAGTCTGCACTTCTGACTGTAGCCTAATTTGACTGGCCGGCTGGTATTGTTGCTGAAATCTTCGCAGTCTGATGCATGTTGGTTATAAAGGCGCAAAAAGATGAGTTTTAATTCAAAATCAGTAATAAAATAATGTTTACATTGGAAAGTCATACTGAAAATAATCATATATATGAAGTGCTAAATTAATTATTATTCACTGTCATTGTGACAAACATTTTCATCCATGATAAGATCATCGTATTTCGAAGAGTTAAATACCAGATATACCAGGATAGCAGCAGGCCGTGGGCTCAAGCGGCATTCTTACGCACTCTACATTTATCGGCAAATGATTCACTAGGGGTGCCTATTGGGTTAAAATTGTGAAAGACTTAATAGATTGTGGTTTATAAAAAGATGCGTGGATGTAAAAAAAAGAATGTGTTCAGGAAATGCTGATGAATTTTGAAATTTTATTAACCAGTATTAACGTTGTATTTATTTATGTCCATATGTCACGATGCCGGTAAACTGGTTTTACGTTAAATCGATGATATTGTAAGACATTTAATTCTTTTGTCGTTTGACTAATATTGTCTATTTTTAGTTATATAATAATTCTTAACATATGACTGACAGATACCACAGCTAGGACAGAGGAGGGGTCGCCGTTAAATTAGTTTTAGTCAGTTAGTGTAGTGTACTCGTACATATATAGAAGACGAGCAACAAGAATACGAATACAGTGGAACCTCTATATTCGTTATTAATCCGTTCCTTAGGGCCTGACGAATCTAGAAACAGTTTTTAACATAAAAAATAGCTGAAATTCAATTAATTCGTTCCCAGCCCACAAAAATAGTACACAAATTAATAAATTTTATGTCAAAACTTTACCTTTATCGTACTGAGGAGACATGATGGTAGAAGCGGAAGAAGAGGAAAGTTAGGTGACCATTTACACATCTGGTGATGGTTTTCGTTTGCCGATGATTCAGTAGCACTCCATTTAACAAAGAACTTGCCCAATGTTGCCTATTTCTGTCTGTTTTTTTAAACCTTCATGAATTAGTCAATCACATTACCATTGAATCCATTTATATTTTGAATGACTTTGGTAATTTGGGTGCCACTTTTCGCCCATGTTCTGCGATTTGGCCCAGTTAGACAGCATTTCCGGGCGGTGGAAGTGAAAAATGTAGAAAATATTAACGAATATGGAAATATTTGATTGATATCAAAATGTGACTAATATCGGACCACGAATATAGAGGTTCCACTGAATTTTTAAATGATAAAATTAAATCACATTAAATATTGCAAAAAAAAATCTTCTATTATTATTAGCGTTGTAAGTGGTATGTTTTGATAATAATTTTACTTTGGACAACCCTTACCTTCGTAAATAACAAAATAATGTAGTCATAATCTAAAGAGGAGTTACAGAAAGGACGAGAATATTATACTAAATCCTACACGAAGCTGTCAGTGGACCAATTTGCAGCATAACATTATAACGAAATGATCCGAAACAGTCTTGACATTTCACAAGTCAATATTTCCCACGCAATGAACAGAAAATTATAAAGACTGGTTAAAAGTATTATACTTATTATAATAAACTGCATCAACTAATTGAAAATAATTGTTGACCAATTCATTAATTATATGTTTAAAGTTCTGTAGGATTTACTTTTTGGTGGCTTCATCATTGAAGAGTAGTCATGGTACTACAGTTACAGGATCGTCATTCTCGTTGTTTGAATTATCTGACTCCAGCTTGGATGACTGGTGGCATTCCTGGAGCATTCCCGGGGGGCATCGTGGGTAGCAGTCTTGACTACGTCCACCCGGCGTGTTGGAAATCGACCTGGTCACCGTATGGCTTTAACATTCCGTTGAACGACAATCCTCTCTATCAATTCTTAAGCTAAATGTGTAGTAGTGTGAAAAATTCGTTAATAATAGAACGTGTTTAGTAAATTAAGAAAAATTCGTTAATAATAGAACATGTTTAGTAAAATAAAAAAAATTGACCTTTCTTTTTATTTACGTGGTTGTTGCACTGAAATTTTTGACATAAATTCAAATTGCGCAATTGTTTATGATAGTTGACTATTTTTTAAATATTTCTGGAAAAGGAAGAGTTTTGGGTAGGTCAGTAAAACAATTTACTTTTTGTTCTGGAGTTTTTTTTAGGTACTTCTCGTGTTTGTTTACAATAAAATCTTAAATTAATTAATCTTATTTCTCTTGACAGTTTTATAACCTGAGTTTTATAATTAAATCAATGATTTGTTAAAAAAAATACCTTTATAATTGATGATGAATCTAAATTGAAGCTTTGAACCGAAAATGTAATAATTCTGGACGATTGCAGACATCGGTTTGTTTATCGTATTGAGTGTAAGGCTTTCTGCACTTACATATATATGAGACATTAAACTGGTTTCCACATAACACACGCGAGAGAGATGATCCGGTTTGTTTACCGGACCATTTGTAGTTCTGCAGTCTATTAAGTCCATATTTATGTCCACGCACTGACAGAAGGGGCTTTCTATTTTTGAACACCACTTACGGAGTTAAAATGACACACGCACCGAGTATTCAATACTTGTTTAGAAAAAAGAAAATTGCGTCAGAACTACAGACGCATATCGCGGTATCCGGAGATCCCCAACGTCAAACTCTAAAATAGACTTGTATAATATTATGTATGTTTGAGATATTCCTTTATGTTCGTCATTTATTTTAAATAGTGTACACAATATTATAAAAATATTAAATATTAACAAATTTTCAAGACAAATTGTTAAAATTTCATTTGTTGTATAGAACAAAACAAGTTCTAAAAATATTCCTTTGTTCGGAAAATTACCATTATTGAAATATTAACATGCGTTTGCATGAACTATTATATTATGAACTATTTGTTAGACCAGTTATTCCCTTATTGGATAGCTTGTGTAGATTAAGGTTAATCTAGAGCTTGGGGTATGAAGCACAATGCAAAAATAACATTTTAAAACATCTTTCTTATGTAAAATATCACTGCAAAAAGCGTCTCGATGGCATCTATGCTTCTGTTTTACTCTCTGTCCTTTCATCACGTCTAAGAGTCTCTACCTCAGGTCTTCTGTCGTGTCTAACGAAGTTAGCAATGTTCCTCCTAGGGTGTGCGGGCATGCGCGCGCACGCGTTTTAGCTTCATGCATATAGTGCGCACAGTTTTTGATAAGACTTCTTCATGTGCCGCCTTCTATTGAAGGTTGGCGACCTTGTAGCAAGTGTGTTGATTTATTCTATACAAGAGTACCAACATTTTGGGCATCAAACCATTTTCTGAAGTAACAACCAAAATAATTTATTTCTACCTACGCCTCTACTGCCTTCTATCTTTCTCTGCAATTATGCATTCATGGGAATTGTAAAATATCATATTTTTCATTGTGGAGAATATCCAAAATTTTAAAATTTTTCCTTTATCGTTGTAATTATGTTATTGTTTATAACTCTTGACATCAATGTGGTCAACCCAGGCCTACTTTATCAAACCTACCAGTAGCCTTATACTGGTATGATATGAGACTACTGGTTGGGTTCTCCCCCAGCATACGAGTATATCCTTAAAATTACACAAAAGATTTTGTATGCGGTACACCCTGATCCAACATTAGAGGAACCATTGATAGTACTAACTATCACACCATTTCCCCGTAAGGAACGTACTCTTCTGTCACGACAACTCTCACTTAATTCACATTCATACATCTTCTTACGCTAGCTCAGTCTTCAATGCTACGTTTTCTTATTCTGCTACAACTTCTCTATTTTCGGCTAAGACATAAATAGATCAGGATGGAGAATAAGGGAACGACCACTAGATATTATTGATTAGCTGGGAATTGTGGGAATAAAATATGGATCATTGGCGGTGAGTCGAGTAAGGCATGGTGTGTGGGGATTGGTACATTTAAAAGGCTACATGTCACGGCGAGTCGTGCTGCCACTAAAGCAGTCACACATAGGGAGATCTGACGGATAATCCGAATCGAGAAACCGTTTTAATGAACTTCACCTGGACGAAGCAGCCTCGCTATCAGAGAGCCCGAGAGGGTGAATCAGATGCGATCATATCCTATAACTCGGCCATATGACGCGAGCGTTTAAGAAGAGTAACATTTTTTTTGGGTCTCATCAGATTTTGCAGCCATCAAAAGAAGCGCTAAAGTGCTGCCTTACCTGCCTTCATAAATATGGGTGCTGTGTTCCATCCTCTCACGTAGGCGGAAGAAAACCGACAATCAGCGACACATTCGTGCCCTGATATTATTGCCCTTCAGTTTTGTTTTGTTTGATCGGACCAGGTAAACACTTATTAGGTTCAACAATTATCCAAACTCATCTCGATTCCATTTATTACTAGCTTTAATTTTTTTCTTAAATATTGATCATTCACAGTCTTATCGATATTTCCAGTCTCATCATAATTGCATTTACTTGCCTTTCTCACTTCTTCTGCCATTTACTAGTTTTGCCGACCCCGTAAGTCTTTATTTTGGTCAGAAATATTTATCTTTGACGAATAAAAATCTTATGCGCCCTGCGATTTGATTATATTTTAATATCTAGTGTTTATTCCACAAATTTTAAAAACAAACTAAACTTTAATCAAGCTCGCCGAGGAGCCGAGAGCTCGGAATTATCTATAACGACTAACGTGCATCGAATTAATGAGTATTTTTTATTTATTATCTTAGTTTAATAACCACAATTGAGTTTAAAAAACATCTACCGGTTTCGGAAAACACCTTTTCCTTCTTCAGGATATGTCAAAACTAACTAAAAATATAGCATTGTTTTTCTATTTATCCAGAATCTATTTTTAAATTTAAAAAAAAAAAAAAAAAAAACAACAATTATTTAAAAAGTAAATTTAGTACCTAACCCAAATTGCTGCTCAATACAAATTTCGTCGAATAATTTTTAGGAAAAAATTTTAGAATAGGACTCGTAGTTAAATTTAGTTGGCTGTTTAGAATTTAGTTAGTTTTGACATATCCTGAAGAAGGAAAAGGTGTTTTCCGAAACCGGTAGATGTTTTTTAAACTCAATTGTGGTTATTAAACTAAGATAATAAATAAAAAATATGAATCTTAACCACCAAGTTAATATTGCTAATTTTAAAAGAATTAATGAGTCATTTCAAATTATAAATTTAGCGAGAAACATTTGAAATCATGATTAAAACTTGAATAAATTAGCCCGGTCCAGCTGTAGGATGTCCTTGTTATGACAGGAAATTATCAACAAAAATAGGATGCTCATATTAATAGCCTTGTGTGACGGCGTCTTTTATATCATAGAACAGCGTTTTAGGATCAGTTTTTTTTAATGAGAGGTATACAAAAATAATTGACGTGTATGTAAACATTTTTTTTCAGTAAACATTTATCTATTTTTCAGTCAATATAACTAAGATTTTCAGATTTTATTAAGCATTATTAAATTGGAGCCGAGTTATGTACAATATTTTAAATACATTACGAAAAAATTCAAAATATACGTATATTTTAAATACAAAATTATCAATTAACAATTATCAGATATTTCATAGAGCTATTAGAGCACAAAGCTATTTTTTATTATATTTTCCCCTAAATATAATAAAAAAATAGCTTTGTCTCTATGAGATATCTGATATTTGTTTAATAACAGTGCTTTTGTAGGTAAAAATCCAGTAATCGTGTGTTCTTGGGTGTATTCAAATATGACTGAATTATGAACTAAAATAAACATGGAATGTTGTTTATTTTAGTTCATAATTTAGCATTTATTACAAGAACAAACTTTCAAATCAATGTTGGTACCTGTTCAATTTTTTGCTTATTTATTTTTGAGAGTATGTTTTGTAGTCGTATAATAAATAATATATTTTTAATGTTGAACCATAATTTATAGTAATAATTAATTATATCGTATATACCCAAAAATAAAGTGAAATAATATATTTTTTTAATTAAAATATTTGAATAATTTTCGTGATGTGACGATAATTCTTGTGAGGTTTGGCTCACTTTGACTCGAGTTGTATTATACAGACAGTAATATTTTTGCCTTAGCCGTTTTATATAATGAAAAGTATTCCATTGTGGTAGATAACAAAGCTTGCAGCGTGAACATTAGCCACATTGAATGTACAGCCTATCTATTATGAAACGAAATGAAGGTACCGACATAACACGCTCTCTAAGGCTGATCTAGTCTGGTTGTACATAGTAGTCTAGAGTCTAGAGCCTCGCCACTGCAGAGCGGTGGTGTACTGGAGTCGAGAAGTTGATTAAACTGGTTTGCAGAAATAGGCCGATCTGGTCCGGTTGGAGAAAAATATCGTAAATATCTACGCGCGTTGACCACTATAATAGAAAATTGTTATTAGACTGGTGGTATTCATCGGTTTATTACCACCAAAAAAACCCGGCGTCAATAAAAAAACAATAATTTATATTAAATTAATAACTCTCTCCGTGTGGTTGTGAACCGTAATAATATTAATAATACCCGGATATTTTCCTACGTACATCCCGAGGGTAAACCAAATTCCTAGGTAAAACTTTAAGATTTAAAACATACATATAATTTCAAATTTACGTCTTTATTTCTGAGGAAAATGAATTATAATACTAACAGAATGAAACAATATTAAATGACATAATCTTGTAAAAATAAAATGAATTATAATGTTATATGGTTCTCCATTATTGCATCTTCATCTTTCCAACCTTCCTCTTATCCCACCAAACATCTTAACTTATTTACATATATTTAAAATATTTTATTTATTTAAAAACTTTCACACAACTGCTAAACTAAGTGTCTCTTGATAATTATCACGAATAAAAATATAAAATTATTTTAAATAGAAAAGTATCCGAAATTGATGTATAAGATTGTAGACTACTAAATTTCATATTTTTCACTTGAATGATTTATATTTATCGACCTTTATAGATGCTCAAAATTCTTATTTATAAATAAATATTAAAATATTAACGCTCATCCGGTCTATACTAGGGTACTTTCAGGTCTACTAAGTAAGTATAATAGAACAAATATGAATTATTGATTAATTGAAATATATCAAACTCTATACAAAATTCGTACTAGTAAAAATATGTAATATCAAAATAACATTGTTGTTTGTTCTTAGAGACAGGACTATTTCACCTCTTTCAGCAATCTGCTGATTAGCGTTACTCGACAGATAAAATTAATAGGATAGTGAAATTTCTTGAAAAAAGGATGAAAGAACAAATAGTGGAAAGTAACTTAATCATCGAATTTATCCAGCAGATTACTTGACTTAGTATATAGCGATATGAGGTAGCATCCGTATCAGTTGTTAATGTGTTTTGTGCCAAATGGTGAAATATTTACTATGCAATATGCCTACTTAAATTATATTGATTCCAATCAAAAGTATAAAAAAGGCACAACACAAGTAATGTAAAACCTTATTAAAATTTGACTTGGTAGAATCTATAACTAATAAGCGTTGTATACATTTCAACTAGCATTTACGGTCACCAAATTAAATGAATAAGAATTAAATGAATATATACAACAAATTAATAGAAAATTAGACTTACCAGCAAAATATTTAAGATTTTATACAGTAAACAACTCTAAAGTCGTGCAAACAAATGTTAAGAATTAATTTATTCAAATTAATAAATTCATCACAGGTAGGTACTTGTTAAAAGAAGTAAATAAACTAAAAATATACACCTACCGGCTCTACGAAGCTGAAGATGGTACGCGCACAGACCAGTTGGCACTTTCCCTACCACAATACTCAATATTGGACCGTTGATCTGTCATCAAACCGGTTCGCGTTGAGGTTTGCCAGAGATGATGGATGTTTAACGCTATTTTGTGTTTATTTTTTAATGACTCGGATGACACGCGTTAATCGTTCATTAAAAATATTGAGGCAGGCAGAGAAGATAAAAATATAATTTCTATTTTGGTGAAGGGCCTTCGCGTTTTCCATCAACCATCTTCTTCACGGTCGAGGTTTTATTGCCAACACATATTTTAATAGTTGTATATACATAAATATTACTCTAATGGTGCGTGTCCACGGTGCGTGAAATCCGCCAAGAATGAGATGTGAGCGTTGGTATAGCTCAGTAGAAAATCGCAATATTTAATCGTTATATTAGCATTTTACACAGAAACGAGATTAAATGATTTGAACAACTTATAAACACACTATTGTTTTGTTCCGGTGATAGAACATATTCCAGTATTAGAATATTGCTTTTAATGGTCGTCAGTGTTGATGGTATTAGAAATAAAATCCCGATATAATCATGTAAAGCAAATATTATAATATGTTTCTGTACAATGGACTAGCATACAATATGAGAATTGTGTATCTGGACAGTTTTTCCTAAGCGCGGAAAGGCTCGAATCAGCTCGAACCGGTAAACTGAACTTCGCGCGGAACTAATTACGACCATGATCCAAATGTGGCCATTAAGTACAATTATCATCCGGAGTGATATTTTATAACTTAACAATGTTTGGCGATCAGATTTGAGTACTCAGTTTCATCGTTCATACATTTCAATATCCATCTTTTTTTCTTCATTCGCACTTAATCTTAGTAGACGAAATACAACGCGCCTTTATATAAAGACAGCGTATTCTGTGCGATACAATATATCCTAAACAAGATTTGTTAAGGTTCACTTTATAAATTGAACGCTAAATTCAATTTCATCTATAAATTTATACTAACATTTTGACCAATTTTAAAACGATACTGTTTAAAAAATTTTTTTGTCAAATTTAATCATTGCAATGATGTAATTTATAATAATTAAGAGAAAGATATAATAATTTAAATGTGTCACTTGTATCATATATTATTTCGCATTGTTTTGGCTCTGAGACAAAACGTGCCAGTGAAATGTTTGAGAAAATACTCTACAAAAACTGGATTTCGTTTGCATGATGACCTCAAATAAGTGTAAACAAGACGATTGTCTTTGTTTAATAAGCATCAACCGTGCTTAAGACATTTAAAAATAATAGTTTTAGTTTTATTGTGCATAAGAACTATATTTACCGAAAAACGTAGAATCAATGGATTCTTACTATAGTACAGTAAAATGATTAAAATAAAGTATTTTATGAGAACGTGGGACCATTCCGAAAGTGTCGTGTATATTAGATGTCTCAGAAATCTGCCATTCAGCAGTATCCTACACTATAATATATTACAGTATTTACTAGACTGTCCCCATTGCCTTGTGCCTTGTGAACCAATATACTCCAGTTAGGTTACAGTGATCCACATGGCTGACACAAAAAACAAGATTTATTAATTTTGTTTTCGCTTCTGAAGTGTGCGCCGCGTTTAATACTACTCGTATTATGAAGTATTTTCACATAAACTCCTGTAACCGCGTTCGGCAAGTTTGATCTCCTGCCAGGCAATTTCTTCGAAGCTTCCAGACTCTGTGCCAACAGTGTGTTGATGTCACGTGGTGTATATATATAATACAAATACATATATGATACTTACTAAAATCCTCTTTGATTGCCTCCAGGATCCGATGCCAAATCTTAGAGGATTCTTTGGATATATCAGTTTGTTGAATGGTTTAGAAAGCTATCTCTCAATGTTAAATCTCCCACTAATAAACTTATGAGCGATTACATTAAATTTCTTAAAACATATACGCAAGAGCAGCTATGCAAGTAGAAGATATATTATATACGTACTTCTATTTGAATATTTTACGTCTGCGATTCACTAGACGGTCGGAAAGATCAAAGAGATTGAACTCGAGTATGATGAATGCCAATTCATAATCGTATTAAATTACTAATATATTTATTTTAAAAATAATAATGTTTTCGATAGTCACTTGTAAGCGTCCATTTCCTGGCTACTTGAGACAACTAATCCCATTTCATTGGAACTGCGACACAAAAGGCTCCACCGTTTTATCTCGCATTGTTTGATCTTGATGGGATAACAAGTTTGTTTTGAGCGCATGATTTACTTTTCATTAAGACCGTCTAGGTCATCCATCTCTGAGAACTACATTAGTGCCATCCCGTGTAATTTCTTGAACGTACCAAAACAAATTTGATGTCAACTGCTTCTATATAGTGAAATATAGCGAAGAAAGTGAAATTGATCTAGTAGATTTGTAATAATATGTATTTCCTCTTAGGAGTGGAGAAATACTAATAATAATGTATGTACTTACATTTTAAATGAAGAGGGTGAGTTCTTAACCACTGCTATCATTGTCTCGATAATTCACAGTGAGCCTTGGCCATCTCAAAAGTATTCTTGCAATCTGATGGTTACTTCTCGAATATTTGAATAAATATAGATTCCTTGACCAGACCTTGGATTCCCGTTTTCTGTCTGTCATTTTCGACAAATCATAAGTTTGAATAGTATCGTAAAATAATTGTGGTAAAATACAACTTACACAGATGGGCAGTGATATAGCGGATGATGGGAAGGAAGATGAAATGATGAAAAGTATCAGAGTGGAATTGTGGTAAAATACAACTTACACAGACGGGCAGTGATATAGCGGATGATGGGAAGGAAGATGAAATGATGAAAAGTATCAGAGTGGAATTGTGGTAAAATACAACTTACACAGATGGGCAGTGATATAGCGGATGATGGGAAGGAAGATGAAATGATGAAAAGTATCAGAGTGGAATTGTGGTAAAATACAACTTACACAGACGGGCAGTGATATAGCGGATGATGGGAAGGAAGATGAAATGATGAAAAGTATCAGAGTGGAATTGTGGTAAAATACAACTTACACAGACGGGCAGTGATATAGCGGATGATGGGAAGGAAGATGAAATGATGAAAAGTATCAGAGTGGAATTGTGGTAAAATACAACTTACACAGACGGGCAGTGATATAGCGGATGATGGGAAGGAAGATGAAATGATGAAAAGTATCAGAGTGGAATTGTGGTAAAATACAACTTACACAGATGGGCAGTGATATAGCGGATGATGGGAAGGAAGATGAAATGATGAAAAGTATCAGAGTGGAATTGTGGTAAAATACAACTTACACAGACGGGCAGTGATATAGCGGATGATGGGAAGGAAGATGAAATGATGAAAAGTATCAGAGTGGAATTGTGGTAAAATACAACTTACACAGACGGGCAGTGATATAGCGGATGATGGGAAGGAAGATGAAATGATGAAAAGTATCAGAGTGGAATTGTGGTAAAATACAACTTACACAGATGGGCAGTGATATAGCGGATGATGGGAAGGAAGATGAAGTGATGAAAAGTATCAGAGTGGAAGTCATGACTAGATCAAAGAAGTATCGAAAGACCCCTACAAGTTGAAAGGATGACAGCAAGGATACACTGGATTAAATTGGATGCATAAAATAGAAGATCGGGGAAGAAAAGCTTTGGGAGAGGCCTGAGTCCCGCAGCAGGTGAAGAAGAAGAAGAATCAGAAAAAATAATTTTAATTTGAGTAACATCGTTACAAAACACGTTAATAATATGTTTAATATATTACATTGGTGCTAATTGACCAGATGAAGTATAACAAGACGTAGTCCACGGTAAACATCTGTTACATGCGGTGGTTAGGACTAACGGTACTGAAGTAGCGAGCGAAATTACACCTGCTGTATTTTGTTGCACACAAGAATAGTTAAAAGAGTGGTAATCAGGTCTTCGAACTTTGCGAAATCACATCACCTAATACCGATATTAATGATTACGCAATACTATCTAGATCACTTCGCACACATGGTATCCGTGTGTTATTTTAGCTTTCTAATTCTAATTTAATTGCTAAATTATTAAGATCATAATTTATATCTCAATTACTGCAGTATAAATGAATTTCTCATTATTATAAACATAACAATTCAATACTAATACTTATTAAAAAGTTTATCTACTGATATTTGATATTAATCACAGACCACCAAACATATAGACATGAACTAACGCAAATTTTTTGTCCCAATATTTTCATTTTGGAGTCACCCACGTGATCACTTTGGTACCACTTACGCAATCAAATAGCCCCGCGACTTTTTTAAAAATATGACTCGATTGAAATGAAAATTTAAACGCTTGTAATTTAATATGCATTAATGTAAAAAATACGCCCTGTTTACACAAAGATTTAAATTTCGAAGAGTAAATACTTTTAATGTTACATAAATGTGTTATAAACTATCGGATTTATGTTTCCACCAATAATGTGTGTAGAATGCCCCTCGTCCCGCAATTAATGTTTCAAACCCCTCTCCTATATATACATTTTATTTCATGTCTATTCATTTACTGGTCTGTGATATTAATGTAATCTTATAGGTTTCAGTAATATATTGAAAATGAACATTATGGGAAGAACAAAACCCATCCAATGTTTAAACCATCGGAACCCCTTACAATAACTTACGGTACTCGTTCTATTCTAATCCATTCACCCGAGTATTTTTATCTGGACTAACCTCACTTAACAATTAGCTTAATCGAAGGCACGTTTCAGTCTTATAAGCTTTCATATATTTCTTACTAGTCATTTCGTATCGTGTTGTACCGAGTCCATCAGGTGCAGCGTAGAGTTCAGAGTAGAACCAAGTCTCCGGGTATTTCTCGATCTCGGTCGGTTGATATTGGTATTTTCTCGCTGACCACTGGCTGCTCTAGGCTCTCTCATTTTTTTTGGCAATTTGCCCGAACTATTTAAAAAATGATTTTCTGCATATTGTGGATAGATTTTTCAATGCGGTTTAGAGGTTAGGAATTAAGATGACAGACATTTCCAATGATGGTATGAACGAATCTTTATAAACTAGTTAAAATTTTTTTAGTACCGTACGAGTGATGTTTACAAAAATGTTTTTTTTAAAGAGTACACAAATAATGTCAAATTGGCTCCTATCCACTTTCCCCTAGTAAACTATTATCTGCGCCCGCTTGGAAGAGAAAAATATTCGTATTGAAAGTGAAATAGTAGTCGTTTTGTATGCCATGGGTGCGAGTACGGCCGCGTTTGGTATCGAATTATTTATCAACAAGCAAACCGGTACCGGTCTGCTTGACGGAGCCGCGCGACCAAGCAAAGAAGGCAGAGAAGTAGTTAAAGTCGATAACTCAAATTAAAATTTTTCGTTAAAATTACGATGCTCGGTAGCTAATTTCAAGCTCCGATTAATTTCCGATTATAAATGATTCAAAGGTCCTCTAAAATATGTGGGTGCAAGCGCGTTCTACGTAATACTTCTTTGCGTTTTTTATTATATATTATATTTAGATTTATACATAAAGAATTTATAGGGAATGTACCCTCTCCCCTCCAGATTCTGATGCCTGTCCTAGGTCGGGCGTGGGATTATCAAACTTGACCCGTAAAATAAACACGCGTTAGAAAACTGATACAAAATAATGCCTCGGTTTCTGGACTGCTTGATTTATAAATTTCAAGAGTTGACAATACCTGACCACTTAAGAAGATGACAAGTCTGCGGGACGAAGGAGTAAGGGGAGGTTCGAGGCGGTCGGATGGGAGAGACAGCGGGAGTGGAGACGGTACCTGAAGGTGGATACTTAAATTGAGTTACTCGTATGTGCAAATTAATAGTAAGACAAAAAGTAAACTCAACTTTACTTTGCTTCTGTTAGTATCGAAGAATAAACAGATTAGTTTGTTTGTATTTAATTTACTAAAAATATTTCCGAGTAAAAATTTAGCAGTACCAAATAAAGGAACCCATTACGGTATTGTGAACTGACAGAGATTGTGAAATGAGATGACGGACGTCTCTTTTATTAGTTGACTGTTTCACCCTTTTCGAAATTTTGCTGTGATGGATGAACGAATAGTGTAATAGAAACAAAACAAAATAAATTTGTTTTTTTTTTTGGAAAATAATTGTCGTTATAATCGAGACTTGCACATAGCGTTATCCTCTCCGTCACGTCTGAGAATGGAATAAGGATAAATTTACAAGCGTCACTTTTAAAATTGATAGATACATATCCTTAGGTAGATACTGATATTTGGCGGATATATTATTATACTTTAGATCTCATGCATATCGTTGTGTTGACTCCGGTGACATACTTCATTTATTAGTTCTAGAGCCACCCTGCGGCAATCAGGTGTCCATCAACTTCTGAGAAATTTCGTCTGTCCCGATGCCGATAAATATACGTAGACTTCACGCCGTGTAAATGACGGCACTAGATGCCAAAGTGCGGAAAGGAAGGAGGTTAACGATTGGTAAATATTTTATACATACGGAATTCAAATAATTCTTTCGCTCGCTGCCGAACCCGAGGTTTTCGTGACTTTTTTAATCAAGTTTTTTAAAACATTTATCACTTTCACTGATTTACGTCATAAATGATGTTAAACATAATTTGAAAAATAATATGGTGTCTTCCACTACACAACAAAGCATTCGTATGATGCATATTCATTGATTAGACTTCGATCTCTAGTCTCGGAGATTTGGCAGTGAAGGTCGGTATGACGATCAGTTGATCACTCAAAGAGTTCAGCTCGCTCGGTGCCTGTAAAGATGAGACTGCTCTCGCATCTCGGAAAGGTGGCATTTTATCATTCTATTCTGAATAACAGGTCGCTTTGTGTCGTGATCTGTAAGCGAGTTTCGAGACAACAGTTTCATTGGTGCATGCGTAACCTTAGATGTTATGATCGTGTCATAAGTCACAAAGATTAAATTAAGAGACCGGTGATGCAAAGTAGAATCGAGGAAGAAGATCGTCAACACCCTCAGGGAAGATCACCGACAAGGTGACCGTATCGGGTAAAGTAGCTCACACTAGGAAGCGGCCATAGATAAAAAACAGATAATTTAGATAACAGGTGACAAATAATTTTAACGGTAATTTCGTTACTACTAAAACGCCTAGGATTACTGTCAAAAGTATACCCTTGAAGGAGTAGTATTTAGAAACATTCTTTGTCAGTTATTTGTGAAATATATCCTCCTGTGACGCAAATATAATTATTTCATAAACAGTGGTGGAAATATTAGGAAGAAAGGAAGGCACTTACTGGTTCAGTTGTTGATTCCTTCCCCACCACAAGAACAAGCATTTGAGGATGTGTAAACTAACACTGTTAACACTCGCGTAAAGGATTATTTTTCTGTATGAGCGGGATTAAAGTAAAGATTGATTATTAGCGTTAGCGGTTAATTAATAAGCGACGGTAGTTAGTCCGTATAAAGTTCCAAGCGCACACTGAACTTGCTGCTGATTAATTACTGCAACATCTTCTTTCTTCTTTGTGCTTAAGGATAGGTTAAGAAAGAAAGGGACGGAGAAAAGCAGGTTGAATTTTGGGTAAATCGCGAATAGAAGGTATGCTTGCATGAGTGCATGAGTGAGGTAACAAGTCAAACGCCAAAAAACTTAAAATAATTGAATTAACTTAAACGGCCCTAACAAACAGTATCCGAGCAACATTGGTGAATGAGAAGTGAACGATAGTAAAATGAAAGTAGATTACAATTTGTTTTCGATATGTTTTACTATGTCGGTACGTTGGGAAGGCAATTCCTTTGGAGACCTACAAAGATGCGTACTTAACGAGAAAATGCTGCCAAAATCTACGATAATGTTAGTATTTATAACGAAAAATGGTTAGTAAAGCTCGTTAAACATAAGTTAGGCATATACCGTAGACGTAGTTAGATTATAAAATGGATGAGCAGAATGTGAATATTTTAAGCTACGCATACAAATAAAGACGCCTACGGAAAACCTAGAATGATCAGGTATCATAGTATGAAAGTGTAAAGAATTTTACCAATCGGTGAAAGAGCATGATTATAGATGAATGTGAACGAGGCGAGAATTTATGTTAGATATTCAATACTATTTATTATTCTACCCTCTCTGTCTACTACTCTCTGTAGAAGAATGTCGTAAATTTACATTTACAGGTAAAGATGAATGAAGAGCGGTTTCTGCATCAGTTGGAAAAAATATTTTTCAAATAAACAATGTGTTCTCATTAAAAATTATTTTAGAAAAGAGCACGAAAAGAATTCCCAATCGTCGAGAGGTCTCTCAGTTGATCCAGAAGTACGAATTTCTTTCTTTCTTATTTTTCTCGAGATCTTGGTTTTCAGCATTGCGAACTCGAGAACATTTGAAAATATTGTTTTTATGAAGGATATTGGCTGTGACGTCACCAATATATAAAAATTATCTACGAAACACGAATTATTACCCCTGTGTTGGTAAAGAAAATATGAGAATCAAGCGGCGATTGAGCTCACAGACAGAACTGTCAAGATCAGTGTTGTGATCATTTTTCTGATTTCTTTTCAATATTGATGATGTTCACGTGATTAAAAGCTTATTATCCTCGGCATAAAGCGAGCACTCTTTATTGCCTGCATTTAAATTAGTAGCAGAATTTATTGTTTGCAGAAGTTTATGTATTTTGTGTCTGGACTATAACGTCTGTTGTCCCGGCTGGCTGTAAGTATTGGAATAAAACATTTTAGAACCAATGCGGTCTGCGCCCGTTCCTATTTTACTTTTTACTGCGAATGCATGCTGGGGGGAAAACAGTCGAATTAATTACTGTTTTATTTAAAGAATTCGAACGATATTTATTAGACCCAGAATGTTCAGTTTCGATAATCTGGATGAGATGCAGTAGGCAGTGTGTTACGCAATGAACGGTGATCCAGATCCAGACACTGAAGGAGATCATTTCGACACGCGAGATCTACGCTCTCTGGAAACTGTTAACGTGTAAACTGTGGCACTTGAGAAATAGGCAAATGAAAATTCAAGTCGACTAACTAAACTCATTTTTTTTATTTATTAAAAATCACAATTAGGTAGTTTTTAATTTTTGAAATAAACAAAATAATATATTATTTCAGTATAGTTCTGATCGTAACTACAACACTAGTATTAAGTATATCGCACTTGCCCCATCTAAGTAATTTTACTAGATTTTTTTTGGAACTCCGCACGTTTTACCCATCATTAAGGACCAAAATAACTAATTCATATTGTCATTAAGCAGATCGTATAGATATTTTCATTATTTTAACAATTAGTCAGAAATAATACAACTAGATGCACTTACCACAAATTTGGGGTATGTGCATCTGCTCATCCAATTTTCAAAAAATGCTTTCAATGTCAGGTATCCTAAAAGGTTTTTATCCGATTTTTAAAGACTTTAATTAGGAAATGGTTCTTTTATCAAAGTTTCAAATCTCACGAAATTTAATAACAGTTCAGTTTATAATGTCAATGATTTATATGTAGCACTTACCCCGGTTCACCCTGCTACATTTTAATAAAATATAATACGAATTATATTAACTTGGGATCGTTGTCGATAGATAAGAATACGATTTCAAAAATTTGACTGTTAAAAAAGGAAAGTGTTCATGACCTAGCGTGACATTCAAAGTACAGCGATTTAACTCGACAGTGGTATTTAAAAGTTTAAAGAAGATTTGTATCTGATAGAGTACATGTATAAGAGTGAAACTTTGTTCTCGAGTCTCACAAAATGAATAGTAATGGTTGATACGCTTTAGTTGTCTCTTCTGTTCTCCGTGTAAAATATAATACTTAACGAATGACGGCACTCTGCGCATTAATTCTACTTCTCTGTGTAAGTTTCGAATTTTTTTGGCATTTTTCATGAAAAGTTTACGATAGTTTAATAAAATAGACTAAATGTATTCTACAATATATGCCTGACGATCTTGCGTCTGGAGTTCTTCAAAGAACTGAACAAATTATCGCTTCCGGATGAATATTCATAATTCGCGAACCGCGCCTAATGCCTAAATTGACGCCATCATCGTTAGAAATGATAACATTTTGCGACTTATACCCGGTGACACACCGCCGTGACGTCACAACCGATCGCTGAGGATGTCATAACAGTACTCGCGGTGATATTAAATGTGGTCGCACGGGCTGGAGAACGTGCTGGACAGAGCATAGAACACTCCGAAAGCGTCAACTAGGACGTGTTTATTAACCCTTTAAATAAAATAAATGGAATGCATGACGCGAAATGGACACACGGTACTCGGTAAATAACACGAGTGTATTTTGAAAGAAATGAAATAATTGTAAATCGCGAGAATGAAGAGGAACAAATTATTAAGTGGTTTGGATTCAAATATACTGACTTTATTGTGATCATCTGTGACACGCGATTCATGAATGTATGCGTTAATGGATGACCAGTTTTATTTTATGTTTATATAACAATGTCACCAAGTTTAAAACTTGTTTAATATACCACCCATTCACCAGTGATAAAAACAGTGAAAGCGTGTATTGTACTTCGCGTTTGTAAGGTGTTAGAAGATGTTTCCTTATAAATTGCTCAAAAGCTAACTCTAGAGTAAGTAATTATAACAGTAAATTACACGGCAGCTATAATTTTTTTTCAAATGTAAATAATGTCATGAAAAAATGTCAAATACAAGTCGCCACCAGGACATGAACCCGGTATTTTACTGTCGCCCTGCTGAGTTATGTCGGTCTAGATAATCTTTCTCAGATTTGTTCTTGTAATGTACGCTGTGGCGAATTTATTTTTTCCAGTGGAAAGCTATTCAATTTTTAATTGCAATATTTCTCAGAAACTAATTATCATTCTTTTTACGGAAATATGCTTTATGGGAAGTAATGTAATCGAATGATTTCAATAAAAAGTGTAGTAATATAACATAAATAACACAAATTTTGCCATTCTACTGTTTTGTCTCATTTGTTTTGATTTTGCGCTGTCATTATGCCATCACGGCTGCGCCACTAAACGGTGTTGCGGTGTGATGTAATTTTGGCTTCTCGTTTGAAAGCTTCGAGGAAGTAAAACACAGTTTCCAAATTAAAATGGTTGCTTAGCATTGTCCTTTGTGTAGGTCGAATAAGATCCTATTTTTATATTTTTCCGTTACCTACTGGAATGTCAAGAGACATTTTAATTTTCGAACATGCGAGTATTGTGCCTTTTCGAACATGTGGGTATTGTGCCTTTTCGAACACGTGAATTTGTAAAAAGCGTTAAAATGTAAGTTTGACGTTTATGACGTACCTATTTATAGTAATGAATATGACGAATTTGTTTGGTCAGTTTTTCGTCTCATGTTCCGAGATTTTTGAAATATCAAAGTACGATGTTTTTAGGAAGGGGCTCGATCTAAGACATGTACAAATCGAAAAAACTCCATAATTTTGATTGTGGTCGCGGATAAAGCGTAAAGCCATGTGAAGCACAATTACCATTGTCGGATTAACCTTACGCTTTGGAAGTTCTGACAGACAATTTTTAGGTAATAACTTGACAGTACAGTGCTATAGTTGCGCGGAAGGCAGATCACGCCAAGGTCTTGAAATAAAACAAGGAACAGGAGACCTCCTCACGGTCGATTTAATTTCACGCAACATTAGTCTTAGTCAAAATAATGAAGCTGTAACAAATGACAATGCTTCTTGATACACACCTCATCAACAGACTATTAAGTCATGAGTCAGGCCTCGGTCAGTGGTGGCTTCTGTAGTGCCACCGCTAGCTAATAAAATTCAATTATCATTTACCTGATTCATAATCACAAAACACAATGTTCTACGTTAGATTCAACGTTCTACATTAATTCAGTATTAACACAATACCTCTTTGAGTGACGCTGCATGTGCTTTCAGAAGGGTCTTGATAATTTTATCCAATTTTATGAAAAAACGAGCAAGTTACGCAATAGATATACATATGAATATTTATAGGAAAATACAAAAGAATACGAATTATGCCCGTGCATCAAATGTGAGTTATGACCGTTTATTAACGTTGATTCGGTCATAATATTTTACGTAATTTTGCCAACTTCAAATACGTACCATGTAGCCATTTTATTATATAACCTCACTGATTATATTCTTTATTTATTTATTCGTAATCTACCTAAATATAACTTATCTTACTCGTATTTGCTTAGTTTAATTTTGAGTTCATATAATTTCTTCTCCTTTCTTATGTCATCTGGCATTTTATTGAATATCTTCATCGCACTGTACATCGTTGATTTTTGCGTTTTGGCCTTCTTCCTGAATGGAAATCTCTTCCTCTTGTATGATTCTCGTGCTCCTGCTGATTATCTTCAACATTTTTTATGAATACTGCCGATATTTGTTATAACAAACACCATAGCATTGAAAATATGATGTGTTTAAAGATCATCACATAAAGGTATTGTACTGATCCGAGTACATTGATTTTTTCCTTAATATTATTACAGTAATAATAATTGCAGTACTAATAATTGTTGCATATCTTATTCATTATCCACTATTACTAAAGTGTTATCGGATTTCAGCGATACTAATAAAATCAACTGCAATTATTAGCGTACTCATTTTAAATATTTTGATTTTGAAACCTCTTGAAATAAATAATGACGCATATTTATAATTTCATGTTATACACATACGAGTATTATAAATTATGCTGTTTTAATCTCCCTTATTATTTTTCTCCTCCATTCACAACGGCCTCACGGGAATCGGAAGCCCGTGACCGCACTAACTTCGGAGCTCCATTCGTCCCTTAACAAAATAATATTAAATTATTTTTTTGTTGTCGGTGGTTTTATATTTCTGAATATATTATATTTAGTAGTACTACCTAGTACCGCCGTAATAAGGAAACCGACACTTGCTGCTGCCATTATACATTATTGTTACTTAATTTTACTCAGTACTTAGCTTTTATGTTTGACTTCCTCTTTGTGTTTATTTCTTCTTTATCTCATGTATAATTTTATTGATCCTTTTATAGCACTTTTACTATATTGCTAAGTTTCCTCTAAAACTAAACACTCAATCTGGGAGTTCTCTTATATTTTTATTAAAGTGTAGCATTTTACTTACTAAAACAATGTTGATCTGGTCAGACTTATTCTGGGTTATGATGATGATTATGATATATTCCGTGTACGCTTCTTTATTTAAAAAAAATACATGTATATATCAGTTAAACTGCTGAAACAAATCCGGCTTTCGTATCCACAACAATATAATTATAAGAAAAATAATGTGGTACATTATTTTTGTTTTTTTTTTAGTGTAACCTGATTAAATTTGGTATTATTTCAAAATAGGCTAGCAGCCGAAACGTATATTGACTCCCATAAAAACCCGGCGAGAAGATAATTATTTTTCAGCCTCTGCGTACTTCAACCGCTTGGCTCTCGGTGTAAGGCATCGTAATTATAGTTCTGGTTCATTACGTCCTCGAAATATATTTAAAATTCTATAAATTCGCTGGTCAGCTCACTGAAGTTAATTACTTCGCACTGTTTTCAATGGTTGCTGACTTTCACAGTCTTATAATAACATAATAAACGTAATACTTATTGGGCGGCCACCCAAATCGTAGGTACACAGCGCGCATAGACTAGATGTGTGAACACAATCTTGAGTAACAGGAGTTTGTATTATATCGTTATTATTTCTGGGTCGGAAAAATTTCCCAACAGCTGAAGCGCTCTGCACAACTAAATAAATAATTTGGACTGGACGTACGGCGAAGTACGGAGACACCAAATTGGCAAGAAAATATTTCTATTTGTTATGTACGCTATTAAAATACTCCTACACTGGTGGTGACTTCGATACGTTTAGTATATTAGCTATAAGATCATCCTAGAAGAGTCGGGGACCCAAAGGCACTTCCATCTACCTCTGTCTTGTGCCGCTTCGGTACTTGTTGATGAATCAAGACCCAATCTGTCTTCATACAGTTATTGTTGTTGTTTATCCTCAGTTGCATCGGGGTGACCAACCCGTTGTCTTCCCTCCATAGTTGCCTAGAAGATACATCTTGGAACTTTCTCTGGCATTCGCATGACGCGCCCAAGTCACCTGAATTGCGATTTTTCGAGGGTCTCTCTTATTTCAGTACTTCTCACTTGGTCTAATAATGATACTACTGCTATTCCTCTATTATAACTCATTTAGATAGCTTGGTTTCTTGATCTTACTCTTTCTTTAAAGATCTATATAGGTATCCATATATTAAAGTGGATCTGTATACATCTTAAAAAATATTTACATCACCGCAGTATAGAACCGCACCGAGAAATATTTCGGACACGAGGCGTCCAGAGAAGAATGTAATCCTGCATTTCATAATACAAGAAAAATTTGATGGAAATCATTATCCTCGAAGAAGGAGAAAATCATGGATGAGGGACCTGATGCAATGGTTTACCAGTCTACTGTAGCGCAGTAAACAGCGATGATAGTCAATATGTTGTAATACTCAACACCCGTTGAACGGATAAGGTACGAGAGGAAGAAGAAGAAGGTCGTGGCGATATTGGTTTGACCCAGGCTTGAACACTGTAAACTGTTAAAAGAGAAAAGATTTGAACTTTGTTCAAGCTTTAAACAAATCTCGAAGCGTAAAGTGCACTTGACTCTTATTTTTCTACTTACACATACTCGTACGTCCAAAAGACAGATGTGACTGCTCGCGGTATATTCTCTAAGTTCAGTTTATTGGACTCAAACCCTTCACCGAACCCACCCACACCCACCCAACGTGGGTCAGCTCTCTTCTGCGGATTCATAATCCAATATATGTGGAAATAAAACAAGTATGTATTTTCACATATATGATTATGGAGTTCTACAAACTTACTTCGGAAATAGTAAATATCATAATCCAATATTGATTTTTCAAACATTCAAATGTTGCTACTGACTAGGTTTGATATAAAACTGATACATAATATATAAAGTACTTCTATCCAATACCAGCTATTTCAGTTACATTATTAAATGATTGATTGATTTTGACAGGGGTTGCGAATTGTTTGGGTTTCACATAATATTTGACCTCTTTACTTTTGGAATGGTTATTATATTTTATTTACCTGGACAAAGCGAGGTAGAAAAATACACATGGACCTCTTTAAAATGTACCGTGAAAGAATATTTATATACATAGGAATTACAAAAATATTAGTTATTCAAATTCCAAGTAGGTACCCACTTCGACAAATTAAATGTTTTATTTTATTTTATATGGTGATGATATAGACAGTAAATCTGAAAAAAAGACTTTTCCTCTGTGAAGTAATCTATGTATGTTTATGTATGGTGCGTGAGGAGCGTATACCATATTTTATTATTATTTTTTTAAGAACGAATTTTTTGATAGGAGTCGTTATGTTATCGACATAATATTGAAAAAATATATATTTGGCTCTTGGAGCATTTATTTATTTATTGTAAAGCTTTTGAATAGCTTCATACAAATACTAGTACATAATAGAACGAGTCGACTATGACGGTTTCTGAAAATAACGTCAGCCGGTTAAACGTTAAGCCTTGTTCACAAATTACAAACATTTGCCTGGTTGCAAAACTTATGGCGTTTTAAAATGTCTGATTTTTAAGCTGTACGAGTCTAAATATCTAAATAAAGCGCTATGACACGTTTTGCGGAACAAATATTCACTTTTTTTCCATGATCGTCCATCCATGGTTGAACTACAACAATTGTAGATTTCATACATAATACGAAGAAATATAATATGTATACATATGATAGTACATCCAAGGCTCTATAGGAAACCTACATATCCATATATCTAGGGTTCATATATTGACAGACCTTTAGATGTACGTTTATGTTTATAAAATATTTATGCTTTATATTTTGCGTGCAACCATAGATGCTGGAAGAATCTTAGGACAGAAAGGAATAGGCACTCACCACCAATCCGGATGGTGCTGGTATCTCCAAAATGTGGACTGTATATTTTTCATTCACTATTTCGTCAAGTTTCCGGTACAACGTATAGACGCGAAGTATCGAGATTGTATAACAGTATTAACTGTTCCGTAGACATTGTAACCGTTCTGGTTCAAGGTCGTCAATCGACCGGTCCGTGGCTAGGTCGGGAGGGGAAAACGAAAAAAAGGGGGGAAAGGCACAGTACATTATTTTCGTTCAATAATTAATATATACAAATAAATATATGTCCCAAACAGCTTCATATTATCCGTATACAAAGCCATAAAATTCAGTAAGTCTTATTAAATCAGTAATGAAACGTAGAGTCGAAGGTTTTAATAAAAAATTCATTAAATTTTTTTATTACTTTATAAATGTATAGACTATACTAATCATTGATTGTACGTATTAATGAAACCTGGTGGTAATAAAAAATATCCTGTATATTTTAAAAATGAAAAAAATTCGTTCAGTTGATAAAAATGACGTACATTGGTAACACAAGTATGTATTCATAAATCGTTCTTCACTGATATTTCGAGCCGAAGAACAAGACGAGGTATTGTGTCTCCCACTCCGACCGCCTGCTCTTGGCCTCGGTACACCGGTGTGATTAATCGCCGGCCGCACTCGGTTGCAGCTCTTTTTATGCCAATAACCGATTGATCGGATAAGTACCGATTAATCTTTGATTGTGTCGAATGTCACTTTTTTATGTTTGACTTTTAAATATTGCGTATTAAACGATTTCGATTTCTTTTGTGAATAATTCAAGACACCGAACATGTCTACGTACATCGAAAACTTGTATTGAAATCGATTTTTTGTAAAAGGAATAATATGCATATATGTATGTACATTCACTCGCTTCTTATAGAATTCCGGCTGCTCATAACTCTAGCGTCTCTGACTCGGGAATTCCCGATCGAAATTTTCCCGGAATTTCAACTTTTTAGCGCTTCTAGAAATCCTGGAAATTTACATGGGATTCCGGGAAATATCTCAAATTTTGTAAATATTTATTACAATAATAACGGTGCCAAACTTTATTAATTAGATTTTAAGGTAGGTGTCGAAAACAATTTTAAAAATCAAGAACTAGAGGGAAATGGTTGATAGTAGGGATCAACTGAGGAACAAATAGTGATGATGATAAAAAAATCCATTTAATATTGTGTAAATAAACGATCGATTGATATCAAGGGGTTGATGGCGCTCCGTAGTGACTGCGATCGTGAATTCCAGAGACCCATGCGGCTGTTAAAGAAAAATAAATAACTTTCCAAAATATGCACGAACTTTGAAGAGTTTTCTCGCAAATTCGAAGGAAATCATCAGATATTCCTATCATAATTGAATATACATTTTAATGTATACCTTCGATTCATATCGTAATATTTCGATCTTGCGAGTGTTTCACAGGTTTTTTGTGCTAAGAATTTTATGTTTTAAGAGAGCTAACTCTTTTTAACTTCTTTTTAAAGAAATTAAAAAAGCGTTTTATAAATCTGTAATTGTTTATATAAAAAAAAGGATAAAAGCAAAATGAAATTAAATTTCCGTATTGTATATAGAATAAATCGTCGAAGCGAATACGTATTGTACCTAGTACTGTTACCTACCGACAATTATTATTAAATGAACAGCTAAATTTTCATATTTTCCCACAGACTACCAAATATATAGACATCAATTAACGTGAATTCCTTGTTTCAATATTTTAATTTCGATGTCACCCGCGTGATCATTTTGGTACCACTTACGAAATCAAATAGCACAGAATCTTTTTTGAAATATATGACTCAATTGGAACGAAAATTAAAGTGCTGACAATATAATATGTATAAATGTTAAAAATACGTCTTGTTTACACAAAGATTTAATTTTCGAAAAGTAAATACTTTTACTGTTGCATACATCTGTCATAAACTATCGGATTTATGTTTCCGCAAAGAATATGTGTAAAATGATTTTCAAAATCCCTCTCCTACATGTACACTTTATTTCATGTTTATTCTTTTTATGGTCTGTGTATTTCGCCCTGTTTTGTCAGGTATTTTGTTGTATCTGACTTTATGAGCGATAGGTATTTGTGATTGATTCATTAAAATAAGACATATTAACGATTGTAGATGTAGTTAAATTAGTTTAATTGGTTAATTTTGAATTAAATGTCAAAGAAGACGGGATGTGACAACTGTTGTCTTGGAAATTATGGATCGCTTTATGAACGCGGCCGCTGTGCCTCCGCGCCAGAATTGCGCTTCCGGGAATGTTCGGAAATAGGTCAGTCCGGTCGTTGCGTCGGGGACTCTCAAACGATACTTCGGTGTCGGAAGTGTTAGAATACACACAATTCAAACATGGAAATATTTCAGGAACGTACCGAATTTATGACATAAAGATAATTGATCACACATTACAGCTAGTTCTTATTTTATTTACGACCGACTCCCCAACCAAACGAGTATCTATATATTTGATATTAAAATTAAATAGCTCGACTAGATTATTATCTAATGATTTCACAATGACGTTAAGTGTTGAACCTTTGAAAACGATATAGTTTAATTGGTTTCACGCGATCTTTAAAAAGCGAGTGTTTTTTTAAAATCATGTGAATAGAAGGCAAGATAAGGATCACGTGATATAGAAATCATTTTAGCTTTTAGTCAAAACTGGTTAAAATGAAGTTACACTGAAGTTTTCAAGATCGGTTAACATTGTCTATCTCATGTGCATATTTGATTGCGTTACAGGACAGGAATTTTTTGTCTACTACAGTTATGTCGTGGGGCGATTCTCTATTGATTTTGTTATTGGCTCAGTCGATTCCAACAACTGTTGCCTTGCAGCACATTTTGCTAACCTCGTCTCCCACGAGTATTGTCTTATACGCTCTGTAACTTTTTAAATGTAGGACTCCAAGTTCAGCCTAATTTGATGATAGATACCATCTGCGTGATTGCATTTTATGTTACTTGCTTCAAGGCTCCGTTATTTATCATTTATTATTACTTCCGTCTTTGTTATTATGATGTTATACCAGCAGTGCACATATCTCAATTTTTTTAAACTCCAACCCTCCGAAAATAGTCTTCTGTGCGGTCCTCTCGATGAGGTTATGTTTACTGCATTGAATTAATAAAAGAATGTCATGATGTGTCATCATATATTTATTTGCTAGCCTACTTTGCTACAAGAGACAATATAATTGTTAATGAGACAGGCGAAACAAATTTTTGTTTAACGTTAGGCAATTTTTTATGTATACGTAATCATGGAGTTTAATATTACAGTTAATATATTTCTTTTGTGTCCTTAAGTTGCCAACTTTTTGGATGTACTGCACTTACAGTTAAAATATGTAAAATGCTGTAAAAAAGAAATCTGTTGGTGTTTCACTAAGGAAACAATTTTTGAAAATTTATTCAACGGCAATTTAAAAGAAGCTAATATTTCCGACGCGGGTATAATATGTACATTTTTGATTGGGTTCACATCCGTCACGGGATCTTTTTTAGGCTCACGTAATTTTTAATAAGGATGTATAACTGTTCTATTAACTATTTGGGATGTGTCTTATTGTTCCACCTTGTATATGACTGTTGCCGTGTGGCGTCGAGCGGTCTGGGATGCGGCAAGCGGTGGTCCCTGGGACTAAAATAAGACGATATTATTAACGGGCGAGCTATAAAAATCTACAAAAACAAAACCGCCCGTGATGAAATATTCCATTTAATCGGCGTGCTGATCGCCTGATCCCCGCTTATCTCTTCCAGTGTGTCGTGTGTTGTATATTGTGGATAAACAGGTAAAAATATAACGTCTGGCGTAGACACTACCAACACTCTTCATGCCACAGCCCATCGCCTGTTCTGGCTTCATTAACTCGACGTTCGTGCCCGGAAAAATAAATAAACTAAAGGATATTTTAGATATATTAAGCACTTTCTCTAGTAGAATACTGCTAGATGGACTTCGAGTCGTATGTTTCCCTTTTCATTTATTGATTGAGGTTACAACCATCGTTTTGGTTTAATTAGAATATAACGGAAGTTTCACGGAAACAATAATTATTGAAAATAAAAATGTTGGCCAACCAGTTTTCTAAATCTTTTTTTATGAAGATACGTACAGTTTCATGATACTTTTAAATGACAATCACTACCAGTGGTCGAGTATTTGAAAATATCGTGATTTGTGATTCTTGTCAGAAAGTATTGTCAACGTTATTTCTCGTGGTTTCTTATACAGAAGTTGTTTTGATTTTAATTATTTATTTATTATAGGAAGCGGTGGTTTTTTTATGGGAAAGAAGGTTTATTGTAATGATGGAGTAGTATAACTGAATACCATTTAGGTTAATTTATTTCGTAAATTGTGATGTCATAAAACGGAGATCACAGTTACAATTTTTAATCACTGATATCATCCAATACTAGTCACACTCTACCAGAGCAGTGATTTATTCCTTCACTAATTCTAATACAGTTTGATTTATGACTTACCTATTCTGAGTTACCAATCCTTGTAGTGGCATTTGACGCTAGATGTCAGAGTTGCTCCATTATTAGATACCTTTTTACAATGTTGTTTATATTTTGTATGTCATTTTCAATTATTGTCCTTTCTGGTAAATAATTCATATTAATTGAATACAAATATTACATAAAAATAGCCGGTATTATAAACCTACAGATAAAGTACATAAGTTTTTTGTAAATTGTAACTATTTAAATAAGCTTGTGAATAAAATTAATTAAAATGAACATAAGGCAGTCGTAAAATGATAAACTGATTGCGTAATGGATTAAAGGAAATAGTATTTAGTGAAGCGGGTTGTGATAACTTGTGCTAGCTATTACATTGATAATGGCGAGAAGAGTTATTTTAAGTAAACTTTTGCCATAAAGTTACAATAATTTAATTAATATTGTTAATGGAGGTGTGGTGTGGCAGTTCATTAGACGGACACACTTTATTTTCATTAGTGTTTACTATACTCTGAGGTCGCCATTAAATCGTTATAGAAAAATTGTAATAATTAATTAATTTATTACGAATGGTTAAAAGTTATTTAATTTTTCTCGATTAATGTCGTCCCAATCCCGTTCTATGGTGCTCAGTATCTTTATCCAACAGTGGATGAACTCGGGTTATAAATGGAATAAATGTTTTCGAAAAATAGAGTTATAAAAAAAGTAATAGACGATTTTCAATTCAAAATATTTATATTCATGTAATGTCACGACACCCCGTATATATTATTTTCTATTTACCGAAAATATTTTTCGAGACCAAGGACCGAGACACAAAACAAATACGATTTCACATCGTCTCATCTTCGGCATCGCGAAAAGAGATTGAAAATATTTATTTCGATTACCGCGATATTATTTCCAGATATTACGAAAGAGCGGGCGCTCGGAGACAGCCGAGCTTCGGGGAAAACCTCCGCGGCTCCGCGGATGCTGGCAAGCTGCTCCACGCGAGAGGAAACCCGTCACTTTCTTATCGAACGTGCCAACGTTTATTCTGGTCGGAACCAGAAAATGTATCGCGACAATTATTTTAATTAATTGATGGTTGTCAACTATGTTTGGATCCGACCTAAAGAATATAACAATTAAACTGAAGTAAATATGTCTCTGAAACGATGCATATAGAAAAACAAAGCTGCCACCGGAATACAGAACAATGCTGCCGACATTAATTAGGGCTAGTGTTCCTCATACGAGAAAGGGTTCTATCGGCAATATAAAAATTTCGGGTTCATCATATATTTATAAAAACAGTAAAAACTCATATTAGTAGGACGGATAAACATATATTTTGTGTAATTATTGTATTTTTAATACAGACCTTAGTTTTAAGTAATGATTGAAACTCTAAAGCGTGTAAGATATCCATACATAATATACTTATTAAAAATCGATTTTTTTTATACTAACACGAAGCATTTCAAAACCATGTAAAATAAAATAATGTCATGTAAATTAAACAATTTGTAATAATTAATTTAAATATTTAGATAATTTCATAAATACTTATTTTCAAAATCTTGGCTTTGAACCTATAAGAAAAGATGTTCTGTGTCCGTGTAATTTTCCGTTTTTAATTTTTTTCTGGCACACTGAAAACAAATTTAATAGTCGAGGTCTTTCATTTAATATTGTCTTAATTATTAAAAATAATATTCAGTTTATTAATTTTATGTTAGTACAAAGTAATTTAAAAAAAAAATGAAATCTAGTGTATAACTTGTAATATACACGAATAATAAAAACCCCACCCACCATCAGAAAACTTCACCAATGAAGCGTAAATTGACCAATTAATTGAAATGTAATAATATTCCAGATATAAAGGTGCGTGCTCGGCACGAGGTGATACATGCATAGGTTGCTTTCATATTCTCCGTACACAAAATGCGTAAAAAGGTTGAAATTAGTTTTAGTAAAATATCGCCGCTGCGGCCGCGCGGTGCCCTTCGTGCTAATTATATACAACACGTTTCTGAATTATTTCATAGATTGATAATGTGCGATATTACTTTTTTATACTAGTAAACTCACGAAATGTTATTCAACATATGTAATATGTTTTTTCTTCTAGACCAGTTTTCTAGTGCGTGTCAAACGACCGAGTGTTTGTGATATTGTGTACGTGAAATATATTTCCATTTTCTCATTGTGTATTTTGATTTTCATTTCAAATTATTTTTTGAATTGAATGATTTCCATTTATTGAATTTAACAGTCTGTTCAGAGGAGTCTGTTCTTTGAATTTATTTTTCGTTACTCTTGTTCAATTCGACGAAATAAAAATAGCAGTGTGTGATTTTTCAAAATCTATATATTGTAACTGAAGATTACGGCAGTTAATACCATACCGCGTCACGCGCTCCTATCACTACCGCTCGGGAAAAGCGCCTATGTAGACTGCTACAAGGGAATTGTGTCATTGGACGAGTGAAAATTTAGTGTATTACGTACCGGCAAAGATGTTTTATTTAAATAATTCAACTTGCATAGATAATTATTTAGGTTTTGCTTTAACCTTGTAGTGAACTAGGCTGGTAACTCAATTGGAAGTGTGAAGACTTTAAAAAAATATATTGCATCATATAATTATAATTATTCATTTAATGAGCCTGTTTTCGAAATAACAATATAATTAATGAATTATAAGATTGTTATCCGAATACTCAAAAATAGATTGAGAACGTAGACTATTATAATTATGTAATGTGTCCATTTGTACTTTTATAACCAAACCACCATTCAAATGGAATATTTCTGTCGTTTTAGCGACAAAATTGGTCTCAAAACTATTAAATCTGCGCACGTCACAATTGTCGAAATGTTCTCTAGTTTTCCGTTTAGAATCTTCGGTGTAGAGTTTTATGGGCTACTCTGCCATATGTCTGGCTGGCGTTTTGGATTCGATCGCAGGGTCCATCATCAGTGCTTTTTTTATAGGTGACAGGGGCCCAAAGTGACCCACCCTTTTCCGTAGTCGTTTTATGAGTTTGAACTCGTGCATCGGTTCCGCTCAACAAAGCAAAAGTGAAAAAATATATGTAATCCCGAAAAAATATATGTACAAAAGCCGACAAAATGTTACCGTGAAAGTTTTTACAGTTACACCTTTCGAGGCCCTTACGCGTATTATCCGTGAACAAATTACTTGTAAAAGTATACAAAAAGAGATAGTATATTAAGAAAGCAGGAAAACATTTTATAACAGAGAGAAAAGAAAAATGCCAATTGTGAAATTATACAACAGAAACAATGCATCATAATAATCCTCGAGTATATAATACAAACATTATTAAATTCTAGTAATTATCAGCGCTGCCAATAGTCCAGTAAACCCTGAGCAGACACTGCAGCAATCAAAATACAATTGTCAAGATGTCGCGAGAATAGACGCAAATAACAGTGATGAAACATGGCTCTGCCGTGTTTTAATGAAATATTTTAGAATAATTTATTTTCTCATTAAGTGTAGACACAAAGAGTGATGGTCGTGTCGAAAGTGATTTCTAAACTTTCTACACTTCGAGAACTCGGATGCCGATAGCACTCGTACATGTTTATTTAGAAATAATAAAGTAATAACTGTCTGCACTCTTAAATTCTCGACAAATCAATGTTTTCAAACATAACAGAAGCGTGATTATTTTTATCACTTTACTTGCTGATACTCGTATACCCGACCCGGTAGTGCAAGGGTATAACATTTTCATTTCGAGAATATATATTTTCAATACTTCCCGTGACCTTTCCCCGCGCATTTTGCGATAAGAATAAAAAGGTGTATAGATAGATAAAAATAAAAAGGTAGATAAACAAATAAAATATTACGGCGCGCGCTATGCGACGTCTGTTATTAAAAGTCAAAACTATCTAAACTATTATCGCAACTGTTTTTAGTTACGGGCGTTACGTTAGTTAAGAAGTAGATTTTCACATATAAATATTAGAAAAAACCCTTGTACATAGTACAATCATACGCCATCTGATTAACCTCACATGTCATATAATTTAGTCTTGACATCAAAGAGGTAGTGGTAGTATGGTTAAATCGTTATGTAAACCGTTATTATGACCGTAATGGTGTTCGATTGTAACCATCGATGGTAACTGATTATTCTTAATTCTCGGAGCGGTGAATGGTATACTAGAAAGTAAATTTCCAAAAGTTATATTTCAGTTACCAATCATCGTCACGATCAGGCCCATAACTATTTACAAACATATATAATAATGCCTTATTGAAAAATATGAATGAATTGAACGTATTGTTTTGTGACGAAATAAAACGAAAAGGTAGTGCACTTCCCCGGATTGGAAATGAAGATCCAGGTTCGAATCCCGGTGACGTTAAAACAATATTTTTCCACAAAATTGATTTTATATGTATACTCGTATATTTATAATTAATACATTAATTTAGTATTTAAAATATCACAGACCTATGTTCTGAATAATTACAACTTCACAATAAGAATGTGTTTTCCTTAATAAAACGAAGTACAATGCATTCTCGATTCTGTCACCGCAGTGTCCCTAGAAATAACATATTTCTGTATTTAATTTCTTTAGACATCATCGTCATCATCATCGCCAGTTGAGAGAAGCGGTGGTAAGTGAACCGCACTTGTTTTCTTGTGACTGTACGCAACGCCATTACTACAAAGTGGAGTTGAAGTCGATTTTATTATAGAATATGAAGTAATCTCATGATCGTATATAATATAAACATCTAGACACGTGGCTTATATTTAGGTAATTCACTTTTTGCAAATTTTGATAATATGAGTTTGGATCATACGACAAAAGAATGGTCTCATAGGTACTTATCGTATACGGAAGGGGTGTTCACCAAAATCGCACGACATTTTAATATCGAATGGTAGTCGATCAGATCGATCAGGTGGAGAACATCTCGACTGGCGGGATTCGGGCGGGGCGGCGTGGGCGGGCGCGGCGACTCGCGGGCGGCAAGTTCGGATCTCGGCGGTGGCATTGAAGGAAATGTAATCCACCGCCGAGAACTTCTCGACCTTAAGGTACCTAAATCGAAGTAATGCTCGGAACGGGCGCGCCGCCATTTAAAATAAGACTGCGAGTGCGAGTATTATTTCAAACCATGCGTCGAGTTGTGTACTCGGGCGTACTGATGCACTGAAAGTTACCGTATAACTATTAAAACAAACATTGATTTACCAGCGTTTAAAACTCGTCCCAGGACGGGCTCGAAAGAGGACTCGGAACAGTTTTGTGAGAGAAGTCGTTTGATTTTCCACTCGATCGGTTCAACTCCAACGGGTGGGCGGACTTCTCCTTCCTTTCGTCTTCCGACGTGGCTCTTCGAGCTTCTCCAAGCTGTATTCCCTTCACGCAAAGTGTCAAAATAAATAAATTGTGAGTTGTGTAAGAAAGCATTCGTTAAAATTTAGTTGATTTGAGATTTTATATTCACACGCTTATTTTCTTTTGTGTGTTGTATGGTTGCACGACACAACTGCGCAGCATTCCGCAATTGAAACATATTTAGTGTTCATCAGAAATATACAATAATTTACGACAATCTGACTCCATTTGCAAAGCCACACCCGAGCAATTTCGGCTATACTGGTATCTTCGAACGACATTCTGTTTTCTGCGTACACAGTTCAATAAACACATTTACAACACGTACCGGATACTTTTTTATTAGTGTAAAAAAAAACTCCGGCGAGAGCAGCCAGAAAAATTAACGAGTTCCCCTCTTAGCTGTCATTCGGTGGTGTGGAAAATATTGGATGATATTCCCGAGAAGAGCAGATGATCATCGCAACGCAGCCGCAGATAGTCGTCACAAGCACGGAGACCCGCATGATCCACCGGTCACGCTCCATGCAATATTCATAAAGCGAGAAATATTTACAGACTTCTCCGTGAATGCATTTTACGCGCGTTTAACCCGCATCGCTGTTTTAAATAGAATAACATGAATGTAAAAGCGAGCCATAAATATCTGATAAGTCCATTCTTCCGATGGCTCGCCGAGACGAAGTAAACTTGACCCACTGACAGTGCCGCATAATGAAAAAAGAGTACAAATAATACGTATTTCAAAATCTTGAACTTGCGACCGCTTTGGCTTCCTTTAATGAAGTCAGCCTCGCGACAGACTGGCGGATTATGGAGTGGAAGCGATTATAGATAATAATATGTTGCGTAAAGTTAGCGAGATTATATATTTTTTGCATACACCGTGGGAGAATTTTCCGAGAATCCCTCGTGAAAGCGGCCTCCAATTTTTTAATCCGCTTAGAAGCAAAATTTGTTCCGAGGATTGTCAGAGTTTTCAAACGATGCCGATATTTTTTTTGGTGACGGGTTATCGAAACAGTGAACAGTATTTGTTCAACAAACAACTGACGTTCAATAGGTGCTCGAGTGGGCACTCCGGCCGCTCCTCGGTCCAACCCAGCGTACAAACGTACATCATTGTCTGTCATTTGAATAACTAACATTTGACTATTTACAATCTACGACCACTTTCGAGTCTCATAAAATATGTGTTGGTCTTTGCTATTTCTAGCCAATTTATTTTCAATTTTTGTGATTTTGATAAATTTTCCTCTGAAAAAACTGCAACTTCACAATAATAACGTGTTCTCCTTAACAATGAAAATATTTAGGTTAATACCAAATTTTTTAAAAACGCTAATAGTAGCAATATTATGATGACAAAATGTACAACGCATGTCCTTTTCTGTATTCAGTTAATTCATAAATAATATAGTATTCTAAATTTTTAACACCAACTTTACACTGTAGTTATTCATTTTAATATTTTATTATTTATTATTTTGTTTTAACTACTTTTAAATTTTTTTCCAATAATTATGAATCAATAAGTAAATTTACACATTTTTCATTATCGTAATAATTTTAGTTAGGTACTAGATTTATTTTTTAAATAAAATTTGTATTATAATTATTTCTTATAAAAAATTTTTTAAAACATTAGAACAATTTGACATGGTTTTAGTTAGTTTATTTGACATCCTGATGAAGGAAAATGTATTTTTCGAAACCGGTTGGTGTATAATTTACTCATAAAAGTGGTTAAAAAAAAGAAATAAATAATATAATGTTTAAAAAACATAGGATTTAATTATTTAAACATTATTTATTTGCAGGAACGGGCACATTTGGGCGCGTGTGTCTCTGCAGGGACAAGGCGGCGGATTGCTACCTGGCCATGAAGATCCTGGCTATGGCTGACGTCATCAGGCTAAAGCAGGTGGAGCACGTGAAGAATGAGAAGAACATCCTAGCCGAGATCAGGCATCCCTTCATCGTTAACTTGTAAGCCCCAATCTATCATCTTTCTTCTCATTTTAATTAATATGTGGTGAATTTCGGTTACAGCGACCTTGGAAATAACGTCAACACGGTTATTACAGAATTATTTGCGCCACTCTCTGGCGCATCGCGGTCACTTAGCTCATTTTTTTCTTGCGCAAAAACTATCATATTACCCTGCCAAGAGAGTCTTTGGTTTGACCGCGCTTATAAATTTAAATAAAAATATGTTTTTAGAAGTGAATATATTAAACCGAGGTATTTGAAAAAGTTTAAATGGTGTTCGGTTATGCCAATTTACATTTTTTCGCTTATAAAATAAACTGTTTTGCAATGTTTTCTTGTACACCCGTAAACCTAATTGTGTAAGGGAACTGTTACAAATTCTAACGTTCAGCTACTAAAATTCAATATCTGCACTTTTGCGGTTCTCAAATGTAAAATGATATTTTCAGCGGATTTTTTTTACCTACTGTCAGAACTATTTAAGTTTAATAATGCCGATTTTTCACAGCCTATTTTTAAATGCTGAAAATTGTTTAAATACGTGCCGTGACATACACCTCTGAAACAGCCTGACAGCAGATTCGGGATTTCGCTAAATAAAGTAATTCGTGTCTTCGCTAACCAAATTTAGAAAATCCGGGGTTCGTTCCCGATATTTTATCCCACTGGTTGTGATGTGTCGGTATTACCGTGATAAATAAATGTATAACTGTGCAACATCATTCGCTGGTATGTTACGCGCGTCAGCGTACCACTTTACACTATACTGTAGATGCTGTAAATTAACCTACTGCTTTTTCTTTACGTCCTAATTTTGAATAGTTACCGATGCTTAGAACTTTGAAATGAAATTAAACAGAATTTTGTAAATTTAAAACTAAAGAATACTATTTTTATTCCCCCTGGATTATAAATTAGAGTTTACGTTTATACTCAATGTAGAAACTTAATCATATTATTGATTAACTATGTAGAGTTTCATCATAATGGATGGATATAAATAAAATAATGTTATAACTCTATGTGAGTTTATTAGCACTACTCGAGTTTCGAGAGAAACAGTAACTCTCATCGACAGGTGAAGTATTAAATTTAATACTTCGCCTTAAAACTTAGTTTAATTCTTCACCTGTCGATGAGCATTAGTGTTTCTCTCGAGATTCGAGTAGTGCTAATAAACTCAAGTAGAGTTATAACACTGTTTTAATTATTCAAGTGTATTAGGCTTGTATTTGAGAAAACAGTCCACCGTGAGAAATTTCTAAGTACGGTAACCAAAGTTAACGATTATAGACTTGCGTCGGCAGTTAACTAACGTATACCTGTCGACAGCGTAAATCTTGTATCAAAGAGTATTTTTTAAAGCCATACTTCCTGCTCATGTGAAGTGAAGAAATAGCTGTTGCGTCACCTGTGGGCTGATGTTGGCACAATCCGCCGGAGACAGCGGCGGTCCATGGACTAAACCGCCGACCGTAGGAAAGTCATGGATACTTGTGTGATGATTTATAGCATACAGAATTAATATCACGTGGGTGATGTCGTGTATTTCATGGTCGAATTTTTTATTACATGGTAATGAATCTATCAAAGGATCTATAGTTATTTTGAAATGTCAGCGGATTAAAAATACTTCATTGAGATATAAATATCTTATCTTACGTGCACATGAGCAAATTTATTAGCAGACATTTTGAGGCATGTGGCGTACAACGGCGCAGTATAAAAATTGATGCAACTATACAGCGAAAGATTAGTACGGCAGGTGGGAGACACGTGTATCATGTGTATATGCGACAGGCAAAATATCTTACTGGGTGACATTAATTTATTATACATTACATTCGGAGCAAGTTAGTAAATTTTGCGTATCTAAGAAGCGAGAGGAAAATATACTTAGTACAGGAGAAGAACGGAGAGGCTGTGTGATGAGATTGGAGGTGCAATTGGCTGAAGTCATGACAATGGGTACTTGGAGGTGCCTGGCATAGATCCTGTAAAATAGAGGCAAGGAAACGAAGAAGGGAAGTTCACTGTAAATAAATTAGTGGAATTTTAGAGTTTTGAATAATGAGAGAATTTTGAATGGAGAGTTTGCTTTTATTTTTCTTAACAAAATTATCCTATTTCCTAAATATTACTCCGTTTTTCGAAACAAAATTTCTCTCGGAAAATTCTAGTAGCTAGCTTAGATACTGTCTCAATTTCTAATTTCATTAGATGAATGGAAGTGGAAATGTATTCACTTTTACAAATATATGACAAGGCGATGTAGTAGAACTTAAATATTACTGGTAAGAAAAATAAGAACATGATTCATAGAGATTAACGAATGAATAGTCTGATCATCTGATAAGTTGAGATTGACGGATTAGTAAAGATGGCATCATGACAGAAGTCTTTCGAGGATTTTGAGATAATCGCTAAATCGCCAGTGGTAATTGTAGTCCCTATTTATTTGGCTGCAGAGCCAAATGTTCACCACCAGGTTTTGCATTTACAATATATCACTGTCTGAACATCTTGATAGGTCAAAAAATCTCTAGGTATCAGTAGCTCAATAATAAACTTTTTTTAAAACAGAGATGCGTCCACGCAATACATGGCACATTTTTATATTCTTATAATACTCTTGCTATTTTAAAACTAAGCTAAATGCGTAATGAGGCTCGAACCCCCGACCAGTAAGATTACTAGGTCAGCGTCATGACCATTGGACCGACAGGCTACTTTATTTATTCGCCACTTTTAGAATTCTCGTCTAGAATTAATCTTTGTTTTTTTCACGTGACGTCTTCTGTCGAAGGGTGGCCGACCATGTTGCAGTGTGCTGATTTATCTAGAGCAAAGTGTATAAGATCTTTAGAATTTTAGACATTGTGTAATTTTTTAAGGTTACACAACAAAGATAATCTAAATACTAAATTAATGTATTAATTATAAATATATACATATAAAATCAATTTTGTCGAAAAATATTGTTTTTGCGTCACCGGGATTCGAACCTGGATCTCTATTTCCAATCCGGGGAAGTGGAAATAGAGATCCAGGTTCGAATCCCGGTAACGCAAAAACAATATTTTTCGACAAAATTGATTTTATATTTATATATTTATAATTAATACATTAATTAATTATATCAAAGACCTATGTTCTGAATAATTACAACTTCACAATAAGAATGTGTTTTCCTTAATAATAAAGATAATCTCTTTTTACCAACGCCCCTGTTGTTTGATCTTCTGCATAATGAGTTGTAAAATACTATATTTCTCATTATGGACAATGTATCGGAAGGATACAGCTTTCTTTCGTTGATAGTTGATATAAGTTCACTTGACTTATTCACGTGCTTCTGTATCTCTTCATTGGTAATGTGGTCAATCCAGAAGATCTTTAGCGTACCTAGATATAGCCCCAAATGCTACCAAGCTCTTTTAGCATGTCCAAATCTCGACTAAATAGGAACTGTAATTAGTACTAATTTAAATACTCATTTAAGTGCCTAGTCATTAAAATAAAATATTAAAAAATCAAAAAAATTGCCTTGACTGACCTAAAATCGAACCAGGAAAAAGGAACCTTTAGTTGTGAAACACGGTATCCATGACGGACCATGCTAGTGGTGCGCGAGCGACGGTTGACCCAATTAGCGATGGATATGCCGGGCGAGAGGACAATGATTCGTTTTGCATTCTGGACCGGCCTTCGCTCCGAGTCATCGATTAGGAGATCTTCCTACGCGAGCGTTCGCACTTTTGATGGCAAAATCCTCGCCAATCAGATATAATATTTAGTCGACACGGTCGACCTTACGGCACCGCGGGTAAACCAAAAATACATGTTTACACTAATTGCTTCATAACTCAATTCGTTAGAAAAATTTTATTCTTAGAAAGTTTGCGCCTTAGCATTGATGGGTGTCCTTATTAATAATTGGATCGCTTTGTTCATTCCTCTTGTCGATATGAACTTGTACATATATATACGTATACAACACTATGAGACGTAATATTTATAACAGACACCAAACACAACTAAACAAGGAAGCCAGTCATCATAAGCAGTCATCTTTAGGTATGTCGTCATAAAGTTGTCAGTGTCATCTCAGGCAAAATAATATCGTCAGACCTAGTTGTTGTTAATGTCATCTCAGGAAAAGTACAATTAGGTCTAATCGTACAATCGAGTGAGTGGATAGGTGACCCTTGTTTGAGGTACATTTACCTCGCCCTTCATTTCTCTATCACTACTTCGCTTTCCCTAAAGAGAACAAAGAAACGAGATATTTTCTTTACTCTACTCCAGAAAGAGTAATCACTTGATACGATGTTATCGGTTTAAGGGAGGGGTTAGAAATTACGTTGGATATAATGAAACAATAATTTCCTTTCCAAGGTACATGTTTTAACCCCGTACCTGGTTTGACCTTTCTCCTTCCCCATATAACTCGGCTATTTATCTTAGAGTGTACTCAAATAATTATTGTTTTATCTCTAAGAGTGAACTGACCTACGCGGTGACCTCTCCCGATATCGGTCAAGACCAATAACCCGTTGTTTGTTATTTCGTCAATCAGTATTGACAGGCTGATAAAGATGTCAACAAATATATTCTTATTAATTAATCTGATAGATTGGAAAACCTTTTGATGTAATGGTAGATACTTTTAGATTTTCTCTCTTTATTTTTCAGTAATCGCTATTACTGATAAATACATTTTTAGATTATTTGTAGGCTCGATGATTCGTCAGACGCTAACAATATTTTTGTACACAATTTGTTCAACCTAAATGGTTGCATCGTGTGCAGCGTAAAATATGATTTTTTTTTCATTCCATCTATTCGGTTATACCTACGTCTTTATTTCTTTCTCCATTATTCAAAGTCATTCAATATATTACACTTAACGGTCGCTTTTCTTCGGCTTTCAATCTATTTTATTCCGAATTAATATTTTAGTTTTCTGACGTCATTAATTTCAAACCTCGTTACGGATAGACGTTGAGAGGTTTATAATGTATAGAAAATATTAGCGCACGAATTATTTATTTCTCATTTCCGACTAATTCCATGTCCTACTCTCGTCTCGATATTTTTAGTCGTTACAGCCTGAAAAAATTAATTTTCTAAATCGCTCTCTTGCTCCAAACATTCGTTATTTCCACCTGTGTTTAGTCACCGATCCATCGTTTTTAATCAATCACCAGAGAGAAATAGCAGTGTTAATATTCACAATGCATAATTCAAGATATTTGCGTTAAAATTACGTCAGATGTTTCAACCGATGTTTAAGTGAGCGTATAAATTAAATAATTACCGTTTTCTTTAAAGTAAAACTCCTTTCGTAATATCTATTATGCGAAGACAAGGAACATTAGAGGCGTGGAATAAGGCCTTGGGTTTATCATGTAATTAACCCATAAACAGTAGTTTTACTGCCAAAATAGACCAGTAATGATAATTTATTCCTCGGAATGCTCATTTAAAAGGGAGATTGCGAATTGTTTTTGGCCAAATGCCGGATAAAGACCGACTGTTGTCAAATTCTTCGGAAAATAATTGAACGCTAACATTAGTACCATCGTGTAGTTTACTAAAGTGAGTACCCATTAGGTATAAATTGAAGAACACCATGAAATCAGTATCAAGTAAAAGAGAATTTAACTCGGCAGACTCGGTTTGGTCGGGCGGGTCGCTCCAGGCCACTGTGTGTCAAGTCCGACTCCGGCATGTCTTGTGCGCTCTGGCTCTGGTCTACCAGCTCTGCAGTTCTCACCGGATCGGTCCAGTATTTTCGCCACTTCTCACGGCTGCGGTTCTTTGTATTTTCCTTTGGACCACCAATTTTTCAATACCTTTCTTATGTTTAGTGGCTTGGCCAAAATATTAAAAAATTGCAGCCAAATAGTTAAGTACATAAGCTGCTCGTTATTTAATTCCTCTATGATCGAGGTATTTATTCTGTGGGCTGTCCACGTGTGCGTCGCCAGCATCACATTATGCTTACTATCCCCCAATGCTCCTTTCTCTCAGAGTCCAAGGTTCTTCAAAATCAATCACATTTACCCAAATAAAATGGCTGCGACTTGAAAAATAAAAAAACAAAAATTCTAACGAATTAAAGTGTTTTTACGAAGAACACATTATTTTTAATACAAATTAAATAAAAATTTTAAAATGGAATAACAGATGTAGCAATTCGAAAGAGCTAGAGAATGTAAGTTTTAAAATCTTGGCGTAAAACTGGATAACGCGTTTCCTCAAACTAAAATATTTTTAGGATGAATAATTTTTTTCTGTATATCTTTCTCGTTGATTAATTTAATTTATATTAAAATGAAAATGTTCCTATGCGCCATCTTTTTCTAGCACACGTCGGAGGAAGAGTGCGTCTCTTACAAATTGTAAATTATTAATAAAGTAAGTGTAACGGTTTTAGTTATTCACCTCGCAGTCGCTGTCCTATAATTTCAACCGTAAGTTCATCTTAAATAGGTTGCATTATATCAAGTGATGGCGGACATTATTGAAACGTGATGCAAGCTACAAGCTCACTCGGTCTCGGTGCTATAATATATCGCCGACACGTGTCGGCCTGATTGCCTCAGTACATACATCACTGAATCTGTTTAGCTCATGTTTTATTAGATATACGTAGCAATGTGACGTTGTTTTGTCACATTTGTACGAGTTCCCGACCTTGTTACAATAATGCAATATACGTAGTTTTTGTGGGGTCGTATCGTACCTTGAAATGTAGGGCAGGCCGCGGACTGTTCAGGAAAATAACATGCAGTTGCAACATACATATTATTGCGAAGATGTTCATATTATTATGATAAACTATAATAATGATGTCACAATATTCATGTTTAGCATATTATATATTTTGTTGCTAATTTTGAGAATACATAGATAAGCTTATTATGGGAAGAAGGTTAAATGATGTAAACTCAAAGAGAATAGTTTCTTATTGAAATTTTTTTTAAATATCACCAAAACGTCTAGATCTCTGATAATGACAATGTGGAATGAAATATATTACAACTACATTGGAGTAAGAATTAGGAATTGTAACTTTTAAGATTCAGCCAGTCCTCTACAACTAGCCGGGAAATTGTATTTAAAGACCATTCGATATTATTATTTCAAACGACGGCCCTGCTCTACCTCACTACACGAATATCTTCCATGACATCTCTGGTTGAACGTTACATAAAGCAGACCAAGATAATGTTTAAAATATTTAATTCTAAACAGATTGGACATTGGTGAACTTCTGCGAAGAGTAATGGAAGTGATTAATAAACCAATATTCACACCTGTGCTATTGAATGAACACATGCAGTAACAGTATCATTATGAAATTAGCACTGGATTTAAATAAGAATGTATACTTCTTCTATTTACACTTTTTGCCATGGTGCTGGAATTCCCAATCGTTAATGTTTAGAACCTATATTTATACCTTTATACCTTTCAAGTAGATATTCTGAAATTAGGGATTCTGTACAGGATAAAAAGAGTGTTGTTTCAATGCGTATCCGTTTATAAAGAACATTAATTAGTAAGATTAAATAATTTGGGCGCGTTTTAAATGATTAACATAGAATTAATTCATGATTAGACAAAGCTATTAAAAATAATGGATCCAACTCAAAACTTTCATCAAATCATTTATAATTACTGAAAGGTTAAGGTTGATAAACTAAAATATATAAATGTTAATTCAGAGTGTAGGTAAGTACATACATAACATAATATATTTTCTCAATCGAAAATAATGTTCCTGGAATTTTCGATTTATTAAGTATATTATATTGAGTTGTGGGGTAAGAAGAATATCATTAGTGAAGTTGGTGAATCTCAATAAAATAACACTATATTTTTATTACTATAGTATTATTTAATTTATTATTTTCCGGCGTATTTAATGTTTTTTTCTTGGATTTTTCTGATGCAATTATTATTCATGTATTTTTATTCTATTTTATTATAATGCGTTATTCTTTCTCCATTTATGTTAACTAATTTAATAGTAAGTAAAAAAACAAACGAGAGGGCGATCCCTTATAAAATGGATCGATCACACAAAATAAATGACAGGATCAGCATCAGATGCAGCAATAGAATGCGAAGAATGGAGAAGGGCCGTGAAGGGAGTCGGATGATACTCAGAACCTGTATGGATAATGGATTACAGAGAAAGAAGTGAAGCGTCCACTCGACAAAAGTATGATTAGGGAGAGTGTCAGTGGCCCTCCACTTTCGAACGAATGGCTCGGAGGTGTGCTCTTGTTAACTGTGACTGATTATCTAATAGATATTTATAGTATAAAAATATATTCGTCTTACAAAAGTTGTTAATTGTTTCAGACGGTGGTGGACTAGAGATGACAATTGCATCTACATGCTTTTCGACTACGTGTGCGGGGGAGAGCTGTTCTCCTACTTGAGGAACGCCGGCCGGTTCAGTAGCTCTACTGGTAATATTCCTTATTAATAAGGCCACATCAAATCTTAAGGGCAAGTAGGGTTGAAATTGACGAATGAAAGTACAATCGTATTCTATGGCGAAAGTATTTGATTTTACCGATGCTTAAATCTACATTAAATAATGCATGTCTCGAAGCCAGTTTATTTCTGTGTGTGTTTGTCGTGAACTTATCTGACAATGATGACACGTAGTGATGCTTGTAAAGTAATAATAATACAGTGATATATTAAAATATTAACAAACACGAGAGTTATCATTTGATGTCAAAACACGATCTATAATAGAATGCTGTGTGAGAGAAGAAAAGTTAAATATTATTTGGAAGAGGATTCAATATGCCTATTCACATAAGATCACTAAACAAAATATGAATACATCAATTTTCATTTTTTATTTATTATTTTTGTTTTATTGACCGCTTGAATAGAGTTTAAATACATCTACCGGTTTCGAAAAATACCATTTTCTTCTTCAGGATGTTATGACATTTTCGATATTTTCGGTATTTTTCGAAACCGGTAGATGTATTTAAACTCAATTCAAGTGGTTAATAAAACAAAGATAATAAATAAAAAAGATGTATTTTAAGCACAAAGTTAATATTGCTAATTTTAAAAGTATTACATCAATTTTCAAACAACGTTTCGATTCATTACATAAACTACCAGCGGCGTTCCGAAATTGGGTCCCAATGCAAAATGGAAAAAGACCCCCCCTAAATAAGTTTATAAATAAGTTAGTACTGTGTGGTTTATCAATGAAATATATGATATTTACACTTGCAATTTAAAAAATACTTCACTTTACAGCGATGGACTGGTCTCTAATCCGACGTATTATTGTAATTGTTAATGTTTCCACAATACACGTGAGAAACAATGTTTTAAATGTTATAATTCCATTTCTTACCTAGTTATTAACGTTGGGAAAAGTATCGATACTCACGAAAATAACATTTCAATGGATTGTAGGATGAGAACTTTTCGGGCCCCCTTCTAACGTGGGCCCCAAATAGTAACCTACGGTGGCATAGTTACTTTTACTGGCTTTTCCGGCATATCCTATTGGATAGATACCGTTTTGTAGACATATTTGCTTTAAAAGACGCAAAATATGACTTAAATCAACTTTTCAGATGGAAACACTTGTAATAATTTTCTCAAGGAATTCTGTCATTAAACTTCCCGGAATCCACGTTTGCAGAGATATTGGATCTTGAATGATTATTTTTGTATTATAATTATTAAAATTTTGCCATCAACACACCTATCGTATACCTTTCTTACCATTCTCTCCTCATCCTCTCGATCCAAATGACCGAAGCGACTTTTGTTTAGATCCTGTTAAATATGCTAAGATCACTCTTTATTTGTTTATTATTTATTCAATCGTAAATGGATTTGCCACTTATACGCCTGAGTGACGTCATTTCCACTGTATTCAGGGCATGTACTTTCGTTTTGCATATGCCAGCACCAGACTTCATTGTCATACATCTTGTCGGTACCGGGATTTCAGGATTTCGATTTCGAAAAGTTAACTTTAGAAATTACTTCATTCACTTTAATATATCAGTTATTATCCACCAAAATAATGTTTTAACAAGACTAAATAAAAAAAGTGAATATTTTGGAAAAACCCACCGTACACTCAACGCGTCGTCGGTTCCATTACATAAAGTTTTCTCAGCATAAATGGGTTCACACCTTTTATTTTTTAATGCCTACTGGTTACCTATTAGATTACATTTTTTGCCTCATTCGTGTCAACACAATTTATGGCCACCGAATAAACCATTTTTTGGGTTGCTTTGATTTTTCTTTCGGCGACCCGGTGTCGCCCACACGAGACGATAAAAGAAAACTAAAAATCAAGATTCTCACTGGACACACACTGGATGCCATAAAAATACATCTAAACATTTTTATGCTATGGAATTATTTGAAATATTTTCGTGAAAATTGATAATATTAGCAATTACCAAAAAAAAAAATCAAAATACGTATGATAATAATTTTTTTAAATACAATTATTTGTAAATTGTGTTCTATAATATCGAGAGTGTTTATTACATTTGAATGTAATTTATGATAAACGTTTCATTTGAATCTAGCAAAAGCAATCGATTATTAACGATCGCCGTTGCTAGGCCCTGCGGGGAGAAGACATTTCAGGTTGATGTTAGAGTAGAATTTTAGATTAGCCCCCGCGCGCACTCCATCGGCGTACCGGCCATCAGTAAGTTAACAGTATTAAACAACCATTTTTATTGTTTTAATTTAATTTTATTATTAATGATTTTACCGCTCTAGTGAACAACCACCATTCAATATCGAAACTATAGGATGAAAGTCTTGGAAAGGTGATCAGTACATTGATTAGTCATCAGTGACTGCCGATGACACTTGGCGTGTTATTATTAGTATGTACTGTTAAACATTATTCGTCAAACTCTAACTCGACTCGCTTTCCTATCGACCACCATAGCCTGCTTCGATGTTTTACTGCATGCTAGAGTTGAACATTATTTAATTTATTTGATGGAAACATTGTCGGATAACAATTTGACTGTATTTTGCACCTTTCACTTTCTTTTCTATCATACTGCGGCTTGAAATATGAAACATGGCGGACACAAAGAAAAGTAAACTAAAATTACAGCATTAGAGATGATATATAGCCGGTAGTGAAATAATTTAGATGACTTTTTTGGGAATCGAGTTTTTCTAAATATATATATTGCTGGAATGTAATGTATCGCCAGTTGTTAGTCAAGGCAGACTCGGCTGTGGGGAGAATGGGACGAATAAATCAACTGAATGAAAGTTAATAAATCAGCTTTCCACGTAGCTTTTAGGCACAGTTTTATAAAATACAGAATACCTCTATTTACCGTAAAACCTCTTAAATACAAATAAATTACAATATTCACGAGTATACACGATTCACGATATATATATATATATAAATATTATAGAATAACTTCATATTAGTTTCATATCATTTACTTATTATTCCTAGGTATACTAAAGGATTAGTATGGGCATGCAGTACGTGTAAGCGAAAAGCTATACTTATCCATAAATTCTGGGAATAGTGGTTACAGTTGAAACTTGTGAACTTGAGACAAAATGCAATCTAATAAATGTGCACTAAAAGTGGATGTTTGGGAATTATATTATTTAGTGTAGCAAATAAAAAACAAACAAAATGGAGGAACGAACGGAGTGTAGTAGCTTTAAACAAATAAATAAATAATTAATTATGAATAATACAGTTCTGATACTAACACTTATGTATAGAATTTAAGTCTGGAGCTGACAAAAAAGAAATAAATAAATTCACTGAAGAATGATCAAATTAGGATAAAAAAAAATAGAACGTGACATGTGACTTGGGAAATTGCGTTTACATTTAGAGTGTGTTTAATGGCTGGCGTATCAATTGTTGCATATTTTATATGCATAAGCTATATTTGATGTTAAACATGCTGTCAGAATTGTACAATTAAGTCATTTTGTGTCAGAATTATGCTGAAGATGGTATGCATTTGTTAGTGTGTAAGGAGTGGAATGACATGTATGGATGAAATGAAGCGAACATCGTTGTTTTTTTTTACAAAATAGAAAAAAGCCAGAGCCATTATGTGGCTGCAGGGTTTTACAATAATCGTTTTACACTTAGGCTTGTTCTATAAAGAACACGCGTAGGTATATATAAGTAATTGAAAGTTTGTCCCTAATTGCTCTGCATTATAATGAAACACAATACTCACTAATTAGTGGGCACGTCCCTCAAGGTCATTTCAGAGCGAAGATTCTTCTTCATACTCTTATAATATCAGGGCCATTGTACACCATCACATTATGTACACCACTGGCAGTAGGTGGTGCCTGATTAATACCGTTGCGAGTATTCAAAGCGTCCTGAAAATATAAACTTAATTAGTAAAGTAATTAGAATTGCGATGGGGAAAAAATACAACATAATGTAAAGGTGAGGAGAAAAACACAAAATACCTCAAATATTTTACAATCATGCGCTACAAGGCGCACGCCCTTTGAGACCGATGATATCAACAGTGACAGTGCGCGGCATTCGATGAATTATTTTTTTTTTAATTTCGTTTTTATTTACCGTTTACTTGATTTAATACAATTATGTATGAAATATGGCACTGACCAAGTGGCCGCCTTTGGCAGCGGAACAAGTGCGTGATCTTTTAACCATATTTTTCATAACATTCTCGTACACCTTGCGTGTTATTTCAGCAATTTCATTTCGAATATTGTCCTGCAGCATCGGAATTGTCGTTAGCTTATTGGCGTAGAAGCGTGGGGCTTTCAAGTACTCGCACAGAAAACAGTCGAGAGCCGTCAAATCAGGTGATCGAGGAGGCCAGTCGATATCACCACTTTTATACATTACGCGGCCAGGAAAAATTTCAAGCGTAGCTCGGACTGTGTGTGAGGTGGTACTGTCCTGTTGAAGCCACACGTGTTGTAGCCCTTATTGGCCCAATTAAATATTTCATAATCTTTAGCACTTAAATGATAACGAGTTATGACATTTATATTTTTTGTATATTTTGCAATAGACAAATGTAATCTTACTGATGAATAAAATCGTGTATTCATTAGGGAATCTTGTTTTGATTGCGGTCTAATATTGATTATGTTTTTGAAAACTGTAAAAATTGCTCTGTCCTTTTTCAAACATGTCTGAATAATTAGTTGAATAACTTTGCATTCAGAGTATTTCATTAGTTAAATGTTTTAAACATTTCTTAAAACCTTGGGAGATTTCTCAATTGACGTCTTATTTCCTGAAATACGTAGTATCGTGTGGACGGAATGCGGTCTCCGAGATATTGGTGTTACGTTCAAAAATATAAAAAAATGAAAACATTGTTCCTTCGTAAATGATTTATTTGTGCAGATAAATATAAAACGAAACGGGACAACTGTCAGAAGTAACGCTGGACCATTTAACGCGCCTAATTCACAGACAAGTTTCTGTAAAGCATCTGTTCATTTCTCTGATTTAAATAGATATTAACGTACGTCATATTGAGAACTTTTCTATTCAAATTGTTTTTAAAACAGCGTCGGAGCTGCTAACAAAACGATGGAATGTTTTTCAATGCCCTCTTGGCTCTTATCTTAAATCAACCCACAAACGTATTTGTAATTACATCATCGGCAAATAGATCATCGGCGTTCTTATTGCGGACCATTCATTTATTATGTCGCGCCATTTGCCAATATTATATCCGCCTCTCTTATGGCTCGTGTCCGCAGATGACATTTTTATGAGATTTTCGACACGAGACACTCCGAGTACGAGGATAATGTTCCACGAGATGTACATACTAGTGATAGTAAACCTGTTATGTGATTGTGTCACTGATTGGTAATTGAGATTTAACGATTATTGGTACCTAACTAAAAATTTAACTGTTGGAAGTTTATTTTTTACTGTACCAGTCGTTGCTTGAAGAATTACGTTAATTAATTATCAATCATCGTTACAATCGAAAGCAATAACGGTTTAAATAACGATTTTACTACCACTAGTGCATACCAATTCTCAGAGATTCGCCAAATTGCGTCTCACTTCGCGCCTGTTGTGTACGTTAAATGTCAGTCCATTGATAATTGATGTTCCGTTCGTCAGTTGGGTGAATTTGAATACTCCTAACAGCAGTTAAAACTGAATATATGTTAAAAATTTAATGCATTCTGTTGCTGTTGGTACCTACGGTTTTAAGTGACGTTTCGAGTCTCGCTGTCAAATCGAACATCAATTTGAGTTTCGAGAGAGAGCGCTGGGCGAAAACGATCTTGCATTTATAAGGTATTGTGTGTCAATTCAAAGGTACTTATTTCTCTGTGAATTGTGACTTTGTGCATATGTGTTTCTTGTGCGTTACGTCTCATAATTGTTATTAGTTCTTATTTTATCATCATTTTTTTACCATCTTTTATATTTGTTGTCCGTATTACTAGATCGATCAACAAGTACAGTAAAACCTCCAGGAATACGTTCCAATAAGTTTCAGCGCTAAACGAAACAGCGTTAAACGAGGCAATTTTTACACGTAAATAATCGGGATAAGTGAAACAGAACAGAAAATAAGTAATTTTATTAGTTTTTCTTGTAACATTATTGTTAAATACTTTTTATTACATTAATTACATATCTACTAATATCTATTTTTTTCATAAAACATCCATGACAATAAAAAAAAAGTTCTTAGTAAAGAAGTTATATTATCGATAAAGAAGGTTCTTCCTCATTTGACTTTTTATTAAGAATTTATCTGACTTCGTTTGCCTTTTTCTGTTTCGTTCGGCAAGTATTTATCGATAGCAAGACATCGCATCGATGACACTTCGTCTTGCCTTAGAACTTCTATCAAAATTGGTATCATTTTAAATAAATTGAACCATAATTTCCGTTATAGTGGCTAAACTAAAATTGTTTTCGCTTTTTCCATTATAATTGATCGACTTTTTAATGGTATATTGCGTTCAACTTCATCGTCAATCCAGATGTTGTGAACGTTGTTTCTGGAACGGGTAATTTTGGTTGCTGAAGTCCTTGCGGTTATAGTTGCTGATGATACGATTTTTTCTTTATTTTTAAGAATTGTTCGTATTGTTGAAGTACACAAATTTAATCATACACATCTGCATATAATCGACTGAGGACTTGCATTTTAGTTTCCAGCGAAATGATTTTTCTCGTTGCTTTACTTCCTTTTTTTTTTGCAATCACCTATTTTAAGAACCAAAAATTGACATATTTATCACAATAAAATAATATACACGTTATGGTTATATCTTTATACGTACACAATAACGTTGATGCTCGATAATAAATTAACTCTGAGTGTTCGTATTGCAGCGCACCGCGAGCTGCACGCGAGTGTCGAAGGAACGAAATCGTGCGCAATTTCGGGGAATCCCAATTTTTCCGTGTAATACTGAAACAGCGTTAACTGTATATCTACTGAAGGCATAAATGTAAAATATTTTTCACTTCGCTTTGCTTTTCTGTGCAAAACAAACGTGCGAATAAAAGTTTCTGTAACAGTTTGGTGTAGACGGTGGCGTGTTGGGTGCCTTCAATGTCAATGAAGTAAGAAAAATGTGATAAATATATTGGAAAATTGTTCAACTCGCTTCAGCATTCTCTCCTAAGGGTGTGTATACAACGATGAGACTTATCTAGAAACTCGTCTCAATACTCGCATAAATTACAGTACAAAGTTGAGCGCGGAGCGAGATGTTATTCATTATACTATTGTATTTTGTGTGCAAGGAAAATGGCCAACCGTTGCGTACTGATTTACAAATATGATTGAGTGGTTCCTACTAATCAATCGCATTCGGCTTAAAGATATCAAATCTTTTATCACGACATCTTTATTTTCATTTGTCAAATCGTATTTTCTTAACCATTTTATTATCATCTTAAATATTAAAATTATAGCGGTCGTTATTTATCGCAGTGTTAGCTATAAATTAGGAATTATTTATATAGGAACAAACATCGCGAAAGAGTGCCAAGATTTTTTCTCAGCTCCACTAGACAAAATGGCTACTGTACGTATCTCGATTTAGTGTTTTATTTATATCTCCGATTTGACATAAGTACACATTATTCCTGGAAGCTCTTCAGTTCGCTAAAATCTTTTACCACACACGCATGCGTAGGTACCGTCACACCATATTCCGCAGGCGTAAGCATTTTATTTTTATATGTATAGTCGGACGCTGTACTTAATGATATTATTGCTGGCAGCCGAGAGATCCATGTTGACACATCAACTTATTTCTAGGGCTGGAACGGCAAAATTTTTCCCACAAGTGAATCAATATGATTAAATCTATCAAATAATACTTTAGGGTTATTTTTTACATGACTATATTGAAAATAATTACTGAATAACAAAAATAATATTTTAAATATGTTCAAATGACCATTGTTTGTATTTTTTTGATACTAATTTATTTAATCATCGTTTGTCCTTCTGTACCGATAATTCTAAACATGCTATAGTGAAATTTTTCATATTATAATTGTAGTGTAAATTGTACACAATAATTTTGTAAAGTTTGAATATTATAGTGTATTTTTCAAATCACGTATTTAGGTACTTATCTATGTATTTGCCGAAAAACTTGACGAAACTATTCCCAAATTCAATGAATTCCTTTTCCAATTTTGGAAGCGAAATTCAAAGCTAATCGACGAACCACCTGTAATGTTTCGCGTCATTTAGTGTCACGAGTGTCATAGGTTCGCCATCGCTGGTCTAGTGTTAGTATTGTTGGAAATATAACGTTTACAATAATTGTTTAATTTATATTGACAATAGACTAAATGTATGCTTGATTATATTTTTGCGTCATTTTTATATTGAAGACTAAAAACCTTGATTAGTATTGTAAATTTTACACTAGCCAAGTTCACCGAATAGTAATTCCACATTCAGTCCATGCTGAACCATATAAAAAAACTTTATTATTTTCAAAAATTTCGTTTCTAATGTTTTTAATGATTATTTAAATAATTCCCGTACATTTTTTCTAATGATTGCATTTAAACACATTCTTATCATTTTCAAGGTTCGCTCTCCTGTATAAACAAATATAAGATTTTATTATTGGTCATTAAACGCGATTCTTTCGAGAGAGTTGAGATTGTAATAGCCACTGTTCTCGTAACAATATCATTTGTTCAATTATTTTAACAGATTGATATTATTAGGTCAATGTACGTTCTGAGTCAATATGATGTTAACAATGGTATCGAAATCTGTCGACGTCAAAGTAATCAACGTGGTTAGTAAATTAGTTCAAAAATACGTATTTTCTTGGCTTCCGTAAAGAAGACATAATAAGCCACGCCACAACAACAAATTAATGACATTCGGTGGTCTTCCAAAACCATCCTTGGCTCGAGTGTCTTTATGTATGTATTAACTGGAATATATACCGACACGTAGGCCTCTTCTGCGTCAATGGGGTGTTTACGTTTTCCCGAGAGTTTCACTTGTCACTCGAGCGCTAGCGGGCCGTCTGCCGGCTAGAACACCTCTGCCACCTGCTCCGATCCATCAGCTATTTCTGAGCACGATGCTAATTCCGGCGGGTGCAGTTGTTTCATCCGGTTGTTTAATAACATTTTGTACATGTCCTTCTGTCCGCACTTGGACACTTCACTGAACTGCGGTCGATTGCCGATGATCTGTCGCCACTTATCCCGGTCCATAGCATTTCTTGCGCATTATAGGAGAGGGCTATGCATCGAAGTTTTAAACAGGTCGGCCATCTTGTGCTCGTGTTCTCTTCAGTTTCGACGGTCCGCGTTTCAGTATTATAGAGAAAGTTCGGAAATATGCTTCTCTTCTGTGTTACCAGATCTTTTAAAGATTGTCCACAGCGGACCGTGTCACGGCATTTTTCCTCTTTATTTCTGCCTCGCAGTATTCCCCATTCGTAATGAAAGATCCTAGATATATATACTCGTATGTAACTGTTTAGATTTAATTAATATTACTTAATTGTTAATTCAGGAGTATTATTATACTTTATTTATAAATGACCATCATTGAATTTTCCTTTAAAGTTTTGTTTTCATACAAATATTTAAATTTGGTTTCAAAATAACCTCATCAAATTGAATGATTTAACTCACTCTCTAGGCTACTTATTAAATGCGGATAACCACAAAATAAATTCACGGATGTGTTAAAAAACAGTTGTCAAAACCCAATAGTTTTCTTCCACTGTACGCAATGTTGCGGTTGAGGAAATGTAAGTTCAGCAAATTATTGAAATCCTCGAAATATTGTGCGGTTAAATCTTTATTATGTCCATAATTAGTCGCAGTAACATTTAATTCTTGGAATAGTTTTTATCAGGCCGCCGTTATTCATTTATAAATGTACCTTTCGAATTAAAATAACCCGTTTTTAGAAGTAGATCATTATAAAGTATTATATTTTTAATAAAATTTACGAAATATTCTATACATTATTTGGTTAGTTTAAGAGTGTAACTGTATACGTGTACATATTCGGATGAGACTTTGTCCTCTGGCATCGAGAGATTTGTGTTTCCTCCTACTACTCTCCATTATTTTTTTTTATATTAATTACGTTAGTATATTTTTTATGTATTAACCTCTAAAGAATTTTTTTTTTTCTTACATGCATCGGTAATAAATGAAGTATTTAGCTGGAAATTTCAAAAAGGTGAAGGAATCTTATGTTCCACGATACTTTTTAAATACCGACAGACGAAATGGCACCGGTTTGATCTGAGAATATTAAATTTTTCTTTAAATTTCTCGGGAGGCTCGCGCGAGCCGCCCCCTCGCCTCCCTCGAGCCCCCGACAGCTCGCCCCTGGACACGATGGAATGTGGATCGAACCTGTCGTACACTTGCTATCAATTTAGATGAAATTCAAAATGATGTATTTAATTTCAATGGTGAGCGTATCAGACTCCTAGTGCGTAGTACCCCACAAAGTGCCGGGACTATTTTACTTCGTACGTAAACACCGTCCTGTTTACTAGCAAGCTTCGTAAATTAATTAGGTATATTATTCTTCTGCCAATCTGACTAATTATTTTGTCTGGTAAGGGGTGCCAAAATTAATTTAATTACAAGTTCACGAATCCAATTATAAATGCAGCGTGGAATAATGAAATATTAACGTACGCCGCACTTTAAATTGACGCCGTCTTCAAAATGACGATCTCGGTTGTCGAATCAGCAGTGAAGGTTTTAGATTAATGACGAAGAAGGTTAAAACGTTTTTTGGAGAAACCACCAAGTCTCAAGTTAAAGACCTTCGTGATTCAACTTTTTCAACCGATAATTGTTTTTGATAAAAAACGTTGATTATATGTATAATAAGCAATAGCGGCTGTTTCTCTCGCGCAACAAATAACATATTTTCTCAAAGTCTAATATTTTTTTCATAATAACTTCTAATTCTTTGCAACCATTATATGTCCAAGATTAAATGTAGGCTTCTCCCAATCGTCTCCATCTGTCCCTGTCAACTGATTCTCATGCCCAGAGCCACCCCGCTATCTTCACAATATCGTTCTTCCGACTAGCATTCTCCGATTTCTTTTGTCTGTCCGCGATCTTCATATACTTATATTTTGACTCTATCTGTCTTTCTCTCACTGCATAAAGTGTCCTGCCTATTGCCTTTTCAGTTTGGTCACCTTTAGAGCTATATCAGTCACTCGAGTCACAGATCTGTTTATTTCATTTACAATTACTGATGGATTTAGTCATTTATGGATAACCTGTCTAATGAGTGTGATAATAACACTAAATATATATTTTTTATTTACACCTTTGGAATATTTATAATATAAATAAAATAAATATTTTGAATGTCTTAAGCGCTTTTACATTTTTCAATTGAAAGAAATATAAGAAGATTTGTGAATTGAATGAGGTGAGAGTTGTGCGTCGAGATAAAATATTGTGATATTCTATTCTCTTTGCTCTCAATCCTTCGGAGCAATGCTAAGCTAGTTAGTTCAAAACAATCTTTCAAAAAATGTGAACAATCTAATTGAATAATGACTCATGTTTATATTAAAAATAATTGTTCTTTATGATTTTTACTTAATTATTAATATTTGAATTATTCCATTGGTTTAATTGAGTAATATTCATAAATAAATTCTACACCACATGTAATATAATTACGTGATTATTAATATAATTTTTAGATGTCAAAATGAATCACAAAAAATATCATTTAATCATATGTTTGAGATCAAATATTTAGAGACTGTAGAGCATATCATGAAAGCAGCTGCATTATTATGTATTAATAATTTTTAAATGCAATATGAAGGCTATGAATCTTACAGCTGCCAGAAACAGTGGACTATGTGAAAGTTTGCACTCATTCAACCACTAAGTCGATCAAGAATTAAAATGATTGTGGTTGCTTTCTTATGGCATGACGAAAAAAAAGAACTTATTTTTCAATTATTTTGAAAATATAAAATAATAATATAGTACTGAAGTTTCGGGTTACAGAGTTTCTTACCTTTTGTTATCATTTTTATTTGTTTCGGACCCCAACAATTTCACACTGTAAAGTTTATTTTTAATTTTTCTTCTATTATTTTTTTTATTTATCTTAAAAGCTAAGACACGCCCAGCAAACACATTTACATAATATTTATTTTAAAATGCTAATAAACGTCTACAAATTTAGATGGAAGGGAGAAATAAATAAATGTACTCTTTTTATAATATTTTTAATAGAGAGAAATGAAATAAATATATATTAATAGTGAATACTGAATCCTGGGCTTACGTGACTTGTTAGTGAGAATGTTGGTGCTGCATTTCACTTACAAGTACTGTTATATTGAGATTTATAATAATTGAAAGTTATATATAAAATTTAACATTACTCCACTTCTCTTTTGTAGGAAATTTCTATGCCGCCGAAATAGTTTGCGCTCTGGACTATCTACACTCCAAGTCTGTCGTGTACCGAGACCTCAAGCCAGAGAATCTCCTGCTCGACCGAGACGGTCATCTCAAGATAACAGACTTTGGCTTTGCCAAGAAACTGACCGATAGAACGTGGACTCTCTGTGGTACTCCAGAATACCTAGCTCCCGAGATCATCCAGTCTAAGGGACACAACAAGGCTGTTGATTGGTGGGCTTTAGGTAAACTATATTCGGAATATTATTTTTTATTTATTTTAAAATTTAATGAATTTTTGCAAAGGTCTTTCACATAGACAAAACTAATATCTAATCAAAACAAATTATAGATATTTCATAGAGACGAAACTATTTATATGATATGATATGTGAAGTATGGAAGTATGGGTATTACAAGACCTGTATTTGACTGGCTTAAGTGATCACTTTACACAAATTATAATATAAATGGCTTCGTCTCTATGAGATATCTATAATTTGTCTTAATAACAATGCCTTTAAAGGTAAAAATCCAGTAATTCTGTGTTCTTGGACATACTCAAATATTGTTAATTTCTAATCAGTTAGCTAATTTGTACATTATTAAATTATGCATTTAAGTTAAAATGTAAAAGGCTCTTTTATGGGTGAACCATATTTGCATTTGGTTTCCTGCACTATTATGCCTGGTATATTTTGATACGGCAAATGCTCTGGAATGAAATCTTCATAAAATGGGCTCCAAAATATTATTAATAGCGCTTAGATTGTGATGGTATTCAATTAAACCTCGTGTTAATTTTTCCAGGCGTATTGATTTATGAGATGCTGGTCGGCTACCCACCCTTCTATGATAATAACCCCTTCGGCATTTATGAAAAGATCCTCAGCGGGAAAGTGGAGTGGGCCAGACACCTGGACTTGGTAGCCAAGGACCTCATTAAGAGGTTGCTTGTACCGGACAGAACCAAAAGACTAGGAAACATGAAGGTAAATGTTCTTGTCAACTAATACTTATATCAAGTTGTTTATTGAATCTAATCGACCGAATCACTGTTGATTAAACAAACTCTTACTTCTTAACTCCTTGGTCGCCCGGATCGCAAGTTTTCGACAGAGAAAGAGATGAACCGAGAACTGTCAGAATTTAAGTTGACTATCGTGAGTACAGCGGACAACCACGTGACAAATAATGCATGATATCACCGGCGCCGCAGATTGGACCTTTAACCAAATTATTATTATTATTGATATCTTACGGCACCCCATAGAAATCTGTTTCAACTCAAGAGCACCACGAATTACGTCTGAAATCGAGTGTAAAAATCTTAATTTTTCCTCTATACAAAATTGACAGCTGGCGCTTACTTTTACGTTGCCAGATCGCAATTTTATTAAATTTGAAAAATTAACACATGTCGACGTCAAAGTGCTGATATTTTTATAGTTATTGAATTTTCGAAAACTTTTTTCGATGAACGATGAAGGACGCAATAAGTTGGAAAGTACCTGGAACGTTCCAAATTGAGTAAATAGTCAGCTAGATTTTGACGTACGTTCGCGATATTTTTCGTTTTTGTTGTCAAGTAATTCAAGTAAATAAGAAATTATTTTTTAGTTATTAATTAAAATGAATATACGAGCGCTTTACTATAAATACAGTGAGTGCGCCGTTAGGCAGCATTGGCCATTGCCGCGGCCGGCGGCATCATTTTATGCGTGTTGTTAGTGCTATATAAGTGCGATATGTAATGTGTACGTAGTTGTGATGTGCTAATATATTTTTGTTTTAAGCATCACATTGAACACGATAATATTAATAAAATCTGATGTCATCCTTCCAAAAAATAAATATAAAATAAATAATTATGTTCTAAGTGTTATGGCCTGACAACACTATCATCTTTTATTTTTTCCTTTTTTTTCAACTTTTTTTCATCTCAAAACTGTACGAAATTGCGGTCGGTGGACGCTTATTGTGAAATGGTACCAACGTATTTTTTTTTCAGTTATATCAACATTTTCATGGTTTTTTCGTAAAAATAAAATTCTAAAAAGCTAGCTTGTGAATTTTGAATTATAAGAATTTTGGCGCCAATATGGTGACACGATGCTGATTCACCTACGATTTTTCTGGGCAGTTAACAGGTTAATTATTTCACAATTCATAGATACAAATATATTTGACAAAAATTTTGACTTATTTTATATATAGGTGTGTATACACTATTATGAATTATATATTAAATTTATTTTCATCCAGTTCATTTTATTTGTTCTCTGTATTTCGAAAATTTAGTCATTGCTCACGTTTTGCAAATATTTCCATTGCGCAGTAAACCTTTAAATAATATACATATACTGGGGTGGAACTTCCATATTGACTTAAACACTTACTCTTGGATATTACCTTAAATATTTATTGCATACACACATCAGAATAACCAGCAACTAAATTGAAAACAAAAAAAAAGATAAAAATATAAAAAATTGTTAATTTGCCTCCCTATTAGTGATGGTTAAAAATAACGGTTTAGTTTATCATAAATCCCATTGTATTTCTTGCCAATTTGAGATCTGGCCAGTTTCTTGTTAATTCAGGATCTTTCCTAGTGCAATTTCATGCCCACTGACACTCAAATGTATAATTCTTATTATTTATTTTCTTAGCCACCAACTACGCTACAAGGTTCTGCGTTATCAAAAATTGGTTATAATTTCGACATTTTTTCAATTGAATATGTGTGTAATTATTAAGGATTTTTAAAATCATAAATATACTTAATCGTCAAATGATTCAATAAGTCACTGGCATGAATTTGGTTGCCTCTTGTCCCGCCGGATATGCCGTGTCGCGTCTATGGTGTCTCCGTAACAACAGTGTTTTTTCAAAAATTGCGTGAAATCATCAAAATGGATTTAATTAATCTGAATAATAAAAATTTGTACAAAATTGGACCAAGCAAACATACTAACACATACTAATTCAGTTTTTTGATAATTATTATTACTTTTAGTGTGGTGCTGATGATGTAAAGAGGCACAGGTGGTTCAAGCATCTGGACTGGCAAGACGTCTACCTAAGGAAAATGCTGGTTAGTATTAACAACTTTCTTTAATCATACATAAAACTGATTTAGAAATATTTTTTGCTGATTTGCAGTGCCATCTATGGAGCAAATTTTAAAACTCTTACCAATTTTATCACAAACATAGGAAAAATATATTCATAATATCTATTATAATTATTCTCAAATTTGCAAAATTTTATCATTTGTAGGTAGTTTAATTATTTTGATACTACTGCCGTAGTTAGGTTTACTTAACCTATTATAAAAATTGATGTGTTTATACAAAAAAATTATATTTAAACCAATTTTATTTGAATTTAAATATTTAATATTTCCGGAATAAACAGTAGTACAAAGCATATTATATTACCTTTCAAGATTTCTAAGGGTCTAGCATTTATTAAATGTATCATGTATTTGCTTTGTAATTATAATATATTAGTTCTCATTAAGTTCAAACAATAATCGATAGATGTCGCCGAAATTAAGGAAAATCTGATATCTATTTGTCTTGAACTATTACATATAATACATCAATCTATCTAATTATTTACATCATATTTAAATAATGAATCAATTTAAAGGTACATATTGGCCTTAAATTTGATAATAAAAATATTGTTGAATCAAAATACAAAGCACACATGTTATATTCTGGCTTCTTACTTGATACTGGGCATATCATATTTTACATGTTTAATTTCATACCTATTCTTATTGATTTAGTTTCTTTTTAGAGTAAAATGTCAGATCGACGATGACGACGACGACGCGTTTACCTTTAGTCCCTCTTGAGATCCCAAGTACCAGCATAGAAGGGTTGTTTTTATGTTAACCAGCTAGTTCAATGAACTTATAAAACTGTTTAGACTAGTCTTAAAAATCTTCCCTTAAAACAAATAATATTTACGTTTACGGAGACAAAGGATATAGTTTATAAAAAACTCAAAGCCATCAGTTGGGTCACTGTGTTTTGGGTATCAGTCATTGAAAGTTCTTTTCAAATAAATAAATAAATTTCTCTTGCAAAGTGTTTAAATCTTTTAAATTTGGCACTACGCTGATGTGATCCACACCATTAAAAGTGAAACTACCATAGGAATTTTAATTCACAATCTTTTTACTGGTCGTAAATTATGTCCCACATCAGTTGTGCTAAATAACTCCTACAGACCTTCTTCAGTAATATATGAACAAATAGAAAATGATGATCCATCCAAATTTCACAAATTTCTGATTTCCGAATATTCTGTTTATTGTAATTTGTTCCAAACGAGATATTGTTTTAAAAATGAGATTTTAAACATAATTGTTTTTTCCAGCCGCCTATTGTCCCCTCTGTAATGTACGAAGGAGACACCAGCAACTTCGACGAATATCCCGAGACGGACTGGAAGGGCGCTAGATCCCTGGACAATGAAGAACTTCGGCTGTTCGAGGACTTTTGATGCAATTAGTCGTTGCCACTTGTAAACTATTAAAATCTCACACTTTGTTGATTAATACATTGACAAGTGACTTGGATTACCTTTTATGTAAATTGAGAAATACTTGTATAGACATTTAAATTCATTTGTTTTCATGGAAGGCGCCATTCAAACAGAATCTGGAAATGTATAGTGTACGTTTAGGTATCATTACTGATAAGTTGTGTGATTTTATTCTTAAGTGTCGATTTAAATCAAAACAGAGTATAAGGAGGACGAAATGAACTCGACAAGAAGAATATTTTATTTTCAACAATAATAAATTTTTTTTGAGAAAATAAAAATTAAATGATATCTAAATATAATTTTTTATGCACTGCAGTTAATTTTTAAGCTGGCAAGTGTTTTTATAATATTTTGAACTTTATTTTAAATAAGTAATTAATATTTTTTATACAACAAACAAAATTTAAATTTTGATGTATAAGTAAGGGCGTGAATTTCAAAATGAGAATTAAGTTATTTTGTGAATAATTGTATCAAATAGAATAATGAGAAATAATACTAAATATAAATTTTGTTTGTAGTTAACAATATCCATAAAACTGCTATTTCTAAGGAAATAATTATTATCATTATAAAGAATTCAAAATCTTTGATTGTTTATAATAAATATAATATTATTTAAAACATTTTGATTATTTTCACGCTTCAAGTTTACTGGTAAATAGTTAAGTATTTTTTCCAACCCCTGCTAATATTCTATTCACTTTAGAAGTATGTGTTATTTATTATTTAAAAAAAATAAAATAATAAATATATTTACAAAAACTTTTTCTGGAGACACTACTTTAATTTTTTGCGGTAACAAAATAAAAAAAAAGCATTTAATATTGTTACTCTTTTCTTCGAATAAATATGATAATTTTTGATCCCAAATATTTATTTTGAGATTTGTAAATATAATGGTAAATAGTGTTTTTTTCAAATTAACATAAATAATAATAGTTACAATTATTTAATTTACGAATGCCATTGTAGTAAGTCATACATAAGTTTATGCGAAATATAAAATAATCATTTCTAGGCTTTGCATTTGCGTAGTTGTTTTAGATTGAGTCAAAATTTATCGTAATGTGTTTGTGTTCTCAATTATTTATTTTAGACTTAGATTAAATAAGGCCAAAGCTAATTAGTATTGTAATTGTTGATAATTATTATTATCGAGTAACGATATGTTCTTAAGAATTGCAACATAATGAATATTATTTAATTGTAAAAAATTTAATTATTCGCTTTATGTAATAATGTTAATAAGACGCCGATTGCACAAACCTATTTTTTTAAATTTCTCAAGTGTGCGTGTAACATATATATATTGTTTTTGTATTTTTACATGTCAGTGATCATTTACTAAGTGAAATAAACAAAGAATATAATAAAATTAAAAACCGCTGTCCTAATGCAATGAGAATTGATTGGTTTGTTAAAACTCAAAAATAATTATAGATCCATGAATTACAGAAAATCTTTTACGGTATTGTATTATTATATATCAGGTAAATGAATTAATATTTGAAGTATATTACAAGTAACATTGATAATTGTAAATTGATGAAAATATCAATAGCTTCACTTCTCCGGAATTTTTATAATATTTTCAGAAATGATTATTTAATTTATTATCATATTTTATGATTAAAATAATTTGTTTTTTGAGATTTTCATCATGCATATAATCACATTGTATAAATGACATCATCAAAATGTTTGTACGTGTCTTGTAGATTATTATTTTCACGAGTTTATAATACAAAATAAGGCAAGAATAGTTTGTGGCCCATTTCATGTTTTAATATTTGAAAATGCTAATCCTCTTCAAACTGAGAATCTATAATGTCTGTCTATGTATGTATAACTTTACTGGATAGTGAGATGGAGAGATGCCTCTCGGTATTAAGAATTAAAATAATGTGTGATGAAGCCTTGTATATACTCTACTGTTAATTATATAGATAAGTGGGAACATGTCATGGGTGAGCATGATATATAGGAGGAATGGTAATGTCGATGACGGTAGAAGAGAAGGAAGAGGTAAAGAATAGTTGTATCTGTGATAGTGCCTACGGAGCCATGTATTTGTATCAGGAGAGATCAACTGATGTGAAGTATTTATAAGACAAAATAAAAGAATTTGTGTATTGTTTAGAAAATGTGTAATGTTATCTTGTCTGAAAATAAATAAATATTTTTTAACCTTGCATTTTTTTTCTAACACTAACTTTTTCTATCTTTTTTTAACACAGTGTGTACCAAAATAGTTATATATCTGGTATTTATAATGAGGCGATTATATCTTGAATAATATTATTTACAATCGAGGCTTGCTAAAATGATTTTCAAATTTTGTTTCTTTCATTTTTAGTGAATTAAATACAGTCGATTCCGCTTAATTGGGTCGCCTGTTAATTGGGACAGCCGCTTAGTTGGGCCAAATCTCAAGGAACAGAAACCAAATCAAGGAATTAATAGTCATTTACATCGCTTAATTGGGATAACATTCTGCATAATTGGGACAGTAAATTTAAGATTACAATACATATGTTTAAAATTTATTAAGAAGTTCCACAAAAGCCAGAGAGTGCAAGAATTTTTCTTTTGCAAGCAATACAGTTTGTCACTGACAGTTGGCTAGCTATAAAAACCAACACCATATAAAATCTTTAAACCTATAGATATTTCCGAAATTTTGAGCAATGAGGAGATGTTAGAAGTTCTACTGTTAATTATCAAGAATTTTCGATAATAGATAGCAATTTACCATGTTACGATGAAAATGAAGAATGAGGATGCAATTATTGAAACTTTAGATCGAAACATTAAAAATTAGATGAAAAAGACGTTGATAATTAATATCCGACTGTGCCTGTAAGTAACCAGGAGAAAAAAATATATAGCCAGGTTACAGCGTTATTTTACGCAGGAAGGCAATGAAGGAAGCCCTTCGTATTTATAGAAAAATATTCATAATTTAATTTTAAGCTCGCTTCTGGGTTAAACTTCCTGGTTCCAATATATCCCAATATATATGTATCTTGTGAAAGAAATAAATCATCATTAAAACACTTACTCCAATTGCCACGGGCATAGACACCTTTGGTCCTGACACACAACTCACCTTATCCACATTTCTTCATTTCTCAATCATGTTTGTTGAATTCAGTAGAAAGAAAATACTGATGATTGATTTGGATTTCTGCCCCCATAATGATCACCACAGGGTTCAGTTGCACTATAAGAAATAACTCTCTTTGTAATTGAATACCTGAATTAGAAGAAATACCTGAAGGACTAGGTATTTTCCTTGAGATAAATCAGACAACTTGGGCTCTAAAAAAATAATCTAAGAAACGATTTGTCAGCACTTTGTGAATAAATATAAAATATTGTGTATTATTCATAAAATTCTGGTACCAAATATATCAGCCGATTGCTTGCTGCTGGGCCCCACAGGCGACTATTGTGCCCGTTTCGCGGCCAACAGTAACCACTGCGCGGCCAGAGCTTTCGTAGAATCTATATTTCAATACGGAAATCCCTTATTATATTGCTTTAATAATGCACCAAGTTTGTTCGGGAAAGAGGGGTCGTTTAGACATCTGGAGATTGACTGATGTACCTACCGAGAGTTCACTGAACACGTTCAACATATCGCAACAGGTTTATCGACTACAGCTATAGGTTTAAAATCCTAGTTCCAAAAGAATTATTTTTTCTTTTATTTTTGATGTGCCTACATATACATTTTTAAATATCAGAATTTTGTGGTATAGATTAACCAGTTTTAAAACAGCTGTAATAGTATCTTATATTAACTATTTTAAAGGTATTATAATTAAAGGTATACATATGAAAATATAAATAAGCACATGATAATAATTTTGTAGTAATTTATTATGTATTTGCCTGGGAGCCCGGTAATTAGTTGCTACATAACTGCGCCAAAGGTAATATCATGAACCGCTTGAAATGCGGCCGCATAGAACAATACTTCGCATACCATTGATAGATTCGATCGGTAACTAAATGAAGAAGAGTTGATATTAATAATATATCCTCGATCATGCATAAAAAAATTGGTTATATTGATCGAAAGTTCACAAGCACGACAGTTCAAGAAATTCTAAAACATATACACATTAATAAATTAAAAAAAAAATATTTTGGCATTGTAATTAAATTCACATGCTCAATTCACGCCTGTGAAGATCAATCGCTATTATTGTATTTATATTATGTTGTGGAATGATATTCGAACATGATGATAACAAACTTGGACAGTGATATTTTCATATTTACAATTTACAATATACTTATATTTCGGCGAAATCGGCACAAAACCGCCCCGACAAATACGTCCGACAAAATAATACATTTTTGAATCGGTGAATAGTGAATTGTATCACAATGAAAACATATTTTTACTAATCATACATGTACATAAGGGGTGTTTTTCTTAGAGGTTTGTTTTTCGAATCGGCAACACTTTTTCCAGCAACAGCCAATTTGATAGCGGCTACGCGTCTTTTTTTTATTCAAAATCTTTTTTTAAAAATATTTTAGTCTGGACACATCATTTATTGGAGCGCACATGTCGGGGACGCATTTGTTGGGGAGTATATATCGGGGCGCATTTGTTGGGGAGTATATATCGGGGCGCATTTGTTGGGGAGTATATATCGGGGCGCATTTGTCGGGGAGTATATATCGGGGTGCATTTGTCGGGGTACATATGTCGGAGATGCATTTGTCGGGATGCATAATATAGGGGACGCATTTGTCCGGGGCGCAATTGTCGGGTAGCCCGTGGTATCTAATCACAAATCTGTACTGCTCCCTTGCTGTGGAGTACGCCAATTAGTCATAAAAGAGATTTCCGTTTGTTATGTCCGCATGTGCCGCACAATATCATAATGCACGAAATAGATTAAAAAAAAAACATAATTTATAATATTATTAGTATTTATTTACTATTTACTTTTAAAAATAATATACTAATATCTAATTTAATATCATCATGAAGAGAATGAAAACCCTTATAAAGATGTGAGTTTATTTTTTGGGTCAAATTATCAGCGTTTCGCGTCAAATGCGTAAAACGTTTTGGCAGAATCTACTAGATGGCGCTTGTCACAAATTATAACGTCATTTCTTTATGAATATTTTCGTTTCATATACGCATGCGCCGAATCACGGTTCACAACCAAATATAAATAAAATAAAATAAATGTTTCAAGAATCACTATATTCTCAGATATATATTATATCAATCAGTGACAAATATCAAAGATATTAGTGATTGACTCACGGTTCGTGATTTTGAGCTAATCACTATTACAAACACATTTTTGAAAATGTTGTCAATTGAAATGGTCTTGTTAAAAATTGTATTGGGTTGTTTAATAAGTCTTTGTGGTTCTGTTCGATTATTTATTAAAAAAAAGTTTTTTAAACTTAAATTGGAACATTTCAATCAACGGTGTATTCTCCATTATTGTTCAGGACTTCACTCTATCTTTCAACCAATTTGTCGTGTGTCTTTCCTATAAAAGGCTGGTCTGATATATATATAGTCGGCTGGTCTGGTATATGTATATGTATATGTAGATAGTTATGGAGCCAATTTCTGAGGTCATCGTCGTTGTTGAATGTAACGCCACGCATTTGAATGGTGAACGACAGAAAAAGGTGATAATCGGTCTCTAGGGTGAGCGAGGTCAGGACTGTAGGGTGGATGCGGCAGAATTTCCCAGTTGAGCTCCTGGATGACCATTTTAAACTTGATATGAGAAAAGAAGTATGTGTTGAACATGTTCATTTTTATCAATTTGACACTCCATTTTATGCCTTAAATTCAGAAAAACGATATACAAAAAACGGCGACACTAATGTCACGACCCAATACAATGTAATGCACAGTTTCCTTTTAAATGTTACTATGCGTGAAGCATATAAAAATATCTTGTTTTTATGTTATACTAGCGAGAACCCGGCATGCGTTGCAATGCTACTCAAAGAAAGAAAATGTTTGTATTTTAATTCTGATTATTGAAGTGCTTTTGGATACACAATATTTTTTGTTTTTCCATCTGGTATGTATACGAATAAATCAGAAGGTTTTCCAACGCGTGATCAGGCCACATACAGGATTTTTAAAATTTAGTCCACACATTTGTAGCGATTGTCCCTGTGCTTTGTTGATAGTCATTGCGAATGCCAGTGGCACCGAAAACTGCAGGGTGACATAATTGATTCACTTGATAATTGTTCACAATACCTCGCGATTGTTTGATGTAACCATGGCGCATATCGAACGTAACTATGAAGTTAAAAACAACTTCCGTCCATGCCATCCCAGTGATTGGATAGCTACCTCGGTAAAAACCTATCACAGATCACAAATAGCTCGTTTAACTTATCCGCGACTGGACGCAACACTAATCACAGATCACAAATAACTTGTTTAATCAATCTGCGACTGGACGAAAAATTGTTTATTTTGGATTGTTGTTTTTGACATCTCAGTAAATATGACGTACCTAAGGCGCCTACAGTTCACACCGAACACACGCAAACTGTCGTTAAACTATATGAAATACACATATCTGTTTAATTGAGAGAAGTCTCCAGAAAAAACGATAATTCTTGGAAAATTCGTCACAGAGAATCCTAAAAATAGCCAATCAACGTGTCCGAATTTCACATTTCACAACATACGGTTTGCCATGAAACTGATAGCCGTGGCGCGCAGATCGCTTTCTTCGGCGAACTATTTCATTGTAAAATGGTTGTACTAATTTAGAAACCTTCGCGGGCGTGTGCACAACAACTCACCAAAGTTTCATCGCAATCGGATGAACGGTATAGGAACGCATTCGGGACAAACAAACAAAGAAACATTCATTTTTATATATATAAGATAAGGTGGAATCTGAGGTAGAGATAGCATTTCAATTAGCGATTGTGAATTTCTTCGCTTATGGTTCGTTCGATCTGTTTAAATATAATAACATCTTATTATAATACATACTGCATTATGTTCTCGTATAATTTCACACATTATCAAGATATTTAGGTTATATGTAGTTAAATTGAATTTAGGTAATGTGTCTATTAATATCATTTAAATATACTGATGTTTTATCGGAGTAGTAAATTCAAGCAATTGATAACGTTGCTGTCACTCTATATAGGAGACATCGCTACTAGTTGGACTGTGTCTGCGCGCGCACCGCCACCGCAGCGCCAGTCAGTTTAAGATATTTTGCACCAAACAATAGGTAACGATCTCCTTTAATACACGAGACATTTAAAGTACAAAAAAATTAAATCGATTTCTTAAAAGTACAATGAATTAATGTATGGGCAAATCATTCATTAAAGACATACAAAAACCCAAGGTAGACATTAATTGCAGATAAACAGGAGACAAAAAAATTGTAGATTTTGTTATTTATTGAATACAAAATCCAGTAAATATATAGTAGGCTTAAGAAACAGCTCTTTTTACGTGTATTTACGTTCTCGGTTAGTCAACCGGCAGGCATGAAATAAATGTAAATGTTTAAAAATTACGAAGAAATATTTTTCATATGTTTGTTATAAACTCAATTAGTAACCAGTAATGCAAAGTGATATTATAAAATAATGTAGTCAGATTATTTGTAATGATTAATGATAAAGAAAATAATGAAAGATATGATACAAAAAAGATAAGAAAATAAGTAAACCCCTGAAAGAATGGAAGAATATATTAGTGGAAGGGCGGAATGGCGTACACGGATTTTCCCTTAACATAACATTATTGATGAATACTGCTCTCTTCATTCGTGAATAGCACCTCAGTATTGCCGCAGGGAAACGTAGAATATGTAGTAAAGTAACGGATTAAGCAATCGGGCTGGCTAACCGAATACCACAATTATAATTTGTTTTTTTTAAGATGAATCATTCTCGCAGAACTTGTATGCCTTTTGTAGAATCAGTCAGTCTTAATACAGGACTTCATAGGATTATATTCGCTGCTAAATCGTGGTTATTTAAAATATAATTTAAAGGACAATTAATAATCATTAATGAATGTATGATTTCAGACACCGACAATATGAAAAATGCCTGTCAGAGAGTAACTCCGGAGCTGGCCAAGTTGGCGAAAGATGAACTGAGCGAGGTACCTTCCAGAATAGAGGCGGACCTCCAGGCCATTGAAGATCGGTTGGCTAAGCAGAGTCATATTAAAGTTAGAACAGGTGATTTTTATTTTCTCTGTATGCAGTTCCACTATAACATAATAAACCTGCGCCATAAATGGCATATAGTACTTGAATATTTTGGTTTAAACGTCTCACTATCACGTGCTGACTCCGATTAAGATAATCACTTATCTGAAAAAATTAACCGATAAAGTAAAATGCGTCCATTTTTAGTCCTAAGAATTATCGAAATTAAAATAATACGTTGTTTTTTTGATAAATCGTATCATGTGTCGTGTTCTTTGTCTGTACTACATCTTACGAAGTCATCCCAAATTATGTTATTACAATCATGAATCGATCTCTGCCTGTATCGTATAATTGATTGTATTATTCTAACTCCCGTAAAGAAGCATCCCGGCTGTCGGAAAAGAATTATGTTACAACATTAAGTTTTCAATTTCTACAATAAATTTAGATGAATTTAATACATAATAAAGCGTAAACAAATAAATACATAAAATAATAGATGGACTTACTTTATATTTGTGGTACGTAATTAATCTGAAATATTTAGTCTAATTTTATCACGACCGCAAATGTAATTCAATCGTTATCTCCGTACAAACGTACCAAGTATGAAGGAGTGATAAGGTTTTGAGTAACATTAATCGTTACTCAAAACAAACAAAAATGTAACATAGCTATCCCGTTAATCGGATAGCTATGTGGATATGGATATGGATAGCAGCGTGACAATAATTTTGTATCAAAATATTTTGTGTACTTGAAAAGTAAGTTCTGTGTGACAGGGCGGAGCCCTGGCTCGAAAAGAAGTGCCCCACTAAACCACTGCCGATAGTGATGATGATGATGATGATGAGTATCTCTTGGTACAATTTTAATTTGCACGTAATTTGAAATACACATGCTATGTTAAAATATTGTAGATAAACCACACGGTCAAAGAAAAATTATTGTTTTTTCGGTCTAAAAGGTCGTTAACTGAAACTTTCAGACAATACTTATGATTGATTTGTAAATTTAACAACAGTTTTTATATCTCTCGAGCATTTTTAAAGTAGCTTGTTTAACAGGCACCCAAGCTTGCTCTGTGAGAATTCAGTCCCCAGTTCATTGACAGATGACGTGAGCTTTACACGCGCGAAAAAGCAGAGGTTTTAAATTTCAATATTTATTTATCAATTTAAAGTAGTTATATATACCAGCTTAATTTATCTTTATGATTTACTTCGGATCTGTTTTACGTATTCATAAAATCGTTAAAATGTTTTGTATTACTATTAATAACTGTGTATTTTAATTATCAGGAAGCTTTACCCGTCAGGCAGAAGGGAACTCACCACGTCAATACCCCTCCGGGTGTTGAAACTGTATTTGCCCTTATTAAAAATTTTATGAATGAAAAAAATAAGAGCAGGGTAAGTAAAACATATTAAATATAAATAAAAAAATATATTTAAAAAATAAAACACTCAAAGGGACTATGTGTGATATGTAACGAAATTTGTGGACAGATTAACTCTCACAGTTCTTAACAAATTTAAATCAAACTTTAAAAAAAATTTACCTTGTAAATACCACGACTAATTTCGTTAACCACCCTGATTCGCTATCTTGTGAATTTAATTTACAAAATATTTCAACTTAGTTAATATTGGTTCTAGAGAAAAAAATAATATTAGAATACCTACAGGGTCTTATTAAACAGTAAATATCTTCCCCTTTCATACTCAGATGATATCTACTTGAATCTTGCGGTGAGTGCCGGAAGGGATTTTTTAAATTAAGAAACACCGTGTTGTCTGTGACGTATTGCATGTTGTATTCTGGGTAGCGAGAGGATGTAATGCAATGAAGTAAGTATATACAAATATACACCACCTATGTATATATTCAAAATATTATTGATCGTATTATTTGCAGCTATTCGTTCACAATGAGGACACGGAAGCTCTTTACAAATTTATTCCTAAAGAAATTTTACCCGAAGAATACGGAGGTGACGCGGGTTCCATTCAAGACATGGTCGGTAAGATCTACGTTGGATATATTTAAACATTACATTTAGAGTATAATACTAATGTACATTTAGAACAGACTCACTTTACCCAGCGTGACAATAATTCTGACAATTAACTCATCCTTGGGCAGAAAATGAATCCGCGTCGTGTTAATTATATTTGTGTCGACAGATTACGGAAAGAAGATGTCGGAAAGTCACCGGTACCTGGACGATGGCCCACTGACAGACGAGAGCGAGAGGCCCGGGAAGCCCGAGACTGTTGAATTCGGTATTGAGGGATCCTTCCGCCAGCTCGACGTCGACTGATGATCATTTGCCTATAATGAATCTAACATGTTCTTACTTTACTGTCTTAAAGCACAATTAAATGTATTGTTAGCTAACTAAACTCGAATTAATTTACCATCATATTTCATGTTCCCGTAACGTGAGCGAACGAGGATCCACGATAGTATGAAAGTGTCACCAATATGCAGTGAGGACATTAGAGTGAGACAACATGTGAGGAAATTAGTTTCAATAACCTCTGTATGGAGGGTATATGAACAAAACCGCCTCCATACAATTGCCGAAAATTGAAGGTGACGTGTTTGAAAGTGATTTTCTTGCAATGTGCCAGTTTAACAATTGACAGTTTGCATGTTTTAGAAGCATTTTATCAAAAACGTACCAATTTTAAACTCTCCGCTCTGGCTACAAAACTGGTTACAATTTTTGATTTTATATTATACTTACCCTTCATACACACAATATGCGAAAAATAATTTTTTAACACAGTTTTATTCAAAATTCATAGTTACATAATATTCATTAATTGTTTCACTAAAATCCCTAGTCTTAGAGCGTAAAAATGATTGTGAAAAAATTTCGTTTAATTAAAAAGTCCCTACTTACATTTAAACTAATCATGCAATTCTACCAGTAATAAATAATAAATAAAATATATACGCCTGCGCGAACGAATCGCACTTATACTTAGTCGGATTACAATGATAATTTTATAAAGAAATGTGAAATACATAACAAACTTGTATTTATACTTACTTTCTTCGTCTTCTTCATTATCAACACCTCCCCTTACATTGTTCCTTTTTGGAGAAACAGGCACGAGTCGAGATCTCAAAAGATCCAGATCTACGATCAAAGCGAGACATTTGTCGTACCGTAACCATATATCTATTATATCCCCCTGCTGTGGGTGTATGTCCCGGATACCCCGGAGTAAGATGAGAGAGAGATTTCTGTTTATGTACTATTCACTAAACTACGTACATTTGATTATATTATGTATCTTTGGGCTTTAGGTATACGAGTATTTAAACACCACGAATACCTACTGAATAAATATGTTTCAGGATTAAATAATTAATACTGAATAAATATGTTTCAGGATTAAATACGTTAGTTCATATTGGTGTTTATTTTTAAAATCCTCACATACAGGAATATCGCAATATCGACAGAATTCATAAGGAAAATTGCGGCAAATCACCGAACGTATCATACAATAGGAAAATATGGAATGAGACTGTCATTTAGGAAGAAGGCCAATGTAGCTTAATGTCAATGGCCTCAGGAATCGATGATATTATTTATTTTTTATTCCAACTTTATTTTACTTTTACGGCCAGTATAGCCCTTCAATGTAAGTAATTACGAGTATCATAATAAATTTAAATTAAAGTACGTAAAAAAAACATAAAAATTTAAGTAAGTAACATAGTAAAAGAAAACTAAAGTGTTATGTATTACAATAGAGAAATCAAATAATTAGATAAGAATGTGTCTGACTTTATATTTGATGTTCACTGATGTCTCTTTATTTTCCATCATGTTTAATAATTCTTTACCGATTTTATTAACAATTCTCGGCATCACACATTCTCTCGTTCTCTCGCATTGTTCGCGATCGGTACTCTCATGGTTCGTCTCGAGTATCTGGTAGAATAGCTATTCATACTCGTATTTACTTTGTTTATCATCTCTTTTAAAATTATACTATAATATGTTACTTTTTTGTCAACTGGTAAGATTTTGCATATTGTAAATCATTAGTAATAATAATTGATAATAATCAATAAAAATATTATTTTGTAACTTGAATGTAATCTAGAACACATATGTATGTATTATCTTTATGGCGAATCGGGTCTTCATAAAGAAAACCCGAACACGATGAAATAAATGCGTTATAATTATTACTATTTAATCATAAGATTTTCAATGAAATGCCAAATGGCATTATTCCTTTATTAATAACGTATCAGCTAGTTGTAATCGATGAGCTGACACCCTGCGCTTCGACCCCATACTGCCATCCGTACCCCGCTGAACCCGTCGAACCACCACGCGCCCTCCCCACCCTAATGGGCCTATGATATTCGCCGCGAAAATATATCCCCAGTGTGCCCTTAGAACTTTTCATCTCACCAGGCACCACGCGCGTATATATGTATATATAGTCGAACAACGGATTCCCTTTCTACTACTTTGACTCTCACTATTTGTGGTTTTGTTCAATTATTTATTATTATTATAAAATTAAATTTTTAAGCAAAAATTGCAATATTTCAATCAATAATGTATTCTCCATTATTGTACAGGACTTCACCCCATCTTTCAACTAATCTATCGATGCCTTTTATATAAAAATCGACTGGTCTGGAATCGAAATAGTTATCGAGCCAATTTCTGATGTCACCGTCGTACATTTGATAGGAGATCGACCGAAAAAGGTGATAATCTAAAGGATCGAGGTCAGGACTGTAGGGTGGATGCGGCAGAATTTACCAGTTGAGCCCCTGGAGAACCTTTTTAATCTTGATTAAAGGCGAATAGAAGTATGTGACATTATTTAAGCCCAAAAATTAAAAAAAATATAAAATACAGGATCGTTTAATTATATAACATCTTATTATAATATATATATAAATTGCATTATTAATGAATCACACATAATGAAGGAATTAAGGTGATGTATCTATTATAATATGTATATCATATCGATGTTTTATCTGTGTAGTTAATTTGAGCAATTGATAACGAGGTGGTATCACTTCATATCGGCGACAGCGCAATTAGTTGGACGGTACCTGCGCGCGGACCGCCACCACAGCGCCAGTCGGTTCACATTGGAGTTTTCTCGCATTACGAATAAAAAGGTAAGAAACACATTCTACCCTTGCGATATTTGCATTTAAAGTGCGATTCGTGTGCAGTTTACTGAAAAATGTAATAAATTAATTCATGACCAAATAATTCATTGAAGACGTAAAAACCCAAGGTAGAAGTAAATTGTAAAAAAAAACAGAACAAGACAAAAAAGGTGTACAATTTTTTAGGATTTTTAATACAGAATAACGTAAATACATAGTAGACTCGGAAACAATTTTTTTGACGTATATTTAAGTCCTTATTTAGGCAGTCGACCGGTAGGTACAAATTATAAAAATATAAATGTTTAAAAATTGCGAAGAAATATTTTTACATTTTTTGTATAAAAAAATATACAAACTGATATTAAGCAAAATTAAAATTATGAAATAGTACAACATATTACTTGTCAATGTATAAAATAGATATAATGATAAATAAAATAAATAAAAGCAAATAGGTGTAATACGAAAAAAATAAGAAAATAATGGTGTTAGTTAACCCTAATTGTACGTGCACACAGTGTGGAGTCGAGTGCGAAGTGAGTTGTCATTCATTGTCTATTGTATTTTATACGCAAAGTGAAAGGACCGATGGATATGAATATCGACCTTTACTGCTAAACCTTTACGGGGCATTATGTATAATATTTTGTGAAACCGATGTTTCGTTTAATTTTTAAGTACATATTCTATGAAAATGATTTAAACGTTTTTCTAACCCTATTACTCAACGTTTAGAAAATAAATACAATTTTCAGCTCGCAATCGGATTTTTCATCGAAATCTTTATTTAATCGACGTAACTGTGACGGTTAATTTTTCATTTTTTCTTTACGCTTTCTTAATGTTTCGTTGTTATTTATAATAATTAATACATGTTGTTTCGTTTTATTAATCTATTAGGCATATTATAAGTTAATACCGATGGTTTATATTTAATACAATTGTATAACCATTATAAATATAATGGTTATACAATTGGAATGTTATATATTTTAGGTTAACGTGAAGTAGACAAATTAGCTTATCTCCTGTCGATTCATTGTAGGGACTAAAATATTACAGTATTATCTAATTTCCTAATCACGTAGATATGTATGTTAATTTTTATAACGAGGTCTAATAAACGAGGAAGATAAACCAAATCATTTCTCTATTAAGAGTACATTCGATCCGCTCAGCGTTGTTGCAAAGTTCATACTTTGCATTCATCACACATTAATATTGAGAAAAACTGGTGTAACCGACGCATGCGTAGTTTCCATGTCAAAATTTGTGCTTTGGATGCAATCACACAGAGCTTCACCATATATATAGTTTTTTGTTATTAGTAACATCAACATTTTTTGCAGATAAAAATATAGATTAACTTGGTTCATATTCTAATATAGTCTTCATTGTTGAACGAAAGTATCTTTATCTGGGAACGTTCATTATATCGGTTGGTAGGTGGCATATGGTAAGAATCATACAAATATTAAAGTGTCATTAGAGTATTGTGATCTGTGATCTCACTGCTCAAGTTGGGATAATTCGTTAATGCGGTCTCTGTGTACACGATAATATCTTCATGATACTTTGATCTCTCATTGAGAGCTGTAAAGGCGCGCGCGTATCGGAAACACCATTCTAAACCGCGAGCAAATCAGCGATTAATGAGTCGTAACCCCGTACGTTTTGCGGGCGGATTAGAATGAAGCATCCTGTACACATTCTGAGAGATCGGTCTCAATAAGAGATCATCGTGGACACGAGACATAAGAAATATTTAACACGATCATGTGGCAATAGAGCGTATTGTGGACCCACAGATCGTGTGAATCTCTTTTGAAAAACCCGAAAGGGTTCCCTGCGAGTCCTTCGCTTCACCTCTATGCGTGTAGTCGTGTCTGACATTAAAGATGACACATTTTTATGTTATTCACTTTCTGAAACATTTTGAAGCCTATCTTTAGGCTCCACGCGTCTCACCATATTTATAATACCATGCCCTTCTAAGACAGTTTACCTCTCGTAAGAGTCGAGGAAAGTTAAAGGAAACTTCCAAGTGTTTTACTGTTTTTTTTATTTATTATAACTTTAGGAGTTTTTCTAACCTAGTAAGTGTTGGTCATTAATTTGATTGGATGACCTTATACAGCAACTAAAAATCTGTGTGATTATGAGTCTTCTGTATCTATATCAGTAAGGCTACTGATATAATTTCAGCAGGCGATATCAAAGGTGTGAAAGATCAACATCAGTGTAAAATCATGATAGGATAAGACGACTAGTACATGAAGGATAGTGTCTACTAATTCTTATCCCGTATTATATATTATTTCGACACGGACCAAAAATATGTGCAAAAAATACCTCAATCTGGGCATCTTCCGCGCTCAGAACATTAAAAATGATCAGTTTAATTGGACGTGGGCGCCAATCTGTCAAGCTTCATCGAATTTATTGGTAGACATGTTTTAAATAATGCAGTGCAGTAATTTATCAGTGTCGACAGGAGCTTACAATGCGAGACTACGCTAATATTAAAGAACGCGAGATGAATTATTTTTATTGATTTAGATATTAAATATAGGTAATAAATTCTATTAAAACTATTACATTAGCAAATATTACGGTTGCGTTAATATTTTGTGTACAATTTGACAACATACTTTTATTAAATTAGACTGAGGTGTGGCAGTCGCCGAAAAGTAATTTCACAGCGTGTCTTACACGGCTTCTGAAAGCGTACTGGCTATAAGTGATACAAGTATTTTTAATATATTATATAATAACATCAATATATGCAGATCTGTCCATAGCATTGTGCCTTACGACTCGTATCCGCGGATGCGATTTTCGTTTCGAGATTATCTCTGAGTTAGGGATTATGCTTTCATGAGATTCTTCGAAGATAGTTTTCGTAGTCCACCGTGCACACATGGAGTGACGGATGGAGTAAAGGATGCGTCACTCATTAATTTATTTGGAAAAATAATAAATCTCGATGACCTCACCGGGCAGTACCAGTTCTGAGGACACTTCTCTCTGAGAATAAATATTTCTTAAAAAATATATATTATGAGCGTACTGTTTTCCAGGGAAAGACCTAAGAGATGACCATGAATCACTAAATGAACCCTTTACACACAGTTTACTTCTTAACATACTATTAGCCAAAACATATCATGTTCTATACTCATATTTTTATTTGTAAACAATTTGTTTTATTTACCACTTATTGAGTTTAAATATATAACATATGAATTTTAATCACCAAGTTAATTTTGCTAATTTCAAAAGTATTCTATATTCGCATATTTATGATAAATCTATTTAATTCCATTTGTTTGTCTAACATTTTAGAATTAATATCTGTAGGTGTCTATAGTTCTAGGTCTTATTTGTGTACACGTGTCGACTCTCACTGTTAAACAGAACGTGCACACAAGTTTGAGTTTTTGTCTCATTCTACCAATCTCAAGCTGATCTCTGAGTTTATCTCCCGATCAAAATCTCAACTCGTGTGCTGAGATTTATCTCATCGTGTCTCATCCCATAGATACATGCCATTACAGTGTTATAACTTTATCTCGTATTGACGTAAGTGTATATTGTAACATTGCATGTAATGTTACGTTGTACTAAAAAATAAACTGAAACCGTGACCTAAATTAACCTGAAACGGGTCATGGTAATATCATTATACTGGGCAACGCACGACGAATAATATTTAAAGAATAAAATCTGTCGTCATGAGTATTTAGAAAAAATAATATTCCAAAATTTAACCACCTTATATAGTTTTAACGTTACACATATTTTTATGTTCAAATTTATTTTTATCGACTGTAGATATTAGAACGTGACTAATTTCGTCGAACTGTTCCAATCAAGAGGTATTGTACTCAGATAATGCAGAAATACTCAAAAGAACAGATTATGCAGTACAGCTGTCCGACCGAATACCACTGTGCACAACTTAGCTGTTTTAAAGATGAATCAGTCTCGCAGAACTTGTATGCCTTTCATAGAATCTGTCTGTGAATCTGACAGGACTTATACCTCTTGTATGGAATCAGCCAGTCTTAATACAGGACTTCATAGGATTATATACGCTGCTAAATGGTGGTTATTTAAAATATAATTGAAAGGACAATGAATCATTATTAATGAATGTTTGATTTCAGACACCGGCAATATAAAAAATGCCTGTCAGGAAGTTAACTCCGGAGCTGGCCAAGTTGGCGAAAGACGAGCTGGGCGAGGTACCTTCCAGAATAGAGTCGGACCTCCAGGCCATTAAAGATTGGCTGGCTAAGCAGAGGCATATTAAAGCTAGAACAGGTGCTTTTTACTTTATTTGTATATATATGCAGTTCCCCAATAATATAGCACAAATAGCTGATCGTGTTTCACTCATTTGGTTTAAACATCTCACTATCATTTGCCGACTCTGATAATCTAAAAAGTTAATTCATAAACTAAAACGCATCCATTTTTGTCTGAAGAACTATCTAACTGTCTATTTGTCTGAAGAACTATCGAAATTTAATTCTCTGTCTCTGTTGATAAACTATACTTTCTGTCTTTAATATATTTGAAATGAAGTCCTAGTTTTCAATCCCAAGCTACTCGAGGCCCTTCATCGTGTTCACAAAATGATTTAATTCTTGCAACCCTTCCATTATTTTAATACAAATTCTTTCACGATCGAATATTTAACATAAGAGACTTGTTCATTTTTGACAGTACCTATACTACTTACTTTACTGCTTCTATCTAATTATGGTAGTTTCTTTCTCTGTAATGATGCGTATTTGGTGAATATATTAAAGTGGACTTGTACACAAAAAATAGTCAGTTTGGTCAGTTATTCGTAATTAGAATTTCTTTAAACAATGGGAATGTAAAATACAACGTCAACCATCATTAAAAGTATCGTAATTCAAAAACCAAATCGTATCAAGTGCTTTGTCTATTATAATAGATAATTATCTATTTTTATATTACTTTTTGTCTATGTATGTCCTGCCAATTTTTTACATTACAAATTATTACATTCATTTGTGTAATTATTCTTATATACATTTGTGTGACTATCTTTACATCAGCTATATGCCCTATATAACTGAACCATCTAAATATATCTTTTATATTTCAATCTACAGATGGGTCAAAAGTTACATTACCATATTGTACATGGTTCTTATTTACAAGTGAAATGCTGAATTATTTACAAGATATTAAAAAAAACGCCATGCTACTTAGAATCATGTAATGAGCTTTGGCCCACATGTATATCTGGCTACTTTAACACAGACTTTAGTCTAGCAAAGTAGCCAGGACAACGCTGTATATATCAGAGGTGAAGTCTACTCCATCCCACACATTAAACTATGTATTATGTATGTTATGTATCCACCTCTGTAACTACAAAAATATGGATGTCAAAATATATATAAATAAATAAATAAATAAATAAATTATGATCACATTATTTCTCAATTTTACTTGATTATTCAGTATTTTATCAAATAAATTTCTAATTTCAGATGACCAATGGCTCATCGCGTTTCTCCGCGGCTGCAAGTACAGTTTGGAGAGAACAAAAGAAAAAATTGACAATTATTACACCATGAAGACAATGGTACCTGAATTTAATGGAATTGACCCCCTGGATTCCGAAATACAAGCTCTTTTGGGATTTGGGTATGTACATAAGTCACACGGTTCATCTAAATACGTGTGGAGGTCTATCGCCTCCTCTGTCATCATCACCGCTGACGAGCCTGAACGTACTTCGCTTATACTGGTGCGTAAAATAGAGTTCCTAATAAAAGCATCCAGTACCGACATCGGGTGGCAATATGAATGCGCCCGCAACCGTCTTTTCGCCGCCGCCTTCCAGACAACATTTCCAAGAGCCAGCCGCCTTTGTAACTTTTTTTTTGTTTTTGCAAATGTAGGTTATACAATATATATATATATATGAATTAAGAAAGAAAGAAAATGATTTAGACTACTTCATAATTAGGTAGTAATTATAATTCTTATTAGAATAATGTTAGATATGAATGTAATATTTAATTCAGTAACTTTGGACAGGATCATGACTATTAATTATGAATGTTTTAATTATTATGAACAAATAATATCAGCTAACAGAACAACCAGACGCATTTATTATTTTCAGCGTCTGTGTGATGGTACCGAAGCCAAGTTCATCAGACGGACCGAGGGTCTTCATTATCCGCCCTGGTAATATCGACCCTAACAAGTTCGGCGTGCTGCAGAGCATGCGACTCAACCACATGTTCACGGACATGCTGATGCTGTTGGACGACCATACCACGATTGCTGGAGTGCGAGTCATCATAGACTTAAAGGACGTCACCATGGGACATTTTGCCCAGATGACACCGACCAACGTCAAAAAAATGGTTATGGCCGGGCAGGTAATTAAAGTCATCGATCACTTTAGTATCGATATGACTAGTTTTTTCATACTATGTCGCTGTGGCCAAATAATATTATACCTTATAGAATCTCTTGCCAGGGAAAAAAGGGAGGTCTGTATTCAACACTGGACGTAGATCGGTAGAAACAGAAAATTGAAATGTAAAAATTGACTGTAGAATGGTTCTAAATATCTAATGATAATACCAGTGGCGTAACTACATAATTGGTCTCCAATACAAAATAGAAAAGGGGCCCCTGTATATGTATATAAGACGTAAGAATAAGCAAAACGCAGATTTATACGTGAAAAAACGAATAAAATTTGTCTCCTATAATTTACTACTTTCATGAAAGACACAAAAGTGTATTTTTATGCATTTGCAAGTGAAAAAAAACCCATCCTTCATTTTACAAATATAGTGTGGTCCCTAACCCGACACAAGCTAAGAGCTACAGTGTAGATCAATAACGTTTTCACGTGTTTTCCTAATATATTTTAAAATTTTATAATTCATTTTTTGTTGAGATGAAATTTATAAATGATTATCTTCTGGGTCTAATGTGCGCCCCGATGCGACGCATTGACTGCATTGGCGTAGTTACGCCACTGGGTAATGCAAACACTGTTAATTCCACCGAAACAACTGTGACAGATAAAGCAAATATAGAATTTAAAAATGGTCAAAACAACTAAAGATTATTGAAAGAATTTAATATCTCATAGTACAATTTTTGTTTGTACTCAATTATAAATATAAATGATCTGATAAAATATTATATTAGGTGTTCGCGGTCAAAGAAAAATGATCCCTTTTCCGGGCTGAAATAACTAAACACATTATTCACGATGGAATTGTAATTTTAAAATGTCTTTAAATGCCACAAAGCCTCGTTATGTGACGATATTCAGTTATTCGTTTTAGTTTATTAGATCTCCATAATTTATAAACATTTGATGGTCCATGTCACGGACGAGATTTTGCTCCCATGAGATAATTTGGAAACCACTCTCGATTTTCGTTTACCCATTTTTATTATTCGTATGTACCCATCGTGTCTCAGAGTTTCGCCATCTCGCGCCTTATGTCCCGCTTGTATGTTAAACGTCAAATGTCATTGTCGTCATGTTCGTCAATTGGGTGATTTTGAATCTCCTCAGTAGCTGTTAAAACATACCTAATTTAATGACATATCTAACATTCAGAATAGATAGTTGTAGGGGATCTATGGTGGTTTAAGATGATGTTTATGTACACGTATCAAAACTCGTTGTCAGAACATACGCCGTGTACAATTGTTCGAGTTTTTGTCTCTTTCTAATGATCTCAAGCTGATTTTTGAGTTTATTTTCAGAACAAAATCTCTAAGATTGTCTCCTCCCGTGGACACAGATTTTGAGTTTTACGTGTATGAAAGAGTGCATTGGTTTTAATTTTCTTGACGTAAAACATGAAACAAAAAATAAATCACCTAGAAAGATACACAGTAAAAATCGATACATCGATAACATATAGTCATCCTTATCTATGTAGTCATCACTGCGACTCGAATCCGGAACATTGTATTGCCGGTTGACAGGTTTACCAATTAAACTATAGCGACAATAAAAAAGTCGTAATATTTAATCTACATATGTTTTCAAGTGAGACATATACAATATTTTTCACCGTTAGTAGCGACCATCTTCTTAATTACAGTGTTTTCTAAAACCAGTAGGTAGAGAACCTGCAGGGAAAATGTGATTTCAATAAAATGAATACAAAATATAAATATCAATTTAAAGTCGCGTGTCGCATTTCTGATTTCCATATTTAGACAATCATTTGAAAACTTGAATCATTAATAATAATTATGATGTATTTTGATTATCAGGAAGCTTTACCTGTCAGACAGAAGGGATCCCACCATGTGAATACCCCGCCAGGCGTTGAAACTATCTTCGCCCTTATTAAGAATTTTATGAACGAAAAAAATAAGAACAGGGTATGTATATAAAACAAATTCATTATACTTACCTACATATAAAGAGACGTACGTCTAATATGTTTTTCTCTTTCATACACAGACGAAAATTACGTAATTTTCCCAGTCAGTAACAGAAATAATTGTTTTTCTAAAAAAATAAAAAAATAAAATATATATATATATATATATATATATATATTTATTTATTTGTAACTATATAATACATATAAAAATTTGTTTGGACTGTGCCCGTCTCACTAGAGAAATTCTGTGTCGAGACGGGCATAGTTTACAAGCAATTGTTCAATTGATTAAAATTACAAGTAGTAAGATTTATTAACATATAAAAGGTGTATTTGTATATACAATTTTAAGGTGGACTTAATTTTTGGATCACTTTGTAGCAATAATTAATATAGGTATGAGTCAATATATAAAGGTATTCAGGGGAAAATTTTCAAGTTTAATATTAAATAAAAAAAATGACTATATTTTATTTATACAAAATGGAGTGATGCTGATTTTACGTTTTACGAACAATATCGTCTAAGTTCTCTTAAGACATTCTTGCAATCGGACTCTTAAATTGCGAACACGCGAAAGCAAAGCGTTGGTTCAATGGTAGTAACTTCACGGCGGATATTTTCTCGTAGGGCCTGATTTGTTCGAGGATTGTTGCTGTAAACTCTCGACTTAAAGTATCCCCACAAAAAAAGTCGCACGGTGTATGGTCCGGTGACCGAGGTTTCCGTACTTGCTGATTAATTTATTGGGAAAAATTCCCCTCAGCTTCTCCATTGAAACTCTAGATGTAAGTGGTGTAGCCCCGTCTTTTTGAAATTGTGTTCTGTTATTGAACCTAGGAAACAGCTGCAGTTGCGGTACCAAAAACTCGATCATTTGGCAATACACGTCAGCAGCGATTGTCTCTCGCTGGTTAAAAAATAAAGGCCAATTATCCCTCGGGCAGAAATTGCTCACCACACTGTCGTTTTTGGACAATGCAATAATGAGGTTCCCTTGAGTTGTCGGGATACCATGTTCATATCATGTTCTGCTTATTAACATAGCCATCGATATGAAAATGTGCTTTGTCAGTAAACAATATGTTTCCAAGCGTTCGTGCTGTTTCAAAACATTCCAGCATCGTTCTCGCTAAGGTTTCACGTAAAGAATAGTCATTTTCGTTGAAACTGCACGATGTGCAGTTTGTATTGGTGAAACCGTAGTTTCTTTTTTAAAATAACGTGCATTGTTGATTTTTTTATTCCAGTACAGGCTGCAATCTTCCTTATCGATTTACGCGGATTGCGCATAATTTCACGTCGAATTTGAGCCACATGTACAGGCCAAACTGCTGACGTTGATGGTCCCGGAGGAGTTTGGTTAACCATTGTCTCTTCTTTTCTGAACTTTTGAACCCAACACCAGATAAGTTGTGTGCTTGGCTCATCACTTACTCGTCGAATATTAAACTAAGTACAAAAAGCGCGACGCGCACGAACCAATGAATCACCGCGTTTTAAATATTGTTCAACCGCGAACGCGCGGTGCACTCCTGACCAGTGACTCATTGCGACTGGCAATCCCGCAAATCACGCGCGTCCCCTCCCACAGTACCCCTCCCACTTATCTCACCTTGATGGTTTACGAGCAATTACAATTTTTCCGCTGGACACCCCTATGCATGTGTAAAATATGTATTTATAAAATGCTTAATATAAAGAGAAATAATGTATTGTAATATAGTGAAGTAAATAAGTACATGTACATGGTTATGCAGTTTCATACATAGGTACATATGGTCATATTCTTTGTAGCTCTTCATTCACAATGAGGACATGGAAGCTCTATACAAATTTATTCCTAAAGAAATTTTACCTGAAGAATACGGAGGTGAAGCGGGTTCCATTCAAGATATGATCGGTAAGATCCACGTTTCATATATTTAAACATTACTTTTATAGTATAATGTAGATTTTACCTGCGATGATAACAAATTTAACATTTAACTCATCCTTGTGCAGAAAATGAATCCGCGTCATGTTAATCATTTTTGTATCGCCAGATCACGGGAAGAAGATGATAGAAGGCCACCGGGACTTTTTCCTGGAGGACGGTCAGTACAAGACGGACGAGAGCAAGAGACCAGGGAAGCCCAAGACTGCTGAAACCTTATTCGGTATTGAGGGATCCTTCCGTCAGCTCACCGTAGACTGACGACCAAATTGCTTACAACTAATGTGTTCTTAGTTTATTTGAACCGTATATCCGTTATCTTAAAGCACAATTAAACGCTTCAATTAAAACTTCAATTGTTTACATCTTCCCGTAACGTGAATCCTCTTCTTGAGTACTTAAAAAAGAAGTGACATGTCTCAGATACCACCTTGCGAAGAATATGTTTATTCCTAAAACATCAAGAAATACCGTGATAAAGTAATTTATTTTTCTATTATTTTGGCAAACTTTTAAAATAAATTAGAGTTAAAAAAATACTATTTTTATCATTATTGATGGACTATTTCCAGTAGTGTAAATGACACTATTGTTTCATGACACTTGACTTTATGTTGGGTTAAAAAGATTAAGAATAATATGTGTTTTGCAATATTTTTGTTTAATCCTTTTTTAAAAAAATACAGTTTTCTGCAAAAGTGTTAGGCACGTAAAAGATATCGTTAGTTCACCTTGAAAATATCTCTAAATGAAATTGAATTAAACTCCATTGTGTTCATATTTAATTCAGAGATTTTTGTGATTGGCATAAAAACGAACTTTGGATATAAGTGTAATAATGGATATAAGTGTATAATAATAATGGATATAAGTGTACAAAGTGGATAATGGATATAAGTTTAGAACTCAGTCTATAAGTGTCCCGTTCTTTGTTACCGACATATGTGATGATCTCGAATGGGCGTCAAGTCAATACATTCAGATACCTGGGCTTCGTAATATCAGAACTTGACGAACAGCATGGCTCGAGTGGAGGTCTGACTAGAGTCTAGTGTTTTGTGAAAAGAAAAGAAAATCGTGTTTTTTGGCAGTCGTAGCTGAAAAATATCCTCGCTTCACCAAACCACCGTCGCAGAGTCTTATTAATGTTTTGTGTTTTAATATGAGAACATCTTTTATGTATCTATTTCTTTATCTTCTCTTATCCCGCTTATTTGGAGTCTTCAACGCTATTTAGCTCTAATCTATCTATTTACTCCATTTTGTTCTATCCTGGGCGTTGGTCCTCTTGGCTGCGTTCAAAGATCGCGACTGACTGAAGTTGTCCATAGTTGTCTTCCCGATCTTCTTTGATCGGCGTCGATAATCAAGGTTTTATGAATCACGTGATATTCCTCATTTAGCATCATATATCATCTGAAAATGATTTTTTACACCATACCATCGGAATAAAACTTTTTGGACTTTTTGGACAGCATCATGTCCGTGTGTTTCTTTATACTCACTCAATACTCCTACCCGTGGAACATAGTCTAACTATTGATTTATAAATTTTTGTATTTGCCTTTATCGGAATCCTTTTCACAAAACACTAGACTGTAGTTAGACCTCCACTTGAGCCATAGTGTGTTAATTCTGTGCTGTTCGTCAAGGTCTGATACTAGGTATCCGAATGTATTGACTTGATGCCCATTCAAGATCATCACATATGTCGGTAACAAATAACGGGACACTCATCGGCTGATATTAATGACATCCAAAGTTCATTTTTAAGCCAATCTCAATAATCTCTGAATTAAATATGAAAATCTTTCTAGTTAATCATTTAATTTGTATTCAAAATATCACAGAACACAGAACTATGTTCTGAAAAATAGCAACTTCACAACAATAATGTGTTCTCCGTAAAAAGCCCAATGATTAATTATTTAAATCTTTATAGATATAATTTTTTCTGTAAATTAGAAGTGAGCGCACAATTATATTACACACTTATTAGTTAACTATGTTATGTGGGATATAGTAGGTATCCACCTCTGATGCATATAGCATTGTCCTGGCTACTTTGCTAAACTACCGCCTTTTTTACCGCCTGTAACTAGTAAATAAATTGGAAAATCGCATTTATTAATTTATTGTAATAATTTCATACTCTAAATACTACTTATATCTACTTTTCAATACAAGAATAGTACTTTCTGGTGTGCACGTATCCTTTAAGTGTAAAAATTATTCTTTAAATTAGCTATTTAGGCGTTAAATCATTTAAGGACGTACTTTTATTTTTCCAGTTTGAAATTTGAGAAATTCTACGTGAATAACAAAGTATTTGTTTTACGGAAACATTAGCCATACTTTTGTTTTCATAACTACCCACTACCCAGCAAATTTAATCCTGCCTAATTTAGTAACGAATTTATACAGACTCGGTCGTATTTATTAAAATCGTAAATTCAGTAAATAAAAATATATAACGAGTTTTATTTAACATTACGTTACCTTTGGCGATTTTAAAACGATTAAAAACATCTCAAAGAATAGCAACGTAACATTTTGAAATAAAAAAAAAACGCGATATAAATATCGACCTTTATAAATAAACAAAATTAGTATGAAAATAAAATAAATGCGCGTAATTTGTTATTTTGAGAAAATTGACTTATGGCGTTATTGTAAGTAACGCCCTTTACGTTCGGGCATTTTCGAAAACTGCCGATCATTGCCGAACAACCCGAATGACCTCACATACTACAAAACCTGGCATCAAAATTTTTCTCAGTACCACGGGATAGTTCATCTCTCTGAATATAAATCTCTTTGCTAAATATATTTGCCAGCTTTAATACGATTTCGCATTTACGTACTGTTATTGAATAAATAAAAGAGAAAACATTTATATCATAAAAAAATTACTTAAAAAACACGTTTTATTTTTCCCGCTGGTGTCTCACATACCTGGCCGTTTAATCGAGCATTATGTAGCCATAATTAAACAACATCCATGACTTGCCAGACGTCCAAAAAGCCATAGAAATATATGTAAGTAGATGGGGATACATAATATTAATCTATCCTAGCTAAGAATCAAACCAAAATGGATTCAATACTTATCTATGATTCAATATTACTGGGGCACTACATTAAGGTTTCTACGTTTCAAATAATTTCGACAGATGTCTTAGGTTTTAATTCTTAAGGTTTTTTCTCGTCAGATTTCGTAGATTCCTATAAAAAGTTTTTTACTAATATAAAAGATTGTATAATATAGGTTTAACGTTTGAAAACACGTATGAACAGATGATTCAAGTGTTATTGATTTGATTCTGAGTTCACGCTTGAGAAGTTTATTTGTCAGTGGTAAGAAAATAATATCTATAAAGCAGTCGTATTTATCAAAATCGTATATCTGGAGAGTATAATAGGTTAACTTGATCGTTTAGAGATAAAAATGGACATCGAAAAATGTCTACAAAATATAATGAAAAGTAGGAAATGTTTTAATGCAAGCATGATGTCATTGTTCAAACGCGTTAATGAATAACGTACAATTTCAGTTTCTCGAGAATATGTCATTTATTCAATATTAAAATTATAAATTAATACAAAACTTTTACATTTTACTTTATCTAATATCGTGATATTACGAAAAAACATAATGAACTTAACCAATTCCATATCTATTTTAGTTTAAAATTATTTGAATACCTTTTGTCTCAAACTCGGCTTTTAGGGCGGTTGTGAGTTGTGGTAAAAAAATTTACCTTCGTAAAACAATTTGCGAAAACGAGTTGCTAAAAAATATTTACTTATCGAAAGTACATTTAATAGTAAATTAATTTTACCATTCAATATCAGATGGTAAAAACCGAAAGTCGTTAGTTAAAAATGGCAGACCCTTCACAGCTATTCTGTCATATTGATACTTTGAAAATTGCAGTATACGACAATGAATTTTTCAATAACCCGTTATTTTAGTGATGAGAGTTCATTAGATGATGACCTTGCTGTTGAATTTATATTAGCACATAGAAAAGTGTCAGATTTCGAACGCAGGGGTGAATAAATTCATATATAAAGCAGTAAATTGTGTGTGTTACCAATGGTGAATATTTATAATAAATCAAATTTGACGTCATTCTCAGTTTTTTGATGATTGCTGCCTTGCCGCGCTATTAAGCGGAATGAATTTTTACAAATACCCAATCAGACTTATTCTTAAAATAAGAGAAATAAAAACGTAATTTACTGTTCCGGCCACAAAGATGAGGGTCTTTCCCCCCTGGCGGCGATTATTTATAAGCCTGATTTTATATAATACATAATCTATTGGTGCTTTTAAGTTAAGTTAAGTATCCAAGTTAAGCACTGAGCGATCTGTGTCTTGACTATAAATGTACAATACCACACGATACGACGTTCCTAGCATAATACAGCTAAGGATATCACGTTCCTAGCATAATACAGCTAAGGATATCGCGTTCCTAGCATAATACAGCTAAGGATATCACGTTCGTAGCATAATTCACAAACAATAACAAAATCAACGCACCGACCACTTTTTAAAATAGATTCTTGTTCTAGCTATGATTTCTTTTACGTTGACAACCGTATTAGAACTTTCTGTGGTTATTTACGCTTTTCTCGAAGCAAACTATTGTATCATTCCGATTGTAGCGAATCTGGAGGAACCTTTTTTATATAAGTTCCTATTTTCGTGGAGTAGAATTTGATGCGTCACTGTTGATTTGATACTGAACGTGAGAATACTTACAATATTGATAGCCATTGTTATAATTCAGAGTGTAATCTCGCGGAGCCTCGGATCGTATGACTAATCGCCATATCGGATTGCAGCTTGACACATCTTGAATTACATTTAATAAATATGAAGAAGAAGAAACAAGAGTCTAACGTTGCATCATAAATTCATTAAATCAAATTAACGACCATTAATTTTGAACGCAGTTGCAGAGTTAAACTTTCTCATAAGTAGGGTGAGTCGGGGTAAGCGCATCTGTGTATCAGGGGAATGAATATCAAATTTCTAACCGTAGACGGCGACTACGAAGTTGTAGTAATACTTGAAATATTTCTACATTAGAATTGTAGAATTGGTAAACGTTACTTTGTGTAAAGAGATCACTTAAGCCAGCCGGAGACAAGTTGTAAGCCCTGTAATACCCATACTTCCATACTTCCCATATAATATAAATATCTTCGTATCTATGAGACATCAATTATTTGTCTTAATAACAATGATTTTGGAGGTACAAATTTAGTAATTGTGTGTTCTTGGACATACTCAAATATTGTTAACATGCAATTTGCTACGTCGTTGTCTTCACTGCTGACCAATATTTTCTTTTCTCATTCATTCAATTCCATATCGTCGCCCTATTCCTACTATTGTGCACTACTAATTCAGGCTAATTTCGAGTGGTACTTTGTGTTATGCTTTGTTAAAAATTCCTGACCAACCGTCTTTTATTTTTCATTAAATACGAGTAGCTACAGTGTCGCTATTCTCCCTCTCCGCTGATCCGGCCTTTAACCGATTAAGTTGATATATATAATGAAATTATGAATAAAACTATGAAATATCTCGGTTTGTATAAGAGTATATGAATGGTGAAAGATTTCAATTCACTTAAATCGCTTACAATTTTATACACGCCTGTTCCGCACAGGAACAAGACTGTATAAATCGCTGAGGTGCTGGTTCAATTGTGCGCCGCTCTATCTCTCGAAAGCCGATATTCTGCCGTACGCAGTGGTCCAAGGGGGTCCAAATCGTGTCCAGTGTAGTCGCAGAGTCGTAAGTGTTCTTCCAGGATCAGTTCAAGTGTACAGCCAAAGGTCGAAATCCAAGGGGAAGAAAGTCCAGGTGAAAAGCAGGGGTCAAGGTGGAGATGAATAAAAGATGTTCTAGTAGTGAAGTCCAGCGGTGCAAGCGAAGCGAGGTGAGAGTGATTTTGCAACCGCTGGACCGTTTATTTATACCACAAATTCATCCCTGGGAGTTTATGGCTCCATCGGGATGCTGGGACCAATCAGGAGACGCAAGCATCTCCCGCGCCACCCCGATTCGGTCCCGCGCCGACACCACCTGGCGGTCAAATTCGGCAACATTTGCCATTTTTTCTGCCGTCCCGTAAGGGGCGGCAGAACTCTGTTTTGTCCGTTATTTTATTTTGTTACTTCTAAACCGGACATTTCCCAGACATCGCGAGTATTTTTTATTATAAACATCAACCTGCCTCGCGATGCCTGGTAGTTTTTACTGCGGGCGATGGCCCGGGGAATTTATTAATGCACCTTTAACTCTAAAAATCCATTTTTATTACCTAAACGATTTTTAAGGTACATTAAACTATCTCCGGGCGATCGCCCTCTCAATTCTCTATTTATTTACATATTGCTATCATACATAATAATTTTTTAAAGTCAGATATTTACAAATAACATATCGCTAAATTCTGACGGCGCCGGGGCGTGGCCTCGTCCGCGGCCCGGCTTCCCCCCTCTCCCCGGCAACCCGCTGTGTTCCAGCGGCGGCGGATTTCCAACGGCGGCGCGTGCCGGACGAAATATTGCCGTAAAGCGGCCAAGTCCGCTTTTTCGTCCGGCGGTCCGCGCGCTCCGCGGCCGCGTAGCTGTGCGGAACAACGCCTATAGATCGTAGTAACTTATAATATAACTCGACAATTTGGTCTCCATTCAGTTTATATTAATTAAAACAAGAAAGGGTTCAACGTACATTTTTAAGGTTTATTAACATTAAACTATATACATATACCCGTTGAACAAATGATTTATGATGCTCTATTGAGCTTTCTTAATTCAATTAACTAGTCATGTAGTTATTTTTATTTAAAATTGTAAATATATATATACAGAATGTAACAGACCTGGTCGACAATATTTTATGGGCGGATACCTGACTAAATTATAAGCATTTAAAAAACGTAATTATGCGATTATTTCGATTAATTGAAATACTTTATTGATTCAAAATTATATATTGAATACAAAAAATTGAAGGTCATCAAATTTGATATTATTTTTTGTGAGATGATTCAGGGCCAAGATATGTATTAATAATGGAACAATTTCTTCAACACTTCAAGCTTACCACGATTTTGTAAAAAATTTGAACAATAATACAGATATTACTCATAATTTAGTCAGGTATCCACCCATATAATATTGTGGACGAGGTCTGTTACACAATTATTATTTCTATATATATATATATATATGACACTTTTATTGTGTTATATTTAACATATGTTTTATTTTGTGCTAGCTGCTTATATTGATATCGATTATTTATAAAAGCCTATAAGGGCATGAATATAAATACATACATAAATAAATGACTTGAAGTAATAGCAATATTATTGATCGTGTAAGGGCCCCAATCAATTTCTTGTTCGGCCTCTATTTTAATAAATGGATGACCTTGCACCTGTAATGCGTTTTTTATAAATCCGGCGGATCAGGGGTGGGGGAGGGTCACTTCGATAGAATTTTTTGTGTCGCGGTATTGTCGGAAACAGCGCGAACATAAATACAATGTAACTCTGAAATTTATTTACTCTGACCTAAAATATCTGGTATTATTTGATGACATTACTTTGTTTGAAATACAGCTACTGTAGTTTTTGCAAGCGTCGTTATCATTTTTTTCCGAGATTATAATGACAACAAGACGTTTATAATAACTGGTATTCAGTTTCATCCATTATAAGAGTCGACGGTTAGGTATGAGCAGGGCCGGTCGGGAAATTGCGTGCCTGGGTGCAAAGTTTAAGCCTTCTTATTTATTTATTTATTTATGCTACATGAAAGGATGAAAAACAGGTCAAGTAATATCCGAATATTTTTAAATATGAAAGACCTATTTAAAATGTACTCGTTTATTTCACTAAATTTTTGTTACGAATGGAGGAAGTACGTAATAGATTGCCGATAGTATAATGTAATATGTATACAATGCATCACAAATCACACAAGCGCCATCACAAAATGAATAATACCCAGAAAGCATTATTTCTCAATATATAGATGATACATTTAGAGGCCACCTATTTGGCCGAATAACTTAGCAAAACTCCTTGTTTTTCTTTATTTATCTGTTAAAGCGCGGGACAAGGTGCGGCTGCATCCTTTGCATCTGCTCCAGGCGTTAGTATGCGTATGCACAGATCGGCACTCATCTCTAGACTCGCATAAATAACAAAAAAGAGTTGAGCGAGCTATTATTCATCGTCCATTGTATTTGTATGCGGAGCACAAAGAGCAAATGACGCATGCTGACCTTAGCGTAAAATTTCCGTGACACGAAAACAAAGTCATTTTCATCTGCTGGATATTATTTGTACGGTACAATTGCCCTAACCTTCTACATTTATATTTATTAACATCTGGTACGTCAGTTTTGGCGTTTTATTACACACACATATATATATATATATATATATATATATATATATATATATATGTATATATTCCCAACATGTGGATATACTTCCATTGTTATTTAAAATTTTGGTTGGCATGAGTTGCGAACAACATGTTTTGGTATGTGCAACTCCTGACAACCAGAATGAATTAATTAAATATTCTGGTTTTTATAATTACAGATAAATAAATTATTATAAAAAACAAATTAAAATAATTGTAATAACATTTCGTGGTTGTCGGATGTTGTAATATAATATAATTAAAGGTGTACTTCAGAATCATTTTTTAGGTTACATCTTAAATTCTAACATTTTTCTTCGTTATATTTCTTCTGAATATATAATATATTGAACTAAATGTATGTATGTCTGTCTGGGCTCTATAGAATCATACATCCTTTCCCAAAACGAGTTTTGCTCAGTCGTTTTTTAGGACCCTCCATAAAACACAGGCTATTGTTGATTAACGAACCTTTTATAATGATTTTAATTTCATAAATGTTGACCCAATGCAGAGGCGAATTCATAGAATTGCGCGGGACCCCATTTTCAGAGGGCTCCTGGGAACTCGATAGCTCTAGACTCTAGGTCTATTATTATTAATAGTTTAACATAAATCATCGTCTCTGTATCTGTGTTGTTATTCGTTGTTTACACTGTGTTGTAATTTTATCATTTTAGAGGCTGCGGTCTCAAGACAAAGGGACCTAAAATATCTAGTGAAATTGGTCCCTGTATTATAAATCCGCCCCTGACTTCGTGATAAAATGTTGAATTCGTTAAACCTATATTTAGATTACATTTGTAAGGAAAAATCTTATAAACTCGGCTTCATTTATTAAAATCTGTCACATAAATCTAGGATATACGGAAGTGTAATACCAAGTTATCGTATTAAATAATTTTAAAGTTCTAAAGTACGTCAAGAATGCAGATACATCAATAATTTAGAAACACAATAAACACGATTATATTATTATTAAGGAGGACACATTCTTACTGTGAAGTTGTAATTATAAAGCAGACGGTCTGTGATATTTCTTTAAATACAAATTAAATGTATTAATTAGAAAGATATACATACAATACAACACACCCAGTAGCGCAACAACAATATTTTTCGATAAAATTGATTTTACATGTATATCTTTCTAATTACTACATTTAATTTGTATTTACGATTATTTATTCGGCGAATCGGCCAAATTGTCAATATTTACATTCTATTAATCGTAAATGTTATTTAACTCGACGTGGAAAGGGTGTAGGGGGTGGGGTAATGATGCGTGTACACAGTAGGATTAGTCTCAGAGATAGAGACTCGTCTGGGGAAGGCGTCAATAGTGCAGAGCAGAATGACAAATCTTTAAGAGAATCATCCCCAGTAGATACCATATACCTTAATTCATAATTATGAATTTTGTGTATTGAAATTGAAAACACAAAGGCAGATTTTTAATATTCTTTATAAGATGTGTTGCGGTTATTTACTTTCGAGCCAATCAAATTAACTGAATACATTACAGGTAAATAACTAAACTGATATTACGTCATTCTCAATTATTGTCATTTGAATACAGACAAAATACACTACGATTTATTTTTGTCTAGTCTATTAATTGTGTAATAGTTCTTATGGACCGTGTCCACGGAATGAGACACGATGAGTTATTTCTCAGGGGTTAATTACGATAAATCTCAGTACTATGTACGCGTGTTAAGATTTTTAATACGGAGATAGACTCGGAGATCAGTTTGTGATCGGCTGAAAGAGACAAAAACCCAGACCAGGTCACACGGCGTTCTGAATTTTAATATTTTGAAAAGTTAGACAAACAAGGCGTTAAATTATAATAGTTATTTCATTTTAACTGCTGTTGGCGAGATTCTATTTCCACTGACGAACGGAAAATAAATGGTTACTGGATCTCTGAGTTACGGTGTGTGCACGGGAACTATGAAAGTCGAAATTGTCTCTCATGGAAGCAAAATCCTCAGAGATTATCTCGTGTCGAAAATACGGGCCATTAGATTATAAATACAAATGTGTAATGTGTGATATTAGAGTTTGAAGTTAATAAAGCATTATAATTTAACTGATTTTTGTTTTATAGCATACATAAATAAATATTAAAAATGAAATTTAATCATTTTAAAAATATTAAAAACTATTCTTGCGGAATTGTTTGTCGTAATTCATCCCAATATCTTTATCGTGAGTCACGGCGTATTTACGAACTAGTTATTTGAAGTACATATTATATATTTGTTATCTTTTACGAAGTTGTGATTCACATACAGCGCTTGGACGAATGAGTCGATGTAAAATCTTCTTGTGTTATCCTAGCTATTATATTATATATAGGTACAATAGAAAGGGGTGGATGATAAACAACTTAACGATTTGTTTATAATACAAAATGATTAAAATTGACACTCACTCCGATGAAATGTATCCATTTCTGTAAGTGTGAAGCAAAAGGAGAGAGGAATTTTATACACAAAAAGAAGATAACGATGTAACTTTGAGCTAAATTAAAAGAAAATTACACAAATATTAGTGATATAGCCTAATCGTTATTGTGACTGTGTTTGTGTGATTGGTATTCGGATATAGCGATTATTTGTAATTGAGATTTAACGTTTGGAGGTACAGTTTCTAATGTAGCAGTGATTGCTTGTCGAATTACAATCGAATACAAATTTCACTATCACAGTAAAAATATCCGTTTTTGCTCTTCTTAATCAACAAGTAGACAATACGTATACTAATAATCTCCCTTATCGTTATATAAAGTTAAAGGCCGTGTCCGCGGTGATCTCTCAATGAGATTTTGATTTCAGAATCAGTAAAGGCACGTGCGTACTATTGCGTCATTCTATTTCGCGCGCAAAACTTGCGGGGTGATGAATTACGCTGAACTGTCCTTTATGCGAACTCGAGTCTAATCTCAGAGAGAAATCTCATTCATGGACACGCGGTCATCGGTCGTACGTGTACGGTCGGGCCCGGCCCCAGTCCTTCGCGAAGCTCGGTTTGACGAACACAAATGTAATTATTATTTGATATTATTTATTTATTTATTATATGGTAAGTTGTTATACTATGTTGCCATAACTCCCGCGGATACTCGTCTGTTGTCTCATGATGAATGTTAATGAATTTACCTGGACATGCGAGGTCGGGTCGGGCAAGGTCGAGCGGTTCGCTCAATGTCGGAAATCTAGAAACACGCTGCACTAGAAATTTTCTCTCAATCGATACTCCGTTCACTGATTTTCTAAAAGCAACACGAAGAAACGAGTAAATGAAAAAAAATTATTTTGAATGCAAATTAAATGTATCAATTAGAATGATATAGGAAAATTCAACTTGTGTGTTGTTGATAATAAAAATATTATTTCATTTTCTCGTGTATCTTTCTAATTATTACATTTGATTTGTATTAAAATACCACAATATTGCAACTTCGTGTTCTCCTTAATATATTTAGAAGCAAGTATATCTTCAAAGAAACATATTATTATAATATTGATGCATTTCACGCATTTATTAATAAATTCTGATTGAAATAATACAGGGATATATTTACCATTAAAATAAATAAGTTCATTGTTCAGAGTTTAGAACACGATTATATTTGATTTATATAAAAATTTGCTATTATGTAAGAAAATATTTATGGTCAATAATTTATAATGACTATATACATATATTCGATGATTTGATAATTAATGGTTTAAAATAAATAAATAAACTGAATGTTAGAGTGTATATTAGAAGCTTTAATGAGGGGAGGGGATGGTATCGGAAGATGGAGGTGCGTGGCATTTTATCTTGGGGAAACATTATGATGGTATGTTAGTCAAATTAATGAAAACATTTCTACAAACATATATATACGAATATATGCAAAAATAACCCAGCTTTACACAGACAACTCAACAATACTATTTTTGGGAAATTAGGCCGAGAAGACAAAATCAGGACTATTTGAAGATGTACCTGTTAGATATACAAGGACAAGGACAATTAAAATGAATGACGGCTAAGCATAAAAATGTACAAAATGTTCTAGTATTGACAAACAACATTAAAAATTGGTTGTTGCCGTTATAAACGAATAAAAATATAAAATATAATTGACATGTTCAGACTTATCCTGCGAGAAGTCGGTGGGCTTTGTCGGTGACTCCGCACACACAAATCTGGGAGGAACACTAAATAGTTTATACTATAAAGGTTGAACTGCCGGCAAATGTGAAGGAAGCAACTAGTCTCGCTACTTTTCCTAGGCTAAGTGCGGAATTGTAGCATCTTATTTAACCGTTTTAATGCTAAGTAATTTTCGATACAAACGATCGCAGCGCTTTTGCGACGCGTAGCATTCAAACGGTTTTAATAACTGATCATTTTTCATTTGTTTATTAATTTATTTTGTATTTTATAATTTCTTTACATAATACAAATTGATATACTATGTGATTTTATATAATTATTATATGTTTTCAAAAATGTTACATACTAGGATGTAAGAATATTATAATTTTAACAACTAAATAAAAATATACATTTGTATACACAATTATTATTGTGTCAAGAGGAGACGGTAGGAACGGATTTAATATATAAAATATACGTACATATTACCTGGATGAGAACCATAAGCGAATAATAATTAGGAAATTTCAAAATCAGAGACGCGCTTTTAATAAAATATTTTTTTAGTATCTACATTGGCGTGCGGGCTCTACGCAGTTGTATTTGTAATATCGCCCCGATGGCGATGTGTTGCCTCGGAGCTCGGAGCTCGGAGCTCAGTCAGCTCGGTTTCTCGTCAGTTCTCAGTTCAGCTCGGGCCGCTGCCCACGGTGTTCGCGGCGCGTCAGTCACCTGATAAGATAGGCTATCGCGGGCACCGTCTCCGCGGAGACAGATACGAAGCCGGGAGCGTGATATTGGAGGTAATCGCCCAAACGAGCGTGGTTATTTTTAATTCATCGCCAAGTTATTCTCGATATGCACCGTGACGGCGAGTGCGGCGCGGCCCGACCGAGTGTCAGCTCTGTTGCGAAAATGAGATAACGCCAGTGGATATTAGTGAAGTGTCATAAATTAAGCGAACGATGATCGATAGCGATTCTGGGCAGTGCGAACTGATGAACATCCTCAACAAAAGAAAAGAATCGGCAGCTCGACAGGCTACATCGGAAGATCGACAGCGCGACCTCCCTCGGGTACCGCACCGCGCGCGCGACACCATGGCGAGAGGAGGACAGCTGTACCGCATCATACGACAGTTCGAAACGGGGCAGGTGAACCGGGATGACGATGAAGCCGAAGACCGGTTGACTGCGGAGATTACCGCGCCCGCCTCGCACTCCTGTCCCTTTTCTTTCCAGACCCAGCTGAGTAGAGACTCGGGCAGCTCCTTGAACTCGCGCCTCTCGCGCCACTCCCCCGGGATGTTTAACGAGAGCTTTTCTTCCTGCTCTGACGAATCCGTGACGTCATCCCGGAGCTCGAGAGACACGATCGGAAATAATCTCACAACGGACCGACCGCCCTCAAAGCTCACTGTTAAATCGCTCTCGACGCAGTCATCCACCGCGAGCAACGCGTCCTTCCTGTGGAAAACCATCGATGCTCCTAGAGAATTAGTCTTTGTGAAAGGAAAAACGACGTCCGATCAGTCCGGTTCATCCAGCACGGCTGACGATGCGGAGTTCTTCCCTTTGAACGGGTCAGATGACAATAACAACCAAAGTGTTAGATTAAGTCGATCTATGCAAAAACTGAACATTTATGAAACCATGCCGAATAATTTAAATGATTCGTGTTTTGAGGAAGAAAACATTTACGAAAGTATCGACTACTCCAGCGCTTCGTCGCTGGTGCCGGACCGTGAGAAACCAGACTCTTCGACGGTGGTGTCGGACGAATTCGGTTCGGAACATTACGACGACGTGGACACCTGTCCCGCCGGCGAGGTGAGTGCGGTTAATGTTCAGATCACCAGAAACGACATTTCTACCGTTGTGATTCCTGCGAAGATTGCCGCAGATAAATACCAAAGGTGAGTCTGACGTCACCGAAGCATTATTGAACACGTGATAGATAACACGGCTTGACTTGTGTCCGTACTTATTACCTATCTTCCGGGATAAAATCGGGTTATTAGATCTACATTTGAATGAAAATGTTTATGTACATGTACCCATACTATCCTATCTGCAGATAGAGAGGATAGACTCATTTCCTGCGCTTTATTTTTTAATTTATTTTATTATATCATGTTATATGGTCATCCCTAATTAATTATTTATCCGCATATATGTGACTATACTCGTACTTTAATTGTAAGTTCCGTGTGGTGAAACCGCGTTATTAATTGTATTCATATTATAATTTTCATATTGTTTACAAAATAATTTTTAAAGTCTATACACACAGAATATATAAAACAATCGGCGAGCTCGTATGAGAAGATGTGTGAATGTGAATGAGGCGAGAATTATGTGTCGGCACAGAAGAGTGTGGCGCTCTATCCTCTCTGCTTACTCCCGCGGGGAAACGGCGTAATGGTAAGTTAGTTAAGTTACATTAGAATAACATGAGATTTAATATGTAAATGTATGAGGATTTATTATTCGATTTTTGAAATGAACTAATCATTGATAAAATGTAGATTTCCATGCGGGAATCGGGTATTCAAATATTAAAAAAAAAGATATTATTATCATACTTTAAGTTGTGTCTATAATTTTAATTGATAAAACATGAATGTACAATATTATATCTTAACTAGCAGATAAGTAATCAGCTCTCGCCGTAAGAGATCTCTGTTACCATAGACAGCCTAGATAAGAAACGATGACAGACGTTAATATACTTAACAGTCGTCTCATACGATTTCGCTAATGTATGTTTTTCTTATTTAAGAACACATTCTTATTGTGAAGTTGTAATTATTCAGAACAGACGGTCTGTGATGTTTTAAATACTAATTTAATGTATTAATTATAAAGGTATACATATAAAATCATTTGTATCGAAACATATTGTTGTTGCTACCGGGATAATACATATTTACGTACTGTTATTGAAAATATAAAAGAAAATATTTGAATAATCTCTACCCAAAGATATTAAATACTTGCTATTTCTCGTGCTTCACGGACCTGACCGTTTAACCGAGCACTTTACAGCCACAATGACACTATAACCATAGGCCGAATCTAATACATGATTATATATAAAAAGATGGGGAAGCGTACTATTATTAATTTTAAATTAATAAAAAAACGGACAAATTATTTTTGTTTTTTTTTTACATGGCAACGTTTCCACGGTTCGGTCAGTCCGTACTGATGATTATTTATTATCATTCGATCGGCTTTAGTTTTCAATTCTCTCTTTTGGAATTTTTTTATAATTTCCACACATTTTATTAGATTAACAAATTAAAAATTTGTTATTTCTAGATTTTAGTGCCATTATTTTTGTCATTATTCATTTTGGTTTTCTTTCTCTTTCGTGATATTATATCTCAGTTGATACTCGAGATCTAATTATGTACTATTCATTCACACAAGACTTCATTCAGTCTCATTCTTCGCGGTTGCTCGCTTAATGATTATATTTGATTCGTTCATACCAGCTTTCATTCGTTCGGTCAAACTATTTCATTTTAGAGATTCAACTCCCAAATTTTTTTTTCCAATCGGAAACCGTAGTAAATCTTGATATTATGTACTTTTCAAAAAATTGAGTTAGCATATCGACAGTTAGTGCTCTTATTGTGCGTTACGTACGCACCTCAGTGGGAAGGAAGGAATTTAATTTTGTAATTTTTTTTTTTTCAAACATCATTTGCCAGAAAACGGTCACTTGGTTTTGTTTTTTTTGGTGTAGATAAGCACCAGGTTGTTCTTTTTTTTAGGTAGGTACCATATCAGTATTGAAATCACAAAGAAGTTCTTTTATCTATCTACCGGAACGTGAAAGGAAATATTTTGATCTTCGAACTTGCGTCATAAATTTCTAAAAAGTGCCGTCGTTAAGTTTAACGTTTATGAGTACTGAATAAAATTCACCACGATAACGAGAATGACGTATTTGATTGGTTACCTTTTCGTCGTATATTTTTTTGCATATTTTTGAAATCTATTATTTTTGAGGAGAGGCGCGAGCTAAGACCTTTACACATCAAAAACAGTCTCACGGTCGACTTAAATTCTTCCACCACGTCAAATAAAATAACTTTTATATACATTTTAATCAAATGATAAAATTGAAAAATTAAAATCTAAACAACACTGAAATGACACTATATTAAATATTGCGGTAAATTTCTTTGCGAAACGTTAATTTCTTATTTATAGTATGGTTAAATAAACGTTTCGATTATATTACACACAAAATATTATGGAAATATCTTGGCGACAGTTTCAATTCTCATTTACATCGGGCTAATATATTTATACCGGGGAACTATTTAGGCCAGGGATGGCACATATTCAGTGGCGAGTGATAATATTATTATTTTACATAATAATAACTAAGCGCGGCCTATGGAAGTGGTACATAGCAATTCACGAGCGTTGGCGGATTTGATAGAGACCTTACGGCGAGCGAGCCACCTGCCACCTGCTACCTGCTACGTGCTACCGGCATTTCAAGTACTCGGGAGTAATTATGTATCTAGCGACTGTATACAGATTAATCTGCTATTCAAATACATAATTTAAAGACTGTCATGTTACGTAGCTTCCTCGGAATCTTAACACAGCTTATTTTTGTGTTGGCAATTACTCAGATTACATAGTTAGAGGTCGACATTTTGAAAGTTTTCTTTAATTAGATTTCCGTATTCATTACCTGTCGTATGTGTTCGCGTGATGTTATTTATTTTAGTTTTGTACCCAAAATCACTTTTAGATACATAGCTACTACTTAATGCGGAGGGTAATGTCAAAGCACCTTTTTCGATGCTCGATATCTCCCGTAGTTCTTATCATATTGCGATCAAACTTTTCTGTTTTTTTTTCCAACCGATCGATCCGGTAGGTATGTTGGCTACGTTCTTCAATCAACCCGATTCACGGCGATTCAAATGACGGCTATTCAAAAATTAGAACTCGGTTAATATCGAATCTAGAAAAAAAAATACAAACTTTCGTACACATACGGGCGTCATCTAACTGGTTCTTGCGACTAGTGTCGGAAGAGATTTTTTTTATTGAATGCGTATAACATGGTTGGAATGAATATTTATAAATAATTATACAATTACATTAAAAATGTGGACTCTTTAGTATAAAGTTATAATATGTACCCATAGGAATATTTTACTATTTCAGGAGTGGTATAATATCCATTCTAAATATACACACATATATATATATATACGGAACATTTTAGAATGGATATTATACCACTCCTGAAATAGTAAAATATTCCTATGGGTACATATTATAACTTTATACTAAAGAGTATATATATAGGGTTTCATTATACAATTGTCCCAAAAGTCTTTTTCATTTTGGTTCACCAACGCTACGAGCGGAAGATGGGCAGGGGATATGCCAATCGCTAGCCGCGTCCTCGGGAATTAAGTCGCTATGGAGCGTGTCCTTACCAGTTGTTCGTGAAATTTTCCCTGTAAAATTGACATCCCGACGAAGTGACATAAACTGGTCTCCACGTAGGCCTGACTTGACATACAGTAACAATCTTCCCTCTCTGGATCAATTAAAAGAAAATATCCGAGAAGAAACGGTAGCGATCGGAGAATACGTGCCGAGCAGTTCGAGGAAATTTTGCCTCCCGTTTAGAAGAGTGCACATTTAGAAAACATCATTTTTAAGAAATAAATTCTCAGGGACTGTACTTAAATGCAAAAAAATCTTTTTTTTTATTAAACCCATTCACTATTTTATGACAGAATTTTTATTATGTCATTTGACTTTTGGCACAATTATATTAATAAGAAATAACAAAAACTTGCACAAAAATCATATTCCCTATTAAATATCGAAAACACGGATTCTTTCTAGCCGTACCACATTATTTCTAGCCTCGTGGGATGCTTCAATCCTGGTGGGGTGCTTCAATCAGTGGCGTAACTATACATATGCAGCCAATGATCTGCATTAGGGACTCAAAAGGTCCGCGCGCGATATATGAGTATTTGCTGTCTTTTCCTACCACTAATAATGCAACTCTGTCATGTTGGTATGTCGACTAGACCCTCGCCTAAAGTGAAGCAATTTTTTTCAATTGAGAGTACATAAAAAATACCTAAAAGGACATTTTTGTTTTTTTCTTCATTAAAATGTGAATATTATAGGAGACAAGAGATCAATTTTATTCTTACTATTTGGTAATGGATAAAACTATGTAATCATATTATTGTATCTTGCATGCAGTACATATAGAAGGGGCCGTTCTATTTTCCATTGGGGCACACTGCCTGTTTTCTATTTTGTATTGGTGCCCTTTTTTTAGTTACGTCACCGGCTCCAATACCGGGTGCGCCAATGCTCGTCATCATGAAACGAAACATACTTTGACCCGGTCGTATCGGATCGTGCCGATACAAAAAATTACTACGTAAATATTACGTAAGCAGTGTTTAAAAAAAACTTTTAACAGACGTACTTTGCAAACATTTAATCGGTAGATAATTAAGCCACCTAAGTTGGACGATTTCATTGGTAGGTATAATATAGAAAATATTTAGCTGTGTAACAAAAAAAGTTTTTGATTGTTTTAAAAATAAACTTCCATTTTTATTCTCAAATCCCTCGCTTGAGACATTTAATATTTTTACACAACTGACTCAGACACGTATTCCGCTAAAAAAATATCGTTTAACGATCTGTTTATCTGAATTTTCGTATTCGTATCGATCATTTTAATAACATATCAAGTGCATCTATACTTCGCTTTACGCTCTAGATACGTCCCGGGAAAGTTGTCCGTAAAGCGAAATGTTATGTATAACGAATAGTTTATTTTGATACAAATTCTATATAATTTGTTATACAGTTATTGTATTATTATTATGTTACATAATTATACAGAAAAAATCGGGTTCATAATTACTGACGGTAGCTGCGAGCCAGAAATGAATGGTACGGCGAAAAGTTCTATGTTCAGACTTGACAATATATGGGAAGTCCGCGCCTATCTGAAACAATGACGGTCAGGCCTGTATAGTTGTATAGAAGATGGATCGATTTGAGATGGTGGTTGCTAACTGAACATCTATGGCGGGCATTTTGCGAGAAGGGAAGATACCTCGGAGAAGCTTCTTGTGACGGGCCACGGCGAAGGATGAAGAGGAAGTGGAAGATCCCCCATTCGTTAAACTGACTAAGTGGAAGAGGCAACAGGCACTTCTCTGGTGACTGCCCTAAGTCTGCAGAATACCGAGAAAAGTGGAGGAGAATCTTAACCTAGAGACATTAAAAACACGTTTGTTTTTGCTCTGCTCGCGTCTCATAGACTTTTCCGTTTAATCAAGCACTATAGAGTCATAATGACACTACCGAAGCCGCCACACCCAGGCAGTCATGTATATATATATGAGGAAGCGAAATATTATTATGGATACAATATATCGAGTATATCTAGGTAATGATTTTATTTTTTAAATATTAATATTTTTCTATGATTGATATAAATTCGTTAAATGTGTTTATAAATGTTCCCGGGATTAAAATTCATCGGATACTTTTCTGTAAGAATGACCTGTTAAAGCACAGTGCTGGGGCATTTTTTAAAAATCATCACACTTGTAAATTATTCACTGAAACACCTGATTTCAACCCTATTTGGGTGCACTTACTAGGAGAATTTTCCATTCAAGTATCTGTAGGTATAGAAGAAATCTCTGTCAATTAAGGATTTTTATTAAGAATCCCTTCCTTTTTAGGTGGATCAGATTCATTAAATATCTCTTCACATGTGGATACCAGCTACAGATGATTACCTAAAATTTCACTGAAGATTCACAAATAAATGTTTTGTAATTCTGAAATTATTACTTTATTTTTTTCGCACTATTTTTAAAGGACTTATTCATATTCAAAAAAATACCAAGCCCCGTAGGGCTGTAATATGAACGTTCAACAAGTACAATTTACTTTACACATTCATTATTACAAAATAGAATTACCTTTTAAATATATCGCGATAATTCACTATCGCGGTAAGTAACTCAATCTAAAAGATGAGAGAGAAAATTGAGTATAACTTCTAGTACTAAGTGATGTGAAAAATGATAAGACTCGATTTCTTTTTCATAGAATTAACGACATTGGAGATTAGCTAATCAAAACTTAAAAATCCTCTTGTAATATTACGGAACTCTGAAATGTTTTAAAATAATACATCTTTTTGTTTGTCTGTCATTTTACGTTGCGTTACGTAACCATAGATACTGGTGAGTGAACAGACAATAAAAGCAATTTAAAACCTTATGATATTTTGTTTTACACTTGTGGTTAGCAAAATATCCAGACTGACACCTGTGTAGACTGTCATCAGCAAAGTCGATCATGTAATATGGAATTCATAATAATAATGTTGAATTCTCTGACCTATCATATAATATGGAATTCATAATAATAACGCTGAATTCTCTGACCTATCACACTATTTTGACGATGGTACCAAGTTATGATTTCACATGTTCATTTGTATCATATTGAAAAGTACCCAGGCGAGCTAAGATCGCTACGAGCTAAAACCTCGACAGTGAATCTCAGTACATTTTGAATCTTTATTATAATTATTTTCCTTGTAGACAAATACTTAATTGTAATGTTTTTGAAATTGAGAAACCGAATTAAATGTTGTAATAAGATTTAAAAAATGCTGAAAATCGTTAGATGCATTTTTGTAGACTTAAAAATTGCACATATACTGAGATTTTGTGGATAACATTATTACAAAGGTATTTGGGCCGAATAAAGGTCTTTCCGTGCCGTCCGGGTGATCGCTAGGCCGCTTACTGAATTACCAAGGTCTGTTGCAGATTTATAGAATTGTCGAACTCAAGCATCTCCCGCGCCACCCCGATTCGGTCCCGCGCCGACACCACCTGGCGGTCAAATTCGGCAACATTTGCCATTTTTTCTGCCGTCCCGTAAGGGGCGGCAGAACTCTGTTTTGTCCGTTATTTTATTTTGTTACTTCTAAACCGGACATTTCCCAGACATCGCGAGTATTTTTTATTATAAACATCAACCTGCCTCGCGATGCCTGGTAGTTTTTACTGCGGGCGATGGCCCGGGGAATTTATTAATGCACCTTTAACTCTAAAAATCCATTTTTATTACCTAAACGATTTTTAAGGTACATTAAACTATCTCCGGGCGATCGCCCTCTCAATTCTCTATTTATTTACATATTGCTATCATACATAATAATTTTTTAAAGTCAGATATTTACAAATAACATATCGCTAAATTCTGACGGCGCCGGGGCGTGGCCTCGTCCGCGGCCCGGCTTCCCCCCTCTCCCCGGCAACCCGCTGTGTTCCAGCGGCGGCGGATTTCCAACGGCGGCGCGTGCCGGACGAAATATTGCCGTAAAGCGGCCAAGTCCGCTTTTTCGTCCGGCGGTCCGCGCGCTCCGCGGCCGCGTAGCTGTGCGGAACAACGCCTATAGATCGTAGTAACTTATAATATAACTCGACAATTTGGTCTCCATTCAGTTTATATTAATTAAAACAAGAAAGGGTTCAACGTACATTTTTAAGGTTTATTAACATTAAACTATATACATATACCCGTTGAACAAATGATTTATGATGCTCTATTGAGCTTTCTTAATTCAATTAACTAGTCATGTAGTTATTTTTATTTAAAATTGTAAATATATATATACAGAATGTAACAGACCTGGTCGACAATATTTTATGGGCGGATACCTGACTAAATTATAAGCATTTAAAAAACGTAATTATGCGATTATTTCGATTAATTGAAATACTTTATTGATTCAAAATTATATATTGAATACAAAAAATTGAAGGTCATCAAATTTGATATTATTTTTTGTGAGATGATTCAGGGCCAAGATATGTATTAATAATGGAACAATTTCTTCAACACTTCAAGCTTACCACGATTTTGTAAAAAATTTGAACAATAATACAGATATTACTCATAATTTAGTCAGGTATCCACCCATATAATATTGTGGACGAGGTCTGTTACACAATTATTATTTCTATATATATATATATATATGACACTTTTATTGTGTTATATTTAACATATGTTTTATTTTGTGCTAGCTGCTTATATTGATATCGATTATTTATAAAAGCCTATAAGGGCATGAATATAAATACATACATAAATAAATGACTTGAAGTAATAGCAATATTATTGATCGTGTAAGGGCCCCAATCAATTTCTTGTTCGGCCTCTATTTTAATAAATGGATGACCTTGCACCTGTAATGCGTTTTTTATAAATCCGGCGGATCAGGGGTGGGGGAGGGTCACTTCGATAGAATTTTTTGTGTCGCGGTATTGTCGGAAACAGCGCGAACATAAATACAATGTAACTCTGAAATTTATTTACTCTGACCTAAAATATCTGGTATTATTTGATGACATTACTTTGTTTGAAATACAGCTACTGTAGTTTTTGCAAGCGTCGTTATCATTTTTTTCCGAGATTATAATGACAACAAGACGTTTATAATAACTGGTATTCAGTTTCATCCATTATAAGAGTCGACGGTTAGGTATGAGCAGGGCCGGTCGGGAAATTGCGTGCCTGGGTGCAAAGTTTAAGCCTTCTTATTTATTTATTTATTTATGCTACATGAAAGGATGAAAAACAGGTCAAGTAATATCCGAATATTTTTAAATATGAAAGACCTATTTAAAATGTACTCGTTTATTTCACTAAATTTTTGTTACGAATGGAGGAAGTACGTAATAGATTGCCGATAGTATAATGTAATATGTATACAATGCATCACAAATCACACAAGCGCCATCACAAAATGAATAATACCCAGAAAGCATTATTTCTCAATATATAGATGATACATTTAGAGGCCACCTATTTGGCCGAATAACTTAGCAAAACTCCTTGTTTTTCTTTATTTATCTGTTAAAGCGCGGGACAAGGTGCGGCTGCATCCTTTGCATCTGCTCCAGGCGTTAGTATGCGTATGCACAGATCGGCACTCATCTCTAGACTCGCATAAATAACAAAAAAGAGTTGAGCGAGCTATTATTCATCGTCCATTGTATTTGTATGCGGAGCACAAAGAGCAAATGACGCATGCTGACCTTAGCGTAAAATTTCCGTGACACGAAAACAAAGTCATTTTCATCTGCTGGATATTATTTGTACGGTACAATTGCCCTAACCTTCTACATTTATATTTATTAACATCTGGTACGTCAGTTTTGGCGTTTTATTACACACACATATATATATATATATATATATATATATATATATATATATATGTATATATTCCCAACATGTGGATATACTTCCATTGTTATTTAAAATTTTGGTTGGCATGAGTTGCGAACAACATGTTTTGGTATGTGCAACTCCTGACAACCAGAATGAATTAATTAAATATTCTGGTTTTTATAATTACAGATAAATAAATTATTATAAAAAACAAATTAAAATAATTGTAATAACATTTCGTGGTTGTCGGATGTTGTAATATAATATAATTAAAGGTGTACTTCAGAATCATTTTTTAGGTTACATCTTAAATTCTAACATTTTTCTTCGTTATATTTCTTCTGAATATATAATATATTGAACTAAATGTATGTATGTCTGTCTGGGCTCTATAGAATCATACATCCTTTCCCAAAACGAGTTTTGCTCAGTCGTTTTTTAGGACCCTCCATAAAACACAGGCTATTGTTGATTAACGAACCTTTTATAATGATTTTAATTTCATAAATGTTGACCCAATGCAGAGGCGAATTCATAGAATTGCGCGGGACCCCATTTTCAGAGGGCTCCTGGGAACTCGATAGCTCTAGACTCTAGGTCTATTATTATTAATAGTTTAACATAAATCATCGTCTCTGTATCTGTGTTGTTATTCGTTGTTTACACTGTGTTGTAATTTTATCATTTTAGAGGCTGCGGTCTCAAGACAAAGGGACCTAAAATATCTAGTGAAATTGGTCCCTGTATTATAAATCCGCCCCTGACTTCGTGATAAAATGTTGAATTCGTTAAACCTATATTTAGATTACATTTGTAAGGAAAAATCTTATAAACTCGGCTTCATTTATTAAAATCTGTCACATAAATCTAGGATATACGGAAGTGTAATACCAAGTTATCGTATTAAATAATTTTAAAGTTCTAAAGTACGTCAAGAATGCAGATACATCAATAATTTAGAAACACAATAAACACGATTATATTATTATTAAGGAGGACACATTCTTACTGTGAAGTTGTAATTATAAAGCAGACGGTCTGTGATATTTCTTTAAATACAAATTAAATGTATTAATTAGAAAGATATACATACAATACAACACACCCAGTAGCGCAACAACAATATTTTTCGATAAAATTGATTTTACATGTATATCTTTCTAATTACTACATTTAATTTGTATTTACGATTATTTATTCGGCGAATCGGCCAAATTGTCAATATTTACATTCTATTAATCGTAAATGTTATTTAACTCGACGTGGAAAGGGTGTAGGGGGTGGGGTAATGATGCGTGTACACAGTAGGATTAGTCTCAGAGATAGAGACTCGTCTGGGGAAGGCGTCAATAGTGCAGAGCAGAATGACAAATCTTTAAGAGAATCATCCCCAGTAGATACCATATACCTTAATTCATAATTATGAATTTTGTGTATTGAAATTGAAAACACAAAGGCAGATTTTTAATATTCTTTATAAGATGTGTTGCGGTTATTTACTTTCGAGCCAATCAAATTAACTGAATACATTACAGGTAAATAACTAAACTGATATTACGTCATTCTCAATTATTGTCATTTGAATACAGACAAAATACACTACGATTTATTTTTGTCTAGTCTATTAATTGTGTAATAGTTCTTATGGACCGTGTCCACGGAATGAGACACGATGAGTTATTTCTCAGGGGTTAATTACGATAAATCTCAGTACTATGTACGCGTGTTAAGATTTTTAATACGGAGATAGACTCGGAGATCAGTTTGTGATCGGCTGAAAGAGACAAAAACCCAGACCAGGTCACACGGCGTTCTGAATTTTAATATTTTGAAAAGTTAGACAAACAAGGCGTTAAATTATAATAGTTATTTCATTTTAACTGCTGTTGGCGAGATTCTATTTCCACTGACGAACGGAAAATAAATGGTTACTGGATCTCTGAGTTACGGTGTGTGCACGGGAACTATGAAAGTCGAAATTGTCTCTCATGGAAGCAAAATCCTCAGAGATTATCTCGTGTCGAAAATACGGGCCATTAGATTATAAATACAAATGTGTAATGTGTGATATTAGAGTTTGAAGTTAATAAAGCATTATAATTTAACTGATTTTTGTTTTATAGCATACATAAATAAATATTAAAAATGAAATTTAATCATTTTAAAAATATTAAAAACTATTCTTGCGGAATTGTTTGTCGTAATTCATCCCAATATCTTTATCGTGAGTCACGGCGTATTTACGAACTAGTTATTTGAAGTACATATTATATATTTGTTATCTTTTACGAAGTTGTGATTCACATACAGCGCTTGGACGAATGAGTCGATGTAAAATCTTCTTGTGTTATCCTAGCTATTATATTATATATAGGTACAATAGAAAGGGGTGGATGATAAACAACTTAACGATTTGTTTATAATACAAAATGATTAAAATTGACACTCACTCCGATGAAATGTATCCATTTCTGTAAGTGTGAAGCAAAAGGAGAGAGGAATTTTATACACAAAAAGAAGATAACGATGTAACTTTGAGCTAAATTAAAAGAAAATTACACAAATATTAGTGATATAGCCTAATCGTTATTGTGACTGTGTTTGTGTGATTGGTATTCGGATATAGCGATTATTTGTAATTGAGATTTAACGTTTGGAGGTACAGTTTCTAATGTAGCAGTGATTGCTTGTCGAATTACAATCGAATACAAATTTCACTATCACAGTAAAAATATCCGTTTTTGCTCTTCTTAATCAACAAGTAGACAATACGTATACTAATAATCTCCCTTATCGTTATATAAAGTTAAAGGCCGTGTCCGCGGTGATCTCTCAATGAGATTTTGATTTCAGAATCAGTAAAGGCACGTGCGTACTATTGCGTCATTCTATTTCGCGCGCAAAACTTGCGGGGTGATGAATTACGCTGAACTGTCCTTTATGCGAACTCGAGTCTAATCTCAGAGAGAAATCTCATTCATGGACACGCGGTCATCGGTCGTACGTGTACGGTCGGGCCCGGCCCCAGTCCTTCGCGAAGCTCGGTTTGACGAACACAAATGTAATTATTATTTGATATTATTTATTTATTTATTATATGGTAAGTTGTTATACTATGTTGCCATAACTCCCGCGGATACTCGTCTGTTGTCTCATGATGAATGTTAATGAATTTACCTGGACATGCGAGGTCGGGTCGGGCAAGGTCGAGCGGTTCGCTCAATGTCGGAAATCTAGAAACACGCTGCACTAGAAATTTTCTCTCAATCGATACTCCGTTCACTGATTTTCTAAAAGCAACACGAAGAAACGAGTAAATGAAAAAAAATTATTTTGAATGCAAATTAAATGTATCAATTAGAATGATATAGGAAAATTCAACTTGTGTGTTGTTGATAATAAAAATATTATTTCATTTTCTCGTGTATCTTTCTAATTATTACATTTGATTTGTATTAAAATACCACAATATTGCAACTTCGTGTTCTCCTTAATATATTTAGAAGCAAGTATATCTTCAAAGAAACATATTATTATAATATTGATGCATTTCACGCATTTATTAATAAATTCTGATTGAAATAATACAGGGATATATTTACCATTAAAATAAATAAGTTCATTGTTCAGAGTTTAGAACACGATTATATTTGATTTATATAAAAATTTGCTATTATGTAAGAAAATATTTATGGTCAATAATTTATAATGACTATATACATATATTCGATGATTTGATAATTAATGGTTTAAAATAAATAAATAAACTGAATGTTAGAGTGTATATTAGAAGCTTTAATGAGGGGAGGGGATGGTATCGGAAGATGGAGGTGCGTGGCATTTTATCTTGGGGAAACATTATGATGGTATGTTAGTCAAATTAATGAAAACATTTCTACAAACATATATATACGAATATATGCAAAAATAACCCAGCTTTACACAGACAACTCAACAATACTATTTTTGGGAAATTAGGCCGAGAAGACAAAATCAGGACTATTTGAAGATGTACCTGTTAGATATACAAGGACAAGGACAATTAAAATGAATGACGGCTAAGCATAAAAATGTACAAAATGTTCTAGTATTGACAAACAACATTAAAAATTGGTTGTTGCCGTTATAAACGAATAAAAATATAAAATATAATTGACATGTTCAGACTTATCCTGCGAGAAGTCGGTGGGCTTTGTCGGTGACTCCGCACACACAAATCTGGGAGGAACACTAAATAGTTTATACTATAAAGGTTGAACTGCCGGCAAATGTGAAGGAAGCAACTAGTCTCGCTACTTTTCCTAGGCTAAGTGCGGAATTGTAGCATCTTATTTAACCGTTTTAATGCTAAGTAATTTTCGATACAAACGATCGCAGCGCTTTTGCGACGCGTAGCATTCAAACGGTTTTAATAACTGATCATTTTTCATTTGTTTATTAATTTATTTTGTATTTTATAATTTCTTTACATAATACAAATTGATATACTATGTGATTTTATATAATTATTATATGTTTTCAAAAATGTTACATACTAGGATGTAAGAATATTATAATTTTAACAACTAAATAAAAATATACATTTGTATACACAATTATTATTGTGTCAAGAGGAGACGGTAGGAACGGATTTAATATATAAAATATACGTACATATTACCTGGATGAGAACCATAAGCGAATAATAATTAGGAAATTTCAAAATCAGAGACGCGCTTTTAATAAAATATTTTTTTAGTATCTACATTGGCGTGCGGGCTCTACGCAGTTGTATTTGTAATATCGCCCCGATGGCGATGTGTTGCCTCGGAGCTCGGAGCTCGGAGCTCAGTCAGCTCGGTTTCTCGTCAGTTCTCAGTTCAGCTCGGGCCGCTGCCCACGGTGTTCGCGGCGCGTCAGTCACCTGATAAGATAGGCTATCGCGGGCACCGTCTCCGCGGAGACAGATACGAAGCCGGGAGCGTGATATTGGAGGTAATCGCCCAAACGAGCGTGGTTATTTTTAATTCATCGCCAAGTTATTCTCGATATGCACCGTGACGGCGAGTGCGGCGCGGCCCGACCGAGTGTCAGCTCTGTTGCGAAAATGAGATAACGCCAGTGGATATTAGTGAAGTGTCATAAATTAAGCGAACGATGATCGATAGCGATTCTGGGCAGTGCGAACTGATGAACATCCTCAACAAAAGAAAAGAATCGGCAGCTCGACAGGCTACATCGGAAGATCGACAGCGCGACCTCCCTCGGGTACCGCACCGCGCGCGCGACACCATGGCGAGAGGAGGACAGCTGTACCGCATCATACGACAGTTCGAAACGGGGCAGGTGAACCGGGATGACGATGAAGCCGAAGACCGGTTGACTGCGGAGATTACCGCGCCCGCCTCGCACTCCTGTCCCTTTTCTTTCCAGACCCAGCTGAGTAGAGACTCGGGCAGCTCCTTGAACTCGCGCCTCTCGCGCCACTCCCCCGGGATGTTTAACGAGAGCTTTTCTTCCTGCTCTGACGAATCCGTGACGTCATCCCGGAGCTCGAGAGACACGATCGGAAATAATCTCACAACGGACCGACCGCCCTCAAAGCTCACTGTTAAATCGCTCTCGACGCAGTCATCCACCGCGAGCAACGCGTCCTTCCTGTGGAAAACCATCGATGCTCCTAGAGAATTAGTCTTTGTGAAAGGAAAAACGACGTCCGATCAGTCCGGTTCATCCAGCACGGCTGACGATGCGGAGTTCTTCCCTTTGAACGGGTCAGATGACAATAACAACCAAAGTGTTAGATTAAGTCGATCTATGCAAAAACTGAACATTTATGAAACCATGCCGAATAATTTAAATGATTCGTGTTTTGAGGAAGAAAACATTTACGAAAGTATCGACTACTCCAGCGCTTCGTCGCTGGTGCCGGACCGTGAGAAACCAGACTCTTCGACGGTGGTGTCGGACGAATTCGGTTCGGAACATTACGACGACGTGGACACCTGTCCCGCCGGCGAGGTGAGTGCGGTTAATGTTCAGATCACCAGAAACGACATTTCTACCGTTGTGATTCCTGCGAAGATTGCCGCAGATAAATACCAAAGGTGAGTCTGACGTCACCGAAGCATTATTGAACACGTGATAGATAACACGGCTTGACTTGTGTCCGTACTTATTACCTATCTTCCGGGATAAAATCGGGTTATTAGATCTACATTTGAATGAAAATGTTTATGTACATGTACCCATACTATCCTATCTGCAGATAGAGAGGATAGACTCATTTCCTGCGCTTTATTTTTTAATTTATTTTATTATATCATGTTATATGGTCATCCCTAATTAATTATTTATCCGCATATATGTGACTATACTCGTACTTTAATTGTAAGTTCCGTGTGGTGAAACCGCGTTATTAATTGTATTCATATTATAATTTTCATATTGTTTACAAAATAATTTTTAAAGTCTATACACACAGAATATATAAAACAATCGGCGAGCTCGTATGAGAAGATGTGTGAATGTGAATGAGGCGAGAATTATGTGTCGGCACAGAAGAGTGTGGCGCTCTATCCTCTCTGCTTACTCCCGCGGGGAAACGGCGTAATGGTAAGTTAGTTAAGTTACATTAGAATAACATGAGATTTAATATGTAAATGTATGAGGATTTATTATTCGATTTTTGAAATGAACTAATCATTGATAAAATGTAGATTTCCATGCGGGAATCGGGTATTCAAATATTAAAAAAAAAGATATTATTATCATACTTTAAGTTGTGTCTATAATTTTAATTGATAAAACATGAATGTACAATATTATATCTTAACTAGCAGATAAGTAATCAGCTCTCGCCGTAAGAGATCTCTGTTACCATAGACAGCCTAGATAAGAAACGATGACAGACGTTAATATACTTAACAGTCGTCTCATACGATTTCGCTAATGTATGTTTTTCTTATTTAAGAACACATTCTTATTGTGAAGTTGTAATTATTCAGAACAGACGGTCTGTGATGTTTTAAATACTAATTTAATGTATTAATTATAAAGGTATACATATAAAATCATTTGTATCGAAACATATTGTTGTTGCTACCGGGATAATACATATTTACGTACTGTTATTGAAAATATAAAAGAAAATATTTGAATAATCTCTACCCAAAGATATTAAATACTTGCTATTTCTCGTGCTTCACGGACCTGACCGTTTAACCGAGCACTTTACAGCCACAATGACACTATAACCATAGGCCGAATCTAATACATGATTATATATAAAAAGATGGGGAAGCGTACTATTATTAATTTTAAATTAATAAAAAAACGGACAAATTATTTTTGTTTTTTTTTTACATGGCAACGTTTCCACGGTTCGGTCAGTCCGTACTGATGATTATTTATTATCATTCGATCGGCTTTAGTTTTCAATTCTCTCTTTTGGAATTTTTTTATAATTTCCACACATTTTATTAGATTAACAAATTAAAAATTTGTTATTTCTAGATTTTAGTGCCATTATTTTTGTCATTATTCATTTTGGTTTTCTTTCTCTTTCGTGATATTATATCTCAGTTGATACTCGAGATCTAATTATGTACTATTCATTCACACAAGACTTCATTCAGTCTCATTCTTCGCGGTTGCTCGCTTAATGATTATATTTGATTCGTTCATACCAGCTTTCATTCGTTCGGTCAAACTATTTCATTTTAGAGATTCAACTCCCAAATTTTTTTTTCCAATCGGAAACCGTAGTAAATCTTGATATTATGTACTTTTCAAAAAATTGAGTTAGCATATCGACAGTTAGTGCTCTTATTGTGCGTTACGTACGCACCTCAGTGGGAAGGAAGGAATTTAATTTTGTAATTTTTTTTTTTTCAAACATCATTTGCCAGAAAACGGTCACTTGGTTTTGTTTTTTTTGGTGTAGATAAGCACCAGGTTGTTCTTTTTTTTAGGTAGGTACCATATCAGTATTGAAATCACAAAGAAGTTCTTTTATCTATCTACCGGAACGTGAAAGGAAATATTTTGATCTTCGAACTTGCGTCATAAATTTCTAAAAAGTGCCGTCGTTAAGTTTAACGTTTATGAGTACTGAATAAAATTCACCACGATAACGAGAATGACGTATTTGATTGGTTACCTTTTCGTCGTATATTTTTTTGCATATTTTTGAAATCTATTATTTTTGAGGAGAGGCGCGAGCTAAGACCTTTACACATCAAAAACAGTCTCACGGTCGACTTAAATTCTTCCACCACGTCAAATAAAATAACTTTTATATACATTTTAATCAAATGATAAAATTGAAAAATTAAAATCTAAACAACACTGAAATGACACTATATTAAATATTGCGGTAAATTTCTTTGCGAAACGTTAATTTCTTATTTATAGTATGGTTAAATAAACGTTTCGATTATATTACACACAAAATATTATGGAAATATCTTGGCGACAGTTTCAATTCTCATTTACATCGGGCTAATATATTTATACCGGGGAACTATTTAGGCCAGGGATGGCACATATTCAGTGGCGAGTGATAATATTATTATTTTACATAATAATAACTAAGCGCGGCCTATGGAAGTGGTACATAGCAATTCACGAGCGTTGGCGGATTTGATAGAGACCTTACGGCGAGCGAGCCACCTGCCACCTGCTACCTGCTACGTGCTACCGGCATTTCAAGTACTCGGGAGTAATTATGTATCTAGCGACTGTATACAGATTAATCTGCTATTCAAATACATAATTTAAAGACTGTCATGTTACGTAGCTTCCTCGGAATCTTAACACAGCTTATTTTTGTGTTGGCAATTACTCAGATTACATAGTTAGAGGTCGACATTTTGAAAGTTTTCTTTAATTAGATTTCCGTATTCATTACCTGTCGTATGTGTTCGCGTGATGTTATTTATTTTAGTTTTGTACCCAAAATCACTTTTAGATACATAGCTACTACTTAATGCGGAGGGTAATGTCAAAGCACCTTTTTCGATGCTCGATATCTCCCGTAGTTCTTATCATATTGCGATCAAACTTTTCTGTTTTTTTTTCCAACCGATCGATCCGGTAGGTATGTTGGCTACGTTCTTCAATCAACCCGATTCACGGCGATTCAAATGACGGCTATTCAAAAATTAGAACTCGGTTAATATCGAATCTAGAAAAAAAAATACAAACTTTCGTACACATACGGGCGTCATCTAACTGGTTCTTGCGACTAGTGTCGGAAGAGATTTTTTTTATTGAATGCGTATAACATGGTTGGAATGAATATTTATAAATAATTATACAATTACATTAAAAATGTGGACTCTTTAGTATAAAGTTATAATATGTACCCATAGGAATATTTTACTATTTCAGGAGTGGTATAATATCCATTCTAAATATACACACATATATATATATATACGGAACATTTTAGAATGGATATTATACCACTCCTGAAATAGTAAAATATTCCTATGGGTACATATTATAACTTTATACTAAAGAGTATATATATAGGGTTTCATTATACAATTGTCCCAAAAGTCTTTTTCATTTTGGTTCACCAACGCTACGAGCGGAAGATGGGCAGGGGATATGCCAATCGCTAGCCGCGTCCTCGGGAATTAAGTCGCTATGGAGCGTGTCCTTACCAGTTGTTCGTGAAATTTTCCCTGTAAAATTGACATCCCGACGAAGTGACATAAACTGGTCTCCACGTAGGCCTGACTTGACATACAGTAACAATCTTCCCTCTCTGGATCAATTAAAAGAAAATATCCGAGAAGAAACGGTAGCGATCGGAGAATACGTGCCGAGCAGTTCGAGGAAATTTTGCCTCCCGTTTAGAAGAGTGCACATTTAGAAAACATCATTTTTAAGAAATAAATTCTCAGGGACTGTACTTAAATGCAAAAAAATCTTTTTTTTTATTAAACCCATTCACTATTTTATGACAGAATTTTTATTATGTCATTTGACTTTTGGCACAATTATATTAATAAGAAATAACAAAAACTTGCACAAAAATCATATTCCCTATTAAATATCGAAAACACGGATTCTTTCTAGCCGTACCACATTATTTCTAGCCTCGTGGGATGCTTCAATCCTGGTGGGGTGCTTCAATCAGTGGCGTAACTATACATATGCAGCCAATGATCTGCATTAGGGACTCAAAAGGTCCGCGCGCGATATATGAGTATTTGCTGTCTTTTCCTACCACTAATAATGCAACTCTGTCATGTTGGTATGTCGACTAGACCCTCGCCTAAAGTGAAGCAATTTTTTTCAATTGAGAGTACATAAAAAATACCTAAAAGGACATTTTTGTTTTTTTCTTCATTAAAATGTGAATATTATAGGAGACAAGAGATCAATTTTATTCTTACTATTTGGTAATGGATAAAACTATGTAATCATATTATTGTATCTTGCATGCAGTACATATAGAAGGGGCCGTTCTATTTTCCATTGGGGCACACTGCCTGTTTTCTATTTTGTATTGGTGCCCTTTTTTTAGTTACGTCACCGGCTCCAATACCGGGTGCGCCAATGCTCGTCATCATGAAACGAAACATACTTTGACCCGGTCGTATCGGATCGTGCCGATACAAAAAATTACTACGTAAATATTACGTAAGCAGTGTTTAAAAAAAACTTTTAACAGACGTACTTTGCAAACATTTAATCGGTAGATAATTAAGCCACCTAAGTTGGACGATTTCATTGGTAGGTATAATATAGAAAATATTTAGCTGTGTAACAAAAAAAGTTTTTGATTGTTTTAAAAATAAACTTCCATTTTTATTCTCAAATCCCTCGCTTGAGACATTTAATATTTTTACACAACTGACTCAGACACGTATTCCGCTAAAAAAATATCGTTTAACGATCTGTTTATCTGAATTTTCGTATTCGTATCGATCATTTTAATAACATATCAAGTGCATCTATACTTCGCTTTACGCTCTAGATACGTCCCGGGAAAGTTGTCCGTAAAGCGAAATGTTATGTATAACGAATAGTTTATTTTGATACAAATTCTATATAATTTGTTATACAGTTATTGTATTATTATTATGTTACATAATTATACAGAAAAAATCGGGTTCATAATTACTGACGGTAGCTGCGAGCCAGAAATGAATGGTACGGCGAAAAGTTCTATGTTCAGACTTGACAATATATGGGAAGTCCGCGCCTATCTGAAACAATGACGGTCAGGCCTGTATAGTTGTATAGAAGATGGATCGATTTGAGATGGTGGTTGCTAACTGAACATCTATGGCGGGCATTTTGCGAGAAGGGAAGATACCTCGGAGAAGCTTCTTGTGACGGGCCACGGCGAAGGATGAAGAGGAAGTGGAAGATCCCCCATTCGTTAAACTGACTAAGTGGAAGAGGCAACAGGCACTTCTCTGGTGACTGCCCTAAGTCTGCAGAATACCGAGAAAAGTGGAGGAGAATCTTAACCTAGAGACATTAAAAACACGTTTGTTTTTGCTCTGCTCGCGTCTCATAGACTTTTCCGTTTAATCAAGCACTATAGAGTCATAATGACACTACCGAAGCCGCCACACCCAGGCAGTCATGTATATATATATGAGGAAGCGAAATATTATTATGGATACAATATATCGAGTATATCTAGGTAATGATTTTATTTTTTAAATATTAATATTTTTCTATGATTGATATAAATTCGTTAAATGTGTTTATAAATGTTCCCGGGATTAAAATTCATCGGATACTTTTCTGTAAGAATGACCTGTTAAAGCACAGTGCTGGGGCATTTTTTAAAAATCATCACACTTGTAAATTATTCACTGAAACACCTGATTTCAACCCTATTTGGGTGCACTTACTAGGAGAATTTTCCATTCAAGTATCTGTAGGTATAGAAGAAATCTCTGTCAATTAAGGATTTTTATTAAGAATCCCTTCCTTTTTAGGTGGATCAGATTCATTAAATATCTCTTCACATGTGGATACCAGCTACAGATGATTACCTAAAATTTCACTGAAGATTCACAAATAAATGTTTTGTAATTCTGAAATTATTACTTTATTTTTTTCGCACTATTTTTAAAGGACTTATTCATATTCAAAAAAATACCAAGCCCCGTAGGGCTGTAATATGAACGTTCAACAAGTACAATTTACTTTACACATTCATTATTACAAAATAGAATTACCTTTTAAATATATCGCGATAATTCACTATCGCGGTAAGTAACTCAATCTAAAAGATGAGAGAGAAAATTGAGTATAACTTCTAGTACTAAGTGATGTGAAAAATGATAAGACTCGATTTCTTTTTCATAGAATTAACGACATTGGAGATTAGCTAATCAAAACTTAAAAATCCTCTTGTAATATTACGGAACTCTGAAATGTTTTAAAATAATACATCTTTTTGTTTGTCTGTCATTTTACGTTGCGTTACGTAACCATAGATACTGGTGAGTGAACAGACAATAAAAGCAATTTAAAACCTTATGATATTTTGTTTTACACTTGTGGTTAGCAAAATATCCAGACTGACACCTGTGTAGACTGTCATCAGCAAAGTCGATCATGTAATATGGAATTCATAATAATAATGTTGAATTCTCTGACCTATCATATAATATGGAATTCATAATAATAACGCTGAATTCTCTGACCTATCACACTATTTTGACGATGGTACCAAGTTATGATTTCACATGTTCATTTGTATCATATTGAAAAGTACCCAGGCGAGCTAAGATCGCTACGAGCTAAAACCTCGACAGTGAATCTCAGTACATTTTGAATCTTTATTATAATTATTTTCCTTGTAGACAAATACTTAATTGTAATGTTTTTGAAATTGAGAAACCGAATTAAATGTTGTAATAAGATTTAAAAAATGCTGAAAATCGTTAGATGCATTTTTGTAGACTTAAAAATTGCACATATACTGAGATTTTGTGGATAACATTATTACAAAGGTATTTGGGCCGAATAAAGGTCTTTCCGTGCCGTCCGGGTGATCGCTAGGCCGCTTACTGAATTACCAAGGTCTGTTGCAGATTTATAGAATTGTCGAACTCTTCACGTACATCTTTTATTGTCAATTATTTATAATTTTTCAAAGAAATACGCATTTATCTTATCTTCAAAACGAATCCAAAGATACGGAACTACGAGTACTTACGATAAGATAGAGTGTACCAACGCAATAATAAAGCATACCTGTATTATCGCCCTATTTTCTCAAAAAACATTGAATTCTACTTCTAATCAGTGAAGTCATATTTGAACGTTGTCAGTGGCGTAACTACAAAAATTGGGCCCCAATGTAGAGTCCCTTAAATAAGTATAGTTATAAGATATACAGCGGAGCTCCGATTTTAAGTTTTAGAAGGGACCAACAAAAAAAACGTAAATAGGGAAAATGTAAATTGGGAATATTAAAAAAAATCGATAAAATTTATTAATTATTGAAAAAATCAAACAATGTTTTTTTGTTGTTTATATAGAGTTCTTTCAATATTATAAATTAAAGGTTTATGATGGTGCATGGCCAGTGGCGTGCAGTAGGCACAAATTTAGGTTATGTTATTACGCTAACTAAGTATACAATAGATGGGTATACTAGGTATAAAAAAAAAAGATAGATTTTTTATTAATTTTGAGAACAATTCTAGCAATTTAAATTTAGAATACAATTGTAAATTTACTACTTAAAAAAAGGCAAGTTTTTTTATTGTTCAATAACGTACTCTGTTTTCGATTTGGCTTAAAATATTTTCCGCGATTTTTCCTTCGAACAAAGGATTTTAAATATTTGATTAAATAACTACCTTTAAAAATTAGCCTAGCCGAAACTCGTAACAGAAATAATTGTATTTTGACATGTAATTTATCCTGAATCCTGAAAAATGTGATGCGCTCGCTTGACAGATAATAAATTATAATCTATACATTTTATAGAAATATGGAATCTTAGGCTGGAATACACTGTGAAATCAAAACGTTTAGTCTGTCAAATAAAACAAATATGTAGAAATGTCATTTTAAGGAGTTTTAAGTAAGGATTAATCCCTTTCAAAGACAGCAGACTTAAGCACTAATTGTTTGAAAAATGCAGAAAATCCGCGGACGTCAAGATGACGACATAGATTCAGTAAGGATTAAAAAACAAGTTAGGTTCATTCGAGGCCTAAGTGCTAGCAAATTGCGGACCAGAATACACATGAAATTGTTACAAATAGTTCGCAAATGACCCACGGTTAGACAAAAGTGGTGAGTTACATCATTGATAAGGTTATACTAATCCGGGTAATAACTTAATACCAATCATACAATCGCAGTCACAATAACGATTTAGCCCATCACCAATGCACTAATACTGTTAACCAGCGTTAGTACTATTAGGGACCAGACCATCGCCGTAAAGTGAAGTGAAGATATTTTTCAGTCGCAAATATAGTAAATATTTAATATTCCTGCATTATTCTTTTTTTTATTTTTTTTTATTTACGCCACTGCGCATGCGGGACATTTTGATATCTCATACAAATATCTCTCGGTTTTGTTATCATGATGGATTGGATTCGCCGAAATAAAAGACATGCTTGAAGTTTAGTCTTCGTATTTTGAGAGTACATACACTAATGGTTTGTTACAAATATCCTACATCCATGATAATGTTGCGCTTCCCCATTTTTTATCTATGACTTTCTGAATGTTTTTGATTTGTACGTAGTGTCATTTGTGGCTGTAAAGTTCTTGGTTAAACGGCCAGGTCTATGAGACGCGAGCAGGGTAAAACAGTACATAAATATATATTTAATTTGAAATGAAGTATACATAGTCTTTATTAAGCATCTGTCATTCTGTCATCTCATCTATGTCTCATGGTCATCTCGCTCTTATCTATGGGAGCACTGTCAAATGCGCTATAAAGGAGATGACAAATGAATGTTTTGTTCGTATTTTTCAAGAATGCCTTTAAGTGGATATATTGTGACGTGGTCGCCTATACGTGACTGGTAATCGTCAGGATAGGACGCCATGCTTTCACACCACCGACTTGCTCTGAGGTTCACATGTCTGATTACAGAATTTACTATAATGTCTTGCCTGTCACTTCAGTCATCGTACTCAGGGAAAATAAAAGATTATTACAAATTTTTATCACTAATTTAATACAAAAAAAAACTATAAAAATAAAATATAAAAGGAATAGAAATCATCAAACATAACTGCATAAATTGCGATTTAAGTAAGAGTTGGTCTCGCCACTTTTGCCACATAAAATATTAACTTTACTATTAATTTTTTTACCAAAGCTAAGTGAACAAAAATGTTACCTGACCGTTTGTCAGGTCAGGTATAAAACAGAATAATATGATAAAATTTATCGGTTAACACTAGCTGGAAACCGTGAGTTTCAACTTAAATAGAGAAAAACATATGCTACAAAAAAGACAACTAAGCTTTAAATTCCTTGTACACCAAAATATGAATTTTTACAACCAGTGTGTTTGCGATAATTATTGTCCATTCTTGCAAAATTTCACTGTCCTCGTCAATTTGGTCAGTCAAAGGTGCACGTTGAAAAACTTGTCACTCCTGGTGCCGTACATCAGACAAACTGGATTCTGACATTTGGTTTTCCTTGAGTCGCTTGCATCGCCTTCGGTTGGAGAAATTCATTCTGTCAAGTCGGTTTTAAGTGCCAAAACCATGGGCACTCGGCCGCATACTGTTTTGGCCGTCCTAAATGTGTAAAATGTGCAGGCGACCACACCACAGTAGACTGCACAAAAACCAGAGACATGCCGGTGACCTGCCAACACAAGGGCTGGCCCGAACACCCTGTAAACATTCGCTATTACAGCCACCAAAGATGCAAGAATCGCTCCTACAGCGATGCCGCCAGATACAATAGACGCGATCAAGCCCCCCAAATTCACCTCCTCGACCTCCCCGGCCGTCACAGGTTAACGATGCCCCCGCTCAGCATCATTCCCCCGTACAGGACTACGTTCCCACAAACAACGACCGATCCCCCATGCAATTAGAAGAATTAGACGTTCTAGAAAACGACATTCAACGTTTCATGCAGGAAGCCTCTTCGATTCTCTTTAGAATCCGGAATTTTAAATTGCAAAACTGACCGCCGGTTGCATAATTACGCTCCGACACCCCCTGCCCCATGTTAGCAGTAAATTTCTTAACTAAATTAAAGCATCACTACCCGATGTACTCCAGATGAAAGAGCAAGGAACTCTAGAGTTCGGAACTCTGCATACCAATAGATCACAGTCACACACATTCTGTCGAGTAGTCCGTGACAGATTAACACGTTGCCCTTATCCCCTGTACGTGGGAAATCCTTCCCATTGCATCCAGTGCGTTGTGGCATGACTCCTTCATCGTCATGTCCTCGACATGGGTTGTGACAAAAAGGCATTCCGTTTTAGATTGAAAATAATCACTGATACTTTAGCGTAATTAGCATTTTGTGAGTAGTAAAGGGAAGATCAATAAAGTTAAATATAAAAATTTACGTAGGGAAATAAACTAAACATAGAAATAAACTATTTGGAGAAATACTCCATGGAGAAAAAACTGCATGGAGAAAGGGATGCGTATCCCTTTCCATTATAAAAGTCACATCATTGCTTATTTAAAATAATTGGATTGTTCAATCCGTTGCACTAGACAGCTGTCAGATGAAAAAACCGTTGCACGAAATCGTGTCCCTGCATGGCTGTGTTGCCAACCTGAGAATGTTAATCCCTACTTGTTCTGCTAGATTCAATGTTATAATATATATTTCAAAGTTGATACGTAAGAACACCGTTTGTACAATTTCAGGAAGAGCAATACAGAATGTACTAACAGAAACGCAATCGGCACACTGCACTATTGTTAAAGCAATATAATAAGAAATTTCCGCATTGAAATATAGATTCTATTGAGTGGTATAGTGGTCACCAATAGCTGCGTAGCTGCCACAATAGCCAACCGCAGGGCTTAGTAGCAAGCAAATCGGCGATGTCTGATTGCTTATGTGCTAATACATATATAATTTCCTTACATTGATCCATTAAGTCTATCAGTATCACATTACATATATTAAGTTGCAATACAGCATAAAACAAAGAGTTGGTTGACAACGTAACAAACAAGATTTGCTGTTATGTCAAACTGTGTGGTTATCAAACACAGTAAATTATTTTGCTATTGTATTGGATTGATGCGTAAGGTCAGAGCATTTTTGTTTTTTTACAAAATACATAAAGTTTTCTCGTTGACTCCTAACGGTCCTATGTCTGAAGATATCCAGTGGTTGGAGATGAGAAAGTTGTCAAGCCTGATTTGTAGAACGGTGTCATTATTAAAGGAGACTCCTTGGAGATTGACAGATAGAGAGTGGAAAATATAAAAATGTAAGTAAGAGTAAGACCAGGAGAATAGGGCGGATGTGAAACAACCTCCTAACTGAGCTCTTGAATAGCTACTTTTGTAATGCCCTAAGTCCTCGGTTAAACTCGAAAGTATGATATAATATCTCGAAAATGTTTTTTCACACTTTCTATGAATTGAAAAGTTTTAGACGTTTATCAAAAAAACGGCATTAAAATGATGTTGACTTATGTCACAATTATTTTTTTCAAAGCACTCTTGCCTTGGAAAACAAAAACGCTATGAACATACGCATCAACTCAATATTTTTGTTGATTTTTGAAATTAATTGATGTTATACAAATAAAATCCTGTCATTATTGAGGGCTGGTTTATAAATAAAAATAAGGATTGCCTGATACACATCTTCAATCCATTTCATCTTATTAGATTTACATATATTGATTAGAAAATGATGAATAACAATGTGTTGTAATTTTCAGAAAGTTAAAAGAGCGCGTGAACGAACTAGTATACACTGAAGGTCTATACGTGCAGAAGTTACGCCACATTGTGAAGGACTATATGCCCATGCTTCAAGGGGACGCGGTTCCTCTAACCCTCAAGGGGTTGGCCCCCGAGCAAGTGTTCTCCAACATACGCCACCTATACAGGTTCCACAGCAAGCATCTCCTCCCGGCCCTCAAGGAAGCTCAACACGATTTGGTGGCTTTGGGGAGAGTCTTTAGACAATATGTAGGAGCCAAATTTAATTCAATATTTTATTTTATTAACCTCAATTTATACTGGGAAATTATCTTAATTTTTTACCACAAAATTGCAAAATTACACAATTTTGCAAGATTGAGTTGTACCATAGAAATTCTACTGGTTTTATGTTTGTTTTATATTTTCATATCAAACAATGTGCAAATTATCCGCTTTTAAGAGTATCATTTAAGATTTTTTAAATGATAAAGATGTCTGAGGGAAGGAAAGAAAAAAACAAAAATGAACTGCCCCAACATATCCACGTATTATATATTTTACCTTTTTGCAATTGTATTTTTAGCAACATATGCTGTTATAAAATTTGATTTATATTGATATTATAGCATTATTCAAAATTATGGTACATTCAAAATTTTAAATATTAGATATCCATTCAAAATGTACACAATTCTTTTCACAAACTTTATACCATCACATATTATCCTAACCATTTTAGTATTCTCTGAATTGTCAATGGACTTACCAGAAAAACTTAAAAATATATTAGATTTTTAATATTATTAATTATTATTTAGATTTTTGTTAAAAAGAAAATTTTTTACACTAATAATTGCATATTATAATACATATATAATAATAATTAGTAGTATAAAAGTATTTTATCGTTTATAAAAAATCTTTATTTGTAAGTGGAAAAATTATATAGCTAATAAAATTTAAATAAAAAATGGATGTTGTAACAGTTTATGAAATATTTTTGGGTCTGGGAGTTTCAGCAAATATTTGTTTTGATATGTCGAAAAACATTGAAAAATTAAATAAATCCAGGTTTATATTAATTTAATAATTAACATGAAATTATGTCCTGATATAAAAATTTATTTCAAAAACAAAATGTGTTAAAAATGAGGATTTAAACAGGACTTTTAAATAGTTGAAATATCGATAGGATATTTTTCGTGAATACTAGAGAACCAGTATAACGGCTCAAGGGCGATTCAAATTTTAAACATCGTACTTAAATGAAATACTTGAATTGATTGTATTAAAAAATAATGAAAACATAATTATGTTGAAAATTATAATTTTTTGTGTGTTAAATAGTTGTATTTTATTTTCAGAATAATGAATTCACAATGTACATAAAATACTCCAGAAATAATAAAAAGTGCTGCAGACTAGTATATGAAAATCAGTTATTTTTCAAAGTAAGTATTTTAAAATTTGTTAATTCAAATCCCCAAACATAAATTCCTGAAAGGATTAGCAGCGATGGTGGAAATATCCATCATCTTATTTCACAACATTTATTTTCTTGTTACACAGCCCCACCTACACCATGAATGACTTTATGGGATGGTATGATTAATTCACCACCACACCATAAGCCTGTATTCTGTATTTGTAGCTACAAGTTTAGATTAACTCATCAATGGGTTATATTGCACGAAGATTTCAAAGGTATATATTATAGTCAAAAGTTAATCTCCATTAACTGTGTAAGATTATACTTTAAAATTATTGTATAAGCAGATGTCTTGAGGTGTCAATGAAAGAACGTCCTGGACTGCGAGCCGCAATCTAGGGCAATTCTAATTGCAGATAGATAGGATTGGTATTTTAGGAAAGAATAGGAATTGGAAACATTTGGAGTCCGTGTATTGCAGATATACAGGCGTATACTTGAACTTTTTCGCAGAACAGGAAGGGTGTTAGAATACAATGGGCAGAAAGAGCGCAGATGATATTGATGAAAATACTTAGAAAACTTAAAAGACATTCACCAGAGTCCAAGATGACAAGAAAAAATACATGCTTTTAAAGATATGTTTAATGAATTGTTTATAAACATTTATTAAATTATGATGTTTTCGTAATAATGAATAAAAATCAACAAAGTGCAACATTGTTTGTAAGAATAAATTTTATTTGCAAGTTTAAAATATAAACATTAAACTTACTGGTTTATAAATATCTTTTCACTCTCATGTAAATATTTTAAAAACTGTAAGTATAAATGCTGAATAAAATGATATTGATATTAAATTTAAAAAAATAAAACTGAGTTGTATTTTTATCACTAATATATAGTTCTGAGAGGTGCAGTCCATATCATTAACATGTGTAAATGACATCTAAATTAAATACAATAGGGTAATGATTTAGCAACCTGTAGCTTAATGACAACTTTCCAGGCCTTGCCCCTATTCAAGAATAGGGGTAGAGCCAGGAAGTCGGGAGGGGTTTTATGGCCTTTGGGAATATCTAAATCACAAAACTATAGTTGTGACACAAATAAAACTCAGTTGTTTGTACAGTAAAGAATTTAGTTTATTCTAATTAATTAAATAATTTAAATAATCATGTTGCACAATAAAGTGTCGTGTCAATAATTAATGATGTTGACATTCATATTTTGGTTTTGAATGTACTGAATAGTATATAATATCTCACAGACCAATAGCAGCTTGTTGGTCTGGTAATTAAATTGCTGGCTTAGTGATCTAGTGGTCAGGGTTTCGCACCCCGTTTCAGGTGACCAGCAAGTCCTATTTTTATAGCATAAGCGTTTAGCTTAGTTTGAAAATAGTAAGAATATTGATGTGGCACGTATTCCGTGTTCACATCTCTATTTTTTATTAAGAAAAAACTAAAATATTTGTTTGATAAAAGATTATAAACATATCATGATGGGTACAATTTATAAAAAAATATGTTAAAGATAACTGAATTAACAAATCGGTGATTTGTTGTCACAGGTTCATATACTAAATAATAATTATGTAGATTTAAAAAATCTTTTAACTCCGAATATACACGGTGTTGAAAATGTTATGTTTTGCAGTTACAGTTTCTGATGAGCAGTTACATTTGCTTTTCTGATTAATAGGTTAATGTACTTTTGTCTTAAAACTCTACATCACCTTTCTTTAAATGTCCGAACCATGTTCCATGCTGTCTGCACTCTCGTTGTGAGGGTTAGTTTCCTTAGAGCTGATGGTGATGATAAAAAAAAAATCTCGGTAGTGTGCAAAAACAAAATAGTTTCTAGTTTAAATCAGGAAAAATTTTATTAAGTATCTCTATTTCTAATACCAAAAATTAAGAAATAAGTTGTTTGTAAAATGCGGATAAAACTAGGATTAGTTATGTCTACAAAGATCTTATTAATCCTATATTTATGTTTCAGCAAAAACAAATGGAGACCGGAACACGCCTTGACCTTTCAAGCTACCTCTTGGAGCCTATTCAGCGTATGCCTCGTTACCTTTTGTTCCTTGATGAGTTGGTAAAGACCCGCAAGCAGTATGATGAAGAATGGAGCGGAAGCGTGGCGGGCTACAGAGATTCTGTCGTCAGCTCGAATGACAGTGTTATCTACGAAAACATCTCGAGCAATGACAAACAGAGATCGGAGACTCCCCTCCAGAGCATGCAGGCAGCCAAGGCGATGATGAAGAATCTTTTAATTAAGATTGACAACACTTTATCAATAGAAAATGTGAAGGAGAGTCCTGTAAAGTATATTTTTTATTATGTTGTATTTTTGATGTTTATTAGTTTATGATGTTTGTTAGTTTTTAAAATGAATATTTTATTTTATTTATTAATCTCGGGTGGTGTGAAGTGGCATCATGATGCGTTATCATCTTTAGTGCTATCGAAAAAAACCAGTTTATTTAACAACTATTGTTGATGATGTAAACTGAGTTGACATTGCCTCTAATTATGTGAATATCTCTGTAAATATACTAAATACAGAGTTCATATTTTAGGTATTCCTCCGTAATATATTTATGTATTGGATAAAATAATTACAATATACATATAAATATTTACCATACGCAGCAATAAAAAGTGTTTTCTCTATGAACTTGTCGTGAATTTGTTAATATGTGTATGTATCTGTACGTGCGGAGAGGTAAGGACGGTGTAGAACGTTGGACGTTGAGTGCTGGATGCCAATTGTCACATTAGTGGCAGAGCGTGCGCTGGTCGAGTTAGACGTGTCTTATGGGTCTTTATGCTTTCGTTCGTGACGATCAATTTTTTTTTTCTCATTTTTAGTATTTTTACACAATAATTGATATACATGTACATTTATTTATATATATGTCAACTATTATTTTAATGATTATTATAAGTAATAAATGTAAATCACATCACTTCAACATCCATTATTTTACATGGTTGCAGGTGGATCTTTTTAAAGAAGGAAACCTACTGAGACAGAACGAGTTTTATGTAACCGATTCTACCAAAAGGCGATATCAAATGAGATGTTTCCTCTTTGAGAATTCTCTAGTATTTACCATAGATTACAAAAAGGTAAGGTTAATTTTTTTTATTTTTCATTTCATGTATTTTTTTAGTAAGTAAAGCCGGCCGTACACGTAACAGTATACATACCTGACAGGTATACCTGTCCAGGTAAACATGACAAGTATACCAAAGGTCAACTTTAATTCAACGTAGCAATATCTGTGACAATCTTTCAGTTAACTAAGGCATTGGTGCAGTGCAACTACGATGATACGGTAGTGCTAGTAGGTCTTCTTGTCATTCTACTAAAGAAAGAAATAAAACGCGACAAAAGTGATATAAAGAATGGTTGTTAAAAGAAAACCAATACAGTCATGTCAATTTGATAAAGAAATTAAACGTAGAGCCTCAAGATTACTGTAATTATTTAAGAATGGATGGCTCAGATTTCAATTACAGATTACAATTCAATCAAATCTTCCATAATTGCACTGCGCTTGCGAGACACCATTTTTTCGAACTACACGTGACCTTTCCCTTTGCGGTGGACGGAACAATTGAAACCTACGCTCTGGAGTATCACACACGCTTAGGTTTGCCTGACTTTACACTCATCCACAGGTAGAAAATATGAATTTTCAATTGTTGTCAGGCCGCCTGTATAGTTTTGTCACATACACACTCCGGTTTATCTGTAAACGCAACCTGTCAGATATACCGTTGCGTGTATGGCTGACTTAAGTTTATTTGTTTCTTTTTAGAAATGAATCTATTTTATATATAAAATATTTTTCTACTGCTGCGGCTGAGATCCATTATGGTACTCTAAATCTGTTGTTAGTTCTAAACATCTGGTTTGGATTGAAGAATGAATCGGGGCAGTTAATAATATATTGTAGAATTAGCTATATTAATTTATTAACTATTTAAGAAAATACAATATTATAGTAATATATATTGGGAAACGGTAGATTACAATGACAAGTTACAAAGAAGATGAAAGAAAAACTGGTTTGGACCATAAAGCGGTGACAAATGAAACCTGTTGCGGCTGATTTGAGCTTTCGTAGGAGTTCTGTTGGAGCCCTTTATTATTGATATCGGTTGGCTAATATTCAAGGATTTCTCGATAGTCTAGTTATTGTTACTAATTTTAATATTTATTTATATTATGTGAGACTCTTTCTTTGTACTGGATTTTTGAAAATACATTGCTAAACATACTTATTTTCTGAAGCAGATATATTTATAATATGTGAGACTCTTTCTTTGTACTGGATTTTTGAAAATACATTGCTATGAAAAAAACATACTTATTTTCTGAAGCAGATATATTTATATTATGTGAGACTCTTTCTTTGTACTGGATTTTTGAAAATACATTGCTATGAAAAAACATACTTATTTTCTGAAGCAGATATATTTATTATATGTGTAGCTTTTCCACCCTACCTGTGATCATCAGTGGGTTCCCGACTAATGATGTAACAATATTTATTTTCGCCAATCACGAGTTGATGATACATTTTTAGTGGTAAAATTTAGATAATGGAATTGGGTATATCCAATTACATATTTATTATTGTACGTAATAAAGAAGAAGAACTAATGTGCCTCATATCGATAAATTAATCTATTTCAGCAACCAAAAGAAGAAATATTCTGTTTCCACGACATGATAAATATGAGTGACATGGGCATCACACCGCCCGAGGATGATTCGGCAGCCTCTTTCACCGTTTGGTACCGCAAAAGAACCAACAAACCTTACATAATGGAAGCTGAGATTGGTGTTAGAAGAGCGTGGGTGAATGATATTTCAAACTTATTATGGAAACAGGCAGCAAGAGACAAAGGTATGGCGATTTAGCAAAATAGTGATTCCAACGGTTTGTTTTTATATTTACGTATTTTAAAGAGGACACATTATTGTAAAATTGTAGATTTTTCAGAACATAATTCTGTGATATATTTTTGTGTTGGGTGTCCGATACATTGCTGCTTATTATTGTTTTGGATCTTTAATTTGGTTTTTTAATATTTCTTGTACAATCATATTTTAGATTTATGTTTACATAACTCTTTTTACAATGGTGTTAATAATATAATTTACATAATAAACACACTGCATCATTATTGAATAAAAAATAGACTATAAAGGGTAACATGTTTAGCTGATCTACATCATTGTTTTCAGAAAAACTGCGAACGTCAAAGAGATATTCACGAGGATCAATAGAAAAATCGGAAGGCAGTATCTCCTCAGCAGATTTGGCTCCGGGTACAAAAGAAGATTATGTGATGGTCGGAGAAGCAGTGCCTGCGCACCTCCCAGGTGATCAATGTACGTCGACAAAGAGAAAAAAAAGGAAAGAGAAGGTTAACAGTAATGTCAGTGATACTCTGGTGTTCGTGGGACGAAACATGAATATATTATGGTCTTCGCTTAAGTAGATGCCTACCGAAGCTCAAGGGTACATAGATCTCTCCATAATGATGCTTGAGTTCTTCGTTGTGTCAGCTGTTTGAGGTGAGGGGGTTCTGGGATCATGTGAGATGAAAGAGGAGACAAAACTACCAGGGGTGTTTTACCAATCTATCTATGATCTCAAGGAACTGATTTAATCAAAGCAATCAAATTGTCAAAACTAAATTCCAACCGATTTATAACCAAAAATGTTGGTGTTTGAATGATGGAAATTTTTGTTATCAATATACATATCTTGTAGTACTTATATTAACTTTTAAATGTAATTCAATTTTGACTACAATAGTCTAATATTAATGAAATTGGTTACGTACAAATGTAGTTCTACTGGTGGATAACTTCATCGAACAGGGTGTAATTTATTTGGTGCGAATACAGAAAAATTGTATTCTTTGTTTTGAATTGTATATGTATTATCTGTAGAACTACTTTCAGGCAATTTAATGCATCTTTAAAACTAATTTTAAACAGTCATATGTACAGTATTACATAAATGTTTTTATAATCTTTGACATTATTGAGAAATGAATTATGTATTAGATTACAAAGGTTGTTAAAGGTGTGAATAGTTACCAGTATCACCACCAGTTCAGGGCAACTATCATCTGTTTTGCAGTATTCAATGTTTTGCTTTTTGATGCTGATGAATATGATTATAATTATTGTTGTTTTTATTATATGTATATGCCAATGAGCGCTTGCGACCGTCAGATGACTTGCTTGGTTGGCTGCTTCGATGCTAATCAAAGAGGACAATGCCCAGCTGTGTTGTTGCTTTAGCTTATATGAAGATTATTTAATTGTTTAAACTTTCCCTTATAGTGCTAAAATATGAACACTCTGGTGCAGTAAACTCAGTGTACGTACATGCAGAATTTAGCGATTTTTAAGTATGATAAATATGAATATTTTATATTTATTACTTATATTAATCATTAATGTGAATATATATATATGTATGTGAATTATTGTGTAAAAGTGCTAAAAATGAGAAAAAACATTGATCATCACAAACAACGGCATTAAAACTCATAAGACATGTCTGATCCGGCCAGCGCATGCTCTGCCACTACTCTGTTGCACAGTGATGAGTGACGATTGGCATCTGACTCCCCGCGCCCCGCGCACTCTTCTCCTACAATACCCACTTTACTACACGGTATTCCAGATAAAATCAATGTGTGTATAAAATCAAGTATTTAATTTGAAAAACTATTGTTACTAAAGTAAAACTTATATTTTTTATTACTCACTCATGTTTTTTTTTTAAATTTATCTATCAAAATGTGTTTTTGTGAAACTATTATTAGTAATAATACTATTATTAGTAATAATAGTTTAATAAACTATTATTAATAATAATAGTTTATTACTAATAATAGTAATAAACTATTATTAATAATAATAGTTTCACAAAAACACATTTTGATAGATAAATTAAAAAAGAAAACATGAGTGAGTAATAAAAAATATAAGTTTTACTTTAGTAACAATAGTTTTTCAAAAATACACAATATACATTTTGATAAAAAATATGTAAAAATTTGAAAAGTAAATGAGCCGCTGATCATCCTGTAGTTAGTAATACCGCACGGAGAAATTGACTCAACTGAGAACGTAATACACTTAAATATATATATCCACTTGGCTCCACGCATACACACACAGGCAAATTTACATCGGGTTCTTTGAGAAAACATTTTTTTTGTTGCGTATGGTAAATACTTATATATTGTAATTATTTTATCCAATACATAAGTATGTTTCGGAGGGATATCTAAAATATTAACTCTGTGTTTAGTATATTTACAGAGATATTCACATAATTAGAGACAATGTCAACTCAGTTTACAACGCCAGAGAGGAAAGGTTAATGGTTGTGGTAAATATTTTTACCAATTTCTTGGTATATTCTATGCATTTTAGATTGCAGTGGGTTCAGTGGTGTAACTTAAGAAAATTAGGCTCCAATGGAAAATGGAAGGCCCCCTGTATGTGTACTGTGTATAAGATATAATAGTTTTAAATAATCATCATTACTGGCTCTACAACCCTGGTGGGCCTTGGATTCCATTCACTTCAAGAATTTTCCTCCATTGATTTCTATGAGCCATTTTTGTTGATTCCTGGATTCTAAGTCAGATATGTCTTTAAAATACATTATCACTCCATCTTAGCTTTGGCCTTCCCAACCTCCTGCGCCAGTTTGTCTTGTGTTAATCAGTATTAAGTCCTAGCCTTAATATCCATAAAATACTAAGAACAAAATTACAGGCAGTTCTCGATTTACAAACATTTGCTATAACGAACATCACAATTATAAGGTTTTTTATTAATTAATTTACGTAATGCGCAGAATTGTTGAATTGGAATCAAATGGAATACTGACTCGACTGATGTTGGACTTATATTCTGAGGAATTGACAACTCTTGAATTAATAGTATTAATATGCTTGAAATTTTACATTTCAGAACATTTATGAGACCGAAAATGGCTACAGCTTTTAAGTTAATTTCTGAGGGATTGTCAATGTTTGAACAAGATTCGAATATGGAAAGAATTACGAAAGTAAAAAGAGGCATTTATGATTCAATGATATGTTATAATGAGATTTTAATGAAGAAAATAAATTAACTGTACAGTCTTCAGTCGTTTCATCGGAAGTTCAACCATCTACCTCGAGTGCGCAAAGTGACATGCATGATATAGAACGATTCCCCACAAAAATTCAAATCCAATGATATAAATATCTTAATTTGACAAAAAATTTGAGATATGCGGTGTTGCTGTTGACAGTGACGATATATAAATTATTTTTTAATGTTATCTATTAAATATTTTTGTAATCTATAACATATTATTATATGCACCAGGAGATCAAGTTAAATATTTAGTTTAATACAATTAAAGAAATAGAATCTGGAAGGAATTTCAGAATCAAAACGTCAGGTAATAAGAAGTTAGTACATAGTACACAAGAACAAGAGTGTATCCATTTCATTTTTATAAACAAATTAATCAGCTCTGTAATTCCTTTCTTGTACTCAGTCTTCTTACATTACATAAATACGACTTTTGCATTTCAAGACTAACAATAGTACATAATATAATCTTCCATAATAAAAAACTGAATTGTCAATGTTGAAGTTAAAATAAATGCGCAAACCAATATATATTCTACATACGTCAATTAGCGATCCCTTGGATATATATATTTTAATATTGCTTGTTAATTCTAATTATTTTTTTCTAATAATATGTGCAACTAATAATTATTTTTATATGGTTTGTATAAACAATTTAATTTCTTCCAGATTCTTCGCTTCGTGGGGTTCCAGGAGAGATACGTAAAGCAAAAAGAAGACGTCACAGGACGACGTGGTACGTGGAATAAACAGCCGAAATGATTTTCTTCTGAAACAAAGCTCAATCTATGCTGTAGTTCTCGATACTGAATTACAGCAATGCATCAATCTTCATCCGAAGTTACTGTGTGCAATAATAACTGTTTTTGAAAAATTTCAGTTTCTCGACAATTCATTCCTAAAAAATATTTATTTATTTATATAAATAGCAATAATCTGTAATACATAATTAGTATACTCGCGTGAAAGTACAAAGTCCAACGTTATCTGACTTTATTATAGAAAAACAAAATATTGATTAATTTAATTAAGATATTTATGATTCTCTTTTACATGAGTACCTATGTATTTTATGTATTCATTATTTATTTATTAATTGTTAGAAACAAAATGTTATATGTACACTAGACTTAACAACCACTTGGCTTTGGCTTGGTGGCCGAATGGATATTCCCTACATGTTTACATTACAACAAGGGCATTTAAATAAAAATAATTGACAGTTCGCTAGACCTAGTTTAAAAATATTTAATATAATGTATCGCATAATACATACCTACGCATTTTCGAAGACAATTAATAATTACTACCTGTGCAATATATTTAAAATATATTACTTATTTTTGATAAAAGAAGAGAAATCTATGATGATGGTGGCTTGTTTTAAATTTGTGATAAAGGTTGCTTGTTTTAAATCTGTGATATTTATGGGTTGCTTGTTTCAATGCAAGTTTAGTGATGTGTGAACTATCTGCTACTACTGAGCATGCACTCGACAATATTTAAGATGATCAAAAAAATTACAATATTATGTCTATAAATTATTTTAATATTACTTTTATACCCAGCATTGAACCGTAATTATTGTGTAAATGGAATATAATTTGCTTTGAGAAGGACCTACTTAAGTTTATATAAATAAAACATGTATCTAAAAAAATAGGCCTTTTTATTTTAGGGACTCAAATGTCTGCCTGTCTTTGTTCCTAATCGCTGCTGATAGTTTCTGGTAGAAGGCCATAATAATTAGTATTTCAATATATAAAAACTCACCTTGAATAAGGATTAAGGGTATCATTATTTTAAATCTCTGGATATGAACTGTAAAAAGAAAGTAACAAAAAATATGACAAATCATTCCACAAATAGGGCTTAAAAGTCACCTTTATGTGAATGCAGAATTTCTCAAATAAACTAATATATTATGGATTCACAGCCAATCTACACTCTTTTGGGGACTATCTCAGATGCCCATGAGATGATAAAATGTGTATGAAGCTTAGCAATATGAATAGCTGTAAGATTGTTACATCATGGAAGATTCTTCTTCCTACTATTGTGAACTATGTACTTCCTAGAATGATGTGTTAATTTAATAATTATTTATTTATCAAACTATTAAGCCTTTCAATAACCTACATCTAACAATATTTCAATAAATAATTTTAAATAATATCAGACTTCAAAAGGTTTTGAGTATGACAAAGTGTTGCTGAGAGTCCATGAACTTCGATTCATCACCGTTCACAGCACTTGCGACATTTTAAGAAAACACATCATGCAGTGAATTTTCACAAAAGATCTGCATTGCATGCTTACAAGGTTCAAATGATGCAATGCTACTAGCTTTAATAGAAGCAGAGCACGGCGTTAAAGTTATGGAAAATGTTTTTATTTTTGATGTAGTGAATTTAAAAAAAGTATTTTCCACTACTATTTCATGCATTCCCTTCCACCTTCACAGTCCACGGTTAGGTAATCAAGCTCTCCATCCTTTGTGATCATTTGTCGCTCAGAGGACAAGACAAATGCCCTTCAATCCCTTTGCCTGATTACTCCAACAATCTTTCTCTTTCCCATCTCAGTTGTATTCAAATGAAGTGAATTTGAATTTTTTTTTTTTCCTTGCTGGTACTTTTTGGAAGCAAAAGATTTCCACTCTTTGCAACATTCTAATGCTTGTAGAGGAGAATGAAAGATGATTTCCACAAGCCCCTTCACCTTATTTTTTATTTTACAGTACATTGTAAACATTGTTCAAAACCAACAATCAATCAATCAACGAAATAAAAATAGGCAAACACACCTTTATTTGAAATTTTTTAATAATGTGATAGCACATTGGTTCATTCCTTTTGTAATCCGAGGGATCCACTTGGATTTATTAAGGAGTGTATAATTTTTAAATCACTCACATCACTAGATGATGGATTGATAATTATATCTTTTCAAAACATCCATGACGCTACAGTGACAGAAGCGAAACTTGAGAAGTGTACTAGATTATATGTTCTGTGGGTCTTCACCAATTTTATAGACATTTAGATGAGACAATTTCAAGATTAGATATATTTGTCTCCTTATGTTATGAAAGGGTTAAGGTGCAAAGAGATCATTGACAGATGCAACAAATATGATTGCATATAATAACTAATAATAATATTTTATCATAAGTATGCTGACAGTAGTAATCTTCAAGAAACTTACAAAAAAAAAGAAACTTCAAGAAAAAAACACAAACTAAATGGTCAGATTATTTAATGATTATTTTCCTTGTTCCGTACAGGAAACAAGACTGTATCTGTAGAAGGGGTGGCTCGCCGGTTCACTCTGGTGCTCGGACGTCAATGATGTCTACAGCGGCGTGCAGTGGTCCAAATCATAGTCCAGTGTAAATAGTAGGGTCGAAACAGATATAAATAAAAGACGATTTTCTTCTGAAGAGTCCAGCGGTGCAAGATGCGAACGGAGGGAGTGCTCTTTGCAGGCGCTGGACCATTATTTATTCAGTAAATTTAATCTTGGGAGCGTAAGGCCCCCTCATGAGGTGGGATCCAATCAGAGGGTGCGGACAGTCCCCGTGCCACCCGATTCGGTCCAGCGTCGCCACCACCTGGCGGCCAGACTCCAAAACTTAAATCATTTTTTCCGCCGTCCCGTACGGGGCAGCAGAAATCTGTTTTCGCTTCCAGAATGACTCACATTTTTATTAATACTTTCTCAGGCATCGCGAGTATTTTTTCTTACAGATTATGATCCTCCTCGCGATGCGTGATAGATTTCACCTGGGACGATGGCCCGGGGAATTAAATATTCCACCTTAAACTTTAAAAATCCTTTTTATCAACCTAAACGATTTTTAAGGTGCATAATATTATCTCCGGGCGATCGCCCTTCCCAAATTCTCTTTATTTTCAATAATTATACAGATGTAACAATTTTTTACATAGAGTTATTTGATAAAAATGAGCACAGTATTTTCTCATCGTCGCGATGGGCGGAGTCCCGCGGCGGCCGCCGAGCGCATGGGCATAGGGTTTCCAGTGGCGCGGAGTGACGGGTGAAAAGTTCCCGTGAAGCGGGAAAGATAGACTTTGGTGAAGCCTTTCTCGGGCCGCGATTGTCGCGGCCCCGTAGCTGTGCGGAACATTCCTTGTGCGTATACAGGATGGCCCAAAAAAAATGAGAACATTTCGTAAAATGTGATATAATTACATCAAAATTAGTTTAATTATATCAACAATAGCTTAACCTTCCAGCGGGCGCGCTGTCACAAAGTTTACGACAAATGCACCTTATCGTCTCCCCACTTTTACCACTTAGTCACAAGAGGGTCAGTGTCTCTCTAAACTACAGACGTACCAGGTATGCTTAGAAGTTTTTATTATTCATCGATATCTGGACTGAATGAATATTGGCGGCATAAATGTTCAAATTTTGATTTGCCTGTCCAGGAAAGGCTTCAAAGCATCAAAGAATTTTCCTAAAAAATTTGGCATTGAGCATGATGAAAGAGCATCTTATCTTCAGATTAAATGTTAAACATTTACGGCAAGGTATAAGTGCTTTTCTCAAAGTGAATTACGACCGGGAAGTTGAACCGATTTGTCAGTCATGAGCACTGGAGAAGAAAAGATCCTCAGCATCAATGAAGTGTTGCCATTGCCAGTCCTTTACATGCAAGAACCATTCGGCAGTTAAGGTGGTTTGCAACAATTGTAATGATGAGACCATTGATTCTGAACTACTCTGGTTGATAAAATATTTTGTTTTGAAATAATTAGAGTGTTGTGTCGTTTTTTGTTTAAGAAAGTCAAATATATTTCTGAAATTATTTTATTTTATTGTGCAAAAAATTACACTAAGAATTATAATTAATTATATTATGTTTTGAAATAACTCACGTGTTACGAGATGTTCTCACTTTTTTTGGGCCACCCTGTATACATATATAATATAATTAATCAAAGCATGAAGCATGAAATAAAGATTTCTTGCATAAGATACAATAAATTTTTTTAAAAAGGTAATGTAGAAAACTGTTAACACTGAACAAATTATTAGCAGAATGACTGAACAAATTATTAGATAAGATATTATTTTAATCTAAATGATAATTCAGTTATCTTTCCAGGTTTGAAAAATCAGAAAAGAAAAGAGTGCTGTAAGTTATTTGTATTACACGATGAGAAAGTTTATCGAGGTTATATTTAGGTTATGAATTAATAGAGTTAAATAAAGTGGAAGAGAATTACTAAAACATCCTTTAGATGTTTGACACGCCAACGGTTAAAATTTAAGATAAATAATATATTCTTAAGAAGTTTACATTTAAACAAACAATCAAAGAGATATAGTGATTTTAAATAAAATGTGCGAACATTTGAATAGTTCCTTGAGTGTGACATCAGACTCTGAAGAAACTCTTTCAATACAAGATGACTTTTCAAGTGTGGATAAAATTAAAAGGTATGAACTGTACATAATATTACAATACTATTTTGGGGGTTAGGTCGGTGGTTAAATGAAAATGATGGTTAGTGTAAATGTTTATTGTGACAGTATGATAGAACAAAGAATACCAAATTACAGAGAGAATGAAGAGATGCAGAAGATGTGCATGAACTTTGAAAATGTAGCAAAGCGAGTCGGCGGTTTCACTCGGCGCGCGTGGCCAGGCAAGATCGTTGTTGCGTAGCAGTGAAAAAGAAGAGAAATCGTCAGTGAGCGATCGAACCAGACCTGTAGCGGCAGCTAGCAGCGGTATGTCGGCAGTATCGATGCCGGTTGAGATGGCGGTGAATTTAAAATGCTCTCCCCTACACTATTATTACGCATTATTCACAAAAGTAAATGATGTAATCTCTTCACAAAAAATAATCCTGGTTTCTGTTTTAATTGTGGTTGGTTAGGCGTGGCTTCATGTGTAATTGAAACATATTATTTCAAATATATGTATAGCGGGAATACGCCATTGATAACTGTTAATGATATTAACGTGTTAAAAATCTTTAAGAGGCTATCCTCTATGACATTAGTATATTTAAAAGCAAATATCAGCGAACAAGAAAGACTTGGAAAATGATGCTCCTCCACATACCTTCTCAAAGAAGAGACTTTGTGTACATTTATTTATAAATGTAGACAAAATCTGCCCTGAAGCATATGTTCACTAACATGGGATTATAAAAAAAGAAAAATACATGTATTTGTAATAAATTTACCTAATTATAATTTGAAAATAGTTATGCAGAAAAGAACTACAAAAACTACTAAAGCAACAGAAAACTCAAACCGAGATAAAACCATTTTTGTGGAAAGAGTGAATACCTAATCAAATCCACACAACTTAAATGTTTTTTACCATTCAAAATTATACATAATATACACATAACAAATTATTATAAATGTAAGAATAGATTTTATGGTTCATTGTGTTTTAACTAGTGATGGTAAACCGTTACGTGTCAATGATTGGTAACTGAGATTTAATGATGATAGGTAACAAAGATTTAACTGTTGAAAGCTTACTTTTTAATGTACCAGTCATTGTTTGAAGAATTACGTTAATCATCGTTACAATCAAACACAATTACAGTCAGAAGATGATTATTATGAATTTTTGTCAGAATACTAATGAACATAATAATGACCTTACCGCATCAATTAATGAATACTAACAGAATATAATAATGATCTTACTGCATCAGATGAAAACAGTATTTATATTTTTAAATATTATAATTTTTTTTTCAAAATTGTAGACTGGCTGATTCTGTTTTCAATTGTACTTATGTACACATACACAAATAAATAAATAAAGTTTTAGAATAATATGATTTTATTTTTTTCAAGATTCTTTATAGAAAGATGTTGTCTGGAGTTAAAAAAATGATTTGGATTAAAATTCAAACTCATGTAAGAGGAATGATTCTACATATTACATATTTAGAAGAATGTATTAAGAATACATTTTGGAGCAACATAGTGTAGGCCGTTGTCAACATTTATAACATGACTTTTAGCAGAGTTTGATTTTGTCTTTCTACAAATGAGATCTTAATTCTTTCTAATTGTCCCTCACAACCATTTCTTCAATTACTGTGTATTAAAAATTCTCACCAATTAAACATCTAAGCTTTTTTTGTTGTGTGTTTGTAGAGATCAGAAGATGCGAATTCATGAACTGATTGATACAGAGAAGAAATATGTAAGCCAGCTGAGACACGTTGTGCGGCATTACATTCCTTCCCTAAAAGAAGAAAGAGTTCCTCATGAATTATCACTTCTGCAACCAAATGACGTATTCTGTAATATTAAACAGATCTACAAGTTCCATGCGAGGACATTGCTGCCAGAGCTTATTACAGCGAGTCAAAATGTGAATGATCTCGGAGGCACATTTATTAACAATGTAGTGAATATAGATTTTATTTAAAGATTGTTTTTATATTTAATAATTTATTTTAACCCCCACTTGAAACCCATGTGATTATTAAATATTATAAAAGTAACGTATCTATTTGGAACGTTAGTTAGCCTTCTAGGATTAAAATACCTTCCTATACTGTCTTCCTTGTCAAGGGCGGATCTAGGTTTCTACTGCCTAGGGCAGTAAATAATATAAAACTATTACATATATTTGATTACAAATATTTTTCTGAAAAACACTTTATAAACCAGTGGTTTTGAAAACAAAATTGTCACTGGTTCTAAGTCGATTTTATTTTTTGCACATTCAAAAAAGTTTCAGTTGATCCCAATATGAGATCTGCCTGGGGCTGCAGCGCACCTCTCATCCGCTCCTCGTTTTGCTGCTGCTCCTTGCTGTCAATGCTAATTCAACATCACACTGACTATATTATGTATGTTGTGAACTGAACTGAACTGAGGTGATGGAGGTTTTGCAATAATCGTAATAGTGATGAATATTTTTAGGTGGATGCTCTCATTATATTATATGAGTCATATTCAAATAAAACAAAGAAAAGCTTTGAGGTCATTGAAAAGCATTGGAAGTTTTTTGAAGTGAGTATTTCTATTAATTAGAAGTGCAGCAGAACTTCGATTATCCTAGGTAATGTGGACAAGCGTGCTTCGGATAATCAAAAACTCGCTTAACAAGGTCAGCTGCGGCCAATACATACTGCTAGTTTTTGATGGCATTAAAATTACTTTTATTTTTAAATAGTACGCTTATTAACTTATAAACTACTATACTAAAAAAATAAGAACTAATTATTTTTTAAACAATTACATTTTATTTTTAATTTCTTAAAAAATTTTTTGTTACTTCAGGTAGTGCTCTCAAAGTTAAAAGTGCGTGCTTGGTTTCCGAAAATTATACAAGTTTTTGAAAAATACATTCGACTCACATAATACGGAGACATGGATAATCGGTGCTTGGATTATCAAAGTTTTTAATGGACCCTTGAAACATCTTAATTAATGAATCGACAATATCATAATGGTTATTTAAAATCTATTTTATACAATAATTTTATTAACAATATAAAGTATAAGAATTCTTCTTCGATTATACCTACATATGTGTTTATTTACTAATCCAAAGCACTTGTTTTTTTATACATTATATAGATTTAGTTTTAATTCGAAAATTGTAAAAAATGGTTATCATCTTTTGTAATTAATATTATATTGCGAGTCACACTCAAGATTCACATTAATCAAAAAAAGTAAATTAATATTTTATGTACCCACATATTTTTTTACTAGGCTAGTCCATGGATATCATATGTCTATAATTTTAGGGTTTTGGAAAATATCTCCATGCACAATAAACTATTCATCGATAATTATTCCAAAGTACACAGATATCTGAACTATAATTAAAATATTAATTTTCAAAGTTTCCATAGTTTTGACTACTCTGGTTGGTGTTTGGTTGTTGTTGTTGCTTTTATAACTTTTCAAAGAAGAACAAATAAAGAAGGTGGAAAAATTGATTTTGATTTGATTTCAGTGCTGATAAATCGGTGTTTATCACTTTTTTTTAAGCTTGTATCAATACAAACATTTTTTTACATAATTAATACACCAATAAGTAATAAATATTATATTTTATTTGTATGTAAGCCTGTAAGTATCTTTCTACCTCGCTAGGTGCATACAAAATTGATTTTATATGTATATATTTATAATTAATACATTAATTTAGTATTTAAAATATCACAGACCTATGTTCTGAATAATTACAACTTCACAATAAGAATGTGTTTTCCTTAATAGCGTATAAAGTACCTGTTTTGAGGTAAGAAGCCATTAGATTCCATTAGTTATTTATTATTATTTTTAATATTCTTGAAAACTAATATCTGCATAAGAAAGAAGTAATGTATGACTAATTTAAACAAAGTAAATAGTAAAAAACAGAAGAATCAAAAAGGAGACAAGTAAAGAATAAGTAAAAGTAATAATGTAAAAATTTTGATAGAGACTAAGGGCATGTAAGAAGTAAGGAACGGAGTAAGAACATTAAAGTAAGAGCATATTAAGACAGAATAAAAATAATAGGGTAGAAGCAGGTTAAAATAAGTAGACATGAAAAACAAGTAAAAAAAAAGCACAGTAAAGATATGGTTAGGAGATCAGAGTAGAGAAAATAGAACAAGGAAAATAAATAAAAAGAGGGTAAAAATAGTAGAGTAAAAAGTAGAACAGAGTCAAAACAAGGTAAAAGACAGAATTAGAATAGAAACAAGAAGGAAGCAAACAAATCATGATAAGTACGAGGTAGGATATAAGGATAGAAAAGAATTACACATATAGAACGAGTACCTTTGAGCATTTAAAGACCTCTTCCAGCTGACTTCTTCTAATTTTGAGAGCCATTTCTTTATAAGCACACAAAAATTAAAATGCGATACAGTTGCTATCTTTTGTGGTAGCTTATTGTATATTCGCTGTCCTATAAAACATGTATGTCTTTGAGCAAATGAGGTTTCTATTAACAAGACAACTAGTCTTTTTTGATTATTATTAAATTATTTTAGTTTTGATTTCCATCTCGACAAACTTTTGATAATGATTCAATGTTTTTTTTAGCGAAAACAGGACGACTGCAATGATGATTTTGACATCCTAACATATATCTTATATCCTCTCCAGAGAATCACGAGATATCCAATATTTTTAGAAAACATTATAAAAAATTACCAGAAAGAGATTGACAATGAAATATACATCTCCTTTAATCCTGGCTATCCCCTTACGAAGGCAGACACCGACAAAGTTTTGCACACCCTTTCAGTTGCTCATGAGAAAATGGTAAACCTTCTGATAACGATTAATACGAAAATGACACTGCAAAAACTGCAAAATATTCCGGTAAGTATTTATTAATTCAAATAGGTATTAAATATTGTATAAACATTAGGTAGCATTTAATGCACACCAAAACAAAACAACGATTATTGCTTTCTAAGACGTGAGGAGGAGCACACTGAGAGTGATAGTGAAGTCTGTATAGTAAGCTGCTGAGTTATTTATTTAAATTAATGTTTTTACTAAATGTTGTCTGTGCATTTCAAATGGAGAGAATGTTGAACTAATCTTCATTGGTATAATGTTCTTTTCAAATGAATATTTTTTTAAGTGCATGACCAAAAAAATAGGTAAGAAAGTTTGAACTTCCTTACAACATGGCCAGTTCATCTTAGTCTCCTCGATCTCATAATTGTCACTATTTCAAGCTGTTGGAAAATCTCATACGTGCGAATATATCAAGGCGCGAATAGTGCTGTAACGAAATTTGAAAAGATCTGTCGGCCGATATAGAATTCACGGAAAAAGAGAAATCTTTAGGATATTTACTTGGGGTGCGAGACAGCACACAACGGTCCATTGTTTAAAAACCGTTGGAACATGCTCCGGCGACCTCGGCAATAAGGGTTTTTTTTTGGGTACTTGCTCTGGCCAGAGAAAGCTGCTCTCGAAGTAAATGAATATTGCAATCTTTTACCAAAAATAGAGATCGGTTGGGATGCTGGTGAAGAGAAAGCTGACAGACCGTTTAAACCAATAAGTGGGAAAAGAACATCTCTCCCTAAATGTTGCCCATGAGTGAGAAAAGAATGGAACTTAGAAATTGAGTATATAAGACCCTCGGAGTCAGCGTTGTCGGGGCCCTGCACTGATCCGATAATCCTCTGCTACCTCCAGTTGCGTAATGACCCTCCACCTCCGGTCTTTCCGTTTGTGGTGTTTTGGCATAATAGCTAAGGCTGGCAACGTCTGACAGGATCCGAGTAGGTGGGGAACTCAGAAGATCACATTTTGACCAGTACCCACGGAGCACCAGGAAGGACTGGAGGATGGCGCCGTGGATCCGCTGTAAGGGGTGCTTGGAGGCTCCAGTCGTGGAAGGTGCTGAGGCTGTGGACAGCCTGTGCGTCTGTCAGATACTGTAGCTTTGCCAGAAGCTATCGAGTGTGTGGGTTGCTCAGGAGGGTGTGTTACATCCAGAGCTCACAGAGTGGCGGGAGTAGGGAGGAGGGCTGCTGGTAGGTGGGGCACGCTGGCAAAATGTATCCTGATGAATAATGAATTTACAAAAAAAATCGCGATAAATACAAAATCACGCAAAATTCACAGAGTTATAGCGCACGTTGTTCACACAATAGTAGAAACAGTTGCACTGATACTCGTAGGCAATCGTGGCAGAGATGCCCCCTCCAAAAAACGAATCCAGCCGAATGACATAAGCGCACATTATTTGACGCATGTGAGTCATCGCCAAACAAAGGTCGTTTACCAATCAAAGGTCGTACACCAAACAAAAGTCGTATACCAAACAAAGGTCGTACACCAAATTGAACTTATAGCAAAGCAGACATATACCGATGTACCACTGTATGAACAAACAAAGTTAGATTTTTTGTTTTCAGTAAGGTTTTGTATCTATACGGCAATACTGGCTTTATGGCCATGTTGTAGACTCGGCATTTATAGATAGTTGTTTGGACCTGAAAAGGTTCTGTAGAGTGAAGTAGGTGGCAATTCCATTCATAATCCTCTCGGAAAGTTCTATGAAAAAGTCATTCTTTTTGGATGTTTAAAATAAATTAATGTAAAATTTACTTTAAAAAATCACTATTGTTTTTATATTTTTTCTAGACAGATTTCTGATACATCCCAGAACATTGTTCTTTTGTAGAAATACGAATTTAATAAATTATTACACTAAAATATTATTTCAGATAAATTTGGAGGAACAGGGGAGGTACCTGAGACACAATGAATTCACAGTCACTGACAATTTGAATCATCAACACAAAATGAAGTGTTTTCTGTTTGAAAAAGTTTTAATTTTTACTGTGTTATCCAATCCAAAGGTTTGTAATAAAATAAAATTCACTAAAATACTACAGGCCGTTAATAATAATTTTAATAACTAGATGATTTTTATAAATATGTAATTCCAAAGTTGTGTAAGCAAACAAATATGCACGCCGAGAAGTTGAAACATAACTCAATTATTCCTAATTGATACAAATCCAACATATATAATGATCTAGCACTTATCTCTGTAACATATTAGCACTACATATTCCGTATTATTTTTCATAAAAATTATAATTGTATTTATCAAATGTAGTATAGGTACTACAACGATTTATGTAGTGTTTTCTCTTTAATTTACAAGCAACATTTATTTTTCTTGGGTAATATTGCATACATAGGTTTTAAAAAAAAGTTTGATTAACAGATAATAGATAAAGACCGTTTTTATTTTGCATTTATTCAATTTAAAAAAATTATATTTATTAAAATAAAAGAAGCCAGTAAAACTATACTGGTAGATCATTTTTTTTTTGTTTATATGTTTTGCGAAATTGAAATATTTCAAAAAAAACTTGTGAATTTAGATACAATGATAGAATTTAAATGAATTTTAATGAAAAAAAACACAGAAAAACTGAATTTAGATACATTCTGAGAATGTATTTAAATTCGTATTTGTTTTCATAAATTTAGTTTAGAAGTTTATAAGCTTTGTTTGGGGATTATTATCATATATCTGACTTACGAGAGCTTGATTATAGAATAATATTATATCTAATATAAAACAATCTATGTACTGACTAATAGTATACTAATGATAAAAAATGTGCACAGATGAAAAATATGCAATTACAAATTAAAAAAAAGCATATAAATCAATTATTTAATGTTTATGTGTGTATTTTCAGGATCCAATAAATGATGTTTATAAATACTATGATTCAATTCCGATTGATTATTTAGCAATCACTGCACCAGTAGATGAGGAATCCAATATTTTTGAGGTGTGCTACCATAAGATTGATTCTAAGCGATATATTTTGGAGGGAGAAACAACAATTACTAAAAATTGGATTTACGATATTAATCAAATATTATGGAATCAATTAATCAGCCATAAAGAAGAGTCGCCGAACAATCAACAGTATTTATTGATACCACCACTTCCATAACTCAGAGAAGAAGATTAATCTGTTAGTTTTTTCTTTGAATTTCAAACTACTAATCATTCTGATATAGATGTATTTTCAATACAATATTATATTCACGTAATAACTGATATTAAAATAATACATAGTTAATTTTAGTATTTTACTCACCAGATTGTTTTAAAGTTATTTTTGAAAAATGTACACATTAAAAAGTTATTGAATATTTTGGATTCAAATTACTATGCAGAATCAACTTACCTCGGCTGCTACTTCAAATGATGTTCAAATGAGATTTAATATAATTATTACCTTTCTGACAAGAAATTAAGTTCAGAACAAATTTATGTATTCATTGTTAAGGGAATAATAATAATAAAAACCCTCCCATATACTACCGTGTTGTATAAGTGAGTAATTCGCGAACGAACGGATCACTTATACTGAGCTAGTGATATAGTTCCTAAATTTCATTCAATCTAGTTGCGGAACTAGATTGAATAATCTAATTCAGAAATTAGATTGAACATTTAACTAAGAAACAGAAAGTGCTAAAGATCGATAGATCTGACTGATGTCACAAGGCAATGAATGAATGAATCACAATGGTTTAGTACAATAAGGTTGTTGTTCTATAATGTTATACAATGACTGATTTCTTCTTCTTGTCAAGGAATTGCTCTAAGATGAAAATAATCTACTTGAGTTGGTAATATTACATCAATGGCTGTTGTTTTTTAACCCTTTCCCTGCCGTAAGCGAATATATTCGCGCTAGCTCGCCAATCCCGCCACGCCGTGAGCGAATAAATTCGCGTCGATCTTTACGTCGTCATGAGAGCGTAAATAAACACGAATTTTAACTGTCACATATTGCATCTCCTACTGCCATCTGTGGGGATAAACCTTAAGACCTTATAATCAACTCATTGTGCATTTAAAATGACGAAATCTGTATTTTTGTAAAGTGCTCCATTTGACAGCCGGCAGAATGCGCTAGGGTCATGACTTTAGACAGTTTCTATAGGGATTCCCACAGGCGTCAGTGTTCGTTTCCTTTGTTCGGAGATCGTGGGGTTTGTTATCTCACATTTGTTTTATTTTCGCGTATAGTATTAAGATATTTGTGTAGTATATTATTATAAATAACTTTTCAAGATTCATAGTGAGCTGTTTAACGATTATTGTGTAGTGATTTTATTGTCTCGGAGTTGCTTCGTTTGTTTGTTGCATTTTGTCAGATTTTATAACATTATTTTTGAGTTTTAGTGTATTACAATGGCAGATTTTACATACAATGACTACGAACTTATTCTAACTGCCGAATCTGATAATAGTGATGTGGAATTTGAATTGCCAGAGATTTATGAGCCCAATGAAGACAATACTGAATCGGCACATGTCGACGAAGATAATATTGAATCGGCAAATATTGAGGAAGATAATATTGGTTCAACTAGTGGTATTGAAAGAAGTCCTGTATTTCATTGGGACAGTGATCCATTTTTACCGCAAGTGCACAATTTCGATTCTTCTTTTTCCGGCGTTAAATTGTACACCGATGAAAGTATGCAAGAGGTAGATTTCTTTAAAATTTTTATTCACCAAAAATTAGTTGAGCTAATCGTTACTGAAAATAACCAGCAATATAAATGTATAAAAAACAAAAGTTCCTCAATAAGCTACAGAATGCAACAATGGGTCGATACAACTGTCGATGAAATTTACATTTTTCTTGGTCTTGCACACTGATGGCAAAAAATTCTAGGAACACCATTGAAGAGCATTTGTCGACAGATATTTTATTACATTTGCCAATTAAAATTAACCACAGGCGTTAGTAAAAAGTTATTAAAGTTTATGTTACCAAAGTAAAAAGTTACTACTGATCACGCAACCGGCCCTTAGTACTGGAGAATGCTCCAGTACTAAGTCCAAAAATGGGAAGCTATTTATGTGTAAATCACCATACATGGTATGAATAATAAAAAAATATTGAAAAACTAGCCCAGCACTCATATTACGCAATGTTTACACCTGGGATTCGTCTCCCATCTTTATCGAATATTTTGAGGTGATAGTCACCTGTGGGTCAGCCATTTTTTTTTGTTTTTTGATTACGTCTACAGAAATTTCCTTCAAGTTATTTCACTCACGGCCTAGTCTCTTGATTTTTCTTGCTCATGGGAATTGATAAGCTAATTAGTATTGTGATTAAAATTACAAATGATTATGGTGTATGTATTAAGTGTATGGATAATCTTCATTCAATAATACAAAAATCAATAAGTCTACATGAAATGTCGCTGATCTGGTTGTTATTTAAAATTATCAACCACATTATTGACTGCAGATAGTATATCATTTCATTCTATGTGGGATAGTCAAGCTTCTATTAAAATTGTAGTCTCTAAATGACAATGCCTGGATTGCATAAAGTTGAGCTGCTTGATGTAATATTCAACTGCACGCTGTTTAGATACAGCATAGTGAGTAAGTTATTATTGGAGTAGATTTTTGAATTTGGTGGTTATTAATATAATGTCTATACCTCATCAATGTTGGAAATTTTTGAATGTATTTATTGTTTTATAATGTATTTATTGCTTTCATTAATTTATTGCTTGTTTAATTTTATTGTACTTGCTAACTTTTATTGTATCACTCCGTATGTGCAAATTTATTACTAAAAACTTTTAAATGTTCATATTTACATTGAAATATCCTATGTAAAAGGCGCAATTGATCTTCTTCTGTCAATTATAAAAATATATAATATATGTTGAATTGTAATTATGTATTGCCTATTGGTTGATTTTGATTGTTGCGGTCCCCCAGTCAGTTCGGCCCTGATTATGACTAAATTATATGATTATCAACAACAGTGATAAAATTTATCACACAAGAATTGTGATAATAGATAAAACTAATGTGTCCTTTCTACCACTTTGGACCTTTGGAAGATTCATAGATAATTTCAAATGGCGGAGAGTGGTTGGGTGCGTTCTGTTGCCAGCATGATCACCTTGACCATGCCTAACTTTCCATTGGATGTCGGCAATGAAAGGTCTTCTGTCAGAAATTCGGAAGATACATCTTCACCGAGTCCTCGAACATCAAGAGTTGGATCAAATTCACAATACGAAGAATGGACTGACAGTGACAATGGTGAAGAAGATAATATAATGGATACAGAAAAGTTGGAGGGATTTCATTCATCAGAAAATGTTCCAAATGACAACAAACTTGAAAAATATTCAAGGTAAGTGTTTTTCAATGATTGTTATTACGTACATTGTATAAAAAAATATTGTATTTATATTTAACTTTGTTTAAACCACTGTGTCGTTTTTATGTCAACTGGTTTCGATACTAACATATCTTCATTAGGACTGGTGTACAACTGATCTATTTCATAAAATTTAAACGACATCCATTATGGGGTTTAGGTGGAGTATTGGTAAGAGTGGGGAGGTGATTGATTGAGTGGGAAGAGCATTGAAATAGGGAATATATTAAATAATAATTATATTATATATAGAAACCAGTTGACGTGAAAACTACAGTGTTTTAAACAAAGTTAAATATAAACACAATTTTAAATTATGTCTAACCACAAAGTTAACTCTACAAACATCGAGAAGATTGTGATTATTTATATATAAGTACAAGTATTATATTCTTTTTATCATTATCATTTGGTAAAATTTTTTTTTCTCATTTCCCTTGTCCCGCTCGGGTCGGAAACCCATTTCATGGACAATGCATTTTTTTTTATGTTTATGTTCTACACTGTCAGCTACATCTTCTCCTCACACGGCTGAGCCAATTTTTTTTTTTTTCTGGTGTGATACCTATGTTCCAGTATCTATCTAGATGCTTCAGGATATCTAGCTACATAGTTGTAAGTGCGCCACAAAGTTGTACTCAACATTTGTCCAAACAACGACCAGGTCCTCGACTCTGAAGTCGGTCCACTTCTGAATATTTGGCGATCAAGACTTAGGAATTTCTATTTCTATCAACCCAACAACTGTTTGCCATCTACTTTCCCTTGCATAATTGTTGGTAGGAGGCAGTATTTGGGTCCATAAGTTATATGGTCTAAATATTCAATTTTATGCCATACTTGACACCTTCATCGTTCAATAGTTTTAAAAATCTTGAAAGAATGTAAATTGGCTCTGGGGGGTTTTATGGACTTTTTTCATGTCGCCAGCAATTATCTGTACTTGGTCCAGGCATATTTTTTTCAGATTATTAGTATTGAGCATCAAACATTTTGTTATTACATATGACTTTTTATTCTCATTGTTCAGTTTGAGTAGTTGATTGATTGGACAAGGTACCTCCATGTGTCCTATTCTGTGCCATCTCGGTGACTTACTACTGCTACTGTAACTTTTTTCACACAGCTGAGCCAATTGACACTTCTGGCACCTTTTGAAGTCTATTAGTCAAAAAAAATTGCTCCTTTTTTTCTCTGGCATTTCCAGGACATATGAAAGCCAGTTAATGAAACTCAATTGGTGTATTAATTCCAGTTACCCCTCTAAAGTAACTCATTTTAGCCATTTTACAAAAATTTATATTTATCGGGTATTGCAATATGCATTATAATACTCTTATTAACAAAATTAGATAATGTTTATTGGTTAAATATGTAAATGAATCTGAAACTAATTGATTGAACTAATTCATAAAATTCAAAGGCAAAATTATAATTCCAGGAAAATTAAAGATCGCATTAATGAACTGCTACACTCTGAGGTAGTATACGTGGAAAAGCTCAAGAGAATGGAGCAGTACTACTTATCACTGACGAAAATAAAGGAATCACAAGAGGCATTCATTTTGTCCCAGGAGGAGATTTTTCCCAAAATTCTGGAACTGCGTCGATTTCACTCTAAGCTTTTAATCGAAATTAATAAGGCACAGAACAACTTAACCATGCTGGCCAAAGTGTTTATCAGGAGAGTTAGTTACTTTAATCTTTATGTTTTACATCGGCCCTGAAAATTTCAATTACTGTAATCGTAAAAGACAACATGAAATGAATTCTGTCACAAATTGACATTTTCAGGCTAACAGATTAAAAGTTTTCTTTAAACATGATTTGCCTCTCTACAATTGATAGGTACAATCTTTTAAAAATATCCACATTATCACTTCTCAAAAAAGGTGGTTAAATAATTGCTTTATTCTTTGGGTTATTCACTTTTATAAAGTGGGCTATTGTGAAACATATATCACAGAAACCGCTGAAATGTCGCATATCCAAACCATCGTTTTAAGTTTGCCTTGATGTTCTTCTTATTTCTTTCTTATTTCAGGGCTCGTATTTTCTATCAATTTTGTGATGTACAATTAGATAAAAGACCTGATATATTTTTGGGTCTTACATAATATGTCCAAGATATATAATTGAAGGATTTTAATATATTTTTCTTTATCTGTTCAACTCATCTTTAGATTTATTCTGTAGATTAACACTTCAAATGCTTTAGTTTGTTGTCATTTTTGGATCTCAAATTATAGAGAGACATGGTAAGTAGAAATAACTGACTAATATACTTGTGTTTGACTTTGATACCTATTTTTATGTTGTTATCTTGAATATTATTTTATTTACTTGGGGTTAGCCCATATTAAGATGTGTCTATATTTTAGAAACAATGAAATTGGTTTTTAATAAGATAATATACAGGGGTTAGCCTGCCTTAGGATGTTTGATTAATAAAATACATGAAACTAGGCAAATCCAAAAAAATGTATATGTTTTCATAACTTTGCTTTGATAATTCTTGATTGATTTAGATTTACATTTCGAACATTGTATGTAAACACATTCCAGGTAAATTAATGTATGTTTCCCAGAAGTTCAGACACAGGGTTATCTGTTGTCCATACTTTTACCTGGTCTAGATTTCTTGATCATGTCACTTCAATGAAAATAGCAATGTTGTATCTGTTTGACCTTTCATACTAGTGATAAAACATAAACCTAAATTTTTAAAGTGTTAAAATTGAGTAATATAAATTATTTTTTAAATTCTGAACTTACAATAGCAACGTTTTTAAAAATATTCCTATTATGAGTTCAGAACAAAAAATATACCTTAATATTAATTTAATTAATATTTTTAAGGAACGTGACATTGACATTCCATTTCAATGTTTCTTTTTCTTTTAAAAGAAAATGGGCAATTTAGTAGCCCGAGTTTGTAACAGTATGATTCTTACGTGAACACATTATTGATTTGGAGTTTATCCTCAGAACAAAATTTTGAACCAAGTCCTTTAATTTAAAGTATCAATCACAGTGGAGATGCATGTCGTTGATTTTGAGTTACATAATTATATTATTTCTGGGTTAAAATTTTTCCATCTAATATTTATCTGATTATGCATCCATTAATTTTTAACCCGCCGTTAGTCACTTAATTTTGCTTACGTCGTAAGTCGCGCCTGAGCGAATAGCTGCCTCTCAGTTCTTTACATTTTTAAACCAGAATATTTTGTTTCACACATGTTTTTTTCATCTCCAGTGATCAGGAAAAAAAAATTCAAATATGTTTTTTATACATATTATGTATCAAAAAAATTTAATAACTATAATTTTATGAAAAAAAAAATACTAAGTTGTATAATAAGAAGAAGAAACTACTGAAGAATAAAAATTGCAGCTCAGTTTAAGCCTACACAACTAATATGCAAAACCAAATGTATATAAAAGTAGCAAACACATATTTGAGCCTGTAATATTGAATGGCAGGTTAAACATACAATGTTTAAACTATTCTTACTGTAAAAATATATATACCGGGTGTCTCATAGCTAGTAGAAAAAACTTCGGGGGAGTCTTCTTCATTCAATTTGGAACAGAAAATGTTATTTACACTTTGGTAGTTATGCGATTTCAAAGACAGCATTCTTTTTCAATATTTCTTACGTATCTTTTGTAAAACATTGGACTGCCATTAAAGTAATTCATAACAAATTTTATAAACTGATTAGCTGATTAATTAATTGATAAAACACTCAAAATACAATTCTATAGAAATTACTCTTACTGAAATGTTAGATCAGCTGATTCGCCTTACCTAAATATGCCTTCATGAATACATATGCACATATATAGGTACTTACATAGCTTACTGAGCTCTCGACTTCCGCTGACTTAAAACGGTGGTTCACTCACTCGTCCACCGAGCAAACTTTATTTAAATATTGCGTATGTATTATTAAAATAAAGTTCATAAGAATTTTTAAATAAATGCACTGTAAATTACCAAAAATAATTTAAAAAACAAGGGAATCAAAATATTCAATGGAAAGTAAAACAAAAAAATGTAAATAGCTTACCTAGTAATCGAAAATATAGATCAGTATGTATGTTTGTACTTCTAATCTTGAAATATTCAGCAATCAAAAAATAGAAATGTTGCACGAAATATAATACTAATGCATATCAATGTGCATTAAAAATGATGTTTACACAAAAATCCCACGTAAATATTTTTTACACAAAGTTACTCACAATCTATGCGTGTAAATAATTATAAAACCATCATTTATTTAAATTAAACAATTAAAAATAATATTTTAAATGGAATTAATAATTCTATATTTTAAGTTAATTATATTAAAATGCTAATAAGATTAAAATTAAAAACTGAACTAAAATGTTAAAACAATAAATTAAAAATGGTTCATGGTAATACAGTTCAATTTGAAAATGTTAAAAATTATATATATGTAGATATAATAGATAATAAAAATATTGTACTTAAAATTTATTTTCTGTTTCAGGAAAAATCATTTGTAATGTACATGAACTATGACGAACTTTATCAAAAATGTCACAAACAATTACTACTTAACGATTTTCTAAATGTAAGTTGTTTTTCTGGTTCTACTTACAAATATTTATGAAATATATAGCTACTTTAATTTGTTTTACAACTTAAGTATCTTACAGTCAGACAAATCATCAGAAAGTCACGAAAACTACGACATTCCAAGTTATTTCATGGAGCCGAATAAGAGGTTGCCTTTGTACTTGGTTCTATTCACGGAGATTTTGAAGTTTTGCAAAAGATCTGAAATAAGAATGAAGAAGAACTGTAATGCAATGGATTTAAGGAAGGAGAATCATCTCTTAGAGGAAAATGTTTCAAATGCTATTCAGTCGGCTATTAATATCATCAAGACTGTACAGGTAAACTTGAAATCTGAAAAAATAGCTGGTCATACTGATGACTACCCGATATATATTTTCTAATTTTATATTTTGCTTTAATAATGTAATTGTATACATACTAATATAATATAACCAAAATAATATTGTGTATGATAATTTCTTTTAGCCTTTCTGATATGTTCACTTCCTGTAATATCAGTGGAATAAGTATAATAAATAAACATCCATACTGACTGACTTAATGCGCAAGATCTCTGAACTTTGGAAACATCAACACGGAAACAAAAATAATAATTTTTTCACTTTGAAATGATTCTAAATGTCAAATAATAGTTGTAACCATGGAAACATTAATAAATGTTTAGTAACAAAATTAACAGTTTATATGAGGACTGTATGATAAGTACCCATGTTAGGGAAGGAAACGCATTTGATGTATTTATATTTTTATATATTTTTCAACATAGTCTCCCTTCAGTCTTTCTTAAGCCATCCAAAAAATATGATTTGTTGAACTTAGTAAAATAGGGTGATGACTTTCTCGTTTGACATGAACTGCTTTTCGCCAAACCATTTTTTACATTTGGAATGCTGCATGGGGCTAAATCTGGAGAATAGGGTGGATGAGGCAGCAATTCATGTGTAATTTAATTCATCAGTTTTGCTGTAGCAATTGTGTGTGAGTGAGCTTGTGCGTTGTTACGGTGAAATAGCATTTTTTCATCACCAAATGGGGCCGCTTTCTCATCAATTTAGAATCGAATCGGCCCTATAAATCAGCATAGTACCGCCCTGTGATTGTCCTTCCCTTCTCCAAATAGTCGGTGAAGATGATACCTTGCAAATCCCAAAAAACAGTGACCTTGGATTGGATTGATGAAACCGTTTTCGCTTTCTCTGCAGGAGGTTCGCCAGGTGAAGTCCACTCTTTTGACTGTTCTTTCATTTCTAGCGTGTACTGATGGATCCATGTTTCATCAATAGTCACGAAACGCCGCAGAAACTCTTTCAGATTGCGCTTAAACATGTTCAAACAGTGCTCTGAAGTTGTCATGCAATTCTGTTTTTTCCATTGTGAGGAAATGCGGCACCCATCTCGCTGATAGCTTTCACATTTTTCATATAGAATATTTTGTAAGCATTTAATTGAGATGTTTAGAATGTCAACAATCTCTCTGATTTTCAGCCAGTGGTCTGCTAACATGACATCATGGATTTTGTTGACCGTATCCTCCAAAGTCACCTTAATCAGATGGCTTGGGCGCTCTTCATCAAAAACGGAAGTTCGGCTATACTTGAATTCATCAAACCAATATCTGATGGTAGTCATCGAAGGTGCATGGTCCTCATATATGCTATTGCATGCAACTTTACTTTGATTTCTTCATACATCTTTCCATACAACAAAAGGAATCGAATCACTGACCGATATTGCTTTTTCCATGGTTTGCAAATAAACACAAACTTGGCTACTTTAAACAGCTATCAAAACAAAACTACTTGATAAATCTGTCTGAAATTTTGACAGTCAAACTTGTTTATTCTCATCAGGGAGAAGCCACCGAGAGCAAGAAACAACACAAAATACGTAAAGGTTATGGAAAAACGATGCACGGTTAGTGAAAGGTGAGAGTCGGGATGTGCAACTGCGGTTCGATCGGTTCGGGTATTGGGCACAGATTCTTTCGCCGATCGCCTCCTCTGCTGCATGTGTTGGTGCACATCTGTGGTGCACGTGTGTCATGCCTGCCGGGCGGCGCAGTCCGGCCCTCCTCGAACGTTTCCGCTTTGTACGCGTGGGATGGTGCAATACCAAGAAATGACAGGACGAGGAACATCTGGATGATGCGCATGAGCCGCCATATATATATATATTTTGCATCAGCGGCGCCATCAGTCGTTAAAAATAGGTACTTATCATATAGTCCTCGTATATCTGATATTGTAGATATAAACTTTTTAAGACCAGATTTTGTACATATATTAATCATTTTATTTATAAAAATATGATTGTTTTATTACCACCTTATACTACTTATAACTTTTTCAGAATGGTCATAAATATTTTGAACTATTTAAATTTGGTGCTAAACGTACCAAAATTAACAGCAATATTATGAAACATAATATTCTCATATATTCTCAGTATTATGAAACATAATATTCAGTTTCTCAATGCTTGATTTACCAAAACCAATATACAGTGTTGTCGCAGAAGTGATCTCATTAATAGTTATATAATTATAACAATTTTATTCAATTCATGTGAAATCATAATTATGAATATTATAATTATAAATATATATGATATAAGTAGCTCAGTAGTAATGAGTAGCATATTGGTCTAGTGGTAAAGACAATAGCCTAGTGATCTCTAGTGGTCGGGGGTTAACGCCTCATTCCAGGAGCTCAGCAAGTTAGTCCTATTTTCAAAGTACAAGCGTTTAGCTTAATTTGAAAACAGTAAGAATATTGACATGTATTCCGTGTACGCATCTCTATTTAAAATATATATATATATATATATATATATATATATATATATATATATATATATATATGTGGAGTATCTATATAAAACCTATTATTTTTAGGAAACGAAATGTTGCGAAAGAATGGAATATATATGTATGTGAAAAATAGGTACTGATCACAAGAGTGCTTGTCTCATCTTGTTTGAAACATGGAGATCCACGCTCCAGACTCACAACAAAACTTGAAACATGAAACCGCTTAAATAGCGTAAATGCCAATTTAAATGGTTCAAACTAGAGCCGTAATGGAGGTGGTAGTAAAGTTAAACTAATTGTACAATAATAAGTAGCAAGTCAATCTCAGGGTAAGCCACTATATTGATGTCAATAACAGTTATGGGAAAAAGCCCACTTAACTGTATACTTTACATTGAACACTATTGAAGATACAACGAAAATGAAATGTCGGACTTAACCTTAAAACTCTAAGGCCAACATTTAATTCCATTCTCTATAATATAAACTCTAGCTTAAAACTTTAAATTATATTATTTATGGATTGATAATGCCCTTACAAGGCGAAACGCGTCTCAAGTAAGTCAAACAAGTAGAATTAATAAAAAAATGTGTTTTATTTTCAATTTATATTGAAAAGATATAGTAGTCATCAATATAAGCGTGATAATAGATTGTTAAAATTATTATCTGATAAGGAGTAAACTTAATCAAATTGCTGATAATTCAGATATCTTTGTGGGTTTCATGTACCGATTCTAGGTGTGATGTGCGTGTATCACTATGTGGTATATTATTATGTATGTTGTTCTGGAAAAATAAGCAATGAAATAATGTCGTGGAAGAGAATATCTGCAACTCTTCTACGAAAATTTAATAGCTCAAGTGATGCTGACAAGACGACTGATATTAGCAAATCTGTAGATCAATTTCGTAAAGTGGGAAGAAGTTCCTTTGTTTTTATTGAAAAAGTACAAGATAATACTGTTGAAAGGCAGGAGATAATATTGTTAAGCGATGAAAGTACAACGTGTGAGGAAGTAGCGGAAAGATCAAATGGTGTTAATTGTGATGATATCACAAACAGTAATATAGAAATTTTGAAACGAAAGACAGAGTCTAATGAAAATGTCTTAACGGAAGATGAAGTTGTGATATCGGATAATAGTGATAATAGTGTAGTTGAAAATGTTTGCCAGGACAATATTAAAAGGTAACACAAATTTAATATTCAATTATTGTAATAATGAATTATTTTCTTGATATTCATTCATATTTGTGAGATGATTCCTTATAATTAATTAAAAATAATAAAATTTGTTTTCAATATAATTAGAATATTTTTTAATCACTATTTAATAAGCTAAATGCTGTCTATTGAAAATTATATGTATACATATTGACATACATATATATTTTTGTTATTACAGAGGTAAATATATAATAATATAACATTGCAATATGTTTATTGTGTGCGATGGAGTAGACTCCACCTCTGATATATACAGCGTTGTCCTGATTACTTTGTTATACTGAAGTCAAATGTAATAATTGTGTGTACGTATTCGTTTTTTTGATACTTGAAATATATATACATATGTGGGAAGGTTGGTTGTGTTCAAGTGAAAACCATTCTTATCCAAACTTGTTTATTCTCATCGGGGAGAAGCCACCGAGAGCAAAAAATAACACAGAATACATGAAAGACAATGGAAAAACGATGCACAGTTAGTGGAAGGTGAGAATCGGGATGTGCATCCGCGGTCCATTCGGTTTAGGTACTGGTCGAAGATTGTATCGCAGACCGCCTCTGGTGCATGTGTTGATGCACACTTCCTCGAATGCTCTCACTTTGCTTACGCGGGATGGTGCAATACCGAGAAATGACAGAACGAGGAACATCTAGACGATGCGCGCGAGCCGTCACACATATATAGTTTTGCAGTTATATGTTTTTATTTTTTATAGAAAATTATCAATTTTTTTTTATATAGCCCAAATAGTGTGCCTGTATATGGAATCTGAGAATGAGGTAAAGAATCTCTCTTTCTATTTACTAAAATAGAGAAGCCTAGTAGATAGTTAGTAAAACTTCATTAAAAATAACAAGAATTAAAAGATATTATTACATTAAACAAAAAATTTATATGTGTATACGAATATGTGTCTCAGGGTAAAAGTTGTAAGGATACTTTCAGTGTATCAATGTGTGTCTTAGGGTAAAAGTTGTATGGATACTTTCAGTGTATCAATATGTGTCTCAGGGTAAAAAACTTTCCTTTTTAGTGTAAGGTAGCTCAGTAGGAGAACAGTCTCTTATATCTTAATCGGTCGTGGGTAACCAAATCTAATTATGAGGGTAGTGAGAACGTGGATTGCTTTCTCAAATAAGAACAGGTATAAGAAAAAATAAGATATATTTGATGATTTAAACAATTATGATATAGATCAAAGACAGGTAAGTTAAAGATAATTTATCACCTGGAAACATATAACTAGAGATTAAATGAAAACTTGATACATATTTAATGACAGGTCTAGTTGGGGTCCACACTTTAAATTAACATAAAAAGGTTACAATTGTCAGCTTTACAGCTTTTACATAAACTTTTACAGTGCTTGATATTCTATAAATACTATTTTTACACCAATGATTTTAGTATCAGTTGTCAAGATAGCTGATGTAACAATATACAGGAGAAAGTTAAATAGTTAAGTTAAATACCTGTTACATATACACAGCATCAGTAGAAGGTGCCTGGGAGGCGCGCGTGATCTCGACAGCAGGAGGGCAGGACGACGTGCAGAAGGATGTCAGAATGCAAGGTGACATCAGGATGATGATGATGGCAGATGAATACGCATTTCGCAGAGAATGTGGCGAGATCAAGAGATGGAAATGGAGATGGAATCTGGATCTACTGGTATAACAACGTTTGGAGCAGCTAGGGACCGGCCAATTCTTGCAGTATGTAAATCTTCCAGGAAGAACAGAGGCTAAGCCCAGAATGCAGCCGTAGAGATAAATATTGTAGAAAGACGTCAGCGAAGACCAGATTCTGGACACACGAGTTTAAAGCGACCACAAGTGCAGATCCGCGTCAACCAAGGCGGTGAATAGCAATATTGGTTGATAATAGCGAAGAAGTATGAAGTAGAATTATTTTATTTATTTGACATTTTTACAATTTTTTATAACATGAATTTTAGTATTTTACATTTTTAAAATTAGATTGTTTTTCTTTCGCTTACCTCTCCAAAAAAGAGACCAGCTCTTGTGCTTGGAGAGGGAGTTACAGTACAATAATTGTATATAATACCTTACATATTCTATTCATTGTCCATTTGTGTGCTTCTGAAGTATTCTGTAATATTGTTTATTTTCCAATTATGTGTTTTTGAAGTGTTCATTTAGTTTTTTTTAAGCTCTTTTATATCCTTTATTTCTTTGATTTGTGAAGGGAGGCTATTGAAATTTTTTATCTGATTTTAAAGTTATTTTTAAACCTTAATGATGTGCTTGTTTCAAATTTTACAGGGTTATTTTCTTTAATTAATTGAGATTTTTTTGTAAATTTTTTCTATTTTGGGAACTGGGAATTTTCGATCTTTTTTTAAATATTACTTTGATGACTGTTCTCTGTATTATTTTTACCGGGTTCATTATATTATTGTATACTCCTCCCCACCCAATTATTCCTTACTGGAGTAGTGAGTGAACAATAGCAAAATATACCTTTTTAAAATTATTTATACTTAATATGTTCCTTAAGCTTATGAATATATAAATACATTTTCTTATTCTTTTCACTAATTCGCTAATGTGACTGCAATTTTAAATGTTGATCTATAATTACGAGATATTTGATTTCTTTTTTTGGGCTTAAATTTGTACATGAGTCGTTACAGGTAATTTTGTTACAGTTGTCGTTATGGAGAATAATTTTTAAAAGGTTTATATTTTATATGGCTGAATGATTCTGCAATATTAATGTTGCAGCATATTTGATCTTGTATATTATAACCGATGGTTAAACAGGAACTCAACGGTAAATTGGATTACAACCCGTAATAAATTAAAATCAGCATGCGTACAACTCATTGAAACTGAAGATTCAATGCGGCGTCCTAGGTGATATGGGCCGGAGATCACACGTCCTAATAGATCTGGGGGTGTGTAAGTACTGATTCATTCAAACAGTTGAATGGAGTGCGGCGAGATGAGTTCGGGTTTAGTTGGGAAAACACGAGGACTCTTGAAGGTAGGTACAGCTCGCCTCCAACAGAGATCAGGGGTAACGGGTAATGCGCAGTAGACAAGTCGAGGAGAATTTAAATTATAATGAGCAAGAGTGTATGCATTATCTGTTTCATCCGGTTTAAATATGTGTAAGGAAAGAACCGATATTTAATTTGGAAACAATTCTTTAGCATATGGTGCTGTTGGTTGTTTCCTGGGAATTACGGTCCAAAGGTCAGAAATGTATGCTTGTGGGAGAAATATTTTGCATATTTTAAAACAATAGGCTTTAATCTTGACTAATGTAGGAAGACTGATAAAATTATTATGAACATCTTTGAATGGGAATTGCGCAAATTTAATATAACAAGGATTTTGGAAATAGTTAAATTCTCTACTCTAGATTATAATTATCTCACAACAAAATAGAATAAATCAAATAGATTAAATAAATCATGGATGATCTCTTTTCTTAGAGATTTGTTGGTAAAGGTCAGTATGTATTGGTTCTATCATTCTACTCTGTATTGAAAATATATACATAAGGAGATATATGTGCATCGCTTCGCACTCAACACGTTCCATCCTTTATGTAACTTTGAGACAAATCTCATCCATGTACAAGCACCATTAAGGTGCATGTACATGTATGGAATTTTGTTCTCGCAATTCATGTAAAGGACAATGCAGGATTAGTGTGAGGTAGTCTAAGTTATGCGTAGTTTATTGTATTTTGTTCACAAGATAGAATGACTAACAAGTGGATGGAGAGATAAACAAAATAGATAAAATAAATTAAGGATATGGGTTCAGGAAATTTGACTGTTAGGATGTCTGACTTGAAAATTAGCAAGATGTAATCAGCATTAATTTACAAATTTTGTTTATTTGCAGGGACCAGATGATGAGAGTTGATGAATTGATTGAAACTGAGAAGACGTATGTGAACCAGCTACACCATGTAGTGCAGTATTATATGCCGTTAATTCAAGCTGAAAGGGGGGTGCCGCAGACACTCACACTTCTGCAACCAGAAGATGTTTTCTGTAACATAAAAGCGATCCACAAGTTCCATAAGAAGACATTGCTACCAGCTTTAATAGAAGCAGGGTACGACATAAAAGCCATCGGAAATGTTTTTATCCAAAATGTAATAAATAAGTTTTTTTAAATTTATTTCTATTTCACATCCTCCTGTCAGTGCCTTATATCACAGTCAGCTGGGAAACTAAGCTCTTCACCCTCTGTAATCTTCTGCTGCTTGTAGGGTACAGTAAAGGCTAATTCCCACTAGTTCCTATGCCTGGATACTCTAACATACTTTTTCTTTCGTTTTTATTCAAAATGTAGTGAATTAGAATAATTTCAATTTTTCTATTACTTTTCTTCTCTGCCGGTTTCTGAGTGATTATAACCTTACAATGCTATAATTTTTTGGGTGCCAAAGCTCTCCACCTCTTGAAATATTCTGCTGCTCACAGGGGGTAGTTGAGGTTGATTCTGCAGTGTGCTATGTTCTCTTAAATTGAATTGCCTTAAGTTCATATTAGGCCATTATTAATTTATTTGAAGTTTTTAAATAACATGATATTAATTCAAAATAAATGTATTAACTAGAAAGATATACATATAAAACCAATTATATTGAAAAATATTGTTGTTGCTACCGGGATTCGAACCTGGATCTCTTCCAATCCGGGGAACGTGCATTAAGCGATTGTGCCATAGCACCACAATACATTGATGATAAATTTTCGAACCTGTATGCTACACTTTTCAAATTATACATCTAAAATTATTACATTATTTGAAAGCCATCTTCTTTATTTTTAGGGAATCTCAAATACCTTAATTTAATTAAAATGAATCTTTAATTCCGGCGTCTCTTATCAGATTAATCAATGTCGTATGGGAATCGGTTAATGCAAGTTCCCCAGATTGGAAGAGATTCAGGTTCGAATTTCGGTAGCAACAACAATATTTTTCGAAAAAATTGATTTTATATATATATATCTTTATAATTAATACATTTAATTAGTATTTAAAACATCACAGACCTAAGTTCTGAATAATTACAACTTCACAATTACATTGGTTTGTTGTATAGCACAAGGATTCCATTTAAGCATATGTTTAAAGGAGTTAATATAATGTTCATATAAAATGCTGATAACAGACAGATTTATATAATATGAATAAATAACGGATATTACAGGACAAATTCCAATTCTTTTTATTGTCACTTTAAAATCACTCATATTCCTATGCCAAAATTCCTAAACAAATGATGATGAATATGGTTACTACCTCATTTCACAAGCTATGTGATGAGTTGGACTGCTTTGCAGAAAGTTTGTCAGTTTCCAAGCCATTCATCGTTATTAGCTTATTGGTTATTAGTCATATTGTGTAATTTTATTCCAGCGATACAATTTGGCACACTTCGACCCGAGTCCCTGTAAAAACTCTTATTGATGAAAGGAGATACATATTAATATAATAAATAATTTGTAAATTATGCTTTTTTTAGATAGACAGTCTTTTGGTGCTATATGAGATATATTCAAATAAGAAGAAAAAAAGTGATAAGGTCATTGAAGAACATTCAAAATTTTTTGAAGTAAGTTGGTTTTTCTTTAAGTAGGTTTTCACATTGGAGCAATATGCAAGTTTTTCAATCTGTTATATAAGAATATAACTACCCAAAATGGAATCGGACCAAGAATTGTTAGTTATATATGTTGTAATATTTATAATATTTTTTGCCAAAATAAATCATCATCGTCAGTCATTTGTGACTGCGGATTATGATTTCCATGAACTTCAACTATCTTGATTATCCACCTACATTTTTCTCGGCCTCCCGCTGATCTGAGGGCAGTCACCTGAAAATTAATTTTTCCCCTTGATTGATTGAACGGGTAGATATCTTTTCTTTGATCTTCATTTCATTCCTTCTTCTCCAAGCTATCTTTCTATTCTCGTGTGATACCAAAAAAAATTGAAGGATTCACCTTAGGCAAATGGTCGAGTGTATCTTTGATGTAGAGTTCCTGTTAAATGGAAACATTTGTGCATCTTGCTGTCCGTGGTATATGCAGCATGCGTCTCCAGCACCATATTTCAAAGAAATCAATCCGTCTTCTCTCCATTACCTTTAGAGTCTATGATTCCACATTGTTAAGAAATTAATGCACCAGAGTCTGCACAAGCCAGACTTTGATTGTTTTGGATATAATGTGGTCTTTTCATATCTTGTCAAGCCTGGGCATAGAATTTTTCATTTGATTTCAGGTTCGCATATACCATCCTTAGTAATTATAGACCCAAGATAATAAAAGTCATTGAAAATTTGAAGGTCTGGAAGGACATCATCTGCCTGTGAAAGCTCGTAATGTCGATCAATGATCATTAGCTTTATTTTTTCTTTGTTCATTTCAAGGCCCAATTTTTCTACTTTTTTCTTCAATATAACCGAGTAGTGCAGCCATTTTTTTCTGATGTTGCGATCAAAGTTGTTTCACTCGCATACCTGAGATTGTAAATCTTTTTGCCTTTAATTTTTAATCCATCGTTTACATTTTTGAGAGCACATCTCATGATGTACTCTCCATATATCTTAAAAAAGTTTGGAGACAATATACATCTTTGTCTGTCACCTATATCTATTATTATATTTTTAATATTATTGACTATGCATTATTAAAAACGCTTTACATATTTATAGCAATACAATATGCTTGTTACGATTTACCGGTTGTACATACATTGCTTTGATGTGAAATCCCACAAAGACAAATAAAACAATATTATTATCTTTCCTTCAAAAGCCTATTAACATTTGATTTATTTTTAGAAAAAACAAGAAGAATTCTATGATGATTTTGATATATCAACATATATCACGACCCCCTTACAGAGAATAACCCGATATCCCACATTCTTAGAAAGTATGGTGAAAGATTGCCAGAGGTTAAATGATAGAATAGGTATCATAACTTCAAATCATACAGAAATCAGTACCAATGATGATACGCACACCCTACAAAATGCTTTGGAGAGTGTGGCAGAACTCTTAAAAATATTAAATAAAAAGTCTACACTATTGGTAGGATGCTTTGGTCTAAAAGATTTGCAGGTTGGTATCTCTGGCTTAAATTCAAGATTAGTGTTATATTACTCTTTAGTTTTGTTTCCGTCGTTTTATAAATCGGACTTCATTAACATTTATAGGTACATATGCGAAATAAACAAAGTGATTTTGAAGTTAATTGTAAACTTAATATTTTTTTAAATTTTTTAATGAGTATTATTATTATTTGTGAAATAGTAATTTTTTCAGAACATAGTTTTGTGATATCTTAATATAAATTAAATGCATCAATTAAATAGGAAGAGATCCTGGTTCAAATCACGGTGGCAGCTAAAATATTTTTTCAACAAATTGAGTTTTTCTCTGCCTACGTCTTTCTAATTGTATTTATATTTATTTAGTGTTTTAGTATCTGTGACACTTCATAGAAAATATATAATTTAACATTCAAATGCAATGGTATAAAATATATTGTTTCAGGTAATTTCGGAGTTGCAAGGGACGTATGTGAGACATGACGTGTTCCATGTTTCTGATTCTTGTAATCAACGGCGCCCAATGACTTGTTTCTTGTTTAAAAAGAGTTTAATTTTGGCTGTCAAATTAAATCAAAAGGTATGCTAGAGCAACATCATTATCTATATATTTGAAAAACTTTCTTCTAACATAAACGACTTGTAGGGGTATTCTTTGCACTTCTATTGATGCAGTAGTGTAATATACTACAGTACAATGAGAATCTAACATAATTTAAAATAAACTTATGCACTAGTAGAAAGCATATATGTAATTAATAATATTGTTATAATATCATTTGCATTTATTAAATAAATTTTGCATGCCAATGACTCAAATTCACAATATCTTTTGTAGGTTTCAGCAGATGACATATACAAACACTATGACAGGCTTCCAATGAAGTATTTGGGATATATTCTATCACCGGATGAAGAAACTAATTACTTAACTGTTTGGTACCATGATAATATTTCGAGGCAGTATGTTTTGGAAGGTGAAATGTCTATTAAAAATAATTGGTTTCATGATATTAATTTGGTTATGTGCCAGCAGTTAAATAATGAACTATATAAAGATCTCTTCCAGCAATTTAGAATATTTTACAGTATGTAATGGACAAAACAAAACTGCCCTCGTACATATCTAATAAGGTCTGCAAAAAGGTTTATGTTTTTTATACAAATACAATTAATGGTAAAAATGGTGGTCCAAGGAAAGGGATGGAACCAGATCTCATGAAAGGTTGCCGATGTGACAGGCCAACCTGATTAGAACTTCTGTACTGAGACTTCACAAGAAATGCCACGGACCGCTAAATGCTACAAAATCCAATCATTGTTCTATGATCATGACCACCTTTACTCAGAGTTAGACGAAAATTAATTTATCAGTATATTTCTACTTATCGTTATAGTGAATTAAAATTATGCTGAAAATACCTGGCGTATTATAACAATCTGCTACAGATTGTTATAATACGCCCAAGATTTTTTAAAAGTCCAAACATGAGATTAAAACTGTTACAATAGTACTTATATATTGAATATTGTATTTTCTACTCCTGTCTGTAGTTGTGTTAGTATGTTATTGAACTGAACTTTTCTCAATCGTTTTTTATTGAGCATTACAATTTTACATAAGTTTACTTCATATTTGTAAGTTATTTACTTATTTTAAACACTATTACTTCATATTTGTATATTATTTACTTATTTACTCTTACTTTGCTTACTTTTTAATATTTTATAAATGGAACATTGCATTTACTTTAAGTTTTACATTGTATTTGTATGCTATTAATTGCATCCTGTTTTACTCTTTGTATAATATTTTTATACTTTTTATATACATTGAACATTGTATTTATATACATTGAACATTGTATTTATATACTATCTAAATGCATTTGTGTTTTACTCTTTATACATATATTTTATATACTATCTAATTACATCATGTTTTATTCTATATTTTTCTAATTAATTAATTTCTAATTTAAGTTTTACAATGTATTTATATGTTATCTAATCGTGTTTTGATTTACTCTTTATATATATTTATTTGTACATTGAACACTACACTTTGTTTATTACTATACCGGAAAAGCACTGTCTGCTATAATACAGTAAAATACTAGTGTAGCAGGCAGGGTACCGAAATTTATGTCTTACTTTGCAAATTACAAATTAAATCAGTTGCTAACACAAAAAGTTTGAAACATGGTATAAATCAATGAAAATACTTATTAATCATGCGTTTCAGAGAGACAGTTTACTTATTTTAGTAAGTCATTAATTATTATATATTAATAAGAATATGTATATAAGACATTTTAAAAATTATAATCCGTGTTTATTTTTTTAATAAAACAGAAAAAATAAAATCATGTACTGATGTCGATGCTTGCGAATGCACAACCCTTTTTCATGTCTATTTGGTTATCGACCAATCAGAAGCCGACTATACCATAAATAAAAATATCCAACTATAGACAACAAACATTTGCTATTTTCACTTAACCAATTGTTGAAATTGAGCCTTTGGTTTCACGTCACTCAATCGTAGACAACGTCAAAATTGACTCAGTATACAATGTTATACAATAGCGATGTAGATCATGGTTATTGACATTGATTTGAAATTGAGAATAGACCCGATTATCTGATTATAACAATATGATGATTACAACGCACTGTACTGTACTATGAATCAAAAAATAAAAAAATATTATCATTATATACCAGCTTCCTGAAGTGAGCCGTTGCCAATCTCAGTTGCCGATCATTATCAGTCACATAGCGGTTTACCATTATAATAAAACATGTTATTAACTCTCCCGTTCCAGAACGAGGTACAACATAACCCCAAAAATCTTATTTTTAAAACAATTTATAAAATATTAATGATATTGAACTGGTATTCATTGTAATCCTCATAAATATCCCAAAGAATGCAACGTGCAAAAAATATACAACAATAATGTATAGCAAGGTAGTAAAAAATAGAGAAAGTGATGTTTTTTTTCATAGACAATCGGGACAATTTTATGAGATAATTCCCCTTATTAGGTAATGGCAAATATGACGCACGTATTTGAATGAGTCGCGTCCTTATCTATGGTCGCGTCTTAGATCTCTTCGTTATAGGTTCTTCGCCGAGCGCGCTACAGTGTGTTTCAGTGGCGTCTTACCTCTCTTTACTGTTGTCAGTGCGTGCTACGTAATGTTATGTACTATTTTAAAAGTTTTAATTTTAAAATTTAATGTTATATTTAGTTCTTACTGATACTATTATTCCTATGCTTATTCTCCAAAAATTTATATATATTTATCATATAATATTTATTATCCTTTTACTCCACTTTACACCTTATGCTATATTAGAATAATTAATTCCCGCTTTTACTTTTTAACTTTTTCCGATATATTGTGACTTGTTCCTTGTTTATGTTTGTAATTTTAATGTAAATGTTTGTATTTATTTTTCTAAGTTATGTGTTGTAAAGATTTCTTAATTTTGGTTAAATAAATGTGTCATTTTTTATTTGTCATTTATACATCATTTTACTTTGTAATGAATGTAAAATATTAAAATTCTATCTATAATCTCAATAATTCCATCCTATTTCTAGTTGTATGCATTTTGAAAAAAATAATATTGGACCGTAACTTTCGGAACACGCGTTCATAGCTTACGGCTCACGGCTGCACGTGTGCGATATGTTCGCGATCGCGGCATATCCATTCTGCTTACGTAGTTCGCGTCGGTCAGGTTCTTATGAGTGATGACACTTCAAAATACTACGGTTTCTTTAAAATGACGGAAATTTAGTAGTATCTTGTTCGCATTGTATAATAAATTTTTATTTTTGTAGAAAGCAATTTCAAAGTGATTGTATTTTATTTAATCTAATAAGCAATTTAATTAAAAATATTATAGAACATGGTCAAACCATTCTACTTCATTAAAACGTAAATTTGAATGGGATCACTTAGTACCGCGCTTTGGCCATCGATCCTATTTTCGATCTTTCGGTACCCTAAGGTTAACCACATTAAGACAAGAAGCTACAACAAGAAGTCTGATAGAACACGGTTTTGAAAGATTATATCCAGCAAAGAAATCTATACAGAAGATTTCATTTAATTGGGACACATCGGAACAAGGACATTTGGCCCAATTAAGCTGCTGCCCCAATTAACTGAAGCTAGCAAAAAATTAAACAATAATATATTTCTTTAAATATACATTATGTATTAATTAATTTTTTAAACTAAAATATAAATTCTAAGAAAATAATCCAAACTCTGAAGAAAAAATAATAGATTCAAAAATAAAATAATAAGTAGGCACATACAATGTAATTCTGTAGGAGGAATGGACACAAAGATGAATGAACTATATGATAGGATGAATGATAAGAACCTAGATATATTGTGTATTAGTGAGAGCGTGAAGAAAGGATGAGGAGAGATGAAGCACATTGACACGCGGAAGCTATGGTCCGGGGTCCAAGAGGAGGACCGGGCGCGTCAGGGTGTTGCAGCGTTACTCTCGAAAAGAATGATAGAATGTATGAGAATATCAGCTTGTCAGTGCCAGGCTCATGTGGATCCGTTTTAAAATTGGAAGTATTTTTAGTCGTAGGTTAAGCTTCCGTAAACTCAGAAAATGATGAAGTGAAAGATGAATTTTGGACGAATGTAAGAGATGTAATGAATGTAAAACGGAATAATGAAAGAATAGTTTTCTTGGGTGATTTCAGTGGATGGGCGGTGACTCGGAGGGATGATTTCGAGTCAGCCATTGGTGTATAGGGTGACAAAAAGATGAATAGGAATGTAAATAGTCTACTTTCTTGGAATGGAATCTTTTTGTTTCAAATATTTTTTTTGATTACAAAGGAATCCATCAGTACACATGGGAGAGAGGAAATTAAAGGTCGAGGATTAATTTTGTGGTGGTTGACTCTAGACTGAGATCCGATAGTGTTGATACTCGAGAGTCGGGCCGAGATGTAAAGTGTCAATTTCCTCGTCTTCTCAAGAATACATTTATTCCAAGGTTGGAGGTCCGTGAAAAAAACAGTATCGGCGCCATTTAGAATCAAAATTGAGAATCTACAAAAGTATGATGTCAGAAAAAAATTTGAAAGGAAAGTGTGTGAAAGACTGAGTGAGAAAGGAGCGAGTGATCTGAATATATAGGATGCAAGGGAACACATTAAGGAGACTTTAAGCGAATCAGTGAAGGAAACCAGTGGCATACCTACCCAAGGAAGGAAGAAAGGCGATGCATGGTGGGACGATGGCATAAAGGAACTTGTGAAAGAAAAGATGAATGCGTGGCGCTATCTTTTGACAGTAAATGGGGATGAATATACGAGAGCAAATGACCTGTATAATGCCTGTAAGAAAAAAGTTAAATCTGATGTGAAAGAAAGGAAAGAGCGGCTGAAAAGAGAGGAAGGGGTGAAAATGACTATGACTATAACTATTTTCAGGATAATATAAAATTCTTCTGGAAGGCGATCAAAAAATCCCGATGTGGTGCTGAAAGCAATAGTATGAAAGCTATTAAATCAGTAAATGGAGAGATGTTAATAAATGATGATGAAATAAAAGATAGATGGATGAAATATTTCCAGGAAACGAATGAGAGTGAAGATAACGCAAATCAAGAATCCCCTGAGAGGCTCTCTGGGGTAAGTATGAATGACGAAAATGATATGAATACAATAAGTATGGTAGAAATAAAGTGTTCAATGAAACTTATGAAGAATGGGAAGGCTATGGGGTACGATAAGGTTGCTGCGAGTATATCAAGGCTGGTGGCCCATTAATTATCTCGTGGCTTACTGGTAAACTTGTGTTAAACTATACGCAAGAATTTTAATAGAAAAAGCAAGAATGGTGACGAATGAAAAAATATGGGACGTACAATGGGCCTTTGTGGGTGGAAGAGGATGCATGGATCAGATCTTTGCTTTACGAGTGATAACGGAAAAGTTTTTGGCGAAAGACTAAAAACTTTTTTGTGACTTTGAAGATCTACAAAAGGCACATGATAGAGTTATAAGAGAAAGGTTATGGAATATACTTTCTGATTACGGGATGAATAGTAAACTTATACACGCAATCGCATCCCTATATATGAGGGAAATTCTGCGTGTGTAAGAATCAATGGAACATTTACACAATGGATGACATTACAAATGGTGACAAGTAAGGTTGTGTAATGTCTCCATGGCTTCACAACTTGTATATGGATAATTGTGTGAAAGAACTGGAATGTATGAATGTAGGAACAAAAATGGGTGATTTGATTGTATGCTGTTTATTGTACGCCGATGATGCAGTACTAATGGCGATTAATGAACAAGAGATACAACCTAGTGAGTAGAATGTATGATGTGTGCAAGGAAAGCGACCTTATTATGAATGTCAACAAGTCGAAAGTAATGGTATTCGAGAAGGAGGAAAGCAAGACCTCGTGTAAAATACTTGTAGGCAATGAATGTTTAGAACGAGTAGATGAGTTTGTGTAATTGGGAAGTACTTTGATAGAAACGAAGAGATTGAGAATGATATCGAAAGGAGGGTGACTGCAGGGAATAAAATGATCGGCGCTTTGAATGGAATTATATATAACGGAAACTTGTCAACCGAGGCAAGATTAGAGGTACACAAAGGAATTCTGGTACCGACACTGATGTATGGAAGTGAGGCCTGGAGTTGGTAGAAGAGACATGAAAGTAGACTGAATGCAGTAGAAATGAGATCATTTAGGTGTATATGAGACAAATCTATTCATGACAGTAAATAATGAAGACATAATGTAAAGCTGATGTTAGTACAATGAGTAAGATTAAGAAAAGATCATTTACTTGGTTTGGTCGTATGGAACGGATGAATGAGGAGAGAATAGTAAGAAAGATACATGACGCAAGTGTTGACGGTATCAAAAATAGAGAACGCTCGCAGAAGACTTGGCATGACCAAGTAAACCAGATACTGAAGGATGATTCTGTTAGAAGCCTCAACAATCAGCGAGCTTGTATGAGAAGATGTATGAATGCGGATGAGGCGAGAATTGTATGTCAGGACAGAAGAGTGTGGCGCTCTATCCTCTCTGCCTACCCCCGCGGGAAACGGTGTCATGGTAAGTTAGTTATTTAGTTGGGGCTCGCTGTACTGCCTTTCCGCATAAAATAATATGCCCGGCTATAATTTGTTGGGTTTTCATCTAATTTTTGATGTTTCTATTTAATGACAAACAATTGTATTTTCATAGTCTTCGTAACTTGGTAAATTGTTATCTATCGTCGAAAATTCTTGATAATTAACTATGATGAGTGAAATAAAAACAACTTCTTTTTTAATGAATTAATAATATCCCAATACGAAGTTCAATATCATTCTTAGTAATTTTGAGACGGCCACTGACCGGAATGGAGGAAAATATCCCTATCATTGCATCTTTAACCAGAAAGTCTACCACTTCAATACCTGGAATGCTTATCTGACTGTTCTCGTGAGTGCCTTCGACAGCTGTGGTTCCCGGTTTTCTATTGATAATATGGTCAGATATGAAATATGATCACTACTCTTTGATTGAGCACGCTGATGCTCTGGCACCGTAGCCGGTCCGACGTTCTTGTTCTTCTTCTGGGTAGATTTCCGACTGACCAAAATGCGCACTGATTATTGAGATCTCTTTACTGTACGGTGTACCGGATGCAATTGCGTCTTGTCGTTTTACGTGCTCTTCAATCTCTGAAAAGGGCGGCAATATACATACACATATATCACCAATAGCAACAACAATAAATCCCAAATGTGCCAATCGAAGGATCAAAGGCGCGTAAACATCGACTATTGCCAAGACAATTTTGATCTTATTCGTTTAATACGTTATTAGATAGACTAGACTATTAGACTGAATATCTTTTGGTCAGCACGGATAGCCAACCACTCCGCTGTAAGACAGTGATTTCCATTACTAGGGCAGTAATAGGCAGCTCCTGTGGACCCAGTTGATTGGAGTTTCGATATATCTGTGAAAATTTGGGTCGAATCACTTCATTCACTATTAATTATATCTAAGAATTTTTCTATTGAGTTGGGAGCATATTTGTTAATTCCCAAGGAATGGATTTTAAGGTAAAAAATGTGAACGTGAAAGGGAAGTTGTATAAAGGCAGAAGAGGGTTTGACCTAACCTGAGGATTTTTTTGGTATTCAGTGAAGAGAATAGAAGAGGAGAAGTCTTTTTTTTTAAAATATGGAAGGAAGGAAAGAGGGTGGCAGTGACACTTGAATATCAAAAAAGGTAAGTTTTAAGATTATTAAATGCGTTGAACATATTTGAGAATTAATGAAGCAAAAAAAATCTCATGTGTCTATGACGTCACGATGAGAACACAAAGAAAATTTAGAAATTTAGTTGCAAAGGGAGGCATAACAAGATAATTATTTTAAATCATTCTTGCCATTTAAAAAAAAAGTGTATTGTCATTTAATAAGTTAATTGTCATTAAAATTATTATTAAGTATGTCTGTGTTCATCAAAATTCAAAATGAAATAAAAAAATATTTTTTTTACATTTGTTTATACTGATAAAACGAGGTACTTGCCTAATTTTAAAGTGATCATAATACATAATATGATCACCAATGATATGTTATCAAGCCATTTACAGTATCCGTAATGATAATGCCAGGTTATCGAAAAAGAAAACTACGGTGTGACAAAATGTAATCTCCTTCTTAAATATCGCTACCTTTAGCATTTGTAAATATTATATTTAGTAGATTATTAGGTAGCTGCTAGTGGACATATGGACAAACATGGAGCAGAAGGGAAACGTGGCCAACCTTATTAAAGTAATTGAAATAAGAGAAACACAATTTGATAAAGAAAAAAACAGATTTGAAAAAAGAGATATTCAATTTAAGCAAAAAGAAGATAAACATACAAAAAATGGAGGATCAATTGAATCCAGGTGCATTAGTAATTGAACAAAATCAATCTTTGAAATTGACAGTTGGCCTTTGACCAATTTGGGCTGAAAAACAAAAAATATATAATATTGAGTCCGACGGAACGCGGTACTTACAACAGTTCTACAACTGATAAGAGCGCAGTGTCCCATATGTGTCCCATAGAGCCAAAATATGAAAGAAATGACCTTGTGTTCAATGTACAAAACACCAGAGCCAGAAAATGTCATGTTTGATGGGCAGTTAACAGTTTCTGGAGATCCCAATTGCTCTGTGGAAGATAATGCTGTTTTTGCAGAAAAAAAGTACTTACAATTATTTTTCTCGTGATTTTGTTGTGATGGGGTCATTCGCTGGTGTTGTGGAAGATTTAAGTACATTTTTTTGAATTGATAAATTTAATTAAAAGGCTTCTTAAAAAAAAAAAATGGTTCCAATTTGTTTTGTAACCAAAAATTTGGTAGATTCATAAATGACAGCTCAATGTGGATTCGTTTATTTAGTGTTATTTGTTTAAATAATGAGTTATTTCAGGAATGTTATTGGACATAACTGTATTGTATTGGTCGAAAGGATGGCCCTTCTTGAGGTTCCACAACATGAATGAAATCGTATTATTAATGAACTTCATGAAATTTATTGTTTCTTTCAAGAAAAAGCATTCAACACTCGTGTGAATTTGGAAACATAGTTTTTGACGAAGATGCGATGTTTGAAGCGAGTCTTATCAAACATGACAATCATCATATCAATAATGTGATATCAATAAGCGGGTCGATACCGATTGGTCTGATGAAGAAAATGGCGCCCGTAAAGAAAACACGTGAGTACTTAGAATGCTAAACGAATTGATATATCTGTTTGTCCGATTTATATTAGGTACTTAGGAAATATTGTTTTACTAAATAGTTTAGTGTCATTCTAACATGATTATGCGGCGTTTTATGAAACATTAAGCCAGACTGACATACATATAGTATTCTAGAAATAATCTGGCAATAATTATGGAATTAATATTGATTAAACCTTTATTTATTTTAAATACAAATTAAATATATTAATTAGAAAGATATGCACATAAAATCAATTTTATCGAAAAATATTGTTGTTGCGCCACCGGGATTCAAACCTGGATTTCTTTCCAAACCGGGGAAGGTGCATTATCACAGCGACATTATATTTGACGACAAAAATAATGTTTTCCGGTTTGGAAAGAGATCCAGGATCGAATCCCGGTGGCGCAACAACAATATTTTTCAATAAAATTGATTTTATGTGTATATCTTTCTAATTAATACATTTAATTAGTATTTAAAATATCCCAAACCTATGTTCTGAATAATTACAACTTCACAATAAGAACGTGTTCTCCTAATAATACTTTATTTATTTAAAAATGAAAAATAATTTACTTTAACCGCGATAACCACACACTCTTTCGTTTTACATTGCCATGAACGTCTGTCAATGTCTCTCTTTTGTTGTCATGTGACACAAACGGACGGAGGTGAGGGATTGTACGTAGGTTATTCCCCGAAAGTTCAAATAAATAGATAATAAATCTAATCAGCCGCTTGAACATCTGAGTCACACAAGTAAATATAATTTTTCATTTTTTTCATCAATTTTTCAAGTTATTGGGTTCAGCGATAACTGTATTGCTTTAATCGAAAGGAAAAATATTTTTTGAGATCCAAAATGTGCAAGAAATCATTTTATTAATAAACCTCTTTATTTCAAGAAAAAGTATTCAACTTTCATTAAAACTTGGAAAAACTTCTTTTGGCCAAGATACGATAGTCGATGAAGCAGCTCGTTCTAATCGTGAGTTGAAGGCTCAAGAAGATGAAGAGTTGGATGAGAAATCAATAAGTGGGGACGATTCCGATTGGTCTGATGAAGAAAACGCCGCTTTTAGAGAAACCTCGTGAGTATGTTTTGTAAAACTAATGACATAGTAATAGAAGAAAGCGAGGCTTCTCGTTATCTGTACCCCTGTACAGGCATCGTTTTAATCAGCAGTGATATATTTATTTATCATATCTTGAGTATTTTTGGTTGATAAAATAAAATCTTAAATGTATCATTAAGTTTGTGGTGTTCGGCCGTGCCTTGTAAAGGAATTTGAGAAACGTAAACGAAAATGACGGAAGATGAAAGTAGCTTCGTTGAATTTTATTCGCCGATCGATTTTTCATGCGAGAATAAACTTGAAAAATATTCGAGGTGAGAGTTTGAATGTTTGTCACTTTTCAATACACACAACTGTGTACAACACGACGCACTTTAAAATCAATCACGTACTTAGATGGTCAAATAAATTTCTATTTATAATTCTTGAAATATTTTTATATATTTGTAGCTCTCTTTGTGATATTTGTTACATTTAAACAATATTTAGATTAATCTGTGTTGTTCAGAGAGTTAAAAATGTTTGAAAGAATTGTAGGTTATAAAGCCTTCCTGTTGAGTAAGGGCTGCATGTCTAGTTTTTTTAAAGCAAATCTAAGCGGAATTAAGTAAATCCTAGTGACTTGTTATGATTTTTCTGGTAGTTCGTCGCGCGAGTTCATATTTTATGATATGATATACTTCATTGTTTAGTTTATTCTTTCGATTTTTAACTTTCAGTCAGTATTATTTATTTATTATAGATAAATAACGCTACCTAGTGGCATTCATAATGCCGGCCTCACTGGGCCATGCCCGTGCTGAGGTAAATATTTAAATAATTTTTATAGTAATCGTGAGTGTCACGTAAATGAGTTTCAGCGTCATGTAATGAATCGATTGTAAGCATTTTGTCATTTATGTGAAAATAAAACACTTGTTATTTTATTATTTTCACATGTGGGATTATGGAGTTCTACCAACTTACTCCGGAAACAGTAAATAAAGATCGTGTGTTAATTTGTTTTTTAAATTCTTGACACTTTGTTTATACCACTGTTTATTGATTATTTTGTTTGAAATGAACACACGTTGTTTAGATCACTGTTTATTGCTTATTCAACATGTTTCGGGACTTAGGAACTTCTACGAAAACAAATTTGAAAGTTGGCTATTTGTAAAGCTGTGGGTCTACAAATTAATTTACAATGAGTGTAATAATTTTTATATAGAGAAAACTTGCGTACATTTGAGAAGTCTAAATAGCAACAACTATTCTGAATTCGCCAATCAGCTTTTGGGAAAAAAACATTCTTTTGACATTAACAAGGGTTTAGTAACTTTACACATATATAACAGGGGTTTACAGTTAAATAAATTAGAAATTTTAGATTTAAGAAAAAGTGTTAACAGCAAATTAAACATTATTAATTATTAACAACCAAATTTTTTTTATAAATAGCCACCTTTTAAAGTTGTTTTCACAGTAGTTTCAAATTAATTACCCCCCCCCCCTCCACTCCTTTCTTTTTCTTATCCCCTCCCATCACTTATATTTACATTTTGTTTATGTCCATACTTGCAATTTTAATTTTCATACACAATGTATCCTGAAGAAGAGAGACTATTGGTCCCGAAACATGTTGAGTAATCAATAGACAGTGGTATAATAAACAAAGTGCGTTTTCATTATTAATATAAAATGTTGCCCCATAATAAATTTGCATTTATTGAAGAAGTGATAGAATATAGTATTGAAAAATTGATGTCAAAATTTATAAATCTGAAAATTCAAAGAAAAAAACATTATAAATATATTTTAAAGTATTTTTTCTTATCATCGACAGTAATTAGCATTAAATTAATATAATACGTTTTATTCTCTTCTTATATTTAAAAATTTGGTGCATTTTAGAGGTTTTAGTTTTAAATTAAGCGAATATTATTTAGCCAGTGAAAAAATGATAGTATATTTCTTGATAATCATGTAATTGTTAGATTTCTTATACGTCATCCTCAAACCAATTAAAATTTTGGAATTAATATAACTATTAATCGGATGACGTCGAGTTACAATTATACATGATGACATTTAGAATGTTACAAGTGAAAAGTTCCAATGTACTCCTAAATTCTGTCTGGAGTGTTATGAAAGTATTTTCTTTTTACATTGACGCACTGTAACATGTACCGCGATCTTATGAGACTTTATTTTCAGCCAGTCTTTAGTTCAACAGTCACACAAGGTTGACGGTATTCGGAGGTTCGGTATTTTGTCAGTACGTGTTAGTTAATTTATTGACTGGCTTAACACGTTGCTTGAGCAGATTAATTACTTTTACATTGACATTGATGTTTATATATTAATTGATTGTATATTTATAACGTTAATAAATTTTAAACAATTTCAACTCACAATACTCCAAAATTCAGTTCAACTCCGAAGTTGGAGAAAATAATACACTGAACTTCCTACACATCACCATCTCAATAGAACGAGGAAAGTGCAATTTTAAGATATACCGAAAACACTCACATACAGGCACAGTGATACATGCGGACTCCACTCATCCACAGGCGCATAAGATAGCTACATTCAACTCGATGATTTACAGGTTAATCTCCATACCGCTATCATCAGCGAGGTATAAGATAGATGTAAAATCAATTTTATAGATTGCAACTGACAATAACTAGAGAGAAGAAACGATTAAAAATAAAATTATAAATAAAGAAAGGGGCGCACTTATTCAAAAATATGTTTATAGCATTAGAAAATATATTTTAAATAATAAAACTAGAATAGATTCGCTGGATAATAGTGGAGATTAATTGTAACAACTGTTAATCATCTTATATTGAATAAGCTGAAAGGAAAAGACACACGAATAGAACAACACCTTAAGAAGGGGACAAAGAACTTCAGCATAAACTCAGAAATGGCAGACACCCATGACAAGGTAGACGTTCTACATATATGTAAAAAGGGGAGGAAATTAGACATTCTAGAAAGTATAGAGATTAGCATTAACAATAAAAATGTACTTAATATACAAATTCCCACTATTATATTTCTTCTCCTGTCCATGCTAGCCTACAACCTCTTTCACTTTTCACCGAAACTCCCCTCTCCCTATCACCGCTTTCATACCACCCCCCTCATGTAGTCTATAGTCTGTCTTCTAATCTTAAGATTTAATTTATTACTGAAGATGACGCATTAAGCGTCGAAAACGTTTACATTTCTAATTAAAGTGTAGCGGGAATTAAACAACGTTGTGTTTTTATTTTAATAATAAATTATTTTTTCAGAAAGCAACAATTTTGTTAAAAGTTAATTACAATGAACTTCCACAAAGTTAATTACGAAAATTTTGAAATATTAAAGAAATTCATTAAAAATGATTCCACGAATTATCTGCTAACATTTAATATACTATATATTAAATATAATGCATGCCTTTATTAATGTTTTTCGTGTTCGTGATAGTATTATAATAAAACTTGACAAAAACTAAATCAATTAAAATAAATTGTGATAATAAATTAATATACATAGTTTAAAAATAAGTGAAACATTATAACAAAAGTACAATATTAAAACATAATATGAAAATCTTCGTTTTTAGAAAATCATGGTCAAAGTGAACATATTCAGTTAATTTTTTCAGTTTTAATTTAAGATAGATCACAAAATACTGTAATCTTATTATTTTATTTCTCATGGACTTATAGGTATATAATAAACGATCATTAAAAACATAAAATATACATTTTTCAGAAAAACTCAGAACGTAATTAATGAGCTGATACACACGGAAGGGGTGTATGTAGACAGGCTCACCCGGATAGTGAACCACTTGAGACTCTTGCAGGAAGAGAACGTTACACAAAAGACAGTTGATCCAGCTCAGGAAGAAATTTACTACAAAGTTCTGGATCTGAGTAATTTCCATACCAATCTTTTAGCCGAGATCCACGCGGCTCGGAGAGATTCTACTTTATTGGCCAAAGTATTTATCGGATGCGTGAGTTGTTGCATTTTATTTTATTTCATAATAATAATTATAAATAATACCTCGCTTAATTATATTTTCGATAGTGAGATTATAGTGTCAGGTTGAGAAATCACCCTTTATGTTGACAAAAAAGGTGTATCAGCTCACTATAAACCGCGTGGACTGTTGTATTCACAAATTCAACTTTTAAAATTTAATTTAAAAGAATAGGCATATACAACGCAGGAATCAAACTCTTATTTACGTTTTACATATATGTTTATTCACTAAATTAAAAAGTTTTAAGATTTCTTCGCGATATAATGTTAGCTGGAGCTCCAGGGTTGGCAGTATGCTACTTGCGGTCTGGACCCGTGTGTGTGTTCCCTCGCCTTGCAGCGCGGCGTGAGCGCACGTCGTTCGTGATGCGGCGCCCTCCACGTGTCGCCGTAGTTGCCTTCCGGAGATAACTGATCTCTGTGGACTAACCGCAAGGTTATATTACGTTATTTAATTATGCAGCGGTTACCTAAGGGTACTTTTAAATCAAGCGTGGATAACCAACGGCCAGCGTAACACCTGAATATTTTCATATAACCGACGATCTGACTCGCGGGACCGATTTGTTTTAAAGTTTAAAATGATAAGAATGAACAATGATAGTATTGTTTCAAATAGAGCTGATTGATCTTCAACAAAATTAGAACTTGAAAACCTAATTTAATGTTTCATTACGTAAATTTAACAAAAAATATTTTCTCAGATATGGGCATCCAAATCTTATACCTACATATGTATTGTGACAATAAATTAATAATTCAATTTGGCAGCACATATAGCTGTGCACAATATAGTGAGTATTTATAATATTAATTTCCGAATAATTTATTGCGTACAACGCCATTTTTGTGACAGATCACCTCGAGAACAATTTAGGTAGAAGGTATTATTGTACAACCATTAGTAGATACTTTACAAGTAGTATTTTGTAAGTAATCAAATTATTTACCTCATATGCGGTCCGTGAAATAAAAATAGATCAACAAATTAGATTCAATGTAAAAATAATTCAGTGTGTATTTGCTGTTTGAGAATAGCAATTGATTTGTTTCAAATAAGTTGAGTTTAAAAATGTTAACCTTAATTAAAACATAATATCTTTCTGGCTTTTATTTTAGCTTATTTTCTAGTTATTTCTAAAATATAGTATTACATTTTAGTTATAACTCTATTAAGTTCTAGACGTTTTTGCTCATTTAGTTATTTTGTTTCTCCGATGTAAAATAAACTTTTACCTCGAGAGTGGTTCTAAAGTATAGTAGAGGCCGTACCTCCTTTCTAAGCCTGCGTTATTTTGTTTTGATATATTAAATTATTTTGAGAATATTTTACGAGCAATTTATTTTCTAAAAACGTTACAACTGTTGCAAATTTAGCAACGAGAATGCTGAGAGATTAATTTTGATATTTATTTTTCAGGAAAATAGATTTACGATGTATTTTACTTATGACAAACTGTATAAAAAAATTATTAACCACACAAATTTAATGCAAGTAAGTCTAATTTTAACTACACTGTTGTCGTATAATGAAAATATATTAAACATTATATATATTAACCATTATACTTAATTAACATTACTTAATAATTTTTGTGAATTACAGAAACAAAAGCGATCGAAAAGTCTCGAAAGCTACAATACAGCTGATTATCTCAAGGAACCCAACAAGAGACTACCTTACTATTTGACGATTTTTACAGAGTTGTTAAAGTTCAGAAAAAAATTCGAGAGAGAAGTGGAGAAGAACAAAGGTGAAACAAATGTTGAAATAGCGAACAATCCTCAGGAAGACAAGGACTCGACTAATGTGCAAGCAGCCATTGATGTCATTACAAATGCACTAAGAATAATCAGAATTGCAAAAGTAATTGATACAATCATTGACTGTCCGGTATTAAATTTTATATTCTAGAATAAAATATATCATTATTTACCTAAGACATTGTGTATATTTAGACTTACATTAAAAGAATATGATATTAGGAGATTCGCTTCATTCTCTAAGTCATAGCAAATGTGATCGAGTGCTGGACGCATTTTCCAATATTGAAAATACCAACGAACTGATTTGTCTGCAAATTACTTTGTTGAATTTTTGAACAACATTCCAGTGTATTAATAAGATAATAGTAAATACACTGATCATATTTTATTATTTACCACGTGTACTTGAAGGGCTTTTCAAACTGATTTTAATGATTTTTGCAGATAGATATAAATGCTCAAGGACATTTGCTGCAGCATGACAAATTCGAAGTCACAAATCCACGGAATCAAACGCACTCTATGATGTGCAGCTTATTTGAACACGTTTTGATTTTTAGCGTTGAAAGCCAACAGGTAAACAGCTGACCGAACAAATGACCGAAGAGTGATTGATAGTCATAAAGTACACAAAGTTAATTTTTTAGTATTTAATTTTTTCGCATAAATTATTAAAAAGAGATAAAATCATAAAAGCTCATTTTTATACATGAATCATTTAAGGAAACGTCAAAAGGAACATACTGTATATACTAAAGGAAAATAACAAAAACATGGCTAGATACATTTTTAATAATTGTATCAAGTAATTTAATGATCATTATTATTAACCATTTTCAATCCGCTGCTACTTGAAGGCGTGCTCAAGAATCTTCTATCGATTCCGGACATTGTTCGGTGACACGTTTTCGGCAGAACTTGACGGCAGCGTTTCAGCGGCCTTTTGAACTTCTCTCGGATACCACTGCATGATATAGTTAGAATACGATCAAATTAGAAGGCAGAAATAATAATGACATTAACGTGTAATTTTTAAATATTTTTCACGTCATTTCATAGTTAGTTAATCATTAAAACTGAAAAATGTTATTCATGTGTGTATGGTACGTAAAATATGAACAATACAAATAGCTTATTTTCAGGGCACGGGAAAAATTCTTCTATTCCACGATTTAATAAAAATATCAGATTTGGGGCTCTCTCCTCCGCGGAGCGAAAATGCTGTTTCATTCTCGGTTTGGTATCGGACGAGGAATTTCAAGAACCACAGCTTGCACGCTGACGCTGATACGCAGAAGGACTGGGTGAACGACATCACCAAGCTCTTAGTTAACACTGCTTTGAAGGACAGAGGTAATTATATTTATTCATATTGTAATATGATCTTGTCTTATATGGCCGGTAGTGTGATCAGTGGTACCTTGTTACGACGGTATGAAAGGTTCAATCTTGGCAAAAAATATTTACTCATCGAAAGTACATTCGGTAGTAAATTAATTTTAGATACTCTCGTATAGATAGATACGTGGTAAAAATGGCGGACTATTCACAGCTGTTCCAAAAATGATGCCACACAATAAATGATTAAACGTCCCGCTATTTTGTGTTAAGAATTTGTCCGATGATGATCTCGCTCTTTATTTTATATTACCGAAGAGTTTTCGCTTGCAGTGACAGATTTTGAATGCAAACATTGTATGCATTGCCAATGGTGAATATTTAAAATAAATCAATTTTGGTAAAAATCGCAGGTATTTGATGATTACTTGTCCTGTCACTGTATTAGGCGGAATTGACTTTGACAGCAGTAAATTTGACGTACAAACAACCCGCAAACGGTTTTTACCACGGACGATGGTAAAAAGTTACTATTGTAAAAATTTGCCATGGTAAAAATTGACTACTGATCACATTACTTGCCCTTAGCATATTAACGTTCATATGAGTATAACCACGCATTAAATATAGGTAGGTACACATGATTTAAAAGACTAAATACTGTTATTTTTAGGTGGCTGAGAACAGATTTACGTATTTTTCTTCTAGCATCATCGTTATCAGTTATTTTCTGTCTACTGCTCGATGAAGGCCTCCAATTTTTCTCTATCGCTAAACACAGTCACGTGTTTAATGATGTCGTCAGTTGGACATTTTGATTTTCCTCGGGTACCACTGATGGTTCAACATCTGTCCGTCCTCTTGAGCGATATGGCCTGCCCGATTTCCATTACTTTTTCTTGGCTTATTAAATATGGAACTTTACGAACTATACGATGAGCCGAAAGTCAAAAGATTTATAATATTGGGGAGTCTTCGATGACTAGGCCATATTAACGCAATATAGCCAAGCCACTTAATAATATACGTGATCGAAAACGAAGACCAAAATGAGCTGGCAAGAAAATATAAGTGATGATCTATCTGTTCTTGGCGTCAGCAGCCCAGTGGCCAGGAACCATACCGAGCTGTAGAGCCAGGGATGATGATTCAATAGAATTGATACTGTTGTTGTTGATTACTTCCTTCTAAGATTTCAATAATAAGATATTAAGTTGGTCGGTTCTACAACCCTTCCTGCAGCTGAAGTAGAGGCTGACCTGAGAGTTTGACATCTACCATTCAAAGTTCTTGAAGATACAGAGGCGCCATGTTGTGTGTCGCCTTGTACATCAACCAGCACAATTTAAATTCAACTCTTTCAGGGAATCGGAGCCAATGTAGCGGATGTAAAAGGGATGTTATATGAGAGAATTTGGAAACTCCATACATTATCCGTGCAGCCGCATTTAGAATAGAATAATAATAACATATTGTTGTTGATTACTTCCTTCTAAGATTCCAAGAATAAGAGATATTCCAAATTAGTTTTATCCGGAATTCTCTCCCATTACCGGCCATTCTCGGAGAAGCCTGATTAAATTTATTACACATAAATACAATACATATATGGTTAAAAACCTTTTTTTGTGGTCAATTTTGAAATCATTAAAAAATTTAATATAAAATATTGTAAATTATGTACTTCTGTTAAATTCTACATTATTGAAAGGAGCCCAAATCCCACATTACAAACTTTTATTTTGTTTCAGAAGCTCAAAAGGGGTTGCGGCGAGGACTATCCATGAGAGTGACCTCTGAAGAGAAACAGACAAGTGAGAGACAGAGTGGCAAAAGATCTATTTTTAGATTTAGTTGGTTACCATAAACCTAACAACGAATTCACTTGACGTGCCGTTGTATGCCGTTTCAATAAGAGCCAAGAAATACCTACTATGCTATGAAGATGCGCAGTCGTCAGTATGCGCACCATCTAATTATTTTTGCCTCACTCTTATATTTAATCATAATATTATATATATTTTTGTACTTATCAGTGTATCTCATCAATGCTCGTATATGTGCCTCATCAATGATCGTCTATGTATCTCATCAGTGCTATAAAATTACACGATGTCACTTATTTTAAGTATATTATTTATCCTTTAAATGTTCGGACGTGATTTACTCCTTCAATATCGTACGCCAATATAGAACTAACTAGTATGTTTGTAGATAAGGTTTTCAAATGCCGGAAGAAGGTCTGGTCACCATAAGTTGAACAGCCATTTTATTATAAATTGTGGTCCTGAATCAGAGTTCTCACACATCTCGAGAGATGTACACACCACTCAGTATGAAGTCGCGTGCCATCGAAGAGTACGCGGCCACGTACCCAAACGTTTAAATTAATATAGAATATCGTTTCTTCTTCTTTTTGCGTCTTATCAGTTCAATGGATGTTGGCTATCATCACTTTGTTTACGGCAGCTTTGGAAAAGCTCCACAAATCAAATCAAATTCGCTTTGACTATTAGAGGTACCTACCTAGTTAATATAGTAGATATGTTCTACCAGTCAAATTATGTATTGGCACCTAATTGCCTTCCGGGTCGGTTTCCACAATAATGTGTAAAAACTTTTTTATAATGTCTTTGGTGTTTATTGTAATTTAAAATGAAATATAAATAGTAATATAAGAAAATATTTAAAGCAAGCACAATAATACTTTTGATCATATTCAGTTCGTTATCCACATATATTATTGATTTTGGTTTGATAGAATACAGTTCTCAATGGGAATATTTCCTATCGTTAAAATAGTGTTCCCCTACGACATTATTCCGATCTACAAGAGCTCAACCGCACTTCGATTAGGGTCACAGCAGTGGGAACGGACTAAATCCTTCGGAAAACTGCCATTAGCGAGGAACAGAACCGTTGCTACCTACCTATGCACAAAACTGACTAAATATGTAGCTGTTCCGGTGAAAGTACACGGCTCATGAGAATGTTGTAATTTTAACAATACCGTAATTTGTTTTACGGGAAATGTAATTGTATTTTGAGTACACTGCACACCTAGTGCACACACTTCGAGGGTTATCATATTAAAAATGTGAGTCGAAAATTCTCAAGCTGCCATCTCAACCATGTCAGAAATATAATATAAGCGTTACAAAATAATCGTAGTTTTGCAATTATTTGGTCAATGTAATTCTTGAAAAGAAGTTTATTATCGAGGATTATTCTTAGGTTAGGTTAGGTAACATCGCATTTATTTTGTAGCCGAGTGCTGTCTGTTGCGTAAGTAAAATGACTGTTGTTGATTTATATTGAGAAGGTTACGTGCATATAAAGTATATTGCGTGCTCAGTCTATATGGAGCGTGGAAAGAGATTAGTTCTAGTTGACTGAGATCATCAAAAAGTCCTTGCAGTAATTTAAAAAAAGTATTTGATCTGCACGTGTTCTTTGATGTTACAGGATTTTCATATAGTGTCTAGGTAAGAGTTAAATGATACGTACTATATTACATTAATATAAAATCTGTTTTGTATTTGTTCTAGTTTCGCAATGTATGTAATCTTCTGCGAGTTTCAGATTTGAGATGGGTACTTACTCTGAATGACTATGAACAGATGCATAGTACAGTATACACCCAATGAGGATTTTTGAAATGTTTGCGTGTTCGGAGTGTGGATCCTAAAACGCTGATAGGTCTTTGGAGTTATTTGTTCGTCAAAATTTATTATGACAAAATCAAAATACAATACACAAGTGACCATTTCTAAATCTTGGGATGGTAGTTATTTTACCTTATGGCTGCCATCAATATAAAGACCGAGGTAAAAAATGGTAAATAATAGGAAGTAACGAGAGCGTGATCTAATTTAATGTTGCGCATATATTTTAATTACTGAATTTGAAAACCACAGCCACATTACTTCGAGCCATGGAGCTAGTTCGCGACTGTTCGGCCGCGGTTATAAAGCCTGGCTATACTGTAATTAGCGTGTCGAAGGCGCGTGAAGAATACCGTGGCGCCAAAAATGTTAGGCGATTCATAAATGGTACCGTTCTGCATATTTGTTTAACCATTTTTTCACAAACATTATTTTGTAATAAAAATAATTTGTCTGAAGTGGACGTAACCTTGATTATAGAATGGGTCGCTTTGGTTATTTGGCATGTCGAACGCATGAAGTTATCTTCATACGTACATATTTATTTGGTCATGTCGAACGCATGCATGAAGTTATCTTCATACATACATATTTATTTGGTCATGTCGAATGCATAAATGAAGTTATCTTCATACGTACATATTTATTTGGTCATGTCGAATGCACGAATGAAGTTATCTTCATACGTACATATTTATTTGGTCATGTCAAACGCACGAATGAAGTTCTCTTCATACGTACATATTTATTTTACGCTTCAGCTTCATTTAACTAATGTTTAACAGTTTAACTTTGAAAAGATAGATAAATATGAACATTGCCTTCTTACTATGAAGATGAAAAGAGTTTACTAATAAAACTTTTATGTTTACATATTTAATTTCATATATCTATAATACCAGTGTCGTACAAAACCGTTCCACACATTTGGGAATAACTTATTTTATTGGTTTTCCCGCAGACAAGCAATCGCACATTTCAATACACTTATACCTATATCAAATAAAAATAAGGAAGTCATATTATTAAGGAGAACACATTCTTATTGTAAAGTTGTAATTATTCAGAACATAGCTCTGTGATATTTTAAATACAAATTAATACATTTAATTTGTATTTGGGAAATCATATATTATATATACTAAAATCTACACTAAAAAATAAATGACCTAGGACCTTACAAATTAGTATGCTTTCTCCCAATTTGAAAAAAATAATAAAAAAGTACCTTATCGAAAATAATTTGTCTTAATTGTAAGCTTGAAATGAATTGTTTAAACTGAGAAACTGATTAGTTGTTATGATTTGGTTATATTAAATGTAATAAAATTGATATAAATGTACTTGCAGACAAACGTCTAGTATGATGTTTTGTGGGTCTAATTTTAATAACAAAAAAAAACAGAACTTGAGAAATTTCACTGACTGCAATTTACCGACGGAAAGTTTATAGACAACAATTCACCGACTGGAAAATTTACCGACCCGCAATTTGTCGAAAGCAAAATTCACTGATTCTACAAATGATCGCCGATGGTTTATTTATTAAAAAAATATTATTACGATATATAAATATAGGTAAAAATATACTAAAAAATAAAATAGAAATGACATATTTGAAAGGACATTTTTCTATCACACCTGTTTTTTATGCTCTTCTCTGTGAGCTTAAGCGCTATTCTGTTTTTAAAAATTCAGGTAATAGAATTCCGCCGCATCTTATTCCTTTTATACGCTGATTCTTCATACAAATATTTTGCTGCCTGGGTCCAATTATTCATCATTATTTGTACTACAAATTACCTATTCAATCATTCATCCACTTCTTACTTTTCTTCTTCTTCATGTTGTGCTAAAGCGTGTCAATGCGAATAACTTTAAATTTAATAATTGCCAAACACCAGGCTAAATTTGCTGATATCGATAACATTATATTCGGGCACAAGTATATTAAACCATCAACACCTGGTTAGCAGTTTCCGTACACCTAAAAAAAATGTTCGCAATAATATTGACAGAGAAAATACTCGTAGTGGTGCGGCTGAATTAGTACACCTAAGAAGCTAGTTTAATCAGGATGAAAGGTCGGGTAAATGAATCAAGACGAGATTGTCTACAGGATATGATACAGTGTACGGTTTTTACTCCGGGTATATAATCGTTTAGAGAGAATTGCCTCAAGCTATCCGGAAAGCAAACAATGGTAACTAAACGATCTTTCCGCAATGTAGGCTGCCTTTATTTATAAAAATGAAAATAATGCGACATCTTTGTTATTTTAAATCGGAACTATCTAAGTTATTATCACTATCGGTGCTACTTCAATTTCAATTTCAAACACGAGTTGGAGTGATACTTCGATACGTAGGTAATTAATTCCACACAGCAATCGATAAATTACACGATTAGAAAAAAGATTTTTAAAAAAAAATCAGAATGATGTCATATGATAAAACAATATTTTGTAAAATTTGAAAACAAAAATTAAAGGGCACCACCACCCTACCCTGGTGATACTGGTGATAGAATTTTAGGCATTAAACTATTGAAAAAATGGCAATTGAAATAAAATATTATTTATTTGATCTACGCCAAATTGAAAAGTTCCTTCAACTAAAACACCTAATATAATATAGGAATATATACGAGTATGTACATATATGTTGTTAAATTTGACATTTTCACGGGTCGAGTATAATGTTAGAGATAAAGTTTCTCGGTCCTGAGAAGGATAGTAGTTATTCCAACGTTTCGGGTAAATCGTACTACCCATCTTTAGAGTGTGCCCTATTGGTAAAGTATCGTACTAAAATGGTCGTGAAACACATCCTCTTAGGTCGACAGTTCAACACTAAGTGAGTTAAATAAAACGTTCCTTGTTTTCTTATAGATCGGCACTGTTCCCGCATTTACTCGACTTGTCTCGTATTTAATAGGAAATCTTAAAAGTGGTCTTCTTAATCAGACAACCCGTCAAACTGGCCTGCATCGTAAAAGTAAAGGCTGGGGTAATTAACGGCCCGCTGGTAAAGCTGCGTCCACACAACGCGACACCGCTCGCCCCGGCCGGGCCGTAAAGGGGGCTTAGCGGACTTAGGGCGCCCCCGCCTGGGACCGGCGCGGACGTGCGGTAGTTTCTCCTTTAAATCAAACTACAACCCGCTCCCTACACCCCTCAACATTGGTATCTGCTAATATAGTGAGGAGTGGTTTAAAATATAATTTGTGATGATTCAGTTAAGGGACGAATTAAGTCAAAATAGCACACAAACTGTGATTTGAAGGAATATATACTAGTCGAGAGCTTACTTAATATATATTTCTTCGAGTTATATGTGCTATGTGCATATTATTCACGGCTTACAACGGAAGCACTACGATATGATAATTATTCATATAACATGAACAGGGATAACGACCTGAAGTTAAAACAAACGTCTCAAGTTGTTATGAACAGGTCTTCGACACGGTATATTCATTTGCTAAGTAATCGATGCTATTGAATGCTGACGACACGGTATTACCAAGCCGTGGCTTAATTAATTTTTCATTAAGTCAACCCTGATGATGCCCATTGAAGTGGGGGTCGATAGTGTGCCAGGGACGTTTAGCGTTCTCCGATACCGTTGTAACGTTTATTTATTTTTGATGTGAAATATCCCCAGGCGCACCGGATAATTTTGTCACAAAAGCGATATACCACTTAACAGTCGTGCAACGTACTACGGTATAGCGCTACTGATGAAAATTTAAGTAGGTGTAAAAAGAAAAAGCAATGCGATTTTATTCCGAAAAAACAGAGATATCATTTTTTTTATAATAGTATTTTTAATTTAAATGTTCGCCATCAATTATTTGTATCGATTGAAGAATTGACACAAATTATTTTTGATTTTTGAAATGTTATTTAAAGTGACTTTTTTTGAAAAAAAATGCGATAAAAGCTGATAATCGTATGTGTACATATTATTTATATACATGAACAAAGATTATAATCATGTATCTATAATAATGGGTCTACCTGGTTGGAGAAGCGCTCTCCTCATCATGGCTAAGCCGGGGCAGCGTTATCGGCTTTTATTTACCTTCACTCGTAAATTGACATTATTTTTATGATGTCGAAAATTTAACGCCCGTCCAAGGATTAGTCTCGTGGATTTGCACTAACTCTAAACACCAAATTGAACTGCTTCTGGTCGTAAAAGAACCCACGACGTAATCCCAAAGCACCATTTGGTGTCGGTATTACTTAAAAATAATATGTTTGCTTAATCAATGGACCTCGGAAAGTGGTTTCTTGAAGTCACGTATTGCTTCTTGTGGAATACGTTGGTGTTAATTTTTAACATGGAATATATATATTCCGAGACTCCCTCAGTATTATCTGTTAAAAAAATTGTAGCGTTATGGAATTTCGTAACATTTTATTATACCCACTCTCACACTTCTTGTGATTTATTTTCACCTTTATCGGTACAGGGATCGATATCAGGCCCAACTAAAAACATTTTGGAGACATCGAGTATCGATCCCGTTCATGCTAAACCGGTGCTCTGCCATATTAGAATTTAATATCTGACCCCCTTTTATTTTATTAGGAGTACTACAAGGGTCAGATCATGGACCTGAATTTTCATTATATATATAAACGACAACGTAAAAATGCTAAAACATTGCAAAATAAGATTATTTGCAGACCATGCACTCATATATATCGCGAGAGACAATTATGCAATGTTACTGAATTAATTAAACTATGACTTAAACAATATTACAATATAGCTGGCAACATAAACAAAACCAAGTTCCTGCACATTGGAAATAAAAGATTACTAATTACATCAGTAATTATCATAGACTATGAAGGTCTGAAGGAAGTGACTAAAAAGATTGCTAAAAAAAATTCACTTTTAGGACTGCTATTCGGTCCACGGAGACTGCCATTCGAGAAGAAGCCTAAATCTCAAAAATTGGTGATTTAAAGTGCTATGAAGATTTTTAGTGAAATCTCAGGTGACATAATAAAAGAGGAAACACTACATTGATTCAAAATAAAACTAAGCAAATATGTGCAAGATAAGTTATATTAAAAAGGAACATTATAATCTTGTTTGTATTAGAGCATATATATATATATAATATAACAGTATAACTACATTTACATTGCAAACAAAAATATTTTTATAAATGACTTAAATATTAAAATATACTCTTGATTATATGCACTATATTAAGAAAAAAAAGTGTAGCGCACTGATCTATTGTGATAGAATTTATGCATTTTCGATACATTTTTACTATTCATACTTCCCTAACATCAAATTTTAATACTATTATTTAATTTAAAAAAAAAGTTACCCCTGTAGAACTTTTTGAGAAGCCATTATTAAAAAAGAACTTAAAAATTTTGTAAACTGCTATTTTGACTGTGTTATTTGGTTCCTTGGCCGTGTAGTTGTAGGCATCCCCGCCAGTCACGAGGGGGATAGGGGTTCGATTCTCCGCCAAAGAGATTTATACTCCTTTTATTAAACTGAAATGACGAATTTATTTTTCGACCCAGATAAACACATTCGATGCACGTGTCTGAGATACACAACGCGGTTCTTACAAAATATTATTTTTCGAGTACAATAATATATAAAATTATAACTTCAAAAGTTACTTCATGGTGCAATTATATGCTTAATAAATTAATTGGTATTTACAGTTTGCACGTAAAGGTTACACGAAAGGGTCTTGTTGAGTTTTGAGTGGCGGGGTAAGTGGTGCTAGAAAAGGCTGTGTTTATTCTGTAAGGGGTAGCCTGTTCCGCGCGCTCGTAAGCTGAGATTACGTTTAAGGGAAAGGAGGGGTGCATTCATATTTTAAAGTATGAATACAATTATTTGTGGTGTAATGTTTAGAAGCAAAGCGTATTAAACGTGAAAAATGAACTAAAATGAAATAAATGAAAAGTGGATTATTAATTTTTAAAACTCTCACATGCGGCATCTCTCTGTTTTCACCAAAATAATTTTCATTTTTCGGAGATTTTCCTTCAGACTGAAAAGGGTTCTGTTCTCCGCTAGTGGCAATTTTCCAACTATCAGATTAGTCGATTTCCCGCTGCAGTACTTGAGCTATTATAGTTCAGAAGTACGTCGTAGGGGAACATAATATTGGCAGTTATTTAATGTAAAACATAAATCCGGTAAATATTAAACGTACATAATTATGGAATTTAATTACAGATCCAATACATAAAACACATTAAAGTTATAATTAAATGTATATCATATACCTTGATTAGTTTCATGTTCGTCTTAATAGGAAAAAAACCTGTCTCAGAGCAGACTTTATAAATGTATATTATCAGAAATAAAATGCCAGACCGTTATTAAGAGTAGTAATAAAAAATATTATAATATGAAGATAATTTAAAATAATGAAATATTATATATTTTGAAAATACGAGTCTCGATACACGGTCTCTAAAAAAATAATGAAAATTTCGGACAGGCCTTGGTTAAGAAATTGTTGAGGTGTGCGAGGAGGATTTCAACTATATTCAATTCATCTTCAATTTTTGCTGTCAATGAGAGTCGCTAAAGGTACGGGTACGGGTATACTGGAAGCATTATTCTAATTCGTGCGCGAAACATATGAAATGGTGATTGTATTGTCTTTTAGGCGCACTCGAGTTGAATCTCCGAGAGAAATCTTGTCCGAAGACATGGACGAGACTTCTCTCTCCTCTGATTTTTTCTTAAACCAAATTTTTCTATCCCAACACCGTTTGATATTATTATTATTTTATTGCTTAATAAGATTTTTTATGTTCTTTGCTCGGCTGTCACATTCATTTATAGGAAACAATAAATTTAGTATCCCCCCTCCTTGAAGAACCGTGAGCATTGCTACGGCTGTCAAATCAGCACGCGTCCTTCTTATGCTCATTGTATAAGCTTTCTCGTATATTTCTTCCATACATGACAGATTTTAAGAGCCATTAAACTAAACTGTATGTTTTGACAACTTAAGAATATTTAATAAACGTAGACGGTTGCAAAAAACTAAATCATCGTGCATTAAAAATAAATTTAAAATTCTTAACTTCCTTCTTCTATTGTACGATAAAATTACTCCTTTTCCACCGATTCCACTATAAAAGACGCTAAACAGGACTAGAACTTGAGGGTGAATGCGCCAGGCGCGATGGTAAAACTGAAGGGGTGTTTGTAGTGACCCAGAGCTCCTAATTTAATTTCCAAAAAATGTTTTTTCTCAAAAACATGCTGAAAGATTCGTATTCAGCACGTCAAAATATATAGAATAATAAATTTTTTTAACTAGAGGTTTTTGATGTAGACCAGACAAATATTTAAGAATTAGATTATAAAAATTATCTTGGAAATTATGAAAAAAACAAAAACAAATTAAATAATATTTTGCACTTAGCACAGAAATTAAAAAAGTATAGAGTATAAAACATATTATTAATTATTGTGACACACACACATATCCAATAATCAGCAACAAGTAAAAAGTCCATCAACTAGTTAGCTTTAATTATATTAAAATAAAAATTTAAAGGTTTCTGAACAGAAAAAATATATCACAGGCATTGAATTTTGCATTAAATCATTTTCAAATCCAGTTACATGATTTATTCATTTCAATGTTAGTAGGCTTAAATAAATGAAATACATCATTACATCTGATGAAACGGGTTGGAACCCTCATGTTAATCCAACAGCGTAATTTGGAATTATCTAGGTTGGATAACTAAATGTCATGAAGTAATACACCGCATCGCAAATTTCATACCGATTGCTTTAACATCCTATAATGAGATTTCATTTAGAATACAGGTATAGAACAAATTTCGTCAATGTCCGGTTTCAGAATTCCTCATCACTCGAAGTCACATTCACTAGATGAAGCAAAATATCTTTTGAAAATAAATACTATTCCGATATTGTTAAAAATTGAACATGCGGTTAAAGAAAAATTACCCAAAGGAATTCTGTACCGGTCCACAAGGATCACCTTGTAATGGCTACACTTGACCAATTAGGACTCCAAGAAAGAAGTACCCAAAGCCATACTCCTGTTCTGGCCATTAATATCTATTAACTGAAGTAATAATCACTCGTTCATGACTTCTGTTAATGACCGTTGAGGACAAGTAATATAAGTTAAATGGTACATGTAGGATAACGATTTAAATTAAAGCATATTTATTATAATTAAAATTATAAACACAACACTGAGACGTTTATTGAACATGAACGCCCTCGAGTCCTTCATTGAACTGATAATATGTAGATGTATCTTATCAGCACGACTACCTAGGTACTTCTCTGAGCGTTTAACCTTGAAAACCTTGGAATCGATACATTCAAACGGTGTAGAACCTTGTTATCACAGCTCACTGAATATTTAAATGCTGTAAATGTTTGATGGTCGACGAACGTTAACTTTACTTCATTTACGTGAAAAATGTTTTGCCAGACCGCAATATATATGAATAACTAATGAATCTCAATATTTAAAAGTATTTTACGGAAAAAAGTTCTATTCTTAATAAACATAAATTAAATATATATATACGAGTAGAGATATAAAAAAATAAATGTTTCCTGTCTCCTTTGATTTCTTAATTTTTATTTGTAGCTCGCTAACTATTAAGGAAAAGAAAACTGAAACTAATCTTAACCTGTTCGCCCAAAAAAATCCTAGGTGAAAATCCCAACATTATACCAAAATGGCGCCAAAATTTTTAAAATTCAAAATTCTCAGATTACCTTTCTCCGAATTTAATTTTACGAAAAAAACATTAAAACGTTGGTATAACTAAAAAAAACGTAGGTACTATTTTATCATAAGCGTTCATCGACTGCAATTTCATACGGTTTGAGATGAAAAAATGTTGAATAAAAGGAAAAAACAGTGTTGTCAGGCCGTAACACTTAGAACATTATTATTTATTTTATATTTGTATCAGATTTTATTAATATTATTGTGTTTAATGTGATGCTTAAAACGAAAAAATATTAGCACTTCACATCACAACTGCGTACGCATTAAACATCGCACATACGCCACACATATCGCCAATAATTCTCCTCACTGCCACTCACTGTATTTATAGTAAAACGACCGTATTTTTATATTAATTAATAACTAAAAAATAATATCTTATTCACTTGAATTACTCGGGAATATCTTAAAAGTCGGTAATATCTCCACTAACAAAAAAGGTAACCCTCCGTATTTTGTAAAAAAGAGTTTATTAAAGTAAAAATAAAATCAATAAAGTTTTCGAAAATTCGATAATTGTAAAAATATCGGCACTTTGACGTCGATATATCAGTGTGTGTGTGTGTTAGATTTTCAAGTACAATTGAAATTTAGGTAATTTTCGTATAAATCACTTTTATCCTCGGTATAAAATAAATCTGGCAACACAAAAGCTGCGCATCAACTGTCAATTTTGTATAGAGGAAAACTGATGATTTTTACACTCGATTTCACACGTAATTCGTGGTGTTCTTGAGTTGAATAATATTTCTATGGGACATCGTATGATATCACTACCAGAAAGAATAATTTGGTTTAAAATCTGATACGCGGCGCCCGTGATATCAATCGTTATTTACTGACGCCGTGCGCTGTCATGTGGGTGTCGGTCATAGAATAAGGATAGACAACGTGATATTCTGACATTTATCACTTTGTTTCTAGAAAGTTTCCGATGCGGACTTTCTTGGGGTAAATTAATAATTAAAGCCTGGTAGCACTTCCAAATATAGGGAGAGGTATCGATGCAATATTTTACACCAGCTTTGAGCATGCAGCAAAGTATTGGCAGACAAGAAAAGTTAGTAAAATGAAATGGATTGTCATTTAAGTGTTGCACGTTGGACGAATGCAGCCCGGGGGAATCAAAAGGCCGACATGCCGCCCCAACACTTTCTAGATTGACGAATTCATAAAATTCTGTGGAAATATCTGGAAGAGAATAACAATGGACAGGGAAGAGTAGGAACACTCCATTGAGCAATGTATAGAAGACGACTGATAGTGATAGTGATGATGATAAAATAGAATGCTGATTCGGAGGTTAATAAAAGCGATGAAATTCCTTTTTTATTTTATTTGAAACGAGCTCTTACGAGCGGTATATTAACGATTCAAGAAATTAGTGAAAATTCTTATGTTTATTATTTTCTGTTAATAGAAATAAGCCAGCGTTCGGTAGTATTGTAAATGAGTTAGACATTTATTGTTATTTTGGTGAACTTCTCGCTGCCATGTCCATTTTGTGATAATTAATATATCGCATTTAATTTTTATTAATACATATTTAAAGTTTTTTTTAAAACTTAACCGAACAGAATTCAGATTATGTCAATTTTATACATATAGAAAGATGTGGTGTGAGAGGTTGTAGAATGAAATGCATAATAAAATGACTTATTTAGAAGAGAACATAAAATGGAGATATAAAAAAAATTACCTCGTTTGTACTATTTACACATAAAACATGGTAATTGTAAATATAAGAATCATAAATAAAATAACTTGAAAGTATAGTTTTGATTTTAGGTTTTCACGGCCGTTCAGAATCTTTTCTATTGAGTTTTATCCACATTTAATAAAACGTAATGACGTCAGCTGACCTCCTTGTAATAAGTCGTGCGGATCACATTCAGAATGGCGCAGTCGTCTGGGGTATCAAGCAAGACGCGCCCACGCTAGATACCTTTTACTCGGCTTTAGCTACTTAATTGAATAATTGCACGTGTAAGAATTGAAATGCAGATGGTCACGGCAGACGGCGTCCCCCTCTCGGCCCAGCTCCGCCCCTCACCCCCCTTGCCAGCAGTCACCCGGAGGGCGGAAAGAAAGAACGCCCTAATCGAATTAAAAGTGTATGCTTTCTGAGATTCAATTAGGGCGGCCAACTGAATGACCTCGAGCGCTGATTAGATCCCAGTCTCCGACTCTTGGCCCTTATCTATACTCTGCCCACATGCCCGAGAGATGACAGTACCTACCTTATATATATATATATTTTTTTTTTATTGTATTGTTATGTAAAAAATACTTTAATATGAGGTAATCCAGAAAGTAAAGATCGTTTAGCTATAATAAATTAAGAAATTTATTTTTATTCAATTTCATATTTTTTTAAATTCACAGTACCTTAATCTCTACATTTAGTCATTATTCATTTATCAAAAATAATTATTTTAAATCTAGTATGTCTATTTAAAAATTTCACCATAAAATTAATAGACCTGATTTATTGCAGCTAATTTACATTCGTATACCTACCAGAAATAGTTGAGTTATTTTACCACATTACTGTAACAATACTGTGACGGTTGCTCAGTTTAATTGTCCATTACACATAATTGGAAACATATTATTATAGTGTGTACTGAAGAGTTATATGTAAAAGATCTTTGTACTGTAAATAAATACCTTCACGAACTTTAATATTCCGTTGTTGAAGCCGTTCGGAAATCAATCGAACGAGGTAGTGATGGCGAACCTATGACATGCGTGTCAAAGGTGACACGCCACAGCGTTTTGGGCGACACGCCAGCGTTCACTAATATCAGAATTATCAAAGAACACGTGTCCCGCCACCAGACGTCTACGCAACAACAACGTTCGAATTTATCACTACGTACATATTACATATGTCTCACTTTGTGAAAAAAACAATTAATTAAAATAAGCAATTAATTAATTGACATCAAATCAAACACTATGGGTTTCATATTTTTATCGACACACCATCAAAGTAAAGTTAGATTTTTGAGTTTGAGGGCTAATATTTGACGTTTGATGCTCGGTAAAGTGCGAGACGGCGAATCTCAGAAACTCGGTGTGCGCGCAATACACTTCGAAATTGTCTCCACAGAATCTCACTGTTAATCAATCTCTATTTCAGAGTTTATCTCGAATTGAAAATCTCAACCGTGGGCATGGACTATAAGAGTTTTAAGCGATGAAAGATATTATTGAGCTACCGCATTCTCGTTTCTGTTTAAAGAGTGTTACATCATTTGTTTAATATGAGCATCTCGTTTTTGAATGATGATATCGTAATAACGTATTTAAAGTAAGAAATAAAGGGGTAGAAACCCACACTGCGGAACATCTAAAACCGGAGGAAGGTCCTTTTAGAAAAAAAAAAACTCATTTCTGAGGACATAAAATGTATGGTATACTGTTATTGAAAGACAAAATCTCATTACCATTTCATGGAGAGTCGGGCTCGCGCCGAGCTAGTTGATATTACAAATGTATTCCGTATGTAAATTTGGCAAATATGAAATAAACTTCTCTCTTTCTAAGCGCGTCTCACATTCGCGTATGCAAATTCGCGCCAAACAAATTGGGGAATATCCAAAAAGCATTATTTTTCGAAATAAGTGTACACTTCATTTGGCTGTTTGCTCATTCCAATCACGGCCGCGCTCCTTTTTATGGCAATTTTAAAAAGAATACGACACTAAGGGAGGAGCCGCGGCACGTCCGTACGGAAGCACTTAATTATGCCGCGGTACAGGAGACGTTATATCACGTACGGAGGCTGCAAAACATATTAGCGGGTCGGGCCTGCGGGAGGGGGTGCGGAACTACAAAGAAAAATACCAGGGAAGCAGCGTCGGGTGGGCAGATCTAATAATGGCTCACTTTGAACTGTATCTCTCTCCGTCCGTTTATGACGGGCGTATGAAAGGCCTCTCGTCAATTCTGTTACGCAGCCTTCCGGGCGCGGCATGTGTGATGACGGGCCTTTTTGTCTACCTAACTACATATTGTGGCTATATTCTTATCCGACCAGGTAATCAGGTTTAATATTTTACTTAAATTAGTGTAATCGTGTTGTAGTGTAGACTGAGCGTTGTGTTACGTACGCGATGGTTGGACTGCTCACGTTATCGATATGCTGCAGATTACTCTCAAGCATATTGCCAGGGTCTCGAGCCTAAACGATACACAGTGTTGGTGTTTTCGATTAATTAAAATGGTATATAATTCATTTAAAAATGTCTGCATTGACATCATTTTGTACATAAATGAGTACTTTCCATACATTATATAATATATATATATTATATCCCTAATAAAAAGGTATTGTATATAAAGACTAATATTGTAAAATTTGTAAATGTAATATATTGCCCCAGTAAAAGATCAGCAATTTGGCATTTGAAACATTATTTGTTTGTTTAGATCGCTTTTTTATATAAAATGACTCCTGACTACAAATTCATACTCTTAGAATTTCATAATGAAGGACTTACTGGATAAAAGTGCGTAGCAGAGTCAATAAATTCAGATGTATTGAGGATTTAAGCCATTACATTCACAGATACTTTCTTTGATTTAATAATAAATTACTTTTTTACGGATAAAAGTGCCGTGTGCAGATGGCCGTTATAAAAGTGCAGTGTGCAGATGGCCGTTATAAAAGTGCAGTGTGCAGATGGCCGTTATAAAAGTGCAGTGTGCAGATGGCCGTTATAAAAGTGCCTTGTGCAAATGGCCGTTATAAACATATTTCTTATTTGGGTTTTAAAGCACTTATATACTTACATGCCCATATAGATATTTAATGCAACATAACACTTTCTTGAATTAATTATTTCACTAAAGTATATAAATGTCATTCTTCACAATAGTAGATATGGCGCAGATGAATTTCATTCCTGTAATTTGAATTTGATATATTATACAATATCAATTAGGGGGGAGGGGGCAAAGGAACCTTACGTTTTTTAGATTTGTATAACTGTGAAGAATTTTTCGCCGTGTGTTTGTATTAAATTGATTTATTCCAAACGTAAGTCGATAAATTTTTTTTTGCCCTCGACCGAATGCCCGGTCTGCCTTGCTGGCTATGAACAAACAGGGATATGGAAAAAAAATCTTTCCTGACACACCTTGTCAATCATTGTTTCTTTTATATTTATTTTGACTCACCCCGTCCGCCCGAATCCTCCCTAACCCCTAACACACGACAAACTAATTTTGCGTGCTAGAGTTCTTTTCTTTTACAGAGTTGCCGGATCCTTAACAGCGCGAGGAACGTGCGGCCCCCCCGGCCCGCGACTCGCAGGGAAGGGGCGGGTCCTAGCCCGAGACGCCGCCGACCCCATTCCACCCGGAGGCAGTATGCTATTTGTCTTCTTCGTGCGTAGCTTAGTACTGCCTTATTGTAAGTGTTGCTGAGATAATGTCCGCGTGTACGTGAGGGGGCAAAAACGCAGGATAAAAATGATGCTAATGATTAATCATTTCAACACTCGCTTCTTGAAGATAATCTCGATAAACCTGTTGACTTTTGCAACGATATTATGTTTATTAAAATATATTTTCTTAAATATGAATTAAATATATTGATTACAAAGATATACATATAAAATCAATTTTATCAAAAAATATTGTTGTTGCGCCACCGGCATTCAAACCCGGATCTCTCTCCTAACCGGGGAAGGTGCATTAGCATAGTTGAATGCTACAGCGACAATATTTTTAGCGATAAATTTTCGAACCTATATGTTACCTTTTTTGATATTAATTTTTCATATTTAAAATATCACAGACCGTCTGTTCTGAATAATGACAACTTCACAATAAGAAAGTGTTCTCCTAAAAATAATTTCTTATTAACCATTGTTAAAAATCTGTCTTCATATTCTATTTTCCGTCATATTCCATACGAATTTACGTTTTAAAATAAGCGAAGAGAATACGATAGGATTATATTAGCTGTCTCCCGTGACAAGCATCGAGCACCCGACCATTCAGTCTGCATGAATGTCTAACTGCTAATCTAAATAAGTACTTCATATGGTGTTTCATTAAACTTATAAATTAATAAACGTATACAGGAATAGATGCTATTTAAATGCTATGGAAGCCTAGAAGAGGTACCATTAGAAGATAATATTTATTTTGAATCTTAAGCGTACTTCGATTTTAAGAAAATATAAAAAAAAATTTTATGAAAAAGATTAATGACAGAGTAAAGAATGAAGGAATAAGGAAAGAATGTAAAGCTGATGTTAATATAGTGAGTAAGATTAAGAAAGGATCATTTGGCGGGTTTGGTCATATGGAACGGATGAATGAGGAGCGAATGGTAAGAAAGATATATGACGCGAGTCATATGTCTTTATATATTATATATTTATATCTGGTACTATCAATATATATGACGCGAGTCATATATATTGATAGTACCAGAAATAGAGGATGTCCGCGGAAGACTTGGCACGACCAGGTAAACTAGATAATGGAGGATGGTTCTGTTAGAAGCCTCAACAATCGGCGAACATGTATGATAAGATGTATGAATGTGGATGAGGCGAGAATTGTGTGTCAAGACAGAAGAGTGTGGCGCTCTATCCTCTCTGCCTACCTCCGCGGGGAAACGGCGTGATAGTTAGTAAGTAAGCAAGTACAAAAAAATCAAAACGTAATTGAACAATCGCACATGCTGATGGTAGACTTAAAAATGATTTAATCTCAGAAAAACATGTATCGAAAAAGTGACCACACGTTATACTCGTTACCACTGACAATACCTAAATGTCTTATTCAGTACCTACACATAAACGTTATACTCGTTACCACTGACAATACCTAAATATCTTATTCAGTACCTACACATAAACGTTATATTCGTTAACACTGACAATACCTAAATGTCTTATTCAGTACCTACACATAAACGTTATACTCGTTAACACTGACAATACCTAAATATCTTATTCAGTACCTACACATAAACGTTATACTCGTTAACACTGACAATACCTAAATATCTTATTCAGTACCTACACATGAACGTTATACTCGTTACCACTGACAATACCTAAATATCTTATTCAGTACCTACACATAAACGTTATATTCGTTAACACTGACAATACCTAAATGTCTTATTCAGTACCTACACATAAACGTTATACTCGTTAACACTGACAATACCTAAATATCTTATTCAGTACCTACACATAAACGTTATACTCGTTAACACTGACAATACCTAAATATCTTATTCAGTACCTACACATAAACGTTATACTCGTTACCACTGACAATACCTAAATATCTTATTCAGTACCTACATATAAACGTCCAACTTACGTTTTGACACTTTTTAGATATTCACATCACTCACATGTTGAAAATTGTAAAATGCCCTCCCACTTCCTGGTAGCCAGGTAAAGGACTAAATTGAATACTTACATGATACATCCTTACATGGTACATACTTGAACAATGAAATTAAAAAAATGATACGTCCTGTTACCTACCTATTTAAAGTATAATGCAATGATAGTAGATAGCCCTTTTCTAACAAATCAATACACGCAAATGTAATGTTATACTTATTGTATTCACTCGATTTTTAATTTTTAAGTGACTCTTTACAGATACTAGGTATATGCGAGTACTTATATTGACTCTACTAAGTACTGTTGTAACTGACTTATTGTGAAGTTGTAATTATTCAGAACAGACGGTCTGTGATATTTTAAATATGAGTTAGACATATTAATTAGAAAGATATAAATATAAAATCAATTTTATCGAAAAATATTGGTTGCTCCTAATAATAAAGTTGTATCAATGTGTTCAAAATTTAATAAAAATGAATTGATAATTCTGGCGTCTGCTATCAGATTACTCAAAGGTATTTGAGATTATGTAAAAATAAGGTAGATAGCTCTTCCAAATAATGGAACGATTAAATCTATTAATATCAAAAAGGTAACATATAGGTTCGAAAATTTGTCGCTAAAAATATAGTCGCTGTAGCATAGTTGGATAACGCATCTTCCTCGGTTAGGAAAGAGATCGAGGTTCACAACAATATTATTCGATAAAATTGATTTTATATGAATATCTTTCTAATTAATATATTTAATTCATATTTATATTGACTCTAATTAAGAATCATTAGTTAGGTATAATTATTTTTTCAGGTCAAGCATGTTATTAAATTAATATTTTATTGAAAACATTGAGATTTTTCACAAAATATCGCTCTTTGCAAAGGACGTAAAATGTAAACGAGGATAAATATTTATTAGTAAATAATACATAATATGTGTTAAGTGAAAGGTTCGCCCGAATAACGGTCTATGATACATTTTTTGCGAAATGGGGTTCTTGACTGAATACCGCTCTATGTAGATTCCGTTACACGTACCTTAAGTAAGTTCCTTCAGAAACCGACAGATGTCGTTGCTATGCCACTTTACACAGCTGGAATAGCCCTTATTTCCTCAATACCTAATTTAGCGATGACTTTTATTGTGTCTCCTCTAAAGTTTAAAAAAAAACACATCGACTGTTATTCGGCCGAACCCTTCGACTAATCAATTAATTTTCTATTTTTCACATATCTTTTAACACGTCCGTTACAGAGCGACTTTAGTTCCTTTGCATCATTACTAGTGTTGATATATTCCTTTGTCTCCTAATTGAAAGCTGTAAAATAGAAATTTTCAAAGAAAGCCACACAATGTATACTTTTATTATTTTGCGCCCCGAAATTTATATCCGAAATGATACTTCTTTGACAAAAGTTTTATATTTTATTAATAAAAGTACACGAACAGAAGGATACACGCTGAGGTAACTCGGAGTCGAACAACCACGTACGGGGCTCTGTCGAAACTTACTAAACAAATAATGTTATTTAAAAAGAACAAAAGAAGAAACAAACATTCCGGGGGTGAGCAGGGACGTGGCGGAGGGGTTCAGCTGCTCGGGGGTCGGATCAGCGTCTCCCAATAACTTTTCCTCGAGCGAACTAACTCACAACGTTCACCGTTGAGTGAGAAAATCCAAGGGTAAGCAGAGTCTAACCCAGCTTAACCGTGGATTACCATCACGCAGACGATCGTTACAATCATTTTTCTACATTGTCACTTTTACATCTTTACTACATTCAAATCAAACGAAAATACAAAAAAAAAAAACATATAATAGTTTATATGTTTATATAATTATATATAATTTATTTACTGGCACTGTGACACCAGCTTTCTCATAACTTTTGGTCATATGTTTGGGTACTTGACGAACCCAGCGCATCGGTGAACTTCCTGCTCTTCTTTTATCTTCTCGTCTTCCGCCTTGCCAGGTTGTGTTGCATAGGCTAAATAATAACCTGTTTTGGTTATTAAAACCTTCTAAAATTGTTAGAATTACACATATTGGAACAGGTGTAATACTGACAAGTGATTCAAACACAAATATCATTGTTGATTATTAGTCGGATGAATTCGAATCCCCATTATTATTAACGCCTTATGTTAATGTTTGATGAGATGTCTATCTTTTATAATAATTAGTTGTAGAGATCGTGACGTTTGTGTGCCCATGTAAAATCTTGCTGTCATTTTGAATATGAACATCGGTTTGAGTTTTTGTTTCTTTCTACCGATTTCAAGCTGATCTCCGAGTTTATCTCCAGATAAAAATCTCAACACGCGTGCATGGTATTGAGATGCATTTCAACTAAATCTCAGAGATTCTCTCCTTACGTCTTCTTCCGTATACGCGGCCCATAAGAAGCTGACGTTGCACGGTGTTCGTTAAAATCACATAGTCTAATTTATCAATTGCCTTGCGAAGACTCTTAAAGTTTAAATAATATAATTTGTTGCAAAAATAAAAAAATATTACTAATTAATTGAACTTATTTGTTGTATATTATAAAAAAAGTTTTTTTGCCGAAGAAATATAATGTTTGTGAAACAGCGGATAGCTAGACCGGGGTACCGGCGCTGATAGTCGCCGGTCAACCGGAGAGTGGAGACTGTGAACCGAAGGTTGAAAGTTAAGGGCAACATGTGCAAGGACCGATCGTTATCTGCCCTTTTGTTTTTAATTAAGAATCGTCGTCGAAAAACTTTGGCTGGCAGGGGTTTCTAAACTAAAAATAAATGTTTCCAAATTGTAAAATATACCAAGACGATAATATCCCGATAAAATATACCAAGACGATAATATCCCGATAAAATATACCAAGACGATAATATCCCGATAAAAGCAATGAAACAATTGCTTAATTGAATATATTAAAGACTTAACTGAATACTGTAATTGTATCACGGAACTCAACCGCGACAAGGGATCCTATGAATGATTAAATAAAATATATACCATGCGGTTGCATTACATTATCGTAGCGCGGTCATAACAGGTAAAGCATTGTTCAACGGGCTCATAGTTTCCCGACAATTACAAAAAAAGAAAAAGTTTCTGATGAAAAATAGTTTTGTGATTAAGTTTAAAAAATGACCAAATTTGCAAATAAATGATTAATAACAAATCGTATAATCGCTAATTCACATTTTGTCATACTTTTACAAAGATTGCTCGGGTTGGAACTTTTAAACCGCTAGAATGCAACTACCTGCATCGGTCACTCGCAACTTTGCGACAGAGGTCATGCGTCACCGTGTCAATAATGTTATCTAGAAGCTTTATTCCAAAAAGCATAAGATATTTAATGACATCGAATTACTTTTTTCATAAATAATCCGGATTATCTATTTGTGTAAGATTTTCACACATTGTTGATTGGTAGACATTTAAATCGTCAAAATACTGAGAGATATTAAAAAACCGTACTTAACAATTGTGTATTGCACGTGCGGGTTAGCGATGTTACGCCCAACCTAAAGTTACTATTCAGTTAGAGCGCAAATGAGTATTTATTTATTATTACTATGTAAATAATATGTTCTAAAATCCTGATTTCCTCGATATCTTGATCTAATAGTGACGACGGAGTTGAATTATAAAACATGTATTTCACGAATGAACTAAATATGTTCCTTGTTTCCAGGATAGCGAATTGATCGCCAATCTTCTTTCTGTCCAATATTCCTCTACAGTTTTTGACTTTAATATAAACGAACACCGTCCTTTTAATTGACCTATAAGCGCAACCCACTCCGGGCACAGATCGCTTTATAATAACATTGTTCTCGAATATTCCCTGTCGTTCTCTGCCTCCTTCCGATGTTACCCTCCCCCGCCCTCGCCGCCGCCCTGTGTTTACCGTCTATTGTGCCCCTCGCTACCTACCCTTATCTAATTAACCCCCACCCTCTCAGAAACTAGATATACAATATACATGATATAATCAATTATAATACGATGACACTCGAGATCAGGCTGTGTTTAGTCGAACATAACACCAGCCTCTTTTATTTGTTATACAAAATAATTATTTGGGTATAATATTCTTTATTTACCCGAGAATGAATATGTATTCTGTTTTTATAGGTTTTCGTTGAAACACCTCTATATTTTAGAATTACGCATATCAAATACTTATATAATATTCATTTTATTTATTAGAATATTTATTTGAGTGGCAATATATTTCAATCTAAAAATATGTTAATTTTGTTATCAATTCATGGATAACATCGAAATTTAATTCTTGACTATATATATATTGCGAGGCGTGTTCTGGCCTATCTACTATCCTCCACCGACAGCGGAGAGCATGAATATGACAACGTGAATCGGAAGCTACCTACGTACGATGATGTCGAGATCCACCTAAACCATCTTCTGAGAAAATAATCTTTACTAAAAAGAGCAAAACATGAAGGGTGATATTTCAGAATAAAACAGTGTTAACAAATTTGATTGTAAGGTAGAAAACAGAAAATTACGAGAATTTCACTTGTTGAATAATTAAAACTAAATGAAAGTACGGAGCTACACAACAGGCGGTGACAACAATAATGATGTTATATAAAAACAGCAAAACATGAAGGGTGATATTTCAGAATAAAACAGTGTTAACAAATTTGATTGTAAGGTAGAAAACAGAAAATTACGAGAATTTCACTTGTTGAATAATTAAAACTAAATGAAAGTACGGAGCTACACAACAGGCGGTGACAACAATAATGATGTTATATAAAAACAGCAAAACATGAAGGGTGATATTTCAGAATAAAACAGTGTTAACAAATTTGATTGTAAGATAGAAAACAGAAAATTACGAGAATTTCACTTGTTGAATAATTAAAACTAAATGAAAGTACGGAGCTACACAACAGGCGGTGACGACAATAATGATGTTATATAAAAACAGCAAAACATGAAGGGTGATATTTCAGAATAAAACAGTGTTAACAAATTTGATTGTAAGATAGAAAACAGAAAATTACGAGAATTTCACTTGTTGAATAATTAAAACTAAATGAAAGTACGGAGCTACACAACAGGCGGTGACGACAATAATGATGTTACATAAAAACAGCAAAACATGAAGGGTGATATTTCAGAATAAAACAGTGTTAACAAATTTGATTGTAAGATAGAAAACAGAAAATTACGAGAATTTCACTTGTTGAATAATTAAAACTAAATGAAAGTACGGAGCTACACAACAGGCGGTGACGACAATAATGATGTTATATAAAAACAGCAAAACATGAAGGGTGATATTTCAGAATAAAACAGTGTTAACAATTTGATTGTAAGATAGAAAACAGAAAATTACGAGAATTTCACTTGTTGAATAATTAAAACTAAATGAAAGTACGGAGCTACACAACAGGCGGTGACGACAATAATGATGTTACATAAAAATGCGTTGATCTTGGACGAATCCTATTGCATTTGCCGTAAAAAGATCCATTATCTTCTTGCATCATTTCATTTTATGTCCTGAGAGCAGCATCCATTGGTGCTTCCGAGTGCCTGGCAATTGGTCAAGACACTCCTTCAACCGGCGGTCCATGCACGAATCCTCGTCTCCAGATCATGATGAGTAATGACAAGAAGTAATGAAAAGAAGAAGTAATGTGAAGAAAGAAGAGTGAAAAAAGAAAGAAAGGGATAAAAATAAGAGAATTCAATCATTTCCTGCAACAATATAAATTTTTACGATACAATTAGGATTTAAAGTAATAGAAAATGAGTGCTTGTAAAATTGATGAATTATGTGGATTTTTACCCTTCAATTATCTCCATCGCGCGATGCCAAACGCCACACGTCTACATTTTGTATTTCCAAATACGCGAATTCAACGGATATAGCGGCAGCCGCACGGCTGCCCGCGGACGAACCTCCTTAAAACGTATCTGAACGAAATTAACGTATCTGGCTAGCGCTGGTCCGTGACCCGAAACGCCGGTCGCGAACCTCGCGGCCAACATCGAAACTAACACTCGGCGATACTAGCAGAGCTTAAAAATATTAAACCAGAGTGTTTACTTTAATAAATTAGGTACTCACGTCACCTTATCATTCAAGTCCAAAATTTGTATCGTGACAATGCACTAATACTACTAAAATAATATGAATATAAAAAATTACTAAATGTTATAATTGATTTATTATTTATATTAACCCAAACAAAAGATCCACCACATTTAAGGCGTGCTACCACGGGATGAATGGGAGAACGATATTAGAGATCAAGATATTCTCAGCCATACAGTATAGAATACACTCATCCCTCGATTTACGCGATAAATACGTTCCAAGAAATTCTGCGTAAAGAGAAATCGCGTAAATCGAGGCATAGAACGCATACAAAAATGGAAGATAGGTTCCAGACAATTAAAATCGAGACTTAAAGTTCATGTAAAATAGTGTGATCGGTTCCAAAAAACCGCATAAAACGAGTACATATCATAGATATTACATATATATCAACATAAGAAAGAGGAAATTTTTTTATATAAAATCTGTAGCTTTATTAATTCCAAATAAATTTATAATACATACATAATTTAAAACAGAATTGTAAATTTATTATTCCTCCTCCTCGTTGCTATATTCTAATGAAACCTTTTTTCCTTTTGTGTTGGCTCGAAATCGCCACTTCATAACCAGCAGCAGTTCTTCTGTATTAATCTTGATTAAATAGTCTGTAATTATTTTGAGGGTTTTTTTTTTAAAGATTAATTTGAGGGTTTTATTTTTTATTAAATCCTTGTCAATTTCTTGATACTGTGTGCTTTAAAAAATAATAAAATGCAGTTTTTCATTATTCATTTATATCAGAAGTTATATACTAGATTAGATTTTTTTAGAACTATTACCTTATTATTATTAAGACCTTTAAACTAATGTACAATTAATTAACTGAATGTTATTTGCCATAATTAAGAAAATACAAGCATTATAAGAAAGACCGCGACTAAATTGCCTCAATATAGAAAATTCTTCCAAATACGAAATATATTTTCTTATAATCTTGAAGCCAAGATTACGGAGATAAATCTGTATTGAACCAAATTAGCAAAATATTAAAAACTAATTGTTAAAGCATGCAATTTGCAGTACATATGGCCAATTTTTAACGTTATTAAAATACTTTGTGTCGGTGAATATAAATTATTTTAAATATTAATATTAAATATTTATTATAAATTATTTTCGAGGCTTCAGCTACTATTTAAAATTAAGTTTTGTTATCAAAAACATAATAATTTCTTACTAAATAACATTTATATCGATCCTATTAATGTGGGTTTTTTATTGTTTTTTAATTGGCGGTTTGAGTTAAAAAAACTCAATTTGATTTAAAATACCTGCTAAAAGTGAAATCGCGTAAAATAAATGACCTACATGGCAAAAAATGACAGATTTGCTATTCTTGAAGTGAATATATTTAAAAGCTAAGATACTTAAAATGTATTTAATATTAAAATAAATTAGACGAATCACATAGACAGCACACATGAAAACACAGTTGTTTTCACCGGGACTCAAACGTGGAACTTTCTCTTGTCGGGGGAACTAGTTTACTAACTATGTTTAATATTCCATATTGATTTATTTATTACTTTGTTTTTAACCACTTTTATGAGTAAATTTAATACATCAACCGATTTTGGAAAATACATTTTCCTTCATCAAGATGTCAAATAAACCAACTAAAACTATATGTCAAATTGTTGTAATGTTTTCGTATCAGTTTAAAAAAAATAATTTAGGACTAGGTTAAATTTAGTTGATTATTTATAATATTTTGGTTAATTTTTCACACTTTACTTTTTTCTAATGATTCTAAATTATTCAATTTAAAACCAACAATGACCATATGTAAAACAGACAATTCAATTTTTTAATCAAAAGTATGATCATTTTCTTATAAATGATTTAAAAATTCTGAATAACTATGATTGTTTAAACATCTTAAATGCTCTTTGACTGTTATATTAAAATTTGGACCTGTTCATGTTCAACATAGAAAGCAGTTCGATCTTTATAAGTAAGTTTATACCGGTTGGTGGTTTTACTCATACAATTTGTTAGAAACAAAGTAATAAATAATTCAATATTAAAATGAATAACGACGTATATATATTTAATAAAAATGTATTTTTTCAATACATAAATTTTAAAAATTTGTTTTAATTATTAAACATTATGTTCTAAAAATGCAACTACTTAATAAAAATGAGATTTTATTAAAATTATGTATTTTTTTTTTTTTTTTTTAAATAGAGATGCGTACACGGAATACATGTCACATCAATATTCTTACTATTTTCAAACTAAGCTAAATGCTTGTGCTATGAAAATAGGACTAACTTGCTGGTGTCCTGGAACGAGGCGCGAACCCCCGACCACTAGATCACTAGGCCAACGTCTTGACCACTACACCAACAAGCTACTCAAATTGTTACATACCAATATTATTACATACCAATATTAAAAATATTGTTACATACCAATATTAAAAAAAAGGTAAACTTTAAATATTGTAGTTATTTGTATATTATAAACGATATTAATATAGTCTTAAAGCTTCTAACTTCTGTTTTAGAAACAAAATATTAATTTTGCTAAGAATCGGGCATTTTTGCTTTTCCAAACAAAACTTTTAAAAGTTATCAAAGATTTTAAAATGTCACGGAAACCTTTCACCTGAAATTATGCCTTAATGTTTTATGTGACCTCAAACCAAAAAGGTTTTAGCGAAAATTACCACAAGAAATATTGTCAGTCAGCCTTTTAGGAGACGTCGTGATCGGCGTGCCGATTCCTTCATCTCGCTGAGGACCTTACATGAATGCTAAGCTGGCGTCGAGGATCGCTCCATGCGCGCAATTATAAGGGTTCACAAAAAGCAAAGCCGTTAATTATTCAGGATAAGCAATCTCAATATGGAAATTAAGTGAGGATAAGTGGTGCCACCGACACGGAGAGTAGAAAGCGAAATGTACTACCCCCAATTCTCCCTTCAACAGTGGCGGCTGGCGCTTAAAAGGAAAGGCGACGCACCATAGTTAAGACATGTACGAAAAAAAACTGTTAATAATGACAGTATTTACTTTAACTTAAATAAGTATAATGTATGTTAATTCAAGTCACGTATATTCCATTTGGAAATAGCGAACAATGAACAATGCGACTTTAGTGACTTTAGTTTTATTGATATTCCTTTGTCTCCTTTAATAACTTAACCAAAATAAAATAGACATTTCTAAAATAAGTGAAGATAAATTTTAACTCGAATTTCCAGTCAATCATTAGATGTAGACTAATAACATAAAACTGTCTAAAAATATTTAATGTTAAAATAAATATAATACGGCGCTTATTTGAAAAATACAGGAGTAAATTATTACAATGAGCAAATATATTTTTTTAAAGAATATGGGTTGGTTAAAGGAGCCGCCACTGCCCTGGAGTATTTCTCGCGAAGGAATTATAAAGTCGCCAAAAAAACACGGAGGTCGGGAAGTGTCGGCAAAGTTCGGTCAAAGGGAATATACGTACAGGGTGGACTATCATTTAAGTAACCCTAACCTAATGTCTGTAATTAACCACTCCGTGAATAAGTTAGGGACCTTTCATTAACATTTTAATCGTGCTGAGATCGGTGTAACAAATTGGGACGAAACCCATTGTTTGGGAAAAATACGTTAAGAAAATATCGGATGCTGTAATACTGTTCGATAAGGAAGAAAAATAATAATTATAATAGGGTAGCGTTTTTCGGGGACCCATTGCAAATTTTGAACAAAATAAAAATAGTTATGTAATTAAAGTAATACATACTTTGTCCAGATTTTACAAAATACTGCTGAGAAGTTTTTATGGAGTTCTGTAATTTCCGATACTAAAATAGATTAACACAATTATTGATCCTAATCATAAAAATAATAACTTAGGGTTGGTTGTTTGATCTTAGTGAGATTTGCCGTAGTAACTTTTTACGATCGCCCGTGGTAAAAAGCGTTTAAGGGTTGTTCGAACGTCGATTTTACTGCTGTCAAAATTAATCACGTCTAATAGTGTAGCAAGGCGAATAATCACCAAATACCTGAGAATTGTATCAAAATTTATGTATTTTAAAGATTATTCCTGATCAGCCCTTAATCGGTTCGCACATACAACGTCACTTGTATGTATTGTAAACAATATAGAGCAAATCGTGCTGCTGCGTAAAACGTTTAATTATGGTTAATTAGAAATTACTTTGAACTTTGATTTCGCTTTTCTACAAGTCAATTCACATTCAAGTAATTTCACGATTGGTGCTGATGAATATTGACGGAGGGGTGGGGAATAGTCTGCCTTCCAAAATCACAAGTACGTGGATTTATCTGAAAAGATATCAAATAATAGATAGAGAATGAAATAATGAAATACGCGCGTGGATGTGTGACACGATTTATGAATATTCATTCTAAGTAGGTATAAGGAAGCTTCTGCATAAAATATAGAACCTGACCATGTCATATCGCGTTAGCTGTTGGGAGGAGACGGTCCATTCTACTCTAATAGGGCAGCTAAGTATAATAGAATGCTCGATCATCATATTGTGCCCATTGACACGAGTCAACAGGTCAGTTAACAGCCGGTTAACCAGACCTCAGATCATTTGAATTATTTAATTGCTAACGGGTTTTCATCAAAAGGTATTAGAGATTCACCGTAATATAAATTTGATTGCTTTTAAAATTGGAATAGATATATAAATAGGAAATATAACAGAATATTAGTTAAAAATTTGTTGGAAATGTATTCGATTGCTGTAGCGAAAGTGAAGAACAAGCTTTCCCGGATAGGAAGAGGTCCAGGTTCGTATCCCGGTAACAACTAAATATTTTTTATGAAAATGCAACTCCACAACCGAGACGTGTTCTCCTTAATATTAGGTTGAGTCATAAGTACTGTCTTTAATGAAAACAAAAGTTGATTTTTTTTTAACAAATTTTACTAAATAATTATATTACGTAATTTCCATTATTGCTAATGACTGCCTCCTATCTGACAATTAATTTGTTCATAGGAATTAAAACTTGCCAATATGTCCAAGTGCGTTATCACCTCCTGTGTTGTTTTAAGTTTTTCTCCGTGTAAATAATTTTGTAGAGAAAAAAAAAAATGAAAATCTGATGGAGCACGGTCAAGAGTCAGGGTGGATATTTTAAAACATCCCAGTTGAACTCCTTCAATTTGTGCTCCTTCATCATTACAGAATGAGGCTGCCCATTGTCGTGGTGAAAAATAATACTCGTGCGGCATCCGCACTTGGAGATCGTGCCAATGCGATGCAATGTCTCACCACGGTCGTTCGACTGATACTCATCTTCAATGCGATGTCCCTGGTATTTTAACGAGGATCAGCTTTTATTATAGCGGTTAAAGGGCGTCCCGCCTGTTCTTCATCAGCTACTGATAAATGACCAGATCTGAAGTTAGCAAACCATCGTTAACTGGATCGAACATCGATAGCACCCCTACCGTACACATGACAAAACTTTTTGGTTGTTACTGGTGCATTATGGCCTTTGTTAAATTCAGCTATTATTATATAAAAAGTGTCGAATATGTACATTTTCTTCCGACATTTTAAAAATTCACAGGGTTCCGTTTAGTTCGACCACTGGCTATCGACTAAAGAATTTGTCAAAAGAAGCCCTCTTTTATATAATACAAAAAAAAAAATTAAGACAGGTGTTAACAGAGTTAATTTAAAAAAATATATCTATGTAAAAATACGACGGTACCTAAATATACATGCTTTATTAAAATTTTTATATTTAATAAAATAAATCAATAAATTTCACTCAAGTAATATAAAATTGATTGGTTTCAAAATTGGAATCATGGATGTATTAATTAGAATTATTACACAATATAAGTTAAGAATTTGTCAAAAATGTATTCGATTATGTATATCTTTCTAGTTGATTAATTTAATTAATATTATAAAATTTTGTTTTATTTAACTTCTAAAATAATACAAATAGAATGATAAACATTTGGAATTTTCGTCATTCATTATCTTTTTTTAGAAAAAAACATAATTTTCTCGTCCAAATAATATTGAAGGACGTAGTAACCTCCCCTCCCGACAAATGAGCTAAAATTGAGAGAAAATGCGTTTTCCTTCAAATTAACATATCGCTTTGCAAAACATCCTTAACAGGCAAACACAGATCACGTGAAGGGGAGAGACGGGGGTTAGTATTTATAAAATAATTAATGTCATCAACTGGAAACTTCTCGAACTGCTAAATACTAGCGACATTTCTACTAATGAACTATTTATTTTATATGAGTGTGATGTAATTATGAAAGCGTGAGAGAGAAAGAGACAAGACAAAATATAAATGACGGTGTCATTTATTAATTACTATTGAATCTTAAGATATTCTATTTATCGGTAAACTTAAACTGATACTCAGAGAGAGATAACTAAGTATGTAGGTATGTTTACGTATAATTGCATACGATATATATGTATTACACGAGTATATATATTATTTTATAAAACATTATTAATATAAATTAAATTAATCAATTGAAATATATATAGAAATAATCTATGTATCGAAAAATAAGTCGTTGCTGCCGGTGTATCTCGGTAATATATTAATATGGAGCGATTGCTTTGTAAAATAACAGTTATTAAAGAAATATTGCGGTCTTTACTACTAAAGCACGGTTTCAATTTATTTTACCTCATTTTCTTTAAAATTGAGTTACCAACTTGTACAAGTGAACCTTCAGGTAAGATTATGTAGTTATGAAGAGTTTGAAGCATAAAAATACAATCCCTTTATTTTTTTTTATTATGTAGATTACTTTATCGTTAATTTATAATTATGAAATATTACATTTGTACTGAAGATTTAATTGAAATATGTATTTGCTCAAAAAAATAATACTTATTTTAATGTTAAAATATTCTTTGTCTATTTAAAAAAATATTTTTGTTTCATCCCTTCAGCTTACGACCTTTAGAATTGTTTGCGACCTCTCATGACAGGCGCCTAATTTAAATTTCACAACTTTAATATTTTATCCGGTTTTAACATGAAGCGTATGTTTTTCTTTGAATTTCGCGACTAACTTTAATTTAATTGAGAAAAAAATTGTCATTGTCGAGTCTATTTTAATTATTAGGATTTTCCAAATAAAAATATTTCTAAATTTGTTTATCTGATATTTGAAGCAAAAGTATTTCCCTCAAAACTTAGCCTGAAATAATTCAACTATAATAACGACTAGTGTTGGCGTTACGTTCGCTGGGAATGTTGTTGTGTATTTTTATTTACGCACCCTTAAAAAAGGGACCAATTCGAATTTCTCATAAGTCAAGTTCTGCCGCGTCGAAAAAATGTGTCGGGAATGAACTCTGAATGCCAAATGGGAGAGTCGCGGAATATTCTGCGGTCCTATTATCCCCTGGTCTCGGGGTGGTGGCTGTTGAGGGCGGTGGGGATGGTGCACGGGATGGGGGGAAGCGTGAGCGGTGTGACAAGTTACACCATCTTATCCTGAAGACGTTTCCCCGCCGACAGCGCTTCTGAAACCGACGACTGGTCGTGTTTAAAAATGATTTCAACTTTTGATAATTTAGATTAGCCTCGTAATGAGACATGTACAATCTAAAATTTATTGTAATTACCATTATACTGCGAATGGACAAGAGCCAATATTAAGCTTTTTTATAATGCAATCTAGCGACATTTAATCTATTAATAATAAGAAAACATTTTGTTTATACCACTGTTCATTGATAAATCAACGTATTTCAAGACCAATGGCCCCTTCTTCCGGATACAAGATACTAAAATTAATGATGGAAGTATAGACCAAAACAAAACTATAAATATAAGTGATGGGTAACTAATTAGGAACTAGTGTGAAAACAAATTTAAAAGGTGACTACTAGCAAAAATGATTTGGTTATGTATAATGTTTAATTAACATTATTAATATAGTAAGTTGCCACTGAGTAACTTTGCAATTATTGAAGAAACATTTATTCCAGTTTACATATCGCATTATTCATAAGAATATTTGTACTGTATTAAAAAATTGTATATGTATATATAACAGAACATACAACGCCACATATTTAAAACCTATCCATTCTTTCACTTCTTTTACAACAGTACACCCTATCCGCGAATTGTATTCTTGAAATGGTATTTTTTCAGATTTTTGTTCCATTATTTGGACTTTCCCATGCCACTGTCGTGATCGTTACCGACTCCGTACATGGTGCAGTGGCGGTCCACGACTGATACATTAATCTTCATTCAACCGTAAATTATTATTTTTTGTTTATAACTAGGTATTATATGTTGTGTGAACAATAATTCAAATCTAATTCTACTAAAATGAAGGACTACTAAGTATTGATGTTAGGTATTATCCTCTCAGCAAATGTTAGAGACCCAACAATAGGGTCAAAAGGTAGATTGTGTTCTCATAGTGACATATCTTTGAAAATCCAGTTAATATTAAAAAAAGCGATCATCTCATACGTTTTTCAAATGATTACAAAGGAGCTTGCTAATCAGGCAAGAACTAGATTTATATATCAGAAAATATGATATCAATAAGGATAGTACATACTCGAGAAGGGTCTCAAAATCCGTACTATCCGACTAGAAAATATACCACAAAGAAGTAAGTAAGTAGTAATGCCAATAACTGACTATATCGGGGTTACATGAGTAACACAAACTATACTGATGAGAACTACTCGAAACATTTTAGGCAGCTGAAGCCAATAATAAATCTCACACGAAAAGGGTTCCAACTGCTCAGCCTTTATCGAAGAGCTGACCGATAAAGGTGAAAGTTGTCGTCTTGATTCTGACGACCAAGTTTAGGGAGCGCTGCAATAAAGAATGCTCCATTACACGAAAAGAGAGTGAAGAACACCGCGGAATCCCGCGTTTTTTATAGTAGGGGGGGGGGGGGGGATCTGACGGTAACGGGTGATCGGTAGGGGGCAGGGAAAATAGGGTAGGTTGGGTATGTAGGGGGCAGGAGACGACAGAAAAACACAGGGGGGCGGATGTTTCTAATTAACAGTAGGCGCTGGTCATCAAATTGTCGTCAGAATCATATTTCTTTCTGTACTTATCTAAATGGAAACAAGGTAGAACCTTTTACGCCGTCGTGGTTTTCTTCAAATATTGATACAATATTTTTACTGATTTGATAGCATTCCAATAATATCTGTCTTTGAAAAATGATATCGAAAAATATATCTCTCGTCTTTTGATTTTAAATCGAGATTTTGGGAATCTTGTCATATTAAATGTTAAACGTTTGGTGAAACTTATGTAAAGTTATTTCCGTGGAAACCCTTTTTCAAATATTTCTATTACGTTTCGGGACAGGAAAATCATTTGTCATAAGTTAAAATACACGACGAAAAGTAGAGCACTCGTATATTCAAGCGTATTTCATTATTGATTATTTGTATTTATTCAGTATATATTTTTGGTTTGCAAACCGTGGATACATTTAAAATACAATTATGCTATGGTGTATCCAGATGCATTAAGGGTATATAACTCACGCAATTTTATTGTGGTATTCGTACATTATTAATTTTTTATGCGAAATAAATAATACCTATTGATTAATAACTTATTAAATTTTCTGTATATTTGAAAATAACCATCATATAAAGGGGCGCTAAAAGGGGGGGACCCACCCTTTTCCGGAACCGTTGTAGGAGTTTCAACTTCTTTTATCGGTTCCACACACAGCACTACAGAAACGCGGATGTACAATTAACAAACACAAAAGAAAGGACATAAACAAATAAAAGCTAATGTAAGAGATTCAGAAAACGAACAGAGACTTCAATTTAAACCTTCCTGCGCCCTTTTAAGTGCTGTCTTTATTTATTTTAAAATACAGGTATATAACAACATTACAATCAGATAATCAAGTGTTATGTACGGAATTAAAGAGACCAGTGGGTACAAGACAGCCATTAAAGGGCTAACTATCAAGTACACTGTCCCGTGAAGGGACTCGGACGAAACACAATGATGTATGAGTCACGTCACACACGGTACAGGTACAGGTACAGGTACAGGCCGACGGAGTTACGCACGACTTTGTTTGTTTTAAGAAATAAACATCATAATCATGAATGAGTTATATGGGCTTCAATTTACAAGAGGTCCAAAAATACACTTCTATAACATTTAAATTTATCAAAAAAATACTCTTAAAAATGTCACTAGGTGCGGTATCAAAGAATGGCTGATTAAAAAATCTGCATACTTTTACTCGCTAAAGATAATATTATATTTTCATGTATTCCAAAAATGGATTGCTTTCTAACGCAGTATATAATTAGTTAAAGTAATATTTTCAGCTATTATAATTATTCAGCTTACAAAGCATTCTATTTAAAAATATTTAGATTATTGTAATTTAAAATATTAATGGTACTCGTACCAAGGTTGATATATAAATATATAATGATGAATAGTGATAAAAGCGCGTACTCTGTAAGTACACGCATAAGATTATTTTAATATTTTTTATTTGAAATCCTTTGATTTTATAATCCTTTAGAGGTTTAATATATCATGCCATATACGATGTTTTTGTAAATGAAAGCAATAGTAGCCAATAAGAAGAAAATTAAAAACATTAAATTTATAACTTCGGTATGAGTTGTGAGGTGAGCGAAGGCAGGTTTTATATTCACGCCTGCTTCTTTACTACCAAACTAACACTATCAATATTGTTAAACGTTTAGCTATCGCTGAGTTGTCTGTTGACCTATATATTGGTATTCAATTGGCTATCGCTAATCGTTTGTGTGTAATATTGTAACCCGATGAATAAAATTTACCGAGCCATCCAATATCATTAACAATTTCATCTCATAGATACATAAGACGTATGTGTATCTATCAGACGCTTGATACACAAGACGTATGTGTATCTATCAGACGCTTGACTCACAAGAAGTATGTATATCTATCAGACGCTTGACACACAAGACGCATGTGTACTTATCAGACGCTTGACATACAAGATGTATGTGTATCTATCAGACGCTTGATACACAAGACGTATGTGTATCTATCAGACGCTTGACTCACAAGAAGTATGTATATCTATCAGACGCTTGACACACAAGACGCATGTGTACTTATCAGACGCTTGACATACAAGATGTATGTGTATCTATCAGACGCTTGATACACAAGACGTATGTGTATCTATCAGACGCTTGACTCACAAGAAGTATGTATATCTATCAGACGCTTGTTACACAAGACGTATGTGTATCTATCAGACGCTTGACTCACAAGAAGTATGTATATCTATCAGACGCTTGACACACAAGACGCATGTGTACTTATCAGACGCTTGACATACAAGATGTATGTGTATCTATCAGACGCTTGATACACAAGACGTATGTGTATCTATCAGACGCTTGACTCACAAGAAGTATGTATATCTATCAGACGCTTGATACACAAGACGTATGTGTATCTATCAGACGCTTGACTCACAAGAAGTATGTATATCTATCAGACGCTTGACACACAAGACGCATGTGTACTTATCAGACGCTTGACATACAAGATGTATGTGTATCTATCAGACGCTTGATACACAAGACGTATGTGTATCTATCAGACGCTTGACTCACAAGAAGTATGTGTATCTATCAGACGCTTGACACACAAGACGCATGTGTACTTATCAGACGCTTGACATACAAGATGTATGTATATCTATCAGACGCTTGACACACAAGACGCATGTGTATCTATCAGACTCTTGACACGCAAGATGTTTGTGTATCTATCAGACTCTTGACACGCAAGATGTATGTGTATCTATCAGACTCTTGACACGCAAGATGTATGTGTATCTATCAGACTCTTGACACGCAAGATGTTTGTGTTGAACAAATTAAATAAGAAAACACTTAGAAAGTTGTTTCTTCTTAAATTCGTTCACCGAATCTAAAGTCGCACTGTTAGCAAAGTAAAGTACGCCCCGTCCCGTCCACTGGTCGTGTGTGCGTAGCATCGCTAGTATCACGATAATTCATCCTAAGTTTAGCATATCAAAGACGCCCCCATCCCTCGCGCCGCTCATCAGCGGGGAGGCGCCCGCGCGGAAGCCTTATTGCCTTGCACAAACAACTCGCCTTCGCTGTTTGCATACGAAAATCTGAGCAAAACTGTTCCACCGCCGAGGAGGCTGCGAATGAACTCGATTGGAGCTCAAAGCGAGGCGGGAAACATTGAAATTCAGTGTGAAAACAATGGTCAAACAAGCACATTCTGCGAAGAGTCAAAAATTCGGCTTCCACCTGGATTCATTTTATTGTTTTATATTTTTTACACCTACGTACGTAATATGCCAGACGAATACCAATTGTCTAAATTCGGAAAGATTCATCCTTTCCATACAAACACAGTCAAAATATTATACTCTGGGTCAATTATACTAAACGTTCATACATTAAATGATTAACACGATATACTCCTAAATTAATGCTTAATTTAACAATATCATTCCTAATGATAGCTGGCATGTCTACAGTCATGTTTGTACTTCATTTATATTTCTATCAAACTTAATTGATACACGTTCAAAATTGAATTTGATTATTTGACCACCGGAAGAATGGAAGAATATTGGGTAATAGATGGATGAATAGGATAGAAGACGGAGAGAATTGGCGATATTTAGGGAAGGCCTATACCTACCCATCGGCCGAGGCACATAATAATTTAATTAATTCTACTAATTTAAAAAACTCAAAACTCATTGATTAATGCGTATTTGACTCCAGAGCCGAGTTGGTACATCAGCTATCAGCTGGGCACTTGCCGAACTCTCGCGAATCTGACTCCAGAGCCGTGTTGGTACATCGGCTATCAGCTGGGCTCTTGCCGAACTCTTGCGAATCTGACTCCAGAGCCGTGTTGGTACATCAGCTATCAGCTGGGCACTTGCCAAACTCTCGCGAATCTGACTCCAGAGCCGTGTTGGTACATCACCTATCAACTGGGCACTCGTCGAAATCTTGCGAATCTGACTCCAGAGCCTTGTTGGTATATCAGCTATCAGCTGGGCACTTGCCGAACTCTCGCGAATCTGATTCCAGAACCGTGTTGGTACATCAGCTATCAGCTGGGCACTTGCCGAACTCTTGCGAATCTGACTCCAGAACCGTGTTGGTACATCAGCTATCAGCTGGGCACTTGCCGAACTCTTGCGAATCTGACTTGACATCTATATCTATAAAATAGCTGTATAATTTTAATCCACCCCAAATAAGCGTTGCATTTTTTCTCCGGGTTACCAATCGTATTATAATACTACAGTGTGAATATTATGTTCCAGACCGATTATGTTTAGTTGCGATTTGGCTTGGCAGGCATTTGTCAGTTTGAATTTAGTAATCGTAGAGAGTTGTTGATTACAATTTATTATTATATCTAACGCCTTAATAAAGTTTTGTAGTCATTAAAACATTTCATCTAAATAATAATGGCAATGCTCTAACCACTAATGGTGATCGCCATCTTTACACGTTGGAAGACTTATTGGTGGCTATATTGGGTCGATTGGGCCTACAACACGCATGGTTTTAACAAGACGATGCCACCTCACGCACGGTCCGAGCTACGCTAAAAATTTTATGAGAAGTTTTTGTCAAATGTCAAAAAGTGGTGATGTCGACTGGCCTCCTCGATCACCTGATTTGACGGCTCCCAACTATTTTCTATAAGAGTACTTGAAAGAAAAGGTTTATGACAATAAGCCAATAAGCCACTAAGCCACTAAGCCAATAAGCCAATAATAATTTCGATGCTGCAGGACAATATTCGAAATGAAATTGCTGAAATAACATGGGAAGTGTGCGAGAATATTACGAAATATGCAGTTAAAAGAGAACGCATTTGTGTCGCTATCAAAGGGAGCTACTTGGCCAATATTATAATTTAAGTATAATTGTAATAAATAATAAAATCAATAAATAAAAATAACATTACAGAAGTGTGATTAATTTCTTAGTTATTTAAAAACAACATCGACCTGGAACATAATATTCACCCTGTATATCTACCACGAATACTTCTGTAGTAAGACGGCAAAACACGATGTATCCGTTTTATCAAATTTTAGTTTTAAAATTAGAGTTTTAATTTATAAGGTGTATTTTTTGTTGGATGTTATTAGATGTTTAAAATAATTAATTACATAATGTTATTCGTTTTATTAAGATACCTACCGATACCTAAGATACCTAAGACCTAGACCTATCTTATTTTGCCGTCTTATAGATCTCACTTAGAGGAGTCTGGAGGGATAGAAAATTCAATTTGAGAAAAAAATGGACATATCACATTTTGTACAACAGACTTATACTACCAATTACATCATGTTTATTCTTTTTATTAATTAATGTAGGCGTAATAAGCCATTACAAAGGTACAGATAATATAAAATAGTATTTATAAAATTGACATACGGTGGCTTCACATCAGAGGGAGTTACAGAGTGATCAATGATGAATCAACCCTGATCATTGCTTTAATGGCTCGAGTGCACGGAGGAGATATTAATGAAATGTTCGACTCGAGACTGATATAGGGGATTATGCTCCTATTAAATTCATAGTTTAGAACCTCGGGTTTTGTAGTCGATAAACTATAGTAGACTATAGTCGATAGTATACACACCAAGTCTTAGAGATTCGCCGTTTCGCGCCTCACTTTACGGTTGTTGTACGTCAAACGCCAATTGAAGTTTCGTTCGTCAGATGGATAAATTTGAAGCTCCTCAATTAAAACGCGTTACAAGTGTTTAAAATTTAACCTTTGTTTAACTTTTCAGAATAAATAGTAGAAGGCATCTGCGATGAGAAGTTATGTTTGCGCGCACATATCCAACGTCGTTTTTGTCTTTTTCTACCTATCTCAACCTGATCTCTGGATCAAAATCATAACACGTGTACATGTTTGAGATTTATCTCATTCTGTAGATATGGGGTATTAAAATGTGTCTCAGATACGAAAAATTCTTTTATTTAGAATAATTTTTAGAGCAAGAACCGTATTATGACATAATGCGCGAGAATACGGAAATTTTGGTAAATAAATTAGTAAAATGTTTGGAAAATATAATTATTAGCAGCACTTGAAACCTTGATTTAGAGATCAACGAAATAAATCGCTCCAATATTAGCTCAAGTGCAAGTTGGATCCGAAGCGTAAGGGAAACCTGTCGGATGCAGAGCATTCAATAGCTGGGCCAATATTGACTCGGTCGGATTATGAGTACCGCCCACGGGGCTAATAGCCCACAATTACCCCAGCGAGCTCTCTTGTTTGTCTGCTTCGGCTAATGCCTAATAGAGACACTCAAAATGCAGTTAGGAGAAGCTGATACAATTTGTTAGCTGACAGTTAGTTGGATATTCAACCTTGCAAAATAATCGACTTTCCACAGGGTTGTCTGTAATGATTCTCTAAAGATATAATTTTATTTATTTATTTTCATTTTATTTTTAATTACATCTATTAAAGATACAAATTTTGAAATCTTGTAAACTAATTGCAGGCTATCCATTGATTATATTAAATACTGTTATTTTAACAAATTTTAATGTAATATTTAAACCAATTGTTTTAAAATACACGTGTATATAGATAGTGCTCGATTTAAAAGGGTGATTTTAAAAATCTCTATACGGTCAAGGTTTATAAAAATTAATTAAAACCTTTCAAATTGTTTGTTTGTATTTGAATTACTAAGGAGAACTCTGTTGGCATACATATTAAAAAAAAAAAATTCACATCAATATTGATGTGAAAGCAAGGTAACTTTGTAATCTCCTGAAACGAGGTTTAACTTGTTAACTATTTAACTGACCATTTGATCACTAGATAAGAATTTTATCATTAGATTAGGCCTTGGCGTTACCATGGTGATTAGACTACCGATTCGAGTCTCGGTCGCTGATATTTGACTGTCTATCGTAAACGTTTCATCTATTTATAATAAATATTGGCGGTAATATTTCGGTCTTGTCCTAGAGGTTAAAAATTAATCAATTCTCTTTGATTTTTATTTTGAATCTAGCCTTAGTCAATAAGCAATTCAGAACGATTTTTTTTGTATTTTTGATTGGTTGATAAAGATCAGAGCAGAACTTTTTTAGGATGCATTTCATATTTGGGTTTTGTAGTTTTGTGTACGATATAGCCACTGTTTGTCCAAGAATTGATGCGTCACTCATATGCTGGCGCAATTCGCTTTTACTGTATTTGAAAATGTTTAAATTTAGTCGGACGGGTCATATTTAAAACTTGTGCCGTTTCACGATATTCTATGTGTAAATTTGAATCAATTAAGAGTTTAATTTTTTCAACATTTGCTTCTATTCGCCGCCCAGAACGGTAATCATTGCGACTAGAAATTTAGAGAATTATTTTGTACTTTACTTTACTCTACAAATGGCTTTTGCCGTAAATGTTGCCTTCCATTTTACTTGAAATTCACGAAGCATGCAATAGAGAGTATGCCCATTACGTCAATCCATTATCCCACATTAAAAAAAAAAAAATATCTAAGGTTTACGAAAACACACGTAAACACTAAGCACTGAAATTAGAACTAATATTTGTGAAAATATCGCATTTTACTACCACCATTAACAACTTATTAACAACCTACATTTTTGTTTTGTTTTGGATATTAAGGATATATAGCATGACGGTGAGAGATGTGATCGGTGCCACGCATCACGCGGGCTGTATCGCGCAAGTGAAGGTTGTGTCGCTGCAACGCGGTAGGCGGCGGGCCGCTTGCACCCCGTTTAGTGCGAATTTTCCAATACGGACAAGTTTTATTAGCGAGCGTGACGCCGCGCGCTGTGCAAAGATTAATAGTTCTAAAAATACGGTCAAATGAATTTGCGAACATTTTTTATCAGCTGAAATTTCACACGCATTTATTTATCATTTTATATCAAGTCAAATAAACGATTATACTATAGGTACATATTATTAAAAAACGATAAGATAATTGAATTATTGACTATATTCATCATTATCATTCATTGTCAATCCACTACCGGATGAAGGTCTCCCTATAACTTTGCTACTGTCTTCAGTAAATCTTTGCCGTGTTGCTCCCATTACCCTAATAATTTCGCCCTTCCATCAACACTTGGACGTTCTCTTAGTCGATTTTTGTCTCGTGGGTATTATTCAAGAAATATTCTTGCCAATTGATTGTCTCTGTATCTTGAAAATGATTCGTCTATTTCCATTCAAGATTTTTTGCAATTACAAAGACATTATATACGTAGGTTAGCGTTTTGCAGACCGTCAACTGTATTATGTTTTAACAAATATTAAACGGGTTGTAACCGACCTAGTCCACAATATCTTATGGGTGGATACCTGACTAAATTACGAGTTAAGAATGTTCAAGGAATATGTGCAAATTCTGTACCATTACGGAAAATATTATTCTACGAATTTCTCACAAAATCATGTTAAGCTTTAGGTCTACTAAACAAATATGTGCGAAATTGATCCTTTATAAATGTATATCTTTGCTTCAGGTCCTAAATCATCCAACAAAAAATGGTCCGGCTGCTCGAAATTTGATGACGTTTATTTTTTTGTATGTAATTTGGAATCAACAAAATATTTCAATTAATTGAAATAATCGGATAATTACGATTTTTTTGAAATGATTATCTCTGACACGGTTGAGATAAGGTACATATTCCTTAAACATTTTTGACTCGTAATTTAGTCAGGTATCCACTCATAAAATATTGAGGACTAGGTATGTTACACCTCTTGTATTGCACATATAAAACAATGCACAGCAGATAGTCCAAAATATAGATTTAAAAGGTTTATAATTTATTTAACTCACTAAACCATGTGAACGTCAAGAGAAAAAATAATTTTTCCGCCTTTTTGATTGGCTCGCTCGCGAGGAAATAAATCTAAATGTAAAAATTCAACCAGGACGGTGACCACTTGATAACTTTGTGATATTATTTCAGTTTTTGATAGTTTTAAAAAACTTTGTGTTCTTATAAATTTAATTTGTAATTTAAATTCTTATATTGTATTTACTTGTACGCTTTAAGGGTTCAATAATTAAAAATATGTTTTGCTTCAAATACAATAATTTATTACTACATAATATTTTTATCCGACCTATGATTGTGTATTTTTTTTTGTATTTAAGTAATACGCTCAATTTATTAGTTTTATATTGGTACAGCGTTTTTATCTTAGTTATAATTTAGAAAATTACAATCAAGCTTAAACGTAAAAAACGCGAATAAATAAATAATTATTTAATAACCGTCCTTAAAAATAATCGACTAAATAATTTGTTTAACTAAAAATACTAATATTAAAAATACTAATATTAATATTAGTATTTCTCCAAAATACCCATATTTAATTTGCAAATATTTAAAAAAATATTATAAGGCATAAAATATTGTAAGACATTACTTAACCAATATGTGTATAAAATTTGATTTGCAGTTTTTAGAGATATCAATTTGTTTAATTTATTGTTGCCAGATATTTATAAAAAATCCAAAATGTTTATAGGTAAGTTAATAAGATATTATAATTAATCATGTATTTAACGTAGACCAAATATGTTTAGTTAAATATTTCATAATACTATATTTTGTACTTATTGGATTTTATAAAATTGGAAATATAGATTCTAAATATGCTTATTAGATTTTACAATGAAAGTTTGATTAGAATTGTCTGTCGATAAGGCTCGCATGCCGGGCGCGTGAGGAGGGTAGGCTGCGAGGAGGAAAGTGTTCTGCTGCAGTCTGAGAGGGGATTTCCACCAAGTTTTTCGCGCAAAGTTGTGAGCTAAGCAACCGTGTGGTCTGCGGAAGCCGCCAGGCGCACTCCGGAGGCTGAAACTTGAATTTTTAAAAGCAGTTTCACACCTTGTTCCCGGATGCTGCCGAAGTTCCAACTTACAAATCTGCGGGGAGAACTTCTTAAAGTGAGCGGTGATACCTAGAGCCTAAGAGTGTTGCGCTTGCTAAAATAATTCCACTTAACTTGGAAAAGTGCATAAATATTACTTTACTTTTAAACCAAAAATCACTTTATAGTGTAATCAAATTCAATTTATTTACAATCTATACTTTGTATATTAAATATTTTTTAATTAATACATTTTAATATTACATATACATTATGCACATGAACATTCAATGACTTTGTATGTTCTTTAGAGATATGTGTGAGGAATGGAATGTTATGAAGCGAAGGTTATGTGTGTGAGCGCCTGGTGCCCTCCATAAATCACATGTTCTTTTGACTAAAGATCGCGGAGTGTGTGTGTGTATATGTATGGCCAGAGCCGATTGAATAAGAAATACTACTTATAGTTGTCAGTCAGTTATTGATGATCGTTGCACAGTTACAGTTAGAAGTATATGCACTAAAAAGTCTACAACGAGGAGCGTTTGCTAATGATATTGTCAGGAAGGCGGCAGTGAGAGAAGTGGTACGCGAGGACCGGCTTCCCGGGTGACCGCCGGCGCATATTAGTGTTGTCGGAACCGGGTGTGTTTTAGAGGCTGATGAGTGCCAAGTTTTACACCCAAGTGCGTTCAGGAGCCGTCGGCGGTGTTGCTGATTGTGGATTCCACAGTTCTCTTAGGAGAACAGACAGAGGTATTGTTACAAGATATTAAGATATCAATTTGTATTCAATGGAACTTGTGGATAAACATACGTATGTTTCTTTCTTCTTCCTATGACGCTTAACAAACATCTTCCCGTGCCCCTTGCGTCACTATTTTACTCGTGTTTCAAGTTTTTAGACTTGTCCATTGTCAAGTCCATATATCATAGCCATACGTACACAGATTCTGTTTAAGATACAGTGGTAGATCGCGCACTCTAACCTACCTTTATTTATACGATATGCTCCGAATGGAAGTTTGCTATCCTGGGTAGCATCGTTGTTGACCTTTGATTTGATATTACAAGCTGGATTTCGTTAACATGAACGTCCATCGAGCGACTGAGAAGTTCATCATTATGAAGTGGACTGATGGCGTCATCAATGCTCAACGCATCAAAGCTAGATGTAGCGTGACGCAATATCAAAGGACGAGTTTCGCCGTACTGTCATCAGAGAGCGACAGGGAAATAATTCGGCCCGATGCTAACGGCTGTCGCTCATTGGCCATTCAATCCTGCTCTGTCACTAACTTCCGATACGTTCTGCAATCTGTTTTGATGTTCACCTAGATCGATTGAAAGTATTATAACACCACTTGCGAAGTGTATAAGTTATAGTAATAATAATGCAGTAATAATAATATATGATAACGTGAATGGATAAAAGAAAAGACAAGGGTAGCCGATACAATATAATATCCCAAGAAAATGAATGGAAATGGGCAGGTCGAATATCTCGGAGAATTCACAATTGTTGAACAAATGCAATCTTCCAATGGTACCCGAGGAGAATCAAGCCGCTCTAAAATCAGCTGGACCTATTAAATCATCGACTCTGCGGTGATAAATAATAAGTTCAAAAAGTATTTTAACTTCACGGTAGTGTTAGTACACTAAAGCGCCCTTGAGGTGAAATATTACAAAAATACTACAGCATCACTCACCATTCACAAATGTGATCACGCTTTGAATTGCGCAGCTTTTTTAAACATTTCGCGCCTTTTCTAAAAAGTTTGCCGCCAAAAAGGGAAATTGGGCGCGAACAAAGCTTCCGAACAGAACGGCGCGCTCTTTTGTCTTTGTCTTTTCAGTTTTTTTGTAAGGCCGACAGTTTTGTTGCCACAGGGGGCACAGTAATTGTTATGTAAGAGATAATAGAGGGGAATGAGGTTTTTTGTGCACACCGTGTAGGGTGTATTATAGAAAATGAACACAGAACTAACTGAGCTTCAGGGAGAAGGGTATGAATTGTTTTGGTTCAGTTCCAAGTTTGATTTTTGTATTATCTGTTATATTATTGAGGTATTTGCTACAAAAATTAAACTGACCTACCATATGTGCGATTCGGGCATATATATTATATTGAACAATAGTAAACAAATGAGAAGTAATTTTATTTATAAATATATTACCCACCCTAAATATGTTTTTCCTAACATTTTCAATGCTAATATATTAAGAAAATTATATTTTATTATTAGAAATTAAAAGAATGAACAAGTATGAACTGTAGAAATAAATAGTAGACGTGAAGAAATAAATAGGTGGAAAAAAGCAAAAGTTAAAACTTAAACCTGATTATTTATGAAAATATATTTTTTAGGGGAGCTTTCAAAATTTAATTAAAATTAGTAGAAATAGTATTAATAAATCCATGTAATAATTGAAATAAGGGTACATTTAAAAACATCGCTTTATAAATAATATTTTTTCAATACTAAATTAATGTATTAATTATAAATATATACATATAAAATCAATTTTGTCAAAAACAACCTGGATCTCTATTTCCAATCCGGGGAAGTGCACTACCATTGTGCTATAACGCCAGTATTTTTCTTGACAAATTTTCGAACCTATATGTTACATTTTTCAAATTAATACACCTCTCGTTCCATTATTTGAAAGCCATCTACATTATTTTTACAGAATCTCAAATACCTTTGAGTAAACCGACTGCAGACGCCAGAATTATCAATTCATTTTTATTAAATTTTGGACACATTGATACAACATATATATTATTAAGGAAAACACATTCTTATTGTGAAGTTGTGATTATTCAGAACATAGGTCTGTGATATTTTAAATACTAAATTAATGTATTAATTATTAATATATACATATAAAATCAATTTTGTCGAAAAATATCCCGGTGACGCAAAAACAATATTTTTCAATAACTTCACAATAAGAATGTGTTTTTCTTAATAATATTTTTTTAAATTTCAATTTCTTAGTACAGTATTTTGATTAGAAATGTTGAATAGCATTCAACCTAGTAGATTACTTACTCAAAAAGCATTATTATAAAAATAATAAAACCTCACGAATATGTGTCTGTCCTGTGACGCTATTACATTGGAAAATTCTTAAGGGATATACATATATGCATATTGTCTTATACTATATATATACTCGTATGTAATTTTTTTCTATAACACCTGTTTCTTTTGATTTTATATGTGAGATTTATCGCTTTAATGTTTTTAAAAATTCTGGAAATAGATAAATTTCCGCCACATATTCTTCTTTTTTTTCTATCGCTACATTCAACAAACTGCCTAACCAACCACGTCTTAGATTGGTAAAATTTCACTTTTTAAATAAGGTACGAAATCATTATAAGATGTACGTAGAGTTAGTAGGTATAAAGTATCAAAGTTAAGAGGAAAATGAATATAAATACTGAATAGTTACTTTAGTTTAGTATTACAACTGAAGAGCTCAATGACACCGCGAGTGAGAGTTGACACCGCGTTAGGTGAATGATGTATTTTTAAGGGTGACCTCGAAGTACACTTAAATGTACTACGCCATGGCTAAAAAAGTTTCTTAAATTAATTGTGTTTCACCACAAATTTGTCAATTGATTTAAAATAAATCATTCACACCATTACCGGATAAACATAAACATTTAAAGCAGGCACATTTTTTCGTCCTGCAAATGATGACGCTGATATCTATGTACGATTAAAATACCTGAACCTCACACGCGCCACAGAACATTCGCAAACTCAATTCTCTCACCTGAAGTCCCTCAACAACTACAAAGTATACCAATTTGAGTACCCGAATACTTGGTACAGAGTATACACTATACAATAATGTGTACATCACACCGCTTTGTTTCATCGCCGCCAGGTGGTGTCTGGAGGGATCCGACGGAGGCGGGGCACGCGGGGTGCGGAGGGAGCAGTTCCAATCAGATATTGAATTAACCGCGCGGCACGCGGCCCGAATGCCGATCGGTTCCGCCTACCCCGGACCACAAATGACTAATTTTCGAGACGACTTATTTGGTGGCGCAGTCCGCATCGCAAGCAGCGCTACCTGCCGATACATTGTTCCACTGCAGACAACAGGGGTAGTTCCTTGTATGGGTAGTTCTTTCCTAGGGGTCGTTCACTGACAGACCCCTTTAACAGTGAAAAGGTGGTTATTTTATTTATTTTTCGATTACTCTACATGGTGTTTTAAAACGAAAACTTTTAAAGTTAAGATTTTTTCGTCTATATGATGAAAGATGCACGTCTGCTAAAGATACCATAGCAGCACGCCGGGGCGAACTATCTTATTTTTCTATCCCATGGCTAATGCACGGTTAGCAATATTTGAATAATGGGAGTGATTCGGTATCCAAAATGCTGGTTATCTTATGCAGGATACATCAACACACTGCAACATAATCGTCAGCCTTCGATAGAAGGCGGCGCATAAAGAAGTCTTGTCAAAAAATGTGTGCGCGCTATATTTTTTTGTGTGGGCTGTGATGCTAAATCATCAACGCGTGCACACCAGCACATCTTAGTGGGAACATTGATGATAACGGCATGTGACAATTCTCAGTTTTCTGGCTCAGTTGTGCTTTAGCATTACTGGATTGAACATCGCATTCTTACTTTCATCTCCTTGTTCTCAATCCTGTGAAAATGGCACCCTGCGTATTTACAATAGTCCATATAATGTTTCATGTAACCAGTATTAGCAGATATAAGAGAATCCCCATTAAAAGATGCGTTGTGTTTAAATTACAAGGATGAGTAGTTTTCAATCAATTTTGTCTTCACATATTGCCAGTGAAGTGTTGATTCAATCGCAGCATTCTTACTGGATTCTGGGCTATATTCATTCACTATAATTTGAGAGATGGAGTGCTTTCTTTTGCATCAGCAAATTTTGCAAATGGACAGCTCGCACCGAGTAAATTACGCATAATGTACAAATATTGTATATCTCTGGAACTACATTTTTTCAAATGATAACTTCTAAATGATGATTTACAATTTTAATTTGAACACTCTCGCAACATCCCGCACGTCACCATAACACATAGTGGCACATCAGTTAACAAATATTCATCCGCAGCACGATGAGGGAGGCAACAGGCTACAAACCTGCCTCAGGGCAGGAGGCTGCGGTACACAGTTCCATCACTCGCCGCCGGAGATTTCCCATCAGCACCCGGCGGAGGAGGCAGGGGGCGCGCCGGAGCAGGGGTCGGTTGGGAAATGGAAAAAAAGAAAAACAAAAAGCTGACGTCGTGGCAAATTACTATTCATAACGCCGCTCAAGTGTGTGACATGTAAATTATATCTCCGATCTCTACTCCCGACTGGCTTCCTCGCCGAGCTCTTCGCAGGGCTGTCGACAGAACCGCGCAAAACTTAATCAATCGTTATCATTACATACTTCTTCTTTATTTATGCTATTCCAACCCCGATACCGCTTCATTTGGAGTCGGTAGGTCCTCACTAACGAAATAGATGATAACGGACTGCAATATTAGAGAGAGTAATCTATCTGCAATGCAGATTTAAAGAAAATTGGGACCATTCTAAGGAAAATTAATGTCGTAATTTGCGATTTGGATCTGTAGACTATTCAAAATAAGCTGGATTGGTAGCGGGAAGATATAATATTTTAAATACATATAATATACATATTAGATCCTGCATCTCAGCATGCAAGGTAAAATTGTTAGTAGAAACGGTCCTGGAAGACGGAGAACATCCTGGTTGAGGTATTTAAGGCCCTCCTTAACCTTAACCCATTAACCGAGGTTCGGGAAGTCCAAAGTGCAATAAAATAGTAATCCCCAACATAATCACAAATGTTCATTAAGCAGACAGGATTAAAAGAAGATGAAGAAGAAGGCCTTAAGTGATCCCAGAAGGTACACTGGACAAATTAATTAGTGAGTCAGTTTTCCCTTCCCCTTTAATATTTTTTTTTGTTATTAGTTCCGCCGTAATTTTGCAGAATATTTTTCGAAAAAATTTCTGAACATTGTATTTAACATCACTAACACCTAATTTTTATTACTTTTTACCACCCTGATTAATAAATAAAAATAATTTCCTTGTTATTAAGATCGAATAATAATTCTACTCTTTTATTTGGGAGTATTATCAAAATGGTAGAATTACTAGGAGAAAGACGATAGTTTTGTATATAATATGTGAAGATTGTTCAGGTTCTTTTTGAGCACGGCATTACTGAGACCTACCCTAGGGTTGCGTATGCACGCCAACCTGACCAAAATGATTTATACAAATATGGTTTATTTGACATTAAGTATTTGATTGTGTTTTAAAAGCAATTAAAAAGTAATCTGTGATCGCTGCTGAAGATTTAAACTGCGCGGTGTACTTTATTTTAATATTATGTCCCCAAGCTTGGTGCACGACGCGACTACTTTATTATTCGGAGGTATTATAATGATTTATTATAGAGCGTTACTAGAACGTGTTTAAAATAATTAATCATAACTTACTATCACGCCGTATCACTGCAGAGGTAGGCAGAGAGAACAGTCGGCCTCACTTTTCTATTCCGGTTTACCACTCTTACCTCGTTCACTTTCATATAGTATCTTTTACTTCTACGATACATTCAAATGTACACTCGCTCGTAATTCGTCACTCTTTTGTTGAGTGATTTTTACACATGCACCTAAGCAACCGCATTTTCACTGCATTCAGTCTACTTTTGTTCTTCTTTTACCAATTCCAAGCTTCACTCCATACCGTCATATTGGCACCAGAACTCTTTTTGCTTCGGATGATAATTTTTTTTAGCGATAATTATGTTCTGAGCACCATTCACTTTACTTACCGCAGTCACCCTCCTTTTGGCATCTTTCTCAAGGTGACCAAATATATGAGGTTTTACACTTGTTCTAAGAATTTAATATACAACATTACGTCAAACGTTAAATGACGACTTCATTGACCAACGATGATGCACGTGTTATGAATGTGAATGTTAATTTGAATAATTATTTGTAATTTAATTTGTTTCAGAATAATTAGGTGTATCCATAATTCTGGATGACGTCTGTGCGCATGAACGCCTCGAGTACGGGTTTGAGTTTTTGTCTCTTTCTATCAATCTCAAGCTGATCTATGAGTTATCTCTGAATAAAAATTTCAACATGGTACTGAGATTTTTCTCATTCCATGGAGACGGACCATCAAATATGAACTCATCTAAACACTAACGGTAATAGTGGCACACTTTTAAAGGAAAAAAATAAACGAAACAAGAAAAAAAAAGTAAGCAATGTTGTCTTATATTCCTAGCAAAATTTAACACATAAATGATCTATTTTAAGATTGATTGTACATTGATTGTACACATTGATTGTACATTTATAAATTTACCTATTTTAATAAAAATACTTTTTAATGATAATTTTAATAAACACGAAAATAGTACGAAAAAAATAGCTACCCTAACACAGACAAAAGTCTAGTAAAGTAACTTGATATAGTGGTCGGGGGTTCGCGCTTTGTTCCAGGAGCCTAGTGAGTTAGTTCTGTTTTCATAGTATAAGCGTTTAGCTTAGTTTAAAAATAGTAAGAATATTGATGTGGCGTGTATTCCGTGGACGCATCTCAATTTAAAAAATATATCCTATATATAATAATAAATAAATAAATAATATTTAGAATTTTCCAATCATCTTTTGGAAATAAACCATTCCTTTGATATTAATAAGGGTTTAGAAATTATACATAAAAATACTAGGAGTTTACAGTTAGATAAATTAGAAATTTAAGAAATAAGAAAAAGTGTTAAAGCAAGCTTAATATTGTAAGTAACCAAATCCTCTTTGTAAACAGTCACCTTTTAAATTTGTTTTCATATTATTTCTTACTTATTCACCATTTTATAGTTTTGTTTTTATCTATTCTGGTATTTTTAATTTCAATATACATCGGTTCCTGAAGAAGATACCATAGGTATCGAAATAAATTATAATAATTAATAAATAGCGGTTTAAACAAATTATTTTGCATAATTATTAATTTAAAATGAGGCCACAAAGTAATTTTGCTAATATTGAAGAAATAAAAAAGTAGCCAGGATAAGGCTGAATCTGTCAGAGATGATACCTACTGCATTCTACTCAAAATATTATGAGTTATAAGTTTACGTTTCATTGTTTGGGGAATCTAATAATGTCGTATTTAATATGTAGTACATCAGATGGTTATGTGTGAGCGTTCGAGTGCCTCAAAGTAAATTACATGAGAGCTTACCTGTTCATTTGAGTTATAGTGGGTAATGTTCGCGTTGTATTGTCTGTTTTTCGGTTGGTATCGGCGTGATTTTGAAGTTGATGAGAGCTCCGTTTTATACTCAAGTACATATGCAGGGTGCGTGCAGATTGTGAAGGTGATACATCTTCAAAATAGCAATTTATTTGTAATAAGCGTATTATATTATTTTACTATTGTCTGTTCACCTCTGATGTAAAAAATGTATAAATATGTCAATAAAGTTTATCTCGTCTAATGTTTTTAATTTTATATATGATAAATAATCAACAAACGAGACAAAAATCAACAAATACTAATAAAATTATAGAAGACCATATAAAACGAGCCTCACCAAATATCAAAACAGGACCTTCAATGTGTATTTTTCACTGTTCTCATTTTAAGATGTTTTGACTATTGTTGAAATGTGTCATTTCTGTCGAACTTTATGCTGATTTTATGGTGTTCTTTTGTAGATATTATCACTCTCGCAATTATCGTACGGTTCTGTTAATTACGATTGTGTGGCAGCCCTGTCTTCGCCTCCACCCCTTCAACCCCCGCGCCGCCCGATTCATGACACTGCATAATAATATATTGTAATTCCGTCTTACCATTAAAATGGGCCTCCATTTCTCATCACCCGCTCTAAGATGGATGCTTTTCTGAGGGCGAAGAGGCAAACGAAATCGGATGTCTCGCGCGGGGTATTTTAATTTCTGTAAGTGTGCTAATACAATGGATCCCTTTCTTATTCCTTTACAAATTATTAAAAAAATATATAAATTTTCTAATATACCAGTATCTTACGTTTTATATTATTCTATTTTTTAGTTCTTTAAAAACATATTTTGTATTATATAACTGCCACCGTACTGGTCGAAGTTGTTATGTCTATGTAAATACTTATTTTCTAATAGATTGAGCAATCGAGTCAATGAAGTCATAGACATTATACATTTATTTTGATTAACCCTATATCGACGGGTAGTGTATATCTGCACTATTTGCGAAATTAAATTTTTACTACAATGGAAAAGCAGTCTGCTACAATACATTATAATATTTAACAACGATTTATTGCAAATATGAAAACATTTTTAATTATCTGGTTTTATAATAATATATTCATTCAACAACATAATACCTCATAATACCTTGTGCACCTCCAAATAAGAAAGATCTTGAATTAAGTTACTTCTCAATTTTGCACTAATTATGAAAACTTTATATTTCTGTGATTAATTTTAGAAATAAATGTCACTATCCAAAGTTTCCACGGTTTTGTAGTGTATATATAAATATTAAAAAAAAAAACGGTAATAATGTTCACAATGTGTAGATTATTTCAATTGAGGCTATATTCCCAGGTGATGAAAGATTATCTCACATAATTGAGACTCCAGCTTTTGCATTAGCAAGCGAGCAGGCTGCATAGCCACAATCTGAAGAATTTGTATAAATACTCAATACTGCGGAATAAGGTAATATTGTTAGAAAGTACCCAATGTACGGGGGAGGGGGGGAGTCCGGGACTTGAGCCGCCGCAAATATCTTTTTAAAATATTGCGCTATTTAACGGTCGTTATGTCAAAACGTTTATTCTTACGCCTTTCATGCACCCCCCGTGACAACACCGCGTTGGAAAATACCGTTTGGTTACAGTCGAGAGAAACGCGTTTTGACGCGCTCAAAGTGAAAAAAATAATTAATTTTGTTTGTTCGTCGTTTTTTTAAATTGTGAGATATGTACATAATTTAAAATTTATATATTTTATTTTTCTTTTTAGGCTATATATCTTCAAAGTCAAAATGGTTTGAATCATTCCTCGGAGGGAGATCTGAACAGTGGTTTGACTCTCCCACTTGAATGCATGTGTAATATTTCTATTTTCGTAAATTTAATATTCATTTTTAGGTCAAAAATGCCTTTAAAATATAAGACAAACAAAAACGCCACTAAAATAAATAATTTAACCAAACAAAAAATTTTGTATGCAATATATGATGTTGATAAAGGAATATCAGTGAGAAAGACTAATATTTTGACGAAAATACCGTAAGAACTAGACTTACTACAAGAAACTCCACTACTTACGTAAACTTACCAGGAGGGATAAGAAAACAAACAAGATCCAAAAGGAGACAGGTTCTTCAGTCTAGTGATAGTGACAGCAAACGAGGTGAAGAGATTCATATTTATTACGCCGAGAACTCTGACAGTCCATGGAAAAGATGAATACTGGTATTGTTTCCTATGCAAAAAAGACGAAATGTAAGATATGAGTCTTTGCGCCTGTTGCAAAAGGTATATGCACACATTGCAGATATTGCAAAAGATATATGCATCGTGTTAATCAAAAAGGACACTGAAAAATTCACTTGCTGTGATTACGAATAATAAAGTAGCAAGAAAACAAAATTAGATTCAACTTTTGATCACAAAGATGAATATCTACACTAGTGATCTAAATGAAACAAAATACTGACTAAATAGAAGTTAGTGATGAAGAAAATCCGACCAATTGTTACTTGTGTTGTTATTGATTAAGAGTTTTCGTGATCGATGTCAGAAGACTAAATGAATAACTGATTAATAGTACAAATAAGTAATCTAAAAAAAACGGTTGTCTTTAATAATTCCAAGAATGTTTTCAATGTACTGTAATTGTTTTATAAATGTTTAACATTTTGAAGGACTTAAAAGTATGTTGTAATTAATTATAGTTCAACGCTGGTTTCTGGTAAACTGGTTTTTGAGATAGAATTTCTTTGGATTGTCTCATTGTTGATTAACTTAATGATGAATAAATAATATTCAATCCATAGAAATTAGAAATTTTCTAAAAAATATAAGAATTAGAGGAAAAAATGTTCAACTATGATCACAGTTGAATTCAAAATTGAATTTTGGTATTTTTATTAATAAAAATTTTTTGAAACATCACTTTTTATTAATTATTCACCATTTTCTTGGGTATGTTGAAATCTCCCGGTCCCCCGGTTCATATCTACCGCCTATTAGGGAGACTTGTGCCATTTTACATTATTTTTTAAACAGACACTACACTTTTGTTTATGAATCTAGAAAATCATAATTTTTTTATATTGTATCTTAATAATCAAGCTTTCTATAGAAGGTAATTTTATTTTTCCATATGAATTCCAAAAATAGTTTACAACCACTTTTATAAAAAGTGGTTCAACTGTCCCGGACTCCCCTCTATATATATATGAATAAACATAAGATTTTTTTTTTAAATAGAGTTGCGTACACGGAATACATGTCGCATCAACATTATTACTATTTTCAAACTAAGCTAAGTGCTTGTGCTATGAAAATAGGACTAACTTGCTGGTGTCCTGGAACGAGGTGCGAACCCCCGACCACTAGATCACTAGCGTCTTGACCAATACATCAACAGGCTACTCAAATCAATTAGCTTCATTAGTAAAAGAATTAACTCCCCTGATATAAAGTAATGAAAATAAATTTGAGTGGTTCAGGAGCATAATAATACAGTATATTGTGATATCGTAAGGAACTGTCCAACTTACATTATTTTACCATATGATTTTTAAACAAATTCTAACATTATTATCGGCCATATCCTAAGTCTATAGCTGTATATATATAAAAAGGTGTATATATTCCTCATGAGACCTTGTATTTGTCTCACAGCGGTAATGACAAATCCGAGTCCTTATAATTGTCTCATTGGTATTCTGGATTGAATTTCAATCACTCGACAGATGAAGGGCTGCGGGGGCTGCGGGATGGGGGCGACAGGGAGCCAGGGGGACCCACCCTCGGGGGGGTAATACGAACCTAATTATTTTTCACCTTTTATTCTATCTATAACTATGTCGTTTCTCATTTAGGCGTTTTAATTTCAATGATTTAAAGTGTTTGCGCGCAGTTCGCGAAACAATCTACTGTAGTTTAGAAAAACTTCTCACCTAACCTAACCTAACAATATATCCCAACCATATAAATTATTTGTAAATAAAATATGGTATATTTAGATGAGTGTATCGTGTATGCATTAAATGTCGTTTTAACTTGAGGACTCGCGGAAAAAAATAAAATTCGAGTATTAGAAGACAATTTTTTCCGTAGAATACTTGGGCCAGTTATCAATGGTGTATTCACATTAACTAAAAACTCTATGAGATCTTCAAACAGATTAAAATAGCGTCAGTTATGAAATCGAGACGGCTGAGTTCGTCTGACCATGTTGTGAGAAGCGATAATTCTAGATCTATTTCAAGGAAGTCTTTGAAGGAACTTCGGTCGGAATCCGTCTTGACAATTAATGAAATGGTTTATGCAGTAGGTAGGTAGGTGCCCGTAGCGCCAAATAATAATGTCATTTTAAATATATTATTACAACTTTACTTTTTATCCAGTGTATTAACATATTTATTTATCAAGAGTTTATGAAGAGATTTTATCTAGGTTTTTAATTTTGGAGAACAAATATTAGTAACGATAAATAATCTACGAACAATACAAAATAATACAAAATGAACAAGTAGAAATAGAAAAGTATTAAATTAGGTTTATCAAAAAATAGGTGAAACATGACACTAACGTTCCGAAAAATTTCCTCTTTGTATTTACGAGTAAAAGTCCAAATGAAGAATTATTCTTATCTTCTCTACCTGTCTCTGTATTGTAACATGGAGTCTGAAAGAGCGGAAGAACTATAGAAGAAGCCATAGAAGATAATTACTATGAAAATGTGGTACTGGAGACGCATGCTCAGTATATCGCTGAACGAAATACATATTCATTCAATATTAAGTATCGTATGTTCTCACTATACAGATATTTTGACCACGAGTCATGAAGAGATCGTGGAGAAATTAGTGGTCTATGGAAGAGTAGAAGGAACCAGAAAATAAGCGGCTGTGAAATACTATAGTTGAACAAACTGAGTAACAAAGGACTTCAATGCATGCTGGACTCCACGAGAAATACCACGGATCAAAATAGATGGTAAAAAATCATCCGCACCATCATCCGCAGTATCCAGCTGCAGGATCCAGGATCACTGAGAGTAACTACTCTCACTGAGTGTAAAATTAAGAAGAAAAATAATGAAGAATTTTTGTTGATTACGAGGTAAAGTGCCTCTTCTCCGGAGATCAGCTAAAAAAAAAACATGTTTTCATATAAAAGATAACAAGACGAATTAATATTGAAAATAGGTATTACAATAACGGTTTAAATATTGATTTACGATTGGAAAATAATATTTATTACCGCTCTAAATTTTCAAGAGCATCCAGATACCCACATAAAAAGGAACAATTACTGTTACGGTATCTACTCAGAGATGTGTAAAAAATAATTGTAGTGTAATTCGTACTTAATAGTTTATTACTAAGTTTACAGTATCTGATAGCTGGCATTACTATTATTTCATCATCAGTCATTGTTCTCAAATTCGGGCGAATTTTCAATGAGTAATATGTATTATGTAAATAGCATTGAGAGTAGTATTTATGTACTTCTGTATATATATTATATAAATACTTATGTACTGCTGGGGAAATAACATGATGGCGAGCTAATTAATTAATATTGGCTCGAATTAAGATATCAAATATTTAATAAGTTTTACCCCGCGATGTCACTGGCATCATCCGTGACAATATTTACACACACTTTTTACAGGGAGAAAACGCGCTTTCACATATCGTGCGATTTATCAACACAGATCAAGCCTGGCGTGGAGTCGGGCTTACTTGACAAAGGAAATTCTGGAAATCACGTTCGGAATAATTGAACCTCACCCTCGACACTCTTTAGACCGCGCCATTACAATAATTTCATTCTGATCCGTGAATTATTTTTATTATTATAAACAACTTTGACGCGTGCTATACCAGGCCTTCTCCCCACCGTGCGGCGGAACGGCGATACCAGACGATACACACCGCCGTTAGCGCGAGCGAGACGGCGCGCGGGGAAGGAGCGGTCTCAGCGAGACGCCGTTATTAATCATAATTTGAAAAGCGAAAAGCGAGATGGATTTTGGTTTGGTATTCGCGTGTGCCCCAGAATACTAAGTAGCCGGATTGCTCTCAGAATCTTTTCTTGACTAAGAGAAAGAATCTTGTTATAAGCGATGTTTCCATTTTTAGAGGGAGATTTCGCATTGCGTCTAACTGGAACAGTAAATAAGAGCCAGGGCTTGCGGGTTGTAATGCTCCCTGGATATCTGCGGGGATAGCTCTGCCTTTATCCACAAAATATCTTTTAACATGTAAATTCGGGCCAGGATATTTTTCTTCATCATTCCAATAGATTGTTTTGACATTTCTGTATTCGCAAGTAACTGTTTTAGTATTCGTTAAATACATTAGAGTACTCGCACTTAAGATGAATATCTATCAACAAAAACGCTTGTAATCTATAATTTTAATTACTCAGATTCACAATGAAAATACGTATATTAATATTTTTGCATAATCAAATAATATTAAGAAGACTCTATGGTATTCATTGGCGGCCTCGAGGAATAGAGGATTACCAACATTCAATGGCGTAGTTACGCCAATGCAGCTAATACGGTGCATTGGAAACTGTTAGATAAGGGGCTAAAAAATTCGTACTTGAGAGTAATGATACTTTTTTCAGCGCTAATACACTTTATATTTTTTTAAATACAACTAAGCGAGAAATACAATCATACAATTATAAAAATCATATATGATCTTATATTAGGAAATATTTGCATTAGGAAAATACTTGAAAATAATATCGATGTATACGGCAGTAGGTAGGGGCGTGCACTGCATACAAGCAAAAAAAAAAAAAAGCTGTGTATTACGAAAAATTCAGGGAAATAAATACAAAATAAATAATTCATATGTTATAATTACGCTAGCGCCCACCGTGTATGAGTAGAATCATTAGTTGTGTAGTTTTAAATGCTACTGCGCGACGCCATCGGAGCGCTATGGTCCTCTACTGGGTTATTATACACTTTTTGCTACTACAATTGCTAGCCACTATTTCAGTCTATCGTTCTATTCAAGTCATACAATTGCTACCTACTGAATTGAAAATTTCACTCGGCAGACTCAGATATGAATCAGTTGATTTTTACTTAAACTGCTTACTAACAGAATGACATTTGAAAGGTTTTGAACTTGAATTAGAGCTGATCGAAGCATCTAATTCCTCATTTACTAATTCGAAAATTTTACGAGCTTACTAAACGTGTTTTTTTTATAATTGTTCTTTTGCATCCAAGGATATTGCATCTTTATTATGATGTTGACAAAACTAAACTAAAAAAAACTTGTTTTGCTTTGCGATGTTATTCTGGTCTCCAACTGGACACACGTGGTGCAGGTAAATATTACAATAATCAAATTATTGGATTGTTCTATTGAAATAATGGTCGATTTAAGTATTATATTATTTTGAAAGCCTTTAAATAATTCTTGGATTTTAATTCGCCTGAGTTTTATTATGTAATCATAAATTTGTTCGCAAATACTGCTGTTATTTTGAGTAATAAAGTCTATTTACTATTAAATATATGTTTAGTTGAATTTCAAGGTTAAAATCGGTCATTATCGTTTGAACAATTTAATATTTTGAAAAGTTATTGCACAAGAAGCACATTCTTTTCATTATGATACGAATTTTATGATATTCTGAAAATTGATTACTCATTTATTCTTCTTCTAGTTGTGCCATGTTTATATATTATTTTTTGTCTAATTATGTAAAATTACAACTTTCCTATGTATTATAGATTACTTGTTATTACACACTTATCCAGTATAATACAATGTAATTTTTATTTAATCAATATTTAGGCATAAAATGAAAAATAAAAATCTTTAAAATGATGGTAAAAATAATTATTAGAATTTCAGGCTGCAAATTTTAGTAATAGAAATAGCAGGCTTGCATGTGTTTTCTTTTCAAGTGATTGCCTCATTGCTGAGGATCGTGATTCCCTTGTTATTGACCTTGATATACCGACTCCTCCACTCTTGATAGTCTCGAGCTGTATACACATAGAAACACTTGATCCGTCCAAAATATCACAGGCGAATGGTAGTAATTTGGATATAAAGCTCTTCCAGAATTCATCGAGTGGTCCGCCTTTGTCCACGTTATTCTAAACACATATGATAGAGCATACAAAGGTTCCAAAAACAAATTTTATCTCGAGAAAAGCCATAAAACATAATGGTCGTGCATCCATAATAGATTTAAATTAGTTATTTTATTTAATTATCAATTATTGTAAATATCTCTCCCTATTTCATTATTGAAAATATGTTTGTTGATCGTAATTTTCCAATTGCTTTTAACTGCGTAAATCGTTTGTCTCTTTTCCTTTCGACACTTGTCACTGATCAGAGCGACAAGTAGTGACGTCTGGTCATTCTTCTAACCTGATCAATCCATCATTAGTTAAACTCTCGTTCTACGTCCTTTCACATTCCCAGCGACCGCCGACTTCCCCAGGCTCTTGCCAATCCTTACGGCAAGACGCCCAAGTATGCAAAAATTGATTCTCTATATATTATGGATAACTTTTCTTCAATTTTTTAAATGTTTATGTACATCAATAAATAATATCTATCGATCTTAAAAATAACAACAATTCAAATAACCGACCGTGAACTTCAATTAGTCGAGTTTAATAAATATATTTATTTAGTTGTAAAAATTATAATATTCTTATATTTTAGTACGCAACATTTTTGAAAACATAAAAAAATATATATAAAATTACATCGTATATCAATTAAGTTAAGTTAAGAAATTATAAAACACAATAGAAAATAATAAACATATGAAAAATTATCAGTCATTTAACTTGGATACTACATATTCTGCATTTAACCCACGAAAAGTAGCGAGACTAGTTGCTTCCTTCACATTTGCTGGCAGTTCATAGAACAATTTGAAACTTCTATGGTGTAAACTATTTTTTGTTCCTGCCAGATTTGTTTATGGAAGTCTAAAATGCCACCGAATTCTCGTAGAAAAAGTGCGAACCTCTAAATTAAATTTTTGTTTTTATTCATGTTTGATGGCAATAATCGATTTTTGTTTTTGTATATTAATATTAGGTCATTTTGTATAATTTTTTGCTTAACCGTAATTAATTTGAACTGTTTTAGCATATATCTAATTCTTGTACATATATCTATTACATTTTAAAATAGTCTACATTGGTGTGTTTTGAATTATTAACATTTTTTCATCTCGGTTTTATTTCCCAAAAATAGTATTGCTAAATAATACTTTATACGCGGAGTGACAATGGAATTATATACTAATTGCGATGTTTTTAATTAAGATTTATTTTAAATATGAATTAAATATCACAGACTGTCTGCTCTGAATAATTACAAGTTCACAATAAGAGTGTGTTTTAATAATATTTATTTCTTATTCTGCTAAAAAAACACATTTTTTGGCCATTTTATTTGTAATCATTAAAATACATTTGTCGAATTTTAGTTTGTTGTCCATTATTACTCCTAAATATTTCACTCACGCCTTCAACGTCTTAATTATTTATTCTTAATGAATAATAATTATTATATAAGTAAAGTTTCGAAAAATTCCTATAATAAAATAAAGAAACGCGTTGACCATTTGCAAATAATTGGAATATAAGGTTCCGCAGAAATATATTGGCGAGGGATCTGGAAGTAATTGTGGTGGGAAATGAGAGGCAACTCCCCCACCTACTTCCCACCAAGCCCCCACCAACCCCCACACCTTCTCATCTTCCACATAACATCTTCGCTCGCATTTACTCTCATAATATTAATATTAGATATTGGTTTGTACATACAAGTTTATTTGTGAAACTGTCAGAAAAATGTTTTTGATTCTACCTTAAGAAATCAGATATTTTCATAGAATTAATATTGCCATAGATTTGCGATCCATGGATTTAATTACCCATCTGTATTGCATCTTGCTTTAAATTTAAATTATTAATTTTTCAGGGGCATGCAGTACATAAAAGCAAAAAAGCTGTGCATTATTAAAAAATCTGAGGAACAAATATAAATAAAGTAATTGGATTGACATAAATGAAAAAATCATTTGACAATTAGTGCCATCTATGTAAGAGTAGAGATTTTTATTCCTTAGTTCTAAAAACTACTACGACAACTCACCGCTACACCCATGGTGCTCTTTTATATTCGCCACATCGAGCTATTTACATTACTCTGTTCTGTCTTTAAGCTACTGAATTACACAAGTCATATAAATGGCTATTTAATGAATTGAAAAATCTTTACGGTTGATCCGTTTTGTTTATATGGGTAAGAAGGTATTATTTTGCGTTAAAACTAAAACTTTAAAAACACTATTAATTACTCTAAAATTATAAATAAATACATGTTAGAGTCGTATTAACGACAGATTTATTTTGCCTAAAGACGTTGGTTAAACGAAAGTACATGTATTGTATTACATATATTATATATGATTGTATAATATCATTGGTAACAGCATAACCTAAATCTATACCTACTGCACGCCACTGCATTTTTTGCACTGTCGATGTTTCGAAATTTTCCGTGTTTTTCTTCGTAAGTATATTTCACTCTTAATCTCTCCCTCATGTATATTTTAAGAGTTTATATAATAATTTTTGCTACATTCTGTCTTAACTTTTATGTAGTAATAATACGTAAGTAATATCTTTTAAATCTTGAAAATTTGACAATTATCACTGTGTCCACTTCCATAATTATTAAATACTTTGTGAATCGTCAAAATACGACAAATTAATACCTTGTGTACCTATACCTCGATGTGTTTTCATATACTTAACAAAAAGAGTATGATAATCTTCTTGGTATCCTAATTATTATAAGCAAATTTTATAAATTAACTAATTTTATAATAATAATAATATTTATTATTATTTAACTGCTCGTTAATTCATAGAAATACATGCTGACAAGTTTTCTTATGCCAATCTTGTTATATTTTTAGTGTAGAATATTCAAAATAATAAAAAAATACATTCACTGAATATTTTACATTTTAAAGGCTATGAATATATTACTATTTTAAAGGGTATGAATATATTACTGTTTTAAAGGCTATGAATATAATACTACTTTAAAGACTATAAATATATTACTATTTTAAAGGCTATGAATATATTAATATTTTAAAGGCTATTAATATATTACTAGTGTAAAGGCTATGAATATAATACTACTTTAAAGGCTATGAATATTTTACTATTTTAAAGGCTGCATATTGTCATTGCACACTCTTATCTGTACTTATGTAGTAATACAAACATAATAATTATTAAATGGGTTTGTGTCGGACCATTAGCTAGCAACACCGCACGATCCCAAATATTGTCCTAAACTGGGCAGTGGCCGTGCGCTGTTAAACGATGTGCAATAGTCAACGGCGTGGAGGGGAGATAGTTAAACTTTCGCTAGCTCCTGGACAAGTCAGACGTGTCCGGCAGTTTTCAACCGAAAGCTAACCGTCTACATCACCCAGCAGCCGGTTTTGACTAATCAAATACACTAATTAAAATTGTAAGCATCAAAGAATTTTAAATAAATTCCTTTATAACTTAGATTAATTTGTAAAAAGATTCGTATTCTGAAGCCATTTCATGCGAGTTACTGCCCCTAAAATTCCATTATTTATTGTATCCCCGTAGTCACTGGATCAAGAGGACTTTTAATAAAAAACGTAGAAAAACAACGAGTGCATCCTGGACATAAATCATGTACAGGAGCTCAGTGACAGTACAGCGGAGCAGAGCCTACACTCCGACCCTCAGCGAGGGGTGGCAATGCCGAGGGTTGGCGCGGAAACAACTTCAGCGTCTCCCGCATAGATGGCAGTAGTCTCGAGGAATAACTACTTTGTAACAGCTGCGACTTACATAGAAAAATTTTGTTCGGAAGAAAATTTTTCTTATTTTATTGCGTAACTAAAACATGCCGACAGAGAAAGGATTTTTATTTGCTTTAGGTATCAATTGTATATTTATATGAATTGGATTTTTTTAGTACATTAAATTAAAAATGTTTATTTATTATTATTACTCACATACAATCTTAACTTTATTAGACTGACAAATTATTGTTTATATATATATGCATATACACAATAATATTCCACAAATATACAGAGTGTAACAAAAGTAGGTGTACGGTTGTATGTTAACCATTTGCGTTGATCAGCTGCCAAGTCTCCAGGCATCATCGTTATCCGATCCCGTCAGTCTTCTTTTCTATATTTATTCAGACAAAAGATCCACTCCACGGAGGGTGGGGTCCACATTACGCGAGAGGGGTGATGGGTAGAAGGAGTCTAATGGAAGGGAAAGGTTAATAAGAACCATAAAAAGACTTGTATTATATAATAGGAAAAACAAAGTCCAGAAATTTTTTCATACAAAAATGTATTATTTGTATATTTTTTATTTAAATAGTTTAATCATTACACTTGATATTAAATATATTAGGTTATTAAAACATTGTAAATCATTTTTGACCATATTACGTGTATTGACTTTGCGGCTACTCTTAACGTATTACGCACGCTAAGACAAATCTTTGAAAATAAGCTATTAAATTAGACGGCTGTAAGTCTAAAATAAGTAATTTTGTTTATAATTGCAATGCGAATAAAAGCATAATATAGTCAGTCCTCATTTAACGACTAGATCCGTTCCACCAATTTACTGCTTTTCTGATCTTATCCTTGACCCTTATAATGGCAGAATGTGCTAGCCATTCCCACGTGTCATGTACCGTCATCTTCACTTTCTATCCAGCGTCCTAATCGTTGATATTCTTCATTCTTATCTCAAAATCTATAGCTTTTCGTTGTATCCTTCAAGTATCGGGTACCCTAACTTACTGACTGAACACAGGCAATGCGTCTGCCCGTCTCGACACAGAATTTCTCTAGTGAGACGGGCACAGTCCAAACAGATTTTAACATAATATTATATAGTTACTAATAAGATAAATAAATTAATAAATATATATATATATATATATATATAATAAGGAAGGGAGTGGGATGCTCATTGACTTCATAAACATAGTTCGATAGCCTAGCCTAGAGGCTTGGCGCTAGAGGTAGACAACTCGACACATCTTATAACATGAAGTGTCTCTCCCCTGTTGAGGACGACGGCATGCAGAGGTTTGTTGCTTATCGCACAGAGGGCACAGTATTGGCATGCGTGTGACAATAGGCGTACTTTGTGTGGATTTTAGGAATAAAATTAATTTTTCAGCTCGATTCAGATTCGATTCACCCTCTTTTACTTTATTTAATTAAAATATTTTAATGGTATGTTTTGTATTATTTATTTAATTAATTTATAAAAGTAAAATAATGCAAACTTATAGCCCGTGTAACACACCTGAGTAACATTTTGATAGGCAAAACGTTGATTTATAGTCGTGAATTAGAATATTTTTTATTAAAACTATAGCGTATCTACCTTAGTATGCAAAACTTTATTAAGATAAACTAATTCAATCTGAGAGCATTACATTCTTATTTATTTTAAAATATCTCGTTTTATCAAAAAGAAAAACAAACGCAAAGGATTATTTATCTTTTAATAGATTTAACTTTGGTTCACAGAATCTAGAAATTTCTCCATAATAATCGTATATTTTGTTCAAATAGAATGTTAAGATTTGGTAATTTTTATATTTGGTTTGATTATTAGAAGTGGTTGAAATAAAATAATCTATTTCGTCTCTAATATTTTTTTTGGTAAGATAAAAAATATAAAAGTTTTATAATATTTTTTGGTGAAAAGACCTCAAAAAAATGCTAAAATATAACTCACGTCTCTTTCTACTAATATTATTTTCTGTATTCAATTATGGTACCTAACTAAACTTCAGACGGAAATGAGGAAAGATTTTAAGAAGATTATTCTGTATCTCTTTGTCATCTTTCCTGTAACATCTCTGTTACGTTAAAACCCTTCTGTGGTGGCACAAGTCTCCAGCCTGGCGTGTTTCACCGAGTAACCCTTTAACGTGCGCCCTTTGTCACAATAATCACTCCACGCTCATCTGTCCTGGCCCGGAATTACTCTGGAAGGGTACACCGCATTCAAGGCTCACATCTGAAAAGTTCAAATCAGCTACGAGGTTCTTTGATAAATCACGTCACCATAAGACAAAACTACGTTAAATTATAGCACCCATATTTTTATTATCGTTAACGATCCATATCTGCATATAATCTAAAAACTTACATTATTATTTTTTCTTTTAAATTCTAATTAAAGACAGCGAAAACACCAAGTAAACATAATGTTGAGTTCTGACAGAGTCACTAAATAACTTAATAGATTATTTTTGTCATAATTCGACGTTTTCTTGCATAGAAATGTTTAAAATGGTTATATACATTTATACAAGGTGGCGGTAGCCCCGAAGTAAGGTAATTATTAAAAAGATTTTAATACTATCGGGTCTATGCCTTGGTAATCGCCTTTGCGGTTTTTTTGAAATGCTATTTTCCAGCTATTTTGTTTTTTGTGACAAAAAAATTGATATATACTATTCGACAGAATTTTTTCAGCTCTGAAACGTCAGTGTCGCCGTTTTCCTGTATTTTATGATTTTTATTAATTTTGGGTTTACAAAAAAAAACATTTTCAACATATAATTCATTTCGCCTTTAATCAAGGTTAAAATGGTTATCCAGGAGCTCGACTAGGAAATTCTGCCGCATCCACTCTGTAGTCAAATCATCAATTTTTTCGGTCGCTCTCCAATCAAATGCATGGCGTTACGTTCAACAACGAGGATTGGTTCAGATACTCAGAAATTGGTTCCATAACTATTTCGATATCAGAACAGACAATTTTTATAAAAAAGACATCGATTAATTGGTTGAAAGATGGGATGAAGTCAAAAGATAGATAGATCATAGATTGAAATATTGCAATTTTTGTTTAAAAATTAGGTTTTATAATAAATAATTAGACAAAATCGATAAGATTTATTAGACAACACAATATTAACGACCTTTCAGGGTTACATATTGTCAGATACACTACTTTTTCGTGTACAAAATTCATTTTATTAAAATATTCGGTACAGTATTTAAAAAATGCGTATACAAGTTTCACATAAGTCGGTACAAAATAATAATATGAAGTTATTAAAGAGAAATGTCACACATCCACTTGATTAATTTTTTAAAAGACAGAAAATTATTATAGAAAAGTTTACAATATTTTTTCTTTTCACTTCCATATCTTGTGGCTAGAGCCGGAAGGATTAAAAACAATATTATTTATTTCAGTTTTAATGATAAATTAATATTATATTTTCTAGCCTTTCAGTCGCTGGAGGCCACACTTTTTAAAAAATAGCCGCTTTACGGCCAATGTTTCTCGAGCGCGGCCACGTTTACGATCATTCCGTTAAACCTGTTTTTCAATAATGAAATTATAATTTAATATCATATGAAGGAAATTGGAGTGCCGCGGTATAACTTAACGTAACCAATTAACGCAAACAAATACCTAATCAACAAATATATTCTAGAATTTACTGAAATTATAACGTAATTATTTGTTCCGGCAACACGCGTACCTACTGCCTGACGACAAATTTTTTCACCGTCCTTTATTTTAAATCAGGATTTTCAATAAAGCGGTTTGTGTCATAGCTAAATATAAATTATGAAATTGAAGTCCAACTAATAGGTCTGGTGGGGATTTAATCGTGCGTCCCTAGAGATAAATTCAGTAAATTTAGCCCACTTAGCCATGGCTTACGATATTTAAATTGTCGATATTAGCGTTTATAATATGTCCACGTAATAATAATAAATATACACCATGGAACGATATGTGGTGGTAGAGTTTCGTTTGTAGATTAAAATAATTAAGAATATTTGCGGTATCCACGTTAGATAGTGAGGCTTAAATCGTACGAGAACAGCTAATTTTTTAATAAATAATATAAAATTCACTGAAGTTCGAAAAGAATTCCAAGTGAGTGTGAAATGTATTTTAAAATTATGGTGTCCCGGCAAAATATTAGCTCGCAAAGGTTTAGCAAATAACCGCATTGTGGCGGGAAGCAACAGGTCCTGTTTGCTTGGAAAATTAAAAAAGCTTTCGGATACAACGCGACATTTGCATTTACCGACACAGTCGCGTTTTAGAACATTTTCATTTCTTTATTTTTTAAATACCACCATTATTTATATGTAAATAGGTATATTATAAAGATTTTTATACCTATGTACACATAAAATATATTTTAAAAATTCTGTAGAAATTAAAAAAAATACATCTACGTTTAATGTAGATTCAGAATGTTTCTATAATATTAAATTAAATTAGAAATTTGAAAAAAATAATGCTCTAATATATTCTATAAATCGTACTTTTCGTAGACATTTTACATTAATTCTTGTTTCTGATGGAGGAGGCGCGACTCCACAACTTGGAGATCGACCTTGACAGATAGATCGGCCGATGCGCGAGATGCGAGAGTTAGCTTTGCTAAACGCTCAACTATACATTATGAAAGGTTATAAGGTTTTTGTCAAACTACGAATTTTTATAACTGATTAAAAAAGTAAAAAGTTCAAAATCATAAAAAATATAAGTATACCGCATGGCACAAAAATATATTGATAACTTTAACATGTTTACTTTTGATGTGAAACTTTCAATAAATTCTGCAACAACCGTAAACAAAAGATTTTTTCCAATTCTTCGGCCACATTATACGACAGTCTGACAGTCTAGAAAATTAGATTATCCCGGGCACAACATCCCTGTGAGGATGACTCAGGACCGGGATTTGTGGAAGTGTATCGCGAGCCGAGTCTAGTCTAATTGAAGCCACCGTATGTCAATACTGACACGAAGAAAGAAGAAGAAATGTATAAATACTCACTTGAAAAGAAAAAAAACAAAAACCTCCCTATCGACTGTATGACACCTAAAACAAATACAATTGTGTAATTTTATTAGTGTGAAAACTTGACGTGTGTTGTTCATTAAGGGTTAAAAATAATACATATAAAATAAAAAATAAAATATCGTTAATAATTTTAAGATATACCAACTGTTTCCAAAAACATTTTTTTACAGTAAATCTAATAATCTGACAAGATACTGTTACACTACAAAACCCCGGAAGGTTCCATATCAACCTTCGTAAAAAATAGGAGTAAGGTTTCTTTCAGAAACTAAAAACCAATCAATATGGAATTCTAATTATAATATAATTAATATATACTCTGATAAATTGAAAATAGTTCAAAAGAAGAAAAAAAAAAGTTATGTTTAAAAAAACACGAATTGCCTTTTAACTACCCTTTGCGTCCATTTCTACACGACGAACCAATTCTGAATTACGCTCTCTTGTAGTGAGAATGTTTTGTTCACCGACATAGATATTTTTTCTGTTTCACTACCAATATTTAAAAACCAAATTTTCTTCGATAAAGTATGTAAATAATTTTTCCTTTTGGTTTAGTCATAGATTTTTTATTCGTATTATGTTTTTTTGTGTTATTTTTTGTCCTTTTAAGTAATTTGACCCAATTATTTAATCCATATTCTGTTTTAATTTCCAATAAAATTAAATGAATATGGAGTACTCAAGAAACCATATGTATACAATTGTATCTAATGGTAATCCACGCCTGTACCCCATTATCGAGTGACCGTGACTAGACGGAATTTTCCAGACTAAATATTAATGATGGTTCCATCATTATTTTAAGAGATACAGTGACGTGACGCATCTATTTTATCTGGATGCCGCGGGGCAGAAGTTGAACGATGCAAAAATAGGAATTGGTGAACAATACGGTTCTGGTACTAATACTTTTGTATGAAATTGAAAAAGCCGGGAACTGGAGAAGAAAAAATTGAAGTGGAATGAATGCCGTGGAAATGAGGTCACTCGGTTGTGTACAGCAAATCCCTTTATGATGAATGAATAAATGCTAACTCTGCATAAAGACCGAAGCGTATTATCTAGTAAAGATACAGCTGAAGGCGACGAACAATCTTATAAAATTCTATTTTTATTTATAAATAAGTATATTTTTAAGAAAAACAGATTATTATTGTGAAGTTGCAGTTTTTCAAAACACAGTTCTGTGATATTTTTAATACAAGATAAATGTATGAATTAGAAAGATGTACAGTTAAAATCAATTTATCGAAAAAATATTTTGTTGCCACCGGGATTCGAATCATAAACCGTTCCTATCCGGGGAAGTGCGTTCATCGATACACCATGTCAACGTAGTAAATTAACTACAAATTTTCGAAACTACATGTTTCACTTTCAAATTGATATATCTGTTATCCTATTTTTTGAAAGAAATTTACTCAAATTGTTCTACTTAAAAATATATCTGGATACCAACATGTATCAAAAACTCTCATATATATGATCGAGACGTTCATATATACGATACCTAATTACAAAATGTTTGTAATCCAATACAAGATATTGATCACACGGTACATTCTAATTTTGTTTGATGAAATTAGAGTTAAGATAAATTAGTGCGAGGTGAAAACCTTATTGGTACGCTTGACCATGTCTTTTTGCTTGTCCATTGCAGACCGCGATTTTTTTACAGTGATCTTATCAATAGTCAATTTTAACTCGCCACGTGTTATCTTTTTTCCCTTAACTCTAGATTTTTGTTTGAACCCCATCATTCATTTATATAGATGTTTAGAGGAGCCGGGTTGAACGTGTAATTAGAATCCCAGTGAAAATATTATCCCTATGGATTTTTTCGGCATCCGATGGCTCGCTCCAGGTAAAGTTAAACATAGAGAACCTGTGTGAAGAGAGGCTTGGGCTGCTGTTATTGAATCAGCGGAAGACAGGAGCACCTGGAGGTGCCTTCTTGAGGCGATGGGCTTACGAATAAAAATAAAGAGGATGTTTACGCGTATTTGATCTCCTTCGATTGGTAGTTCTAGTTTTATGTTGGTGGTGTGCCTATTTTGCCGGGTATCGGTGCTGCTATTTGTGACAGAAGGTATCGAGTCGCCATCGTAATTATTTTTTTACACGGTTAAATTGCACGAGTGTCCCGGGTAACGCCATCCGACCGCCGCAGCTTGGCTCTTCCGACACTTCTTAGCCAAAAGGTTTTGCATAAAACCCTTTCTTCACTAGTTATTCTGAGTCCGTTTATGAAAAGTGACCAGCCCACCTAACCCTATCTATCTACACCGCTATACTGATATGTTCAACAAATTCTGCATATATTCGTGGTGGCATTTTTGATCACAAACGCCACATCTCGTTTTCATTGCACTAAATATCATTCTTAGCATACCACTAGATAATCATAAAAGTAGTTGAAAAAAATACACTTTAAATAAAATATACAGGACGTCTCAATAAAATGTTAGATAGGAGTTCCAAAATCGAGCGTCCATTGCATAAAGTGAGCCTATTGAAAAAGTTTTATTTGTTAATGAGAAGTTTTATTTCCAGCTAATCCCTACTCCCATCGTGGTATCTGATTTTGATGAATATTTTGCCCAACAGATGCATTGATTTTTGTCATTACACTTTTTTTACGGGGACACGTAAATGATAAGGTTGACGGTGCAAAGCTGATTAAAGGCATCTGTTAAGGTTCAATGCTCCCAAATACAAAATATTTACCATTTCGGTTATCAAAAATACCTAGTCCAGAATGGACAAGTTCAAAGATTTGCGATAATTAAAACATCTACGTTTTTCTTTTCTGATTTAAAATAAAAAAAACAAATTTAGATTAAACAATATTGAGTTTATAACCCTTCAATCAGTGTATACATTTTTGCAGGACACCCTTTATAAGAGTAAAAATTAAATTTTACTGTCTTCTAATAAGCAGACAATTTTGATCAATTTTTTTTATATTAGCGATAATGAAATGTTTTTTTATATATAAATATATCCTAATCTAGGTTTGCTGACTAATCTGAATAGTGGTCGTACAGCCGACTGTGCAGTGGGTGGTCCTACCCCTCAAAATGCTATGTTGTCGCTTAACTCGAAATTCTATATTTGGCTCGCGTGCAAACACCAGAACTCAATTCGCTGCTTCCTTGATCCGGCGGGTGCGTCATCACAGTGCTCGCTGTTTGACTAGTGTGCAATAGTGTGTGTGTGTGTGTGTATCTGTGTGTGTGTGTAGTATTTGAGGCAATGATATTCATGTTTTCAATCAGCCGCCCACCCCCGCCCGCCCTGCCCGCCGCCAGCCGCCCGTCGCCCGGCACGTACGGGCCTGACGTGGAGGACCATGCCCGACTCACAATAATTATCAGCGCGAGGGCTGCTCTCTGTACCGCTGGCACTTCAACTGTGGTGCGAATAACTGAATAACACATTTTTAAACCTAAATAATTACTCTAAAATCTTAATACACTGAATATTAACAGACCTTGTTCATACTATCTTATGGGAGAATATATGACTAAATTACGAGCCAAAAATGTTTAAGAAGTATGTATAATTATGTCATTAAGAAAATATTATTGTATGAGATATATGACGCAAGTGATGATGGAGCCAGAAATAGAGGACATCTGCGGAAGTCTTGGCATGACCAGGTAACTATACATATACACAGATAATATACTGGAAGATGGCCTATTAGAAGACTCAATAATCGGCGAGCTTGTATGAGAATATGTATGAACGTAGATGAGACGAGACTTGTGTGTCAGGACAGAAGAGTGTGGCGCTCTAGCCTCTCTACCTACGGTGATGAAAAGTAAGTAAGATTTATACAAAACTATGCTAAGCTTAATTCTATGTACTTCGAAATAAATATTTGTGAGATAGGTGCATTATTATACATATATGTTTCAGACCCTAAATCGTATAACAAAAAATAGTCTAGCCGCTTATAGTTCGATGACTCTTTATTTTTTGTGTTCAGTACATAATTTGGAATATTTAAATTAATCAAAATAATCGCATAACCATGACTTTTAAAAAATACTTGACGTGGATAAGATTTGGCACATGCAGCTTGAACATTTTCAACTCACATTCTTAAAACGTTTCTACGCTTAAAATATTGTACACTAGGGGTATTGCACCCAGTATACCTATACTTAATATGCATTGCTCGGCAGGTTGCGGTGGTGAAGTGAAGAGTGCACTGAAATCACTTTGAAGTTTTATCGTACAGATTGTGATATGCTTGGACCGCGCCAGCGGTTCCTGGACCCGGAAGGTACCGCTAGACTATCGCTTTGTATGTAAGAGAATCAATTAATGATTATTTATAAATGGTAACAAATTATGAATTTCATCAAATTAGATATGATAAATTAATGATATTTTTTTCTAAATTATTTATGAATCTATCACTAAATAATAAAACCTGCCATACGATGGACTATAATGTAATTACAAATGTAAATCTATTGAGAATCTAGGATTAAAAGAAATTACAAAAGCAGAGGTTCTAAAAAGAACGCAAGAAAAGAGGATAATAATATACACCATTGAAAATCGATGGGGCCAATGGACAGGTAATATTCTTAGACTCCATGAATACTTCAGTACTCATAGGAAAGATTGAAGGAAGAAGACAAAGAGGAAAGTCCATACCAAATAAGGAGCAAGTCGAATGCAGACATCTAAAAATAACGTCAGAATAATGTGCATTGATGAGCATTGCACTATCAAGAACACAGTTCTTTTATGTGAAAGAAGATAAATACATATAAATTGTATAAAAAAATATAAATATAAATTGTCTATGTAAAAGTGTAACTGTTAGAAATCATACACAATTAATATTTGTTAGCTTATGTTAGATTTGAGAATGATTTATTAATTCGACGAAGAGTTGTCGGTCTGTAAAGGTTGATGGTATCGGCTCCATTCCGAGGCGTGCGTCAGACACAAGACATCCGAGTTGGTATTTCTTTCATTTCGGACTCCGAACTGCGGACAGACTTCCAGTGGCGCCAGACTACATTACTTTCTACGACGAGGAACTTCTATATTATATTATATTATACAACCGTTAAACAATATTCTCATAAACCCAAAAACCTTTATTTCTGTATCCAATTTTAAACTATTTTCATCATTTTAATAATGTATGTCTTATAGTTTGAAGAACAAAAGTCTTGCACATTGAGGTATCGTATTATCAGAGCTTGAGTTATCGGCATCGAAGTAGAAGATACACGCCAATTAGGGGATTAGTTCAGAAAATAAAACTGAATTGCTTAGAAAATTAAAAGTCTTTTTGATTTGATAATATGTAATGACATAACGAAAACAAAACAAACAGTTATTAAAATGTTAATAGTCGTATGAAGTCCATCCACGATGGATTTTATTCACCGAAGGCAATATTCGAGTGCTGATAAACATCCGTACAAACAAACCGCGAGTTATATATTCTAGCGTTGTTTTTGCATTGTGTGTGAAGAGAATACTGAACGAATTGATATGGACCAACCTTTGACTGCCTGTCGCGTGTTTTGAGTCTTTGTTGACACGCACTTCAACAGTTGATACCGAGAATAATTAAATAACTTAATACGTATTCTTCCAATGATTTTAATTAATTTTAATATGTAATATAACGAATTTAATTATTATTAATTACGAATATCTAAATTACAGAAATTTGTTACTAGAGTAAATTACTTTCAGGTAGTCCGCAATTCACAAAATATTTTCTTGCATTTTTACACATACTCACTACTCATACTCACGTTTGTGTGTACGATAATAAAAATAGATGATTTCATCAGATAATTAAAGCCAAATTATGTCATTCAAATATGTTTGAATCGCAAGATCGTCAACGACTTTATACTACTAATTTATCAGGTAAAGGAAAACAAATAAACATCATATATTTCGTGTATATACTCGTATATCGAATGTTTCAGAACACATCAACTAATTTTAGTACACGATAATTATGAAAAAAATGTCATATAAATAAAACAATAATTAAATTACACTTATAATATAATATTTGCCGGTGTGTATAATTTATTCCTTGCTTAATACCGAAGTTATTAAAACTTCTATTAAAAATAAGCGAGTTCTTTCGTGGAGGAGTCAATATGTATTTTTTCATAGATTTTGTTGGAAACACGAATACATTTGTATGTGACAAACAGATTAATTTAGTCCTCACTCCCACATATGTTATTCTCAGCCTCGCGTTCCTTTTGACCGTGTATTCCTCTCATTCTTATTCTCACGATGGATATTGCATTACGTCCCCACGAGCCCTCCCTGTCCCGATTTCCATTTCCCACCCATTCCTTCCTCGACTCTTTCTCTTATTCAATCTTTGTGCTTTTTTGGTTTTTAATTTCATGGTGAGTGGTCACAGAGGGCGCGCGCCCCGCAACCCTCCCCCCGACCCGCCCTGGCGCGTCCCTCTTCGCAGACCGATTCCTGGTTTTCACACCATTTATATTACATACATGATGGAATGTTTTCAAGAGCCGGAGTGCCTACTCACATGTCAGGAGCCAAGGTTTTCATAACATTGAGCTGAGGATATGCAAAGGGTGGTCGAAGTAATAAAAGAAATTCTTAAGGCATGTCGGAGGATACACAAAAAATAAAATCATTTCTATCTTTAATACTTCCATCAATCCAATAATAAAATGAAAAGAAAAAAGGCTCGCATATTTTTTATGAAGGGTGTCAACTTTTAAATATAAAAATGTTTTCTCGGTAGTTATCAAGATAAATTAGAAAAGGTATTTAAATGTGATGAAACATTTCAGTATTTATTAAATAAAAAATATAATTTATCACAGAGTAAAATTTGCTTCAATATATGTAAACACATTGTTAAAATATATTGTTCTATGTGCTCTTTTGTTGGGTGATTTTATCAATATTAGTGTTAATTTCTTTACTGAAGATTATTGAAAGCAATGCAAAAAAATACTAAAATAATAAAGAAAATCATTTGAAAAACAAATAAAATTATCTATATATTAGACTTGCGGCTAGACGATACTTATTTTATTACACTTTTTAATAGATTAATTTGGCTTTTGGTTCAATTATATTTATGCGGTCGTAAATATTTTGTGAAAACAATTTGGCAGGCCTTCATACCGAGCTGATGGGAAACAGTCACCAATGATGATTAAACTCAAAGTAAGCCTTTATTCGATTTTATTTAACTAAATTAATACTTTAGTACAAACTTGTGAACCGACGTAGATAACTATAATTAATGAATTATTGAATTAAAAAATATTTTAAAAGAATTCTGATTTGAGCTTGAGAACAAAAAACCAATTTTCCCAGGAAGCCCGTAATTTACGAACGTAGGTACAATAAACGCAGAAGTTGAAATTTGCATATAAATTGGCAAATATTTTATGAAAGTATCTTATAAAAAATAATTGGAAACGATGAGAACTATTTCATAACAAAAAATATATACAAAAATTTACTTGGCCCGTGTTATCAGATAAAAGATTATTTTATCATTGTGGTACACAAATGGACAGAATTTTTTTTATTTATGTGGATACTATTTACTTTTAAGAATTATCGAGCAATTCTTTTGCAAAACCGAGCATTTTGCATAATTTAAAACTTCTCAGATCTTAATTGCCGCATCGTTGCGGATACTGAACTGATTTCATATTTTTTACCGTTAACTTATAAAAAATTTAAACGATTGCCTTTAATAATTTCTAAACCAGTGGCAAATGACGAGGAAATGTAATCTAAAAATTCTTAAATTTACAGTTTCATGTAGAAAATTTGTTGAAATAGAATAAATACAGAATGATTGTCATGTATGTGTATATATAAATGTTATTGTGGTGTTATAATCAATTAACGAGACCAGATATATTAACTAAACAGTAATGAAAATTTGTTAATATTAATTGGTCAGTCTTCATCAAAGTGCACGAAATGCCGAGACGCATTATACGTTAGACCTAGTTATGCTGGTTGCAGACGTCTGAAGAAGCGAGTTCGGTTACAAATGCCGCGTGGTGTGCATTTTAAAAACTAATACAAGAATTCGTGGCTGCGGAATTTTTAAGAAAGTTAATATCCGTATATATGTAAAATAAAGAGAATAAAGTGAAGGGTGAAAGTTATTAATTAAAAAATCAAGTGTAGTCATTTTTAGAAATGTTTATAAAAATAAATTATATAAGATATAACACGTCGAACCGAGGAAGGTATATAGTCTTATATACTAATTGTTTGATTGTATGCTGTTTATTGTACGCCGATGATACAGTACTAATGGCGAATAATGAACAAAAACTACAGAATCTGGTGAGTAGAATGTACGATGTATGCAAGGAAAGCGACCTTATTATAAATGTCAACAAGTTGAAAGTGATGGTATTCGAGAAGGAGGAAAGTAAGACACCGTGCTAAATACTTGTAGATAATAAAAGTTTGGAACGAGATGAGTTTGTGTATTTGGGAAGTAAGTATGTTTGATAGAAACGGAAAGTCTGAGAAAGATATCAAAAAGAGGGTGACTGCAGGGAATAAAGTGAACGGAACTTTAAATGGAATTATATCAAACGAAAACTTGTCAACCGAGACAAGACTAGCGGTACACAATGGAGTCCCGGTACCGACACAGATGTATGGAAGTGATGTTTAGAGCTGGCAGAAGAGGAACGAAAGTAGTCTGATGCAGTGAAAGCAAATCCATCGATAATCAAAATCTTTTTAAAACAAAACACCACTTTCACAACGAGACTTGATCAATTGATATCAAGTAAGCACAAGGTGAAGGTCGGCTTCTGTAGATAATATTTTAGAGTAACATCATTGCTGTTTATTTTGACCACGAATAGATTCATAGGCGATACCTGTTCAGCTCGATTACTTGACAGATCCAGTGTTGCATACACCTCAAAAGGTAATTATATTTTTTTGATCTCTCCAAAACCAGTTTGCAGTTTGCTCGGGTACTTCTCGCAAAAAATTGCCCATCAGCTCGTTGCGAGCAAAGTTTCCGAGGTTGTGACGTAAAATACTCCTCAAAAAGCACTTATAACTTTTACCTCTCCATTCTGACTCCATGTTGTTCTGTTTGACCTTAGTAGATGTAATCTCGCTTAACGCGCATTAGATTTGCACGAAAATCAATTAACGCGCTCAAGCAAAATGATAATATTTGAAACAGTTAATGTGAATATCGTTCTTCAGAAGAACTAAGTGAGAATGATCTCTTTCAACTAGAAGAATAGCGTGTATATATAATGTAATGTCTGTGGTTTGATGATCGAGTGACAAGCGCATACGCGTTCGGGTCAACGTATGTGAGAATAAAGACAGGGGAGAATGCACAAGAAGGACCGGCAATCGAGCTCGACCACCTTTTGTTCCGCATCACTCTAAGATAATTTGTAATATTGTAAATCGGGAATAAATACTGTAAAAAGTCAAATTGTACAAACAGCGTATTATTCTCGTCACTATATCCAACCCCAATAAAAGATGCATCTGGTAGATCATCATCAGAATCGACAAGCCATAAAAAATTGGCGCAGGCGGTGTAAGGTTTCACCAGGAGATAAAAATACAAAATTTAAAGAATAAGATATGGGGCATTAGTAAGAACAAAAATGAATTGTTGATCTAGACGCGGATACCGAAATTTAGAAAAAGTTGTGGAAAATACTACGAAGAAAGGACAAGTCTCTTTTGTATAAAAGTAAATCATCATTATCAACGAGATTGATAATGTCCTTTCAAGGCAAAACGCATCTCAAGTAAATAAACCGAGTAGAATCAAAAACAAGTGTTTTATTTTCACTTATGAGATTGAGTTCTACAAACGTACCTCGGAAATAGTAAATATCCTCTATGTTATGTTTCAATTAAACATCTATATATTTTTATTGATTAAACACTGTAGATTACTATGTGAAAGGCAACCCTTACCGTAAATCTGTTCTGCGGTTTGGCATATTAATATAATGTAAAATGAAATAATGTAAAAACTGTTGTGGAAAATTTCTCACAAAAACTGCGTTAGAAATAACGCGTTCCAAAACTTTGTAACCATTTTATATATTCTCTCTCGCCGTTATCAATTCCAGCACCTTTCATATATTAAATGCTGATTTTTTAGTCGTTGAATTTAATGTCTTGATTTACATTTTTGATTACATATTTTAAATATGTAATCAAAAAATCACTTAGGCGTATATGTGGCAGATCCATTTATGACAGAGTAAAGAATATAAAGCTAATGCCAGTATAATGAGTAAGATTACGAAATGATCACTTAGATGGTTTGGTCATATGGAACGGATGAATGAGGAGAGAATTGTAAGAAATAAAATATTGATGGCATCACAAATAGAGGACGTCCGCGGAAGACTTGGCACGACCGGGTAAACCAGATAATGAAAGGTGGTTCTATTAGAAGCCTCAACAATCGGCGAGCTTGTATAAGAAGATGTATGAATATGGATGAGGCGAGAATGGTGTGTCAGGACAGAAGAGTGTGGCGCTCTATCCTCTCTGCCTACCCCCGCGGGGAAACGGATGATGGAAAGTTAGTTACTTACTAATTTTGTTAATTGCATTAATTGCAGAGACTGCATTAAATTGAGCAGCGTGATATTATTATATTCAATTTTGCCGTGAAACTGCCGCGCACTTTGGCAAAAAATAAAATTATAGCGAATATACGCGTAATGAAGAAAATATAAGATAATAATAATAATTGCGAGTCCCATATCATGACACATTTATTTAAATCCTTTTGCAAGCATTGTAAAACATCTTGTATGTTAAATAAAAAATGAAATAGGTCGTGTATGTAAATAAGGTAGAAAACGGCTGTTCAGCCTTAAGCCCTTTGATCTCGTTCCGAGAACTGATAAATCCCTTGATTCAATTATTCACAAAAGATTCACATTTATAATAAATGGATTTCTTGCAGGTATTTTTCTTTATCTTCCACCCAATAAAAGTGCTATTGAATATTCGCGGGTGATGGTTGACAAATCGATACTTCAATAATATACACATCGCAATGGTTACTCTGAAACCTTTTAGTTACCTTATCATCACTGCAATGAATATTTCTCATGTTATATATGTTTTCAAAGTGAAAAAAAATGTTTAAAATAGGTACATGCATTTGGTAAAATATTAAATATATTTGTAATGAAATCGCATTTTTTCATTTAGAGTTGCAATTTTAGAATATAGTACATTGGTAATTTAAACAAATTAAGCGAAACACTTAAAAAATTACACGTTAAAAATCTATTTATCTATAAAATACATAATTACGGTTTTTTTTTTAAAGAAATGATTCGCTATACGTCATTTCGCTTTATCCCCAACTTTCCCCGAACGCATTTAGGTTGCAAAGGAGGGTATTGCTGTACAGCGAGTGTTTCATGGAAAATCTTTTCGCTATCTCAGAAAAGCACTTATCAATAAATATCGCCGCGTCTCAGAAAATTGGCGAACTTTATACCCTAATACACTTTTATCATAATAACCAATATTATCAGCGAATAACGCACACCAACTTAGCGAGAAAAGAATCCAACTAATACTATCTTGTGCCAAAAACAAACTAATCCTTCTCACACATGTCTCCAACCATAGTCTAAAACTCTTAACGATAAAAACAAAGTTCTAGTTATGCGATGCAAAACAAAATTATACTGAAAATCTGATAAAAGTTTAGACGTCAATTAATTATATAAACTTATACACAACACGAAGATATTACCATTTATTCTTTACTTTCGTTTTTTTTGTATAACGTGATCATCTCTCACTCATCACAATGATCACATTCTTTTAATATAATACATATTCAGTATGTTCAAGTTTGTTCAAATATTATAGTATTTAATTTATTTTATGTATTAGAGGCACATGCGAAAACCTTTTAATTGTATACAAAAGTAATCTTTCTAGTTTACAAAATAAAGGTATATAATAAATAGCAATAAATCTTTTATTATTTTATTAAAATTTTCAACATGACCCGACTCTACCCCGATAGATAATAAAGTTAGAAAATTCAGTAGTCAGAAATGAAAATGAATGATTACCTGATACGGCTATAATGGGCAACACAACTATCGACAAGCGTAGCAGCTATCGCATTCTTTGTAATGTTTTGGTCTATATAATGTTAGTAATCTTTCAATGAGGCCAATCTCTGAGAGCCAGCATAGATACGAATGTTCTAAATACGTCATTCTAATCCGTGATCGAAATACGTGCAACGACTATTTAAAGAACGCTTTGCACAGAATTCTGTACTGACCATTACCCGCTTTCGAGACGAATCTCCGAGAGAAATTTCAATCGCTGACAAGGGTTATTATAGGTGCATTATCTGATGAAATTATGCAAAATAGATTATTCAAAATATATTTTAGAAGCACATTAAAGTAACTCCAGTGCATCTGAATTGGCATTCAAAATGAAAAAATCACCTTCATATTTACTGGACATTAGGACATCCACTGAAACATTAGCAATATAATAAATACAATCTCTGAGAAATACGTGTAATCAAACAAATTAACAAAATATATATTTTTTCTCTAGTAAGTTTCTTCATTCTCGACATAACTAGTTTTTACAGATTATTATCCTCACTGCGGGCGATATGTCCAAAAATTGAAGGACAGCTCTTAAGGCCCGCGTTCATGACGATCTCTTAACGAGATTTTTGATCACTGAGAGTATCTAAAAGTATCTGAGTACTGGGTGTCATGCTTATCCACGCGCAAAGCATAAGGGGTGAAGATTCATAAATTGCTTCACGCTGAATGCTGAACTGCCTTTTATGCAAACTCGAGTCTAATCTCAAAGAGATCTCTTATGCGTGAACACGGACTATTAAACGTATGACAATCTATATTGGATACTTGACATATAAATTTAATAGCCCGTTAATAATACTATATTTTTCTAAAATTGAGGTATTTGTAAGCATCGCTGTTCAGGGACTCTAAACTTAGCTAGGATAACATATGTAAAAATAAAACTATTGGTTTTTGATTCTACTCGTTTAATTTGCATGAGATGCGTTTCACCTCGTAAGGGCATTATCAATAGTGGCATAGTAGTATATCATCACTGATAGCAAGTAAATTAAACGAGTAGAATAAAAAAAATGTATTTTATTTTCCAATGTGTGATTATGGAGTTCTACAAACTTATTCCAGAAACAGTAAAAAAAAGATGACGATATAACAGAAGACATCAGAACAATTCAATTTTTTCATATTACATTTTATTTTGAAATTTCAATTTTAGAACATAGTATAGACATTTAGATAATATAGATAATATGACATTTAGATAATCACAATTAATTATATGAATAACTTAGAAATCTGTAAAAAAGTGATTGTACAAAGTTAAAGTAATGCTTTATACCGACGATAGAAAGACCCCCGATTTGAATTATGTATACTTGTTCGATACGTAGATTTTTTGTGTATCTTTCTAAATGATACATTTTATTAGTTTTAAAAAAAATTGTAACACGCAAAGATTGACGCATCAACAATGTTTTTTTAAATCATATCAATATAATCCGACAACCCCGATAACATACAGAATCTTGGTATCGCATCTACGATGTGAAAATATATAAATCCGACAGACGCACACAATAGCGCGCGATGTGTCTCGACCGAATGCACTCGCGACCATGTGCAGAATAAAATTGAAGCAACTCGCACATATTTTGTTTGGAACCCTACCTCCCCCCGCAGCCTCCAAATAAGCTGGAAATGCTTTCAATAAAGGAACAATAAAAATGAACTTACCAACGCGGAACTTTGCAAACACACTTTACACTGCCCCGAAACTTTGTTTTATATGGAAAATATTTCGCAATATCCCATTTTTATTTTCCATCCCTCGCGAATGATGAAGAGGTAAGTTGGTCGGGGATGGTCACGTGGGTGCAAATGCGTCGAATATTCAAATGACGGGGAGTTTTCCTCCCGAGTGCATTTAAAGTTTGCTGAGCTGCTTGGATTGTATTGTATTTCAGTTGAAACTTTCACAGATATCCGCCGAACATTCCTTACGGTCTTGCCGACGTTCTGGCTGCCGAATACTAAAATACTTTTAAAGTCCCATTAAAATACAAATTAAATTAATTTATTAAGTATTTATGCCAAAATTCGTAGCTATATTGTTTTTCAAAGCATGAGTACTTTGGAAAGTTTTTTTGACATACGTATGTATATGTCAATGTGATTTTAATTACATTATGTTGTTTCCGTACATTTTCAATTTATAGAAAATTTGCATTAATTATTAACTAAAAGCAACAAATACAAAAAAATGAACATTTTTGACTTACGAATCTACTATTGATTGAGTTAACCCGAGGAGTTAAGGCATTTAATACTTCTGCTAATACTACCATGGATTACTTCCAACGAACATATTTATCAATGTTCTGCCGTTTATTGTCAACAATTCCGTTACTTTCAAGCCGCAATTCAAGAAAAATGACCGGGATCATGGCATCAAGCTGATATTATAAAAGTGGCTTTTCAAGAGCTCAGTTGCAAGGTTATTCCACAAATAATATATTCTCCCGCTCTAGTTCCAACAGATTTTCATCTTTTTCGTCCTCTGTTCTTTGAGGAATCTCCTTTAATAAGAATGCCGCTCTTAAAAATTAGCTTGATGTCTTCCAAACCGCCGGATTTCTTCAGGAGTAGAATTAAAAAACTGCCGGAAGGTTAGAAAAAAATATTTTGACCGACGCAAGTCGTCGGTCACCAAAACGGTGGATGGTGGTGATGGGATTGGAAGGATGGGTTAGATAGGAAATAGAGATTGAAGGTTAAGGATTGAGGGGGTGGATAAGAGGGGATGGAGGAGAGAGACCTTCGATAGCGGACCAGGGTGGACTCACGGAATCAGGAATCAAAGGACAACTCGACTCGTCTGGTTGATAACGCCATCAGTTGCTCTTCCTGAAGTTCATCCAATGTAGTAAATGACACAGCACAAAAACTCTGATGAGTTTTAAGTTCACAATAATATAAAATCACAGCGGTGTGTGCAAAGTAGTGATTCAACACGAATTCATATGATAACATTTCTTCTCCTGGACTTCCAAAAGGACAACCAGTCGAGCCAAAGGAACAAAATGTACTAGGGAGAATAGGCTAAAGGGGTATGAATAAACTAAAAACTGGTGACAATATACTATAGTTAATAATATGAATGAATGAATAAGTATGAAAGTATCTGTGTTCACCTATAAAAATAATAATTAATTTAATTTATTACGAATACGGAACAAATATTATTGATTAGTTAATGTAATTCGTTTTTTTTTTAAATAAAACGCTATACACTATGTATGTGTATCAACGTGATCTCTACTTTTACGTTTTTTATATATACTAAATAGAAAAATAGGTAATTGATAAGTAATTGCAGTAGTTACAAATTTTTGTTTAAAATTCAGTAAAATAAAGCTAAATAATTTTCATGTCACAGTTATTACCATAACCGATTGATTATTACAGACTGATACAAAAGTGGGCATAGAGACACCGATGACCAAAGAGTAGTCTTGGATAAATTACGTCATGCTCGTTACCATGGTGACAACGTACCGTATTCGGTAACCATAAAAGTCGAACTTACGCTTGATACCATTCAGACATTCACATGATCGAAAAGTCACAACACTCACAAGTTCCATAATTAAAATATGTCTTTTCACGTCCCGGTAGATAATTTCAGTTAGTGAATTCAGTAGGTAACTAAAAATTTGAATAAACAATAATAAAAATATAAATAAAACATACCTAGTACCTAGAATAAAATTATAAAATAAATGTAAAAAAATCATTTTTATTCCTTTCCAGTGAACTGTACAAATAACTACTAGTATCAATTGGTTGTGTAAAATGTTTTTTTGTGTATTTTAATTGAAGACGAAGAATCGCGATAGTGAGTAGTGAGTAAACGTATTCGTCCAATTGTCGCATGGAGCAAGTATTGCATGAACCCAAAATAACTTCTAAAGCCTTTCCCTTGAAGCAATTGCACGTAAATAGCCGATAAATTCCGAGTGTTCCACCATTTTGGAAAATGATTTTGAATAAATAATTTTCCCGCGGCGGCAGTCCGTCTGCCGTCGGGCGCGCACTTCCGCGAACAGGCGCATTGCCGCCTGCTGGGGCCGTTGCACCTGGAATTACCTGGAACCGATCACGACAATTTGTCCAAACGAGATTGCAAGAAATGAAAGAACAATGAAATATTCATAAAAAAAAAATAGCGGTGAATATAATTTTATACATTTGTATGTAACAAATATGGAAAGACCGCAGTATTTCCAAGACAACGAAAGTTAGGCTTGTACAGTCTCTGGCGCATTCTATACTGTTATGCGGTGTTATACGGTGGAATCATGGACCCTTAAGGCAAGGGAGAGAAGACGGATTGATGTAGTGCTGGAGACACATGTTGCGCATACCATGCGCCAGACGGCGAGATGCACGATTGTGAATATGTGTCAAGGACAGACTCTCAATCACTTGCCTGAGAAGAATCCTTCAATTTTTTGGGCATCTTGCTAGAAGGGAAGATAGTTCGGAGAAGCTCGTTGTGGTGGGCTACACTGAACGACGAAGAAGAAGAGGAAGATTTCCCACCTGTTGAACCGACCGAGTGGAAAAAGCAACAGGCATTTCTCCGGTGACGGCCCTGAGATCTGCAGGATGCCGATAAATAAGCAGGAAAAGAGAACGAGAAGGACGAGAGGAACGGGAGTTGATGGAGATCACTATCCTCAGTCGTGACCGACGTGGATGTAATAAAATATTAATATGGTACGGTTTTGTATGAAATTTAAAAATCCAAATAGTGCCGGAATGTTATTTATATGAAATAAAAATCAAATGTAATCAAATGTACATGCAAAATGTAACAATGTTCATAATTCGCTTCATCCAAATCTCCATAGCTCTGCATGAAGTCGAATAATAGGAAATAAACAAATATACTCAACGCCTTCGAGATGGATGAATGAGTGTATTTTTCAGGTACTTTGTACAACAGTACCTGAAAGTACAATAAAATGATCCGATCGCAAGTATTCAAAAGCTACTATATTATTATAAGTTTCGAATTTTCGGTGCGTTTTGACATATGGAACGCTTTATCTGTGGACATGACGAATTCACTGTAATCATAGTCAAGTCAGATACATTATGAATAGATACTAAATTCAGATTTTTAAAAATAACAACGGTACAATATTGGTAATTATAATAAATTATCGTATTGAAATAAAATTATTTAATTTATTTTAAATTGTTATCTTTGTTTTACGAGTATTAAACACTTTATGAATTAAAAATACATCTACCGGTTTCGAAAAATATCATTTTCTTCTTGAGATATATAGCGCCAGCGATACATAGTGAAACGAAAGGTTCAATTTTACACTCTTCGACCTATTCAAACTAAATTTTGCATATTATTCTTTAGGACCCTTGGCAAAAAATAGACGCCGTCGCTTTCTAGTCACCCTACACCCTTCCTTTAATATAAATATGTATTATATTGAACTCCGTCCAAATTTTGTTGCAAACTAGGATACTAAGGGTAATATAGGCATCCCACTTCGTCGCCCCTTGCCTATACCAAATTTTGCACATATTTTTATTCCATTATTCTTCCCCACAAAAACCCTATTTTAAATAATAACTAAATCAGAATCCTTTATGTGTTGGCTAACAAATTTGGCTCTGAACATCCTCCCTTTCACTAATCAACACTTTCTCGAGTGCTGTAATTTGTCGAAATATAAAACAAACCAATTGTAATCCTGGCGCACACAAAATGATATAATCTTTATATATTGCGGTAGGAAGTTGTTGTAAATAAAATGGCTTTATCACCAGTATCACTTTTTGCGACGTGTTGCGAGCGTGTTTTTCCTTTTAACAGTTTAGTTGGAAACAATTAAAATTCACCCGTTTTAATATGAATATCCACCCCAGTATAATGCTATAACGCAATACAAGAAGTCAACACGGAATGAAATGCTTCAGTTGCGTGCAATAATTTTTAATCTGCCGGGATAGCTCCGCGCTGTACGGCGCTACTCAAAACCTAATTGAAATGTGAGAATAATACCCACTACACATTATATGTTATTTATTTACCGCTTAGTATTTATTATATACGGTGTGTTTAAAATTATATACGGGTTATTCAAATGAACATAGAATATAATTTGACAGCAATAAATGCTGGGGCAGAGCAGGATTGGAGATAAACGTATGATTGACATAAGAAACGATGAACTCCTTTGTTGACTCGATAGTAGGGATTCTATATTCTCGACTATTTTCAATTCCCGGGACTCGAGACCGAGAAAAAGAAAAAATATTTTAATAAATATTCATAGGTAGGTATGATGTATGTAAATCGAATAAAATTGTTTGATGAAATAATTATAATTATTACTAGTTTTTTAAAATAAAAAAAATTATAAAAGCTTACAATTACAAATTGATTATAAAACACAAATACATCTATACAAATTACAAACAATTTTTTTTTAATTTTGCAGAAAATATATGAATTTATTATCATGTATAGGGATATTATCCGTATTAAATCGAATAAAATTGTTTAATAAAATAATTATTAGTAGTTTTTTAAAAATAAAATGAAGCATGGGTACATTTATAAATTGATTACAAAAAACAAATTCATCCGTAAATATGACAAATAAAAAAATATATATACGAATAAAACAATTGAAAAAAAAACACATTGGAAGACAATAACCTAACCTATATATTATATTATATTTAGTCAAAACCAATGACCAACCAAGTCCCCTAATAACCCTTTTTAAATAATTTCATCTCATCTAAATTTTGTTTCGTCAAAAGGTGACACGATTTTATCTTAAGTATTTACATCACATTTTACAAGGAAACATATTTCCGTTTGAATATACCGACAGAACTATTCCATTCAGAATCGTTATATTTATAGCTGACCATATATTTCGGTATGTCAGTAGTTAGAAGACACACGTGCACCGCTCGCTGCTAGGTTTCTACCTGCTGTACCGCGATAGTCGGCAACAAATTTTATTTTTTCGATATATACATTTTATCTATATATATCTTTCTAGTTGATTCTTTTAATGTTTGTAACTTAACTTGTTTAAAATGGATAAAATCAGCGTCTCGTGTTATTTTTTTAAAGTTCCGGTTCTCAAGACAGCAAAAAACCGTGGGATTCTCGGGTTGTCTCGATACAGAATCTCTACTTCAATGGTCACTTATTATAATTATGTATTTAATTGACAATATAGTGAAGGCGTGTGAGTCTTTGTACTGTTGAAAATAATTGAAGATGATACTGAGTGTTGTATGCCTCGGTTCAAATACAAATAAAACATGCGATCCTTCTATTGAAATCGAATGTTGTATTTAGTTCATGCAACCTTTATCCGCATGAAAAAGGTGTTCTGAAATCATGATATCAACCTTAGATTACGAATGCGTGTGGTCAGATGCTATCTCGCTATGCTGTCCTCGGGATTATTCAATGGAATAGAAGCACGGAAGGATGAACACTCACCGGAGAAATGATAAGGTGACTTGAAGCATTTGATGTGTGGATCTATAGAAGAATGCTCAATGCAATGCAAGATGGATAACGTTACGATTGACAATTGACGATTCGAATGAATCAAGAAAAATAAATATTTAAAATTATTAAAATTAGAACAATTCAATATTTTGGACGTGCGAGACTAACCTTGAAGCCACACTGTATATCGGTTTTGGGCAGATCTGAGTTATAAATGCCTAAACGTTGTATATCTTTTTAGGAGTTGAATGGTTTATCAAAGAACCATTTAAAATATTAAAAAAAAACTAATAAATACAATTTCTTAGTAAGTTTCTCTTCCATAATACTGTATATCATACAAGATGGCCACGATTTGTCAATCTAGTAACATTTGTAGGGAGGGTCTCATGTAATGAAACATCCATAGAATTATCAGACCTTGCATAATAATGCAGATAAATATTTTTGGAAGTGGGGCCTCGGAAGAAGGAGCGCATCGTGGCTGATGAACCTAAGGCAATGGTTCGGCCCATCTACTCTAGAGTTTTAATGGATAAGGCAAAAGAAGAACAAGAATAAGTAAAATTTAAGGTGTAGTGGGAGTGAAATGGCGAAGATTGAAGCAATAAATGAGAAGAAGCAAGTGGTGTATACAATCGTACATCCTTTAACGGATCTAAACCAAATTTTGAATATATACTCTTTAGGACCCTGCGCAAAAGAATCTTCACAAATCTGCCGTCAATTATATAACTTAAATTTGTGCATTTTTAGCGTCAAGTACGTAAACCAAGAATATACAAAAAATAAATCTATCTTAGTTACATACTTAAAACGTATTAAAGTTCTGAAGCACGGTGACTCTTTCATTAACATCGCGAAATCATTATATTATTTACCTCGCTAATTCTAGTAGCCTCAATTAAAAAATAATGCAAAAATTAAATGTAAAATGAGGAATAACTTGATCTGCCAACTACACTTGCCACGTTATTCATTACTGTAGAATAAATTTTACACGTTAAGTCAATTTCTTATCGAATATCATCTGTCTATTTCAAGAAGAATCTAATGTTTTTTTTGTCGTATTTAATTACGTTACTGCCCTCGGCGAAAGAAGAATTGGTGCTTTATCCGACACATTAACTCCTCAGGTGCTTTACTTCACTGAGAGGCCGGAAGTTAGGTGAGGGGCTTAGAAATAATGGTGAAAAAGGAGAAATGAGCGTAGACAACTCACACGGTATGGACTATAAGCAACAATATTTTATAAAAAAACCTTTTTGAAAATGAGTTTATTACCATATCATTAGAGATCGCATTATATTTTATTACTGATATATAAAAATATGTCTTATTATTATTCTTTATTTAATCTCAAAAATCTCTGAAGGAAATTAAATACAATTTGATTTAAAAATTAATATGAGAAAACGCAAAGAAGTTAAATTTTTAATTAAATCAAATTTTATTTATAATATAATTTTTCAGAACACAGTATCTTCAAAATTAAAATAAACTTCTAAACAAAAAACATTAAAAATACCATCTATCGAGAAAAGTACAGTTGTCACCGAGAGTTGCCGAAATATTCTATTACCGGTAGACTGCAGTACAATTATACCCTATTAACACTATAGATGGCATTTATATCATAATGTTTAGTGAGAAATCCTGCAGTCATGCATAATGATGGGAATCTGAATAAGAAGACGAATAAATAAATTGCCATTATTTTACTCATATTTTTTTTATAAGTTAATTATTTTCATGAATAATGCTTACACATTATTTTATGTAATTAATACATTTTTATTTTCTTTATTTATTATCTTTGTTATTAACAACGATAAAAAATAAAAGTATGAATTTTAACCACAAAGTTAATATTGCTAATTTTAAAAGTATTAATACATTTTTGATTAGATAAGAAGTAAATCACTTTATTCTTTGCTCTATCTGCTGTACTAGTATTCTACTATATATATTGTAACAGATAATTATTTTCCGCGCTGATGAAAAGAGAAATGATTTTTTTCCGGATAGTGACTCCATGCGGATAGATAATAATATAAAGTAACTGAGTAAAATACCACGTTTCCTACAGGCAAAGAGGATTGAACTCCACATTATTCTGTCCTGTACATAATTAAAAAATAATAATTCGATTATACGAGTCAAAAAAAGAGGGAAGTAGTGTGTCGTGGATGACTGCATCGAAAAAAATTGATATAAATAAACAATAAATTGATATTTAGTTACAAAACTGAAAGCATATCATTCGTCAAATATTACGCTTTTTCCTAAATCACTTTATCTAAAGTTATTTGAAACGTAATCGGAAACGTTACATTTAAAAATTTGCCTAGCCTTACACTTAAAATAAATTTATAGTTTGTAATTTATATTACAAAAATAAAATAAATTATTTCACTCGTTTCGACTAAATATGATAAGTGAATAAATTTATTCCCAAAAAAGTCTGAAAAGATTTCCAAATTGTAAACAGTAAAATTAATACCGATCGAATTTTTACGACCAAAGTCTGTTCTCATAAATAGACCGAATGGCTGACTGAAGCACTTTAGATTGCTTTATTACAGCAGAGGCAATTTAAAGCGATTGCTCGATATGGCACTTTACGTGTGGAGCGAGACGTTTTTGAAAACCTCATTTAAATCTTGTAAGAGTGTAAAGTATTTCAAAGAATTCTGAATCAAAATATCTAGTTGGGCACCTAATTATTTTGGGTGACACACATATAAACAATAATTTGGAAACCGTCAATAATATTAAGTACCTATATTAGGGTCACAAGCGAAATCCGATCGAGAATTTATAAGGGGAACTTCTATTTTTTGCTCTCGAGACGATCGTCAAATCAAAAATTGAAATCTACCACACAATTATATGTCCTAATGTCACGTATGCATTGAAGCATAGACTTATAAAAATATCAGAGAAATTTTTTTTAACGTATTTGAAAGATAATAAATAGGCATACGGTTCGATGAGATAGTCAGCGTTGAAAGATTTTTATTGTAATTCTAATTTAGCCAGTTTGTTAAAATTGCAACCATTGTATGACCACAGAGTGTAATGAAACGGAAGTGCTGTGAGCTGTATTCATCGAGGTCCTCATATGGACGGCAAGCGATTTCTCGGCAGATACGAAATTAGATGGATCCACTATGTGAGGGAGATTTGGAGGCTGTCCATATTCCAATCTCTGAGAGGAGAGGGATGACCTAAGGAGAAGACTACTGACGCCGAGTTGTACTTCAGGGGAAGACACACAAAAGGCTTTGAAACCGCGGATAAAAGTACAATTATAAAAAATGTGACGCAATAAATTATTTATTTTATAAATTACGCCATTGTCTACATTTAATTATTAGGTGAACAATAAATAGTGTTCGATCTTTTCGATCTATGACGTCTCGCGCGCGTGTGAACGCGACATATAGAACATGATTTCTGTTATATTATCCCCTTTCCTGCCGCTTCGCATACCCTGTGGTAATATACCTAGAGCACGACCTTTCGATGATGTTATCAACGATTTTAGACTAGTGAGTTAACGTTTACATGGGAGTGCGTTAAATTGCCAACAAATTGAGTTTTAATGTCATACTGTGTAATGAAATTTTAATATTTAAATAATTAAAACAACTCCGTAATGAGTTTTCATCTTAAAAAAATGAAATTTTAAATACATAATTGAAAACTCTACAAAAGGTAAAACTGCAGAAAATATGAGAAGTACACTTTCACCTTAGAAATTAATTGATGTCCTCGGCTGCTATTTCAGTATACGAGAAAAGGACTCAAACGATCTCAAGATACGTTGGTTACTAAATACTCGTATACTATTTTTATTGACACACTTATGAGGAAAATCCAGATTGATACAAATAAAAAGAGTTCGTAATAAATATATATATTTGTCATACAAAATTCAGATAGAAAAGCAGAATTATGGTTTTTGCTTTACAGTGGAAATAAATGCAGTTACAAAGTTATCGGATTTCATAGACTAATATTGAAATACGCACTCGTTATTATTACACTGTATGAAAATAATAATTATAAATAATCTAGACAGAAGCGACTGCAGGATCACGCGTAATACATAAAATAATTTGAATTCATTCTCGCGGGCAGATGACAGTTATAGGTAAAGTTACTCCGTAAGGCAAACAATGAAATACAATTAGTGATACTTTAATTGCCCGCGAGAAATAAACAACATAATAATACCAGATGATTTTCACAAAAATACAAACTTCAAATATAAGTTCTGAAATAAATGGTTGTGATAATTTTTTGTATATAGAATTATAAATTTTATAGTTAAATATATTTTAAGGTATTGCTCGTATTGAAGAAATATACTCGAGTCTTTTAAAGTGAAGGCAATGTCCGTTGGAATTTCACTTATTAATTAAAAATACACGGTTTTTATGCGCTGTAGCCTGATATGTAGAAAGTATTTTCACATTGATATCACGAATATAATTGTTCGTGTCACTCTCTCGATGAGAAAGTAGTTTCACAACCAGGTTAGTCTCGGAAGACAAAGTGTCTCTGCACGTTGTAATTATGATTGATCGATTTTACAGTCCGATGAAATAATAGGATTACCTCGATAGCTAGGATGTACGATCCAATTTTGACAGAACAATTTCTCACCACGACGGTGAAAAGATGAGACGTCAGAAGACATCGGATACGCCAGCCCTGATGTCGAGCAGTTCAAATGAAATTGTGCTATCTGTGACATTCGTCAAAGATATCCTCGTAAGGTGAAAAATCTCGTCTTAAATCCAAAGGAATTCTACAGAATATTCCATATCCCGGCCAGAAACGACGGTTCTATTAAAATTAAAAACAACATAATGTAAACTAAAGTAAGAATTGTATCGTATTGATTTTATAGAAACAATATTGTTTCAAAATTATTATTACCTTGAAAATGGCGTCGTAACCGATGGACACGAGAACTGAATCAAACACGCGCCCTCACACTTCGGACTGCTAAATAAGACAATGACACGTCAAGCGGGGGCGAAGTGATCGAAGCCCACTCGAAACTAGTATTGCGAATACACCAGATTCTATAAGCTATATTCGGTAATACTCGGTAATTAAGTCTCGGACGAGATATTTTTAGAACGAGACTGAAATTATTTAAGTAAAGAGATGAAATGGTTTTGAAATGATTATTTTATGAATATTACAATCTGGTAGCAAAATAAACTATGAGTGAATCTGCTTCACGACATTTGTTAATCTTGCTATTGTACTTGCGTGTCAAACTTCGCGCCATCAATAAAGTGTGAGTTCGAGAGTACTTCGTATGGAACAATGGAGTACGCGTACCTAAAGGAGCAAGTCAGGTGGGTCGTGTTTCTTTCCGGTGTCCGGTTGGTGCTCGAGTCTCCTGTTCCCTATTCCCGTTCCTCTCTCTAATTGCTTCCATCCGTTCTTTCTTCTATCTAGCGCGCAAGCATCTTGGGTCCCTCGGCCGAAGATTGCGCGCACACATCTATCTATGCGCAATTTGTCGTATTCTGACGTATTATTGGAGTGAAATATTGGGAACGTACCACTGGGATCACATCACATATATTGAGACGACCACTATTTGTTTGTTTGTAATTTTATCGGATTATTATAGTTTATTATTATCTTGTCGCATTATACTCTTAACATATTATACTCTCATCTTGTCACATTGTAACTCTTATCTTTCCAATCTTCATGTGTGAGGTGGAGACCTGGACAGACCGCAATAGCGACAATCGTAAAATAGATACATAAAATAGACCGTGGACAGCACGACACACTAATGCCTCAATCCTGTAACAAATCCAAGCGCAAGCCTGGTTTATAACAGTGAACAAAATATTCTTTCAATTCTTCGACCGCGTTATGCATCAAAGTAGCAGCCTAAAAACGGAGATTGTCCTCGGAACAACTTTGGATAGACTCGTTGCATCTGGCTGGAGTGAACCCGGAGTCAGCTGTGAGGGCGATCTGGGATCAGAACTTGTGAAGGTAAATTAGGAACTGAATCTCATCTGATTGAGTTCAGTATATATCAAATATAACATTAAGGAGGAAAGAAGGTAGAACTCTGCCGGTTATCCATTAGTTTTTAGTTTTTACATTAAATTTTACACAAATTTAAATCTGTCGGTTTTTATCCAAATCTTTTTAGATAAAAATCGGGTAAATATGTTCCTTAAATACACCCACCCGCTGTACAAAAAAATAAAATACATTGTTTATTTATTTCAAAGATTGAAATACATTTCACTCACTTCGTATATACCGGTGACAAACACTCGCTACACTGTCGAATCATCAATTTTAGGCAAGCTCGTAAAACAATCTCCGTTGCTTCATTACTTGCGAAATGTTTATCATCGGCCGCCTACTGGCAAAGTGGTATTTAATTAATATGCAAAAGAATTGTAACATTAATATTTAAAAACATTTCTACATTTAGAGCATTTTTTTAATGTTTTGTGTCTCATGATTGTTGACATTTAAAATTTGCCCCAGCTTTGCTAATATCCGCAGCGGCTCCGGACACTCAAATATTACTTATTTTGTTAAATCAACGTGGCTTGGTAGGATTCATGTACACTATTTAAAAAATCGCTCTGAGACTGTCGAGAATACTAGGTACATTTTTTTATGTATTTATGTGAGTTATTTACTATTAATTTGTATTTACAATATTAACGGAGTTACGCCATTTTTAAATATGCTAGTGGATCAGGTTGGCTAATGAACTTAACTGAATATGAATATTATTTGTTCAATTTTTGAGAAAAGTTTTATCGAAAACTTATTAGAACTGCGAGAGCAACTGTGTCCACAAATACGGCTTTATCTATTTTATATATTATATGTTTTGGGTTGTCTAATAAGTTTTTATTAATTTATTTATTTATTACATAATCAAATTTTTAAACATAAATAATAACATTTAAATCATTCATATAAGACACATTCAACATATGGCCAAGGTAACTGTAGATATTTTGGACCTAAAGTATTTAATAGGTTGCTGAAAGATTTAACTCAATTGAATTATCCCGGTAACATAAAACTGAAAATATAAATTAATTCGTAATATGGGTACAGCTAGTATTAGTGCACTCACCCAAACCTATAATAATTGTTGTTACAAATTTCATAAAATAATATATTAAAAGTCCACTTTGTAATTGATTTTTATACACACACCTCGTGTATAATATATAAGATGTATGTATAAGAGATAAATATTAATTTCGGTCTGATACTTGTAAACTAATTTATTGCTCATTTACTTGTAAACTATGCCCGTCGCAACGCAGAATTTTCTAGTGAGACGGACACAGTCCAAACATATTATACATATCTTTATATATTACATATTTTTAAGAATCAGAACATTTTTATTGATAAAAAATTTGTACATACCATACTATGCATTTATTCAACCCATATTACAATATGCCATCATTAGTTGGGATCAGCTTACAATACCAGCCTGAATTCACTAAAACTTATCATAAAAGCACATAAACTTATCATAAAAGTAATATTAAAGAAACCAAAAGATTATCCGGCAAAATTACTTTTTGAAGAATTCAACATTTTGAGATCTATTTAAAAGAAATTCTATTCTTCAAATATTAAAAGAAGAAGAAAAAAAAATTTTATCACTTAAAATCGTACTAGGTTTAAATTTGTATTTTCAACACATCATTTGCACAGCACCACTATACACTCCTAGAAAAAAAAAGTATTTAACAGCTAACCCGAAAACATCAGGAAGATTAATAACGATAACCAATGCCCCCAACGCCGAAACTTATAATAACTTTATATAGTTATTGCTATTAATTTATTATATTTTATTTTATTATAAGCTAGTAAAGAATAATTATGAATATATATTCCTCTTCTCTACACAAGTATACCCTTTTTAGAAAGGATAGCACAAAAAAAAAGTATTGTATTATCGTACTATAACAGACTAGTAAATAAATGAAAAGTAAAAAAAATTAATCTATTATATATTTTCTAATAAATAATTATCAAGCCAATTTCTGAGGTCATCGTCGTTGTAATACGTAACGCCATGTATTTGTTTGGAGAGTGACCGAAAATTGTGATTTGATGGAGCAGGGTCGGGACTGTACGATGGATGCGGGTTAGAATTTTGTTTTGGAAGCATTGGAACCTTGATTAAAGGCAAAAATAAGTATCTTTCGACAATATTTGTTTTTCTTAACTTAACACTTTATTATTTAAGCCCAAAAATTAAGAAAAACTATAATACATAAGAAAACGACGACACTAACATTGAAACAGAAAAAATGCTATCGAATAGTATGTCATTTTAGTTACAAAAAAACCAATCAGCGGGAAAATAACGTAAAACGCAGTCTCATTAGACGACCCAATCGATAAAATTTTTAACAGAGGACGGTTTAGAGGTCTCGAGATCACGATTGACGAATGGAATGAATGTATTGCAATTTTCAGGAAGTTGCGTCAGAATAGATAATATTTCCGACAAAATACTACCTAGTAACTATTCCATGCAATTGTTTAAAATTAACTCGTAACAATGTTCTTACGATTGATATATAATAGACTAATAATCCTTTGTTTTGCGCAGGCTCTAAATACGAGTATATAATAACGATGTATGCATATTTGTTCCAGGCTGTGAAAGGGTGGGATATCCGGGGGAGTGGGGTGGGATGATCATATTTTCGTAAGGATTTTATAGTACAGCTGAGGTAATTTCGAATGATGTTCAATTTTATTTACATTAATATGGTAAGAATGGGTGAGGAGACCAGGGGAGGGCGCCTGTGTTTTTCGGATGTTCCTAAAAAGTAACTAAGCAAAATTTGAAATAGTTAGCATTTACTATAATATAATACGGGGGTGGGTATAAGGTCACCAAAAATGAAAGGTTACGGTATTTAACCAAAATTCAGACAAAATACAGTACTTAAATGTGTGATCTTATTTTATCATAAAATATTCACGATTTAAATGTTCTTTTACAGCTTACAAGATAGAAGTCAGCGTTATGTTGGTAGTAGATAAACGAACAACAGAAAAACGCGATTAATACTATAACATACAATATTTGTAGTCTTGAATTGAATTAAAAAGTATTAAAAGTGATGCAAAATTCCTTCGAGAGATGGATGACTTTAATATCAAAAAATTAAAACTTTAATTTAATGTGATATTTATATAGTAAGGTGACAACGAATAGCGCTGTTGAATGTTATGGTTAGAATCATGTAGACTATAAACTAATTAGATTGCTTTATGCTGAGGTAAAGGTATAACCTCGTTTAATTTTATTTTAATTTAAGGCAAATCAAAGATATATTGTATTTTATTTATATTTTTAAGAAGTTATGAAATTAAAAATAATTGAAAATTTTTTTTTTTAATTTAGTGAATTTTTTGAAAGAAACGATAATTTTTAATTACGGCTTATAAGTATATTTAGTGCACTAAAATATTTAAAAAAATGCTTTTAATGATAATTTACTTAACTGTTGTTTTTGAATAGAATTTGTGAATGCTTAACAAATGTGTTTTTTTTTTAAATTTAATACATTCCTAGTCTTTTTTTAATCATTATCTCAAGGTCCTTCCGATCTCTAAATATATTTAAGGATTATAAATACATTTCATATTAATATTAAATCAAAGGATTTATTTCATGACACGTTTTTACATACAAGGACTGCATAAGAGAGAAACCTTTATAGTATCGTATTATTATTTTTAAATATCAATCCCATTTGATTTGAATTTCGTTCTATGTTTTTGGTTCCTCGCAATCAGTTTTTGATCTCAGGTTTAAACGTTAAATAATTATGAATAAAATATTCAAAATTATAAAGTAACGAATGTAAATTATATAATAATAATTAGAATATACATTATTTTTTTAGTTTCAGTTCATCTTAGTTACACTCATGTATAAAAATAACTATTCATTAAAAAAATTCACGAAGACACATGTACTATTCAATTTAATTGAGAATGTGGACACACAAAGCCTGCTAAGTCCGGAAGCCGTCAACCCCCGTCATATTGCGTCCTGTCACTTTTTATGAGGCATTTAAGGCTTAACCGCTTCAGGTTTTTCATAGGACTCCTCCCCGCCCGGACTCGGGGGTATTATTGAACCCTGACCCGTGAGAGCCATACCATTATAATGTAGAACATGAAAGAAGATGTAACATTTATTAAAATTTATAGCTTTGTGAAGTCACTTTATTTTACTCTTCTTTTTATTTGAGACTTTGGTCCAGAAGCAAATTAATTTGGCTGTCCTGAAATGTATAGTGTACGGTATATCATACTTCTATCAGAACAGGCGAAGGAAAATAGAACGCTACGTATACGTTTCATTTCACGTCATGTATCTTTATAAATATTCTTCCATTCGGAAGTCAGTTTTCTAGGCTTTCAAATGAATACAAATCATTTTGTATGTAGTTTAATTAGTTAAGTTAATCATTAGAATAGAAACTGCTATACAAAAATAAACATAGCATAACTTTTGAGGTATATATTTTTTATACCTGAGATTCTCTCCTAAATTAAACATTCGATGCATAACCATCAACAGGTTGATTCTGTTTATTAGAAAATGATAATGCTTATTATCATAAATTCTACGTAATAATTTAAGGGACGGTTACTTGTCATACTATTCAGCACTCTGTAGTTTTGCGTCTAGCCCGTCCCAATAGTTGATACACGAAACCATTTCACGGTGTGCCTCTTCATTTCATCTTTTGTTTTGAAAATATTCCGTCTGCTTGATATGGTGCGTAGGACGGTTTTTCTCTTTTACATTTTTATTGTGCGTCTGTTTTTCCTTCCTACTTAAATACTCTATATCAGCACCACATTTCGATAGTTCCAACATCTTCTCATCGTTAGTTTCAATTGTTGCAACCGAGTACAAATATAAGTTCCTCTTAATGGAAAATTTACGGTTGAAAAATATGGGATTTAAAATCACGCTGCGAATGACTGGTGACTGAAAATTTACTATAACTGCGTGACAAGATATTTACAATTAATACTGTAGCGAGAGAAACATCACAAGAGCAAGCATTCCTTCATTGTTTGTATATCTTGTATAGATTTGTTATCTGTAAGCTGTGTACTGAGTCAGTTGTGTGGTAGAATTAAATAAGCCACAGTATAAGCGGAGGTGACTCAAACCCCATTTCACCGAGATACGGATGTGTCGGTGTGGTGGAAGGGGGGTCCATGCAACGGATTAGAGGATCCAGCGCCGCCTGCCGCCGGACCTGCAGTCAAGAGACAAACGAAGTAAAACTACTCCAAGAGTTTGAAGAGGCGTTTAGCGCCTTGTCGCGTAGCTCGGAACCCTCAACATTGAAGATAGTGGCGACGCTTGTTAGTGGGTGACGACACCAAATTATTCCCAACAAGAAACTTTTTTGAGATACCAAGTGTGATTTTTTATATAATATATTATGATTATTCCTATTATTATTATTATTATTATTCTATTTTAATGTAATGTGATTTAAAGTTTTTAAGTAAAATCATATTTAAAAAGAGTTGATATAAAGAGAAGAAAAAAAAAATTAAAATAAATTAATAATCCTAGATTTAAAAAAATTATTGAAATTATCATAATAATAAAGTTTGGCATTTTTAATTTCATATTTTTAAATTTTACTAATAAATAATAAATTTAAAAATAAATCACTTGTACCTGGCAAAGTAAATATACTTAGCTGGGGTGATTTTGTTTATACTTTATTTCATATCACCGATATTTAATTTCATTACAACAATTTCAAAGATATAATCAATACGCGAGTAGTAAATATATATTTGTCAGCCCCTTACCCGCTCCCAACTTGTTACTTAAACTTGTATAGGGATAGTTGATAGAATATTTATTAAGGGCGTCGGTTTTGTGACGAGTTATTCCCATGAAACCAACCCTTTCAAAACACTTTTTGAACAGGTTGTAATGGATTCGAAAAAAAAAACAAATAATCTACAAGAGAAAATAAATAATTATTTTTTTAAATATAAATATTCTAAAACTTGAAAAGTCATCTTAAGCATTTTTTTATAAGTTGTAATAAGTATATTAATTGTTCTGAAACGCAAATTATCATTTAAATAAAATAATTTCAAAATTTTGATCAAGAATGAACTTCAGATTGATTGGGATTAGCTCAAATTTAGGTCAAAATACTATATCTAGAAGAGTGATAACTATCAAATATACTACACCATATGGTAGCAGTGTTAGGGCATCAGCGAATCTATCTAGTGCGAAGAATGTAACCTACGACTATACCAGTTAATTAGAATTAAAGCAGTGAAAGAATAGTTTTTGATAATTAATAGTTTATTAACTTTATTTTATTTTATAAACCATTGTAAGTTATTTTTAATTTTCAACCGGTTTCGGAATAATACATTTTCCTTCATCAAGTTGAAAAAACTATGTAAGATAATGTGTCAAAATGTTATATTTTTATACTCAATTTTTGAAAAAATTAATTATAAAATAATTAAAACAAAATTACAATAATACCTGATTTAAATTATTACCACGATGAAAAACGAAATAAAATGATTTGAAAAAATAAAATAAAATAATATATTTCTAGTTAATTTTTATATAGCTCACACATAAAATAAAGTAATAATAATGATCATTGACGTAGGATTTTTTATTCATAAATAAATTTTCGAATCAAATATTTTAACACTTAGCACCAAATATAAGATCTAAAATGTATTCCTATTTTAACAAACTTTTTTGTCTCTTTTGAATTTACACTCATGGTCAAGCTTTCTTAAAGCTTTTAAAATCACTGTTTGTGTTTTTGACCACGCCTGATCTCACGCCATCTTCACCAACATCTTCTATCTTTCAAGCTCACCTTAAATGTATATGTTTGAGAGTCAATAACTTTAAAAAAATATTTCTCTTTCAAAAAATTTTACAAAAAAAAGGATTTATAATATTTAATTTGCTATTAATACTTTTTCTTACTTCTAAAATTATATTTATGAAAAAGTGTTTTTTCTTATTATTTATAAAATATGATGACACAAAGTAATTTTGTGAATATTGACGAAGTTTAATGTAAGTGTAATGCCTGAGAAGATATACAACGTTATGGCATTCATAACTCAGATTTACCTAAAACCGATATAGCGTTGATTCAGGGGTGATCTCATTTAACAAACATATTAAACCTGTATAAATATACACACAAACAAAAACGACAATATAAGCAAAAAATATTCTTATTCCCTTTTTAACAATTTTTAAACTAATAGTGGGATGTTTTTGAATTTCGAATTACTATTAAAACCTAACACGTCTGCCTGATTAACTTGACACTACCGAGGTCCGTAAACAGTTTACTTTAAGTTTGTTGGTGACAATGAAAACCTCCGCAAATACTCGTGTCCTTCGTGCTCAAGACGCCCGCCAGGCTTTTATCTGTGTAACATTGTTGAGACGTCGCTGGCGCCCTTATCGCCGGCGCCGCCGAGCTAACCCTGTTCCGGTTAATCACTCCCTCTACAGACTACCCGTGCCCGTGTGTGCGTGGACTGCGCGGATGTATCGGGCGGACCCGCTAATGAGATTCGAGATAAGTGACGAAGTTGCAGCAGTTATTGCTGGAAATGGACGATGCATTCCGAGTACCGCATGCACTACATTTGGGGATAAACTTACCTTAGTTAGTCTACATAAGTATAACATTAACGTGTTAAGTATATTTTACAATGATAAATAAAATACTGTGATATTATTTATAATACAGGATTCCAATCAGATTTATTAAACATTGAACACATACAATATTTTTCAGAATTTATACAATTTGAATATGTCCAAGAATACACAATTACTGGATTTTCATACCCATACTTCCATATCTTTCCATTAAGTTTCATTTCTATGAGATATATGTTATTTGTTTTATACAATTTGTTTGAATATCAACAAAATTAACAACGTTAGTAGCATGAAAATAAACAAATCTGTATATTTTCATGCTACTAACGGGATCTGGTATCGCGCGGTCAATGTATCGAAAAATTGATACATTTTTATATAAACCATAAATATTGATAAATTGTGTACATGGGATTTTTTTTTATGCGCTCTACATTGAAAAGGATCGTTTGCCACTGATTTTTTAATTTATTAACAAATTAAAATAGATATTGTCATTTGATCTCTTACTGTATGTACTTAAATATTATCCAAGTTACTGCTACCTACGTTTTAAAACATAGCTTATAAGATTTTATTCAACAATCAACAATTCTTCTCAGCAATCACTTTGCAACAACATGATTTTTGTAGTCTTGATTTAGAATTTATGTCAAATTTAGTCAATAATTTTGGGTTTGTGTAGGTAATAATGGCGTCGAATATTATTTTCACACGATCGTATAATGAGTAGCTAAAACACACGGTTTAGCGTTAAAATGGTGATTGAGCTAATCTATGCGCGGAGAACCCCTTCGCGAGCCGTCCTGTCACTCCCCGCCCGCGGCCAGACACATAACTCAGGGCGGCAACCGATAAACCTAAACAGAGCATCAACCCTCAAATAATGTGTCCAACCTTCCGATAGGTCGGTACCGAATAGCTGTTTGATGGCGTGGGTTACACCGCACTGTGTCGGCCGTTAGCTCGGTTGTTTGATCGCGGATTAACTGTTCGTGATATTTTTACGAACATAACAATTTGGCCAACCCTATTTTCATGTAGACAACGATCATTTTAATACAGTATTTATAGTGCTGTAGCATGACGGGTTATTTGGTGTTTTTGTTATCGGTTAAGTGTAACTCTTATTGTTTATTACCGAATATGATACACTTTAAAATAACATAGTCCAAGCCTTCTTTGGTGAGGCATTTGCTCGCCAGAACGAGAAATACTCAGATCAAGGAATCCTATCTTCTCAGCATGCAGGAAATAGTTAAGCTTACTTGTACATGTCAAATGGAGACTACGGTAGCCAACATTATAAATTAGTTTACTTATATTTATCTATTTACGTACTCTTTCAGTTAATAATGTATCTACTTATATATATATATATATAAATTTTTTTTCCAATAATTGTTATCTTTATTTTTTTGTTATCAATCTAAAGCAGGATTCAGATCTTGCTGAAAGAAAAATCCGAATTTTCTAACTATATCATTGAAACCGAACATTCTTTTTGACAGCCACGATCTAAAATTACTCCACTCGGTACTATACAGGAGAATAATAATGAATAATCTTGAAATGATTAAAAACCAGAAAAAATTGAATTTGGAGAAAATACTAATGAAAAATATCACATTTTCAAATACTTCACCGCTATTATCGATGTTTCCAAGAAACAATAAAGCCACTCCCATCCTTACGTACACCACCGTCTCATAACCAACTGTATTTAACTTCTCAAGGAAAACACATTATGAAGTTGCAATTTTTCAGAACGTAGATCTGTGATATTTTTAATACAAATGAAATGTATCAATAAGAAAGATATACAGATAAAATCAATTTATTGAAATAATATTTTTGTTGCCACCCGGACTTAAATAGTATGAAATTTAGTTCAATTTACACCTGTAGACGGGAAGGACTACTTTTCTCGAAACTAGTAGTGATATTAACCAAAAAAATTGTTTGTGTGTAGTAAAGAGTCAAAATTAAAATGATGTATTTTTTCAATGTATCATCTATTGTTTATTTAATTTATTCAATTTAAACAGATTATCAAGATTCCATTGGCACAAAGTAACCAGATGGAGGGAAAACATTACGTTAAAATAGTTAAAGGAATTAAATATAATAGTTATAAATTTTTGTGATTAAATTAATAATTAATAATATATGTAAAGGGTGTCGCATAAGTCGCTTTACCATTTTAAAATAAAATATCTTTTTTTTGTTATTAATTATTATTTTTTCTTTTCAGGATTATAAAGTAAAATATTTGTAAATTTAACTATGAATAAATTTACAACCAAAGAAAGAGTAAATATAATTGAATTTTATTTTGAAAATAAACACTCAATTATTTTAACACAGAGATCCTTTATGCGCCATTTCAATGCTAGGTATTCTCCCATTAAGCCGACAATAATTAACTTGGATTTTAATAATTAAAATCCACGTAACGTTGATGCAAGTCAATCGCACCCACGCAAGGTTACAGTATGGTATGGAGTAACCTCAGAAAGGATTATTGGGCCTCTGATGAAAAGGCACTTACTGTAACTGGTAAGAGATACAGAGAAATGCTGGTAAATTTTATTCAGCCTGAGATAGCAAATATAGCAGGATATTGATGGGAGCAAGATGGCGCAACTGCACATACGGCTAGAGCCACTGTGCAAATTTTAACTGCGATGTTTCAAGATCGAATTTTCTCGAAATTTCGATTTTTTATGGCCTCCATGATCACCTGATTTGACAGCACCAGACTTTTTCCTTCGAGAATATCTTAAAGAAAAAGTATACGTAAATAAGCTTCAAACTATCCAACAACTCAAAGCAAACATATAGGAGGAAATTAATTCCATATAGCCTCAGATGCTAAGAACTGTCTTAAAAATGGAAAATGCCTTACAAAGAGCTCGCGTTTGCGAAGCTGAAAATAGAGGCCATTCACGTGACATCATTTTTCATATATAATCAAAATAAAATTGTAATTTTTAAGCTTTGTAAATAAAAAATAATTAATAAAGTACATTAATTTACAAAAATGATTTTTTTTTTCCCGCAGACAGTTAAATGTTAAAATTTACAATATTTTTTTGTGATCGAAAAGTCAGAAACGCATTAAAATAGTTAAGGTAATGATTACATTAGTTACAAACGATAATTGAGGAGAATTAATAATTATCTTAAATTTAATTGGTACAATATAAAGCGCACGGTTTGAAGGTTAACCAAATAGAAACTAGCAGTAGTGCGAGAGATTTATAGCCGGCTGTTTACAGAATAGTGTGAACCTGACTAGGGTATGCATGATTATACGCTCGAACGATTATCAACCATGTACCTATAGTATAATATGTTTACAGAAGTTGTTAAATAAAGCGATACAAGTTTCATCTTCGATTCCTTTGGCGCTCTTCAGCGATTTTGAGGGTGCAAACTTTATATTTTTCTCAAGTGATCTTCGAGTATTTTTACTTTAAATAAATGGGTATATTTAGCCAGTTTTTTATAAATATCAATTTTATAAAACAAAAGCTGGAGCGCACTATACACGTAATACAGATACACATTACAAATATATATTGTTAAACTATGTATATTTATTTTGTACTGATTTTGATCAATTTTAAGGATTAAATGAATAATGAAATGTAAGAATATCAAAATAAAATAAAATAGGACGTTTTGTCGGTTTTTGTTTGGGTGTTTAGAATCCTTTGGACAGCAATGCGCAATAATTTCTCAAATTTTTGAAAAAGAAATGATTCGATATATGATTATTTGTTCACGATTTATCTGGATGCATCCTTTAATATTTAGGACACATCGTCCGCAGATGAGACGAGAAAGGATAATCTTCAACTCGATGAACTGATCAGCTACTGGTTATGGTTTATTGAAACGGCTATTCGAACTGCGGGCAAGGAGAAAGGGATAATCATCAAAGACGCGAACATGACACAATCCGGGGGTTACAGCACAAGCTCTTATCGTAAAATATTTCGCACCCTTCACTACTTAAACGTTAAATATGAGGGGTCGTTGTAAAAAAAAGGTATCCCGGTAATGAGAGAAAATAGTTAAGATTTTAAAGAAATTTTTTGTTTTTTGGATTTCCTAATTTTCGCGGATTCTTTCACAGTCAATTTTATTTGATTAAAATATTACATTACATTTATTTAATCTAGCAGTAACAAATATTGTTAAAATGTCGGATTTGATTCAATAAATTGCTGATTTTTTTCCAAACTGTTCATCGACATGCTTATGTAAAACTCCATAGTTTTTGCAAATATTTTAATAAATTTTCTAATCTCGGTGACTTATTCGATAAAACAGGGATTTAAAATATCCTTTTAGAGTCCGTGTCTACGATGATCTGATGGTCTGACGGTCTGACGGTCTGACGGTCTGACGGTCTCCCGATGAGATATTGATCTCCGAGGTCAGTCCTAAGGTAGGCGCGTACTAATCCGCTCGCAAAACATTCGGCTGATGAACTTTCCATTTTGAACATATTATCTTTATATGGGTACCGTTCTCAATGTAGTCCAATACTGATACTGGTAATGTACGTTTTCTATAAAGGACCATCTACACATACTGGGGTCTGACGAACAAGCAGCATTACATTAACCGTGACTTTAGAAAGATACATTATAATTTATACTTGAATTACCGAAAATAGACTTTTGTTAAATCATTGTTGGTAATAGAATCTCCATATAATGTATATCTAACATATTTTCTACATAATATATAATTAACAAATTTCAAATCGCTGATTTGACAATACTTATAATATATATAGTAAATATATATATATATATATTGATAAAATAAATGAAATTTATCGCTAATTCGGTAGGAATTCCGCAACAGTGTAACCACCGACATAAATATATGTGCGCAATCTGCCGGCAGTAAAAGTCAAGCGAATACACTCCCCGTCATATTGTGCAGAGGTTTTATAATACACACATATGTGCGCCGTGCGCCGCGCGCCGCGCGCCGTGTCGGTGGATGTTTCTCCTGCGGCGCAAACAATATGCATACAATTCTCCTAAGCCGCAATCTTGAGTCGACGCATTGTTCGGCCGGGCGCCGGGCGCCGGGACGCCGCGCTCCGAGCCGAACCGGGATATTGCCGACGATCCCGGCCGCTCGGGCGGAAAGTTTGCCCGTGTTAAGATAACAAGCGCCACTTGTAACGAGTGAGCATTCCGCTTAAAAGCCGAGCATTTTGTCGGCCGGTGCGCCAGTCAATTGGAAATGACTAATTTTACAAAACCAACTTGACAAATTGAACTAACTATATAACTGACTTACTAACCATTACGTCGTTTCCTTGAGGGGTAGGCAGACTGGATAACACCATCACTCTTCTATCCTGGCGCACAACTCTTGCCTCGTCCGATTCCACACATCTTCTCATGAACGCTCTTCGGTTATTGAAGATTTTAACTGGACCGTCTTCTAATATATGGTTTATCTGATCATGCGCCTTCTACTTATATTGTCTTCAACACTCGCTTCATATATTTTCTTTTCAATTCTCTCTCCGCTATATGACCAATCTATCTCAGCGAACCTTTCTTTATTCTTTCGACTATGCTACAAACTGTTCTATATTTGTTTCTAACTTGTTTACAGGTCCTGAGCTACTTTCATTGCAATCAGCCTACTTTCGTTGTTTTTCGATAATTACATATTTAATTTCCATAAATTATTGTTGACAGACCAATATTCATTAACTTATAATTAAAATCTCTTAAATATAGTTATCTTTCCTGTGCGTGTCAAATACCTTCGATAGCGATAAATCCAGGTCCTGGATTTTCTATTGATAATAAGACCGTGTCACTTTAGGAAGACAGATCACCACCAACTTAGACTGCCGGCTGATCCTCTGCTGATTTCTGAATTGTATGTCCACAAATATCTCAAAAACTTCTTGGAGCTTTTTTTGATAGCGGACGGATTTCAATGGCGGCTGGATACTTACCGTCACAAGTAGCAGCGCACCGCCAACACAGAGCAAAACAGACTTACCACCAACATGAAACCCAGAGCTACCAATCGAAGGATATCAAACACGCTCAAATATTCATCGCCCCAAGAAGGCACCTCCAGGGGCTCCTGTCTTCCGTAGATCCAGTAACAGCAGTTTTTCTATCACCAGCTACGCTTGAGGCGAGCTACTCGATGCCGAGAAAATCCATTGAGGGGAATATTTTCTCTGGAATTCTGATTACACGTCCAACCCAACTCCTCTGAAACCTCTATAAATTGAAGAAGGGGTTCAACGCAGAGATTTATTCTAATTGTAAAGCTTTTTACTCAATCCCATGATGTTATCCCGTCACTCCCTTCTAGAACCTCATCTCAACCGTCTGAATCATCAGGCGAAATTAAAATGTTTTTTTTGACAAATTTATATAAGGTAACATAGACATATATATGAAATATTTTAGAATATCTAATGATGTACAATTTATAATAATTCCTGCTTCTACGTATTTTGTTTTGTGTGAATTTATTTGGAATCTTTACGATTGAGCATTAGCAGCTCGACTTGCGTCTAAAGTTTCTTGACTTCCGCAGCGTCTTCTACTTTCTACTGGATCCTCAGCCATTTCTTTAATATAATAATAAAATACGCAGATATTTAAATTATCTAAAGGGAGTTAAGCGAAAAATTTTCAAGTTCGGACTCTTAAACGCGAGAGCAAAGCGTTGGTTCAACGGCAGCAACTTCACGGCGGATATTTTCTTGTAGGGCCTGAATTGTTTGAGGATTGTTGCTGTAAATTTTTGACTTAAGGTATTCCCATAAAAAAAAGTTGCACGATGGAAGGTCCGGTGGTCGAGGTATGTATCCGTACTTGCTAATTAATTTAATGGGGGAAATTCCCCACAGCTTATCCATTGAAACTGTAGCTGTGTGTGGAGTGGCCCCGTCTTGCTGAAATAGTGTTTTGCTGTTAAATGGAAATAGCTGCAGTTGTGGTACCAAAAACTCGTCGATCATTTGGTAATACACGTCAGCAGTGACTGTCTCTCGCTGGTTAAAAAAATAAGGGGCAATTATTCATAAGCCAGAAATTACACATCTTACTGTTGTTTTTGGACAATGCAAACGTTTTTGGTGGCGTTCTCTTGGGTTGTCGAGGCACCAATATCTCATGTTCTGTAATTAACATAGGCATCGATATGAAAATGTGCTTCATCAGTAAACAATATGTTTCCAAGCGTTCGTGCTGTTCCAAAACGTTCCAGCATCGTTATTTCATCGTTTTACGTAAAAAATAGTCATTTTCGTTAAAAAACTGCACGATTTGCAGTTTGTATGGGTGAAACTGTAGTTTTTTTTTCAAAATAACGTGCACTGTTGATTTTTTTATTTCAGTACAGACTACAATCTTCCTTAGCGATTTACACGGATTGTGCATAATTACACGTCAAATTTAAGCCATACGTTCTGGCGTCGCTGCTGACGTTGATGGTCCCGGAGGAGTTTAGTTAACCATTGTCCCTTCTTATCTGAACTTTTGAACCCAACGCAGGATAAGTTGCGCGCTCTGCCCATCACTTACTCGTTGAATATTAAAGTGAGTACAAAAAGCACGAACCAATGAATTACCGCACTTTAAATATTGCGAAACGCGCGGTATGTTCCCGATCGGTGACTTATTGCGACTGGCAAATCCGCAAATCTCACGCCTCGAACAATACTCCTATCACTTACCTCACCCTGATGGTTTACGGACAATTACGATTTAATGTTGAATCTTAATCTATACTATCACCAAGTTATAATGAACCGATATGGTCGACATTTCCTTGATTGAAACTACCTTAACTGCCCTGAATCAAAGTAAGCAAACTGACATTTTATTATAAATGATCCCGTGATCATACACTCGGTATTATATATTTATTATTCATCAATACTTTTGGATGATATTTATCAATATTTTTTAATATTGAGTATTGACTGCATACTGATAATACAAAATACATATTTTTATACTACTTATTATTATGATTAATGCCAAAAATATATATATATAATAATAGTAATATATACATAAATGAAACTTTATTATAAATTTTTAATTACTTTAATATTTGCAAAATTACTTTGTGGTAGCATATTATATAAATAATAAGAAAAATACTTTGTTTAAAACCTCTATTTATTGATAAATCAACATGTTTCAATGCCTATGATATCTGCGTCAGGACACAATGTATACTAAAATTAAAAATACAAGCATAGATAAAAATGAAACAATAAAAGTATAATTGGTGGGTAACTAATTAGGAACTAGTGTGAAAACAAATTTAAAAGGTGACTATTTGCAATAAGAATTTGGTTATTTATAATATTTCATTTGTTTTATTTTATTATTTCTAAAATTTCAAATGTATCTAACTTGGTGTGTTTTTAAGTATAAGTGTTTTTCTTTTTATTTAAATATTTAATTACTTGTTTAATATTTCTTTTGAATTTTATTTTGTACTAATATAATAAATTATAAGTATGGTATATTATTTTATGATTTTAACTTTTCACTTCCATTTAATTCAATTAAAATCATTTTAGTTTATTATATAAAAAAAACGTTTAACTAAAATAAACACGTCCGTGAAAAAATGTAAATTTGGAACCTTCTATTGCCGGTAGACCGCTTTACAGATGTGTCACTGAAGTAACGTAATGATCAAATCTGGCTGAGATTACCATGGCTCAGTTAGATAGAGCCTTAATAATTAAACCAAAGTAAACACTTTGGTTTAATTATTAAGGCTCTATCAAGAATCGCAACTTCACCAATAAATGAAGATTTAGTACCGTTAATTTATTATAAAATGTAAGTAATAGATCGTTATCTCATTATTAAATGGTGACACAATTAGGTTTACGATTTAGAATTATAATCCGAATTATTTTAAGACGGTGAAGCACGTTAATGGAATAGAATCAATAGAAAATCCATTAGTTAAATTACAAAATATACTTTGTCATTACCCGCATATAGGAGACACCCTAAGATGTTTGATTAAGACAAAATGTAAGTATATATTAAAGGACTTTAACTTGAACAAAAATAAACTTCCTCGGTCTATATGATCCCTCATCCGATCCCCATTATCTTCATCCCATTTCATTTCATTACTCTGTTCTTGACCGTAATGGACAAAAATTATAAAAAGATTCACCAAAAACTTACTTACTTACCAAAAATAAAAAAAAATTGTAAAATTTCATCAATCCAAACCAAAAAAATTTAACAAAATATGCATATTGTATAAAAAACTTTACTCATTTTTGCTACTATATTATACAATTATATAAAAAGTATCTGAAATTAAATAAAACAATTTCACCATGTAACCCGTTTAATAGGGTCCCCCCAAAAAATCTTACGCCATTGTTGTTATCTCAAATGTCGGAGACAAGGTGGCTCTGCCCTTATCCCTCCCCCCCTTTAATAATTGAATTAGACTGAACAAGATGAAGAATTGAAAATCTGACTCGACGAACATTATGAACTCAACCTCATTACGAACTCAACCTCAAATTACGAGTGCGAATGGTCAGATGCTTTGTATTGTTTATATTATTTTACCGAATAAATGAGGCGACTTGAAGTTTGAAATGTGGATCTGCAGAAGAGTGCTCAAAATATAGATGGTACAGTCACGAGTGAAGATGTTATGGTTCGGATGCATAAAGAAAAATAAGTATGTAAAACAATACATATCTCAATCTCACAATTAAATGTGACGAGACATCTACAGAAATTTGAAATCTCGCTGGAAGTCGGGGACCTGGAAAAAGGAGAACATTACGGCTGAAGAACGTAAGGCGATGGTTTTGCCAGTCTGGTGTAGAATTTTTCGGGCCGCAGTATGCACAGTTATGATAACCAACATCCGTCGAATGGATAAGGCAGAAGAAGAAAATCCGACTTCTAGCTTTCCAGCTATTTCCACAGATACTCGTAAGTTTGTCAGTGACCGGTGGGATCAAAAATACCGAGTTTATAAATTTTCCGGTCTTGCGTGTTTTAGTTATTTAGCTACGAAAACTGCTCTGGATTACATAGTTACAATATGGTCTGAAAAATTTGCAACTTTTTAATAATAATGTGTTCTTAATATATTAGTTGCATCAAAATTTATCCAAAATTTAATAAGAGGGAATTGATTTAATTTCAGGCGAATAGTACTTAAAAGTATTTCATATTTTTGTAATAAAGATGATAGCTTTTAAGTTTGGAATAATAGATGTATCAATTTGAAAGAACTGCAGCATATAAGTTCGAAAATTTATCGTCAACTTACTCTGTTGGTCTGGTGTAATCGGTTAACGCATTTCGTCGTACAAGAAAGGATCCAGTCAGGATCCTGTAACAACATAAATATGTTTTCGATAAATCGAATTATGCTGTATATCTTTGTTATTGATAGATTTTATTTGCTAATATGTACTGTTTAAAAATATCAGTTTAGTCTTCACGTTCAATGTAATATCTTAAAGATTGTTATCGATTCATATACTCGTTCACCCATATCACTCGTTCCAAATAGTATGTCGCGTGTTAAAATAATAACTAACGAATTATTTTAATCGATGGTTATAGAGCAGGAAGAAAGTAAAATCGCAAAAAAACTTGGTATTACTCGGAAGAGGAAATCCGTTGGAACGTTTGCATACCACCGGGCTTAACGTAATGCCCGTTCATTACGAGCACGCATTGCGGCTAGACCTATATATACTACAGTGCGTAACTTCTAACCGTATTTTCATAGAAGCAGGCAGAGCATAGAACGTTACCCAATCCTATTATAACAAAAATATTTTTTAACTGCATTTTATTTTTGTCAAATATTCTTTCATTCCCTCATCGTACACTCCAGAACAACATACACGTATTTATTATGTTAGTAATCCTTTGTCATTTTGTCATTCTCGACCTGATCATTTCTTTGTCGATTCAAACATCTCTTAATAGTCGCATTTCTACAACGTTTAGTGTTTTTTATAATATTCCTCGTTTATGAGTCGCTGACGTATGTATATTTTAAGATGATATTTAGCTATTATTCTAAGAAGGTTTGAAAATAAATGTGGATTATTTAATAACGAGTGAAGACATATTGTTTTTCAGTAATATCTATTAAGATAACTAGCCATTGGCTTAATTGATTAATGGCTCTAAAAATAAGAATTATCAAGATGTTTCGTAAATAAGTGGCGGCTATAAATGAAAAAGTAACTTTTGTCTTAAATGCTAATTATATGGATACAAAGTCAAGTATTTTGAAAATTAGAATAAGAAATCGTTAGAAATTACACCAAACAAGAAATTACTCCGTTAATTCGCGAATCACCCTTTTTAAAATACAGTAATACTTACAATAATAATAGATTAAAACTAATCTCGTGATAACTATTAATGAAAGCCATTGGTTATCACGAGTTTATTTAAAAATATACAGGCTAGTAATAATCAATAAGCGATAAATCATAATATTTTTGATGTCTAACGCGAACACGTTGCGGTTACTCATTTCAATAATTAATTTTGTGAGTATTAATTAACAACAGTGAGTTTATTGTATTTAGCAACCGGTTTCGAAAAATACCCTTCTCTTCAACAGGGGAATAAAAAACTAACTAAAACCATATGTTGAACAATACGACCCACAAAAAGGGAGGTTTGAGTTAATGGTACCAAATGTTTCCGGAAATTGTTGTTTGTTTAAAAAAAATACTATTTTTTTAATAGAAGTCTATAATCTACATGTTTTAGGCGTTTCGTGGACTTGAATTAGCACCCACGTTAATTTGATATATGCTTTTAGTTAGTTTTTTTATCACCCTGATGAAGAAAAATTTAATTCCAAAACCGTCGGTGTATATAATAAACTCACAGTGGTTAAAAAAATGATAATGATTTCTTTATTATAAATAAATAATAAAGTTAACATCGAATTAAGTGATCATATGTACACCGTTAATAAGTGATGTTTGAATACTCTTCCCACGTGCCAGCTTATGCACTTGATTACTTGACCACCGAGCGGTTGATTCATATATACATAAATTAGTTTAAAATTGACAATGTTCTCACTACACTTCCGATATATACATTTATATTTTCCGATACTGGATACAGGTTAAACATTGATATCTTACATTTAATAGCAAACGACGACTATCGGGTGTAACAGAAAGGGGAGGGGCGGGGGGGGGTCCCGCCGGCTTAGCTCCGTCGGACTTGCGGTCACTAAGCCCACCGACGGAGCGGAGAACACGAGTCGCCCGTAACAATGAAATCCATATAACCCTACGAAAGATTCATCTTGATTCAAGACTCTTCCAGCCCGATAATAATTGGATTAAGTCGCGCACCTCACTCGTTTAGCAAAACGTTTAATTTAATTAAACTAAATTAATTTAGATTTGCATTTGGCTTCTAAAAAATAAATGATCATTACCTGCGTTTCGAAAGGAAGTACCGAGAATGTTTTAATTTATATTTTTGATTTTAAAAAGATTAGCAAATGTTCCATTAATTTTTAATGTAAACTTTAATTAATTATATAAACCTTACTTGTATAGTTTTGTATTCTATACTACGACTAACCTCATTAATAGTACAGGTCGAAAAGGGAAGACTAAAATTCTGAAAAATTACTTCATATCATAATTTGTTATTTTTACATAAGCATTCTCAACAAACACAGGTAAACAAAATAAAAATGTGATATACGTACGTATACATATATTTATGACGTCATTGCTAGAATTTTGTTTTTCATTAGATTTATTTTAAATATCTGTAGGTAATGTTTATAATATTTTTTTCCTACATTTTTTACTGTGTACATGTATATATATATATATTCTGTTCCGTACAAGAAACAAGAATGCAGACAAGGGTGGTTCGCCGATCTCAGCTTCTCTCGACCAGCGATGATGATGATAATTATGAGATCGAAAGAAATAAAATACCAAAAGATGTTCAATATAGGCACACTATGGCGGCAAAATGGCGCTATACAGAATATCCAGTATTAAATGTGGGGGCGGTGATTCAGATTCACCGACCGACGTTCAGACCGACGACGCGGTTGATATCTGGACACGAGGACCAGGCACCTGCCGAGAGTAAAGGAGATTTTTTTTGCTTCGATAGTTGTACATTATACACGCAGGTGCGTATAAAAATATAGCTCTGTATAAAGAGGTACCGGAGCGAGTTGGATCGGAGTCGGATCGAGCGTCGGAGCATGACCGGTCGCAACTCCTCTCAGCAGGAGTCTAGCCTAGTCTAGTCGGGTCTAGATGTCGCCCGCGTCTGCTGTCAGCTGGGAATGCAGACGATGGCAGTGAATCTAAATCGCCGCCTTTACATAAATATAGTAAATAATTAGTAAAAAACACATTGGTCTCTAACGTCTTAAAACATTAGAGAATCAAGATTTTTTGAACTATTTTAGGTATTTCGGAGTAAAATGAAATAATAACTCAACGTAAAAGGGTTTTTAAATCAATATTAAATACTATACTTATAATAGAAATTTAAAAAAAACGCCACTTTTTATTTCTAATTGAAAAAAAAATCATATAGGTATTGAGTTTTATATATAATACTAGAATATACATTTATTGAGAAGAAAACATTCTTATTGTGAAGTTGTAATTATTTAAAATATAGGTCTGTGATAATAATAATAAACAAAGTAGATGGCTTTTAAATAATGGAACAATAGATGTATCAATTTGAAAGGTGTAACATATAAGTTTGTCGTTAATGTACTGTGTGCTATAGTATAATCGGTTAATGTACGTTCCCCGGATAGGAAAAGATTCGAAAAGTTCGAATCCCAGTAGCAACAACAATATTTTTTAATTAAATTGATTATATATTTTTATCTTTCTGATTAATACATATCGTTAGATCCCTGAAGATATATGTGATGATACCTCAAATATTAATTTTATACTCTCTCTGATCAGATAAAACACTATATTATGACGCTGATTCAAATACGGCGGAACGCACGCATTTCAAAATGAAATCGGCCCTGCTTCTCAATCAAATGGTACACCACCCCACCATTATTGAATACAGCGACCATGTTTGAAAAGAAACCCAATATCACTATGATGTTTGTACAGCTATATAGTTACAAATGGAGATACGCTGTAGAGGAAAAACTGTTTGCTTCATTGAACAAATAAAACTAAATTTGCTACACTGTCCGTCCATCTATACATCTGCCACGAAAGTGACTTTTTATGGTACTAACGACCACATTATTATGTATTTTTTATTTTAGTCGTAATGACCCTTGATTATGGATTAGGTTTTTGACTTCAATTTTGTTGTACGTCAAACGTCAAATGTCAGTTTATTGACCGTTGATTTTCTGTTAATCAATTGAGTGAATTTGAACCTCCCAGCAGCAGTTGAAACGGAATAAATTATTGTAATTTAATGTCCTCTGTTTACCTAATTTTTCATAATAAATAGTTGTGGGTATGTATGATTCTAGGTAATGTTTATGCACACGTATCGAATTTTACGGTCAAATTGAACGTTGCGTATACGAGTTTACGATTTTGTCTCTTTTTACCAATCTCAAGCAAATATCTAAGTTTATCCCCAGATCAATATTTCATCACGTGAATACGGTATTGAGATTTATCTCAACTAAATATCAGAGATTTATCTCATCGTGTCCCGTAATAATTCCGATATATTCCGTTCATAATATATACTACAGTAAGTACATTTAGCTGAATGAGTTATGCATTATAATCGGTAGCTATCAAAATAAGTGCTGGCACATCAGCTGCCTTCGTTAACTGCATCTTCGTTGTCTCTCACAGACGGGTATAGGGTGTAGCCCATAATAATTTCGATTGCAAAATTTCTCATAAATGCAAAATATATAAATAATCGTTTTCCAATAACAATATTTGTTATCAGAGTAATGTCAACCTATGACATTTGCTTGAAGTAATTCAAACTATATTTGTACTTTATTATAGGATTTTTGTGTAGAACAGTAGCAGTGATATATATATATATATATATATATATATATATATGTATTTAGGTAATGTTTAATTTTTATATCAAAATCCCACAGAGATATGATCTGAAAATGCAACTTCACAACAGCAATGTGTTCCCATTAATGTTTAATTCGTCAATGATAAATATGTGACGATTTGATGATAATTTTAGTGACATTGATGACATCAAATTTTATATTAATCGAGTTATGTAATAATACAAATCATTTTTGAAGGGTGGATTGTCTATTTAAAAGAATTGATTGAAGGATTGCCTATTTAAAAGAAGAAAGAAAAAAATAGTTATGTAATATTCGAAGTAGGTAAATTCAAATGCCATATATATTAGTGATAATATTATTTGTTCCCTCAATATACTTTTCAACGTTTGAAAATATATGCCAAATATTCGTATCGGCATCCAAACATATCATCAATGATTTGGGTCATATTATCATATTAGATTGTAGAAGGTATCGCAATAAAATACCGATGTATTTCATTTAAATACTCGAATTCTTGAATATCGTAGGTTTTGATTGATTGAACCGCGCACCGTAATAATAAGTGAGGTTTATTAGACACAATTCTAACCAGAAACAGTTAAAATTTCTCCAGCAAAAAAGCAAAAAAAGAGATACCAATATCTTATTTAGCTAAATATATTTTTTGTGTATTTATCGCGGGTGTGCACGCACACACGATTTAACATCATACCGCACACAAAAAAATATAGCGCGCACACAATTTTGAACAAGTTCTTCATGTGCCTTTATTGGCGACCATCTTTGGAAATTGAACCGGTTTTTGAGGTTACACAGTCAATATAATCTATTTCTACATACGACTCTGCTGGCTTCTACCTTTCCCTGCATAATGAGTTAAACAATATCACAAACACAACCTTACCCAGTATACCGCTACAGTTAAGGTAAAGTTAATGTCTTGTGGCTTATTCGATATTTGGTAAAGATCTCCTAGGTTGACAGTATTGCCAATGATGAGATACTAAGATGCATGAATAAGTCAAGAGAACTAATAACAACTGTCAAACGAAGGAAAGCTGTATGCTTTGGACACATTTTCTGCAATAAAAAATATGATCTGTTATACAACACGTCGCACAGAAGAAGATTATCGCAAAGGTTACCTTGGTTGTGTATCCTCAAAAAGTGGTTCAATATCCAAAATGTCATTGACTTAATAAATGAATATAGGGTGAGAGAAGGAAATTGGCGAACACCCCAAGGAAAAACACTGAATATTCAACCCAAGGAAAAACACTGAATATTCAACCCAAGGAAAAACACTGAATATTCAACCCAAGGAAAAACACTGAATATTCAACCCAAGGAAAAACACTGAATATTCAACCCAAGGAAAAACACTAAATATTCAACCCAAGGAAAAACACTGAATATTCAACCCAAGGAAAAACACTGAATATTCAACAAATTTGTGAATTTTCTTTCAACTTAATTATATCAAAATATTGATAAGATATCGTTGATATTATAAGATATTATTATGTTACAAAATCTTTTAACCGTTTTTTCTGTAACGGAACATGTTCGTTATTTTATTTAACATTTTTGGAAAAAGTGTCCTTGTTTGGTGATAGCCGACGGTGGAGGATATTGCCGAATAGTTGCCGTGTAATAGCGAACTACAATTTCTCATAGTAAAGGTTGGGTAGAACATAATAGCGCATATTTTCTAGGAACGTTAATATTTTCAAAAAAATACGTATAAAACTTAAAGGTTACATATAAAAACATACATAAATTTAAAAAAATATATTAAACATTAAAAAATTACACATAACCTTAAATTTATTTTGAGTACAAAAATCACACACATAACCATCTGCATTATCCGAATTTGTACTAGATAGATGCACCCATTTAGCATAAAGCCCACATCTAAACCAAGTTTCGCCATCTCTTCCGAATTCTGCACAAAAAACACATCTAAATCGGTGTTCGTTATTTGACGACACTTACATATTTCATTGGTGTTAAAAAAACATTTTCTTTTATGGCATAAAAAGATATCACACATGTGTTGCCAATAGGAGTATTCATTTTTAATTAAATTTAAATAATCAAATTTTAGTAAATATTATTATTGAGTTCTGTTAGTTAGCTTAAGCATTATTTAGATGTTACAGCTGTTTCGGCGGTAAAGGCCATTTTAAAACAAGGTAAATGTTGTTACTACATTATACTGTTTTAAAATGGCCTTAACAGCCGAAACAGCTGTAACATCTAAATAATGTTAAAGCAAACTAGCAGGACTCAATATTACTATTTAGAATAATTTAATTATTTAAATTTAATTAAAATAAACACGAAGTTCTACAAACTAAACACAATAACAATAGATAAGGAGTATTTATCATTATGCATATTCAAATATATCGTTCTTATACTTGTAAACCTTTAAATAAACGGCATCTAAACATTAAAAAATCATATTTCGAACTATTCTCTGATTGAAATATTTGATCATATTCAACTTCACGTCAAACTTAGAATCACTAAAAAAATAATTATTGAAATATCACAAATTTTATCTTCAATATGTATTATTACAATATTCTTTAGTATTTTCGTTTTGTATTTCGGAAACTGTTAAAAGTAAGGCGATTATTCTACTCACTCTCCCCTCTGCGGTCCATTGGCAAATTTAATAAAACCTGTTGACGTTCCACTCATTGGGAGAAATACGAACGCGGCCTTTCTTTTATTAGTACGGCGGGGTGGCGCGGGGCGGGGGTTAACACGGAAAAGCGTTTACCATCTATCCACGATTACCCCCGATATCCCCTTTCCCCTGGCCTAGCCGGCTCCATAAACTTACACCTTACTCTTTCTGTACTCTGTACTCCCGGTACAGGGAGAGGCTAAGGGACTCACGCGACGAAGGGAAGACGTAAATAAATAACCGAGTTTTTTAGTCACGATTTTTATAGCAATTCATACACGGTGGTACTTATGAAATTACTTTACAAATGTTTTTCTTTTCACTGACATTTACCTAACTGGCATCTCTAACATATCCCATAAACACGAAGTGAATCTGAAGAAAAACTATTCATCACCAAACTTACGTTATTTATGTATGTAAAAATGTACAATTTATAATTTTTAACATAAAATTTCAAAGGTAACTGTCGTATGTGCCATCTTAATAAATTATTTTCTTATGAAGTTATTCTTTCTACTTAATGAGAATAAAATAAATGAGAAAGAAATGACAAAAAACAAAACAAGTAAAAAACCAAATTTAGTTGAAAATTTTCGAAAACATTCTAAGTATATACTAGTAATTTTAAAATTCACATCTACAAGCAATAAATATTTAAAAGTTTGAGTGAAAAGGTGTTTGAGTTTCCGTAAATATAAAGAAGATGGCTTTTAAATAATGGAACGGCAGATGTATCAATTTGAAAGTGCAACTTACTATGTTGGTGTAGTATAATAGGTTAATGCATTTCCCCGGATAGGAAGAAATCCAGGTTCGAATCCCGGTAGCAAGAATAATATTATTTCGATAAATTGGTTTTATATGTATAATTAATACTTTCTAATTAATTAATAATTTCTAATTAATACAATTGATTTGCATTAAAAATATCACAGATATATGTTCTGAAAAACTGTAACTTCACAATAAGAAAGTGTTCTTAAAAATAAAAATATTAACATATCACATTTTAAGGAATTTTCACCACCATTAAATTAAATTTTATCGAAATTTAAAAAATAAATTGAAATTTATTTGATATTTTTCTTTTGTATACTTCGCATTTTTATATACTTAATTTTCTATCCCTTTTTAATTTTTATGTGATTTATTGTGTATTTTGACAACAAAATTATTAAGTATTTTAATTTGTGAGGTTTGATTTGATTTAATATCTTGTATTCTGTACACACATGCCTTATTTATTACAACACAATGCCTTATTTATTACAACAATAAGACATCCAAAAATATTTCTCAATTTTTGAGTAAAATGGCATTCAATTAAAATCATATCGGAAGATGTCCCGAAAGAATCAAAACATCTTGGCTGAAGACAGCTTAGGTAAGATTTAGATATTCTGCAGACTAACTGTTCCGAGCGACCTCAAATAGGATAACCAAAATCGCAAACGTGGTCGCTGCGCGCTGGGAACTAAAATCATGTTCTCAAAACAATGAATAGTTTGATTTTGAAAGGCAATATTCAGCTTTCTAGTAAAGCAAGGCTAATGACTATAAGTCATTACTAGCATGCCCGCACAGCTACCGCACGGTAGCAGACGTATCCTGCAGAGACGCAGTACTCTGTTTTCAATCTCACCCAACAAAAAAAAAAACACTTTTCTCGGTATCCCAGAATTGGAAGAAACAGAACCGACGTACATAGCCAACAACCTAAGGGGTGGTGAAGAAATTGTGCAGGAGCTACACAGACTCACCCCGTGCACCTAAAAAAAATACCACTTCTCGGTATCCCAAAATTGTAAAAAATAGACCCGACGTACACAACTAACAACCCAAAAGGGTCAAAGGCCTGTTGATCTTTGAGAAGCGTTAGGTAAGATTACTAACCACGTAAAAAAAAAACACCACTATTCTCGGCATCCTAAAATTGTAAAAAACAAGGCTGACATATACAACCATCAACCCATCTCTCCAGGTTTTAATAAAAACAAACATTTTGTTAATACTCATTGATAAAACCATAAAAAGTGATTTGACAGAAAAAGAAGAAGAAAAATAAAAAAGAAGAATAATAATCCATCATTCATGGAGCTTGTATGAGAAGATGTATGAATGTGGTTGAGGCGAGAATTATGTGTCAGGACAGAAGAGTGTGGCGCTCTATCCTCTCTGCCTACCCCGGAAACGGTGTGATGGTAAGTAAGTTACGGGTTTATCTATCACCAGAACTGTTCTATTTAAATATTGAATAACAGACGCGTAAAAGAACTAACTCCTTCGACCGGTCTGTAGTAAGACAGGCATATTTAAGTCACGTGTACAACTGCGAAATAATAATTAATTCAATTACGCTTTTAAAAAATCATCATTGTGTCATTCTAGACATAACCTATAAAAATCCAAAAAAACGTACAGAAAATTTTTCTAAGTATAATGTATGACTTCACCATAATTAACCAAATTCCTATTAACCACGTGTACAATTTTTACACGTTTCCCAAAAATCATTTCGACATCTTACTAACCTCTATCGAATTCATTTCATGGCTCAAAAAAAACATGGCTGACCAGAAACGTCAAAGTCATAGCTTAAGGTTAAATTGAATGACATAAAACAGATGTTTATTCAGCGACCATTTTGTGAAAATTTAAAACGTCAAAAAAGCGCGCTAAAATTATGGCACAGGTAAAACAGCTGATCATTCACAGTTTTCAGGCGGCCATTTTTTAAATCAACGAATCAGAGCTCCTCCAATAAGAATCTTCGATTATCGCTTGAAATATAGACGGTTGCGTTTGATTAATAAGTCTGAAAAAAATGTTCTACATTTTATTCGTATGTAGGTAGGTACGTCGATTTTTCAAAAGCGACAGAGCCGACGTACACAACTAACAACCCGAGATGGTCAAAGGCGTGTTGATCTTTGAGAAAGGTTAGGTTAGATTACTTACCACGTAAAAAAATACCACTATTCTCGGCATCCTAAAATTGTAAAAAATAGAGCCGATATACACAACCAACCCATCATTCCAGGTTTTAAAAAAAACAAACATTTTGTTAATACTCATTGATAAAATCATAAAAAGTAATTTGAAAGGAAAAGAAGAAGAAAAATAAAAGAGAAGAATAATAATCCATCACTCATCGAGCTTGTATGAGAAGATGTATGAATGTGGATGAGCGAGAATTATGTGTCAGGACAGAAGAGTATGGCGCTCTATCCTCTGCCTACCCCCGCGAGGAAACGGCGCGATGATAGGTAAGTAAGTAAGTTACAGGTTTATCTATCACCAGAAGTATTCAATTTAAATATTGAATAACAGACGCGTAAAAGAACTAACTCCTTCGACCGGTCTGTAGTAAGGCAGACGTACTTAAGTCACGTGTACAACTGCGAAATAATAATTAATTCAATGACGCATTTAAAAAATCATCATTGTGTCATTCTAGACCTAACCTATAAAAATCGAAAAAAACGTATAGAAAAATTGTATGTATTTCACCACAATTAACCGAATTCCGGAGTGAAAACATCAATTTTATCTTGTGCGGGAAAATATAAAATATCTATGACTATTGCAAGCTGTGAAATCTGGATGTCGATACCTGACATAAAAAAATGCGCGAAAATCAACAGCTGTTTATTACAATGCCGAGTCGAAATAAAGTCATACATTTGAAACGTCAAAAAAAAAATTGCGCGAAAATTACGCACTGCAATAATGACAGGTAAAACAGCTGTTTATTTAATTTTCAGGCAGCCATGTATGAAATGTAACCAATGAGGGTATTGACCAATTACAGCCCACGGTTGCTGCTTGAAAATATGAAGTGTTGCGTTTATTAAGAAAATATCAAGGTTTTTCTTTTTTTTCATTTTCTTTCATTTGTATGTAGGTAGGTACGTCGATTTTTCATATAAAAATTACGCGTTTTTTAGATTTTAAAGGTGAATTTTAAACGATAGAAGCTAACAAATACGAAAATAAATTATATTCCATTGTGATGTATGCACAGATGTAATAAAATTATATTTTGGTCGTAAATTCGCAGAGAAAAGCTGAAAAATACGAAATTTCACTAAATCAGGTTTCATAAGAAAATTAGAAGACGAAGAATTTAAAAAAAAGTGTGTAACGATACTACTCATCGGTGGCAATTGCCAAAAAATATTAAAATGATTTTAGCTCTTAAACTCGCAGAGTTATAAGCGAATGAAAAAAAAGTTAGGCTAATTAAAAAGTTAAAATTTCCAAAAATCACCAAACTAAAACAGTTGTAACAAATAGAGGAGAAAAAGAAGAATAAAAAGAAAAAGATGTAAAGACTCAGTCAACCTTCGGACGTCTGGGAAAAATATCAGAATGCGGATAGAACGCCTAATAAGCGAGATATTAACCAAAACGTGTGTGACAAAATCGGTTACATATAAACATATAAACATATAAACATCGCGAAATAGGGCCTATAACTTTAATATATATGACTAGCTTACCCGCACAGCTGCCGCCCGGCAGCAGACGTATCAGAGACGCAGTACTCTGTTGTCAATTTTCAGAAGAAAAAAAAAATCTTAACACACTTAATAAAACTATAAAAAGTGTTTTGATAGGAAAATAAGAAGAATAAGAAGGAATAATTCATGTTTTTAAATACATTACGTATTCACCTACTTGTAGAATTTTTCAAAATTAAAATCGTACAAAAACTAACCAATATAATCAAGTGTTGTGGCACCAGAAATAGAAGACGTCCGTGGAAGACTTGGCACGATCAGGTAAACCAGTTAACGGAGGATGGTTCTGTTCGAAGGCTCAACAATCAGCGAGCTTGTATGAGAAGATGTATGAATGTAAGTGAGGCGAGAATTGTGTGTCAAGACAGAAGAGTATGGCGCTCTATCCTCTCTGCCTACCCCCGCGGAGAAACGGCGTTATGGTAATTAATAATAAGATAAATAAGTATCGAACGTCTAAAAACAATATTCATACTATTTTGAATTTAAAAATAATAATAGACATACTCATACATAATAATAATAGAGAAAATTAAGTAAATTAAAAAAAAATCGCACTTAAACTAACCAATATAATAAAAAAAAGTGTTCATATAAATACAATAATAGAGCTATAATAATATATAAACTCCTGTTGTATACTAAAACTAACGCCAATGCTATTTCGATTGCAGTCAACCAGGCGTCTCTTTAATATATACACATATCTCTTTAATTCAAATTATTAGCTGTGCGTTACACCAATTGCCAACTCTCAGGCATATTATACTTATATCCAACACGATATGTTTAATAAGACTTGAATGACGCAAAACACTCTTTTCAAAATATTCATACTAATTTGAATTTAAAAATAATAATAAGCAGCATTCCAATTATCTGCACTGTGCGGCGTACTATCCTCTACGACGTTTGTGAAAATCAAAGAAGAAGGTGGTAATTTAAACGATGATAATGACGGATTAACCGGTGTCGGATTAACCGGTGTCGGATTAACCGGTGACGGATTAACCGGTGTCGGATTAACCGGTGTCGGTTTAACCGGTGTCGGATTAACCATTGTCGAATTAACCGGTGTCGGATTAACCGGTGTCGGATTAACCGGTGTCGGATTAACCATTGTCGAATTAACCGGTGACGGATTAACCATTGTCGAATTAACCGGTGTCGGATTAACCGGTGTCGGATTAACCGGTGACGGATTAACCGGTGTCCGATCAACCGACGTCGGATTAACCGGTGTCGGATTAACCGGTGTCGGTTTAACCGGTGTCGGATTAACCATTGTCGAATTAACCGGTGTCGGATTAACCGGTGTCGGATTAACCGGTGTCGGATTAACCGGTGTCGGATTAACCATTGTCGAATTAACCGGTGTCGGATTAACCATTGTCGAATTAATCGGTGTCGGATTAACCGGTGTCGGATTAACCAGTGTCGGATTAACCGGTGTCGGTTTAACCGGTGTCGGATTAACCGGTGTCGGTTTAACCGGTGTCGGATTAACCGGTGTCGGATTAACCATTGTCGAATTAACCGGTGTCGGATTAACCGGTGTCGGATTAACCGGTGTCGGATTAACCATTGTCGAATTAACCGGTGTCAGATTAACCATTGTCGAATTAACCGGTGTCGGATTAACCGGTGTCGGATTAACCGGTGTCGGATTAACCGGTGTCGGATTAACCGGTGTCGGATTAACCATTGTCGAATTAACCGGTGTCGGATTAACCGGTGTCGGATTAACCGGTGTCGGATTAACCATTGTCGAATTAACCATTGTCGAATTAACCGGTGACGGATTAACCGGTGTCCGATCAACCGACGTCGGATTAACCGGTGTCGGATTAACCGGTGTCGGTTTAACCGGTGTCGGATTAACCATTGTCGAATTAACCGGTGTCGGATTAACCATTGTCGAATTAACCGGTGACGGATTAACCGGTGTCGGATTAACCGGTGTCGGATTAACCGGTGTCGGATTAACCGGTGTCGGATTAACCGGTGTCGGATTAACCGGTGTCTGATTAACCATTGTCGAATTAACCGGTGACGGATTAACCGGTGTCGGATTAACCGATGTCGGATTAACCACGGTCAGATTAACCTGGATCGGATTAACCAGAATCAGATTAACCGGGTTCGGAATAACCGGGGTGCCACAGTTTGTATTTATACTTTTGTTATAAATAATATTTTTGTTAAAAATAATATTTTTAATCATCAATATATTTAATAAAACCATAAAGTGTGTTTAAATAATAAATTAATTTTTATTAAATAAATTAATATAAATTTAGCTATCAATAGCATTTAAAAAAAATTAAAATCGCACTTAACGCACCTATAATACCAATTTTTAATTTTTTTTTATATGAAACAGCTGTTATCAATAATATAATTAGCGGCCATCTTGCATGAATATTATTATAACCAATGCATGAATATTACTATATCTTTAAACCAATCAATGCCTTCCGCCAATAAACGGCCAGGGTTATGGACGAATCGGATCACTCGTCCAATGAACGGCACTGAAAATACCACTCTTATCGATAAAAGTTTAAAAAACATATTTTTACAAAACATTGGCCGGCCATAAAAAAAAACATCGCGAAAAAATTTCAATTTTAAAATGGACTTTCTTATTCTTAAGAAATTTCAACGTATTTCAACGACTTTTCAAGCGCTGTATTTCAAAAAAATGTTTACATAAAAAAAAAACATTTAAAATTAATTCATAAATATTTTATTTATTTTGTGGAAGACTTGGCACGATCAGGTAAACCAGTTAACGGAGGATGGTTCTGTTAGAAGCCTCGACAATCGGTTAGCTTGTATGAGAAGATGTATGAATGTAAATGAGACGAAAATTGTGTGTCAGGAGAGAAGAGTATGGCGCTCTATCCTCTCTGCCTATCTTTGCGGGGAAACGGCATGATGGTAAGTAAGTAAGTAAGTAAGAAGTTGATACTGTTGGATTAATCGAGTGTTTATGACTCCTGAAATAGAGGACGTCTGTGGAAGACTTGGCACGATCAGGTAAACCAGTTAACGGAGGATGGTTCTGTTAGAAGCCTCGACAATCGGTTAGCTTGTATGAGAATATGTATGAGTGTGAATGAGGCGAAAATTTTGTGTCAGGACAGAAGAGTATGGCGCTCTATCCTCTCTGCCTACCCCTGCGGAGAAACGGCGTGATGGTAAGTAAGTAAGTGTTGTTGGCACCTGAAATAGAGGACGTCCGTAGAAGACTTGGCACGATCAGGTAAACCAGTTAACGGAGGATGGTTCCGTTAGAAGCCTCGACAATCGGCGATGCTTCTAACGGCAAGCATAGCCAGCATAGCCGGCAACCCAAGAGAAAAAATATAATTTTTCTCGGTATAATTCTTTTCCGTAAAAAAATTAATTAACTCTAAAAAATAATTAAAATCATCAATACATTTAGTAGTGTGTTTAAATAATAAATTAATTTTTACTAAATAAATTAATATAAATTTAGCTATCAATAGCATTTAAAAAAATTAAAATCGCTCTTAAACTAACTAATATATTCAAAAAACCTATAATACCAATTCCACATATTACTGCCCTCTATCGAATTCATTTCGTAAGTCAAAACGTCAGCATGGCCGTCTTGACACAACTGTCAAACTATATTTTAGGTTAAAAAAATTTGACATAAACAGCTGTTATCAATAATATAATTAGCGCCCATTTTGCGTGAATATTATTATAACCAATAAAAAAATACCAACGCCCAATAAATTTTTTCGGCGAATGAACTGCAAGCTTGAGCACCAATCAATTTGTCCAGCCAATGGAAGGCCGAATTTCGTCGACGAATCAAATTGTCCGGCGAATAAAAATTCGTTACGGCCTTCGAGTTATGGCCATAGACTTGAGAAAAATTTCGACAACCGGTATTTGGGGTAAGTCGTGTTAATAATTTTACAATTTTAGGTACTCTGATAAAATTTTCACATTTTTTTTCGCGTTTTTTACATTTAAAAGACGTCGGTTAAATTATAGGAGTTTGTTATCTTTGAAATAAATTCTGGAGCGTCTCGATCTATCTCCTAAAATATAAAAATAATTAATTCATCCAAAGGTTACGGAGAAAACGTGAAAAAAATGAAATTCACTTTTTCGAGTTTTGCGAAAAAACTAAAAGCGGGAAAAATTTATAAAGTACGCCCGGCGATGCGGTCGGCCGCGGGCCGTCGCCCGAATATTTAAAAATAATTATCGCTTTTAAATTCCCAGAGTTGTGAGCGAAAATGTAAAAGTTAGGCTAAATAAAAATATAAAATAGCTAGAATTTGGCCAAACCGAAACGGTCGCGATAAATCGAGGAGCGGCGGTGGAGAAAAAGTGTCTATGGCGAAAAGTTTACGTCGGCCTTCGGCCGTCTGGCAAAAATAAAAAATACCCAGATATCTGGCGGGAAAGCCCCTAAAAAGCGATCGCGCGGTGTGACTACCTAGCCGGTTGTGACATATAAACAACACGAAATAGGGCCTATAACTTTAATATATATGATATTGATAATCCTTAGCGAAATTGTATGGAGTCTGGACTACACAATTATTAATTATATATGACATTGACTGTCTGGTGGCATAGGTCTAGAAAGGTTAATTTTGAAACGTAGTTTTTTTTATTAATTAGGGAGAACAGGTTTTTTCTGTGAAGTTATATTTTTAAAACATAGTTCTGTGGTATTTTAACATAAATTAAATTAATCAATTAAAAATATATATAGAAAAAATCTATCTATCGAAGAAATATTAAATTAGATAGATAATAGGATTTTGTGGACGTTATTAATGAAGTACTTAGAATAACACGATGAGATGCATTTTTTTATCATAAAGTAATAAAAACATTGTGTATTAAAAAAAAAGAATACAAAACATTAGCCATGAATATACTTTATTGTTATATTATTTAGGACGTTTTAATTACAATTTAATTGTTGAATTTTTTAGGTAATTTTCTCGACATAACCTTATAGACCCATCATGTTGCTGGTACGATGCAGTATATACATTTCAAATTTAAAAAAACTGGAACGTGTCATCGGAACCCCTTCGTCTTGCAAAGTTAAACGTTTGCTTTATTACCCGATCCTAAAATGATTGTACGTAAAACCTTTAAATCATCCCCGATACCCTTTCATTTAGCATTACATTCAGAGCGGTAAATATCCATAAATATCTTCAAGGGGGACGAAACCGTGAGCGGTCCACTCAAAACTTCATCCCGTCTGCCTGCGCATATATCGCGGTGATAACCGCTTAACGATCCTATTCAAATGAGTTATTTGTCGGGGGGTAGACACCCTTGCAGCCGCACATTCCTTCAGGGATGGACGGACAGGGCACTTTGGTTGCCAGAGCAAAGAAAGATAAGTCTTGCCGTAACAGACGAAGCAAGATCTTTGGACCATTTCATACAGATTCATCACTCAAATTTGCACCAATAGAATCAATAAATACTCAATAATAAAGTTAGTACAAGCATACTTATAAGTCAATCTATTTTCTGTGAAGTTAAATTATTTGAATTTCTCTCGATTTTGTGATGATTTAAAACGTGTAAATATGAAATATAATAAATGATTTTGTTATTAAAAGTATGATATTTACTCAAACACCGGCACTAATTTATGTTCATATCAAGATGGTTCTATTTCACTTTTTTTTTTCAATAGATAACGTTTTTATTATTTATTTATTGCAGGTCATCTTTGGACACATATTTTAAACTATAATAACCTAAAAAAGATATACATTATTAATTATAAGAATTAAAATTAACCGAATTGCATTAGACACGGTTCCAATCCAGAAATGAGATAATCGTAATCAGTATTTTCTCATTTATTTTATAAACAATTATAAAAAATATTGTAAAGAATCACACACTAGTTAAATCATCAAAATTTAAAATACATAATTATATACGTTCACACAGCTAGAATAACCTACATTTTTTTAAAAATATCAATCAATAAGAATAATAATAATTTATTAGTATACACAAATTAAATATATTTATTAGAAAAATGTACATATAAAATCAATTTTAATAAAAAATATTGTTATTGCTACCGGGATCAAGATATTTGAGATTCCGTAAAAATAAAGAAGATGGCTGTAAAATAATGGAACGATAGATATATTAATTTGAAAAGTGTAACATATAGGTTCGAAAATTTGTCGTCAATTCACTGTGTAGGTATAGTATAATCGGATAACGCACGTTCCCCAGATTAGAAGAGATGTGGGTTCGTATCAACAACAATATTTTTAGATAAAATTGATTTTACATATATCTTAGATATATCTTTCTAATTAATACATTTAATTTGTATTTATGATATCACTGACCTATATTCCGAATAATTACAACTTCACTATAAGAATGTGTTCTCCTTAATAATTTATTAGTTAAGAATATTTTTCAAAGTTTATAAGGCAAAATGTGTATTTTTAAATAAATACTTTACTTTTAATAAATAATGTAATGCATAATTTATTACGGGTTTTGACGGTAAATAAACATATCACCCGTTGTCCTCTCTGTGGTACTAGTTTTTTTTTTATAGGTATAATAATACTGTATTATAGTAGACAGTGATTTTCCATGCCGATGAAAAAATATATCAATCGCTAAATAAGAATAATTGAAAAAATATTACAAATATATATATATTAAATGTAAAATCGTTAAGAAACTTTAGAAATAATTTGGTATAACAAAGATAATAATTCTACTTTCTAGATTGGGTCTATTTTTTTTAGTAGCATCTGGTTTCATTAGCTCAATTTTTTTGTTGTTGTTAAACGAATCACAATTTAAATTTCCTTATTAAAATGCTAATAAAAATTTATGGACCTACGCTAGAAAATATAACTTACAGAATAAAAATGAATCACGAGCTCAAAAATTGAATTGAGCAAGAAACAATCGTAAGATTCCGTAGGTCCCAAAGACTGCGATGGACTGGCCATGTTGAAAGAATGCCAGATGACGGGACACCAAAGATCATAACCGAGGAAGTGGTGGGTTGACTGTCTGAAAGAAGACGAACAGAATAGGAGTGTTCGGGAACTGGAGAAATACGGCCAGGAATAGGGGTGGAGAGTACTTGTGGCACTTTCTGGGATATAGTGCCATGGAAGAAGAAGAATCTTAATAATAAAAAAAAACAATTTTATACAAACCACTCATGTTTTTTGGCGGGGTAATAAAATTTGATTTGATATTAAAGAAACGAAGTGAAAATATAATATATCGGTTGTTTTGGCGTTGATCCGAGTTGTATTCGACAAACTAGTTTTTGGGGCGGCTTTGTATAATACGTACATATATTACAGTAAAATACTAAATCGTGGAATAAATTACACATGCTTTCTATAAACAACACCACAACAGAAAAAGTAGATGTAATGATCGAAAAAATGAGTGATTTGACATTATTATTTTGCGAGGAAAACAAAAAAACTATAATCATAATATTAACCATAATGTTATGTGTAATAATTAAATTACATTGCGGATAAAAAAGCAATAAGCGGTTAAGGCGCCAAATAAAGGTCAGTGGAAACAAGAATGCGCAATGGACGAGGATAGGTGGACCAAACGTGTTTTGAAATGGTAAAAGAATCTCCATAGGACGAGAAAACAACATCCAGAAGATTGCTAGAAGACAATGTATAGGGAAAGTCAGCCCACGAGGAGAATGTAGAAGGATATAAGAAGAACACGCTGAGGAAGATGAATCAATATTGTGTACATTGTTTAATAAATATAATGACACGAAATTAGATACCATTCGCTACAATACTATTCATAAAGTTATGACAATACACTTATAAATACAGTATTATTTTTTCATATTACTCCAGGAACCCATTTTCATTGGTCATAGCAAACAGCTAAAAACTTTTCGTTTTATATTTATTAATTTGAAATCGCTAATTACTTGTATTTATTTATTTTACGAAATATATTTTAATCTTTAAATGAATTTATTCTGTATTTCTTGTAATTTAAACAAATTAGATGAATCACTTGGAAGGATAAATTGAAAAAATCTATATTATGAAAAAATACATTATGATCCGGGGGTAACTATATATTTTTTTGACAGACAGATGTATGTATATTTTTACCATTAATTCATGTATATATACTTTTTTCTGTAACTCAGTTCTTCTGTATAATTAATTTGATTAATTTTTCTGTATAATTAATAATTAATTATTCAATATAGATAGTTCGGCATCTATTTTCAAATGCACGTAAAAACGACAGATAATATTTTTACAAGAAAACATGTCATATTATTTGATACAAATTAAACGAATGAGACATAAAGATATACAAAAAAATCTATTTATCTATAAAATATTTTGGTTGCTACCGGGGTACGATCACAAAACGCGTTACTATTTCGCCATATCAACCGATTACGTTTTCTACAATTTTTGAACTTTAGTCTTCTTTATAATGAATGAAATTCTTACTACATTACAAGTATACATATATGAGTAGGTATCTATCCTGACACATTGACACAGTGGAGAAGTTAAAGACTAGTTAATTTTGGTGTAACAAAAATGAAAATTTTTATCTCAAGAATAATATATAGGTTTATAACAATAAATCATTGAGGTTTTTTTAAACTGTATACATACAAATAATGGTAATCGTTAATATAATATATAAAGTAAATAGATGAATCTGCTCAGCACTGTAATTATAGTAACATACATAAAATATGATGTATGTAAATATGAAAAGAAAATTCATAAATGACTTCCTATAAAATGTAATATTCCTACACCCGGCTCTGCTTCCATTTGCACAAAGAACCGTTCTCATCCATGAAATGAAAAATATGAAATGACGCACGTATTATTTCAGTGGATTTGTTCCGTCTTCATTGTGAGGATTACTGTTCAAACTGCGCAATTTCTTTATGTGTTCATTACTTCTGTGAAGAGTTTTCCCAAACCAATCGTTTAAGAGCTTTTCAACTCAAATATGGACTTCTCCTCCCAGTTAGGGACTGTATGTACTTTAGGGTTGTTCTTACACGAGTGGGGAAAAAAAGTTGTTAAGTTTATTAACGCTACCGCCTATTTCTTTCCCTTTGGCAAGGGAGTGATTACGGTCAATTTTCAAAAGAATTTATTAATTTTAAGGGATGGTGCAAAAACACACGTCCATTTTTGTTTTTATATAATATGTGAAATCACGTGATACGTAATCATATCGTTATATAATTTCCTCTGTCTGAACATTTTTTCCACTTTTTATAAAGGCCTGTAAGCGTAAGCCACCCGCACGCATATTTTTAATCAAATAATTTTATTATCTTCGACTAGATATGAAAGAACATTCTATTAATTTTTAATTTTTTATCAATCTCGATGCATGATACCAAGTTCCACGTGCTGATGAATATTATATATTTTAAGAAATTGCAAAGGAATGTTCATACACAATACGTCTTTAAATTGAAAATTGGAGTTGCAGTTTTATATTATATAAGTTCGAAAATGTGTCGTCAACTTACTCAGTTGATGTGGCGAAACTGGATAACGTATTTAATTAAGAGATTGATTACTAATGAAAAAATCGTGCGCAAAATTTGAACAACACAATCAATTTAATCTTTAATTGCCACCGAAGATTTCCACCCTGTATATATATTAATATACAATATGTTTGTAGGTCCACAACAATTTTTATTTATTTCGTCGGCTATTGCTACACATCTTTACAAAATATATTTAAATTACTACACATACAGTAGAAAACAGCGCGCATTATAAAAAATTGTGTTCTTTTAACCGTTTTTGAGCAATAGTCTATTTTGAGTAATAGTCTATTATATTAATCATTTCCTGAGAGTGACACAATTAGTTGGAATGAATTACAAACCATCGCCTTACTAAGTCAATTGATTTCAAAAGTCTGACATCTAGCAGGTTGTTGGACAAAGTTGGAAGCGGGGCGCAAGATACATGGGGCTGTGGAGAACAAAAAAAGGGAAGCCTATTTTCAACACTGGACGCACATTGGCAAAAGAAAATTAAAAAGTGAATATTTATTTTAAAATATTTTAAATGCACATTAAGATAAGTTTTCCAGCTTAAAAATCAGGATTAAATGAACACGCCCATCTCACAATGGGTAATTTTGAGTTTCCATTTTATATTTATCATATTCTAATTTTGAAATTTCTGATATATACCTTCAGAATAAAAAGATCAAATATCTACCTAATTCATTTTTCAAAGGAAATTGACACTTCACTTCATTGTAATGTATCAGTTTTATTTCAAATAAATAAACGTTAGATACAAAGCTGGGCTTTATTTTATTAGAATTTTTTGCCTAAATATGCTTTGAATTATTTATAACGCCAATAATTTAACCTAAAGTACACAAGTATTGTATATTTAGTGCCTAACTTAAATAAGAAAGGTCCAAGAGCACACTGTATGTTAGATGTGGAATTGAAATAAATATTTGAATTGAAACAATGCAGTGGAAATATGATCACTTTGGCGTATATGTGACAGGTATCATGACTCAAGAATTAAAGAAATAATAATTTAACCTAAAGTACACAAGTATTGTATATTTAGTGCCTAACTTAAATAAGAAAGGTCCAAGAGCACACTGTATGTTAGATGTGGAATTGAAATAAATATTTGAATTGAAACAATGCAGTGGAAATATGATCACTTTGGCGTATATGTGACAGGTATCATGACTCAAGAATTAAAGAAATAATAATTTAACCTAAAGTACACAAGTATTGTATATTTAGTGCCTAACTTAAATAAGAAAGGTCCAAGAGCACACTGTATGTTAGATGTGGAATTGAAATAAATATTTGAATTGAAACAATGCAGTGGAAATATGATCACTTTGGCGTATATGTGACAGGTATCATGACTCAAGAATTAAAGAAATAATAATGAGTAAGATTAAGAAAGGATCGTTTATGTGGTTTGGTCATGCGGAACGGATGAATAAGGAGAGCATGGTAAGAAATTAATATGACGCAGGTGTTGATGGCACCACAAATAGAGGACGTCCGTGAATGACTTGGCATGACTAGGTAAACCAGATACTGGAAGTTGGCCACAACAACCGGTGAGTTTGTATGAGAAGATGTAAGAATTGTGTGTCAGGATATAAGAGTGTGACGCTCTATCCTCTCTTCCTACCCCCGCGGGGAAACGGCATGATGGTAAGTAAGTAAGTTAGTAAGTATTTTACATATTTACTTTTATAATAATTTTCTTAGAATTTTAAAGATTCATCTCGTTTAGGTTAGGTTATAATAATAATCTTCTGAATTGAATCGGAATTGCATAATCTCTTTTTTGTAATCCAGTTTTATCCTACTCCAACAACACGATATTTAAAAAATATATTTAATCTTTATGTAATTATAAATGTTGATTTTTAAAAAAAGTACCGAACCGGAGAAACTGAAATGTATAGCAGTCTCCCCGATAGTCGTAAAGAATGCAGTTTCACGCGGTGACAAGGCTGTGTTCAGCCCCTGGCCACCGAGCAGTAAAATCTAGTCCTGGCGTTATCCTAAAAGGCAAAACATGTTAAAATTGCCATGTTCGGCAGTAATGGTCACCTTAAATTAGTAATGCGTCCTTCTCGCACTCGTGTGACTGAATCAGGGGGAGCGAGGGGGAAGCGACCCGATGTCGCACCGATCCATCCAGGCCGGTGGAATGACTCATGTGAGACCTTCGTCAGAGTGGCGGGAACTGTTGACAGTAACAATTATATTTCATTATTTTATATACACAATATATATATATATATATATATAATTGTGCTAATGATCCGCTAGTTTATAATTATGTATCTATTAACATTAATTCATTTACTATATTTTTAACCCGCCAGATTTTCAACATTAAATATATTTTCCTTTTCTTTCTTCTTTTATTTATTTAATCTCAAATTAATATTAAACTGATGATTTTTTAAAGAAAATTTTAATTTTTTAGATTTAATTTTTATTATAATTATTTATTGTATTTTTAAATTGCACCCATGCTACAAATTTTTATAATATTTTGCTAAATAACGTAAATATATATGCTCTCCAATACTGATAATTTTTAAATGAATTTAAAAATGGAAAGATTATGTAGAATATAAAGTTTAATTTAATATTTTTTGTTTCGTGCATCTTTTTAATTTTACTTTTATTTAAACACATTCATTTACTAATTTAATTCTATATTTATATCTCACTTCTTTAACTACCTTTACATTATTTAAAAACTTAAATGTGAAGTATGGATCTTTTATAGAATTCGGTTATGAATGTAATTTTTTTCTATATTCTCGCATTCATAGTTTATTTCAGTAGGTCGCTTCAAAAACGATAAATAGTGGTATCACTGCACCTATATATTAACAAATAAATAAATAAATCTACAATTCTTCGTAGGAGTAGGCAGGGAGGACAGAACGCCGCACTCTTCTGTCCTAATATACATTTCTTGACAAGTTCACTGTTGAAAATCTTCGCATGCACACTCGTCGATTTTTTAAACTTCTCACAAACCCTTCCGCAAATATCTTATTTATCTGAGCTTGCAACTACGCTACAGACAGATTTAATTAATATTAAAATAGAGAAATAGAAATACAATGTACTTTTTTTAGAATTCATATTACTAAATAGGTATAATGTGTTAATAATATTCAAATAACATAAATTGATTTACTGTAATACAAAACTTCGTTATTAAAGTGTAAAATATATTTGTATAAAAAGCATTTTAGAATTCATAATTCTAAGAAAGCTAATAAGAAAATAAATGTAAAATAAGGTTTTTCTTTATATTTGAAGGATATGATCAATTAGTCTAATTCAAAGTATGAATACTATAATATAATATATTAATCTGAGCATGCTAGACTATAAAGTAGTGTAAATTGAATTTAGAAACTGTGCCAAGCTGTTACGTGACAGCCGAGTAGGCTGGTGTAACATCAAATGGACAACGAGAGTCATGAACAAGGACAGGACAAAGGAAGTGCTGACAATTTATTATAATTATTGTAATTCTTTATTGAGAATTAATCACATTTACGGACTGTATGACACGGGATGGAAGAGCTGAATGTTAATATTTTTGAAATCTAATTAGCAGTAGAGTTTTAACCCGCCCGTTGTCTAATACATCAATTGGCCTATCATATTTAGGTACCGAGTGAACCTAAGTAAACTTCACGTTATAATATATATATATTAGTTACTGTTCGGCCAGCTCAGCTAATCATAACGTCCAGGCCGAGTAAAATTTAAAGTAAAAAAAATGCTGTACCATAGTATCTATAACCACTGACACAAACAAATACCATTGTTTAAATAAATTTCAAATCTGAATTGAACCACTTAAATGAACGGTAACAGAACGATTTAAACCAAACGGTATACGGAATATTCTGTATTCGGGCGCCAACCATTTAACGGCCAAAAACCAACCGACTGTGTCAAATGGCTCCAACACAATTTGCAAGAATTTTGTGGAACTATGTTACCGGGGCCCACCGTCGATTAATGGAGTGAATCAGTATTCGAAAATTTCATTTGTATTTTTGAAATATATCATAAATTTCATCCCATTAGATAATTATACATTTTTCTGTACAAATAAGTATCACGGACAGATACTTCTTTAAAGACATATGTCTTATAAATCCAAGAAAAAAAACGACGTATTTATTAATGTATTTAATTAATTAAGGGGATTTTAATTTGTATAAATAATCATATTACGGCTAACATCATATATAGCATGTTAAAATTGTAACGAAAACTTTTCGTTAATGTTTTAAAAATGCATGTTATTAATACTAGAAAGACCTTGATTAGGTTCTCCAAGAACTAACTTTGAAGTTGAAGTTGGTTGATGCCAATTGTTTGTTGTTAGTTGCCAGCTCAGCGGATAGAACACTTCTTTTATGTCTCAAGATTTGCTCGAGGTCCGACTCAATATATGCTTTTGTGGTCAGGGTATCGAAATAAAAGGTTTATTTACATTTAGTACGGAATGACATCAATTTAGTTAAAATATTATGAACAGAACAAAGACAGAATAGAGTTAAAATGTTGTGGTGGCGAAAAATAAGGTAAAAAGTTTACATAGGAAAATCACATATCGTAATTTAGAAAATACAATATAAGGACTTGATGTTTCTGCGTGTGCGGTACTGAGGCTGTCACATTATTATATATTTAATGTGACAAAATTACCATATATTTAAACAGAGAAATAATTTTTTCTAGTTTCTTGTAATTGAAGATGGTTTATACAAGATTATGCCTGAACATGGGCACTGGGGAGACACCGAACGGATATTAAAATCATACTCGACCGAGTCCAATTATTATAATAAAATATGGCTTGCCTTATCAAGAAATAACGGAACGAGATGTTTGTTTGACTAGAGATGGTCGGGTATGGTTTTATTATGTGGGCAAGTTTGATAAGAACTTGTTTGTTGGTAAGTAATAGTGCTCCGGTTTATAAATAATTTTTAATAATAAAATGTTATGGAAATGTAAAGTGACAAATAGTAATTATAGACAACCAAGATTTAAGATAGAAATGAAATGTATTACAGGACAAATAAAGTTTGATGAAGTAATTCGAGGTTATTACAATTTCTACGGTGGTCGAGTAACTTTACATTGTCAATTGGGTTTAAACGGAGAAAACTGGAGGGATCAATTTTGGCGAGAGCGTGAATGGTCAGAGTATAGATTTCGAAGTGGTGGAGGTTTATGTAAATGCGGAACACTAGTTTTAAACGTGGAACATGGTGACGGCGTATCTATTGACACGCGCAGCCTGGTGTCGTCAGGTGTACTGAGGTGATCTTCGTAGATGAAGCCGATGGAACGCGTAGGGGATGACTTCTTGGTGGATGCGAGGTCTTTCGGAGCAGTTAGGCGATGGAGAAAGTAGTATAAAATGTATCTAGAATCTAGGTATTAACGGCGGTGTTCACAAAGACACGTCACTTCTTGGTATAACCCGGGTAGTTCACTATTGTATGTGAAATTGTTGATAATATGTTACGACAAAATTCTTAAAACCTTTTGTATATATCGCGATAGGTCGAGGTAACTATTTTGGATTTTGGAAAAGTTCACTGTGACTAAATTATTATCTCACATAGTTACGAATATTACAACTGTTAAAAATTATTCTCGAGATAGATTGTTTTACCGAGACTGACATTTTACAAGAATGACCGAAAAAGATTGGGAATCGATAATCTTACGGACGCGCCTCTAAGTTGAATAGATGTTAATTTTTTTCTGCTGAGGAGACTAAGTGGGGATCACTTATATAGCCATCCTAGCAACAGTGATCAGCAAATTTGGGGAGAGGGAGGGGAGAGGGGAAAATTACAGAACACCTTCGAAATAGAAAAGACTAGGCAGTGGTTTTCATACAGCAGGAACTCGTGACGCAATCATCCTGGTTTTGTTGGAACAGCACGTGTGCACTCGAATAATCTATTTTTAGACTGTACTTCCTGTGTACGCGCGATTTTAACGGTATTGTCTGACGAAATTTGCACGTAATATTAATATTTGCGCGAGTCAATTTTGAAGTTATTTAAAAATGGTTATTATTTTTTATAGATTATTGATTATTTATATCATAATGGTGGCGTGTTATACAAGAAGCAGATGTTTCTTTTTCGAAGATTTAGTAATTTAGGATCAAAGAATTTGAAAGACGAGTACATTGACTGTGACAAAATAATATACATGACAAAATAATTATTAAAATCCACAGATATGTTCATACAAAATAGTAACGAAGTATAAAATATAAGGTAATATAGCAGTTTATAATACAAGGTAATATAATAATATTAGTAGAAGAAGTTTATAATACAAGGTAATATAATAATATTGGTGGGAGAAAGGATGGGGAGGTTGAAACAATTGTTGTGGTATAGGGAGAGCAAGATGTGTTTGTAGCAGGCGCGGTCGCTTCATACATGCTTTGGATGTTCCGCATCCCTTGTGTTCTAGAGTTAAAAAGCTTTGGATTTTTTGTTTCAAGCCGAAAACTGCACTGCTGCAAATAAATTCGTCCTATCCTTTAGAGATCATTCATAAAGCACACTATTACACGGCGCGCGCACGGAGTGAGTCGAAATACATAAACATTCTTAACAGCATACATATACATACCAGTAACAGTGGATTCTTTAATTTGTTCCGTATTTACAAAGTTTGAAAGAATTTGACCTTCGCGCATGCGTATTCAGTTCCGTCTGTCAATGTCTTCGAATACTGTATACGTATTCGTTAACAGCGTGTTCGTTCAACGTACAAAAAACTACTTTAATGTTTATGGGTATAATGCACAAAATAGCATACATATTATGAAGCGAGCGGATTGTTTTGAGATTTTTATTGTGTGACGTATTTTGACAATTTGGCTTGAATACTAGAACGTGAATTATTGAAACATTTAATAACTTTCGTTTATACATTATATTTGATAGTAGGTATAAACTTGTTTTCCAGCATCCCTTCTACAAATAGTCACTGACCGCCACTGGTTTGTAGGTAGAATGATTGGTTAAGTTCATAAAAAAACTCTTTTACCGTAGAAAGGCTGATATTGAAAAAAACAATTTCTGTTAACTTCTCATCATGGTGTTTGCATGACGATGAATGAATGAGTTTTGTATGTAAGTGTTCTACTTCTAGGAATGTGCAAAAGTACGAACTGGCGGGTATATGGAAGGTATTAATTCTAATTGGCTGGGACAGTCAATATGACCTTGCAGTAGTTTAAAGATACGTATTTGGTCAGCACGTGTTCTTCGATATTCCAGGGTTTTCACATTGTGGAAGTTTGCTGCATCTAAATAGAAGTTGGATGATAGATTAGATCTAACATTAAAATGTCGAAGAAACCAAATTTGTTTTCGTTCTAATTTCGCAATGTATATAATCTGCCATGGGTTCCAGATTTGAGATGCGTATTTTAAGTAACTTTGAACGAATGCGTAATATAGTATTTTAAAGCTTATTTACTAACTTACTTTCCCCTCGGAGGTAGCCAGAGAGAATAGAGCACTACACTCCTCTATCTTGACACATAATTCTCGTCTCATCCACATTCATACATTTTCTCTTACAAGTTCGTCGATTGTTGAGGCTTCTAACATAACCATCTTCTATTATCTAGTTTACCTGGTCGTGCCAAGTCTTCTGCGGACGTCCTCTATTTCTGGTGCCATCAACACTTGCGTCATACATCTTTCTTACCATTCTTTCCCCATTCATTCGTTCCATATGACCAAACCAGCTAAGTCATCCTTTCTTAATCTTACTCACTATACTAACATCAGCTTTACATTCTTTCCTTATTTATTCATTCTTTACTCTGGCATAAATAGATTTGCCGCATATACGCCTGAGTGATCTCATTTCCACTGCATTCAGTCTACTTTAGTTTTCCTCTTCTGCCAGCTCCAGGCTTCATTTTCTTACCAGTGTAGGTACCATGACTCTATTGTGTACCGCTAGTCTTGCCTCGGTTGACAAATTCTCGTTAGATATAATTCCATTCAAAGCGCCGTTCACTTCATTTCCTGCAATCTCTCTCCTTTCGATATCATTTTCCTTTCCGTTTCTATCAAACGTACTTCCCAGATACATAAACTCATCTACTTGTTCCATACATTCATTACCTACAAGTATTTTGCATGGTGTCTTGCTTTCCTTCTTCTCGAATACCATCACTTTCGACTTGTTAACATTCATCATGAGATCGCTTTCCTTGCATACATCGTACATTCTACTCACTAGACCCTGTAGTTCTTATTCATTATTCGCTATTAGTACTGCATAATTGGCGTACAATAAACAGCGTACAATTAAATTGCCTATTTTTGCTACTACATTCATACATTCCAGTTCTTTCATACATTTATCCATATACAACTTGAACAGCCATGAAGACATTATAGAACACTGCTTGACACCCTTTGTAATGTCAAACCATGGTGTTAATGTTCCATTGATTCTTATACACGCAGAACTTCCTTCATATAAGGATACGATTGAGTATAAGTTTACTCTTCACTCCGTAATCAGAGAGTACATTCCATAACCTTTCTCTTATAACTCTATCATATGCCTTCTGTAGATCTGCGAAAGTACAAAAAAGTTTTTGGTTTTTCGCCAAAAACTTTTCCGTCATCACTCGTACAGTAAAAATCTGATCCTTGCATCCTCTTTCACCCACAAAGGCCCCTTATACGTCCCATACTTTTGCTTTCGTCACCGTTTTTGCTCTTTCTATTAAAATTATTTCTTACAGTTTACCAACCGAGCTCAGTAGACTAATAGCACATTCCATTTTCGACCCTTTGCCTTTGTAAAGAGGCATAATGACACCCCTCCTATAATCTAACGGGGTAAGGCTCTCTTCCAAACATTGATTGAAGAGTGTATGAAGCTACAAGATAACTAATTAGCCACCAGCCTTGATATATATTGAAATATTTCATCCATCTATCTTTTATTTTATCCTTATTTGTTAACATCTCTCCATTTACTGATTTAATAGCTTTCATACTATTGTTTTCAGAACCACATCGAAATTTTTTGACCGCCTTCCAGAAGAATTTTATATTATCCTGAAAATTCTCAGTCATTTTCACCCCTTCCTCTCTTTTTGGCTGCTTTTTCCTTTCTTTTACACCAGATTAAACTTTTTCTTACACGCATTGTACAGGTCTCTTGCTCTCGTGTATTTATCCCCAATATAGATTTATGAAGTATTTGCTGGCTTTGGAGGTAATATGGTCTATGTGATTCTTTTCAAGAATCACATAGGATCGAGGATTATTCCTAGGTGTTTATTATTTTTTAGTTGAATGCTGTCTATTTTGTAAGTAAAATGATTTTTTCGAATTTTCTTGAGAATGTTATTTGAAAATATTTTTTAGCATTCGGGAGTTTGTTCACCTTGCAATAGCTGCAATAGAAAACAGTGAAGAGAAATTCGAGGGCGTGTAATAGAGATCAGCGAAGGACAATTCTCGGGGAGGTCAAGGCCCATCAGGGCTTGCTCAGCCAAAAATAAAGTAAATAATCGTGTTTTAAAAAACACAAAAGTTAAAAAAACTCAACCGGGAGGATTCCAACCTAGACTCTCAGAGAAAATTTGATTTGTAGTCAGATGCCTTAGTCACTACGTCACGGCTACGTGTTGAGCAACGCGAATGGATTTACCGAATTTATTAACGTTAACATAATACACACATATTAATGAATTTTATCGCCTTAAGAAATAGATTGCTTGCTGAATATATTATGTTTAAATACTTGGCCAGATAGTTCTGTTTCTGTTTGAAATGTTAATAGATCGTTATAAATATTATTAAACTATTCCCAGTAGCGTAACTTCACTTTCAGTGCGTGGTTCAAAAACATTTATTGTTCGTCCCGCCACACACCCCTCATGGATAGTGGCGTACGCGTATAGTTAATTTGAAAAAAAACATAATTGAATTACGACTTACTATAATAACGCTACAAGAAACATTACAGAGACTGTATATTATATGTGGTATTGGATGATTGATATAATATATTGATATCTGCATACTTATGTACTGCACTGAGGCCAAATTGAAAACGTTAATATAGGTATAAAATAAATACATATAGGAAAGCAAACTATATGTTGCAAACAGCTTTTCCGATGAATGATAACCTCAATGCTCAGTATATTTTGACTTTCAGTAATTTATGCAAATCCTTAAAAAAAGAACGTTTGAATTAAAGAAACATGGAATCAATAAAAACAAAATATATTTTAATGAAATAAAAGTCCTTATTTTTGCGTCTGGAGAAATGCTCTCTCTAGTCGCTCTACGATAGTTAAGCTACTGGCTGTTCCAATTTTATGTGGTACAAATATGGGATACATGATTCCACTATATTGAGTATTCCTTCTGCTGTCTATATTGAGAACAATTAATGGAAAATTAAAACGGAATGTAGTAATCCGGAATGTAGTAATTCCGGAAACTTTTGGATAACACGAACATTTAACATACTCCTGCAAAAATCGCAAGACGTTGCAAAGTAATAATATCCTCGGTTCGCACAAGTCATAAAGTTCTGCTGAACGTTGCCCCCGCCCCGCCGGGGATTCTGCGCCGCCCCTCTCCAGTTGTTTCATCTTTTCATCTCTGAAGTGTACCACTTAAACTGTTTTCCCGATAACGAAAACTGAAATTCTTTCATCCTTTTGTCGCGGTACGTGTAGAATTTTCCAAATTGTTTTGAAACGCTTCGGCAATGATGAATATTGACAGTTGCGGTTCAGTCCTCGCGGCTGATTTCATCTCGACGGAGGATACGAGTTCTTTTTCCTTCAGCTTGTCGGTTCCGTAAAATATCATTTTAAATTTCTGACGCTTCTATAGAAAATATCTAACAGTACATTGTTTCAATATACACAATATAGAAGTAATATTTACAGAATACTTTATTTCATTACTTACGTCTTGTTACGTTACACGGCAAACAATATCGTGATTTAAAAAAAAAAATTTAAAAAATTATTTAGAAAGATACACAGAAACATCTATCGAAAAAATAAAGCTATCTAATGTCAGCAGTAGATAGAGAGATTTAACCAATTAAGCTATGATGCCCTAAGTACAGGTTGAATATTATGTTTCTGACCAATTTGGTTTTTGAATAACCAGAAAATAAAACAAAATTTTCATTCGATTTTTATTTATTAATTATTTGGTTTATTACAATTATGTATGAAATCGGCCAACGGTCGCTACTGGCAGCGGTACAAAGGCGTGCTACGTTAACCGCATCCCGGTGATGAATATATTTTTTCGATAGGAACATAATTTTTTTTGTATACCATGATTTATCTAAATATGTTTTAATTATCACGGAACTCTTTTAGGAAAAATTTTAGCTCCATAAAATAATTGTTTATATAAAATGAATATGATTTTGTTATTTATATTACTTTCGCCTTTTGTTTATATCTGTTTCAATATTATTGCTTAAGGAGTGCCAAATCTTACCACCTATCACCTTCTACATTGCTAATATAAGATATCATTTAATTATAATTTACATTCATGCGATGTCTCTTAAATATATTAAATGCTGCTGGGATACAGTCATGTGCCTAGTCTTGTAGAAACTAGGTAATGTTATCTGCTCGTGTACGTAATAAGTAGGTTATTTAAAATAAAATAAAAACATTATATTTATACCTTAAGCTTGTGACGACCGACTGAGATCTATTTTGGACCCGACTAAAAGATTTCAAAATTTAATCAGAATGGGTAAGTCATTAGTCATACGGCGAGGTATTATATTTATGAATTTAAAATTTTCTAAACTAAATTTAATAATAGGTAAAAAATTAATGTTATTTTGAAATTTTAGAAAGTTTTATTCTATTTATAATTTTATTTTGTTTTAAATTAATTTCATATTTAACCTATGAGATATTATTACAGTTTTGACATGGCTAATCAGAGATTATTTAATTTAGAACCTTTGTGGTTATGTGTTTTCGTGTAATTTCTTTATTAAATAATTTAAAAAATATGAATGTAGGACTAAAACCGAACTCTTAACTATTTTGTATTCTATCCAGTGCCTTAACTAGCCCACAATCTGTATCTTTAATACCATCCATCTTAAAACAACAGCCACCGTACTAAATCTATTTTTATTTATTTAGCCAATCAGCACGCAGTCTCTAATGGATTAGCGAGAGAGGTTTAGAACTATTTTAATAGATAATGAATTAGGTTAAGAATTTTAATAAATTATTTAATCTTTAAATATTTAATAATAATCATAAACAAACGCAAACATAACTCTTGGGAAAATGCACTGACATGGACTGAGAATAATCTATACAATTATATACTGTTATATCGATGATTTTAGACTCGAATATGGGTTGTAAATAATGATGGTAAACCATTGCGAGACTGTGATTGTGCCACTGATTGGTAACTGAGGTTTAACGATGATTAGTAACTGAAATTTAACCGTTGGAGATTAACTTTTTAGTGAACCAGTCGTCGGTTGAATAATTGGGTTAAGGAATTATCTATAATAGTTACAATCGAACACAATCACAGTCACAATCGCGATTAAATAACAGTTTAAATAACTATTTTACTATCACAAGTTGTAAAGCGTGGATTTATTTTCATCATTCATGTTGGTCCCTCATAACTAAGAATCGCGATCTCCATAAACTCCCGGCCTCTTGATTATACTTCTTCACTTTTCTCGGCATCTTGCAGATCTTAAGGCTGTCACCAGAGAAGTGCCTGTTGTCTTTTCCACTTGGTCGAACTAACGTATGGGGGATCTTCCTCTTCCTCTTTTCTTCAACGTGGCTCATCACAACAAGCTTCTCCGAGTTATCTTTACTTCTTGAAAGATGCCAAAAAATTGAAAAATTCGTCTCAGGAATTTGCAACTATTTAGTTTAGTCTGTCCTAGATTTTCAGTTCCTGCATTAAGAGACATTCGTGCGTCTCGCCGTCCACGGTATGCACAACATGTGTCTCCAGTTCCACATCTCAAATACATCAATCCGTATTTTCTCTTTGCCTTCATGGTCCATAATTCCATTCCATATAAAAATATAAAGGGTGTCCAGCGGAAAATTTTCAAGTTTAATATTAAATAAAAAAAACTACAATGTTATTCTCATATTTTATTTATACAAAATGGAGTTTAACAAAGCGGATTTTGAGTTTTAAAATAATATCGTCTAAATATCGCCCATTTCTCTCAAGACACTCTTGCAATCAAACTCTTAAATTTGCGAACACGCGAGAGCAAAGCGTTGGTTCAATGGCAGCAACTTCACGGCGGATATTTTCTTGTAGGGCCTGAATTGTTCGAAGATTGCTACTATAAAGTATTGACTTAAGGTATCCTCACAAAAAAAAGTTGCACGATATAAGGTCCGGTGGTCGAGGTATGTATCCGTACTTGCTGATTAATTTAATGGGAAAGATTCCCCACAGCTTCTCCATTGAAACTGTAGCTATGCGTAGAGTGGCCCCGTCTTGCTGAAATTGTGTTCTATTATTGAACCCGGAAAACAGCTGCAGTTCTGGTATCAAAAACTCATCGATCATTCGGAAATATACGTCAGCAGCGACTGTCTTTGGCTGGTTAAAAAAATAAGGGCCATTTATTCCTCGGGCAAAAATTGCATACTACAGTCGTTTTTGGACAATGCAAATGTTTTTTATGGCATCTCCTTGGGTTGTCAGGGCATCAATATCTCATGTTCTGTTTATTAACATAGCTATCGATATGAAAATGTGCTTCGTCAGTAAACAATATGTTTCCAAGCGTTAGTGCTATTCCAAAACGTTCCAGTATCGTTCTCGGTAAGGTTTTACGTAAAAAATAGTCATTTTCGTTGAGAAACTGCACAATTTGCAATTTGTATGGGTGAAACTGTAGTTTCTTTTTCACTGTTGATATTTTATTCCAATGTAGGCTACAATCTTCCTTATCGATTTACGTGGATTGCGAATAATTTCACGTCAAACTTGAGTCACATGTTTTGGCATCGCTGCTGACGTTGATGGTCCCGGAAGAGTTTGGTTAATCATTATCCCTTCTTGTCTGAACTTGTGAACCCAATACCAGATAAGTTGCGTGCTCGGCCCAACACTTACTCGTCGAATATTAAAGTGAATACAAAAAACGCGACGCGCGCGAACCAATGAATCACCGCACTTTAAATATTGCTCAACGTGCTCCCGACCAGTGACTCATTGCAACTGACAAATCCACAAATCACGCGCGTCGAAAAATACCCCTTCCACTTATCTCAGCCTGATGGCTTACGAGCAATTACAATTTAATCTTTAAATTTTTCCGCTGGACACCTTGTAGAATGTACCAGATACTGTGCAAGCTTGACCTTCGTTGTCGAAACAAGAAAATACCGGATTTATTCTATTGTCATGAAATAAACTGAGACATTACAGTAATCATAAAAAGAAGTGACGTCATATGGATGCTATTAGTTAGAAGTAATCATTGTAATCTAAAATAATTTTAAACCAAAGTAAATGCTTTTGAAAATACTGTAAAAGGCAAATGTTTAAAAAATGTATAGTACAAAAATTTCCTTTTACATTTTTTTAGTGATATATTAAGAATAAATATATTGCGTTGCTATATTAAAGTTGCGGTATATTATGAAAAATTGCAACTTTACGAATAAAACGTAAATTTACAATTTAATTGTAAAACATAATTTTTTATTTTCATTATTTCAATTAGCAAAATTTCCTTTATAAAACGTAGTGAGTTATAAATTAATTTTCGCTTTCGAAATCGAGACCTTCACGTCAAATTTGAGATGAAATTAGAAATGTAATATTTTTAATTAAAAGTGTAGCCATGTTCCCGAGGTGATTCTTCATTGTTTGTCCGGGCCAGCCGTGTCGCTTTACGCCTTCCATTCCGAGCTAGACGAATGACGAATAAAATAGGCAATGAATCCCTTATTACCCCCTCTGTCCCTCGCTTCCCTCGGCCCTCGTCTTTCCGGGCCGCGGTAATAATTAATACACTTTTTATCGCGCCGAACGTGTCCGGGTACGGCTCTAAAGCCGGGCGCACGCTGCACGGATTTCGCCGTCCGGATTTTATCCGTAACATGGCATCCGTACATGTACGTACTGTATCAGGAATTTGAGTATTCGGACATTATTACAGATGTGTACGTATTACCTACGTGAACGTCAGCTGCATGAAGAATTCAACTAATTGTATCGAGGTGATCTCGATTAATTATATTATTTAGTTGAAAATATTATAAATTCAAATAAGCTTCACGAAATGAAGGATATTATATACACGGTAGAAGGAGGATTAGCTCAGCCATAGTCAGCCATAAGTTTTACAAAATTTTGAATGACCGCTCTAATGCCTTATGTATCCTCTCGGAAGCCTTCTGCAGATCTGTGCTTCCGATACACGGTGATGGTATCTGATTAATGGTACCTCTGTTCTTTAGAACTTAGATATTGAGTTATTTAAAATAGAAATAGAAAACGAATTTTGACCCACTTTGGAAAAAAGACGAGAAAGTACGAGTACGTAGCCTGGAGAGACTAGTGGTCGCTGGGATGTGAATGTGAACAGCTCGCGCTGAATTAGGACCACAAGATATAAAGACATTTTAATTGACTAAATTACTCAGCCGTGATCTTACGGACTGAATAATACAATTACCACATTTTCAATACTTATGTTTTGTACACAACAATAATATGTAATAACAATGATTCCTCAAAATACAGACAGATGTCGCGTCATTTTGTCACAGTGTGGTGAATGGAATCGTCTTAAAATACATTAATTTTTCCATGTGTCTAATCTAAATTATTAATTTTTCCGAATGACGCGTGCATTCTTGATGCGGAAAAAATCCGGACGACAAAACTGACGTGAGCGCCTGCCGCGAAGGGCCGACCAATTTGGCAAAGAGGCGCGTTTTACTGTTCGAACTAACGGGACGCGTGTGCTATATGGCGGCCATTATTAATTCAACCGCCCCCACTTAGTTCGTGTGCGACCTAACCTGACCTAACCCCGCTAAGTGAATAAACAGCGGGGCGGGGGGCGGGGGGCGGGGATGCTGGATGTGCGGATCTTATGAGAGCGGTCCGCCGATCCTTTATGGGAGCTATCATTCGGTAATGGAGCAAATAGTTTGTGATACAACACTCCAATTGCCCGGCCAATATGGGGACGGATATTGAAGGTTTGCGTTCTCACAACACATTTCTAGACTCAACGAAAAAATATTCCGACTATAGCGACACCGCGGAGGGGTTCATAAATAATGATAACATGACTCATTTACTTAATAGCGTACATTCACTTTCATTTCATCTGAATAATGTTATCCTCACAGAGTTATACCGTTTTATAAGAAGCATTTTACAAAACGTTGACATTCAAATTAAAATAAATTATTTTATTAAGGTATATTCATAAAGTTTTGTACAGAAGAGTTTAAATACATGGGTACTCACAAACCTTCAATATTATATTTATTATTATAGTATATTTTGATTATTTAATTTCCTTTAAAACTTTTATTATTTTGGAGTCTGTTTTCACTACCTATTCACATTTATTTTTCTAATAATACTAGTTAATCGTTATTTATTATTATCATTTGTTGATGATTTTTGTATTGCTTCCGAGGAGAAGACCTTTGATCGTGTCTATTTCTTTTATCCATTATGGAACTTCAATTCTTTTTACAGTGAGCTGTAATCCTATTTTGCAACTCCCAGTTAATATATATTTCCTTCATTCTCTAAACTATTCATATCTAAAATCCATAATGTAAAAAAAAAATTAAGAAAATAATATTAGCTTTCGATTTATTTTATTTCGTTTTATTAATATAGTTTATATCTAACTTGTTAAATAGCGTAAATCACTCTTTAATATTAGAAGATGAATAATATTTCTGTCTTATTTATCTGGGTGAGACCATATATTTATTTATTCATTTACTACAGGTATAATATAGTACACTAGTGTTAGGTTTGGATGCGGGGCCTTCTAATTTATTTATTTTATGTCTGTGTAAAGGTGAAAGACGGGTTAAATATTGCTCACATATTTCCACGCATAAAACGTATTTAAAGTTTAAAATAAAAGACTTATTATTGTCCTATCACTCCAGACAAAATCATTAATATAAAAAATGAACGAAAAACGACAGAAAGGTACACCAATATTTCATTAATTTATTTTTCGAGCATAATGAAAATGCAGTACTGAGTATAAAATAAGATAAAAACTTTATAAGTACCTATTGTTAATTTTGGTAAGAACATAGTCCCAGCATAAATTTAATAACACCCAAAAATAATTTCTAACTATACTAAAGTAACAAGAATTAGAGGTTGCCTATTTGAATTAGGTTGGGATCAAAATTTCAATTTCTTTTATTTACCTGTCACGAGTCCGGGGTCTCACTGAGCACGCAGCTGGGTGCGGCTTTAACCTTTGCGCCTACCTCAGGCCAGCCCTGATCACATAATACCCTAATATATCATAACGTAAATAGTATAAATTCCTTGGCGACCGAGTGCATGGAATTGAAGTTTACGCTTACGTGTCCAAAAAAAAAATCTAAATTAATATATATTTAAAAAAAAAAATTGTTTCACAATTTAGCATTTGTTTTATATTTTTTACGTGGAAAATAGATATACATCTCGAACAACAAACAGAAATATTAAGGCTTACAAATAATATTGTAGAGTTTTAGTGCAATATAATTTAAATATTTTTCTTCTTTACGACTTACAGGTGTGTAAGTTTGTTTTAAACATTAATTTTATTACCATCATTTTTCATATAGTTGACAAATATTAAAAATATATTTGTAATTTCACTAGTATCATAATAAGTGTTCATAAAACTAAACGTAACTGAAACGTTCAGATAGCCCAGTCATTCATTGGTTATATTTATGCTTCCACCTGTAAACTAATGAGACAAGGTGGTGTGATTTTTATGCATATATACTTTCCTAATAGGAAATATAATTTCGTAATAAATTGTTAATACATCGACCCTGATCGAAAAGTCGGCTATGACTAAATACGACAAATGGCAAAATAAACCAGAAAATTGACTATTATATTCCCTAATGATCAAATTATGGATTCAACTAGTGAAGAATTGACTATTAAGAGAGAATTAGGATCTGTTTATATAACTCATAGTTGATACAGTTGTGGATGGTTCGTTAATATGTTTTAGGGACCGTTATGTGTTACCCACATCATAATACAAATATACTCAATATCCGTATTGTGAAACCTTGAAAACTTTTATCATTACCGAACCATTAAAAATCAACAAGGAAAAGTCGTTTCGAAATGTCAAACGTAAATTAGTTTATTTACATAAAACTTGTTAATTTAATCTCCCAAATATCATATATAAAGACAATCAAAAATAACGTCAAACAGGCATCAGCTAAGTTATTTTCGCGTGCTTGCGTCCGGAAAGAATGCAGTGAAATTCATTGTTAAAGTTTCGAAACATATAATTCTTTTAAAATTGTCCAAAGTTTTTTTTATTGTTTTTTTAATCAGCGATATGAAATGAAAAATACATTAATGTGAACGATATATATATTATTTAGTAATAAATTATTATATTTTTGATATAAAACATGATTTTAAATAAGTGCTGTAGCCTCAAAACATGTAAGTAAATATATTAATATATTATTGAAATAATTTGTTTTCACTGACACGAAGTGTTTTAAAAACGTCCAAAATTGATAATATGTTCTTGATATGTTTATGATAATATGGTTTAAAACTCTATTAATTATTAACATTTGGTTCATTTTTTTCAACGCAGATTTGTCTTCGTAATCTTGGCTTCAAGATTATAAGAAAATACATTTCGTATATGCTAGGATTTTCTATATTAAGGGAATTTCGTGGCACGTGGAAAAAGAATTTATTGGTGGCGGTCTTTTTTATAATGTTTGTATGTTCTTAATTGTGGCAAATAACATTACGTTTATTAGTTTTACATTAGTGTAAACATCTTGTCTAAGTAATAATTTAAAAAAAGTCAAACCTAGTATATAACATCTGACATAAATTAATAATAAAAACCAACATTTTTGTGAAAAACGCGAAATTATGAATTACTATTAAGTGTTTGTTTTCTTGTAGGTCGTACCAGTACGCAGAACGTATAATATAAGGATGGTAAATAAAAGTGTGTGTTAGTGGAAAGAGAAGATAAGAGAGGTATGTCTAATAGAAAGGTATAGCATTCCGTCATTTATATCTACCAACGCTGTGAGGAAGCGCTATTTTGTTGCTTAGGTGAGAAAATAATGATTTTGTGCCTTTTTAAATAAGTACTGTTGCATTTTATTTTATTAAAAAGTTATAAATATACATTATCGTATTTAAAAAAAAATATTGAGTGATTAATTTGTCTATAACGTATCTTGTTTCCAACTCAACACAATACAGTGTTCCAATGGGTCACGCCCATCAACTACGATCTCAACTTTGATGTACAGTTACTGAACAAATACACAAACTATTTTGTTTAGTAAATAAAAATGGTGTTGGCGGTCTAATAAATATTGACATCTCACTGGAGGGCTGGAGTTTGAAACAAGCTGACAATTTAAGATAACTCGGCGCCGAATACTCGAGAGATGGTAGAGCAGGTAGACGAGAGATCGACGGACTTTTGGGGATTGGCAGTGAATACTTAACTGTGTTATTCTTAGAATGAAAAATTGAGCTCAAGATGAAACTTAGAATATTCAAACATGTATCCTGCCCAATCCATACATAATGGATATAAGATTTGGATATTGTATGATAGTTAGAGAGATACAATATTAGGCGGAAAGGTTTTCTGAGACGGAATAATTTATTTTCTAAATGTACTCTCAGATGCCTGAGACTAAGTAAACTCGAATACTTTGCGCCGTCAAAACATTTGAACGCCTGATGAAAAATTTCAAAGATGACAAAAAAAGTTTGAGAAAGCTAGATAAAGACTGAAATGAAGTTACGATAGCCTCAGTGAACGGAGCTGATTGAAGGTTAATAGAATTGCAACCCCATCGTGGTAAGAAACTGGGTCGAGAAATAGAATAATTCAAAAGTAGAATAAAAAATAGAATGTCATACTTGAGTGTGAGTATTCTCGCCTTGCCGAGCGATGCGAAGATGGATTTAAACAAATTGGAGAAACCCTTCCCCCGTCAACACATTAAACAAAAAAAACTTTCAAAGTTGTTTTTACTATTTCATAAAATTTCGAGACGGCCGACCCCTTTACGCGGGGAAGGTGAAAGTTCCACAGAGGGATGCCGACGCTCCGAGAGATAACAAACAAATAAAAAAGACTCGCAATAACACGATTGCATGAATTTCACCTCTCACAGAGGCATCACGTAAATTCCTGAAAACTAAATTACACCTCGCCGTGGCAGACAGACAAGCTGAACTTCGGAACAAAGTAAGTTAAGCGGAGGAAGAAAAGAAAGTAAAAAACAAGTGTAAATAATATGAATGTAACAGGAAAGCAGCATACGCCGTAGGTACATAATTCGTTTTTATATTCCGCTTACAGAGTTACAAAACGCGGCAGGGACAACAAAGTTATCCCGTAATATAATCTCTCGGTGCGTGCCTCTCCTGCGCTCCCGGTAGCGGGAGTTTCTCTTCACTTTTATCTTGAAGGATGGATGGGAAGAATGATATGATTTGTGTTTATTATTTGTGGTCAGGAATTATTTCATTTCATTTAAAGTACGTGGAATTTAAGATTAAATTAATATAACTTAATAAGTGGCGCAAATAAAATTTAAATTCCCTTCATTAATTGAATAGGCAAAGTGGTGGTGGTAGTTCCAGAAATATCGATAAATCTACAACCTTTTTGTCTTATGATTGAATTTATTTTATATTATAGAGGATAATCCTATGGTCGAAAACTGATTTTGCTTTGCCAAAACAAGAAAACCTGTGCTAGGGTTAGGTCTGTCACCCATATTTATAAGCTTGTATAAAATGTGTCTTCATTGAAAGGTACGAATTAAAATTTCGAGAAATTGTTTGAAGAAATAATATTCTTATTGTGAAGTTGTAATTAAAATATTACAGACCTATGTTCTGAATAATTACAACTTCACAAAAAGAATGTGTTCTCCTTAATAGTATAAGTTGTATCAATGTGTCCAAAATTTAATAAAAATGAATTGATAATTCTGGCGTCTGCAGTCGGTTTACTCAAAGGTATTTGAGATTCCGTAAAAACAATGTAGATGACTTTCAAATAATGGAATGACATGTATTAATTTGAAAAAGTGTAACATATAGGTTCGAAAATTTTCATGAAAAATACTGGCGTTATAACACAATTGGTAGTGTACTTCCCCGGATTGGGAATAGAGATCCAGGTTCGTATCCCGGTAACGCGAAAACAATATTTTTCGAGAAAATTAATTTTATATGTATATTTTTATAATTAATACATTAATTTAGTATTTATTATTAGAGGAAATAATACGTTATTTGATATTGAGTTTGTTGCGTTTTCCTTTAGTAATTCAGGACAGATAGATTCCTATTATATCACTACTGAATATCTTTATCAAAACAAAAAGCAAAGGGTGTTCTTATACATCTTACTTCATAATATTACTTTTACTACCTACTAACTTTACGGCTTATCAAAGTAGATGCAATTTATACAAGTTAAATTCATACCTACATATTATTATTGAATTTGTTTCTGTTTGTACTTTGAGTAATATGTCGGGCCAACGAACTCTGTTACTTGGAAGTCCACTTGAGATACCGAGGGGCGGTTTTTAGGTAAACCAGTGGGTTCAATGAACCCATAAAACCGAGAACATAGGATTATAGATAATAAAAGGACTGAAGTCGTAGGTAGCAGATTACTGTGTATCGGTATCGGTCATGGAAAGGTCTTCTTAAATAAATAAATCGTTTTTTTTATTAATCCTCCTCCTGTTTGAAAGTGCGTGTCTCTTTATGTTAAGGTTAGTGGAAGCTGGCAGCTCATTTTTATCAACTTTTAAAATAATATTGCTTTCAATAAACGAGGTCTGTTTAATACTCACTATATCAAGTAACTCGTTTCATAGAACTCATTATTCAATGAAATGATGGCTCACATCACGAGAGTTGCTGAAGCCTCCTAGCATGATGCAATCTTTGTGTGATGTAAATACCAATTTTAATTCCTTTGCATAAAAAATGTTATTGAATATATATCGCTCAGATTTAACAATAACTATTCTGATTTTTTTTTACCTACCGCCTCCTTATCTTATGACAAAAGATGATAGAACGCCGCATATTCTTGACAAACGTCACTTCTTCCATAATAAATCCCTCGAATTTGTTAAATTTAATAAATTCAAGACTTTCGTGTCCACATTCGACTCACATATATTAAATCAGTCAATCGCTCTGATCACCCAAATAATCTATGTGAATTTGTTCATTCCTTGTATTTATTATGTTTTTATTTATTTTTTATTTATTATCTTAGTTTAATAACCACAATTGAGTTTAAAAAACATCTACCGGTTTCGGAAAACACCTTTTCCTTCTTCAGGATATGTCAAAACTAACTAAAAATATAGCATTGTTTTTCTATTTATCCAGAATCTATTTTTAAATTTTTTTTTTTTTAATTTTTTTAAAAAAAACAACAGTTATTTAAAAAGTAAATTTAGTACCTAACTCAAATTGCTGCTCAATACAAATTTAGTCGAATAATTTTTAGGAAAAAATTTTAGAATAGGACTTTAGAATTAAACTAAGATAATAAATAAAATAAAAAATATGAATCTTAACCACCAAGTTAATATTGCTAATTTTAAAAGTATTATTATGTTTTTGTTTCATATGTGATCAATCGTGATTTTTTGAGCCATGCTGTCCACAGCATTCAATCTGTTTTCATTCATAACTTCAATAAGTAATTTAAAACAATAAACAACAACTTTCGTTGCCTATGTACACCTCGCAATTAAAACCATATGTAAAAAATACATAAAAATAATTAAAAAACATTTTGACATGTAGTTCCTGAAATTAGAGTTAAGTCAAAATATGTACACAAGTAACGTGTGCCTTGGTCACCGATCGGGCTGCTATCCGGGAGACAAGGAGTCATGATGGACCATATTTTGGATTGGAAACACAAATAATTATTCAAAAGAAAGCTATCCTCGATTTTAAACCCCTGACCAGATGAAAATCAATCGTAATATTTCAAATGATTTTTTTAAGTTGCGTAACATGTGGTGTATATTTAAATATAAAGTAAATTATTTACTTCATTATTAAATTTTAATCGGTTTCGGAACATACGTTTACCGATGAAGAATAATTATTAAATATTTATCCACAAAGTAATTCTTACAATTTATAAGAGAATTACCACGAAGTATGTGGTGCTCAGTCATTGAATTACATTTTTATTTTCTTCATAATATTTCTGAGCGTGTTTAAAGCACTTTTATCGTAATAAGTTATGCTTTTATTAAAAATATAAAAAACCGCGCTTGTTGCGGTAGACGGTCTTATTACATTGTGGCAACCCTATCTACTCGGCAGGGTTGGGGGTGAAGACAGGATGTCTCGTCATGTCGTGTCCCACGCAGGGCCACGTACAGCGAGCCCTTATTGACTTATCCCCCCCCCCAACCCGGCTCCCTCGCAACGCTTATTGCCTCAATAAGCTGACTCGGTGCCCGCACTTCACCGACAATATAACCCAATACATTTTGTTTTCCTTCATAAAATCATTTTCATCGATATCAATAATCAACTTCAATTAATCTATCTGAATGATGAGCCCCATAGTTTTGAGTTATCTTAGACGTTGTAAGGAAAGGTTTATAAAATTTATTTATATTAAGATTTAAGATTGTTGAAATTTAATTTATTTAATATTTATTAGCTTGATTATTTAAAAATAAGGGCAAATACTCTTAAAAGTCTGAGCGTGGGTACAGATTTATAATATGATAATAAATAAGTTCAACACTCTAAAATAAATGAAATATTACAAATTACACTATGGTCCATATCCACGGATTATAATTCTCTCAGATTCTACTCGACTACGCGTAAATAACAGTGCAGAGTTCAGCGAGAAGCGATCTATGAATCATTGCAGCATATGTTTTACTCGAGAATTAGAAATAGATAGTCGATAAATATACTTATGCACGCATCTAGCATCATACGTAACTTTATCAATTCTCAGAAACCAATGACTCATTGAAAGTTCATCGTGGACACGGGCCACCAGGGTGTACCGCTGAGTAATTAATTTAAATGTTGTCTACTGCTTTTTACTTAGAAACAAGATTGAATCAACTAACCTGAGCTATCCAAGAGTATTCTAAAAAAACGAAATGCTTAGAATAATATTTTAATGTATCCTGTAAAATAAACAAATTAAAAAAAGTAGTAGTCGAATTACAGGGCAAATGATAGAATTATATAAAAAAATACATTTTACAATTTTTTCTAATATTTAACTACAAATTATGTTTTTACATGTGAAACAGCTGACAATCAAACTTTGTTGAATGTTACAGTAAATTATCACAAGTTGAAACGCCCATTATAAATATCATAAACTTTTTATTAACACTAGCTTTTTGCAAATTTCACCGGGTGTAATTTTATATTAATAATGTTAAAGTAAAGCATATTAAAATATAAATCAATACGTTAATTTTTAATACAATCTAACATATAAAAATCGGCATTTTATATTTGTATGACAATTTGACACCCCAGTCTACTACGGAAACAAATAAGATGGCAGACCACTATCTTAACGTGTAAGAGGTGCCGGGATGGATACTCGGCGCCTCAAAATATTTTTAATTTTTAAAAGGTTTTAGAGGCATCAAATGTTAACTGTTTTACCCATTTTATTTCGCAACTAATCTGATTGTAAAATATAATTTAGTAGGTAACAATATGTATATTGGAGCATGCATATGAGTATATCAAATAGGCAATAATAGTAATTTGATTACTTTAAATTTAATTTTATCGATTGGATAAGTTATTATAATATTTGTAATGACATTAATAATGATCAGTCCGCATGTGGCGTACTTCGGTCTTAATTCAAAACGTTAAGTTTCTCGTGATAAAATTTTGAACTCAAAATCCATTAACGTTCTGACGCACGTATTTTGTTTTTTACGATTCATGTTGAAAGTAAGTGCATTAATTCGGCGGATTAGCCGGGTACACTAGACTAGAATCAATTAATGATACGTGCCCCTAATTCTCAAGGCAGTTCACGGAAGTCCTGAAAAGCGATCCCCCGTCAGGAGAGCGGCGCCGGCGGCCGTCGGGAGAAATTAATTTTTAAAAAAGCGTCCCGACGGAGGGCGTCCATCGCATAACAAGTGGGAATTTCTCGACAAATTAAAAGCCAGTGTCGAACCGAATGAAAAATGCCCGCTCGTGAAATGTATGCGAGCCCCTTTCCACCCCCGCCCTGCGGCTGCGGACAAGTTCCGTCCTAGCACACTGTCACTGAAAATGAGAAATATTTTTATATTTTATTTTCGACTGAAGGAATTAGTTAGAATTTTATCGTTTTAAAATTATAAAAATAATTTATTTATGCCTAAAATAGTCCATATATAAGTATTTATATATACAATACATGCTCTAATGTAAACAAGATCAAAATGTTCCATTTTACTAAAACTTATCTATCACACATCTGCTTAGCTTCATCTTGAATCTATGTAGGTTTTACTTTTCTCTTATATCATCTGGCATCTCTAATCAACATGTATTATATGAAATGATATGTAAAATAATTGTCCACTCAAAGAATGCCTTCCGATAATACGGGATTGTGCGCTATAAATTGATGAATTAATGAAAAATATGTTCTGTAGTCTTGATCTCAACCTTAGATTACGAATGCGAATGGTCAGATGCTACGTGTTCTCGATATCATTTTATAGAATGGAAGCACGGACACTTACTGAAGAAATGATAAGGAGACTTGAAGCATTTGAGATGTGGATCTACATAAAAATGCTTTAAATAAGGTGAATAGAATGAAGATGTTATGATTCGTTTGAATAAAGAAAAATAAGTATTCAAAACAATAAAATCGGAAAACTTCAATATCTCGAACATATGAGTACGAGTACGAGATCTTGCACATCATAATCCAAGGAATGATTGCTGGAAGTCAGGGGCCTGGAAGAAGAAGAACATCATGGCTGAAGAACTTGAGGTAATGGTTTGGTCAGTCTACTGTAGAGCTGCACCAGACCGCAGTAAACAAAGTGATGATAGCCAAAATGTCAGTCCATTGAACTTTAACACAGACTTTAGTCTAGCAAAGTAGCCAGGACAACGCTGTATATATCAGGGGTGAAGTCTACTCCATCCCACACATTAAACTATGTATTATGTATGTTATGTATCCACCTCTGTAACTACAAAAATATGGATGTCAAAATATAAATAAATAAATAAATAAATAAATAAATAAATAAATAAATAAATAAATAAATAAATAAATAAATAAATAAATAAATAAATAAATAAATAAATAAATAAATAAATAAATAAATAAATAAATAAATAAATAAATAAATAAATAAATAAATAAATAAATAAATAAATAAATAAATAAATAAATAAATAAATAAATAAATAAATAAATAAATAAATAAATAAATAAATAAATAAATAAATAAATAAATAAATAAATAAATAAATAAAATTAAATAAAATTAAAATTTAAAAAAAGTTAAAAATTAGATGTAAGATTTAGCTTTGATTTATCGATTTTAACAAGATGTTAAAAATCGCAGTTTTGTGACTTTTCACTGCTGGAATAGACAAGTGTTTTCATTAGGATAGAAAAGTGTTTTGTTGGAATTTAAATCGATTAATATTTGAACAGATGAAGCTACATAGATCGAAATATTTAAGCAGTTGATATTTTAATTCTCAGGTTTAATTTACTGATTATATTTGTATGGAACAATACAGAAGTCAAAAAATAATATAAAAATTCTGAACAGTAAGAAATGTGTATGAACTAACATAGTACCTGGTAAAAGTTATTTTAATATTCCCACTTAAATATGTAAGCCAATAATTAAAAATTAACATTAGAGCAGTGAAATGTAAAGGATTTGATTAATGAAAAAAGGTAAAGGTAAAGAAAATGATTTGATAATTCACTGATAAATAGTTGTTTAAAATATACTTATAAAAATACCCAGAAAATATTGATCAATTAAATATGTAAATAGAATACGAGTAAGAGCTACAATATATACAATATTTCATAAATAAAATAGTATTTCAGTACCTTGTTAGTTACTCGACAAATATCATATAATTACTGGATTTTTTAGGACTTGATTAAATAATTGTCACTTTCTGCAAAAGTGAGCTTCTAGACAAGAATTAAATAAGAGAGGAACATTTATAATATAATTTTATTTATGAAAAATAGTTATTTTCATATTGGTTTATGAATTAGGTTTGTGTTTTAAAAGCTTCTAAAGTGTACTATACATACTATACAACTACTACTATACGTGTATCTTTGTTTTTCACTTTATCGATATATAATTTTACATTTATTGAACAATACCAACGCATCCGCAAGAACCGATCGTAGCGCAATTCAAAAATCAGAATCAGATCCGGAGGCGGGATCGAACCACGACCGAAGTTTATTCAATTGAAATTAGGAAATTTAGCAAAGACAAAAACCAATTTTATTTATTTCTTCTGGCTATACATACTATACAATAAAACTTTGGTAAAAACAGGTTTGCTAAATTTTAATGTAAAATCTTTGTGGTTACAAGGCTAGAAGTTACGCAAGCCGCCTTGAAAATAATGTATGCTTATTTATAATTTTTTATGCTGAAGCTGTTTATTCTTTGTAGATGAGTTTACGCTGCGTATCAGAACATAAAACAAAATAAGAAGTTCTCCGCGTCACGTGCCAGAAGTGCGCAGCCCGACGCGCCATTAATTTACTGTAACCTGATGACTGGGACCACCGCTACACGCCGTTATGCGCCCGTTATGCGCCGTTAGCCGTTAGCGACGCTGCCCGTTAGCGGCGCCCGCTGTAGCTCCTAACGGTCGTCTCGCTCTCCGAAATCGTGTACGAATAACACGACACGAAATGAGATGAACAAAAAATATTTTTAATCAAATTTGCAGCTGCGGGGGGGGGGGGGGAGGGGGGGGGGTATAAGGACGACAAGGGCGAGAGCAGGGGCGTGTATTCGAAACGGAACAATGATCATGACGCTATTCATATTAATTAGGTAGATAATTTGTTCCAATCTTAGCTCAGTGGTTGGTAGCCTTCACAAAATATAATTTAGAAATTCATAATAATATATACGAGTAATATAATATAATATATGTAGTATGGAATCACTTTTGCATTTTAATTATAAAACAGATTTTAAAAATAAATTAAAATTCAATTTAGGCATAAAGCTTATAGTCATTTAAAATTCTCGCCGTCTGAACCAAATATTGGCCGACATCTAAACTGAATCTGAAATCGAAATTATACTGAGAATATTGCGTATACAATTTTTTTAAATATTAATGTTGTGTATGGATCTATTTTATAAACATAGGTACATAATACAGAAGACCTTTATAATTTAATATTTTAATAGAGTACTATTTAAAAAATAATAATTATCACATATACTGGTGATACCGCTGTGAATATCATGATATTAACATAAACATGTATTATACTCATTTTTCGATAACACATGTACACAGAATTCAAAACAAGTTTATCATAATGAATAAAAATGATTACGAAAGAAACTTATTTATTTAATGATTAATGAAATTAAATAGTAAAGTACATAAATCAAAGACACAATATATTGGTAATGTAATTAAAATGCAACTAACGCGTATAATTATTGTAGAATTTTGGTATCGCGCTGATTAAGTTTTAACGCAATCAAATACAGAAACTTAATACTTTGGCTGAAACTAAAATCGAAGTCAAATCTTCAGACTCAAAATACCGCAATAAGTTTTCATATCAATCAAGTCGTAACCAGCTTAGTAATGTGTGAAATAAATATAGATTTTGATGATTTTTTATGTCAATTTATTACATTTCAGTTTATTATTATTATTCAATAAGCCCGACTAATGTACCTCACGAACACACGATTTCAAAATATTGATAATACTCTTAAACATAATTAACTTATGTTTCCATAAAATGAATATATATTAAATAGGGTGGTTTAATTACTATTTTTTTTAATTTATACTTTCAATTAGGATCATCAGTAGCTAAACCTTTTAAAGTTATTTTCGAATCCACTTCGAATTAATATATAATATATATATATATATATATATTTGTTGAGTTTTGTTGCATAACTATTTTAAGTGTATTAAGTTAAAATTATTTTCGTGTATTTAAAGTAGACTCTCTGTGTATTTTAAAAGAATTGCTATGATGATATTTTGTCCAAGTCTTTCGTGGTCGCTCTCGATATCTTATATTATTCCCTTTGGCTATTTATTTTTCTGACGCCCCTCTAACAAGCACTAAACTAACAGCCAAATTTTCTTCATTCATATTTGATAACGAATGAAAGCGTAATATTAGGTTTCATTACTAGTCATCGGTATGAAGATCTTCAACCCAAAACGCTTCCTCTAGGTAGTAGAACATTTAATCTCCAGATATTATTTCTGTTTTTCTGGTACTAGAGCGGTATATAAAAATAATTCGCGGAAGCAATCTACCAATTAGCAATAATTAAGAAGAAATGTTTTGTATGTATCTGTTGTGCATTTATTAGTTTTATTTATTTATTATATAATTTACAGAGCGTTAACAGTTCCAATGACACAATACATACAAAAATATGGTATATATTATTATTAAAAATATGGTTATTAAACCTTTTAAAAATGGTCACTATATATAATGCGGCTATCCATAGTAGCTTGTATATCAACATACATAAAAATGAAATGTTGCAGCATATAGCTGAACAAATTAAGTTCAAAAATACATAAAAGCATAATTGCACACAGGAACTTAAATATTATAATAAATCAATATTTAGTACCAATTAATATTCATTTCAAAGATACAATTCAGAACGTCATTAAATATTTCTAACCGTGTAAAACCAAATAACTTAATTCTTCAGGTCAAATTTACTGATAATATTAATATTCAATATCTTTGATTATATTTATAACTTAACTTAATTTTTTAGTCTTTATTAACAGTCTTCTCACATTTTTCTGTTACTAAGAAGATAATTTTAATCTAAGTATTACTAGTACATAAATACATCATTTTTGTATTACATATTGAATATATATTGCCATATTTTTCTGTTGGAAGTGAAATAATATGCAAAACATTACTGTTAGCATTGCACGAACGTAGCAAACAGCAAAAAAACAATTATATGCTTTATTGAAATTTTCGTTAACACATGGCGCTTTATTAGCAACACTTCCGCTTCCAACAGCCCCCGCGCCACCACCCCGAGAGCCTCCTTGCGAGGATTCAAACGCGGCGATATAATTAATGGCGAAAGTTAGCTGCACGCAGCCGCCCAATATCACAAGTCTGCAGGAATGAAGGCGAAACAGTTATTTCTGCTCTGCGAGGGTTGCAGACAGATTTATTCCAATTTAAATGCATTTTAAGTTGTTATAAATTCTTGGCTATCAAATATTTTACTCGCCATGTTTTTCGATCTCTTTTTATAATGTTTAATTTATCCAGATAATTAATAATCTTGTACAAAAAATCAGTTGCACTTAGAATTTGTTCCATCACGTGCGAAAAACTTTATTGAATTAATGATTTTAAAATGTTTTTTTGTCCTTGGTAATAATTTCAGGGATTGCTTAGTCTTTTACGCAAGACTTTCTAAATCACACTTAATAAAATAGCACCTTAGGGTAGTTAGATATAATTTACAACTTACAATGTTGACACGTTGATTCATCATGTCTATTAGAAGATGTAAAAAATATATTCTCATTCGTTATAAGTATATTTTGAATTTTAAATTAATGTCAAAGTAAAAGAAACTAAATCTTTATGCCATTTATTAGTGTCTCTCTTAAGTTAAAAAGATCGCGTTCTACATATCAGTTTTGTTTCTAATTTAATTTGAAATCATTTTCGTTATCTTTTATTGAATGTCATATCCGAGTTCATCCAAGGCATGTAGTTACAGAATCACAGATAGTATCCGCCATCTGTCCAAACTAATATCTCTTCTATGTACATGTACTCCGAGACTGGTTCACTTCCGACTGTTTAGCAACCAGGACTCTTTTCAGTCGATCATCGTTTGTTTGCTTTATATTCTATAAAATAATTGGCATCGTAATATATTTAAAAAATATTAATATTTATAAAATTAAATATTGTACAAACACAGCCATCATATCCATCATCCATTACCATTTCAACATCATTCATCATCAGTCATGTTTCTCCAAGGTATATAAAATGATACGCACACTCACATATATGTTGGACTGTCAGACTAAGACGCCGAGACCCTTACAAAATAATATCGTCGCATATGCTTCACTTAAAGTATTCTCAAACATGATCAAATCGCGAAGAAGTTGATACAAAAATAATCTAAAACGTAATAGGTAATAAAATCTGACAATAGCATCATTACATATCTCTTCACTCTTGTAGATAAACCTCATCCAAGAATCGCCAATTCTCTTTCTTGTTTTCAGCCCTTTTCATCCATACGTTTCCCGCCATTCTTCCACCATCCATCATCTCTTCGATATATACTCGTACGTCTATCCCGCTGCCACTTGACAAGCATATTTTTGTGCAACATCTGTTACTTCAATTCTCTTGCGAATTTGTACGCCAGGTACACGATTTCTCTGTGAAGTTCCAAGCGTAACCCTTTCCATAGCTCGTTGCTCTCATGAACAATAAATATTAAATGTGGGTGGCCCAATAATTACCCTTACAATTTAGGAACAGTAGTCTATAAATATATAATCATCCATCAACCAATGGCAATCGACTGCCGGATGAAGTACCGTGACTTTGCTCTTTTCTTTAGTCCTCCGCTAATATTTGCTGCTATAATTTATAACATGATAAAAGATTTTTTTTAAATAAATTCACGCGTAATAACATTGCTTAAATACCCGCAGACGAGAGTTTATTAAAATAGTTGTTGGAAGATTACGAAATTCCTTATAGAAGTTGTGTTGTGCCTTCTAGAATACTACAAGTACATATTATGTACACTATTAATCCCCTATTCAATATGAATACATTCTTCATAAACGTTTTAGGTAGATTAAGTACTTTGATCTGATTTGTTTTTGCAAGATTTTGATATCTATTTTTTTCTTCAATAAGTCTTTCTTTAGTGCATCGCTTCGACCAGAACTTGAAAATATTTTTAGGAAATAAAATCATCGGAATTAATGCACAGTTGCATTCTTGGTTGCGGAAAGTGATACATGATTTCGGTCAAATAAGTCATTTAACGAAATAGACTGTAAGCTGTGAGTGCAACATGGTTATTCTATAGAGATTCAGTAACTAGAGATAATTTTAAACATAGATTAGAAGAATTATTTACCAACATTATAATAACTAAATGATAAATGATACCTTTAAAGTAATTGAAAAACGAAGAGATTTGAAGGCTATGAAGTACTTCTGCGCCAGATCTGAATGCTCTGATCCGGACACATCGTAAATGCGGAAAAGATAAAATTGCCCATCTTGAAAATATACTCACAATTTAGAGGAAGAACGTATCGAGTAATGAGAGACTAAGGATCTTCACAAAAATATTATACTAATGACATGTCACTTCAAGTTACCTGAGCTAATGAGAAACGATCCCTCAGAAAAATGAAATTACCGGAATCTAAAAAGATTACTGTAGTTCCTTAGTTATCGAAGTTAATCCTGAATCTCTTTAGTGGACTAGCGCAATGGTAGAACAGGAACCTAGTATCTTGAAACAAAGTCAGTGCGGTTACACAACAACTTAAAGCTAGAAAATCTGTCGGTACAGATGAAGTCTCAATCGAAGTAATCAATGCCGTAGAAGAGTATGGATCCGTACTTGTTATTATTAGTAAGTATTAGATAAGCTTGTGTATTTGGGAGGTATGTGTGATACAAACGGAAAATACTGAGATAGGTATCGAAAGGAGGGTGACTGCAAGAAACAAAGTGAACGGAGCTTTGAGTGGAATTTTAACTAATGGAAACTTATCAACCGAGGCAATTATAAAATGGAGTTCTGGTACCGACACTGATGTATGGAAGTGATGCCTGGAGTTGGTAGAAGAGGAACGAAAGTAGACTGAATGCAGTGGAAATTAGATCACATAGGCGTATATGTAGCAGATTCATTTATGACAGTAAAGAATAAAGAAATAAGATAATAATGTAAAGCTGATGTTAGTGTAGTGAGTGAGATTAACAAAAGCTCACTTAGGTGGTTTGGTCATATGGAATCGATGAATGAGGAGAGAATGGTAAGAAAGATAAGTGATGTATGACGCAAGTGTTGATGGCACCAGAAAAAGAGAACGTCCGCGGAAGACTCGGCACGACAAGGTAAACCATGTCTTATAGGACCATGGAAGATGGTCCTGTTAGAAGCCACAATAATCGGCGAGCTTGGTAAGTAAGTAGGTAATTACCTTATTTGATCTATTTGATAGCTGAATTTCGAATGCAGGAAATTGGCGGAGATTGCCCATTCCATCCTTACACCATTCCACAAAAATGAAATTCAGAAACTATACACTTATACCCCTTATCCCTCATGTGAATGACATATTGTTACATACAATCAATTAAACTTCACGAACACTCCTATCCAAACAAATTGCCTGAGAGCAAAATATTTTAATTTACTTACTCCAAAATTAACATAAAACTGTATCGCTAATAAAATTGACTTAAATAATCTTACAGAAATGCAAAAAAATACGTGATGTCAATTTAAAAGAATTGCTGGTATATTTTGATGAATCAAAAGCAGTAGGTAATATTTTCCAAAATAAATTTTTAAATTTCTCGCGCAACCCTTCGCTAAGAGAACACGGGAGGAGGGGGAGGGGTTCCTACATGAACATCTGATCTGGAAGTATACAGAAGAAATTTTGCGAAAATTACTCAGAGTTAGTTTCCGTGCAGTGATTTACGGCCCGGCCTTAGCTGTGCCGATACACCCTGAGAAAAGTTAAAAATGTCGAACGTAAATCTGCAGGAAAATTTCGTACAAACATAAAATAAACAGCACATACGCCGGTTACGGCGGTAAGCAGGCAGCAGCGGGAGTTTGTAGTCTACTTATCTAGAAGAATCCATTTATTTTTAATGAAATAACGGAACGAACAATTTCATATATTAACTAGCCCTCCAATAATATTTTCAAATTTACTCATAATAGTCAGTCGGTATCCATTTTCTGTTATTTAACTAAACTTTTAATAAATACATGGAAAGTAGGTACCTACCCAGGTTGAATACAAAACTCATGATTTATTTACTTAAACACTAGAACGTCAAAGTGACAAAACACAGACGATTATAAAATAATCTATTGTTGTATGTTGAAAAGAGACTACGGCAGAACACCGAAGAAAATATAAAAATATGAAGTTTCAAGAGGAGCACAGTGGGGAATGTTAGATGTGTTTGCTTTCAAATATGTATTTGTGTTTATCTATTCGCTACATGTATACTGCCCCGCCAGAGAACATTTTCACACGTTACAAACGTTGTCATGTATCAATGTCATTAAATTTTTTCTTTTTCGTGATTTGTGAAAAAATCTAACGTGGTGCGGATTTTTCAATGTCATTTTCATAATCTGCAGAAAAAATCCGTTCCGACAGATATTTCCATTTCAAAATAACAAAACCTGCATATTAGCGTTGTTATTACGCTCGCAAGCGTAAACAGCGAGGTTTATATTTATGTACATGTATGCGTATACGTTAAATAATTATTTATCGATACACGCATTGCATATATATCCATCTGTTGTAAAGCAATTTGAAGATATAATGCTTTATAAGCTATAAGTATTAGCTATTAATTAATGTAATTAATTTCAAATTATTATAAAATATTCCAATAATATAAAAATATGCGATAAAGCATTTTATGAAGTACTTTTACATATGATATTATATTGTACCTTTTTTATAAAACGAAAGGACTTTATGAATTGGTAAATAAACTTTACATTATTTTATTTTCTTGACTTGTCAATCTCGCTATTATTTGATATTTTCGTCTTATTTACTATATATACTGAATAATGCTCCGATATTTTCTAAATATCGGCCCACTAGAATGTATTTGTTTATTATTAAATTTCATTAAATAAATATCAGTTTATTTGATCAAACTTTAAACGCCATGTTTATAAACAAATAAATATTATTTTTATTTTATTACGGAAAACACATTCTTATTGTGAAGTTGTAATTATTCAGAACATAGGTCTGTGATATTTTAAATACTAAATTAATGTATATATTTATAATTAATACATTAATTTAGTATTATTTTTATTTGTTAACTTTGTTTTATTAACCACCGTTTGAGTTTAAATACGTCTACCGGTTTCGAAAAGTACCATTTTCTTCTTCAGGATGTCAATACTAACTAAAAACCTATGTTATTGTTTCTTTACCAGAATGTATTTAAAAAAAACAACAATTAATTAAAAAATAAATTTAGTATCCAACTCAAATTGTTACTTAATACAAATTTACTCTAATAATTTTTTGAATGGGACTCGTAGTTAAATTTAGTTGGTTGTTTATAATTTTTTGATTAGTTTTACACCTTTTATTTATCTCCAATGATTCCAAATTATTTCATTTATGATCAATACCGTTTAGATGCAAAATTGACAATTACAATATTTTATCAAAACCATGACCAATTTCTATCAAATGATTAGAGAATTCTGGAAACCCACTATTGTTCAAATATCTCAAATGCAATAAAAATAATAAATTTTAACCACAATAATCTAACAAGACGTTTTGTGGGTCAAGTGTTCATTAAAAAATAAATCTTGCAGTTGTTGATTATAAATATGTGAATTTTATAATCAATGGCATTTTATTTTGTATGTTGAATTTTCTGGACTATTCTTCCTCGTGTTTCCAAAGTCTAGATTTGAGAGGTCGAATACACAAGGTATAATAAGCCATAAAACTTAACACACTATTCTGAACTGGTTGATGTTTAAAATAATGAATGAAAATAGAAACGATACTTATACCTAAATTGCAAAAGACTATAAAGTGCTATTTTGTAACGGTTTGTGCAGATTCATTTACAATTGTTGGCGTTTCGTGACGTACACGCACTTCTATTGGCTGAATACACGAGAATTCGTTTTCATAGCTTCAAAACAAAAATAATAATATGTGCGATACATTTTGTGTACTTTGGTGTGTATTTCCCCAGAGGTAGGAATTCAATTATTTTCACTCATAAAAAAATATGTTCCCAAAACACAACGATGGAACTTTTCAAACAGCCGTCCAAAATGAAATGTTCAATAATGGCATTTAGAGCTTCAACTGATATTTTACTTCGGCAATACGATTCATGTTTATGTTTTCGAACAAATACGAGAGTAATAACATCATTTAGGGGAAATAAATATGTATTTATTTATTGTTAACGATATATAATTAATGCATTGATATCACTTCTCTTCGGTTTAAATAAGGAATGTTGGATCATGACCGTAACTACACGTGGTTGTGAAATTACTATTAATATTGTGAAGGTATTAAGAACTAAAGATACAATAATTTTACTACAAAGAGTCACATCGTAGTATATATTTTATAAAAATATTTGCGATTCAACATCAAGTCCCCATTATTCTTAAGAATCCGATTAGGGTTCCATTTCCTCATGCATCACAACACATTATGTTCATATTTTCTGACCCTCAACCCAATACCAATAGAGGTCCTTTGTCAGCAAATTTATGCCGGCATTATATGGCGAGCCGCTCCATAAACATGGCCGGGTTGTGTGAAGATAATTTTTGCCGGTACTCACCCCCGCGCCGGGCGCTGAGTGCACTCGGCCCGGAAGGGGTTGAAGATATTTGCGGGAGACAAAGGGGACGGGAGACGTTCGGCGCTGTCGTCGGGGCGGGTCGAGAGGACGAGCGGGATTTTCAAACTTTTAATTGTACTCATTAAACGGTAAAGACTTTACACAGCATTAGGACCATTTTGCATGTTAGATTCGTGTACCATGCTTCGGGGTTTCATACACTTCCGTTTGATATCAACCAATAAGTCACACTTTCAAAGAAGAAGCCGGACTCAATTAGTGCTTGTTTATTTATTTTAAATGGCTTATATATTAAAATGAATATTTAAAGTATTAAAAAATAACTGAACTTGAACTAATTTAAGCAAGTTAAAATATTATATTTTATTTTCCACGCATAAATGAAATTAAAAGTAGGAAGAGAATGAAGAGTAGAGAAATAAACACAATTGAAAGCTTCATTAATTAAAAACGTACGTCGTGTTTACAGTGTAACATCTTTATCATAATTTTTAAATCAACAAATGCTACCAATATATAAAATTCGAAGTAAACAAGCAAAAATAATAAACTTTACTTGGGTACAATATGACATCAGGCAAAGTTTATAATCAAATCAGGTTTATAATCTTTAATAAAGTTACAACCGTCATGTATCTACATTAAATAAAATTAATTGAAGCTGTGTGCGTGTGTAGGGTTGATGGTGTTGTGTATGATTTGAAAGTTTTACAAAGTGTTCAACAGAGGGTCAGAGATATAACATTTGTTATACAAGAGCCTGAGCTGTGAATGCATCTTGAAATTGTATTTTAGATCGGTTACCAAAACAGTTTCGTTTTTACAGATGTTTTTATAGATAGTAAAATAATGTAACGTATTTTGCGTGCTCTTTCACCGAGTTATCGTTTCGTAGATGATATCTGGTATTGAATGAATCCTAGATTTCTATAACTGCAATGGATGGAATTGATATAAATATTGTAGTAAAAATATTTCGCTGTCCGTTTCTTTCAATGTAATTGTTCAATGTATTGAAGTTTTTATTAGAATTTGTTAATGGTTTTTTTTATGGAAATAATATTGCATATTTATTAGATTAAATATTAAAAAAAAATCATTTGCACTGTCACTGAGCAGTCAATGCTTTCCGTTAAGATATGAAGTGAAAAATTAAGACTTAAAGAATGCAAAAAAAAAACAAAAAATAATAATAATTATAAACAATAATTTATTCAGAAAGTTTGTAATCTTTTTATAGATAATTTAATATTTTTAATTCATTTCAACAGCCATGCCTTGTTTATATGTACATAAATCCTTATTCAATCACGGTATTCTTCTAGATAATACATTGTTTAAAGATTTATTTATACGCCACATATTTTTCTTTTTAAACTCTATATATCAAACGATTTCAACTTAAAAAATTTTAAATGAAATATTTTAAAATATTACATGATTTATTTTAATTTTATTAATACATATTTATTTAATACATATGAAAAGTTCGACAACATTCAATCTATTTATTGTATTAAATGCGGGAAATGATAAGTTACTAGTAATGTAGGAACAGAGTTTCAATTTGAGAATTCAGATATGTTCAAAAAATAAACTAATGTGCATACATTATTTTGATGATGAGCGACATACATGAATTAAAAATAATACTCATATTTTAAGGGTAAATAGTTTAACATCGCGATTTTACAGATGAAATAGTCTGTCCCCTTGACTAGACTAAACCGTAGCCCGTGGAATAAAGGAGACAGGGTTTTCCGAAAGCGTTCTCAGCATTTCATAATAATTTAAGTCATAATAATTAAAAATACTATTATATTAACTGCAAAATCTTGGACCAGTTTATTGTTATTTTTCACGAATACGAAATGATTAATTCGTTTAGCGTTATTCTGCAGTGAGTCGGTTTTTGTCATGACTGATGTTGCGAGTCAAGTGGTCATTATTGAGGCTTTCCTTTCTGAAAATACATAGTTAAGATTATGTTAAACATTGGTTAAATGTTGCTTTTCAAAATATATTTACTAAGATGTGCGAAATATATGTATTTTACACTATTGGACTACTCCTCCGTTGACTCTTGGGTTTTGGAAAACCGCCCACCTTTGAGACATCTCAGCATTCACATAGGTAAGACAAACGAATCTACAATCCTGACTGAGAATAAAATGACTTATTGAAAACCATATATATATATATATATATATGGTTTTCAATGGTTTATATGGTGTATATATATATATAGTATCCCATCAGTCTATACTATGCAATTTATATACGAAATCTACATAATTCTAGGGGCCAGTGCCGGAAGGGATTTTTTCTTATATCTTAGGTTTTATTCGATAATTAACAGACTAAAAGCTATAAATTATTTAGCTTTCGGTATATTTTCATTATTCAGTAGTATTTAATATTTTATATATCAATTATTAATTCCAATGTGTAGATGCATTGTGACTTCACTGGAAATCGAAGCCGGAATCTTCGCCCACTGGACTATGGGGGTCTTCAAATTGTAATGATGCACAAATGTATCTATATTAAGGCAGCATTTATGGTCCGAGTCCACGGATGAGGTTTTCGTTATGATTGTAACATGTCCCGTGAGATACAATTCTTGGCTTTCGTAATTCACCGCATTCACACCAAGTCTCAAAATTTATGATCCGTTCGTCATTTAATTGAATCTGAATCTCTCAATCAGCCTCGAGATAAATGCCTTTAATTTAATGCCATTTGCTTTTCAAAATAAATAGTTGTTGGTGTCTACGGTTCTAGGTGATATTTATTATAGTGTACACAGTTTTGAGTTTTCGTCTTTTCCTAACTATCTTAAGTTGATTTCTGAAATTATTGGCCATAATATAAATGATTTCTAAACACACGGTGACCGAGAAGTTGTAGGACCAATAAAGAGGGCTGTTTGAATAAGGAATGAGCTCCGGGGACATAATGTAGTTGAAGCACAAAATAAAATTTTCATACGATTAATGAAACGGGCTCGATGTTAACGAGCGGCCGTGCCCCGGCCCCGGCCCGACTGGAGAGATGGCAGATCGCACAATGTCGGAGAATTTTAATATGGTTTTAGGTTTTATTATACGGAAGAGGATTCACTTCTACTGGAAGTTTATGGTGCTCATGATTATACAACATACACGATTTCCTTATATCGTCCGCTCGTACATTCGTTTCGCATAGCATACATATAACGAACGTATTATTCGGTCGCGTGGCAACATAACAAATATGATGTGGTGTCAATTCCATCGCTAGAAAGTATGTAATAAATAACTTAAATACTGTATTTTCGGTAAATTTTGAAATGTATTATGGATACAAAAAATATTGACTTCCCGTTATTGACGTGTTATTTCCAGATAATAATTAAACATTTGATCTAATTTTTATCATCATTACCATTTTGTTCAGGTATTATTCATTCGCTACGGAATGAAGGTCTCCCCAATGCACCACGATCTTCCACAAATCTTTGCCACAATACTTCCACTGCTCCACCGAGACTTATATCCATCGAGACTTTGGGGTTTTAGATAATTGTTGTGTAGTTTATACAAATAATGCACAATCGTCTCCGAAATCAGTACAACTCATACAACATACTGTTCGGGTTAGCGCATTATTGTAGTGCATCTACTATATTTGCTGAAGGCAGTGTACATGGATTCGTTTCGCTTCTGAGACATCTCGTTGCTGGCTTAAAGCTGGTGCTGGAGCTCTGCACCAACTCTCTAGTGCAAGCGGTGCTCTCATGGAAAGCTGGTTCCCTAGAGAATGGCGACGACTACAAAATAGCTAGTTACAATAATGACCGTGACTGAAAAGCAGTATTTATATATTTTTTATACCCATATATATATGTGTGTGAACTTCTTTTTAATAAATATTATTTTTTTACTTAAATGTGTCCTATTATATGCAGGGTCGTGCAGTGCACACAAGAAAAAAGTTGTAAATTACTAAAAAAATCTGGGAAGCATATAAATTAAATATTATACTATATGGATTAATGTGAACGTATATTTATGGATTTATTACAATTAGCACCATCTGTGTACCAGTAGAAACTTTAATGGCTTATTTATAAAAATTACCACGACAACACACCGCTTTAGGAGTAGCGCTATTGTAAACGAAACTACAGTCGACGAATTGTAGCTATTCACATTACTCTCTTCTATTTAAAGCTAGTGTATTACTCAAGTCATACAATTGGCTTTTTACTGAATTGGAAATTCCATTCGGTTGATCCGTTTTGTATGGAGTCGTTTCTTATGGTGTTTTTTTAACAGAACAACATTTGAAAGGCTTACAAATGCGTGAAAATCATTGAAGTGTCTATTTCTTCTTTTACTAATTCGCGATTTTTACTCTTTTACTGTTTTTAACGTATTGATTTCATGATCATTCTTTGCATTTGGTGCATGGATTTGTTTTTGATTTTGGAAAAACAAAAAGTAATTGGCAGATCTATTATTTACGTTAACCTTTAATAATAATATTTATTTCCTTTAGTTATTACTTGAAGAATTTTCAAGCAATCAAAGAATCATGTTTAGTTATTGAAAGTGTTCTTAAAAATGCCCAAACATTTTTATATTGATTTTTATATGGATAAGGAGATATTATTTTACGTTAAAACTTTAAATTTAATAACACTATTAATAGTACTCTAAAATTACAAATAAATACATTGTAGGGTTGAATAAACGACGGATACATTTTGTCTAAAAACGTTGGTTAACGAAAGTTCATAATTCTATGTACAGCATATATTGTAATACTAATATTATATATAATTATATAATATCATTGGTAACAGCATAACCTAAATCTATACCTACCGCATCCCATTGATTATATGTATTATCTTTATGGCGGTCGGGTCTTCACAAAAATAATTTCTGATCATGTTGGACTAAACGCATTATTATTATAAGATTATTATTATTATAGCATTCTAGATATTCCTTATTAATCGGTTCTGGCCATTGATACAGAATATTGCCGTTGCCCTTTTCGGTTACACTGTATGCATTATAGTTAAATAGCAGTGCTTCTAAGGATTTCCTCAATAAAATGAACCCTTTTTTGTTTCATTCCTTCTCCCTTTTGCTATACTAGTTTTGAATTTCATTATAATTGGTGCTATTTTTCCACATCAATGTAAACAATGTGCAATAGTAGTGTATATCTCCATACTTGGTGTACATCGCACACCGCAAATAACACATCAGAAGATTCACAGAATCCGTACAGAATGAAATATTGGCAGGTCATCTAGGCACATGCTAGACATATCTGGTGAAGACTTCCACTTCAATAGTTTCCCAGAAATGCTAATATGGTTGCAGTCGTGATGAGGTAGGAATATATTAAATACAGCCGTATGAGTTAGTTTCAATTTCAATGATTAATAATTATATATGTAACTTTTTTAAGTTGTCCAATCTAAAATCTATTTTTTTACATGTAAAATTTCAACTGCATTTTTCACATAAAGAAAGTAATTCAAGACATCTTTTTATAAAGATATAATAAAAGATTCAACAATTCAAACATAAAAAAATATATAAAAGAATTCACAGCATAGTGAGATAGTCTAAATATGTTTTAATTCACTAAGAAGTATCCGAATTCCGTGGTGGTTAAATTTAGGTATTTTTTGAGTGATTTTCGATTCCATCCAGAAGCGCGATCCTCGAAATTCATAAATAAATAGCAAAACGATAATGCTTCATCCCTCTTCCCTTAGGGGCTCCCGAGTGATTTAGTAATAAGCGACAAGAACTCTCTGGCAAACTTTATGGCTCCTAGAGTGCCTCCCCCGCCCAACGTTATAAAATTCATAGTCGTTTTATAATCGCAGCTTAAGTAGTCATTATGACGATACGTCTAGATTTATCCAGCATAAAATTATCTTAATAGTGTATGTGTGGTTAATGCGAGTAATAAATTCAGTACCTACCGTTTAGTGCGCCGATTTTCAGCGATTGCAATTAACAGGGGGGTTGAAGTGCGCCAGGGTGACTCATTACGTAAACATTTTTTTATAAAATGCGCTAAAATTTATTTATATTTAGGTATGTTATGTTAACACTTTCTATTAAATACGGTAACATCCATATAACTCGCTTGGCATGGCAATTAAAGTATCGGACTAGTAATCAGATTCTCTCTGGAAGCGTGTTCGAATGTCAGCTGCAAGTTTTTTTAAATTACTTTACAGGGGTTCTCATGGTTTCACGGTCGTTCAGAAGCTTCTCCGTTCAGTTTTATGATTGGCAATCGTCACCGAGCGTGGGTATTACGGTTAAGTATTGACTTGCAACATCGTGTAGAAAGCGTGGAGTGTTATATTATTACTGGTATGCATCACTACCGTTTTATTAAACAATATATATGTTCCACCTAGAGAGGTCGGATACACATGGCAGAAGAGCCCAGAAAGCTCTACACGGAAAACATCCGTCAAGTCCTGCAAAGAAAATCTTGGCGGCAAGATTTTATAACAAGGTTAGTAATAATATTATTTAAAAATATGATTTCAAATATAATATCATGTCCAAGGAATACTAGGTAGATTCTGATACACGAATTTAAAAAAATCATTTAATATATCGTTCCGTACATATTGTTGAAATCGTCTTCACTGTGTAGCAGAGTTCACAGACGTGATAAATGGAGCCCAGTATTTTAAAAACTCTGTTTATGTTGTTTTCCGTTTGAATATTGAGGGATGTAAGTGTGTACCAATGTGTTGAAAAATTAGATCGAGTAAGTATTTCTTTATGATGTATTTAATTGGAGAAAGGAGGATAGATCGCAACGGAAAGAGAACATATTTTACATCGACTAATATTGTCTGTTCTCTTATCCACAAGTATCTCTTCCCGTTTCTCCTGTTACGCCTAACGTACATCTTTTTATGCGCCTTTGCGATATTAAAAGTTTTACTACCTCTCTTTTATTGAATGTCATATTTCATATCTATACGTACTATCCAGTACAACAAGTATGGATTGGTTGAATACTTTCCGCTTAGTAAGTTAGCAGTGATAAACTACTTTTAAAATTCATGTTCAGGTTTTAAAATGCACTCCAGTCCAGCTTTGTTTTGTGAATAATTGGATATGCTTCCGGCTATGGAAATTTTCTATTCTATGAAATGGCAATAGATAGGCCGTATCGCTCGGAATTCTCACTGAACTCATTGAACAAACACAATCATCCGGCAGTACCCGAGGGGAATCAAGAGGCCAATAGATCACATTATATACTTACATGACAGTTTGGTACCGCAGTCCACTAGGGGTGTAGCTAAGGTGACAAAATTCCATATTCCACTAGGCTAATTGACATCATAATTACTATTCTAGTTAACACAGTTTACTGTAAAAATCGCAAAAAGGTATTTTTAAATTTTGATATATTTTTGAGGGGCGAACACAAACTAATGTCAAGAATTAATCAGAACAAATGTGTTTCCTATATATACGAAGATTCTTTCCTTCCTGTTTCGGAAGGGTCGTTCAGCTAAAAATTATCATTTCAATACAAATAAAGTTTACATTATTTTTACGGAGGGGAACCGCGGTTTTATGGCGTCGTTCCACCCAGTACATTCATGTATTACCTACTTCACTTTTTATGAGCACTCCTACCCTCGCTCTGGAGCCACAAGTAATTTCATGATGAGATTTATTCTCTGATCGATTCAAAATGTGTTGCATTATTAACTATTTTAAATCATTTTTAAATCTCTACATGTGATGTGAAATTATGCGCAATCTACGTAAAACGATAAGAAAGATTGCAGCCTGTACTGGAATAAAAAAATCAACAGTGCACGTTATTTTGAAAAATAAACTACAATTTCACCCGTATAAACTGCAAATCGTGTAGTTTTTCAACGAAAATGACTATTATTTATGTGAAACCTTAGCTAAAACATTTTGGAACAGCATGAAAGATTGGAAGCATATTGTTTACTGACGAAGCACATTTTCATATCGATGGCTATGTTAATAAACAGAACATGAAATACTGGTACCCCGACAACTCAAGGAAACGCCATTATTGTATTGTCCAAAAACGACAGTGTGGTGTGCAATTTCTGCCCGAGGGATAATTGGCCTTTATTTTTTTAACCAGCGAGAGACAGTCACTGCTGATGTGTTTTGCCGAATGATCGACAAGTTTTTAGTACCGCAACTGCAGCTAATTCCAGGGTTCAACAACAAAACACAATTTCAGCAAGACGGGGCCACTCCATACACAGCTAGAGTTTCAATGGAGAAGCTGAGGGGAATTTTTTCCAATAAATAAATCAGCAATTACGGAGATATACCCTGGGCACCTCGGTTACCGGACTTTACATCGAATTAATTTTTTTTGGGGATACCTCAAGTCGAGAGTTTAAAGTTACAATTCAGGCCCTACAAGAAAATATCCTCTGTGAAGTTGCTGCCATTGAACCAACGTTTTATTCTCACGTGTTCGCAAATTTAAGAGTCCGATTGCAAGAGTGTCTTGAGGGAAATTAAACTCCATTTTACATTGTAGTTGTAGTTTTTTTATTTAATTTAATATTAAACTTGAAAATTTTTCGTTGGACGCCTTTTATATCTATCCGATACCTTGAGATTCGATAACTCGCTGAACAGATTTTAATATGGTTTTCTTTAATGTATTAGAAATTTCTCTGGGAAGACATTAAGCTATATATTATGACGGTACAATTATCAAGAGGCGAAAAGCCTGTGAGAAATTTTTGGGTTTAATAATTCTATAAAAAATCTGAAACGGTACAATGGAAAATACACAATTAGTATAATGTTTGATAAGATTTGTCCGGAATATTAATACAATTTGTCCGAACAATTAGTATAATGTTTGATAAGATTTGTCCGGAATATTAATACAATTTGTCCGAACAGAAAACTAAATTTTGCAAAACCGGAAAGTGTTAAAATACATGTCGCATTATTTTCACTTGTGAAGATTTTAGTTTTGACATTCCGATACTAATCGACGGGCGCGCATTTTTTATTTTTTTTAAAATACACACAGATTTAAAAATATAATTTTTATTTTAACTTTGGACTGCACACAATTTTGAGCATAACACTACTAGTTTAGAAAAGGGCTGCTTTTTCCGAAACTAGTAGTATTATTAACTAAACTATTGTGTATGTAGTACAAAGTTAAAATAAAAATTCTATTTTTAAATTAAAATGTTACACCGTGAAGTAACTGCCAAATCAATCACACAGATTTTTCATTAGCTTATCCTCAAACACCGTTTTATAATATAAATAATATTTTTTTTATTTAAAAATATACAAATTTAATTCAGTTAGAAAAAAATCTAAAATTCGAGCATGGCACAGGTTTATCGTCGAATTTAGTATACACGTTTGTGCCAGTTAAGCATATAATGTCACAAATCTCTGGTCCCCATTAGTTTTTTAAAAATATTTTTAATATTATTAAATATAACATATAATATAATAACGTTAGTACAGGTAGGTAGATATGAACTATTTAAAAATATAATTACCCAAAATTGTTAAAGTTAATGTAATATTAGCTGTTTATTACAAAATAAAGATCTAGAATAGTACCGGAATTGATATATGCACGTAAAAAATAAACGAGTGGCGAATATGGAGTTCTAGTAAATTTTCAGACGATAATCTAGTTACAGTAGATTTATATTCAATTAAAAATAATGACTTAAAGTTAACCACCAATTTATACATAGAAAATATTGTCGAAATTATTAAAACAGATTTTGTTAGAATTTAGTCTTTGAAATCTGTCTGCAGAAAGTCTTTTATTTTAAAAATTGTTCCATCCCATATGCTCGCTGGGATTTTCCTCAAAGTGAAATTTAATTTGAGTCTCTAAAATATAGTTACGAAGGAAATTCAACATCTTAATTTGACTGCCGAATTCCTTGTTAGATACCACAATCAAACCTTGGTTCAAATTCACAGATTAAAGATAAATAATCTCCGGATTATTATTATTCCTATGACAAACTAGTTACATCTGTTAACCGATAACTCTGGATAGCTCAATATGTCTAAAAACAAAGAAATTAAAGCACTGTAGCCTACCAGTAATTGTACACAAATTAGCGAAATGATGGACCCCGGCACGCAGATAAAAGCACTGAAGGGTAGAACAAAGGGCGTAAAAAGGTCAACGACGGACATTGGTTAATATATCGCCAAATTCAAATAACTGTAATATAAGTTTTCATGAGTAGAATACATGGAAAGAACATATATCGAACCTAGCTAAACGCTTAAGAAAACTAATTTACGTTTTTAAAGGAATACAGTGTATAATTTACTACAAACTCTTAAGATCAGTGTACTTTGCACTCTGCTACTCCTTAATTAATTATGCTATTTTGGTTTGGGGAGAAGTAGCAAAAACAATATTAGAATCAGGAAAAAGAGCACAAAAGACAATTCTTAAGGTAATAAATGGTCGTCCCTTTAGATATTCACCAGATTTTATATTTAAAGAGTATAATACCCTAGACATAAGACAAATCTTTATGTTGAGACTCGTCCGATTTTTCCATGCTAACAACAACTCACCTCAAGCAATAAATCATGGACACAACACAAGACAAACAACGAACATCTACACGCCAGTTCCAAGAGCAACAACGACATTTTATGAAAGATTCTACATGTTCTTAGCTCCGAAACTGTACAACACACTCAGTACCAACTGGAAATCGTTCAACTCCAATACACAAATTACACAAATATATGGACCCAATATATGATCCAATCGGGTAGAGAGCAATCAGAAGTATGGCTATCCAACATTCTAACATAATCATTATACAGTGCCTACACTAATAATTCACTAGTTCTACAACACTCCCACTACATTACTTAAAAAAAAAAGTTTTTTTTTTATCTCTATTTTTATTTTTGTCGAATTTTTATCTTAATAACACCAAAAAAGCACGAAAAAAACTGGCTACTTTAACACTGACTTTAGTCTAGCAAAGTAGCCAGGATAACACTGTATATATCAGAGGTGGAGTCTATTCCATCTCACACAATAAACTACGAGTATTTAATTTCAATATATCTTACGTTTATCATGTTATATTATAATATATTCACCTATGTCACAACAAAAATATGTATGTCAATAATGTCTAAAAAAATAAATTAGAAACGGATTCGTTGCAAGCTCAATTTTTTAATGTGATCCTATTCACAGGCTGACAAAGAAGATGTAATAGCTCTAGTGGATTTTTATTAGATTACTAAGTAAATCAAATCAAATTAACAGTTTTATCATAAAAATAACTATGAGAATAAATTAATCTTAGGTTTTGTTCTATTATTTATTTAAAAATAAAAATGAGTATTAGGGCGACATCTAACGAATATCGTCCCAATGGTCATCGAGCCAATTTCTAAGGTCGTCGTTATTGTTGAATGTAACGCCATGCATCTGATTGGAGAGTGACCGAAAATGATGATAATCTGACTGAGTGAGGTCGGGACTGAAGGGTATTCGCCGCAGAATTTCCTAGTTAAGCTCTTCCTGGATGACCATTTTAACCTTGATTAAAGACAAAAATAAGGATGTGTTGAAAATGTTCGTTTTTCTCAACTTGACACTTCATTATTTAAGTTCAAAAATTAATAAAAACTCTAAGATGCAGGAAAATATCAAAATAGAGAGAAAATATCATTTCAAAAAAATTCGCAAAAACTTATTAGTAGACGACCTAAAAAAATTAATTTACATCCAAAAATATAATACTTCTTAACGTTAATGTGTAAATAATGAAAATATGTTTCGTTTTCATCGAGCCAAATATTGTATTATTCGGTTTATTAGTTGAAAGTTTTCATATAAAATAATATAATAACACTCGCCTAGTCATCAAGTGATCGAGCCTCATCACGAAGGAGACAACTATTTTTCATAAGTCAGGCTCTTAAATGACCTATTAATTTATTATTATTTTGATGTGACATGTATCCACATACCAACGAAACTATTTTACAAATGTTGAATTTGAAATTTTTCACGAAAAGCAATTTATTTGCTGCGTTTGAATTCTTCGTCTAAAACACAAACTATCTGCTCGTCTCCCGAGATGGTCGCGAGGAATCCCCTCTTTCGCTGCTGGGACCCTTTGGCGACAAATCGATCTAGTGCGTATCTTGTACGGAGTCTAACATAATTATGTCAAGGCGCTGATGAAAACCGAAACTAAGTGGATTACGGAGTATTCCCAAGTAGCAATCACGACCTGATTGAATTAGGTACAGTGTGTGGACATATCAAAGTGTTGGGAAAAAACCATTACCCGGAGGATAATAACATTCCAACACAGCTGGAGGAAGATAAGCCTTGTATGCAGTCTTGAAATATACTTTTCAGCTCCTCGGTAGCACTGGGATATCACTGATTGTAATTATAATTTATTATTTTTTAAACAATGATGTGCGATGGTCTATGTAAGGTTAAAATTAGTTAAAAAATATTATTATTAAATCACAAATAAAACCATTTATAATAATATTATATATTTTTTTTTAACTAGAATCAGTTGGTCTTTTTCTTATTAATAGAACAGTGTATCAGCAGTTTCATAGACGAGCCAGCGTAATGTATAATTTAAAAAAAATTGACAATTATTCATAGACTTGAAATACAATACACTTAATTATTAATATATGTCTTAAAAAATAAATATATTGAGATTAGTATCATATTCTAGACGGGCCGCTAGTATAAGTTCAGTTGCACTATTGCACTATTGCTAAACTATTGCACCTTAATTTTCCATCTACCTGTAAAACTATGTTATATGGATTTACGTCATATTATTTTACGAATAAAGACAGTACTTAGAGGACGGTGGAGGATCTAAATTTTAAAATCTTTGTGATGATTGCTAATAACCACATTGAATTTCCTCTCTTTTTTCGTTTTGCATATACTTAAATACGTTATTGAATTAAAGTCGCGTATTTTATTAGATTTGATGAGTAGTACCGGCAAGGAAGCCCTAGCTTCTAAATCGGTCCCGGGAAAGGGTGGGTTAAAAAAATAATAATAATTTCAGTTGGTCGCCTACGTCATACTTGCATTTGAAAAGTGAAGAGGTTTTGCTAGAAAGAAAAATACGAGATCTACAGAAGGAACCAGGATCAGCGGTAGATGGAATAGCTTTGTGTCTGCATTAAATAATATGAATGAATTTTGGAGATTGCTTCGTTGTTTATTAAATGTTGTCTGTTCCATATACAGTCCATTGTGTCATTTAATACAAAAGCAAGCTAGATTCAAGACTGACACTGACATTTACGTAATATCTTTCTTAATTATAAATATTTTTAGCATCAATAATCTATCAACATTTATATTAACTATTTTATATAATCAAAGTATTTATTGATTTAATTTGTTATTTAAAAAAAACATCAAAGACCACCCATCAAAGTAAAAGATAGCTCTCAAATTGATATTTATATATAGTAAGATCTGATACCTCAAATACAAACTGATCTGATAGCTCCTGTAACTCAAATATAAAACAAATTCAAAATCTTCAAACAGTAAAATTATTATTCTCTTCCATAAAAATTCTTCCTGTACACGGGCTGTTACTGTTCCTTTTAATAAAATAACATTAAAATAACGATGTTCTAAACAGGGTGGCTTCACATGGAAAAAATACAAGAGGTGTAGCTAACAATTCCCAAATTCACCAATAAGCATGGATCGAGGACAATAGAATTTGTGGTTCCCACAATGAATAATAAATTATATTTTTTATTTATTATCTTAGTTTTATTAACCACTAATTGAGTTTAAAAAACATCTACCGGTTTCGGAAAAGGTATTTTTCGAAACCGGTAGATGTTTTTTAAACTCAATTAGTGGCTAATAAAACTAAGATAATAAATAAAAAATATGAATTTTAACCAAAATGTTAATATTGCTCATTTTAAAAGAATAATAAATTACCTGGGTTTTTACAAAAGAGTACGCTTTCTCCCAATTTGGAAGAAATGATACAAAAATGGCTTATCGATAATAACCTGTAAGAATGAAATGAATTTTTTAAACTGTGACTAATTAATTGTTATGTTTTGATTATTTAAAATGTAACAAAATTGATATAAATGTACCTGCAGATAAACGTCTGTCAAGACGTTTTGTGGATCTAGTTTTAGTTAAAAAATATAAATAAAAAGAATATATAAAAATAAAAACAAATGATATGATTGATAAAGAGTCACGGAAGGTTCAGGGGTTGACCTTGTATAATATAAAACTGCACTTTTTGTAAGTAGATAAATATATAAGATGCGACTACGTTACTCTATAATCAATGCAGAAGAGGAATAGTTTATTGGAAAATAAGAAATTCTCAGACAGAAGGTCCCCGGGGGGCATGTCGGTGAAGGGGTTCCTCTAAGTGCACCGCCCCAGGGGCCCCATCAGCTCGCCTGGACTCCCTGTCCCATTTAATCAACATACTCTTTCCGCTTCGATAGTTTTTTCCTAAACAAGTAAAGGAAGTTGATTAGATTTTCATCAGGGACTTATCATTTCACTCGTAAAGTGTTTGCGATTGATTGGCTCCATGGCGGAGTGGGTAAAAACTTGCCTACAGATACAACAGGTATGAGAGGGTCTGAGTAGATTACATTACAGGTAATAGTTACGATTTACCTGATTATGACTTACCTTGTTTATTATTACCTTAAGTCTTTACTTGTGTATCTCCAGCACTATATTTCAAAAGAGTCGATCTTTTTTAAAGAATAATATTCTTGCGAAATGTATTGATTATCTTATTGCTATAGTAATGATTTTTATCTGTGTACTCCAAATACATTAACTTCTATTTGGGAATTGGCAGGATTTACGCATATATGTTATTTGTACTGTTAATATAATATATACATTCTGACGTGAAGCTAGTTATATTTGTTTATGCGCTCAATGTAAATCTTGTGATATTGTTTGTGCTCCTAATTTAATAAATACATACATGCTTATGTAGAGCTCGAGGTATTTATTTATTCTATACTTCCAACTTGAGATATTGTATTTGTCTTAAATGTGGCTATTTTCCAAAAATACATGTGCAAATACTAACATAAAAATGTTTTGAAAATATACTACGTGCGTTTTTAAGATTTTTTATCGTTGTCAAAAAAGTTAAGTGAGAAAGAGTATACAGCTACCAAAATATTTAAAATGACATAAATTACCTAAACAACACGACAATATTCTAGCGCTGACTGTGCGAATTCAAAGTAAATAGCTTTGATATTATTGCAAGACGACGTTTCTGAATCGTAAATAACTTTTTTAGCCTTGTGATATATAACTATTTTTTCTAGAACCGTGTGAAATATTATTTTACCTAGATGTAAGTAAAATCCGCTAAGAGTCATAAATTTTATTTGTTTATAAAATTCTTTACACTATACTATACTCAGGTATACAAATTTTTAATATGATATAAGTAATTATAATGGTTATTGTGTAATGAGTCATCCAGGTCTAAGGCCGATAGCACAATCGTTTTCTAAGAGTTGATGTTTCGAGTCAAATCTCTACAGAAACTTGAAATCCATCTGCAGCTTTCCCTCTCATTCTTGGGTGGCATGGCATAGTGGTCGAGTTTCCTTTTCCTCGAAGACCTTTTGGAGAGAACTAGAGTTCTCGTTTCTCACAACATCGTCTCTTCGATCTTATAACAATCCCTATTTTATCTCGTAAATGTCTGAGTTGGTGCGAATACGCCATCAGTTATTGACCATAATTGACCCTTTTATTCTAGAGAGAACTTTATTTTCATGCGCGTACTCGGTTATACTTTTATAGTATTTATATATAGCTTTCGATCTGAATCCGTGCCCGGCCACAATTGTTACTTGAATATTCTTCATTTTTATAAATGTAACCATTATAATTTATAATAGCATTTCTACTTATTTTTTCAATGATTAAATTGAGACCTATACCTATGTTATAGTTTTGCTCAATTTGCTTCTGGGAATTTATTTATTTAATTTTTATTTATCATATTTAAAATGTTAGTATCTACCTCACAGAGTTTCGCCCGAACTGTGGCAGACATTTTACATTTTTAATCAACAATCATCATTTAGAATAAATAACAAGAGAAGGAAAAAAATATAAAGTGTGAGTAACAAAAAAAGGCTGAGAATAATATCGAAAGGAGAAAAAGTGACTGCAGGAAATAAAGTAAACGGCGCTTTGAATGGAATTATATTTAACGGGAATTTGTCAACCGAGGCAAGACTAGCGGTGCACAATGCAGTGCTGGTACCGACACTGATGTATGGAAGTGAGGCCTGGAGTTGGCAGAAAAGGAACGAAAGTAGACTGAATGCAGTGGAAATGAGATCACTTAGACGTATTTGTGGCAAATCTATTTATGACAGAGTAAAGAATGAAGAAATAAAAAAAGAATGTAAAGCTGTTAGTATAGTGAGTAAGATTAAGAAAGGATCACTTAGGCGGTTTGGTCATATGGAAAGGATGAATGAGGAGAGAATGGTAAGAAAGATATATGACGCAAATGTTGATGGAACCAGAAATAAAGGACGTCCGCGGAAGACTTGGCACGACCAGGTAAACCAGATAATGGAGGATGGTTCTGTTAGAAGCCTCAACAATCGGCGAGCTTGTATGACAAGATATATGAATGTGGATGAGGCGAGAATTGTGTGTCAGGACAGAAGAGTATGGCGCTCTATCCTCTCTGCCTACCCCTACGGGGAAACGGCGTGATGGTAAGTAAGTAACAAAATGCAATATTTAATCTCGAGAAATTTATAACCTACTTGAAATTTGTAAGGATAATACACATTTTAACAAGTTTAAATAATTTCATTTAACAAACACACACATACACAACCTTGACTCATTGGTATTGGATCTGAAGTCTTGACTGTATTGAAGGGGTGACCATGCTATGAACGTACGTTCGGTTCGAGTTTTTTAGCCAGAATTTTATTGCGCCTTTGAACTGTCTGTGTTGCTCAATATTTTTTATGTATTTAGGGAGAGAATTATATAATTTTGGTGTTATAAAAATATAACTTTTTTGTCTGTATGTGGTACACATCCTAGGAATCGCTAAATTGTTCTCCTCTGAGATTTTAGTATTTTTGTCATTTCCATGTAAACCCCGGATATAATAATGTTTTTAGTATAGATCTGGACAATGTCCAGTATCCCCAGGCTGCTGAAAAATATATTCGAGCTTGTTCTGATTGGTTATTTGAAAATAACCATAAGTAATATTTTTTGTGCTGAAACCAAAGGGCCGTTTTTGCAGTGCATCTCCATATTCAATAATAGATTGGCATTGGGTGTAGTATACCGTCATTAGAAGTTGATTGCATGTGATGTCGCTTATGTTTTTGGACATCCATATTAGTTTTTTGATCCTTTTGATGATCATTTCTATGTCGGTTCCATTTTATGTGGATGAGCATTTTATTACCTCAGTGGATAGTTTTCTTCGCAGTGTAGTTTGAAGAAAAATTGCTCGGTGGCTGCTCTCGATACACGCTGCTGAAGGCCATGTGTCTCGTTTTTTCCATATAGAGTGTAAGCTAGTTTGTATCTAGCCACATTTTGATTTTCCTCACAGCAATTTCAGATTTTATGTAGGCATTTTCCCATGTGTTTGATTTAATTATTAGAACAGTGTGATCAGCGAAATTGACAGTGTGGCTTTTCTTAATTAGATCACAGTTCATTGGTATATTATAAACATAATTGGACCTAAAATACTACCTTGAGGTATTCCGAATTTGATAGGAAGGGTATCGCTTGTTCTAACACATTGAGTTCTCTGACTCATATAGTTTTTTATCCAGTTTAGTGCTTTGTTATCGATATCTATAGTTTTCAGTTATGAGATATAGTGTTAAAAGTTTTCTTGAGGTTCAAGAACGTTGCAATATATTTTTTCCCTTTATCAACATGCTTTTTTGTAGATTGGTATTATGACTCCAAGTTTGAGATGTGATTGAAAGGAACCCTCATTTAAACTTTTATTTATTATGTATTCTAATGGGTTGATGAGTTCATTTATTACGTTTATCGAGATACCATCTGGTCCAGGTGCGGTGTTTGATTTCAGATTGGCTGGCTATCATTGTTTTTATGTCTTCCGTTTTTATAGATTTAAGTATAAATTGATTTTATGTTTTGTTGTTGGTTCATTGTGTTTTGAGCATTGCATATATCTTTATTTAGATAGATCTCTTTAGATAGATCTTAGCCTATGTGAGCAAAGTAGTGCTTTATGTAATTTGATATGTTTTTTGCATTTGTTATTGTAAGTTCTTTTTCCTCTTTCATTTTGATAAGTTCTTTGACAGTTACATTATTTTAATAGTTATATTATTAAAAATTAATAGACGCATTACATAAGAATAAAATTTTGGGGGTAAATTATGTGTTACAACTTTGGGGTTTTGGTTACGATACTTATGAGTGTATTATTTCAGATTATTCTTGAATACCAAAAAGATATGTGTGCGGATGACGAGTTCCCCAATATATTTCACCTATTCACTCGGATGTTGTGTACGTGTGTGTGCGGGCAGAGCAGAAGCAACAAGAAATACTACTTATATTTGTCACTAGTTTATTAATACTCGGAAGACACTCACAGATACAAATATGTACAGTATAACGTCTACAACAAAAAGCGTTGCAACTTATCTCATCTCACAGGGGAGACGATCGAGAGAGAAGTGACGTGCACAGGCCGGTCTCCAGATGGTTGCAGGCGCATATTATTGTTGTCTATTGAGGTCGGTACCTTGCGTATTTTTGAGACTGATAAGAGCCCAGTTTTACATCCAGGTATATGAAGGCTGCGTTCAGGAGCAGGGCGGTGCTGTCGGTTGTGGAGGCGATAGACCTCCACAAATCTATCTACGCAAAAAAATATTACTGTCAGGATTTTAATAGGCACCCAATATTTTTACTCAATTTTCTTTCACAGTTAGTTATATAATAATATATCGAATATAATTTAAGATGGGTCTAAATGATCAGAAATATGTTGATGGCTGGATAAGGGTATATTAGTAGGATTAGGTTAGATTAGTTAATTCATTTGAACTTTGTTATTAATGTGTTTTATTTTATATACCATACTGTGGTGCTACCTTTTTTCATAAGTTTATATGTACATATAGATGTAGATAAATAAGTAACAATTATATTTTTATAAAATTTACAATTATCTAAAATATATTCAAAGTACGCGTTAGGTAACAATTGCACACGGCAAAAAATTGTAGCAGGGGGAACTGTGATCGAACTATTACGGGCGAACGGTGTTGTGTACTCAGAAGTTTGTATGTCTAGATAGCTGTCTTCTGGAGAACATAACTGTTATTAGAATCTTTTAATTGTTTGCAGAATTTAAATATCCCAGTTGAAGCCACTCTTAAGTTTTCAAATGAAATTCATACAATAAACGCTCGTTAAAGCAACCTTTTTGTGGTCTCCCACCCCCTCGCACCTCCGTAATTGACCACATTGTGTCGCGAGACTTGCTGCCGCCCAGCGAAGATTTCCTGTCCATTAATTAGTGGCGGGGACGGGCGGCGCCGCGCCCCCGCCCGCTCGCTCTCTCGTGAATGATCACACGGCCACTTGATGTAACACCTCGGAGTTTATTTAACAACGAAGCGTAGTGTCAAACGTGTCTCGAAAATTTCTTCTAACCAAACGACTGCAAAAATTTCAGTAGTGAGTAGTAACATTTACTGCAAAATATATTATTCGAAAAATAACTAACCTACCTCTAATACTTGAACCTTGGACTGTTGTAAAGACGATAATTTTATCCCATAGAAAAGTAATACGATATTTTTCAGCTGCAACTTGTAACTTAAATATTAATTTTTAGACGACACCAGGTTTCTTAGTTTATATGACTAGCTTAAATATTTTTTTTCAACCATTTTTTATTTGAATGACAGAATAATGATATATTCAGTAAAAATATAACATCATCATTATATATAATTTATAGAGAAGTTAAAAACACTGTTTAAGTGGTTTATGTCTCAGATAGAAATTTTAGTGTGGTTTATATGATATTTATGTCGACCAGGCTGAAAATACACATTTTGTTCACAATACGAAAAATTCGTATTGTTATTGAGTTTTATATTTCATGAATATTCTTAACAATAATACGAAATTTAAATAAGATCTTATAATAATCATCATATGTGCCATTTTTACGTCTTTTTTATATCTAGGAAAGAATTAAATGCACAGGCCAGAAAATGAAGAGGCTTTTCAACATGTTTCCCCAAATATTTTGTATCCCAAATTCTAGCAACATAAAACAAATGTAATTACAATTTATTCCGATCTACGACATAAAATACGTGACATTATTAAAAGGGGATTCAAATAAAAAATATGTAATTTAAAAAAAAAAATCTACGTACAATTTTGCGTTGAATTCAATATAAAAAACGTGAACTATTTGTTAATGAACATCCATCTACTGAGCCTTTTACATAATATTTTATGAAATAACTGTATATTGAAGTTACTTTTAAATTAAATATTAAGATAAAACACTTTGTTTAAATCACTTTTTATTGATAAATCAGCATGTTTCGATACTTATGATATCTTATTATTTCTATATAAATTTTATTATTTATTATTTTCTCGGTATTTATTTTGCAAATAGTCACCTTTTAAAAGGTGACTTTTGCAAATAGTCACCTTTTAAAAAGTAACTATTTGCAAAAAGATGTCGGTTATTTATAATATTTAATTTGTTATTAAATAAAATAAAATTGAAATAATATTTTTAATTTGTTCTCACAGTAGTTCCCACCACTTATACTTTCATAGTTTTATTTTATCTATGCTTGCATTTTTAATTTTAGTATATTATACATACATTGTTTCCTGAAAAAGATACAGAAATATGTTGATTTATCAATAAACAGTGGTTTAAAAATAGTGTTTTATCTTATTATTTGTATAATATGTGGCCACAAAGTAATTTTTCTAATATTGAGGAAGTACTTTTAAATTGGTTGGCACATAAAGATTTCTATGTTAAATAATAAATATTTCTATGTTAATATTTTAATAGAATTAAAAATATATTCTTTATTAAGTAATCGATGACTTCACAATTGAAATATTTCCCGATAAATAAAATGTCAAAGTAATTAATTGACAGAAATACCAGTTTAAGGGCAATTTGGTAAAATTATCTTCATAATTTCTCGCCGCTTGAAATCTGTTCGTAATCATAGCGGTCGTTATTGAAAGGGTATGTTACATGAATGTTGTATCATTTAATCCTGTAACATAAGTTCCCATTTAATATTCTTGTATGCGACCGGAGCTGGTTAAAGTCTTCGCTAAGATCTCCTTACAGAATTCACCTGGAAGTGGTATTACAATATGTAGTGCTAGTAGTCATTGTCCCGGTCAGGGGAAAGCTCCCTTTAAAACCCACAATCACGCGGGGTAGCACAGATGAAATTGTAGGGGTACTGCTACCCACACCCCCAGAAGCAGGAGTCATATTGCATTTATACATAGTTGGTGTTGTGTTCGATGTATCGCTACAACATTAAGATGAAGCTTTGTGTTGAATATTAGGTGGCTATGAGACACTTTGTATTTAGTCACTAGTATTTTGTCATTTGATGCCATCCGGTTTAAAACCAATTGCTCCTTTTTAAGGGTTGTATAAAACTTTCACCAAGAATGAAACATCGGTGTGTAAATATACATTTTTAGAAGACATATTTTCTCTTGTTTATTTCTATGGCACTAAATATTCGAATGAATTATGATGATTTAATTGATTAAAATATTTTAAAACGTTTTATTGATAGTGATATACGCATATCATAATATATACATTATTCAAACGATTCATATCTAACTGTAACTTGATGACATTTTCAATTTTTTCTGATGGTAAGGGATGGATTTTGTGGTATTACTGTTTTTGAAAAAATTTTCTTCCAAATTAATGTGGTAGAATATCCTTATAATTTTAATTATATTATTAAATTATTTATCTTACCTACAGTACTGCTTTATATCGTATATATATGGAAGTTTGGCAAAAAATTAAAATGTGTTTTTATGTATGTAAAAAAGAAAAAATAAAAACTGGCGTTTCTTCTAGGTTAGATCGCGTTTTTTGTAGATGGTTTCTTTGTCGACTTTTCACATGCCATTGTCAAGGTATTGCCTCAAAAAATTACTATACAACCGAATATTTTTACAGGAGATATAAATCTCCCACTAAATTTTAGTTTCGAAGTCAATCTATTAATAGCAATTCTGAATATTTCTTCATATGTTAGTTGCGAGTGATTATGCCGCCATCTGTGAGTTGATTTATTCAATTCATTATTATTTTCTCTTTTAACTGCACTGGCGCAATCTATGGGTGGATTTATTAAGAGTGTTATTATTTTCTGAAACTTTTTTCTTTTCATCTCTATGCTCGTCGAAGGCTATCGGTATGAATATATAAATAATATGTGGACGGGAATAGTTTACAAACAATTGTACAATGAATTAGTATTACAAGTAGTAGATAGAATTAATATTTATTACTTTATATATAGGTGTATATGAAATACAAATTTAAAGTGAACTTTCAAGTAAATTATTTTGGATAAATTTGTAGCAATAATTTATAAAGGTATGTTTGGGTGAGTGTTAGGATTAATTGCAGACAGTCGTTCCATCCCAAGCAATTATACCATGCTCTACGATTGAAGCCATTTTGATAAATTTTATATTAAGGAAATTCTTAATATTTCTAAAATAGTTTATTATTATTTTTATTTTATTTGTAATGAGTTGTGTATGATGACTCTATTTGAGATAAGGATGAAATATAATTCTTAAGTATTTGATTTGGTCAGTACGGTCTATATAATTGTATTGACACGTATCGTCGTATGATTCTCAACTATAACTCATTGATTCCTGTCCGTGATGTAACTTCAAATTCTTTACCTAAGATACCATTTTTTTTTAGTTTTTTGATTAGACAAGAATGCGAAATTGTATCAAAAGCCTTGGCGAGGTCAAGGAAAATGGATGTACATTTATGGCCTTTATCCATATTGTTAGTAATGAAGTCTGTGACATAGGCAATAGATTCAGTTGTATCCATATTTGCCCTAAAGCCGAACTGGTTTTTAGAAATAATTTTATTACTCTCGAGGTATTTTACAAGTTGAATTTTTATAATTTTCTCTAATATTTTAGAAAGGAAATTTAGTAACGTAATTGGTCTATAGTTATTGATGTCACTTTTGCTTCCTGCTTTGTGGATTGGGATAATTAACCCTTGTTTTAATTTAGTGGGGAAGTATCCGAGTTTTAGACTAAGGTTAATAAGATAATGTAAGTGGGTTAGTAGTTGTACATTCATTATTTTAAGTATATTAACCGTAATACCATCTGTAATAGCAGCAATACTATTTTTTAGCGATTGGATTATATTTTTGATAAGTTTTATCTACGTATGTGAAAGAAAATTTGTAAGCAATACCTTGGTTTAGCTTGTGACTTTCAGATCTATTATTAAGCCAAGAAGAGAGAATTTTTTTGGGCTAAATTAGACCCAATATTAGTGAAGAAACAGTTGGCATGATTGACAATTTGGACAGGGTTACTTTTAAAGTAAATTGGTTTACCTTCTATGTAAAGTTGATTAAGAGCTGTCTCTTTTTGTTTATCCGCATTTTTTTAGTCTCCATTGGTGTTAATAATTTTTTGTTTATAATAAAGTACTTTAGCTTTTTTGATATGTATATGTATACTGTAGTGCACTGCATCTTTTGTAAAAATTATGAAAAGTAATGTCATAAGGGTTTTTGCGTGTGTTTTTGTGTAATATGTTTCTTTTTTTTATAGACTTAATAATATTTTGCATAATCCATGATTTTAGGTTTTTTTTACTAGATGGGTGTGTTTGTAAATTATAGTTTTATGTTTGTTAATTGCATTTTGTATATGTTCTATAAAGTAATTCCATGCATTTTTGGAGTTAGTGATAAGGAAAAGGTCATTCATTCTAATTCATGGTTTCCAATGATATTTTTAGGTTGTCATAGTTTATTTTCGTAGTTGAATGCTTATGTTCTGCCTTAAAGTTGTTATTATGAACAGTGTGTAATGATACCATGGTGGAGTAGTGATAAGTCATTGTTGATTCATGTACAATCGAATTGATACAGGTTTTAGTTTTGATCATAATGTGGTCGATGTGGGATTTAGAGTCTTTTATAACTCCCGTACGACTATTAATGGTGCTCATAAGCTCGTGGTATGCTAACATATTGATATAATCAAGCCTTTGCGGATGACCATTGGTCATGATGTTAATATTCATGTCAACGGTTAAGACAATGTTTTTTTTATCAGACAAGTGAGATAGGTAGTCATTAGGCGACCTTAGAAACGGTGAATTATTATATACTGACGGGGAAAGGTAAATTCCCAGAATACATGTATCATTTCCATAATTTACTCATAAGCTGTTAGCGTCCTGAATAATGAATTCCAAAACAGAACAATGAAGTTCATTTTTAATATAAAAATGTTTATTCCAACGTTTTTGGAAGAGTGTTTAAATGTGTTATAATGAGCATAGTGCTAGGTGCGTGTGATGCAGTGAACCAGCACTCAGTTAAAATTATTACGTGGATAAAGAGACTATCAAGCAGTATTAGTAATTATTATTGTAAAAAGTAAATCAAGCAAAATTGATAAAAAAGGCACTAGTTGGGTTTTTTTGGAAATCTTAATAACCGGAAAAATTTGGCATCCGCTAGATGGAGCATGCTCTTCGGAGGTAATTTGTTCCTTTATTTCATTCCGCGCTGCGATGGTTGCTCGGGACGCTTAGCTCCGCACAAAAACAGTCTTTGTCTCTGGATTTTCATTGCCAAGGAGAGAGACATATCTTTTGCATGAGAATGAAGTGTGAATATGAATACAGCCGTTATTGCCGAGGAAATTGAGCCAATCCGTCAGCAGCGCGGGAAAACTTTGCTAGTTACGTTTGCAGCGCATGGCTGGTTGGCAATAAACACAATACATACATACTCGTACACATGTATATGCGTACACACTATAGCTAGTACCAGATTAAACACAAAATTATGCTAGCAAGTCGAATGAATGATGAATTTGACTTGCTGGGTAATACTACGATATACATGAATATTTTCAATATATGAAATCAAAATCACTACCTGTGATTTTGATTTCATATATTGGGTTTCTGTGTTTTATTTTTAATAATATTTTTCAGTCCTTATTATTTTTTGTGAAAAATTTTTTTAAATTCTGTTCGATAGCATTTTTTCAGCCATAAAACGTCGGTGTCACCATTTTCCGGTACCTTATAGTTATTCTTAATTTTTGGGCTTAAGTTACGGAGTGTCAAGTTGAGAAAAATGAACACTTTCGTCAAATACTTATTTTCCCATTTAATCAAGGTTAAAATGATCGTTCAGGAGCTCAACTAGGAAATTCTGCCACAAACACCCTACAGTCCAGATTATCACCTTTTTCGGTAGCTATTCAATCAAATGCGTGGCGTTATGTTCAACAATGACGATGATCTCAGAACTTGGCTCGATAACTATTTTGATACTAGATCAGTCGATTTTTATAGATAAATTGATTGAAAGATGGGACGAAATCCTGAATAATAATGGAAAATACACCATAGATTGAAATGTTATAATGTTTAAAAATTTGATTTTATAATAAATAATTGAAAAAATACTTATTAGATAACTCAATAAATTACTACACAGAGATAATAAAAATATGATAAGAACAATATTTATTTATATTAAAAAATTATTCAATTATATTATGGGATTACTTTAGAAAGCATTGGACCGTATAAAAAAAAGAGATTATAATTGCAGTAAAGTAGAAACGGGGGTATGTATCTGGATTCTATTCAGATAATGGTGTTGGTTCGAAACTAAACGATCTTGAAACATGTGACGAGTTCGTACAGAAGTATGTATCGCAAAAAGAAATATACCGCAATGAGACTGGCGTAATCCCAACAAGCGCATTGGAGAACCCACCGCTTAGAGGGAAAACCCAAATCGATGTAACAAGCGCATAATGCATGAGGAATATAGGAAATTACAAAACCACTCTCTAAAAGGAACGTTACATCAATACGGTCTTCAGTTGTTAAACTATTATAAAAACTTCATTCTAGAGGTTGTCAGATGACATTCTGAAGAAATTTTGGAAGAAACATCTGTTTTAGGCGCATAAATCGAGTACGCAGGACTTAAAATCATCACATATATTTATATAATATTAGCGGTCAGTACGTGGAGTTGCTCGAGATTCAAATTCAGTTATAATTTAAAATATGAATTTTGCGGGGGAGGGTTTCCTTCATTTTGGGCAGGCAAAATTTGCTCCTGGCAAGGAGAGTAATTAAGACATTGTCGGGAGGGCGATATCCGAGGGAGTGGGGTGGGATGACTATTATTTCCTCAGAACCCTAGAGTGCAACTGATTTTTTTTTGGATGGAGTTCAATATAATTTATTTATATCAGGAAAAAAGGGGGATAGCTAGGGTAATGGAAGTTACCTATATTTTTCACAGAATTCTAAAGAATAAATACGGAAAATTTGGTTAAGATTGGTCATAGGATGGAGAATTGTACACATAACAGACAAATGCGCTAACATTGATCTTTGTATATGAGTATATATATGTGCACGACTCTGGTTCTTCAAAGTTAAACCTTGTACCATCAATATGTACATTTTTTTACAGATAATTTTAACAAAAACGTTTGATTACATTAAAAATAATATATTTAAAAATAAATAAATTTTAAACCATGTCTAAAGATTTCTTTCTGTATTGTTGGAATACAACTTCACATTAAAGTTGACAACCCACCAGCACATTGGGAGATTAATTATATTATATTATTGCATAAGCACAAAAATAGCTTTAGCGTATAATTAAGATGTCATAAACAAAAAATATCAAAAGTATTTTGAACATGAAAATATACAGTAAACAATTTTTATTCTGTTTTCTTAGGAGACTTTTCTATATTCGCCAAATTATTGTGCATGTAACCAATTCGTGAAAGCCGCCACTCTAAAGAAAAATGTGTTTTATTTCATGGAGTCAGTGTCGACACACATATCCTAAGATACTGAATTATTTTAATACCGTTATCCTTTCAGCTTTGATACTTTGACTTTTCGTCAATAGATGGCATTGACCGACATAGTTCTCGTATTGCCTTACATAAGCTTTACTTCGGTTTGAAAAATTGTAGATGAGATGATTGATTTATTTCTAGTAGTACAGAATAGTTCAGAATAATAGTTATCTACAACGAAGCAAATTAAAAAATCGCTGGTTGTTAAATTTTGCGTAAAATCGTTTCCAATATGCGTTCTACAATACAGAGAGAATAAAATAACGTTTTTGTTACAAGGGAGGGAGAATTAAAAAAGAATATCAGTTAAAATACTTTCTACAGTACACAGTATGGTAGAAAATAATTAAAAATAATTAATAAAATGATCATTTCTGAAGGATAATAAAAAAATTAAAACATAATTTATATTTCGTATATATGTTATTTTTATCGTCTTAGTATGTATGTTATTTTGAAAAAAATGTACTTGACTCATAAATCGATAAATATTGCAGATAGCAACTATCTATATTGAAATTGCTCTCAATAAGGAGTTACCTTACTTTGTTCAATTATTTTATATTGAATATTTAAAAAATATTATATGAATTTTAAAGATACCGACATATAAACTTTTCCACCTATATGATGCAAAACGTGGTCGGGGCTTCTAGCCCAGTCCGGAGATTAAGTTAGTACAATTTTCATAGCGTTTAAGGTGTATTTTGTGCTCATCTCAATTTTAAAAAATAAAGTTTTTAAACCAAATGTACTAAATGAGCGTTAGTCTAAAAATGAGATATCTACAGGCGATAGTAAGTCGTCAATAATTTTCATGAAGTAGTGGTTTTTCAGTGTTTAGGTTATTGCTAGTTCACCATTTAAAAAATATTATTTGTTTGCCTTAAAGGATATCTACCTTACTATTTTAATAAATGTGTGATCCTCTCTATCCAGGCTACATAGACAGTTATTTTATTAAACCCTTCTTAAGTTTGTCTCTCTCACTCTTTCCTTCTATTAATAACATTATATCCAGATATATTAACCTCTGTAACGTTTTTATTATAGTTTTAGCCATTACGTTTTATACAAATAACATGTATAATTTTGTCTGATATTTTAAAAAGACTCTTCAGTTTATTTCACGGTTCACCTGTTCGCTGGCGACATAATGTTGACAGCTTACGGTAATCGCATTATTTTTGTGAAATTTTCCACGATGATAAATGTACTAAAACGTCGGTTACGACAAAAGTTGATCAACAGTAAAATTATTCGATGAAAACTCTGTCATCAACTGCTACTATTAATACCGAGTATCATTTTATTAACAATCTGGGAACAAGTACACGAATAAATATCATAACAATATATTTCATCACGACTGTAATATATGTCGATTAATCTTAGTAAATTTAAATTTGAAGTTAATTGGTGAAAATCTTAGGATGCGGTACGATTAGTAATAGTTAACAATACTTTAATAAGCATCAGAGCTGTAATTTTGATGTATTGAATATTTAATTAACACGTCTATGAATTCTCCTCGCGGCAACCTGTATTATTCACATGTTCCAAAGTGAACTTGTAAATTTCACAGGGATATACGCGTGTTTAAGAGATGAACATTTGAAAACAGTTTCAATCATTCATAACCACTAATCTATTATCGTAACTTTAAAGAATATAAAGTTACTTTTAATATTCACAGGTTTTTTTTCTGAAATGTATTTCAACTTTATCAATTGCTTCTGTTTTATGAGTATGTTAAAAATAATGTTCATAAGTAAAAGTTCAGATTTACGTCTAATGCTTTTTTTAGAGGCAAATTTTAAAGAATACATTACATCGCTGTGAGTGTGTATTTTTAAAAAAATACGAATTAGATTGATAATATGGAACCTTTTGGTTCCGAACTTATAATAGGAATATTTTGTATGTTTTCTGTCCAAGTTTCGTTTTTTTCAGTTCGGTTTTACATATTTTAAGCTCGGCGATTGATTGTAATGGCAAAACATATAATAACATTTTTGATGGCAAAAATTAAGATTTATATTGTTTATAGTAGGTACATAGATCATAATAATATGAATTTGTATAAAATTATAGGAATGATCATGTGTAAGACGTCATCCGGCAGTAGATCGTCGATGATGATGATATTATATTATATTTACTTGGAAAGTATTTTAAAATTATTATAAAAGACAGATATTTCCATGGTGATCTCTCAATGAGACTTTTAACTTTGACAGTCTGTAAAGGTACTCGTGTACTGGATGCATCATTCTAATCCGCGAGCAAAACACATGATTCATAAAGTAATAATTCGGAGTGATGAAATCTGTTCTATTCTACGTGCATACATGAGTCGATTCTCTGAGCGAAATTTCATCCGTGGACACGGGCCATAAGGATAGCCTTACCCCTAGTCATAAAAATGTCCCAAACGATGAAGAAATAGCCCTCTTTTAAAGTGACGTAATTCCGAGTGAATTAGAACTGAATTAAATGGTACAAAAAATATTTAAAAAGTACGTAAAGTAACAGCACTCCATACAGACGAGAGACTGGCAAAGTAGCCAGAGTAAGACGCATTCATTCATCGGGCTTGATAACCACTGCTGTAATACCATGCTGTGTGAAATATTTAATATTTTTCATATCATTCATTTTTATCACTTTAAATGTTAAAGAATTGACTATGACAGTGTTATTTCTATATGCATTAGCTCTTAATTAGTAATAAAAAATGTATATTCTTTGCTTACATGCCATGTATCACCTGCATTTACATCAAACTGAGATATTGTGATTTATAGTTTTGAATGTGAATTTTTTGATTTCTTCGGCGGAGAATAAAGAAACCTGTCTCCTAATTTCTAACACGTTATATAAAATATCTAATACATATTTATTTGGATTCCAATTAGCAGTTGTTTGATTTTAAAAATATAATATTACAAGTTTTTCTAAACATTGTTTTTTTATCAACTACTAGAAAATGATTAAAATATCGGTTTTGACCAAAATGTCAGATAACTTGTTGTTCCAAGTCCATGTCACGGCATTTAATTATGGGAAGCGACTAATCTTAATACATTTTCGTTATCATGCCGAGATACAGCTTATTTAGTTCGGGGTAACTGAGTAGCCCCAAATTCTCGTTGGTATGATTATTTTGAATTAGTGCCCATTTTCAAAAAAGTTTTGGTGAATTTCTGTTAATATCATTCTATTAAAATTGTAGGGCGTTTTTTTTAGAGGTATAGAACTTTAAAATGAAATAAAACACATAAAAACCCCGGTATTGGCCACTGTATTGGCTTAAATGAAAAGATAATTTTATGCAAATAGCGTTTAAACATGATTTCGTGTATATGGGCGCTGCGGCTGGCTCGAATAAAGCGGAATCTGGAAGTCTAATTTTCGCCCACTTTTTGGAGTAGCTGGGGACGTATATCAGCAACAACGCGACGAATGTTGGTTTCCAAGTCGTCTATGGTTTATCGGGGTAGACTATCTTTACAGAAAATAAACCAAAGGTGTTAAATCACACGATCTTTTCGATTTCGATTCTTTCGATTTGCCGTGAAATGAAGAATATGAAATCAACGTTTGTATTTATTGGAAATTATAACCCTTTTATTGACAAATTGAAATCAGTAAAATATTGTCTGTGAATAATCAGAACCGAATTATCGGTACGAAATAGAGTTATGATACTAACACTATTTGATATGAAACATGGAATTATTAATGTAGGCAATGCAACGATGGTATATCTGTGGATAATAAATGTGTGATAAATGATTAATTCATTAATAAAGAAGTGAATGGAAAGCTGACAGGAGCAAGTGGTATTTTCATGAAAATATGAAACAAGTGTTGATGGAATCAGAAATAGAATAAAAAATATATTGTAGGTTAGTTCTGATAGTTTTTTTTTCTTTTACTATCTCGCCAACCGTTGCGGCATTCGTGAGAAGATGCGCAGCGCAAGAATAAACGTGCACACACTCAAGAATACAATAATAATCAAGTACTATAAATATTTTACTTATTAAATTAATTCAAAGTTACATTGATGATTTTTCCGTCTGGAGTAACTGTTACCCCGTACCGTAACGGAAAGGTGCCATTCCTGGTAAATACATTATTTTTGCTGTGAGGTTGCATTTTCAGAACATAGTTCTGTGGTATTTTAATACTAATTAAATGAACCAACTAAAAAGATATATAGAAAATAATCTACTTACTTACTTACCATCACGCCGTTTCCTTGCGGAGGTAGGCAGAGAGGATAGGGCGCCTCACTCTCGTGTCCTGATGCACAATTCTCGCCTTATTCTCACACACCTTCCCATACAAGCTCGCCGGTTATTCTACTAATCTATCGAAAAATAGTGCATTTCTTAAAAAAATAAAGAAGTTGTATCAAAATTTATCAAAATGAATGAATGAATTAATTCTAGAGATTCGCCGCAACATGAAGTTGATTGATTTTTAAAAAGGAATAACAGATATATTCATTGGAAAGATTACTGAATATGAGATCAAAGTTTGTCTCTAGAATTTATTCGATTACTATAGCGAAATAGTCACTGCCCTCTAGGAATATAGGAATAGGAAAAGGTCTAGGTTTGAATCCCGGTAGCGACTAAATATTATATTGATAGTTAGATTTATTTGTATATCCTTCTAACTGATTAATTTAATTTGTTTTAAAGACATTATATCGTAGCGATTCTCCGTGCAGCCATCCGCCCCTCGCGTTTTGTAATCTCCTCGCGGAATAGTATTCTGCAGCGCGCGCACTCCGCTCGCGTGTCTACTCGCCCCCGCCCCCGCCCCCGCCCGCGCCCCGCCGGCGGGCCGGCAGTCTGGCGCCGCGGCGCGTGTCCCGCCCGGCGCCCTGCCCGGCGCCCTGCCCGGCTGCCTCACCAGCTCCCAGCTTGAGATCTCTTCCCGGCGTTAATCATTTTTAATTCATGCGTCGAGTGCTCATTTCCGTCGACAAGTGTTTATTCACATCAATTCTAAATTGACGATTTCATGTGAGATGATTACTCACTACACACAAAATTTTACACGGAGTGTCCACGAAAGATTTTCTCTTTCGGAGATTCGTCTTAAAAGCGGATAATGATGCTTTTCATTAGTGAGTACCTAATATCATGCATAATATATACATTGTAATAGTGTATTGATGCCGCCTAGCGTTTTAAGTGGTCAGTGGACGGGGTTGTCATTTGAAATTAGTTGATAATACGGTATCCACAGAAAATATATACGAAATATTAGAATTTTGTTAATTAGGATAATTTATATTTATGTATTAGTTATCAGTTCATATTTTTATATTGTTACCAACATCTGTCTTAGTTGAATGCATTTGTTGGTTATTGTTTTATTGTTCCATTGTTTTAAATATAACTATAACTATAAAAGCCATATCTATATTAAAAATAAATGTTCCTAAAAGCGTTATACTCGTATGTTCCAATTAACTATTTTTCTCTGTATATAAATATACTTAAACGTATTTCTATCACATATACATGGCGACGGAAAAATATTTAAAAAAAAGATGTAGGTACATGGAAAATTGGAGCTCTGCATGTACTGCGTGTATTATTTCCTATGACTTTTTCAGCACCATGTATTAATTTATTTTTCAAAAATAATTTTTTTTTTTTTTAAATAAAAAAAAGATTACCTTTACTGATTCTCAGAGATCAAAGTCTCATTGAATGATCGGATAAACTATGAGTCGGCTACGTCGCCATTTACGCGACGTAGTCAATTTTTGACAATCGAATTGGTATATATAATATTTTAATATTATTATATTTAATATTGAAAATAAATATTTTGAACAAAAATAGGTTATACAAATTTTAATATCTGAAAAAACATCAAATTGTCATAAAACTAAAAAATACCCATAGGGGGTTGAAGTTAGATTATAAACCATAGCACAATAGTTATTACAAAATGGCGGATAGAAATCAATGACTTCCAAAATGTATACGATTTGTTTATTAATAATTTGGATCAATATTATGAATAAGATTTTGTAATGGAAATAATCAAATAAATAAGTTTTTATATTAAATCTAATAGCAATAGTAAAATCGATAAATTGAATGAGAGACAACGATAGCAATAATTTTAAAATGCGTACTTTTTTTAATTAGCAATTTACAAAATAAACGTCATCATGAAATGCAACATGTTTTATAAAAATGGTTTAATTGTCTTAATTTTGATTTAATAAAATTTTGGAATGTGTTTTTTATTATATGAATTTAAAATTTAATATAAAACATAATGGTAAATACATAATTTGATTGATTCATCATTTCTTTTCTTTCCCTTTCTACTGGATGGAGGTTGAAGGTACAATTATTTCGATCTCTAATTCATTAGTCTCTTCAATCTGTTCTTTCGGTTATTTCTCGGATGTACAGAAATTCTACCTGAGCTTATTTGAAGCCATTATCGAATATTTAAAAGAGATTTAAACATGATTATTATTGTAGACATTACATTGATTAATTTAGGTATTTAGTTATGTTTCATATAACTATTACATATGTTTTCAATTAAAACGTAAATCCGTATAGGTAATGGAATGACAAATAGAATTAAAAATAAAAATGTGTCGTGTTATATTTGTGATACCCAGTGCTTCTGTATTAAGTAAGCTGTGTAATATTGTTCCCCTTATGATATTACTTATTCAGTCATTTGCATACTTTTTTGCATCCGAATACACCGCCTGCCGCCTTGCGAGTACAACCAACCCTTCTATTATATAAATTCCTCCAAACATTCTGAGAATTCAATTATTAGACTCGGCGCTTTCAATTATGTGGCCCTAGGATTGATTTCTAACAAATTTTGTTCTAAATTAATTAAAAATGTATTGATCGGCTTCAGCAAATAATGCCAATGACCACATCACACGAGAGCCTGTTTCTCGGATTACAATCGAAGCATTTGGCATTGTGTACTTGCCCGCAAATTAACAAGAAATTCTTGATTATACATTTTTGTACCTGAAATACACATTTCATGTGTTTTTCACACGGATGGACATGTTTTTCACAAACGTTTTGAATGTTAAAATCATGTTGATATAATACATTGATATGATATAAAATAAATTATGTTTGGAGCATTTTTCCATGTATATTGTTCACTTTTTTTTTACATTCTTTCTTTTTCTTTTTTACCTCAAATTCTCAAATTCAAAATTATATTTTTTATTCATAAAAATCAAGATACGTAACATAGTTTTCGAGTAATATGAGTTGAGGATAATTTTGTCTCGTTTTTGTTTTGTTTACATTACTGTTTAAATATTTAAAATATCTAATTATTTTTCATTTTTAACTACTGTAAAATGTGAAAAATACACTATCAAAATTGCAGTGTGAATCGCGTGCTGTTAATTGCCATATGTTAATAAACACTTGCTAATTTCCAAAACGAAGTTGCGTATAATATTGCACACGATATTAGAACATGTACTTATAAGAATACATATTAACAAATTATTTGACTTGCCCTTGTGCCAATTATGCGAGTCTAACCCGTCGAACCATTGTACATGGGTAAGCTTGATTCTTTACACCGTGATTGTAAAATTTAGTATCGTGAGAACCTACTCAAAAATACGCAAGTTCATTATCTGTAAGACGTGAGTCGAGTTATATTTTCGAATGTACATATACTGATAACTTCCATTCGTACATTCAGCAAAGATCCTCAAAATAGGCACACTAATCATTATTAAATAAATAAGATATATTTTTAAAGATTTTCTTTCGGTAAGTTATAGTAGCGTATTTAAAAAAATATAATTGTGTTGAAATTTTTATTTCCGCCTTCGTGTCAGTTTTGACATATAGTGGCCTCGATCAGATGAGACTTAGCTCGTAATGAACCTCCACAAATCCTGATCTCGTGTCGCCTTCACAGCTGACTCCAGGGTCTCTCGAGCTGTCCACCGCTGTGACACTCTTGGAGGTCTTCTTCGGTCCAAAGTAGTGCCCGGGCACTAGGCTGTCACTTTGACGCATAATGTGGCCGAAGAATATGACGAACGGGTCTCTATCCATCGCAATTTCTTCATAATTATTAGTCTATTTCTGAATTGTATAATTATAAATTACTATAAATACTTCTTGTAATAAACGTGTAATTACTACCTGGGTACTGAGTTATTATTAAAAGAAAATTAACGCAAGTAACTCGACAGTAAAGAGAGGATAGATCGCCGAGGAAATCTGGGATTAGTTATCTACATTATTTGTACTCTTCTCCGGTCCAAAGCTGTCCAAATGAAGTCGTCTTAGATCTTTCTAGCGTAGGTTCCCGCTGCACGAATGGAATATACCTTGAATCACAAGTATTTGTTACGTCGCGCCTTGTGATATGGCCAAATTTGTTCAGACGACAGACGTTGCTCGCTTTTAAGTTCCTAATGGATTAATTGACTTTAGTACAGACTTCGGTTTGATTAAGTAGACAGAGAATATCTTCTATACATTTACATTAAATTAATTACTCTTAAATTCTAATTGTAAATATCTTACTTTCAAAACTATGGTTTACTACTTATCTTATTACATAATTATGCAATACATTAATGCTATATATATATATAAAATGATTGTATTATTACTAATTTTTAACACAGAATATTTATTATTATATATAACACTTTTCTGTAATATTTGTGCTTCTGTATATACTTAAAAAATGTTAAATATAGTAGACTAGAGGTATGAAGAAACTGTGAGACAGAGTTTTGAAAGGGGCAGACAAAGTTACAACAATTTTGATCGCATTACATGTGATATAGTCTTTATTTTGTGGCAACACCGGAACCTAATAATATGACTTGAAAATTGCGGTGCTATTACTTATAACAAATTGGGAGAGGAGTTAGAATATTTTCGCAAGTAATAATACAATTTACGTCGTATTTTGGAATCGAATTGTGAATTGTACATAGCACATGTAGAGACTTATACATGTTCGTAATTCATTCCCTTTTTTAAACTTAACAATTTTTTAAGGAACGGAAAAAAATTTTGAAAGGGGCGACCTTTTTATGAAAAATATTTTATTTTATTTGTTAAATAATTATTTCATGTAATTTATTGTTTATTTAAATTATAAATAAAAATATCTGATTTTTTATCGTTTAATTTGGAGCGTTTAAAATGTAAATATTATACAATATATAATTCCTATTATGAGGATTTTATTCGACATATCCATTTGTAAATATAAATGTTAATATAGTACCTCCAATGGTGATTTTTTCGATGCGACCTAAAGCGTCCCAATCAAAACCATCTAGTCACGAATGAGAAGTTAGTTTTATATTTTTTTAAAAAAGGTCAAAAGCATTTTTATGTAGCTTATAAAGATATTTTTTACTGAACTTTTTATTATAAATATCGATTAAAATATTTTCAGAAATGGAAGAAAAATATTTCTAACATAGCACCTATCTTATATTACTTCATTACATCGACACATTAGTCCTCTGGGTTGGCCTTGGCACGCGTCGCCAGCACCATAACTGAATCGTTCAGTTCCAAAACATACCCTAATGATTATTATTCATTCGAGTATTTAAAAACTTAACCCAATATTCAAATAAAATTTTCAATGGAATGAAGATGAACTTGAACCTTATAGTCATGCACGCACAATATCATGACATTCATTTCATTTTCCGCTAAAAATAAATATGGAGAGTTTTAGAATGAATTTAGTATGGTGGTGTACTAAATGTGGATAATACAAATTAAATTACTCAACTAGAAAAGATATACAGAAAAAATCTATTTTTCGAAAAAAATATTTAGTCGTTATCCCGGTAGAACCTAATATATTGATTGATTTAATTTTTATCACGCAGAATTATGTACTGAAAAATCAACTTCACAACAGAAATTTGTTTTCCTTAAAAAGTGTGTTTACACAAGGGCTAGTGAAACGAGATGTAGGAAGAGTGGTAGGAATTTAGTATAGGGACAGAACAGTAAGGCACGCAACGAGAGAAACCAAAACACACAATTGCAACTAACAATTGTAACTGTACAATAACAGAACAGTGTAACAAGCTCGCGTAGGACGTTCACACTTCTCGACTGCTCAAAATTTATCGACAACACGCACAGAAAAAGTCGTGCTCTGAGGTATAGGGTGGGGGGGGGGGGCAAATAGATATAGTAAACATAATGAAGAATCCACATGCACATGGCGATTGGCGATCAGTGGAACTCTCATAATATCGAACAAAGTGGACAATTGATATTTTTTTCTAAATCCTCATTATTTTTAAAACTCCTGGAAACGGGCAGTACAGGCAGTATTGGATAACTTGCAAGCGATTAAATGAGAATATAAGCCTGAAAGTGGCATACAGCCGGCGCGCTGGTTGCCGGTTGTTGCAATAACGGAGGTGGTCTGTTTGCAGAGTGTTTGGGAGTGAGAGTGCTCTGCTAGGAATGGTGACCGAATGTTTCCGCACGGCTAAATATCTCGTGGATTCCATGAAGCACAACTTTAGGTGAGTAGAAGACTATTAACATTTTTGAAATATCATCATTTCTAGGGAGAAATCTGTTCAAATCGCACCAGTCATTTTCAATTCATAAATTGATTTTAAAGTGAAAAATAATATTTGAAGAAATGTCCCTAATTAGATACAGAGTGAATGTTATGTTCCAGGCCGATTTTGTTTGGCCGCCATTTTGGTTTGGCGAATATTTGTTAGTTCGTATTTGATAGTCGTAGAGAGTAGTTGGTAACAATTATTATAGAGCATCTAATGCCTCAACAACATGTTGAAGTCCTTTTGGAAAAAAATAATCATGAACGACGAAGCTCATTTGAAGTTGGCGGGTTTGTTAATAAAAAAAACTGCCATTCTCGGGACTGAAACTCCTTAATTGATGCATCACTGACTTTTACGCTCACGCAGAATTGTATGGAAAGTGTATGGTGAGCTATGTGGGTCAGTGGAATTATTGGGCCATATTTCTTTGAAGATGTAAGAGGCAATGCTGTAAAAACTCTTGGTGGCCGAATTGGGTTTATTGAGCCTGCAACACACGTGCAATGCACATGCAATAATCTAAATTTATTAATTCTAAAAAAATGTTTTTTTTAATATTTTCGTTATGAATAGCTCTTTTGTATATAAGTACATATTTTAAATGCGAGCTCGTGAAGTATAATTTATTTATTATTAGTTACAAGTTTTTCCATAATCCCCGATAAAGCAAAGTTTAATCGCCAGATAATTAGAAATATACAATTCACTTTATCTGAATCGTTTGCGATTTTAAAATGATATTGTTCCACAGAATAGGGAGGAATTATTTTCATAAAATACAAGGGATTGCAGTTTGAATGAGCCGGATCCGGGATGCCGTTCCGTTTATTTATTTCCTCAGCTCGGACGGACGAGTTGCTGATTGAAGTATTCAGTCTTGTTTTAATCACGGAATGAAAACACGCCCGTAAAAGTCTTTTCGGATTTTCCTCCTTTACAATTCAGTGAACCGAACCGAGCGGTTTCACTGTTTTTCACGGGCGATTTCTATTTTGAGATTTAGTGTTTTCGAGTCCCGCGAGAAGTGTGCGTGGAGATTTCTTGAGATAAAGCAATATCTTTACAGTGGCTATTACCGCTTTATGGCTTTATATAAGTTTAGATATAACCCGTCAGAAATTAAAGAAAAAATACATAAATAACGATATCGGTAACATTTTACGAGTACAATCTCACTACAAATCGTTACCATATAGGTAATATGATTTGATCCGAAGAGAACATAAATGAAAATTTATTTACTTTTTTATCCTATGTCCATATTAGTGAAATAGACTGCATAGATAGTAATCTGATAGTAGATGTAACTTACACATAATACAATACTACTCATTTCATACAACACCTATTTTCGACACGGTACTGCAAGCCAGTACCGTGTCACCTTTACCATACCACGCTAAAAAAAAACCTACGCAGCCATACTGTCAACTCCTGTTACTGCAAGAAATTTGAGTTTTTTAACACTTTAAATGGGAATAAAATGCTTTTACAAGCTTAAATGACTTTAAAATAGTTAATGTCACAGTTACTATAAATATAAAATAAGAAATAATAAATATAATAATTAAATACGTTCATTTTATTCTCAAACATTAATCTTGTAACGCATTCGTCAAAAGACCCATCTAACATGATCTTCATCTATATCTCTCATCATTAAAATGAATGTGTGATCTTTTTCACGTACGAGGCTTGTCCGTAAAGTAAGTTCCACAGACTGCCGCTGGCGCTAGGATCGTTTCTATGTGCGACCAGACAGCAGAGGCAGGTTATTTGGTTCCCCCACTACAATTCCTCACCAAGCCAGCGTCGCTGCGACGTTTAGTCTAGGCCCAGCAGCCGTCAACGATGGAGCTTCCTCTTGCGTCTCCCGCCAGCTGCGAGTTGCGGTCTGTTATTCGTTTCCTGGCCGCTAAGAAGAAATCGGCGAAGGAAATTCACGAAGAACTTTGTGAAGTGTATGGAGAAGAGTGTATGAGCTCCGGGATGGTGCGCAGATGGGTCAGGGAATTTAAAAATGGCCGAACAGACGTCCACGACGAAGCCCGTGCACGGCAGCCATCGGTTTCCGATGAAACAATTGCCAGAGTCGAAGCGGCAATGCTCGAAGATCGACGGATTACAGTTAGGGAGCTGTGCGAACAGATTCCGGAGGCCAGCAAAACCACAATCGACAAGATTTTGACTGAACATTTAGGCTATTCAAAGGTCTGCGCAAGATGGGTACCAAAAATGCTCACTGCAGATCACCAGCGGCAGCGGGTTGAAGCGGCCCAAGAATTTCTCGCTTTTCACGGAACAACCGAAGAGGAATTTCTGGACTCTATTGTTACTGGCGACGAGACCTGGGTACACTACACCACACCGGAAACAAAGGAGCAATCGAAGCAGTGGAAGCACCCTTCTTCGCCAAGAGCAAAGAAGTTCAAACAAATCCTGTCTGCCGGAAAAATCATGGCTAGCGTTTTTTGGGATCGAAAGGGCGTATTGTTGTGCGAGTTTATGCCTCGCGGGACAACAATCAATGCTGAACGGTACTGTGAGACCTTGAAAAATCTTAGACGTGCAATTCAGAACAAGAAAAGAGGAATGCTGACCAAAGGAGTGCGTTTTCACCATGACAACGCCCGACCGCACACCGCTTATCGAACCACAGCCCTCATCGAAAAATTTGGATGGAAAATGGTGTCTCACCCACCCTACAGTCCAGACTTAGCACCAAGTGACTTCCATCTCTTCCCCGAGTTGAAGAAAAACCTTGGCGGAACCCAATTCAAGACAGATGAAGAGGTACAAAATGCGGTTGTTAGTTTTCTACGCGGACAGGCGGCAGAGTTCTATGACTCTGGTTTAAAGAAGTGGGTGCCTCGAATGCAGAAGTGCATAGAACGCAACGGCGATTATGTAGAAAAATAAAAGAAGGACTGAACTTTCCAAAAATATACTTTTCTTTAAAATTAAACCAGTTTTTTTATGTGAAAAAAATTCGTGGAACTTATTTTACGGACACGCCTCGTATTACAAGCGGTATTTTTAACGTAGATAGAATGCAACGCATCAATTGTATATAGCATTGAATTCAAAAATGATTATTTTTATTATGATTCGCTTTACGTAATTGGTTTTCCACTACTTATTTCTTAGCGCAAATGATTTTTTCAAGGCTAGGTAAAATGTAAGTTTTACATTCTGCATATTTAAAGAAATACGATTTAATTGACTCGGTAGATCTATGTTAATACATGGCTAGGGAAGGGTTAAAAACGACACACTCTGCTTTCGACATGGTACTGTAAGTTAGTACTTAATTACTATACCAACAATCACTCATAACATCAGTCCCTAGACCCTGAAATGAGATCCGAAACGATAACCACGATGTACACGGCAGATTAGCCCAGAAAACTATAACAAAAGATTCTGAGCGACCGTGGTTTGAGATATGTTCAAAATATTGTAATTTCAATGAAATATTAACATAAGATTAGCGACTGTCCCAGGCCAGCTTATTTTTATGTCATCTCGTCTAATGGTTAATATCTCAAATGATACGCACATGTCGCTTAAGATTGTATTTGTGAATGTGATGATTCCATTTCATTCAAAAGTGCAAAGAACACTATCCTACTCTCTTGTTCGCAAATTTAAATTTACATTTAGCTGCATAATATTTTCTTCACGCGAAAGAATGCAGCTCGAGCTTGCTAAATATGACATTTATTTCCCATATAATGGTTCTAGTTTTCATTCAAAGAGCATCCTAGGTATACTTTCTTCTACTCTTTTCAGTCTTATTCTTATTAATAATTAATACATACATTCATTTGATAATTAAAAAATGATAATAGTTAATAAAGGCATTACTTGATGTAACGTTTGAATTTGCGCGTCGAGGTCTGGGTACTTTGGGTACTTGGTACTAGGATACTCTGCCGACTTATGATGACTGGCTGTCTAAATAAATTAATCAGGGGCGAGAATCCGACTGGCGGGCAACGGAGTGAGACGTCACTTTTGGTGGGAACGCTCGAATAGAGAACAGCGCGTCGGTGGAGCTGCATTCCAAAGAAATATGGCGGCGAGAGATGACGTAGATTAAGTGTGGGATCACCGCGGTGGATCCAGAGACGTATTGGCCTAGTCTACCTGCGGGTTGAGTAGAGACCCCGCCGCAATGGCCGATGGATGGGCGTTATGAACATGGCTGGAGCGAGAGATGAATCCTGGCGCGGGCGTATGGCGGCCCGGGTCCTAGGCTGCATCAGCACCCCACCGCTGCGTTGGCGGATGTTGGAAAATAGATAAATTCCGTAAATAGATAAAATTAATAAAAGTGACCTCTCTCGGAGGAAAATTGACCTAATGAAAGTAGATCTAAAGAACGTTTTGCATGCATCCAATGTCGGGATTAATTGTGGTTTGTGAATAAATATATGATGTGAAAAGCAGAGTTGCCTTTGAATCAATTATAATCCCATCCGAGGTTGCAGGTGACTCCAGAGTACACACGCACACACACTTGAGGACCCAGACTGAGCTAGATCGGTGGCGGCCTCTTTGGCTTCCTATCCTCTATGGCCCAAAGTAACAATATAATACATACAATCAATTCAACCAGACCTAAGTATCATTTTGTAACTGTATTTGGTAAATTTGTTAAATAGTGAGGGACTCTCTGATTACATCATGTCAACGACAAGTGAAACGTTTTTCAAAGGAGTAACTCCGCATATAATTAATTAAAAATAGTATATTAAACTAAACATTTAAAAAGTTTACCTCTAGTGAATCAATTCATCAAAGATGTTCAATTAAATATACACCTAATAGAACTAATAATACCGAAATAATTAATTAAATTAGTTATTTAATATTTCCGACTTCGAATATTATATTTTAAAATTGTTATACAGACTACAATTTGATATTTATCATACCTTTTACGTAATATTAAAGTTCAATCGAATCAATTTCAAGTACATCTGAAAAATAATTTTTAAGGACTAAATTATAGTATTGTTGTGTAACATATATCTCATAATGGCTTATTTAATTTTCTCAAAATTATACATATAATGAACTATATATTAACGAGATAACGCGAAAAACTTTTTTCTTAGAATCGCTTAAGGCTTTTTTTATAACGTAGACGTGAAACAATCGCCGATAACAAGTCCACAAAGACTGCGACTATCTGCCGCCTGGCTGGGTGTTTAATTACCCCCCGCCTCCCCCAGCGACGGGTAGCCTCCCTCCCTCCACCGTGCGAGGGCGGGGGGCGCGGGGGCGCGATGTCGTCAGTTGTAACGGAACTTAAAACCGGTAATCAGGCTAAAAACTATTTGTGAAGTTTAGAAAATAAGATACGATTCGGGGGCTGTGCCGGTCGGTGATGGATTACTAATTACCCTGCGTGAACCGCGGCCGCTTCGGGGGGCGGTTCGGCTGAAGGCTCGAGAGGTCACTCTCCATCGAAACCTTCCGACTCTTGTTTGTTCACTTGACGTGGAGTCGGACATGTGGGCTAACGAGTTCGCCAAATAAATCTGTGCGTTCATGGCAGTTAATTTCAACCAGAATATTGGTTAACACAAGATTTTTTCAATACTTTACTTTCTGTGATTTTTGTAAGTGGAGTTAATATTTCATCTGTTTTGCTATATCTACTCGTACCAGTGGCAATATTATACCAGCGGAATGTTGTAATTTCATTAGCTTCGGGACATATTTTCGAGTGTCAGTGAGTAAGAAATGGTTTGCGGCTGACGGTGGCTTTCGTAGAATCTATATTTCAATCCCTTATTATATTGCTTTAACAATAGTGCATTTTACATCGATAATATATTTTTTTAGATGAACTATAGAGTCTACGGAAGCTCTGGCTGCCCAACGATTAATGCGGACCACAATAGCCATCCGAAGGTCCTAGCCTTTTCTGTTAGTGCTGCCCTCCCTTGAATTGTACAAACGGTGTTCTTGCGTATCAAGTTTAAAAAAAAAATATATATATATAAATCTTTAAAGACATTCTTGAAAAAACTGAGATCATGCTTAAATAAATGATTATTGAACAAACGTGAACATTTCGAAGAAAACATTCATCTGTCATCTCGCCTCGCATTAATATATTTTTATTCTATGGTGGGCATTTGACAGTGCGACCATAGAGTGCGACGCAATATAACCATGAGATGACAGATGCTCAATATATATATACTTGCTAGTCGTAAAAATTCACACGATTTCGTTAATTTATGTTTTATCTTACTCATAATAAAGATAATGTACACTTCATTTCAGATATAATATATAGCTACGTACTGTTATTGAATATATAAAAGGGAAAACATTTAAGTAATCTTAATCTAGGGATAATAAAAACACGTTCGACATAATCCCTATAGTAGCGAATATGGCGATTTTTTTCTTACTGGTAAATGACACTTACATATTCAATAACATATACGGATAAAATATGGGGAAGTGCAAAATTGTTATGGATATACATACTCGAATATAATTTTTAAATGTTTCATTTGTTATTAATTAAATAAAAATTATGATTTCCAATTTACTTACTTTAATTTACTTGGCCTTATCCTGTTTTAAAGTAGTTATGTGTAATAAAATAAGTGAGTTAGTTATAAATAATTAACAAATATTTATATATAATAAACAAAAGTGTTCAAGTAAAACGAAGCAATATTCACTAAGTTGAGAGTTATTGAATTTTATTATTAATATAAAGAGGTAAAAAGAAAGAAATAATATAATAGTAGTATAGTACACACGATGTTTCATGAAAATTGTGTTTAAGTTCATGAAAAAATAATGTCCGGCAACAAATATGGTTAAAGGAAATGAGTACCTACATTTAATACGTACCTTGAAATAACAATGTTAAAAACGTTCGTCACATTTGTACACATCTAGTTGACAGTTTTGTCTGGAGTCAGGAGTTGAGGTTCCGCTTGTACCTTGTAATGGAATATAAATGATGCAGCAGAGCCAGGGGGACAGGAAGAAAAATGGTCTGTGGCGGGACGCCGCGCGGCTCGCAAGATGCCTCCCGTCACTGTGTATCCGTATTCATAGAGCTCGAACGTGAATTTGTATAATACCAACTGAACGGTAAAAATGAATTTCAAATTTAGCCAACCTGTACAATATTTTTATATAGACAAAAATATAGATAATTAAAAGGACCAAAATCAGATAAATGTAAAAGTTTATAATGTATAATATTATGTTCGGTTATTTCTGACGCCCGAATACCTTTTTGTCTTTTAGCTGCAGGGTTTTTCTGACCAATACGTTCTTTTCTTCGGCGGCATTTCGATCGGTATGAATTAATATCTATCCGTCGATCAATTATTTGTTGTTTCGAAGAGTTGAGTTTTACTTTGTGATAGATTACGTTATTAACACTATTCTGGAAGGTTCTATACTATTCTAAAGAGTAAACAAACACGGTGCCATCTTGCTGTTTTAGTAACAATTCATTTATTTTATAGTTATAATATTAATTATTAATTAATATCACAAACCTATGATATGAATAATTACAACTTCGCAATAAGAATGCGTTCTCCTTAAGAATATATTTCGTAGCAACAAACGTTATAACATTTTTATCATTATTTTTGGAACTGAATATTTTTCGCCTTTGTAGTTAAACATTTTGAAACATAATGTAAGCCCCCCCTGTCGTGTCTCTTTTCGCGCTGAAGCGTTCACTAAAAGTGGGTAGGTGCAGTTTGGCGCGAAACCGTTTATCACTTAAAACAAAATATATTTTTCTCTCAAGCACTGAAAGGGCATAAATCTATCGTTTTGTACTGAGATATGTGTACTTTTATCAAATCGGAAGCGGTAAGTCCTTCGGCACTTTTCTGTCTTATTTCGAATGCCACCATTAAATAACTCCATCCGAAAAAGATTTTCTCGTTAGCAGTATCTTCCCATTTCCACGGAACTGGCGTCGGCGTCGGAGGCTTCCGCCGCGGCGTTCCGTCCGAGCTCGGGCGACTCTTCGATCGAGGCGATCGCCCCGCTTGTTAAAACCGTCGCCGCAGCTCGCCCGGCATTAATTAATTCAATCATTTTCTACTGAGGCACCTTATTTTGCTTTCTGATTTGCGCTCGACTCGCGGCAGTCTAGACGAAGTTTAAGTTTTGGATGTTTTATTTGCCGATCGAGGCTTTTTGCACTCCATTCCTCGTGCGAACCGACTCTAATGCGATGCAAGTCTGAGGGCATCTAAGAGTGTGTACTCCGAGCCAAGCACAACTTCTTGTATAAGTAAAAGTGAAATATGTACGACTACAGTTTATATTTATTTACTTCTAATTTATTATCAGTGCTTTTTATTGCTTATTAAATATTTAAATGAGAAGATGATTATGAAAATCTAATGATATTAAGAATTAAAAACATATTTTAATAATTGCATGTCACAAAAAAGCGTTAAAAATAACCAATGAACTCTTCTAAATTAAAAAAAATATATATATACCTTCCAATGAATAGAATCGACAGACGTCATTATTGTAATAAATAATTATTAATGAATATTTTATGTACAAGTTGTATTTTATTTATGTTACAATAAAATACAACTTGTTTTAGACCAACTGCTCTCAATCCTTTAAAAAAATGTATTACCAATGTATTTATAGATAACATGATAAAGTGATATTACCGATGTATTCAATGCAGATAAGTCTAATGCTAATTTAATACTTAATAAATATAAATTCAGTGTGGAGTTTTGCAAACAGCAGAGCAATTATGAACAATTGTCTAATGTACACATGCTAGAGTACGTAATAAAGGTCATATTTTAACAACCTTGCCTCTAATATGCGAAGAAGAAGAATCATTATAAACCGATAAAAATAATTCAACGCCATTGTTACTAACATTTCAATGAAAATTAAATTAACTGATTTATTTCGCTCTGTTGTACGATGGACAAACTTGGCGGACCCGTGCCCGGTACCTGTTATCGGTTGGCTGAGTTAATATTTAAAAAATAAAGTGTGCTAATCTTCAAAAGCTGTAGCTAAAAATGCTACATTTTGGTGTAAAACTGATAAACTAACGTCAATTTCCCTGTGCATCCCATTGCCCATTATTCAGTTCAGTATGAGTGGCACGTCCTCCCGCCGTAGAGGCCGCTGTCTGATATCAGACCTACACTACCTCAGCTTATTCATTTCTGGACCTGAACTAGACTATTCCTTTGTGTAGCTAGGCGATACTTCATAAAAATGCGTTATCAATACTCTCCCGCTTCTGCTTACTAGTGCAGATTATTATTTCCTATTTTCTCAGCCCGCAATTTTGAAGAGGCGCGATTTTCAGCCGCGCTTCCGAGCCGCGCCAGCAGTCGCTATCGCCGCACGTAGCATTCGTTTTTCTTTGCCGCATTTTCGACTTTTGCATCACTTCGACGGAGATTTAGCGAAACGCTTTCGACTGGAAAATGCTGACCTTCCATATCCGGAAAGCCTTTGTACCGGGTTATTAAGTTTGGAAGAAGCCCTGGCCCTGTACCGCGATCAACTTCATCTTTACCGCTATAATTCCACGAAACTTGTATCCGTTGAAATCATATCGTCGCTGAAAATTTCTATTGCTGCAACACAACTTTATACGAAAGGGGGAAAAAATGTATAAAATAATTTAATATCATATTTATTATTGTCCACTAGTTTAATAATAATTTTAAAGATCAGTTTTAGACTAAACTTAATTTTTTGTACTTTTATGTGTAAAAAAATATGGTACTTTTATGTAAAATCTTTGAAAGTTTTATGTCGTTAGCGCCCTTGACTAATAAATATTTTTAGATGTAGCAATAAAATGTCGAGTGTTCTCTTAAGTTACATAGTTCTATTTTATCACATTTTCCGAGAACTTCCAAATTGTTAATTCATAAAAATATGTAGGTACTTAAATATTGAAACTTCAGACTGTTTTCTTAAAATATTACATAATAAATATATAAGTAATTGCAACGTAAGTAAAATCCTGTAGGAAACGATTTGTTATATTATACATTACCAGCAATCTTAACTGATACGTATAATGTACGCAATCTGTTCCTATATTTTACCTATTACTTCCCTTAATTTATATTATTATTGTAAAGTAATTTATATTATTATTACAATAAAGCAACCACACACTTTTAATGAATTTTAAGTACTCAGTGCATATAGATATTAGTTCCAAAAAGAATATATGATAGTGTAGTTAATTTAAATTTAATAACATATTTGTTTAATGAAATCAAATTCATACGAGTATTGTTACTGGAAAAAAACTAACTCAATCCTGTTTCGCTTCCACTCATCGAGTTCGAAATCACTAATCTAACAGGTGGATTAATGATATACATATTATAATGAACGCTTCCCTCATTATGCTTTTTAAACTAATAAAAAGTAATTCTGGATAATCAGCGAATATTTTGTACTTACAAATTTATAAAATATTTGAATCCACGCTTACAAAAAAAAATATCTTTTTTTTTAAATTTTAAAAATATAATTTAAGTTAAAACTGTCAAAGGTTACAGTTAATTAGATTGCAAATATCAAATACTTGTACTAATATTAATAATATTTTCATGATTATTTCATCTTTGTTAATTGTTTATATATTAAGATATTATATATTATTTATTCTATATGTATGTATTTGCAGTCACTTATTACGCCTATTTGGCGAAGGCCACAATAATGAAGAAAAAAAAGAGTACGCTCTCAGACTATCACTCATACATCAAGAATTTTAACGATAATTGTAAAAACCTTACAAAAAATACAAAATATTCAATAAATGCAACAATACTATAGGGACATTCATTATGGGTGTTTAACCGTGATCAAATATAAGAAAGACGGAGATACCACTATATAGTATAAAAGCGGGATGAGTAATGTCGAAATGTGTGTTGATCAGAAGGTTGTATCATTGAATGTGTAGAAGTTCATTTGTGTAGAAGTTCGTTTGAGGATAATATCGTGGAGTGTGTATTTAGATGTGTGCTTGGATGTGGGTAGAACAGTTTGGACAAATAAGTTACAGTTAAAAGACATGAAATGAATATGAGCAGTGAAAACAGAAGTGACCGCTGGTGAACTATCCTGGAAGCTAGCCGAGAGAGAAACGGATCGTAATGGTCGGCTCCCCGGGCGGGTGCGATGTATCGTCGGCAGTTTGTCGATCGGTACCAGGTGTACCGTTAAGATTGATGAGAGCTTATTGTTTTCACCCAGGTATATTCAGGGTGCGTGCAGATTATGAAGACGATAGACCTCCATAGTACCCCTACTATTCCGAGAAAAAAATTAATTAAAAAACCATTTACATACAGTGATAACATTCTGAAACTCATGATATCAAGGAGGTTTAATTATAATTATCCTCATACATGGTTACCTACATTTTATATAAATGCGAGTTTATAGTTTTTGATATAAATTAGTAGCACATTATCAATAATCATATCAGTTTATGTTTTCGTAATGATAACGGTGGAACATTGTTACTTGCATAATATGTAAATAACAGTGTGTAATTAACTGCATATTACTTAATACTATATAAGATATTTTGTACGTGTATAAGATATTGCTTCCTGTTAATGTATCTTTTTTTATAACAAGAAAAAAAGCCTTCTTGTCTCATATTGACTGTTTATGGTATATAAAAGGTTCGAGTTTCATCAACATTCTAAAATCGTATAATTTGACTCATAAGAATAAATTTCTCATTAAAAAAACATAAACTCGTATATTGGAACGTGAATGTGTTTGGTTGGTGAAAAATGAAAATAAAAAATACACTATAAATAGTGTATTTTTTATTTTTATTTTTCACTTATAAATAAGACGGACTAAAAAATGTTGAAAGTATAGAACGGTCTCAAAAATACCTAATTTATCAAAAGCGATTGGCCAAACTGTACCTGATGATCAAATAGTTCAGCACGGGAGTGTGAAAGGAAAGCGAGTAAAATAAAATGGTACTTACTCAAGGTATGGTAATTTGTTTATAATTAAAATGTAAAGATAAAATATGACTTTAAAAAACAAATTATAATCAAGTCAAAGTCAAGTCAAAATGTGTCGCGGCGCCGGTGTCTATCGGAGTCTTCGCGCTCGGGAGGATGGAATATTTTATTAATCAAGACATTTTGAAACACCCCTGAGCCCAATAAGCCGTGTGATTTCTACGAGCGTATATTAGATGTTGCATATCTAGAACCTTACTCAAGTCTGACGTCTTATTGTCCGAGGTAAATTATATTATATCTTTATAAATGCTCCCAACTAATGAAAAATTTGAGTTTATAATTTATCAGTTTTAATAACAATCATATTTCCTGAATGCCACATTTGCTTTTTATCGTGTTTCATTCGAAGCATAATACTTAAATACTTTCACGTAGATATATTATACTAAAATATTAATAATTCATCAAAAATTCCATATTTTAAACAAGTATCCTTTGTATTATACTGTTGTTCTTTAGTTTTGTCTTTATAACACAACTTATTATTATTTGTTTTTACTAATTTTGTTTAAAAGTGTATCTAACATACCACTTTAGAACGGACTTCGGCCTAGTCTAAATTCATTACAAAAAATACGAATTTTGTCAACCGTTAGCTACGTGATTATATAAAACACATCGCTAGTATCTCTTTATTTTATATCATATTTATTATTTTGTAATTATTCCTATATTATATTGGATCCTTAATAAATATAAAGTTAATATACTATTTTTGGAAAATAAAAACAATAAACGCGCTGGTTAGCCGCACTCGAGGATACTTGTCAAGCCATCGAATGGTCGGGAATTCGATCCTCATCCCTCGAAACCAGCATGTTCTATAGTTATAGCCCGATTGCTTAGCTTATTTAGAAATTTTATATGATAAATATATATCCATATTAAAAAAATTGTTTCATCGATTATTACACGTAATATTAAGCTTTAATTTTGTAATATCTATTGTACCATGTACATTCCAGGATACTTATTACAAAAAACTCTGCGGTAGGTAGTCAACGACACTGTGGCCCGTGCGGGGAATCTGGTTTAGCCACGACACCAGAGACACCAGCAGTGTGTGGTGAACGGACCTCAGAGGTCACCCACTGAAGGCGAACTGGACGCGAAGGACTCGCGCTGTGGCGCGAGGAAATGGAGCCATTCTGTTTCGTACGCCTTCCCAGTACGGCTGCTTATCTTGTGAACTCTCTCATTATACAAAGTATTGTTAATTATAATTTGGTATTATGACAAATCAACTGAAACGTGTGAATTCGCTAATTAAATTTTTGTACAATAAACATTGAAGCAGAACCGAGGTAAGACTTTCTATTCATCAGACACCCTGGGAACATCCAATGCTGGATATTCAATTTAATGTATTTATTATATAGGATAGCGAGAAATGTGCTTCGACTGACAGGCGGTAAACAAAACATAAACTTACCTCATCTTAAGGCCTTGAGTTCTCTTATTCTTCTCAATCGAAATAATCTTTGACACACAAATTATGGGGAAACAAAGGGTGTAAAGAAAATGAACGATTACATTTATGCTGTGACAAAGAAAGATATAGTACAATTTAAACAACTACGCAATCACCAAAAATTCAATAATGGTATGTACAGGTGTTAAATAAGACACTTCAATACACATTCTCGGCTGATATATCTAAATAGGCAAAATGTTCTAACGGAAAAAAGAACATTTCGCAGATATAGTCGGGATGCGGACATTATTGTGCCCCGGGGCATCCGCGATCTGAGATAACATTTGTATTTTTCCTTTTCTCTTTATTAACCTCATATCCTTTGTGCCCCTGACCCGGCGCGAATATTGTCCGCGGCGGGCAAACAACCGGACAATCGGATATTCCACACAGAGAAAATTACAATACCAAAGGGAAAATGCCTAATATAATAGTTTCGGTATTTCGCGAATAAAGACCCCCAAAATTCAGCTGTTCTGCGAATCAAAGTACTACATGTTTTCGGAAAGAAAAAATATAAACGATGTTGTTTGACTTGTTTATTTCTTACATACATTTTTAGGTGACATTTTTTATTTCATATTCTGTTTATATGCTTTGTTGGATATTCTTTCTTTTTTTGCATTGTACTTCATTTCTATTATTCGTTTATTTATTGTGGTGGAACGAGTCTTGTACGCACAACGCAATTATGATGGAATCAACTAATTATTATTATTAAACATTTATTTTTCTGTAATATGTATAAATTTTACATAAAATATATATTTTTGAATTCCTAGACATTTTGAATATAAATTTTCAGCATTTGCCGTTTGATGTGATGAAATTATGAGAAGTCTGGAAACTGTTATTAACTGTATGAAAGGATGGTTGTACCGTAATTTTTTGAGGCAACGGCTTGACAATGGCACGTGTCATCGTGCCGAAACGCCTGTCTTTGTTTCCCCAAGGGATCTACAAGAAACGGAATCTAACCTAGAAGAGATACTAGTTTCATACACTGGTGCTCACGGAAACCTCAATACATATATAGCTAGGGTCTCTTCTAGGTTTGATCGTGTTTTTAGTAGACGGTTTCTTCAAAGAAAAGATTTTGGTAGGTGACGTGCCATTGTCAAGGCGTTACCTCAAAAAGTAACAGTACAATTGTAGTCACATGAGATATAAATCTCCCACAATTATAAAATCGATCTAACCTAGATGAGACGCCAGTTCCAAACATTAGTGTTTGCCGAAAACTTAAATTAAACATATATAGATAATACAGGATCTAACATGTCTAGCCCACAATATTTTATAGGTGACCTGACTAAATTACAAGTCGAAAATGTTGAAAAAATATGTGTCGAAATCTCAATCATGTCAGAGATATAAGCATTTAAAAAAATCGTAATTTTGCGATTATTTCGGTTGATTGAAATATAATATTGATTACAAATTATATATCAAATATAAAAAATTAAAGGTCGTCGAATTTCTAGATTATCAAATTATTTTTTGATGTAAGATTTACAACCTGAAGCAAAGATATAGATAAATAATGGAAACATTTCGCAAATATTTATTTCGAAGTACCTACGTAGGACTTGAAGTTTAACATGATTTTGTAAAAATTTTAAACGATAATATTTTATATTTTTTATTTATTATCTTAGTTTAATAACCACAATTGAGTTTAAAAAACATCTACCGGTTTCGGAAAACACCTTTTCCTTTAATAAGAATTTGCACATACTTAAAGTAGTATTTATAATTCTAAACGAATCATCTATATTCTAACTTTTTTATAATAGCAACAACGCTGTACTTTTAATAAAAAGTTACATTTGGATACAGAAATTATTATTGGCGCAGAAAGCCTCCTAGAAGTACCGGGAGAATATGGGCCGAAGTTTATAAGTATAGCTCGGAATAAGTTTCAGTCTCATTTAACTACGTAGTTCCTCTCCGCCTCGCCGTCAAGGACCCGGGGAGGAAAAACTCCAATAGAGAGATTAAGGCTGTATGGTCCCTGTTTATTAATGAAGTTTGTTCAAGTTACGAACAATGCTGCAACTCCGGTGAATTTGTTCTACGGCTATGTAGTCATTTCTTACAACGTTCCGTGACTATTTATAACGTGGTGTCCTCTATTTTCTTCGGAGAAATTCCAAGAGCAGATTATAGTCGAGATATAGTCCGTTTGATGTTCTTTCATGAGGCAGTTTCAAGTTTTATGTTCCCTGTAGAATAAAAACATTTTACTTACACAAACTGAATAATGTTTTAGTCAGATAAAAAGTGTACCTACTGAAAGATACATAATAGAATATTATAAACGAATATTTATTTTCATATTTATTATTTGATATTATTTTATTTGAAAAACAAACAATTCATCGATGTAAAAAATCATCATAAAAAAAGATTTCTTAACTAATATTGAAAAAATTAAATGTTTTTTCTGAATTAACAATATACTAGATACAGTGTAAGATAATAGCTCATTAAGACTTTAGTAATAAGACCCATATGAATTTTACGCTACATAAAAAATGATAAAAAGAGTGATGACTTTCTCTTCTATTTGTAGGATTACAAAAAATCAGTATAAATAAGAAAATAGAGAGAAAATATTACCCGACAAACGCTAGTAGTTGTGTATATGTATTACCAGTAAGAAACTTTGTCTTCAAGAGATTCTTTGACACAAGAGTCTCCGAGATTCGCCTTTTCGAATCTCACTTCACGCTTGCTGTACGTATACGACAAATTTTAGTCTATTGATCATTGATGTTCCACTCATCAGTTAGGTGTATTCAAATTTCCCCAGCAGCAGTTAAAACGGAATTCATGTTTGTAATGTAGTGCTTTTTGCTTGTTTAACTTTCAGAATACACTATTGTAGATGACGTTTGTATGAACGTACACGCTTTTTAATTTTTGTATCTTTCCCAAACTGATCTCTGAGTCTCTGATCTCCGGATCAAAAGCGTGTACTCGGAGTTATCTCAATTAAATTTCTGCTATTTATCTAATCATTTCTCGTTCCGTGGACACATGCACTACCCGTATGGCTATCCAAAATTAATAACAATTTTGGTCGTAATCGTAATAATTCTACGTAAGTGACGTGTGAGACTGGTGTGAACGTGGGCGCACATTTCAACCGATAGTTGTCATTATTTGTCTGTTCATATGTCGCTGAGTTTCGAAATGTGTTCACTTTCATCCACTGCAATCTTCACAATATTAGTGGAAAGTAAGGTTTTTGTAGAGTTTATATTATTAAATGTGTTTTTATGTTAAATGACATAAAATAATTAAGCCTTCATAATATCTAAAATAATTCACAATACGCTACAAACGCAAAACTCAGAGGAAATATACCAGACAGTGATCACTAGATTTCTATTACGTAGTATTGTGAATAAAAGTAAACTTTTAGTGAATAGCGAAATATTGTTCCTTTTTTATAATAACAAGTGTGTTCTTCTTATTGGTACAATGCTCGCTTGACAAAATACAAATGACATATTTGTCCTATCAAGATGTTATCTGCCTTGGGCATTATTTGTTGAAAACATTTTGGCTTCGTCTTCTTCCCTCGATTACATTTCTGAGGTATGCATTGTGTCTTCTTTTTATGTTTCCTTTCTATTCACCTTTTTGTTTTTTGTTAGTATGGACCTCTTTTACTCTTCCCCTTGATTGAATTTATTCTTTCTGTCCTCTAGCTTACATCTCGAGTGCGTCCAACCTCAATTTCACTCTCTCTCAGATTAATCGCCCAAGTTTTGCTTCCATAAGGCACTATTTTCCAAATGTAATTACTTGGTATTTTTGTCGTATCATGAATATGTGATTTAGAGGTTTGTTTTTTACGTTAAATGCTTGTTTTATCATTACTATCCGTAGATGTGAAAATAAAACACTTGCTTTTGCTTCTACTCGTTTAATTTACCTGAGACCCATTTCGCCTTGCAAGAGTATTTTCAATCTAACAGGTTAACTCAACAAGAATAAGAAATATTTAAAATTGAAAATTTACTTTTCACGTGTATCGTGTTTATCATTTGTTATATATACAGACAAAGAATATAGGTTCCATATTTTATAAAAAAATAAGATTCTCGTTAGTAACATCTATACTGTTTTAAGGAAATGAATATAAAATTTTAGACCATAAATGACGACAGCAAATTTGTAGTTAAATACTCGAAGTGTTTCTACATGATAACATATACACAACTTCCAAAAATTTGACAGATATGGAGGTTGATTGGGTGGAATGGTGAACGTTACATTGTGTAAAGTGATCACTTAAGCCAGCCGAAGACAGGTCGTAAGCCCTGTAATTATCCATACTTCCATATTTTCCTATATAATATAATATAAATTGCTTCGTCGCTATGATATATCTATTATTTATTTAATAACAGGTTGTTGATTTAAATTGTTAGATTGATAATGCCTTTACAAGGCGAAACGCGCCTCGAGTAAATTAAACGAGTAGAATAAAAAAAACAAGTGTTTTATTTTCACATATGTGATTACGGAGTTCTACAAATTTACCTCAAAAACTACATTACTATGGAGTAAGTATGATATGTAGTTACGTTAATTTATGTAGTATGTTAATAAACAAATAAACTCAGCCCTCGCAATGACACTGTAAGTATATCGGTTTTTACAAATGTTGATAGATGGAAGGTCGGTCACACTCATGCAATGTTGTTGTAGGGAAGATCACTTAGAAATTGTGTGTAATAATATTTTTATTTATTTTATATGCTTACTATATACTATTACATTATTACATCGAATATACAATTCGATGCTCAAGAAGATATATAACGCGTATACTTTTATAACTCAGATCTGCTGATATATAGTGTCGTTGTTGGGATGGTCTCATATATATGAAACAATTATTATTATTAACTTATCTAATAATTGTTTTCTGTAAGATATTTATTACAAATATATTTTTAAAAGTTCCCATGATATAAAGAATTTTTAAAAAAAGCTTGAGTATTGAATTTAAATTGTTAAAGTTTTCAGAACTTCAGCAATTATGTTTGAGTACGTCGACATTACATAGATCAATAAATTGTTCGTTTAATTGTGTATAAATCATTTTTTCAATACGAGTTGTTAAAGGATAAGATAATCCTTTATGAAACATGATATACTGCACATCTAGTGGATATTTTGAGGTTGAGAATCGAACAGATCATATTTGAGACTGTGTATGTCGTAATTGGAATAACTTTAATTAATATTCCTTCCGTAATCCCGGTGGATTTATTCGCTGTGAACTTATCCCTTGCTTGCGATTACATTTTCTTCCTTGCCTGGAAATTTAACAATGCGTTCCTTAAAGCGACATTTTAATTAAACGCAAATGCGCATCGCGGGCTCAGTTTTTCACGCAGCGAGTAACGCCCTTTTTGTGTCGAAGGACCTATTTAATATGAAAATAATGGCTATTTGCAAAAATTAAGTACACTTTCTACAATTACGTTTCCCCATTCTGTTTCATTCTAGTCTATTTTTTATGTCTTTTCCTCATTTTTCGGAGGCTTCCCGCTTAGAGAACACTTTGAAAGAACGAAAATAATAAAATAAAATATTTTTTAAAACTTTTTCTATTAAATAAAATAACACATTGAATTAAAAATCTTCTTAGGTTTTCACGGCTGTTCTGAATCTTCTGTGTACAGTTTTCTGAGATAATTTGCAATTCCGGATTCCATTGCTGAGTCAGTCATCAGGTCAGAAATACGCGGCAGATTAGCTCAGTTAACTGTACACAGAACATTGAAATAAAATGTACACAATGTTTGAAGGATTCAAAATAAAATACAATGATCTGTAAACAAGCTGAGGCGAGGCGATCCAGAAAAACGTGTATTCCATCATTATACCGTTCATGAACTCATGACTCCGTGAACTTGTGCCACGGTACCGCGTATTTCGACTGAATTTTGATTCTGAGAAATGTGCGTTGCTCGTTTATTTTCAGTTCCGTCAGAATTAAATCATTTGTTTGTAGCTCTCTCCGGGATATTTAGATAGAGAGAAGAGAAGGCCGACTTGTCAGCAGTGGTGTACCACTCCTTCACATTCATACATTCCTTCACATTCATACATTCCTTCACATTCATACAAATTCTCATGCTCATCGATTGTTGAAGACAAATGAAGAAAATATCCTATTCAGTACAACAAACACTTCATTGAAACTACCTTATTTTTATCTTTGTTGTCGTTAAGACAGTCAGCGCAAATACGTTTACATTTTATTAATTAAATATTTACCTAATGACACTAGATTAACTATATTTAAAAAAAATTTGATGATATCAAATAAACCAAACATATTATTTCTCTAATAAAAAAAAAACTTCCGGTAGGTACTGGTCGCAAAAATCAGGCAGATTTCGTTAGAAGGTTAAAACATATTTTTTCTTCCTTCTCTAGGTTCAATATTAACGGAATTAGAAATTAGAAAAAAATAGATCATTTTTTAATCTTCTTGGATTCAACTAACATTTTTTTTTCTGTGAGACTGATATTAACTCAACTTATTATTCAACATATCAACAAAATTAATATGCAAGATCAGAATAGTTAACAAACTTAGCCGAGATCTACTAGATAAATTTTTTAGAAAGATTTAATTGAAATCACATAAGAACTATGGAGTAGTATCCACAAAATCCATTACAAGCCATGAAATGACATGAAATACGTAAAATGGATATACAAGGCGCGTTTTTAAGTATCGGATTTTTTTTTAAAGAAACACAACATCATTGTTACAACATTTTGCTTTCTTCGGACGCTACATACCTTAAACAACTTCTCAATATAGTCGGCACCATTATTAAGGCACTTGTCATAACGGGGCACTATTTTTTGTATACTTTCGTCATAAAACAACGTCGCCTGAAATGGAAACCATGTCTGCACTACGACTTTGAGATACGACTATGTTATCAAAACGCTTTCCATCAAGAAGCCGCTTCAGATGAAAATATGAAAATTATTTGGCGCCAAATCGGGACACACTCGGTGATGAATGTCAGCCGGTTTCATGTTTCGTGTATACAAAACCGAATCGCGGACCGTATCTCGCAGTCTGCGGGCTAATCTGCTGTCTTGAGCAATTCAACCACTCACTACAAGATGGCCACACTATATGATTGTCTCTAACGTTACATGTGGTGAGTCAACAGATGACGGAAACCATTACGCATGTGCAACATTGAAACCGCAGCGCTACACCGGGAATATTCAGCAACGGTACTTACTTAAAAAACGCGTCTCGTATACAATACGTGCATTGGATGCATTTTAAAATATTTAAATTAACTTATGTATTATAATATTGAAAACTTACACCGAAACACGAATCCCTGTCGCAGCGGCAAGTTGGCGCACCTTGACGCGTCTTGCCCCGATTGTTTCCCACTTCCCACCTCGGATGCGCAACGCCAGGGCGCCCAGAGAAGCGCGAATTTTCCATACTCCCTTGGCTGTGCACGCAATCAGCTAAATATTAATATTTATGCCCAGACGGGTAGAAAATAATAAGAATGACCAAAATAAAAATATTAGGACTTGCGTTAGACTATTTGGTTTAATTTAATCACTCGGGAGAAGTATTGCGATAAATACTATACTAATATGAGTTTAAATACATCTACCGGTTTTGAAAAATACCATTTTCTTCTTCAGGATGTTATAACTATTTTTCAAAACCGGTGGATGTATTGAAACTCAATTAAGTGGTTAATAAAACAAAGATAATAAATAAAAAATATGAATTTTAACCACAAAGTTAATATTGCCAATTTTAAAAGTATACTAATATACTTTCAAAAATCCATTAATATCAATAAATATAATATATTGTGATATTATAAAGTAACGTCATGCATTTGGAAAAATGAATTTTATTCAGGGCATTATTATCTATGAAATTTGGAATGTATGTATAACGCGCACGGATCGCCGCGAAGAGTGCCGGCCGATATGCCGGACACTCGGAGCGGCGGTGGCCGCAGTACCCAGGCCGCTACTTGAGTATTTTTTTTTTCCATAGGATAACAGCGTCAAGTCGGCGAGCCCAAATTATCTTTTACCGAATTGTGCTATTGGCTTTTGCAACATTGAATATTGCACTGGAGGTTGCACTGTCCTGCGGTAATGCCTGTCGAGATATTGGACGTCTTGACAGATTATGGAACTGGAAAATATGGAAGAATTGAGATACTGAGTTCTGTATCTAGGGTCCCAGGAGCTGCCACGGGCTTGGATAGAGATGGATAACCCGAAAACGCAAGCTAAGTGATTCATCACGAGTGATTTTTTCTACGATCTAATTTTATGTTGATATTGGACAGTTTATTTATGGCATGTACATGGGTGTCCCTTTAGACTGTAATTATTAGTTGCTAGACAAGTTTCCTTACGAATCGCCTCACGATTAAACCAGTTTATACTATCTATTGAATAAATAAATATTGTTAAGGAAAACACATTCTTATTGTGAAGTTGTAATTATTCAGATCAATAATTACAACTTCACAATAAGAATGTGTTTTCCTTAATAATATATGTTGTATCAATGTGTCCAAAATTTAATGAAAATGAATTGATAATTCTGGCGTCTGCAGTCTGTTTACTCAAAGGTATTTGAGATTCTGTAAAAATAATGTAGATGGCTTTCAAATAATGGAACGACAGGAGCATTAATTTGAAAAAATGTATCATATAGGTTCGAAAATTTGTCATGAAAAAATACTGGCGTTATAACACAATTGGTAGTGTACTTTCCCGGATTGGAAATAGAGATCCAGGTTCGTATCCCGGTGACGCAAAAACAATATTATTCGACAAAATTGATTTTATATGTATATATTTATAATTAATACATTAATTTAGTATTTAAAATAAATATTGTTTTATAGTTTGTCTGCTTTCATTTTGGAAACCTTTCTTCTTACCTACACATCACACTTCATATTTCAGATATCATAATTACACATTCCTCCGACGATGAACAGCAGATGAAGTGAGAGGTGAATGGGTGATCTACATCTCGAATCGAACTCCTACCCTGTGTGACCGGTGAGGAACGTCTAGCCTCACTTAGTACGTGGACCGCATCCTACAATATACTTAACAATTTGCAACAAAACTTTATATTTATATTATATTATGGGTCTATATATATGATATATAAAAGAACTAGAGCACCGTGTACTTTTACGTATTGTAGATAAAACTATAGTGAAATAATATAAAGATTTATTTGTTATATACCTTGTTCCTATTTTTGATATTTTCAGCACCTTGTTGTTAGACATAATTAATATTTAATTATTAATACAAAAAAATACTTAAATAATTACTTACCATGTGAGCTTTTTTATACACACATATATATATATATATTTTTTTTTAATCTAAGGTTTCCGCTGGCACTGGTATATGGAACTGATGAAAGTCATCAGATAGATTAAATAATGACACGTGTTATTGTGCCGAAACATTGGTCTAGGTTTAATCAAGAAAACCACCTAAAACTAGTGCTCGCAGAAATATTAAATTAAAAATAATAATGAAGGAACTGAAAATATATCTCACTTCAATAAAATATAACATCTTAACGTGAATCGATCCATATTTTTTAAAACTATGATAGCTTCGTGCTATGTATACGATCGGCCAAATATAGAAGTTTGTCGGCGCAGTCAAAACTATGATAGCTTCGTGCTATATATACGATCGGCCAAATATAGAAGTTTGTCGGCGCAGTCAAAACTATGATAGCTTCGTGCTATATACACGATCGGCCAAATATAGAAGTTTGTCGGCGCAGTCAAAACTATGATAGCTTCGTGCTATATACACGATCGGCCAAATATAGAAGTTTGTCGGCGCAGTCAAAACTATGATAGCTTCGTGCTATATACACGATCGGCCAAATATAGAAGTTTGTCGGCGCAGTCAAAACTATGATAGCTTCGTGCTATACACGATCGGCCAAATATAGAAGTTTGTCGGCGCAATCAAAACTATGATAGCTTCGTGCTATATACACGATCGGCCAAATATAGAAGGTTGTCGGCGCAGTCAAAAACCAGGGAAAAGGCTGTACCGAGAAATCATTAGCAACGGCAAGAAGATTACTCAAACAAGAGAATTCTTAATAAAAAGTGCCAATTACCACAGGTTTTTTTATTTATTATTGTTACAAATTCATTGGTTTTATCAGCAGAATGTTGGGCAATTAAAGAGGCCTTGGACATCTGGGTACTCCGGAACGTCGATCGCAAGTAGCTCTTGAATCCCTCTCTGCTAATATGACAGTTTGGATAGACAATGAGATTATCTGTTCCATCAGAAGATGTTTATTTAATTTGGACAGCAACAATAAGCAGGTGTCATTTGTTTGGATTCCTGCACATAAGGGAATTCATGGAAATTAATGTAATAAACTGGCCGAGGAGGTCACTATTTCCGGAGTTTTTCCTCATCAATTCTATATCCCAATGTATGACAGACTTAATATGGTAAAAAAATGTACGAATTCCATCTGGACTGCACAGAGGATAGATCCAAATAATCATAAGGTATATCAGCTTAAAATAATTCAAAGATCTATTCCCGGCACCCCCTGGTTCACCAAAAGGAATGTTTCCAAAAGAACAATATCAAATATATCTAGAATAAGAATTGGGCATTGCCAGGTAACCACACATTTATTCAGATTGAACTTAATAGATTCAGCAATGTGTGAGTGTGGTGCCGAGGAAGAAACCCTTGACCATATATTTTTTGCCTGTGCATTGCCGATCACGGATTTTTTTACAGTAATCTCGTTAATGATAATTTTAAGCTCCCGGTTAACTCGTGCCATCCTATTTTCATTAACTTGCCACATTTAATCTATATAATAGCAAATTTTTTGAACGATAATTGTATTTCCTATTCTATAATATTATTATACTTTAGTCTATAAAATAAAGTTTTTACTTGATTAATGACAAAAATTACTCTTAAAAGGCGGAGTGCCTATTTAAAAGAAGAAGTATTATTAATACACTACATTAACATTAAATAAATATTAATGCACGGAAAAAACGAAATTCATTCGCAAAAATAAATTAAGATATTATAAATATTTTTGAACACATCATAAAAACGAAATACTAATTGAAAAATGCGAAACATCCAATTGTATGGGTGTGCTCAACAAAATAAGCCTTTTATTTTTCCGCAACCGCATAAAAATGGACTCTCGAAATAAAAATGCGTGCAGTCTGCTAAAGGTACTCGTATTTTTTAGTGAGCTGAACGACGCGCGAACGCGCTATTTCATAAAATATAAGCGATTTAAATAACGAAAACATTACCCCGGTAAAATCAAATTTCACCCCGTGCGTGTGAACGGGAGTTTGCACTTTACTTTATAAACCGATGTTTATTATTGCAATCCCCGTGCTGCATTCGTTACGGGGTCGCTTCCACCCCCGCCATTTTTGATTCACAATCATTTGACTGAAGCCTCCCCCGGGGCAGAGAGGGATGTTTTTCCAATCCATCGATAGCCTCCTGAAAAACAATGCGGTGTGATGGCGTACGGTTTGCGATAACTCCTGCTTGGATTCCTTTTTAAACTTGCCGATGCGTCAGTTGATCCAGTTCTATTTAAAGTGCAGGTTTTTGTTTTTTTTTGATTAACACAGACTATTAATTATTATACGATTTTTCGAAAAGATGTAAGTAAGAATAAGTTAGCAAGTATATACCTACCTATATTAATTATCGAGTAAATTGGTGCTCTGGTATAAACTTCTATAAGAAACTTTCATGATTTATCCCCGGTACCTACCTCAAAATTTGAATAAAAAAATATACGTGTCTGGTAACTGGTAACTACCTACATAAAATGCAACAATAAGTAATTATTAATTAATTATCTGACAAACTCAAATTTTAAATGTCAAATATAAATGTAACAAAAATGTAATTATTTACTTTCATTCCAGTGAACTGTACACATAACACACACGCACGCGATGAGAATGTGAGAGTACTAATTGTACTCGTTATTTTTTTTTTTACAAATGCTAATATTTCCTAATGATTTAACCTTTCAATACCGCGATGTAGCAAAATCGTTAAAATTTGCATACCATAGGTTCATGATAATTCGCGAACATCTTTTGATTTTACCGAGACATAATAAAACGCAAAAAGCGCATGACTTACCGTCAAGTATGGAAGACAGTTAATAGGTCAATTAATATTTTTTATTAAATAATAAAACAAAATACAGTAAACCAGATAATGTTCACATTCTTTTTAAACACGATACAACCACGTGTCATAATATTTTGGTCAAGGAGCTAGATAATGATGTGTGTGTTTATTCGAGCGAACTATTTTCAGAAACTGTAAATAAAACACTAATAGAGAAAAAGTGTGATGATTTTCTGCGACAATTTATAACCGCTGAGAGTACCGATAAATGATATTTATACCACAGTACGGTCCTAGCATCCTCGAGTAACTGTTACCGCTCCGATCTGTTCTTCTCCAGTTCGCGATGCCGACTCTATGAGCACCCTGGCAAAACCGTACAGCTATTGTAATTAGTGTCTTTCAACACTACTCCGGTCAATGAATTTGCTTAAGGGGCTTCGTCGGTTGATTTAAATTCATGCGTTGAACCTGACCAGCCTACTGCAGTCCTCAATAGCTTGGACAATGTTGGATTCATCAAATGTATGTAGTTCACGACCCCTGTTTCATTATTGGTTCCAAATATCATTCTAAAAATCGAAGCGCTTTATGAATGATTATTAAACAATCTGAAAAGCTAGGTTCTGTTCTATTATATATTGTTCCAAACTTGCGCGGTACATCCTCGCTGGAGAACAATTGTGCCCATTATTATGAAAGTGGTTTAAGTCATATTTCTTTCGTTATGGGATATTTAAAGATTTGCGTTTCAATTGACTAAAAAATATTTTTATTTTACACAACACAATATTTCAAAATTTATTTAGTCGACTAGATTTATAATTTATTTCGACATATAATTATTGAACGTAGCTTACAAGGAAATAAAAAAATTAAGGTTGAAATGATTCTATTATCAAAATAAATACTAGCGGAATACAACACATTGAATATAACACTTCTAATTTTTCACAATTGTTACAATTTGCATCATATTATATTAATTTAAAATAATGTGATGTGAAATACACTCATCATTTCAATTTATTGACTTAGACCATTTTCATAATAATGAGCACAATTATGAAACCGATCAGCCATTGTCAGAATTCCTACGGCATTCGCTGCGGTAGGTCCAAAATCGTAGAACTAGTAAACAATGAAACAAACTAACAATGCATCAGAAAAATTATTTAAAAAACGATATAAAATTTTATTTTCTACTATAGTATAAGTATAAAAAGTCCGTGAAGTGATAAATTAACAAAAATATTGCGTCTTCTGTGTTTTACCTTTATTTTAGTGAAACGTTCTCTGAGGAACTCGCGTTTCGGTGCATTCAACAGCAGCTAGACAGGGATATGTGACATTCATTGCTTGTTGCCACGAGAAAAAAATATTCAATTGTGGTGATTTCTTTCCCCCGTGTACTATCATTCCATACAATAACCGCTCCGTGACAGGTATCAAAAATATATGTGTCTGCCGCGTATCCTCGCCACAAAGAGTTTGGCCGCGGGCTTTGTGTGTGATCACAATACACAGATGGCAGTGATTCCTCTTTTATCACAAATCACCGGCAGATGGTTTAATGATACAAAAATATGAACAATCTCAATTCACAAATCTGACACGCGCTATTTATTATTCATTCATTTAAATTTGAAAATTTCTTTGATTAATGTACATTATTTATTTATTACAAAAATTAACAAATTAGAAAAGAATAGTACAGATTGAACAGCGGCTCGTGTGTTCGGATATTATAATATCTAATTTATATGATTAAAAATATAATACATAATTAAAAAATAATAGAACTACAAAATATGGAAAATTAGATATTCGAATCTTAAATAAATTGACGAGCGTGCATATTACTGATATAAAAATGGCGAGTCTAGGTTGGAATACTAGGATATAAGAGTGCGGTATTCTATCCTACTCTGAACCTCTTCAACTCCTTCCATGAAATGGTGAGATGCTAGCGAGAATGAAGCGAGAAACGCTGAATGTGTCAAGAAACGCTGAGTGTAGTAAGAAACTTTGAATGTAACAAGAAACGCCGAGTGTAGTGATAAACGCTGAGTGCAGTAAGAAACTCGATTGTAGCAATAAACGTTGAGTATAGTAAGAAACTTTGAATGCAGCAAGAAACGCCGAGTGTAGTGATAAACGCTGAGTGCAGTAAGAAACTCGATTGTAGCAATAAACGTTGAGTATAGTAAGAAACTTTGAATGCAGCAAGAAACGCCGAGTGTAGTGATAAACGCTGAGTGCAGTAAGAAACTCGATTGTAGCAATAAACGTTGAGTATAGTAAGAAACTTTGAATGCAGCAAGAAACGCCGAGTGTAGTGATAAACGCTGCGTGCAGTAAGAAACTCGATTGTAGCAATAAACGTTGAGTATAGTAAGAAACTTTGAATGCAGCAAGAAACGCCGAGTGTAGTGATAAACGCTGAGTGCAGTAAGAAACTCGATTGTAGCAATAAACGTTGAGTATAGTAAGAAACTTTGAATGCAGCAAGAAACGCCGAGTGTAGTGATAAACGCTGAGTGCATTAAGAAACTCGAAAGTAGCAATAAACGTTGAGTGTAGTAAGAAACTCTGAATGTAGCAAGAAACGCCGATTGTAGGAAGAAATACTATTTTGAAAATTTATCTTTTCGCGTACTTTGCTGATGTTTTATGGCTTAAAAAATTAATTATTTTCATAAATCAGTTTCAAAAATAATAATGATTTATCATTTTTCACTAGTATTTGAAGTTTTGGTTATTTTTAAAAATTATTAATAACTAACATATAATAACAACGTAAAAACATAATATGTTATTAATTTTATAAATATTTACTGTATAACCGCACTGTACGGAGCCACAAAAACGTCAACACTTTGAAGAAAACAAAATAATTGTCCGTCTTAATTTATTATCTTCTCTTTAAAATGTCAAACGCCAGCCAAGTTGAACGAACCTCTGAAAAGTTAGGAATTTTTTCGAAATTATAATTACAAATTTTATAATAATATTTTATTTTAAATAGTGCATAATATTTTCATTATGATGCGATAACAACGGAAGCTTGCTGGTATTTGCAGGACTAACAATATTACGAAAATAAAAACCTGTTTTGAAATGTAAGCGTTTCCCAGTTAAAGCAACAATGGCGAGCCACGAGTTTAGTCTAGAAAATTGAAGTCAAGAGCCCACTCGGCAGTTTGGTTTAATACAATTACCCATTCGTTGCTGCAGATGCAGATTTTGCTGCATTCGGCGCACTTGATGTCCTTCCGGGAAACATTTTCATACTGCACAATCAGCCCCGGATGAACCTGAACACTCCACGCAGGCAAAAAATATATCACACTTATTAAATATTTGATTGTTAGTGTTGAGCTTTGTCACTTTGATTACTTGTATGAAAAGCCGCGATAATTAATGACCGCGAATGGCGAAAATATCAGGTTTATAATAATTAATCACAATAGAATTATTAAGGTATTTCAAAGAAGGAAAGGTATTTCATATTCTACCATAACATTAATTTTGAGAAAAATGGTAGAATCTAATGAATTGTATTTAAAAATTCATTCAGAACCTGTTTAATATCATATTGTAGAAATAAGAATAAAAATGACAATTTGCATTCAAAATTGAATTATTTATTTATATACTCAAAATGTAAGATGTGAGAGACTTTGCTTGAATTTTTCGGGGAATTACGTCACTTTCCAAGCTTTAGACGGTGAGACATGAGATTTCTGTAGGACGATATTCTATTTTCTTAACTTTCGCTTTTAAGTTGTTCGGCTTCCAATTTAAAAGCTTAATTACTGTTTAAAACGGGAGTGAAAATTAAATTTAAAAAATTAATTTGTTTAAAATAATGTACTGGGCGGACATTTTGTCATGTGACTTTTTTGAGTAGGAAACTTTTAAACTTAATAAATTCTTTTTGGGGGCAATAAGTTTTCGCATTTTTTAAATCGTTTCTGTGCTGGAACCGCGCGATGCAGAGGCACGCGGGCGACAGCGCGCTGGAGTTTGGTCTTCGGAAATTTAGTCGCAATGGATCGCTTTACGGGGGAACAACGCGGGTTCTGTGTAAATTGTTTTACAAAATACAACGATTCAATTCAATTCAATGAAACTGTTCTTGGATACTGCAAAACGGTCTATTTATGTCACGTCCGCTACAAGAGTAAATAGCACGTGGATCTGTCTATATAAGGACACAATAGATCTAACAAGTAACGAACTGAGTTTCTACTGACGAAGTGTATCCTAAATCTTCTAATAGCCAACCTTCACGCATCTCTCTGTAATCATTATCAGTCGATTCAAATCATGTGAGGACTAATAAAACCAGTACCTGATAATATTACGATAACCCGGAAATGTAGTCTTTATTATGTTCGTAACATACGTAATTTTGTCGTTTTTTCCAAGATTTTGTATATAATATCTCTAATATATATAATATATAATATATATAAATGTGTTCACCTCTATCGGTAAATAAATGCCCGTCTCAATAACATAGATTTCTTTCGTGAGATAGGCACAATCCAAAAACAAATAAACATATATATTCGGGTCTATTCTCAATTTCAAATCAATGTCAATAACCATGATCTACATCGCTATTGTATAACATTGTATACTTCGTCAATTTTGACGTTCTCTACGATTGAGTGACGTGAAACCAAAGGTTCAATTTTAGCAATTGGTTATGTGAATATAGCAAATGTTTGTTGTCTATAGTTGGATATTTTTATTTATGGTATAGTCGGCTTCTGATTGGTCGATAACCAAATAGACATGAAAAAGGGTTGTGCATTCGCAAGCATCGACATCAGTACATGATTTTATTTTTTGTTTTATTAGAAAAATAAACACGGATTATAATTTTTAAAATGTCTTATATACATATTCTTATTAATATATAATAATTAATGACTTACTAAAATAAGTAAACTGTCTCTCTGAAACGCATGATTAATAAGTATTTTCATTAATTTATACCATGTTTCAAACTTTTTGTGTTAGCAACTGATTTAATTTGTTGATTCGCTAATTTGTTTTTACAAAGGGAACTTTACAAAAGTACAATAAAAGGGTATTTAACGATCCAGCGTCTTTATTTATTCAACATATTTTTTTGGATTCCGAGCCGATGCGGGACAAACATTTGATACGCACTGATTTAAGGGTAGGAATGCAGCCAATGGCAGAAGAGATAACGTAATAACGTATATGCCGCATTTTTGTCTTCATGAAAAAGTCTTAACCCATTAGCGGTACAAGTATCCATATGGACACATATTTTGATCTTTGAGTGACATGGATTTTCATTTCTTTTTAAACTATTTTTTATATCTATATTCCAAAGAACTAGTAACTGGAAGAATTAACAGACGCATTGCTTGACAGACGAGTTCATTCTTATATCCAACGTACAACTCCAAAATAACATTTTACTTAGAACCACATTATAGCCAGTCAAAATTAAAATTCCAACAAAACAACTAATTTCATCTGAAGTGAAGGTTTAGATTGGTTTATTATTGAATTGTAAGTATTTATTAGACTCCTCAATAAGCTAATTTATGATAGTATCATAGAAAAATAATTCAAACAGCTGAGTTGTAGATTTATTTTTGAACCAACTATAATCCGATATCTTCTATGGTATCATCAATATCAATTTGGTCCATTTTTATGCATACACATGCATTATCATTACATCATCGGCAAATAATTATCTATAATTTAAATTATCTATTTTGCCGCCTTCGTCTTCATCATCCAAATTTTCATCGTTAAAATGGCAGGATCTGGCGGGAAGTTACTGTGTTACTCAAATATATATATATCTGAGTAACACAGTAACTTCATCACTATTCTCTTCTTCTATTACGTCCAATATACCATTTACTGACAGTAATCTTTTCGTTCTAATATAAAAAAAAAACAAAAATAATATTATTTCTTGAAAATCATATTATTTAATTTGTTATGTTTACTATCAAGCTTGTCCATATGGACACGCTTGGGTTCACGGTAATTGATTGCATCATTAAAATACACAAACATCAGTTATTATTATTCAAATTTTAATTTTACATACTTATGATTCATTCTATAAAATAAAAAAGATTTTCGAATCAATCAACGCAATAAAAATACTTAACTCAGACTACGAATCACAGTTTTTCGTTCGTAATATGAGCGTCCACTTTGATAATTAATATTGTTTTCACTAAATTGTCCAGAATCTCGAAAGAACGTCTGGATCGAGCTGCATACCACACTCGAATGACTCGTGCAAAGAACATGAACGTTTTCTTAGAAATTACACAATACGAGACCAACATCGGCAACAATAATTTTGTGTCCATATGGACATCTGTGACACTAATGCAAACTATTGGGTCTGGTTCTAATGAGTTTTAATCTTACTAAATTTTTATGTAGGTGTTGGCAAAGAAATTTCCCTTCAAAAATTCAAGTTAATAACTTTCTTAGCTTATGAGCTTTGGGTGACAGACAAACGTGATTCACATGCACTGTTTTTGGGTAATGCGTGATTAAATAAAGGAATAGTTTTCACCTTTGTACTTCCTAATACGTAGTCATTATTTAATAGTTCCCATTGTATTTATGCTTTCATTATAAATAACCATCTGTCTATCGTACGAATTTTATTTGAACATTGAATACTGTGAAAAATTTATGCACGCCCATTTAGAACATCTCCATTGAAATAATCGAATCTCCCGAAATATGTACTTTTTAAGGACTTTAATGCATGAAATATGAAAATAATAATTCTAATAAAAAAATTTACCACAATAAAAGTCGGTATTATTTTTGCGAGATCATTCACTCTGCACATCCCTAAATGAAAAGTAAGAATTCTAATATTTACTACGGTATTACTTGTCAACATAAATGAAACAAAACTTTGTTTTGATTTACGAAGTTATTTATTGAATTAACAAATGGATATGTCGGCTCACCGTGGACTTGAAATGTTGTCGATACAGAGAAGCCTGATGCTGGATTGAAAATCAGGCCAAAATGTTAAATAATTGCATTGATTGCGTGTACTCCATATAAATGTAAGGTTAGTTTAATTTTCCAAATTTAATGTTTTTTAATGAAATTGATCTGTATGATTCTGAAACCAAGTCAAGATTTTAAATGAACATATTTTGTATTTACTTATAATACAAAGATTATGTGTCTGAAAATTTTATACACAATTTGATTATTTTTGCTGTACTTTTTAATTCACATTTATTTAGAATCAAACATGTGTCCCTCAGATCAAACAGTTAATGCTTTTATTCCTGGATTATGTGGCTTATCATTGAATTTGATCTAATACAGTACATTTCAGTATTTTATAGAATTGCGTTCAAACGTCAAGAAGAGAGCAAAAGATCATTTGGTAAAGTCCAGGAAGACAAGAGGGGCACCTCCCACATTACCTTTCTCAGAACAGGATGAGAGATTCCTAGCAGTCGAGAGGATGCTGGGAGTAAATGGAAATCCAGAACTTCAAGAGATTAGAGTTAACATATCTCCGGACATTAGCCTACCAGGGAATCTACAAGGAGAAAGCCAGGCGTCCATTTCACCATCACCGTCATATTCAGTCAGGGTCTTCACAAATCTTCACTGTGACAAATAGCCCAGTTCAACCACTGAGGCCCTTCGTGGTCACGCCCACGACCACGGCCTTACACGACTAGAAGATCCCTGGCAGAAAGAGCTATGCAGATGCGAGCATTATGTTTAGAAGTGTGGCGCGGACCGTTTTCTTAGCATGATATGTCATGCTGAAAAAATGTCAAGCATTAAAAGAACACAATCACATTGTTATATTTTTTAACTGAACCCCGGTTAGTTATCTCCTCAGATGATAAACCAAAAGGGAGCTTCTAGTCATGTATAGGTACGGAGATCGCCTTGACCTCTGCACTGGACTACGCCACAGTGGCAGAACGGGAGGTTCCTGACTGAACGTTACTTATTAGAGAAATATCTGTCATTGTGGGAATGGATGTGCAGATTTCCCCTTGTACCTGGTAGGACAACAGTCTACTTTGTACCCAAGTGTACATTCTACATTAAAGAATCGTTAATTACTGCCAAGGTGGGCGACCTGTTTGCCTGACTTAATTTACTTACCACTTTTATTTATTTTCTATAATGCATATCTATATCCATGTTTTATTAATGTACACAGACAGATTTGTTTATTATTACTACAGTTAAATGTGAAATAATATTTGTAAGTTTATATAAAAACATAACATTAAACCTGTGTTTTAATATTCAAAATATATAACACTTCTTTCCAAATAAAAAGTATGTATGAGGAGGATATCTGCTATCGGTTTATTTACAACATTCTAAAAATAAGGGAAATTAAATAAAAATATGAGTTGTACATAATGAATTTAATAATACGTATAGGTAAGGAATATCCCCTGATTCTATTACAATTGTCAGAAAGAATCGGGAAAAAAACTGACATAATACTTTCAATATATTCACAAACATTTGTTTACAAGATAAAAATGTAATAATACATGAGAGGTTATGTATAAAGGTCAACAACAGTAAATTAGGATCAACAAAGAAGACAGGCTAATTTATTAATGTAATAAAGGAAAAATGTTCCTGTAAAACTTCATTCCAGACACCCCGTTCTTGAATTGGAATGCTTATCAAATGTTCATTAGTTGGAGGATTTCCAATGACATGAAGAACTGCATGAATTATTATGAACATAGAAGATTCGCCCAGCAACAGTAGGACTATAGTTCAAAACTTTGTGCTTCATAATATACCAAAATCTTGATTTAAAACTCATATACATCTTTTCACAACATTTCTTGATTAAATGTAGGCTTTATTTGTATCCGGATTCCGGTGTATTCCTTCCTCGATTTTCAGAAGGTGTGATAAGCCAGGAGCAAGGGTTCTGATGGATATCCAGAATTACCTGAAAATTCAATAATACATCATCATAATACCCAAAAAACGTAATGCGATTTGTATATTTTCACAATATATTTGAAATTAAAATTACCAATCTCATTTCAATTTTATAAAAATCTTCTAATTTGTGATGTGTGCCATATTACTGCGTCGTTAGTGCACCCGGGATACAATGCATTAAAAGACAAAATCTTAAGATCTAGGCTCCACATATCTGTAACAAAATAATAATTAAAACGTAATTATAAAAATGTTGTATGGTACAATCGAAATTCGAAAAATAACCTAAAAACGCGAGTATTATTTTAAAACATCTATCTTCATTTGACGTGAGAGATCTTGCAAATACCTTTACCGCCTTGATAAGAAAACAGTGATGTATCCAATAAATATATAACTGTTTCCTTATCGAGGCGGTAAAGTTATAAAAACTGGTTATTTGGAATCTCCAGGGGGTTACAGAAATCTCGCGAACGAAGTCTATCTATTCTCGAGTTTCGACTAAAATATCAGTTTTTAAATAAAATAAGTACTAATACAGTATTCAAAGTTCACAGAAAAAGATTTGTTTCATAAATTACCTATTAATTTCCTCATCCACAGCGTCGTAGTGAAGAATCACGGCCAATCCTGTCGCCATGTTTATGTTTTGACAGATTATGGTACGTTTATCTCCCTCACTCTCTCTCTCTCTCTCTCATTCAAATATAACACGGACGTTAATTTACGTACTGCCTATTTTTGAGAGAAGGTGTAACAATCACCATCATTTCAATATTGCAATCTTGAGAATCGGCCTGATTATGTAGATAATTATATAAATAAATAAAATAAAATGTAAGTTAGTACCCTGGCGTCTACAACCGTACTGTGTTCGCAGGTATGAACTCGCGATACACAATACTGTACGCATAAAAAATATTCCACGAAGCCTATTCCTGATCTCCTGCACGTTTGCAAATTTTACGACCAACACGAAATTCGTTTTTTGCTTATGTGTCTTCCTCCGATACGTTCTGCATGCGTAAGGAAAATGTTTCATTGAATTCATTCCGCGTTATGTTCCATATTTTCTCCAGGCATTTTCGCATAACGATACTGAGTTACCCCATTGCCATACAGTCCCGTTCCCTCGCCACTTTCGAATTTCGATCACATATATAAGGCGGAGATTCCGCGCGGGTTATTGTCTCGAAACACATTCGGCGCGACCGTTGCGGGCCCGGCCGCGTGCTGCAGGAGCCGCGACATTAGGCGAGGGCGGGAAATGTACATTTTGGCGGGATGCGTAACTGTTTTTAAATTTAAGAAGGCGAAAAAACAATCGCGCCCCCGGCGGAAACAATATCGCCGACGCAAGCCTGCCCATAAAAGTAATATGGGGACAGGTGACTCCGCGCTTCGGGGGGCGGTCGACGTGTAGCGGGCAACCGGAGCCAAATTAAGCTATATCAATATTCTTCACAGACCTCAAGATATTGGAAAATGTAGACACTAGATGTATCCATTTTAAAACTATTACTTCGATAAATCAGCTTTTTCCTTTCTATATGTATATTAGTACTGACGCTTGGAAATGGATTTTGAAACTGGAAAAATAAGAATCAAACAAGTATCCCCGATAGTATATGAATTCGTACTAAATATCTTCACGATACAAATGTTCTTAGGTTTTCACAGCCGTCCAGAATTTTCAATGTACAGTTTTTTGGATTAATCTGCCGTGTATATCTGGCCTTTCTGGCAAACGTTTCGGATTTCATTGCAAGGTCGATCATCAGGGCTAAGTCCAGAAAAATTGGCATTTTGGGCCATCATTTTGCATTTGAGTTGAATATTCTAGGAAAGCTCAATAGTCATTACAGACATCTGGTTAAGAAGGCAATTGAAATATATAAACACCCAGTGAACATAAATAGGGACGAAGGCTTAAAATTAAAAATCTCTTGGTATCAGGCGCTTCATAGCCATAGAAATAGAAGAGTCTGCACCGATAGTGATGCTGCAGTAAATGGAACTTACACATAATACAACACTACTCATTTTACACAATACTTGTTTTCGAAACGGTATTGCAAGCCAGTACCTAAAAATGACACACCCTCCTTTCGACACGGTACTACAAGCCAATACTTAACCACAACACCAAAGGTGGGATTCGAAACGTTGGTCTGAAAAGTCTGATATACGGCAGATCAGTCCAGAAAAAATTATGAAATACTCAAAAATTATAATTATAAATTATAAGTTAAGAAACCTTTCAAATCCACTCTTCAATGAGTGGCATTTATCTTAGACATCCATCAGATGTACCGTATAATATACTTTATATGCTAAAAAACTTGAATCGTCTTAACCAATAATATCACCAACAAAAAAAAACATCCCTATTTAACGACGGTTGAGTACAGTACCAGCAAATAAAACATCCCTATTTAACGAGGGTAGAGTAAAACTGTCAATATGTTGAGCTTAAAACAAACAAATCTTTTACAGAAATATTTCATTTATTTATATCGCCAAAACTGTACAATAACCTTAATATAAGCCTGAAAATCTTTTATCTATATAGCTATACATATTTTTCGGAAAAGTGAAAATCTGGCTGTACGAAAGTTTGGAAATTATAAACACGATATAAAGAGTATGCAAATATATTATTTAAAATTAGGTTCTGTTTTTAGTCTCATCCTATTTTATTTTTACCTTATTTTTAATTTGTTTTTATTTAACCATATAAAACCCTGTATAAACTAATATATTATTATTTAAAGTCGAAAGTTAATACCTATTTTTGGTAGCAATATCGTACGGGTAACATTATATCGTGATTATAGTACGACCGTACCCGTAAGACCGCGGCTGTCATTCAAATACCATTTGATTTATTCTAAATATATATACATATATTGTGACGTGAAACGATGTGATGTCCACCAGTTCGCTCAAGTAAAGTATGAGATATGTGAATCCGATGTATAGAATTCGCCATACGGTCTCCACCATCACGCCGTCTACTTCAATAATCATTTTCAAGGAAAAATAATAAAATGAGTTTGAGATTTACAACATTATAATTAATTAAATTTTTATCATATAAAGATTGATCATAAATAGAAGAAATAAATAGTTAACGTCGACAGAGTATTATAGCATAAAATAATATTACAACAGCGTTACTCCAAAAAAGATTTAAACAAATTATCTTCATCAAAATAGCAACATGGCATTAAAATTAGGTCTAAGATGTGTGAATAAAAATTATAAATTTCCACCTTTTTAAATTATACAACTGGGAATTAACTTCACAACAGTAAAACATAAAGAACCTTTGCTCTACAGGAGCAATCCACAATTTAAATTCAGTTTTTAATGGTTTGAGTCACCATGCCGTATGCACTTGATGACTCCTTCCACCGCAAACATCACATAAGTTTGGTTACTTGCTTATTGGCATAGTTCCTGATAAAGCATATAAATTATTATGTTCTCATGTTATAAAAATCAGATTGAGCAAATTATTACCTAATCGTATTCTCATCGTGCTCTGGCTTACGAGTAATTCTTTACGAAAATTTTTATTGTCATCACATTCCCATGTCTTGTGATTACCGTTAACTCAATAATGTACCTCCCTGTTACGGAGGTCGGAGTAGGAAGGGATTTTTACATCCTGTAAACACACAAATACAATAACATCAACTCTCAAAGAACATGGTACAGCGTAACATAGATGCCTAATATACCAAATTATTCTCACCCTTCCTTTCTAAACTTGAAGTTGAAGTGATTTCGACTATTTCTCTAGGCTTATATTTAAATATTATTAGGTTTATTATAAATAACAAACCTCTAGGCCTCCTGGTTGCGAGCACCAATGAAGTGATTTCGACTTTTCTAAGCCTATTTATATATAATTAAATTGAATAATTATATTACTCTAAAATTAATTCAGAATAGTTAATAAAACCCCTGGTTTCCGGCACCCGTGTAAAGATTCCGTATTTCCCTATGTTTATTTAAATATTTTTGGTATTACTATTTCCAAATTAATGCGGAGTCTTCAATTTCCCTGTGCGGGCGTCCTGCTCGCAAGACACGCCTCTGTTATGGATTCGGTATTCTCCTACGTGCGGGCTCTCCCGGTCGCCAGTGTGGAGATCTAGCTCTCTACCTTTCCTAATACTAATTTTTATGCTTAATGCTAGTCTATTCGCTTAATATCTAAATTTGGCCAACGTGATCGTTCTAGTGGTTTAGAATATTCCCCATGTTATGTCCGTAATAATCCTAATTCTTTTAACCCGCGTTTCCAATTATCAAAATGTCTGAAGTTTACAAATATCCAAATATTATAGCCGTTAAAATACCTATAGAGCAATTATTAAAATAAATACACCGATTATCTTATAGTATACGACTAAGTAACGGGAAACTTCCCGTCAAGCGGTATGATATTCGAGCGCGCCCGTTATAGCATTAATTATGTACGTGTTATTCAGAGCTAGAATGTAAGAGTGTGGAAGAAATTATACATATGTACGCATTATTCGGAGCTAAAATGTAAAGTGGGGGTGAAACTATACGTATGACACCAACCTCGTCGTAGACTCGTACTCGTGACTGTGGCCGCTTCGTGGTGTCGCCTAGCTGTTCATAAATTATGTGGACATGTGAAACAACATGCGACATGCTAAGTGTCTGCCTCGCTTGACAAATATGTTCCGTGGTTACATGATAAGTTCCCCAGACACCAGACTGTGGCGTACGTTCGACTCCCCTAACCCCAAATTCAAAATCCGTACGTCTGGCGCATATTCGCAGTAGACGACGGATCCTGAACTCCGAACCCTGATCACCCAACGCGTTCAAAAGTTTAAAGATGATGATGATGATAATCCAAAGTTCTGATTCGGCCAATGTCTAAGTGAACAATATCATTTGTTATGACTCATTCAAGATGCATGGCTGAGGTCCTTGTATCTCCAATACGTTGCTGTTCAGTATCGGTAGGAAAGTGGCCAATCCGGGCCGCGTCCACCACTGAAGGTAATTAATTGTGATGATTGTGACAGCTATTCAGTATCGGTAGGAAAGTGGCCAATCCGGGCCGCGTCCACCACTGAAGGTAATTAATTGTGATGATTGTGACATGACAGTACGGTTATCAGGAAATTCCCTTAATTCCTTGGGTGCGTCTGAACACGTAGGTCATGTAACAATGGTGTCAGAAGAATAGTTTAATTTATCTGCAGGATGATCCTCGGTGTCTCGAACAATGCATCTCGAATAAGGCCAGGAACAAATAGTTAGGATTATTATTACTGCATGCTGGTGCGTGTGTATGTGTGTGGATTGCCGACGTGGCGGCTTAATTGTAGCACATTTCAGGAACACTGTCTCGGGGTATTAACCTCTAGAGATCCTACTATCATCCTCCTCAACTATACTGAGGTACGGGGTGTTCGGAAAATCCTACAGGAACCCACCTGATACGCTCGTAAGCTACATACAGTTTGTGGCGCACATAACGTATGTTGAGAGAACCGAAACCGCCGCGGAATCGTCACCTTAGCCTGTAGCCTCTTGTAGGTGACGACAAGGCATAGTGGCGGATCTAAATTCTCTCAGCGATAGGTCTCGAAATCAACGCGACTCGCCCATATATCAGTGCCAAACTATACTTCACCATAGGTACCAGACGCCCTGAAGGTCAGCCTAAACCCTTTCGCTCACGTTCGAAATCCTTCAAGCAGGCTTACATATCAGAATATTCAGATCAGCTCGCTGGCCGAAGGAAGTAAATAAATAGATAAATAAATGCAACTCCTTGTTTTGTTGTGTGTAATATCGCCGAAATCATTCAACAATGGTAGTAGCTTGTTAATTCCTTTTGTGAATTAGTCGTGCAATATATAATATAACAAATGGTTAAAATACACATTGATACTTTGTTTCTCCATGATTACACCAATTTATATTATTCAAGACCGAGCTCTGCAGCAACCAAAGTGGTTATCGTTCAATTATAATTTTGAGCAATCATAAAGAATCAAAACATATATTAAAAATGCGGTAAAATAGTATGGTAGTCAACAAAGGCATGCAAAAGAAACTCATCAAGATTCGATCAGGTCCTCGCTGCCGACGTCCTTCTGGGCACTAACACACGTCTCCCGCGATAATATCCGGATCGAATAAATTGACCGCCAACACTTTCGCGACCGTCGTAAGTTAATCGATTATCACTTTCACATTAGATAAACTCTAACAACTCTCGCGGCCGCGTAAACTCATCCCCTCCCCGCTCCCCGCGCAAAGCTTCCAACCGACCGACCGACACCCATACGACCTCTTCGCCCCCCTGAAGCCGACTCCCCGCCCGCTCGGACCTGACTAACTTCCAGCTTTCGTTTTTCAACCCTCGACCATCTTCACCCCTCCCCCGCCCCTGGCGTCTCCGCCCCGGCCCCTGCCGTATCAGCTCTAGAAATTTCTAGGAATTCATATTTTTTTATTAGTTCGGTTATATGTGGATCATCACAGACCTCCCCATATTGAAAATGGAATTAGAAGGAATCGATAATTACATTTCTCAATACAATAACGCAATGATCCACCCACGGATATACAACTATGAAGGTTTCGTTTTCACTATCTCCACTACTTCCACCCTTACAAGTTTCTTGTAGGATTCTGCCAGGCGCGCTAATCATCTCTCTCCCTCACTCTGCAATGTGGCCAACGTTTATAGTTAGAACTATACACTATGTCTCCTCCCCCAGAGATTACTCCCATCGCTTGCTGTGTTACCATCTTAATTCTCTCGACTAGATATCCGAGCCGATAATCCCTACACAAGTCCTCAGCTATCTTAGAATCTACCATAAAGATAACGCTTCTACATATCTAATTCAAAGGTAGTTATATACCTAAAGTACACATTAATATTACCTCCCCCAGCGAATAGCTCATTTGTCTCCGGTAAACTTATTGTGATCCCCTTTCAACTAGTCATCCGAGCTGATAATCCTCATACCTAGTCCTAACGCAGTATTTAAAGATAAGGCATCCGCACATCTAACAAAAAAAATAGTAATATACCTAAAGTATACATCAATATTACCTCCCCCAGCGAATAGCTCATTTATCTCCGGTAAACTCATTGTGATTCCCTTTCATCTAGTCGTCCGAGCTAATAATCTTTACACATAGTCTTAATGTACTTCTTATTGACAAAGCATTCACGCATCTTAATGACCGACCTCTCATCACGATTTCTCGTAGGATTCCAAGTCGCCTCTTAACTCGGCGCTCCCAACTTCGGTTAATGGCGCGATTCCAGTTAGATCCTCTGCTTTTGTAGAAGCTTTCCAATCCTCCTGTAAAAGTTCCGTTGTTTTTTTTCTCTCCTGGCAAAGCCTACAGTATCCGATCGCAAAAACTCTATGTCCTAAATTCCTGAATCGAAGTACTAAAATGTTTAAAATTAGCGGTTTGGCAGTCGGTCTCATACACCTATTACATTTTTCACTCCAGTAGTATTATTTTTCTACATTATATAAGCGAGTTTTGCTTATATCTTCCAGTAGCTTTTAGGGCTATATCTTAAAAAAAATTTTTTTCAATTCTCACATTCCACAAAATTAGAAAAAACTTCTTCATGTCGAACATCGGGAAGACCGAAACTTATCCTAATTGCTTTCTTAATTACATACCATTAATTAATAGTAGTTAAATTGCAGGAATACGCGGTACACTCACAGTACCCCTAAAACCATCTAATCACTAATCAATTCCTCTGATAAAGCTTAATAATATCTTATAATCGATCCGAACAATCCATTACTTATGCAAAATCTGGCCAGGCGGTCGGTGTCATGATAGCGTCTCCATGTATTTTAGAACTCTAACTAGTTCAACTAATTACTTATACTATATCTTATTATCTATAAATAAGGCTTATTGTAGCCCATCCACTTAATTAACCTATAAATACAATTAAAAGAAGTACTTAATACTAAATACAATTCGAAGTCACATCCCCTCCCCAAGTGATTAAGCAGATAAGACTGGCGTCACACTACTCGTTTTGTTAACCGAATCTAGTCTCATCCGTTCTCCAGCATCTTCCCATAGAACTCGGTGATCATCGGAGCTTCCAACTCGCCCCTCCAGCATCTGTTCCACCTGGTCGATTCTACCCCTCCTCAACTGACTACTCTCAATTCGTCTTTACTCCATACGACCTGGCGTCCTCACATATGTCAGTATTTCAAGGGTTACTGAAAAATTTTTTTTTTCTAAAATAGGTATACAACTCCACACTAATCGATCCAAAACGCGGTTGCGTAGTTTCTTTCCAATTGTGAGTCTCCAAGTCTCCACACACCAGTGCCCTCCCATGTTCCAATAGCATCATTTTAACATCAGTGCTTACAATTATGATTTTTTACGTGCATCCTCTCCATTATGTCCTCGTATATAATGGTTAAACTAGAACTAACTTAACTAATTTATTACTATATTTTAAAACTAACTATTATTATTTTTCTCTCGTATATAAATATGTATATCTATTTGAAATTTGTTATTTGCTCATTAATGGTTGGATTCTTTGTCGAAGTTCTTCTGTAAATACTGTGGACACGTACGATCCACTTAAGTCAATGCACCTACCTAGATAACTGTTGTATATCATAATGATATTTCTAAAGGCAATATTCTCGACTTGTAAGTGAAAGACTTATATTTCTATCCTATATAGCGATCTTACTCTGCCTATCATTTTACTATCCCATCCAATCTTATTTAATTGATTACTTATACTATTATAATATAACGTAATTATGATGAATTCCTAATCGTGGAAATTCAAACTTCTGATTCGCATTTGTTTACACAATTATATTTTAATTTCATCCCAATTCGGTCATGTCGGCCGGTACGCAATCCCAAGAATTGTCGTGTTCTAAAAGAATAACACATGTCGCCCACCATACAATCATATTACGCCTATTTTTTTTCTGTTATATCCTAGGTTCTTAACGCCATGCTGAAAGAAAGAAAACCGCAAGGTTCCAGGGTAATATTTAACTATCATTGCATATCGAAGCATGATATACACCCTTTATACATTTGGATAAATCTGCCTAATAATTTAATTAACCCATATTAAATTAAATCTTTCAATAAAGTTACACCATGTGTCAATTGAAGTCGCTTTACAATTAAGTACCTATTTGTGAGGATAATCCGGGGACATGTTTGTACTTAAGTTATCCCTACGTTTTAAAATGGTGTATTATCATAACTCCACAGATAAAATATTATTGTTTACTTATAGGCCCACAAGAGCGTTGTCAATAATAAATAAGTAAATACTAAAATAAACTCCGCTTTAATTACCCGTCCGCTTTCATTCGCACGCCGCAGGTCACAAATATTGTATAGAAAAATCGAACCCAAACAAATAATTTATTATCTCCACTTGGTCCAAAGTCATCCTGAACCCATCCCTTTTTTGTTTTCTTTGGAATGTTTAAAATCTTAGGTTGAAAGTTTATGGGTTACAGCTTATTCATATAATAATTAATGGTTCTTCTAAGATGTAGAGGACCCGTGACATTTATTGACCGGTCGGGTAGGTCTGTTTCCTAAAATGCACATGTTGCATAAATACATGTCTCCCATTATCTCAACCCAGCGATGATACATATGCGTCAGATGTATCAAACCATTTTATCCCTCGGTCCAGCGTCTGTTTTTATTTTCTGAATTAGTTCATTTAAAAACCACTAACTTGCTTCATAATATGGGTTTCCTATATGTTATTTCCATCCATATCAAAGATGGCGTAAACTAAGTACAAAGACATCTTGCTATATGAGTAATTGAAACCTTGTAAACGATCTCTCGTGTGAAAATACGTAATAAGCCATTCCCGTAGAAAATGTCATAATGAAGAATTTTTATCATACTATTTTTGCCGACCGAGTAATAAGATAGAGATATTTACAAACTAATATTACCGACGGTGTGATTTTTACAATCTAACTTAACTAACTTACACAATCTAGTTTATGCGAGGTATTTACAAGCCAGCTTACCGATGGCGCCCTTCCGTATTTCTAACACATAAGAAGGTGTACAAAATAGCGAATCCATTATCTTCCGTTACAGTATGGATAGTGTCACTCTTAACGTATCTCAAAATTTAAGATTTCGGCATATCATTCGATGAAATCATTCACTCGTCCTACGCACTAATGAAATCACATATAGGCTACCAAATACTGCACTAAGGCGGCGAACGCTATCAATCCTCTTATACGCGGCTGCGACCCATAGCAACTTAGACTACAATTTGACAGTTGACTAAATAGTCTCCATTCTACCTAAAATCTTCTTAATCCTCTAGAGGTATTCTATAAGTTTTCCTGAATCTTCACTTAAAATAAAATTTTTTTTTTTTCTCACCGTATCTTATTATGTTTATGTACAGGTTTCCATTAAAATTAATACTGTGCACTCCTACAATTTTTTCTCTTGTTCCTATCTATTCCATAAGGTATCCTGCTTGACCCGCATATGCTTCCATATATACTTTTACGAAAACCCACGAAGCGCAATTATAAAATACTTAAATAAATAAAATGAAGATAAATAATTGGATAATATTTGGATTATTAACATGACTACATCCCTATCTATAAATAATAATAAGTAAGTCAGTAATAACCGACAGCCGACCCTACGGTTTATCTCCCCTGTTAAAGCAGTATCGAGATGCATAACGTAGATGTCCTTGGTATTTTAAGTGCGAGGGTTACTTCGATCCTTCCCAGGCCAAGATTTTTTTGTTGAACGTATTCTAAGCACTTGAGAAAAGTATACTTTCGGTTCAAACAAAAAATAAAAATAAAAATAAATAAATAATAATAATGGCTCTTCCCATATCTCTCTCGCTTAGAGTATAGATCGACCACTTCAAAACGAGGTTTAGCCAATATACAATCTCACGCCCATAAATAATAAAAGGATACTACATAGCCCTAAAATGCATAAGTTAGACGACCAAACAATTCAACGTAAAGTTTAATATTTCAACCGTATCAATGAGAACTACTTTGATGTACTAAATATACAAAGTAACATACGCCAAACGCATTTATAATATCTTTACCTAATGATAATTGGTATATGTTGGAAAATCTTTACTATACTGGGTGTAAGGATACTACAATGTATATATAATTTTTTTCTTATACGCACCCCTTTCGATTATCGTTTATATTTTGATCCGATTCGCCACAAGGACAACAAATACAGTATATCATACTTTTAAGTTACGAAGTAATATTTATTTTCGCAATTAAGTAAATTTATATTTAATAAATCATCCGGACATTCATTTATATTCCAATTTTTTCATTATTTTCTTATTATTTATATCCGATCATAATACGATTTTTATTATTTTACCTATATATTTTTTTTTGTAAGTCGGAAAAAATATTTCGCCTGTATACCACACCGCTGCATTTTAAATAAAGCTGTGTGCTTTACGAATAGTATACAATTATGAGACAAACACATCACCAAGACGACAACGGGACGTTTCAAACCGACAATATTAAATAAAATAATAAATTGAAGCTTTCATAATTATTTTTTTTTTCGATTCAAGCGACCACCCAAACACGTGTGGACACTCTGTCCGACTTCGAAATACATTCAAGATAGAGTATTAAATTCCGATCATAGAAATAAATATTTTAATATGGTGTTTTACTAATCTACAAATGTCTATCAACTATTATTTTTTTTTTTATTTAAACCACGTCGCGCGGTATTTTTAAACAGTAATGGGATCTATAAATTTAATTCTACATGCGTGCAATTATATTCTTATTTTTCGGCTCTAGGATTAATAAAATGGATACTATGATTCAGACATTTGTAATGAAAAACTAGCTGACTGGCTACCTGGTCACGGCGACACTGAGATGAGTTCGATATTTTCTAATAATATTAATTTATAATAAATAATAAGCTCCTGATCTCCTGGTCACGGCACCACTGAAGTGATTTCGACTATTTCTCTAGGCTTATATTTAAATATTATTAGGTTTATTATAAATAACAAACCTCTAGGCCTCCTGGTTGCGAGCACCAATGAAGTGATTTCGACTTTTCTAAGCCTATTTATATATAATTAAATTGAATAATTATATTACTCTAAAATTAATTCAGAATAGTTAATAAAACCCCTGGTTTCCGGCACCCGTGTAAAGATTCCGTATTTCCCTATGTTTATTTAAATATTTTTGGTATTACTATTTCCAAATTAATGCGGAGTCTTCAATTTCCCTGTGCGGGCGTCCTGCTCGCAAGACACGCCTCTGTTATGGATTCGGTATTCTCCTACGTGCGGGCTCTCCCGGTCGCCAGTGTGGAGATCTAGCTCTCTACCTTTCCTAATACTAATTTTTATGCTTAATGCTAGTCTATTCGCTTAATATCTAAATTTGGCCAACGTGATCGTTCTAGTGGTTTAGAATATTCCCCATGTTATGTCCGTAATAATCCTAATTCTTTTAACCCGCGTTTCCAATTATCAAAATGTCTGAAGTTTACAAATATCCAAATATTATAGCCGTTAAAATACCTATAGAGCAATTATTAAAATAAATACACCGATTATCTTATAGTATACGACTAAGTAACGGGAAACTTCCCGTCAAGCGGTATGATATTCGAGCGCGCCCGTTATAGCATTAATTATGTACGTGTTATTCAGAGCTAGAATGTAAGAGTGTGGAAGAAATTATACATATGTACGCATTATTCGGAGCTAAAATGTAAAGTGGGGGTGAAACTATACGTATGACACCAACCTCGTCGTAGACTCGTACTCGTGACTGTGGCCGCTTCGTGGTGTCGCCTAGCTGTTCATAAATTATGTGGACATGTGAAACAACATGCGACATGCTAAGTGTCTGCCTCGCTTGACAAATATGTTCCGTGGTTACATGATAAGTTCCCCAGACACCAGACTGTGGCGTACGTTCGACTCCCCTAACCCCAAATTCAAAATCCGTACGTCTGGCGCATATTCGCAGTAGACGACGGATCCTGAACTCCGAACCCTGATCACCCAACGCGTTCAAAAGTTTAAAGATGATGATGATGATAATCCAAAGTTCTGATTCGGCCAATGTCTAAGTGAACAATATCATTTGTTATGACTCATTCAAGATGCATGGCTGAGGTCCTTGTATCTCCAATACGTTGCTGTTCAGTATCGGTAGGAAAGTGGCCAATCCGGGCCGCGTCCACCACTGAAGGTAATTAATTGTGATGATTGTGACAGCTATTCAGTATCGGTAGGAAAGTGGCCAATCCGGGCCGCGTCCACCACTGAAGGTAATTAATTGTGATGATTGTGACATGACAGTACGGTTATCAGGAAATTCCCTTAATTCCTTGGGTGCGTCTGAACACGTAGGTCATGTAACAATGGTGTCAGAAGAATAGTTTAATTTATCTGCAGGATGATCCTCGGTGTCTCGAACAATGCATCTCGAATAAGGCCAGGAACAAATAGTTAGGATTATTATTACTGCATGCTGGTGCGTGTGTATGTGTGTGGATTGCCGACGTGGCGGCTTAATTGTAGCACATTTCAGGAACACTGTCTCGGGGTATTAACCTCTAGAGATCCTACTATCATCCTCCTCAACTATACTGAGGTACGGGGTGTTCGGAAAATCCTACAGGAACCCACCTGATACGCTCGTAAGCTACATACAGTTTGTGGCGCACATAACGTATGTTGAGAGAACCGAAACCGCCGCGGAATCGTCACCTTAGCCTGTAGCCTCTTGTAGGTGACGACAAGGCATAGTGGCGGATCTAAATTCTCTCAGCGATAGGTCTCGAAATCAACGCGACTCGCCCATATATCAGTGCCAAACTATACTTCACCATAGGTACCAGACGCCCTGAAGGTCAGCCTAAACCCTTTCGCTCACGTTCGAAATCCTTCAAGCAGGCTTACATATCAGAATATTCAGATCAGCTCGCTGGCCGAAGGAAGTAAATAAATAGATAAATAAATGCAACTCCTTGTTTTGTTGTGTGTAATATCGCCGAAATCATTCAACAATGGTAGTAGCTTGTTAATTCCTTTTGTGAATTAGTCGTGCAATATATAATATAACAAATGGTTAAAATACACATTGATACTTTGTTTCTCCATGATTACACCAATTTATATTATTCAAGACCGAGCTCTGCAGCAACCAAAGTGGTTATCGTTCAATTATAATTTTGAGCAATCATAAAGAATCAAAACATATATTAAAAATGCGGTAAAATAGTATGGTAGTCAACAAAGGCATGCAAAAGAAACTCATCAAGATTCGATCAGGTCCTCGCTGCCGACGTCCTTCTGGGCACTAACACACGTCTCCCGCGATAATATCCGGATCGAATAAATTGACCGCCAACACTTTCGCGACCGTCGTAAGTTAATCGATTATCACTTTCACATTAGATAAACTCTAACAACTCTCGCGGCCGCGTAAACTCATCCCCTCCCCGCTCCCCGCGCAAAGCTTCCAACCGACCGACCGACACCCATACGACCTCTTCGCCCCCCTGAAGCCGACTCCCCGCCCGCTCGGACCTGACTAACTTCCAGCTTTCGTTTTTCAACCCTCGACCATCTTCACCCCTCCCCCGCCCCTGGCGTCTCCGCCCCGGCCCCTGCCGTATCAGCTCTAGAAATTTCTAGGAATTCATATTTTTTTATTAGTTCGGTTATATGTGGATCATCACAAAGTCACATTTTGTGATATTTAATTGCACGAGCGAGCTGCTTGTTGCACTCGCTCTAGTCCGTTACCGGAAAGTGCCATAGACATAGTTCCTTTCAGTAGTGCAGTGCTGTCATTGTTCAAAACGTCAACACAAACCAATCTAGTCGCGGGTAGGTACTATAACGTAATGTTATAAATATATATGCGTTGCATTTTACAAATGATTTGAGTTAATTTTTTAACGTTACAAAGCAGTTTTAATATTCACCAAAGTAATTGTTTTGAAATCTATTGTTTTAAAAAGCGGAAGTAATATACATTTTAAAAGTCACTCACCAGATGCGTTACTATTCACGAAAGATGATTGTAATTATAAAACAAATTATTAAAATTTCTTTCACTATATGTGTAATCTTATGTGACGTATTTGGAGTTATGATGAAAATTCTCGTAGTAATATTTGAAATTTCTGCGTCAGATATCGTTTCAAACGAACCGAAGTATCTGAAGTAGGCACGTGAAGCGAAAATTATTTTTAATACAAATTAAATATATCAATTAGAAAGATAAAATAAAGATATAAAATCAATTTAACGAAAAAATATTTTTGTTGCTACCGGGATGCTGGATGTTGATCTAATTACACTACACCAACATTGTTGACGACAAATTTTTGAACTTATATGTTGCGCTTTTAAATTGATACATCTGTCGTTCCATTATTTGAAAGCCATCTTCTTTATATTTACGGAATCTCAAACACCTTTGAGTAAAATCCGATGAGAGATGCCAGAGTTAATTAATAATTATTTTGGAAACATTAATACAACATATATATTTTTAAGGAGAACACATTCTTATTGTGAAGTAACAATTTTTCAGTACGTAGGTCTGTTATGTTTTTAATACAAATAAAATGTGTTCATTTTAAATATATACATATAAAATTAATCTGTTGAAAAAAATTGATTTATTAATTTATTTTTTACAGTATTTTATTATTTTATTTGTTGTAAATAAACCTTATTATTTAATTTTTATTAAAATAATAAGTTTTAAACATTAGGGTAGTCTTATGCAAAGTGTAAACTTTCACAATGGCTAACGAGCAAGCGTAAATTATGCTGCGATCTGGTGACTGATTTCTACTATTTAACTACTTTAAAAATACATTATATCTCGAACGAACGAGTAAGAAGAAAAATATAAAAATAAAGATGTTTTATATTGTAATAATCTTTACTACCATTTACAGGTTAATTTTCTATGATACAATATTTACCTGATGAGACCCTACCTATGAGATAACATACTTACATATTTATCATTGTTTTAGTTTAGAAAAATGCTTTTCGATTCTCGGGCTTATTAGGCAGATTCTTAAGCTATAGCAAAACAGGGGAATCTTTATAAAATAAATAACCCAACATGATAGAAAAACATAGTTTATCAAAATGCAATAAATGTAAGTATAAAAAAACGGGGACAATAATATCTTGCGTGAACACCAACATAAAGATTTACCATACAATTATAAAGAGTGCAGATAATATTTTATGGAAATACTAATAATAAAAAAATTATAATCATTTTAGATACCTATAAACTGAATCGAAATCAATTAGCATTTTAATTCTGAATAAATAACATAAATTAGACTAGATGTACCCTTTAAATGGCAAATTTAATTATGAAATTGACAGGTATTATCTCGAGAAAACCTTCCAAGGGTCGATTGTGCAATACTAATTTTACTAGACAGATCATTTCATTTTAATATTCCTACAATTGTAATTTCCAAAAGTACCATAAGAAAATAAGAGAAGGCTAAGACCACATCATCTCACGCGGGTGATATTTTGGTCCGCTCCTGGTTACACTTGTCACTATTTAGCATCACTCAAAGTAAGTTATGGATAAAATCTTGAAACCAGATATTGTCAAAAGAGATCCAAAAATTAGGATGACACACCGAATAATAATAATCGTACAGGTCGCGGTTTAAAAGTTACCCGACAAATTGAAATGATTCTCTCCTCAAGCGATGAAGATTAGGGAGAGATAATAACAGATTTCTAAAGTTAAAGAATAGCCGCCCTTTATTCTTTTGTTTATACTATCTCTGACCGTGCGCTGTGGTATCCTGACGGAACGACGATAGAAGAAGAATAAGTTATTCTGCATAGTCTGGCGGGAAACCGAAACAATGACCAGGCAAAACGTCGTATGAAAAAGGAAGCAGTTACTCTATTGTCCATCAGATATTGAATTACGCCAGGAATAGCGAAGTAGCCATTAAATGCGAGATAACGCCTTAATTGTTAATCCACCATTATGCGTGTAGGCAAAATATAAAATACCTATGAAGGATATATAATAATAACTTCGAAACGGGTATAAAATTGGCCCGCGAACGCTAAATATTAATATATAATAGACGTCTTTCAACCACCCAGCTTATAATAATAATTAATAATCCTTTTAAAATCAGAAATACTAATAATAATATACAATTTACATTAGAAATGGAAAATAATTCGACCCTAAATTTTTTGGATCTAACATTCATTAAAAATAATAATAATAAATAAAATTGAACTTAAAATTTTTAGAAAACCAACTTTTACAGATATTATCATACACAATGAATCTAAACGTCCATTATCACACAAACATTCAGGGTTCCACTCTAAGATATATCGTTTAGTCAATATTCCTATGTCAACATCCAATTTCAATATTGAATTGAATACTATTAAGAAAATAGCAAAAAAGACGAGTATAATATAAGTTTGATAGACACCATTTTAAAAAATAAATTAAAAGAATATAATAATCAATTTTTGTCAATTTTTAATCAAGTTTAATCAATCAACATAATGATAATAATGATTATTGGCGTAGGATTTCATACATAAATAACTTTTCGAATCAAATATCTAAACACCTACCATGATTTACACAAATAATAGTATAGGAAATTTACTCATAAATTCTAAAGACAAAGATGATAAATTTAACAATTCTGGCGTCTATAAAATTAGTTGCAAGGATTGTGCTGCATTTTATATTGGTAAAACGGGTAGAAATTTTAATATAAGAGTAAGGGAGTATTCGAGATGATTGAACAATAGTGGGTTTTCAGAATTTTCTAATCATTTGATAGAAAAGGTTATGGTTTTGATAAAAAATTGGGATTGTCAATTTTGCATGTAAACGGTGTTGGTCACAAATTAAATAATTTGGAATCGTTGGAGATAAATAAAGCGTGTAAAACTCATCAAAAAAATTATAAACAACCAACTAAATTTAACTACGAGTCCCATTCTAAAATTTTTTCCTAAAAATTATCCGAGTAAATTTGTATTAAGTAACAATTTGAGTTAGGTATTAAATTTATTTTTTAAATGATTGTTTTTTTTTTTTTAAATAGATTTTTAAAATAGATTCTGGTAAAGAAACAATATATGTTTGTAGTTAGTTATGACATCCTGAAGAAGAAAATGATATTTTTCGAAACCGGTAGATCTATTTCAACTCAATTAAGTGGTTAATAAAACAAAGATAATAAATAAAAATTAATAATAATTTATTTTGATTCGTAGTAGAACGGTGTGTTATATTGCTATAATCGGATAAATATTTCAGCAAAGAAAGACATATATTTCGGTACCCTGCCTGATACATTAGTATTTTACTGTATTATAGCAGACAGTGAATTTCCGGTATAGTAGTAAACAAGTAAGACGCAATTAGATTAGATAAATACAACGTAAAGTACATGCAGTATTCCAAAAAATATATATAAACAGTTAAACAAGATGCAAATAGATTAGATAAATACATTGTAAAACTTAAAGTAAATGCATTATTCAATGTATAAAAAAATACATACATATGAAGGGTAAAACAAGATGTAACTAGTTTGTATATAATATATATATAGAGTAAACCCAGATGCAATTAAATAATTAAACATGTAAGTATTGTAGCAGTTTTAATCTCAAGTTTGGACTTTTAAAAATTCTTAGGGGAAATTTATCCCCATTTCGTGGAGCCAAAACTGCACTTTTCTTGAAACATATGGTTGCAATTTTTCACGTTTGCATTTAGACTGTTATATATTTTTGGTGCTAGAAACAAATGGAATCTTCGTACAAAAGTTTTGTTTAATTTTGGCACGAGATGGTGACAGTTGGTCTATGTTCTTGTAAAGTGAGGGTACGTAATTTGCTGGTGATATAAGTTTTTTAGTGTACCAAATATATACATTTGACGTACGTCTAGGACGTGATATTCTTTGAAGCGTTTATTTGAAAGATAGCGAAAGGGCTACTTATGAATAACTATCAGAATCATTTTTTGGGCTTTACTTACTAGCTTCGCCACCCCAACTGAATCGCGAAGGTGTAGCGAATGTCACAGTGCAAAGTATACAATTTTTCTCAGAGATATCGAGTACTTCTCTGACTTCCCTAAAAAAATAGACAAACCTTCTTATTCGGCTCGTGAGATACTGAATATCTTTTCTCCAGTTTAGGTGTTGGCTTGATTTGAGAATGGGTGACGATGCTACCATTGGCGTAACTATGCCAATGCAGTGCATTGGGGCGCATGTTAGACAAGAGTCCAACAAATTTGTGCCCTAAATCACAGTACTCCGCCACTATGATGGGTTAGGGACATCGGCATCATAGGGTTCCCTAAATAAGTATTGTATCTAATATACTTATTAGGCGTTTTCTTCCATTCCGCATTGGGGACCAATGTATGTAATTACGCCATTGGATGTAACCTCGTAGGTAGTCAGCAGCGAGTTCTCAGGGATTGATTACGCATAAGAAAAAAATCTATCTGCGTAATTCGAACAGACCAACCCGTGCGTTTAAAAATAAGAAATTCTCCAATCAGTTGTATTAGAGGCGCGCGTGAACTAAACAGATTAATTAGGGTTTTTAAAATATGAAAAATAAATTAACGCCGCATGAACTAAACGGACCGATTACTTGACCATATAAGGAATGCTGAAATACATTATTTATACGATGAGTCACTCGGGAAGTCGACTCGGCGTATAAATAACGTTGGATAATAATAAATAAATAAAGTTTAAAGATTTATGAAGTGTGTTCGGATAGGTGGACAGGCGTAATGCAATATTTTACAGAAATATATTTTAATAAATACTTTACGACAATTTAAACGAAAACAACGATACAAAGATCATAAAAATCAATACTTCTGTTAAGGGGCCAATAATGAACTATTGCGTTGAAGAGAAGTTTGATTTTGGAAATAGTAGCGGTAGTGTGAGTCACTACAGAAGAGTTGGCATTCCTAGTCATCCTTTCTGCCTAGTCAGGGAGAGGGAATTAAATAAGTACCCTACGTACGTATTATACAAAGTTACAAACTTAAGTGCTTTGGGGGCCATTTAAACCGTGCAGATCTCCATTTTGCCGCCTTCGTAACACATTGAGTAGCTTCAACCGCCGAACTTATCGTATTTCCTCAACTGACGTTACCTCAATCTTGACAAAAATGATTTAAGTAATAATAATTCGATCCCATTCAAAACATCACGGAGAAGCCTCAGATATTTTATATCGAGTTCAAACAAATAATTTGATAATTTATCGGGTAATATTTTTTAATTTATATTTCCTGAACTGGCCGATTAATACACCTACACGGATCTATTAATCAAACAATATCCAGATCAATTGATTTGTTTGCATATGAACAAAAATTTATACTATTTTCTTTGTATTGTTAAAACTTATTATTTCATTCTAAAAAAAATACTAGAACCCTCCGTTTTTACAAAAATCCATCACTACTAAATAATATACTATATTCACTTTGCTGGTTGGATACGTCCTTATACTACTAGATAACTACCATCGACTTATTGGCAGGCATACGTAAATATGTTTCTTTGTAGAGAACGCTTGAACGGAGATCGATGCAATATCACACACACTTCTACCCTATAAAGGATCTTCATTATTGCGATACTTTTATCTCAAGAGCATCTTTAAAGGTCGATGCATATTAGTCTCCGATATTTTCGAGTACTTAAAGTACACTGTGTAGACAAATAGATCGAGAACTGTATACTGATCTTAATGGCTAATCTCGACACAAAAATTTACCCGTGGAGGGGTTTCTTTAAGAGTCATATTTCGTTAGAAATTTTGACATGTCGCCGGTACGCCACCGAAATGAGAATATTCAAGAAAATAGATTGAAAACGAAATACCCTATTCACTTTATTTACGATAATATGGGCCGGGCTGAGCGATACGCTTCCAAATGGAGAAGGAAATATATTTTGTTTATTTGAAGGTGAGCTCACATAATGTGTTCTGTTCATGTTTCAAGTCAGACTGGAGTGTCACGGCTCTCCGTCACAATATGCCTACAGAAAGAGAGATTTATGAAGCCCGTTTCTGTTGTACTTTTATTCAGGAAAGGCATGCGTACCAGAATATCAATTATATATTAAAATAAATATTTCAAAAGATATTCTCCAATAACCAGAAGATGTACTTACATAAACGTGGATCATGCCATATTAATAAAGTGGTAATACGAAACAAAACCGAGAACTTTGATACGACTTACATATTTAAAAATTATATTCTAAATTTGTCGTAATCGTTATCGCTCTCTGTAGCGGAATGGTTAACACGTTTCCTCGGATAGGAAGAGGTCCAGGTTCGAATTTCGGTAGATACAAAATACTTTTTCGATAAATAGATTTATTCTATATACCTTTCTAGTTGATTAATTTAATTTGTTTTAAAAATACCAAATAATGTTCGGAAAATGTAATTTCACAACAAAAATGCGTTCTCCTTAAAAACTTTATTATATTTAATAATCTTTTTTCGTCATATTTTATCATTTATACGTACTTGTGCTACAATAAAATTTATTGTTTTTTTTGTTACGTTGTAGGCTATTTTTATATTATACAAGGTGATAAAATATAAAGCTGGCGTTCCAGCGCAGAGACGATGGCGCGGAGCAGGCGCGGCCCCACGTTTTCAGGTCCTGGCAGCATTCCTTACACGTGCGAGTATTTTTATTCCACGCAGACGAGTAACAAATTTGAAAGAAATGTCACTATTACGGCGGCCCAAGGACGGCGGCACAATCAAATTGAAACTTTTATATTAAAAGGAACGCGGACTGCTTCCACAACGATTGTGTTACGTGAAACTCAAACTCTAAATGTAGGTATATTTAGGCGATACGTGTTCCGTGATATCTTTTGTATAATTATATGAGTTAAATAATACACGAATGGTGGTCTCTAATAATGTGGTAACCGCCATGAATATTGTGTTAAGATAGTGTGATTTCAAAATAAGTCAAGTTTATTAATTTTGCTTCATTTTATTTGAATACTAGTATTTAAAACCTGTTATAGATGAAACAAAAAACGTATAGGTATATACAGTAATACCCCGAAGTTATGCGATTCTTTATACACAATAATACAAAATATTTAAAAAATTAACAATTTACGTAAAAAAGTCATTTTAATGTCGATGGCTTCATAAAATCTAACAAATTCGTCTGACGATACGATGCCTTCTTTTTTCACGCAGAATTTCTTCGAAGCGAGCTAATTTTTTTTTATTCCTCGCTTTGTAGCTATAACGCGTTCTTCGTTGGAGTCTATGTTTTATAAAAATTTTGAGCCTTTTTCACTTGAGCTGAGACCTTCTGTCAAGCTTGCAATTGTCATGTGCTTTTTTGGTGGAATTTCGAATCTAATTGCACGCCAAGATAATATAAGCGATATTATTTTTTAGCAATCACAGTAAGAAAAACACTGAATATAGCGGGCGGCAGTCTAGCGGCAGTATTGTCAACGGTCAACGTCCAGCGGTCGTGTCGCCAAACGAACCGCGTAACTCTGAGTTTGCGTAAGTCGGGGTATTACTGTATATAATAATTTATATAATAACCTAGATAAAAAAAATTTCATTTCTAAAGAACAATTGTATTAGTGTAAGAGTCTGTTTGAAAATCATGTAAGTATTACTTTAAAAAATTAATATATGGTGCCAGAAAACTCATAAGAAATAGAACATGCAACATATACAAAACTCAAATTTTTATGAATACCATTTGCTTTTGTGGTATATCATATATTTTTTTATGTTTTTATCGAAGTATAATGTGATAGAAATAGGGTTAAGCATGTTTATGTACAGATAAATATTTATTTTTAATATATGGATTTAATAGTATAAGTACGTAGTTATATATTAATAACAATGGAATTTTTGTTATTATATTATATGGTATTACTTACACTAATACAATTGTTCTTTCTTAATGAAAATGAGTATTTTTTTTAAAAGGGAATACTTTATTGTGAAGTTGTTGTTTTTTCACTATAATTCTATGATATTTTAATACAAATTAAATGCATCAATTAAAAAGATATACGTAGGTACAGATACAATCAATTTATCTGTATGTATGTCTTTCTAATTGATGCATTTCATTTGTATTAGAAAAGTCTTACTCCTTTCCTTTTAAATATATATATATATATATATATATTTTTTTTTTTTTTTTTTTAGTAGGTATCTATATATATTTATAGTAGGTATCTATATATATTAATATAATCACTTCTTACAAGTACAGCATAATTACATAAATACAATTTTAAAAATTTTAACACAAAAAAAAACTCATTTTAACTATTCGACAAACCCTCTCAATTCATATTTCAATAGAAATTGACACTACGTAATATATCAGTTTCCTTTAAAAAATGTATATACATGACACACGAGGACGTTGGGTTATTATACAAGTAATGTATTTATGCCGCGATACTATATTGTCCTTTATTCAGTCTGTGCCGAGGTAATAATCTTACAGATTCCTTGGATCTTTGGTGTGATGTCGGTAGTAGAAATAAGAGTCCAACGTCGAAATATTTAATAATTTATTACTACTATACATCGTGTAACAATATAATATACACATAATAAAATATGTTATCTTGAGAACCGAGGAGTATTGAAAGAGAGCGCAACTGCGCTTTCAGCGTCTTTTAACGCTTACCGGTTTCCCACTCCGCGCGCCCACTTGGCACCGGTCAGCTTTCTCACCTCCCATACTCTCCCATCTGTCACCAGCTGCCACACACACATACACAGATGTCAAATATCTCACAATATATAAGATTTTAAAGATATTTATGCATAATAAAATTAACTATATAGAGATGTAGATACCTGAACTCGCCGCATAATTCCTGGTCGTTTGTACAGTTATTTAGTGTCGAAGCGAACCAACCCAATGCAGATGTCAATACACCGAAACACCTCGAGCGAGCATCTCCAGATACGAACTTTATCTGTGCAAATTAACTTTCTAATCGTAGTACTTTCGATTGTGAATCGACCCGCAATAAACGTCAACTGTTCTGTTTTAATTAAATACCTTACTCCAGTGATACCACATACATTCACTCGCACATTCCACATTCATATACACTGCGACATACATCCACACGCATGAGAACTAAAGAGTGATAGTGCCTACAGTCTCACCACGTACAAAACCTTCTGATCCGAATTACATAACCTTCAAACGTCAGGCACTCCATCCAAGTGACTCGACAACTTAAATCGCACCCATTTCGACTCATATCGCGAGATAATCTTCGCCCCTAGAGAGATATAGTAATATCATATACAAAACTAAGTTACCCAGAAACATATTTATCAGAACATGTATTCTACAAATTGATCTACATTAGCTCCTCTAATTTTTCAGTCTATTATATATTGATTTTCTACATGTACAACTAAGTGATCACATTTCCACCACAGCCAGTTTTCTTCACTCCAGTACTGCAATATTTATCGCTAGTCTCGGTTCGGGTAACAAATCAGATGCAATTTTAAAATAAACCGGAAGTTATGTGTCTATTAGTTGGTTTAATTTTCACCAGCAACAGATAAATCTGAGGTCCAGGTAAGATCGGTAATTTTAACCTTAAATACGATTGAATATAATGCTTTTGGTCCACTTATTTTTTAAAATGTATATAAAAATAATAATAACCCCTAGGTAACGACAGCAATAATTTTCGATAAATTTGATGTTATATGTATATCTTTCTAAATAAAACATTTAATATGTATTTATAAAAATATCACAGACCTATGTTCTGATTAATTATAACTTCACAATGAGAATGTGTTCTCCTTATTAAAAAAAATAATATACAATAACACGGTGAAAAAGTTAATTTCTTTCCGAGAAATTTAATAAAAATAGCGATTGCTTATTGCAGTTATATGAATTTTAACCTACATTTACAGAAAACTATATTAAATATCGTTTACTTTCATAATGAAAAATGTTAGTAAATTGCAAACATTAATTTAAAAATGGGAACGCCAATAACAATTGGAGAATTAAAAAAAAAACTTATTATGGATAAAACACATCATCACAAAACTTGAAAGGCGTACTGGGTGATTATTGGCTGACATTTATGTTCACAAGCGACTGTACAGTTCCCGAAGGGTTTATGCCATTCATGCTAAACTGGGGGAACCCTACTGAGTAAGAAAATAATGATATCTCATTCAAAAATAGTTGTCATGGGTTGACAGATTTGTGACATCGTTTTACAGTTTTGGCAAATATAATACACTAAATACTGGCTACATAAATATCATAAAGTAATCGTGAAATTAAAATATATCAGCCAATGTTTAGAAAGTAATAGCTGTGTCCTGCACTGCTCGGGATTCAGGGAGGTGTACGTTTGTTTAAATAGTGACTCTAAAAGTAAAATATTCATAATGCCATATATTTAAAAAAAAAAATTTCATTAAATTAAGAAACATATTAAGCATAAATAATTTTAAAAAGGTATATTTCGCTACTGTTCACTCACTACTCTAATATGGAATTATTGAGTGGGGAGCGATAACATACTGAATTCGATAACATAATACATGATAACATAATGAACTCAGTAAAAATAATACAGAGAACAATTATTAAAGTAGTATTAAAAAAATTATCAACTTTTTAACACAGACACTTTTTCCAAAATTCCCAGTTCCTAAAATAGAAAATATTTATAAAAAAATCTCAATTATTTAATTAATCAAAGAAAATAACAAGTTGAAACAAGTACATCCTTAAGATTTCAAAATAACTTAAAAATCCCAAAATGTAACATTAAACACTATCAACAAAATTTAATATATTTAGACATAAAAAATATCAATAGCCTCTGTACACAAATGACGAAGATAAAGGATATAAAACAACTAAAAAAGAAATTAATCGAACACTTCAAAAATACACAATTAGACAATAATTAATATTATATTATAGATAACAATTATAAAACTTCAGAATCTTTTTAAATTATTACAGTGCAAGTCTCTCTCCAAGCGCAAGAGCTAGTCTCTTTTTAGAGAGGTACACCGATATATAAAAAAAAAACTTTAGTTTTTAATAGAATCAAGTAAATCACATATATAATTGTAAAATATTTAAAAAAAAGCATAGCATGGAAAATTTGATCTAAGTAAGAGTAGGGAGGTGAGATGTCTGGGATGCGGGGCGGAGTGACCCCCTTGACTATATTATCCTAGAGTGCAACTTAGCAAAATTTGGAATGGATGGCGTTCAAAATAATACATATTTATATCGTGGGGAGGGTGTGAGTGGCCAAAGAGAGTGTTTAAGTGTTAAAGAGTAACCATGAAAAAATGGTTTGGTTGCAAAACTTTATATATTTCATATAACATACCTAGTTCACTTTATATTATTGGTGGACACCTGACTAAATTACGAGTTAAGGAGTATTCACTAATTTTGTAAAAGCTTAAGCGTGTTAAGCTTAAAGTCTACGAACTTCGGAACAAATTACACTGACTTTTAACAAGGATTTTGATGACTGATTTGGACTATGTTTATCACACATATATTAAGTCTGTATGGTGACAAGGTTGTACCAAGTTTTAATATTACGTCAAGTTTTAATATTACAGCCTTAGTATTGTTTATGGACCCCATACGTTGAAAATGTACCTGTGGTTGGTATCTAGAAATATGTTTGTCTAAGGGATTGATGAAAGTTGTAATAATTATGCACTCAAAGCAGTCATATATTTACTAGTTTATATTAAAACGATTACAAATATATAAAAATAAACTTCTGTCAACAACAGAATTAAAAATGCTTCTTAGTATATATTTTTCTCTTATATTCAACTTCGTCAGTTTCTCTTCGCAGGAACCAGCAGTAATCTCCCATCATACTAGCATTCAATTTCCCATGGAAACGGAAACAGCCATATCTTGATGGAATCTCATCCGATTTGTCGCTAACTGATCCCAGATTTTTCGGAAAGAAATCAAGATGCGATTGGAGAAAATAAATCTTAAGTAACATTCTTGCACCCATTTTCTGGCAACAGTTACTAAATCAACAGAGTTTATTATAATTTAAAAGACTTTTACTATAGCTATGAATGACTTTCAGGCAGCTAACTGAACAGTAGTGAGATGGTTTTCCAACTCCACGTCCCGTCATATTTCGCGTATTTGTAGCCCAACAAAAATACCTTTGTTCAACTTGGCTTCTGAAATTTTTGTAGAAGTAGCAATCTGTTACATGATCTCTTGGTTCTCTCCACACCATTGGAATACCAAATGTTATAGTTCTTTTTTTCCATGTACTGAGTTAGTTTTTCCTTACAGATGTGCAGCAAAAACGCAGCAATTTGTCTTGTTCACCAACATTGCACCCGGAATAGTGAAAATATGGTGTTTTAATCTTTGGAGTAATATTATTTCTCTATTTGCCAGATACATGTGTTTGATATGTGTAACAAAAACTGTTAACCTTCGATTTGCAGTGTCACGAGCTACTCTAGAGCATCTGAATAATTTTAGGTATTATTTTGAGGGTTTCTAGTGTACTTTCCCACTAAAAATGACAACCGACCGGGAGATATCAGTCAATTGACTGCAGTGTTATCAAGATTATTGTGTTCCCAATGCAAAAAAAAAGTGTTTCAAACACAATAAAATTGTTAATTAAAAAAATTACACGATTGGTGCAGAAATATAAAATTACTTATATTATGCAACTCTAGAAAATGCATAAAGATCAGATATTTTCATGTAAGTTACAAAAAACAAGTTTAAATTGTTGGTCAGTTATTATTCTTATTATTTATTTGCCTCAGGCCTTATATTATCTGATCGCTCTACGTCCAATGACTTTTTATTTTTTGTACCCATATATAATTTGGAATAAATAAAATATTTCAATTGATCGAAATAGCTGTATAAGTAAGAGTTTTTTTTAATGTTTATGGTTGAGATCAGAAACCAGTAGCTTGACTATATCAACTCATATTTTTTATATGTATCTACCGCTAAATGTTGTACACTAGGTAAGTCACAAGCAGTACGTATAAAGTCATCGCATATTTTTATGGACAGATTTAAGATTTAACATTAATATTATTAGGTATATTATGTAAAATAATAATAATTATATATATCTTTCTATAATCTTTCATCTTTCTCTGCAGCAGTTTAAGGTGTTTTCGACTCTAAAATATAATGGAATATTGTATTCACGCATTCATTTAGTAATAACGAATATTGCGTCACGTTCCGGGGTCCATCGCCTTCAAAATTCATCGCATCCACGCGGCCTCGGCGGGACACGGTGGCCGCGAGGGTGGGGGCGCGCGGTGTGGCGGCTGTAAAACTGTAATTGAAATACTATAAAATATTCTGCGGCCGTTTTGTTTTGTGACGTCCCGACCTTTCCCGCGCCCCCCTCTCCCCCGGTGCCGGCGCGCCCGAACACTAAAACAAGAGTCGTAAAGTTTTTTGTGACTTTCCTCCAGTCTCCCGCCACTCCGTGGCTTTGGTTAATACCCCTCACCACTCCCCACTTCCGTCCCCAACGGGGCGCCCCTGCGCCTACCCATCCCGAGAAGCGAACAAAGGGGGAACATCGATGATTTTAAAAGAAAAAATCTCTTTTTAAAATATTTTTTGTTCATTGTTGTACCTAATCGTTTTTCGATAAGAGGATAACGCCGATTCGGGAAACTTTTCAAAGAGCTTGATATCATTTTTTTTTAAGTAAGTTGTTCTTTTTCATTCGCGAACAATAACTTTTTAATTTTAGTACACACCGCATCGTACCGACAATGGACCTATAATGAACTCTAATTTTACCCAAAAATCTAAGGGGTCGATACCGAAAAGTAATCAATTTATATATTTTTTAACAATGAATCATCAAGAGGCGGCAAGAAAAGACTTCATCTACTCCTCTATTCTCCTCTTTCAATATTGTATAAAATATTATATAACTAAATGTCAAAGAGATTCTCAACGGTGTCAAGTATACAATCATTGAAAAAATAAAATAAAATTTAAAACTTCGCTGTATCATGTAAACATTTTTGTCAAAAAAATATAAGCTTTTAGAAAATTTTCAATACGTAAAATAATCTTTCCTTTCGTGTACTACTTGCGATGTTTTGCCAGCCTCCTCCATCCAATGGCTCTCATTTTTGGGCCACGAACATTTCCGAGAAGACTGAAGCGCTAACAGATTTCATCATGTTCAATGCCGCTCCATCGTCCTGGTGATCTTCCATTCTTTCTCCTCCTCCCTTTTATTTTTTCGAGGATGCTAAGTTTACTCATTGTAAGATTAATTATATACTATTGTTGTACTGATTTTTTTTTCTCTAAATTATATATGTTTATGAGTTTCTATAAGCGACAAATTTATTTATAACCCAGCCTCAGTTTAACACGATGTGATGATGCTAGGGAGATGGATCCTTTTCTCAAAATAATCTATCTGAAGAGCTGTTGAGAATTGTTAGAAACACTTTCTAGAACTAAGTATATATTTTCGATAATCTTGTAACCCCCCCCCCCCCCAAACATGTATGCCATTCCGTAAATATCAGTCCCTTTTTTTCAGACTGTACCCTTAAAAGTTCTTTACATTACCCTTAGAATCTTTTATCCTACCGAGCATCACGTGCATGTATACAAATACATACAAATACGAACAGTCTGAGATTATATATAAAGATTAAATTAAATAAGTTGTCATTATTTTACAAATAATATAGAATCTTTTTTATACTATAAGTAATATTGCATTATAATAATAACACTTATGAGACTGATCATCTTTTCTCACCTAGAAGCAACTAGTAGATTCTGTTAACATCATCATTGAGGGATTTGTTCTGGAAAATCTCTAGAAATGCTTGGAAATCAATACGGTGCCGGTGGCTGTAACGGTTCAATAGCGTGGATGTAAGGGATGCCGAACCGCCTGTAGAGTATCAACTTGTCTTAGATGAGAGCATACCCGGTGTAAGGGTGATTCATGTGAAACAGCACTGAATATTCATGTTCCATTAAGTATACCACGAGTACAATCAATCAACTTATTCACAAAACCTAGACAGCTTATTCCTCGACAATTCTTATTCTGAGTCTATTGACGTATTGAACTGCTTATCGATTGGATGTACGTAAGAGATAATATGGCAATTTTTGTAAATTATTTTCATAAATCTTGGTATTTTTAAAAATTAAATTAAATTTTTAAATTTCTACATTCATTTCTTTCATCATATATTATTTTGTATAGCCTATTTAACATTGTGTTTTTAATATTGGAAGCAATAATTAACTACGTTATTTATTTTATATCTAAGTAATTTTAAGGAGAACACATTCAGTTGTGAAGTTACATTTTCAAAATATAGTTCTGTGGTATTTTAATACAGATTAAATTAATCAACTAGAAAGATATGCAAAAAAAAAATTAAATCGAAATAATATTTAGTTGCTACTAGGGATTTTGCGTTGAGACAATCCGGGAATGAATTCCTGAGAATTTTTCTCGATTTAATTTTTTTGAGAGGGACTTGAGATTCGAGACTCGAAATTTTCTTGATTTAAACTTGTTTAAACCACTATTTATCGATTATTCTACATGTTTCGGCACCTACGGTATCTTCTTCAGGAATCAATGTGTACTAAAATTAAAAAATACAAGCATAAATAAAAACTAACATAAAAACAAATTTAAAAGATGACTATTTGCAAAAAGGATTTAGTTATTTATAATATTTGGCTTGCTATTAATATTATATTATTTATGTTCACCACTTTATAGTTTTGTTTTTATCTATGCTTGTTTTTTTAAATTTTAGTGTACATTTTTTCCTGAAGAAGATACCATAGGTGTAGAAACATGTAGAAAAATCAATTAACGTTGGTTTAAAAAAGTATTTTATCTAATTATTAATATAAAATGAGGCTACAAAGTAATTTGGCAAATTTGAAAAACTTTATTAGGGCACTTCAATTGACTCAGGCTAAATACGTACGTTATTGTCTTCCGGTGTGTTTTTTCATGAATTGTTAGTTTTTTATTTTATTTTTTGATTTTATTAAATAGTATTTGGTCATTTTTTAAATATATGTGTTTTTGTAATCAATATATATATATACTTAATTTCCCTTTTAAAAATAACGCAAGACGAATCAATAAATATTACATCAAACAGTTTTTATTTGTTTTAATAAATTAATAATAACGTTTATTTTTTTAACACACATAACAATATATTCTTAATAGCTACTGTGCACCATATATATGAATATTTAAAAAAATATATTTTCTTTTTAATTAAATAAAATTCACAGCCTCGATTCCTGGGAACTGAAAAAAGTCGAGAATATAGAATCCCTAGTTGTTACCGGGTTTGGAAACTGGTCATCTTCCTATCTCAGGAAGTGCGTTCTCCATTTTCGCTATAGCAGTCGTAATATAAAGTTGATTACTTTAAAAATGGAATAGTAGATATATCAATTGAAAATATTATGTTCAAAATTGATTGAAAATTCTTTTTAATAATTTATACAAAAATAATTTATATTTATTAAGGAATTTTGGATGCTCTTGGAATGAAATGCGACTACTCTGCAAATAATAAGAACAGTCATTCCGACTTTGCAATTTAGTTAAAAACGTTACGATTTAAAAAAATGTGATTTTCAATATTATTCAATATTATGATCACCGGTCGAGTAGGTTATTATCCGATTGTATTCATTTAGTTATTGTTTTCAGCTGTTGATGAAAGACATTGCACCTCTCGAAAATTTATAACATGATTATTTGTCTTATAAAAAATATTGTCTTCGTTATACAAAGTTTGATTTTATAACTTTCGACATGCTCGTTTGGTGTAGTGATAAGACACTCGCCTTGTGATCAGATGGTCGGGAATTTGAGACTCGTCCTAGAGGAACAACACGGTGCAAGCATTTAGCGTTTAAAAATAGTGTTCCGCACAGCAAGGCGGCCGCGGATAAAACCGCGGCAAAAAAGGCTTAGCCAAGACACAAACCCGGCCGCGGAGAGCGCGGCGCCCTGGCCCGCGCACGCGTTTAGCCAAGACGCAAACCCGGCCGCGGTCTCGCGCCGCCGGGTGGTCGCGGGGGGCGCAGCACCCCGATCCAAACACGCGCCGGGCCGACATGTGGACTTGGCCGCTTTAAAACATCTTCGCGGTCGCCACACTACGCCCGTGGGAAATCGCCGCCACTGCGGATACCGTGCGGCCGCCGGCGGAGCGGGGAGCGGGGAGCGGGCCGCGGACCAGGCCACGCCCCGACCGCCGCCAGGAAATTTAGAATTATATTTTATTCAATATCTCTTGTAAAAAAATTATTTTAGATATAAGGATTGTAAGGAATAAAAGAGAATTGAGAGGGCGATCGCCCGGGAAGGATATAATGCACCTCAAAAATCCTTTGATAATAAAAAATGATGTTTTAAGGTTTGAGGTGCAATTGTAAATTACCCGGGCCATCGCCCGCTATAAAAACTACCAGGCATCGCGAGGCAGGTCCATGTTTATATTAAAAAATACTCGCGATGCCTGGGAAAAGTCAGGTTTATAAGAAATAAAAAGAAATATATGACAAATAAGGGTTCTGCCGCCCCTTACGGGACGGCAGGGAAAATGGCTGTTGTTGCCAGTTTTGGCCGCCTGGCGCTGGCGGCGCGGGACCGTATCGGGGTGGCGCGGGGCCTGTCCTGGCCCCCTGATTGGTCCCCGAGTATGCTGGAGCCTTACGCTCCTGCATACAGCAAGTCAAGGATAAATAAACGGTCCGGCGGTTGCAAGGGCACTCTCTCTCGCACTTCGCTGCACCTGCACCGCTGGACAAGAATTACATCTGCCTTTTTTACTCTGACCCCTGCCTTCACATTGGACTTCCTGCCCTCTGGATATTTCGACTTTGGCTGCACACTTGGACTGATCCCGGAAGAACTCCTACGACTTGGCACCACTACTGGACACGATTTGGACCCCATTGGACAACTGCACACCGGCAGAGAATCGTCGTCCGAGCGACGAAGCAGCGACGAAATTCATCAGCACCTTCAGAGTTATACAGTCTTGTTCCTGTACTGAACAAGTGGTCCTTCGACACGGATCGTCGCTTCGCTTCAGAGATAAGCAGATTGCGTCATGTCTCGATCCGGACTACGATCGGGACACGCCGAAGAACAAGAAAGGAGAGAAGCGGAGCAGCAGCAAGAGGAGCCGCCGTCAGACTCGGACGAGCAGCAGTCGGACGATGACCACGGCTCACAGAGAGAGTCGTCTACGACGGTGACCGAAGATACCGTCCGCCAACTGAAGGCTGAGCTCAGGCGGAGTGAGCGGCGACACCGCCGCCTCATCAAGGAGCTACAGCGAGAGCACGGAGAGGCATTGCTCCGTGCTCGCACAGTCACCGTCAGTGCCGAGGGCGTCGGCAGAGAAGCGGCGGGAGACGCCGTGCGAGACGAGGCGGCAGCCCTGATGAGGGCCGTTTCGCCCGGAGCCCTGATGAGGGCCGTTTCGCCCGGAGCCCTGATAAGGGCCATTTCACCCGGAGCCCTGACAAGGGCCGTTTCTTCGGCAGCCCTGATGAGGGCCGTTTCGCCCGGAGCCCTGACAAGGGCCGTTTCTGCGGGAGCCCTGATAGAGGCTGTTTCTGCGGGAGCCCTGAAAGAGGCTGTTTCTGCGGGAGCCCTGAAAGAGGCTGTTTCTGCGGGAGCAACCAGGAGGGCCTCCGTACCAGGCGCCGCCACACCTGCGGCACTCGAAGCGGAACGGAACGCGCCACCGGTTGGGGGCCGGCCGCAAGTTTCTCCGCTGGATATTGGAGGCACCGGAACGGCGCCAGGGATCCCAAGGGCCCACTCGAGGGACACCGCGCAGACGTCGCCACAGAATGCAGCCACAGCGCGCGGTGCCACATCGTTTACCAGGGAGTGGGTCCGAGATCAGCAGGATCCCATGGCCATGATGGCGACCGCCATTTCAGAAGCAATCCGGTCAGCACGGGCCGGAGAGAGCCCGAGGGCGCACTCGGGCCAAGAAGAGCCGCGCATGAACGCCTTCATTGCGCGGCAGGCGGTCGCTAAAGATTTGCCGCCATTCAGCGGCGACCCACTGGACTGGCCGACCTTCAAGGCGCAGTTTGATCAGTCGACGGGCCTGTGTGACCTGTCGAACGCGGAGAATCTGCTGCGCCTGCAGAGAGCACTGAGAGGACGGGCCCGAGAATCGGTTGCGGCGCTTCTGATTGAGCCCCGCAATGTGCCCGAGATAATGGCCATCCTCGAAAGATGGTACGGTCGGCCAGACAAGATTGTGGACAGTATGCTGGAGCGGGTGAGGAGGCATTCCCGCCCAGCCGACACCGCCACCACAGAGGCCATCGTCGAATATGCGGTGACCGTAAGGAATGTGGTGGCAACGGTGGAAAATTTTAACGGAAAGCAGTTGGCATCCGCGCAGTTGCTCTCAGAGATGGTGGGCAAGATGCCCACCTGCTATAAAATGCTCTGGATGGCGGAGCGACGCGGGATGCCAAAGGACGTGACCGTCCAGGATTTCTCCGTCTGGATGACGGAACTGACCGCCGAGGCGCCGCACACCGGGTGCCTGGAGGTGGCGACACATGCACCGAGGGGGCGCCGGAGCGCCCAAGTGTACGCCGCCAGTGAGGAAGATAGCGACCCCGACATGAGTGCGCCCGCCGGGGCGAGCGCGGGTTCGGGCCGCAAGGGTACAAGTGCGAGTGAATTCGGCGGAGAATCAGTGAGTAAACGTGTGTGGTGCTCGATGTGCCAGTCGGCCAGACAGTCTCGCTGACTGTGTGGACTTCGCTCGACAAACAATGACGGACCGGTGGCCGATAGTGCGGGACAGCCGCGTCTGTTTCATATGTTTGGAAGCGGGACACCGGTACCAGGAATGCCGGGCGAAGCGATGCGGTGTGAGCGGGTGCCGGGCGCCGCACCATCGCTTGTTGCACGGGGCGCTGCGCGCTGCGGCGACACCCGGGGTGTCGCACACGCCCGGCGGGGCAGCACCGACGGCCGCTTCGGGCGCGCGCCGGTTGTCGGAAGGGTTCGCCGGCCCGAGTGGCGGCGACCTAGTGGGTCTGACGGATGACCAGCGGCACCACCGGGTGCTACTAAAGGTGGTGCCAGTGAAAGTGAGTGGCCCTCGGGGGCAGGTAAAAGTGCATGCCATTTTGGACGAAGGATCGGCAGTGACCTTGATGGATGATAAGGTGGCCAGTGCCGTCGGGGCCCGAGGACCGGTGCGCGAGCTGCGGATCCACGGGGCGAGCGGCATGTGCTCGTCCGACGCCCGGTCACAGGCCGTACACGTGACCGTGTCAGGTGACGGCGGAGAGTATTCGCTGAAGGCGAATACGGTGCGTGGGCTAGCGCTGCCCGCGCAGTGGATGGTGCCGGCCCGCGATGGCCGGCGCGGCGCGGGCCCAGAAAGGGCCACGCAGGTGGTGCCGCGACTGCTGATCGGGCAGGATCATGCGCACCTCATCGTGTCACAAGAGGTGAAGGCGACCCGCGGGTCGAGGATCCTGTCCCGCACGGCCCTGGGGTGGACCGTGCATGGTGCTGCGGCACCACAGGAGGAGGATGCGAGCGCTACGATTCCAGCGCTCGACGGCGAGCCAAGCCCGGCCGCCGACACCCGCCTGGGGGCGGTATTACAGGACGACGCGGTGGAGTCACTGAGGGTGACCGCCGCGGCCCGGGCCAATACAGAGGACGCCCGGGCCACAGAAATGATGCCCGCTACTCCGCGCCAGCTACCGACCGGCGCACTAGGAGAGCGGGAAGGCGCGATTGCCCCACCGGCATTGAGAGTAAGCGACGCGCATGATACGGAAGCGCCGAGAGCGCTAGAGCGAGTGGGAACACAGACAGTGGATCCTACTCGCGCAGGGAAGCGCGGCAAAAGACCGCGCAGGAGGACGCGCAGGAAGGCGCGCCTCACTTTGGAAAGGACGGAGACACAAGCTCGCCCAAAGCAGGTGAGAAGTGACGGGCCGGGAACGTCGTGTGCGGTGCGAGCGAGAGCGGAGATCGCAGCTCTCGCTCATGAGCCAGTGAACACCGCAGTTAGCACGGCCGGCACAGGAGAGAAGGCAGAATGCCTCATACGCGCCGTGCGGCGGGCGCTTGAGGCCACGCAGGATCGCTTGGGCCTTACAAACCCAGGCGGCTACCAAGGAGTAGCTGAGTTGCCTGCAGAGCGCGGTGAAGCAGCACGGGGGGAGCGATCCGGACAGCGCCGGGCCGTCCGAGCGAGGACAGCGGCGGGCGACTGCCCGCGGCTCGCCACGGAGGTGATCCTCCTGCCGACCCGGGGGCCCGGGTCTCAGGCGGCTACCGAGGTTTAGCTGTGCTGCCTGTGGAGTACGGCGGAGCCGCACGGGGGGAGTGTTCCGCACAGCAAGGCGGCCGCGGATAAAACCGCGGCAAAAAAGGCTTAGCCAAGACACAAACCCGGCCGCGGAGAGCGCGGCGCCCTGGCCCGCGCACGCGTTTAGCCAAGACGCAAACCCGGCCGCGGTCTCGCGCCGCCGGGTGGTCGCGGGGGGCGCAGCGCCCCGATCCAAACACGCGCCGGGCCGACATGTGGACTTGGCCGCTTTAAAACATCTTCGCGGTCGCCACACTACGCCCGTGGGAAATCGCCGCCACTGCGGATACTGTGCGGCCGCCGGCGGAGCGGGGAGCGGGGAGCGGGCCGCGGACCAGGCCACGCCCCGACCGCCGCCAGGAAATTTAGAATTATATTTTATTCAATATCTCTTGTAAAAAAATTATTTTAGATATAAGGATTGTAAGGAATAAAAGAGAATTGAGAGGGCGATCGCCCGGGAAGGATATAATGCACCTCAAAAATCCTTTGATAATAAAAAATGATGTTTTAAGGTTTGAGGTGCAATTGTAAATTACCCGGGCCATCGCCCGCTATAAAAACTACCAGGCATCGCGAGGCAGGTCCATGTTTATATTAAAAAATACTCGCGATGCCTGGGAAAAGTCAGGTTTATAAGAAATAAAAAGAAATATATGACAAATAAGGGTTCTGCCGCCCCTTACGGGACGGCAGGGAAAATGGCTGTTGTTGCCAGTTTTGGCCGCCTGGCGCTGGCGGCGCGGGACCGTATCGGGGTGGCGCGGGGCCTGTCCTGGCCCCCTGATTGGTCCCCGAGTATGCTGGAGCCTTACGCTCCTGCATACAGCAAGTCAAGGATAAATAAACGGTCCGGCGGTTGCAAGGGCACTCTCTCTCGCACTTCGCTGCACCTGCACCGCTGGACAAGAATTACATCTGCCTTTTTTACTCTGACCCCTGCCTTCACATTGGACTTCCTTCCCTCTGGATATTTCGACTTTGGCTGCACACTTGGACTGATCCCGGAAGAACTCCTACGACTTGGCACCACTACTGGACACGATTTGGACCCCATTGGACAACTGCACACCGGCAGAGAATCGTCGTCCGAGCGACGAAGCAGCGACGAAATTCATCAGCACCTTCAGAGTTATACAGTCTTGTTCCTGTACTGAACAAATAGTATGAATCAATTGATTTATTTGATGTGACTTTGAATTTAAAAAATATTAAAAATAATCATGTTATATCACATAGTGATTACCATACTAATTAATGATATTAAATTTGACATTTTAGTAAAAGCCTATAAAAATACGCAACTGATAACCAAGAAATTGTAGCCATATAGTGGAGGGTAGACGTTCCTCTACGAGTATGTTCAGTTTATTTATAATATGTATATATCTGCTGGTCGTTCAAAATATGTTGAGTTCATTATCAGAACCACATTTCCAGACTGTGTATCTTTTTACACTCCTGCTCTCTCCAATTCTATGCTGCTTCAGCACCATAGTGAAAGATTGAGAAGATAAGGAGAAAAGATAAGTTTTGATGAGTCTCTTTTTTAAATTCCTACGTACTAGAGCTTTATAAACTTATCCACAGTAGACCATAATATAGCATTCCTCCTATTAATCTCCCCCTCAATTTTTTTATTGAAAATCCTTGTTATATATTTACGCCGTCGGAATAAACCTGAACAATCAATATTTGCGATGGTTCAAGTTCATTTTTATGGTGTCTATTAATGACCGTCATTAAAATTTTTATCTCAGTTTACTGAGAAATCTATTTCATTATTCACTATTTGTAGGGTGAAAAAAAGCTCTTCAATATCGTTGACGCAATTGACGCTACTTGTCAGAAGAGTAGTATCTTCAACACAGCGCAGCTCTGAAATTCTCTGGTTTCAATGTACTAAAACTACTGTTAAAGTTGATTATTATTAAAAATAGCCATCTATATTTAAACAGTTCAATAATATACGGCTGTTAGGCCATTCAAGTGGTTTTTAATTTTTTAAATGCTGATATGATTTTAGAAAACCTGAGGTGGAGTAGCCATCATAGAGTGACTTTTCGGGATTCGAGCATTTTCCTTCTTTTCAGAATTCTAACATTTTTATGATTCATTTTTATGAAGTTCAACCTTTTCTGATACTCTAATTCTCGTATGTAGGGCATTCATTTTGTGTCAGATGGTGTAAATCATGCATTTATATAAAATTAAATTCACGACAAAAACGTATTTATTGCTTTTATTGATTTTTCTGATGTCAAACCAAAAGACATTCAAAGTCCAACCTGAACAAGGGATACTTTGTTATGTTATTTGAAAAGATATTGAATTACATTAACATTTATGAGGCGATGTGTTCGTTACATTGATCAAATGACATCATTAATTTTTACCTGTGACAACAATACTTCGAGAACGAGGACTCTATCTAACAAATTTATTTCAAGAATAACAACAATATTATCGAAAAGATATCGAATGTACATTGTCTCCACCCACACTCGTCTAAATAAGCAGACATACATCACGTGGTTATATTTTGTCGTAAAATATTTTGCCATTCTCTATCGGTACTGATTTATATGATAACACATAAATAACAGAATAACATACGAGTAGGCAATACGATCTAAAATTCCAAAACAGTACTTAGTTTCCGCTACAGTTTTGTCTATACACGCCCATAAAACCCTGGTACGGATTATGAGCCTTAATGACGCGATAACCTCAGCTAGAGCATGTCATATTTTTAACATCACTTTTATGACTCCCGATTTATGAATTTCATTTCTGTTTATGGGGAGATAATTCGATTTGTACGATTCGCGTACGCCTCAGGTTTCTCAATAAAAGGGGCAGGAAAAGAGGATACGGCTTATTTGACGGAGTTGTTTGAAATTTCATTTATCTTATACAGTCCATAAACGCAAAAGAAAAGCGCATTAAAAAACTTTAGAATGCAAATAACCTTTTTATAACCGATTTTTTGTAATTTATTTTAGTTTGTGATTTAGTGTAAAAATTATATCTTTATAATTTCTCTCAAATACTACTTATATTTTTTATTTAAAAAAAACTGTAAATAATTGTATTAAATGGTATTAATTCTTATTGTTATAAATTTTATATTCTAATGACATAAATTGTATTTTCGAAACAGGTTAAAAACAAAGTTAATAATCTATATTAAAACTTATATAACTATAGTTATAAATACAAATATAAACTGTAGTTTAGATACTTTATATTTTGAGTATGATAGATATTTTAATTGAGTATATTATAAAGAGATAGTAGTCTAAAGGAACCCTATAGTTAGAGTACAATAATAGCAACTAATAACGATAATTACTTTAGACAGTGAATTTCAACAAAAAATTAAAAATAACTTTATTTAATTATCCGTAAGCAAAAATCCGCTAGCTTTTGTGGTGCTACACATAATCTCACAGACATACAGCTATCACAACAGTATATTAATAGACAAATTTCATCATGATAGGTTGAGTATTTATGGCACAGGGCTCATTTTTGTAAACACTTAGTGCAAATTTCTACACCGTTAAATTTAAAAAAGCCTTATTTAAGGATAAATGAATTACTAATGATATTCCCTAACCGTAGGCTGCGTTTGGACTATTGTTTCTGAAACAGCCTGTATATTTTTGTTAAGTGTATTATACAGTATTAGATATAAGTATTTAGATTGAATACCTATATTATAGGGAAATTAAAGTTCAAAGGCAATATATTATAAAAACTTCAATCAATAGATAGTTTAATTCTTAAAATATAAAAACCCGATCTAAAATGAGCAAAAAACAAATAAGCTATTTTAAATTTATTTTAAGCATATTTTATAAAAGACTACAGGTACAGATTCGAATAAAACAATATGCTTTTAAAACAATTTCCCGTGCCATAGGATTTAATAATGACACATCATAACTTTAATTATTGTTAAGAATTGAAACTGATGCGGCTGTCCCACTCAAATTAATTATGGCGTCCCCCGAAAATTATCAGTGACTTCTGTCCATTTAAATTCATTTTTACTGACCTTTTTAAACAACAAAAAAACTTATAATAGTTTTTTTAAAGAAGAAAACATTATTTACTTTTAATTTTGTTGTGAAGTTGCATTTTCAGAACTAGTTCAGTGGTATTTTAATACAAATTAAATTAATCAACTAGAAAAACATGCAGAAAAAATCTATCTATCGACAAAATATTTAGTTGCTACTGGGATTTGAATCATCTCAACTTAAATGAATAATAAAAGTCCATATTATCTAAAAAAAGAATTATTATTCGAAAGCTTAAGTGGCTCAATATCATTTCAAAGTTGAAATAAATCGAAACCAAAACCATTGTTTTTTAAAACTAATTTTACTGAAATATTCAAAACTTCACCATTTTGTTGGCGTGATCCCGGCCGGGGACTTGAAATTTGGAGGCTTAACAAAGTTTGAAGGTAGAATTAATTTTGCGTTCCAGTAGTTGACTTCGCACGGGAGTGAAGTAGGTATATATTAATTTATTAGTCAGTAGTGCGAAGTTCTCTCCATGTTTCGACACCTTCTTTTTTACCGTTCTCCATAAAGGGGAGACGATGCTTCCATCTCGGAAGAAGCCGGTAACGAGAAAGACTGATGACCGGCGGTTTGCATCCATAATTGATTGGTCGGCCGTGACCCGCGCCGGTGTCTGATTGGCCGACCGGCACTCGGCGGATTTTATGGGGATTCTTATAAATGTATGACGTCATTAGGCGGAACGATTTCTTGGGCGGTTGGCGCGGGCGACGAGCGCGGGCGGGGGAGGCGATAATGCGGTGTCACGGCCGCCCCACGTACGCAGACCATCATACTCCGGGTTCGTATCCCAAATTTATGATATCTCGGAAAGTTTCTCATTTGCGGTAGATCTCGAGGATCTTTGTTTTAGTTTTTGATGTTCTCGAGGAACGTGCAAATTTTATCTAATATTGGGTACCAGCTTTCTTTGGTATGAATTTATTTGTCTAACCTTTTCCAGACTTAATTAATTTATAAAGGATAGGCATTCATTGTCGAGTTTCGAACATCTTCCGACCGACACCTCAAATCGTACACTTATTGAAAAAAAAAATGACCCAAAAAGTTGACTTACTTATACAAGCATTATTTTAAATCATTAAAAAAACGGTAGACTTATATAGTACGAACTCTCACAAAACTCTAATGCATAATTTGTCTAGGAGTAGGAAATCACGGACGCATCGTAACTCTAATTTGCTAGAGTGGAATGTCATGTGTAGATCGAAATCAGTACACGTCGAGCCATTGAACTGTAGTAACTATAAAAGGTTGAACTAGTAAATGAGTAGTGAAAGCGTACTCTGATTGCATTTAAAATATTATTTTATGATTTTTTTCTAATGAAAAGTAAGTCAACTGATCAGTAATAATGAAAAGGGCATTACGGCCATCCCGGGATGCGCGGTTTAAAACCGTGCCGTGCGAACGGGTTCCCTACAGAGCATCTAACTTTGATTAATTAAAAATAATATATTTCAAAACTCTAATACATTTATACTGGACTGTCTATACTATTCAACGCATTTAGCGGAGAAGCATTGAACCACAACTGTGTGACATAAGCCACACGATACGACGCTGCGCCAACCTGCCACTCTTCTACCTTTCCTGAGCTGATCAACAGCTTTTCGCTCCGACCTTTGTATTCGCATTAAAATTAAAATAATCGCAATTCAATAAACTCAGTGGTTTTCCCGCGAGTTTGTAGTTTCACTGGATACCGTCGGTACAGTAAGTATCGTTGGTACTTACGTCACAGTTATTAATGCGTACCTTTTCCTATCGTAGAATACCGATATACACGAACACAAATAATAGGTCGACTCGGGAGAGGATTATCACATCACACACTTAAAATCTTCTAATTTGATCCATTCAAACACACGTTACATGCAATTACCTTAAAGTATGTATTGCAAGTATGGCATTTTATAAACTCTTGAATTATTGAATTATAAGGATTTAGATAACAACATTGACTTTATACTTACCTATATATTTCCCAGTAGCGTACAGTAAACTCAAACATAGGTTATGCTGTCACTGACGATGCTTATTAAGCATATAATAGGTATCTATCAAAAATATGTTAGAAAAATTATTCTAATTTTCAGAACAATTCTACCAATTTAAATTAAGAATATTATTGTGAATTTATTACTTTAAAAAAGAAAAGTTCTTTTATTGCTCAGTGCCATACTCTATTTTCGATTTTGTAGAAAATATTATCTACAATTTCTCCTCTGGACAACGGATTTAAAATGTTTCATGAACACTGCTCAAAATCATACATTTATATAACTAGCTTTACAAATTACCATAGCCGAAACTCATTATATAAATACATTTGTTTCATTAAATAATGTAACTTATGTAATAATATCCCAAAAAGTGCAAACTCCTTTGTTTGATAGATAATAAATTATAACCTTTAACTTTAATGTATGTAAACACATTGACACAATGACATTGGACTCGGTTGAAATACACCATGAATACCAAACTTTTAGTCTGCTTGGAGTTTACAAATAAAATATGGAAATATGTAGAAGGTATCGTTGCACGCAGTTTTCAGTGAGTTTTCACCCCTTTCAACTGAATTAAGCACAAATTGTTGGAAAAATATAGAAAATTGGCAATATATGTTTAGTTATAAAATATTTAGTTCAGTATTATTGTCATACGGATTAAATAGACAACTTAAATGGATAACGAATTTACGTGCTGGCAAATTGCCTACAAGCATCAATATGAAGTTGTTTATACATGATTCGCAATTTTTCTGAATAACCCAGGGTTAGACAAAATCGTGGGCTATGCCATAGACAACGTTATACTAACCCCGGTAATAACGTCAAGAATTTTGCAGTATTTCATAAAATAATGAATATTCAATTTATTTTAGATTGTTAACTTTATTTTATTAAACACTTAATGAATTAAATACGTCTACCGGTTTCGAAAAACATCATTTTCCTCTTCAGAATGTCATTAACTAATCAAAAATATATATTATATTGTTTCTTTAACAGAATCTATTTTTAAAAACAATAATTATTTAAAAAAATATTTAGTAACTGTCTTAAATTGTCACTTGATGATACAAAATTATTAGAATAATTTTTAGGAAAAAAATTTAGAATGGGACTTGTGGTTAAATTTAGTTGGTTATTCATAATATTTTTGTTAGTTTTAAATGCAATATTTATTTACAATGATTTCAAATTATTTAATTAAAGTCCAACACCGTTTACACGTGAAATAGATAATCCCAAATTTTTATCAAAAGTATGATCATTTTTTAACAAATGATTAGAAAGACCCAAGTCATAGAGTAGAGACCGTGCACTAGAAGAAGAAGTGTTAGCCATCCTCAAACTCATGGAACGATGACATAGAGAAATGGCGGGCAAGAGATGGATGAAAAACGCTGAAGTTAGGGAATTACCGAGTAAATCCAACAGTACAGATATACATGCTGACGATTCTTAAACGGGGATCGTATTGAAGGACAGGAGAAGTCGCAAGGTTGGCAAATCAATCCACATTACGTTCAGTTAAGTTAGGTGAAATCAGATTCGCTAAAGTAAGATACGGTCATATTAAATGAAGTAGATGTGCATCAAAATACAGATCAAAAATTTTACAAAATGAACACATTGAGAATGTACCCAAAGCCCTGATTATATCATTAACTTAATTCTTGACGATCATCGGAGCAAAGACAAAGAAGTGTGTTTGTGTATAAAGAATCCTAGCTGAACACTGAACGCTGCTAGTACTGAACAAGTACCCGAAACGACGCCGTTCGCGGTGTGCGACTTCGTCCGCGCCGGCGCCGGCGCCAGCTTGTCGGCGCCAGATAATGGGTTAAAGTAGTTACGTCACTGGTCACACATAACAACAGTATGTCGGACTATTTTTAAACCTTGTTAACTACCTTAACATTGTAATTTTAATACAATGTTTATATATACAATTTACTATTATACTGTCGTTTGAATTTTTCATGTGCTGTAAGGAATGAAAGTGATTCGTGTGTAAACTTCTATGGCGACACCTACAAAATTTTTCTGACTGATTGGTATCTAGAATGTGACACGAAAAAACGCTTACTTTACTTTCCTATCTTGAACTGGCTTATCCGCTACCGTTCCGCCTAACTTCTCCATCTCGATAACTAATGTTACGTCAGTTCTTACTTATTATATTTCGTTACCCAAAATACCTAATTAACGTTTTAAAGTACCGTGTGGTAAATTTTTTTTAAACTGTTCGATGTTGTCGATATCACGCATTTTATTACTATTAGATTTTATATACTAGAAACTTAATTTGTTATGATACAAGAGATATTGATGATTTTTTTAATTATATATCTGAAAGCATTCGGTTAGCTTTATTGCGAAGTGAATTTTTATTTTATTTCTTTAGAAAATTTTCTGAAACGTTTAGATGCTGTATTGCAGAGGGACGTTTTTGTATTATAATTATCCTAATTTTACTTTTTAAATTATTTAAATAATATTCCCTTTGTATGATTCATCAAATTATTTAAGAACATTTTATAGATATTATAACGGGTGATTCAAACTTTACCATTCTTATAGACTGTGGGCACTATTCTTGCACCGATTGAACTTTGTAAACTTTCAAGCCAAGATTTTGTGCAAAAGACGTTGCATAGTACCATAAAAATGCTTATTTGTTATGTACATCTTCTCATTGACACATCTGGACTTTCGGCACCACTTTCATTTTCGGTTCATCCGGTTGGGCGTTCGATATCTCTATAATAAGCCGGAACGGTAGTTTTTTATTAATCAACAACAGCTGAACGAGAAGGCGTTTCATATTGACCAAATTATCGATGATGGATCCTGCAATGAGATCTGACACGCGGGACAGAAAGGTCATATACATACGGCAGATTATTCCAGAAAATTGTATACGAAAGATTTACGAAATGTTTCCGCAAAATTTTTGTAGTGAATTTTTACAATTTTAATGCGCTGCTTGATCGTGTATCGACTGATTTTCATTATTGATGTAGTTTTTTTAAAGATGTCACATATGACATTTCTAATCCAAAAAGATAAAACGTAGAGCGGTATTTAAAATAACGGTTGAGTTTGAATCAGCCTTTATAAAAATTGTATTACTGCTTTTTAGCTTTTTATATATTTTAAGCATATTTATATTGGATTCTATAAAAGAGGACAGGAGCACCTTGAGCATTAATAAAAACTATTGTTTATTTATAATTGATGATTTTAAACATTCGAGTATTATACCCACCTTATAGACACCTTTTCACAGCAACCTATTATGCTATAATATGAAATTATCTACATCAATACAAATTAAATGTATTTGTTAGAAAGTTATTCATATAAAATCCATTTATTGAAAATATAAAATTAGTTAATCAATTTGAAAGTAATAAATATAGGTTCGCAAATTTGTCGTCATGCTTAATCGGTTAATACATTTCTTCGGATAGGAAGAGATCCAGGTTCGTATCCCGGTAGCAACAACAATATTTTTTCGATAAATTGATTTTATATATATTTCTAATTAATATATTTAGTTTGTAATATCACAGACCTATGTTTTGTAAAATTACAACTTCACAGTAAGAATGTGTTTTCCTTAAGAATAAAAATATATTTATAGCTAAAAACGTAAATGTAAGTTTCCTGAGACACACTTGTTAACCGTTTGTTAATTGTGATTAATTACTTCTAATATGTAGAGCCTCCATCGTTAATTCCTCTCCATCGTTTACTATTCTATAATATTCAATTGAATAGACTAACATTATTATTATTTATTTAATAATTATAAAAGTACACCCAGTTTTTAAAATTACACATAAAAACTTGGTATATTTTGAATATTGCATAATCCAACATAATTCATTTTTCTTTTGTGGGCATGCAATATTATTTAACAATTATTGTAGAGTGACATTATGGTCAAAAATATGGTCGAAGTATAAAAATTATGTTTTTATTATAAAGTTATCTTCATGATTTTACCATCTGCATTCCGCAATAACATTGTTTAAGTATGTCTAAAAATTATTCCTTAAATTGTTGATCTCAAATATATGTATATTTCCAATTAGCTTTAGTTATGACGTGTCACTTACCGAGTTCAATTACAAAAAAATAAAAATAATCGTGTAATTATTCCAACGTTAATTGATGTCAAATGGTTAAGAAAACACTATTTAACATCAGAAAATGTATTCAAGCAAATATTGATTTTTCTTAAATACTACTTTGTGACTTGAAAGGCATCCTTGAATTTGAAAGTATAATACAGAGTTTTAGGATCTTCCCTAAATACAATCAACAGGCAATATTTGTGGGTTTGCTGGAAGTGGACAGGGGTGGCGTGAGAACGAAGAAATACCGTTTATTGTTGTGACTAAAGCATTTGTTGATCTGAGTTGTGAGAGGAGTTGTAAAGCATAACGGTGTACTGCGGGGCTGGGGGTGTGAGGTGTGGGGTGGTTAAACATGACAGCTCAGGAAGCGGGGGCTGTCCCGGAGGATAAATTACGCGTGTCCACAATCGTTAAATTATTCCCCAAAATTACGAACAGGAGGGAATGCTGGATGGATCGCTTAAATATTTATCAACAATAAAAACGCCTGTTTCCTCGAGAGGGAGAATGTCAGACCTCGGCAAGAAGGCCGTGCCCGCATCCCCACGAACATTTTTATGCTTAGCGTGACTTTTACGGCTTTTATAGTCGGGTGTAGAACCTATTTTTAAACGAAGCACGCATTTTTTCGAAAGCAATTACAAACTTCACTTTTTACGATTTTGGTTGTCAATGTTTTTCTCTAAAAATCACAGTTGCGACAAACTTGGCCCAATTTTATGGCCCTTAATTATATCAGACTTAGGTAAATGTTCAGAATGTAAACGCAGACGAATTTTCAATACAGTCAAATACCTTTACATGTATTTCAAGTAATTTGCATTGAGTCTTTATAATCTTTGAAATAATAAATAAACCGAAAATTTTAATTAATTTTAAATAGAGCCAGAAAATATTTAATAAAGTTAAATAAATTTGTAAAAACTAGCTATCAGGAACTTTTATCTTTCCTTTATTAATAATAATATTATTACATATTAATAATTTGTTTTTCCAGCGTGATCAGGTTGTTTACGCAAGACCCGATTCTCCATAAGAATAATACTAACAATAAAATACTTTAATTTGTAAAGCAATATTTTTAGTACCAGAACTATCCTTGCAGTATGCACATAGATATATGCTGCTTTGAAGGCACTCAGTAACATTTATTGTCCAATTATCTTTGATTAGTACATTATTTTTTTTACGTTAGAAAAGCTCTTCTATCGTAAAGTTTTTGATTTAAATACATTATCAATATTTTAAATAATTAAAAAATCGGTCAAAATCGTTGTTTCTTGAAGAGAGTGTGGGTCTTAGTTACCGTTAGTAGAAGTCATTTATCTAACTTTTATAATAAAATCCTGTTCGTTAAATCTAAATTAGGAATAAGAAGAACAAAATTCAACAACAGGAAACAAAATTTGAGCTTTACTGTTAGTGAATACAAATATTTTTCACTGGTTAACTACTGTGAAAACTTTTATTATATTTCAGTACAATAGGAACAAACATCATTTTCAATTGTCAAAATCATAAACTTACACCTGTGGATTGAGTAATATGTATTTTTCATATGATAAAAAATAAAGTAATAAATTTATTAGTGGAGAGGGAAGAAAAATGCAGAATTATGACTTCTTTAAATTCTCACTAGTTAAAACACTTTTTTTTAAGCCAATAGTAATTTATAACCACATTTACAAATAATTTTACCTTGATGAAGGTACTATCGCGGTTTTAGGTAAAATCGATTGTATTAAAAAATAAAACCCTAATGTTTTAGTTAAATAATAGTTTTAAGTGTCCATTCACAAATCTGCCTCTTCAAATATCCATATGTTTAGACCGTAGCAGACCCTAAATAATAAAGGTAAAAAGGTTTTTGTTAAAGTATATGAGTCTAGCATAAGATAAATTATGTATGCAGTTTTAAAATTGTACCTTTTTCTTCAGTATATGTAAATTCAGAGTTTTTGTTAGAATTCGTAACCTGTCTGTTTTATTTTGAATTAAGTAATTAAAATGTTTCCAGATATAAAATAGTTAGTTAAAATTCGTAAAAAATTTGTAGTTCTTAAAAGTACTAAACCACATTAAAAAAGTAATATTTTAGATACATACAGAATCTTATATAGAACGAAGGAGTTATTAAAAAAAACACAATAACTGTATTAAATCGTAAAATAGACTCCGAAATAAATTCAAGAAAAGTCATTTCAATCATAAACAATTATGCCACAATACTTGTATTTTGTTTTTTTAGTATTTATTATTTTAAAATTATACTTATATTATGAAAACGTGGTATAAAATTAATATCGTCTTGTAATTATATGCAGTTTTAAGGTATATTTAAAGTATCTCGAGATTTGAAGTACCATCTCAACATAATATGACTTGTATCCTTCATTAATAATGAATTATATTCAATAATAATGAATTTCAATAATATTACATTCAGTACATGATCCACAGATCTTATTTGTATGGAAGATTAAAAACGCATCAAAACTATCCAGGAAATCAAAATGTAATTAATATATGTACAACTATTCAAGCTAGACTTTCAATCTACTGCCAAAAAAATCAAGTTTTTCTAAATATTGCTAAATGTTACATCATTTCATTTTCTAAGAAAAAATCTAATTTGTCGTATAATTATCAACTTAATAGTAACAAACTTAGTGTCTGCACTCAAGTGAAGGATCTTGGTGTCATCTTGGATTCTAAATTAACTTTTATCCCGCATATAGAGTCGGTAATCGCTAAGGCCTATAGACTTCTTGGTTTCATTGCTAGAACGTCTAACCCATTCCGATCACCTTTTACTCTTATCATTCTATATTTCTCATTTGTACGCAGTCAACTTGAATTCGGATCGATAGTTTGGAACACACAATATTCCACCTACAGCGACCGACTTGAAAATGTCCAACATAAATTTTTTAATATATTAAATTCACGTGCTCGCTTAGACATTAAATCTCATTCAGAAAGTGAGTGTTACCATAAAATACCCCCCCTCTTAAATAGAAGAAACCCTCAAGATTTATCCTACCTCTATAAAATTTTAAATAACTTAGTTGACTCGCCCTATTTATTAGAACAAATAACTTTCAACTGTCCAACGCGACGAACACGATCAAATAATCATTTTTACCCAAATTTGAGTAGAACTAATTACATAAAAAAATGTTTTATTATCTGCTCTACATCAAAATATAATGCCGTAAATTTTTCTAATAACATTGACATTTTCAACGATAAATTACTCCCTTTTAAATTTAAACTACGCCAACTTTTCAATAACTATTAACATAAATTGTATATATTGCATCTCATTCCCCCCCCCTTCTCCTTACCCTCATGGCTTTGTATGTTCAGTTTAAAATCACCCTTTTGTTTTTTTGTTTTTCTTATTTCAGTTTATTAATATTTTTTTTTTTTTAATATATACTAGTTTTTAGTTTATTATGTTTACTTTTATGTAAAAGTATTTTTATCAGTCTGTTTGAGTATACTATTTTTTAGTTTATTATGTACTATGTATTTAATTTCCGAAGAAACTTCACTGGTGTTATTTTTATATATTATGTAATTATCAGTTATTATTGTTACACTGTTTGTTTCTCCAAAATATAAAAAATAAAATAAAAAAATATAATAAACTTAACAAATAATATGAATGTGTTTAAATATGTGTCGGTGTGTGTGTGTGTGTGTGTGTGTGTGTAATATTTAGAACATTTCTTCTTCTTTCCTTCTTCATGTCAGTATGAACGTGCGGGGTCTCAGCTAGATGAGACTACTCGTAATACTCGTAATACACTACTCCACAAGTCCCGGGTTGCCCTCACAGCTGACTGCAGGGAGATCTCTCCAGTCATCTATGCACCGCTATGATCCTCTTCCAGGTCTTCTTCGGCTCAAAGTTGTGCTCAGACTCTTTCTAATCATTTTGACGCAGAATACGGTTGAATTAGAATATTATTTTGTTCACGGCTGTGGACAGAGCTCGCTGTGGTTGGATTTGTTACAGGATTGAGGTATTCGTGCATTGTGGAGTTCGTGGGATATGTAACATTTATTTCCAGCAATACATTTCGAAGGCGTCTATTTTATTTTGTTGCTATTGCGGGCTGTCCGAGTGTCCGCTGCATACATGAAAATTGGAAAGACAGGTGTGTGAACCAACACAATTTTAGTTGCTTAATTTATGTTACTATCCTTCCATATTCTCTACATTTAGTTCATAGTAACTTTAACTAGTTATATGCATCTTCGAATATTTAGGAACTTTATTGTGATACATCCATAATGATATTATTCTCCTTCTCCGTCTAAATCTATGAATTCCTGGATGTGGCGGCCGCGGCGACTTCGGTAGTGTAATTTGCTTCGGTAGGCTGTAGGCCAGGTCTGTGGGACTCCTGTCATAGATAAGAAAAGCATCCTGTCATCTTATTTATGTTTCACTGTCATTATCGCGTCGCACTCTATGATTTCTTGCCTTATCTGCATCACTGTCAAATGTGATATGAATGTTTTGTTCTTATTTTTCACATTTGTACTATTCCAGGAGAGAGCAATACGGAATGCATTAATAGAAAAGAAATCGGCTATCGGTCGGCAGTCGAATGCTTTTTGTCACTAGGAGCTACAGGCGGCTACTATATAGCGGCTCGGGCTTCCGTAGGATGTATATTTCATCTAAAGCAATACAATATGGATGCACGATGCACTATTGTTAAAGCAAAATAATAAGGGATTTTCGTATTGAAATATAGATTATACTAGGACCCTGACCGCACAGCGTTCACAAATAACCGCGTGACGGCTACTATCGGCCGAAAAGCGTTCATAATAGCCGTCCGCAGGGCTTAACAGTAAACGATTGGCGATTCTCTCCGTGCTCTAAAAAATATGTGTCACTTTAGAAAGGTATAAAAATCCAATTGAACGAAGCTTAAAGTCTGATAATTTCCCTGCAAAGTATATACTCGTGTCTTGAAAGCGTTCAGTACAAATCTCTAAGATTTAAAATATTAAAATGAGTACACTATTAAATATATAAATAAACAAGATTATTAATTAAAATGAATAAACATACAAATAGTGATAGACTTATTTTAAATATAATAGAATTATCAGTAACCGTGATCAAATTACACAGGCTTACACACCAGCATATTACAATTAATAATAATCTATAACCAATCATCACCCAAAAACCCCGGATTGAGGTTATCGTTCTGCGGGCTGTTTACTGTAAGCGACGCAGGCGTCACCAGCACCATATTTCTAAAGGCATCTATCTACCCTCTTGCGCCACCGCTCCCTCAGAGTCTACAGTATATTTATAAGATGTGTATCAATTTGAATGTGGGGTGTGTTTTGAGTTACAACGCCGAGTGACTCCATCATGAAGTCAGCGTGTGAGAGCCTCCTCGCGTTCTCAGTGGCCGGGTACGAGGTACAAGGGTTGGCAGTGCCGATTACAGCGAGAATAAAAGTCCCGCATTCAAATTCCGGGTCGTAAAAATGTTTGGCGCATAAACAAAGCGTGCTAAGACACGGGGTAGGTCGGGCGAGGTACCTGAGTGCGCAGCCAGCCTTAATGTACATACTTCCTAAACTTTTCAACAATTCTCAGCGAATTTTGTGCTTTGTTTAATTTTATGTTCGCAGACGTACAAACGGCCGTTTTTATGATGCTACTGACAGACAAATTAAAAAGAATAAAGCTGAAAATCAACGCCTTGTGAAAGGAGAACACGTTACTTATGGAGGTGTGATTCTTCTGCATTCATAAAACTGAAAACAATCATTAAAAATATGCCTTAAAAGAAAATTAGAAATAACAAATACGTCTCGAAAATAAAGATAATAACCGGCTCGCGTTACGATACGTATACCATTAAAGTTACATAGAATATACAATAAGATCCGTAAGACAAATCTGTGTCAAAAATGTTTGAGGTTTTCACCTCTTGTGTCTCTTGTGTCTGTCGTCCAGGGTCTCTTGTGCAGAATTATCTGGGCGTTTTGGAGCGTCTGCTTGTCAAGAACTTTAAAACTGATTCATCAATTATTATGACTTAATATAGACTAAATTATTAATTGTAAAGATTATTCTACTTTTATTTCAATATTCAAATATAATATGAGAAGTGAAGACTCTGTCAGATGAAATGCTTAAATAATAGAATGTATGACTGCAAAAATACCCTAAATGTTATAGACAAGAGTTTTGGGAAATAAATTTTTAAAAAAATGGAGATGCGTACACGGAGTACAAGTCACATTAATATTTTCAAACTGAGCTAAATGCTTCTACTATAAAAATAGGAACATGCTGGTTTCCTGAAACGAACCATCTTAACCACTAGACCAGTGGTCGCAAACTGCGACTGGCGAGCCACATGGGGCTCTTTGGCTACTTGAGTGCGACTCTTCAACGAATGACGTGCTTAAAATACTTTTTTATTTATTTTAATTTAAAAATATTTTAATATAATTTTCAATCAGTCAGTGTAATACAGTAAAATCCCGATTTTACATCGAAAATTATTTTTAATGATCAAATATCAAAAAATATTTTCTATCGAATTTTTTTCGTATTTTTGTAGCTCCAAATTTGAACGTTTTAATGCTGATATGGAAAAATTGAAGGAAAAACAAATTTGATCTTAGTTCACAAAACAAGTGGTTTAAAGACATGATGATTTTTAACACCTGGAATAGTATTACTGACACCTATGATCAGATAAAAAAACTAGCATTTGCTGTTCTTTCACTATTCGGCTCTATATATTCACGCGAACAATCTTTTTGAAGCTTGAATCTTATCAAAAGTAAATTGAGAATTCGTATTATTGATGAGAATCTGGAATCGTGCCTGAAATTAAAAACCCGACTTATCCAAACTTTTCAAGGAAAAGCAAGGCAATTACAATATTTTAATATTAATAATAAAAATAAAATTATTATAAAGTATGATATATAGTTTTATTCAGTGGGGGTTCTTGTAAAGAAATTTCAAAGAAATCTAAATCGTTGTACTGTTGATATTTGGTCATTTGACTAATGAGTTTGCCGACCACTGCACTAGATCAACAAGTTACATAAAGTTGGTCGTTATTATTATTATTATTAGTATTCAATTTGTTTCAGAAATCTAACAATTATTTTTTAAATACATTTTCAGTTTAATGGATATAGGGTGTTATAACAATCATATTGGTTATATGGGGTTTTTAGTGTCAAAATGGAATTATAATTTTGATAATAATTTAATCAAATTTAATTTTCTGTCGGCCAATCCTATACAATGTACGAAAAAGTATTGTTTTCTTCATCTGTGACATTTTCCATGCACTTTTTTTAGATTAATCATCTCCCTTACATTAACCCATTACCGCCCTCCGTACACGACTATATATACTTCTTCGGAGCGTGATTTGGTGTGTTTTGTCTACAATTATTATATAAATAATTACTTATTTTAAAACTAGACATTACTAGTGATCTATGCAAAAGTAAAATTTGTCAGTTACGCGAGAATAAATGTCATAATTGTTACACTGTACAACATATTGCAATTGGTATGTTATTTTCATGGTTTTTAATTATAAACAGTGAAATATTTTTAATTGCTTTTTTATTATAAAGTATTGTTAGACTGTATTTAGAACGGGGGATAATATTTTGTGACAATCTGTTTCAATAATTGTGTACTTGGTTTCATTTTATTGCCCTGTACACGTGCGTGTACAACGAGCGTTTCTGTATTTTAATTTTCAATATTTTGCAGGTGTCTACGAAGGTTTTATAATGGGATCCCGTCATGTATTGACATGTGAAAATGACTATGTCGTCCTAATAATGATGTTTCAGACTGAGCAGACAGAGATGATGAGAGCAATATTGCGCACTTACTAATTGCGTAAGACCTGCACGCACAACGATGTTGAATTCATGATTCTGATGAACTTCACCTTTATATAGTATATCCCGAAATCCGTGAGAAACCACAATTCAGTAATGTTATTTGAGAAATTCTTTGATGATGATATTGTAGACTTGATAATAGAAAATAGTATTTTATTTGCGAATTAAAATATAGACATAATTTTAAAATTGACTGTGAAGACTTTTGAAGAATTTTTTCGGGTATTATTGTTAACTGGTTATCATAACCTGCTTACCGAGCGTGCTTACTGGAGTTTGGAGAGTGTTTCTGCAGTCAATCATCAATAATACATTTTCCCATTCCGTCAAACAAAAACAACTATTGAAAAGATTTAAACACAAATTATCGCATTAACAATATAATTTCTAATAATAGACTGCAGTAGAATCCAAAATATCGGCCAGAGAAGTTGGAGGCAGATTAACCCAGGAAACGCTACACAGAATATAAGTTACTGCATAAATCAAGTACCTAGTAGTACGCGGGAAAAGTTGGGGAAAAAAGAGAGAATAACGGGAAAAAAATTGATATGTGTATACTACAAATAAAATAATTTAGATCAAACGATGACACATTCTAAAGAACGCACGGTTAAAGCAATGGCAAATTAATATAATGACCAGTTATTCTTCACTAAGTTAGAAATGAAACTAATAACACTCGTAATGTGTACCGCGCCATCAATAGTAGTACCGTGTAGTACCATGTGTACCGCGCCATCAATAGTAGTACCGTGTAGTACCATGTGTACCGCGCCATCAATATTAGTACCGTGTAGTACCATGTGTACGCGTCATCACTTTTTTCTGTCGCTCTTCAATCAAATGCGTGGGCGTTACGTTCAACAACAACAATGATCTCAGAAATTAGATCGATAATTATTTCGATACCAAACCAGCCGATTTTTATAGAAAAGGCATTGACAAATTGGTTGAAAGATGGGATGAGGTCTTTAACAATAATGGAGGATACATCATTAATGTTGTAATTTTTGTTTAAAAATTTGATTTTTTAATAATTGAACAAAACCGTAAAACTTATTAGACAGCCCTATAGAGTTGTCTCCCCCTCCTGGTGCTATTAATATCTATCACTAATATATTTTTCCCATTGGTTGATTTCTATATGAAATGTTTTTATTTGTCAATACAAGGTTTACTATACATGATATAATCTTGAAATATGACTATCTTTCGTTGAATTCCCATGCCCGCGGTCGAATCATCGTAATCGTATCTCTTTTAACCCTTCTCTAGCTATGCAATAACACAGGTCTACCTAGGAGTTAATTAAACCAGTAATTTTTCGGTAAATATGCGTAATGTAAAATTAATATTTAAGCTAATCCTAAACATATTCGCTTAAAAATGACTAGGAAGAAACCAATTACGAAAAGTGAAAAAGTTATTGAAAAATAAATCACTGTATTTTGCTCTAACTAATCTCTCACAGTGTCTTGTTCTGACTAATTAAATAAAGATATATATATATATATATATATATATATCTTTATTTAATTGAACTGGTTTAGAATTGGACTAGGTGAGAGAATAAAACTAAAACTGGTGACAATAATAGTACATTTTACAATAACATTTGTTTCAAGTTATGGAAGTGTATATGTTCACTTATTAAAAAAGAATAATTACGAATACGGAATAAATAACATAAATGGCTTTTAACATCTCATACGATACGACCATTCACGTTATATATATAAAGGGTCTTTCAACGAGGACGCTCGATTTTAAAATGTAAGTTAAACAGGTTGTTTGTGAGATATTCACTCAATTTTTCTTTCATTTGAAAGTATATTTTATGGCATTAAGTGTGGAATATAACGTTGTTCGAATATCCGCTGCGGCTTTGCTCGGTGGCATATTTGGGAGGTCCAATTTTCTATGACTTTATCGCAAAAATCTGGCTAAATTCGCTGGATGGCTTTTGTTATGTTGACTTTGAGGGGGTCAATTGTTTGCGGCTTATTTGTAAAGACTTGCGATTTAAGATAGCCTCAAAGGAAGAAGTCTAAAGGCGTTAAATCGCACGATCTCTGTGGCCAGTTCACGTCACCGTCGCGCCAGATAACCGTGGCCTCAAATCGATTGTCAAATTGCCCTCAAAATTTGATGATTTGCACACGTTGTTCAACCTTCCGTGGTGATTTGCCGTATACTACTTAACAATTGACAATAAATTTGACAGATGTCACTTTAACAACATGGCTGCTATAACCTAACAAATTTTGAGCGTCCCTATTAAAAGACCCTATACATTGTTCCTTTGGCTCGACTGGTTTGATTTGAATTCATAAAATTTGTCGAGATTTGGAGAGGAGGTGTTCTCATGTAATTATTCGTGTTGGATCACTAGTTCACATACCGTTGTAATTTTGGTGTCTTGTGGATGTTGGAAACTCGTCAAAGTTTGTTGTACCCTGTCAGTTTCGTATTTTGAGTGAGCTTTCGGAAGATCATAAAGACGGCATCGTCAACCAGATGAGCCGAGATGTCCTTTTGGTTCGGTGGGTCCATCCTGGTCCGCTATCGAAAGATTCCCCTACCCTCAACTTTCCCTCACTCTGATTCCTTATTTTTCATCCACCCATCATTTCCGATTCCATCACCCACCACTGTGATCGGCAACTTGCGTCGGTCACACTATTAAAATAGTTTTAAAAATTCAAAATGCTAAAAAAAACCTTAGTTTTTTACGGTAACATGAGTTCACAGCAAGGCTAAGTACGGGCATTTTCTATCACGGTATGGTAAAGGTTAAGGGATCATCTACCACTCAATGCATCTGGATATAGACTGAGACTTACGCAATTGATTTTGTCTCGCCATATGATACCAAGAATAAATTGCAAACATTACAAGTGAAAATAATTGATTATTCCTCATGACCTCTAAAGGTTGGCAATTAGCTCAGTTTCCTCCGGTATAGTCCAGTATAGAAGCGCACTAAGTATATGAACTTGGTAGATACGGATTTTTGTGTAAATTGTACGGTACTGTTATATTGTATTATTTTATCATACTTTGCACTTAAGACTGACAGTGGTAGCCGCTTCCCGATATTTGATATAGATCCAAACATTTTTTTTAATGATCCCGCATAAGGCACGCGCCGTGTTACGACGTTGCCTACGTCGCCCTGGAAACGTGTAAGAAGCGGAAAGGGGGCTGTAAAAAGTAAAAAAAAAGTTATACGAGTAATGTAGACGTAATACTATGCCAAGTATTCTCAGAAGTATAAGATAAGGCATTTTTTTATACATACATATTATTACGGAGGGCATCGATTTCTTGGAATTACAGACTTCCATGGATGATTTACTTAAGAACTATGTTAAATTGTTATAATCAGGAGTATACAACTGGATTGATGATTTGAGAAGTAAAACTGCAGCTGCATATTATTAATGTGTATTCATAAATCTTGTCATCAAGGCTTTACTTAAAAGTTGAATTCTCGTCGACTGCACTATTAATAATGTCTTACTACTCTTCAACTTCCTATGCATTCTTCTCCCATTACGAAACCAGATTTCAACAATTTATTTAACCAGTAAACTTCACATAAATATAATATTATCATATTTTTAGATATATTATTTTATAGAACAAATTGTTATTTTATTTTTAATTTCGCTTTTAAGTACACTTTCTTGACTATATTATATTATTTTTCCACCGACGCTCCGCCACGGCCGCGGCGCCGGTCGGTTGCCCACAATTCTCACGCGACATTCAAATGTTCAAAGAAATATTACGAATATTTGCTGTTAAAAGAGGAAAAATAATTATTTCAGCGCTTTGATTACTCATCATTTATATTTTTATTTACAGCAACGGAAAGCGAAGTGGACAATGCAATTTTCTTACTTTGAATACTATAAAATGTGTCAATATTCACTTGGAAGCAGACGAAAAGTCATCAAACGAATATAAAAATACACAATGAAACATTTTATGAGAAAACCGAAAATATTAAAAACGTTAGACTATAAGAAATACCGAAAAAGTTACATGCTCATAGACAGACATCGCAAATGGATTATATACATATATAGATACAATAATTGAATCAGTGACTGTATTGTTCTATAAAATAATCGAATACACCAAAGGGTATACAAATTCTGATTTAAGACGCGTTCATATGCCAATTGTACAATAGGACACATAATCATTTTCTGGGAAATCCGAAACAAAACTAATTTCAACAGACTTTAAAGACCACTGAATAAAATACTGAAAATTGTTTACAACTTCAACTATCTACCATTTACAAAACAACACAAATTTACTACATAACTAACTAACTTACCATCATGCCGTTTTCCTGCGGGGGTAGGCAGAAAGTACAGAGCACCACACTCTTCTGCCCTAACACACAATTCTCGCCTCATCCACATAAATACATCTTATCATACAAGCTTATAGATTATTAAGACTTCTAACAGAGCCATCTTCCAGTATCTGGTTTATCTGATCGTGCCAAGTCTTCCGCGGCCGTCCCTATTTCTGAAACCATCAACACTTGCGTCATATATCTTTTTTACCATTCTCTCCTCATTCATCCGTTCCATATGACCAAACCACCTAAGTAATTCTTTTTTAATCTAATTCACTATGCTTCAGCATTCATTTTCATATAAGCTTTACATTCTCTTCTTATTTCTTCATTTTTCACTTTGTTATAAACGGATTTGACACATGTACGCCAAAGAGATTTCATTTCCACTGCTTTCAGTCTACTTTCGTATCTCTTCTGCCAGCTCCAGGCTTAATTTCCATACATCATACATACATAAGTGTCGATACCAGGACTCAATTGTGTACCATTAGTCTCGCCTCGAATTTTCCAATATATTGAATTACACAAATCGCGAGAACAAAGTTCACACAATACAAGGATATCTCTCTATAGGTATGTACATTATATTTCTCATCACTGTATAGCTCTAAAACTATCATAAAAATCCGGCAAACAAAATTAGGGTGACCACTACTCATATACAGCGGATTTAAGGTATACGACGAGATATGCGACAACAGACAAAATAACTAAACATTGACAAATTTAAAAATACGTGACAAACATACCAAAATACGTAATAAACTGTAAAGCTTTTGTCATATTTTTAAACTTCCATTAGGTAATGTAAATGGTATTTTTATAACTCTTCCGTATTTCCAATCTACAGTACATAAATGTAATTCTCTCTTAAGTCACACATTTAATAGTGGTCTGGGATCGTATGTGCATGAATATTTTGAATAAAATTATTTGATAATCATCTGACTAACTAAACTATTAAACTAAAATTAATTAAGGTTTGTGGAGGCCTGCTCATACCTGGTTTTACAAACCTGGCTGCCTAAACTTAGTACATTACAGCCATACAGTACTGAAACGCACCGACCAATAGAAGATGTTGATACATCGTAACGGACGATACCTAGAAGCTAACGAAGACCAGCCACTTTTACGTTGACTGTTCTATCGACAACACTTCGAGCGAGCCACTACAGTCTTCAACATTATTCGCGTAGTTAACTTATTACTCGTAGTACTTGCAATTGTAAATCGTCCGGCTATAAACTTGTGTAAGTTGTACTTTATTTAAATACCTTGCTCTACACAAGGTATAACTATTCTAACGCACATTCATATACACTGAGACATGCACTCGCACGTGAGACATTGAACATTGAAGAGGGTTAGGGCCTTCAGTCTACAAAACCTTCTGATCCGAATCGCATAACCGACAAACTTCGGTGACTCCATCCGAGTGACTCGACAACTCAGATCACAATTCGTTATATTGCAATAATCCCTATAGGTTCAATGATTTTAATGCCGACCGCATTCTACATTTTGTATTTGTTGCCTATATTTCGATAAACGTGTTGGTTGTATATCGGTAATAATCTTTGACAAAGTCAGAGAAATTATTATTATTTAAGTATCTTAAGCACTCTTTGCCCCTTGTATTGCAATTACTCGCAAACTTCCCAAATAAATGGTATGGAAACTTTACAACTGAATTTCGACTGAGGAAATTATGAATTTGTTTTCGGTATTTTTTTGAGTTCAGTGACTTGAGTTGAGTTCAGTCGTTCCGAAAAATAAAATCTCAGCAGTCAAAGTAATTTTATTATGTTTGTGTGGTTCAGTTGTTCTTCAATTTATTTATTTCGTGTTCTGATATATCATAAGAATACAATCATTAATAAACACTTTCATATGTCAATGGATCGCACTTTAATGGAGGTCGAATTAAATTAAAATTTACATGTTTGTAAATTAAATTAATCAACTAGAAAAATAAACAGAAAAAATATTTTTTCGATACATAGATTTTTCTGTATATCTTTCTCATACATTAATTTAATTAGTATTAAAATACCACAGAACCGCGAATTGAAAATGCAACTTTACAGAAAAAATGTGTTCTTCTTAATAAATGTTTGTCTACTAATTGATCAGAAGGGCGTCTTCACACCGCAAAAGTTAGTAGACACATAAATAATTATTAATAATAGAAATAATAATATTTTATGGGTAGATACCCGCCTGGATTCGGTATTTAAATAAAATTGAATTTTTAAAGAGAACATATTCTTATTGCGAAGTTGCAATTTTTACAGAACATACCTATGTTTTATTTTTAATACAAATTAAATGTATTAATTAGAAAGATATACATTTAAAATCAATGTATCGGATATATATTGTTGTTGTTATCTCTTCCTATCCAGGAAAATGCATTAACCGATTATGCTACACCAATACAGTAAGTAGACGACAAATTTTCAATCTTATATTTTGCACTTTCAAATTGATATTTTTTTATATTGAATGTTTGATTGTATTGGGTCGTCTAGTAAGTCTTCGCGGTTTTTTTAAGTACTTTTTTCGCTATTTTTGTTTTTTGTGATAAAAAACTATTCGATAGAATTTTTTCTGGTATAAAACATTAGTATCGCTGTTTTCCAGTATCTTATAGTCTTTCTTAATTTTTGAGCTTAAATAATGGAGCGTGTAGATGACCTGCACGCGCCTACAGTACCTAGCTGCCAATCAGGGCCATATTAGTTCTGGTACCCACAGAAATACAGATGCCAATAAATGGAGATGGGCACATCCTAGAAGCTAGCGAGGGCCAACCACTTCTTCGCAGCCCGTCTTTACAGTGACCTCTTAAGCGAGCATCTCCCGTTATGAACTTTACTCGTGAAAATTAACGTTATTGCGTGCGACATACATCTACATGCCTGCGACTTGAAGAGGGATAGGGCCTTCAGTCTCACCATATACAAAACCTTCTGTCCCGATTTGCACAACTTTCAAACGTCAGTCACTCTATCCGAGTACTCGACAACAAAGATCACACGTTTAGACTCATATTATGAGATAAACCTCGCCCCTACATGTGTCAAGTTGAGAAAAGTGTTCATTTTGGACGAAAACTTAATTTCACTTAATCGTTGAGATGGTCATCCAGTAGTTCAATTGGAAAATTCTGCCGCATTCACCCTACAGTCCAAAACATTGATTTATAAAATATAATTGACTTATCAGACAACCCAATACTAACTAACTCACCATCATACCGTTTTCCCGCGAGGGTTGGCAAATAGGATAGAGCACCACACTCATCTGTCCTGACACACAGTTCTTGCCTCATCCACATTCATACATCTTACCGTTTCTATCAAACATACTTCCCAAATACACAAACTCATCTAGTTGTTCAAAACATTCATTACCTATAAGTATTTTGCTTTCCTCCTTCTTAAGTTTCATCATTTTCGATTCCAATACAAACACGCATAATATTTGATTAAGCACTGATAAGTCAGTAATCGATTAAAATATTGTTTGTTTGTCGATACAGATCTCTATCCTACTTTTGCCACAAATGTTTAAAAACATAATAAATACTGGGGAACGCGTGTGGGAACGAAGAATTAAATATTCGGTAAAATATTTCCAATCTCTTTACGTCTCGGCAGTGCGGATTCTGGGGAAGATTTCCGATTCAGCCTTAATTGAAACAATGCTCCAACTACAGTTTAGTCGCTTCAAGTATTCCGGGAAATTCTTTAGATTGAATTGATCAAATTAAAACTTTCCTCTATTACCAATCTGTTGTTATTTCTTCCCCGACCTCCCTCTCCCTCTCATTCAATTACCCGACTCAGATAGTTAAACTGAATTATCAAGTGTCACAGTATTTTCTGCGTCTCCATTATTTGATTAATGTTTGATTTACAAAACAGAATGAATTTTATTTTCGGGAAAAATACTTTAAACAGCTTGTTTACCGTTTCATTAATTGCCAAATTAATTTCATTTCGATTAGAAAATTTACTAATTGATGTTATTTAAAAGTCGGCAAGCATTTTTGAATTGTGTTTTTTTTTTAAGTATGCATGTATCTGTAGAAGCAGAAGACGAATTATAAAAATACAAAATTTCATGAATTAATTAAATATTTAGTTAAATAATAAGATAAAACACTTTGTTTGAACCGCTATTTATTGATAAATCAACATGTTTTGATACCTATAGTATCTTCTTCAGGAAACAATGTGTACTAAACTTAAAAATACAAAATATAAATGAAGAATCAAAGTACAACGTTAAAAGTCATGTAACTTATGATCGCTCACGAATATAATAATTAGTATTAGGTAAAATAATTAAAGATTATTTACTAAAATTATCAGAACCTTATCTGCAATGCAAATAGAAGGATAAATATTTGACTAAGTATAAAAATAGAAATTCGACGAGATTGTTTGGACGCGAATTAATTAGTTGGCGCCCAGACCGAGTGAGCTAATCCTTCAGAGTACACAATGGAAAAATAATGTATGTTTAATGCAATTTAATTAGCTGGACCCATCCGCCCTCGCGCCGGGCGGCAGATCCGCCCAGTTCCATTTAAACATAATAAGTTTCCCTTCTCGCGGTGTTATTTCAAATTAGCTATACCCGGCCAGGGCCTCTTGTTCCCGGGAAATAAACTTAACAAATTTGGGAGGCGGCCGGGTGGGGTGGATGGTGGATGGTGAGATCAACAACCCTTGGTCTACGGCTTCGTCATCCGCGAACAGCGTTGCCTTCTAATGGATTAAAGCTCGCATTCATATTTTTAATTGAATTTGTTGGATAATAATTAGGATTATGTATACCTATAGGTATGATAACAGATAATATGAGAAAGTTTTTTTAGATATCTTTTGTGAACATTGTTTCTGATTATAAAACGTGAGATTGTAGCAATTGCATTTACATGGAGTTACACACAAAAATGTAAATAAATATAAGTATGCAAGGACTGACAATTAAGTTCGTAGAAAATATTTATTACATAATCAGAACATATTTAATTTAAATATAACTGTATTTTTATATTTAAATTTAAATATAATAATAATTTATTTAATTAAATAAATTATTATTATTATGCAAAACCCCACAAGGGCATTGATGGAAATAAATAAATATTTATTCATTATCCGCCACACACCCCTCTTCAAAATATTTCTCTCCTAAAATACGCATGGTCTAACGCTTTTTCCATGGCAAGAAGCAGTATTCAAAGTTATTCTCTGTGAGGCTTTTTAGAACATGCGTCGTAATCTGTTCAACCTCCGCTCGTGACCCAAAACGATGATCCTTATTTTCTTTCTGGATAGTAATATGGTGTTTATTCTATACAATGATTTAATTTTAATGGTTTGTCCTTCGAGAAAAAATTCCGGTGTTATCCGCAGCCTGCGTGTTATTACATAATTCGCATGAAAAGTACTTATCGTAAGTCCTCGAATTGATTATCACCACAAAATGGCAATCATAGGCGAAGTATAAATCACAATACAGTATATTATCAGGCACATTCATAGTAATCTAAATGATATTCACCCGTATAGAAATGTAAATTTGATAATGTAAGTACCTATAATAAATTTAAAAAAGTATCGGTCATCCCATAAGTAATGCAGACTTTTTATATTAACTTTATTTAAAAAAATTAAGATAAACAAATTAATTTTTTAATCTAAAATATACTCTCCTTAATTTTGTACAATTCTCTATTATATTTCTGGTAGACTTGCTAGATCCTTCTTTCAAAATTCACTTGCCCGTGACGAAATATACTCGTCCAGTACTGTTCTGACCTCGTCTACAGAATTCATATTTTTTCCGTCCAAATGATTTTGAAAACTGCAAACTAAATGATAATCAAATGAGGCAATGTCCGGCAAATATGGTGGGTGAGCATCGTTTCCAAAAAAGGTTCATTTCTGAGCAAAGAAGACACATTCACTCTCTGCACGCGATTATACTCCACTACGAGGAACGTCTTCTAGGCTGTAGTTTCCTACTCGGAATTTCTGGAACCACCGTTAACACTGGCTTACGCTTATTGTCTAATTTTCATATTTTTTCGTATTTCATATACATATTCATTAATATTCCTCACACTTTCCGTTGTGATGTCGCCTTTATTGAACTTAAAGCAAAATATTCCAAATATGGATCTTCAATTGACTTGCATTATATCTTTGAAAAAATAACTTAAAATCAAACTGCACTCTTCAAAACTTGCACTATAAATAAGTTATATATCCCGCCTCCCTCCGACTAGTTCATATGATTAGAAAAAAATCGCATTATTTATGGGATGACTTTACTTGCGAAAGCATCAAATATTAACAATTTCACTAACAATATTGTGTAAACATGAGTCCAATAATAATTCAGTATATTATGGACCATTTTCGGTATCAGATTATTTAAAAAAATTACTGTCATGGAGATAAACTGTAAAATTTTAAAACTGTGTCATTATTACAAAAATGTATTCATCTTCTGCTCGGTTGTGTTTCTTGAGAGGTTTCAGAATCATTAATTCCGTTGTAGCTTGTTAAATTATGTTTCCATTTTGTATTTTTTAAATTTAAGCAATCATAAAAATTCTCGGATTGAACCATTTGCAATAAAGCTCTTGATACACCATATTAAAACTTATATTTCAAAAAACAATATCTGTTTACAGAATTTCAATCAAATTTGAATTCAGAAAGAGGTAAAATATTCGTCGCTTTATGAACAAAGCCGATTGCGTCAACAAGAGTATCCGACTGAAGATCAGCTTTAGTGTATATGCTTTACACGTAAACTGGTGTGATGATATCTCGCGCTGGTGGGTGTGGGGGGTGTTTACGAGCGGACAAGTGTCCTCCTCCTTCACGCCTTCCGCCCGGCATCCCCCCGCTCAGAGATTTACAGGCTCCGCTCTCCGGAGGGACTTCTAAAGATGCCGAGTTTATAACTGTCAGACGAGGAGCTCGGGCACCAGGAGTGCTGAAGACTTTGCGAGAAATTCTGTGATTGCTCGATGGATGGCCTTCATTTCTGGTAAATTATTTAATTCTGAAAATACTTAGACACCGCATAGCTTCATTTTAAAAATGTATCATTTTTATTTTCACTTTGTACTATACACACAATTTTTTTGAGTTGAATCACGACTACTTTCGAGAAGAGCGGTTCTTTCCATCTACAGTTATATGTACATCTGAATTTATAATTTGCACTACAAAAAATTGTATGTATAAAGTACAAAGTGAAAATAAAAATGATATATTTTTTAAAATTAACGTGTTACACCGTGACGTAATTACCAAATCAATCAATGATACTACAAGGCTTCATCGAAAAATTGCAAAAGTCAATATCAAAACAGTAAAAATAAAAAGCAGTGTTTAACAGTTTATATATTTAAGCAAGTCTGGTTAAGTACTAATTAATTAATAATTCAGCGTAATTCGATGGTTAAAATTAATATTTTTTAGATCCCTGGTTAGCATAAATTTGTGAATAAAGTAAAAGGCAGACATTTTAAAACTCAAACGTATTATTATTGTCAAATAACCTCTAACTTTTGGACAAGATAAAAAATATATTTGAATTTATTCCAGAAAAAATTAAAGGAATGTATTGCACATTCAGATAAATAAGTGATGTCAGAAAGTATAAATAATATATTTACTGCATTATTATTTCTTAATAATTTTTTATAATGTTGAATTTTATTAAACTTTATTAAATATTATATTTATATATAAATACTTGATTGTTCAGTTACCATTCTCCAAGAACAAAAATTATAACTATTATGCAAATTACATTTGTGAAAATAAAACACTATTTTTTTTATTCTACTCGTTTAATTTACTTAAGACGCATTTCGCCTTGTAAGGGCAGTATAAATCTAACAATTTAACCCAACAACTTGTATTTGTATCTATAGTGGGGGACAGATATCCAATTTTATTTGCAGGAGATGAAAAGGGGCAACATTATTCATTGGAATTCTGAGGATTTCCATACATTTTTTAATGCTTCTTATCATTCTAAGTTTTTAATTCTATTTCAACATTAATGATATTTTAATGCCATAGGTAATATGTAGAAAAGACAGATACATAATTCAACAACATAAGTAGACAATACGGCCAGAGAGACATTTTTGGTATTTTGTAATTTATATAATGTTTGCATGATTCTAAGAAATAATTATGTTAAACCCGAATGATATTTTTTTAATTAATGCAGCAATGTCGAACTGGAGATCTTGTTCCACATTTTGTTGTGTTTTGTCATTGCTTCACAACACAAAAAATATTTCGGCAGAATCATCATCCTCGATTGACAATAACATATAAAATTAAATTAGATTTATGAAATTTGCAACTAATGTAAATAATTTTCATATTAATTCATAAAATATGCGTATAAAACATATTTTCGGAATTTTTTTAACGCAAATTGCGAGAGCGCGAATTTGACGTCTATTATGCCGCCCGGGACCAGAGAAATAAAGAATACAGTATCGATATAAATATTCTTTAGTTAAACTTGATTTTACTTCCTTCACATTTGCTGGCAGTTACTGAACAATTTGAAGCCTTTATAGTACAAACTATTTTGTGTTCCTACCAGATATATTTGCGGAAGCCTAAAATCCCACTGACTTCTCGTAGAATGAGTTTGGAACTCAAAATTATATTTTTATTCATGTATAATGGCAATAATCGTTTTTTTAATTTTATATATCAGTACAAGAACATTTTGAATAATTTGGTTGACTATCATAAATTTGAGTTGTTTTAGCAAATAACTATACAACTTATTCTTGTGTATCTATAACATCATAAAATAGTCCTCATTATTCTGTTTTGAATTATTTTGTATCATGTCATCATCTGTTTAAGTCAATGATTTATATATTTTGTATAATGTAAAAGCTCATAAGGGCGTAAATTGCAAGGTGCCTTTGTGGGTGGAAAAGGATGCAAGGGTCAGACATTTTCTCTACGAGTGATGACGAAAAAGTTTTTAACGAAAAAACATTTTTTTTTTTGTGTCTTTGTAGATCTACAAAAGGTATATGAGTTATAAGATAAAGGATATGGAAAAAACTCACTCTCTGATTACAGGGTGATCAGTAAACTTATACACGCAATCGTATTCCAACACGAAGGAAGTTCTGCGTGTGTAAGAATCAGTGAATTATTCACATCATGAATTGACATTAGAAAGGGTGTCATACGGAATTGTGTAATGTCTCCATGGGTGTTTAACTTGTATTATATATGGATAACAGCGTGAAAGAACTGTAATGTATGAATGTAGGAGCAAAAATAGGTTATTTGATTGTATGCTGTTTATTGTACTCCGATGATGAAGTATTAATGGCGAATAATGAATAAGAATACAGAGTCTAGTGAGTAGAATGTACGATGTATGTGAGGAAAGCGTATTCGAGAAAGAGAAAAGCAAGACAACGTGCAAAATACTTGTAGGTAATGAATGTTTGGAACGAGTAGATTTTTGATATAAGGGCTTCCGGGTCTAGTAGACTCTTTGCTCCTTCATCATAAAATATGCAAAAGAAGTGGATAAGTTTGTGTATTTGGGAAGTATGTTTGATAGAAACGGAAATGAGATCACTTAGGCGTATATGTGGCAGATCTATTTAAATAATATAAATTGAATGTAAATAATGTAAAGCTGATCTTAGTGTAATGAGTAAGATTAAGAAAGTATCACTAAGATGGCTTGGTCATATGGATTCGGATGAATGAGAGAATGGGAAGAATGATATATGACGCAAGTGTTGATGGCACCAGAAGTAGGGGATATCCGCGGAAGATTTAGCACGACTAGGTAAACCAGATACTGGAGGACGGTCCTGTTAGAAGCCTTATTAATTGGCGAGCTTATATGAGAAGATGTATGAATTTGGACGAGGCTAGAATTATGTGTCAGGACAAAAGAGTGTGGCGCTCTATCCTCTCTACTTACCTTGGCGGGGAAACGGCATGATGGTAAGTTAGTTAGTTATAAAATAAAATAAATATAAAAATGTATGTCCTGGGTTGATTTTAAAGGGTAGAAGCAAGCCAAATACGTTCCACTAGCTGGACTATGGTGGCGTCAAGTTTTACTATGACTACGTGATATATGATTTACACATGTGAGTATACCGCAATACATCAGCAATTTTCTTTCAAACCCTTCTTACATTTTTCCAAACAAAATAATATGTTAGAAATATTCGAATATATTAAAGAACACACAAATTAATGGATTTTAAACAAATATCAGATATCTCATAGAGACGAAGCTATTTTATTACAATTTAAAGGAATATATAGAAAATATGGGGCTAACGACCTCTCCTCAGCTGGTCTAAGTGATCACTTTACCAATTCTCACTCCTCAATCTCCATATTTATCAAATTAAAAAAAAATCTATATATATTTTAACATGGACTCCAAATTTGATAATTCATTTTTCCTTGTATATATATATTCTTTTAAAATATAATAAAATAGCTTTGTCTCTATGAGATATCTGATATTAATTTTATAAAATAATATGTTTTTGTTTAAACGTTGCCTTTGGCGAACATACCTTAGTTTTATTTATTATAATGTTACAAACCTTATAAATACAGGGAGAGCAAAAGTTATCGGATAGCATACGAGGAGGTGCCCCATTAGGCTAAGTGAAGTCTCGCAGCCCGGGAACGTTGCACGCTCCGGCTAACACTGAGTCTATGTAAGTTCTGGTCGCCTTTGATGGTTTATTAGGGCTAGACCCGACACCCGGGGACTCGATAGCAGTTCCATGAATAAACTATGCCGTGAATGTTTGTGGCTCCGTGCTACTTGAGCTTCCAATCAGCTGGACCGGACGCCAAATGCAAAAGGAATTGCACTCTGTACAGATAAAACATTAATCGATACGAGCTTTTAATAGAATTTATTTCTTCCTGTTTTACAAGCTAAACTAACCAAAAACTATATTATTTGTTTTAGTATTTCAATAAAATGGTCTCCCGGAGGCCGAAACCCGAACTCGTAACATATCGGTCATTAAGTGAGTTCCTTACGGCTAAATCAAGCAATCGCATGAATGCAAACTACCTTTTAAGGGTACATTTAGCATGTTTGAGGACGACATTTCGCTCATGAATACTTTCTAATGCTTTCTATTTACGATTCTATCATTTCTATCCATGAATGAGATTTTTAAGAAATTTTTTAGACTAGACAATATCGGAGATACTGATTTTGCTCCCGTGAGATTCAATATAGACAACTCTGAGCTTTCCAAGTGCCTGTATACACACCCCATCTCAAAGATTCGCCGCTTCGCACCTCACTTCATGCTCATGACGTACGTCAAACGTCAAATAGTGAGTGATTTTGAATTCCTCCAGCAGCAGTTAAAATAGATTAAATGTTTCTGCTTTAACGTGTTATATTAATATTATCGTTTAATGACTTAAGGTATTTGTAAGGTTCTGCGGTGGTTTTATGTAACTTTGTGGGCACGTATCAATTCTCGTTATCAGATCGTGTATACTTGTTTGAGTTCTTGTCTCTTTCAACCAATCTCAAACTCATTTTTGAGTTTATCTCTAGATCAAAATCTCAACACGTGTACATAGTATTGAGATGTATCTAACCTAGATCTCTGAGATTATTTCATCGTATCTCGTGGACAGAAACATAGAAATAAAAATTCTTATAGCGAAAATAAACATACATAGAGATATTATTTTTTGGAAATAGATAATTTCAGATAAGCAATAGAGATTACAAAGGATTTTTTTTAATACGTATAAAGCATCTTATTTATTAACTGATACTTGCAAATGTCATTTTTAGTTATATTGAAAGACCTTTTTTATGTAATATTCTGTAGGAATACAGGTTTATATGTAATATTCTGTATATGGTTAATATTAGACCCTTCGCTTAGTATATTCGATCAGTTACTGATATATTCCAGATCTTGTCCTCGTTTAGTGTTATAGTCGTACCTGCAGACAGGATATCATATAATATTTCATTATTACAAACAAATATTTTTAAAAATTGCATATCTTTAGCCTAAAAGTATTATTAAAAATTTAAATATGGATTCAAATTGTTCTTATATTTTACTCTTAATTGTTCTTATATTTTTATGTTCAATATAAATAAACATAATTTTAAGAATATTAGTCAGTTACTATATTTATGTTTAAATTATTATTATTAAAAAATAAATTAAAAACGTTAGAATAATTTTAGTTAATTTTTTATCACCCTGACGAAAGAAAATGTATTTTCCGATTCCGGTTGGTAAATATAATTAACTTAGTGTTTAAAAACATAGTGAATGGTTGATTTATTATTGAAAACAAATAACCATAACGTATTTGCGTTAAATATAAAAATACAATTTTTTGATACTATTCACTATACTATTCACTATCAGTTTTATTCTCTCCCAATTATTTCATTTTTTTACTCTATCGTAAATGGTTTGGCCTGAGTGGTCCCATTTCCTCTACACTCAGCCTACTTTCGAGCCTTTTATGCAAGATTCGGGTACTCCCATGTATCAGTGTTGCAACTAGGACTTCATTATGTACCTAGTCTAGTTGAAATTTCCAATCGAAATTATTGCACTCAAAGCGCCGCTCATTTTAATCCCTGCAATCACTCTCCTTTCGATATCTTTCTCAGGCTTTCCGTTTCTATCAAACATACTTCCCAAATACATAACTTCATTTACTTGTTTCAAACATTCATTATCTACCAAAATTGTTGACATTATCTTACTTTCCTCCTTCTCGAACATCGTCACTTTCCTCGGCTCTGAATTGTACCATCAGTCTCTTCGTATGTCTTGTGATATGCCCGAAGTATTTCTATACGAGCATTTGTATTATGTAAGATATATGTAATAATTGAATAGTTATAAATAACTTTAAAAATAATTAATTCTTAGACACTATTGATCACATTGGATGTAAAAATCTAAAAATTTTGACAAAAGTCCTATTTCTACACGCGATAATTAGACTTCACGATTATCACGAAAGTTAGTTTAAAAATAATTACCTAAGGACTATTGAAAAAATATTATATATTTATTTGTTATCTTTGTTTTATTAACTACTTAATTGAGTTTAAATACGTCTATCGGTTTCGAAAAATACAATTTTCATCAGGATGTTATAACTAACTAAAAACATATATTATAGTTTCTGTACCGGGATATATTTTTAAAATCTATTTTATTTATTATATTATATTTATTTTTTAAAACTACAATTATTAAAAAAATAAATTTAGTACCTAACTCAAATTGTTACTTAGTACAAATTTACTCGGATAATTTTTAGGAAAAAATTTTAGAATGAAGAAGAAAATGGTATTTTTCGAAACCGGTAGATGTATTTAAACTCAATTCAGTGGTCAATAAAACAAAAATAACAAATAAAAATACGAATTTTAACCACAAAGTTAATATTGCTAATTTTAAAAGAAAAAATATTGATTGTGATGTACTCGGATTTAATTTAATATTATATTAACGCTAAAAACCATGCCCTAATACCGATAGATATATTAACATTTGACAGATGACAAATAATGGTTCGTTTAAAAATATTCACATGCAAACATTAGGACTTGTTAAAAAAATATTTATAAAGTTCACCAGTTTTTCTACAATTTTTGTAAAGTTATTAACATAAAATTAAACGAATACTATCAGCTAGCACCAGGTAGTCACTGCTCGGTCCATCGTCTTTTAGGTGTAATGGATAAAATCTTTATTATTATTATGCATGTATTATATTAACACGTAAGATATCACACGGCAAAATAAGATAACCTCAACCTTAGATTGTGAATGCGAATAGTCAGATGCCATGTTTTTGAAATTATTTTATGGAACAGAAGCATGGACGCTTACCATGATATGGTGACTTGAAGCATTTGAGATGTCGATTTACAGAAGAATGCTCAAAATAAGCTACATGGATAGAGTTACAAATTAAGATGGTATGCTCCGGATGAATAAAGAAAAATAAGTATTTAATAAAAATCCGAAAATTTCGAAATCTCGGACATATAACAAGACATCTAGAGAAGTATAATATCTTACATTTCATAATGCAGGGAAAGATTGCTGGAAGGTGGGACCCGGGAAGAAGGAAAACATCATGGCTAATTAGGGGACCCACCGCTAATCCAGAATCGTTTTATAAGCAAAAGCTTATATATCGGTCCTACTCATTCCCGCCAGGTTGGCATTCCAAGCAATGACGCACGGCCGCCGACTAAAACATTCCTCATTACACCTATGACCCCATATAAAAATCTTTATTGTGTAAAATATACATATACGGATATAAATAATACAATAAAGATACAGTATTAACTCACAGGCACCGGGGGACAGAGGGGCAACTAGGGAAGTACACAAAACGCTCCCTCGCGGGAAACAAGATCATGGGTGAGCAACCTGAGACAATTGTTTGGCCAGTCTGTTGTTGAACTATTCCAGGCCGCAGTAAACAAAATGATGATAGCCGACGTCCGTTAAATGGAAAGACTCAATATGAAGAAGAAAAGGAAAAAGCGAAGACACGTTGGGCCTATAAAATGATTCAAAGGCACCCTGAAGGTGAATCTGAGCAGATGTGCATGGAGCTTGAACACTGAAAAACCGCGGCCCATGATCGAGGACAGTGGTGTCAAAAGGTATAAATGTATATTACGCCCGGAAACCATGCAAACGAAAGAGAGCTGATGCAATATCCGAGAATAAGAGAAAAAGAAAAGAAATGGAGGGAGATCCGAACTTCAGAACTCACCTGCTAGTAAAATTTTGCGTTGATCATTTTCCATTGTCTAGCCAGCTATTTCTCTGCTGCAATTGTTTAACGTTTTACGTGGACGGGGTTTCAGCCTCTCACAACCTTTAAATGTATTAATAAATTATTAATTTTACAAATAGTAAATATATTATTTACTTTCAGAAATGTTACATATAATATCGATATTTCTATGGAAACTACAGTTTGATGTTATTTTTGAATGACAATAAAAACGAATTTAAGCACTATATTGTACTTACTTTAAACTTGTATACTTTAATGCATCAGCATTATTTAAAACATAGTTTTTCGTCAAAAAAATGATAATTAAAAAATGAGTTTTCTTAAATTATAATGATACTTTTCAGGAGATAATAAAGTATCCGTTTTATTTTAGATGTGTGTAGTGGAATAAAATTTTCATTTCACTATTATTTGTACCCGATTATTAAAGAGTTTCTTCAGTAGCACTATCCCTGCATCTCCTATAACCTGACGGAATGGTGGATGAGTACCATCCCGCATTAGTTCCTCGCAAGGGAGCCATTAAGCTCGAGCGCGGTCCGTCGTAAGGGTTGGCGCCACCACGTGACGGAAATCAGCAGTATTTTGGGGATTGCCGAGGCGAGCATCGATTGATACAGCTCCCAGTTTTTGTAGATTCATATATATTCATAATTTAACAAATTTCAATCACTGAATACAAGATTTATCATTAAGGTATTATTAATTTTTGTACGTAGAATTTATAAATGAATATCAGACATTTAAATTAATTAAAAAAATTTACGATTATCCATGAGACGATTTTTATGTATTACATATTCAAATGAATTCAAAAGTTTTTTAAGAAATAATATACATTGGATAGAATAGGAAAAACATATCGATCAAATGTTGATTTCTTAATAGAAAACACCTATTAAATTTACTGATCATAACGAAATCAGTGTAAAGTTGATTCGTAAACCGATTCTAAATAAAACCAATCTCATGTTTGTTCTAATGAACCTATCAGAATTTTTCTATACATCTTTTATAGCAAAATTATTTATTTATGGCAAAAGTGGTAGTGTCCAGCTGTATTCAAAACAAATCCAGCAGTATCCGAAATTAAGTAACAAAATCAGCACTGCGTACTATAAAAGTGGAGATATTAAAAAAAATCAACCATAAAAAGTAGTTACATTCTACTTGTAGTACTTAAGCTTTGCTTTCATCAAACTTACATCGACAATATTAAATGATTTCATTGTTTGTGGCTTACCAACAATCCGAATAAGGTTTCAATACTCCTCAGCACGTCTTTACTTCAGCCCTACATCATCTACTGAATACAGCGTCCAAACACTGTTAACTAGGGTCTCTTAAAACAACGAACCTTTAACTTTCCGCAGCACCTACCAAATATGATTTATGCCCGTCTAACTCAGTGAGTAGTCACAAAGGCGACCAACAATTCCGTGCTTTCAGAATAGAAGTGCTTATGTCAGATGTCATCGAAAGTGAATTATCGATTATACCGTGTGTAAAAATATTTTCTCTTTTATTAAGTAAAAGCACCGTGACAGTGAAAATCAAAAATTAACGGCGGAAAAAAATAATTATCTATTTGTAGAAAATATAATATGTTTATTATATTCTATTCTATTCCAGTTATTTATTTATGGATTTAATATACAGGTGTCCAGCGAAAAAAATTCATAATTAAATTGTAATTGCTCGTGGGTAAGATAAGTGGGAGGGGTATTGTTCGATGCGCTTGATTTGAGGATTTGCCAGTCGCAATGAGTTACTGGTCGGGAGCGCATCGCGCGTTCACGGTTGAGCAATATTTTAAGTGCGGTGATTCATTGGTTCGTGCGCGTCGTGCTTTTTGTACTCACTTTAATATTCGACGAGTAAGTGACGGGCCGAGCACGCAACTTATCTGGTATCGGGTTCAAAAGTTCAGACAAATAAGGACAATGGTTAACCAAACTCCTCCGGAACCATCAACGTCAGCAGCGACGTCAGAACATTTGGCTTAAATTCGACGTGAAATTATGCGCAATCCGCCTAAATCGATAATGAAGATTGCAGCCTTTACTGGAATAAAAAAATTAACAGTGCACGTTATTTTGAAAAAGAAATTACAGTTTCACTCATAAAAACTGCAAATCGTGCAGTTTCTCCACGAAAATGACTATTCTTTACGTGAAACCTTAGCGAGAACGACACTGAAATATTTTGGAACAGCATGAAATCTTGGAAACATATTGTTTACTGACGAAGCACATTTTGTTTATCGATGGCTATGTTAATAAATAGAACATGAGATACTGGTATCCCGACAACCCAAGGGAATTCCATCAAAAATGTTTGCATTGTCCAAAAACTATAGTGTGGTGTGCAATTTCTGATCGTAGAATAATTGGTCCTTATTTTTTTAAACAGTGAGAGATAGTTACTGCTAACGTGTATTGCGGAATGATCGACAAGTTTTTGGTACCGCAACTGCAGCTATTTCCCGGGTTCAACAACAGAACACAATTTCAGCAAGACACACAGCTAGTTTCAATGGAGAAGCTGAGGGGAATTTTCCGAATAAATTAATCAGCAAGTACGAGACATACCCTGGGCACCTCGGTCACCGGACCTTACACAGTGCGTTTTTTTTTGTGGGGATACCTTAAGTTTAGAATTTACAGCAACAATCATCAAACAATTCAGGCCCTACAAGAAAATATCCGCCGTGAAGTTGCTGCCATTGAAACAACGCTTTGCTCTCGCGTGTTTGCAAATTTAAGAGTCCGATCGCAACAGTGTCTTGAGAGAAATTGATGCTAATTAGAAGATATTGTTTATAAAACTTCAATTTGTATAAATAAAATATGAGAATAACATTACAGTTTTTTTTTATTTAATATTAAACTTGAAAATTTTCCGCTGGATACCTTATATTTATTATCGTTTTTATCACGTATTTACTACCTGTATCGTATATTAATAATTTTATATTTGTATTACTTTAAATGAATTGTTTTATTATTTATATTTACTCTTTACATGGTCGTACTAAAATATATTTTTTAAATATATATCGGTTTATCTCCGCCTTTATCTCAGTTTTAAATCGATACAAACATTTTTATTCTGAAACCATAGTACAAGTATATGTAATGTTTTAAAATAATAAGTCATACATTACATTATGTGATATTTCCCAAATGCGTTGAAGGTAGAAAAAATAGGAATAGCAATCTATTTTTAAAAAAGAATTGTTCTGAATTATCAATTTAAAATATCGTTGGTACTTTTTAATTTTGTTTTATTTATTTTTTTGATTTACCGCACAATCAATTTAATACATCTGCAGACAAACTTTCCTTTTTATTCATGTTAATATTTTGGACTTGGAATGTTTTCTTAATTTTATTAAATTAATATATTTTAATAAATAACAATAAATAAAATAAAATAATAAATGAGCGTCTCGTAAGATGCTTTGCGAGTCTAGTTCTTTTAATAATGAAATAGTTTCATTCCGTATTCTATACGCATTAAATCTACTATGTATCTCCTTGTAATTCTTTCATGTCCTATGCAATCAATTTGATTTTATTTTTTTTCTTGTATAATAACATAATGAACTTATAAAAAGATTGTGCACAATTTAGCCGAGAGTAAAATGACTTAAAATAATAATAAATAAATTATTGACCCACATAATATTAATTTTGAAAGTATAAGCTAATTTCATAATTACAATACGTACTGATTTAACGTACGAATATAGTTTGAATATAATCAAATGCATAGATTTATCAATTAGTATAAACTCTCAACACGACCTATCAAAACAATGACTTCAGTTTAGAGCGTGCAAACAATTATTTTGCAGCTCTCAATTGACAACTGAAATGTTGAATGTGACCAACAATATAATATTACATCATGAACGTCGACACTTTAAACCACTCGAAGGACTGGTATGACCCTTTTTTGGTACGGTTTTGCTAATCACGTGGAATAGTAATTTTATTGTGGACATGCATTCAAGAAGACGATGCGAGACTGATGTAGAAACCTCGTTCAGAGTCAGGACTCCGCTTGCCATCCTTTGCGACTGCTAGGTCAGGTACGCGAGCCCCATAAAAGCGAGTCTGTCCCGGAATGGGAGCCCAGATGAAAGTGACTTATCTCATTGAGCCCGACAGTGGCAGGTGCAGACTCGCACATATTCAATTCCGGGTGAATCTTGTTAACGCAACCGCAGCGCTGAATGTTTAAATCAGTGGAGCCGTAAAGTAGGCTACGGCCGTCTCGGAATTATTCAGCGATGTTTCTCTCGGCTGCTCAAATATTAATTCGACTCCCGAGACGGCCGGCAGATGGCGAGCAGTTTGCCAACTCTTCACAGAAACTTGCCGCAAACTTCCATTTTGGTTATTTTTAATACAGGCTAACTTTAATTTCGCTTATTTCTGACACAGGTAATATAAGTGAGGGATCCGTCAAAAGAAAATTTAAATTAAATACAATAGCAGGTTGACACGGCCATCAGATGATAATTAGATTTCTGGGTTATTCTACCGCGGATCTTGCTGCTCTATCGTCTAGAGTAATAGTAATAACATTAGCTTTTTATTATAACAATTAAATTATTCCAACATAGTTGTGTCGTTTCTGCAAAACCCGATTTGCCATATAAATAATATCAATTACAATACAGTTAGTAACTAATATTTACCTTTAAAACAATGGAAAAAGTTTATAGAATAAATAAGTACATAACATTAAAATACAAAACATTATTAGGTTATTTGTAATTTAATAGTTAAAGTTCTAATCAAATTGATGCCTTTGAGATGTGGTGCTGGGGACATATGTTGCGCGTATCATGGATGGCGAGACGCACGAATGTCTTCATTTTGCAGGAACTGAAAATTAAAGACAAACTCTCAACTATTTTCTTGAGATGAATCCATAAATTTTTTGGCATCTCGCGAGAAGGTAAAAAGGACGAAGAAGAAGAGGAAGAGGAAGGTTCCCCACCAGTTAGACCGACCGAGTGGAAAAGTGACAGCCCTAAGATCTGCAGGATGTCGAAAAAAGTGGACGAGCTTAGTCAAGGGGGCGGGAGTTGACGGGGATCGCGATCCTGTCATGAGTGACCGATGTGGATGATGCTGATGAATAAAAATTATGTATATATATATATATATAAGTTACAAAGATGTTAAATCGATGTCATTCTCTAGTCAGGGACCCAGTCTTCCGTGAAAGCGCCGCTTACACTAGCGAAGTGTTGAACTCCAGCTGCAACTCGAAGCCTCAGGAACGGAATGAATCCATGCACACGACTTTCGGCAAACATTGTAGCCTCACGGCTAGCATTAAAATACTGCATATAAGTAGCTCATCCTGAAGCAAATATTATATTTGACTGTAAATCAATGAAAATAAGAAATTGAAAATAATTCAATAATGTTTTCTGTATAATGATTGCCTGGAAAATGTATTCACGTACTTTTAAATGATGTCACAAGGTAATACTTTTATGGTATAAAGATAATAATAGTTTAGTATTTACATTTTCAAAGAGTTAAGCAGCAATACGAGTAATAATGTAATTCCAAATTTAAAATAATGCCTCGATAGTTACAAATCTTTGCAATCGTTACGCCATAGAGACATAGAATTCCGACGTATTGCAAGCGCGTATGCGCGAATTTATTATTGTCACCTTTTTCCTTTCCCCTGGCCCCGATTCCCCAGTTCCCTTAAAGCCTTTCGATTTGACAGGTCGGCCATCGGAATCTTGGAGGCCGTCGAGCTTGCAGTGAATTTTCGGCCTTAATGTGATCATTTTACTCATCTGAGTACTCCGTGTGAAAACTCAAAGGTGTCGTTGTGCAACGCGAAACTTGTGATTGTGAGCTTCAGGAAATATGGACGATCAGCGTCATCATCGGGTGAGTTAAGTTGTCATATTCATCTCTCCTAAGTCCTCATAATTTGGTTCGTTGATATCGAACGAATTACTAAATTAACCCACCTATCCATTCTTTATATTTCTAATCCCCACAGATTCCGGCTAATTGTATCGAAAAGAAAAATAATTGTTTTTAGTATATCAATACTATAAGTTGATAGATTTACTAACTTTGTCTAAAGATATAGTGCTTACTTACAACGTTATATTTCCTCAACAGATAATTATGTTTGCTTTAGTGTAGTGAACCTGGACAACCTAATAGATGATACTGTGACTAACAAATAAAATTGTATAAAATACGTCTATAATTAAAAAATGTTCAACGTATTATTTTCTAAGGTAGAAAGATAGCGTATCTAAAGCATTTTGTTAAATGTTTTCTTTCTTCACATTACGCGTATCAAGCGAGAAGCCACCGTAAAATTCTAAATCGCTTTCAGCCGACGCAATTTTCTTTAACTTTTAGAATAATCTAAAAATGGTGTTAGGAAATGTGTATAGCCTTTTATGAGATCTAATTTGACACAATCAAAACCTTGTGCCGCTACTTAAATAAAAAGTTTGTTCTAATTGACAGTTTCATATCTGAAGGGAGCTCTGGACTCGCTCCAGTGCCGCCCTAATATCCGGGCTGGCCGAACGACGGCTCCAGGGCGTCAGCCTTATTGGGGCATCTGGGTTATTGACATTTTTTAAACACGAACGAGTTGGTAACTGTTGGAACTATGTAATAACTTATAAATATATATTTTTTAATGTGTATACGACAATAGCGGGATGACTTAGTACCTCGATAATGAGACTGCGGTCGCTCCGATGATTTTCAAAATAGAGAACACGGAATACATATCACATCAATATTATTGTTATATTTTCACTAAGCTAAGCCTTTGTGCTATAAAAAAGGACTACCATGGTAATCTGGACTTAATTATTAGGCGAGTGTTCAAGCACGTCACATCTCCCGGAGTTCGCTTGCGTTTCCGAACTCTTGGCGAAAACGCTTCATGTTTGGCTAGTTGCTTGTTAGATATTTTGGAAAGTTCTAGTCGAGTGCATTGCACATCAAGTTTATATATTTTATAACCAACTAAAATATATATATATATATATAATAACTTCATAGAGTATTATGGAATCATCGAATGCCATCACCATATTATTTGGGTGAATTTTTTTTTAAATTAGTCTCGAATCAGTACTTTGATTAAAGTGTTATATCATTATTAAAAAAATAAAACGCAATATTTTCTAAAATAAACTGAGATATATTATATATCGATAAGTTTTACCATGAAATGATTCTAGAGGAGTCAATACATAATCAGAGGTAGCAACCAATGCCTCAGCTCCCACATCTTATTTTCATATAATGTCGCTGTAGCATAGTTGTATAATACACCTCCCCCGGTTTGGAAGAATCCAGGTTCGAATCCCGGTGACACAACAACAATATTATTCGATAAAATTTTATATGTATGTCTTTCTAATTAATACATTTAATTAGTACTTAATATATATATTATGGCAAATCATCGTCATATGTCTTCTTCCATGAAGCTTGTCTGCTGCTGGTATCGCGGATTTAGTGCCTGTCAGCTACATCAGGTGTCCCATTCGATGCCTTCGAGTACAATTTGGCTACGTTTCCACTCATTTATTTTTCGTTAACGTATCGAAATCCTCATCGCGGATCTTTTCGTGACTCTTTGGACCGCGTAGAGCATTGTCATCGTTGTCATTTTTATAAATATTTTTCGATATTTTTTGAGGTAACTCAGTTACCGCGCACCGAAACATAAGAAAGGGTCAATGCTGCTCTGTTTAGAATCCGCGCAACTCTCGCACTGCTGGCGACCGTCGCGCCATCTGTGTCCGCAGAGGGGTCTCGCTCTCTCCCCTTTCCCCCGCCCCGCCCGAGCCGGCGTATCGGGGCCAGATCTTAATTGGCCCACAGATTTCTTGCAGCGCTAAAGTGCCGCCGCGAGGAATGTACCGGCGACCACTTTATGAAAAGTTTTCCGCCTAAATGTGATATACGAACATTTGAATGGGCCGGGCGGTTGTATTGTGCCGCTGGAGGAGCTCCCCCCTCGCCCCGCTCCCCCCGCTCCGCGAGGTTTAAATATGTAACTAATGATGGCGAAGTTTGCGGTTCAAACACAATTTCAAACTTCGGGGAATGGTCTCGTTGCGTTTTACGATTTGTCAAATGAAAATTCAATGTTTCGGGTGTAAGCGTTCTACGGTACTCGCGTCTAGGATTAATTCGGAGGAATTAAAACATTTTTCTTCATTTTTAAAATAACACCGATATTCTAGCCTATTTTGGAATTAACACCATCGGTTGCTGTGATTATAACCGAAAAATAGACTTGTAATTTCTTTGTTTGTAATTTCTTTGTAATTTTGTAATTTGTGTTTAATTTTGGAACACAGCTAAAAGTAAATATTTCTATAATATAGCGGCGAGATTAGTGAGTATGTCATAATTAAAGAAACGTTTAACGGTATACGATAGCAATCGTGTCTTACTTCACCGTATATGGTCAACGATGTTTTAGCACAGAATACTTATATAATCAATTAATAATGCCCTGCTTGGAGAAAATATCATGAATTATTAATAATTATTATTAAATAAATTAGTACCTTTTTCTTAAACTAACTATTTCTCGTAGATTCCCTACCTCTTTCCTCGCTTTACCAAGTATATATAGAGTTAAGAAGTTCTTTCATTCTTTTCTTGAATCTGCGAGTTTTGATTTAATCAGTTGAACAGTATATTATGTTGAAATATTTCGTTGCTCTGCGGTGACAGTTCGTTAATTTATGTAGTATAGCTACAGATGAATGACGTGTAAAGCATCTCTAGATCAGCGCTGGTGTATGAGAGTAAACATTATGAATAATTGATGATTTACTGAAAGGATCGAGAATACAGGCAGAGATGAGGTATCTAGAGTGACAGATATCACGAGAATGGCTTAAAAAATGTGACGATCAGGGGATACTTAGTAGTAGACTCCCTCCTGCATTTCGTTAAAATTTTTCAGATATCTAATTAGAACAAGTATTGCTACGAATTAAAAATGACTGCAGATAATTTTCCAAAACCTTCACCGTTTAGAATCTTCTTAGAATCACTTGATGAAAACAGACTAGTCGGATGTATTACGCGGACTCACTAATTAAGAAGTCTTGCCTGGCTCCATAATAAAAGCAGAATACCGAGAGGGGGGAGAAAACCTCATATCAGCAGAAATATCTGATCCGGTGATTTTTATTTAAATATATTAAATTTATTTTTAATAGTGTACATAATACTATAGAATATTTCCCCATCCCTTTTAATAGAAAAATTAATTCTCGTAATCAAAAAAGTACCTTATTATTACAATGTTATTAAATTTGCATGCAATATCACTATTTACTGACACTAATTATTATTTGTTTAATGAAAGCAAAACGAATGAAAAATTTTAAAATTGTATTTCGAATTATATTTTCAAATAACGTAAAGTACTTTTCATTTAAAAATAACAATTGTATTAGTGTGTGTAATAATAACCCGTTTCAAAAACATGTAATATTTTTTTATTAAAATATTAACTAAATACGCGGTGTCGGAAACCTCATAGGAAATAGAACACACAGCACAAACAGAACTCAACATTTTATATACATCATTTTATTTTTCTACGTGTATATTTGTATTAAAAATATTATTTAAGAACGTTCCCAAAGAGCAGTCGTACTCAATCTTCAAAAAGATTACCCCGTATATAAACTACTATGAATAGAATAAAAAATAGTTGAGGTAGTATACTTTTTCGCTTCCGCTCACACGCGCAGAAGTTCAAAAATCTCTCACTATCAAATTATAAAAAGAAATGTCAAAACCATTCAAAAGTAGCTCACTTTTAACATTTTTTATAAAAACAAATTCCGCTTGTTTGAGTTATTTTTCCAGATAGATATTTGTTAAATTTTCAATGATTCTCAGTTTTCCAAAACAATCGTTACTAAAAAATCGTTACTAGAAAAGTGATTTTTTTGGGAACGTCCTTAAAATGAATTTTTGTTAGAAAAAATAAAGATATATTTTCAAAAATTAAATCTCGTTAACTGATTAACCATCCTACTTTTAAATGTTTGTTATATGTGAAATGAAGTAATACAAGTTCGCGAGCAGCTATGACTGTGTGTAATAATTATTAGATTTTTCTCATTAATAGAACGATTGATTTCAAAATTTCACCAAATGCTGGTTGACAATAAAAGTGTCCAAAATATGTAGCATCTAATTTCTTCAGTACAAACCATTATTGTTATCGCGAAGGCTATTTGGGACAACGTTGTTCGAACAAAGTTACAAGTCGACAAAGCAGATGACCAAATTGGCAACTTTATGTTGTGTAGTAATTGTACTTAGAAAAGTTGATAGATTCATTCTATATGTTGGAGATAAATAAAGCATGTAAAAGTAATCAGGAAATTCTAAACAGCCAACTAAATTTAACTACGAGTCCTATTCTAAAATTTTTTCCTAAAAATTATTCGACTAAATTTGTATTGAGCAGCAATTTGAGTTAGGTACTAAATTTATTTTTTAAATAATTGTTGTTTTTTTTTTTTAAATTTAAAAATAGATTCTGGATAAATAGAAAAACAATGCTATATTTTTAGTTAGTTTTGACATATCCTGAAGAAGGAAAAGGTGTTTTCCGAAACCGGTAGATGTTTTTTAAACTCAATTGTGGTTATTAAACTAAGATAATAAATAAAAAATATGAATCTTAACCACCAAGTTAATATTGCTAATTTTAAAAGATTCATTCTAGATTAACGGTTCTACAAATAAGTTAAATTGAACTTCTTTTTGCTCGGTAATTTGATCACAGGTAAATAAAGTAAAGAAAAAACTTACGGCCGTAATAATAAAATGTTGTCTAGTCGATAAAGATGTAGATTTATGGCGCGGAAATATATTTGCTTTTCATTAATTGTTTACTTTTTTAATTCACTTTTTATCAAGACTTAAATTATGATATATTGTATTCTTTCATTATATATTATCTTTATTTTCTTTGTATTGAAAACTGTTTTCTTCTGACGGAATTATCGCCACGATCCCTTTCAGAAGATATTCGGCACTATTCGGTGAATGTATACGGATGAAGTGACACAGTTGTTAAATAATGGGTTGACCGCAAATTACTAGACATTATGACATATAGTGATGATTAGGAAAATACAGCTGATTTCATTTTAACAACTGTTATTTTCATCTTAAAATGGCATTAAATCTGCATTAAATATCTAAATGTACGGTGAAGCATACGCAGGGTAACATACAGGGATTACGTCACAGCGGTGAATTGTAAAACCTTGTTCAATAAATTGTTTCACGTACATAAGCACCTTTCCTTATTCACGCCACTGTTTTAATTGTTCTCAGTACCCCTAACTGTCGGCATCATGCACTAATCAGACGAGCGGCCCAACTTCCTCTTTCTGTCCCTTTCCCGAACATTAGTCGCTGTATATTATGTATAAGATGCATTGCGAGCGGGCGCCCTAGTCTGGCTGGGCAGCTCCTGGATCGAATGTCCCGGATTGTTACTAATCACAAGCAGGAAAAAGAAGGTACCGAACAATACTGCTCTTCTGCCGCAATCTTCATTCAATAAGTGTTATAATTAAAATAGTAAACATGGACTCTCAATAAAATAGAGGTAGGATAACACAAATAGACATAGATAGATGTACGTGTGTATGTTGGGCGTAGAAAAATAAACAACGGGAATAAAATAAGAGAACAGACAAAAAAAGTCGGTATTATATATAAACACACGAAGAAAATAAAATAATAATAGGCAGGTCAAATTAGTGGTTGAAAATCGTTAAACAAAACAGTCATCCAGTGGCACCCAAAAGGAATCAAGAGGCCGATAGATTACCCGAAAACTCGTTGAGCTGACGAAATGTTCAAACTCTGACGAAATATGTTGCAGCGAGTAACGACAAAGAAAAAAGTGGAAGGTACTAGGGAGGTCATCATTTACTGGTGGATAGAAATCCGATTGGTACCACTGAGTTTCCTGGTTGATAATATTGTGCGTGCGTGTATGTGAAGTAATGCCGCCTTTTTTTGGAGAATATAAAAACGGTAAACGACAGAGAGATCAATTAAATCCCGCGCTTCGACCAGTCCAGAGGTCAAAATAAACCGATCGTCGAGAGTTCGGTCCGTCGAAATCTATCCAGCTAAAAGAACAACAGCGCCGCACCAGAAAATCATCACGTACAATAAAAAGGTTAGTACAGCGTTCGTGTATCATATGTGCCCTTATTGTCAATCGGAAACCTGGGAACCAGCTGTGTGTAGGAAATTACGGGAAAAATAGTATAACCTGATTATTTTTTGTATATTTTGTATATCTTGTTTATATATTTTTTAATGTTTACATTTATGAATAATACATGTAAGGGGTATTGTTTTTGAGGTATAGAACTTTAAAATAAAATAAAACATACACATTATGGTAATGGCTATGGTTCAAATATGATTTCGTGCATGTGGGCGCCTCGACTGGCTCAAATTAAGCGCAATCTGGATGTCCAATTCACGGTCACTTTTTGGAGTAGCTAGGGCCGTATATCGTCAATGTTGGTTTCCAAGTCATCTATCGTTTTTGGTTTATCGGCTTAGACTAGAAACTTCATATACCTTTACAGAAAATTATCCAATTGTGGCGCGCGCTGTGTGGCATGTTGCGCCGTCTTAATGAAACCGCAGCTCTTCCACATGAATGCCATTCAATTGGGAAACGAAAAAGTCAGTAATCATGGATCTATAGCGCTCTCCATTTTATTGTAACGTTCTGGCTGGCATCATTTTTGAAAAAACAACAGCTTTTTCTGTGCGCACTGTACATCTCTTCGGATGCGTATTATCAATTAGGGTATGCGAGGTGCGAAAATGATCCATGATAATTCGAATTACTTGCTCGGATGGATGGACCGTAAAATGGACGTAGCGCACGGTTAATTTCGCGAACTGAACCACGATTTTCGAAATAAATTTGCATAATTTGCAGGCGTTGTTCTGGCGTAAATCTATTCATGGTAAAATGGCAAACCAAACTGAGCACAAAATAACTGTTAGCTGTCAAATTGGCTATCGCTGGAAAAATCTAAAAAAACATTCTTTACAACAAAATCATGCCTTGCAATCATTAAAAGATTTTAAAATTTCTTGGAAGTTTTACCCAATTTATTTGCAAACAGAGATAGGTAGATAGACAATTATGAGTAAATTTCTCAACCCATATAAAATTAGTGCCATTTTATGTAGAGCGTTTTAATATAACTAAAAGTTTAACATTTAAACCGAAATCATATTATGGTAAGACACTAAATATTCTGTATTTAATTAAAATATAAATAAACACTAATTGGTTGCGAAAGTTTAACTCAAAATTATCAAGGTTTTATGTAATCAATTAGTTCTTTTAAAAATCATTAATTGTTTTACAGGACGACGACTAAATCTAATTGTGAGACCGCTAAGATGAAATTAGTAAATATTAAATATTATCAATTTTATTATTATTTTGTTAAAAGAGATTCTTGTATTTTTTTTCCTTTTCCATAAATTATGCTTAAATATTATACCAGAACAATTTCTTATATTGATACTATTTGAACACAATATTATAAATAGGTATTTCATAAGCTTATCGATTGAGGAAAATTTTTTAAACATGTTTTTTTAATAGTGCACATACGTATATTGTATAATACGCTAAAAATATGTTAACAAAGAATAGAATATCGATTAAAATAATTTGATTTCGTTCCGTTATGTGTGTAGATATGCTTACTACTTTTTATTTAGAAAGTACAATTGTATTAGTGTGAGTAATAGCATACATTGCAACAGTATATTGATACCGCTTAGTATTTTAATCGGTTAGTGGGGGGAATTGTTTTAAATAAGCTATAAATACGGTGTCCACAAAATATATGTACGAAATGTTAGAATTTTTATAATTAGTTTATATTTATATCTATTTTTAATCCATTGTATTTTTGTATTTTTATATTATTACCAACATTTGAAAAATTGATATAAATATATAATTATGTACTTAACACTATATTTTATTACACACATTAAAAATAAATATTCCCATAGGCATTATATGTTCCAATAAATCATTTTTTCACTATAAAAAATATAGTAAGCCCCATTTTTATCACACATACACGGCACGGAAAACATAAAATATATATATATATAGAAAAACAAAATATTGTACATGAAAATGTGATCTCTGTACATGCTGTGTATTTTATTTTCTACGAGTTTTCCGGCACCATGTATTTATTTAATATTTTAATAAAAAAGTATTACACGTTTTTGAAACGGGCTGTTACACACAATAATACAATTGTTATTTCTAAATGAAAAGTAATTTACGTTATTTGAAAATATAATTAGAAATATAAAAGCAAAATTTTTTATTTGTTTTGAATTGATTTAATTCCGACATCTCCTAACATGTATTAATCACTTCAAAGGTATTTGAGATTGAAGAAGTTGTTAGCTTTTAAAAATGGAATAAGAGATGTATAAATTAAAAAGAACTATAGAATATAAGTTCTAAAATTTGTCGTAAAAACTACTTAGTTGATATGGCGAAACTGGTTAACACGTTTCCCCGGATAGGAAAATGTTCAGATTTGAATTATGGTAGCAAGTAAAATATTATTTCGATAAATAGATTTTTCTGGATATCTTTCAAGTTGACTAATTTAATTTATATTAAATAAACCACAGAAAAACTCCAACTTCATAACAAAAACGTGTTCTCCATAAAAATAAATAATATTATTAAGTTATTTAATTTTTTTAAATAAAAGCCCATTTAATCAATAATATATTTTTAGAACGATAATTAATATTTGAAACATAACCACACATCTACATTCTAGGTAAGAAATCAAGTGTCATCATAAATGCGTTTTAATAAAGTAGCTTCATCATTATTATTTTTATTTTCTACCTTCTGCCTAAATATGATCCGCGATGTAGTTATATATTTTCTTTTGTGCCGTCTCGTTTCCCGGAAGGGAGTGCCTCTTCACCTAGTAGCATTAAAAAATGCCAACCAGGCGGCGAATGAATAGGACCGAGATAGGAGCCTTGAACTTATTGTATCGGTCCTGGGTAAGCGGTGGGTCCGCCCTCATTGCTCTTTATACTTGTATACATATATATTGTGAGAGTACCGTATCGAAAGCAAATGTGTTGTTTTTAGGTACTGGCTTGCAATACCGTGTCGAAAACAGGCGTTGTATGAAATGAGTAATATTGTGTTATGTGTAAGTTTCATCAACTGTCGGATCACTGTCTGAGCAGATTTTTCGACTCCTACGATTTTGCTACTGTTAGGATTTTAATATTAGGCCGTCATTTCTATTAATGTTCACTGAGTGTTTACATATTTCAATTGCCTCTTTAACCAGACGTGCGTTAGATGACTCTCGGGCTTTCTTCGGATTTTCGGCTCAAATGCAAAATAGTGGCTCGTATCCAAGAAGTGCTCATCCAATGCCAATTTTCCTGGATGGACGAGATTACATATTCGTTTATGTTCATCAACCCTTTTGGAATTGTGCGCGTTGTTTGTCCCACGTATACTTTCTCGCAGTCTTGGCAGTTGAGCCAGAAAACTATACACAGAAGATTCTGAATGGCTATGAAAACATACGAATATTTTTAATAATTTCGTGTTGGAGAATAAGTTTTGCAGTTGATTGTGAGATATTTGTAATAAGTGAAATAAGTGTAAGAAAAACACCCATTTATACTCATTATGAAATACATGCGACTGAAGAATTCACTTTTCGTTTGGCCGGTCAGCTGTTAACCAACAATGCACCCCTACATTACTGGCATAATTACCCCTTCATCAGCTGTCAGAGTCAACCCGCATCAGCAGAATAATACATCTTCCATATGGATTTAATCAGCAATGGAATTTTGCGGTTTTTTCTCCCAAGTTGTGGTCTGCTGAACTCCTAACTGTACCGCGCAGCCCCGAGGGATGGACCCCGAGGGCTGTCCCGGTAACGGACCGAGGCCGGCCGTTAATCCCGCCCGACCCTTCTTAGTGGATGCTGCGCGTGATGCATCTTCCGGACCCGGCCTATGGGTGTTAAGTTTCTGCCAAAGTTTCCCGGGACAGACATTATACGCTGCGAAGGTGTTGTTGCTTGGCAACTAACAAGATTTCACAGTTGTGCCGTGTGGAATTTGATATACTTTAATTATTTTAAATAATTTAATTTCAATGATATACATATATTATATTTTAAATACAAATTAAATGTATTATTTAGAAAGATATAACGTTATATTTGGTACCTACCGCGCACGAGATGTGCTGGAAGTTGACATTTACCAAATGGCAACACCGCGTAAGAAAAAAAATTCTCCTCTTCCTCTGCGGTATTTTTTTCTTTTGACAGCTTGCGAGCACGAAGAAGTTGTTCCGATACTAATTAAGGAAGGGTGAGAATAATTAAATAATATTGGGCATTCTGCACCATCTTAGTGAGATTCTTTGATTGCTATTTCACTTGTATGTTTGCAGGATGTGAAGCATCTCTTCGCCACATTACGGCAGAGAGGTGTTGGGTAGATGATGGGTGAAGGATTACTCACGCACAAAGTAGAGTGGCGATACGATTTGGTCTTCTCTGCTTCTTTTACTTTTCATCTCACTTATTTTGCAACAAAGATGACTCCAGAATTCTTTGTAACTATAAAGGAAGCCGACGACCGAGCCTTCCTGACGTTTTGACAATTAAGGAAATGCGAGTATTTACGGGTGCCTCGGAACCTCGAGACTGCACAAAGACGGTGGATTGCTCAAGAAGGTGGTCAAATTGCTGTGAAATAAATTTTGATGTAAATTTTAATATTTAATGTAACGTAGTGTTTATTCTCACCTTATAATTTCAAATGCAATCTTGCTAGTTTTGTTAAAGACGATTTAATGGAAGTCCATTGTTTTGCTAAAGAAAGATTAGTCAATCAATCTTTGTTTGTGATCTGATCGCGTTTATGTGACATACATTTTGCTATATTTTATCTGACAAACGCATCGGGTGTTTGAATTATTGTAGAGTAATTTCTGAGGTGAAGATCTTAATATCTAGTAGATCATAGTGTTGTATCTCACCATTCATTTCAAAGGATAACTTACAAATTTTAATAATATTGGCGTGTTGATAAAACCTCTTTTATTTTGTTAGGAAAAGATTTGCCAGTTAATCCTTATTGGTAATCACATCCGGTGACACCATTTCTTACTATATTCTCATATTTTTTCATATCTGTACAAAAATTAGTTAATTATAATGTTATAAATCTTGAAACTAATTTTATTGTTTTCCCTGAGAATGGTAGCTGGTGTGAGTGGCAGGCGACATCGTGAATTCTATGCATCAGAACCACGCACCTCATGCTATACCCTGAGCGAGCCGGAGGACGGATGGAATACGACGTTACGAGATATAAATATATAAAATTGATTTTATATGTATATCTTTCTAACAGATTTGAATTGTACTACAATAAGTTATTAGTATTTTTATTAGTTTTTTGCTGTCAACGATACTATTTAATTTTAATTTTTTTCTACGATTTTCAAAACAATTTATAAGTTTTTTATTATGTTTATAATATATACTCATAAAAAAATTCTATGAACACAAAAATATATAGTTCATCTTTCACACATTCCTGTTATGAACGTGGATAAAAAATATTATTCGAGAAATCAAGTACATTTACTTACGAACAAACGATTCAATAATGCTCAATGTATGATATTTTCTATGTGCCGCATTTAACGGTAAAAAAGGACACCTGAAAGCCAAACATGCGACTAATTCCCATGTTTTTGAATGTAAAAATATGTGTCCTTATATATAATATAATGGCCTATTTATGTCACGTTCGCCATGTACGAGTAAATAGGACATATACAGAATATTTTCGTATATAAGACGCCGGTAAATACTTTGTAAGGTAAAATAACTTATTTATATCTTCTAAATATATGAAACAAAGTCGGGTTAGTTGCACCATTTATAACTTAAGAACAGCTGGACCGATTTTTATGATCTTTAATTTATTGGATTTGTCTCCTCCTCGAATAGCAGAATAAGTATTAAAACATCGGAAAAAATTACGGGAAAAATATTATGAAGAAAATTCATTTTCTCGTATATTTTGTATGGAACGGCTATTTTGATGATATCTCGAGAACTGATTGACTGATTTCGATTAATTTTTTTTGTTCGTCTCGGCCTCGAGAAGTTTCCTCACACATTTGGAAAGTAAGAAAATCACAACAAAATTAAATCCATTTTCAACGCCATCTCTGATACATGACGGAAACAAAACACGGACAAAAAGGAACATGACGTTGTATGCTGGTTCCGGTAATGCCAGTAGATGGCGTTGTGTGCATTATCCTTTGACAGTTGATTCAGTTGTGCGGTCCTTTCATTACATACCATTGAGCTAGCTGTGCAGACGTGCGCCGCGATTTAACAGCGTTTTTATTCTGATCATTTATTCTAGTGTGGAATTCTATTTATCTCCGGAGATGCGTGAAATATTCCGGGAATAATCGAGCCGATTACCAGCTAGGTGCACAAATAGCTATTTCGATAGTGATTTTCAAACGGTAAGTCGCTTTCGAGGATGTTCACTTTGAGAAAGTTCGCGGCGGTATGCGAGATGCGCGCCACGGCTATCACGTGTTACCTCATGTGCGGCAGTTTGTTAGTCAAGTTAGGAATGCCAACGCCAGATCGTGGAATGAACGACGCTTTCAATCGAGAATTAGAACGTGAACGTGAATATGATCGAGATGCATTGAACCAATCAGTTCGAACGAATGTACCACTGTTGAACCCCCAACAGAAGGAAGTGTACAATACGTTATACGTTAATCAAGGCAATTGATGATAGAAATGGTGGCTTATTTTTCATCGATGCGCCCGGTGAAACTGGGAAGATATTCCTCATGTCATTGATTTTGGCCACTGTTCGTGCGAAATCCGAAATTGCTGTAGCAGTTGCTTCTTCTGGGATAGCGGCCACCTTGCTAGAAGGATGCCGAACGGCTAATTCAGCGTTGAAATTACTGTTAAATCTTCAAATTACTAAAAAACCGACATGCAAGATTGTGAAACACTCGGCAATGGCCAAAGTTTTGGTAGCAAGTAAAATCATCACCTGGGATGAATGCACAATGGCGCACAAACGCGCATTGGAAACAATCAGTCGAACTATGAAAGATCTGCGCAATGACTCAAGATGTCTTGGAGGCGCATGATTCTACTATCTGGCGATTTCTGCCAAACACTACCAGTCATTCCAAGATCGACCGCTGCCGACGAAATAAATACTTTCCTAAAATCATCGACTCTGTGGTGCTGTGTGAAGAAACTTCAGCTGACAACAAACACGCGAATTGTAATGCTAAAAGATCCATCTGCCGAAGATTTTTCCAAGCAATTGCTGACTATCGATAACGGCCGTGATCCTGTCGACAAATCGAACGGATAGATTTCGTTTCCGCCGAGTTTTTGTAATTTCGTCTCAACGAAGGACGACCTCATTGACAAAGTGTTCCCGAACATCATCGCTAACCACAAAAATAACAATCGGTCGAGTGAACGAGCAATTCTTGCGACAAAGAACAAAGATGTGGATCACTTACAGTTTACAATTCAAAATCAAATCGTCGGTCCACTGCATTCCTTCAAATCTATCGACTGTGTAACAAACGAAGACGAAACAACGAACTATCCAACTGAATTCACTCATTGAACTCACCGGATCTGCCTGGCTTGCCACCGCACAATTTACAACCGAAGGTTGGCTCGGTAGTCATCATGCTTCGAAATCTGAATCAACCAAAACTATGTAAAGGAATGCGTTCGGTGAGAAAACTCACGGGCAGTGTGATTCACGCGACGATAATCAAAGAAAAGTTTAAGAGTGAGGAAGTTCTCATTCCGAGAATTCCGATGATCCCAACCGATATGTTATTCAAGTTTAAACGAATTCAATATCCGATTAGTCTTGCATTCGGCATGACGATCAAAAAATCACAAGGCCATTCCTCGAGTGTTTATGGCCTGAATATATAAAATGAATGTTTCTCTCACGGTCAATTGTACGTAGCACGTTCACGTGTCGCACCTGAAAACAAAACAAAAAATGTCATATACCACAAGGTGCTTCCATGAAGGAAATCGACCCGAGTGCGATCCATCCAGCAAATAGTTTAACAGAAAGTAGTGCAACAATGCTACGCGAATTATTTCGATTCGCTTCAATAAAGCAAATGCCTCGCTCCCACATGAATTATATTCATTTCAATGTAATTAAAATACTTTTCATTTTGATTTTTGCACATTTATTGAACTTAATTCATTTTGAGTATTTATTTTAACTTAATAAAAAGCTGAATTTAATTAAGTTAACATAACATTTATTAATTCTGAGCCGGAACGAAGTTCGCCGGGTCAGCTAGTATTATTATATATATTAATACTTTTATTCGACGAAGCACAATCCTGAAATCGTTATACATAACCTTCGCGCATGTCTCTACAAATCATTATCAGCCAGTTAAAATATCCAGAAAACCAGCACCCGAGTAAGAATACGAAAACAAGGAAATACAATATAGATTCTGTACATAATGCATTATTTTAATGAATAATAAAAATGTATTTTAATTGTTTAATAACGCGCGTAATAAGCCATTTTTTACATGAAAATATCCTCGAGGGCGCTTTTGAAATTGGTCGAACTAAAATAAAACCAATCGTTAACAAAAGTGCTTGACGGAAAAGCTTACGTGACTCTCACCTTTTTTCTATTATCACAGTTAATAAAATCATTTTAGTAAGTACCTAAATAATGAAACTGGACATCGAGCATCAAATCGATTCTATCTAGCAGTTTATAATTATTTTTTGATTTATTTAATTCCTATCAAATTGTACTTATTGTAGAAGGTAACCTTAGGAGCATTTTGTTTTAATTTGTGGTCGTTCCGTAGATTTCGTACAAAATTAAAATGTTTTGTAGTACATAAAATATTTTTAAATGGAATCGGAGATTTAACAGATTTCTGTAGAATACAATTCATTTATATTATGTAGTAACAACAGAAACGGGGCTGTATCCCTATTATCGCTGACCGTTTCGGACACACAGCAGCTGATCGCGAGTGCTCACATAAGAATAACTCATTGATTAAAAAACACGTTATTGTTTCATTTTAATAGTTAATTGTGGATAGAGTATGCTTTTTTGGCCTAGTAATAACTCGGGAGATTAACAGATTACCTGTTATTTCTTGTTCAAGCATTGAGCTTTCGCATATCTAAAAAATAAAAAGACTAATCATGACACGTATGAACTTTGATTAAAAATAAAATTTTCGATTTATTTATTAACCATAAACGTTTAACGTATATCTATTATAGTCAAATCAGGTGATGTCAACGTACGTTACCGTAAGAAATGTGAAGGTTTGTAAGTGCAGTTAAGTAGATATTACACCCGGAATGGTTATTTATTATTTGATACGCTCAATAAAATCAGTAATTCCAATGACACTCACGAGGAAAAGTTTTCCGAGAAAACAAACTGAAAGAAATGAGATCGCACAAACATACAGGAGGTGAAATGAATTCACATAAAGGCATACGGCTAAATAGTCGGGAATGAGTCGCGTCGCGCACACTGGCGCGGGAGCAACCCTTACACGGAGGCTTACATCTAGTTTGTGTATTCCGCGATAGTATCGCGGGCTCCACGCAATGCCTCGTAATATCCATCAGTTTTTATTGCGCTTATTGTCACGGAGGGAAGGAGGGCGGCCTAACGAGGGTGTGGGGAGTGTTTAATGGGCGAGAAGACGGAACAGGGGCCATAACTGTCGCTCAGTTATTGTATCGGCACTGCCAATCTAGGAGGAACTTTGTCGCTAAGTGCTCGTAAAGGAGACGCGCACGCTCGCAATGAGCGTCGCCTTAAAAGAATTGCCGCCGAGCCCGGCGCGCGGGGCGTATCGGGATGTGGTGTTCTCCCTAATGGGTTATTAGGGTTGGAACGTCTAACGATTCGGCACAATTTCAGATGATAATGTAACGCGGTTTTGATATTCGAAAATTATCCCAGAAAATCGACAAAAATCCTAGTGGAATTGGAAGCCGCACGGAATGGAAAGTGATGAATAATTTATTTATTGTACAAACGATCTGTTTCATTTGTGTGAGGGAAGGGGATATAATAGGTTAAATGAAACCCATGAATATCATAGAAACAAACCATTATATATACTTGTTTTTATATACACGAAATCCATAGAAATTGGATTACATAAACACACGATAAACACACGATAAACACTAACATATCTTGAAATTATCACAATATTCCGCTCAGTAACGATAATTTGTAAAGGTATAAACATTATAAACTAGTGAGATTATTAAATACTTTCAAATTTTAACCAACTCATACAGGGTGAATATTATGATTCAAGCCGATGATGTTTCATTTAACAAAATTTCAAGCACAGCTCGGGCTGTGTGCGATATGGCACCGTCCTGTTCAAACCGCGTGTGTTGCTGGCCCGATCAACTCAATTCGGCCCCCTAGAAGTTTTGGCAGCATTACCTCTAGCATCATGAAAGGGCCCAATGATTATCTTTCAGTTCTTCTTCATATTAATGTTGTGCACAGGATAAAAATTAGGAAAATCTTTTGCTTTTTACCGTAGAGTTGGTTGTGGTGAAACTAGTTGCAGGATTCAGGTGTCACGCTGTCTTCTCTAGCAGTACTTATCGAAGGCATCTATTTGATTAAGACCCAGATGCATACGAGAAGATTGGAAAGGCAAGAGTGTGAACCAATATCATTTCAGCAATATTTGAATAAGTCCAAGAACACACAATTACTGGATTTTCACCTACAAAGGCACTGTTAATAAACAAATAATAGATATATCATAGAGACCATAGACCTATCGCTATCTTTGGACTAAAATTGATATTCATTTTCCTGAAACTGCATCAGTATCACAATGAAAATATAATTATTTTTTGAAATTATTTAAAGCAATATTCTTTATCTGTAAAATATTTTTTAACACAAAATACTAGAATACGACTGAAAAATAATATTTAATTTTTCATATTTTGTATAGATGGCGACAGCGTGGTTGTACTCGAAGTGTTTCCACATAGTAACCTGTGTGCGCGAACGGAACTTCCAAAACATTTGATAGATATGTAGATTGATTAATGGGTGAGAATGGTGAACGTTATATTTATATAAAGTGATCACTTAACCCAGCCGAAGACAGGTCGTGAGCTGTGTAATTACCCATACTTCGTATCTTTCCATTAAATATAATAAAAAAATAGCTTCGTGTCTATGAGATATCTATTATTTGTTTAATATAATTTCTATAATAATAATCATATTCTCGTAAGTAGGTTCACGGTAGCTTTAGCTAGTCAGATGCGGCTTGGAATTTTCCGTTTATTGGTCACCGGTGTTCGTGAACGTCGACATTTTTTAAACATCTTTTGATAGAAGTGAACAGCTGTGAGATGAAAATTTCAGCGTGTCTGAGTTCCCAAGGACAACCCGCGTTATCGTAGTAGTTTTTGTGCCAGTGATGGAAGGATATTCGGACAGATAGATGCATTATGCAAATGCGAATGGTACAAGATGACGGGGGCGACCACGCAAGATCTAGTACGATCAAATAAAACTTCTGTGAACAGTGAAAAAAAAATATCCGGAAAAAAAATAATAGTATTTACCGGAAAACATTAAAACAAAAACAAAAATTTACTTTACATACTTATAATTTTATTTAAATAACGGCAGCTTGCGTCAAAAGTAAACATTGAATCTAAGCAAGCCTAAAAAATAATTTGTGTTCAGGTCATAATATATGATGTGTTCGTAATTTTTCACCACAATGTCACCAGTTAATTTTTTTGGTAAGTACATATTAGTGGTGGTTCAGTCGATATTAACCGTTATTGTGACTGTGATTGTATTCGATTTTAACAATGATCGGTAACTGATTATTTGTAATTTTTTGAGCAATGACGGTATACTGTAAAGTAAACCTCCAGCAGTTAAATCATAGTTACCAATCATCGTCACAATCACAGTCATATAACGGTTTACCATTACTACAGTCTAATGATAACCGATAAATAATGGTTATGGTATGAACCCTATCAATATAATTCTTAATAAAAAGCTTAAACAGATAGCTACTAATAACTTCTTGTTCATTAGTCCTCCCGGTAAAAACATTAATACTGGCATAAGTTAGCAATGGCGTAGAGTTCTATATATTAATACTTTTTCTTCCCTTTGCGTGAATAATCTTCCTTCTAATGTCAGGCTAGCGTTCTACATAAACAACAATTTAGGAAAATTTCTAATAAACTCAAAAGATAATGATACCAAATTAAGCCACTCGGGTACATATAAAATAACTTGCAATAATTGTACATTCCATATAGATAAAACTGCTCGTAATGTCAATATTTGTGTCAAAGAACAACTTAAATATTTAAATAGTAATGGTTTCTCAGAATTTTCGAACCATATTATTGAAAAATACAATTATTTTAATAATACTACAGGGGTCAATACCCTCCATAAAAACGGGTTTGGCCTCCGGTTGGACAATTTGGAAGCACTTGAAATATAAAAGGCAATAAATAGTGGTAGGCCAATTCCTAATAATGAAATTAATTTATCCATTAGCCCCATTTTAGGTATGTTTCCTTTAAAATCAATTTAATATCCATCAACACTGTATTTTCCCCTCTCCTAAAGTTCCGTCTATCTGTATATGTTCTCCGTGTCTCTCTTTCGCATAAAGTTTTATATTCTGTCTCTCTTAATGTTCTATTTAACTATATGTGTATTCTGTCTCTATCTTTCACATGTAATTTTATATTCTATCTCCCTCTATATGAATATATAAGTGCACTCTTGTTGTATTTATGATTAGTTTCAAATACGTCCTGATGAAGCTTGAAATAAGCGGAACCAGTGGACGTATAATAAATTTCGTGGTTTCATACAAAGTGATTGTTATTTTATTTAATATAACATGTCAAACCACAAGTGATCGCTTTCTACGAAAATATAATACTTTTTAAATTTGAGACTATTCTAATTATTCTGCAACCCGCTCGATACGTAAGTCTACCGTTATTTAAAAGAAATATAATGACGCAAACTTCAAGTATCCACGGGAGTGTGTATGAAAGAGTGTGAAGGTATGCGATTTGAGAAAAATATACCAATTTGATATCCCCTTCTCACTGCCTACACATGATAGGGTGTACGTACTCATCAAGCTTCGACGGATGTTGTTATGTAGCTTCTATTGCTCGGTTAATTCCTCCAATATTTAAAATATGATCTATCAATATTTAAAATATGATGAAATAAACCTCGAATACTTCAATCATCGATCCGGGAGATGGGGAGTTGGGTTTCCGCGCTTCGGGCAATGTAGTACGGAGGGCACGGTTAGATCGCCGGGTATCACCGTAAATTTAATTTATAAAGGGAAATGTGTCTCTTTTTGTCGAGAAGAAAGGCGACCCGCGCGAGAAGGTCAGCCAGGGTAGAAAGGGCAATCTTGTCACGATTCTCGTAAAACTCTATTAACGCCGGCATCTGTGTTTAAGCAGCGGCTGCCACGGTGGGGCGGAAGGCCGAAGCGGGGAACGGGGAGCGGCGCCCCGGGGGCGAGGGAGAGTCATCCCATTTGATCTGGTCAACAGGGAACAGTCAGGGGAGGCGATACGGAGCGCGGAGCATGTGACATGACCCCGTGGGAGAGGTGACATCATTCTTACAAATGCATCGAAATTTATAGTGTAGCTGTCTTCGAGTTCGCCTAAAAATAAAAACAATTTTGTCTAGCTGTCGGGTGTCGCAGTTGGGCACGCATACGCTAATGACTAAATTGCTGCCCGCCAACTGTCTGATCGGTAGTAATCGTAAGTACAACTATCGATATTTTTTATTACTTTTATAATTTTTCTTTAATTAATTGAGTAATTGACTTAAGTAATTTGTATTAATTTTATATAATTTTCCTGGGATACAAATAGATAACACCGCGGCACGTACATAAATACTTTTTTTTTGAAAAATGTCAGCAAATTGCACAAAATTAGAGTGTTCTTGGTTTTTTTAGGAGTGACTTAACGCCTTTAGTTTCCTTTTTCTCGGATGAAAGGTTCACGAAATCCATATTCAGAGTGACAATAAATTATCGTCATTAGACTTTCGCCAATGCGAGCGGATGCTACAATGAAAGTATTGTGTCGCGTACCCAGGCCGACAATATCCAGTGTGCGCCAGTTCTTCTCGAGCAATCGTTTTCTTACATTTGGTTTCTATCTGATGATAATTTATAATCTGTTAAGGACATACTTATTAAGTTAAATTAAATTATTTTAAACCATTCTACCGTGGGGCGATTTTGGATGCAATCGACGTTTCAGTCTACATTTCAGCAACCATCATTGCATCGCATAAAAAATGCGCCAGTTCCTCAACACTCGTACTACACCGTTTCAGTTTAATACGCAGCCAGAATGTGGCGGATCACAAATTTAACTGTGTCTTCTATTTTCAGTTTCATCGTAGACTTGTTAAGGAAATTAAAATATAAATAATAAATTAAAACTGACTAACTTACCATCATGCTATTTTGCCCGCGGGGGTAGATAGAGAGGATAGAGCGCCACACTCTTCTGTCCTGACACACAATTCTCGCCTCATGTTCATTAATACATCTTATACAAGCTCGTCAATTACTGAGGCATCTGACAGAACCATCCTTCATTATCTGGTTTACCTAGTCCTCTATTTCTGGTGCCATCAACGCTTGCGTGAATTTTTCAATACCTATGTTTTACCATTTATAATGGGTTTTCATTTCACTTACCATTTGTTTTTATATTATCTGTATTAAAGATACATATAGAATTGTGTATATAATGTAATATCAACCCCTTTCTCACAGTCCTTATATTAGAAATGCTTAAGAGAGTCACTTACGATAAGAAAAATTATTATTATTATGTTGTTACTATTTTGTGAACATATTTAATTTTATAATCTAAAAAATTATTCATTTATATTGAAATTATTGTCTAACACGTTCTACGTGCATTTGTGTAAAAATGTAATTATTTCTGTTAAACATCTATTAATTATAAAGTCTATTCTTCGATCTTCGTAGTTGCCGGACACGCTTACATGACGGAAGCGAAAAACAAGCAAAGTTCCGTTTTAACACCTCAAGGAGTCGACTTTCTTTCGGACAATGCTTTTCTACATTCGGCATTATTTCTCCCAGCGGGGAGCGGGGAGAGAGGGGGCGGTGCACGTAGGTTCTCTCGGACACGTAGGTCCTGAAACAGGGGCCACCTGCCGCACTTACCCCGACACTTTCCTATTAAGGCTACCCCGACCCGCCCCGCGCCCGACCGTCTCTTAATATATCTCTTCAGCAATTCCGCCAGCGAAATGTTTCCTCTCAACGGGCGAAGTTCAGGCCTCGTCATCCGAATACCCGCTTTTTGTATTAAGTAGCCGTTTTCTATGTTTTGCGGGGCGCCTCACGGATGGCGCTTCCGAGAAATAAAATTAAAAGGCCGAACGGCAGATCGGCCTCTTCCAGGGGTAGGAGCCGAGTGGCGGAGTCGCTCGGAAACCGCAGCGGCTTGACTCGATACGGCAGATAAAAGTGCTGTAGCTCTGTACCCAGGTAATAAGATTCTTTATGCCCGGGCTAAACGTGACTTGTTGTGGAAATCTTACGTAGGTGTCGGTGATGAAACAACTAATACGTTGCCTTTGTGTGACGTAGCGACTTGTAGACATATAAATAATAGGAATTTATTTATTATCAGGAGAACACATTCTTATTGTGAAGTTGTAATTATTCAGAACATAGATCTGTGATATTTTTAAACACTAATTATATATATTAATTTATGTCTGTAAACCTTCCCACATATCTTATATGTATATCTTTCTAATTAAAACATTTAATTAGGATTTAATTTATTTATTACTTCAAATATAGCTATTTAAACTAAAAAAACTAGTATTACATTAAGTCTTTGAAATTGCCAATGTTGAAGTATGATTATCATAACATTATGAAAGTATTACAATTTAACATAATTTAAAATATTAATAAATTTTCATGATAATTTTTACACACATCATTGAGAATATCTACGGAAGAGACTTTGATCTCTGAGAGTTGGTAAAGATCGGTAAGTGCTAGTTGTGTTATTCTACTCTGCGTACAAAATACATCGGGCAATGCAGAGACAAATCTCAACCATGTACACACGCCATATCATCATTTTAATATTTTTAATTTTCAAATAAACAGTATAATATAATCAGCAGTAGTTATTTAACAATTGAAATGAAGTGCCGTTGCCCAGTTATAATATTACGTAAGTGCTAGCTTTGAATAACTACGACCCGGACATAATTATCCCTCAATACAATTAATTCAAAATGATTGCTTATACCTGCTGTAAAGAAAATAAGAAATATTTTTATCTTCCAATTAATTATTTTTTGAAACGCGTGACTCTGTATCTCGTTAGGAATAATACATTTCCAAGCAAGTTCATCAAAAGTAGTTTATAAGAATTTTAGCTTAAGTAGGCTCTAACAAAATATACAATTGTGTGAATCGGAAATTTACTGCTAGTGTTGTGGCTTAGTACTCAATCATAACACTAACATGCATACATCACATCAGCCCTGATGATGAACCCTGCAATGGGATCCGAAACGACGGCCAGAAAGGTACACGGCAGATTAGCTCAGAAAATCATACACAGAAGATTTTGAACGACCGTGAAAACCTAAGAGCATTTTAATGATTTCATTATTATTGATATTTCATTTATATTGATATTTGAACAAATAGCGACTTAAGGACTTGCGCGATTAATTTTGTAGTTAAATAAATGATAGTGACATTTTTTTATTTTGAACCATTTAGTACCTAAACCGGAAGTATGTGAACTTATGTACTGAAATATTAATGAGTGCAGTTAATTAAAAAATTTATTAGTTTGAGATATCTAATTAATATAACTGGTAATCTGAGATTTATTTGTATGTTTGTATACTAACTGCGACATGAATGAAATAAAACTATGATTATATACAGAATGTAACAGGCCTAGTCCAGATTATTTTATAAGTGGATACCTGCCTAAAATCCGAGTCAAAAATATTCAAGGAATGTGTTGCAAATTCTGCATTATTTCGGAAACCACTGTGGTTTAAAATTTTTACCAAATTTTAGCCAACGTACTTCAGAATAAATATGTGTGTAAATTTATTCATTATTAATCTACATTTTTGCTTCAGACCCTAAATCCCTAAATCTAACGAAAAATAGTCTGGCCGCTCGAAATTTCATAAATTTTTTGTATTCGATATATAATTTGGAATCAATAAAATATTTCAAGTAATCGAAATAATCGTATAATTACGATTTTTTTTTTAAATGTTTATATCTCTGAAATAGTTGAAATTAAGCGCATGTTCTTTGAACATATTTGTAATTTAGACAGGTATCCAACAATAAAATATAGTGGACTAAGTCTGTTACACCACATTTAATTTCAAACATAAAATAAAGACTAAAATACACATAGGTTAGTGCTGGATATCAATATCACCAAACATTAGTTAAATTATTTAATTAACGTATAGTGATTACTTAATTAATTTATGCCGAGTATTAAAATACCAAAATGCTAGTTTTTCAACTAGGTTTTCTTAACTCCTTAAATATGATTTGTTTATTGATTTTTCGTGGAATTTGGCATCCATATAAAAGTCATAAAGAGGCTTTCAGTTAGTAGCGGATTAGTAATGATTAATGATAATGACGATCGTCGTGTTGTGATCAAATTTAATACACCTGTTGATAAAATATTTCTATTTACTTTTCTTCGAGCTGTGTTGTGTTATTTTCTAAAGCAGACATCGCACATTGGATCAAACAAAGTGTTACAAGTATTTTATTTTTCTAATTTATTGAAAACTTTGTAATAAAAAAATCATTAATAATTTTAGACGATACATTTTTCTAGGATCGGATATATTTATATCAGAATTTTTTATTAGCAAAAAAAGTATATACTCTAGTTGTTAGTGCATACATTTTTGAAAATCCGATCTTTCCTTCCTTTTTAGAATATATCTAAGTAATATATAATTTGGAATTAAACTAATTGAGGTATGTATTATACTTAATGCGCCTGCCCTAATCCCATATCCCTAGCCATTCTGCAAGGGCTCTATCAAAGGGTTGATTCAATTTGTCTTTTAGCGTGGAATTTTAATTGTTATTTACCTTTTAAGAGACAGGCGGGCGGCGGCAAAGTCTCGGGGAATCCCCCAAGACAGGGGTGCTTCCTAAATATTTCAAGATACAATTTAAATAAGTCACGATATTTAATTTAATTTATTTATATATGCGTTTGCAATACAATTTTAGAATAAAATTGTATTTTGATTACTATCATCACGCCGTGTTCTTGTATATAGTGAAAGTAGACAGACAAACGCCTTACTTATATTACAAAAGCCATACTTATATTCCTGCCGTCTTTTTCTTTCATCTTTTCCTATTTTATTCATTATTTTTGCTCGATTATTTTATTTCATTTTGAAAGTATCAATGTTTTTAAGCTGTGCTATCCCCATTCTCCATATTTCAATGCCCTTTCATCAGCCATATCCTTTATATTCTCAAACCTTTTTAGGCCAAGCTTCATATGTGCCTGGATAACACATTTTCTGTCATTCATTTTTCCCATTTTGTATGACAATTCAATTTTCATCGGCATTCAGTCTATTTTTATCCGTCTTCTCATAATTGTTAATAAATACAATAAATTTTATCAAATTAAATTTAAATAAATGTTTTGTGGATTCTCGACGTTTAGGAATAATTTTTGTATTTGATTTATTTATTCATTTATTATGGAACTTTGAAACCTTACGATATAAATATATTGATTGACAAAAGTCATAGATAGACAAAACTAACTTACAATTTTCCGCATACAATAAATATATATAGAAACTGATATACCTTAATAGTGATTAATGTAATATTACCAATAGGTATCTTACAAAAATAAAAATGTATATCTAATATATATTTAAACATTATTGTTCTATTATTGTTTTGTTATTATATTTTGTTGTCAGCGAAATAATCTCAGAAATTTTTGTAGTGTTTTTGGTATGGCTAAACTTCAAACTCGAACTAGACGAATTAAAAGATTTTCAAGATATCTAATTTAAGATATCGATACAGAGGCGCCATGTTGTGTGTCGCCTTGTACATCAACCAGCACAATTTAAATTCAACTCGTTCAGGAAACCGAAGCCAATATAACTCATGTAAAAGAGATGTAATAATAAATTCAAGTAACAAAATAATTATAAAAATATATAAATAAATGTTATGTAAAGAAAACCAAAAAAAGATGAAATTCACCCATATATATAAACAAAATATAAATAGTGCATTGCAGCCACGGCTATTATTGTATCTGTAGCTACTTTGTAGTCGATGCTATTCTCTAGATATGAACCACGAACCAGCGATGCAAGTCCAGGAAGACGACCAAACATAAAAAATGCAATGTATTTAATGTAAATATATTTTTAATAAAGAGAATATCGTTTTCAGTTCATTTCAGTATCGTATCGGACACCATCCAATACGGAGATGACACTACGAGTTTAATGTTTATAGTCAAGTCAACAGTATCTAACATGGACGAAATATTGAACACCTTACGGACCAACATAGAAAAAATCACAAGGGTATCAAAAATAGAAACCAAAAGACAGAAAACCTTTAGCTAGAATGCAATTGTAAAATGTGTTTCAAATTTGGAAGAAGCTTTAAATAAAAGAAAAATATACCGACAACAACTAATAATAGAACTACAGAAAAAAATATTATTAAAAGAAGAAGAAAAACTATACCTTCAAGACCAAATAATAAGTCTGAAAACAACCCTTATCAATAAAAACATGGATTATATAAATAAAATTGAAAAAATTCAGAGTGAAAGTGAAAACAAAAACATAATTTATGCGAATATTACAAAAGGAAGAACTACAATATCACCAATTCCCGAACCACAATTTTCAATGCTAATATCCAACAAAAATAATATTTCAAGCGAAAATCTACAAAAAATCACACTGGGATTTGGTGTAAACGATATATAAAAAAACAAAATAAAATTATAATAACCTACCACAAAAAAACTCGCGAAAATACTCACAGAAGAAATAAATAAAATAAAAAGTGACTATGAAATAGCGCAGAAGAATTACAAAAAAAAAACCATGCGTTATTTTTAAAGGTTTATATACTAACTACCAAAAAGAAGACTTCAAAACGATTAAATTAACCAATTATTCACCACAAATAAAGATAAAAACAAATTAGAAATAAATAAAACGATGAAATACACATGTGTGCAACTACATAGTAGAAGTAACTGGCGAAATGAGAAAATTATTATTGCTGAAAGGTAGAATAAATATCGGTTTCCTTAGAATTCACGTCGAAGACTGCAACCCACTCATGCAATGTTACCATTGACTAACTTTCGGCATACATCTATATTCTGTACAAAAAAAATGGAAGCACCTAAATATCTCCACTGTTCAGAGGAACATATCTACATAAAATGCACCAAAATAAATTAAAAACCAAACTATTCCAACTGTATAGAACCATACCACAACAATGAATTGATTATTTATAAAACTACATTGAAAGACACAATGATTGAAGAAATACAAAACTATTACTCCATAAAATAAATAATATGTGATGGTGTTGATGCATGGAACAATATATTCACAACTAAAAATGCTTTATATTCATTTTCCAAATAAATATAAGAGCATAAATAAAAAAATTACGAAATTTTAATAACATTGAATACATTAAACAATTCACCGGGATTCATAGTGTTAACAGAAACGCATGTATGTGATAGAGACATTCCGTATACTATTTCTGGCTACAATAACATTGGAACGACAAGTAAAATAAACAAAAACAGTAGAACAATAACATATTATCGTGTATGCTTCGAAATAACTGATACCCCAGAAATCTTTTTAGAAAATACAAATTGTTGAAATTAGAAATAAAAATACAAAAAATAATCTATAATATAATTGCTATATACAGAATATCTAATTCAAATGCATCCATATTTTTAAAGGACTTAAAAAATATTCTACTTAATATAAGTAACAAATCAAATATAATAATGGGTGACAAAATAATAAATATTGCTTCTACCCATATTGGCGTAGATAAAGACTAATATATGAACTTAATGACTGAACATAATTATAAAGTATGCATGAATAACTATACTCGATGCACGGAAGGTCAAAGTCCATCTTGCCTTGACCATATGTAGACAAACAAACAACACAAAAAACTGACAACGATAATTTAGAAAACAAACATAATTGACCACTACGTATGTGTACTAATATATAACGTCACCCCAAATAAAATCACAGAAAAAATAAACATTAAAACGACATATAACACGACGACAATTATTAACATAGAAAAATTAAAAAAACAAATTAATCAGAGAAACGTGGAACGAAACGCTTAAAGAGGCTGAATTAAGTGCAACAAATTTTGAAAAAACACTTGCAACACATATAAATGCTACACTAACAGAAATTTGCAAAAAACAACCCTCAAAATACCATAAAATAAAACCATGGATTACAAATAGTCTGGTAATGTCCATTAGAAAAAAAAAAGAAATATTTCTACAAATAAAGAAATATCCATATAACGAATATCTAAACGTACTGGAAAAGATACAGAAACAATTTACTACCTGTTCCGCACAGCCGCGCGGCCGCGGAGAGCGCGGCGCCCCGGCCCGAACAAGCGCTGGGCCAAGACCTGAACTTGGCCGCTTCACGCGAAAATCGCGTCCGCCACCCCACGCCTTTGGGAAATCGCCGCCACTGAACCGACCGCGCGGCCGAGGAGAGGGGGAACCGAGCCGCACCCAGGCCACGCCCCGGCGCCGCGCGGAAATCGGAATTTTAGTTTTTCAGTTATATCTGTTTATAAAAAAATTATTGTGCTAATAAAGAACATTGTAATAAATAGAATTTTTAGAGGGCGATCGCCCGGAGATAGTTTGACGCACCTCAAAAATCGCTGTATTAATAAAAAATGGATTTTAAGGTTTGAGGTGCGTTAATAAATTCCCCGGGCTATCGCCCGCGCTGTAGTATACCAGGCATCGCGAGGCAGGTTAATGTTTGTAATAAAAAGTACTCGCGATGCCTGGGAAATGTGAAATAAAAATGAAATTATCCAAAATATAAGACAAAAGTCAGTTCTGCCGACCCATACCTGACGGCGAAAAAAATGACCAAAGTTTCCAGATTTGGCCGCCAGGTGGTGTCGGCACGGGACCGAATCGGGGTGGCGCGGGGATGTTTTGAGCTCCCTGATTGGTCCCTGAGTTTTGCTGGAGCCTTGCGCTCCAGATGTAATATGTTAAGTATAAATAAACGGTCCAGCGGTTGCAAAATCACTTGCCTCGTTTGCTTCGCACCGCTGGACTTCTCTCTACACACGCTGTTTTTATTCTGACCCTGCCTAACCTGGACTTGCTTCTTCTGGAATTTTGACCTGGCTTTCACTTTTGGATCGATCCCATATAATTCCACGACTTGGCTGTTACACTGGACGGAGATTTTTGGACACATTGGACCGACTGCACGCCGCTGCATATATCACCTTCCGAGCTACCAGAGCGGACCGGCGAACCACACCTGAGAGATTCTACAGTTCTTGTTCCTGTACTGAACACTACCTCTCGTCAGAAAAAAAAAGAAAAATATTTTAAAAAACAAATTGAACACGCAAAAACAAATAAAAATATTTGGAAAAAATAAGTACAATAATAAACAAATATATAGATGACAGTGACGAACGCATTGGGATATTTATAGACCTAAGAAAAGCATTTGATAGCATATCACACAGAGAAAGTACACAATAAACTTAAAAACATTGACCTCGATGGCATTGTTTTATCATGGCTGATAAGTTATTTAACATACCTAAAACAAAAAGGAAAAAAAATTAACGCAATAGCACATCTGAAACCACTGACTTTAACACAAGGCTTGGTACTTATGGCATGGCATGGACCATTTTATTTATTTTATACTCTAACGATATATTTAAACTTAAATTACATGGTAAAATAATATCCGATACAATGCTAATAATTAATGAAAAAACTTGGATTGACGCAAATATATCTGCAAATGAGGATGTTAATACCATTAAAAAGTGGACGGATGATAACCTACTATCAATTAATACTGATAAAACATACTTTCTAGGATTTTCTATTCAAAAGAAAGATAGCACTGAAATTAATATTAAATTTCACACCAAATTCAGTACTCAAGAAGACTATTGTGACCAATGTTCATCAATTGAAGAAAAATACTATATCAAGTACGTAAGAATCATATAGACAACAAACTCAAATGGAAATAAGTAATCTTACAAACAAAATAAGGAATTATACATATTATAAAGACTCACAAACATCTTATCATTTACAAATTTACAAATCTGAAAATAATATAATACGCATTTGTACAATCACATTTAAAATACGGTATTATTGGATGGGGGGAGCATATATAACTTCAATATCACAATTAGAAATCACTCAAACAATGATGATAAAAATTGTTCTAAAAAAAAGACTATCTAAGTATCCAACTTTTTACAGATTTCAAAGTACCTAAAATAATAGACATACAAATAAAATTCAATTATCGAAATTTTTAAAACTAAAAATAAATTAAATATTAGAAACGAATTCCTATATACAAGATTTAGAGACCAAATTGATATTCAAAAACTAAAATATACTGCAACCCAAAATCACTATATTTATCAAAGCATCAAATTTTTTAACAACCTCCCCATCATAATTAGAAAAAATACAGACTACTATAAATTCGTATCTGATATCAAAAAATATGTACACAGACTAACTGAAACATAAATTCTCGTGTATACACCCCTTCTCTATACACGTCTTACTCTCATAGAGTAGAAATAAATGTTAAAGTAAATATATGTATATATATATATATATATATATATATATTTTTTTTTTTTTTTTTTTTTTTTAAATGTATTATATTACGTTATATTACTCTCATTACTTTACTTTTACTTTCTTATACTTTTTTTAAATGTATATATATATATATATATATATATATATATACTTTAACATTTATTTCTACTCTGTGAGAGTAATATAAATATATACATCATACTGATTATTTTTAAAATGTATTATATTTTCTAATATTAAAATAAATAAATTAAAATTAAAACAAATAATACATTTTTATTGTGAAGTTGCATTTTCAGAACATAATTCTGTGGTATTTTAATACAAATTTAATGAATCAACTAGAAAGATATACAGAAAATATTTAGTTGCTACCGGGATACGAACCTGGATCTCTTCCTAACCGGGGGAGGGCGTTCACCATTTTCCTATAGCAATCGAATACATTTTCGACAAATTTTGAACTAATATTTTGTAATTTTCCAACGGATACATCTATTATTCCAATTAAAAATAATGAAATTCCAGTAGCAACTAAATATTTTTTCTGTGTATCTTTCTAGTTGATTATTTTAATTTGTATTAATGTAAATAAATACCAATTCAATTCAAAATTAAATAACAGGTATATTAATTTATTCCAGCGGCAAAAAAATATAGCGAAATAGTTTCAGGCTCAACCGTCTGGCGATCGGCTCGACCCGGGGCCCGGGGCCCGGGGCCCGCGGGGCCGACTTAACAAAATGCGGCGCGCGTCGGCCCGGCGTGCGGAGCTAATTGGATCCGGGTAATTATCCACCCGGGCCATCTGGTGGCCAGGGCCGCAGCCAGGCATCAGCTGCTCGGCTCTCGCTGGAGTACGCATGATGATTTTGATACTAATCTTCTAGAAATTTAATAAAGATCCCGCTTGTTAGTGCCAATCTCTTCTTCTGCTCGACTCTATTGTTCGGGTCGCCCTCTAACGCGAGACGAGGTTTGCCGGCTTTGTGTCGAGCGTAATTTTGTAATACAAAACAAGTTACAAATTGTTTGTATTTTCAGATTAAGTGTACTTTATTTTAAATGTTTTTACATAAAAAAAAAATGTGTCGTGTTTTAAGTCATGTATAATTTGGTTACACAACATTAAGTTTCAAATAATTTACATAACAGAGGATACAATCACAGTAATTTCTCAGATTAAACAGAATAAAAACAAGCATAATCAATAAATAAACACTTACACTGACTGATTTGATGGGCTTGAAGACAGGTAACATCTCCTACACCTAACCAGATGCACTCAGCATTTCGCCACTGATTCGTTAGGTAACATGGTTTCGCTCCAGAGCACCTCGTGAATGTATAATAGTATAATATTACAATAAATATGATTTCATTGATAATTTTTAATATCTGGTATGGTCCATACACATCGCGTGCATAATAAACGTTGTAGATTTCATTGATTACCTTAACATTAAACTCGTCAATCATAATTTAGAACTTATATTATTATGATTGATAAAATTATTGTTCCATTTTTAAAAAGCAACTGAAATTTTAAAATACATCTTCGCAACAAAAATGTGTTTTCTTTAAAAAATTATTAAGTTTTTAACGTTTGAATGTACAATAATTTTTAAGAAATAAATAGTCTACATTTAAAAATAAGCCATACTTGGATATATAAAAAGGAAAGTTTGTACGGTCATACGCTACCTATCATCGATTCTTGAATTTTTACCATCATTTTCAATTAAAGTATTTTATTTTCAAATGTTACAGTCATTTGAGGTTTAACTGTTAGGGTTGTGTAATATAACGGGGTGCATTTCTAGGCCGTAAATGTTTATGATGAACCAGAAAGGGGTGAGTTGAGGCAGATGCGTCACTCCAGAATACCGACCGGGGACCAATAAAGAGAAATAGAAAAGACAAAAAAAGTAACCTTAAGACTGTCGGCGCGGTAGGTTTAAGAATTTAATTAATTAGGTACCTATTTGATTACCGCCAAAAATAAATTGCAAGCCTCGGGAGAAAGTTTAAAAGAATAGCTCCATCAGCACAAAAAGGACGCTTGCTTGCCGCTCACTTTCATGATTTTTAAGAAGGTTTGAACCTTTATCGTTTAATCGTATGTATTGTATCAAGTAACTCAATTTTACAATCGGCGCTTTCAATCTTCCAGATATAGCTGACTAATGAATAGTACTAGTTTATTTATACTCACGCTATCCAAATATTCATAATGAATTATTATTAAATTGCTGATGCCTATATGCTACCGTATAATTACTTTTTTGTCAATTGTAAATAAATATGTACTGTAATTTTAGGTAGATTTAAATTTTTTTTTAAATTACGTCTTGCAGAAAGTCGTATGACACAACTATCGGAAAATTTAAATTAACTTTATTTGATCATGAGTAGGAGAGCCCGTGACCACTGCCCTGGATCATCGTCCTGGATCCCATTTAAAAATTGTATGGAGATGTCTGCATTCTCCTTGCTCCTTATTCGGTGATTTTATTTTTGTCTGGACCTCTCTCTCTAAATATCTCTCTCTCTCTCTCTCTCTATATATATATATATATATATATATATATATATATATATATATATATCATCATCATCATCATTATCATCACAATCTTTAAAAATTATGTATCTTATGGTGGATGAAGACCTACCCATAATTTTGCTACTCTCTTTGGTACATGTTATTCCCACTGCTCCGATTATTTCGTCTATCTATCGTAAATTTGGACGTCTTCTAAATCATCTTGTTGTTTCGTGGATGCCATTCATTAATATTATTTGTCCATTGGTCTGTATCTTGAAATATGGCCTGCGTATTGTTAATTAACGTATTTACCAGTGACAATGGGGTTTTTCACCTTGGTTTGCTTTCCATACTATATTGAGTCGTTTGAAGCTTCCGAGTCTGCTCAATATTCAGTGTCCAGGTTTTACTTCTATACGTAATGATTAGATGAATTGTAAAAGAGAAAAAGTAGAACACTATACAATGAAACCTTATTTACCTGATAACCCAAGAAGCATACTTACATTACGGCTGAGGCTCAGAACGAGTCTCATTAATCTTAGTGGTGGATAGGTGGACTCCTTCGCTGGAATATTTAATAGCAATTCATGAATACAATTTATCAAATAACAACACAGAAAATTTAAGAAAAACATATATTATAAAAGTTTGACCGTATAAAATACAATAAAAGGAAATCAAGTAGAAAAGAGCACGATTAGTACGTTACAATATCTTCTTGCGTCAGTAATAAATATTCTTTACAATAATAATGATAGTCTTACAACAATAACAATTATTATAAATTCCAACATACTTGCAGGCATATAAAGATTATTTCAAACATGAATGCCTATCAACTGTTCAATTATTAATTATGATTTTAAAATGAAATTCAAGTGCACTCTTAGACGAGATATATTTAGTAGGGAAATTATTATTATCAAATTTGCAGTACTGACTTTACGAGGGAAGTATTGCACAGATACGCAAGATTGATTCAATAAAGAAATTGTTAATAATACTTTTAAAATTAGCAATGTTAACTTGGTGGTTAAAATTCATATTTTTTATTTATTATCTTAGTTTTATTAACCTCAATTGTGGTTAATAAAACTAAGATAATAAATAAAAAATATAATTGTTAATAATGTCATATGAAAATAATTTTGATTGGTGCTTTACAATAAACTTGAGTTGAGTTGACCCACATCACAAGAGAAGGCAACTATAGTTAAACCATGTACATGGACAAGGCTACGATATCGGGTAAGTAGACGGTATGTGTGCACTCGTCGGGGATTGAAATACTTGACCAAATAATGATGTTTAATGATGAAGGAATAACTTGATTTGCTATATAAAACCTCTAATATTATAGTGGTAATGTGAAAACATTACGCACGTGTTGACAACTCAGAACTCGATTGAGGAACGACTCACTTGGACTTGGAGTTCCGATGGGTACCATGGCGAGGAAGGGTAAATTTCTATTTCGCAGAGTGCAACGATTACACTCTCTGTCTAGCGGGGAAAAATGTAGATTATCTTATAAGGCAAACGATCCTTGCCGAGAGTGTGAGTCACCCGGATGTTTGCAATAGCAAGTTTAATACGCGCGGAAACGAGACAAATAATTATTTACTTTTGACTTAGCTTATGAATAGACAGAATATACTTGTACGAGACTTTGAAACCGATGGACTAACGTTCCCAGATTTATTTAAAGAATTGATTTAATTTTAACTACTTAATGATAAAATATACTGATCAATTACTAGTAAGATAGCGGTGTGTCGTTTTAAAGATCATATTGAATAGTGCAAACGCACTCCAGCTTAGTTTTGATACGTGTTATTTCTGAGAGACGACGTGCCGACGTGCGATTGTAATGTTTCCCTGTAATTCAGTCTTTCTTCGATATATTCATGATAGGTATATCTTTTTGATGTACTTATTTTTAGTTCAGCAGTTTTGATTGCGCTAAACAATTCATTTTGACAAGATTCTCGTTCTTTTGTAGAGATACACCATTTATACAGTGCCTTTAGAATCGTGATTTAAACTTTTAAATACAGAATCTTTGTATCTTGGATCTTTTAGTAGGAGTGATATCTTGCTCTTAGACCTGCAATCAAAATACTTGGCTATACCCAAACCATCCTTTTTATACATAAATTCAAATTATTATTAATTATCATTATTCCTATTTCGGCCTTTCGATCTCAATGTTCGCTACCGTTCGAACACCAGAATTTTTTTTAAAAAACTATTGTATGAAAAGTGATAAATTACGTGGTCACTAATTACTTTAATTTTATTTAATTTAACATATTATAGTATTTATGTAAGCCTAATTGTCTTGTTCTCGCTTGTTCGTACATGACACGAAAAAGTAATAACAAGTATGTATATACTTAAAACTAAACTATTTATTTTATTTAAAAGCTATTCAGTTTATTTGTATTTTGACACAGATTGTGCTTCAAAGGCGGCTTTATTTAATCCAATATTTTAATCCGCCGTTGAAGTAAATGAACATGAATGCAGATTCCAATCACCGAATGGGTTCTTTCATATCAGGTTTATCTCAACCCCCGCGCACAGCCTCCATCGGCCGACACTGTCGGGATGTTGTGACTACAGATGTTCAATTTCCATTCGAAATGAAAAAGCAGGTACAAGCTTTAAGCGTTTTAATTGAAAGAGCCTTTGTATTGTGAAAATAATTGATATTTAGTCAAGCAACTTTTATTGCTCAGATTTCTTTCGGCGTATCGGGATCACTGAGGTGAAACGTTTGATAAATTGATTTCAATGTTTCCCGATTGTTTTTTTCATTAGGTTTCAATATATCCACTGATGTACTACAGTTTACATGCATACGAATTGCATTTATGAACTTTTTAATATAAGTAATCAATTCTACGGTATGTAGACCGTAGCGGCGCGCACCGGAACGCTTCTGCGGAATGCGGAATGTTAGAAAATCTCTGACCGCAGAAATGCATACTACCTCATTAGTCAAATCATAATATTTATTGTTAATTTTTTAAAAGTTTCCAAAGACAAGATCAGAAGCAAATATTAAAACAAACGTTGTTTTGTCTAGAAATGTCAATGATTAGTTGAAAAATTACCATGCGTCTCTTCTTTATGGACTAAAGCGATCATAATATATTACGGATAAATAAGAGATGTTACTACTGGTAAATTGATGAATGTTTTGACAAAATTTGAATTGCATGAAATATTAAAATTTTGAGAGGTCGAACACTGAACAAAAAGTCACACATAAATTGAAGAGGTTAATGACGTCGCTTTTTTCGATCGATGTCTTAAGTAAAATGAAATTGTAAATATGGACCAAATAATAATATAATACATCTTAATAAAACAGAAACACTTGTTTGCATACATATAATGACAACAAGTATCGAAAAGTTTAGAAATATCTCACTACTTTTGAAATTAGCAAAATTAACTTCGTGGTTAAAATTCATATTTTTATTTGTTAACTTTGTTTTATTGAGTTTAAATACATCTACCGGTTTCGAAAAATACCATTTCATCTTCAGGATGTCAATACTGACTAAAAACATATATTATTGTTTTTTTACCAGAATTTGTTTTAAAAAAACAACAATTATTTAAAAAATAAATTTAGTACCTAACTCAAATTGTTACTTAATACAAATTTACTCGAATAATTTTTAGGAATAAATTTTAGAATGGGACTCGTAGTTAAATTTAGTTGGTTGTTTATAATTTTTTGATTAGTTTTACACGCTTTATTTATCTCCAACGATTGCAAATTATTTAATTTGTGACCAACACCATTAATATGCAAAGTTGATAATCCCAAATTTTTATCAAATCCATGACTATTTTCTATCAAATAATTAGGAAATTCTGAAAACCCACAATTGTTCAAATATCTCAAATGCTCCTTTATTCTTATATTAAAATTTCTACCCATTTTACCAATATAAAACGCACAATCCTTTGAAACTAAGTTTATAGATACCAGAATTATTCAATATATCATCTTTATCATTAGAATTTATGAGTAAATTTCCTATATTATTATTTGTGCCGGTCTAATGTTTCGTGGTAGATGTTTAGATATTTGATTCGAAAAGTTATTTATGTGTAAAATCCTACGCCAATAATCATTATTATCATTATTTTTTATCTGTGATTTATATAAAAATTGATTATTATATTCTTTTAATTTATTTTTTAAAATAGTGTCTACCAAACTTGTATTATACCCGTTATTAATTGCTATTTTTTAAATTGTATTCAATTCAATATTGAAATTGGATGTTGACGTAGAAATATTGACTAAACGATGTATCATGGAGTGGAACCCTGAATGTTTGTGTGATAATGGATGATTAGATTCATTGTGTATGATAGTATCTGTAAAAGTTGGTTTTCTAAAAATTTTGAATTCAATTTTATTATTATTTTTAATCAATGTTAGATCCAAAAAATTTAGGGTTGTATTATTTTCTATTTCTAATGTAAATTATATTTTATTATTAAATAAATTAATGAAATTTAAGTTAGTTAGTCGATGTTGTGAACCTGACCAAATATATATCATCCACATACCTTTTCCACAACAAAACATTTTTTAAAAAAAGAGAATCACAACAAAAAATATTTCTCTCCAAATTATCTACAAAAATATCTGCTATTAGTGGACTTGAAAATTGTTAATAAAACAAAGTTAACAAGTAAAAAATAAAAAATAATAATAAAAATAAAAAAAATAGAAATATCTTATTCATTTACAATAAATAGATAATATTAAAGAGGATACAATCTTATTGTGTATTTGTAATTATTCAAAACATAGATCTGTGATATGCAAAATACAAATTAAATATATACGAACCTATATGTTACACTTTTCAAATTAATACATCTATCGTTCCATTATTTGAAAGTCATCTACTTTGTTTGTAAATTTGTCGTCAATCCACTTTGTTGGAATAGCATAATTATATAATGCACGTTCTCCGGATTGGAAGAGATACAGGTTCAAATCCCAGTAGCAACAACAATATTTTTCGATAAAATTGATTTTATATGTATATCTTTTTAATTAATACATTTAATTTGTATTTAATAAATACATACTTGGTAACATACCATTTCTTTATCAAGATTCTACATGATTTGTATTTCTTTGGGTGTGTTTGTTTTTACAATAAATAGTTATCAATTCCTTACCTGAAGCGCACATTATTGCGTAGAAAATCGAGATGTTCTACGCCTCCTACGAAAACAGTTACGTCGTAGACGGCAATAAATTTTCACAACCCAATTGCGTACCCTCTACATAAATGGGTATCGAGTAAAGAAATACTGTTTTTTTTCTAGTACTGTTGAAATTTAATGTATCTGTGAAAACTATGAGAGCACTTAAAGCAGTGTTTAGTTTCTGTAATGGTAATCGTTTTGATGATGCAGAAAGCAGCTGAATGCAGGTGAAAGAGAAATGTGAGTATTAAATACGGATACAAGATAAGTGTTGACGCAAGTCGAGTACCTACTCTCTGTGCATTCTGTCCTTCAAAAAACCTTAATATAACTTTCCCGCTCTGGCCAACTTACTTAAGGATTTCACCAACATGGGAACAGATTGCATTTCGACACCGAGATTTCAACAGGCTTTTTTTGTGGATCAAAATTATCGCAGTGTGTATAAATTCGGACCACGAAAAAGCGGCGTTCTAAACATCTCCGGGAGTACAGTGATATCTCCATTCTTCATTATAAAAGTGCGAGTCAACTGGAGATGAAAATTGATGTCCAACCCATGACCGAGATCAAGGTAGGCCAGATCCATCCGCCAATATTACATTCTTATTCCAATTGGATTGCGTCAACTAACCATTAATTTTAATCGATACAGTTCACGGGATCTTATTCCACCAACAAGATTGCAACATTTATACTACAAAGCTTGTATTCTTCGTTTTGATGCAAACGCCTAACTAAAAACTAACTCTGTGTTCCTTGTGAAAAATAATACCGCGATGTTACTTAACTTTTTAATATCGCTGAAGCATGCATAGTTCCTGAGTATTTTATTTCAATTTTTATTATGTACATATCGCGGTTTCCCGCATTCAACAAACTTAAATTCCGTGCACTATGATTCCACTGTGAGGTCCTCTTAATATATTTATCAACTTTACAGCCCCGAGAATATTTAGCAGCTTTGAAAACAGTATTTCGAAAAAAATCTAATTAGGACATTTTAAGACTCGGGACAATGATTGTTTTATGTATAATACTCCTGTAAAATTATGCTTTGGAAAAAAGCTTTCAAAGAATAGTACTCTAGTTTTCATTACACCGGCGCAACCGCTAAAATAATACAATCAACAACCGGGGAAAATTTTCATTCAACCATTCCGAGTTTTTATTCAGAGTATAATAAAACGCGCGCCTCATAAACCGAGTAGAATTCTTCGATTTCGCTTCCCTTCCCTCAGGGGGGTGCTGTGTTCCTGCGAAGGCATCTATTTGCACTTTATGATTCCTGGCTGAATTAAAGCTGCCTCTCTTTATTGTTGTCTACGGGTTATTCTGTATTATTTCATCCCTTTTGCTGTAATCCTCATACAATAGCTCTAGGTAAGATTTCCTTTGAACCGTTGGAAACATTTTCACCATTCTGAAATATGGGACGTTGTGAAGAATGTACCGCCTGCCGTGTGATGTGTACCTTACGAATATGTATAATAAGTTTTATTATATCACATGACCTGCTTGTCAAATAGAACATGACACAGTATTACGTTTAATTTTGTTTCTTTAAAGATGTCAGTAGAAACACATTAGTAATTCCCCGAGTTACGTTACCCCTACTTACGTGAATTCGGAATTACACTATTTTAATTTTCCTTCCTCCCTCAACTCTTCTCACTCAAAGCGAAGTGTGTTTGTTGATTTTTTTGTTTTATGATATGATTAAATAACGAAAACAAATTTTAATTACAGTTATTACTTGATATATTTTCTAAGCAGACAGCCATAAAATAACCTGATATTCAGTTCATACCCCGACATACGTGATTTTTCAACTTGCGTTATCCTTGTTGGTCCCATACATAACGAAACTTCAGGGTATTACCGCATTAAACTTATAACAGTTATCTCTCTAGCTTATACTCGTATTATGCGCTATATTTAATCTGTCAACAATGACGGAAAATTAACTATGTCTCCGAAACGCCCGTAATAAAAAATACACAAATATTTCAATTAACCAACCCTTTTCAGCCCATCCATACACAAAGTAAAGCGCCATTTAGCGTATAAAATGGGAACATTCTTAATATACATTGAGCGCTTCGAAGAATAAATATTTCGTTATTATTACCCGATATTCAATGCTTAAATATAAGAGTGATGTTTTTGATGCTGTTCAGAGTCAAAGAAACAATTGATTTTGATTCTGTATTAAACCCATTTTTTTATTGTTTTACTGTCTTGAACCTTAATTTTTATAGTTTGTTTTGCTTATTTATAATTTTTTTTTTAAAGCTGTATATGCATATTCTATCAATTTCTATTTTATATATATTGTGTATCACTTTATATTTTTATATATTTATTTCATGCTACTTGCGTAGCTGCTCATGTTTTTTTATACCTAACCAATTTAGTAAAAGCCCATTTTTACATAAATTAATAAATTAATACATTATTCTGCAATCATGCTTGCAGGTGCACGGTTGAATTTACTAATTGTTTTGTGTTAATGATATTTTATTAAATCCTCCAAAATATATCAACAAATATTATTTCTATGAATGTATTTTTTGTTAAGATGCTTTCTTTTCATTTAATTTACTATCAAAATAATGAATCTCTTCCTCTTATCCGAATATTGAATATTAATAAAAGCCCAGTTTTGTATCTAACGCTTAATTAGTGTATAAAAATTTGACACGGGAGAATTTCACTCAGAAATGAGACGCGACTAATGGGGCGATTTCATGAAATATGAATCAGATGGATGTGTGACAATTTTGTTCCGATGGTACAGACGACAGAAATGTCAGAATTTGGGCGTGCAACTAAAATACCATTTTCATTTTAATCTTCTTTTCTGCTAATATGCATGCAGTGTTGAACATAGTCCTCCTTTTCATAAAAAAAGATGTAGCGACCATAAGTCGCTACATCTTTCTGACTCTTTCGCTTCAAATATTTTCCAACAACTTGCCTGATGTTTTCTAACGTTTCCCAGAGAGAGAGAGAGAGAGAGAGAGAGAACGAACGCTGCTGTTGACTGCCACTTGACATTATACAATACAAAGTTTAATTTTTAAAAAGAATTGTTTCTGTGCGGCTTTCTAATTTTATTTTTATTTAAGCACATGTGAAATATGTATCTTTTTTAGAATATTCCCGCATTTATAGTTAATTTTAATTGGTCCCTTCTAAAACGATAGATAAAGGTTTCGCTATATTTGTATTATATATATATATATATATATATGGCTACTGAGTATTGCATACACGATCAGAAATAATTACTTTTGCATACACTTATGAATATTTAATACACCTAGTATTTTTTTATATATTTATTATTATAGTAATACCTTAACTGACAACTAAAACTGAAAAATAACATTATTTTAATTTAGGTATTTTTCAGAAATCAAATTATCATGTACAAAGAATTATCAATAAATGTGTTCAAACCAACTAAGAAAATAATGTCCGTGGATGTAGAAAAGTGGCGTAAGAAAGCGTTTGATCCTGGGGATGGGGAGTTTTCTTTGTCGGGGATCTCTTTATGCTTATAGCACAATCCACAAAACAATTCTGCTTAATCTTATCGTAAAAAAGTGTTTAGGTATCAGCTCGACTCAAATAATCTCTTATATTCTCTCTTAATCTTTTTTCACTGTTGCTTATTTAACTTATTTGCCGGAAATGTCTACTGCGACATCTCGAGTAGCCTAATTTTGATCCTCAGGAAAAGCAGACTTAATGGAATAAGTGTTCAACACGTTCAGCTCTGGAGTTAATTTTACTCCCGAAAGTATGGTTTAATTTTTCTGTATTTATAATTATTTTCTCATTATTATATCTCGTGTATACTTATTTTCCTATACATATTAATATTGTAGAAGAGAGCACCAAAACGACTACTATTTTTTTATTAATTAATAAAAATAATTTATACATCTGTTGTATTCTGCATTGTAATAGAAAAACTCTATAATTTTAAGTCACAAATTAAATACAGGTACAGTCATTCCAGGTAACATTGGACCATTTTGAGATGTTTTTTAGTGATATTTTTGTTTTCAGAAACAGTCAGCTGCAACTATTAGATTATTATATGTTCTAACAACTTCATTTAATTAATTTTGGCCACAAAGTTTACGAAAATACAGGAAAACATGACTAAAATCATGTTTTTATGGGTGATCTAATGTAATATTGATAGTTGGGTAACATTGGACTTCAATATTTTTGGTAACTAAATTTCTTGATTTTAACTATTGTACGATCGAGAATTTAAAAAAAGTCTCGACTCGACCCTTCTCCTATATTAAATGATCTGGTAAGATGCTAAGACACCTAGTTCGAATAAATGAAAAACTAGTTTATTTTATGTTTTATTTTTTGATAGAATAACCAGTCATCGAAGGCTAAATAAAAATAATTTGCCACATTCTCTTTCTAATCTTATTAAAAAATCACTCCGATCCGATAAATCCCCCGATTCCATACACAATAAATCATCTTCGATAAGATATGTTATCCATCTATACCTTTTACAATATCGATAATATTCCAAGTCACGATGTCTCTTTTGATTTACCATATATATACATCCAGCATTCTAAAAATTATTCTATAGAATAGTAACGGAGATTTTTCTTATGAAATCTGTCCTGAGAATAATTACACCTTCGCAATTTAGATGTGTAACTTATTGCAGAATTGACCTGTACAGATTTTGATTCTGAGCATGTATGTGTTTTCACAAGGTCTCCATTAATGACTATAATATATTCCTAAACTGTTTCGGGATAGGCAAACCATTCTTAAATAACAAATTTTGAGAGCGGTTTCAAGTCTATGATCATAACATGGTTATTAGTCAGAGTAATATGGACAGATGTCTTCAATTAAATGTTATCCAGGGCTTCTTGCATTCATTACTGAGTGTAGTTGTTCTTTATATTATATATTCTTATTCCGAGCAGAGACAACATAGGCGCATTGAAATCTTGAAAACAGTGTTTATAACATAAACTTTTGATTTTTAAGAAACATGAGTTTATTTTGTTCTTAAATGATAAATAAAAGGTGTCCAGCGAAAAATTTTCAAGTTTAATATTAAATAATAAAAAAAACTACAGAGTTATTTTTATATTTTATTTATACAAAATGGAGTTTAACGATGCGGATTTTATGTTTTATAAACAATATTGTCTAAATGCCGTCCATTTCTCTAAAGACACTTTTGCAATCGGACTCTTAAATTTGCGCACACGCAAGAGCAAAACATCGGTTCAATGGCAGCAACTTCACGGCGGATATTTTCTTGTAGGGCCTGAATTGTTCGAGGATTGTTGCTGTAAACTCTTTACTTAAGGTATGCTCATAAAAAAGTCGCACGTTGTGAGGTCCGGTTGCTGATTAATTTATTGGGAAAAATACGTCAGCAGTGACTGTCTCTCGCAGGTTAAAAAAATAAGAGCCAATTATCCCTCGGTCAGAAATTGCACTCCACACTGTCACTTTTTGGACAATGTGAACATTTTTGATGGCGTTCCTTCGGGTTGTCGGGCTACCAGTATCTTTTGTTCTGTTTATTAATACAGACATCGATATAAAAATGTGCTTCGTCAGTAAAAAATGTTTCCAGCGTCTGTGCTGTTCCAAAACGTTCCAGCGTCGTTCTCGCTAAGGTTTCAAGTAAAGAATAATCATTTTCGTTGAGATACTGCACGGTTTGCAGTTTGTATGAGTAAAACTATAGTTGCTTTTTCAAAATAATGTGCACTGTTGACTTTTTTATTCCACTATAGGTTGCAATCTTCCTTATCGATTTACGTAGATTACGCATAATTTCACATCGAACTTGAGCCACATGTTCTGGCGTCGCTGCTAACATTGAAGGTCCCGGAGTAGTTTGGTTAACCATTGGCCTCTTCTTGTCTGAACTTTTGAACCCGACACCAGATATGTTGCGTGCTCGGCCCATCACTTATTATTTGCTGCAAAGCGGCCATAAAAGCCGCCAGTAAGGGCTAACAGCGAGCAATCGGCGACAACCGATGGCTTTTCTGCTAGTATTCTTAAATCTAAATGTTATTTTCTTGTTTTGTGTTCATAACTTTTTTACATCATATTTATTAATTTACGAGAACCTTTCTTTATAAAACAAATATCAGGTTTTCGTTTGCAGGTTTTGCGCGCACAACACTCGTTTTACTATTTACAATATGCGTCAAGATGCAATTTATATTATTTCACAATTAAACATTGAATTGAAATTAGCTCAAGTGACAGCACAGAGCTTGTTATTTTAGCACCATTCACGTAACAAAATGGCAACATTAACTTTATGATCGCTCGGAATGAAGATGTCTGACCGGCCACGAACGTGTTGACTTGTAACACAGTTTTAATAGGCGCCGTCAGTCCGGTCAGTAATTACAGACCTGAGCTCATAGTCTCCCCCACCCCTCCCGGCAGGTCACGTGTTGGCCGTGGATCGCTCATGGCATCATCTGTTGACAATTTCAAGGTTTAATTAAAATCTGAAGCCGAATACAAAGCTATTATCTTACTACTTATATTTTTATGATGGAGCATGAGTAAACGTATTTAGAGAAAAATTTTATTTAACAGAATTTAATATTTTGATTGCGACTTCGCTAAAAAATAATTTTGATTATTTTATTATCTTCGCAAAGTCTGAAAATTATTACATCAGAACCTACCAGAAAAAAACGCGTCTGATCGTAATAAAAAAATATTTATTTATTTATTCAGTTGGGATATTATAATTTAAAGCTTTAATTTAGTTATTTAATGGTGTTATAAAAAAAAAAGATTTTTAACAAAATTTCCCGCATTCTATGAGAAAAAAGATAGATTAAAAAATACAACTCTTGCTACATAATAGTTTTATTCACGTACATACATATACGTCGTTAAACATTATTTAAGTCAGTTCTACAGCGAACTCTAAATTAAATAAGTAATTAACTATTTAACTAAAGTATTTAAAATTATTTTTTAATCGAAGCTACATGTATTTTTGTATATTTGTGGACTCAAAAGCGTTACCCGAGGTTCAGTTATGTCACCATTCATCAATTTTGTGTAGCATACAAAACGTACAAAACTTCCATATATATATACATTTATTCAAAGATGGCACACTTTAAAATAGAAAATGATCATACTGAAAATTCTTATAATAATAATTATTAATGATATTATATCTGTACGTGTTATTAGCACTAATCATCTAAATAAAAACTTTTTCTCATTATAGGAGAGCACCCATAAAAAAATTCAAATTTTCGTTTTTGAAATTAAGAATATATTCTTAATAGAGTAAATTATTTTTATTATTATCAGTATGAGTCTAACTTTGAAATTTTGAATCTTATTCTTGTACACACTCGATGGATATACTTAATAATGATACATATAAAAATTTGTATTTTTATCATTATTATTATTAAATATATATTTGTAATTTATGCTTTGTGGCTTATTATATTTATTTTTATAGATTATTTAACATTGTTTATTAAAACCACTTAATGAGTAATGTAAAACATCAACCGGATTCGGGAAACATCATTTACTTCTTCAGGATATCACATTACTAATGTTTTCCGAAACCGGTTGATGTTTTACATTACCCATTAAGTGGTTTAAATAAACAAAATTTAATGATACATGATATATATATACAGGATGTCCTGTAAATTGATTTCACCTATCGATAATTTTCGTTTGGACCACTATTTTCAGGACACCCTGTATATATACTCGTGTATTTGATGGATTTTCTCTTGATTTCCAGTTCGTATTACCTCAGCTGACAGTTACTATTCTGAGATAATTTTAAAAAAAAACGATTTTTATCACGTTATTTTGGGGTAGCTCGGTTACGACGTATTACAACAGGTGAAAGATTTGACATTGTAACGGAAAAGTTGATTGACTTCCTAAAAATTTCGATCAATTCAAGTCAACGATCAAGTGACAACCCACGAGATTTAAGAAATCTTCGAAACCTCCGAACTGTAAAATTATTACTTGAACAAATATTGTACTTATAAAATATGCACATAGATTATTTTACGCCTGTCTCACTACAATAAAAATATGCAATATTTTCCTCTAGCGGATATAACCGCACGTAACATTCAGCACTGGGACCATTATATATATATATATACATACATATATAATATATAAACGATAAGCCATTTGACATATCTATTAGGATACAGAAAAATATTAATAATAAATCAAATATAAATTAAATTAATCAACTAGAAATATGTACAGAAAAAATCTATTTATTGAAAAAATATTTAGTTGCTACCGGGATATTTAAAAAAAAAATTTTCGATAAATATATTTTTTTTCTGTGCATCTTTCTAGTTGATTAAATTAATTTGTATTAAAAATATCACTGATCTATGTTCTAAAAATGTAACTTCTCAACAAAAATGTGTTCTCCTTAAAAATAAAAATTATAATAACATTATTCACTTACAAACGAGACGAAAAAATTATAAATTTTAAAAATAAGTTTCAAACATAGCATGCATGTGTACTTCTAACTATAATTTGTGATAATGTTTTCGTAAGCTTTCCGGTCTCTTTTATTTTTCAATTTAAAAAATAAAAATGATTTCGCAATTACACACTATAATTACAAAACGGTTTACTTCAACACAAAAAAGCAACCGATCACAACCGAATTTTAATAAATGTGACAAACATACTAGATCCGCACAGCCTTAGCAGACTCCAAACTAAACTGTGTAATTAAGTATACGAAATTGATACACAAGGAATTCGATCATCATCTGACGGCATGAAAATCTAAGTTACTAAAATAAAATATATTTAAAATTTCAATATGTACGCATATATTCCATCCTCGCCGTCCTTCTGAATGGGTCAGGGTTTTAACGTTGACACGAGACTTTACTATCTTCATTGGTATTCTGCTGGGACTGTCGATTCTAGGATTCTTATTTTAATTGTATCTTAATAAATATAGTTTTTAATAATGTAAAATTTGTAATACAAAAAAAATTGATTTCATATTTATCAGCTAGTGATTCATATATAATGAAGAAAAAACATTAATTCATTTAATTTTGTATTCGGTAATATTATTTATGTGAAAGCGATAAGAGCTTCTGCAAATATATAATATTAAACGGAAAAAGCTCAGTGTTTTTTGGCTGCGGTGTATTTCTCAGGAATGATGATGAAAGCGCTGACTATGGCTGTCATGAATATGGTAATATTTGATACAAGGTACACGGCCCTCCCGCGGGGCGGCGGGCGCGCTGGGATGAGACGACTCATCCATCAATACCGAGCTGACAAGTAAATAACCGCCGACAGACGAGTCTATCGCTCTAAATATCACTTGGAGATTTCGTTTTTTTCCTCCCCTTTGTGGGGAGAGACTGGGTGTATATAAAATGGGGAAAAACGGATTTTTTTGTTATTATTAAAATAATTATGTGCACTTTTATGTGTGCGGATTCAATTAAATATTATTTTGTCTGGCTGAAAATCTTATTAAATAATGTTATTATGTCGTTTTACGTGACACATTTGAAGGGAAACTGATATATTACATTTGAAAGAGGCATTAATTTTCTTTGAAATTCCATTATAGAGACTGGGTGAGCCTTTTGTTCTGAAGGTACATTTATCGAACAGAAAACCGAAATTTAAAAATTGTAACTTGTAACCCTACTGTATTGTTGATATGTACATTATTTGAATTATTATATTTTCCTTATAAATCAATGAGAATATGATATATAGGCAGTATATAATATCTTATTTTCTAATGGTGGTAATGTTATTAAGGCAGGATTAACATTCAATTTAACGCTTTTAGGGTTGCCTTGTGGATAACTTCTGTGATGCTTCGCGGACAAGTTTAGATATTCACGATATGCTCGGTCATATGAAAAACTCCACACTTGCACAGGTCCGACTCCTTCAAGCCCCATTTACCTATCAAATATGCATACCATCTGTGGCAGCTTTGGACGCTATTCATACTGTTCCATAGCTTACTGGGAAGGCTAAAACTAGACTGCTCTGTCGTCGGGTTCACCACAATCTCTTTTTTTTTCATGTTTGAACACTACCATTCCCGTTTCTATCTACTATCTCACTAGATGAAAGACGATTATAGGTATATAAAAATAATATCGACATTTATCACAAAATTGATGGGGCTCACTGTTTATATTGTTAATGAATTTCTAGAACCAAGATGAGTACTTTCTCAAAAACATAATTCAATACATTCATTTTAAAGATATTAACATAGGTAGGTACATTTTGTAAAAAATACCTTATAATATAAAGATATATTTTCATCGTGATATCTTTACTAAGTTTAAAAAAAACAAAGCATAATTATCTTTATGATTTTCCGGGGCAAGGAATAAACTCACGATCTTTTAGTCACTAGGGTCTTGTCGCCAGAAAAAACTAGCAATAGTATAGGGTGTATTATTTTTTACAGTTTATACATATTATGTAGGCATATGTATGTTTAAAAACTAAAAATGTAAAGTGTAACGTATTGTAATGTAAAATTGATTAATTTTTAAGACAACAGTTAGGTTATACAATTTAAATAAAATAAATGTGTATTTTATGCCACTTAAATCAAGCTAAGCACAAATGAGTTGATCGGTGTCATTTAAATTGTTGCTAATTAATATGAATTTATTTATTGGTTTTCGATAAAAATAAAATAAAATAATTTTTAAAAGAAACTATATATATTATCAATTTTCCGAATGAGTGATCTCAATATTTCAGCAGCATATTGATTGGACCACATGTAAAGTTTTTTAAAACATCAATATCTGACAATTTTTGATAATTTTATAAAGTCGAGCCTAGAATTTTCTATACGACAGATCAGATACGACAAAAGAGCTTTACGAGCGCCAAGTGAGACAGCCATTTCAAACCAAACTGCTCAAATATTCTACCGGGTGAAGTGATCGGATCCTACCCAATATAATCTTATCCATCTGAAACTCATATAACAATTTTAAACTTTTTCGATTTCCATTTTTCTTCTATTCTGTCATTGGTGTTAATAAGACTATGCGACCCATCAAACTAATTTAAATAAATTAAAATGATGAATATATCCATCGTGACTGCTAACCCTTTGGTTATTTTTAATCAAATATTGTTATTATTTTAAAATATGTTATTAATTTTTTTTTTTAACTTACAATAAATATAAAAAAATCTTTATGAAAACGCTCAGTGAGAACCATGAGGCTACTGTCGAGGAAGCAATCAATATATCTGGTAATGCCGCTACAAACAAAAATTCCATTCACGTTTTGCCAATTCTGAAAGGGAAATCTGGTGAAAATCATTTTGCTCTTAGACAAAGGACCCAAATTTTGAATCAAACCATCAATTGGTAATGTGGCAGCTTCCCGAAATGAGCGGCCGCCCCGGAGCGCAGAAACAAAGGGGAGGGGTGGGACTAGAGGCGCATATGTCTCCAGCATCCCCTTCATCGGGTAAGTAGGTTAATAGTGGTTCCTATATTCTTTGTGTACGCTTCGGTACATAGGTTTCTCAGACGTACCAACATTCATACATATTATGTACACTGCTATGATTACAGCACAGATTGAACAGGGTGATCTAAAATCAAATCTGTTTATAAAACCCAACTAAAAATATTTATTTGCTCGATTTCAAGTCCGTTATTATTTATTTATTTGCAACACAATAATTGATTTAGGAGACCTCTGCACAAACATATTTTTTTACTTCAGCTTATTCTGTTGTATGTGAGTGTATTATTAATTATTGCGATTAAACAATTATATCTCGTCCATATAAAGTTCCTTGCCTGTATTTTATAAATCATTAAATTTTCTTTTACCACTTTCCATGAGAAAGATTTTTAAAATACCTATTTCTGAAAGTCTTATCACGGAACTTTTAGAAAATTCGAATATACTTTTTTTGATCACCCACTAAAGTAAGAAACAAACTAGCTCATAGACTTCATATTAGTTCCAGAGAAAAGTAGAAAATATTATTTCCTCTCAAAATCATCTGATTATTATGGCCAATGTTGGATTTTTTCAAATACACAATCACAATATTAGGTATGCAGCAATACAATTTTCAAATACACAATCACACAATATTAGGTAGTCCAGTAATACAATTTTGATGTAACGTTTCCTTGGTTATACGTAACTTTTCTGGTTGGCATAGCACAGTAAATATTTAGGCACTGTTATTTTTGAAAGGTTTAGTAATTACAGTAGGCATGGTTGTTGTACTAAGGCTGTGTCTACAGTGAATCGGGGGCATTGATTGTGCGTGGTGTTCCCCTTCCCGGTACTGCGTCATACGTCGCCAGCAGAGCCGAGAAGTAACTGCTGTCTGGAAATTTTTTGCCCTTCGCAGAACAATCTCATCTAGGAAGTTCCAGATAATAAAAATAAATTATATTTTATTGAGGAGATGTCAACATGTTTTTTATTCAATTTTTTAGCAAGCTGACATTTTTATGTGACGTTCAAAGACGTAGGCAATAATATTTTTTGTATTACATATTATTAAATTTAACTAATTTTATTAAGGAGAACACGTTCTTATTGTGAAGTAGTAATTATTCAGAATATAGATCTGTGATATTTTAAATACTAATTAAAAGTAATAATTAGAAAAATATACATATAAAATCAATTTGATCGAAAAATATTGTCGTTGCTACTGGGGTACGTACGTACCTGGATCTCTGCCAATCCGGGGAACGTGTATTAACCGATTATGCAACAGCAATATTTTCAGATAAAATTGATTCTATATGTATATGTTTCTAATTAATACATTTTATATGTATTTAAATTAATTTTAACAAAATTTAATAAAGTTTTAGAAAAATGTACAGAACATGGGATATCTTCGCAGACCTCGGCCACACAGTTATACATGAAACTTTCAAAACTCGGATTTTTAAACCAAAAGTTTCATAATTATTCGAATCTTTATCAGAGAATATTAATATTTGCTTTGTGTATAGATACGCACATTTCTGTGACGGCACTACATACCGTAGCAGCAGCGAGTACGCGGACGGGCTGCCAGGGTAGCAGTTTAATATGTGCCAGTTTGGCATCCGAGCTGTACTGATATCATATCTGCGACCGATGTACAATGATCGATTTTATTCTTTGGATTATTGAACATATCTTTGTTGAATTCAAATTAATTAATAATTATTATAACATCACGATGTTGCACAAATTTATATTTTCGTAATACTGTATATGTCTACAACTCCAAATTTTCGGTTTTAAATTTAGAAAATAAACTAATAAAATATTTGCGTTGGCATCGACCATAAAACCGGCTTACTTGAAACTGCAGGCTAACATGAGATGACAAAAGTGGTTATTTTAGTTTTCAGGCTTTAGTAAAATTATAATATTAACTCTCTTTATTTTAATTTGACGTTGATCATATACTGGACAAATTTTGTGTGATATATTTACAATTGTTCAGTAAAAAAATGTTTGTAGATGTAATAAAAACCGGAATATTTATTTTCATTTGACAACTTAATTGTTCCAAATTAGTTTGATATATCTCTTATAGTTAATAATATAACCTATCTTTTAGAAAAGTAAAAATCATAGATGAAATTAATTTGGCAGTATTGGGTATATTTTATCAAAATCCATCCAAAGGTGTGAAACTTGAGACAAGAAGTATTTTGAAAACTTGAGAAGATTGCTGAAAATTCAATAATTAATCAGAGGTAATAATTAATTTTCAAGAAACAAATATAAATAATGACCTAATTTAAAAAAACAGCAAATGAAGAATTATATATTGTTCTCAAATATTTTCATAAATAGTGGAAACCGTTACTATCATTTTCATTCTAAAACGACCGTTGACCGAATTAATACCAAATTTTGTATAATTTACAAAAGCTAACATAAATATATTTTTTCAATACCACTTAAAAAAAACACTAACAATAAAGTAGGACCAATAATTCTAAATATTTACCGTTTATTATAAATCGGTTTGAAAACAAAAAAGATGCAAGATAGATAATTTAAAATTGATAGTTTTAACAATATGTATACTAAAAATAATAGCCCTAATAAAATAATTTCAAATGAAATAACGTGTTTTTCTTGTTTAATGTATCAGTGTATTTCAATACCGATTTAAAAAAAAGAGTATGACTTGGATTATCTGTTTGCGTTAATTGGTTAAGTTGACTCGGTGTAGGGTAAAAATAAGAATAATTAGATTTACTCGTACTACATTAGGATTATTTTATTCCTAACTAGACTAGCAGAAAGTAATCGGCTGACGCGAATTAAATAGAGTTATACCGGCTGCCGAGTGGCCGCGGAAAGTGTTTCCGTAAAACCTATTTCTCGTGTTAAAAATATTGTTTATAATCAAACAATAGAAAGTTGTACACCATAGTATTATCTAACAAACTAAAACCGCAAAAATACTCAAGTTTAATAATAATATTGTGGTATCCAAATAAAAATTAGAAAGTAAAAATATATTTTTTTTAACATCCGGTGTGAAGTATTTTATAATATTTTCTAACAGTCATCATAACAGCAACTACCCAATTCTGTGCGCATATTGACATTCTGTGCGCATCTTGACATTCTGTGCGCATTTTGACATTCGATGCTAGAAAAATAATTAACAATGCAAGATTATATCATATTTTGTTGCATGTATAAATATTAAACAGATATGGCGATATGGTTGAATATGAACATTAATTTCTGGGCTAGACTTGCTGAAGTAGTTCGGGAGACGGTCGAGATCGATGACGGAATTTTATTTGCGCATTGTTTGAATGTATACATCCTGTCGCGTCTACAACTATTAAACCATTAATAGGAGGTTTTATGGGGCGGCGATCTCCGCAAGGGATGAAATGCGTCTGCAAAGGGTGGAAGTTATGCACACATCCCTTTTATATTTTACCAAATATCGTAAAATACGCGCAATATAATATTTAGGGTTCTTTACTTCTAGACAGACTGAAGTATGTTATTTATCTCATTTAACTTTTCATTTTATTTCAGATATCTTTTATTTGTTTTAATGAAGAAAAAAATGTATGTAGTTCCACACCATTTTCATAATTTTGATTACCAACATTTTCTGAATTGAATAAATATTAATTTCACGTTGTGTTAGTTCAAATAAAGTATTCAAATATAATAAATACTTTGGAAAATACAAATTTTCTTACTCATTTTTGTGGATATTTTTTTGCTTTGTGTAGAAAGCTATGTGTGTTCTTTCGTAATATTTGTGACTCTATCGCATTTATATACAAAATACTTAATAGATTGGTAATTAATAGAATCACAGTCAAATTTTTGTTATTAGATCAAACATAATACATATTTTTAATACATATTTTCTGAAAAAAATAAACATATCTAATACCCGAAGCACATTAAATAAATTATGTTCAAGTCCAAGCGGACTGACTTTTCCCATAAGATTCCCCAAAGAAGAAATGTATAGGAGAGTAGAATTATTTACGATTAAGTCCGTCATCATCGTCATCATCATCGTCATCATCATCATCATCATCATCATCATCATCATTATCATCACCATCGTTATCAACCGTCTCTTAAGGCATCTAAATAAAATATTATAAATTAATTGTATGTAGAATTAACCAACACCATCTAACAGTCAATAACAAAATAAAGCCACATGCTCATAATAAACCTGCTAGGACAAGAGCAGACATGGACAGCAAAGTACACTTCATATAATTGGTATTTCGTAAACTCAAACTATACACAAAAAAACATCTAAAAACATCCTATTTAATCAAAATCGTAACCTCACAAATATATAATAATAACGCTGATTAATTCTAGTGAGCTGGGTTATGTATAATAAATTATAATTTTAAAGGGTAAATAAACAATGACTATTGACTTTTATCGACACACTACCGAATTTTGAGAATTCGGAATAAACTTAACTATGATGCAAATAGGAATAACAAACTCAAAGGTAATACATGTACAGGTATGATTGATTTATTATGGGTATTATATGAAAAAAATAATAATAAGGTAGCATCGAATTTGCGACAAGGGGAATGTGTAGCGTAAATTGTAACAACGTATCGAACGATTTCCGGTGTAAAATAATAAGTGCTTATTTAAGGCAGTGAATTTGAAAATATAATGACTCGCATTGGATAATAAATACTTTGATGAAAAGTAACAATCCATAAGTGGTTATTAGCACTCATGTTCGTAATATACCTAGTCAAAATTAATTTTATCGTTCTAAATTTTAAAGCACGTTTCAGTGCTAGTTTATGGCTAGAATATCTGTTTTATACTTATTCAAAGTGAATGTCTCTTTTAATGATATTTTAATAAAGTCTTCTCCGGGTGGGGGGAGTCCGATTACAAGGGGTCTGTTTTATTACATTTTAGGCGGTTAACACGCTATATAATTTCATCAAATAAGGCCATTAAATATTTTCTATAGACAAAGTACTAAAGCTTTTAATACACGAAGCAATCGTGAAGTTTTTATTTGATTAAAACATGAAGCGTATCAATTCAAAAACAATGTGATAAATGTTGACATCTAACAAATTGAAGGGAAGAAATGTTAGGGAATATTAAAATGTCGAAAATTGACGGTTGACTCATCTTGAATTATTCTAAATCAGACCATTAAATAATTTGGTTACTGTTTTCTATATATCTGGGTTACTCTTCCGTGTTTCTACGACGTCTCTGGTCAACGTTTCAGATCCCGTTACGGAATTTATTTATTTATTTAATGTGTAATATGTCCACGTAGAACTTTAATATCTGCCTTACTAGGCTCACCCGCGCTGAGGCGATCCGTCGTAAGGCCGCTGATGTAAATTTAACTGTCATGGCTTACTGAGTACCGAGCTAATACACCATACACTCTTCCATAATGGAGTAGGTTGAGAGTGAAAGAGTGAAGTGAAAGTAAAGAGAAATTTAAAAATTATCTACAGAACAGGGGCAGTGACTTGCTCCCACCGGATCCACCAGATTTGGTACCATCAAGTTTTAAATTTGAGGCCGTCATCCCTATTGATGTTCACCGGGTGTTTATAATTTTCGAGTGGCTTCTTTTCAAGACGTGGGTGATGAATTTCGAACTTTCCTAGGATCTTCGGCTTAAATGTAAAGTGATGGCCGATGTTCAGAAAGTGTTCGGTTTAAATGATCATCAACCTTTCTAGAGATTGTGCGCGCTGTTTGACCAACGTACATTTTATCGCGGTCTTGGCAGTCGAGCCTATAATTCGGTTTAAATATATTTATCCAAATTAAAGTTTTTTTTAAGTTTTGAAATAATTAGAGCAGAATAGCTTTACGTCCCTTCCGTGCGTGTAGTATATCAACGCAACTATAGTACAATAATGCTTTTATGAATAAGTTTAAGCCAAAGCAGACTTTGAATCGGTCACAATCATTTTACTTCTGAAACATCATTGATCGAAATAATCTAACTAATCGATACTTTCATACATTTTAACTATCAAAATGCATAAATGAAAGGAAGTATAGTTTGTAGAAATAAACAATAATTCAATTTAAATATAAAATTATATTAGTTTCGATGATTTTAGAGGTAATTAAAAATATTATTTTCGCTGTCATTATTTATGGATTATATATGCTATGAATACAAACAAAATAGAAATGTTAATAAATGATATATGTATCAAATCTCAAGGTATATGCCATTATGGTAAAGTATTTAGTTTTACTGTATTAATTATATATGAACTTTTAAAAAATGCGCATTATTTTTTCCCCGTAAGTTGCTTTTATCATAGGAAAAAATAAACAATTTTCCAATAAAATTTAAAAAAAAATAGGTTTCTTTTTACTGTTTTTATTTACCTTATAGTCAAAAATTCAGAATTAAAATGAGTTTTAATAAAAAAATAACTTAAAGTGAAAAAATGTAATAGAAAATTAATAGCTGTAACCGATCACTCGGGTTGATCGAATGTCGCGTCAGATGGGTCTAAATAAATGTTTTCTTTGTTTCCCCGCGCCGAACTGCGCCCATACGTTATTCAGGGTCGGTACGTCTGCAAACAAGACTCAATCGGGCGCACACGTAGTAAATTAAAATTTAAACCGGATCACTTCATTCGAAACATCTTCCCCCGTGAGGCAAGGGAAGAATTTCGTCTCCCCGCGTGTCTGTGTCAGCCCTCAGCCGCTAGCTCCGTGCCGGGCTGCAGAAAGGAAAGTAAATTTGGCGAGTACTCAAAAGTTCAAACACAATCATTAACGTGTTATTTTAAAAACAAATCTTGTTGTAAATTAGAAAAATTAATGAAAAGGTTTTCATTCTACACTCGGGAGATGTACATTATTTACGTGTGTATTATTTATGTTATTACGTATGTGTTTAATATATGAAATAAATGTACAACCTATAGATTTCAAAAATAAGCATACTAGTTGATGCTAGATCATACATTACAACACAGAGTTGTTCCTGTCTCACTGTCTTTCTCATTGCTAAAGTTTTTGACCCCCATCTGATCAAGATCGTGGCCTCCTTGATTCGGCCGGTCCAGCGAGTAGGAGATAGTTCTCTCCCTTTCCGACTTTTCTTTATGTGATCATATTTTCGGTTACCACTAGCTTTTATAAATTATCATTTTTACTACGGGCGATCTTTCTTTTGGGTAATGTATCCAAAGATCCTTGATAAAGCGTGAAAAGTTGCAGACGTAGTTCACCTCGCCATCCGTGGTATTTTAAGCAATTAAAGGGTGTCCAGCGGACAAGATTAATAAGTCCTCATTCGGGTAATATTGGACATGTCTATAGCCACCGGAAAACTTGTTACTTATAGATTTTTGGTTATTCTGGATGTGTTTGTGTAGTATTCAGTGGAAAAATTTCAAGATTAAATTGTAATTGCTCGTAAACCATTAGGGTGAGGTAAGTGGGAGGGGTTTTGTTCGACGCGCTTAATTTGCTGATTTTCCAGTCGCAATGAGTCACTGGCCGGAAGCGCACCGCGTGTTCGCAGTTGAGTAATAATTAAAGTTTGGTGATTCATTGGTTTGTGAGCATCGCCTTTTTTTGTACTCACTTTATTATTTGACGAGTAAGTGATGAGCCGAGCACGCAACTTATCTGGTATTGGGTTCAAAAGTTTGAACAAGAAGGGACAATGGTTAACAAAACTCCTCCGGGACCATCAATGTCAGCAGCGATGCCAGAACATGTGGCTCAAGTTCGATGTGAAATTATGCGCAATCTACGTAAATCGATAAGGAAGATTGCAGCCTATAGTGGAATAAAAAAGTCAACAGTGCACATTATTTTGAAAAAGCAACTATAGTTTTACTCATACAAACTGCAAACCGTGCAGTATCTCAACGAAAATGATTATTCTTTACTTGAAACCTTAGCGAGAACGACGCTGGAACGTTTTGGAACAGCACAGACGCTGGAAACATTTTTTACTGACGAAGCACATTTTTATATCGATGTCTGTATTAATAAACAGAACAAAAGATACTGGTAGCCCGACAGCCCGAAGGAACGCCATCAAAAATGTTCACATTGTCCAAAAAGTGACAGTGTGGAGTGCAATTTCTGACCGAGGGATAATTGGCTCTTATTTTTTTAACCTGCGAGAGACAGTCACTGCTGACGTGCATTGCCCAATGATTGACGAGTTTTTGGTACCACAACTGCAGCTATTTCTCGAGGTCAACAACATAACACAGCGAGACGGGGTCACTCTACACACAGCTAGAGTTTCAATGGAGAAGCTGAGGGGAATTTTTCCCAATAAATTAATCAGCAAGTATGGAGACATATATTGGACACCTCGATTACAACGTGCGACTTTTTTTGTGAAGCTACCTTAAGTCAAAAGTTTACAGCAACAATCCTTGAACAATTTGGGCTCTATAAGAAAATATATGCTGTGAAGTTACTGCCTTTGAACCAACTTTGTTAAGAGTCCGCTTGCAAAAGTATCTTGAGAGAAATGGGCGACATTTAGACGATATTGTTTATAAAACGTAAAATTCGTATCATTAAACTCTATTTCATAAAAATAAAATATGAGAATAACATTGTAGATTTTTTATTTATTTATTAGTAAACTTGAAAAATTTCCGTTGAATACCCTTTATCTCCAGCACCACATTTTAATAGTATCTATTTCACATATTTTGCTTACTCTCAAGGTCTATATTAGAGACTATTTAGGCATACGGAAAAGGCTGATCGGACATTTTTGTTTTGGTTGAAAAAATCATGTTAGTCGGTTATCTAGAACCTAAGACAAATGAATGTCTTAAATACTAATTTAATGTATTAATTATAAACATATACACACAAAAACAATTTTGTCTAAAAATATTGTTTTTGCGCTCCCGTGATATTTGGACTAAACTGATTTCATGTGGACATATCTATAATTAACACATCACATTAGTATTTAAAACATCACAGACCAGTGTTCTCAATAATTACAACTTCACAATAAGAATGCGTTCCTTTAATAAATTAATGTCGTTTACTATTAACAATTCATGTTGGTACACGATTAACGATGTTGGCTCTGTCAATAATCGTGGTTATTACAAACTAGCCATTATCAACCGACGTCGATTCTAGCTCAGAATGACGGGTTCTAAATATATTTTAAAAAATATAGTAATTAGGGTTGGAAAATTGATGCAAACCATTTCATAAAAAAATATCTATATATATTTTAAAAAAAATATGCCTTAATATAAAGAAATCATGGACAGTAGTAAAATGAAGTGCCAATTATTTAACAATTATGAATTTATTAAATCAAGAAATATGAAAATAACTGTCAAATTATCGATGACTTGATATTAAATTATGAAATGTTACTAAAATATCTTTAATCTAAGGTACACAAACATTAACAATATATGGCACTACGGTGCGTTTTGATTCAATACTTTTATTATTGTAATTAAAAAAAAAATATTTTGTGTTTAAATTAATAACGATGCTTTATTTTTCATTTTATCGTGACATTGCAATGGTAGGAATTTTTTATTTTTTTGTTTTGGTTACAGTAGATTGTGACTTATGCGTGTCTTATGGATATTAAATACTCTGTCTCCTTTAGTACAAACTTCGGCCTAATTGAAGAGACATACAATACATAGAGACATCGGCAATAAATTTATTTATTATTATACTATTAATTAAATCAACTATTGTAATATAATATATTATTGGTCAATAGATAACAACAAAATGATCAGTTTTATAATTTTGGAAATGCACGTTTTTACTATCGACCAAATAACTATTCCGCTCGTCGCTCGCCTCGTGGACAGCCTTGCGAATAAAAACTTTGTTTTTCACCCTTGCAGAACAAATTTAGCGCTGAGGGCGGGGGGAGGGGGACGATCGGATTACTGGAGACTAGCCCCGGGCCCAGGTGCGCGGGGCGGGGGGGAGGCGGGAGGGAAGACCGGGGTGAGATGTGCGCCAGGTAATGTGCCTGCATAGGTAGATGGGGCAATCGGAGAAATCAATTTGAAGTCAAGTCAGAGGATTGCCGTTTGATTTTTATGCGAGTAAACAAGATTATTGACTGCTTTCCGACACTATGTTATTTTTGAATTTTATATCAAATCGTAAAGGGTTCAAACTTCGCGATGGGATAATATTATATATATATATTTTTTTTTTTTAATAAAAATAAATTAATGCACGGAACACATACACATTCATATTCTTAGTATTTTTAAGCTAAGCTTTGGTGCTATAAAAAAGGCTTACTTGCTGGTTTCCCGAGGCGAAAACCCCCGATCACTCGATCACTAGTTGAATGTTTTGCCGCCAGACCGAGCATGTCATCTAATCATATTTAATCGTTTATTTTTTAATATCATTGCACTTGTAGTGGAGAGAGAACAGAGAGAGATATCTATCGATGCAATACAATATATCTACCTGACAATCGTGACTAGCGAAATGGTCACTAGAGGTCCGCACGCGGCAGCGCAGTCAGTCTCAACCCGGTCAGCTGTTCCGGTGAGGTAATGGTAGAAACCCACGAATGTGCTTTATTATTCTCTCAAGGTAGCAAGCAGCGCGTAGTAAATCATAACCTCGACTTGTACTATATCATCGCTCCTTCAGTATATGAACAATTTAACAAGTAAAATATTTCTCTGTACAAACCTAGAATGAACTGAGATTTGAAGTATAAGTGACATCATTTATTTAATTTACCTCTCGGAATAGAACATGATGCCAATATAGACATATGGTGAATTGATGAAGTACCAATAAGTACATTATACAAAGATGATCTCAATATATCTTTAATATATATGATTTAAAAATATGTATTTACATTTCATTGCACATAAGAGTATTTTAACTGTATATTATATCTTTCTAATTGATTCATCTCATTTGTTTTCAATATTTTCAATCACTGATTATTGACTGATCAGGTATATAACTTTATTTTTTTTTAAATCTAGAATGTTACATTAGTATAGAAGTGCAATTTGAATAAATATATAAGATAAAAATACTTTGATAATGGTGTCGAGGAGACGATCAAGAATTACATATTATTTATTTAGAATAAATTTGTCAGTATTTACGTTGTACCGAATAACAATATAATAACTATTCTAAAATAATTTGCCAAAGTACGACGTGTCTAACTAGTGAAGGTGATTGAACGCAAGGGCAGACATTTATAGGTAGCGATATCCTTAAAAGATGACCCAGCCACATTGGCAGATAATTTTCTCTGAATAACAGAAAACGATCAATTTCTAGGGACTGCTATTTTAGGGATCGCTATTTTCCTTATTTATTCTTCGTTGTTAAAGAGTAGATATTATGCCGGCGAATGGCCAACGATTTATGCCATATTGAACCTATGCTTCAAATATTGCATAAAGAGCTCGCAAACCATGCTACTAAACACAGTGTTAATTACCACAAACTGAGCTCTTTTTGTTGTTCTTTAAAGTTGAATTAAAATTCGGTCCCAAATCAAAATCAGAATATATATTTTTTTAAAACTAATGTCGAGTTTAAATCTAAAGTAATATTCGACGACATTGTGGATTCAAGAGTGAGAGGTAAATTATCTACAAGATGGATGGATCAAATACAATACATGTTAGAATTAGTACCCCACGTAGCTTTGCATGGAATAGAAGACTAGAAATAACAGAGAAGGATTGATAAGACAACCTCGGAAATGTGATAACATTGCGCAATGAATTTCAGAGAGATAATTTAATAACAAAAATAGGACCAAGCTGTTTGGACATGCCTTTTTACTCTTTGTTTAGGACCTGTCACTATTGCCTTTCTTTTTTCTGTCTTTATTTCTTTCTCTCAAACACTATCATGGTTTAAATTGTTTTATCCATTTTACGGTCATTTTGAATATATATATATATATATATATATTAATCATAAGCTTGCTTTATTATTACACAGAATGAATATTATGTTCCTTTTATGGTGTTATTTTTGAATAGCAAGCAAATGAAATACATTTTTTTAAATTTGGTTTGTTTTTATTTATCGATTATTTAGTTTATTACAATTACTTCCTCTGGCAGCGGCACAAACGCGTACTCTTTTAACCATATTTTTCATAACATTCTCGCACACTTCGTGTGTTAATTCAGCAATTTAATTTCGAATATTGTCCTGTAGCCTCGGAACTATTGTTGGATTATTGACGTAGATCTTTCCTTTCAAGTACTTCTAAAGAAAATAGTTGGGAGCCGTCAAATCTGGTGATCGAGGAGGCCGTAACTCGGGCTGTGTGCGGGATGATACTGTCCTGTTAAAACCACATGCGTTGCAGGCCCAATCGACCCAATTCGGCCACCAAGAAGTTTTACAACATCTGACGATAGCTATCGCCATTAAAAGTTACAGCATTGCCATTATTATTTAGATTAAATGTTTAAATCACTTTAACACGTTTTTTAGGCGTTTAATGCTCCGTAATAAATTATAATCAACTACTCTTTACGATTACCAAATTCGAACTGACAAATATCCTAAAATGGCGGCCAAACAAAATAGGCTTGGAACATAATATTCCCCCTATTTGACTGAGATCATATTAGTATTGAAGCAAAATCTCTACATGTAAAGAGCACTGTATTAGCATAAATTATGATGGACGGACCATTTTTCGTTTGCTTTAAGGATTCTAAACTGTTTCATAAGTTGTTTAAACGGAAATTAGCTGCTTAGCTAAGTAATGGAATATATTTTCCACAGTTACTAAATAAAAATTTCCCAATTGAATGATTGCGCGCCCTTACCCCGCCGCCCGACACTTTCCGACTCACCCATAAAGGAGGAGACGCGGGGAAATGGGCAACACGATGGCTGTATCAAAAGGAAATTTGTTCGGCGCGGGGCTGGTGTGCTCCGGCATTCAAATGCGGCGGACCATCTGCCCGGAATGGGTGCAGGAGGCGACACGGCTCTAGCTTCATATATGGATCACTTCCGAACCATCCCGCTGGCGCAGGTTCCTGATGAAACAATATTCCCCGCCCTCCCCACGCAAAAAATCTTAAAGGGTGACCATCATTTTCTTACACGATATTTGCTGCGGAGAGACGAGCTACAAAGTCTTTATTTTTTATATCCACTATTGAACAAAATACACTGCGTTCTCCGAAAGAATCGACAATTCTTCCAGCCAGTCGCCAAGTGCAAAATCAATGTTTTGAAGATATTTAATATGAACGCCGGTGAAAGGTAAAGGAACAAATATTTATAAGTAAATTATTAATTTTTTTTTGCTCAATTTTAAATTTGAATACTTTTAAATTTCAAATTGAAGTTTTCTAAATGTTATACCAGTGTGTGGGGTTGGTGACTTTGCTCAAGTTTTGTATTTATTTCAATTCTGTGATTAATTAAAGACAGACATTGGATATTATTATATCTAGTCACGTGACTTATGAATTTAGATTTTGAATAATCTATAGGAAAATATAATAATGTAATATATAGGGAAATATTTTAATTAAAATAGGTGTTCGAATAACCTCAGTATGGGGAATGACTTACGCTACATTTTAATTTTTTTTTAAATAATAAAATACAAGAAATTCTTGTTTTACGAACATATGAAGAAATAAGGAAAGCATGTAAGGCTGATCTTAACATAATGAGTAAGATTAAGAAAGGATCACTTAGGTAATTGGGTCATATGAAACGGATGAATCAGAAGAGAATGGTAAGAAAGATATATGACGTAAGTGATGATGACACCAGAAATAGAGGACGTCCGCAGAATATTTGGCACGATCAGGTAAACCAGATACTGGAGGATGATCCTGTTAAAAGCTTCAGTAATCGACGTGGATGAGGCGAAAATTGTATGTCAGGACAGAAGAGTGTGGCACTCCATGCTCCCTGCCTACCCCCGTGGAAAAACGGCGTGATAGTACGTTAGTTTGTTAGCATTAAAGTAACTTTTTTATTTTGATATAATTTCCATAATATTCTAAAGTATTATGGCACTCTCAAATTTGGTGTGCCGTCGGTCACTAAGCAGACACGGCTATAGTGTATATCTGTACATTTTACCTTGGGAGTATTATAGACACGACTCTATCTCAGCCGCTGTCAAATTTCCATCCAAAAGTGTAGACTTCAATCTTAAGTTCAAGATATTCAGGTAGTAGCACTCTAAATGTGTTAGCTGTATCGTTTGAGGTCCAAGTATGGAATTTTTTCCTTTATTTGGGACGATGGATGGGATGAGATCTGACAGCTTATGGAATTGATCACATTTCACACCATATTCTTATATAACTCCGGAAACTCATAATCCAATCTGAAAATTACTTTATTTGTTGTAAATTTTAACCAATAGGTAAATAGATCCTGCCCGTATCTCCGCTATACGAAATGATTTATTAGGTATGATGTATTTATTCATTTGACTTTACACACTGTAATAGACCTAGTCCACAATATTTTATGTGTAGATACATGATTAATTTACTAGTTGAAAATATTCAAGAAGTATGTACAAATTCTCTACCGTTATGGAAAATAATATAAATATGAAGTTTTTACAAAATTATTTTAAGCTTTAAGTTTATGAACTTTAAAATAAATATTTGCGAAATTGACAGATTATTATTATATATCTTTGCTTCAGGCCCTAAATTATCTAACAAAAAATTATTAAGCAGATCAATTTTGATTTAATTTTTTGAATTTAATTTATAATTTTTAGTCAATAAAATATTTCAATTAATCAAAATAATCACACAAAAACGACTTTTTTAAATCATTTAATCTCTGACATGGATGAGATTAGACACAAGCAACTTGAACATTTTCGTTTCATATTTTTAATACGTAAAATATTGTGCAGTAAGTGTGTTATTCCCTGTGCGTGTTAAATACCTTCGATAGCGTAAATTCATAGGTCTTGGGTTTTCTGTTGATAATATAAAACCACGTCACAAAGTTAGATATCCAGTAACCTGGACAGTCAAACGATTCTTCAAACGTAATCCGGACTGCTAGTTTTGCTGGCTGCTCTGCTGAGTTATTCTGATGTCGTATTTTCTCTGCCGGTCTCCGGAAATTTTACTTCCTGGAGCGTTTCTTAATAGTGTACATATTATAAAAGTTGTATCTTTGGAAGTATCACCAGATTCCTTTGGGGTTCTATCCTCTCTTTGTACTTTCAAGTTGCTTTAGAGAGAAACTCAGTAGATTCTTATAACAATATTAATTTATTACAACAACGTATTTATAGTAATGAACAATTATATAATTCAGATATAGACTAATAACTAGTGCGAAGTGGCGATGGAAAAGAGACCTGTTCCTTGACTTGACTATGAATGGTTTTAGAAGTGGTAGGAGCCGAGCCCCCGTCTTTGTAGTCTGGAGTATGGCGGGTTAGAGGGAATTGTCCACGAAGAATGGGGTGATTTAAAAATCTATTTAGCTGATTTAAAAAATATAAATATATTATTTCCAAGACAAGTTAGAAAGTGGTGAAGCCACTTTTCAGATACTCTTCAGGGGACTGAAGGAGGGCTATAAAGGAGGGAAATGGGGAAAATTTTGTCAGGGTCAGTATTGGGGTTGTTGTGTCTTAGAGGGGTCATGGAGGAGTTTGGAATTGAAGGAAGTTTATTAAAGAACCTAGTGGCCAAATCGAGGATATGATTTCTAATCTGAGGTGTGTTGGTGTCTCGATGGATGATGTTGTTTCTCACACTGGGCTTGGAGGATGTATCTGAGTATTTTTTTCTGGAATATGACTAATTTTTTGACGAGAGAGGCCGTGACCCAGATGGGGCTGGCGTATATTAGGACTGGTCGGATTAAGGATTTATAAAGGAGGAGTTTTGTGTTGATATGTAGTGGACTATGTTTGTTGAGGAGGCATTTTAGGTTGCCTTTCGCTGCATTGGCTTGTTTATCAAATGAGTTCGCCAATTAAGTTTACGGTCCAGTGTTAGATCAAGATACTTGACGGAAGGGTGTTTTATGTCTTTTGGATGTCGGCCGCGGGGTCTCTTATGATTGAATAAGATGGCCATGCTCTTAGAAGGATAGATGGCAATACGTCAAGTTCCGAACCTTGGAGTTGGTCGATAAGGTCTTGAAGTCCTTGGGTTATGACTGTGGGGTTGGTGGAATTGGTGAGAACTGCCATGTCATCGGCGAAAAGAGCTGTAATGGAGTACCTATCAGTTGGTTTGGGCATATTACTGATCAAGATGTTGAAGAGAAATAGCGATAGAATGGAGCCCTGTAAAACGCAGGCTCGCATAAAACGGAGGGAGGAGAGGGTGTTTTTATTTAATTTGACTCTAAAGGCTTGATTCCTCAGGAAAGACTTGAGGAGGCCGAAAAATTGTGGGTGGAGGTTGTAGATTTCGAGGGTTTTATAAAGTAGGCCGTTATGCCAAATTTTATCGAAAGCCTTAACCACGTCGAGGAAAATGGCGCCGGTTGAGCGGTGTTTGCTAAAGTCGTCGGAGATAAACTCGACCACTCTTAGAAGTTGGTGAGTAGTTGACTGTTGGGCCCGAAATCCGTGCTGTTTGTCGGAGACAGCATTTTTTAGACCGGGTTGGTGTTGAAGTCTGGATAGGAAGATTTTTTCGAATATTTTCTCCTTATTGGAGGGGAGGCTGATTGGTTTGTGATTTTCACGGAAAAGGGGATTTTTGCCGGCTTTGTAGATGAGAATTACGTTTGCCGTCTTCCTCGCTTTCGGGAAGTAATAGTGAAGAGTAGAGTGAGGAAAAGAATACCTTTAGAAGGGAGAAGTTTGAGGGCCTTGGTGGGGATACCGTCGAGACCTGGGGCAGTTTTGGTTTTACGTGATTTAATAATTTGTTTTATTTCTTCTGGTGAGATGAAGAAACTGTTGAATGCAAAGGGAAATTGTGGGAAGTTGTCGACGTGGCTATTGATGAAGTCGGTGTGAGATGAGGCATTACTCTGTCAGTGTTTGTTTCGAATTGAAGCTAAAGGCTGTCGGCAAAAGCTTCGGCCTTGTCATTATCTTCGTATAATAAACCGTTTGGGGCATGAGTGATCGGAGGTTTGGGGGCGCGGAGAGATTTGGCCAACTTCCCCAAAGTGAACCTTTCTGTGTTTTGATGGATGAAAGTTTGTAGTGCCAGGATTCTGATTGGTAGGATGATAGTGCTGCTCTGAGTTTGGTCTGAACGTGATAGAGACCCGTTCCCACAGTGACGGCCTCTTATAACTCTTGTCCCCCACCATTCATATAACACATACACACACACATGTCCAAAGAGACAGTTATAATAAATTTTGATTTATTATTAATAAAATCATTAACAGAAACCCTGTGATGATGAAAGCACAGATAATTTTTTAATACAAATAATAATTGTATACACCATTCAAAAATCAAATAAAATAAGAATTAAAGTCGTAAGAGTATTTCAATACTCACGTTTATGCTGCACTTAGCGCTACTCAATATGCAATACATGATGAGTTTCAGTTTTTTAATATTGTTTCGTGTACCTTATCCCACAGATAGCAAAGTATTTGAAAATGTGTTAATAAAATAAGAAGTTAAACAGAGCGTTCTAATAATGATAGGCAACTTAAACAACGAATAAGTTACGGAATATGTGCGTGAGGCGGTGCAGCTCTTTCTCCAATGGATTCTCCAATTAAGGCGCGACTTGCAATAATAATTCAAATTTTCGCGTTTTTCACGAAAATGTGGGTTTTTATTATTCATTTATATCAGAAGTTATTTAATAGATTAGACTTTTTTTCAACTATTACTTAGATTGGACCTTTACATTAATATAAAACTAATAAACTGAATGTTATTTGTCATAATTAAGACGATACAAACATTATGAGAAAAACCGCGACCATTAAATGCATTTTCCGCGTGCTACGAAATTGAGTTAATACGCTAAGTTAATGCATAATCGAAATATATTTTCTTATAATCTAATGCCAAGATTACGGAGACAAATCTGTAGGAAACCAAATTAGCAAAATAGTAAAAATGAATAGTTATAAACCATTCAATTTGCAGTACATTTGATAAATTTTTGACGATTTTAAAAAATTTTGTTTTAGTAAAAAAATACGTTTTTAAATAATATATTATATTTACTTACATTCTTTGAGGCTTCAAGTACCATTTAAAACTAACTAAAATCAGAAACACAATAATCATTTTTAAATAATATATTTTCAGTCTTATGAAATATCATATTATTAATTAGCTCTCACAGTGTTAGTATGCCATTCGATACGGCCACTGCGGTCGTGAAATCTGCGCTCCGATAGATTTTAATTAAATTTGCCTATAAAACATATTTAATACAAATTTTACTGCAATATGAACTACTTTTTCTCTATACCAATTGCTTATTTTTGTAAATGGTATAGTTTTGAGCTGTTTTTATACCAAAACAGATTATAATTTTGACATTTAAATATTAAACATACGTCAAATTTCATATCACCTTTCGTAACGTTTTAGAAACTATCATGTTTTAAAATGACAACGTTGTATTTACGCAATGTTGCTGTGAAATATGCGAAGACGTGAAATTTGCGAAGCTGTGATTTTTTGTTGGGTTTGGTTCTCATTAAAAGTCAATAATATATTATTATACACATTATTGTTCTGAAATTACTGCCTACTGTATTCTCAAGATATCTAAGGTCAAAAAGTATTCGTTGACATGCTCCAGTAAATGTTCCAATAAAATTTTAAATGTTCATAAACTTCTCGGAAAAAAAAATTCAAAAAATCGCTACGTAAGTTGATAATTTTTACCATTCCTATAACAATTATCTATTTGATTTAACAATATAAATTATATAATTCAATATATATATATATATATATATTATGTAGTGCAGATAAATTATTTTCTATTGGAAATATATGTCCTTTAAGATAAATAATTTTATCAAAAGAATGATACATGACAGACCTGTCTGATTGATACAAATGTATTTGCTACAGACACACAAATGAATAAACACGTATTTTAATATTTAAGATATAAAAATACTGATTTTACTAACTTTTATTTTATTAGCAAATTAGGAATTAGAAAGAGGATCAAAAAGCATTTTCTTCAACTACCATTGTAAGTAAATAATTATTTTGTACAGTCTGTTGATTTTATCTCTTTACATATTATCATGATAACTAATCTTGCACCTTAAAATATTATTGGATATACCATGTTAATAGACAAGGTTTCCATATCTAACCAGTGATGGCATCTTATATTATTTATTAATTATTATTAATCAAACCCTTATTTCAATTTTAGATTATATTGTTTATTATTTAAGTATTTAATAATAATAATATTATAAATTATTTTCAGGATGTTCCCAAACTGAATATTGAATGTGTGAACTCGTGAGAACTTCCTAAATTAGATGACAAAAAAGTGGTCGACATACACCAATTATTTTCTCAAATTAATCAAATTTACTCCCACAAATCGATGTTTGGGTGCACAGAAATGAATATTGAATATATGAAAGAACGTAAGGTTTTATTTCTAAATTCAGTTTAAAGTGTAATAAGTGTGGATAAAATTTTGTTTTGAATATGTGTAATGAAAAGACAACAAAATTCTGAAGAACGATCATATGCTAGATGAACAACTAATTATTTAACAGTAAATAATAATACTATTGTCATATTTTTTTATATTTTAATATTAAATATATATGTAATATATTATATGTATTAAAACAATAAATATATATTTAAAAAAAACTGTTTTTCTTTTCACAAATACAGCTGCTTCAAAAGTTATCAATATTATTAATCAGTATTATTAGTATTATTTATGAGTATTATATTACATCCATTTTTTCATTATAAATCTTGGCTAAATAGTAATATTTTATAATCATATATTTATCGACACAAATAATGGTTTTTATCATAAACATAATAATTCTTCATAGTATAAACATAACAACTCTTAGGTGAGAACTTTAACAAATTATTTAATTTTCACTTGATAATTTCAAATGGCAACACATATGTATTACGAATGCTAAAAAAATGGCTATTTTATGTTTCCTTATTACATTGTAATTTAAGAAAACCAACAATTGTATACTTGTCCTTTTCTATTGATACCTTTCACTCTAGCAATATTTACGTATAAAATAAGGTACTTTCATGTTTACTTGATAATGTAAAATAATTAACTATTAGTCTCATCTTGAAAGGGTATGCAAAATGCAAAAATATCTCGAAATTCAAACTGGAAAAATGAAAGTCGCGCCTTAAAACTCGAAATGGGTCATCAGAGTTATAAACGAGAGGCCATTTAGATATAACTCTGAAGAACTTTTCAAATCCTTTCAAGTTTTGGATATTAGACAACTGTTTACCAGGTCAATCCTAAAACTATTCTTTAAAAAAACTTAACTTCACATCCACGATCCGATTCAAAGGAAACCAGGAGAAAAACCTTAGAATACTTTTTAGTGCCAAAAATGGATACCAAATTAGGTCAATGAACTTTCTTATTTTGTGAACCATTAATTGCACTAGACCTTAAAGGGTCTAAATTGATTAATGATTTAAAATTAAAAATATCAAAGTAGTTGCCTGATGTGGGTAGAAAGCAAAATGAAACAAATTTATCATTTGTGCTAACCTAAATACCTACTATATTATAGACAAACATCTTTTTATAACTTCTGATTGTACCTTAACAATAGACAACTTATAACAACTATACAGATAATTGCTTTAGAACAGACCGCATCTAGTAAAGTAAGAACCTTTATTTTTAAATGTGTTTGATGCAAAAAATAAAATAAATAAATAAAAATAAAATGTATTCAGCTTCTTAAGATTATATACATATATGATTTTTTATTTATTTCTTGACTTGTTGTTTGTTTAGAATTTTAAAGGTTAAGAGCGCAATATGACGTGATGGAACGAATGAGAGGATATCATAACTAACGTATTTTGTAGCGCTTTGCTGTTTTGCCTAGGTTATCTCTGTCCCTCCTCTCCTCTTTTATTAATCCAGATTACATAAGCCAGCACAAATGGATGCTGTTCCGCAATCTTTAGTAGCTATCCGAAAAAAGAATACAAAAATCCATTTTGGACGTCTTCCAGCTGAAACTGCCTACGTCACGGGTGCGGGCCGCCCACACCTGCGGGTGGTGGGGATCGAAAAAAATTGGAAAACGGAAACCGATATTATTTAGAATTCAGGCCGCCTTGCCCCGCGCCCGGTTTGCCGACGTGCTCCGTACTTCCCCGCTTGCCGGTTGTCTCCCCGCGGTTGCGGCTGCTGCCTGCGACGGCGCCGGATGCCCCGCTGGTAGCGGATGCTCGCTCGCCCAATATCCGTGGACCATCATGACTATCAATTGAATGGGCGCCATTCTGACCCCATGACAATTATTCACTAAAAATTCATTTTATTTTGAATGATACGGTGTGAATTTAACGTTATGTAATGTATATATGGAGTAACTTGTCGGTCTAGTGGTTAAGACGCCGACCTAGTAATTTAGTCGTAGGGGGTTCACGCCTCGTTACAGGAGACCAGCAAATTAGTCCTATTTTCATACTACGAGCGTTTAGCTTGGTTTGAAAATAGTAAAATCCATCTTTGGCAGTAAATAACGAAGAAATTGGGAGATAATGTAATGTTGATCTTGATACACTTAATAGGATTAAAAAGGATCACTTTGGTGGTTTATTCATATAAAACGAATGGATGAAGAAAATAGTAAGAAAAGTATATGTATGTATATATATTTGTATTTAATTGTAAAAATTAAAATACTAGAGTATGCAATACTTTTGAATACGTATCAGTACGCATTTGGTAAAGAATTAAATGCAAAAAAAATAATAAACAAATGAAAAATAATCAGTTATTGAAATTAAATACTACATAGTCTGCATTCAACCTACAAAAATTTGTAAGACTAGCGCTTCCTTCATATTCGTTGGCAATTCATTGAACAATTTGAATCTTTTATAGCATTAACCATTTCTGCCAGATTTGTTTGTGGAAGCCTAAAACCCCTCCGCATGTATTAATGACACCAGAAATCCATCCATCCATCCAGAGGACATCCACGGAAGACTTAGTACGACCAGGTAAACCAGATCTGGAAGATGCTCCTGTTAGAAACCTCAATAATCGATGAGCTTACATGCGAAGGTGTATGAATGTGTGTGAATGAGGCTAGAATTATGTGTCGGGGCACAGGAGTGTGGCGCTCTATCCCCCCGCGGGGTGACGGCGCGGTGGTAAGTTAGGTAAAGTTATTAACACATCTGGATAAGTTTTGTTTATTTCATTCTAAATGTCTTGAAGCACGATTCTCATTGCTCCCATTGAAAATATTATAATTAATGACACATGAGTAGTAATATGGTAAACATGGCTAAGATAATTGCACTCATAAAGAAGGTTTTATTTAGCAGCGGTCAGACATGAATAATAATGATGATGATTAAATGTTAGACGAAATCGGGATTCGTCAACGATCAAACGATCAGGAAGGCAACCTGAAGGCCTGTGTTCAACGAAGTATGCGAACGGATTAAAATAAGTAAACGTATTTACTTTTGGTGACAGGGGCTGAAAGGACCGATCCTTTCCCGGAGTCATTTTATGAGTTTCAACTCATATATCGGTTCCATTCAACGAAGGAAAAGTAAAAAAAAAAAAATATATATATATATGTATGTATACTCCGGAGAATTTAAAAAATAAATATAAGTTATTTGAGGTATGAAAACAAGCGATATGTTAACATGAACAATTTTACAGTTGCACCTTTCGACGCCATTTATTATTCAATAGAAAAATATATAAACAAATTATACAAAAGTATACGATAAGATACAGTACATCAAGAAAGCAGGAACACAGTTTATAACAGAAAAAAACAAATCTCAATTTACATGAAATTATACAACAGAACAACATAGAACGATCATTGTGAATGAGTACTAATATATTATTTAATTATATTGCGTGAATAATGATGTCATAGTATCATAAAAAGGTAGTAAATGAAGGGGTAGCGTTGTAAAGAAAAGCTCCGTGAGCGGGAGAAAGAGGACGACACATGTATGTTTGGTCACGCTAACCTCTATCTCGCACCGTCAGCTAGTCTACCCAGCATTTCCCATCTTGAGACTCATACCCTAATGAAACTGTGGAAAAGCCCGAGGTTCCATTAAGTCGTCGTTCCGAGGTGAACGACGTCTAATAGGTAATCAAATCTTCAGTCATATTTTCTCGCTAAATACTTGCTCATAGTTCACTTATAACTGTTGGTAACTATAGAGTATCTACTTTAATTAAAAACGGCATTGAAATTTCACACATTAATAATAAAGGCTAATGAATAATTTAGAAAGTCTATAAATCAAAAAATCACTCAACACTAAGTCCAATATAATTATTGAGTAGAACACATTCTTGTTGTGAAGTTGTAATTATTCAGAACATAGGTCTATGATGTTTTAAATACTAATTGAATGTATTAATTATATAAAATCAATTTTGTCGAAAAATATTGTTTTTGCGCTACGACATAAAAACAATGTAAATGGCTTTCAAATAATGGAACGACAGATGTATTCATTTGAAAAAGTGTAACATATAGGTTTGAAAATTTGTCATGAAAAATATTGGCGCTATAACACAATTGGTAGTTTACTTCTCGGTTTTGGAAATCGAGATTCAGGTTCGAATTCTGGTAGCGCAAAGATAATATTTTTCGACAAAATTGATTTTATATGTATATATTTATAATTAATACATTAAATTAGTTTTTTCCAATATAATTAATAACAAATTAAGCCTTATAAACATCCCACTATTTAATATATTCCTTATTTCAAAGTCAATTTCCTCCCCACTTACTTCCAAGTCTAAGAATCGTTTAAAATTTGTGGAATAGTTCAGTTGTACGTCAATCCTGACGAAGATATGTTAGTATTGAAACCGGTGGACGTAAAAATAACATAGTGGTTTAAACAAAATTTAAGAAAAAAAAAAATTAATATAATGTTTATTGGATTTACTTGAAAACTATCGCTAATTGATAAAGATTCTTCAAATGTCTACTGTAATATATATGTGTATATTGATATATACTGTCAAGATAAAATTGATTATATGTTACGTGACTGAGTATAAGCAGCTAAGCAATATGGACGGTTGATGGTACCCCTTTAAATACCTTATTCCGTAGGTACTTGAATAAATTTATTTGTTTTTGCAAATAACTGTAAAAAATATGAAAATAGTATATTTTTTGTTATTATAAATAATTAGAATAAAAAAGTCGTATGATTTTTTAAAATAGATCTTTAGATATGTATAACATTGAATACGATAGAACGTAATCCATTCCTGTCACTATCATCATGTGGTAAACGGGTGGGAAAAGAGCCAGTGACGGATGTGGATACGGTAATACTTCTTGACGCACTTTTATCTAGATTGACATGTTTTAGTAGCTCAAAAAAATATAAGTGCCGGAAAGTAAGTTTAACTTCAAAAGCACTGAAAAGTTCAGTGGCACGAGCCTTTGTGATGAACCCGCCAATGATATCAAAAACCTTTTGCTTAAGTTGTCATAGACTCTCAAAATAACTTCGAAAATTGCCTGACCTTGAAAACTCAGAACAAATACAGAAAAGTTGAGAGTTCTTTTAATATGAAACTAAAAAAATAGATACGCGGTTTCTGCTGTGGATGCTGAATATGATGAAAGTAAAATATTTTAATTCCTTACTCTTTTCACACAAGCACTAGTCTTCACACAGTTAACTTTCATCGTTTCTCCTTGAGATCCCTTCCTCAATCTAAACATCAAATCCTTTAATAAAAAACATTCGATTGCTACCGCAGACTAGCGTTTCGTAATAAAGAAATTAACAGTAAAACTAATAAAATATTATAATGTCGGTTATAATAATCAATTCTATGGAATATGTTGCACCGGCAATGTTGCGCTCGGCGGCTGGATAGATTTGGATCTAATAATTCTAATTATTACTGAGTTTCTCAGTTCGGTTCTACGCTGACATGCGTGATGTTGTTTCATCCATAGTTTAATATTATATAGACTAAAAATTGGAAAAAATACCCCATGTACTCGCCACGTTAAAAAATAAAACTCTTTAAGTATTCGTATGGCGGTCACGCGAATCCCCCAAATCTTGTTGCATGAATGGAGTAGTTTAGTTATAGTTGCGTTTCCTGTAGAATATCCCCATATTATATTGAATAGATAGCGCGGGGTTATAATGAATTAATTTGAGATTAAGAGAAACATTTTTATGAAAATTTATTTTAACCAATAAATAATTATACCATGCGTGCGTTTTAATCTAGATTACCTACCTTAGAAGAATTTGATTTTTTTTTACTCTTTTATAAAAATGTTTTTAAAATTTTCTATTTTCGTTTATCTTTCTAAATATTCTGCATATTGCTAATAAATTGTATAATAAATATTATTTTTAGAATATATCGTCGTTAAAAACTTCAATTTGCTGAAAAGAGGCAAAACAAGTCTAGAAAATTATAAAATTGCATATCTTTTGATGTATTATTTAAACCATTAGTATTTTTGTAACATTTGTTACTATTTTATTTCGTATATATTCTTTTAAAAAATCAATTAAAATCACTTCACAAAAATATAAATGGTTAATTAATTTTACTTTTAAAATTAGCAATATTAACTTGGTGGTTAAGATTCATATTTTTTATTTATTATCTTAGTTTTATTAACCACAATTGAGTTTAAAAAACATCTACCGGTTTCGGAAAACACTTTTCCTTCTTCAGGATATGTCATAACTAACTAAAAATATAGTATTGTTTCTTCAACTGAATCTATTTTTAAATTTTTTAAAAAACAACAATTATTTTAAAAAAAAAATTTAGTACCTAACTCAAATTACTGCTCAATACAAATTTAGTCGAATAATTTTTAGGAAAAAATTTTTTAGAATAGGACTCGTAGTTAAATTTAGTTGGCTGTTTAGAATTTCCTGATTACTTTTACATGCTTTATTTATCTCCAACGATTCCAAATTATTTAATTTGTGATCTACACCGTTTATATGCAAAATTGACAATCCCAATTTTTTATCAAAACCATGACTATTTTCTATCAAATGATTAGCAAATTCTGAAAACCCACTATTGTTCAAACATCTCAAATGCTCCTTTACTCTTATATTAAAATTTCTACCCGTTTTACCAACATAAAATGCAGCACAATCTTTGCAACTAAGTTTATAGACGCCAGAATTGTTAAATTTATCATCTTTGTCTTTAGAATTTATGAGTAAATTTCCTATACTATTATTTGTGTAAAATGCTGGTCTAATGTCTCGTGGTAGGTGTTTAGATATTTGTTTTTTTAAAATAGTGTCTATCAAACATGTTATTAACTGCTATTTTTTTAATTGTATTCAATTCAATATTGAAATTGGATGTTGACATAGGAATATTGACTAAACGATGTATCATGGAGTGGAACCCTGAATGTTTATGTGATAATGCATAATAATACATGTTTGATAGACACTATTTTAAAAAATAAATTAAAAGAATATAATAATCAGTTTTTATATAAATCACAGATAAAACATAATGATAATAATGATAATTGGCGTAGGATTTTATACATAAATAACTTTTCGAAACAAATATCTAAACACCTACCACGAGACATTAGACCAGCATTTTACACAAATAATAGTATAGGAAATTTACTCATAAATTCTAAAGACAAAGATGATAAATTTAACAATTCTGGCGTCTATAAACTTAGTTGCAAAGATTGTGCTGCATTTTATGTTGGTAAAACGGGTAGAAATTTTAATATAAGAGTAAAAGGAGCATTTGAGATGTTTGAACAATAGTGGGTTTTCAGAATTTGCTAATCATTTGATAGAAAATAGTAATGGTTTTGATAAAAAATTGGGATTGTCAATTTTACATATAAACGGTGTAGGTCACAAATTAAATAATTTGGAATCGTTGGAGATAAATAAAGCATGTAAAAGTAATCAGTAAATTCTAAACAGCCAACTAAATTTAACTACGAGTCCTATTCTAAAAAATTTTTTCCTAAAAATTATTCGACTAAATTTGTATTGAGCAGTAATTTGAGTTAGGTACTAAATTTTTTTTTTAAAATAATTGTTGTTTTTTAAAAAATTTAAAAATAGATTCTGGTGAAGAAACAATACTATATTTTTAGTTAGTTATGACATCCTGAAGAAGGAAAAGTGTTTTCCGAAACCGGTAGATGTTTTTTAAACTCAATTGTGGTTAATAAAACTAAGATAATAAATAAAAAATAAAAAAATAGGTTAATTAATTAATTATTAAAGATAAAGAGAATACATTAGTATTGGGAAGTTGTAGTTTTTCAGAACATACTTCTGTTTTCGGACGGATTTTGGACATCGTCACCGCTGCAAACACACACTTTTAAAATACTATGAAGGATATTTTTTCCTGGTGAAAGAATCTTTAATCTGAGGAGTCCACCAATCTAAAAAAGGTTAATTAGTGAAGGGAAAATAACATCAAATTGGATTTTGTTTAAGATCTGCTCAGGTTAAGTCGAAGCGATAATTATTTTTTATTAGCGGAAGGAAGTAATTCAATAACTGATACAAATTTGTCAAAAAGAAATAAAAAGAAGAAATTAAAAACACCTTTAAAGGGAAAAATAACTTACTGGCACATTTATAAAATGCTAGGGACGTATTCTCTAGACTGAAAATATTATTAAAAATATAATTAAGCTATAGTCAGAAACGAGGAGACGAAGACGTATATACAAATTGATCTAGTGTGCTGGATTCTGGGAACTCAACAAAGGAACTATTCGTTAAGATAATGTGTAAAATCCAATACGGATGAATCGTTTCCAGAACTATGGACGTTTTCTTTTCTCTGGGATAAATATCACCCCAGGGTGAGTTCTCCTGGGTTAAAATAAAACAATAAACAAAAGAAATTCACCAGTCTAATTTCCAACCCTAATATTGAAGCTGAATGTATGAAATACTTTCGTATAGTATTTGTACGCAGATATTTTCTGGCCATAATTCAAAACGGTGCACACTCTATTTCCTGCCTTCGCGTGATTAATAATTTCGGAATGCGGCAAAATTTAGGCAAAAAAATGCAGCAATGGAAATTATCAACCCTTAAACAATGTAAAACTCCGATGGCCCTGTTCATAGCTGTAGAAGGTTGCATGTTCGCGGGGAGCAAAGCAAATAATAGTTCATTTGTTATTTTGAGGGTTTCGAATTACAAAACTTGTGTGATTATAGTTTTCTGGGAAATTTTCAACACAAAATTATGTTACAGAAAAGTGTAGTAACTTTTCAATTTAGGTTGACTGACTTTGTGTTTTATTATTATATAGTACTACTAAATCGCATAATAAATTCTCGCTTAATGTTTATTAACCTAGTATTTGTTTATTAGAGATTTCTCAGTAGTACGCGTGAACCTGTTATTTGAAAAACAACACTTGTCCACTAAACTTACTTCTGAGGTAATCAGTAAAAGCTGTCTAGTCAAGTTATTTTCAGTATAAAATAATAATCATACATACAAAATTGATCAGAGAATAGAATATACAAATACTCTGTTAATATATATGTCAACTGGTTTCGTTTATCTCGAGCTCCATCAAGATGTATTTAAAAGGTCCTGATGAAGCTTGAGACAAGCGAAACCGATTGACGTATAATAAGTTTCGTAGCTTTATACAAAGTGATTGTTATTTTATTTAATCTAAATATTCATGAATAAATTTATCTTTATGTCTAAATATTGAGCAATAGCTCAGAATTTCCAGTGGCTAGATTTATTACCGATGCTGTTTAAAATTTCTTATTAATTTAAGTGTCTACGGCAACTGCATAGAAAGAGTGCGAGAAATGTACCACGTTGTTGACTGAATTTAATTTTTATCATATATTAAATAATTTGTAGGTATATTTTTACATCGCAATCACAGGAAATAGTCAATGGAGCTTAAGCGATAACGCAGTTATTATCTATATTGTTATCTGAGGCAGAGGTTTAGTAATATTGCAAAACTCAAACCTTACTAGTCAAATCTTTTCATCTTCCCTGACCTTACCATCCTAATTTTCACATGACAATCTTATAATATTTCGCGTTTTGACATTAAGTGACAGCGTCTTCTGTACAGGATAATCTCAAATGTACATTACGAGGTTAACCAATCTATTGGCTATAGTATTTGTGTCTGTATGACTCATGAAGAGAATAATTCTAATATTCAACGCTTTCTTGGAAGCAGTTTACAGTGAAGAATTAATAAACTGATACCTAGAAATAGCACACACGATACTCCTTCCACTCCCTTCTTCACCTCTAATCATCCAGCCGCCATTTAGTTTGTCATAATTTTAAAATTCGTGGAAGACAATTAGCAAACAAAGCGGCCGGACAACCCCAGTCAGAAAAACTCTCGAACACTCACGCGGTATGAGACGGTAGGGGTGCATTTGTCATGCCGCTTCCAGGAAACCCCGCGCCCAGTCATCGGACACTGCACTCCCTCGCCCCATTCTCTCAGCGAGGGTCGAGACTGACTACACCATGATGTGGTGGACTATAGACACTATTTTTTTTGTTTTTAGTTTAAAGTTGGACGTGCGTATCATTTTTGAGAGACGGTGTTAGAATAACCAAAAATATCAATTAAAGATCTTTTTGAAAGATTACTGATAAATAATTTAGACACATAAATATTTCGTATTGATGGAACAACATGATTGCAATTTATTATAGATTAAATCATTTATTATTAATCATTGTTAAACGCTATCATGACGCTATAAAAAATAAATAAAATTTTACAAACTAGTTAATTCCATCTGCTTTCGATAAAAATACATTAAATGAAATAATGACAAACTAATAGATTCTAATTCTGCACTTAGTCTCCACGTATTCCAAGAGCCAAATTTAATTAATGTACATGCACTTGCAAAATAGATATTTTGCATATGCACATAATAGATATTTCGAAAAAATACTGACAAATCTCTAACATTAGTTTTTTACAAAAATGTACACAAAAAAAATTTTACACCAAAGATTGCGAAAACTTAACTTTAATTCTTGCATAAAAATAGCATTTGTAAAATCTTTAATTGAACTAATTATCAGCGTAACATATTTTTTGAAAATTTTGAAGTCACTCATTTATTATTGGTTGAAATTAACGTTCATAGGTGACAGTAGAGTTGTGTAATGTAAGTATTATTGTAGGAAGAATCTTACCGAGGAGAAAATAATAATAACTGATTTAAAATAACATGTTATTGGAGAACATCATTCTTACAAATGTTGAGGGAACGAGGTAACTATCTCTTCTGCAGTCTCCGAAACAAAGCATTTGTAATTGGTATATATGAGGCTCTGTCCCTCTCGATTTCATTTGAAATACAATTACCTTTTTATTCTGAGCCTATTACCTTTTTATTTTATTTATTATTTGAAGTGAAATATGTGTATTTTTTTAAACAGGTCAACTATTTTGATAATATAAATATTATAAACGGTCATAGTTAGACTGTATGAAAGATTTTATTTTTTATGTTTATATTGTAAGTCTTTTGGTGAGCAGAGGATTTGGTCCTGTCCGGCCGATATTTTGACAAAACCTACTGGATGAAAATGCTGCCGTGAACTGATGACTTTGCTATTGGAATTGACCCGCCACGATGGATGACTATTTGCCGACTACTCTAATTAATGTATGGGTTACTGAGTTCTGCATCTCGGATCCCGAGGCCTGCTTTGCTGCCGCTGCGGTTAGATGACCGTGGTGATAATTCCTAAGTTTTTTTATTGATCGGGGTTTTTCTATAGCAAATTCGAGAATTTATTTTATATTGTAATATGGAATTATATAATATATTTTTAAGTTGTAATATGATTGAACCGTTAATCACGATGTAAAATAAATCTCGTCAAGATTTAAGAGATTATAATTTGTGTAGATGAGATGATTAATTTGATTAGAATAGATTATAATTTGCGCAGAATAGTATTATTCTTTAAGATTACAGGGAAACACATTCCTCCGGCGATGGTTGTCAGATAGCGTATGAGGTAAGTGGGTGAACTGGATCTTGATACGAATCCACATTATTTCACGCTCACTTTGAACCAGCCGGTGAAGAACGCCTAGCCTCATACGGGGGCTGGAATCCATTCTTACAATATACATGTAGGCATAAGCAGATAAAAAGAATTACGCGTGATAGTTTCGGAGTCCCGATCACGGTCTGAGAGAGTGCATTAAAATTTTCCAGATGTACGTAATGAGATAGTAGTTTTTATATCAAATCTACGTAATGAAGAGGTTAGAGCTCGACGCAGGTATTTCTGTAGAATGTACCATGAAAACAACGGTACCTGGAGAAATAAAATAAAAACAAAAAATCTTCCCGTCAATGAAGCCTCGGTTTACGCAAATGTCTGCAGTTGTAAAGATTAATGAGAAAATGTTACTCATTGATTATCCAAGAATGGCAATCAATCTCAGAGTATATTCAATGTCTGCATTAGGAATCCTGTCTGATCTCTGGCTCCGCAGAAGTCGCTGCTCGGCTATAATCAAGATTTGCGCAAACAATCCATTACGTGACAGTTGACGAGTGCCGCGACGGAAGCATCCCTATCCCTATTCCGCATAGAAAATGGCATTTCGATTTTCACAATCACGGTGTACACAGGATAGCGGCTCACGGAAGCGGGAAATTATTTTAAAAATATTTTAAATACTTCATTTGATTTATTCAAACTTCGTCATCGTACTATAAATAAAAACATTTTAAATTGTTTCGGTAATATCTTCCCTAGTATGACATGGATTGAAATATTATTTTTTCAGTTAGATCGATAGTTTCATATAAAAATAAGAAGTTACTTTATGCCGTAATCATTCCTCAAAAATCTGTAGCTACTTGCGGCTTAGTGTTCAATATATATGACCATTCCGAGCTCGTGCCATTCCATCACAGCGACTTGAATATTTTTTCTAACCAAATATGTAAAACATGCACCTTTATAATGATCCCCTGACTGATTAATACCTATTATGCGGGGAACATTTCATAAATTGTAGTAATTATATATATATAAAAAAATAATTAAAACGCAATTTTTAAAAAACCCACACACTTAGGCCGGTTGTGTGATCGGTAGTAATTTTTTACCATAGTAAAAAAAGTTACTTTGGTAATTTTTTTGCAAAAACGGGTTTTTGATCGTTGGTAAAAAAGCATTTATTCGTCTAAAGCATTGTGCATTCAATGGTACTCGTAAAATAATTTTACTCTCCGATATCTGATGGTAAAACCGCCAACCGTTAGTAAAAAATGGCGGACCCTTCACAACTGTTTCTAGTCATATATCACATTTTTACTTTAAAAGTTGAAGTATACGACAATGAATCATGAAATTTCCGGTCATTTTAGTGATGAGAGTTCGTTCGATGATGATTTCGCTGATTATTTTGTATTATCAAAGATTTTTCGCTAGCAAAGTGACAGATTTCGAACGCAGGATTAATAAAGTCACATATAGAGCATAAAACTATATGGTGAATATTTCAAATAAATCTAATTGGACCATTCTCAGATTTTGATGATTACCACACTATCAGGCGGGATTGACTTAACAGTAGTAAATTTAACGTACGATCAACCACAAACTTTTTTTACCACGGGTGATGGAATAAAGTTACTATAGTAAAATTTAACTATGGACAAAATTTTCTATTGATCACGCGACCGGCTCTTAGAGGCTACAAAGTAGGAGTTTGAATTACGCGGACAAACAAAAACTAAAAAAAAAATTATTTTAAACGTCTAAATTAACTTAATCGAGCCCTTCTTATACAGAGACGATACTTTCTGTCCTGGCTTACCACTCTTGCCTTGTTCTTTTTTACAAGTCTCCCTTCACTCATACGTTTCACATACTTAAATAAACAGATCTACTTTCGCTTCTATTTTTTTATTTCTTCACTATAAGTTTTTCTTACATGTGCCTGAGCGATCATATTTTCACAATATTCAGGCTATTTTCTTTTTTTTTTGCCAATATCAGACTTTGTTTCCTATTATTGCTGTTAAATAAATTAAATATATTTTGTTTTTATTATACTGACGGTATGCGACACCTTTAATGTGTTGAGATATTCAGCTTTACACTTTTAATGCAGTTATTTTATTTGTGGATGATGTCTGTCTTATTTCCTCGAAGGTTAATTTAGAGTTTCGGTGCGATAGTCGAAATGTGCTTGGAAAAATAATGTCATCACCTTTTTTCCCTTACATTTTATGTTGGTTTTAGGGTAAGTATATTTATAGTAGATTTTTATTTAAAATATTCTGTTTAATTTTGCAACACGAAAATTATATATTTCATCCGCGTCCTGCAAAATTGTGTAATAAACGACTTGCATACTGATAAGCTGAAATCATACATACACCCATTTTATATATCGCTCACAAGTAAATCGTGCTTTAAAGATGACTAGAAAAGTAAAAAAAATATTGAGCTTCGCGATTCACTAAATTGCACACGAAGAATAGCGACTTTTCACTTCATATATAACTGTCGATCATTTATTTATATTTGAATATAGGTATAGTTAATGAATATTGTAACTGGGTCACCAGCAACAAATTAGTTACGCACACAAAACTGTGAAGTACTTTTTGTGTTTTGTTACATTTATTATACAGCATAATGTAACATAACAACTCCATTGTGTGTAGAAAAAATCCAGTGTAAAATAATGAATAAATCTAATTTGAACAACTAATTAACAAAGTTTAGGCAGGGCTGAACCTTCTATCGGGATAACCGGCATATTTTAACGTAAAGGTTGAAGAATTCTCTGTTCATTAAATTATAATATTAAAAGATATAATTACGCGAGTTGGTATTCTAACTGCCAAATATTTATTCATAGGAAAAATATATTTACAACATAATTATAAAAGGTCACGTAAGGTAAGATGAAATATTTAAAACTTTATACGCATCTAAAAATTGATACAAAATCTTAATACCTAAGCAAAAATAATTAATTTAAATTATAAATTAATGAAGAATTAATTGATGACGTACTCGTAATAGACAGGCAAACCTTTACATATAATTGGTATTTATTTTATTAACTTTTGTTTTTATTGCTGACATTAATTTTTACTTCAAAAATATGGTTCCTTAAATAAAATAATTTAATTATGAAATAAATAATAAAAGTGATTAAATCTAAATATTAAAAATATATTATTGTAAAAATCTACAAGGGCGTTGATGAAAATAAAATAAATTAGAAATAGTGCTTCTTCTAGTGAGGTGGGAGAGAAATGTTTAATGGGGTTAATCAAAAATGTGAACCGTTATCGCGGTAAGGAAAAATATTATTTCCGAAAACTTCCACAAAATAAAATTCCGTAATGGAGTTGTTGGTTATTCCATTTCTAATGTAAAAGTCACAAATTATTCAATGTTTTCATAAACATGAATATATTATTCTAACCTAAGTTTTTACATAATTATAAAGATTTTCGGATGAACTTCGTCCCTCTGATTCCGTTATGAAGAGGGAAAATTGCTAATTAAAATTTATGACAAGAAAAATATAAAGTCAGCACTCGTTCATTACTTTTTGAAAAAATTCGAATTAGTCATCGCGGAAAAGATTTTAATTATACCGGGAGAGCGGCGGGGGCCGACGGTGGTTTCCGTGCGGAGGGGGGGCGGGAACAGCCAAACTTTCCCAGAGTCTTATCAGCTCGTCAGAACTCAAAGCCTCAGTCAGCATTTCTATTCCTTTCAGGGCACGTTCTCAAACTTTCTGCTTCCGATCATTACCTGAAACGGTAACTTATTAATAAACCTATTTGTCAGTCAATTAAAAACGATAATAATTATCTTTGAAAAATATACATAAAATAAATTATTATTTATTTTAAGATTTTATTATATTATAATGAGTTACGCGCACAGTTAAAGCATCATACATTTTCAAAAACAGTAGGAACTTATAGAAAAAGAAAAAAAAAATTTTTGATAGGATTTAGTAAACAAATATATTTAGTAAAATGTAGAGTATCAGATTTTCTTATTTTTCTTCGATTTACTCTTGGCTAAGCAGTCGTGGTCGCTTTGAAATTGATAATACTACAGCCAAAACTATCTGGCACCATATGTTCTAATCTTCAGCATTCTTGCCGGTTTTCTGGAGTGAGTCATTGATTTTAGATCCGTCCATCTAGTCGGTAAACTTATACGAGACTTCTCAAATCTGTTTTGTATCACCATTGCATCATCTTGTCCAGAATATTTCACAATGCGCAATTGTATTATATTATGGAAAATAGTTATTGTCATATATTTCTTGTAAAATGGAATATTTTGTTACATATCCATTTGTAAAATGGAATATTTTGTTACATATCCATTTGTAAAATGGAATATGTTGTTACATATCCATTTGTAAAATGGAATATGTTGTTACATATCCATTTGTAAAATGGAATATTTTGTTACATATCCATTTGTAAAATGGAATATTTTGTTACATATCCATTTGTAAAATGGAATATTTTGTAACATCGTATCCATTTGCAACATGCGCCGTCAACATCACATTTCTAATGCACACCACTGTGCGCTATTTTTGTATCAGTGTACATGTCTCAGATCCGTACAGGAAAAATGGAAAGACTAGTATTCTGACATTCTTCATATAGTGGACCTGAAGATGTTTCCATCTGGTCATACACAATATTTATCTTAATTTTATAAAATATAAATTATGACATATAATTTTATAAAATGTAAATATAAGTTTAGTCTGGATAAAACTGATTTAAATTATACTGTTGTATTGTGCTATAACTTTGTGGTAATTCATTATAAATATGATTTAAAACAATTCATTTTGTTTAAACACCACTTTATATTTACTAACACCGACCGGTTTCGGAACCACCGGTTTCCAGTAGCAAAAATAAAGTGGTATTTAAACAAAGTGAATTATTTTTAATTGTTTTAAATTATTTTATCGTAAATTCAAAATATTTATTTAAAATTGCATGAGAGATGTGGATATTTATGCGATAACTACATCAGTAATGAAACAATAAATTGGCGATAACAACTTCATCTTAGTGGTTATTTATCGGGGCATTCAGGCTCAAAGCTGACTTTACAATAGTTCTCCGGGCACGTCTGTCTGGCTAAACCTGTCTGCACAAAATCATTACATCAGCCCATTTCATCATACGGTGGCCTAGTATTCACTGAGTGACCGGTCTAACTCAGTCTCATCTTTCTACAACTGTTCCTATAATGAGATGTTTGAATATGTCATAGAACTAGAAGTTGGTATAAATACTCCGACTGGTTATGGATTATAACCAGTGGCGTATCGGAGTATTGCGTGGAAAATACATTTTTAGATGGTTTTTCCATGCAATGCAATAAAAATTATTTTAATTTGAGTAAGAAATGAAGGTGTGTATTAGATATTTAAGTGACCGACTATGTTTATAGAGAATATTGAGTACCAAGTAGGTAAATAACGAAAATTTTAATACACAAATATCCTAGATATCTATCTACAGACCATATTATATTTATGTCATAAATATTGAAATCGAGAATTAATGAACAATATATTAGATATAAATATTTCAAGCAAGTATATATATATAATATAGGGTGTATCTGACCTAGTCCATAGTATTTTATGGGTGGGAATACCTGTCTATATTATGTGTCCAAAATGCTGTGGAAGTTTCTCAATATCAGTTTCCCTGCAGAGTTATTTCATTTTTAATAAATTTATTATCATACAAATTAAATGTATCAACTAGAAAGATATTTAAAAAAAATCTATTGCTATCAAGATTCAAACCTGGATCTTTTCCTATCCGGTAGCAACTAAAATATTTTTTCAATAAATTGATTTTTTCTGTATCTACATTTTTCAGTTAAAATATTTAATTTGTATTAAAGCCAAATTTATTTGTTTTTGGTTATTTGGTTTGATAATATAATTATGATTAACATGAAAGCAAACAGATATGAGAAACGGATGTGAATGTTACAAAAAATCAAGGGCGATAACTGAAAATCTACCATAAAAATATTATATATAATTTTATATTGTACTTTGTATCTTTTATTTATTTATATTAAAACGACAATGAAGAAAAAGTGATAAAATATTTAAAATGACAGTTGACTTATAGCCCATAATTTATTACAAACATCTCATTCAATCTATGATATTTCATATGAATCTATAATAATATAAACAAAACGATTACTGGAATTATTTTTTATAGGAATACGCATATCATAAAACTATTTAATAAATTGTAATATTTAGGAAAACGAAAGATGAATTATCCAAACCATTTTACAATATGTTATAATCTGGGTAAATGAATGTAGATTGTTTTGTTTATTAAAATAAGTACCTACGCAAAAAAACTTTAACCAAATTTTTTAAATATTATCTTAATCTTATCTTAAAGGAATAATTTATTTTATTCTTAGACATTTTCAACAATTTAATACAATATTTTTTTTTCAATATTTCTATAAATGTTTAACAAAAACACAATTGAAGGTGTTACTAAACCAATTTGTCACAATATTGTTGGTAAATAAATGGTAGTTGTAACAAGTGCGATACTCCTGTGTTTCAATCAAACAAATGAACAGTAAAGTGAATCAGGAATGTGACCAGGCCACGTCCTGCTCGAGAAGCGCACACCGGTCCAGACACCTGACTCAGCCGCCCGTGTCAGCGATACCTCCGAACTTGGTGTTCCTCCTCGCGGGTGGCTGGCTCCCGGCTACCCTGCCCGGTCGAGGGAGGGCTGTTTGCGCCGGTAATCAAGGTGATGGCAGGGAAGGGAAGGAAAGAAACTCATCGAAGATTTGTATTCAAATTTTATCTCTTATAGAATCTGAATACTGAGTATCTTATTACGGCCTTCTAAAAAAGAACTTATGAAATCTTAATAATACAAAGGCTTTTTGTTCAGAAAAATAGTTCTGTCTAGGAAAATGATTTATTTTATATGAAAAGCTGTTAAATATGATTATATTTAGAAGATGAAAATATTATATTCAGAAAAAGTTTGCTAACTTTAATCATATACATACAGAAAGTGTAAGTAGGGTTAAAAATAAAAACTGTTATAGAATCATGATAATTTTCAAAAATTCCATCGAAGGTACACACGTAAATAGTAATCCTTGGATTTTGTTTTTTTTATTTTGGACCATCTTCATTTTTTTTTTATATTCATCATATGTTTATTGTTAAAACATACTCTGGTTGCTGAATTTAAAAATAATGCATAGAGCCTACTTTTAATGCGAATTCCTCGTTGTCATTTTTACAACATGAGTTTTCATTATTTATTTATGTGCTGTATATTCAGAATAATAATGTAAAATATATTCGGAACATACATATACTCTGTTTCTTTTTTTAAAAATTCAAACATAATTTACAAAATACTTATACTACTATAACACTATTAACCTGTGTAAAATTTTATAATAATTAAAACAATTTGTAGATTTTTTGAAAAGCCTTTTACCATTAAATTCGTTTTTGGGTATTAAAAACTCCCTCGCTATGGAGAATTGGAGCAAATATATTTCTATGTATGACCAATGCGAATATTCTAAAAATAAATCTGTACTAAAGTAAATTTACATATATCGAAAGCAATCGGGTTGTCGAATTTACGTGATAATATTACATTTTTGATATCACAGTGCGACAGAGATGTATTCTCTCACTCATTTTCAAAAAACATTCAATGGAGCCCTTCAAGAAGCTACTCAAGGGCTTGTTATAAATGGGAAGATTTTTAATAGCCTACGTTATGCAGATGCTACTGTACTTTTAGCAAGTGACAACTTCTGCGGAACTGAATAGTGAACGTGTGAGACTTTTAGGTTAGAACTTAATATAACTAAAATAACATATTTACTCATTAGCAAACATAATTACGTTCTACAATATAATTTATATTATAGAACGTAATAAGAGACAAAGTATTGTATTGCAATATAAATGAAAGATGGGATTCTCTTGGAATCAAATGCCGTATTGAGCGAGGTCGTGCAACGTTTATCCTTATGAAAAATATATTTTGCAGTTAAGATCTCAACTTTAGATTACGAATGCGAATGGTCAGATGCTATTTACTCTTAATAATATTTTATATAATTTAAGCAGGGATACTTACCGAAGAAACGATAGGCGACTTTAGGTATTCGAGATGTAAGAATAAAGCTCAAAGTAGACTTGATGGATAGAGTTAAGAATGAAGGTGTTATGTTTCGGATGAGTAAAGAAAAAAAAGGATTTAAAACAATAAAAATACCTTACACCTCACAATGTAGAGAAAGATTGTGTAGAAGAAGGATAACATAAGTGGTTAGTTAGATTTGGTTAGTTAGGTTAGGTTAGGCCAGTCTAGTGCAGAGTTTTTCCGGGCCGCAGTGAACAAAGTGATGACAGCCAACATGATTCGTTGAACGTTATAAAAAGTATGTAAATTGTAATAAGGGAAAACATTTTTGGAAGAAAAATTTCTCATTCTCAGATTTCGATAGTGAATCGACAATAGTCCTTGCAAACTCGCCTGTTCTAGTGTTTTGATTATTTATCAGGAAAATTAATTTAAAATCGTTTTTGAAAATTGATAATTTCAAACCGAACCTACAAGAAAGAATGAAATTGATACAAAACTATATGAGTTATAGGTAATTGCATAGGTTGGGTTGAAAGATGGTACTGAGACCTGATAGACGAAGAAACTTCGCGAGGTATAGTTGAAGCTATAGTATTTACAAGTACCGGTGACAGTTGGAGTAGACCCGACCTGGTTAAGAATACGGTGTCTTATTTGTCAAAAGAATTATGAAAAAAAATATGTATAATTTTCATATCTTTACAATACTTACCGTAATATGCACTATTATTATTTTATTTGGTTTATTTATCTTATTACGCTTGGTTTCAAATTGCATAATAACATTTTACTTATATGTAATAAATAAATAAAGAGATTATTTTTAATATATATTTGTTATAAATTGACAACTTTAGATATTCAGAAACTAATTTTTCAACTATTATTTGAATATTCATTAAGTTAATACAAATTAAATTAATCAACTAGAAACACATACAGAAAAAAAATCTGTCTATCGAAAAAATATTTAGTTGCTACCGGGATTCAATCCTGGACGTCTTCCTATTAGGGGGATTTCGCTATAACAATCAAATAGATTGAGTTATTTACTATTTTTTCGATAAATATCTTTCTAGTTGATTAATTTAATTTGCATTAAAATACCACAAATCTATGTTCTAAAAATGCAGCTTCACAATAAAAGTGTATAGAAATGAAATAAGTTGTTTTAAATTAAATTTGTTTAATAATTTAGGATTTTTGTGAATGTCCATGTTGTTATTTCTTCGATAAACCGTATTCAAAGACCATTCGAAAGCAATACCAATTATTGGTGTTGGAAGATATCTTTAACCACTCATTCTAACGTAGGTAGTCTTTTTTAACAGCGTTTCTTTTGACACCGAGCCAAATATGTACACATACACATACGGCATTAAACGTATAGCCAAGTTATAAAAAGCCTATCACTGCAGTGGCCGTTACATCTTTAATGTTTACAAGCCACGTGTTTACGAATCTTCCCTCTCTATTTGTCCATACGCTTCTCGAGTGGAGATATCCCGATACGTCTGCGCGCAGCCCACTGCTCTATACTTGATGAGATCTGCTGGCCTTGACGAGCAAGCTGCCGGCCGAAGCCCTATGGTTCATAAAATATGGCGTTACTCAAATTTATTGTCTGAATCTGGCACTCGCGTTTCATTGCTTGTTACAGTATTTTCTGGAAACACAATTGTTCGCACTCACACTCCCTCACTTCCTCACACACCGAATAAGGGCGAATCGGACGGGGCGCGGGATGAGGGGCGCGGGGTGCGGGACGCTACGCTGTTGCCAACTGAGGATGTGAATACTCACTGCCAAAGTATTTTTGTTAATTCGACTAGTATTTTTTCTTAGAGAAAATAATACTAATTTCGCAAAACTATTTAAATGGTACATAAATAAATGATATATTTCATGAGAAACATTGTACAAAATCAAGTCATAATGCTGTTAGAGAATTTATTTATTGCGTAACACATTTTGTGGAATTTATTTGAGGTTTTATAAATTGATAAATTTTCAATCATCATAAAAACAAAAGGTTTAGGTGTACAAATAGCGTCAATAACAGCATTTTTTTATGTTATAAAGAGTGTTTTTAGAGGTTTGTTTTTCGAATTGGTAACACTTTTTCCCGCGACGGCCAATTTGACAGCTGACAGCTGATTTGTACTAATTTTATTTTGCCATTTCAGCATGAATAGACTTACGCCAGAACAACTTTCAAATTGTGAAAATTTATTTCGAAAATCGTGGTTCACTTATCGTGCGCTGGGTCCACGGTCGACATAATCGTCCATCCGAGCTAGTAATTCCAACAACCGTGGATCGTTTCGTACCGCGCATACTCTACTTGATAATACGCAACCTCGGAGATGTTGTGCAGTGCTCACAGAAGAAGCTGTTGTTTCTTCAAAAATGATGCCGGCTAGAACGTTACAATCAATGGAGAGTGCTATAGATCCTCGATTACTGACTTTTTCGTTCCCCATTTGAATGGCATTATTATGGAAGAGCTGTGGTTTCAAGAAAACGGCACAACATGCCATATAGCGCGCGCCACAAACTAGTTATTGAAGGAAACATTCGATGAGCGCATAATTTCGCATAACGAACCTGTGAAGTGGCCTCCAAGAAAGTGTGATTTAACACCTTTGTATTATTATCTGTGGAGATATGTATAAGTACTAGTCTGCGCCGATAAACCAGAGACGATAGAGGACTTGGAAGCCAACATTCGTTATTGCCGATATACGGCTCTAGCCGCTCCAAAAAGTGCTCGAAAATTGAACTTCCAGATTGCTCTTTGTTCGAGTCAGCCGCAGCGCCCATTTGCGCGAAATCATATTTCAACACTAATGGCAGAAAATTGATCTTTCCAATAAAGCTAATACCATGGCCGTTACTACGATTTTTATGTTTTTTATTTCATTTTAAGGTTCTGTACCTCTAAAAAAACACACTTTATTTTTCCCTGATGACGAAACAATAGATCCAAAACAGATTCGCATAAAAAAATAAAACCAAGTTGTAAAGGAACAAACTATTTTTGTTTAAATGTTTGTATAATTCAATAGGTGATGATAATGAGAATTAAAATAAATAAATTAATGTGGAATATATATATGTGTGTATATTATGTGGAATGGTAACTAGCTATTGGAAAACAAGACATTAGTGGTAAAAATAAAAATACAAACATAAATATGGCAATGTTTTTTTTTATTATTATAAATTCTCTTTAGAGATAAGTCCTGGAACTCCGTGTGATTGAATTTGAGCGACAACCTTCCTCCGACAAGTCTCTCAAAGGGCTTTCTATTTATTTTGTATCCGATTTTCGATATTCTTTATTGCATTTTAACTTTGATGCCGTCGGAGCTTATCACGCACGTCTGAGGAAAATTGAAAATAAAAATATTACGCGACTGACCAAAGGAATTCCCGCGGAGGGTTGGCTCTCGGAAAACAGTAACCTTCGAGCCGCATTCGTTTATTATATTACCTATTTCTGAAATCGTTAAATTTACTTTATTTATGAAGAAATAGGCAAAACAATTTTGGATAATTCCATTTTGTTATTATAATACACTGTACGCAAAATCATATAATATTTAGAATTTTTTTAAGTTACAAAATTTTTAAATAATTTTACCTATACTTATTAAAATTTTCAAATACATAAATGTTTTTATGAACAAATTATATTCAAGGTAAAAATTTGTATTAACGAATCTAATTTACGATGTTTTATATCATAAAATTAAAAAAATTCCCAATTTATGTTCTTACATAACACTCTTCATTTATCAGTGTGCTATCGGAAATAGTATGTATTCAAAAATAATTACCTTGCTAAATAATGTATTTTTTATAAATTAACTCATTATTTTCTCTCTGTATAGTTGGTCTTTAGTTAAATTAGATCTCAATAATCTAAGAAAAATTGCAATAAATTGTCAAGTCAATGGAAACATCAATCCTGTTGTATTAATTGTTTTATTTACAATTTATATGATTACTGACACAAAATGCCCAATTCAATGCATCCACCATTCGGTCTGATGCTATGAGAAAAAGATAATAAACCAAGAACGAAAGCATTCACCGTGGACTCAGGAGGATATAAGTCCGACAGCCAAAATCATCATCAATAACTATACAGTAAAATTTTTGGTATTCAATATAAAACAACAGCGACTCTTTGATTACAAGTTAGTCGCCACGATAGATTACACAATGGAGTTGTAATCCTATTTTTTAATAACAAACACGTAAACTTTATTTTTATGTTTAGTTGATGACTTAAAATATGATTTATTCAATATGAGGAAGAAAGGAAGGCACTTACTTTTCGTCTGCTGATTTATTCATAAATTCCTCTCCACCACAAGTAACAAGCGTCGCGATTTGTATAGTAACACTTGCAAAAAGTATTATTAAGTATAATATAATTAATGTAAGATTATTACTAATAAGCGGTAGCGAAGTAAAGCGAGGGTAGTTAATCTGTACAAAGTTCGAAGCGCACTAAACTTGCAGCAGTTGGAGGACTTTAATCACTGCGGTATCTTATTTCTTCCTTGTGCTTAGGGATAGAGATAGGTAAGAAAAATAAGGATATACATAGAATAAAAATTAGGCAAATATCGAATTGAATATATGAGGCAACAACCCAAACACCAAAAGCTTAGTAGAATTTAATTAATTTTAAACGATGCTAACGTTAATTGATTTAATTCATTTATCGATATAAAGAATCTATATATTTGTTGGTTTTTGTAATAAAAAAACAAGCGTTGAAATAAGAAGTATTTTATAAAACGGTATCTAGATTTTTTAAATATGTGTATTAATAATGTATCTGTTTGATTACGCAAGCAGCAGCATAGATAAAAAGATACTAATGATATATATTGTAGTTAGTCTAGTTAACTGTTAATAATGTATATGTATTATATATACAGTCACTAGATAATAGAGTTAGCTAGTAATAATACATATTATAATTCGCTACGGTCGCTAGAGTTAAGATATTATACTATAAAGTCCGAAGAATATTAAATTACCACTATACCCTATTTTGGTAATGAAAATATACATCACATCATCCAAACAGGGCGCGAGAGAGAGGTGATTATTTTGAAACAAGAAAATATATAAATCTCATCTTATTTTCGTATGAAAGGAGAGCGATGTAATGACTTCACGTACGGTCCAGTAACTACCCGAGCGGAGGATGGTAGAGATCTGGCCAGGAGAAGGGGCAGTTGGAAGCTTTTGGGAAATTTTGGCGAAGTTCAAGTAGCCAAACTATTCTCGGGGAAAACTTGCGTCATTTACGGCAACCTCCATTTTAGTCAATTTTAACTTTGTACCGAAGAAATTTAAAAAAACGAGTGTTTTAAAAAATGTACTAAAATTATTAACAATAATTAAATTAAAACATTTCAATCAATGATTATTCAGGACTGTATTCGTGTGATATAATGCGTCGATGCCTTTTTTAATAAAATCGGCTGGTCTTGTATCGTTATAGTTTTCGAGTCAATTTCTGAGATCATTGCCGTTGTCGAGCGTAACACCGCGTATTTGATCGGACAATGACCGAAAAGGTGATAATCTGACGGAGCGAGGTCAGTACTGTAGGGCGGATGGGGCTGAATTTCCCAGTTGAGCTTCTAGACCTGATACCACTTTAACCTTGATTAAAGTTAAAAAAAAGTATGTTTCGAAAACTTTCTTTTTTCTCAACTTGATACTATAAGATACAGGAAAACGACAACACCGACGTTTGAGAGCAGAAAAAATGTTATCGAATAGTATGTCATTTTTTGTCACAAAAAACAAAAGCGGGAAAATAGCATTAAAAAAAACCGCAAAGACTTGTTAGCCGATCCAATACTTTGAAATAATTTTAAAAAATATGCGTGTGAAGAATATAGGAGTACTAAAAATTCTGAAATATGAGAGATTTCTAACCCAAGATACCGGTATACTATTTTCACAGCACACGCGCATAGCTAATAAAAAAGCAACATAGACTTTTATCGATTTGTTAAAAAAACTCATATGAGGATATAGTAATGAATGTTTGTCAGAAAGTTTATTTTTTCAATAATATAAATTTGATTAATTCAAGAACCATCGACATGAATGGTAACTACAGTGGTGCCTTGACTTACGAGTTTAATTCGTTCTGTGAAAAACTCGTAACTCAAATTACTCGTATGTCAAATCAATTTCCCCCATTTGAAATGCCATTAATCCGTTCCGGGGCCCCAAAAAAAATCATCTTTTTTTTTGGATATATGTTTTTTTGAAATAAGAAACATGTTCTTATAAATAACGAATATTATATTGCTTCTCTGTTGACCAGCTTCTCAATATTTTCATGAATAAATATCCGCCAGTTAGAAATTATTTTATTGCTCTCGGCTGGCGTTATAGTCTTTATCAACTCCTTCTGCTTCAGCATGGTGCAGATCGTAGAAGTGCTCGAACTGTTTTAGTCTTGGCCATGTTTTACGATAATTTATTTCTTTAATTGAATGTACATCGACCGCTTATTCTCCTCAGCACTGTCCTCCGCATTAATTTTTTTCGGACGCATGTTTGGAAAAATGTTGGGAGCCAAGTGTTGCGAGATTTTAAGTTGAATACTATTAAATTGTAATTTTTAGAATAAAAAAATTAAATAGCTCCACAATGGGCGACTAAATGTAACGATATAACTAAAATAATAAATGCATCCCCGTGAAATAAAACACACAAATATAATTAATAAAATATAAAAATAAAATTTAAATGCCGCTCTCGGCTGTTCTCATTGTATGCAGGACCCCTAATATTTCAAGATTCGAATGTTGCAAATTGATTGTCTAGTATTTGCAATGACACGAGTTACGAGGACAACACAGGTTTTATATAATGACAAGGGTATTGAGTTTGTAATAAAAAATTGTGTAATTAACAGATTGAATCTATTGAAATTTCAATTTTACAGTGAAAATTGATACAGAAACCGAGTAGTTATATTACATAGACCAATATTGAATTATGCATTTGTTATTACTCTGTATAAAAAAATAAAATTATAAATAATCTAGACAGAAGCGACTGAAGGATTATTCACAATACAAAAAATATTTTATTCGCTCTCGAGGGTAGGTAAGTCGTAAGGCAGGTCACCTCGTAAGTCAAATTATGAAATAAATTTAGTAATACGTGAACTACTCTCGAGAAATGAATAACAGAACAAATTTCAGATGATTTCACTACAATACAAAGTTCAAATATTACATATGAAAGAAATGGATATGGCAATTTTACAATAGACATTCGTAGAATTTTCGTATACAAAATTATAAGTTTTACAAATGTATATTTTTAATGCGTTGGTTGTATTGAAAGAATGTTGCACATATTTGAAAGTGACGGCGAAGTCTGTACAAATTTCACTTACTGATTAAAATATACTGATTTGACTCGGTTTGAATGGGATAGAGTTTCATACATAGATAATATTTTAACATAAATTTTATAAATATTATTGTTCGTGTATCCTTTTCGAAGAGAAATTAATTTCACAATAAGGTTATTCTAGAAGATTAAATGTATCTGCGCGCTGTAATTATTGATAGCCGAGTTGTACGTTACAATTTACGTACAGCACTTTCTCACCAACAGGTGAAGAGATGGGAAGCAGAAGAAGTTGTATTCGCAAGCCCTCGTGTCAACCAGTTAAAATGGAATTGTGCTATCCCGACATACTTGTAAGGTGATAAATCTCGTCTCAAATCCAAAGAAAGTCCTACAGAATATTTTATATCCCGGCCAGAAACGACACTTCTATTAAAATTTTAAATAATAACGTAGACTAACAGTATGAATAATATTTTATTAATTATATAGAAAAAAATTTGATGAAATATTATTAATACCTCGAAAAATGCATCGTAACCACAACGTTGGGCTGCTAAAACTAAAAATTAAAAAATTCAAGCGTCAATGTCAATGCTCGTGACACTAGATGCACGCGAAATTATTGTAGAATGAGATACAATTATTTACGTGATTTATAATATTTAAAATCGTGCAGTCACAGTTCTGTCTGAAGACTTCCTAACTTGGCGGAAAGAGATGGGTGGTATACCAGTGTGTTAGGATAAAAGAGAAAGATAGGTAATAGTATATTATTCATTATTACTTTCAAAGGAATTCCCTTACGTTTGTATGACGTGCGTAGCAAAAAACTATGAGTGAATCTACTTGCTCTGAATGTGTCGTTCACTCCACCAACTAGCGGTGCGGTATCTGAATCGGGATATCCGTAACCCAAATTTTATCCTCTACTCAAAGCAAAAAATCACCCGAGAGACGGTTAGTATCTCAAAAAACTCGTTAGATGAGACACTCGTAAGTCAAGGTACCACTGTATATGGTAATAGATTCATAGAAGAAATACGATTTATGATCGGCTTGAGAGATGTTTTAGTACTTGTTTGGCAAATTTCAATCAAACTCTCGCTATTTTCAGTACCTTTCCCGGGCAACGCCGGATAATTCCACCCATGTTGTATAAAACAAACACCTTTTGGCTTTTGAAGGTTGTGGAAAAAACCTTATAAAACTCATAGGTAAACTGTAAATATGGCTTAGCGTGAGGCGGAGATCCCAGCCCTCGGCGATCGTAAACCATACCTCCGTCGGTAGTAAATGTCAATGGGCAAGGGCAACTCCAGGTACCGCCGCCCCGACCCCCTCCGGCAGCACCCCGTCAAGGGATATTTATGGGGCGACGTCAGGCGCGCCCGACGCACCGCATCGACGTTTATCTCCGCAGTGCCGGAACGAGAGATTAACCGTTTCAAGGTGGTCGTATGACAAATTAGGTAAATCGCTAGCCACCGGAAGTCCTGCCCGAGTCCGCATCACCATCACCTTCACTCAATTAGTACACATCCCTCGCGGCGAGTTGGATGCTAAACGACCGCTTTAAAAATTAATTATTTCGTACCCTTACTCAGTTTAGCCTCTTAACCGGGGAATAATATTTTATCATTATTAATAAAGGTCATTTGGTGGAGAGTAATTTGTGTATGGAAGATTTTTAATAATTTTTTATACAAACATACGTAAATAAATGGTACAGCATTGAAAAATTTATTTAGTTCATATCATATGTTGTAAGCATATTTCGTATTTTAATATCTACCTCACTGTGCTTCGCCTGTGCTGAGGCAAACATTTTACATTTTAATAATCATAATAGACGTAATTAGTTTGTCAATTATACATTTCGATTAAGAAAGGAGAAAAAAGAGAGAAAGAAGTGTAAATAACAAAATATGATGTAACATTTGATCTTGAGAAATTTATAACCTACCTGATGCACATTTTAACAATGTTAAATAATACAGTACAATTTAATTTAACACACACACGCATGCACAGCTGCTCACTCGTCGGTGTTGAGTCTGAAGTCTTGACTCTGTGTGTTTTCATATTGAAGGGATGACCAAGCTATGAATAATTATAATTACAAGCCAGTATAAAAAAAAATTCAGAAGCGATATAAACAAAGAGTGATGGCAATACTTCTTACTGACTCGTCACGCTTGTGAGATTGCAGTTAAATGCTTTGATGACTCAATTCGATCCTTTTACATCGCTTTTAATTAATTATAATATTATAACCCGTTAAGAGGTTAATGAAGTATTTGAGATAGTGATTGTCGCTGTCACCATATAATATGACAATGTTCAAGTGTGCAGTGAATATTAAAAAAATCAATCTTTAACACTATAGATTATGCCTATGCCTTCTCCGTTCAACGGACGTTGGCTATCGTCACTTTGTTTACTGCGGCCCGGTGCAGTTCTACAGTAGACTGGCCAATACATTGGTCCAGGTTCGTCAGCCATGATGCTCTCATATATAATCACCGTAATTTTAATTTTATTTTTAAAATATAATACATATTCTATTACATCTCATACACTTATGCGTGTAATGTATTTGATTCAGTAAAAACAGAATGTACATAAAAAGTAAGTTCATGTGGATTTCCCATTTAAAGCGAAGTCCACAAGTATGTAATCTCTCGCGGTGAGTTGGACGCTGATGTGAAATGACCTTCTTTCGATTAACGTTGGTAGCTAAGTGACTTTCTTTCGAATACCATTCATCTCTCCCGACGAGTTGGTAACTTAGTAACCTTTGTTCGATTACCATTCATCTCTCGCGACGAGTTGGTAGCTAAATGACCTTCTTTCGATTACTATTCACCTCTCGCGACGAGTTTTGAGCTAAATGACATGACCGCCTTAAAAATTAATTACCGTACACCATCACTCCGGTTTATGAAAGGTTTGTATTAGTTAGGTTAACGTTTGTTTCTATAAGCATTTTGTGCAATTAGAGATCGCTTTTCTTTTCGGGAAAAGGATGGTTTCGAGTATTATTTCAGTACTTCATTACGTTCGCGTGTTTATCTCCCCATAAAATCTTATGCTAGCGTTTGAAGGCTTACATTTAAAAATGGGAATAAAATCTTAGCAATTTCACTCGACTTCCTCATAAAACTTTTCCATTTAATTTATCAGGAATAATTATTTTTTTTATATTCAAGGGCACAGTCGACTAACGAACGTAAATTAATTCATAAAACTCTTAAAATATTTTACTTGAATAGTTTAAAAGGTAAAATAAAGTATGAGTAATTGATACTATTATATATTCTTATAAACTATTCTTAAGTTACACGTATTAGTAGTTTTTTTTTTTGCCTACAAAGATTAACAATTTATATTTTACACCGAACATAGTATTATCTAAAAGGGCAATGAAACTTAAATACCGTACATAGTACATGTGTTAAATTTTTCAACAATTTAGAATCTAGAAAGTATATAAAATTGTCTTGCGAAAACAATAATATATAAGTATACCAACATTAACAAATTTGAAAAATTGCGTATAAATGAGAAAAATTTACTTTTGGTTACTGTATGATAATTTATTTTAAACTTTTAGACTCGCTGTAAAAAAAGTCATACATTTATGAAAAATAATCGATTTTTAAAAAATATTTCATATGTATTACTTTGTGAAGAGTCAAGAACAGTTTTCATATTGGTAAAGTTATATTACTGTGTTTGACTTATGGTAGCAACCGTTTAGTATAACATAGTCGATGGAGTAGATTTTGATTATTTATTTTCATTGGAAAAGTATTTCTAGAGTGAGAATACAAATACAGAATATCAAAAAATGTGAAAGTAAAAATTAAAAATCAGAAATGATTTCTAAATGAATGTATTGTTTCTCAGAAGAATTTTCTCAGAAAAATCTAATAATTAAGTAAAGATCTGTATACGTACATTTAATCTTTTTTGGAATAGTATCGAAAAATTATCATACCATGATACTGCGCTGATATTTTTTAAGTAAAAACTAGTTAAATCTAGAAAAAAAACTTTAAATTCTTGTGTATGAATCAATACAATAAATAAATATTTTATAAACTCACAATATTGTAGATCGTTAGTATTTGTATGCCTTTAAAAACTAAAATATGTTAGTCGATCTGTAGTAGTTCATTCAAAGTCATAAATAAAACATATATCAACTATATATATATTGTGACGTGACCGTGTCTCAAGTTGGACGGGCCAACGCGTGAAGTCGTCGTCCTCCGGTTTCGCTCAAGGGAAAGCATGATATGCACGGTAATGATGCGCAGAATTCACTATACCGTCTCCCATCCACATCAGTAATCATTCTCAAGGATAAAATAATAGAATAAGTTTGAGATTTACAACATTATAATTAATTAGCTAAGAAATAGATAAAAGAAATACAATAAGAAAATGTTAGTCTCCAAGGTAATATAGCACAAAAATAATATCACATCAGTGTGATTTCAATAAAAGACTTTCATCAAATTGTCTTCAACAAAAATAGATCTTCAACAAATAGATTTTCAACAAATCGTCTACAACAAAATTAGCAACAAGCTTTAAAATCAGAGGTGAGAATGTGTGAATAATTATTATAATTTACTACCTCTTCAAAATTTTACAACTAACAATTTCCTTCACAACAATTAGACACCAAAACCTTTGCTCTACAGGAGTAATCCATAATTTGAATTCATATATATATATATATATATAAATGTGACTCAGAACATCAAAATTTGAATTCAAATTATGGATTGCTCCTGAAGAGAAAAGGTTTTGGTGTCTAATTGTGTATAAATATATATATATATACTGTTTTATTATATACATAGTCATATATACATAATAAAAAAGTGATCAGATTTTTTTTTTCTGACCAGCCTCAACATGTAACACACTTGATAGGGGAATTTCAAATTTCAGATGGTTACAAATTGAAGATAGGTACAAAATTAATATTGTTAAGGTATTCCAGAAAATTTTTAATGCTCTTTAAAATTCGTGTTTTTTTACATATTTCATTGGTGTAATACAGTCAAAATGTCATAATTGTAAGTCATTATTTTGAATATACATCGTAAATAGAAAAAAATGCACCTGGAATAGGAACTTAGAACAAAATAACCCACCAACTAATCTTATCAAATTAGTGTATTTCGTATAATTTCATATAATACAATATAATAATAATATAATTTCTAACCCATAAAAATAATAAACTTTTTTTAAGCCTAACAAACTTTTCATTAATTTAACGTCGACTAGTTTTGATACAACTGTATTTAACAGGATGGATGCACACTAACTATCCATGAAATAAAATATGCAAGAAATCAATTTTTTATATTTATAACATTAGATTTAAATAATATAATCTAAGGATTCTCTGTTTATACGTAAAATTTCAAAGTAGTTTTCTTTTTCATAAATGTGACAAAACTATAAAATATGGATAAAAATCATTATATATTATTGAGACTTCTTTAGCATTAATTTATATTATTATTAAAATTAGTATTTAATATTTTAAAATTAAATAAATATTACAAGATAACGCTCTAAACGTTAAAAATATAAACATAATTGATTTAACAAGATTTAAATTAATCAATTAAGAAGGTATACAGAAAAAACTATTTGTGGAAATAATATTTTAGTTGCTGTCCCGGAAGCTTATAAAATATTTTTTTGATAGATATATATTTCTCCTGTTGATTAATTTAATATGTGTTTTAAATACCACAGAACTATGTTCTGAAATTGTAATTTCACAACAAAAATATGTTCTCTTAGGGCCGGTTGCGTCATGGTCGGTAACTATAAATGAGATGTAATCGAGTTTGAATTGAAACTCGTTTACTTTTAAACTAGGTTCAAAATATTTAACAGAAATCGCGTTGCGTGAATAGAGTTTATAGTTATCCAGTGTAGCAATTACATAGGCCTCTTAAAATTTTCATTTTCAAAAACAAATGAGCGCGCGAGTAATTTTGCTTATGGCAACACGTGCAGGACGCTTCATTTGACATTTGACGTTTACGTTAATTTGATGTGTTTACTTTCCCGAAATGAGCAATTGACCGTTTTTGAACGATAAATGTCAATATAAAGTAAGTATTCTTGTATTTTAACTATATTTAATAGTTCATGTTGTAAATTAGGTATTAATAAACATTATTTTTAATATTTATTCAGAGAATCAAAGACGATGCAAGAAACAGCAGAATGGATGCGAGGTGTGACGCAGATGTCAATGAATAGCGGGTTTCAGAATTAGATGATGACACAGATTCTAACTGTAAGTACTTCTCAAGGCCTTGCAATGCGAATCTTATCACTTTAATTTAGAAAACTTTTTTATTTCTCGTTTTGCATTTAATACGGTACCTGTAAAAAACAAATAAATACAATGCACACCCCAGTTGTAATCCCAAATGTAATATGTTTGTATGTTCATAGGCGGAAGATGTTGAGCACAGGCCTGAATTATGAATATCTTGGCGTTGCATTTAAATGCCAACTGATGGCATCACTTCTAAAAAGTGAGTGGAATGATAATTCACAATATAACGAATTAATTTTCTGGTGTATGCGCACATACATAACGTAAAAAAATATAAATATTTGATATCGATAATGCTTTTATTTAGTTTAATTATTAAATTTATAATATATACCCTTTCTTTGTTCGCATATAAATCAAAACGCTAAATGAATTCAATCACCCTAATTAAACAAATAGACAATCAACAAGAACTGCGTGTTGTAATTTTAGTCAAACGTCAAGCTGAGAGAGATTTGGCCCAACTAAATTTAAAATTAGTCAAAGAAAAAATAATATGTAATTAATTTAATAATTTACTTCTTTAATTTTATAAACATTAACAATTTCTCTATTTTTAAATGTTAACTGCCTCGCTGTTTTTAGCTAATGTGGTTTCATCCCCTTTAATTTTAACGGTATTAATATTAACCGTTTTTTTATTTTAAAATAATAACGTGTAGTTATTATGCCGTATGGCTTTACAGTTTCTAATTATTGACTTAATTTTACTTACTTGACTAAACTCTCTACAAATAAATGGTAGTAATTACTGTTTGTGATTTATGTTAAAAGGTATATATATGTAAAAATACAATAAAATACTTTTTACAGGAAAAGAACTGTTTTATTATAGATCTAATATTATTGTAAAATAAATGTGACAACAATTTAGGCTAAATCTCAGAAATGGATGATGTACAGCGCGATGAAGATCCTTTGAAATGCCAGATGATATAAGAAAGGAGATATTGCATAGATTCAAAATTAAACTAAGCCAATATGTGTAAAATAAGTTTGATCTTATTTATATTAGAACAAATATATATATATTTACATTTGTATGCACAATATTAGGAATAAATAAATGAAATGTTATAACTGGTCTAATAATGAGAAAAATAGCCATTTATTAAATCTCGTCTAATATTATTTCCATCCTGTGCAGGTTTAGAATCAATTTCATATAATATTGTCACAAAGTCTGGTGGCTCGGTAACATTATGCAGCACCGCCGTGGCTGTAATGACTGCTTCTACTCTTTCAATACTCAGCCTGAGTTTCATACCTATTGTGTGGAAACGCCTTTTCCACACTCCAAATGTTCTTTCTATAACATTCCTAGTCTTAATTTGGCTCTCGTTTTATAGTTTTTCGGCCTTAGATATTGAATTTGTAAATGAGATAAGTATGAACTACAGTCACCAATGAGATGTTTCCCATTAAAAATATCATCTAGTTGCCCTTTTAACCTAATAAAATGCCTGAAAATAGTATTGTCGCGTGTTGAGCCTAGCTACCTTGCAACAACATTTGTGTATTTCATTGTGGCATCTATTACTGCACATTACTGGAGAAGTAATCCTTTATATTTTGATAATATTCCGCATTATTTCCTTCTGGAGACAGGATTCCTCACGAGTGCAATCTATTGCACCAATCATGTTTGGAAATTTTTAAATGTTGTAGAATTCATTCAGACATTGCTGAATTTCTTCGGTAGATTTAGATAAACATAAATTGTGAGATGCTGAGAGCGGCTATTACTCTGCTCACTTTGTTCACAATCCGCAAAACAGTGCTTTCGTGTACACCAGATATATCACCCGTGCATTTTTGCATAGATCCTGTGGCATAGAAATGCAAAGTTATCGAAACCTGGTTCACAGGACTAACTACGTGATCTTTTTCAAAAATATTATTGTATACCTATGAAGTAGATAACTTTAGATGACATTATATTGTCTGAAATAATCAAGACCAGTTGCCTAACCATACTTTTGGACAGGCGGAATCTTGCAATAAAATGTATTTCTTCCCATATAAAATAATCGGTTTGTGGCCTAAAAGTTTTGTTCTTCTTGTTAAGGATGTATCGAACAATTATTTGATCGTCAGAAGAATCGGTATCGGTGCTATCTGACATAATAATGTTAGTTTCAATAATACGACCTAGAAAAATTTAAAAGAATACTTTTAATGACGGATGTCAAGTGGACGCGCACAATGCGAATGTGCCCTATATCCGAATCCAATGGATGCAAACCGTTATCGGAAAAAGATTTTTTAAAACCCATTTCTTCTCGCAAAAAATAATGTGCCGAGGTTCGGATTTTACTTTTCCTGTTAAGAATATACTGTATAATTAGTTAATCATCAAAAAAGTCTGCAATATCAGGTGGCTCTCGTGCAGTGTGCTTGTGCATTAGTAAATTTTCGGCGGTTTATAGTTAAAGTTAAAAGTTAGCGACAAAAATGAGATGACCCAACGCGTTTGCGGATAAATTAAGTTTAAAAGTAAAGTTTATAGTTACCGATCGTGACGCGACCCGCACTTAAATACATAAGTTATTCAAACCGCAAAACCGCTACGAATGAAGCCCGTGGTAAGATTGAGTGAGTGTGTTGATGATATTCGGGGTGTACTCGCATATGATACCTCAAATTAAAGCTGATACATGTTGGGCTTCTATTAGTTTTCTTAAATCTGTGATTTACACCGAAGGAAATAATTCAATTATTGTTTATAATATTTGTTTAATGTAGTTCACGCTAGTAGAACATATATCTGAATATAATGATGGTGCGAACAATCCTCGATTATCATTCCAAACACCTTACCTATCACCTCATGCATACCCGATCCGAGTAATTACGGTACGGTAACTGGATTATCGGTCGGGGTGGCGGCGGGCCGGCGGGTGACGGGGTGAGGGGTGACGGGGTGACGGGTGACGGGGTGACGGGGCGGGGGTAGCGCGCCGCCCGGCGGGCCGCAGTGGCGCCGTCGTACTACACCGCACTTCCTCACTCCGCGCGGGGGCCGCGATTCTAGGACACATTGTTGTCGCGTATCGGCTTCAGCCATATAATACTAGACTCATTTCTCGACATGAGATGAGTTTTCGCGTCGCAAATGCGTGTTTCAAGGCGACAGGATGACCTTGGATAGATGTAGGGTATTGCAATGAGGAATGCATATAAATAAAATAATACTGATAACAAAATATTCTTACTTTTTTACGCAAAAAGTTTAGCTGACGAAGCTACCGCCGTCGAGGTGTCATAACAGTTCATTTGAGACAAATCGATCGAATTGTTTGATTTTTTTGTTTACTCAGCACTCTGTTTCATTGCAGTCTTTAGAACTGACGACTTATCTGCCAATACTATTATAGTTATAATCTTCTTCTTCTTGTGCCTTATCCGTTCAACAGAAGTTACCTATCGTGTTGGCTATCATTAATTTGTTTACTGCGGCCCCAAACCGTTGCCTCAGGTTCTTCAGCCATGATGATCTCCTTCTTCCAGGATCTCAACTTAGAACAATCTTTCCCTGCATTATGAGGTGCAAGATCTCCTACTTCTCCGAATGTCTCATCACACATCCGAAATATTGAAGTTTTAGGATTTTTACTGTTTTAAATTTCTCATTCGTAACTCCTTTTGAACATTCTTCTGTAGATGATCCACATCTCAAATGCTTCAAGACGCCTTATCATTTCTTCGGTAAGTGTGCATGCTTCCATTCCATCAAATAATATTATTATTAATATTATCGGGATTTTTTAATGTTAAAATGACAACCGCGCCCCGCCGGCATGCCACATGGGCAACATGGTGGCGCGATACACGGCTACCAAACAAAATACACCCCTCACTGTTCCCCGGCTTGAGATTTCTCTATCATTAGTTGAATATAATAGCGCGCTAGCGACGCATATCGTGAACGTGAGCAGTCCAAACTTTGCGGGCGATACCGAGCTCGGACTGGTCCCTTGAAATGTGCGTACACGGAATAAATCTAGTGACGTTACGCTGATCTGTAATGTGTACTACTATGGAATATTAGATTTAACAAGAGGACAGAATTCACACTTTTTTCAGTCCTGATGCGCGTACTGATTTTTTTCCAATTGCTAAAACAATGTCTGCGTTCATCACAACACTGTCGGGTGACCTGGCTGTGCACAAATATTTGTCTGATCCGGAACGGCCCCCTCACGGTGGGGGCGAGTCCCCGCCGGGTTAATTGTCGCCCGCGATGAGGGCATTTTTATGGTCCACTCTTTATGATTAAGCTGCCCGAGGATTAATGGCTGTTATCGATATGCGATCCGCGCTAAGTGAATGTAGTAATGTATACGGATGGCTCGCACAAGTAACGGCTCCATTACGGCTGATGTATGTCCTGTTCCAGGCCCGATTATGCAATTTCAATTTTATTTCATAAATCAACAACTTTATGAGTTAGAACCTCTATTACACAAGCAGGATAGCGACAAAATTGATCAATTGTTGTAAGTAAAAAATTTTTTTAAACACCCTACAAAATGTGAAATGAATTACTATAAATCGATGATTTCAGAGCTTAAGTGAGATTTTACCAAATGAAATTTCTACTATCTTATTTTGAAAAAAAACTTTCGTAATTAATGAATAATATGTAGGGATCGAAAATATTTACTATTTAGAAATTATGTATTTAATACGATTAAATCATTTATTTCGGGTTACCGTGCCGTGGATTGTTTTTTGTCATTGGTAGTCGTTTTGGCAACATTTTAGACGACTACAACCGTGGCAGTTCATGGTAGAATACCCCACACATTTTTGTCATCTACCAACCATGAAAAGTTGCAAATATTATTTAATATTGGCCACCTGTCATGAGTTGGTTAAAGTTATATAATATGCTATAAGCTGAATGTGAAAATTATTACAAACAAAGACAATACAAGTACGAGTTGTGTGAATCTTACTCTGAATTTACTATTACATCATAAAATGATTAAATTAAATTTGTATTTGCTGTTTTTGTTGCAGTTGATAATTTTAGGTTTTTGTGGGTGTATGTTGAAATCGTATCAGAAGGATTTTGAAAGTTACATTGTAGATACTTTGATTAATAAGAGAGCGGCAGATGCTCCAAGATCTCATCCATCACTCTTGTACCTGTGAGTGTAGCAGGCTGCAGATTATAAGAAAGAACAACTATTTACTGTTAGTACTGAATTTATTATAGTTAAACTTTACAAATCCAGAATTTAACTGTACACTAGAGCTGTTGACGAGAATGAGGCGATGGGAATAGTGAAGCTCGTGGGACGCCCTTCCCGACTGTCATTGGCCGCGATAGTATTGTTACGTAACATCGGTACTGAGTGTGTTTATGGCTGATGGGAGTTTCGTTACATGCTCCAGTACTTGCGGGATATGTTCAGCTTCGCTGCGCGTGCACGTAATCTCTCATTTCGCGGTAAAGGACAGTACGTATCTGTTGATCATTATATTCTGCGTATAAAATACGATGAAAAAGAGTGACAGCTCTATAGATTTTAGACGTCTTTCGAGACAAGTTTCATCCACGTACACCTGCCATTACACTGGATGCACAAGCGATCGGTGTTATGAATTAGAGAAGGATAAGGGAAGACATATTAGATAGGCAACAGTTATTTGATGGGAATGAGGCCTACATTGGGCTGTTTCAGCATTGCTGTTCATGTACAATAAATATCAGCTCAAAACATAAACATAATAAATCATTTTAATTTTTCAACATATTCTAAGCGCTCATGCCACGGACAGTAGAAACGGCACGATAAACCCCCGAGTCAAGGATCTTACCACAACCTTCCAGTAGGCAGTTGTCTTACCATTAGATAAAATGACTTAGCCTGGTACCTACCTAATAATATTGCGGTCTCAGTATCGTGTACCCCGGGGAAATTTCTAAACAGCAGACGCAGGACGAAAGCAGACCGACCTCAGCTATTGCCTGAGATAATTCCAGTTATCTACAGCTTAATTGAATGTATGAACTCCACGCTCCGAAGATAAACATCTTGCTGCTAAAGCAACGAGATTATTTTGGTAACAATATAAGAATCTCATTGTCGACACGACACGTATGTACGCCGAAGAAATTTCGAAACAGTAAAGGCAAAAAGGTAAATTGAAAGGAGTTGTGTAAATTGTTATGGAAAATACATGCGAAAATCATAAATCATAAAGGAAGAATCTTAACAACAGGCAATCTTCATCTAACAGTCGAGGAGAAGAATATCGGAAATATTTCTGGATGATGTGAGGACAAAATAAGGGAGCAACAACCATTGTTCCTTCAAAGGGCTCAGTCGATAGAACATCAATCAGATTCCGCACCCTCCGGCCTTCTGTAATGACCGCCCGCCGCCCCGCCGCCCCGCGGCCCCGCCGCCGCAACGCACTCTCCGCCGCGAGTTGACAGTACATTTACAGGAGATGGCACTTTATAACGGGGATCACAATTAATATTGCTTTACGCAGGGAATTAACGCCAGGACGGCATGAAGGCGGGAGATAACTACACTTTTCACGCTCTGAGAATTAAGATTGAGCAATCATTTACGCCTCCTGCAAAATAGAGACTGTTCTCGTGCATTGTATCTATTTACAATTATCATTCAAATACGGCGTCATTACAATGACTTATTTTTCAGATTATTAAATGTACAAACTTCAACACTTTATATTCGTGAAACGTTGTGTCGTGGGCAACATACGTCAAAAATATGTTAACTAAAGTATTATACAAGTTCACAATATATGTCGAAATATATTTTCATTCCGTTTAATAAATTTATTAATAATAACTTTGCAAATAAATACATAATGTACGAACCTATTTAGGTAAAGATATTTCTTCTTTTCGGTATTGTCTCGTTTACTATTCTACTATTACCAGTTATAAGTATCAAACCATTATTCGGAATTATATGATAATCGGAGTGATCACAGAAAGAGACTTAAAATATGGTCAATTAAAAAGATAATGAGTAATAATATAATATATGTTGTGACGTTATGAGATGCATGTGTGGGGGCCCACTAAACATCAGTTAATAAAATATCACACTGTGTGTGTGACCTGAGAAACCAGCACATCGGCCAATCAGAGCACGGTAGAAATAAAAATGGCGGAATTGTCACTTTTTGGAGCGGATCGAGACGAGAGGTAGAAAGAAAAAGGCAGAGCCGGCTGAGATGAGGGATAAATAGCGGAAGATGGGAGGACGTGGCTGATAAGAGCTGCGACTGGAGAGTCCTTGGCCATTTTTGGTGAGATGGCGACGTGTTTTTGTGCAAATTCTGGGACGGTGGATCGGCAATACGGGAGGTGATCCGCGCTAACTACCTGCAGTACGCAAAGTAGTATGCTAAATAACTTAAAGAAGAAATAGGTGTTTGAAGAAGAGAAAATGTAGTGGAAACTTGAAACATGAGAATATAGATGTACAATTGCGAATGTCAAGAAGAATGCGGGTGGGTTGTTAATGTTCAATTATAGTTGGTATAGTGAACATTATTTATTATTATTGTGTATCCAACCCCCCCTACATACGAAGAAAACTCTTTTGTATAGGCTCATAGACTTCACCCGATGATAACCAGCTAGCCGGTGATGCGAAGCTCGGGGCCTGGCGTTCGATCTACGGCATGGATAGACGCCCGGTTAGTCCGTGACAATATACTACATGCAATATTTTATTGTTATAATTCAATCGATGTGTGTCAGATTCCTTCCTTCCTTTATTTGAGGACAATCCGTAATCAAACGACACACGGCTAGTGATGCTCCTTCACAAGTCTAGGTCCCGGATAGCCCTCGACCACTCCAGGCTCCTTCCGGCCATATCCGCCGTTGCTGTACTTCCAAGCCTTCTCAGTCGTTGTTCCCTGAATAATCTCCTTTTCGTGGCTGTTGTATTGATGTATACCTGCTGTGGTGTAAAAACTTTAAAATAATTTGTGCTGTACCGTAGACAGACATTGTCGCGGTTGGATTTGCTGCAGGATCAGAAGGAATACCTCGAGGCATCCGAGCTTGCTATCGTATACGGGATAAATTATTTCGACGGCGCATATTTAATATTGTTACTGCGTATGGAAAGCTGCAATTAAAAAGACAATTGGAAAGACATATTGGTTGCGTGTTTTAAGTCCGTTTCGATGTGCTCATGAGTTAGTTCATAGCAACTTTAGTTAGTTCATTCATCTTCATATATCCTTCCCAACCTCCAATAATCGTCAGTGCGCCTTTTACGAATACTACTTCTACCGCGATTGGTCGGAAATTCAACCGAAATTCATCTGCGACGGCACTACATATATATATATATATATTTAAAACTACACGAACATAATTATTTGTTCAAAAAATAAATTACCAAACCAACATAGTTTTACAACTGAAGAAAATTAGTCCACTTTGTAGGCTTCATTTATAACATTTCGATATAACATTTTTTTTCATTTATATTATAAAGTAAACTATTGTATTTATTATATATAATTTTTAAAAAATGGTTTTATTATAATATATATTCTAAAAGAGACTGTTTTTAAAAATAATATACTTTTTTGCATGTCATTTTCAACACATTTTGCGATGTTAACGACTTTTTAACATTAATAAATTAAAACAACGGACACTATTCTTTAAAAATTAACATTAAAAAAATCTTAAAATTATTCCGATCCCTCAATTTCAGCTATTTAAACTAAACACTGTAAAAATATCCGTCAGAACGCTTCAATAGGCTGAGCAGTGAGGATCTGTCTCTGCGCCTCTCTTGTGCATTTTTAATTTCATACATTATATTTACTTATCAGTGCAGTACACTCTGCAAAGTAATAAATAAATAAAATTATTATTACTAACTTATGCTGTCTTATAGAATACGTTTTAAAGATTTTTGTACTGATTCTTTAATTTTTCTAAAGTAGGTTGTGAGTGAAGAGTTTACTCACATTTTTCTGATTAAAATGGATTTGCAAACGATTATAAATGTGATAGATGGGAGATCGAAGTCATCAGGAGATCTAGAAAACGGAGAACGTAGAGAAGTCGTTGATCCTAGTGGCAATATTTGCCGTATATGTTATGCAATTTGGCATATATTAAAAATTATAATTTAAAAAATATATAATTTTTATATTGACCTTGTACTACTAATAACTACTTCTTTCAGAAAGAGCAGTTTTTCCCATCTAAAGGTTGTATTGAACAAAATTAATTAGTTTTATTTTATTTTAAAGAGAACACATTATTATTTGTGAAGTTGTATTTTTTTCAGAATATAGTTGAGTGTTATTTTAATACAAATTATTGATATTTTGAATCTAGATCTCTTCCTATCCGGGAAAGTGCGATAACCAATTACACTACGTCAGCCTCGTAAAAAGTCGACAAATTTTCGAACTTCTCTTGCATGTTGTATCATATTTTTCTATGAAAAGTTATCAAATTTAGTTTATTCAATAAGTTCTACATATTTTAAAAGTAAGTATATTTTTTAAAACACACAAAACTAAATTATTTATTCAATAAATAAATTACGAAAATTACCAGAATATGAAAATTTATTAAAAAGAAAACTTTTTTTTTTTGGAAATAGACTATTTATCGATGAACGTTATTTTATTAAAAGTAATTTAGTCATACTCTAGAGGTCTCAAAGTTAGTCAACCCTGTAACTTTAGGGTTAGGATAGGTCCATTAATGTCCTAATTAAAATTATTATTTCTTAATTTAAATGTAAGTAAGAATTCTACCATTATTTCATTTGTGATACAAAATTGTTAATAAAACGTCAACAAGTGAACCACGTCGCTAACTTGATTACTTATTAAGAGTACTTTCAAAAAAATAACACGTTTATCTAATTTTTATTACACCGATCACACAAAAAGGTAAGTAAAACTTATCAGCTTTAAATTTCACATAAAAAAATCATGTGATAATGTTTTGAAAATTTGTTTTAAGTATATTAGTAACTATTGTACGCATTTAGTACACATTTAGCAGAATTATACGAGTAAACTTTAAATATGTTGCAGATAACCCTTTGTATAAAGTTTTATATATATATGTTTAATTTATGGTTTCTACGAGCACTTGTGTATGCAACTGGCGTCTGGATTAGATTACATTCTTTGTATATGGTTTCCTTTAATAAATCAACCCATTAATGGCGGTAAAGTCATTTGCAACTAACATATAACGGAAGATACAGAAACCATATACAAAGAGCGCGATTCTACATTAAATCGTGTTTTTTGTAGACGGTTTCTTTGAGGAAACCTAAGCAAACGTTTCGACACGGCGACACGAGCCATTATCAAAGCCTTGCTCGTTAATTTATATCTCTTGCTATATAAATATAAATCTCACATAGTCGAGTATCATAGCGTATTTTTTAGGCAACACCTTGACAATGACACGTGTTACCATGCTGAAACATCGGCCTTGGTTTCCCAAGGAAACCATTTACAAAAAATACGTTCTGTCATAGAAGAGAACCTAGTTCCATATACTAGTGCTTGCGGAAACTTTATATATATGTATAAATGCACATATGTAATATACACCACCCAAACAATAACAAACAGTGCATATGGAATACTTATCTCATGTTCTCAAATGGTTCTTAACCTTCTACTGTTTTTTTTTAATATCCGAGAAACTATATTTATGCATTTTCTTATTAATTTGTCCAAATTTTTTTGATCAATATTAAACCAATTTATAAAAATTGATTAAGCTGTTGAATGTTTTACCTTTTTCAACTCTATATAAGTTTAATCTAGCAAAACAGGAAATGAAAAATGTAATTAAATTTATTATAATGTAATAAAAATTTGTAATATACTATATTTTTGTCGTTTCCACGCACCGCCCGTTGAACGGAATTGTTCTGCCAGGCCTCTCAGTCGACCGGCAGCGCTACGGATAGAAATGCGAGCGTTCCCTTCACCCGCCAAAAAACTACGTAAAATTCTTCCGAAATCCATTCGCCGCTTTAGTAGACGATCGCCTTAAGAATTGAGAAGTATATAGTGTGCACGATCTACAATACATTTTTTGCTGTTGTTTTAAGGTGGGTTGTTTCTTAACCATATGCCAGGTATCAAGATTAATCAATAATTACAATTCATCTAACATCTCGTTATCTAATTGTTTTCCTCTTCTTATATTTTATTTACAAAAATAAAATGTTTAACTATGTAAAATGCAATCCTTGCTGTAAAACTGTAAAGCAGTTTGGCAAAAAAATATAATTAAAATGAATATATATGTAATAAAGAAGAATAAAAAAATAAAAAATAAAAATATATATATATATATATATATATTTATATTAATGTCTTTTCGAAATTGTAAAATGACTAAAACTTTTATATTGAGTTTTCTAGGTATCCTACCTCTCTGGCTAACGTTTCAAATCCCATCGCGGGGTCCATCATCAGAGCTGATGTCGCTTAATATACACACAAGTCGGTTACACCCTGTAGAATAGCTCAGAAAACGCTTCACAGAATATTCTGAACGGCTGTGTAAACTTGCGAATATTTATGACCGTAAAACTATTTAACGAACTATAGCTATATCTGGATCTAAGCTGCAATGGATTTTCATTTTTGTTTGTGCTGTTCAAAACTCGCGAGTTTTTAAATTTGTCCACGCCCCTGAGTTATTATTTTGTCTCGATCTTTATAAAATAATAATTAAAAGGCTCAACTGACTCGAACACCGCGGTGACTGAGCTTTTTCCGAATGGATGCCGTTTCACTGATCAGGCACTGATGTGATTAGACTGCTAACGAGCTTCATCATTCACGTCAACACCCGCTATGCGTCGCTCGGGAAGTTGAACATTAGGAAACATCCGAGTTATACGTATACGATACTGATACAATTTATTTTATTTTATTTATCTTGTCGAAAAATGAAACATTTATAATATTAATTAAATCAATCACAGCCAATTACACAATCTGAAAACTGATATTTTTGGAAGAATGAAATATCAGACAGTCCGGAGATAAAAACTATAAAATGTTAATTTCTACAGCTACAGCGTTCAACAGCTATCTTAAAAAATACCGATCTTCAATGTAATTCAATTTTGGAGCCCTTCGGATCATTCACCATTATTGGTAGTCATCATAAATGTAATAAATATATTTCTAACTAAGATTTCCGTATCAATATATATATATAAATGTTTGGCAAGGAGCATATATTCTCTAAACGAGGGTTTTCTTGAAACGGTTACGTCTCCAAGTTGAAGCAGGTACAACATAGTCAGAGATAATATTATCTTGGATTTAATCAATAATTCAAATGATAAATTATTTTTATTCGTTACTCTATGTACTTCATGTCCAAATGTACTTCATCCAAAAATTTTTGATGACAATTATTTACTTGAATTAAATAAAACAGCGATAATATCCACAGGTGTGTCGAGTGTATGAAATCATTAATTTTATTATTGTCAGATCTCTCTCTTATGGTTTGTAACTTTTAGAATTACGCACGTCTTTGTCCTATGAATATAATCTAGTTTTATTATTTCAGCGACATCACGAGGCGGCTTCTCAGCTCAGTAAAGGTGAAGGGTTAATCAAAATAATACGAGAGCATAAGTCAGCGAGGGTGGGTGTAGAGGGCGCGAGGGTAGCTCGCCATGTTTGTCTGTGCCGGTGTCCCGCCGCACTCGGCGATTGATAACCGCAGCCGTTCTTCGGAGCCAGCCTTGTTATTAGAACGTATAAACTAGGGGGAATCATACTGAGATGTTTATCCAAACTGTGGACTGTCATGAAACTACCCCGAGTTGCGCCCCCGCCCCCGTCGCCCGGAGCCCGGCTCGTTTCCTGCATATGTAATTATGATAATTGCGCTGTGGTGAAAACAATTTTGTGCAATGGTTGTGAATTACATACTTCTACCTACTGTGGAGAATGTGATGAGGTTTTGGGAGGTATTTTTTTTGAATTTCTGCAAGACATGGAAGGCTTCGGCGCCACATTAAATATGCAAACTGAAATATTGTCTGCATGCACTTATTTCAATAGCAAAACTACACGTTTGCGTACCAATTTATGTACATAACCATAATTTGTATTATTTGCATAATGTAATATAAATATTATGTTAACTGCGTTTCAATTCTATGAATATTTTTTTGTTAGTCGATTTGATTCTGCGAAGCCGAATGACTTCTAATTAACTAGACGACTTATAACTGTCTTATTTTTTCCCTAAGAAAGCATTGTACGACACGGTCCAGGAGCGGCACCGCCTTGACGGCAGGCTAGTGCGCTGAGAGATAGCCGTACTAAATCACCAACTCAAGTGACAGTTTCCCGTGGAAAGGGAAAGAATTTGATTGTTATTTCTAATACTAACTTAATATAAAAATAAAATAATGTTATGTTAGCAACCCAACTTATTTAAAAAGGTTATATAATGGCATTATATAGAAATAACTTATTAAATTATTTATTAACTCTGATAATACCTTTACCTTCATCGGGATGTCAAAATAACTAACTAAAACCATAATATGTCAAATTATTCTAATATTTTCAATTCAATTATAAAAAAAAAATTATTTAAAAAATAAATCTACTACCTAACTTAAATTATTACGGTAATGGAAGGTGTGGTCATTGTAACTTAATGAACCAAAATTATTGAAATTTTTTTTAGGAAAGGACTTGTAGTTAATTTTACACGCTCTATTTATTTCTGGTGATTCAAAATTATTCATTGTAAGACCGACATTGTTTATAAGTAAAATAAACAATTTAAAATTTTTATCAAAAGTATGAGCATTTTCTAATAAATATTTTAGTTATTTTTTTTGACATCCTGATGAAGGAAAAGGTATTTTCCTAAACCGGGTGGTGTATAATTAACTCATAAAAGGGGTTTAAAATCAAATGTAATAAAATGAATAACCACCACGTCTCATGCACATAGTTTACTGTTTGACGCTGATCTAAATTGACTTGATGTCGAATGCTCGTATTCATCGGGAGCTCTGCCCCTAACGGTGTATCCATTGATCATCTGCGGAAAGTGGTCGTAATACCGTTGGTCTGCGCCGTGTTTGGCAAGACTCGAGTCGTCATTGTGTCCCGTTCTTTTCCCTTTGGGAGAGTCTAAATCCCTGACCCTTAAATTGTTGTCTCGTTCCATTGTCTCTAATTTTATTATTTGTTCGGAGGCAATCCCCAGCACTATTCTTTTTTTGTAACTTGTTCATATATTATTTGTTTTTACTTTTCTTGTAATTTTTGTTATATTTTATGTTAATATTGTTGATATGTATCTACTATTACAATAAATAAAGACAGCACGGGAAGATTAGATTCAATTTACTTGTAACTTAGCTTTAATTCATGACATAAGGACTAATCATCAGTATCGGTATTGCTCTTGTGTTAAATAGTATAAAATCGCGTTAATATAACGCGGGAAAGGGTGGGTCCTTTCGGGGCCCACAAGGGCTCTTAAAAAAATACGACGTGAAGTATGCGTTAATTATTAAAATTTGTGATTTTAATTGTAATATTTTGTTATTTAGGTAGGTAGGTATATTAAACCAAGTAAAATAAATTTTGAAATTCTTACATAAATAGCTTCCATAGTTGATTAAATTTTGTATCTTTATTATTCTTGCGCTTAGTTACCGAGCAAAGTATAATAATATGCACGAATAAATATATTTAAATAAGAAAAAAAAAGTTAAAAACTTAAAACGCTGGTTCGACCAGCGTCCGACAGAATGATACACAGCTAATTAAAATATTGACGTTAATTAATTATATAATAGTTATTAAGTTAATTGTACCAAAGTATGAATTAACCATTTTCAATAAATATTTGTTCTCGGTTTCGTATTATAAATTAATAAATTGTTTATTTTATAAGAAATATTTTTCATAGTTTAATTGGACCGGAGATATTAATTGGACCGGAGATACACGCTTCGTTTAAAATGTTACGAGTAAATTAATTTTATATTTATGAAAATCAGTCAATCAACGCAGTCAGACAGTTGTAGAGCTGGCCTACCCACAATTCTCTGACTAATGCTGATGGACCTGTTTTTAAGGACGAAGAAATGTTACGTCAGTGTCTGCCCTGTAACCGCAGTAACCGTGCCAGCGTATATTAAGTCATTCATGAGCAACATTCTATAATTATCTAAGAGAAAGCGAAGAAAAAAATCTTAATTTGATCTTTCGTGAATATCGTCACTCCACTGGCGACTACCGATCTCGATGAAGCATTTTTACAATTATTTTATATCTTCGCAACACCACAGAGTGATAACAATATGATTACAATTAACAGTGTTATTTTAATGGAATGACTTTAATAATTTAAACCTAAAAATATATAATATAATATGAAATAAAATATAAATTACCAATTTAGAAGTAGTAACAACAGAAAACATTTTCTTCTATAATGTCTAATTATTTTCAGCTGTAACTTTTCAAGGTGGAACTATTTTGGACTCAAGGTTATATTAATAATCTCAACTATTTTGAACTCAAGGTTATATAATATAAGGTTAAGATGTATTTACGTAAGTCCCAAATATATAGAAATGATACTATTCATATTGTGATATTTCAGCCAGCTTAATACGAATGGTTATATTAATAATCTCAACTATTTTGAACTCAAGGTTATATAATATAAGGTTAAGATGTATTTACGTAAGTCCCAAATATATAGAAATGATACTATTCATATTGTGATATTTCAGCCAGCTTAATACGAATGGTTATATTAATAATCTCAACTATTTTGAACTCAAGGTTATATAATATAAGGTTAAGATGTATTTACGTAAGTCCCAAATATATAGAAATGATACTATTCATATTGTGATATTTCAGCCAGCTCAATACGAATGGTTGTTAAAATATTACGCCATATATATTTTTAATTTAATAATGCTATTCTGATCGAGTTATCTCAGTCTCTGAAGAAAATAAGTGTTATTCGTTGTTACATTTATTTGATTCTCTTACTTTTATATTTCAGTATGAATAATAAAACATTATATTAAAATCAAAAAAAAAAGTTGAAAATGTAAAATAAATCCAATCTATTGAATTAAAACGTAAAATAATACATTCTAAAGAAAAAGAGGAGCTATGGATTAAAAAAAGATAATAAAAATAAAAAGAATATAGTTATGTCATCAATATTAATTTTTAATACAAAATACAATAGATGTGACGGAGAATTGTATTTACTTTTTCTAAAAAACATTAGTAAAAATAAAATTTTAATATATTAGGTGAAAAATTATGTTTCGAAATAATACAGAAATATAGCGCAAAAAATATACTTATCGATAAAAGATAAGGTAAATCGGGGTAAGTGCGACATATAAATGATCGACATGAACTTCCTAATTTAAATCTTTAAATGTCAGAATATAACCTTTTTGGATAGCAGATATTGAAATCATTTTATGAAAATTGGACGAGTAGATGCACTTACTCCAAATTTGAGGTAAGAACATCTAGTTGTGTTATTTCTGATAAATTGTTAAAATAATGAAAATGTTTTTACTGAGCTTAATGACAACATGAATTAGTTATGTTGGTCCTCGATGACGGCTAAAACGAGCTGAGTTCCACAAAAATCTACTAAAATTACTTAGACGGGGGAAGTGTGATATATCATAGTGATTTTTTTTGAAATTGGTAAATTATTTAAAAATAACATTGGAATTATCTACACACCACTGACTGAGAAAGTTTCTATACAAAAGTGTATGGGGTACCGTGTCAACCACTGAGTAGACGCACTTCCCACACGATGTAAAATTTATAGGTTAATCCGCGAAAATAATCACAAAACTAATGTATACATCACAAACTACAACTCAAAATAAAGGTACTCACCTAATATCAGCGTCCTGGCACAAATGATTATTGAGATACACGGATGATTGAAAAGGCATACACAACTCGCAAGTTGACATCTAACTACTGTCATCATTTGAAATGGTATTTATTAAAAGCAAACTAATGTTTGTATTTGCACCATCTCTGGACCGTCTCTTCAAATTTTGATTTATTATGTGTTGTAATAGATTGCAGTACTGGAATCCAATTTCTAACATAATTAGGAGACTTAGATGCACCTCCCCCATAGACACACTTACCCCGAATCACCTTAACATACTCTGTGATTATTGTAATGGATTTGAAAGATCATTTAAGTTTATTTAATAGTTATGAGAAAAAGTGTTGTATGCGAATATAAAATTCAGTTTTGTTCCAACCGGATGAAAGCAAATTAACATAAAAAGTGTATTCTTTTAAAATTTCCTAGACAAGTGGTGTCATCCAAACTTCATAGATAAATATTTTTTCGTGTATTAAATCGAGGTTTTCCGTATAATTCGATAGTTCAAGGCAATGTTCGACGGGAGCTTCATACAGAATTCATATAATGCGAAAACTTTACGTGGGGTAAAATACTAAGGACGCAGTTTACGGGACTCTGGTAATTCGGATTTGTTCGGGAATATTCCATCCGGCACATCGGTCCCGTCGCGGGAGGGGAGCACAACGAAGGTTGGCTCTTATCATTTTAATATGAATTTCTTCGACTCGGGATGAGACAAACACGGTGAACCAAGATCTTTATTTGAAACGTAAATTAATATTAAACAACACATTTATATGACCGTTCTTTATTTACGCATAACGATGTCTAGTAATTTTAAACAATTATTATATCAGTATAAACTAAACAATATGAAACTATATCTCATAAACAATTATAACGTCAACCTGCGCTTCTTTGCTACAAAAATAAGAATGCTACAAATATATAATCCAATCGAATACGCAGCTAGACAAACTCAAAAACCAAAAACACAATTAATAAAAGACCAACTACCAATAATAATATTATCAAGTTGTTCTTCACTTTAACTAAACTAAATCTAAATGTCAACTCTCACGTTAATGAATACGGGCTTTCAAAGTACAATAAATTACATACATAACAAATAATAATTAAAAATGAATATAGTATAAATAATACGAGAAAGTGGGTGTATGAGCGATTCTTAAAAATAATTTAGCGAACCAGTTGATACGTTTTTGGGGACATCACTGATTTGATTTTGATATATTGATTATTACTCAGAAATGCTTGATGCTCGCAGCTTATTAGAATACCTTTGGGTTAAAGGTTACCTTGCAGGTTATGAATAAGGCTTCTAATTTATTCTATCGGAAGTAAGAAGATTTATCCTAACCTAAGTAGGTACAAACAAAAGCAATTAAATTAAAACAAATAGAATCAATATAATAAAATAGCCCACACTCATTAAATTTAATATGCAAGCAAAATATAAAATCCGTGTAAGTTTGCCCTTTATAATGAACTCTTTCTAAAGAGATAAAAGTTATATTTTTATATTAGGTGTAGTAAGGTAATATAAAAAATGTGTATAATGGTCGCATTGTCGCGTATGAATTGAAAAAGTTTTGTAAGTGTATGTAATAAAAAGCTAGACATAAATTTATTAAAAAATTCATACTTCACTATTGTTTTATATGAATATATATATATATAAAATTGAGGTGCGGTGATTACTGATGCTCCGTGTAAAGCAAGCATAGGACACCGGTACTTAGCTGTAGACATCAGTATAATCTATCAAGCACAAGTGTCCAACAGAAGGGGCAGTTTATTGGGAAAATATTACCAGGAGAACACGCGGACGGGGATGTTCTTCGCCCCTAACCAATTACGCGCCAATAAAGACGTTTTTCCAAGAAACGACAGCACATTTGGTGGAAATATTGCTTTTGCAACTTTGTGAATTTGCTGCGTTTATTAGGAGAGCACTTTATTTAATGTCTTTGAAAAAATCCGCAAGACGTGTTATTTGCGTTATGTGAAGATAAAGGCGATTGGGAAACGGACACATTAAACGGTATCCTATTGTCTTTATTACCCAACTTTTAATGGAATATAAAGATTTACAAGAAGAATGTTTATTGTGGAACCTCCTTAAAGCGGATGTTATCGGTTCCTTTATTGCTTAAACGATTAGAAAGTTTCCAAACATTAAGAGTAACAATTTATTCGAACATGAACATATTAATATGGCTTACTTATAGGCATCAAAATAATAGTAAAATTCATTTTTATTATCTATCAGTAAATATCTTTAAAAATGTGGCCCTATACATACTCTAAAAATCTCAGGAGTGAACAAAATAATAAACACGTTCTTAAGCGCATTAATAAATAAAAATATTAATCACATTCGAGAAAAAAACTTGAAGACTTTGGGAACATTATGGAAGAAAAAATATAAAGTCATTCAAATAACATCGCAGAACATTCGAGGATAGTCACGAGATGCTACATATGGAAATAAAATGTATTTTCTGATCAAACATTTTAGCATAGTGTCGCACTCGCTTATTAAACTCACTGCTTCAAATGTAATAATCCCCATGTCGGTCTCTAAAGACTTCAGATGTAAGGAACATTGGAAAATAATGTATTAACCGCCGTTATTGTCACATTCATACAAATTACACCCATAATATTTTCAGTCGAAAAGGTGGTGTAGTGCAGTAGTATTAAGGTTCTCCTGACAGCATTTCTGATAATATAAGGTTAAGAAAGTAAGTATTAAGTAGAAATCGGGGCTTCATTTGATCTTCAATCTCCATACACAACTGTGGTGAAAGTTTTTTCCATTGCTTCCAAAAATAGTTACTTCGTCTACTAACTTTTTTGCCATCCTATTATTTGCACATCTCACGGTCCCTCATGGTTAGGAATCTCATGCCGTCAGAATCCCTAACATTCCGCGTCCTCTCCTTAATTCCTATCGTTTCGGTCGATTTCTGTACTAGACGTATTTTACTAAATATTTATTTGTGATATATCTACAGAATGTTCTAAATTAAACGTGAATAATTACGAATACAGGTAAAACATCAATTTGTGTATTATTGAATTATTAAACAAGTAAAAGTAATGAATAAGAATTAGTAAATTATGAGAATATCGAAATTCGACTACTGTACAATAAACGTCTATCTTTACTACCTACATCGATTATTGAGGAATAGATCCGAATCCTTCATAGGTATATTTTTTCAAAGTTGCTGAAACCAGGTTTCACCTTTTTTGTATCGTATTCGTGGTAAACAACGACGGACGTATCTAGAAGAGCAGAGGAATAGTAAATTTGTTTTACGATACCGCAAATTTTTCGCCACCAAATTTTTTTTCATATTTCGTGCAAATCCCTTAGATCAATGAATGACGAGACTTATTAAGACGTTCCAGGCGAGAAGTGAACTAGTGAAAGAGCATTTAAAAAGAAACAATAAAGAATTGTCCCTATAATGATCAGATTAATGGCTGCGATTACAGAATAAGTTACAAATTATGTCATTTATAATAATAATTTGACAGAAAAGGTGTCAAATATTTTATTCTGTTCTGTTTTGTTAGGGCGGCCCGTGTTGTTTCAGGAGCTTTCCGTGATAATGTAAGTAATTAATGGTTAAAAATTTATCAATTATTTAGGTCAAAAAGTTTTAGACTTTCTTACTGAAATTTACTGAATACTTTGATGTTTACATGCAAGCTTCTCCATGTGGGCTCGGGCGCTGAACATTCGATAATATTTAACAGCTTAATTAAACATGAACATTCATTCCACATAAGTAATTCAATGCATATGAGATCAAGTACAACTTTTCTGTATTATAATATTATGTCGAAAATGCGTGTAATGGTAGGTGTACACTCTATAATGCCACCAATAACAAATAACACAAACTCAAGTTTTTATCAAACTTAATGGAATTATACATCTAATGTGTGTGCAGATTATTTTGACAAATGTAACAAAATATTATTTATTATTTTTTGCGATTTTGCGAAGCACCATTTGCGACCATCCCTGCGGCAATATTGCATATCGTTTTCGGGCAGGTTTGAGTTATCTACGCCACAACGTTGTATATCTGTTTGGGCACACGATGGAATATTAAAAATACATACAATCTCTAAGTAAGCTTGTCTACAAAAACACTGTATATCATTTAAGATGGCCGACGCTCCGTCTATCTTTCAATAGTTGTAAAAACCGATATACAGTATTTTGCCGGAGAGGTCTCATTTAATGAAAATAAAACTCAACATCTACTAATTGTGATAATATCTACTACAAACAACAACTTTTGGAGGTCTAGAACAGAAGAGCACTGTGAGCATTACACTGGCAAGACCGCAGGTCATTTTTTTAAATATGAAACATGAAACAGAAATAATTAACATCGTCAGTATCATTTGGAGCTACGGCCCATCAAGTCCAGTGATGACTGAACAAACTTTTTCGATGCATTTTGTCTAAATCTAGATCTTTTTTCATTATATTCGCCCATCTTATTCTTGGGTTATCTAGTGAATGCTTTATAAGAGATACTAATTATGCATAACATGCACCCACAAAAAATGTACATATTGTGATTGTGGTCTACTTTTCCACATTTTAGACATTTCTAACAGACCAGTATAAGGTATTAACGAGCATCAAAGTTACATTACTTTTATGAACATATTTAATTTCGGAATTCCTTTTCATACAAAATAAAAAAGTGAGCTCCGCGATCGCTCGGGAGCTCTCGAAAACCACAAACGTGGCTAGTTATGACTAGTTTCATATTTCGCTTCACTCGGGATTGCGACTTGCACCGCGCGCTTCGGTGCATGTCTGAAAAATAAATGAAATGCCTTTAACCATTCTATTATGATTCCAAAACAGTGCCATCTGTTCTGGTGTAGGGAAACTGGGTTGCCCCAAAATAATATTAATACTTTATACAGAAAAAACGTATTTTTTTTTTAGTGTCCTTTGAAAATGGTATTCAGTGAAAATATTCTACTAACTAGCCTGCTGACTGGTATTTCCAAGTGATGTTACTAGGAGAAAACTAACCTGTCGGTCTAGTGGTTAAGACATTCGCCTAGTGATCCAGTAGTCGGATATTCGAGCCTCATTCCAGGAAACCAGCAAGTTAGTTCTATTTTCATAGTACAAGCGTTTAGCTTAGTTTGAAGATAGTAAGAATATGACATGTATTCCGTGCACAAATTTCTATTTATTTTTTTTTATGTTTCTCGTATTCAAATAAAATATTTTAGAATGCCATTCATTGGTGTTGTATATAAATAATTAAATTATTATTGTATGTATGAAGCTGTATTCACTTAATGACATATAATATTTGTACGTGTATTGTAACTGAACTGTATCGCACCGTGATGGAGAAGTGAAGCGATGAAGTAGTCTAGGTCAATTGTTGTGATGATTATTACTTTACTCTGGTACGCGTCAGAGCGAAATTGAAGTCAGTTTCAATTCTGCTGTTTATGGTATAGAGTTATGTAGCTCGTTTCGTGGATTCATGTAGCTCGTAGTTTTCAAGTACGATAACTCCACTTGAACAAATTTTTTCCCAACTGTTGTACTTAACTTTTTTCAGTCAGGAGTCCAGTCAACTTTCACAGTTTAATTATTTGATGGACTTTAGTTCGGTCGTTAGTCTCCGTTTCAGATTCAACATCGCAACGATCATACACACTTCTTACCGTTGCTTGTTGCCTCGTTAATTAAATGTTATTGTCAAGTCCATATATCGTGACTAGGAAGATGCACCGATTGATTCATTTTATTTTTAGTATTATAGGTACGGAAGTTTATTGACAATATTATAAAGCTGTTTAAATCTGTAACTGATTAGATTAATTTCAGAACTAAAGGAAATAAAAAAATAGATAAATGATTGGGTGACGATAAATGCCCTGGAATCTACATTTCCCCAGGGTACTTCAACATTAAATCATTTTAATATTCCGAATCCTTTTTGTTATCAATGGTAAATGATTCTAATTGGTAAGATACTACTTCTTCAATATTAGCTTAATTACTTTGTGGGCTCATTTATACATTATTTACAGTATACATTGTTTCCTGAAGAAGATTCCATAGGTATCGAAACATGTAAAGAATTTGGTCTAATTATGTATAGGTAAGATATCACTTTTTGACTGTGAAAACTAAAAAATGAAATCTTATAATACAGACTTCCCATCGAATTATATTGCACTTCTGTAATATAGTAGATTCCGCTTAATTAGGATAAATCAGGACCAGGACATTTAGCCTAATTAAGCGGTTGTCCCAGTAAACCGAAGCGAGCGAAAAATTAAACAATGAATATTTTTCTTAAAATATACAATATAAATTATGTAGGGATTCTTTCAATGTTTTCCTGATAACTATAATTATTTTGGCCTCCTGGTTAGTCACTTGCATAGGAATACTTCATTTTCATTGTCTCTTTTATCTAATTTTTGATGTTTCGATTTAATAACTTTAACAATTGCACTCTCATAATATTCATTTTTATCGTAATAATGATGGAAAATTCTAATCTACTGATTAACAATAAAAACTTCTAATATGTCCTCATTTTAATCATTGTTCAAAATTTGGGGACTGTAAAGGTTTAAGCCGCAAACAGCAAAGCAATTTTGTATGGTGCTGGTTTTCATAGCTCGTTAACTGTCAGCGACAAACTGTATTGCTTGCAAAAGGAACATTTTTGCACTAATCATTGGTAAACACAGAAGTCATGTGTTACAATATTTATTGTGATCTTAATTTTTTCATCCCAATTTAGCAAGTGGAATGTTGTCTCAGTTAAGTGATGTAAATGACTGTTAGTTCCGCGGTTTAGTTTACTTTCCTTGAGATTTAGCTTATATAAGTGATTGTCTCAAATAACCGGCGGTACAATTAAGCGGAATCGACTGTATAAGTTGAAATAACAGGTCGAACATTTACGTACTTACACTAAATTTATTTAATATGAATTTGAAACTCAAACCTCTAACTTACAAAAAAAACATAGAATATGATTTAGCCTCATTTGTGAATGTCTGCAGGATCCCGGATACTGTCTTACAGGATACCGTCTGCAGGATCCAGTATTTATAAAAGTTATCATTTAGCTAAATTTATTTGTAGTCACCAAATACCAAATATGCACAATATATTTGCTATTATCAAATTACACACATTCTGTATTGTACCCGATATACATATGTAATATGTATGTATATAGTTCTAATTCTATGTTACAGCTTTCTGTTTTTTTACGAATTTTTATTATTTACGTATCTTTGTTATTTACTCTAGCCGTGTTATATAATAAACTCACTTTATACATAAATATTTTTGAGATGTTGAAAATATAAAACAGTTTTACACTGGTGAGTTTTAGAAAAAATCTAGAATAAAGGTCTTATATGAAGATAAACTATTTTTATTTAAGTATAAATAAATTAATAAGGACTGGTAATTTATTTTACATTTCCCATGATTTGTGCATTTTTCATCTCGTACAAATGTCAAATAGATACTTTACTTAAAAGAACACCTTCATCGTTGAATTATTATTTTTCATTCAAACCGAGGTAGTAAAATTGCAACAGTATTGTGCACCGAAAACGTGCTACTAAAATATGACCAAATAATAAATACACAAAATCATTTCCGAAAACCAAATTCAAAATGGCCATAGTTTATTCGTGTTCCGCATACAGGTTATTCGTGGTTACCATCACAAGTACACACAGTTTATTTGCGGTTTCCTTAACAAATGGACACAAGATTTTCTCTGAGAACCTCTGCCGGCCTCTCTCTTATCTACCCCGGCGTGTATTGCATTATGTGCATACAAAGGATATCTCCAGATATAAGGAGTAAGCTGCTTTCCTACCCATCCTCGGATGATTCCACTGGAGAAATACAGCGTCTCGCCCCTGCCTCCACCCCACCCGCCCCAACCCCCAGCGGTGATCTTATCCGTTCCCCTTTATTGAGAAACTTCTCTCCGGTACATTTTTAGTGAAGATTTCCGAGAAGCGAGCCTGTGACGCGACGTGACTCAGACGTACGAGTTATTTGTTTTCGTTACTCTTACTCATGGTGAAAGGCATTAAAAGCGTACCTGACACCCACGACCCTGGGCTTTGGAAGCCTCGCACAAATTCTACAATTCCATGCATTACTTATGTACTTACAATCACGCAGTATACCCGTACAAAGGTACGTAAAATTTGTGGGTATTTATTTCATACATAACAGTTATTTGTTTTTGTTATAAAAATAAACTTATATCGATCGTGTATGGATATATACATACATATGGCGGATAGGCACCGCCATCTTTGGGGCGCACGGTGAACTTGCTTTTTCCACGAATCTGAGGCCGGTAGCAGCATGTAGCGAATGGTTAAGAGAAATCGCACGTCATCTGATGAGGAGACCGTTCAACTTTCGTGGCCTGGGCAGCTGAGCAGTATTTCATATTGTTTATTTAATTGTGTTGATTTTTATTAACATGCATTGAATTTACAATCTACCTGGTGTTGTATGTACGACCAGGAGCGACTTAATAAATATCGAAATAAGACCCAATGTATGAGTTATTTCTGTTACACATTCCTGATGTTTGCTTAACCTGAATTCCTTTCGATATTTAGAGTAATAGTAATTGATTAAGTTAGTGGTCAACCTGAGACAACTATTCGGCGTCCTTATGACAGTCGCCATATCTATTATTTTTTTTAAATAGAGATGCGTACACGGAATACGTATCTCATTAATATTTACCTAACCTGAGACCATTCCTCATTACAATATAATGGACTCATCCAAGTAAACGCATTTCGACTTTAGAACAATCTTTCTCAACCCCTACGATGGCGATATGTTGTTTATTAAGAAAAAAACAACTTTCCGACAGCCGATTGCTCCATAGACAACTTCCCGAAAATCCAACTGCGCGACAAGCCGACTTTCCTGATATATAATGTAATAATAAATCCCGAAAAAATATTTTTTTATATATTACCCCTAAATAAGCAAAAAATATTAATTAAGTAAAAATTAAATAAGAGAAGTTAAAAATGGTTATCTAGTATTGAATTACATCTCATCAATCTAAAACTCACCTATTAAAACTATTAAAATATCTAATCAACTGAATATTTAAAAGTAACTTTTAAACTATTACAAGAGTATTTATGAGAGGTACACTTATTATTCAATTATATTTAAACATATTCTAAATTATCTGTACATTTTTAACATATTTGTTTTAAAATGTTACACTATTCTATTATTCCAGCTAAGTATGTTTAATACTTATATAAATCATTGCGGATTAGTTTTACACGCATTTATGAGTTAAGAGGTTTGAAATAAAATTATAAATCGTTAAATTATAACTAAATAACCATTAAAATTTAAATAAAATGATCATTAAGATTATTTACTAATAAGTTTCATCATACTACTTTATACTGACATGTAGGTACTGGAATGTTTATTTAAATAATAAGGAAGTTGGGATGTCAGTAAGATGGTCTTCCGGGAACTTGGCTTTCGGAAAGTTAGCTTGCTGGGCAGTTGGCCTTTCGGGAAATTGTCTGCCGAATAATAAATTGTCAGGAAAATGACCTAAACTCCATTGTATATTGTTATTGGAAGATATCTTCAAAAATAATTTAAAATTCATTAAAATTTTGCCTTTAAAAGTTGTACGTGACACTGTTATATTTATGTTTGTCATTGAGAATTTTTTTAAAGTGAGTCTTAAGTCTTTAATTAAGTCTTTTATTTTCTGTGATAGTTAGTACGTATAGATGTAATATACGTAATAGTATATTACGTATAAATAACCTGTGTCTATTATTATTTATATTTGCAACATGTGCACTACTTGCGTTCAGTGGCGTGCAGTAGGTATAGATTTGGGTTATGCTGTTACCTGTTACCAATGATATTATACAATCATATATAATATATTCACTATATGCTGGACATAGAATTATGAAATTTCGTTATAAAATTTGATTAACCAACGCCTTTTCTTTAGTCAAAATGAATTTGTCGTATATACGATTCTACCATGTAATTATTAGTAATTTTTAGTACTATTCATAGTGATTTGCATGGAGGTTTTTTATAACACTCTTTATGATTAAATATGATTATTTTTCAGTTTGAAAATCCTTCATGTAATTACTTAGGCAAATTATTATTTTTATTAAAAGTTAACGTAGGAAATAGTTTTGCCGGTTTGGTTTTTCTTTTTGTCAAATCAAAAGCAAATTCATCATGCACCTCGAACTGAAAGAACGATCATGAAAACAATACGTTAACAACTGTAAGATAATAAAATTCGCGAATCAGTAAAAGAGGAAGTAGATACTTCAATGATTTGCACGTATCTGTAAACCAAGCTGAAAACCTTTCAAATGTTATTCTGCAGCATAAGTAAGGACTCAGTACAAAATGGAATCAGCCGAAAAGAATTTTTAATTAAGTAGGTAGCTAATTGTATGTCTTGAGTAGAAAGATAGTTTAAAAACAGAAGGTAGTAATTTTAATAGGACAAAAACAGCATAAAACGACAACAGCTGTACGGCTGCAGCGGCGGAATAGTCGTGGTAGTTTAGAAAACTAAGTAATTAAATATTCTACTGGTGCAAGTCTGGCGCTAGCGTAATTATAATAAATCGTCCATTTATAACATGAATTATTTAATTTATATTTGTTTTCCAGAATTTTTAGTAATGCAAAGTTTTTTTGCTTTTATGCAGTGCACGCCTTTGCATAGGTTAGTGATTTTTATTTCACAGGCCCATTGACAGTACGTTTATATAGAAAAGTGTAAAATATACTATAAATACTGTTGTTATAATTTTAAAAAGTCGTATCAATATATTGCGCATGGAATTGGAATATCTTGAATAAATCTTTTTACACAAATGTGTGTTTATAAATATATATGATAGGTAAAACAATTTTTAATAATACCATTGACGTAAACAAAGTTGATATATGATATCAGTATCTTAATATCCACTCTCATCCGCACTCAATAGCGTATTAGCGACATATTTTTTAATATTTATTTATTTTATTATTTTTATTCCATCTTTACTGACCTTTAAGGTGGGGAATTCGATAGCTCAAGAAAACGGTTTCCAAAACTGTAGATGATTGATTGATTGATAACTGTGTAATTGATTTATATAGGGTCGCGAAAAGGTTTTAAAATGTGAATTTTATTATGTTAGTTTTTCTTTCATACATGTAGTACGTGTTTATTTATTTTTTGTCTTATAAAGCCGTGTGATTGTAGTTCTAAATTTGAGTTGCGGTGCTAAAATATTCGGGAAGCACTGCTCAAAAGTATACGTAAAATAAAAGAGTATCTTAATTTGCAGAAATAAATATACAATATTACTTAATACAAATTTATGTACAAACATTAAATAGATTTCCATATAAATAATATTTCACGTGGTATCTAAAATAAAATAAGAAGTATGTCCGACTACTCTTTCAAATATTTTTGCTCCTTATGTCTGATTCATTTAAGTAAATTATTCTTCCTTACTCTGAGTATTACCTTCAATTCGGACATCCCGGAATTTCGGATATCCGATTTGTATTGCCAGAAAAATCTAAGAATCTCAGGGAAACCTTTAAAATATTTTAATTTACTTACCAGGAGTAAATATTCAACAAAAAATATTGTAATGTAAATTTTTTAAGCATTTATCGAATATTACAATCATAAAAAAGTAAAAAATACTAATTGAACAATGACTATTCGATATAAATTGTTCTTCTCTTTTACAACAATAATAAATACGTTTGCATGTCTAATGAAGTTGTGATTGTATGTATGTATATTTTTTATTCGGTTGTAAAAAAATTTCTTATTATACAATATGTCAAAATTTATCAAACAAATAATAGATATCTCATAGATACGAAGCTATTTTTAATATATTTAATGAAAATGTATGGAAGTATGGGTAATTACAGGGCTAACGACCTGTCTTCGGGTGGCTTAAGTGACAAATATAACGTTGACTATTCTCACCCATTAATTAATTTCTATAACTATCAAATTTTTGGGAGTTGCATAAATCTTACTATGTGAAAACACTTCGAGTAGAGCTATACTATCGCCATCTATGGACTAAATTTGATAGTCATTTCCCTGAAACAATTGTATAGTGATCACTTAAGCCAGCCGAAGCCCTGTATTTACCCGTACTTCCATATCTTTCGATTAAATAGCTTCGTCTCTATGATATATCTATTATTTGTTTAAGAACAGTGCATTTGTAGGTGAAAATTCAGTAATCGTGTGTTCTTGGACATATTCAAATATTGCTAATATTTATCAATCAAATAAAAATAATTATTATTCACGGTTTAGTGACTTTGTTGTCGTAAAAATCCTTCATTAATTAATATTTACATTTTTAACATCTTAAATATGAAATTGCAAAATTCTAAAACGATTATTTTACACAGACTGTTAATACGATTAGACCATTTGATAATATAATATCTTGGCAATGAGATAGTATTAACTATTGTATTAATTTTAAACTTTTAATTAGTAAATAGTCATTGTCAGGAATTTTTAATAATAATGTTGTTTGAAAAATGTGCTTAATGATGAACTAATTGATAATGTTTACATTCCAGTCTAATTCGTGCACTTACGAAAATTACAAAAAAAAATCATGAACGTTTCTTCAATTCAGTACAAGTAAATAATACATGTAGAGTGCCCACCTTTAAGGATAATACATCAAAGTGAGTAACCCTTGTACAGAACATAATAATTTTATTACGAGAAAACACTCAAATTACACGGATTGTTTAGTTTTAGTGCTCACACTAAACGGCATTAGTAAGTAGGCGCGCGAAGCAATCCCGCGTCAAACTTTTAACACCTCCCACACCTTCGTATAAATTGAGACCGTGAATTAACCCCGCATAATAAACTTTTAAAGTCCAGTTAATGGAGAGTGTTTAAACCCCACACGCGCCCGGGGGCAATTTGGGCCCCAAACCTGCCAAAGTGCTTAATACGTTTGACTAACGCTCAGCCGTAAGTGGCCGCTGGCTAAGTAAGAACATTCGGTAGTTTTATGTCCCGTCAGAATTGGAACATAAAGTGCGGGTACTTGTGAGAAGCGTTCCGCAAAATGTTCGAGAAGTTTCCCGGTGAGGCCTGGTCCTATCAGCGTCTAACGCTGATCTCCTAATGATGTAATTTGCCCGCGTATAATTTTTCCGTTTGGCGAAACTGATTCGTTCTACCGTGCGGGTACGTGCCATCGCAAGGGTGCTCGCGCGCCCGGCTTGTATCGAAACTAGTTAACTTTAAAACACTTCATTTCTGAATTTGATGGTAATAGTGCCAGTATAATAATACAACCGCTAGCTAAATAGCCTGTTTCTGTTTCGCTATATGAATAATCTCATGTAACGAATCAGGTACATCGATGAAACGTAACTAAATTATTTTTAAATATCGTATCAATCATTTTAGACAGATTTTACAATGTCAATTGAATTACTCGCTGTTACGGTTAGTGTCAGAGATTCGACTCTAGCGCGCATTAAAAACAGTACAGACTTGAGCTGCAAGCGATTTATGAATCACCAGCCCATGTGTTTTGCGCGCGGATTAGGATGACGCTTGTAAAGCGACACTCAAGATCAAAGTCACGGGCCAATATCTTACATTATTCCTTTAATAACATGCTCACATGCAATTTCTCCTGGATAATATATTCTAAAAATAATTTAGGTAAATCAGTATAACATTTATTGTGAGCTTCTTTCAATACTCAAGTCTACTAGGAAACTAAAATTAAAACTTTACATGAGTTCATACTGTAGTTTCATTAGATATTAGGAATAATTTAAATGCATTGTAAAATTTCACACTGATCTGCGATATAAATGAGTATCTTAAATTTTCATGAACTAAACACTAAAGAAATGAGACCTTCACATTATCAGGTCACTTCCATAAAGTACGATAATCTGACGAACCTTCTCTTTAACAGCCATTATTTATCAAAAAAATATAGGTTACTTTAATTTTAAAAACCTGTTTTGAGCGTTCTTAATTAATGTGTGCACGTAAGTCGATTAAAGAGGTTTCTAATCCATTCCATCTTTACCATCTCTACCAGCAGTCGCGTTATATATTTTTCTCTCTTTACTCATTTGATCCATAAGGCCAAATTTCCAAAGCGATTTTCCAATCGTGTTCACTATATTACAATTAGCTTCGCGTACACTCCCAATTTGTAATTTTTCTTGAACAATGCACACTTGTCTCCTCATTATTGCCGTAGTTATTTTTATAATTATTTATTTATTTCAAATTAACACTCATTATTTAAAATGTTTATTAAATTGATTAATTGTTCTCATTCATCTCAATTCAAGTTAATGTCAGATTCCAATTCTAGTTAATGTCAGATTCCAATCCTAGCCAGCAGAAATAGCCGGAGCTAAACTGACAGTAGGATTGTAATTTTCACACAGTCAAAAATAAAAATAGTGGCATACTGTTCTGGTCATTACAGGTCTGGAAAATGAACTTTGATAATAAATGTCAATTCCGAACATGAACCTCATTAATCAACGGTAGTAATAGTAGAATGAACACAGATGACATCTGTGTATCTCTCTTCTAAGAATGATGGCTTAACGCGAAATCAATGTTTTTCTAGGTTACCAACTCGCTTCATACACACTTAGAGCGAACATATTGATGATTCCGCTGGTTCATGAAGACACCCCTGGGAGCCGTGCTCGCCCCCCCGGCAGCCCCAGCGCGGGGAGGCCACCATACACGACCGCCATTACCTCTGAACAATTGTCCAATTGGGGAATTAACATTTTTATTAGGAATCATTTGGGGGCAACGCATAAATGGCTCTGCTATCCTGGCAACACCGCCCCGGTATACAGCACTATCGGATGCGGCGCGTCTTCTCGGGGATCTGATTGTATCTCCTTAGAGTGAAAGGAAATTCAGTCGGAAAAAAAATGGGAGGCGGATTAACCGGTTTAAAGTTTCTTCGTTGCTGGGCGGCTATCACACAATTATCTCTGGTCGATTTTATGAGGCTTCAATTTTATTAGATATTTTTAGAAATGGCTCCAGCTAAAATAGTTTTCTGATTAGCATCTCGATTCGTATGACTGCAGAGTTTTACAAACAGAAATCATACTAAAAACAACACTTTAATTAATACAATTTTTTCCTAGGGCGGAATAATCAGTAATGATAAAACTGACTTAGGTAAGTCATTCTTGAAAATATAATATTTAGTAAATAATCAGTATTTAATCCTACACTCGTCGTTCATGACTGCAAAGCAAACAAGACCACGGCGTCCGCATGCCAATGTGAAAAACTGACAAGAGTCAAAATTATTCGACATCTGGGAGTACTGATCGATGATCATCTTAACTGGAAAGAACATATATCGAATCTAGCAAAACGCATAAGAAAACTAATTTACTTTTTTAAAGGAATTCGATGTATAGTTGATTACAAACTCTTGAGATCGGTGTACTTTGCACTGTGCTACTCTTTAATTAATTATGCTATTTTAGTTTGGGGAGGAGCAGCAAAAACAATATTGGAGTCGGCTAAAAAAGCACAAAAAACAATTCTCAAGGTAATAATTGGTCGTCCCTTTAGATATCCATCAGACCTTATATTTAAAGAGTACAATGTCCTTGATATAAGACAAATCTTTATGTTGAGACTCGTTCAATACTTCCATACTAATAACAACTCTCCCCAAGTAATAAATCATGGACACAACACTAGACAAACAACAAACATCTACACACCAGTTCCGAGAGCAACAACGACATTTTATCAAAGATTCTACATGTTCCTAGCTCCGAAACTATACAATACACTCAGTACCAACTGGAAATCGTACAATTACTATAAGATTACACAAAAATGGACCCAATATATGATTCAATCAGGTAGAGATGAATCAGAAGCATGGATATCCAACAATTTACTATAATGTATACAATTCTTTTACTAATAACTCACTAGTCCTACAACACTCCCACTCCACATATTTTTATTTTATTATACTTTTATTTTTTTAATTTTATTCTTACTTTTTTATTCATATTTGATTTATTTTTTTATTCCAAATAACACCACAACAGCACGAAAAAAAAAAAAAAAAAAAACTGGCTACTTTAACACAGACTTTAGTCTAGCAAAGTAGCCAGGACAACGCTGTATATATCAGAGGTGAAGTCTACTCCATCCCACACATTAAACTATGTATTATGTATGTTATGTATCCACCTCTGTAACTACAAAAATATGGATGTCAAAATATATATAAATAAATAAATAAATAAATAAGTATAATCTGATTTGATGCACAACATTATATACAACAATATTAAATTAGTTAAAATGTTACAACGTTACAATGAGAAACCACTTTAAATCTGTTCTTAATTATATTTATTTATTTCAATACTATACATTTTTTACATTTAATTAGGTTATAATTTTATTATGCCTATCTCGCTAAAGAACCCTGTGTTGAAACAGGCAATTCAGACTTAATTTGATGCAAGTATATAAAATACAAATATATTAAATAAAAACTGATGATTCGTCGACTACAATCTACCACAAATATTAATATCATACTTAGAATCACTGAATAGCTTGATATAATATGTTACCTGGCGAACATAAGTCCAGTTGACACTATGTTGGGATAAGTATCTCTAATTCAAACTTTAATCCTACTTTTTAGATTCTTCAGATACCAAAATTTTTATACATACACGTTTGTGTTTGATACATACATTGTACATTGTTTAATGTTTAATTATTTTATGGATAGGGAATGATAAAATATAAATTACATTTTCATAACTTTGTCGACGCTCTTTATCAGCTGATACTAGTATGTGAAGAAAATAAATTTAGGTTAAAAGTGAACAGTGTATTTGATTATATTAATAACCATATATAACCACCAAGAAATTTTGGAAAATTTTAAAAATGATTTAATAATTATTATTATCAATGTGTTAATTTTACTTTTATTCTGTATAAACTGTATAAATAACACTGTTGTTGCATTACTATCTAGCGTGAATAGTAGTCATATAACTTTATCTCTTTCTCGCTTAGATAGCGCTCATATACACATTGTTGTGTATCGGTACACGACATATACTTGAAGTACCTATGACCAAAAAATCGACCTGTAGTACTTTTATTTCTATGAAATAGATTGAATAAAATTAGTTCACAAAGTTAAAAAAATGATAATTTGGACGAAGTCCGTATTAAAAATAACATTTTTATGACCCAGATCTTTCATATGAAAACAAAAATATTTTTTTAATAACAAAATATTCATATTGTTAGAACACCCAGTAAAATATCGTATTTCATTCATATTCATCAGTAAAACATCAATCCGCCTCGTGTTACCACAAGTGTCACTTTTTATTACCCTCCGGAACACACAACCTGCGAGGCCTCCCGAACTTACACCCCCTAGAGCCTAGGTGGAACGGCTCCGGGGGCGCGAAGGGGTGAAGAAAGAAGGCGACGCGCCACCCCGTCGAGGCAGCGAGGGATGGAGAGTACCGTCAAATAATGAATCGGCCCGGGCCTTAGCGTGGCTCGTGACAAGAATCGCAATCTCCCGCATCTTCCCAGCATCCCCTCGAAAGTTGACCTTTTGAAAACTGCACCCGGTTTGCGAGAAGCAGTTCTTTATTTCGGAAGAATCTGTATTACAAACGTCTGAAAATTTGTCGTTTTAAATGGCAATGTAAAGAAAATGTACCCGCGACTAGCGAGTCACCTGAATCCCATTTTATACTGAAGCATAAGCAACTCGCAACTTGTAAAATGTGAGAAATAATGAATTAATAGTGAGTGAATGATATTCATGGTTCTGTCCTTCTGGATGGAAAAATTCTTATTTCGCGGGGCAGCAAGAAATATTATTTTGTAAATATAACATTTAATTGTGAGAATTTAAACGACAATACTTACTTGTCACGCAAGCATCCAACGTCTGTACACACAGCTGGCGACTCATTCCGAAACTAGTGTTTGAATTCTTGAAGTGGTGATAAAATGTTATCCGGGGAGACCACCCTAAGCCGGCATCATATTTTATCCATACCATATTTAATGCATGGCTCTCACACGCTCATCTATTCCCGCATTTTTAGGTTGTCATAAATGACAAAAAAACTTAAATAATATAATTTTGGTGCAAATTGTTGAAAAATAACATTTTATTTATACCTATGAAAAAATAATATTCAAAGTTGAAGAAAGAGAAAGCTCGGATTGCAAAATTAAGTTAATGATGCCGAGGATAAATCTAAACTGTCCAAGAATTTGAGGCCCGACTCCATTACGGGCGGTAAGAGTCTTATCTACTATTATTAGAGAGATTTGGTTATTTGCTTTGGTTGCAAATTGCTCGTGGCTAGTTGCATTTTACGTCAGTATGCCACCGGATTTAAAACCGCTTTAGTATTAATGTTGCAGCCGTGATACATTCCTACAATATTAAGATCATACTGGCGCATCATCAGTAGTAATGCGATAACCATTCTAATTAATTCATTTCTTTCGTATTTCATTGAAGGAGAATGGAAACAAAAAATGATGTCGTGTACGGAAAAGATATTACCTATTTAAAATAAGGGTTGATACTTATTAAGATAGTCTAATCGACAGAAAATATTATTATATTAATAATTTATTGTTATAGTAGGATCTCGTGTATAAAGTATATATTCGAAAAAAAATTATTTTCATTTTTGAACTATTGTATTATCTATTTTTTTACCACACATGTGGTGAACTCTGAAAGCAAAAGACAATATATCTGTTTTAATATATTAGGATACCCAAAAAAAAGTACGTTTTTTTAAATGAAAATTATATTTTTAAAACAAGTTTATTAATTAAATGAACATATTAGTTTATTAATATAAAATATATTATTCATCAATAGATGCGATCTTCCTCCAAGCATCGAGGATTAAAAACTCGTACAACGTAAACTATACGAATATTTCTAGTTTCTGTGCCTTTTTTTATAACTCATTTAACATACATTTTTGTAAAAAAACATTTTTTAGAAAAAAATTCTTTCATTGTTTTTTTTCTACAATTTTATAAGTAAAATGTGTTTGGAGAGAATGAATAAAACACTTTCAACAAAAAGATGTGCAGTCGAGCCGGCGAGCAAGTTGCCACTGCATTCATTGCAACTCACTTACTTGCGATCAATTTAAAGGACACGTCACTTGAGAACACTATTAGTTCATCTAACATGTTTTATACTAAAAGTGCACTAAAAAAGTTCTTAATATCCTTTGAAGTTATTACATTAATTGCATGCATAATTCTACTTTAAATTGAAATATATTAATACAGTGTACTGAGTACAAAAATTTTCCCACTTAAAATATCATGTATGCATTGTGCTTTCTGAACGTAGCTCATGTTTACTTTAAGTACGTAAGTATAATAGTTTTCCATATTGTAATCTTTACTTTAAATCACATTATTCGCGAAATATTTCTTCTATTCACTTTTTAGAAAAAAGTTTTAAAAAATGGGTTTTTGACGAATTTTTAAAATAACGAAGCAATAACTATATAGTTTGACAATTTTAGTATTTAAACTAAAAGTAACTTTGTTTTAATTCTTAATTCACATTAATCACTTATGTTTTGATGCCATTTTGTTATGACTATTTTTTATCGCTCGCATCGTCAGAGTGGAATAAATCTAGTCCCTGATATTATTTCATGTTGTTATTGTTCGTCTTTCTTACGGTTCAGTTTCGGTTGAAGTACGTAATTTAATTGAAATTAATTAAAAGAAAAGAAAGACAGAATTAATTATTAAAGATCGCTACCCTTAATAAATCTACTCTTATAATTAAAAACTCAGTGTCACAGTTTTTTGGTGTCATTGAAACTTGGCTGTACTTCTAAAATTATATTATAATAAAAACAGTAAATCTGATATTTACTGTATTTTATAATCTGTCTATCTGAATAATTTGTGCACATTTCATATGCTCATTATTGTATAAATTACAGAATTATAAAACTATTTCTTGATTTTAATTGATTCTAAATATTTTATCAATTATTTGGATTTGAGAACATCTCAAACGATGTGACACCCTTCGAGCCATCCTACGTCAACCAAGTGTGCACCGAAAACCCGACATAAACAAGGAAGGCGAGCCAGACCGCACTCACAAAGTACACAGTCCCTGGCGTAAGTCACCATGTTCTGCTCAAAGCATCCACTCGGAACCAGGAGTGAAGAAGTAGATGGCGCATCAGTTAGGACGTGGTTAACCACCCAACACTCTCTTTCATTCCGATAGTTTGAAGTAAATCCTAGACACAGATATATTAAATTGAAGTTTAAAATGAGTCAATTTGGTTTCTGTAATCGAAGTATTTCATTTCATTTAATAATTGTTTACTTTATTTCTCTGAGAATTTTTTTATCGGTTAATCCACAATAAACTAATTGAAACATAATATAATCTAGCATTTACCAAAATGTGTAATTTCTTTTGCTAAAATCTTCTGGGTTGATAAATATGGAATAAACTTATTTACCGCACATGGATAAAGAAGTGGATCTACATAGGTACTACTAATCTCAAAAAAATGTACAAATTATCGCTTTCATTTGGCGTACTTCTAGCAGATCACTATCAAGACAAATTTCATTCTTCCATCCACAGCTTTATTCTCGACTATTATTAACTTTGCTGCCTATCATTAGCTATAGTAAAATACTCAACTTAATAATTAAGAACTATTTTAGTGCTAAAACATACTTTAAATATGTAGATACAGTGCCACTATAAGATAACGTTAATTAGTCAGACTTCAATAAAAACAATTATACTTAATACCGTGTTAGTACTCCTGCAAGGAATAAAGTTAATATTGCTATTTCAATAGTTATTGTGAAAAGATATTATCCGAGATTAAATTAACGATACATACTGAAGTGTAGTAGGAAAACTTGGAAAAGAATAATAAAATTCAAATTAATGTAGAAAAAATGAACTCAGACGTATTTATGACAAATCAATTTATGATATATTTTAAGGAGAACACATTTTTGTTGTGATGTCGCATTTTTAGAACGTAGTTTTGTGGTGTTTTAATATAAATTAAATAAATCAAGTAGAAAGATATACAGAAAAATTATATTTGTCGGTAGCTACTAAATATTTTTTCGATAAATACATTTTTTCTGTATATCTTTCTAGTTGATTAATTCAATTTGTATTTTTATTTATAATAGACTGAAGAATGAACAAATTAAAAGTGAATGCAAACATGATCTTAGAAGGAGTCAGGCAGACGATTCACCAATGTAGAATAAGCACACTTTATATTCCGGTTACAACTTATGTACAGTGTAATCGTTTGTAAAAATGCCGAAATATAATATAATACGATATTTAAAAAAAAACATAGTTACAATAATTTAAATAAAACATTATTAAATAATCTGTGTACGACTATCAAAAAATGCTAAATCCAAACACTATGAATAAATGTTTCAGATAATATAATATTAAAGTCAAGTTTTCCTTTGCAAGTTATCTGTCGTCTAATAGAATTGACTGAGCTGGAAAAATTCCAAGAAATGTATTGGAAATCGGAGAAAAGCGGGGTTACATATTTATAAGCTTTCACTAGACTTGAGCGAGTGTATATTGGCACATTATTTAGAATTGAAAACACAAAAACGACAGCGCCAAATATAAAATGAGTGCATTATTTTGAATAAGAAACAATCTTACATGTTTTACATTTATTTATGTATGAAATAATACTGATGCCTAGGCTTCTTTGTTTTCTTGTTATTTTGATTCGTGGAAATTCAGATTGAAAATCATTCATGTGTTATTGTCGGGTGACCAATAATAATACCTAAGGAAAGGTAAGATGCAAGCAAAATTGTCAAAATAATTAGTTGAATCTTTTATATATCATCCAATAAAAATATATTAAATTAAAATACTGAAATTTATACATCATTATATTATAAAAATGTAAATATTTTTTTTTTTTATTATAAAAAGCCGTATACTGAAATCAAATTCAAGTTTCATGCAATATCTACCAATGGACCGGGATTCCAATATTTAAAAGCAATTGGTACACACATGCGGGAAGAAATCGTTAAGCTGCGGTACACGGAAATTGAACTCATTCGTCGATGAAGGACAACAAAATACACCGTATCGGCAGATTTTAAATATCTTGCTGGTCAGATTACTAAAGTAAAAATATTAAACATCTTAAGATCACAATAATGTTATGTTAATACTTAATAATTCTTAATTTTTATCACTCAGATTGCATTCCCTATCCCATTTTCTTTTTTCTTTCCCCTCGAATATTTTCTTACTTTCTTTTTTATAACTTTTTTCTGTGTTAAATTGTTTATTCTCAATTTTTTGTCACATTTTTCTGCTTTATAGTCCTTTTTAAATGTTGAATTGTACTCAATGTATAAAAGTATTTTGTATCGTCCGAGAAAACATGTAACTGGTTAAATTATTGTTTAGCTTTTATTGTAATTCTTGTATACTTGTATAACTGATAAACTGTATGTTTTCTGAATAAAATTAAAATATTATATGATAATATTTAGTTATATATTTACTCAAAAATATAATATTCACACTTGTACTAGAAAACGTTTGTTATTACATTGATATGAATCCATGACGACGGGTTGCGCAGAATTACAAAACTCGAATAGTTCAATTGTAATCCTTCAGGAATTGATATCGATATGCATGTCGTTCGAATATTTAAATGTGCAGACTATAATGTGGCAGTATTTACGATAATTTATAGGAAATAAATGCTAAATCCTTATTTTACATAAACAATAGCATGCCAAAACGCCTCCAGACATACTTTAGTATATGAAACAGGAGCATTATGAAGATCCGGCAAAGAGTCTCAACAAGTAAATACAGTTTCGATGATATATTGAATACATGTTCAGTATTACTTTTCCTTCATACAAATATTGTTTTGACCCGTGGTAATATTGATAAAAGATCTTTTTTGGGTTGGATTTTGTCGTAGTCGACGTTTCAGGCAATTCAGTGAAACTCGATAACCTGGAAGAAATTTTGTTATTATTTGAAGATAACATTTTCCAAAAAAAAAAGTGATAACTTTTTCTACCAATTTTAGAACCCGCAGTCAAGATCTAAAATTGCAGAACTAACCGTGTATTTTTAATCATTTGAATATTAAATATTTAATTATTATTAAATATTAAAAAATTGATATTAAATATTAAATTAAAAATTATGTATTTTTACTTTGTATTATTTAGATATAATGTATTTTTAATTTTATTTTTATTGTTTGATACTGTGTATTTTTAATAAATAAACGATATGTATTTAGAACATGCATATTGCAGATTCAACCGTGTATTATTAATAAATTATAGATATGTACAAAAAATGCTAAATAGTAAATATTTATAAATATTACATTTATTTCTAGATTCACCAATAAATAATTATTTTTTTTTAAATGTAAATAAAATATTGTTACTAAAAATTAGTAAACATTGGATTATTTTAAAAGAATACGGTTTAGTTAAAACGATAAGAAATATTAAATTTATTAATTCAGACTGCAAAAACATCTACTTATAATTTATTTTAATCACATTTATTTATTTGACCCCTATTTATCATACGTTTATTTTGAATAAACATAACTATACATCCCTTAGATAATATTATAGAGAGTGTCTTATAAATTAAATATCTCAATACAAAGGAAAGTTAGAAAAGGGTGATTGGGAGAAGACAAGCGCGTAAAGGAAACAAAATAATACGAGACATTTTAAATCGTAAGTGATGTAATTAATATAAAAGATTAAGAAATGTGTACATTACTATGTTATATTGTTTGAGCCATTGCTAAAAAGTCACCGAAAATCTTAGATATCTTAAATCAATAAATTAATTAAAGACCGAAAAATACCAGAAAAAAAATAACCACTTCATTCAAAAATACTTTTTAATACTAACTACTGTGAGTTTGTGAAATACTGATTAAAATAAATTTGAATTTTAAAGCAACGAACACTACCACGAACGAATTGGATAATTTTATTAAATACCACTCCGACAATCTTCAATCAATCTTCATTCCGATTCTCTCAGGATCCCGGCGCCACATTACAAGGGAGTACCAGGCGAGCAGCGAGTGGCAGAGGTAATAGAGCTCTGGCAATTCCCGTTTCATTGCATTACACGAGGTACGTGAGTCGGAGAATTCACCTCCGTTGCAAATCTCCCGTGCCACGCTGTCACCCTGATACCAATGGGACTTGCAGCGCACTGAAATGCTGATGTTTCCCGGTAACGATGCGAGCTTAAGCTCGGTTGGGTATGCTGGCTGCGTGATGAAGAAAATGAGACAATTTTTTCTTTTAAGAAATAATTTAGCTAAGTTATATACATACTTATTTACACACTAGCTTGAATATACGGAAGAAGTTATTATTATTATTTTAAATATCAGTGAACGAATTATAAGATGAGTGGAGAAAAAAATGAGAGGCACCTCTCGAAGTTAAAGTGGTAACAAAATAACTCAACGTATGTGTAGTAAAAAGTAAATTTAATAATGAAAACTGGTTTTCCGTACAAAAAATAAGGATTTTAAAAAGGGTAGCTAGCAAATATGTTGACTAATCATTCTCTTCAGTAGTCGTGAATGAACCAAATAATATGTAGGTGCATTAAATCGGTGCTCCAGCGATTGTTCGTCGCGGTATTATCAAATTATCAGTAGAACAGTCTTCCCTTCTGAACCTAGATTAAAGATTAATCCAATGCAGATTCACTTTTATTGTGATTTTAGTAATCTAGAGACTCAATTTTGCAAAAATACGAAGAAGATAAATATTTAATGCAATTATTTATGTATTAGGCATGCATTTTTTAAACTAAAATATAACACAACAGCTCTCAATCACCATTCCAAAAATACATTTCAACGACCTGTCTATCTGAGGTATTATCGATAAGTAGATTTAGATAATTCTTAAATAATTAAATGTATCAATAAATTATTTTATTTAATAGTTTAATAGTTAACAGGAGCCTGCATTCACCAGCTAAAGAGCGTGGGCTGAAAAAGAATAAGATGAAATAATAAATTAATTTTTAAATAAGAGGAAGCCATCTTAGTTAACATAACTATGTTAACAATATCTTATTTACTAGATTTTAATGTTTTTAATGTGAATGTCAATTATTTAATAAAGAATCGCTTAACTAGAAATGAAAATTACTGCAATCTTGATATAAAACACTTTACTTTTGACAAACAATTTATCCCCAGTCCACGAAGCGACTCAGGTATTTGAGTTGATTTTAAATCATGATCTTTAAAGGATTCTTTGTCAGGAACAAAGCTATTTAAAATACCCATACAAGGAAACAACACTATTCATGTCGAAGCAAAGTCCTTGCAGCAGGTAGGGCTTCCTTTGTGTAACTTGTTGTAAATTCATTCAAATATAATACTAGCCTTGACACAAATTTGAATGATTTATTTAGATTATTCTGTAATATTAAAAGTGTCATCTTTTAAAAATGTTAAAAGTTCTTTTCACTCACAGAATAATTCTTATCATTGTGTTACATTATCAAACAAAGTAAATGTCTTCATCTTTTTGAAGTATGAAAAAGGAGCAATCGTGTGCAATGGCCGTGAGTGCGATCATTCGAGTTTGAAATGATATCCTTTAATAATCTAGATATTTTTAAGAACCAGATTAACCATTTTATCTCACACAACATTGCGCATCCCACTCCAACGTGAAGCGACCTTTTTGAAATATTTTTCAAAAGAAAACAATAAAAATAATATACTGTATACATATGTTTATGTTATTAAGGAGAACACATTCTTATTGTGAAGTTATTATTAAGAACATAGGTCAGAGATATTTTAAATACTAATTAAATGTATTAATTAGAAAGGTATACATATAAAATCAATTTTATCGAAAAAATATTGTTGTTGCGCTACCGGGATTCGAACCTACTCGTAAATCTCTTTCCAAACCGAGAAAGGTGCATTATCAAACTATGCTATAGCAATCCAGGTTCAAATGCCGGTAGCGCGGCAACAATATTTTTTTGATAAAATTAATTTTATATGTATATCTTTCTAATTAATATATTTAATTATTATTTAAAATCACAGACTTATATTCTGAATAATTACAACTTCACAATAAAAATGTGTTCTCCTTAATAATACATAAATTGTATTAATATTGTTTCAATAAAATTGATTTTATATGTATATTTTTCTAATTAATACATTTAATTAGAATTTTAATATATTTATGAATTTATAATGAAATTACATTTTTAATGAGAAGTTACAATTTTAGAACAGATTTGATATCTAAAACTAAATTAGTAAAAATTAGAATTGCAAATAATATATGTCGCACATAAAAATTAACTTATAAAGTTTAAATTCGTTTTAAAATTACTTGATTATTATGGTGCAGTGGTGACGCATTACCAGTAATAGAAAGTTTCAGGTTCAAGTACCGATAGTAAATAATTATTTTTTCGACTGCAATTATAATTAATTAGATGTATATATATATGTATATATGAACCCGAGTTAAATGTACATCTCGAGCTAATTAGCGCGATGAAGATATTAATTGATATCTATAATTAGTTTATCTCTATTCTAAAGAATCGGATACTACGAAACAAGCAGACATCAAAATAAAAACCAATACAAAGTTATTTAAGCTATTAACATTTGGGCAAATTTGCCTCACGTGGAGAGAAACTAACTCCATTTTGCCACCTACGTTTCAGAGCAGGCCACGCTTGAATATAACAGCGTGACAGAATCGTTTTTCGCTTACCAGTTTTGGCATTTGACTTCCACGAGGGAGGAGCGAGCGTACCTCCCACAAGAGCTGCGCTCCAGCTACCCGTGCGGTGTTGCCGACACTCGACAAAAAGAAGAAGAAATAGAGCGCGCGTATCTCGCCGCCGGCTTTTCGTGTGATTTATTTCAATGGAAAATTTTAACCGAACTTCACTTATGCTAAGTATCTTTTCCCTTATTGAGAAAAGTACCCGAGATAAATCACTCCAAAGGAATATGAGGTTTTAATGGGAATCGTAGCGTCTCTCTACGATTACTACCTATTTTCCCTTCTTTCATAAAAATTCAAAAACTATAATGATTTCATTTAACTGCAAAAATTGACAAATGATATTGATATGACACGTATTCCTTGAACACATCTCTATTTTTTTTTTTTTTTAATATTATTTATTTTTAAATCATGTAACAAATATGCAACATGGTCTTGTGGTTGATCTAAGCACAAATATTGTCGAATTAAATAAATTACAGAATTACTTGTGAAACAAAATTTGATATCTTTTAGTTTCAAATTATTATTGCATTGAATGCTTTTTAGGGTTTGTCAATTTGATTTCGATTTCTGGTTATAGTGATCAACTTTGGTATTGTATTATAAAGGGTGTTTTTTTTAGAGGTCTGTTTTTAGAATAGGCTACACTTTTTTCCAGCAACAGCTAATTTGACAGCTGACAGCTGATTTGTACTCAGTTTGGCTTGCCATTTAATAATGAATAGACTTACGCCAGAACAACCCTCGCAAATTTATTTCGTAAAACGTGGTTCGATCACGTCCAAAAAATTTTACGGATTATATTATCGTTCATCCGAGCAAGTAATTTGAATAACCAAAGATCGTTTTTATACCACACATATTTTAATTGATAATATGCATCCGCAGAGACGTCGTGCAGTGCGCACCAAATAAGTTGTTGCTGCAGTGGAGCGTAGTGTTGAGAAGGACCCGGATGAGTCGATTCGCCATCGTGCGCAACAATCAACCAAATACCAAATCAACAAAGATTCAGATATAGAAGCAGAGTATATATATTCAAATGAGTAGTTAAACGATATATTTATAGTTGGTAATATAGTTTTTATTTTTATTTAAACCATAATTTTCAAGAAGATCTCTCTGGAAACTGTATATACTGTATGAATATATTAAACTAAACTAAACTAAAAAAATTAATGAATGAATTATAAACACGTGTAATTTCTTTTTGTACATAAACTGACATTACTAAAACATATGTTACTCGTGTTTTTTTACTACTTAGGTATAGGTAACTTGAACCGAAAAATGTAAATACATTTTTAAAAATCTCGATATTTTATAAATAAAATCTCTATAAACGCCCTATAAATTAGTACTACGATATAATTTATTTATGTGTATCAACCATTTCTTTTCACATGCACAAAAATACAAAATATTCAACGATTCTAATTTTATGATAGTTACATATTTTAATGAAATCCTTTTTTCTAAAACAAAGTTGACACTTTTTAAAATAATTTGTTTAATAACTAAGACACAATTGTCGGATTTAGTCCATTTATTGTTTGTGTGGTTAGTGATTAATATAATATTAACTATACATTAATCACTAACCACACAAACAAAGCATATTTATAAGTAGCATTTAATATATTATTATTTTAATTATGTCAATTAGGATGTGTGTAGTACGTAATAAATGTGTGTATAACGCGATGATATTCTACTCGCGTAAATTTTCACAGCTGTAATATAATATTACAATGAGTCACGTTCCAAGGTATTAACATCGCACTGAGTAGGTAGAATAGCCCCGACCGTTTGGGTGCCACACATTCAACAATCAAGACAGCAAATGACTTCACAAGTCTCAAACATTCCCGTGATCTCTAAACTAAACGTTCACAACGCGTTTGCTCGACTCGGGTCAATCAGATTGCTGAGGATTACACTCCACGTCGGCATCGGCAATTTGCTGCGCACTTTATCCCTATTTATCCTGCGCTGGACCTGCGGCCGATCTGTGTTGCCCTGGTAATCGGTCGGTCGATGGAGATGATGAAATTACACGCCAAAGGAACCTAACCGATCTAAAAAAATCTGAAAGGATCCTAACATAATTTTTACAAATGAGTGAAATAAATCATATCTGATTTTAGTTCTCAAGAATTTTATGCACAGTGATGTGATATGATTTTTACGTTTAACGCATTTATTTTACTTAATAAATCAAAAAAACTTTTGTACAATTTTAAAAACCATTGCTATTATTTATGTTCTCGGAAGAAAATAAGAAAAAAATACCATACCAGTATAAAGTTACCGGTTGGGTAGAGTCTGTGTTATGGGTTGACCACATTACTAATGATGGTGTACTAAGACGCAAAAATAATGCAAGCTGCATACTTCGAACACATTCTCCAGAAAGATAAATATGTTATTTTACCCATCGTTCATTATACAGGGTAATATAGAAGGCAGGAGAGCTAGCGGTGCAGGTAGAAAGAGATTATCTTAGCTGTGTAACCTCATAAAGTGAATTAATTTTCATAATGTGGCGATCTTGTACCGGATAAATCAACGTACTGCAACATGGTCGCCAATATTCGACAGAAGGCGACACATGAAGAAGTCTTTATAAAAATTGTATGCGCTCTATATTTGTCGTATGCGCTATGATGCCAAACAGCTCGTACACACCGGCACACATTGGAGAGAACATGGTGTGCCATTTATCACCCCTTCAAAAATATCCTTCGCTATTTTATAAATGGTTTTTTTTTCTAATAACGACGCATTTGCATGGATGAGATTTTTCTCCATTAGTCTCGATAGCTCGTAAAGATCAGCACCGTCTAAGAGGGTTACTTTTGAACACAGGGAATAATTTAATCTAATTTTGGCCAATATATACTTTTTTGAGTTTATTTCAATCAATATATAATAATAATAAAAGGATCTACAGTATATAGTTGGCGGTACTTAAAAAATGAATGTAACTTTATTTTTTGAGTTAATATTTGATTTTTTAATTTTCTGAACTTTTTTGTCAAGCTTGTTGTGTGGAAAAAATGTATGTGTCCCTCATTATTTAATAATTTATTTAAAATACATTAAATTTATATTGTATGTATATTGATCGTTATATTGAAATAAGTAAGTGATGTTATAATAAATCGTGTCAGTTTCGGCGACGACATTAGGTCATTCATAAGGTCGCATCATTGATCACCGACATCTGTGCAGCTTCTATATTTGTTTCACGTTTTACAGAAAACTTCATTTTTTTATTTGATATTAAATCATTAATACTGAGAAATAATAGATATTTAGTTGTTTTTTTCAAAAACAAACTTGGTAACACATTGCACTAAAACTATTTCGAGATAACCTTAAAAAAAGTTTCAGGCACATGTAAAATGAAAATTATGGGTTCAAATTTAAGAGAAGGAGAAATGGTATTATTACCTTCAACATTATACATGTGGAAGGCATAAAATTCTTCCATATTCTTCTGATGAATGTAGAAATTAACGGCGTTAAGCTATATTAACTTATATTAGTAATACTCGTGTTTAAGGTCAGTCACCCACCAAGTCAGGTATTTTAAATTTATAATACATATTGAAACATAATTTATGCAACCAAATAACTAGATAATAACGAGAAGCAAGACTGGAAACCGTTCGAGCTCGCACTGCTCAATCGGGACGAATAATACACGCTGATTTAAACCTTGGTGCATTCCATTACAATTCTAATTATGATTACAGTCTTCACTCAAGTTGGAAAAATTGATCAATTATGCATGTGTTCCAATGCTTTCAAATTTAATAATGAAACACCAGGAATGTGCTGCGCGGGTGGAAAAGTGAAATTTCCAGAATTACATTCAACACCCGAACCATTATCAACGTTAGTATCAGGTGACACAAGCCAATCTAAATATTTGTTGAAAACGTACGCAAGCACAATTCATGTTTCCAAATGACATCGTTCGGTGCAACGAACATCGTGGGCCAGAATTACATGCCAACATTTAAAGCGCAAGGGCTAATTTATCATCGCGCAGGATCACTACTACCAGTGCCGAACGTAGATGACTAATTTCTTCAAATTTATTTCACGGGAAACACTGATGAACAAATCGATCAACGTTGTCAATTCAATATGGACACTAAACGATAAACTGTCGCTGAATTGCGAACTTTGTTCGATCAACACGACGAATTAATTCGATTATTCAGAACTGCCCTCGAACGAATGCCAACTGATGTGATGACTGCAGTTGCAGTCAGAGCAGACGAAACACCCGTCGGCCAACACGAAAGACAGTACAATGCACCGACAATCGACGAAGTGGCGATCGTTGTAGTCGGAGAAGAATTTAACTCGCGTGATATAATAATTCTTCATCGCAGAAATGGTGATGTTCAGGGAGTCTCACAACTCATCGCTCTTACGACGGATTGCAATATCCGATTTTCTTTTAGCAAGGAGAAGATAGATATCATTTCAACATCATGATGAGAAATCCACAAACAAATGAGGAAATGAACAAGAAAGTCAGTGCCGTGAATTATTATTCATATCGATTGATGATTCGTGAAAACGCTGAAAATCATATCTTGAAATGTCGACAATCGTTCCAGCGATACATTGTGGATATGTATGCAAAAATCAAAACCGAACGATTCCTCTACATTCCATTAAATAAAACCAAGAGTACATTAATTTACGTGATGCAGTTGTTAATGGTGGTAATGTGAATCTCAATGAATTGGAGAAAATGGCCACATTTATAGGGAGCCCACGGGACATGCACCAATACACACAAGATGCAATGACATATGTTCGCACATATGGCCACCCAGATTATTTTATTACCTTCACATGCAATCCTACATAGGATGAAATACAAGAACTTTTGTTAACTGGACAATCAACATCGGATCGTTATGATATTTCCGCACATGTGTTCAAACAGAAATTGAAATCTTTAATAGATTTCATTATTAAGGAAAACACATTCTTATTGTGAAGTTGTAATTATTCAGAACATAGGTCTGTGATATTTTAAATACTAAATTAATGTATTAATTTAGTATTTAATAGATTTCATTGTCAAGCATCATGTTTTTGGAGAGACACGCTGTTGGATGTATTCCATTGAATGGCAAAAAAGAAGTTTGCCACATGCATACATTTTTATATGGTTGATCTAAAAAGTCAGACCAGATTAAATTGGTAGTCATCTCAGCAAAAATACCAGATGTCGATATTGATCAAAACTTATTTGAAATCGTTACCGAACACATTATTCATGGTCCATATGGCTTACTCAACAATAATTCACGATGCATGTCTGGTAGGAAATGCATGAAACGATACCCGAGAGACTTACTTGCCGAGACTATCACCGGTAATGACGGATATCCGCTCTATCGTCGGCGATCAACTGAAGGTGGATGCAAATCCATCACTTTAAAAGTACGAATCAATGATGTTGAAGTCGATTATAGTTGGGTTGTACCGTATTCACCGTTACTCCCAAAAATGTATAAAACGCACATCAATGTCGAGTATTGCAATTCGGTGAAATCGATCAAGTACATTTGCAAATAAGTTAACAAAAAAAGCGATATGGCAGTTTTTGGAGTAGGAAATGCAACTGCTTCCATCGATGAAATCTAGCAATATCAACTGGGACGCTACATTAGTAGCGATGAAGCAGTGTGGCGCATTTTATCATTTCCAATCCACGAACGACATCCGACAGTTGTTCATTTGGCAGTTCACCTTGAAAATGGACAGCGCGTGTACTTCACAACAGAAAATGCACGCGTAAGAGCATTGTCACCACCGCCAACAACGTTAACTGCATTTTTCTCACTGTGCGGGAATGATATGTTTGCAAAGACGCTACTTTACTCTGAAGTATCAACATACTACACATGGAATGCATCAGCCAAACAATTTCAACGTCACAAACAAGGTATAGCAGTTGAAGGACATCCCAATTTATATTAGGCCGTCTACACACTGTTCACCCGAACAATGCAGACTGTTTTTACTTGCGATTACTGTTAATTAGCCTCATCCTTCCAAGAATTGAGAACAGTAAACGGTCAAGTATGTACCACTTATCGTGAAGCTTGCCAAGAATTAAATCTTTTGGAAAACGATGCACATTGGGACACTCACTCGCTGATGCATCGAATACCGCTCAACCACACCAAATACGCTCGTTACTTGCAATCATATTGACAACGTGCTTCTCATCCAATTCAGAAGATCTTTGAGGGAAACACAAAGATTACATAAGTGAAGACATCTTACATCATTTGCGTGCAACAGATCAAAATCCAACCTTCAATTCACACCAAACGTGCATTGATTTCAATCGAGGAGATATATTTGACAATCTCTAACAAAGCACTGATACAATTGGGAATGGCTGCTCTGAATCGATCTGCAAACAACCTTTTTGAACTCAATTTGCAACGATAAACACAATTTGATGTCGACGAATTGGGTACATTTGTTCAAACAAATCTTCCGAAATTGGTTCCAGAACAACGCATAGCTTATGATAGAATTTTGCGTGCAATTACAAGCCAAAGCGGTGGATTGTATTTCCTAGATGCGCCCGATTCTTCTCCGAAATATAAATCCACCGCGACTTTGCAACGGTACCAGACTTTTAGTGAAAAAGATAATGAACAATATCATCGAAGGTACAATTTTATATGGAAAATTTAAAGGAGAATATGTACTATTGCCACGCATCCCAATGATTCCGACAGATATGCCATTCGAATTTAAACGTCTGCAGTTTCCGGTGCGACTCGCATTTGCAATGACTATCAAGAAAGCACAGGAACAATCGCTACAAGTATGTGAACTAAATTTGAAAAATCCACGCTTCTCATATGGACAGCTGTATGTGACCTGTTCACGCGTTGAAAAACCTTCTGATTTATTCGTATACGCACCAGACGGAAAAATAAAAAATATTGTGTATCCAAAAGCACTTCAATAATCAGAACTAAAATACATTTTATTTTTTTGAGTCGCATTGCAACGCATGCCGGGTACTCGCTGGTTTAAATATAAATTAAATACATCAAATATAAAGATGGACAGGGTGTAACAGACCTAGTCCACAGTATTTTATGGGTAGACATATCTGCCTAATTACGGATCTAAAATGCTGTGGAAGTTTCTCAAAATCAGTTTCCCTGCAGAGTTATTTCCTTTTTAATAACTTTATTATCGTGCATATTAAATGTATCAGCTAGAAAGATAAACTCAATTTATCGAAAAAATATTTTAACTGCCACCGAGATCTGAACCAGGATCCCTTCCTATACATTTCGGGGAAGTGCGATAACCAATTACACTACATCAGCCTCGTAAATAGTCGACAAATTTTCGAACTTATGTGTTGCAGCTATTTCAAATTGATACATCTTACAATCCATTTATTTAAAAGCTAACGCCTTTTTATTATAAGAATATTATTACTCAGAAGCTCATTTTATTTTGCACGCGTATGTTTTTTTCTATTCTCTCTAAATTTACAAAAATTGGCAAATTGCTTAATGATATGTATTTTGTATAAATTATGGTTTTATTAATATAATAACATTATTATTATTTTGAAATATTTATATGGACTAAAATTCAGAGAAAATAAATAAAATATTCCGGTGAATTATATATTACATAAATATCTATGTATGTTTTGATAGAACCGTGTAGTTTTTTTTAATAAAATATTTTATAATTATGTTTTGATTATATTACGCGCAAATTTATTAAGTTGCTTGTTTTGGTACTACATATAAATATATCTACTCATATATTACTTTAAATTATACAAACATTGGAAATATTAAAAAATTTATTAATGTGTTTGTATAATGAAAGGTAGTTTTAAGTAAATAAAAGTTATTCAACGAATCTTGTATTTTTAAATCTTTCAGTTATTTCAGATATTAGTGTAATAAAATGAAATATTACATTAGTTAATGAATTTTCAGTTGATACCTTTTAGGGTAATACGATTTCTAAATTATTTATTCTGTTTGGGTATTTATTTAAGACATTTTATTTTGAAATTCTCACTATTTACAGGGATGATTTGATATTTAGAAGAACCACTAAAAATGATGGATCAAATAGGTTTTTTCATTTTTTTCTATATATTACTTCTCCGTTCATCTCGCCTCTATCTGCCCCCCTGAAGTGCGAACCACTCTCCACCTACCACTTATTTGAATGAATAGGCGTCTTTATGGAAAGGGAAGCGAACAGCCAGCATATCGATTGGCTGAAAGAAAGTCGAGCCATGTTTCCCGCACCCCACCCTGGTCCCTGGCACCCTGGCACCCTGGCCCCTGGCCCCTGGCCCCTGGCCCCTGGCCCCTGGCCCCTGGCCCCCTGGCCCGTGTATGGTGATCGTCTCGCGGACCGAGAGACTCCAGCGAGGAAATGAGAGGATCGAAACTCTTTTTCCCGACGAAGAAAATAAAATTTAAAGTCGAACGAATTGCGGAATTTATTTATCACATCCCGAGACAACGGGGTCACCCGCGGTGGCTATCAATTTACACGCGCCCTCAAATAGGAATAAGCATTTTATGATCCATAAACAATAACATCGCTTACGGTTACGGTGAAAAAATATTGGGAAATATCAACAAATTGCGTATATTATGTAACACCATTTCGAGATATTTCAACTTGCCTAGAAAATTCGCCAATATTTCTTCACAATTTTCTTCCGTATTCAACATCGATGAAATTTTGTCCTCAAGACGGAGAATGACGGTGAGCGGAGGTCGATTTTATTTTAAGTTAGATAAACACACTCGGATCGCTTTTCTCGTGAGCGTTCTAACCTTTTTCTAACCTAAGTTTATAATTAGCACTATATGAGTGGTCTCCTGGGTCAAGCCCCTATCATTTCACAATAACATCTATATATACATGTAAATATACGAGTACATAAATAAGTTGGTTCAGTTTATTTCTCATACAAAATACTAAAGATAACGTTAAAATGTTTAACTCAGCACTAATTCCGCACTGTATCGAGAAAAAAAATGCACCCTAACAGTTTGGAAAAAACAAAAATCTTCAAATTTCCACAACAAAGCTTATTTAGGAGCTCTGTTATAGCGATATTATTCAATTTGAGTGTTAATTATTAAGGATATTTAGCAACTACTGTTGTTACTTACAAAATGTACCATCAATCTGAATTACTTATTTGCTTACTATCACGCCAAATTACCTACTAACGGAACGTACTTATTAACATAACACACATACTTTCACGCATAACTAACTATTAACGTAACTTACTCACCATCGTTCCGTTTCAGTGCTACACCCTCCTGTACTGACATAATTTTGCCTCGTCCGCATTCATACATTTCACGTACGCTCACGAATACTGTTAAGCTTTGAAACGCGAGTATCTTCCGATATCATCTTTACTTGATATATGCGGACATTCTTTACACCTGATGCCATCGACGTTCTCGACGTATATCTTTATTAGCATGTTATCCTCAAACATGACCGTATCGCGCTTTCTCAACCCTGTTATTTATTTTGTTTGGATATTTGTTTGAAATTGAAATTATTCTGCAGCTCTTTTTGTTCATGACCGACGTAAATGTGAAACAACGGACGCCTAATTCAGAATCAGTATGTAATGTAAGCCTAAGTCACCGCGGCTTCTCGCAAGCTTCGAGACTGCGCCGTGTACGCGGTAACGCCGATAGCGTGAACACGTCGTTTTCAAAATTAGAATTAACGAGCTGGGGTTTAGACGAGCTCTAACTTGTCTCGAAAGTCTCGTAAGTGCGAGCGCACGCTGACGGACGACTTTCGACAGAAAGTACGACATTACAACAGGCGAGGGATATCAAATTGTATGGAAGTACGCACACTGACGACTAAGTGTTCAAACGACAGATCGGTCGGTGGCGAACCGTCGTACGACCGTTTTGTCCTCAGTGTGCGCTCGCTCTTGCGGGCAGTACAGAGTTGACCGCTGAGCGAGCTATGACCTAGTGTCTATAATTTGTACGCAAAATAACACTACTTATATTATATAAACATTTACCAACAAATCTCTGAGACTGAGACCGAGATCAAAATCTCATCGTGTTTGCACCATAAAAACTTATGTATCCAATATTTTTTTTTATAACGTAGCATCGCAGTGAAAATTTATCATAAACGGCGATGTACAAAACATTATGATAAGTAAAGAGGTACATCATCATACCTTATTCCCGCAGAGAATAGAACATCATTCATTCCTTTTAGAACTTTCTGACCCTTTTTTCACATTCATACACATAATGTAGGTATAGAAAATATATTATACTTTATTGTAAGAACATCTGTAACTATACTACACTAAAAACGCGTATGGTTGTGCTTATTAATACATTTATTATAAATACGATAACATCCACGAGTTTTCCATCGGCAGCCAAAGCAGTTAGTGCGATTCTCTCTGGGACCGTAGGTTTGAATCCTACCGGCAGCAAGATTTTTTGAACTTGGATGTTTTTTAATATTGGAATAATTTACTTTAACTTTTAACGTGAAACAACAATCTTTTAATTTAATTTACATAATCCATTATTATATTACCCCACAACCGGCAGTACATCATGCGGCATACATTTGTAATTAGCCAAGACTCGAACCGCTTTATAGTGGTCCTCGCTCAGTACTTGATCTTTGACTATAGAAGGCAGCGCACGTGTGTCGCATTTCTGACAGAACAGTACATCGACGGAAATACTATGTTATGATGGAGTTCCAAAAAGTGATCGAACGTCTGACAAATTAGGACTCAAGTTTAGGAATAGCTAGCATGTGTATTTACGCAGTACATCAATTTAAATATTAACTCGTTTTTCTTCATCGGACGTTGGCTATAATTAGATTGCTGGCTGCGGCTCCACGATGTACTGACCAAACACCATGTTTTTCAGTCACGACGTTTTCTTTATTACAGGGATCAGATTCAAGCTAATTTTTCCTTTATGAGATACTAGACAATTTTCTGAATGTCTCATTACATATTAAAAATTTTTAGGTTTTCGTATTTATTCATATTTTTAACGAATATTGAATTTTTATTCGTCCGAACCGTAACATCTTCATTCGTTATCCTATTCATCCGGCAGAGTTTCAATATGTTTCTACCGATCTATGTGTAGATGTAATAACACGATGAGAGTGATGATGGTCATGGATTTTTCGAGTTCCATGTTATCAAAAAATCTGAATCATATAATAATGGTGGAAAGTTTTTGAATGCAGTATTTTGAATGATTGTCCGTTATGCCGCACAGTCTTGGTGTAAATTTGTAAATTTGAAAATGAACTAGCCTGTTCAATATTTGTCAAGGATTCTGTTCACCAAATCTTTCAATATTATGGAAAATCTTTCATGTAATCGTGTTCTTCCGTACAATTCCTAGCAACGCCAAAAAATAAACGCAGTTGAATCAATTAATTAATTAGCAATCGTCATCGCGAATGTTGAGCAGCTCTCGGTTCGCGGCGATGTTGACTTGTCGCGTTTATCTTCATTTAACGTCTCCAGAGCTAGCAAACTAAATTGGAACCGGTAACACGGAATAATGTTCCCGGATTAATTTCAGCATTATGCGTGTAGTGTTTACCGAGAGCTTACACAGGGAACAAAAGCTTTTAACAAATTAACAGATCGCAGCATCCATAGCCCACTGGCAATCCTTAAATCGCTTTGTATCAATTTGCGTTTAGCAGCTAAATTACTTGTTTTAAGCCCCGGGGTGCGAGTGAGGGCCGGGGCGGACCCCCGCGGAGGGGTGGCGGCGCGGGCGGGTCGGAAGACAGAGGCTTTCCATTTTGATGTTGCAATACCTGATTTGTATGGTGATTCAATTTGTATTTCAATTTATAGCAGCGCGGTAAGGAATGTTGCGTTATGTATGTACTCTCGGTACAGCATTCTTCACGTTTTATTTTATGACACTGAGTAAAATGGTTCAGTAGCACAACTAATCAATATTCCTTTATAATATTTGTAATATACAATACATGTGATATCCATTTTTTAATACGATGCGACATAGAATAGAAATAGAAAAATACGTTCATACTTCCGTTAGGGGTGTTGTCAAATCAGAAGCGCTCGAGTTCCACAAAATAATTCCTACACGTTTATATTTTAACCCAAGTTACATTTCTTTTTTTCTATATGAAAACTATTATAGTTCATCTAAAAATAATACGTCAACATAGAATAAATAAATATTTTTATAGCGTTAACTTATTTAAAAAATCAACAAAAACACGATTGCAAATAAATTTATACATATATTTTTTTTAATTCATCATATTATTATTCACCAATTTCTATAAGTTAGATACGTAAAACTTTACATAATATATTTATTCAGTGAACCCCCTAGTTAAATTAGTCACAAAAAAAGCGCCTCATAATATTTCATTACATTTTTATATACCCTCACATTAACCTCATGTTTTATTTTCACATTTATCCGCCCCGGGATCGATTGTTAGCGTCTCCAAAAGGCAATTGAAATCAAAAAGATTTTTAAGGTGCCAAATTATTACAAGCCTTTTTAATGTAGATGTTTTTGTGTTCAAATTGAATGCATTAATATATATTCGTATTTTTGGTACATACGCATGCCTTATTATTGATACATTCTTAAACTCAAATCTTAATACTAGCATTTAATTTGATTTAAAACAGTCGTTTCTGTTGAACTTTGTAACGAATCAGTATTAATAATGTGCTTAAGATTTTGAAAATGGCTGTATTCACGTCTTGCTTGATTACTCGAGAATGTAGTGGTGCGTGTCCCCGCATGCCATACAGTACAGGACGACTGTAGATCGGTTACCTTGTTGACTAGGATTATTTTTAACTTATGATTTTTTTTCGAACCAGAAAAATATATGCAATGTAGGAATGGTGTAACTTATACCAGAGACACGTAACGTATTTTATCTTCTATGGTTTTGATGGTCTTATAACATGGAATCACCTAATATTGTAAGTAAATATTTATACTGGTACATTTAAATCATTCGATTAACGATGTTCCACATTCAACAGATTCGAAATATTATTGACGCATAGTGTTATTGCCATGCGATACACGCGGACAAGGACATATATATATATAGAATATTAGTTAAAATGTGTCTTCATATATATAATATTTTAATCAATTTATTGATATATTATGTGTTATTATTACCTACACAATCACTTGACTGTCAAAAAATTGGCGATCCAAAGGAAGGTTGAAAGGAACCAGGTATCGTGGAAGATCACTAACACTATAAACAATCTGGTTAAATATAGTTATTTTATTCTTATTTAAAAAAAATAGAGATGCGTACACTGAATATATGTCACATCAATATTCTTACTATTTTCAAAGTAAGCTAAACGCTTGTACTAATAAAACAAGATTAACTCGTCGGTCTTCTGTAATGGTTGACGCAGTGCCCCATCCACACCATCATTTGTAATATTCAGGCACAGTTGCACGACCGTGACCGTTCTCACTGAGCGTAAAATGGAGATTAAATATTTACCTGCTTTAGTCATTAAAAACACATGAACATAAAGTTTTTTTTTCGATTATTATTTAACGAAGATTCGTCAAGTGCTAACAATGTTACTATGGTTTCTCCGCAAGGGGAGATGTAGAGTAGAAAATAAAGAACACCCTTTCGTCCTGATAAACAACCAATACTCCACCCTATTCCTGTAGGACAACTTCTCACGCAGGCCCGATAATTTCTGAGGCTCACTGCTATATCTGATTTACGTGATCAGCAATCATGCTAGGTCAGAGATGGTGAACCTACGACACGCGGGCAAAATTAGATATTTTTTTAAATACAAATTAAATACGAATAAGATTTCTCCTTTCATTATCTACATCATGAAGCAAGCTTTATAGATATCTAGTCACTCGCTACTGCGTGAACGTGATATTGAAATACATTACTTGCCACGTAATTCGCATAAGAATGCTACAGCTAGTGGCGGATTTTTAAGAGATGCCCAAGTTGCAATTGCAAAGGATTCAGGTCTGTTATTATTGATAATTTTACCTAGGACGTCGTCACGGTGTTATTAGTACTTCACTATGTGTTGTAATATTATAATTTTAGAGGCCATACATTCGTCCATTTTGTGGCGGTGAACTATTTTATTATTTTTTTATATCAGTGTGTTGTCACTTGCATTATGTGACATAATTTTAAGATTTAACAGAGTATGTGACATAATTTGGTAAATATTACCGATATAAAATCAATCGATGTCAGAAAATGTGCATTGCTAAGAGAAACTGGTACGAGAATAACTACTTACATAACAGTTTCGGGTAAGAGTGAGTCTTTTCTACCGATATAATTTGTCACAATATCTGTGAATAAAAAATAAAAGCTGAAATTTGACCCATGACCAAGTAGATGATTATATAAAGAAGGATAATGTCATAAGTGATGTATTGAAAAATTGAAATGCATCTTTTTTATTTGTATTGAAAGTCTTGTGATGTGGACCTTGCAAGACATTTTGAAATTAAAATTATATTTTATTTATCTTACGCGAAGCTTATTTAAATAATTTGGCGTATACTTTGACCCATTTGTGGAAAAGGGTTCGCCATCGCTGTGCTAGATCTTTTACAGAATTTGGCTTAATGCACGTGTAATTATTATTTATTTAATAGGTCTGTACATATATGTATATACAGTGGCGTGAAGTAGCCTTAAACTTAGGTTATGCTGCTACCGACGACGTTTACATAACTATACGAAAAACAGATGCAGTTGTCAGTACTTACGCGCATACTTTAATTATTTATTCATTTATTAAAGCCCTGGTTTGTTTGGTATAATTTAAAAAAAAAAAACACATGAACAGCTACACAATAGCATGGAATACATATATAGAAATATATTAGAAAAATATAAATTTAAAAATACGCAAAACAAACTATAAAACTAGAATGGAAAAATACAAATTTAAAAAAGCAAAACAAACTATAAAAATAAAGATTAAAATCAGAAAAGACAATAGAAATTTAGGTTTGACACAGATACTGTACATATACAGTATGTGCGTGGGTTTTTAGAGCAGAAGAGAACTCTTTTAGCTGCCCCAGATATATCAAAACTGCATAATATGAATGACATCCAGCTTATGAATACCCGGGGCGGCCTTGAAAAAGGCTTAATCATTTGCTGCAGCGTGAGTGTAATGTTAAATATTAAAAAAAATTATTTGTATTCCAATTCAATTAGTCTCTGTGTTTTCGTAAATTCGTCGATAACATCGTTATAAAAAGTTCCCGATTTTTTAATTCTAAAAGCAATTTTTTTTCAAAACCAATTATGGAAAAATCCGAAATTCGTATCTAATTTTGAGTATTCCGTAAATAAGTATGAATTCGTTTTAGTGACGAAAACGACCGTTCAGCTAACACACTGCTAGCAGGAATTTTTATAATTAAAACGAATAATTTAATTAATTGAGGAAAAACTTCTTGTAATTTTTTTAAGGCAATATTCTAAAATTTCTAAAAAATTTTTTCTTGAAATTCTGATGAACTATACACAAATTTTAATTCATTCTTAAGGCGATCAAAATTGAAAAACTGTAAATAAAATGATTCTAATTTTGAAAACAATTGTATTGAAAATTCTATCTTAAATGTAAAAAATAATTTAGAATTCAATAATCATTTATTGCTCCATACCAGTCTCTAATTTCGCTTAAAATATTTTTAGGAATTCTCTGAAAACGCGATTGAAATGTATTTTAACACCAGTGACATTTCTATTTTTTTTCGGCTGTTTCGTTAATGAAAGTGCTTTATCATACATATCATCGACGGGAAGATCATTTAGAAAAGTTTCAAATTGTCTAATTTTTGATACGCAATATCCGATATCAGAAGTGTTTTTTTGAATTATCTTAAATAAAATATCAAATTGAGCAAATATTTTTTCAAAAAATACTAGGAAAAACGTAAATTTAAAATCTCTTAATGAATTTTAAAATGTGGCAGATAAGTTGACTGTTTCTTCGTCCCAATATTGGGGATTATCAATAATTTCGTCAAAGATGATTTCTTATGAGATTTATTCTCTCTTTGTTAATAACATGAACTGTACGCGAATGATACCCCCAGCGTGTAATAATAACCCGCGGTAATCGCCGTTCACAAAATCGATTGTAGAATTCTGACCGCTCACTACTAGTTTGAAAAAGTTGCCTACGGATCTGATCGTATGAAAAAGGTTTCTCGTTTCGGGTATTCTCTCACAAGATTAGACCGATAGACGATAAGACCAAATTTGAAACATGCGCGCTGCACCATACAAATATCACGTGAGGACACCGCTCTCTAACTCTTCTTTGAACACTATTTTTAGCGGATGACATAACAGCGGCACCATCGTAAGTTTGTGCTATCAATTTACTAGTACAATTAAAATCTTTTAATTTATTTAAAACGATTTCTGATCTGCACTAAAATCAATAAAATCTATGAACCTATCATTCATTTGAATCCAATTAAAATATTTTAAAATGAAACAGAATCGGTCCGAGCAGCTGACATCTGGCGTTTCGTCTATTATTACAGCAACAATCTATTTCTAATCAAATTTTTCTCAAAATCAATGAACTAACGTTATAAATAAGATCATTTTGAATCCTATTAGAAAATCCACTAAATATTGATAATGATTTAGTGTCACCCTGCAAATGATATTCTAACTCCCGTCATATTAATAATAAGCCAATAACTTCACGCATTCAATGAAATGACCACGATTCGCAGATTCATCAGATTCATTATACCCTCGAAGGGGTAGTTCCTGGATTGCAAGAAAACAATTTTTACAAGACATTGATAAATATTACGGTTTCTATCTACTTTTTCATCACAACAAATATTTATATATATTATATTTCTTCTTTCATTAGATAACAATATTTCTATACGCTGTTGGTCGGATCCAAAATTATGCAACGTAATAGCCGACTGATAATGACTTTGGATTTTCTCGAGAACTTTTTTAGCTGTAGGAATATTGTTCAAGTCTTCGTATCCAGATTTCCAAATACTACTTTTATTTGGAAATAATAAACATGACCGACGAAACATCTTATTCAAATAAACTTATCCTGTAATCCAAACAGTTTGATAAATACTACGTGAAGAATGTCTAATATATTTCAAAGACGGTTTATTTATAATTGAATCGGGAATTTGGCGACCAATATCAATTACACGTTTCTTTTCACTATAAAACAATCGAATAAAAATGGTTCATCAATCAAAAATTTACAATGTCGTCGTTATTGCTGAGCAATTCCATGTTTGTTTACCACGGTGTTTTACAAAGATATTGGTCTAAAACTTAACTAAAAACTAATTCATAAAAACAGAAATAGATTGAATTTATACAATTAATTAAAAATATGTCTGTACGTACTGATGTATTAATTCAAAATAATAATCAACTTGAATATGTATTACACTATATCACACTCCACAGATTTAAAATAAAACTTGTCCATTGAAATACACCGCGGAAAAGAGTTTAGTTAGCGAACCAAATATGTGAAAGTGTTTTCACACAGAGTTTTCTGTATGGGTTAATCCCTTTCGAATTATGTACAAATTGTTTGAAAATAGGTATATTTTGGCAGCCTTAAAGATGCCTAATAGGTTAGGTAAGAAAATATATAGTTTAGTAAGTTTCTCATAAGGATTGAACAAACAAGTTAGACGCGACTGACGCGTGCGTCCTAGCAAAATGCGGAGACGAGTGGCAATGAAATTGAACACGAATGATTCGCAATTTTTCATACTGTTGACGGCTAGACAAAAATATAGCCATGGGTTACGCTAATCCGGGTAATAACGGCTAGAATTTTATAGGGTCTTTTCGTAAGATAAAAATTTATTTTAATTGTCCAGAATCTTAAGTAATGAACAGCTTTTTTGCTTGTATATAGTGCACGCCCCTGTGTATATACATATATAGTTTTTAAGTAAATATATTTTTTTATTTTGTTCATACTAACCTAATAAAGGGGTGAAATGAAAATAATTTATTTTTCGAAGATATAATATATACAACTCCCATCCTATTTATTGTAAATTATTTTTTTTATCCTGATATATATAAAATATACGGAAAGATACGATAAAATACATTTATTTCTGGTACAATAAATCAACCGCAACTTCAAAAAGTAATATCTTTAAAAATAATTATCGTTCAATCTATGGTTACTAATATTACCAAAACTATTTTTTTACACATGATTTAGATTTAAATTTCACAATGGACGTATAATATATGAGGGGTTTGAAAACAAAACCGCCACAATCCAATTGACCTCACACATGAAGGATAATGTATGATGATTATTAAATAAAAATGTGCTTCTGCAAACACCGATTTGTATTCGCGTACCGAATGAGAATATATACTTATATAAGTCCAAAAATAGAAAAGCTGCGATTCGCCAATTTTCAAAAGCAGTTTGAATTAAAAATTACGACATTCATAAGCCGTAATTGCCTCGCCAAAATGCTTTCGGAATTATGTTTCGCCTCGGCCTGAAATACGGCCCCGCGGCGGGCTTTATGGCCCCACCGCGAGGGCAGACGCCGCGGCGCCGGCGCGCCGGGCGGGGGCTGCGGGCCGGCGCGCGGGCGGGGGTGCCGGCCGGCTAGCGACTGTCTCGGCGCTCGGCGCTCGGCAGCCTCACACTCGGAAGGCACCCGTGATGTGCCGCTACGCTAGCTACGCGCTCGCGAGTGCCCCGAGTGCTGCGATGCTTTATGTAGACATTGCGAAAATTATATCTCGGGGTTATAATAAAATAAAAAATCGGGACCGAGAGGTGAGGATTGCATTACCGGTAGAACAAAAAACATAAACTTCGCAAGATGCACTGTGTATGCGAGAAAAATAGTCTCTCCCTCGGTCGATGTGCTCATAACTGAGCATCGCACTCCTTTATTCTACTTCCACAGCGCGAACTATACTCTTCGCAATCTTGGGCTTTTCTTAGTGCGACGTGTAGCGCGATCTCTGATCATCTTATTGGAGATCTTGTACGTTCCGCGTGATCACTAACTTCTCTAAGCTGCCACCATATTTTAAAAGTATGAAAAAATTCATTCCTGCACGTTTACCTTTATTTAGATAGATGCTCCTGATTAATGGAGGCTGAGATATTCGTTCGTATCACAGTCCACGGTGTGTTCAGCATGCGACGCCAACACCACATCTCAAAGGCGTCGAGCATGTTCCTTTATTTCATTATCAGGATCCAGAAAACATCATGATCTTACGGTAGGTAATGAATTTTTGGAACATGTAGAAGAGTATGTGAACTTGGAAAGTATGTTTGCAATGGAAATGAGGTCACTCAAGCGTATATCTAGTAAATCCATTTATGATAGAATTAACAAATTATGAGTAAATATAAAACTGATATTAGTATAGTGAGCGAGATTAAGAAAGGATAACATAGATGGTCCGGTCAGGTGGAACGAATGCATGATAAGATAGTAAGAATTATGTACAACGCGAGTGTTGACGGCACCAAAAACAGAGTACGTCAGCGAAAGACTTAGTGTGATAAGTTAAACCGAATACTGGAAGATGGTCTCGTTAGTCAACAAAATATGTTTTGTGTGGGTGAGGCGAGAGTTGTGTCAGGACGTGAGCGTGGGGCGTTCTATTGGCGAAAGGCTGTGATCGTAAGTAAATTTGTATTTATTCGAAACAGTCAGTATGAAGTTATATCATGTATCTTGAAAAATGTGTAACTAGAAAGGAAATACCTTTTTATTTAATATAATTTTTTTTTAACTTTGCCTTTAACCACTTTTATAAGTTAAATTTTATACACCAACCGATTTCAGAAAATGTCATTTCCTCCATTCCAATAAATTAACTTAATCATATGTCAAATTGTTCTACTATTTTAACCACTAGTACCATCCTCTAAAAAAATATCCAATACTTTTTGAATCATTTAGTCAATTTCCACATCCTTCATCATCGCAACAATTTAAGATAGGTACTAGATTTATTATTATTTAATTTTAATTGAATTTAAAAACATTAGAATAATTTGATGCGGTTTCAGTTGATTTATTTGACATCCTGATGAAGGAAAATGTATTTTCCAAAACCGATCGTTGTATTGAATTTAACTCATACAAGTGGTTAAAAACAAAGTTATAAATAATTTATATTAAAATCAATAACCACAATCTAAAGTTTACAATAAATATTAAAAATACATTTTTACTATTTGTATCTAGGCTTTTACAACGTGAATATCCACAGTAGCAGCTTGTGCATAAAATATATTTTGAATACAGCACAATAAAAATACTTGCATATAAAAAGTATAATAGTCTTACTTCTTCATAGTACTTCTAACTACATATGTGTACATGAGAAGATTTTATTGATAACTTCAATTCACGGTGGTTGTTTCATTATTTGGAACCAGTGCGTAAGTAAGGGCGATTGAAGCACTGATGGAGTTCTTCTAATTGCGTACCTGAATCTCCTCACTCGATGGCGTTTTAATGTTTTAAAAAAGGTACTCTTTCACAAACATTGCGGAGGCGATATGATATGTAAGCAACTTAACATAAGCAAAGACGGTAAACAGTTATTGTATCACAATTTCCCTTGTCCCATTACGCTGCCAGAGCTCCATATCTATAGCTCTGAATTGTACAATGAAGTATAGTATGTAATGAGAAGGCAGATTACATATTTATATGATATGTTGAGAACGTCTGAGAAAGAAAATATAAGGAACCGGGACAGAAATAATATAAAATATCTTAGTACGTAACTAATTTGATTTTGTTGTTTAACGAATACTTTTTGTTTCTTTCTTAAAACGTAATGCTTTGAAATCGTTTGGAATTAAAAGCTGAATAATGAGATTTAGAAAGGAGAAGAATGAATCACAGGAGAGCTTGACTTTCTTTGACCTCTGCAATTCATGTGCAGCAGACTGAATTCCTGGAAATAGAACAACGCGTAACATAAAGATGTTACGGTGATGTGTACCAATTAATAGTCTCATCAATGTTCACCATCTGAGTATTCAAAAATGAAGCTGGATGAAAATTGATTTTTAAAATTCAACTGTTCAAAAGAGACTGGCTAGAGGAGCGAGATCAGCACAGTGTGAGGAGGTTAAATTAGGCACAACAATCGGGAAACAATTATATTACACGAACAAAAACGAAACAAGTCAAGCAGAACTTGAGTTTTCACAAAGGTTGGTGAGGCCGATTAGTCAATCCTTGATGAAGCAGTAACACCGCGAGCTCTGACTGATAGTTGATGATATTTTATATAAATGGAAGAAAAATTCTAAATCAAATCGTAAATTAGGTCACACGTTAATATAATGCGATGAGATTAGAACTTCATAAGAAAAATCGTTCGTACAAGGGGTGGGAATTAAAAAAATAAACCAAAATATTATTTTGTTATAAATTAAATGCATCAATTAAAAAGATATACGTGTAGATAAACTCAATCACTGGGATTTGTAGCAGGATCTCTTGCTAACCAGGGAAGTGCGATATTCAATTACACCACGTCAGCCTTGTAAATAGTCGATATATTTTCAAACTTACATATTGCAGTTATTTCAAATTGGTACATCTCACGTTCCATTTATTTGAATGCTATCATCTTTTTATAGCGAATATCTACTTTGAGAAAAAGTCGCTATCAATAAAATAAATAAAATCTCCTTTTATCAATTTTCTTTTCTTTAAGTTTTGGATTTTTGAATATACTTTAATACAACTTATATATATTTTAAAGAAAACACATTATTATTTGTGAAGTTGTTATTTTTTTAGAACATATTTTTGTGGTATTTTAATATAAAATAAATGTACCAATTAAAAAGATATACATATAGTTTAAAAAATAAATATATTATTAATTAAATTCGCTTATCTATATTAAGTTCACAATCATTGTTTTGCATGTGCTATCCAAATACATGACGGTTTGTACGTAAGGCATTTAATGTTTAATATAAAATGTATTAAATTACGTAAGATCCTATCGAGTCCGACTCTGGAAATTTCTATGACAATTGTACTTAATATATCAGCTTCACGTAGCAAGCTATGTAGGTCTATATCCCATACAAAGGTTTTGCTCTTTTTATTTATTTTGCTGAGACTGCTTTTCGAGTTTGGAACTGCCGAATCTGTGCTTGTCGCAAAATTTATTATTTATCGATACTATCAGGTTTCTGAGATTTTATGATGAGGAAACATACGAGTAGCTAATGGTCCGTGTCCACGGAATGAGATACAACGAGATATATCTCAGAGATTTAGTTAAAATGAATCTCAGTCTCGTGTACGTATTGAGAATTTGATCTGAAAATAAACTCGGAGATCAATATGAGATTAGTAGAAAAAGGTATAAACTTAACACATAAACGTTCGATTCGACACGACGGACGTTTGATTTGACAGCGATTATTTATTTTGCGTTTTAACAACTGCTGAAGATATTCAAATTCACTCAACTAACGAACAAAACTTAAATCGTCAATGCTCTGGATTTGACGTTTGATATACAATTTTAATTGAGGCCTAAGAGGGCGAATCATTAAGATATAGCGTGTACATGGAGATTACGAAAGCCGAGGGTCGTCTCCAAAAAACCTCAAAAGAGTAAAATCTGTACAGAGATTGTCTCAGAGTCCAATCTCTTTAAATCTCTTCCACGGACACGACCCATATATTTAACTTGTCACAACAGGGTAAGGTGAAATCTTAAAATATTCTCGTTGAGGATAACAGTATAGGTATTAGCTTTAATAAGAAAATTATATCATCAAATTTTTTCATTAATTCACTAATTTATACACTTTAATGTTTAAATATTTAATTAATTTAATAATTTATACACTTTAATGTTTAAATATTTAATTAATTTAATAATTTTATTTAATGTTTTACAGATTTTAATGATGTCGCTTCATGGAATTAAATCCCATTTTCAAACTATTTATTAGCTGATATTTTTTTAAACCTTTCATAGTTAATGATTTGATATCCATTCAAACGAGAATTTAATCATATTTTTAAATTAATAGATTATCTTAAGAAAGGATCACTTTGGTGGTTTGGTCATATGGAATGGATGAATGAGGAGAGAATATTAAGAAAGATATATGACGCAAGTGTCGATGGCACAAATGGACAACGCCCGAGGAAGATCTGGTACGACCAGGTAAACAAGATACTAGAAGATGGTCCTGTTAGAAGCCTCAATAATTGACCATTTTGTGTCGGAACATAAGAGTGTGGCGCTCTATACTCTTTACCTGCCCCCGTGGTGAATCGATATAATGGGAAGTTAGTTAGTTCCGTAGTAACTCAGGTAAAAATTTATATTAATATGTGTGAGAATACATTAAACGCAGTAAAGAAATTTAGTATAATAAATTCAATCCATTATCATAGCTGAGCCAAGTTAAAATAGTTTATAATAAAATAAAATAATATGTCACAGTGAATGTGTATTCCCAGTGAAGATATATTATCATTGTTGTTATAGTGAAATCATCCACAAACATTTTCACTGGAAGATATATCATATATTTTTAGTAGCGAAAATATGGTTTAGCTAAAGAGCACTAGCGAAATTATATGCTGCTCTAAATTGCCTATTATTTAGACAGCTGTGCAACGTCAACTTGCGTGTTTTAGGTTGGAAGAAGGAGAACACCATGGCTGAAGAACCTGACACTGAACCTGGTTTGGCCAGTCTACTGTGGAGTTTTTCTGGGCCGCAGTAAATAAAGTCATGATAGCCACCGTCCTTTGTAAGGATAGGGTACAAGAAAAAGGAGAATAAGTTTTTAAAATAGTGCTGATTTTCGATAAAAACTGTATTTTTTTGAATCAATACAATTTTACCCATATGTTTTAAAACGAAAGGTTTAAAATAATATCCATCATAATAACATAACTCTCATATAACTCATTTTCAAAATACACTTCTAGGGTCCACCGGATAGTCCGTTTGTGTACAAATACTGTTTCATTCATACTGAGCAGTGAAATTGTAAATCAATTGTTTGTCACATTTTAACTGGAATTGGTGAAATTATATTATGTTAATAAAAATATAAGTTCACTGGTAGTAAGCATTCACTGTAACGTATGCACGTATTACACGGACACATGTGCATATTAATCAATTTTTATTTTATACTATGAACACATTGTAAATTTTGGCTGGAGAATACATTGTAAATTTTGTTGAAAAGGAATGGCGGTATTTTAAATTAATAATGTAAAATATATAAATAAATCTTCGTGTATAATCAATTTTCGTTGAGCATCTCACTTCAACATCGCTCTTGCTAGTGTATATATAGTACGATCTAGCTAAGCAGGCAGCTAGCACCTTTGCGCCGTTCTCCTGAAAGTTATACCGCCGCTGAAAGGACCATAAAATGAATACGGAATGAGAGAGCCAACGCGCATACGTGCGCACGTGCAGCAGACACCTCCGAGCATCGCGGAATGTGCATCCACACTAGTCAGGGGGGTGACGCCATCCGCCACCCGGCCACCTCGCCACCCCAGGCGAGATAAGTAATAACAACGGTAAGTAACGTAAGTAAGGGTACATTAATTAATAAGCCAAAGGCTAAGGCAGATAGTGAAGATAGGAATATTTTAGAAAGGGTCAATTACAATTTTTTTATGATAGAGTGAAATTCTAAAAATACCTAATCGACCACGTATTAAGATTATTTGTTCCTATTTAGGATGGGTTCTCAACTAGGCTATGGAAGAGAAATCCCTTCACATTATGTATTATGATATTACCAACTAAATTACGCAGAGCGTGCACTTGCATGGACCGAGGATCTAATGACAATAGGGGGTGTAATGATGGAGTTTTGTGGATGAATCTTTCATGCTTTTGTGGGCGAATGGCTGATGAGTCAGAAAGATGCGGTAATGGGTGAGAAACGGGTGCTAAAATAATCACCCATCGCACGTGTTCGCGGCTGATGATGATCGCGGAATGTATTGAATAGGTGTGTGTGGCCAGAGCAGATTATGTAACGAAAGATGAAACAACTTACACTTGATACGATCTCATTGTTAAACGCAGTTACCGGTATAGAGATATACAATATCTACTACACAGACAAGAGTGTCACTCAGGAACCAGCCTCCCAGACGGCTGCTGATCGCGTGGTTATTGTGACGTCGGTACCGGGCGTGTTTTTGCGGTTATCGGGACCTCTGGTTTTGTTCACCGGTAAATATGAGGTGCGATCAGGGGAGTCGGTGGCTATAATGGCTATGTAAGTGATAGACCTCCACAAAATTATTAATATTTTTTTAAAATATATTAAATATTGTTTGATCTACCCGTGTATAAATAATTAAACCATACGAGACGCGATACGTGCTATGAAGCTCGTTTAGTCTAAAAGTAAAATACTCGCAACTTGCTTAAATGGTCGAAGATTAGTCAGTCAGTGGTCAGCCCTATTTTCATTGCATCAAGGTTTTGTTTGAAAATAATAATAATGTTGATGTGTCGTTTATTCCATGGGCGCATATCATTATTATTATGAAAAAAATATAAGAGTTACGTGCTCCACTCTCTACCACCTAGGACTGTCACAGGCTTAATATAGATTGAATAAGGGTAGAAATTCAGGGACAGGTCGTCTCCAGGAAAGAGTTCCAGTATTCTAAGCTTTGTATTTATAAAATAAAAGAACGATGACTTATTAAAAAATATTTTTTTTAGTTTTTTATGTAGTTCCAAAAATAATGGCGCATTTAAATGTTATAATAAATCAGTTTGAACTTTTCTAGGAAGTTCAAAATTATTTTTATTTTTAATATCTAACGCAAAAATACGTTGTAGTTATTCATTTGAATGAATAATAATTTATTAACTTTGTTTTTATACCACTTAATTATATTCAACAACCTGTTTCGGGTATATATACAATACCTTCAGAATGACAAAAAAAAATAACTCAAACCATATGTCAAAATATTATAATATTTTCAAATTCAATTTTAAAAAAAAACAAAAAAAAATTAAAATCACTTAAGGTGCCTTTACTACAATAACTTCTCATCAACGAATTACCTTGAATACAATAGCAGTTTCAGCACGCACCGCGAGAAAACTGAAACACAATAGCAACAGTAACTTCAAAAAACAGAATATTGTAACGAGCTCATAACAGGACGTCACACTCATTGATAGTTCAAAATTCATAGACAACACATACAGAAAAGTCATGCTCTGAGGTATAGGGTTGAGGGAGGGGGTAAACCTAATGGAGCATCCACACGCGCACAGCCATCGGCGATCTGTGGATCTGTCATAAATACCGAACACTAATGTAATGTTTAATTTAATTTGAAGGTTGAAATCAGCCGTTATTTTTGGAACAACCTATAGTTCTAGTGATTTTACTTAATTAAACAAAAAGTATGCAAAAAACTTAACTCAACTTAACATGTAATCCTTGGAAAAATGTATTGGGCATCACACGAAGATATAAAAAAATAATCATACAAGAGTAGTTGATATAATTGAATAAGAAAATAAAATAGCAATGGGATATCACCAACGATGTCCCATTGCTATTTTATTTTATTACTATTTCGCCCAAACGAATGCTGTCATCCAGTTATCCAAGGGGAATCAAGAAGCCAATGGGCCAGGTTTTACCAGCTGGATTTACTAAATCATCAAATTTTACGGAAATGCATGGCAGCAAATAAATGGACAGAAAAGTGGGACCTAGTGGGGAGGTCTTCATCCAGCAATGGATGGAAAACGGGTGATAATAATGAATGATAGTGATGCAAATTGAAAATACATATAAATACTATTCTAAATGATAAATAATTTCAGTTGATACGGTATTCTGCAAAACCCAGATTCAAAAACACTTAGATACATACTAGTACGAATCTATTAAAACCGAGTGCTTTATAATTTTTAAAAACACCCAGATCTTTCCAGAATGCACAACTTCGTCTGACCTGGAAAAAATATTGAAAAATCTAAAAAGAGATGTCGTCACTCAAAATTGCACTATTAACGATAATAATTCTATTTCTAATAATAAGACATATAACGTTATTTTTTTTATTGTAGAAAATTGAACGCTTGGAGTAAAAACTAAATTACTATTAAAATGAGATTATTTATTTGTATGTACCAACGTCTTGATGTAGTGCCGAATAAATAATAGTCACCCTTGAAGATTTTATAGTTTTGACATTACACTGTCAGTTGAAGTGTCGGGGCGGACTTTTTTTGGTTTTGGTTGTATGCACCGTTTTATAACATTTAGTTCAAAAACAATGTTTTGAAAACTTTGAGACCGCGCATGGCGCATCTTAATCGTCTAGTTTTATAAATAGTGATGACATTCTGGTATGAAATTATGATTAACTGAATTAATGCTAAAGTTTTAAATACTGTATTGTGGTATATTCGGGCAACGGGGCGGGGCTTGAGAAAAGGGGGGAGGTTTCCTTCGTTAACGGGAATATGGACAGTAAAGGCGAAATGTTAGGGAAATGTTGTTAATTAGTGTTTTTTCCGAATTGAAATTCTTTTGTATTTCAACGGTTTCCAAACTGTCCGAACAGACTGCAATATTGTATTTAGTTTAGTTACCGCCTAGTTATCGCCCCGCTTCACAAATAGACTACACTACTGTATTTAGTTTAGTTATCACCTGATTACGAGAAGAACTGCACCTCTCGAAGTAGTGAAAATAACCCATCGAGTGTGTAGTACAAAGTTTTATTTTGAAAATTAAAATATTTATGAACTCGATTGCCAAATTTAATATTCAGCCAGTGTAATTTTCAGTGACCTAATTAATACATGATATAACTCGCGAAACACGTACCTATTCAGTTAGCGGTTTGAGATATACTCGTATAATACATTTGTGTTTTTGTAATGTAATATTTTAATGCCGGTTTGGCTGCGTAATCAGTGCGCTCGATACTAGACTGCCAAAACGGATCAGGATCGTGCATGCGGCTGATACAATACTCGTATATGGTATGGTTGCACACCTCGCGCGGTGGTCAGATGAATCCATTCAAAGTTTCTCTGAATGCGAATCTCCGAAAAATTCAACATTAATAAAAGTGATATTCTCAAATTTAATATAATAGAAAAGAAAAATTGCGATAGATGGCGAAAATAAACAATGGCACTTAACAAAATGGTTTGAAGTTTAGATAAATTATTTTTAATTTGAAGCAATAACATTGTGGCTTGACAGTTTAGCTATAGAACCATAACAACTGGTGATCTTTTGAAGTCGACGGAGCAAACCACTCGCTTCTCAGGATAGTATAGAACTAATCGTTATTTTCCAATACTGTACGAGTATTTACGTTCGTATTTCGTTCGCGAGACATTCATTAACAAGCTAGTAACACATATACGAAAATAAAACAATTGTTTTTGATTCTACTCGTTTCATTTATTTTGTCTCGCAAGAGCATTATCAATTTAACAATTTTAATTCAAAAATTTGTATTTATAATTATTATGGGGAACAGCAATACAATTTATCTGTATGAGATGAAAAGGGACAACATTATTCATTGGAATTCTGAGGATATCCATACACTTTAAATGCTTCTAATTATTCTAAATAACCGTTCAGTTTCAACACTAATGGTAATTTGTAGAAAAGGACAGTTATTTTTGCTATTCTGGAATTTATATTCAATAATAATAATAAATGTCTACTTTCCTATTTCGTTTCCTATTTAAAATACATTGAAAAGATTAACCTATTAGCATCCTGCCGTTTCGCCGCGGGGATAGGTAGAAAAGATAGAGAGCCACATTCTTCAGTCCTGACATAATTCTCACCTCGTCCTTTTCATACAAGCTCATCGGTTATCGGGGCTTCTAACAGGACCGTATTCCAATATCTGGTTTACCTGATCACGCCAAGTCTTCTGCTAACGTTCCCTATTTCTGATGCCATCAACACTTGCATTATATATCTTTCGTACTATTCTCTCCTTATTCATCCGTTCTATACGAGCAAACCACCGAAGCGATCTTTTTTAAAATAACTGTCATTATAGGTATAGTATGATAACTTTCAAGATTATTTTTATTTAAATGAGTGATGTATATTTTATATTTAATAACTAATTCGGGCTACTAATATTTAGAATAATGAAATGTTTCCCTTTTCCGGGCAAAACTTGAGATTAATTGAGAACCTTTTTTAAATTTGAATTAAATTAATTTTAGTTAAGTATTTAAAATCACGTGTCACTGCTCAAATACTTTTATTTTTGTACCGCTCTGTTTGCACAATAAGCATTTAATTTTTCAATAATAAATCATATAATACACCGAGAGAGAAGAGCTGTGTAATGCTAGAATGAGCTGGGACGATGCCAAAAGGTCGGCAGCCGACTGAGCTTCCTGAGGCGCTCTGCGGAGACCGTTCGCTCCGACAATGAAAATATGGCCGTAGGCGAATAGGCGAAGCAGAGGTAAAAAATAAAAAATAAAAATGAAGGTACGCACTATACATTGATGTGAAAAATGATTAGACCATTTTTTAATAGGCTTACTTTAAATAATAATGATGTTAATTAAAAATAACAGAATTTTTGACACGAAGAGACTTTTACTAAAAGCAGCATTAATAGTTTTCGCAATGTTTCCACACAAGTTGCTTTAAGAGCCGCTGTTCTCGGAACATCTACGTTAATAAATTGGGAACAGTGAAGCATAAATTAGACTCGAGACAACCATTCGCGTGGGATGAGTGCAAAATTTTCTCGTATTAGGGTCGAGGCTAAGAATTTTCTTGATACAATTTCATCTTAACGAAGTTCCTATCATTTTATCATTAGAACATTATCATTGATTAACACTTCAAATGCTTCCAAAGAGATACCCGACATACCCCTGCCATGTTTCTATGAGGGAAATATTACATTTTAAATATGTGTAATAATTAGTGACATTTTAGACATGACACACAAGTATCATTTGTATATAATAATAGTAAGTTACTAGGCCCTGCGCGTGGCTTTAGTGACCGCTGCTATGGCGAATGATTTCTGAATTCTAAATTCTATTTATTTTAAATTAACATAAATTATTTTAAAATCGCGTGAGGTGGTTTCCTTAAATCGGGCCCAGTTAATACTATTGTTGTGAAAATTTATTGCCGCGCCTCGTCTTCCGTGGACGTCTTCTACTTCTGGTGCCATCAACACATGCGTCATATATCTTTCTTACCATTCTCTCCTCATTACCAAACTACCTAAGTGATCCTTTATTAATCTTACTCACTTTATTAAGATCAGCTTTATATTATTTACTTATTTCTTCATTCTTTACTCTCTCATAAATGGATCTGCCACACATCATAATCTCATTTCCACTGGAGGATGGTCCTGTTAGAAGCCTCAATAATTGGCGAGCTCGTATGGGAAGACGTATGAATGTGGATGAGGCGATAATTGTATGTCAGGACGGAAGAGTGTGGCACTCTATCAAGTGTGGAAACAGCGTGATGGTAAGTAAATAAGTAGTAAGTAAAAATTATGAGTAAAAATTGATAAAACCGATGTACCGTTTGGGCGCAAATTCAACATGCAGTTTCACGGCCAAAGACTGACAGCGACCGGTCACATCTAGTGGCTCCAATGCATTGCAGCAGCGGAAGTTTGTGGAACGATATATTAATCCACATATGTAGTTCCGCAAACTATTATATATTAATGCACATAAATTTTTAATATATATTCCTCAATTCATCGTGAATATTCTGTCACAATAATAATGTCGGTGCACATCATCAGAAAATTCATATTTTTAATATATTTTTATTAGACAAGATAAGGTGAATGCACATTAGTACCTTTGCTTTTATCGTATATCTTCTTGTACGGCACTACATCCCAGGGTGGAATTTGGCCTCGTCCACGTGTGGTCTCCACCGACTCCTACCATCCTTGTCCAGTTCCCAGATCCTCCCATTTCATTTTTATTCTGTAAGTTCCATTTTCTAGTGCAGGTTCATAAATTGTTCCTAATATTTTGCGCTCATAAACTGCTTTCTTCTATTTGGTTTAGGCACGGTAACCATAAGTGACCACTGGTTTTATATATTAGTAGTTTGCTTCGTTGACTCAAATTTTCGACTCCAGCAGTTTTTTACACGCTTAGAAACTTATATTTCCAGCTAGAATTCGTATCTTTGATTCATCTGTTGTCTTAGTTAGTATGTTCAAGTTAGAGCCCAGATATGTAAAATTATCAACCCTTCGTATACATGATAATCTGCGCACACATCTGGGGGTGCCTCCTGTTTACGCATACTGACCGTGTACTTCGTTTTTGAGACGTTTGCAAGCATTCTTATTGTATACCGTCTTGTAAATAAACATATATATCATATCTTAGATAAGTCTACAAGACAAGATAACTTTATTTTTTTTAAAGTGCGTGTACACGGATTAAATTTTCGTTTTCGCCTCTCGGAGATTTGGCAAAGGTCGGTGTGCACCAGTTGGTCATTTTGCGTTGCGTATATAATAAAGAGACGACAGAAAATGATAGTTCACTTCGCGCTTTGCTCAGTACTTTACCCGAGTTCCGAGATAAAAGTTTCATCCGTGTACACATACCCTAAGGCATCCTTTTCGTAAGGATAATTTTATTTTAAAGCTAAAACTAATTTGATTTATTTACAGCCCACAGATTAGGGTGCGGTAGAATATACGGTCCATTTTAAATTTAAAAACGAAAGTTTCTGCAGCTAGAGAACATTTGAATATCACATAATTTTTAAAAGGGAAATTTAAATGAAAGTATGGCTATTATTGGAGATTATTTATTCTGAAAATTTTTAACTTTAAAGTTTTTTACAAAAAATTTTTTCCAATTTACAATTATTTTTAGGAGTATTTAACTATTTTTCTAATAAAGAATACATGAATACTTAAAAAAATTGAACAATGGAGAAAATACCTCATCTGTATTGGCCGGCAGTTCTGTTCCTACACTTATGTCAATGTTGTCGGCCGCAACTTTATATTCACGTTACGGTCTCCAGTGCAGTCTCTTTCGTTACAGTAAGATTCCACCAGAGTTCAGAGGTAAACTAATTTTAAAAATAAAGCTTCTCTCCACCTTTTATCGTACACTAAATTGTATTTTATCGTTCATTCATTCTGAATCTATGGAAATTTTGTATTAAATGATACAAAATTGTACCTACTCAAAAGTAAGTTATTTAAAATTATGAAATTTAAAATACATATTTCGATAAAAATTAAAATACAAAAATAACAAAAAAGTGTTACAAATGAGAAATTGACAAAAAGTTGTGAACAGAGGCGCTGTAGGTACAGGGAATACACACTATGTTTGACATTTATTTTCAAAATACAATTTTTTTAAGCTATTCAACAAATACCTAGTTAGAAAAGGATAGATAAAAATAAAGTACTATACTAGAATATTGACTCTCTCCTTACTATTAGTATAAGTATATGTGTGTACTGCATGTGAGTTATAAATATTCATTTATAAAAATACTCCTTCAAACAGCACGTACGTACGTGTAAACTAATTTATAATTATAATACCAAAACAATAAAAAAGTATAATGGTTTAAATACCACTTCCAATAATTAAATGATAATAGGATGGGAAGCTTGTTAATGATGATGTGCATTAATTAATGTCACATGAAAAATGGCTCCACCACAATTGTGCATGTGTAAGTAACACTGCAAAAATAGTGCACGGAGCGCATACAAAGCAGCAGCGGCGGTCGGGGCTACTCCACTGACAAAATTAACAAGCCTCTGATAATTACTATTCAGCCCACTACCTCGGCCCTCCTCTCTCCTAGCGGCTAACCTAACACCTCCTCCGTCCTCTGCGCCCCTGGTAGCAGGCGACAAGCAGCTCGAAGTAATTTGGTACCACTTCACTCTCCCTTCGTGTGGAATATGACGATGTTTACACAAAAAACAGTAAGAGCGGTTAGGCGCAGAATGTCTCTTCTCCCTTTATTCGGCGGTCCTCCTTCCTGTCTGTGCGCTCTTCTCTAAGCCTCGCTGTAATTACCACGTAATAAGAGAGTCGTATAAATGTCCCTTCGCTTGCATGAAGATTTTCAAATGGTTTCGCAAATTAACGGCGAATCGTTCTTTTGTACATCTAAAGGAAAACTTTCTAAGATTTCGATATAGATGAATTTAAAATAAATATTCGCGTTCACACACACGATACTTAGGGGCACGCTTTCAAAAATAATTCATATTTTTGTGTCTTTTACGAAAATTTTGGTTTTTATTGTTCATTTATATCAGAAGTAATGCACTACATTTAACTTTTTATAAGAGTATTACTTTGATTGTACCTTTACATTAATGTAAAACTAATAAACTAAATGTTATTTGCAATAATTAAGAAAATACAACCATTATAAGGAAGACTATGACCATTAAATACATTTTCCGCGTATCACAAAATTGACTTAATATACGAAATAAATTTTCTTATAATATTGAATCCGAGATTACAGAGACAAATAAGGATTGAGACAAGTTAGCAAAATATTAAAAATTAATAGTTATAACCATTAAATTTGCAGGACAATTTTCGACGTTTTTAAAATACTTTGTTTTAATGAAAAGATACATTTTTAAATAATATATTTTATTTACTCACATATTTTGAGGCTTCAGCTACTATTTAAAATCAAGTTTTATATCAAAAACATAAAAATTAATCTTTAAATAATGTCTTATAAAAGACGTTTATTTAATGATTCATTTTAGTTCAGTACGCCGCTTAATCCGGCCGTGACGGACATCAAATGCGCGCTGTCATTATTTTCGATAAAAAATGCTGAAAATATATGTGTTCATGCATATTTTATCCACAATATGAATTAATATTGAACTTATTCACAAAATCATTAGCGAATTTCTCAATGTAGATGTTTTTTACTGATTTTATGGGAAAACAACGTTTTTTTGAATAAAGTGAACGTTTTATGTACGTTATTTTTATGTATATCGCAAATACATATTTCGTTTATATATATACTACTGTTGTCTTTTAAACACAAGCTGTCTGTTTCATAAATAGCATGTAATTATGAAACAGACGTATCACCAAAATGACAATAGAGCGTTTTAAATCGATTTTATCAAGCAAAATAATAAACTGAAGCTATATAAAGTTAGAACATTAATTTAAGCGATCATCTAAATATATTTACTTATATATAAATGTACTTTGTCTGATTTCAAAACATATTCATGTATGAGTTAGGTACTCCAATAAATTATTTAATTTTCGTTGGATTAATTCAAATAACAACACATTCCATATATCATTATGAAAAACCGTGGAAATGACGATACGAGTTATTTTTGACACTTGTATCGAATGAGAAAAAATCAACAATTTTATTGTTGTCTCTTTCTATTCAAACTTTCCTCTCTTGCATGATTTACGTCATAAATAATGTCATTAAATATTTATATACTTATAATATTATGATATCCTATCCTCTAGGGCCGAAAGGTACCGTAACAATATTTATTTATTTAGCCAGCCTATAGAAAATTAGTAAATTAATGCTGGGAGACTAGGAAGATGCTTGTATTCAAACAATATCCAAATTATATATTAAATTGTGTCGCAATAATAAATTACGACTTTATAAATAAAAAATATTTAAATATTGAAAAGTAAAAGTATACAGGTGGTAGGGTGGTAGGTTATGTTTTTCTTCTTTAAGTTTTCACAGTTGCTTTAATTTAATTCAAATTTCATAACAAATGTATGTAAAAATATTATTTAAGTAGAAAAGAATTAAGCGAACGAAATCAGTCACTTCACTTCCTAGGCCTAGCAAGAACCATTTGATAAATTACTTATCTTTCTACTAAAATTCCTTTCAATATATAATTAATATACTTAAAAAGGTACTTCAAATATGAATAGGTAGAAAATATGTAAATATACTGAACTTTATAGTGAACATCATCTATAAAAATAGTTTTTCAGAACTAGTATTTTCTCTTGTTCAGTTTAATTAGACAATAGTTAATGACCAATAAATAACAGTATACATCTTGACGCTGCCTTCTAAACCAGAAATATAATCTTGCGTCGCTCTCGTATTTTATTATAGAATGATAATTTCTTGCTATGTTCAAGCGTATTTTAACTATTTTATTTATGTCATATTTAATTATTATTTCCATCAGCATATTGACAACATCAAGGACCGAGATAAAATACGCAAAAAATTATACTTTTAGATTTCGCCATAATTGCACAAAAACAAAAATTAGGGCAAAATTATGAGTTTAATAACTTAAATATGATTATCGTTCACCCTATCAGAGAATCAGTCAATTTGAAGCCAATATTCTTCGTTAGGGAGCGCTCAATACTTTGATGTTAAAAAATACGAAAATGTCAAAACAAATCAGCCCTTAAACGAGGAACCAAAGTGACGTTTACAGCTTCCTACCTCCGTCTCCCTTCCCACGGTGAGGGAGGAAAGGGTCTTCGAAAATATCAAAAGTTTATATTTTCGTACACCGCTGTGACAAAAATTTGGAAAATATGATGTATGGTTGTCAACAATGGTCGCGAGAAATATTGACATAACAATGTCACGAAGAAGAGGATTCAAGGCGCAATATATTTTAATTACTTTATTTGTTCTACTTATCGACATGATGTTTTTACAAAATACAAATACAAAGTATGCCTACTGGAGAACACTCCACCACTATATAAAAATAAAATGTTGATGCAAACATCGTAAGTATCCAACTTACCAACTAACATAATACTGTGAATACAACGCCGTCAATATCAACAAAAGATATTACTCTAATTATTAGACAGAGTAATACAAAAGTATTATATTTCACCGAAGAAAACGGTAAATTTACTTATCAACACGTAGGCAGAGTGGATAGAACCTCACACTCATCTGTCCTGACACACAATTTTCGCCTCATCCACATTCACAGACCTTTTGTACATTAGTGTCGATACCAGGACTCCATTGTGAACCGCTAGTCTCGCCTCGGCTGATAAGTTCCCATTTTCTATAACTCCATTCAAAGCACCGTTCACTTTAATCTCTGCAGTCCCCCTCCTTTCGATATCTTTCTCAGTCTTTCCGTTTCTATCAAACATACTTCCTAAATACACAAACTGATCTACTTTTTCCAAACATTAATTACCTACAAGTATTTAGTACGGTGTCTCGCTTTCGTCCTTCTCGAATACCATCACTTTCGACTTATTTTGACATTCATATTAAGGTCGCCTTGCTTGCATACGTCGTACATTCTACTAACTAGATTCAGTAATTCTTGTTCATTATTCGCCAGTAAATTTACATTTTATACATTTATTTAATTAACTATATACTACATTTGTATAATAGTGTTTGGACTGCGCCTGTCTAACTAAAAAGTTCTGCTATAAGACGGGCATAGTTTATAAGCAATTGTTTAAATAAATTATTCTACAATTATCAGACGGAATTAACAGTTACCTCTTATGCATACATGTAAGTATAAAAAGCAATTATAAAGTTGAAAAATTGCACTTCCTCTGTATATCTCTCATATGTGCTACATAACACACACACATACATACACACACACACATCACACACACACACATCACACACACATCACACACACTCACACATCACACACACTCACACCAATGATATATCTTGCCACAATTTTGTAAATTTTTTGATGCCTCTTTTTTGATGATTCAAAAAGGAATCTAGATGTTTTCTGACTTTCTGTTATTTTCGATCGAATTGAAATTTTCTTTTCGAAACGAATGTTCCATAGACCGGAACAAATGATAATCCGACGGTTCTATGTCAGGAGAATAAGGCAAATGTGGTAAAAGTTTCAGATCCACTTCCTTTATTTTGTTCTGTGTAAATTTCGCTGCGTGCGGTCTCGCATGTTGTAAGATGCGCCCTTGATTATTAACTAGGACTTATAATTTCACCTTTTATCTCTCCAATTGAGTACAATAAAATTCTGTGATGGCCTGCTCAGGATTTCATCGTTCATAATGAATAACACCCAAAATATCCCACCAGACTCATAAAATAACCTTTTTTAAGGTTAATGATAGTGGTGGTGTTGAAACTGGTGTTTGATTTGAGTAATCCATTGTATTTTTATGTGGGTTGCTATAAAGGATTAATTTTTTAAATACTAAATTAATGTATTAATTATAAATATATACATATAAAATCAATTTTGTCGAAAAATATTGTTTTAGCGTCACCGGTATATCCGTATCATGTTTGATGAAACTTATTTTTTCTATTAATCCTTTTTTTTATATAATTTCATTAATAATATTCGAAACTCTCTTACTATCATTTTCTGCAGATTCTAGAATTTTTTGTCGTATTTTTCTTCAGTATTTTTATTAAGAATGAAAGTTTTTTCTTGTATACTTTTAAATATCTATTTAGTTACTCGTTATTTGGTAGTTTTTTATGTTTTTTTATTAAGAATTCTTTGTTTAATTGATACGATTAGACCATCCAGGGTTTTATCGGTTTGTATTTAGATGATTTGCATTTAGGTAAAGTAAATTTAGCGCCATTTATATGTTTAGATAATGTGTCGTCAAATATGTTGCAACATTCGTTGACATTATTGCAATGGTCAATTTTTCAGAATTAAATTTTTTTATGAGTGTGTCATTTAATTTTATCGCGTGTGTATTTTTGGTTTGAATTTTTTTCCCGTCGTATGAGGATTAATATTTTTGTAGTATTTGTATATAAATATAATCGCATAGTGGTCAGTAATTTCTGTATGAACAATACGAGAAATAACATTATTTATGTCTGAAATGTTACAATGCAAGAAGGAAGTTGATTTTTTACGTTTCTAGTGTATCCATTTATACGTGGCGTAAAGTTCAATTCAGCTAGCATATTTAAGTAATTATATTTATTATTACATGAGTAGTCATTAGCTATATTTAAATCTATAAAGGTCATGATCTTCTACCACGAGAAACTCGTGGAGAATAAGAAGAAGACACGGTATTATTAATATAATTCTTAAACAATTAATGTTTTTTGTATCTTATTTTCTGAATATTGTTACAGAACGTTATAACTATTATTTTCTGAATATTGTTACAGAACGAATATATAAAATATGGGAGCCTGAGATCAAAAACCCAACATGTTACATTTTTTTTCAAAAATTAGTTTAGTACAATATTGGGTTCCACTTCGGAAAAAATGAAAAGTGCCAACGAGTATATTGACTTTTAATCGAAGTTGTGTTACTTCTTTAAATCTGATTATGCCACGTTTATCATTTTTAGGTAAAGTGGATACGTCAGAAAATTTAATTGTATTATATTTAGTGACTTATTGGAAATGCCAAACGAGTGCACCAAAAATTAATTTAGAAATATTTTTTGGAGACAGTTATGAATTGTTAATAGGAGTATAAAATAATGCACTTCATTACAAGAAATTAAAACTATATAATTTTATTTGCTACTTTGATTGAAGTTTGAATGCTACTATTCTGATTTTTTTAAACTTATTTATATTTTCAAAATAATAATAGGTTTATTTATTTATTATTAACTATTTACAAAATATATATTTTTAAAACTTACATTATAAACTAACAATTTAAAGATATTAGAGGTTTGGAAATAATGTTTTTATTTAAAAAAGATACTATTAAAATGTCCCTTTAAAACCCAACATTACAAAAGTATACTTTTGTCACTTTTTCTCAATGTTTCATACAATGTCTTCACTATACTACTGTGTATACATTAAAATACACAAAACGTACATTGTTACTAGATACGAATAATACATAACATCGACAGTGCCTAGATTGATATAGTCGGAATATAATCTCTAAGCATATTGCTGTACTTATCTGCATATTGGAAAGAATAAAGTTTTGTGATTAAGTTATATAATTTTGTTATCAATAGTTCACCATTTAATTTCTGTAAATTTTGCCAATATTGTTTTAGTTTATTAATGATTAATTCAGTGTTCATTATATTACAGGACCAGTAGAGCCGTAAATCTTTAAATAAATAAACATAAACCTCACACTATGATAATGGGCACTGAACTTCGGCGGCTACAACGAACACTCATCCACACTAAATGAGTTTCATGAATGTATCACATAAATATTATATATTATGCTCGGTGTGTATCTGAATGGAGAATTCTCACTATTTTATTAGTTGTAGTGGTAATTTGTCGATTTTGTTCTAAAACAATGAGACGGCTCTTTACCGCTTAACTTAAAATAGTGATACAGTAGATGGAAATAACACTTTATCTTTAATAATAGTCGCCATGTGGTCACGAATGATAGAACAGCGACAATGTCGGTGAACTAACGCTGTTGAGCGCAATCTGCATTTTTAAAAAGCTTTAAACAGTGCTAAAAATAATAATTTCAACAAAAACAAAAAATACGTTTAAGTAATTCTATTTTCTCGTAAAAAAGCTTTTGTGACTTTTATCTTTCTTCTCCTGTTATCTTCATTACTTGACGCTAAAGAAGAAATACGGAGGGTGGATTATGAAATATGTGCTAAAATAATACGTCAAGTTACATTTAAACACTTAGACTAACGAAAATTTACAAGTTTTTAGATAAAATATGATTTTATATTTCGATTGATGAGCAGTTGAACTCTGTTTTTATGTGAGTTTCCTTCAAAGGCGGTCGGGTCGAATTTTTTTTTATCAAAATGTAATATCTTTAATATTTTAATAAGTAGTGTGCTTAAAATATTTGAATAATTAAATAATTATTTCTTAACAACCATTTGGGTTTTACTATTTAATTTAGTTACTTAAGTTACATTTAATGTTATTTAGGTTAGGTTTTCAAAATGCCTATTCTCAGAGTTATTGCTTCAAATATTACAAAGAAATTTAACAATTTAGGTTTTAATATTTTGAACTGAATATTTCCAAATAATAACTACTTTGTCACATTAAAATACGATTTAATCTACATTTTATTTTAATAAAATTATCTTCTTAAGATGCATATTTAATATGCACTGTGAAGTTTAAGTACTTATTCATTACATGTAAAGAATTTTTAAATCACTAATGAAATGATTTTTTTTAAAACTATTATTAATATATATTTAATAGTTTGTAACGTTATATGTTTTTCTCATTTTTAAGCATAACAAGAAACTACAATTTTATAGAAAACGGTCATTGTTTAAGTAGGCTATGTGTGACACTCTGTTATATATATAGATGACTGTTTATATTGACAACTATCGCATATCTGTTCAGACGCTGTATTCTGCAAAGGTGAATATTATGTTCCAGGCCGATGATATTTTTTAATAATTAAGAAATAAAACACAATTTTTTAATTTAATTTTTATTTATAAATTATTATATTTATTACAATTATATATAGAATATGGTATTGGCCAAGCGTGCTCTTTTTTATTACATTCTTGCACACTTCGCGTCTTATTTCAGCAATTTCATTTCGAATATTGTCCTGTAGCATCGGAATTATTGTCGACTTATCGGAGTAGACCTTTTATTTTAAGTAGCCCCACAGAAAATAGTCGAGAGCCGTCAAATCAGGTGATCGAAGAGGCCAGTCGATATCACCACTTTTGGACATCATGCGGGCGGGAATAATTTATCGCAAAATTTCAAGCGTAGCTCGGGCTGTGTGTGAGGTGGCATCGTCCTGTTGAAACCGCATGTGTTGCAGAGCCAATCAACCCAATTCGGCCACCGAGAAGTTTTCTAACATGTGACGATAACGATCGCTATTAATGTTTACAGTATTACCATTATTATTTAGATACAATATTTTAATAACTTTGACACGTTTTTTAGGCGTTAGATGCTCCATAATATATTATAATGAACTACTCTCTGCGACTACTGTAGAGATATTTAACTACTTGGCGTTCTTCATTATTACATTGGAGCATTTTTGAAAATTAGTATTACATTATTTATATTAATATTGTAATATATCTAAGTATTTTTATAAAGAATATGACAGATCAATATTCATATTAATCTAAATCAATATTCATATTAAACTAAAAGCAAGATAAAACTTTTTCTGTTCCGATTTCTCTGGCTGGCGCTTCGAATCGCATTGCAGTGTACATCATCAGGATCATGTATATCATCATCGCTGTTCAGATATGGCATCAGCAATAATGATGAACCCTACAATATGATTCGAAAGATTAACTAAGGCAGAATAGCCCTAAAACTTGTTTTTAATTCGCTGCCATTGAATCCACTGTAGAGATGTTTTCATTGCTTTGTTTCTAAATGATCACAGTTGAATGTTCTCCTCGACCGCTGGTAGCCCTTCGGTAATTCGCCTGCTCCAGGTTCTATCAGGTGAGGGAATTACAGAGGTAGTTCTTGACGGCGGTCTGGCATATGACGCAGTTCGAATAAATACGATAAATTTACAAATGTTACCAGCTGAACCATTTCACCGTTCACATCAGTGTGATAAATATATCGTATTATTTTTTTAAGGAGAATACATTCTCGTTGTGAAGTTGCATTTTCAGAACTCAGTTCTGTGTTATTTTGTGGTATTATCCGGATAGGAAGAGGTCCAGGTTCGAAACCTGGTAGCAACTAAATATTTTAAGTTACATACACTAAACCGCTCAAAATTGATTGTTTTGTATTACCGTAATTTAATGATCAGGGATATATAGAAGCACTGTATAATTATAATGATGCTAAAATATTATATTTTTAAAGAGTGAAGTGAGGTGAAGTTCTGTTACAGAATATAGTTCTATATTTACTCGTATATCCCAGTAGCTACCAAATATTTTTTTGATGAATAGATTTTTTTCTGTAATCTTTTTAGTTGATTTATTTAATTTGTATTAAAAATATAAAATTTAGTAATCTTTTCAATCTCTCGATCTCCATTTGATCACTCAGTCTACTCTGCTTCTGTGCAACTCGACTATTAAAATCAGTCAAATTGCTGTAAAAATTCATTGCACTGAAATATAAAACCCTAGAATTTTTAATTTTATTATCACATTTTGAAAATGTTTAACCGAATATTCAATCGAAATATTCTCGCATTTGTCAATATGTTATTTAAATGGGAACACGCAGTACTTCTGGTCTCAGGGCGTGTGATAAACAAACAAAACCGCCCCGGGGCACCGCGACGCACCGTGACTCATACGGCCGCAGCGCGAAATGCAAAACAGAATTATAGCTGGCATGCACATTGCACATTGCAATTACAAAAAAACAGCATTACCTGAAAGTAGCGACCGGCGTGCATGTCCATTGTTACATGTCATTAACCACACGCTAGCCGAGCACCCGCCCCGCTAGTGTTGATCAAATCTTTATTTTTCCCAAACAAACCATTATATTTTATAATATGTTTAAAGCGACCGTTATGTATAGAACGAAGACTATATTTCCCTTTTCTTTATCTTTTCGAGTGCTGGTTTTTTCAATCTTTATATGATTTTAACTGACTGATAGAGATGCGCGAAGGTTATGTATCAAGATTTCAGAATGTACCCCGTCAATAAAAACTCAGTAGCATGTTACACGTCATTTTAGAGAACTAAAGTCCTAAAATATTAACCGCGTCCTTTTATTAGCAGATCCGCGGCTATTTACTCGTGCTGCGAACGTAATATAAATAAATACTAATTTAATGTATTAATTATAAATATATACATATAAAATTGTTTTTTGCGCTACCGGGATTCGAACCTGGATCTTTATTTCCAATCATGGATCTTTATGTATATATGTATAATTAATACATTAAATTAGTATTTTAAACATCACAAACCGTCTGTTCTGAATAATTACAACTTCACAATAAGAATGTGTTCTCCTTAATAGTAATATAAATAGGCCGTTATACAATATCTAAGAACACATAGTTTTAGGTACGGTATAACGTTAGAATTCATAGCACTACAGCATGTACGTGTTATTTTTTAGCTGTAAGTACTTGGTTCATTATGGATTAGTTTGTTTGTAGATAGATGCACCATGTACGTATACGAATATTCTCGTATAATAACGTTCGTAACAGTAACTATTACATTGTATAATTTTTAAAGACACCTAAAACTAAACTAAAATTATTTTCTCGTCGCATATAAGTTCAAGTATTTCATTTAGTTGACGACAAATAATTTTTACAAAAATAATAGATTAATATATCAATGATCTTTAGTTAGCGACAGATTTCTCCACGCACAGGAGTCCAATACTCAAAACGTGGAAGTGAAGAGTGAGGGGAGAATAATTTAATCTAACAAATGTTAACAACGTACAAACACGTAGTAAGAAGTAATGCAAATAATGAAATAAAATATATTTTGATCGAATCTATCCATCATGGTCCCTGAGTTGCCTCGCTTGTCTTATTTTACTCAGTATCCTGTTGTCTTCAGCACTGTCGATCCATTCTAGGTATTGATTTTGAACTCCTGCAATATGGAAATATCGGCGCATCGAGCTGTCAATGATAATCTAAAAACATCTGCAACATTACTTTCGAGAGTTTCGATCTTTTTTATTTTGCCTTAATCGTTCATAATTCCCTCCATACCAGAAGATGACAATATTATATTAAATAATGCATACGTTAATATTTTCAAATTAATATTTCATTCGACAGTGTGTAAATCAATGTGGGAACGGCCTGTGAATTCGAGTCCTAGCTGTATCTTTTAGTTATTTTAGGAACGAAGTGATCTAAATTTTCTGTGATCTGAATATTTGGACAGATCAAAAATAGACTGATAATAAATATCGTATCTGGACACAATGAATAATAAATCGGAACTCAGATAATTCATTTTACAGTCATCTATTTATAAATCTCATGTGACTAAAAAAATATATAATAATTAACCTTAAATTTTTATATAAATTTTAACTCTTAAATCTTACATTTTGATAATATTTTCAATTTATTAGATTCTAATATTATTTTACGTTTAAATCGATGAATATTAATTCCTATTCAAAAAAGCAGAATCGCCGATGATATGAACAGGTTGATTATTCAGGAACACCGAATATGACACATAAAAACGATCTATTGGCCGAATGGTTGTTGCATCCCTAGCCGGTGGTAGATTGTATCGCTCGAGCCAGGAGCCAGGAGCCAGGTGCTCTCGTTCTACTAAATGACACGTTTCGGCCGGCCAGGTCACGTGCGAGTCAGCTATCAGACCGGCAGTGTTCCAATACAAATCTAATCAAGCCAAGATATAATAATACTTACATTTTTTACCCCAATGACACAAATTAATGGTATTTGGCATAACTAATGTTCTTGATTTTTGACATAAATACGAGAATTCGCACTGGACTAAAATTTGTAATTATTTATCTATTATGAAAATACAATGCTCCTTAAAAATATCAAATTTATCTAAATGTGTAATACTAAATGTGTAATACTAAATGTGTAATACTAAATGTGTAATACTATTAACCTATATATCGAATATAAATAACCTACGTATTTATTTAAGAAGTAACTTGGTGGGTGGGTATTTAAAAAAATACTAAATTGTCATTCTTTCAGCGCACTTTGTGCACTCGGTCTCATTACTCAGAATCGTGCCTGTTTATTATTAAAAATGTTCCTTCGGACAGTGCATATTTTGAAGTAGACTGAAGCCAACAGATTCCACTTATATGTGATATCTAGTTTCACCGTGGACTTGCCAATCTTTCTCTACTCCTACCGCTTTCACTTTTATCAAATACTATATTAACTACTCATGTACTAAAGGCTATATTAACCACCCGAGTGTTGTTAGGTGGCTAATATTGTTAAAGTTGGTAGACTTCGCAATCTTAAGTAGCACGTAGACCTTTAGTCTTAAGTTTAGTATTAGTATCATTACTGAAGATGATGGGTCAGCATTGAAATCATTACAATAAATAACAAATTTGTGAAAGTAAACAGTGTTTTTATTTTAAATATAATTTTCTATATTAGCTATATACTTTACTTCTGTGTCGATTTCAGAGTGACCATTCCTTCGTGATCAAAGATAAATATGAGAACCAATATAAAAATAAACAAATTTAACTTTATTTTATTTTTTACATCATATTGTTTCTAATGGCTGTTTTTTCTAGACGTGCCGTATTCTGCAATGGGTAGGGTAGACAAATATTTACACGTCAGAATAGCCCCGAAGAGACTTGTTATAATATACCGATTAAACCAAGTTTGCGTACTTGGGTAAACCGTTCTGTAACGCGTTGGATCGACTATTTTAGAATAAAACCCTTAGAGGTTTATATTTTTGAACCAATTGGAGCCAACGGAATAAGGTTTGCTATTTCAATGGTTTATATTTATTGATCCTGATTGAAAGCTATTACATATACCTTAATTGTGCCATAATATCCTGTTTCTGGTATGTGAATATGTAAGCCAATTCATCTGCAAGCCCTTTCAACCTACATCGTCCATAAATGCCAAACTTCTATATCTTGACATATAAACACTCTGTTTACGGACCTTTTAATCCTTCGACTGGCACCCATGTTTTTATTTCTTTATTCTAACTTTATTTGATACATATTACACAACAATTTTTATTTTTTGCCAAACTGCAAAACACTTTAACGGCAAGGGTTGCCCTTCAATTCAACTAATTAACATATTAAATTAAGGTAAACTAAAATTTTATCAGCAATATTTTTTTTTTAAATGTAATATAATACAAATATAAATGTAACACAATAGAGAAATCAAATAATTAGATAAAAATATGTTTGACTTTATATTGGAGTTACATTATATTTTATATAAAGTGTAATAATTTTTTTACTGATTTTATTAAAAATTCTTGGCACTACACACTCTCTCGTTTTCTATTGTTCTCGATCGGTATTCTCATGGATCGTCCCGAGGATTTGATAAAATAGTTATGCTGATGGCCAGTATTCATATTTACATTGTTTATCATCTTTTATAAAATTATATTATGTTACTTTTTCGTCAACTGGTAAGATTTTGTATATTGTAAATAATTTGTAATTATCATCTTTATACAAACACTTTGTTTTATTAATTAGTATTTGTCATTTATGTAGTGTGAATGTTGCCGCTTTCGGAGACCGAAGGATCGCTGTCAAATCACGGTCGGAGCACAATTGCGGTCGGTACCTCGTCAGAAAAACATATCCTACTAAGTAGCTCCGGGAGTGCTCATTTTGATCGGTCGGAATAATACCCAGTCACTGTCAATCAAGGTAAGTGGTGATATTCATTCTGCATACATGACCATATTATCAATTGGAAATCTGGGAACAACAAGCTATCGAAGACATACACAGGAACGTACTAGATTTATCTTGGAATTATACCAAGTTCTAAATTTATTTTATGTAAGACTTTTTTAAAACTAAGGTAATATTGGCGTAGATTTTTTTTTATTAGAAAAAATTATGTTAATTTTGGTTTCTCTACTATTCATTGCTTTAAAAAATCGATAGAGGACTTGTGATTCTTATTGTTCTCTGAAGAGACATTAAGAGTCCCCTGAATAATTAAAGTAAATATTTTGAAATCAAAATTAGATTTTTTTTAATATTTTAATCCCAAATGTGTATTTATCTAAATGTGATTTATAAAACTAGAGAGAATTCAATTGGTGAATTAAGTATAAAATTGTCTACAATGGAATTTACAATGTTGCAGAGTATAATTATTATTTTTTTTAAATATTTTTAATCACAAAGGGTTAAATTTTCGAAACAAGATTTTGAGTGTCTGAATGTCTTAAAATAACATAAAATTAATATTTATGTATTATATACACCACCATTGACGATTACGTACGGCGCTAAGTGTTAGATGTTCAGTGCGGGTCTAATGCATCATCTAAAAGTAACATAGAATCTTGGAAAGAGCGCTGCTCGGAATTTCTTTGAACGATCACGTAAGGGATTCGTCAAAGAAGCAAAGTAACCGATATTACTCAAAGAGTGAAATGACAATTGGTCGAACATTTCTGCTGAAGATAGACAATCGCTAGAAAAGAAAGTGTTAAAGAGAAGACTTGGTGCGGGACAAGAAGTGCGGGTGGCCCACTAGCTCGATGGGCGGACAACGTAAGATGGATGGATGGAAAAATTCTTAAAATAAGCTAGACGAATGAAAATGTTACGGCTCAAATAACATAAAACAATTAAAATCCGAAAACTACAATATCTCAGACGTGTAAAGAGATATCCGAAGAAGTACAAGATCTTGCACCTCATAATGCAGGGAAAGATTACTGGAAGTCGGGGCCCTGGAAGAAAGAGAACATCATGCCTGAAGACCCTGAAGTAATGGTTTAATATAATAATCGTTAATTAATTTAAGGTGTTAATCTCACTGGGTTAGGCCTATTGTGATGACCTATTTTACATTCCAAGTGTGCCCTATTCAAAAGCTGATGGACCAGTTCAGCAATTACAATGCAGAAATTACTGGACTGCAAGAAATAAGACAGGAAATGAAAAACTTGAAATGAGAGAATTTTTAGTTTTATTATATGTAGCTGCCGTGACAATTTAGCTGCCATAATAATTTAGTTGCCGTGATAATTTAGCTGCCATGATAAACGTGTACATGAAAATATCGAAAATATTATTGCCTAATAATGAAACTAAAGAAAGATGAAGCATAGGTAGACCCGAGATGGGGTGGTAGGACGATTCCATATTTTTGGCGTTAGCAATTGGTGAGAAGCAGACCAATGAAAGAGACCGGTGGAGATATATTCTTGAGGATGTTGTTTCTGTAAATTAAAATACATTGTTTGTCTTACTTATAATTATAATTCCATATTCCTGTAAATAATAATATTACGAGTAGTGACGACGTCCGCAGTTTATATATTTATATTTTAATAATACAACATTCTTTAAATCGGTTACTGAAATCAGTGTTAATCTATTGCACATAACCAGTAATCAAATATGGCGAAACATATTGAGTAGCTTGTTCGTGTAGTGGTCAAGACGTTGGCCTAGTGATCTAGTGGTCGGGGATTCGCGCCTCATTCCAGGACACCAGCAAGTTAGTCCTATTTTCATAGCACAAGCATTTAAGTTAGTTTGAAAATAATAAGAATATTGATGTGACATGTATTCCGTGTACGCATCTCTTTTTTTTAAAGAATTTAAAAGAATAACAAAAATAAATCCATGATAATTGAATACGTCATTATTCAAAACGTTTGAATAAAGTTTATCGTATGTTTTTCTACCCCTTCAATTTTGTACACAGCGCGAAACATGCAGTATGAGAGTACAGGGACACAGTTACACAGGCGCTCCAGAAACACGTTCTGGCGAGGAGTGTTTCGCGTACTCTGGACAGCCCGCAGGACCAACTTATCAATCCTAGAGGAACTTTAAATTTTACTTCTAGAGAAGATCCTGTCGCCTTTATTACATATTATACTTTAGTCAAGTTTAACTGGTTGACAGCTCAAAGGCGTAAATGTACATTCAATTAAATGATGATGAGTATATATATATAAACAAGATCAAAATTATAATTTTTACTATAACTCATCTAGCACATATTTACTTAGTTTCATTTTGAATCTAGTTGAGTAGTTTCTCCTCTTTTCTTACATCTGGTATTTCATTTAAAATCTTCATCGCGCTGTACATCATCGATTTATGAGATTTGGCTTTCTTCCTGAAAGGTAGTCTCAGTCTATCTTTTCGTATTGTATGATGTTCATTCATTTGCATTAATTTTTCTTATAAATTCTGCCGTTAGTTTTTTAATGAGGATATAAAAAAAAAATACCATAATACTAAAATATATTTTCTGCCTAAAGGTCATCAGAGTATATTTATTTTTCCAAGTATTATTCTCAATCTTTTGCAGTACCAATAATTGTTGCATTTCTTCATCATTATAAAAATAAGTAGCTACTATAGTAGTTAATGTGAGAAATGTGAAGGAACAGAGTTGTATACTAATATGTTTTACAAAACTCACTATTGAATCTTCTGATCCTTTCCAGAATTTGTTACATTATTTTCACAGGTTTTGGCTATGGGTGAGTTTAAAAAGTTTACCGAGGTTTTTTTATTGCTACTGGCTACTTTTCTTCTTGTTGTTATCCGCCGAACTACGTCTCGGTCTTCCCCTCGGCCTTGATATAATTGGCTTCTGTAAAAGAAGTGTGTGCTTGTTATGATATTCATCTACTTTCACCGCATGTCTCGCCCATTGTAGTCTACTTACTTTCCTTAAAACAGCGGGACACTGCCCTTAGGATCGATGTCTTTCTGCAGCATGGAAGTTAACTCCAACTCATCAGAGAATTTGTAAGGGTGTAGGTGTTCCTTTGGGAAATCCTCAGAGGCTTGTCAGTGAGAGAAAAGTGAGTGGACAACCACCCGGGTCGCCTTTATGTATCTTTCTCTTGGATCTGGATGATAATAAATCCTAGTCAATTCTTTGTTTTCATTTTCGTATTGTCTTTTTCCCAAGAGGCGGTGTTTTTAGTCAATACTCACTGTTCCCCGGTCCCCTTGCACGAATTTATATTATTTTTAGTGACAATGTTATCTGTGTTTTTTTTAATATTGTTTATTTATTATTGGTTTTTTTTAATAAAATTAACGTAAAACAGTGAACGGTTCATGGTTGGCTACCGTGCCTTATTATATCACAGCAAGACCGCACTGCAACATAGCGAAGCTGCCATGTATCATTAAAAAAATACCAACCTGAGAGTGAATGAGTAGAACCGATATGAAAGCTTTTGCTAAAGAATCTTCAGGATATCTAAAGGTCCTCAGGATATCTGGAGCATCATACTCTTCACGAAGTTCCAAGTTATTTGACCACCTCCATTTATCAATTGGATTATTCCGTACTGGGCAATAAATCTGTGGCAACACTATTGTTGAAGACACGCAACCTGATTTTCTGTGCCAAAGCGAGTCTAATCCTCACTCACATATAGCAATCGGTTGTATTGCGTAAGAAAAGTGTAGCGTGTAATATTAAAAAAGGATCACTGAGGTGGTTTGGTCATGTGGATCAGATGAATGAGGAGAGAATGGAAAAAAGATATATGACGCTAGTGTTGATGGTACCAGAAGTAGAGGACGACCGGCGACTTCCACCAATAGTTTGCTCCAAGAATGCGCTACGAATTCTATCGATGAAGTGAAATAATGCCAAATACTTCCCGCCGCAATGTCCCTAGACCGCGATGTATTAATTAATAGCAACGACAAAATGCTAAAGCAAAAGTCAATTTAGTGTTTATTTCATTTAAAAATATTAGACTAAAAATGTTTCGAACGAGTTTCTCTTTTCGCAGTCTGGGTGTGAGGCGAAATATCATTGGATCAGAGCCGTGTGTTATTCTGGAAAGTTTACCATATTGAAAAAGTTGTTACAGCCCGAAGCTGAAGGAAAACAAAGTATTGGACTGCCTCCGAGGCGAGCGCCGACGCTCGTCTAGCGGCGTCGGCGGCGGCGTCTAGCAGCGGCGGCGGCGTCTAGCGGAGACTTCCCCAAATAAATTTACGACGCAGCCGATATCGCGTCAGAATATTAAACCATACCAGCGTAAATTACGCGAGACAAGATTCTGATCTTTACTTTTTAATATAAAAACTCGGTTTACAGGGCCTTATCTTACTTTATCGCATTTAAGGAAGAAATTTCATGTTTTTATCAGTAGTAAACCTTTCATGAGAATGTCTACACAGCGACATTTTATAGATAGGCATTTAATAAGGAATCAGAAAATATATTTATCCGATAACCTACTAATATTTTTATTACATTTTATATATTTCTGATTAGTTAAACTCTATTTCATTTAGATTTATAAAAAAAAGGAAATACCTATTATAGACCGCGTAGAGTTAGAAACTCTAACTTTAAGCTCTTTGATATACCTACGTACGCAACTGCAAGCTACCTATGTTCATTGTGGTGTTTCAGTTATTAGTGGTGGGAATATTTTAAAATAACAAATCTATGTTTTGCCAGCATAAGGTAAGGTATTTTACTCTGTATTAAATACCATGATGTATTTAATACCTTTAACCAGTGCGTATCGTTTTTATTGTCTATTAATTACTTTAATTTTATTTATCAATAAGTCACTGAATGGCTCGTATAGATTTTTCAATCGATTTATTTATAGTTATGATTATACGTACTATGATACAATATTACAGTTTAATTAGCCATAGGATAAAATATTGCGATTTCTCTTAATTGACCTAACCATTTTAAAAGAATTCTGCAATAGTCCTGCATAGACATACCCTTTGTGTCACTGTATCTAAAGAGGTATTAGTTTATCAATGTACAGCATAAAGGTTAAATAAATAAAAAGCTAATATTGAGGTCAAGCTACTGATTCGCATGAAAGGGTCAAGTTATGGTTATTAAATATCTTAAAGTAATAAAGTGAAGGGTTACAATTAAGTATTAAAAATATAAAACATTTTAAATATATTAATTGCAATTCAAAATGTATGCCTTCCAAGGTCGATGGTTAACTAATTAATCTAGTTAATAATTGGTTGGTAAGTTGACCTTAATTTATAAATAAATACTTAAATAATTTAAGAAACTTAGACAAGGAAGAGTTCTAACATACTCGCGAGAAAAGAGCAAGAACGTATATTTTATAATTATTCTATTTTACTAATTACTAATACTAAATAACCAAATAAACATATCCAATAGTCCGATTTTTAAGTTATTCTTTTGGAACCAAACATGATTCAAACCGAAACTAGTTGTGCTATTTGTACATAAACATAATAAAATGGCTGAAAACTAAATATTCTATTATTTAATTATATATTTTATATTAATGATATTTTAATAAGATTCTATGATCAGATTAAAGGTGTAATTCTTGTTCACTAATAAACACCCTTTTTCTTGGTGTGTAGACTTTTCTGTCTATCTACCAAGATTTTTCATATTTGTTATTTTGCACGTTCTCGTACAATGCCATGTTCCAATATCTGGCTTACTTGGTTATTACAAATCTTTTGGGTCCCATAAATATCTATATTAATATTCGTATTATTATCGTCTCCTCACTCACGTATTCTACATGTCCAAACCACCCAATCAGACCTATATTACGAATCTTGTGAAATCGGGTTTAAGTTAAGTATACTTCATCTATTTCGTTCATTCTCCTCTCTATCGTAAATAAATGCATACACTCTTTATATAATCTTTTCCACTATATGTAATCTAACTTAATTCTTGTATTTCTAAATCCAGACCCCATTTCTACACCAGAACTCGACTGTGCGCTGTACACCCGTAATCTTCACGTGGCCGTGCATCACGTGACCACATCACAACATAAACATTTCCAACGTTTTCCACGCCGCATAAATTATTTCCTTGGAACATTCCACAATTTCTGAGAATAGTCACAAACAGTTTATGGGGTATTCCGCTTAATTTTTATTTATTCAATTGAGATCCGGGCTGTTTATATGTAATACTTAAATATATATAAATATTTATATTACAAAAATTGCGCTTATTACCTATAGAATAGATCAAAAATAAATCTTATTTAATTTTTATTTATTAAATTGAGATGCGTGGAATAATACTCATTACTTCGTTTATTTTTTTTTAATCTGAAAAGAAAATAAAAAACTATTTACTTTGGTAGTTACCCTGGTCAAAGATCAACCTTCTGAAAATTCAGGTACGTTATTATCTAACAATATATAATATATTGTTTTTCCTTCTGTAATAGAATGAAAGTAGCACTATGAATGACAAATGATTGTTCACGTAAATCGGAAAGGAAAGGATAAATCAAAATTAATTTTATCTTTTCGAACCGCAAAGCGTTTTTCGATATCACGGCAATGATGATTTTCCTCCACAAAACAATCTTTTCTGCTTTTAATCAAGTTTTATGGGGGCAAACAGAGCGCGCCCTTCACCCTCTCCACCCTCTCCACCCTCTCCTCTCCGCCCTCTGATGGCCCGACCTGCCTAGTCGGAAGGGTTGACGAGCAGAGTCTGGAGATATTTCTAGGAAGGACGGAAGAGTCTCATACAAAGTGACCGTCGCACGATCGGTCAAAACAGCCAAAATTATTGTCGCTCGACGATGACAGAGGCGTCTAGCGACAAGGTGACTTGTCCTCCTAGCAAAATAAATCAACGTGGACAAGTTGACAATCATAATTAGCTAAAGTAATACAAAGTGAGAGTCAAGCGACGAGTTCATTTCGACAGTTTACGTTGTGGATTGGGATACATTCATCAAGCTTAACGTTTTATTAAATTTTTGGAATTTTGTACGCCGAAATTTATACGACGTTTATACACGCTAGCACTTATGCGACAAAACATTTGTGCAAGCATACCTACATATACTCGGCACTACCTACATACATCACCTGTATCACCTGTAGGTTCACTTTATACGATAATACATAAATACGACATAACGGATAATAAACAACATCAAAAAACTCAATCTCTCATTAAACCTACCTTAAATATCTCTTTAATAGTACTTTGCGGATTGTTACAGGGTACGTATTGTCGTATAAAGTATACTCTTGCAAATGCTTTGCGTATAAATTTCCGTTACATAAATGGTGAAGCAGAAAATCTTGCACACACTTTTTAGTCATAAGGTTTTCTGAAAATATGATTAAAAATAATTTTCTATTCTCTTGTGTTTATTTACCTCTAGTATCAGTCGTAAGCATAATCTACAAAAACTGCTCAAATTTCAATCTCTTTTTTATGTGCATAGTTTTTGGACAAAGCTGCCGTGTATATCTGACCTTTCTGGCCAGAAAGATTCTGAACAGCATATTCATTGACATATACATTGACATATTCAATTTCTTTGTTTTTTTTTGTCACACCGGTCGGTTGTAAGAAGTGGTTGCATATCTTTTGTATACCGAACTAGCCCTATTTTGGGTGCAATTATGTTTCCCGTGAGATAGTCTCATTATAAACTAATTTATTTGATTCCATATTTCACTCACGTAACTATTGATATTCATCGATATGTCATATTTTTAACCACAAGTCTATAATTGCAACTATTACACTGCTCGTTACTACATTTGATGCTATCTCGTGTTCTTTTTATATCATGGTAGAGTTTGGTAGAAAGGACTATCATAGTTGGTGTTATTTCGTGTTTTTAATATCTTGATAGAGGATTTGGTAGTACACATAGTTTTTTATTTAGTACTCTATTATATTGTAATTTTGATTTTTTTATATCTTAGAAGAGCTTTGTTTCACTTTTTTAATATATTGGAAGAGAGAAGAGAGTTCGATACAAAGGACTACCATATTTGGTGTTATCTCGCTTTTTAATATCTTGGTAGAAATTTCATAGCTACCGTCGCCTACAATAGTCGCGATGTCACTCATTTCATAACTTACTCTAAGGTGACGCGATGATTCACTAAATTCGCTAAAACATGAAGCCCAGTGGCGCGCCTGAGGAAGGAATGCAATGTCGCTTCCGAGTGATTTCTCGCTCTGGGCTGCCGCTAGCCAGACGGAAGTCCGCGATAACAATGTGTTTTATTTGTGCAGGAAAACCGTACATTCAGCGCACGCTGGTACAAGTACAGCACGCGGTCACGTACGACCCGTACTGATGACGAACCAAACAAATAAACCAAATTCAGTCAATGTCATCGTTTGTAGCTGTGATGAGGGCACTGATACAGCCCGTGCCCGCGAATGTAATTTCTCTCGGAGATTCGACTCGAATGTAGTGTAAAGTGACCAATGAATCAAGATCGTGTGGTTTCGCGCAGATTACGGATTAATGATGTATCCAGTGAAGCTTTACTGACTCTCACGGATCAGTCTCATTCAGAGACCACCGTGCGGACATGGGCCTATTCTGGCATACATTGGCATTAAACTATATCGACAAACTTCCTTTGATAGCGAATAATACTCTACTAGCAAGTAATGAAATAATATCAAAAAGTTTCTCACATTAAATGAAGAAACCAGTAGTGAAATGGGCCTTAAAATTAATGATAAAAAACACACATGGTTATAGTAGATTATGGCGGACTCATAATGCTATTTAGCGGTGATTCGTAGAAACACGATATTGCAGTACACATCGACAAAGGGACGCGGCGCTAGTGGGCAATGCGGCCAGCAGACCCTGTCCTGGAGACGAGAGAAGTGAGCCCAGAATTTCATTCAACTTCCGTAGCTGATGCTCTCGACAAATTCTTTTTTAAAGTGTAAATTATTTTGTAATTTGTAAATTTAACAAATACCTGCAATTTATAGCGTATCCTGATTGTGGATCGCAATAAACCTAATGACAAGAACCAAGATATGATTATTTTATTTAACACATTCTAGATATCATCTTTCCCTACACCTTTCTGATTAACGGAGACAAATAAAAGGTGTCCAGCGGAAAAATTTCAAGATTAAATTGTAATTGCTCGTAAACCACCAGAATGAGGTGAGTGGAAGGGGTATTATTTGACGCGCGTAATTTGAATATTTCCAGTCGCAATGAGTCACTCGTCGGGAGCGCATTCACGGTTAACCAAATTTTAAAGTGCGGTGATTCATTGAGCTGTGCGCGTCGCGCTTTTTATATTCACTTTAATATTCGACGAGTAAGTGATGGGCCGAGCACGCAACTTATCCAGTGTTGGGTTCAAAAGTTCAGACAAGAAGGGATAATGGTTAACTAAACTCCTCTGGGACTATCAACGTTAGCAGCGACGCCAGAACATGTGGCTCAAGGTCGATGTGAAATTATGCACAATCCGCCTAAATCGATAAAGAAGATTGCAGCATGTACTTGAATAAAAAATCGACAGTGGATATTATTTTTAAAAAAAAACTACAGTTTCACCAATACAAATTGCAAATCGTGCAGGTGATCAACGAAAATAACTATTTTTTACGTGAAACCTTAGCGAGAACGATGTTGGAACGTTTTGAAACAGCACGAACGATTGGAAATATATTATTTACTGACGAAGCACATTTTCACATCAATTGCTATGTTAATAAACAGAACATGAGATACTGGTGAACCGACAACCTAAGAATCATCAAAAATGTTTGCATTGTCCAAAAATCACATGTGGTGTGCAATTTCTGCCCGAGAGATAATTGGTCCTTATTTTTTTAATCTGCGAGAGACAGTCACTGCTGACGTGTATTGCCGAACGATCGACAAATTTTTGGTACCGCAACTGCAGCTGTTTCCCGGGTTCAACAACAGAACATAATTTCAGCAAGACGGAGCCACTCCACACACAGCTAGAGTTTCAATGGAGAAGCTGAGGGGAATTTTTCGCAATAAATTAATCAGCAAATACGAAGACATACCCTAGGCTCGGTCACCGGACCTTACAACGTGTAACTTCTTTTTGTGGGGATACTTTAAGTCGAGAGTTTTAGTAACAAACCTCGAATAATTCAGACTCTACAAGAAAATATCCGCCGTGAAGTTGCTGCCATTGAACCGACGCTTTGCTCTCGCGTGTTCATAAATTTAAGAGTTCGATTGCAAGAGTGTCTTGAGAGAAATGGACATCATTTAGACAATATTGTTTATAAAAAGTAAAATCCGCATTATTAAACTCCATTTTGTATAAATAAAATACGAGAATAACATTGTAGTTTCTTTTTAAATTTAATAGTAAACTTGAAAATTTTCCGCTGAATTTTAATTGGCTGGTACAACCTGAGTCACCCGATTTTATCACTGTACCTTTAAACTAATACCAGTATTACCTAAAAGACCAACAACTTAATAATAAATATACAATATAAAATGTAATTTGAATAGGTTATTACGAAAAATCTAAACTTACATTAGTTCTCTAAATAAAGACATAAACTCGGTGATCCAAAGCTAAGTTCAAAAAGAAGTATCTGAGAGACTCGAATTCTAGTCTAAGGATTTCATTTTCTTAGAAGTTCAGCAAATAGATAAATATACAGAAGTTTACAACCAATGATGCGTCTTGACAATTTCCTAAAAACAAATAATACTGTCACAAGGACGGCGACTTCTCTGCCAAGATTGTAATGATAAAATATAATAAAATTATGAGACAGTATTATGCAATAAAATGAATGCTACCTTTCAGAAGCTCTAACATCATACAGAGAATATATTCTAATACTGTTCTTCACGATTATGGGTACTGTAGCAAAATAATCTAATCCTCGATCCACAACTTCTAGGGGACATCTTTGACGTGGGAAGGCAATGGCTGCGAACTTACCTCTTTTTTATCTTTTCGACTTCTCTTCAGCACTATGTTGACGTTTTTTTTCAAAAAATTGGGTGCACTACCATCCCCCTCCAATTAAGTCTGTCTTCTGTAGATAGTTTCAGAGAGTTTTTGAAGCGTTTTTAATGGCCCCCACGCGAGCGTTTGCCCTGGTATAGCTATGAGCCATGTTCCCTCTAAGGTATGCGGGTGTACGAGCGCATGCGATTTTGCGTATGCACACAAAAAATAAGACTTCTTCATACGCCGCTTTCTATCAAAGGTTGGCGACCGTGTTGCAGTATGTTGAATACTTCTGTAAATGATAATTTCTTTCTATTTACACCTCCACTGCCTTCTACCTTCCCCTGCATAATATTTTTATTATAATTGTGCGCACACCGTGATCCAAAATGAGAGAAAACATTGGCTGTGAGTACATTGCGTATTTGGTAGTCTCGTTTCAAGCATTCTGACATCGTGGCTAACTTATTGAAATCGGATACAATCTATGATGACCATCAGTTTATTATTATTTTTGATAAAGTGCGATGTTTTTTAAAATTGAGACCATCCCTATAACAACACGATCATCTTGGACGATATACAGTTTTGTTGCGGGTAAAATTTCTTAGAAATTGTGTGTAGTAGTATTATTATTTATTTTACATGGTTGTTTAAAATAGCACTCGATGCCCAAGAAAATATACAACGCATATGCATTCATAACTCTGATATGCTCAAAACCAATTTCCAGTGTTGTTACGGGGGTGGTCGCAATTATTTTACTACTACTAGTCAGTACAGCATGCCTTACACCATCTTGACTAATGACATCTGTTCAAGCGTAGCTCGGGCTATGTGTGAGGTGATACCATCAAATACGGCAAATATTGACAAATAGCTGCTAAACCAAAATGGCGGCCAAACAAAATCGGTCTAGAACATTATTATATTCATTCAGTATTTGTGTGCGAGGACTCTAAAAGGCGGAATTTGGAATCGCTGATTTAGTGATGAGAGATCGCCCGATGATGTTTCGCCAGCAAAGTGACAGATTTCGAACACATAGTAATTATTATTATTTATTTTATGAGTTATAGTAGAGTGTTATTTTGTTATAATAGGATAAAACATCGCAGCAAAGTAAGACATATATTTCGGTGCCCTGCCTGCTATACTATTATTTTACTATATTACAGCAGACAGTGCTTTTCTGGTATAATATAAAATGTAATGTTCAATGTACAAAAAAATATATACACAAAGAGTAAAACAAGATGCAATTAAATAGTATATAAATACAATATAAAATTTAAAGTTAATGCAACGTTCAATGTATAAATATATATATAAAGAGTAAAACAAAATGCAATTAGATAGCATATAAATAAAATGTAAATGCATTTACTTTATGCAATATCCAATCTATGAAAATAAAAAAGAGTATGTAAAATGAGTAAATAACAAACAAATATAAAGTAAACTTATGTAAAATTGTAATGTTCAATGTAAAAAGAGTGAAAAAAGTTTAGTTAAATAACATACTAACACAACTACAAAGAAAAGTAAAAAATACACATTAGTCATTTCAAAAAGCATTCCACCCATGTATTAAATATATGTGGTTTAAAATATTTTTTTCTAGTTTAATAATATTTGTGTTAAAATTATTTCCAAAAGAACTTCAGCCGCAACGCTACTGTTTCAATGTCTAGCTTGAGTCGCAGTCGCAGCTTCCGACTGCAGCTGACTCTCCCTCCTGGGCGGCCGGTGGCTGCGTCAAGTTAAAGTAAGCCGTTAGTAATTAGTGTACCGCCTAAGTGAAAGTTACCGCTTAGAGAATTGGCTTTGTTAAGATTATAAACCTGCCAATTAGCCCCTGCTGCTCTCTCCCTCTGATCTTACTACTTTTCGTTTATTTTCTTTGCTTAACTGCAGACCTACGGTGCAAAGCTGTCAGGCTGGCCGAGGCCTCGCTTCGGAGGAATAAAATAATGATTACATCTCGCGTACCTACTCCTCTACTCCTCTCGTGTGTCTCGAGTGAGTACTTAGCTAAAGAGTGTTTACTTTAGTTACAATTTAACATTAATCAATGATTTATTTGTTAAGAGTGTTAAATAAAATATTAAATACGCGTCACGTCATAATTTAACGAAATTAACAATGCTTTTAAGATGTCAACGCGAATTAAAGGAAACGGCAACCCGGTCGTGTAAATCTTCCAGTCATCGCTGAAGTTCGCGACGATCGGCGACTTGTTCATTATCGAGTGTCAGGCTCGAGCTCCGGCTCCGGCTCCGGCTCCGGCTCCAGCGGAGGATGATTTTCCGATTCAATCACCGATCGGAAGGGGTAGCTCCGCAGGGGGAGGCGTCTCGGCAGGCCCCACCCCGGGGGGCGCGGGGGCGGAGGGCGGCGGCGGAGACGCCCGAGGGCCGGCGGGCGCCGCCGAAGCCCGCGGCGCCCGCCCCCGGCCATATGGCGGCCGCCGGCGGTCCGCCCGGCCAGTAGGTCCGCGTCTTTCCGGCTGACCGCATGCCTCGGTGTTCCGCTTCGTCGCTATACTCGTCTTGTAATTTGTGCTAAAACAACTCGCCGCTAACCCCCTCCCCGACCCGCTGCGGCTCCCCCGGCCCCAGGCTGCTTCTCCTCTCCTAGACTCGGTCGCTTCTCCCGCAAAACTGACAGTCGACTTTCAAACTTCGCGCTGAACTAATTCAAACTTTGGAAAAAACTGCCGCTTGTCAAAGTGAGCTTTGAACTCTTTACGACCCGTATTCGTTGTGTGGATTTTGCAAACTTCCTCGAGCCTGTTCCGTAAAGTAGAAGTGGCGCACAGCTGACGCGAATTTCCCGTTCCCGTTCCAGTTTCCAGTGAGGAGAGGCGGAGAAACAGAGAAGGAGAGATCGCGTGAGGAGTCAGCTGTTGATTTACGAGGGCGATAACAATCAGGTACTGTGTCAAGTTGATAAACCTTCTCCGTGAAATTATTTCGCAGGCGCTCCCGGCGGGCGTCAGTGTCAGCTCGGCGGCGCCCTCACCGCCCTCACCACCATTCGAGTCGGGGAAACTTTCCTACTTCCATGTTGCGTCATTTTACTTTTAATGTCAGTGACCTGGAAAAGCATACTTCGCGATTAACACATTACGCGTGGTGTAATGCGCCACTTCTCATTAATGTGCATCTCTTATTCATTCTTTCAGCAATAATTGCGTTAACTTAAGTAAATCATTATTAAATACATGTATAAAATAAAATATATTCAGATATTTAATTTTTACAGATTTTTTAATAATTTTTATTTCAATGTATTTGAGAGATTGATGTAATTTTTACGATATTTTCTGAAGGATTAGCTGAACATAATAAAAGTAACTATAATATGTACATACAAATCATTTAAAATAAATGATTTATAATATAACATTTAAGATACGAATAGTAAAATATGCCCATAAATAATATATTTGTCTTAAAAATTATATTTTATATAACCCATTCTCTTTATTTGTTTCTTAAATAAACAAAAAATATATTTAGTAATTGTTACCGTAACTTGCTGGCTTCATTAGAATTTTTAAATCATATTTAAAATGGTCACAAGAGCGTAATTATTTATAAATATTAAGAAAACTAAAAAATTTGCGCATATAAACTAATATAGAATTATATCCTTATTAAAAATTAACAAAGAATGTCCATTTTTTTACTTTATTTAATACTTATAATACCATTATTTAAAATTATTACCTAAATATCTATCGATATACGAATTTATTTAATTTACTATATATATTATATTATTTAATTTAAACAAGTTTGGTGTAAATATTATATTTTAATATAAAATTCAATTTAGCATAAAAAATAATTGTGCAGTCACATACCTATGTACATTTTCAATTAAAATCTTCCAACAAAGATTTGATTGGTCCGCTAACGGACGGTTTCCTCCTCACTGAACAGGATGACCCAAGAGGTACTTGTACTCCGAGTGGTACCGGTTCCTTCGTCACTCGAGCACCCATTGGATATTCAACATACACCATCACCACGAAGTGAAAAGCCATCTGTGGGCCCGCGAAGCGTTATACCCGCCCCTCGATTTGGGGCTGAGATTGGAGCTTTTCCGTGCACGACGACCATCAATATCCGTTTAGTGCCTTTCCGTGTTTTATCTACAAGTGTTTTGCACTTCTTTGTGGTTATGTTTCAATAATATTTTCCACACCTTGCCAGATTCAGAATACTTGAAGGAGAATTTTTTATTTTAAGCCACGTTTTAATTTTATATATTTTATTTTAATTATTTATTCACATTTTATTAAAATGTATTAAACTGTATGTATTGTGAGGTTATGCGTAAAATCGATCAATAATCATTCTTCAATATTATGGTCACGTCATCCTTCCTGATTATGTTGATACGAAGAGAATGATATTAAAATTTATGAAATAATTTTAAAACTTTATACTTCATTATAATACGACTTTGTTAATGGGAAGTTCTTAAATTAAAAAAAGGTTCAATCTCCACTTAGACCTTTCTCATCATAGCCTATAACTGTTTTAACTCAAACAACATTACAAAATGATATGGAAGCCTTCATGTATAATTTATAATGATTTATCATAGAGTTTACGTTGAATTTTTAAATATTAGAACGATACATATTTTTTTCACCATAAAAATTTATCAATTGAAAATAATGCGCGTTTCTGGGTTATAATATATTGTTTCAATATTAATTGATTTTTTTTTCTCAAAAACTGTAATACCGATTATAGATTTATTAAAGCATTGATAAAAAGGAAATAAACTAAACTATGGTTTGAACGCCAAACCTTTATCTTGTCAGTATACCGCTTGCTATTCTACAAAATATAGATCCCGTGTTGAAATTATACTTAAATATAAAAGAAATCAAGGAGAAATATGAATCAAAAAATTATTGTTAATATGCCATAAATTAAATCCTCGCGTATTTTTAACTAAACCAAATAAATCAAGAAATCATCAGAAGCATATGATATTACAAAATTACATTCAGATTAATTAAGGTAATTCTACCAATAATTGTTATTAATGTTATTCCACATCAAAAATTGTCAGCATTCAACAGGTGGTTACTGTCGCCTGGTCATAAATATAACTCGTGACTTCTCTTCTCTTTGCGCTTAAACAGCTTTCATCTAAAGAACTGCTTTCAGTTTCTTATTTTTGTCATTTAAATCAAATAAACTACGAATTATCTATAATATTATAACCTGGAGTTATATTTTTTTACGGACGTTTGCAGTACAAAAGACAACACCATTAATAAAAGTACTTATGATTATTCTGGTCAGTGACGATATTACGGATTAACCATTATTAATTAATCAATGTCCGACAAAATAACTCTTCCGTTCAGATTCTTTGATATTATCTGACGATTGTGAGAAACTACTCACTTGTGGGAGAATTTCTACCATATATATTTTTAAAGTGTTGGTAATTGCTTCGATTTTAATGGAACCTCGCAAAATATGCTGTTATTATTTAACAATAAAGAAAATATTGTCTATATTTTTATTTTAATTGACTGCTTTCCATCTCGCATGGCAACATAAAATAACCAAGATCTGCTGTCAATTCTACAACGTGAAAGTGTACGGCTATCGCGTCAAAAAGATAAATTATTTTGTTATTGTTTTTTTCTTGATTTTAAAAATAAATTATTTTTAAACAAATGATTCATTTCTCTTCATTATTGGCGAATTATTTCTAATATATTTATGAAATGACTTCCGTGCAAAAAATTTTCTCGTACAGTGCATCATTTCAGGAAGGAAGACTTAATAACTCACCAATAAGCAGAAGATCTGACGATGGCACTAATGAAAGAATTTGTCACCGCGAATGTGAAATCGTCCAACTCTTTTCAACATAGGCAGATAAGATATCAGGCTTCAATGGCTTTTGCGTCGTCAGCCAAATTACCATCTGTCAGGAAATGTTATTTACGATCTCATTATTGTGTCCCTAGGGTTACATTGCGCAGACCCGGCTTTGAGAAAAAAAATCGACTTATGGCCAGTCATCTTCTACAAAGTTTTCTTAAATTATGTTCAACGTATTTGACAACTAATCTTCTCAAGTTTTACAAATGAATATTTTATCAAATAAATATCCGCGTTATAAAGATTTCTTAAATTATTTTCTGCACTTCTACAACTCGTACGAATGTATGTTCCAGCTATCATGTAACGAAACAAAAAATAACGTAGACTATATTAGTATATCGTTTATTTCGCACAAAATATTCTTAAAACGTGTTTGATCATCATTTATTGTACATTATTAGGTATATTATTTCTGTTACGTCTTTAGTTTGTTAAAAATCAAACTACTGTTAAGTAATATAAGTGCCCGCACCCGTCAGTATGAAAATGATATATTTGAGTAATAGATAATACCAAATCTGTCATTGAACGACCGATAGCGACCGAACACAAATTTACACATCTTATCTTAGTTAATATTTTTATTGACGAACTATTTACCGACAATTAAAATCAGAAAAAGAATCGTAATTCAAAAAATTCGATTCCAAAGCTTCATAAAATTTGGAGGAAGAAGGTTTGCCTAGTTAAGGAGTTCGTCTTCTCCGTGCGTTTCTATGACGTGGAGACTTGGATCTTGAAATGTGTCACCGGATACGAATGCTGAAGATCAGGTGGACTACATCTCCATTATCTATTTGGGACGTACCTTTCGATTGTTTGGCCACATTACGTGTAGAGTAGAAGATAATCTGAAGAGGTTGATGCTATCCGAAAACGTTAAACCTAAGAGGAAGAAAAATATCCAGACTGACCAGGTCAAGAAAGCTACAAAACTAAAAATTAAGAATATAATTTTTGGCTCACGTCCGTCGTTTTCTAATGAACATCACACTTCTTCGTTTTCCATCCTTCAGCTGTTTCTTGCAATGCACTTGACGTTGTCCAGTGAGTTTAGCTTCTTGGAATGTGTTTAAACTCTAGCACATTAAATGGCTTCGAGTTAAAAAAGAAAAATCCTAAATAATTTAATTTAATATATTTATCTACTATAAAAGTAACCGTTAAGTTATTTCCGCATAGCCTACTGTAGTATCAGGGTGGATAGAGCTTTAGAGGGCAAATCCGGATCGCGCCTTGGATGTCTGAACCTTCGCTTGAAGTTCAAGATGATCTGATATTTTCAGTGCCGATCTGATAAATAAGCTGTTAAATTTCGTATAAATCTTGGAGTAATTTTTAGAAATACTTAAATGCAATAACTTTATTTTATCAATCAAGTAATATCTTAATTTGTTTTAAATCCTCAATGCTTTACTTAATCCATGGCATTTTTTTTGTGTCATTCAATGAAATGATGAAAAATGTTCGTAAACTGTCGAATTGTTATCAAACCAATTTTGTCATTTATTTCACATGAGCGATTTTTCTTTCTGATTAGTTAAAATACGTTGCTTCTCCTACAAATTAATATCATACAAATATTTGTAGCTCAAAATTGACTTGCGAAGCAAAAACTTATCGCAAAATTATTATACGAGTATGTAATAATCATATTAGTTATAGTAAATGCAACCAAATAGTACATATTCTTTGATTTATTGAGACCTATAACGTGTATTATCATATTGATAAATTAATTTAAACCACATATATGTACGACAGCCATGTAATATGAATCTAAATTTGATCTAAATGTACTGATCTATTCAATTATAATAGAAATTATATCTGCACTAATTTTTTTCGTATTTTAATATTAAGAATGTTTTGTATTTTAAGTATATTTTCTTCTTTATTTAACCTTCTTAAACATCTTTACGATATTTTATAGATGCATGTAATGGTTAAAGATGCATAGGTCTATATATAACTGACAGATAAATGTAAGCGTTCTAGTCATGGACATTTTCAAACAATAAAACTTAAGTATTTTAAAATTACCAGCCTCAGAGATGAGTTATTATTTTTTGTTTAACATGCCTTCAAGAAATAAACATTAAATTTTTTATCACCAGTAGTCACAAATGTGGAAGAAATCTTCCATTTCTTTTCCGTAATATACATATTATTTATTTATGTCGTAAATAATATATAAGTCGTCGCTTAGAGTGAATAAGCAACCCCAATAAAACAATGCGGATTCTTAAAAGAATATATCATCACAAAAAATAAACAAATTCAAAAAACTAGTATGTACCTCGAGGGAGATATTTGCACAACCAACTTTAAGATCAAAGAAGCAAGAAAAGGCTTATTTTGATTTAAAATACTTTTCAAATACCCAGGAAAAGGTAAACAATAAAGTTACTCCAATTTATCCGTAGTCTGGAGAATAAATATAAACTTCCAACTCTTCCTCCGAGCTTTATTACGGAGGAGACCGTAATGCCACTTGAAAAATACAGCATTACATAGAAAATAAATTTAACGAGGTATAATAACATATTTTACAAATGCTCGCTCGCCTGTCGCGGGCGGGGCGGGGCGGGGGCCGGGGGGGCGGGCGGGTGCAGCCGCCCTAAGCCGGTTACACGGTCCGCAGTAACGGATAAGCCTTGCAAATGGCCTCCCAGGGCGGGCGGCAGAGAGCGGCCTATCCTATCCGCCTATCGCAAAAAATAGCCCAACGGGGCCAATGTGCCGAGAGCGCTCTGGCCATGCATCAATGTGGGGAATAAAACCGCGGATCGATCTCGCGACACCGCGGGACGTCACAACATAAATCAGACACAATATATGTTGTACTGAATTTTTTTCAGCGAACCGCGAATTGATAGAAGCAGTGTATTTTGGTTCTGCACCACATTTTCAGATTCATAAACCTAATGAAAGCAAATTGTATTATGTCTTTATCGTGGAGTGGCGTCCAATCCAAATTTAGCACAACACAGGATCAGAACTTGGCCATAAAAAGGCACTCGTGGTTGGTACGTCTCGCATATTGTATCATTCATATTACATATTATTCAATACATATCATAGTACATTCACCGCCAATTGTCATATTTTGGTGTCTTACAACAAAAGGAAAACAATTTGTCCAAATCCATTCGATGCTAGCGGAAGTAGAGGAAATCACCAATTCTCGTTCTCTTTTTTGGTTTTAATTTCATTGCATTTGTTCTTCCAATATATTATTTACAACACCAATATTTAAAATCCATCGTTTTTCCCGCCAATTATTTAATAATAATTGAGTGTTCAACGTTTCCCTACTTCTATGTATTCCTCCTGTACTCGTATGTGAGGATAAGGTAATATTACTTGATTGAAGGAATTCCGTGTGCTTATCCCTTTCAATTAAATAAATATTGTAAACCAAATTACCTTCATTTCATCACAAATTTTAAAGTAGACCTTAAAATTGTTACCATAAATTTCGATGCAAAATATTACGAAATATTTTTGTATGGGTAATTTGTTTTGAGCTGACCACAATATTTGACGCACACCGCTAAATTTGTCAATTCATCGCCATTCGGACATATTTTCATGTCATTTTTTGCCAATTGGAAAAATAGATCCAGTTCAAATATCGCAATAGATAACATTTTCGCTCGACGGTTTGGGGAAAATGGACCCAGTGATGTTTCCCTCGCGGACCAATGGACGCGGCAAAAATATGATTCCCAAATAGGATTGTATTCCACAAATCTGATTGAATTGTTCAATTTCATAATACTGCAACTGTATCAGTTTCATCACGGCAATGTGTGAAGAGACAGATTACCGGATTTAAATGCAATCAAAATATGATAGACACACTATAATCCGTATTAATTAATAACACCGTTGTCTTTTTAGTAAAAATCGTTAATTATTTTGAAGTTATTTTATTACATTAAGATTTAAGGTATTTTTTTAAACTTTTTTTCTAATTTATTTTTAGTATAGTGTATCTTGAATACTTCGTTAAAATTATTTACACATTTCTTTTATTATTTAACAGTACCTACTATAAGAGAGCAACAATAAATTACATATATAAATGCATGTTTGCAAACAAAGTAGGCATACTTCTATTATATATACTGATAGCTCACAAAAGTACTATAGAAGAAGACACATAATAAGAATTAAAAATATCAATAAAAAATATAAAATATTATATATGAAGCATTGAGAAAACTATTTTTGTAAGTTTAGGCACTGGATAGTATTAAGCAGCAATAAAGAACAACTAACTAAAGTGAAATTTTGGAAACAAATGCTTCTAGAACAAATTAATGTAGTCAAGAAAAATATTTTTTCGATAAATTGAATTTTCTTGTATCTTTCCAAATTGATACATTTAATACGTATTATAAATATCGCAGAACAATATTATGAAAAACTGCAACTTCACAATGATAATATGTTCTCTTTAATAAAGAGTTTATATTTATTTTATACATGTAAATTTATTTGAATGATATCCATAGCCGTAGCTATTAAGTTAAAAACTGGCATGTATTAGATCAATTATATTAACACAAATTTAGAAATACTCAAATTATAAATTCTCCATCCACATTTTTTTTTACAATGGGGATATACCTAATTTTTTTATGAAAATAAACATGATTACATTAAAAAACTTTTTTTTTCAAGTCCTCTTTTCATATGAGCAGCTTTATCGGTCACTGTTTCAATAATGAACTCATAAAAGCCATTGTCCACGCCATTAGCGGTCAGATCGGAGCGAATCCCAATAATATTGTGTTTTATGAAACAGCGCGGTAATGTGAAATTAATAAGTTTCTGTCTAACGGTATAAATCTTTCCATAACTTTACATTATTTAAAAAAGGTTCCTGATATTTAAAGGGGAGTTTTGTGAGCAAAAACTATAAAAAATAAAAATAAAATAAAAAGTTAAAACAGTTTTTCTTAGCTCAAATTTTACGCAACACGAGAATATTTTTATCTAAAATTCACGGAATGATAATAACCTGAACTGCCACCGAAATATAAATATTACAATTTTATTGTTTTATTTAATGAAAAAGGGTTATCACCCTGAAAAACATAATCCATCGAATATTAATTGTATTAATATTCAATGGATAGAGCGGGAAATTTATTTTAGAAAAATCGTGATTTTATAAATGGGTAGTTTTTTAGAAAATAAATATTATTTAAATTTTTGCATTATATATTTATTATAAAATAATATTACATTTTATTTTAAGAAAAAAATACACCACATCTAGGTACATGTTGGCTGGCTGTAGAAGTTTTTTCCCACTATAACATTGAATTTTAAAATGATTGAGTAATAAAATTTTACAAAAGAAAATGAATAGAACATATTTTCGCCAACATGAGGTATTAACCATTCGGCGCAGAAGGGCTGCTAGGATCGAGGAATAACATTGCCCCGGTTACAAGACAGCGAATAAGCTCGCCTCTTCACGAAATTTGGAAACTACGCTGGCCACCACGCCGATTACTTATATATTTTTTATTTATTATCTTAGTTTTATTAACCACAATTGAGTTTAAAAAACATCTACCGGTTTCGGAAAACACTTTTCTTTCTTCAGGATGTCATAACTAACTAAAAATATAGTATTGTTTCTTCACCAGAATCTATTTTTTAATTTTTTAATAAACAACAATTATTAAAAAAAAAAAAAATTTAGTACCTAACTCAAATTACTGTTCAATACAAATTTAGTCGAATAATTAAAATAATTGTTGTTTTTTAAAAAATTTAAAAATAGATTCTGGTGAAGAAACAATACTATATTTTTAGTTAGTTATGACATCCTGAAGAAGGAAAAGTGTTTTCCGAAACTGGTAGATGTTTTTTAAACTCAATTGTGGTTAATAAAACTAAGATAATAAATAAAAAATATGAATCTTAACCACCAAGTTAATATTGCTAATTTTAAAAGTATATATTTTTTATTCATATTTTCTTGGGTTAGTTATTGCAATTTTTCTTATCAAATTATATAATGGCAATTTTTTTTATTTTTGTGGTGGATTCTCACCTCTCAATTCCGCTGCTATAAAACAATTAGTATCATTAGCACTCCATTGTAATCAAAAACATGTGATTGAAAAATACAAGGAAAATATTTCTAAACCGCTTTTTTATTGCTTTTTGCGCCAAATGTACCTATTTTAGTGAAAAAATTTCGAACATTAAATTGCGTGCTTATTATCTGAGCTGTCAAAGATCAGAAAAAGTTATTTACCGATATTAAATGACTCAGGGTTTGATTCCCGGTAGTAGCTGTCTAAAATGTTGCTTACTTTTTTCAATGAGATATTTTCTTCGATATTTTCTGATAAACGACGATATTTTTTGTAAAAATCTCAACCCCATTTATAAAAAGTAGTTTAATTTATATTATAAATAATATTTGAAAGGTTAGATAAATATTTTTAGTATATCGAATAATTCGATGTATGTACGTTCGATTAAAAAAAAAAGTGTATTTATTACTACTGGTAAAATATTATATTAGTAGTTATGGTGCAGTTCACTGCGAGTTGTCGCACTGCAGCTGCCGAGATAATCTATCATCCCTGACGCGATGCTGCAGAGCATCTCTCAGAAATGCATCTCATGATGTGAAATTAAGTAACAAAATGTCAACAGCGGAAACACAAGTCAGATTTATCTATCATCTGTAAAATTATATGTTCGGAATGATGGAGTAGCAGTACTTTTAGATTTTGATCTACGATCTTCTCAATTTTTAGATCTAGATTGAAAGGAAACCAAAGAGACCGTCGTCATTTGCAAACTTGATCACCCCACCCCACCGCGGTAGGAACTTAAAAAGGGTAATCTTAGGAAGGAGAAGAGAGTATTTGTGTATTTTATGCGATGTTTTTATGAAAATGTAATCCTATCTACAGCGTTGTTCTGATTGAAAAACATTCATGTTTTTAAAGATGTATTATATTAACTTACTTAGTTTACTTTTAAGATATTTAAAGAATTATTTTTGTAACAATTTCAAATTCAAAAGACCTTTCACATTTAGCACAAATAAATTTAATAATTACTTTTGGATTTTTCAAATCATCATTACAATTTATTTTTTTTAGTAGAGATGTGTACACGGAATACGTATCACATCAATATTCTTACTATTTTCAAACTAAACTAAACGCTTGTGCTATGAAAATAGGACTAACTTGCTGGTGTCCTGGAACGAGGCGCCCGACCACCAGGCCAACGTCTCGACCACTACACCATTATAAGCTACTCATTATAATTTTACAACAAAAATCATTATTTTACGTGGTAATTAATGTATCTTAGAGTATTGCAAATAACAGCAGGTACATCATAATATTTACTAATGTTAACAAATGTTAAGTTAAGCGAATGTTAACAGATCTACGATTTTTTTTAAAATATTCTTTTCAATTCAAAAATTTCTCTGCACCATGTAAGTACAATAAAATGATTTATTTTACGTCAAAATTAAAATACATATAGATATTACATAGAATAAAAAAAAATATTTTACAAATTCTTGCTGAGTACGGTTGCTCCTTTCCAGAAAGACTTTTGAAGTGAAAAGGGACCCTTGATTCAAGATACTCTGAGCCTTTTTCTTTAAAATTACCTGAAATACAAATATAAAGTATCGGTGCTATAAAATTAGTAAATTGTTTGGAAATAATCATATCTCCTCTTAGTGAGTTTACAGATTAATCAATTGTATAATATAAAACCTGCCGGCTCATGTAATCCGTTCAACTTAAAGATGGCTAGCTTAATTTTACTACATCGTTAATCATCGGTACACTAATTTATTTGATACAGAGCCATATTATTTTTCTTTCCTTTTTAATCTACAAATATAACAAAATAATAACTTGTTGCTTCAAATGTGAAAAATATTATTATTATCTATTTGTCTCAATTTTAATAATGAAAATGATGATGTTTTTGATATTTGGAAGTATTTCTGTAACAATCTATTCGTGAATAGTTATAAAATAGACTCGCATGTACAGTACCTACATTAGCGCACCCAGGAAGGGGGAGCAAACTGCCGTCCGGGGCTTGCCGGGACAAACACTAAAGTCTATATTTACTTTCAAAGTGTACATTTGTGGTTTAACAGCCGACCACGATGTGTATGTATATAATAAATATTTGTTGATAATTAGTTGAATACAGTTTTTGTTAAACGCATTCAAACAATTTTAATATGTATACGCAGAAATTTTAGCAATATTAACACACCAATGTTTATTTGCCTCAGTTACTATGTAGATAACTGATTATTTTGTATTTTTATTTACTTCATTTGATACCAATTTATATAAATATAAGAAAAATGCATATTAATAATACTGATAATATCTTATACATAATAGTAAAATTAAATAGTGAAAAATGCTCACAAATTAAAATGAAAATCCTACAACGCGTCTAGTATGTTTTATTAATTAATTAATTTTACTTAATACTTTATTAATATGTATATTTTTTGGCTTGAAACTACGATTTCCAGCGATCGTTTGCCGTGTTAATGATAAAATCTTTGTACTAAAAAAATTGGTTCGCTATTTTATTTAAATCGCTAATTGTTTTAAAACGCAGAATAGCGATTTTTAAATTTTGTCCTATAATCACACTGGTGTACAACGAGTTGACAGAGAAATTAAAAATCATCTTGATGTAATATCAAATATCAAAAATTCTACGATCTAACCCGAGAGCTCGGTCACCTGAAAAATAAAATACATTTTCAGGCCACACTTCTTAAACAGCCCAACCCGATAAAACATCCTACAACAGATTAACTTCCTTAGAAAAACTTTATTCCGAGTAGTTATAGTGGAAGTACATAAAGTATTTATTTGATTTATCGCTAATATTCAACTGAAAGTTGCGAGCTCCCTCGGAGAATCGTCCGATGTCTGAATTGTTTATTGTCCGGGGGCGCGGGGACCAGCCGTATAAAAAGGCGGAGAGTTGCGGGCAATTTGTGTACCCAGGTAATTGATTGACCTGTTGTTTGACGTTTAATAACTGTCCGGCCGATCGATCTCCATAACTCATTTGTCCCCATTTTCAGTTGAATATCCGATAGAAATTAATTGATTGGCGTAAATTGAGAGCCATTGTTTATTTTCCTGAATAAATATTTTTTATTTCAGTGTCTGTGTTTTTGCAGCGTCAATAATATACGCGATGTTTAAAAAACATATTTTGATTAAAAAATCAGGTGCGGGATAATTGTATTACCCGAGATCATATCGTATTTAGTACCAACCATTCTGTGTACGCTTGTACAGAGCTTACATGTACAGAGACAGACGATACTTGCACATGTACCGCTCCACGCTGTCCACGTGAAAAGTGTTTTTCCCTAAAAGTAACCCCAAAATATCTGATCAACGTCTAGGGTAGACCTGACCCCGGGATGCGGGTGGGGTGAGGGAGCTTCATCTTGGGAAATAAAACCCCGTGTGTGAGAGCGGGAATTTTATTTTCCAATATGGAGGTAACGCGCCTCCGTAAGTGAATTAGGAATTACTTATTCATTTAAGTACCCCCTCCCCGCCCTTTACGAGCGGGGAGAGATGTTTGTTTTTATGCGCCAGACGCCCCCACTCTCCTCCTCGCCACGCGACCGTGACATCTCTCCACTAAATACGGGAGATATATAGTTCCTCTCAAATTCAACTCAAATGCGGTCGTTTCCTGGTGGATGAAAAATTCATCTCGACTTACTTTATTTCATCGGAAAATGTTTATGGATCCGAGTATCCTCTCTACCCAGCTAAAATAAATATCAGATATCTTAATTACGAACCCAAGCTCTATATCACATGCAAATACAGGGTGGAGGAATATGTGCCTAATCTCAACCGTGTCAATCATTCCAATTCATTAATTTTAATATTTTATTGATTTCAAGTTATATATTTAATATTTACAATTAAAAGTCATTAAATTTCGAGCGGCTAGACTATATTTTGTTGTATGATTTAGTGCTTGAAGCAAAGATATAGATTAATAATGGATAAAATTTACAAATATTTATTTCAAAGCTTAACACGATTTTGTAAAAATTTCAAACAATAATCTTTTCTGTAACGGAACACAATTTGCACACATTCCTTAAACATTTTAGACTCATAATTTAGTCAGTTATCCACCTATAAAATATTGTGAACTAAGTCTGTTATATATATATTTATTGAAATCAATAATTAAATAAAAAATAACCATTCTTGATGACAACGAACTTTGATATAACTATGTACTTGTTTAAAACATTAATGGTTAGTTCCTTTACAAACAAAAATGGGTATTTTATAACTAAAAAACACTTTCATATAGTCTAGAGTTAAGTCAATTTAACACTTTATGTAAGTGCCTGTTAGATTTTTAATTTTTTTAAAATATTTTTCACGCTCCATTAAAAGATTGTCACGCAATTTCGCGTCAAACAAAATGTACAGAAATCCAGGAAAATTCGAGCAAAGGATTTAATCTCCATAAAGAATTCTCCTGGACCTTCTACGCCCGAATACCGATTTGACAGCTTAAAGGATATGGGCATTAGCGACGCCAGAAGGATACTACCGTGATAAATAGCTCCAACACAAAATACCATCGAAAATTGAGGAAAATCTCCGCTGAATAAAAAATATTTTTTGTTTGCATTTAACATTGAATTATTGATTAAATAATAACTTATAGATAAATAATTATTGCCTTATAATTCAATGTATGTTACTATTTTTGTTTTAAGCTGTTATAATAGATTTTTTTTAAGTGATTCGAATCGGGATTTGAATCAAAGTCAAGTATAATGTCATATTGAAAGGATCTACAAATGCTTTAACTTTATTAATATACGTGTATTTTTTAAATATAAAAAGACATTCTTAAAATAGTCTCGTATGAAGAACTGGAGGGTTTTAAATCATTGTTATAACAAAAATCTGCATTGATTATTCATTGAATCAAAAGCTAGCTGATAACTTTCTATCTTTTTCACTAAGTAAAGAGTAAATAAAAATTCGTCTGGTTCATTTCCTACTTTTCTGTTTGTAAGGATGTCACAGAAAATCTGCCCAAGCGAATTATATCTTAGAATCATCTTCAGGAAGGAAACAAGTTGGAGATTTAACTTTGGACGAAGAACCTCTTGATTTTTGCAAGGAAATACTGATTTTGCAGTAGAAGAAGTAAAATATGGTTATTTTTTAACGATTTTACAATAATATAATAATGTAATACACTTACATATATATAAGTGTATTACATATTTTATATTTTGATACATATATATATATATATATTTATCAAAATATAAAAACTAAGAAAAGAATGTAGGTGAAGAAAAATTAATGGTTGATCCACTGTTTCATTTAAATCGCTATCACTTCATTAAATATTTTTGCGTTTTACAAGGATTAGATAGATAACACTAAAAATAGGAATTAATGGAATATATTGTGAATTTCAATATTACTGAATTATTACAACGAATTAAACTTACACCATTTCTGAGGGGCAGGTTGAGGAGAGGTTTTATATGTACCTGAGCATGAAAGTTTTGATCTGCTTTTTTTAACTATGTGTGTACTCAATTTTACCATTGCTTATTGCTATCAGACTCAATTGAAATGTATTTTTTTAATTTATGAACCGAATTTATTATTTTTGATTTACTAATGTCCTATTTAAAAAACCGGCAAATATTCGCAAGAATCAGATAGACTTGTGTGAAAGAATATATCAGTATGGCGGATCAGAGATATTTCTTAGATCAATTATTCTAAAAAAGTTTAATTCCAATCATATAACCACGGAGATTATTATGTCTACGAAATCCGTTATATTCTATCTATATAACACATTGATAGAGTTAATAGAAATATTTTTAGTCAAAAAAATCTAAATTTTCTGAAAATTGAGACTGTTTGAAATGGTAGAATTTCTTTTGAAATGTATCTAAAATGCATATTTGACTCCCACAATATGAGACTATTATTTTTCAATATAATACCAATTTTCTTTAGGATTACTTGGCATATAATTAGTTCATATCTAAAATGGCTGCATGTTGGTGGAGGAGAATATTATTGAACTTATATCTAAGTATATAACTATATTGAAATATGAGCTCATTCGTTCTGTATAAAATAACTCGAGCGTTTTTATAGAATTATATTTATATAACAAGGATACGTCCGAGCATTCAACATATAGTGCTGTACAATATATTTATATTGCAGCTAGTCAGCCAGTCAGTTAGCCCGTGTGAAGGAATTATTAATCAGAATATATTATCATGGTTAAAATATTGTATTAAAAATTATATGGCGGTTCATGTGAAATAGAAGAGAATTTTATGGTAAACACATTCTCGGCAGCAATCCTTTACTTTAAATATATACGCAAACATATTATATAAATGTTTTATCTTTTTAAAATAAACTAAACGCTTCTTCTGTGAAAAATAGTACTAACTTGGTTGTCCCCTGGGATCACTCGGTTCCCGGGTAAGTGTATTATCAATTCATCAAATAAACAAGTAAAACTATGGCGTACTTTCGAGACGTTTATTATTTTTTTAATATTTTAAAGATCCGTTGACTTCATACGTTTCATTCACATATTTTGTTAGGTTCAAATATCATCAGGATATCATAGAATTACATAGATTCTCTGATATTCTTATCAAATTCTTAGAATTTTTTAATTTGCACTAATATTAATTGTTTACACTTTAAGTTCATATAATACGCGTATGTAATAATCCTCTCTTGTATAATTCACGACTATTATCGAAGTAGACTATACTAATCTAGCAATACTAGCTAATAATAGCTTGTTGGCGTAGTGGTCAAGACGTTGGCCTAGTGATCTAGTGGTCGGGGGTTCGCGCCTCGTTCCAGGACACCAGCAAGTTAGTCCTATTTTCATAGCACAAGTATTTAGGTTAGTTTGAAAATAGTAAGAATATTGATATGACATGTATTCCGTGTACGTATCTCTATTTAATTTTAAAAAAATCAGTTCAAAATATAGGTGATTCTAAAGCTTAACACTGTGTAGATGACAACGTTTTATTTGTTTCAAAAGAATGGAGTCCAGCGATTCACAATGCAGCACTGACACTCAGTTATTCCTTCGAGACTGTCAAAGAAGAAAATGAAGTACCCTGAATGCTATCTTTATAAATGTATGCAGTTAGATCGTGAATAATAGAGCAATAAATTAAGATACAAGAAGACAATGTAAAATCGAGTGAGTCGGACATCTTTATTAGAAGATCATGGGTAGTCCAAAAAGTCAAGGATAATTACAAAATAACTGCCACCATCAAGTGTTGGAATTTGAAAGAAAAAATATATAAAAATGTGGACAGGATGCGCGACATTCTCGCCTTTTTGGGAACTTCTTACAAATATAACCTAACGATGACTTTAAAACTATTTGTAAACGAATTTTTATAGTGTCTTCTGAAAAATATCAGTATATTCAGTTCTGACGTGCACCCAGTTCGGTCGAATTCATTTTGTAAGACATAGGTTTAAATGAAATGCTATTAATTATGTACGTACACTAAAATAATGTCTGATTATTCAAATAAAAATTATATCTTAATAATAATTTTATACTCATTCACCTAAATATATCAGTCCTTATATAAATTCTCAGGATTCTAAACTTTATATGACATGTAATATCACATGAACTTTTCAAATAAAAGATTCCCCGAAGCGCCTGACGTCACGTGGAAGGAATAAACTCTGTATTATGATGACGGTAAATTCTATTCGAAAACTTTTATTTAATTTATTCAAACGTCTAAGAGAACGACGTCGTCAGTTGTTTTATGGCATTTACTTTGGACACTAAATTTAACTCGAGAAAAATTTTATTCCTAATGTCATTTTATGATGAGAAGAATAAAAAAATATTATCAACTACTGGGTTTGATGCAGCGACGGTTGGTATACTTTAATATGCCGATCTACGGCATGACAATTTTGTTTATGAAATCATCTAACTTCAATACACCTATATAAAAATATTATCAACTACTGGGTTTGATGCAGCGACGGTTGGTATACTTTAATATGCCGATCTACGGCATGACAATTTTGTTTATGAAATCATCGTAACTATATACAAAAATATTTCGTCAAAATAACACCTATATACAAAAATATTTCGCTACAAACATCAGTCGTTTCAGCTATTTTTTACATCATTTTAAATAACTGAATCGATATATTAGATATATACATATGTAATTGTATATATTTACGACTATTAAATACTATAATAAAAATTTTAGATTCATCAAGTGTAATTGTCTTCTTCTATATTCCTGGAGAACATCGTGTCAGTGTGTCCGCAGGGGAAAACTATCTCCCAATACCTGTAGTGTATCCGTCCATCTCAATTGGAAGTTTCGACATTTATTTGGTTTAATTGATACCTCCTATTCCAGATGTATTCTTCTTCATCGGTTATACCCTGTACTGTACTCATTTATCTTGGCCACTACCTGCACAGGCTTGTGAGATACTTTATAAAATCATTCAATTAATGCTTTGCAGGTATAATTATAATATCGTCACAATCTGTAATAAAAAGGTTTTTTGTTTGATGAATACCTACATTTCATATATGAACCAAAAAACATTTAGTAAATTGAGGCAAAAAATTAACAAATATCTCGGAATAAGAATAATTTTAGCATAGTTGGAAATTCAGGGATGCCTGTTCTCGGCCGAAAAAAGATCCCTAAAGAAATAATGTTATTTTTATCGATGCAATTCTTCCAAAGAATCGACTAAAATTTTTGATATCACCGAAGCGAAGCTGAAAATGATATAACACTTTCAAAACACCGGGTTTTATGCTGAGCGCTCGAGCAACTACTCAAGCTTTTCAGCTTTAAGTTATCAAGTTTGGCGATCACATGTAGGCTGGTGCCTCTAAGCTTTTGATCAAATTCTCTTTTTTGATTTATCTTTTTTAACTCAAAAAGACAATTTTAAAATTAGCATCTTCGGTAACATTTCATTTTTAAGTATTTGTTTAATTTACTATTGCCGATCAGGTACGCAGATAATTAGTTTGCTAAATATTGTTAAATTAATTACACGTAATAGTCTCAAGTGTAGCTACATTTAAACGTGCAGTCAGGTCAGTCAGTTTATTGTCGCATCATCTTGCATCACATTAAGGACCTCCAGTGGGCCGCTAATTAAAGCGGCAACCCTGAAACGCCGGTGAAGCCGTCCCGATGGTTAGGGCCTGCGGTCACTTTATTGCGTTTATTCGGTGTACGGACCGACGCTTTATGGCCCGCCCTCGCGGGAATAGGACCAGGGCGCATTCCGGTTGCGGCCGCAGACGCAGGCGGCATTTTGCCTACCGAGCGTTTATAAAAGGTACGCGGTCGCGTGAAATGTAATTTGGTAATTTTAGAACAATACCATTTCATATAAATTTGCTCTATCAACAACGATCGCAGCAACAAGAAATGAGGCAAATACATATTTAGATTTTATATATTTATGTAGCATTTATCGTAACTTTTACCCGTTACCTTTATACATTTGATTATTTGTAACTTATCCTTTATAAGGGATAAAATATAGATTTTAAGAAAAAATAAAGATATTCAGTGATTTTTTATTTTGCGCCAGTTATGATATTTTTATTAAAAATGATCGTTAATTAAAGAAGAGAAAAAGTTATATATTTAAGGCTCTAAAATATTATGTCTTAATAATTATATAAATAAACTAATAACATTACAATACCTAAAATTAGTACCTTAATCTTGACCGCCTCTGTTCATATATTATTACTTTATAATGATAATAGTCTCATAAAATACATACGTACTATTTATTAGTGGATTTAAAAAACGTTTAACATTTTTCAATTATGAGTAGTAACGCTCCTTAACATTTAGTGTGGATATAGTTTCGATCGCTTTATTGCTAAATTAATCAGGTCATTAATCATAATCATTTACAGATCTGTTAAGCTGCTTACTAAATACATACAGGATATCCAAACTGTCAAATTATATATTACTAGGATATTTCGGAGAATCCTTTGAAAGGCTTAATTTTTTCCTTTCTGTTATAAAGCACCTGAGAAAAATATTTTTTCAACCCTCACTATCTACATACTGCAGCATCAATGTCTCTACTAACCACAATTACTCTTCTCTATTGTCTGTCTTCTGCATCCAGCTATTTCCTGAAATTGTTCGATGTTATTGGCCCAACGGGCAACAGGACAACCTATACTTCAGATTCCAATACCTGGCTTCGCCTGAAGTAATTTTTTTACTCCAATAGTCATCTTTCTCTATTACTTTTTCTCTTGCTACTTTTTTCCTGTTAATCTTTTGGTCAAGGTGCACACTCGGTCATCATTTATTATTTGACGATCGGGCTACATCTTGTACTTTGATCCTACGACAAATGAATTAATTTCTTATTCTGAATCGAAAATTTCTAGTATATTCCTATCCATGAGTCATGAGTTAAACCTTAAACATGTGAACGGTAAGAGTTCAAGTTGCACCATAGTTGATAGATCTCGAAATGCACTTTCGATAGCAGATCGGCTAATGAAGAGTTGTCGAAATGCTTAAGCAAGTATTTCGTAATCTGTAATCTATTGATGAGATGTCTGGTACGTAAGATAAATAAAATAATGTTTCACAGACCGACAAGCGCCCAAAGTCATTTTTTGATTTTCGTTCAGTTCGTGCGGCATCCCTTTTACCCAACTATTTGATTTCCATAACTGTTTCAAGCAGTCCATAACTGTAACTAGCGATCTATAATGGGTAACTGGCACCGAACATTTTTGTAAGCTTTTCAATTGCTGAGCGTGGTTCTGATTAAGGTAACGTCTTCAATATATAATTATCAACTGAAAGAGGATGCCCACGACCTTCTTCATCTTTAAAGCTCTCATCTCCAATACGAAAATTTTGGAACAACCATAGTACCGTACGTTTCTTAATAGTACTAATATCGAAAGCAAAATTTAATTAATGAGCATTTTCTACCACTTTACACCCAACGCAAAAAAGAATTCTTATTTGAATCCACATTTAATTCAATTAAATAACTAATTTGTGCAAAACCAAAGTCAATGCTACCAAAATATGGACTGAAAAGTGCGTTTTAAAAAAACATTAACAATATGAGATTAATATACAATTAAATGACATTTGCATTCTTTTTCTACGAACCTAATGTTATAATGAAAATAACATGTTTTGAGATGTTGTGAAAATTAACTTTGAATTAATTCAATTCAAAGCTACCGGGTCCTGGATTGTCAACCATTTCGCGTTCTTTGGATACATGTATATAATATATCCAAGCAAGAATTTATAATACCGCCCGTTTCCTCAAGGGCGGGGGCGAAACCGCCGGGGCGGGACAACGCCCCTTCCGACGGTCGGGGAGGAAACATTACGGCGAGCGGATGGAGATAGCGAGAATTGGTCATGATACATCATATCTCAATGCGGTTACACGCTTACATTACGGCGTGAACAGTCAACACTTCTGTCGCCATATTTTTGAGAGAACAACCACTTTAACTTTGTTTATTTTTCAATTTCGTATTAATGTTAATTATGTTTATTGTATTTTTTTGTTATTCTGCGTCTTTTTAAGAAGTGTAATTATAGGCTGACTTATAAAAGTAAAAACGTTATGTAATTTAATGGTAGACACGAGTTTACTTGCTAATTAGGTACACGCTTTGGTCTATTCGTGTGATCGATTGTTGCAATCAATACAAACTCCTCTTGAATGTGATAAAACTTATATAAATGAATCCTCAAGCAAGTATTGTGTTCAAAGTTACATTTACCTAAATAGAAACAGGTCTTGGAAGATTTTCTCACCTTACTGTTAGCTGTTAGATGTAGCTACTATGTTAATGCTTCATGCCGAATACAGAAACCAAATCTTTGAATAAATGTATCTTTTCTTTTTTTATAGCACATACATTTTACCCACTTTTAAATCCAACTTTTCTGAAACTCTGCCCGAGATCATGGTTGATTTTATTTCAGATACGTATAACCTACTCACCGCAACTAGTACACGCTTTACTTTGTATCTTCTTTATAAATCTTATAATATTGATTAAATAAGTGCACCCCGATAGAGTAAGTATTATATTAACGGTCTTTACTAAAAATTATTGCTATATTCTTACTAAGTAATATTATTTATAATTTCCTTAAAAATCCATGTGGAAAAAAAACTTAAGAATCTACGCGTTTTAATTAAAACATTTACTGGTTAATTGGATGGAAAAATTACAAATTTCTTGGCAAAAGTTTTCTTGCTAATTTTCTTCGCGAAGGTTAATTAATTTAATTGAAAATTGTCGACCGATAACAGCGATATATTTATGCAAGTTCTAAAAGTTTGTAATGAAACGAACGTAGAATGCAATAAATATTATTATGAATTCTAAGAAAAAAGCGTGCATAATAATAATTCATCCGTCACGTTGTTGGACTCCACTAATTGAAATTCAATTATTATTATTGAACTATGTTCTCTAATTAAAAATGGCAACACTACCAAAGCTATTGAAACACGTCACTTATTGCGTATGAATTTTACATTCACATCTCATATAATAGAAATAGGGGACTCAACCATTCCCCTGAAACGAATCCTATAATTTGTTCGGAATCTTGCGAGAAGGGAAGCTCGGAGGACTAAGAGAATAAGGAAGAGATAATAGGCATATCTCCGGTGACAACCTTAACATCTGCAGGATGCCGATAAAAGTGGAGGAGCATAGTCAAGAGGGCGATTCTCAGCCATGAGGGACCGATGTGGATGGAAATAAGAAAAGTAAAATATTATAATAGATACTAAGCATTAACAAGTAACAAACAATAAGGGAATAACGTACTAATAGTAGCCTTGTAATATATTGCCTTTTAATTAAAAAAATTGTACGTATTCATGAAATACTTCGATCGGAACGAGGAACGAGGAATGAGTATAAGTTGGTACGGTATAAACCACAGACTACCAACTATATAGACATGAACTAACGCAGATTCCTTGTTTCAATATTTGCATGTTGGTGTCACCCACGCGATCATTCTGGTACCACTTACGCAATCAAGTAACTCCGAGATTTTTTTAAATATATGACTCGATTGGAACGAAAATATAAAAAATTCATTCTGTTTACACAAAGATTTAATTTTCGAAGAGTAAATAATGTCGCATAAATATGTCATAAACCATCGGATTTATGTTTCCACAAAGAATGTTTGTAGAATGCCCCTCGTCCCGCAGCTAATGTTCCAAGTCTCTCTCCTATATATACACTTTATTTCATGTCTATTAATTTACTGATCTGTGGTGTTTTAAAATGTATCATTTTGCAAATAGAATACTTATAAATTTAATTTCTTAAATAATATTATATATATATATATATATGTATATATATAACGTTGAATTCAACAATGTTCAAATTAAAATAATAAGGTTAAAATAAATATTATAAAATTGTATATATTCTTAAGTGTCTCACGGTACTTCACGCATTCAAAAGATGTTAAACCAAAAGGCGCCCCCGAGCCGCAAATCTGATTCATTTGCTCGACGTTATTCCGCTGCAAAACTGTATCATAAACATCGTATCATACTTGGAATCCAATTTCACCGTGCGCTATCATTTCACGGGCGAGGCGCACCGGGCGGGCGGCAGGGGGCGGGGGATGGCGATGGAGGGGATTCAATTTTACATATTGCTCTGTTTTACATATTCCGCAATTTTACGTATTGTGCTATTTCCGGGCCCGTCCGGGATGGGCCGCGTACGGACGCCGGACGGGGGAAATGCAATATTGCCTGGTCAGGTACGGACTAGTACTGGGTGCCGGGTGCCGGGTGCCGGGTGCCGGGCGCCGGGTGCAGGGTACCTATCCCCCATAAAATGCTGCAGTCAATGTAACAAACATAAACCAGCTGTGCGGTGGGCGCTGACCGAGCTCATTTAAATAGCTTCGAAGCAGAAATTAATAATTATAGCAATGAAATGGAAACTTTTTGTTATATTTAGTTAATAACGATAACATATCAAAAATGTACAATTATTATGTACGTTATAAATCCAATAATTTGATTATTTCGAGAGACATAATGTTTATTAGACAATACTTTTAACGGCCAGTGGGTAAAAATGAGTATAGATAAATTATAAATACAAAGATAATGTGGGATCTATAAATATTTTACATGTCCTTGTGGCAATTTTTTTTACGAAAATGGTGCTTTAAAATTATCCAATATTATTATTATTAGAGATAATTAAATAAAATATCTAAAAAATAAGTATTTGCACCGAGATTAACCCTTGATGCTGTATTAAAGTAGGTATTAAAAATATGCCGCGTTACCTCAGAAGTATTTTTCAGTTTTTCTGTGACATTTTACTTTGGTTTAATTATCAAAGATCGATATGTTATAAAAATTCACCGTCATAAAAAAAATTGTTCATTTTTCTTTTGAGTACAGCTTTTTAGACTATTATACCGCGTGTATCCGAAACGAGGAAATACACGGCGGAATAGCCTAAAAAATGTACACATGACGGCTTTAAAAGTCACCTATGTAATATGGTATCAAATCAATTAAAACAATGTAAAAATTGTAAATATTTTTTTATTAATTGTGTAGGATTTTAATTAAGTGTACATTTGAAACTCGGGATGAAGTGCCATATTTATGATATGATTTGGAAATCTCAACTTAAATTAAAATTCCTATTCAAATTATTTCTAAGGCATATCATTAGAATGTTCCGAAAGTACTAGCATATTATAATATTTCGTTCTTTGCTACGAAATATTAATTAATTTGTTTTGGTTTGTCAGCTGGGAATCTGCTTAATTTATTTATTGGTTTAATTTGCATTACTTTAATCCTTCAGAAATGGGACAATGGTTAATTTTTTCATGTTTTTAAACATAAGCATTATGTACTTTAAGCTGCACGCAATTCTGGATAACCGTGAAATGAAGGAACCACTTCTGAACGAGCAAGCGCGGCGTTAGTTCGAAAAGTTTAGAAACGGTGAAAGTCTTAAAAAAGATCGTAAAATACTGATACTGTTATAAAAAAGGACGAATCGGACGTTTAAGAGTAACAAAAGTGGCAAAAAACAATCAACACCAACAAACACCTCCTAAACTATTTGCAGTAAAAAAAACGATATTAAAGAATCGGCTAAAAATGACTTTAAAGAATTCTTGAATCTGACTTTTATTCTATAAGTATAAAAAAGCTTCTAATTCGTTAGCAAAAATCCATAAAATATGCTCTTAGTCGTACATTAATTAACAAAATTTAGTTACTCCAAAGTTTATGTTTAATTAAATTTTATAGACAAAATCGGAAATCGGTAATTTCGTAGAACCATAATAGTTTCATCCGGTTGGTGGTCGGGTGATATATAGATTGACGCCACTTTTTCATTATTTTTAATTAAGTGAAAGCTTTACCACTCGAAGCTCTCCGCCACGTAGATCTCAAAAAACCTTTGACATTTTTCTTTCGGGTTCGAGAGATTTTTAATGTTTTTATGGTTACGAAATTAGAAACACCGTAAAAAATAATAATTGTTTTACAAATTGAAAATTGCGGAGACTAAATAAATTAAAACTACCACACAAGTACAGAAGTTGTCGGGTTCTAAGGTCGATAATATCTAATCACGTTACACGCGACAGTCCGCCGAGACACCGTCCAAAGTGAATAGCGTAAATTTGGATCATGTTATATATGTATTACACATTCAAAGATTGTTAACCATGTATATTACAATTTCGCTTTTAAACTGAATCTGTGTGGTTAAAAATATATATATATATCAAGGTTAGCATGAATGGTCAGGGAATAGAAATATCCTATATTGGTGTTGTAAAATTTGGTGTGAAATAGGGTTAAAGATGGTGAATAAAATTTTACATGATATTCTCATTTTCGACCATTTAAATGTATTATTTTCATTCCTTCAGTTGAATAATATGACGTCGTATACTTAGTTCTTATACTTGATTAATAGCTGATTCGTTCCAATAATTAACAGATTATCCTTATTATTTGTCATGTTGGCATACTTCTGCAAAAGGTTTAATTTATATTTCATTTGAAGATTATTTCACGGGTGTGAAACAGGTTGTTCCGTCATCCTCCCCCCGCGCAGCCTCCGAGTCTCCGCAAGGGATGGTCGCTCGGGAAATGACCTATTTCGTTTTGATTACCATTCATCATTGTTTCGGCCTGGAAAGGGGAAGTTTCGGGGATCGTCCGGCTTTCGGTGCAAATAAGTGAACCTCGTGTGTTTCTTATAATTAGTTTACTCGTATCGCTTGTGTACTCGGCGGCGCCAATCAACAAGCCTTACCCTTTCGAGTGAATTTGCTTAAGTCGAGCCTAATTGAAGATTAAACAGACTGTACTTCCGATCAAATCAACATCGGGGTCATTAGCCAAGTTATCTAGTCATGGTGACGTGGAATTTGTAATGCTATCATGCATCTATATATACATATGCTCAATTATAACTCTTTATATCTATCTCTTTATATATTATGTCTCAAATGCTGTCAGCCTTTCTTTCTGTCTAATACTCCTATTTAATGATTTAATGATTTTTTTTTTTGATTTACCTGTTTATTTTTCGTAATAATAAATTATATAAAACCTCTCGTTTTGCAATTTTCTTCTTGTGTTATTTGTGTGAATTTATTAGATATAGATTTAATTGAGATAAATCTCAGAATCGTGTTTACGGATGAAATTTTTAAGAGATTTTTGAGCCTCACTCGCGCTTTTTGTACGTCAATTGTCAAATATCAGACCGTTGATCATTCGTGATCATCTATGACCATTCATCAGTCATGTGAATTTAAATCATTCCAGTAGCAGTTCAAACGAAATAAACGTTTAAAATGTAATGCCTTTGGTTGTTTAACTTGTTAAAAAATATTTTCGAAATAAAAATAAATGTTTTTAACATAAATATTATATACACGGATTTGAGTTTTCTTCGATCTCAAATAGATTTCTAAGTTTATCTCTAGATCAAAATATCATCACGTGTACATGGTATTGAGATATATCGCAAATAAATATCTGAGATTTATCTCATTGTGGTACCAAGAAATTAAATAAATTCTGCTTGTTGAATATTTTTGATACCATATTTATTATGGCTGGAATGGTTCTTTTGTTTACACATTGATTAAGTGAAGGGTTTTATAATATTATACTTAACATTTTCTCCTACTAGTACTCCTACCTGCCGATGCTACTTTATCGTCAACATACATGAATCTGTGCATTTCTACTATAATGTATTTATTCAATTGAATTATTTTTCTCGTTCATTGTATAACCATTTACGTGCTGATGACATTTAATGAAACATGTAGGTGATGAAAAAAAGCATCTCTGTCTCGCTCCTTGCTTTATACTCTTTTTGTGGTCTGGCCAATAATGCTTTCTGATTATATCATTAATCTTTATTAAGTACTTCATTCTTTAGCACTTTGAATATTGTTTTTCAATATATACTACCTCAAATCTTTTGTCTATTTTATCTCAACGCCAAAGCTTGTACTTATATTCCATTGTTCTTCCTGTAATAACACTGATCTTCGCTAAGAAAGACATCGGGTACAAGTATCATAAAATTGAATCCTTGACCTATAAATATACATTTAATAATTAAATACTGTGTCAATAAGTCAAATGTTACATTCTACAGCTGGGCGAGTAACTCTTAAAAGTGATCTGCATCGCAAACTAACTTCAAACGATTTCAAAAGCTTTTAATAATCCGACGCCCACTCGACTCAAAGTGAATAATGCTTTTGCGTACTAAATTTAATTCTATACAGAATCAGAATTGAAAGCCCGAGGGGAAACTGGCTGCATACAAAATGTAACGCTAATTCCCCAAGGCTGTTGAAATAAACAAACTCTGAGTGACACTAGATTGCCTTTTGGTGAATACTGTTTTAATTTTCACATTTTTTGACTTATTTACAGAATGTATCCCTCTAATGGAAACACGCGACGTGATGTTCCGTGTAGCAATATGGTTTCATTTATAAGCTGTAAAAGTGTACACGTAAACGCCCGTGCGGAGGCACTCCGCCCGGCGGCCGTGTCACGCCGCTCGCTCGACAACAGGCGCCGGGCAACATGGCAACGGGAAATTACGACGCCGAGGGGCTAGCACAAACTGTGTAAAAAATAATATCTCTTTTTTTAATCAACCGATCGAAGCCGCAATCGACAATAAGTTCAGATAAATACGGCGCACATCTAGGGTTCAACGTTTCAGGTCGATCTGTACCTAGATTAATATAACCTTTTTCTTTAATTTAATATAAAATTATACGTACTAAATACAAATAAAATCAATCAACTAGAAAGATATATATTTTAATCGCTACCGAGATTCAACTAAAATATATTTTCTATAAATAGATTATTTCTGTATGTATATCTTTCTAATTGATTAATTTAATTTGTTTTCAAATACCTTAGAACTATGTTCTGAAAAATTTCAACTTCGTAATAATAATGCGTTTTCCTTAAAAAAAATCAATTATTTATATAGTTGTATTACATCACTAATAAAAAAAAATTGAAAATCTTAATCATTGCCTTTTAAGATCGGCTCAGTTATTCATCTACTTTCACCGTACCAGTCTAGACCAAGTCGAGATACTCTGTAAGATGTATACCTTTTTATCTTGTCACTATGTCTAATTTTAATTATGGCCAGCTACTTCTTAAGTAGTTATCACATCATTTAGATAAATCTACGTAGAAAATTCATCTAATATGAACCAATTTGGATTACCTTAGTTTCTCTCGCTTTCTTTAAGAATATATTCAAAGATACGTTTATTTTTTAATTAAATATAAGTGATATTAGCATATATTTACATATCTTAAAAATATCGTTCTGATACCAAATGAACAAGCAAATAGGTCATTCTGAGTACAGCAACTGTTTAAGTGTTTAGTCGGTATCAGTACATTTATATATCGCGTACTCGTATATGACGGATGTTTCTAGCAACTTTGCAACTAAACATATGAAGTATTCAAACGCTGAATCAAAGGTCGACACCTGCTCAGTCCATTAATCAAAAAGATAGTAGTAAACGTAATTTTTGGATTGTATTTTAAGAAAATGCTGAAATAAAGAATTTTTATACATTTTGTGATGTTATTTATTTAAAGTGATTCAAATACAATCACTCAGAATATTGATGACGTTATTTTAAAAAAGCTACCTTTATTATCGCTAATGCTCTCTAAAACCACATATTGTTGTGTACATGTTAATAATATGACATTATTTATTTATTTATTTTTCACTTTTTACTATATACGCTAGCTTATCACGCGAACAATTATAAAACGTTTTCCGTTATTTAAAAAAGTTACTAATATATTATACATATATACCGTCTTTTCTAGGCTGTTTTAAAATTTCATATATATTTTTTTATTATATGTAAATAATTTAATATTTCTAAACAAATTTACAGCGCCGCATTGTCCACGTGTCATTCCAAACAATTAAGTGGACATGTGACTCGATCTGAGTAATCCAAAAAAATATTTAAAATCCATGCGCTTGCATGACGCACCGACATCTTTATGTTTAAGGTTTAAAATGTGAGAGGGTAAAATCACTTATTTAGTGGTTAGATTCAATACTGTCAGTATATTACATATACACTCCAAATCACGGTACGTTTCTTACAAGCCTATCCGCCAGTCAGAACAGAGAAACACGTTTATTCGAATAACACTCATTTCTGAAGTACAAATTAAAATTAAATATATCTAGCAATATTTGAATATGTCTAAGAACACACAATTACTGGATTTTCACCTAAAAAGGCACTGTTATTATACAAATAGATATCTCATAGAGATGAAGCTATTTTTATTATAAAGATATAAATGCATGGGTAATTACAGGGCTAACGACCTGCCTTCGGCTGGCTGTAACCACTTCCATATCTTCATTATCAGCTCAAAAGACACAAATAATGTTGATGGATCGTACATGCTTCGGTAAATCCACAGGATCCTAGTATTCGATTTATAAATCTTAGTACTCGGTGCTCTAAATAGACGTGAAAACTAACACTGGTGCATTATGGTGTCCACGGTTTCGAGGCTCCGATGATATTGTATGTATTGCACCTAATCTAAGCCTGTTAAATTGCCATTCTTCCCAAAATATCATATCACTACTCTCCCGTCCGTTGCCACCTATGCGAGTTTGTATATCATACTAATATAGTTCGCTTATTCAAATCAACATTATTAAATATCACAAAACAATCTTCTAGAATCTATAAATATTGTTATGAGATTTTGTGTACCTGTATACTATTTAATCTGATTTTTTTCTTTAACCTATCAGTTATGATGTCAAAAATTTTGTTAATAAAAATAACAGATGTTTCGTAAACAGAAAATATAATTATCGCACTAATAAGATTTTCCGAAGGTAATATTCAGGCAGTGTGTCAGCCCTTCTAGCGCGCGGCGCCAGGGCCAAATGGGTGTCGGGAGAATGAGAGGCGGGGGGTCGGGCTATTATTTTTTATGAGCTGGTAACACCGTGACGTATGGCTCCGACAGAGGCTCTAGTGTCGATCGTTATGAATTCTCCAGAGATTATATGAATTATTTCCCCTGATGGAGGTACGAGTGGTCAGCAAATTTGGAAGTAATTTACTATGCGGTAATATTAGACTTTTCTTGGAAACACTTTCACGCTTACTAAATTCTCATTCTAACGGATTTTTTAAATTTTTTTTATTCATGGCATAAAGCTCAGATTGACATTATTATTTATTCATGGCATAAAACTCAGATTGACATTATTATTTATTCATGGCATAAAACTCAGATTGACATTATTATTTATTCATGGCATAAAGCTCAGATTGACATTATTATTTATTCATGGCGTAAAGCTCAGATTGACATTATTATTTATTCATGGCATAAAACTCAGATTGACATTATTATTTATTCATGGCATAAAGTTCAGATTGACATTATTATTTATTCATGGCATAAAGCTCAGATTGAAATTATTATTTATGATATGTATTTTATCCCACGCAGATTCTTATTATATTCCTTCTTTACTGTCTTTCTTATCTGCGTGTCCAGCAAAACATATTTTTTATTGTATATAAAGCGGTCAATTCGTCCTGCAAAATTTCAAAACGGACCTTGCGATTTCAATATTAGGATTACCGTCAACTTGTTAGTGACAAAAATGGGTGACTTCTGTGAATGATATAAGTTATCACGTTATTTTATTGAAATAATATACAATTTGTTCATAATTCTTCTCTGTTGTCATCATTCTATTATATTCTTCAGATAACCTTATGTCTCGTTATGCATCAAAGATTTATTTTTCTATTTTCGAATACTACTTTTTTCTTTCTTCCTATGTAATTCTAACCATCCAACTTATTTTTTCCATCCTTTTCCTGCATCACATGTCAAATGGTTCTAGATAATATATTCACGTTTCAGTTCCATGTTCCATGTTATCCAAATGAATAATTTTATGAAAGTTTTTTAAGCTTTGTATTTATTTTTAATATTAAATCATCATTTATATTTTTCCATAGATGTTCCCTAATTTAATTTAACTTCATTGTTAATTACGTCGTAACATATTAGCGTATAGGTTAATTAAAAAAATATTTCCGATGTTACTTAAAAAAATTTTTCACCCTAAAAATCTACGATGCCCCTTCCTTCCGTGACTGAGCCCCTAGGATCATGATCTAAGGGGCAGAAATAAAATGTTTTCATTTCTTATTTTTATTTCGCAATTTCATTTAAGGGCTGCGGGGGTCATTGATTTTTAATATCCTACATTTCGGGCCTTTAACATTTTGAATGGTGGAAATAAAAATAAGTACTGGAAACACAGGCGGGTGTAAGGGTAGTCGAGCCCCTATTAGGCGGGATGAACAGCCGCCCACTCGGGACCGAATTAAATTTTCACCCATCGTATCTGTTAAATATATTTCACCCCACGATTCTCATACTTTACTTCACCCCGTGCTTAGATTATTTTTGAGAAAGGCTTAATAAGTTTTTCACGCATTCGTTTAAAGTAATATGTTTCATTTTGGACCATTATAGCTGTGTTCAATTGATTAATGTTCATTTGTTATGTAAAAGTAGAAGTATTTATTTATGTTAATAATTTTCATCCATTTTCAAGTAAATACGATTAAATATATTATATTTAAAATCAATTTAATTCTGCCCAAAGGGTGTTAACGCTGAGATTATTGAAATGTAGATTCTGCTACTTTACCTATAAATATTATCAACAAAATCAAGATACATATGATTTAAATCTTTCGAATTTTACAACCATTAAAATATTTTCGTATGTATGTATGGAAACAAATGTTCGCCAAATACAATTGTATCATAATAAAATTGCCAACCAAAGAAATCCTCAAATGAATGTCAGACAGCGAATCGAGGTTATATTCTGAAAACATATTTCGGTTAGAGAAGCCATAATGACAATACTCCCTAAACTGTACAACATTCCACCACTTTAAAACACTAATTATTCAAACAAACCACCAAAAAATGGCTTCTGCATAAAAAACTCTTACTCAATAGTAATCTAATTATCCCAAATATTCATAAAAAATATATTATATGTAATTAAAGATACTACTGTTTACACAGTTATTTGTTGCGGATACTGAAGGGGTAATTATTTAATATACTTACTATTTTTTAAAGTAATACTCATATTTTGAAATCAATACGACGAAAGACCCACCCGACCCATTGTAATCATTATACTTTAATGTTATAAAGCAAATTCTAATACTCTGTATTTCTATAGAGAATATAACTAACTCGTTTTACGTCAATTTTCAAACTTTTTTCGTTTATCATGTTTTTAGTGTAAGGGCATTATGATATAATAATTTTTTTTATTTACAACTTTTTTGCGTTTATCTAATTTTGTAAATAAATGCAATCTGTAATTTTAATATAAATTAATTGTATCAATAAGAAAAATATACAGTTAAAATAAATTTATCAAAAAAAATATTTTTGTTGTTACATTGTTTAAATATTTTCGATAAATCTATTTTTCTGTATATCTTTAATATTGATACATTTCATTTGTATTAAAATATTACATAATTATATTCTGAAAAACTGCAACTTCACAATAATAATTTGTTCTCCGTAATAAATGTAATCCGATTGCAATAAACCAGATATTGCTTAGTGAAACAAATAGAGAAACATAAATAATATTAAATATAAATAAACATAAAATATAAATATATGACAATAATATAAAAAAGCATTCTGTTTAATTATTAATGGGCTTTACTTATGTGGGTGTCCAGTGGGAATTTTTATATTTGTTAACTAGAGACAAACTGTCACTTCTGAGGTTTATTGCCGTGTGATTAATGAGTTTTGGTGCCGCAATCGCAAATGTCTCGCGGAAACAACAACAAAATGCAGTTTCAAAAAGACAAGGTAATTTCACACACTGCTAGGGACTCGATGGAGAAACTGAGGGCAATTTTCCCAAGAAAATTGATATGCAAGTACGGAGATACACCCTGACCATCTCGGTCGCCAGACTGAACGTCTTGTGAGGATACCTGAAATCTGAAGCGTACAGTAATGATCCTCGAATAATACAGGCCCTATAAGAATCGCCGCCATCAACCCAGCACAGCATGTTCTCACAGCATGTATCTGCCAACACGAGGGTTCGGTTAAAAGAGTGCATTGCAAAAATTGAAATCTGCAGATCTCTATTAGCTGTTAAAACTAAAATAAATATAATAAAATTATTTGTTTATTTTTATTTCAATTTCAAATTGGAAAAATTTCCACTGGATATCCATACTTTTTATTTATTTTAACACGATAGAGATTCTGGGAAAAAATAGTTTAATGTGCATAATTTCCAACGTAATAGGCAGGATCTGCATAATGATTATGAAATAAATTTATAAAACTTATATAAAAAAATTGTAAAATAGGTAAAATAAGTTTCAGAAATTTAATACAAATTAAATACTCATGATAATATTACATACATACTCGTACATGCATAAAGTTGTTTTGTGTTTTATATTTCTTACATTTACAGTTTTAAATATTGTAATATTTATACTATTTTAAGAATATTGTGATCCTTAAAAAGTAGTTTTCAGTAAGAGTATTGTATATTTCGAACTAAATAGTATATTTTACCGCCCAGCATCTTAAATAAAGATGTCTTATCACCGCATCTTAAAACAGTGTCACTAGAATGGGACGAACGTAATAAAATGTCATTGAAAATTTGATGAAAAGCTCATATATCTGTGCCAGAGAGTCACTGCTTTATTTGCAAGCTAACCTAACTTAACCTTTACCATCCTCGAAACGTTGTCGGAAATAAAAATTATTTTCCAGACGTTTAAGTAGACGCGACGCCTTCCGTTAGGGAGCGGATAATATTATTCGTGGCAAAGTTCTACCGTTCCACCCCCGAGACCGAACTAGCTGACAGAGTAATAAAACAGGCGGGTAGCTACGTACAATACGTACTCACCGAACACAGTGTGCGCGGAGTTAGGTCGGTGTACACATAATGCATGTCAGACCGGCCGTAAACACAGGTAACTGCGACTATCGCCCTCCCTGTCCGCGCAAATTGTATTTAAGCCGCAGAATATTATTATCAGCCAACTGCCGCCAAACTGGCCCCGTTGGCTAAACTCTTCGACACGCGCGATGCACTAACTGCGGTCAATTAACTAGTCAATTATTTTATCAGCTCGGTAGTGATAACCGAAATAAAACATATTTTCTAATATGTTAGAAAAAATAAAAACTTAAAAGTAGAACAGGAGTGCCGCCGAAATGGCGTATTTTTAACATTTTTTTAATTGCACAATAAATATTACATATAATATAAAAATGAATGAAGAATTATTTTGAACATCATATATATAAATTGCAATATCATTAGATACAGAAAGAAATCTTGACTTGAATCTATGAAAGGTAGGTACATAATATGTATAAGAATAGAAGTAGGTGGGGACCTCTACATAATACCCATGATGATAAATATTAATAAACTATGGAAAAAAGTATATATTATTTAGTTTAATTGCCTCTGGCAGACATAAAGTATCAGATATAAAATAGCGTAAATGAACTGGCTCAAGTAAGCTACAACAAGAAACTGCATGGTTCAAAATGAATGTAAATAAATCTTAAGTCATGAAGAGTGACTGCACACTGGAGAAACATTACGGTGCATAGAACTGACCTCTTCAAATTAATAATAGGCGTATGCATTAATTCATGCGTTTTTTTTTCGAAAATTAAGGCTTTATTGTGAAAAAATGGTTATACACTCAATGATCAAAGTATTGTCCATCGGAAGCTACAACATTTGCCCATCTTTCTGGCAGTGTGTGGATTCCATCCCAAAAGAACTTCTCCGGCTTGGTGGTGAAGAACGAATCAAGCCAATTTTTGATACCCTGTTCTGAAGTGAAGCGTATTCCGGTGAGGGCATTCTGCATTGATCTGAACAAGTAGTAATCAGAAGGGGCTATGTCTGGGCTATAAGGCGGGTGAGGTAGAACTTCCCACCCACTGTTCTCCAAATAGTTTTGAACCGGTCTTGAAACATGTGGCCGAGCGTTGTCATGATGGAAAATTATGGATTCGTGTCTGGTTGCATATTCTGGTCGTTTTTCCGCAATCGCTCTCTTCAAACGAATTAATTGTGTTCGGTAGAGGTCCCCTTTGATCGTCTGACCCGATTTCAACAGCTCATAATACAACACACCTTTTTGGCTGTCCGGGTCGTTCATTGTCTTCTAAGTTGAAATCGCCACTTCTAAACCGTGCAAACCACTTCTGGCACGTTCTTTCAGCTAGAGCATGGTTACCATAAACCTCTACTAAAATACGATGACTTTCGGTAGCACTTTTCTTCATGTTAAAGTAATGAAGAAGAACTCCCCGCAAAAACACTTTTTCTGGCACAAAGTTCGACATGTTCAAATGAATAGAAAAAAATGTTGTTTACACTTCAATCAAATGACATATACTGAAAAAGACGCGCAATGACAGTAGCTTTCAAATGAATATAGTCACGGATGAACACGGCGCGAAATAATACTAGTAACGCCCTCTCTTAGAAAACCGCATGAATTAATACATATCAAGGGTAAGTCATCTATCTCCCCAAACACAGAATTTCAGGAGGAAATAACAAAAATACCTAACTAAACTAAACTGGAAGGTATGTGAAAGATCGAAAATAGTATTGCAAAGCATCATGCCACTGTGCCACTATTAAGAGAAGAATCTTTAACCAGTACAACTTTTCAATTCTTACATCTGGCAGTGAAACCTGAATACTGAGGTGACATATCATAGTATGAAAGAAAGTGTGCGGAGAATCAGAACGCGAGACAGTAAATACACAGATTAGAGTAAGTAAATGAAATAATCCGAGCAGTGGGAGTGACATGGTTAAGATCGGCAAAGGAGTGACAAGAATGGCAGAATCACGAGAACTCTTCATCCACCAGTGGATCGATAATGGCTGAAAATTAGATGAGTTGGTTAAATGAATATTTTTTTATAAATACATTACTGCTTCTTACGGATCTGTAATTATAATTGACTTTTTTTGTGTCTTACTTTATCATAAACATTATCAATATAATAGGAGTGTTCTCGAGTCGCGCGCCAAGATTGTGGACAATAATCGCTGGAGATTTATATTGGCCCCTGCCGGCATTTCGCAAGACAAAACCGTTTCCAAATGTATTTAGATATTTATCTCGACCAGCCGAAAAACAATAAACTAGAACGCCGCGTATCGTCGCACAATATGGACACGATAGTCCGCAGTGCCTCCTTCTCGCCCCCGCAGTCGCCGGCGAGCCGGAGCGGGACGGGTTCCGGGCACTCCGACACTGGGACAACGTAGCGGTTCATGTTTGGCAGACCGTTATATTGGAAAATGGGGTGGCCTGCGGGGCGCGGGGCGGCGGGGCAGGAGACAATGAGATCGGCGAGATTATTAAAAATATTGCCTTTTATTATTGTCGGAGGGTTAATGGGAAATCAAAGCACGGCAGAGTGGCACTCGGGCCGGCCCTCGGGGAAGCTGTATCGCTAGTTAATTGTTCAAGATATCAATACCTCCGCAACCGTTCAGGGCTGCTCCACTATTTACCGATTTTGATCATTAGAACAACATATTATTTTAAAAATTATTTCGTTTATTTTCCTATTAGACATGAAGTAGCTTACATTAATTCTGTACGTGTTAACACCTTAGGGAGCAATGAATCCTGCTCCTGAATTTCCTAGTGATAATAAGAGTGATAGTGTCACTCTAGTAAGACGTATCACAGCTAACCTGGACTACTGGCTTGCCGGCTGATCCTCTGGTTATTCCTAATATTGTTTGTTCTCTCGGTCGGTCTCCACAAACTCCTCGTGTGCGCCGAATAAACTTCCTAGGGCGTTTTTCGTTAGCGGACCGATTCCGATGGTGGCTGGCTACTTTCTGTTAAGTTTAGTGGCGATCCATAAAGCAAAAACAGGGATACCGCCAATATAAAAAACCAGGGCTATCAATCGAAAAATATCAAATACGCGCAAACACATTCCATTTGGGTAATTAATTTATTAATAGAAATTAAATGTATTAATTAGAAAGATATATATACAGAAAAACTCAATTTATCGCAAAAATTATTTTGGTTGCTACTGAGATTAGAACCAGGATATTTTCCTATCTGGGGATATGCGTTAGCATTACGCCACTCGATCAAAATCTTTCTAATTCATACATTTAATATGTATTTCAATACTACATAATTAATTCTGAAAAAACTGTAATATACATAGGTTTGTATATTAATTTATTAGTAGTCAATACGGTGCGGTGCATTGATAATGGGGCAATAAACATGTGCCTTAAACCACACTTGGTATCACCGCTTATGCGAATATCGATATTTTTCTGAGCTAATATGGACTAACCATTTTTAAAATCCATCACACTCTGCTGTGGTAGATTTTAAATCATATTCATTTCAGTAGAATCCCGCTAACATATCGGGTTAGAGACTAGACCACTGCCGCAAATCGGAAATCACAGTGAAGCGAAATAAGGTTTTTATCAATTGCGAATAATTGCCTAAAAACATTCCTTTATTTCATACAAGTATGAATATTATATATTATATAAAGAGCAATTTTGTTATAAATGTTTAATGAATATAGTGAGAGTATTAATATGATGTCTTGTATAGAATAAATGTTCAGGAGATCTTTCAATTCTCCATTAGGATCCAATTTTTGTTTAAATTTCAAACCGCTGATAAAAAAACACCATTAATAAAATCAATAAGCTAACTAATCTAGCAAGACAGCTAATCAATAAGTCCCGGTTACAAATATCTGTGTAAAATGATACTCTAAATATTTCATTCAATTATTATCTCATCGTAACGGGAAGCTTAAAAATACATAAATTATTACGTACATTTAAAAAAAAAATAGAAATGCGTACACAGAATACGTGTCACATCAATATTCTTACTATTTTCAAAGTAAACTGTGCTATGAAAATAGGACTGACTTAATGGCCTCCCGGAACGAGTCTCGAACCCTCGACCACTAGAATACTAGGCTAGTATCGTAACTACTAGGCCACAAGCACGTCAAAGCTAGTACATCAAGGCTGCCAGGGTATTTTATCGGCGGATATTTTAAAAATAAATAAACCTTTATTTACACAAACTGTACTCTGCAATTCACCATAAGTTCTGGCGTGTAACGTTATATAATAATATGTAGATAATTATGCATTTAAAATGATTTCATAAAATAAAATAAACAATTCTAGGTTTAAAATACATTAATGTTTTAAAAGACTCTTAGGTGATGGCATTCGAAGCTATGCTCCCAAAGTAATGTTATTTCCAGTCACGCTTTAACCGCTATACCACGCCTGGTGATGTGAGTTGTGTAGATATTACAATGTTTATTTCAAAAAGTGTTAACATGACCACATACCTATAAATAATTTTAATACTATTTTAAATTGATTCCTCCTATCATTACCACTAATATCAGTATTCAAAGGGGCATTTTAAAATAATGAAATTATTTTTTAGTCTGTTACTACGCATATTGTTCTCAATTTAATATTTTCCGCTTCACGCTGTAGAAGGTACACTTTTTTATAAATAATTCAGGTGAAACGAGAACGAAGCTTCAGTTAATACTCCTCGGAAAATTTCCTCCTGAACTTTCTTGTCAAAACTTATTTAAGGAAAAGAGATTCCTCTCTTAGCAGCGTCATTAGCAACCGGCGGGCAGACCTGATTGGTTGTTAAATATAAATAATATTTATGCAAATGCGACTTGTTAAGATGCACGGCCCGTGCACTCTGGCGGCAGCGCCCCGCAACTATTTCTTCTGGCAAGTCGTAATTAACAAAGTTGCCCACCGGGGAATACAAATCGGCGAGTTCGCGTCGTGTGATTCGAATTTTAATAATAAATTAAGATACGTTAGCGTAAAGCGTCAAGAAGAATTATTTTCTTCGGAGTTGAGACTGCGCGCACAGTTAGATGTTTTATTTTTCCGTTTCAGTGCAACGCCATTATACATTATGCAGACAGAACGGTCTCCACAAAAGTTTATCGTAGCGCGGAAGGTATCTTACGAATGGGATGAATGCAACATGAGCTATTTTTTCCTACTACAGAATAAATTAATAACGTTAGATATAAAAGCTACAATGTAAGTACAAAATTTTTCCATTCATTTGTTAGTTTTCAAATAGGTCCGTAAAAGAGAAACGTTAAGTATGAAAAATTGTCCAGAAATAAAGTCAATATAATAATTTACATTGATCACAGCCAATTCAAGAATTTGTTTATATTTTTTCATCATATTCTTCATGTCGATCGAGAGAAAATTGGCTTCCTTAAATGTAGCATGATTATACTACAATACAAATAAGCATACCTGGTTATTGACCACTGTTATTTTATTTTATTGACGTATCTAGATAAATATATTTTTAAAAATTGATTGACTGTAATTTTTCAATGCGATTAATTAAACGTATTTAAAATAATGAAATGGAGATTAATCGAATCCTTCAAATTAAAGGGTCAGATTATGAAATGAAAACATGAATGTGAGTCATATTTTATATACTTAGGGTAATTTAAGGAGAATTAGGATTGGAAAAGTAGCATTTACTTTGAAAAAAATGTTTCCCTCTACAGTACACTGTTTCAAAAAGAAGTTTGGTTAGTTTAATTTGATGGCATCAGCCATTCAATCATCAAAACTGTATTCTAAGACATATTAAGCATATATTAAATTAATAACATATTTCTCTTTTTTTGTTAAAGAAATAGAGATGCGTCCGCGAATTGTAGACGATGGTATACCAGTATTATTGTTTCACGCCTGTATTACAATTTGTTATTTTAATAAAAACATATTATTGTATTTGTATATTAGTACAACCGTAATAATCTCTTTTGGCGAAAGAACGAGTCCCTTTTCCTGATGCAATTATCAGTTGTTTTACAACTTAATGTATTCATTTATATAATTTTTAATTATCAAATGCAGCTGAACCTTATAAAATAAATCAATATTTTAAGTATTTAAATTTATTATTGAAGTCCGTGTATTTTCAAACCGTTCGTTTTTAAACCGAGGTCTTCAAATGTTATTTATCAAATGTTGGCTCCGTAGAGAAGTTAATGCAGAAAAATTTAACATCATATTATTATTTTCACTTAAACATATTTTTAAATACCGCCGTAACATTGCAGATATTTACACTTGCTTCTCCACAGATAGTGAGCTTCTCTTCGCAACTATTTCCTGTCGGTGAATACTAAATGTTTGCGAATAAAATAAATGTCACGACCCGCCGCTGGGTGGACGCTACGGAGCGGGGTCGCAAGGGAGGGGGGAGGAAGAAACTTTTCATAATTAACTTGCAATACGTTTTATTATGGTAATTAGTACCGAAAGAGTTCCCCCTCTCCCCCTCCTGCCTCCAGCAGACGTGATGACAGTCGGGAAAGATTTCTCCAGGATATTCCCGAATGGAGAGCTGCAAATTGGATGAGATAGCAACACACAGATAAGGACGCGGCAGAAATAAACAGGCTGTTTAAAATTTAAAAACGGAACCTTCTGCAGCCCAGAATATCACATCATTTGAATAAGGAAAATGGTTTGGACTGAAGATATTACACTTTTTCCTAAAAAAATTATATAAAACCCTAAATAATACATTCATATGTTTATGATTTTTTATCAGTAAGGCACATATTTTTCAATAGATTACCAATTTTATGTATAGTATATTTTGTTTTATTAAAAAAAAAATCAAAACAACTTTTGATAGATATTAAATTAACTCGTATTTTCGAGGTAGCTTCCTAACTAACTCTGAATAAATATAAAAATAGGTAAATAAAATAGAATGTTTAAGATTAAATTAAATTATTTCCCAATATTACTTAAGCGACAACTACCAAAGATAGTGTATATGTAACATATCTGCCCAACTTTTTTAAATATTTTTTGTTATGTATATTTGTGATGATTCTACCCAAAAAAAATTATCAGATTCAAATTTCATCCTATTAAGTATTTTTCTTAAATATAAACAATATTATGCATATATTATACAAACAAATAACTGTCACTTTACACTATACTATACTATACACTTTCTCTCTCGTGTATTTAAAACAATGTTCTTTGTCACACCTATTTAAATATTATTTAATTGCGCAAAAAAAAAATTATTTCAATATTATTATCAAATTACTTTTTAAAAAGGCTCTTGTTCGATAGATCCATTTATACACAAGACTAAATGAAGAGTTTCCGCGCTCATCGCGCTACTTAAGATCCTTATATTTTATAATACTTTTCACTCGACTTGTAAAATTTAATTTTAAACATCCTCGAGATGATCGTCAGGAAATGGCACCATGGGGTGTGTTTTCGGATAATAATCCTAGGTTAATAAATTGGGTTATTGTGCCGTCTGTTAGTTTTAGTTGGAGCCAGCTTCGGACCACATTTCAAACACTTAGGAGTCATGAGAATGAAAATGTGGACCCGCAGAATCGTATATTTTACTTATAACCTCAGGTTCTATTTTAAATCTCCACGTGACAAATAATGAATAATCCAAATTTTACACTAAACAATATCGATAACAGTCAAAATATAAAATGTTTTAATTAATTTTTTTGGCAGTCTTAAGAAACGTATTTCTAAGTCTATCGTTATCATCATCATCGTCATCACTATTAGATCTATAACATCTAGTAGGTATTGGCCTCAGAATTAATCCTCAATTCTCAGTTTCCCTTCAGTTTAAGATTTATAATATACGTATCAGAAGAGATTGTCTCTCCATCTTAGCTTAAGCCTTGTTAAGCTCCTCGGTGTTCGTTGTTCGGTCATCCAGTCCACATGATCCATCTACAGAAGTCTTCCTATTTTTCGAAACTTTGACACTCTTAGCTGATTAAACATATTATGGAGCTAATTATGTTGTTTCTGTGCCAAAATCTATTTTTTAAAACTGTCCAAAGATACGCTTTAAAAATTTTCTTTTAAAAACGTCGAGCTATTATATATTTAAAAAATATATATTGCATCTACTTATAACCAATTTAAAAATTAGATATATTAACCTGCTATTAATGCTTGTCAGCAAGTACTACAGCTATTTCATAATACAAATACGTTTTACACTTCCACAGACGTTGCTTTTTACACAGTAGATTTGTACTTTATATTTTTTTACTTAATACGTGAAAACATTAATATACAATAATTTTCTAGAAAAATAATAAAGCTTACATATTGAATCCACCATACATAAATGAACCCATGAATAATGAAGTCAGTCATATAAATCATAGAAAACTAAACCGCCAAATGACGTATCACGAGTTGAATGAGTTCGAATATAATACAGTTTCTCGTGGACGAGCCGATAAATGGAATCGATGCCGTTCTCTCGGAAGCTTCCGCGCCGAGCCATAGCGACATGAATGGCCGATCTTTATACGTAGGCATATGAAAAGTTTTTCCATAGGTGATTTTCCGGCATTTCTGGCACGGCACAAGACCCCACCTGACGGTGATTTACGGCCGCGGCGCACGGCAGCGGGCCGCCCCACCCCCGCGTGGGGCAGGTCCAAAGTACAATTTGTCAATATTTTGCAGCATCAATATCACGAGGGGTTAAGCACTGAACAGCGCGGGATGACATCGGAAGAGTGACGTATTGTTCCTACTCGGTGGGACTCATCAATCATATTCGTTTCATCTTATTAATATTCGTGTGACAGTTTCGCGAGTTTTTTCAACACCCATTCGACCGGGTACTGCGGTATCAAAACTCACGTTATTCAAATATCTAGTTTTGAGATAATTGGAGGAAACCTCATTGACATTGTCATTGAGTCATTACATCATTAAACTAGAACTGAAATAAACTCTAATGAGATAATTTTAAAACCAATATGAATCGATTTTATCGCGTCATGAACGTCAGGCAATTTTCACAAGACGCTGGTATAGAATTTGTTGGTCATCTTTTAACTCAATAAAAATGGATTAGTATTTCATTATTCATATGAAATGTATAACCAACCCGAAGCCTATTTAACTTTCTGTAAAAACACTGAAATTCCCACTGTATCTAGTATAAGTATACATCTAATCTAGTACTTAAATACGTTTGTACGGGTTTTTCGATTGAAATGTTATCATTTTTATTGAGAACACTTTATTGTTGTAAAGTTGCAGTTTTTCAGAAGATAGTTCTGTGGTATTTTGAATACAAATTAAATTAGTCAACTTGAATATATATACCTACAGAAAAAATCTATTTATCGAAAAAATTTTTTAGTTATATATTATGAATCTTAACCACCAAGTTAATATTGCTAATTTTAAAAGTAATGTTTTAGTTGCTACCAGGATTCGAACATGTATTAGGAGGATTAGCCATATCAAAAAAGTAGTTTTACGACAAATTTTAGAACTTATGTTTTATGACTTTTTCAAATTGATACATCTTTTATTTCATTTTTAAAAGCAATGAATCTCAATATATTGCAACGAATCTCAAATACCTTTGAGTGATACACGCTAAGAAATTTAATCATTTCACTTGTATTTTTTTACTCTTTTGTGGGCGAAACGCCTTCGGCAAAATGTCATTACCACTTCTTACAAAGTTATAATTAAAGAAAACATTATTTCGGTGCCAAAAATAACAGATTTATTTTTACGAATCTTCTTATTGAAGAAAGTGAGAATGTTGAACTTTTACAGCATGCAAATATAACCGGTACAAGTCGAGAAGAGATGACGAGGCACGTCACCGCCGCTCCGCCCGCTCCGCCCCCTCCGCCCGCCCGGACAATAATTGAATGTTCAGCCCAAAGTTGTGACAACCGTGACATGTTTATTGCTCGCCGAGTGTGCCGGCCCTCGGCGCGACAGGGACGGAGAGAGATCGCGCTAATTTCATTAGTTACATCAAATTTGGCAGCGCGGCGGAAATATAAAGCTTTCGCTCGATTCTATTTTGTTTATTCTATTTGCTAAATCATTTGTCGGAGTGGCGCACGCGGTGTCGTGATAAGTGTCATAATTTACTCCGAGAAATCTCCCTTTTGTTTTCTCGGTGCTCGATGTCATTATCGTCGAATCTCAGTAGGCCAAATTTTTATTTTAAAAATTAAATGAAAAACTCAAAACGTAATGAGGAAAATATTTATAATAATAATATTTGGTTAGATTCGAGGCCTGCACGTTAAAAGTAGCCACATTTAGAGGTTAGACACATTTTATATGTAATTATATCAACATCAATTAAATATCTTCTGTATTAGCCACGTTACCGATGAAAAGATATTAAGACGTATAAATAAGTCAAAATAACTCTCAAACGAAAGAAAGCTGCATACTTCGGCTGCGACTTATTCTCCGCAATCAAATATAAGGTCGATTACAACTTATCATGCAGGCAGCGGAGGCTTAAGTATTATAGTTTATAGTCAGTGATAAGGCGTAAGATTATCAAAAATTAAAAAGTAATGTTCAAAATGCTGGTGTCCCATATTGGTACATAATATTCCAATGTCTTTCTGTGCGTCGCGCGCAGAGAAATTTGAAAATAAACTGATACATTACATTGGAGTGAAGTATCAAATTACTCTGAAATATACGAATTATGTAGGTGGAGAGGTAACTTTTTTAGTTTAAAAGTACATTTCTCAATTTTTATTGTCAGAAATTTGAAATAGAAATTGATAAACATTATTACTCCTGAAACCAATATTATGTGAGCAGGTTATGATTTTAAGTTTCATTTTACTAATTTTTCTGACATATAACCTTTTAGAAATTTCCCGTGTTAACCTATTTTTCTGAACGATTGAACGAAGACTGTGGCTGAAATTAGAGACAAGGTATATTAATCGTAACAATTGTTACTCAAATACTGTGCTCATATCAACAAAAAGATCTAAAGAACCGCCATTCTATGGACTTTCAATACTACAATACTTAAGACCTAATTATATTTGACGATTAGATAAAATTTATGGTAATTCATCATAAACTTATTTAAAATCACCATTCGCTTTTCACATTATTTTTTTATATATTTATTTATTAATCTGAAGTACAAAGATACGATACAATAAAATAAAAAATCATACTACTTCACTACACTTCTTTAAAAGCATATACTTATGCAGAGAAGTGGAGTGTATTTTAATAAAAAATGTATTTTACAATAACTAGCTTATAATAAAATAATATATAATAAATTAACAGCAATAACGACATAAAAATATTATAAGTTTCTAGGTACATGATTATTTTGAAAGTATTTTTTGATGGCATTCATTATTTATTTATTATCATTGATGTTCCTGAAGTTTCGGGGTAAACTGTTAAAAAAAAATCCTAGGTGCGTATAGTGGTGTAGTGCAAATGATGTATCGAATTTTGAACATGAAAATACAAATTTAAACTTAGTATAATTTTCAGTAATAAAATTTTATTTTTATTTTCCTTTCAGAACATAATTTATTTTAAATAGATCGCAAAATGTTGGCACTTTTAATTATTCAAAAAGTAATATTGTCGAATAATCTATTGGTTTTTTAATATTACTTTTATGATAAGTTTTTATACATTTTTTTCTGGATTCAGGCTAGTATTGTAAACTGATCCCCAACTAATAATGGCGTATTGTAATATGGATTGGATAAATGCATAGTATACTAAGTACAACATTTTTATCGATAAAATAATTTTTTTAACAATTTGACAAATTTGATTTCTCCATTTAAGATTTGTATCGATGATTATTCCAAGATATTTGATTTTATTTGTTATTTTAAAAGTTGAGCAGTTAGAGAGACAATAATTTTGATTTTAAGTTGTATTCTGCGCGGAGTGTTCACGAATTATGACATCAGACATGAAACACCAATGTTAAATATATAATATAATATAATCTAAATATTAATAAATAGCATTTTAATATCCGAGTATATTTGGCGCTATTTGTCTACCGTGACTGTCTTTTGTCGACAGGTTGGAAAAGAAACTGGCGCATTCATCGGAATAAAGTGTTTTTTCCATTTTCATTTCATTCATTCGTTCAGTTTTTAAGTGTGTAGAATTTACGTCAAAAATATTTTTTTGATTTAAATATACTAAAATAAATAACCTATTTATCTATCACACTGAATGGAGAGTAGCACAATTATGTAGGCGCAATAAAGTATACTGAATCCTGGGTTCCCAGTCCCGCGCCCCGGGGCACATATCGGCCTACCCCTATACTAATGCCCCGGGCCGCGGGGGTACGCCGGGAGTAAGCCACCACGTCCCGCTAGTCATATTTCACGGGGCTTACCTACCCCGCGTGTCAACCGACCCCCTGTCTCTATATCCTTTCTATCCAGCCATCCCTCCGTCGCCTGATCTGTTTCTTATAACAGAATAATGGAGGCGCGAGGGTAGCACCGGCCAGGGTAGCGCCAGCCAAGGTAAAATCGACGAGAATAGTCCATTTTTGAGATTTATTAAAAAAAAAGCTTGTAGGCTTAGTTCAATGAACAGTACGTCTGAAGCAATATTTTAGTGTATGTATTACAATTTGTACCTTAAATGAATAAAATAACACATTATATACATTAACAAAATATAATATGTCACTGATAAAATGATTCATGAGATCAATCGCGACAAAACGAGAAATATCATATATTAAGAAATAAGTCACCGAGTCACTCCAAGTCAGACTCGCCGTGATGCCTTATCGCGTTACTTCACTTGTATTGTAAAAGTATTTAATCACAACAGATACTGTTGTATTTCAATTAAATAAACATTTATTCTACAAGGGCGTTCATGGAAATAAATTAAAATATTTAAAATTATAAGCTGTTGTTATTGTTTTAATTATTTAATTTATCGAGTATTTGGCCGCTAGTCATTTTAACTGAAGTTGGTTTCGATAACGTTTCCAAGATTATTTTTTCTACGAATGTAATGCTTACTTTAATATTTCAGAAATTTCTATGTTATGTCGTATCGTAGAACGCACCTGTCGTCATTCTTATATATATATATATATATATATATATATATATATATATATATATATATATACAATAGTTTATTAGCTTTCTTTTATAAACTACTTTGATTTATTTATATTCAACCGGTTACGGAAAAATACTATTTTTTTCAAAAGGATGAAAAGACTAATTAAAATAATAATGTGTTACAAAAGTGTTCTATAATATTAAACATTATATAAATGGTTTATAAAATAAAGTTAATAAACTATTAATTCTTAAAATTGAACCACAATGTATTTAATTTTTTATAAATATTAAAAATATAATAATTTATTTTTTATATCAATTTTCAATGTCATGTTCATGTCCAAGATTGTTCCACACATCGAGCTCTTTTTTATTTGGGGGTTCTCAAGATAATACTATTAATATGACTAATAAAATGCATTGTATGAAAACGATACAATAAAGTATAGGAAGTGGAATAACACTCCCGATGACAAGATAATACTATTATATCGGTTGAAGAAAATGGTATTGACGCAATAATCCCCTCTTTCACAAAACACAACAAAGTAATACAACAGTAAATAAATATAATATAATAGTCGAGAAAATGAGGTACTCTTAGAGAGAAAATTCGGTCGAGGTAGTGTTCAGAGAGCGATGATATTATTTGGTCCACGAGCCGCCCCGCCGCGGTCGTCCCGCCCCCGCGCGCCGCCACATATCATTTCTGTCGGTTGATAAATGACTCCTAAGGATAATTCCTAAGGCTGGTCTGGAGAGATAGTCTGGGCGGTGGGAGTCCCGTCTCGAGGCGGGGGGGCAGACTCCTTACTCCTTCTTGCCTATAACGTGGATCATTAAAATTTGTATTTTGCTATATTGAAATTTACACACTTCGAAAATACGGTTCTACACTTCTCATTCTTCTTCTTTTAAATAACCAATCAATCCTTCAAGGGTGATTTGTGCCATTAATCAAGTTAAAAACTTTGTTTTATAGAAAAAAGTACAATAATATTATAAAATAGGAAATACTATATTACAAATCCATATTACCATTGTCCAGGGAAAGAAGATGACACAAGTTAACCGGGACTCCACAAACCGATCTTAGAATATTAATATTTTTTTCACATTTAGCTAGAACCATATCTATGTGGAATTTCCAGAAAAGTTTTCTGTCCAAAATCATGCCTAAAAATTTAACTTGGTTTTTAATTGGAATACTCACGTTATCGATGGTCATTTATATGTGAGAGACTTTGTGTTTCCTTGTAAAGACAACAATATGGGATTTCGAAGGCCATAGGTCTAAACCAATACACTTCAACCATTTGCTAAGATAGTTAAGACCACCAGATAATCGACTGATCGCAGAATCGTTATTGTTGTCTGAAAAATATATAGCAAAGTCATCCGCAAAGTTCAACACGTTACATATCCCAGGGAGAGGCCTCTCGAAATCATTCTCTTAATACTCCCTTTTGAGCCGTCTATAATAATAAATCGCCCAGCAAAAATATTGTGTATTAGTTGAGCGAGATGGATTGGGATATCAAGGTTTTAATTTTTTCCAGAAGAAGAGGTAGAAGTACATTGTCATAGTCTGCATTAATATCTATAAATGCGGCTACTGTAAGTCGTTTTTTTGCAAAAGATGCATGAATGTTCGTAATAAGAATACTCAGATTGTCAAGACAGGAAAAGGATTTGCGAAATCCAAACTGAAATGGAGATAGAAGAGAACTGTGTTCTATACGCTATTCTAATCTATTTTTAATCATACGCTCCAGAATTTTAGAAAACACGATGACGAAGCGATTGGACGGTATTTGGTTGGCATTTTTATAAGGTTTTAAAATGGGTATGATTCTTTGGGCTTTCCACACCTGTGGAACTGTTCCTGAATTTAAGCATGAATTATACTAGCCCAAAAAGTATTTTTGAATTGAATTTGTAAATATTATTTTACTATGATTAGGGGCATAGGATGGGGCTATTTTATTGACAAACTCTTCAATCCACAAGGAGTTTAATGGAAAATGTTTAGGAGCGCATATGAAAGCGCGAAATCTTTTAATCATGCACCATGTGTAGAAGGGGGGAGAATCAAGGAAAAAGAAGAACAAAATTTATACCATCCATCCCGTTTTTCTTTTTCAATCATCTCTTGACCTTGGCTCGAATATTTTTGACATTAAGAAAGTTATCTAGGCTCATATCATTTCTATAATTATGCATCGCTTCCTTTCTCAACCCAATCGCCTGTGAACACTTCTCATCCGACCATGGGTTTTATGAGACTTTTTGGAACATGATTTAACTTTAGGAAATTATGGCCGATATTTCTGAAAAGAGCATTTGAGGATCGAGCGAGGTTCCTAAGTCGGGGTTGTTTTTAATGTTACTTTTTATAATTTCACTCAATTTTAACCAGTTAGCTTTTTTTAGATTATATTTATTGAACCTTTTGACTTTTTATTGGATATAGATGCACAGATAGAATAATTGGAAAATGATCACTCGACACTGAGTGGGGATCGTGTAATATTGATCAGTCAGATGAACGGGAAATGTTTGCAATACATATTGATACATCAACTGCGCTAGGATTCTGAGAGGGAGCGTTGACTCTGGTAGGAGAACCATCGTTTATAATGCAGAGGTTAATGTCATCGATAAAAGATATAATTTGGTTTCCAGATCTATCGGAAAAGCTACTTCGCCATGGAGGGGAATGAGCATTGAAGTTTCCAAGTATAAAAAAAGTACGTGGCAGTAAAGCAATGATCGAGAACCAGATGTCAGATGTAAAAGGTGTATGGGGAGGCATATATACAGAGACAAAACCAATTCCGTTAATATCTGCAGCAACTATTTGAGTATTTGTTTAAGATGGTAACGGAATATTTGAGAAAGGAAGAGACCATCGTCTCTGTCGTCTCGGAGAATGGAAAAATCAGCCGATTAATAATCAATACCCGGTCTCAGCCATATCTCAGATATCGCAACGTTTTTATGGAAAATGTATCTAGGATGTGGACAATCTCATGTCTATTGGAGACGACACTTCTAGTGTTCCATTGCAGGATATTTAGAGAGTGGGCACTAGAGTAGATTTGATGTTGGTGAGTCATGGTTAAGATTTATCAATGAATTAAGTAGAGGAAGAAAATTAGCAACGTGGAACGGTACGTTTTCGGAGCTAGAAATTATAGAAAGTAAGATTTGAGCGACTAAAGTAATTAAGTTAATTGGATAGACTGTTTCTCCACTTTGTTGATTGCCCTATATTTATAAAGCATATTTTGAGTCTTGATGGCTGGGATCGTCAGGGTGGTAATAGGGGTTTTATTAGCTGTAACATCTCCAAAACTTTTTGAAGGTGTTAGATACGGTTTAGAAGCTTGTATGTAGGAAAGGTTTTGTGACGCCATGGCTTGCTTGATCTTCCTCTGTCTTGGTAATTCGGGACAAACGTTGCTTACAGCGGAATGATTTCCTGAGCAATGAATATATGTGTTATTAGCCTCTACTGAGCAATTTTCACCCAGATGAGCTTCTGAGCATTTATAACACCTTGATCCCAAGCGACATTGCTGTACCGACAACATCTGTAGCAAATAATTGTAGAGTAGAAACAGAGCTCCACAGGTAAGGAGTTGTACAAAAAGTATACATATTCGGGGAGGTAACCTTCGAATATTAGGACTACAGTTTGAAAGGGTTTCCATGATGGAATGTCAGAGGATTTATCCTTATTGTTAAGTCTCCTTGCTTTCAGGACCTTACCAAGCTGAGCTGGAACCGATACATGTTCAACTATTTCCTCCTCACTTAACTAGATAGAAATACCGCATATTAAATCCATTTTGGTAACTTTATATCGTGGAAAATAGGCTTTTAAGTTTTAATTACAAGAAATGGGGACTTGATAAATGTATTAGCCGCGTTCAAGTTAGTGAAGGTTATGGATATTTTGTTTCGCCCCTCGGATTTAATACCTCAGGAATCAATATTAAAAATTCTACTCTTGAGCAGGAGACTTCCTATTTTCATGGGATGAAGGGATTTTAGTGGGATCTTTGTCCTGGACCAGAACCAGGAAAGTACAGTAGATCACTTCTTGGATTCGTAACAATCTGCGCGAGCCTCGAAGCACGCTTCAAATGCAACGATCGAACTAATTCTGCACTCGTGAAGGGAAAATAATATTTATAAATAGCTATCTGATATAAACGAGTATTGTCCAGACATGACAAATTTCCGAGACAACAAAAGTAAGGACGGTACAGTCTCTGGTGCATTCTATGTTTTATATGATGAGTAATCATGTTGCGCATATTATGGTCGGCGAGATGCGCAAATGTCTCCTGAATGTAAGATGAATCCTTCCAGTTTTTGGCCATCTTATGAGAAGGAAAGATAGCTTGGAGAAGCTCGTTGCGGTGGGCCACCTTGAAGGATGGATAGGAAAAGGAAGATCCCCTACCCGCCGAACCGACCAGGCACTTTTCTGGTGACAGCCCTAAGATCTACAGGATGCCAAGAAAAGTGGAGGATAGTCAAGAGGGCGAGAGTTAATGCAGATTGCGATCCTCAGCCACGAGCCCATACTCGTACGTATGCAGTCTGGAATATATATAATCTGATATACCTGTTTGTACACATTTTGCATGCTGAAGTGGATTTTTATAAACGCCGGTCCCGCCAAAAGCTGCGAGGGCTTAGAGTCCGTGAATGCGAGTCGGCTCGACAGAGGTACCTTCAGATATCCTATTTATTCAACATTATTCAAGTCATAAGATAATATCAAAAGTTGAAATTTGTTACTCTCGTAGTTTTTACATACTTACGTAAAAAACAATTTCGATAAGCCGCGGGAGCCGGAACGTTAGACTATGTAAAATACGCGTCACTTTGACGCTGAGTAGTGTGGAAATAGCCAATGTCCGCCGCGAACTCTCGCGAATGCATCTCTTGAAAACGCTGCGTCACGTGGGCAGGTTCGCGATGACTCGAAAGGTGCTATAGCATCGCCACACGCCCACGATCGAACAAGTATAACGAAGAGTTGCCGGCCGGTGTGGAAACGAGGGGCTCGAATAGAGGCCTCTCGGAGGTGGACCGCATCAGAAGGGTGGTGGAGACAGATAACCGACGATGACAGACCGATGTTTGTAATAAATTTCTTAAATATAACATTATAGTGAATAGTTTATTTTTATATATTTTCATCAATGCCCTTGTGAGCTTTTACATAACGATAATTATTTATCTATTTTAAATATAACAGTACAGTTTGAATATAACATTTTAATATAACAGTTAAAATATATCATAAATATGAATTGAATGTATATTATATTTCTAACTAATATATTTAATTCATTTTTAAAATATCACAGACCGTCTGTTCTGAATAATTACAATTTCACAATAAGAATGTTTTCTCCTAAAATTATATAATAATTTTAAAAACTGAGTATAATTCAAGTACAAATATTTATTCAATTCAGGTATGCTCCAGCAACCAAAAATGACAACAAAATTCAACTTGTTACCGAGCCGACGTATACGTATTATTGGCGAGTTAACAATATAATTATTTGTATGGCTACCTATAAAGAACATTTCTTGTTGTTACTTTATACGAAACCATTTGTTTTAAGTCAGGGCAGTCCAACACGCTATTGGTCATTCTATATAAAAATACAATATCGCTCACATCTCTTCTCCGGGTTGTTTTTCAAATGAAGTAGATTCATTGTAACTCAATGGTAACTTATTTAATATTTTCTATCGGAATACGTTATGTAAAATTGATAAATCTTAGAAATGAATGTTGCACTCCTTCAATTTTTAAAATATGTGACCCACAGTAGGGATACCATAGAGTAGAATTAAATTCCAACATACCTCTAACAATAGGGATATATAAAGTCGTTAGAGAGAGGAGCTGTCCTTAACCCTTAACACAAATCCTAAGAATTCCATCGCCTTGTTACAAATGTCGTTGTAATGTTGAATAAATATCAATTTTTCTTCGAAGAGCACAGTCAAATCATAACTAACTAACTAACTGCGACTCTGCTTAGATATTTAATATTTTTAATGCAGTATTGAAATACAAGATGATTTTTTCTTCTAATAAAACTTGTTTGTTTACATTTTTCTGCATTAAGATATAGTTCGTCAGCATAATTAGCTTAGTTATGATCATTTTTTCTTCTAACTCATACATATGTAGATTTGTATTTTACGTTAAAAAACAGAAAAATGTATAGTCATATAAAAAAATATAGCTTAAATTATTATTTAACTAATACCTACATAAATCTGCGAGCGCTGTTAAATAATTTTATGTAATATTCCATTTCGTCCTCGAAGTTAAATAGTTAGAATAAAGTAGTAGTAGGGAACTTACTAGAAAAAACTTTAATATACTATTTTACAAATAATGACTTCCTCAGTCGAGGCACTATACTTAGATGTCAAATAAACAACCGGGTATTTAGATAATAATTCATTATTCTGATTTATTTTCAGACTTTTAAACGAGTTACACGTGTAAAAAAATTTTTTTTCTGGCTAGACCAATATATTTGTAGTTCTGAAAATAAAATACCTAGTTACGACGCGAAATCTATTCTCAAAATGTTGAGTAATTTAGTGTCCCACACTATTTAGTTAGGTACCGTAATGCGGGTGCCGAGCGCGATTGGCCTTTTTAATGTACAAACAATTAGCAGGTACGCCCCAAAATATTATTTTACTCGAGAGTCCGGACAGAAAATTTCTCAATCGATCCGAGTGCGACAAACAAAACATCATCCGATATATATTTCTGGTATATGCTCACCGGCAGCTTTTACTCATTATGTAATGCAACACTGCATCGCTCAACTTATTTTTTAATTAATACAATTCTATTATTTACTTGATAAAAATGCCTTAAAACACTTTTTCATACAATATTGTTTTAATATCATAATAAACCAATATTTTAAATCACCATAATAATTAATTCTTTATTTTTTTCTTATTATTTTCTAGCGACATAAAACAAATATATTGTAGCCGCCCGTATCGCATTCGGTCGCGTGATATTGCATCAAACCATGTAAATTAATTTTAATTAATAAAGATTTTTAAAAAATTATTAATTATCAAATAATTTCTTATTATTCCTAATCCTGTATTTCTAGTTGTTTAATAATGTTTGATTACATTACATGAAATAAGTAATGAAAAGTTAAAGAAAACCTATATAGCTAAAATCTGAAAAAAAATATTTACATAAAAATTGAACGTAACTTCTGATTATTCTGGAGAGTTGTGAGTTATCATTATGTTTATTTTAAATTAAACAAATAACAATGTATTATTTATAGTTATGAGATTACGCTAAAATTAAGTCTTCAATTAATTTTCAACATTTAATAGTATTTTTCATTCAAATATCCTTGTATTATTTGTATATCTTATTTAATTCCTAATTAAAACAAAGATAATTAAATTTGATAACACGACTTGTTGCATTATTCGGTGGATAGCCCAGAAAAAGCTATTACAGTATACAGAATGCAATAAATTCACAAGGGATGTCCAAAATCAGTTTGTTTAATGGTCTGTTCGAAACCTTAACCTCTTTTCTGTATCACATTCTTCGTAGATCCTGGATCCGTCTACTGCCAGACTACCCGGCACGGCCTCGGCATATTAGATGAGATTTGGAGAGACTCTTCCCGAAGAACATAAATCAAGACGCTTGATTTGACAAATTACTATAAATTCCTTCCCCATCGCATCGTCTGAATACTCTCCGGATGGACAAACGGAATACGAAATAACAACAGATCAGACTCGGGATAAACTCAAATTGTACTCGCAGACTCCAATCATACTTAGGTTTATTGAAAATATTATTGTAAGGTCCAAAAATGGAGGCTTTTTATGGATTTCAATCATCTTGAATCAATAAATGACAGCGAAATATTAATAAATTTACTTTATTTATTTTGTGAAGTGGAAATTAAATATTAACATTATTTTATCTTTTTCAGATTCTGTCTCATCAAATCTGAAGTCCAAGTGGTAAGTGTACATTATTAAACAAACTCTTTATATTTACATTATGAACGTGTATCTTCAATAAAACATACGTTTTTCTTGTAAATCTAATGTTTTAATTTAATTAAGTCATTAAAATGACTGTGTGCGAATAATATGTATTTATTGGTTTATCTTTATTTAATCTATCAATTTTATACATTCCATCTACACTTATTTTAATATTTAATAAACACATACCGATACATTTTTTTAATTAACGTATATAACATGGAAAACATCGACAAAATATTTAAAAAAATATTATAATAAAGAAATAGTGCGAATCTCCCGGAATTTTAAAAATGTTATGTTGCTCCTGCGGCCAGGGCTTAACTCCGTCTGGCAGGAAAGCAACGTACTGGGCCCTCGCCTATAGGTAGGCTCCCACAGGGCCGGTACAGGGAACGTCGTGGAATTTCAATTCGGCTTCCGCTAAGAACCAGCCCCTTCCAAGCCAATTTTTCTCCTCTTCACGCTATATTCCGGTGCGCACATCGTCTGTGTACAATGCTGATTCACTTCCTGGGAGAGATACTGCCGCAGTATATCTGCAATGTACTTTAGTAAATGCCGATATTTCTTAACATTTACATTTTTTTAATTTTCGTAATTCAATTAATAAATTCTTCAATATGCATGTGTTACTTAGTTTTATTTTAACTACCGATAAAAAAACATTTCCATAATAGTGTTATAATATTCATTCCTGTAAATCGAATCAGCTCGGCTTGACTTATTGACAGATATAACAATATAATTAAAATAAAAAAGTTAACTAAAATACTTCATATTGAATTGTGTTTACCTATCAATACTTTCAAGAACTTTCACTCAGTGTAAAATATATATAGCACAATATTTTGTGGTGATATTTATATTCAGCGCAGTGTAGTTGTGCAAACAATTCATAGACCAATTTCGGTTATCAAATACCAAAATCTTTTACCGACCTCGGAACATATATGAAAAGCCAATCATCCCCTGTGGGAGGGTTTGAAATCAAATTACGAGCGAAAACTCAGCGATTTCTTAATTCGACAATTACTCCAGATACTGAGAGAAGGAATTGTTTTAGCACGGGGGTTTTAACTGCCCCAGGATAGTCGGAGGTTTCTCTCCATTTACACTTTTAATTGCACCCCTAACAGCTCAAGTTGAACACAGAGGATAAAAACGAATAGTCCCTCATTGATTTTAAAATATGAGCCACTTTAAAATGAAGAAAAATATCACAAATATATTTCAATTTACATAAAAAGTTATATTTGTGAAAATAACGCATTGGAAAAAAAATGAGTTATGTTTTTACTTGGAGCTCAATTTATTGGTTAAAATGAATTTCCGGTTTTAAAACACTGTTCGTGTATTTTTGGAACAAATGTACCTCACATTTTTGAATAAAGTATAAAAATAACTATTTCATTTGGAAATATGTGGAATGTTTGATGATATTATATCTTATTACAAATAGTAATACCTATTTCTCATTTTTAAGGAAAGCACATTTTTGTTGTAAAGTTGCATTTTCAGAACACAACCGTGTTACAGAACTACAGAAGTCAGTATTTTAATAAAAGTTCAATTATCAACTAAATATTCTCACTTGACGTGACTAGTGACTCTAGGACGACTAGGAGACGGTTACACTTTATTCAGTCGGCAGTGTGAAGTTTATCAAAACAGTTTAACGTGGCCGTTCGCTGTGAAACAATGGCATTCGTACAGCATGTTTTATGATCGGGAAACATCGTTTCCGGTGAATGATTCTGCGGCATTTTATGGCCTCATAAACTGGTGCAGATTGAAAAGTCCGTAAAGCGCGACACGGCGCGGCCGCCGGCGCCGCGGACGGAGACGGGGACGGGAACGGGCGCCGATTCCAATAAGTGTCCCGCAGCCGTTAACGTCAACTGAATGATCAATTCTACCCGCTTTACCTCGGGGAGATGTGGACCACATACTGATGGTGCTGAGCGCACACACTGAATTTTTAACATTCACCGCTCAAATATTGAATTAGAATTGAAGATTAGAAGTTGCGCGCACCTCGGTGACGCTGCGAGGGATGTGCAACGTTACGCAATTCATCGTTGTACTTGTTTTAGTTCTAGATAATTCAATACCCACCATCTAGTATATATACAAGGTAGTCCGTTAAATTACTTTATATAATAATTCATTATAACTTGCGTCATTTTGATCCATTTAAAATATTGAATAATAATTTAGAGGTGGAGTCTGCTCCATCCCACACAATAAACTACGAGTGTTATACTTAATTATGTTTGTCATGTTATTTTATATTTTATATTTATATCTGTTACAACAAAAACTTGTATGTAGATAAATTCAAATATATTTATTAAGTAGGAATTCTACAATCTTCATGTAAAGCAAATGTGTTCAATTACAAGCATAGAAGAATATATTTTTATATTATTCTGATCTTCATAAAGTTTTTTCATTATTAAGATTATTCTGATTCTGACGATGAAAAGTTGCTAAAACTTATATCGTTTTCCGAACATCTCATCATTAAACCTTATTATTCATCCGATTGTCGGGTCACTAGCTACAGAGGCCGTTGTCGTATACAACTTTCAGTTTATTACCGACTGTCGTCTCGGATGGTAACAAAAAATAGTGTCATAGTTTATCCGGCAGAGCCCCGACTTAATATTCTCGTCGCACAAAAACCCCATAAACTTTCCGCAAAAACAAAACACACCCCCGCCAATAATGTAACTTATTTTCCAATAATCTTGTCATGTTGGCGCTACTGCCTACCGAGGCTCCTAACAAATGGGCCCACCCGTTAAAATATCTTGCAAAAATTCTTGTCGCGACTTCACTGCGAGACACCCACACATGCAAGTTTCCACATAACAGTACATATGTATACATACACGTACACAGGATGAAAGCTCCTTTCTCTCCTCCCCTAACCGCTCACACCCCTCGATTGCCCTCACCGCCACCACCCCGCAACCACCCGGCTGTTCAGAATTCTTGAGACGCACCAAATTTATCTTTCATCTCCGCTGCTTCTTTCTGCCTCCGTAGCTAAAGAAGAGTATGGACCGGTCTCTTTATTCGAGCTTATTTTGCTACATTCGTTGACGATCCTCGATCTTGCACGGCTGTAAGTTTTATATATCTTGACCTATGCCGTGTTATATACAATTGCATTATATTTTCACCTGAAGCAAGCACATTGTGGTTAGACATAATTATAATTTAAATATAGAATAGATAAATATATAGTAGTATATTTATTAGTTCAAGCATGATAAAAATTCAAGGCTGAGCAAACTAGTCGGTTTATATATTCAAATAAAGTGGTGTTGAAACAAAATAATAGCTTTTATTTAAATTAAAACACAATTTCATAAAAAAACACAAATTAGTATAAATAAATAAATATAAAGTATATTTTTTTAAGTAATTTGTTTATTTTCTTTTCTTTAAAATTAAAAAATGAACGAAATAATATGTATTATCAAAATACAATTCTGTTTCACTTGACTAAGTGGTAAAGAATTGTCGAAAATAAAGTTATACGAATAGCAATTTCGTAAAAATACTACCTAACCTAACCAAACTTTATAAAACAAAAAGGTATCGAAGTACCATGTATCGAACATAAAATTTCTCGAGATTTTAAATATTATTTCGTTAGATTTATTTATTTCAATAAGAAGTTCCCGTAGAGTTTCATTATTCCTTTATCTTCTGTTCTCTGGTTTCCCTTCTTACCTTGCAAATTTAATGTCAAAGCTTTTATTTGGGCACACATACTCTTCCTCGAAAAATACATTACTTTTATTTTTAACGAGAACACATTAATATTGCGAAGTTGCAGTTGTTCACAACATAGTTTTATGATATTTTTAGTACAAATTAAACGTATTAATTAGAAAGATATACAGATAAAATGTATTTATCAGAAAAATATTTTGTCATCACCAAAATTCGAACGCTTCCTATCCGGGCAAGTACGTTGACTATTACACCGTGTCACATAGTAATGACAAATTTTCGAACCTTTATGTTTCACTTTTAAATTGATACATCTGTTATTCCATTTTTTAATTGCAATCCACTTCATATTTACGGAGAATCTCAAATAGTTTTGAACATATATCTTTCTAATTGATTCATTTAATTTGCATTATATACATTGTTCACTATTCCAATAATGTATATACATATATATATATATATATATATATATATATATATATATATATACTTCCGCCAATACAATAGATATTTCAAATAAATTTTATTCGATTTTTAAATGATCTTCCCCAAGAGATACATAGGTTAATAGATAGTCTTCAAAAAATCATTTCATTCGTATAATTTTTAAATGATCTTCTCCAATATCAAGAGGTAGATAGGTAGATAGATAGTCTTCAAAAAATCATTTCATTCGTATAATTTTTAAATGATCTTCTCCAATATTAAGAGGTAGATAGGTAGATAGATAGTCTTCAAAAAATCATTTCATTCGTATAATTTTTAAATGATCTTCCCCAATATTAAGAGGTAGATAGGTAGATAGATAGTCTTCAAAAAATCATTTCATTCGTATAATTTTTTTTTTCGTTTTTTAATTTTGGAATAATAATATAAATCAACCTTAACCCAATATTAACCTTCACAGCTTCTGGGGGATTAAGTAAATGTCGTACAAAATAAATTTGTAACGCTTTACATCAAATCTAGTCATTTTATAGCAATGATTGACAAAATTTATATAATAATTTATATAATTTAAGTCACTGTACATTTATTGACACCACAAAACAAATAAGCCGAAGCGAAGTTACAAGACCTTTTTTTAGATGAATGTTGGAAGCAATTTCGAGAGATTTCAGAGAACGAAGTTGTAAGAGCAATCGCAGGTGGTCCCCGCTGCACTGTCGAGAAACTGCGCCGAAATATCGGCCGCCCTCCTAACGACCGACCAATTCTTAACTTAGTAAATGCTTCCTTTTCACTGGAGTAGTTCAGAAGATTCGCTTTGGGGACCAACTAGGCTCGTATTTATTGAATACAATTACAATATCATACATTTTTATTTACGTATTTTTATAGTGATATTTGAATATTAACGCAAAATAAATTAATCAACTAGATAGACATGCAGACAAAATCTATTTATCGAAGAAATATTTAGTCGCTACAGAGATTCAAACCTGGACTTTTTCCTATCCGGTGAAGTGCGTTCACTATTTCGCTGTAGTTATCGAATACATTTTTGACAAATTTTAAACTTATGTTCTGTAATCTTTACAATGAATACATGTGTTATTCCATTTTTAAAAAGCAATCAACTTTATAGTGTTGTGAATCTCAAATATCTTTGGGTAAAACTCGTTAAAAAATGCCCGAATTAAATCATTAAACTTTTATTTGACTTAAACAGAATGAACGAATGTGAGTCGAGTCAACCCTGAGAAGTTTGACACATCCAGGGATCGACGTCCGGGGTATACGGTTTCAATTGCCGCTATGTCAGAATAAGGCCAAAACTTTTCTCTTTTTAGTTGAGCAATGTTTAGAGTTTGGTTTTCTCGCCGTGCTCCGGCGTCTCTCTTAATATGAGGTATTAGGAAGTGCTGCCTAACTTCTGCGGCAACCCGAATCTAAGCTGTTAGTTACTCGACGTGTTTGTGGGTACATTTCTCACAACTCGAAAGGAAGAGGGTGTTGCGGTTTAGGAAGAAATATTGTTAAGCGTTTTCTTATTTAGAAGACGTTTCCAAATATTAAATATCCGGATTACCTTAACACTCTTCATCGCGCTTTCGGGGTGGTTAACAAGATAACGCCATCACACCGTTATCAAAGCGTTACCGCGAGGGGAGATATCACATTCTAGTTATTAACCCGTTTCTGTAAATATTGTTGAAATAGGAATTACATATATGGGAGTTTGTATATTACTTGAAATGGGAATTACGCGACATCCTGATATTACACAAAAAGTACAGGTTCATATTTAAAGTCGATAAAATGATTTATTTTTTATTAATTTGTAATAATGTTCTGTATATTAATTTTTTTATTTATTAAATACGTTTAATAAACAAAAAATAATTTAATGTGTTTTAAAAGACTGCGTGAGCCAAAGTTACAAGTTTTTTTATCATATATATTTATTTAATATCCGTTCAATTATTATTGAACTAGCGGTCGGGGGTTGGAGCCTCGTTCCGAGAGGCCATCCAGTTAGTCCTATTTTCATAACACAAGTGCTTAGCTTTGTTTGAAAATAGTTAGAATATTGATGTGACACGTATTCTGTGCACGCATCTCTATTTAAAAAAAAAGAAATAATTAATTAAAAATAATGATTATATGTATGCTTATTTTACGTTATCCATAGTATGTGATTGGATTTTTTATGGAAATAAAGGTTATACGTTTTTATTTTATGGTTATTATTGAGTAAACAGAGTGGCAATGATAATAACACGTCAGGTATAGAATTCACTTATTCATTCATTACTCTTGCCCGGTGTTAGGATAAAACGATAGGAGAATGAAATAAAAATACTAAATACCATTTATTAGGTATGTTTACATTTTTTATTTTGTCTCTCATTATAAAAATCGTATTTTGATCGTCATAATTCAACGATCGAGTCGATTCCCATCTGACAGTATTAATCAAATCACTACAATTACATTTTGAACACAGAAGAGTTACGTTTAAGATATGTACCTATTTATAAATATTCTTAATTCCAACTATCAACCTAGTAGAGTATCTGCAGCGGTCTCGTTCTGGCAGCAGCACGTTGAGAACCCGCTAATATGGCGGAACTGAGGAATAATGACAGTTAAGTCTGACGGCGTGCCCTGCCGTGCCGCGCCGTGCGTGATCGGAAACCGAAAGACGCAACCCCCCACCGCCCCATCCCCACTGGCCAGGCCGCCAATCCCCTCCACCGTCGCTGCAGACTGCAGGCACTTTGTATGCAGAACGTATTAATAAGAGGATTCTTACCTCAATGGCGGACGTGGGTATCCATTGGGGCGTCTGTCCTCCGGGGCGTCTATCCTCCACGGCGTCTTGCCTGCACTGCACTGGTTTTCTTTCGTTATCATTCGGTTACATTTTTATTTTTCGAATAATTTTAACTTTTTTTTGTTATTTTACCTCCCATATATCGATGGTTTATCTATGAATTGCTCAAACTCCAGGTCGCGCGTCCCGCGGAGTGCAATACGACAATTCCGGTTGTACATCGGAATCACCGCAAGGTATGGGAGAGAATTAGGGAAACGTGGTACAGGATAAGGTCGGTGAAGGGATAAGGGTTCCAGTCAAAGGACCAGTGATCCCGGGATTCGGAAAGACTACTCGCTTTACGTTGTATATGACGCCTCCGTTATTCTTGAGATCACACAAAATGGTATGCGGATGAGTTGATCTTCGCTCCCAATTGGATACGGCGATGTCACAAGTTCACCTACGGCACACAGACAAAAACTAGTACGTGATCAAAGCACAATATCACAAAATACAGTGCTGGTGCACTGGAACTGAAAAGTCCACACGGCGAACGCTATCGCGATGCCGAGATCGATCAAATATCGGTCAAGTTGACGTTTGCTGGCATCAAGATCACTGACAAGACAAGCATGAGGAAATGTATGGATGGGAATTTGGATGCGAAATTGTGTCAATAACAACGGTTGCGGCTGATTCGAATAGACGCGTCAAAAGTGTGTTTACGAATTCAGAACACATAATATTCAGTAAAATTGGAAGTGTAAACAATAATTCTAACAGCAAGTTGCATTTCTATCCAATTTTGTCTCACCATATTTCTTTTTTTAACAGGATATTCCTTTTTCTTAAGTACCGATAAATCGGCGTTTATTAACTAAATAACTTTACTTTACAGCTTGCATCAACATTAACATTTTTTACATAATTAATTCGTCAGAAAATACAATAAGTGGTAATATTATCTGAATGCAAGCCTGTTAGCCGCTGCCTACTTCGCTGGGTCCACATAAAGTGCCTATTCTGAGGTAGGTTCGGTACCATTCGATTCGCATTAGCTATTTATTATTGTTTTTAATATTCCTTAAAACTGATTTGTGTATAAGTAAGAAGCCAAATGTAACAACTAATTAAAACAAAGTAAACAGAAAGGAGACAAGTCAACGATAAGTGTAAAAGCAACGAATTAAAAATTCTAATTCAGAAGATATGTCAGAAGTAAGAAACAGAGTAAATAATATCAGATTACTCTGTAAGAGTTGACTGTGTGGATGTTGAGGTTATTTAAATATGATTAATCTGTGGTTGTGTCGGAAGGTTTTGTTGAGACAAAAGCTCCTAACATCTTCTAGTCTCACGCGTGTTGTTTGTATGTCGCAGTACACTGCGCAGTACACTCTACAGAGTGTCTATTATTGTAACTAGAGCAGGGTATAGAAATGAAAAATCACTTACAAAATTTCGTTTATTAATGTGCTAAATTATACATTTAAATTCACGTTGAACTCTGGAGTAGCTCGCTCGAGATACTGTTGAATGGAGATGTCTATGAGGACAGTCTGCGGAAGAGTAATCGCTAGCTGCTTGGGTAGTGTCCGTCTCTGGTGCCTATTGTCTTATTGCGTCTTCCGATTGGTTGTTTTGGTTTGGGCCCTATATGGTCGGTTGATAGGTGAGTCTTTACGCGTGCAGGGTTACCACAATTCTAATTTTATTTACTCTTATGGGCATATTAAAGAAACGGAGTTAAAGGCTAGTAACTGGGTAGAAGAAGGTTAAAATAAGTAGACATGAGAAACAAGTAAAAAAGCATAGTATAGATATTTATCATAAATAGCTTCGCGATCTTATATTGGTAGCCAGTAACTCTCTTAAAGACCTTCATTCTGGTGGTAGTAATATATTACTTTATAAGTGAAGTCGCTTTCATAAATAGTCACACGTTTTTACTTACAATAGATAAAAAAGAAAAGTTTAATCTTGCTTCTACTTACAATAGATAAAAAAGAAAAGTTTAATCTTGCTTCTACTTACAATAGATAAAAAAGAAAAGTTTAATCTTGCTTCTACTTACAATAGATAAAAAAGAAAAGTTTAATCTTGCTTCTACTTACAATAGATAAAAAAGAAAAGTTTAATCTTGTTTCTACTTACAATAGATAAAAAAGAAAATTTTAATCTTGCTTCGTTGTCTTAAAGATTATTAAAATTATTAAAGTATTAAGTCCTTAATAAAAAATATTATTTTTTGACTAAGCTTAGAAAACCAACGCTGTCGACAGCTACGATGCAGTCTCTCATTTATTTTATTTACCGAAGCGTTCTCCTCTCAAGAATGCAAGCAGCAAATTTTGCTTGCTATGTTGAATCTTATTATAATATTTGGAAAAACTACACATCTAATGTAACACAGAAGCTCGATTTCTTAGCTACAAATGAAATAGATACCTGAGCCTCGGATGAAAAGAAAGATACACTCGGTGTATTATGCTCGTATGTTTAATGAGAAAAACGAAAGGTTCCACTCTTAAATTGAATTGAAAAAGATTATTCACAATATTTTGAGTGCATTTAGCTTGTTGCTAAAGGAATGGAGAGAGACTAGAGAAGGTAGCAGTCACTGAGAATATGGAAAGTCTGAGGATTAAAAGAGATATAAAATATGAAGTCGGTCTGAGGCGGTTTTTGTACGACAATTTACGTCCACTGAGAGAATTCAAATATTTTCCCAGCTGCATGATTGTTGGATATTAATGCGATTCAAGTCTGTTACGAAATTCTCACGATCATGTATTACAATTCAAAGATCTCGGTAGTCTTTGAATCTGCCACCTTTTTCTCATAACACCGTGCCCCGCAAAAAGGTAAGTATTTTTATGCAAAGACACTAAATTTACGCTAACGTACGTTCTGAATCATTTGTATTGGTACTCCATACAAATAACTAAGATCAAGAAGTTAATCACATTAACATGAACGATAAATAAATGTACCCTCTCTACAGTCAGATAATTTGAGACAAGCAGTTTATGCAGCAGTGAGGTATTTATAGAATCACAAGATCCTACTAGAGCTATTATTGTGCATTCAAATTAAATGTATTTTACTGAGATTGCTTCCATGACGGCCCATCATTTGTGTTCAAGTTACTTTAATTCACCTCGGTTTACCGATTTGTAATATGTATTTCATAAGTGATGGTGCGTACTAGATACACCCTGAATTCTCGATCAAAGGTTTACAATAGATTACTAATTATCTGAGTAAATATGATATAGATCTTGTACACTGGGAAACCATGGCCCAAGACCGAGGACAATGGTGTCAAAAAGTACATTGTGCAAGATAAACTTACGATAAAAAAGGAGAAAAATAGGAAGATCCGTCACTCACGATTCCTCTGCACTGCACAGCATGTGGAAGGGTATGCGGTTTCATATTAAGACTTCTCAGCCACACTCGGATTCACAATCGTTAGATACGGCAGACGTCTTCCTCGTAACGAGTAACAGCCAAAGAAGAAGACAAAAATTGCGCGGTTCAAATAGTTACGAGGCGGAAAGCAAAGTACAACGTTTCAGCGAACGATATCGTCGAGCTCGGATTAGAGACAAGTAGGATTGATCGGCCCGCATGACAACTGACCCCTCGCGGCCAGGTGTCCTGCTGATATTACCACCAACGTGACTTGTACCGCCGTCGCTTCATCTTAATCTCATCGACCAAAGATAGAAAGAGTTAACTTGTATATAAAATATACCTTCGAAGATAATCATTGCATCTTTAAATGAAATTATGAAATCTAAGTGAAATTTAAAGTCATGAAAAGTATCCTGAAAGGAACGTGAAGAGACTTCGTACAAAATGAATGGTGAATGAGATGACACACGTACAAGTGGGAAGAGCCGCAGCTCCACCGCCCTCGTCTCCAGCCTCCTGAAATATTAAACACGGACACGCCGTACGTACGTACATACGGCGTGTCTATGTCGTATACATCTACAAATCTTGTGAATAAATATTCAAAGAGAAGCACTCGCAAGATTCTCTTGACGTTTCAGATGCTGATTCTCGACTAGAGATTTATTTCATAAATGTACCCGAAAGTAGAAGAGACTCCACTATCGCCTACGTATCGACTGCTGTTCTACTAACTCGCCTTCTTATTTTAACGCGTACATTCTGTTTTACAAACTTTCACTCATCTACAAAAAAAATACTGCTATAGGGGATGATTTTATTAGTTTATATAGACTCGAAAGGGTCACCAATAGGGATTGCATTTATTATGAGTCACTCGGATGAATTAAAAATTAGTGGATTTAAATAAAAGTTAATAGTTAGTGAACTGTAAAGGATTGTTTAAGGTTAGTATCGAGGGCTTTATTTCTCCTCGAATTCTCACACATATATCTGAAGAAATGTCGCGGTGAATACTGTTGCGTCGGAGTTACCAATATAAGATTTATATTTGTGTGAGTGTTCGACTAAAGCAGGTGGATTATTAATAAAACAGTACTTACGAAGGGTTGTATTTTTGTCAAATGAAGCACAATTGAATTTACATTGTTGGTCAAATTATACGTTAAAGTTCAGGATTAACAAAGTTCACCGGAGACGGTGCTGAGATGCGCGGGAGAAGATGGCCATGAAAAGAGTGATCGGTTCTGGTGGTTTCTCGGACTGGTTACTTCGCAATGTATTGTTTCTGGCGGTACTGGACGAACTTGAATGGCTTGTGTGGCTCCACACTGCCGTAACTAAAGCTTAACATTAGTTGTACATGAGCATCAATAAAACGGAAAAGATATTTTTGTAACAAATAACTACAAGAAAACTAAAACTGACTTTTGAATCTAACAGGCAATATTTTTTTGTTCAATAAAAATAACATTTTTTTGGTGACCTTGATCTAGTCCTAAAAAATGAATATTTTCGACTGTTAGACTGGTATTTCTTTTATGAAGCAATCAATTTAGCTGAAATAAAATTAAAGCAATAATCTGGATGATGTATCTTTCCAAAAATTTAAACAGGAACCGTAATAATTAGAACTATCTAATATTAATATAATTAAATAAATACAAGAACAAATGATCGAGGCGAGGATGCCAAGAATGCTATTTTACTACACTAGTTTTCATGGCACCAGAAACAGGACATTCACGAAACACTTAGCAAAACTACATTCTAACCCTTTTACATACCTCCATGAAGAAATTATGTGTCGCCAAACTAGTATAATGTGTAAAATATTTTAATTAATATAACTATGTTCCAATTTTTATATAAGTTTCTCGATTAATTCAATTAAAAAATATAAACTCTGATTTATTACAAGTAATAACAAACAACTACCAAATAAAATTACCTGAAAGCTTCTAATAACATAATTTAATTTATTACTATGATATATTCTTCAACTCACGTATTGGGTAGTGACCACAGTACTTCTCTATCCTCTGTCTGCCGGTTCCAGCTGCTTTCTGCGATCAATTTGATTTCATTGATCCATTTATCTGACTATAACCTGAGATATGACCCAAGTTTCGATATACAGTGCGGGCCTCCACTTTGGAACCGTTTGACTCCATCATTAGATTAAGGTCCAGCTTATTGCCGTTCGACTTGATTATTTTGCGGACTATATTGATTCTTTTGTCCAATAATAAATGTTTTCATTTCTGATTTCGTTCTACAAAGAACACTTCGAGAATACACCTTTCAATGGCAAGCTGGGTCATTTTAAACATGCAAATGAGTGCGTTTTCGACACCGTAGGTCAAGACTGAGAGGACGCAATAAGGAATAGTAACAGCTGATTCAAACTCGTACTTGATTGTTGTACTTACTCAAGTATCACTAATTAATGTATTGTGGTGTTATTACGGACATTGTTTCTCGTGTACACACATCAGACAATGTTATCAACTTCCGGTGTAATTACGATGCGCTGGCGTGCGCGAGGATCCATTTAGCTGTGTATTATTTGTTGTATCGTTTATTGTGAAAATATTATATTCTTACGTTTAAATTAGAAAGAGTTTTGAAATTATTGAACCAAGTTTTTTATTTTTATAATATATTTCGTATCAATTAAGGGCATTTAAATATAAATACTTTACTATCACTATTAGTAGTACAAATAAACTAAACAGTTAAACGGATAAAAACATATTTTCCTTATAATACTATAAAAATGCAATATTCACAAAAACCTAAAGCCACAGGTTTGTTTTACATTTGTTACGAATTTCAGTTTATATTTCAGCTATTTAGCAAAATATTTTTCGTAATGACATTATTTCAGTAATCCTATCCAACAGATAATTTCTAACTTTTAGCTATAAAACTACTTATATTGGTTAATTTAATTAGTAGTAGGGCTGAAAGTTACATTCCTCTATTTTCCAGAAATCATTTGATTCGTTCCTAGTGTCAAACAATACAATTTGCTTATGTATCTACGACTTTAAATACAGACAAACATTTAGAAATCCTATGAAGGTTGATTTGTTTATCCGGTGTAATAATCCTCCCCTAGTCGAGAGGGTAGAAATCAGCCATACAGCCTGCGATATAGCTACATACCTTAATGTTGTTTCTTCTGTAAACGAGAACGCAATTAATTATCTTAAATTTGTTTCTAGAATTACAAATCGACTTTGCTATTTTATTTGTTAATTTATCTATAAATATAATTTAACACAGTCTTTCTGAATTTTATAAAAATTCATAAATAGTTATTTAGATAAGTCATCTGTTAACGTGCATTTATTAAAAAATATCCAATAAAACATTACATAAACTTTTTTATATAAGTTTAAGAATACTTATTTTTTATAAGCCTATCAAGTCCTTAAAAATTAATCTAAATATATATATATATATATATATATATATAACAAATTTATTATTTTATTCGGCTAACTAGATTAACATACAACTATCGTTTTTCTTTCCCAATACGCGCGTATGTCAGCGAGAAAGGCAACTATTATCTAAAATAATGTTGAACAATAATTAGTTTTAAATTTATATATCGGAACACTCTAAAAGCTGTCAGACTTAAATTATAAAATGAAAGTAAAATGTTAAATCCATTGAATGTATTGTATTATAATGGTTCACGATAAAGTTACCTCCTGATACAAATGAGACATTTTCAGGATACACTCGTACATAGTCTCAATCATCGATTTATAAAAATGTTAAAATATTCGACTAAAACATTTGCCTTTCAAAGGATTAATTTCCGAGGATTAAAGGGGAACTATAATTTATTGCTAATCTGTACTTGCATATCAACCGGGTTTCTAATTGGATTCGGATTACTGGAGAGCTTCGGGGCACAAATTCTTCAGAGACTGTGTGATTTTTCAATACCCCGATAATGGAGGAGCAGCAGGAGCACGGGCAGGGTGGGAATGGATAGGCAGAGGCAGCAGATAACCCAATGAATAAGTCATGAAAGGCGCGCCCCATTGTGTTCGCGCCACTCCGTCCATTTTCTTGTTTTTCCCGCCTCGTCTCCGGCGCTCGCGCTCCGTATTATCATTTTTGGAATATTTATCAGTTAGACAATGAAGGCAGGTCTCGAGAGCATTACATAATTGAAAGAGGTAATTCCTCCCGACTGGGCGCGAAAGATTCGACATATTTTTTGTTGTTTTCAAAATAAATCGGCCGTCTGAGTGTACAAATTGCTATTTCTTTCTTTCGTAATGCTATATTCAACTTATGCTCTACGGTGTCACCCCGAGCATAAATATCTGGTCATATTTTAGAAATTCAATAAAATTCTGTCACAAAAATTAATACCTAAAAGATAATAAACACTTTAATAGAAAGGGTCAGACAATGCGACATACACTCCAAATGTATGTAAGTATTCATTAATAAATCAAACATTACGTCAAATTTACATTTTTATATTACTTCTCCTTTTAATGATTTTTTTTATTTATTTATAATAATTGAAATATAAGTGTCAGGGTTTAGAATTGTGTACAACAATAGTTCATTTAAAAAATGTCACGTTGAAACATTATTATTTTCAAGTAGAACACATTTTCGTTATGAAGTTTGCTTTTTTAGAACATAGTTCTATGGTAACATAAACAGATTTTTTTATTTAATTCTGGCGTTTCCAATCGGGTTTTACTCAAAAATATTTGATATTCAGTATAAAATAAACTTCATTTCTTTTAAATATGGATTACTAGATGTATCAATTGGAAATATTACAGAAGTTTCAAAATTTGTCGAAAATATATTCGATTACTTAAAATATATGTCATATCAAAGTTTATCAAAATTTAATAAAATTAATTAATTTAATTAATTAATTTTACCATCTCCTAGCGGATTTTACTAAAAGGTATTTGAGATTCACAGCAATATAAAGTTGATTGCTTTTAAAACTGCAATGATAGGTGTATCAATTAGAAATATTGCAGAATATAAGCAGTGCAGATTGCTATTGCGAAATTGTAAAGAGATCATATTCCAATCCCGGTAGCAACCAAATATTTTTTCGATAGTTAGATTATTTTCTGTATATTTTTCTAGTTGGTTCATTTAATTTTTTTTAAATAAAGATGCGTACACAGAATATATGTCACATCAAAACTTACTTACTTTTTTCCGGTGAAAATAGGTCTAACTTGCTGGTGTCGCGAACGAGACGCGAACCCCCGACCACTCGATCAATAGGCCAGCTACTACACCAACTACTACACCAACAAGCTACTCATGTATTATTATTACTTTTCACTGAGGTCTCTTTTCGTTTGAATCTGTAATAAATTATTTTTGCTTGTATGTATTTTTGTTTTCACGTTTTAAAGAAAATTAAAATGATGCAAATTTCATTAAGATTCGGGAAAAAGACTATAGAATCAAGTACTGCAGTATCGACGTCATCGCCCTGCGAGGCAAACTTTCCATTCCGCTTAGTTCAAGAAAGAGAAGTTCGCGCACTCGAGATGTAATAAGGGCGGTAATGGTTTGATTGAACTAAAACTTTAACATCGATAAAATGCGGAGGGGTTCGCAATGACATTCAATTGTGCGGAAAATGAACGAAGCGAAGTTCTCCACCGCGATTGCATTTTTATTGGCCGCGCGAACCCGCCCGCTGGCCGCAGCCGGGCGCTTTAGCTCTAATAAAGGTTTACGTCCGGCCCGGTCCCGGGCCCGCGCGGGCCCCGGCGCCCACTCGCGAGAACGGCGGATGATTAAATTCGGCCGGCTTCACAGCTACCTCGGGAAACTTCATTACTTTGAGCGTACTTCCAAAGATAAATGGCAAATCCTTTTTGTTATTCACAATATTAATCCTTTTGTTTAAGTGCACGGCAACATTCCTTAGAAATATACATAAAGTGTTTCAATAGCTAAATAAATTGATTAAAAATACAGACAGAGTAGTAATAATTAGTATTAGTTGAAGTTTTACATAAAATAAAGATCATTTTAATAATAATCATATTCACCCTGTATTAGTGAAACGGCAAAACTCGTTATTTAAACAATTTAAATACACTTGATTATATTATGTACAATAAGTATCTCAAGAAAGGAATAGCACAGAAATCTATATGATAATAGTGAATGTCATCATCCACAGCGGTCCCTCGCGACAGAATAGCAATCTGCATAACGGCCCAGCATCTTCTCTTTCTCAGGATGCTCAAAAAATTAAGGATTAATCTCAGGCTGCAGGTTAAGAGTCTGTGCTTGATGTTCAGTTTCCGTAGAATGGTGATATTTGTGCGTCTTGCCGTCCATGGAGCAAAATGTGTCTCCAGCACCACATCTCAAAAACATCAATCCCTGGCCTCCCTTGCCTTCGGGATCCATGATTCCACACCATATAGTGAATGTTGCACAATTCACATAATTTTATTGTTAACATATTATCCTGGTATACAGAGATGCAAAATAATGACCTAAGATACACTAGCGACAAAATGTATTATTTAATAACATTAGCAAACAGAGGAATATCAATGCGCTGAAGCGTGGGGTGCCCACTAATCCGCTGGACCGACGACATCAAAATAATCGAAGGAAGCAGTTAGATGATGAAACCGAATGATAGGCAGAGTAAATGATAGAGTAGAAATAAGAGAAAATTTTACCCGACAGTTAAATGAATTTAATTTCCTCTTGTTGTGTCCTATCCGTTCAACGGACGTTTTGTTTACTGCAACCTAGAAAAGCTCCACACTAGACAGGATAAATCATCGCCTCAGATTCTTCAGTCATGATATTTTCCTTCTTCCGAGGCCCCGACTTCCAGCAATCTTTCCCTACATTATGAGATGTTAATCTGTGTTATCCGGAATTTTATTTAATGGATAGAAATTTCATAAAATCTTAATTACCTATGTAAATATGTAAAAATGCACGGAATATTTAGTTAAATAATATAGTTATTTTAATAAAAATATATTGTAACCAAAATAAGGAGCAATATTTAATTGGAATTGAGAAATGAAAAAGAGTGAAAAGTAAATGCAATGATCAGAAAGGTTCAAAGAATTATTTATAAAAGGAAGGAAATGAAAAGAACTTCGGAAGAGTGTACGATGTTTTTATTTTCACATCTTTGTGTTTTTTATTATTTTTTCTTTAAAAAATGTTAGTAGTTTTCAATTAAAAATTTTACTCTCCTTTTCCTTAAAGAGACGATGCTCTGAGTACTTACTGCACCGGGAGCGACCCGCCTCAGACGCTTCTGTAAGCGCATCGGGGCTATTCACTTTGGTAGTGCGGATGTTAGTAGTTTTTAAAAATATAATACGAATATAATTGTAGTAAAGAAAAAGATTTTAAAAATTTACAGTTAAAAACACATCATTTGTGTAAAAATAAAAGATGGAAAAGAAAATCTAAGACCAGTTAGATCATTCCTTAATTTAGAGCACGCGAATCTTTAAAGTTAAATTCGAGGTTAGGTTGTTGCTCATATAAATAAACCAATACCTCGCTTTATGACTTAGATACGTACTAGTTTTTACGTTTTTAGTTGAAAAAACTTTTTTTATTTTGAATTTCAATAAAAGGCAAACAAAACATAAAATAAAATGTTGAACGGTTCTTATCGGAGCCTGAAGAAGAACGAGAAGAATAACATGACACCGTGCTGTCATCAGCTCTACCCGCTGCTGTGCAAGAACCTGGTTGAAAAAATTGGTCCAACGTTTATTTTTTTGTCCTGCTTTTGCATATTTTTGTAAATCTTTGTGTCATTGAGAAACTTTAGCATCGCGTTCTTCGTCGGAATCAGTTTGAAGTAGGATGTTTATTCCTTGTTCGAAATCGGAAAGTGCTTAAGTGTATTTTACGTAACTTTTTGGCCGTACATTGAAAAATTTTGGGCCACAAATCGAACCTGAGCTATAATTTTAAAAAGCTGTTATACCGAAAAAGCCGTACAAAGAGTAGCTGTATAGCGAGGTATATGTGTACGTAATTGATTGAATTTTGTATGCATATGAATTGAATCGAATATTTTTTTTGTTTTCAATTAAGAATAATTGAGAACCAGTGGTGATCGTTACATTGCGGCGGCAACTTTGCGCTGCGTTATTTTGCAACGGTTTGCTCGGACGCGCGGCATTACTTTCACATTGTTTTAAGGCATCTTTTCTAATCACACTTTTAACAAAAGCAATCTGCAGATTATTTATAAATAAATGTATTTTTAAATCTTTATTAATCGTTTATTTTTCGCAAATAATTGTACAGAATCTATCTTCGACATGAATAATTTTAAAAAAACTTATTCAAAACTTATAAGTCAAGAAGTAACATTCTGAGATGACCAATATTATTATAATAAACTTTTTTGTTAGGTTAATGTTTTAATATTCACAAGTTTACTTAATAGTTAACTTTTTTATTATACGGATAACACATTATTGTTGCAAAATTGCAGTTTTTCAGAACATAGTTATGTGGTATTTTTAATACAAATTAAATTAATCAACTATAATTTTTCTATATATCTTTCAAGTTGATTAATTTAATTTGTGTTAATATGTTACATTTGTATTTTACTAAATAATGATGATTAAAAATTCATTTTTTTTATATTAAATAAAAATAAATTAATATATTGCTTTATGGAATATTTGAGAACAACAATCAAAGTTCTCAAGGCCGTTGATGAAATTTTGTTAAATATTTTAAATTTCAAATCACGAAAACGATTTATTCATTAATATTCAAAACAATTTTTCAGTAAGACCGTATTAAAAAATCACTCTTCAATGATATCATTCGATAGTGATGACTTACATTACATATGACTTAAAACTTCATTATTTTATATTGCTAATGGAAAAAACACTTCGTTATTCTCTCGAGACTCCGGTGTCACAGTCACGTTCGGCTCTCTCAGAGATCTCTCATCCGTGATTGGTCCAGGCCGTTCGTGTCTAATCTCGCAAGGGTCACGGGCCGACACTTACAGCATTCAATTCTGGGAGAACAAATAAAACAAACTATCAGAATAGGTCTCTCCCCCCGCCGCCTTCAGCCCGCAACCCCTGGAATCCCGGCGGCCGTCCCTCCCTCGGATTACCTCGTCCGGCAGGGATAATCTTCGCATATGGATGGATTGGAGAATTTAAAAGGTTGTTACGTGATATTTCAAAATAAAGGTTTTTTTAATCGGTAGTGGTTGTTCTGTGACCTTTGCAAAACGACTGTTACATTTCTAGGTCAATCAATCAATCTAATAAAACCTCTGTAATTGAAATCAAATCAACCATAAATAATGAAGGTAATAAAGGAATACAGATGTGCGCATACAAATAGATCGTTACTGATTTCTTTGACTTTAAAATAGTATTTACTTTTGTTGACAAAGTGGTTTCCCAACACTTAACCACGAGTATACCAGCCGAATTCAGAACAATTTAGGTAACTGATGAGTAGAAAAGTCAAAATTAATTGTTTTTGGGTTGCATTTATTTGCAAATATTATTAGATGTAAAACAATCCTAAATATAACGTGAAACAATTGCAGTGTTTATGTAATTGTAAGTATTAGTTAAACCTCACATTTAAAATTAAAATTATTTTCACAAATTGTTTAGCGACGTTTAAAAATAAACGTTTTAAAATTATATTATTGGGGCGATTTCTTTGTAAACTAGAACCTTATTAATGTTCTTGCATACTTTCAACTCTAAATAATAATTTGATGTAAAATACCTACTTATGTGTGCATCTGTGAATTTCAGACATGCTAACACGTAAATGGGTTTTTTCTGCGAATAAAATTTAACGCCCAGGGCTAGTCATCATCTAATATATTTACTTTCGAGTCGTAGAGGGGATGCTCTACTGGCAAAATATTTTTCTAGAGTTCATAAAAACTGCAGCCTGAATAAAAAACGCTACCTACCAGAAGGCACTTATCTGGCCGCCCCTCCCTCGAGCGGCGGGACCCGGCGGGACTCCTGCGGAGATAAATGGTCTCACAATGGGCCGCCCTTAGCAGCAAAGGCGGCCATTGTTGCGTGACGTCACCGGTAACACTTCCGGTATTTTGCATGCCCGCCCCGCCACATCCCCCGCCGCCGACCGCTGACACCGTAAAGGCCCATTATACGCCCGGCCAAGATGCTAATATTGTACCTACAATCGAGTTTAAGGCTCTTTATGGACTTTTATATTGCCCGGTATCTTTGTTACGAAGCCATTTCAGTGCGGGTGTATGTTTAATGTCGAGCATAAATTAGCACGCGCTTTTCTTCGTACGACAAAACATGAATAGCCAGATTTTCGTGTTAATTAAATTACCATATTCTGACCACCCTGTTGATGTGGAGGGCGCGGCTAGAGGACAAGCTGCACACCTGGCTTCTTCGCACGAAGAATCGCCTCATTACACTTTCCAAACAACTACAAATTACCAAAACGTCTCCCTGTTTTAAATGTTCCCTTCGGTTTTAGATTTCTTTGTTGATTTTTAATGTTAACAGATAGGTCATCCAAGTGTCATAGTAGATCGTATTAAATGGTAAAGATTAGCAAAGTCATCGGCGAATCGTATATATTATCATATTGCTGCATTTAGCTCTGAAAACGAAACCTACTTATTACGTGGTGATGCAAATAATATGTGTTTAAGCTATTTACAAAAAGCTAGATTACTAAAAAACACCGTTCTTTATCCAACTGTCGTGGCCAGTAGTAACCGAATTGCGGATATTACTTTCAGTTACTATTATTTTGCGGATATTACTATCCCGTTATTGTAAACAATGTTTTAATAATCCTAAGAAGTTATTGAACACGAATACCCGAGAAAATATAATAATACTAACACCGAACCTATTAAAGTTAACTTAATATGCATCGATATCTAAACAAAAATATTTAAATTTTTTCATACGCTTTGAAGTTCCCAATCAGAATTGTGAACGTGAAAAGGTTCCCTTAAAAATACAAAAGATTATTGAATGTAGATTCTTAAAGGAGATACCCCACATGTGTTCCTTAAGTCGTAATCCCCGTGTCGTACACGGTACCTACACACACGGAACACGCACTACACACGCACAGACACATTCTCCGAGTCAGCCTTCAGAAATCCACTCTCGGTTATCGCTGTAAGAAGGCGAGAATCACCTTGCGAAAAATCGAATCAAAACATAAAGAAAATCACTTTTATTAAAAGGCCAAAAGCGAACGCATGTCAACAATTTCCCTGTATAGCTTTCCAGTCTCGGGGCGCTCTATGGAAGCGGGTACTCGCGAAGGGCGGCACGCGGCGGCGGACCCTTTCATTATTTAATATTAATAATACTTATTTTATTATAAATATATTTTATTATTAAAAAGCTATTTTAAATCTAATTTGTAATGTTTATTTATGTATTAAGAAATAATACATAAATAAACAAGGCCTGCAATGGTGTCCTTTTCAATTAAATTATTATCTAAGAAAGAGCAAGATTGTTTAGTTTAGCAAGTGCACATATAGAAAAATAATAAATAACTAAGAATAAATAAAATAAATACATTATTAAGAACACATTCTTATTCTGAAGTTGTAATTATTCGGAACAGACGGTCTGTGATATTTTAAATACTAATTAAACGTACTAATTATGAAGATATACATATAAAATCAATTTTATCGAAAAAAAATTCTGTTGCGCTACCGGGATTCGAACTTGGATCTCTTTTCCAATCCAGAGAAGGTGCATTATCAACTATGCTACAGCTACAGTATTTTTGACGACAAATTTTCGAACCTATATGGTGGTTACACTTTTTCAAATTAATACATCTATCGTTCCATTATTTGAAAGCCACCTACATTGTTTTAACGGAATCTCAATTATGTTTTGGTAAACCGATAGCGGACACCAGAATTAACAATTCATTTTTATTACATTTTGTAACATGTAGGTTCGAAAAGTTGTCATCAAAAGTACTGTCGCTATAGCATAGTTGGTAATGCACCTTCGCCGGATTATAAAAGAGATTCAGGTTCGAATCCCGGTAGCGCAACGACAATATTTTTCGATAAAGTTGTTTTAATATGTATATCTTTATAACTAATATATTTAATTAGTATTTAAAATAAACACACATAAATAAAAATGCACATTTAAAATTAATAATCAATACCACAGCAAAAAAATTACGTTTTAATTAATCAAAATAATATTTAAAATGCGACATTTATCTATGTACAAAATGACAAATGCCACATTGATTTTGGTCTGAAAATATGTACCTAGATTATGCACAATGTGATCTTTTGAACTACTTAATTGGAGGGAGATTTTGATCTCGGTAACGTCGTATAATAGCTTCAACGTGAGGCTTCAGATTTTCTTGTTATTTTAGATTTTGCTCGTTGGGTATTCTCTTTGGTCAATGAATCAAATGAGAAATAAAATGGCACGTTACAGTGGCATGTTGCGAGACATCAGCACTGATCTGATGAGCGAAGCTTCATCCACCCGCCTGATAAATACACCTATATCTCTAAATTCTTTCAACAACGCTTATTCTTGTATATAATAATATATATCCCAATGTATGTTAAAATTCTAAAGGTAACTGATCCTTTGAAATATACAATTTCGGAGAATATATTACTTTTTTATGGAAGCATATTTAAAAAAAAGAAATTTCTTTCTATTTCTTAAATATCTGATTATTCATCTTCTTTTTCGTCTTCTTGTATTAGATCTGAAGATCTGCCTTTTCTTCGGAGGTAACTTTCATAATCTGGATGGTGTGCCCGCTATCGGTCGTCTGCCCGCCGATCTTCATGAAATTAATAAGCATTATAATATTATTTTTGGAACATATAGACAATTCTCAATCACTTGAATATTATTAGTACCAGTTGCAGAATTTATTATATACCTATAAATAAATGATCAAAAGTCCATATCATAAATTCATTTTTAAATCACTTGTGTAAAAATTAATAATAAATATATTTCATAAATAATAATGCCACTACGTGCCACTGGTCCCAGTAAAATGTAGGTTGGCTCTCCCCAGTCACCCGGAGCGCAGAAACGCTCGGATGTTACCTATTCAACACGAAATCGGTATTCAAGATAAGGCTTCTCCGCCAAAAGCGATTTTAACACGTGTATCATTTCACCCCTTCCCTTCCACATTATCTGCTCCTGATACCTGGGTATTCGCACCTGCGGGGAGGCGCTGCTAATAAGCGAAGCGGAGTGACAACGCGGGACAGGTCAGAGATTACAACTTGATAAAGTAATTAAAACCCTAGATAATCGAAATTGTTGTCGGGTGGTGTATTGGATTCGAGTTTAACTACTTTGGAATAGACGCTATATAGCTGGTTTTACGAATTATGGTCAGTACAAGTTTCAAGAGTTGAATGCACTTAAGTACTACACAAATTACTTTGTGTTCAGGGTGTAACGAATTTAATCAATAGTATCTTGGGTATTTCTCTCCTCAACATTGTACATTTATTTTATTAACTTTTTCACAGAGACTGTAGTTCTAAATTATTTCATAGAATTTTGACAGAATTCCGACTTGCACAGCAGAAAAGATGAGGGAATATAGGAATGAAGACATGCCCTGATCAAATAACACAAATCTTACGCAAAACCATTATCGAAAAAAGTTTTGAAATGGTGATCTAGTGATGGTTTTGCAATGTAGAGGTAAAATAGAATGACAAATTCGAAACGGTAGCTCAAATCAAAAACCAAATCTGCTTTCATCAAAAATATCTCTGAAAGTTCCAGGTATGTCGAGACTTTTTGTTAAAATGTGAAATTTTCATTTTTTTTAATATACGAGATATTTTGGGCTTTCCAGTAAAAATTCTTAAACCGAAGGATAACACTTCACGTCGGGGCAATCTCATCTAATGTAATTGCATTTACTGAAGAGTAGTTTTTGTGGCCAGTTTGTCGGAGCATTCTGGAGCCATTCCATCCCCTCTGCTCCGGCGGGAGATCAACCCTGACCCTCATAAAACGCATCACAAAGAAGGTCGACCAGATTTTCGCCCCATTTTACGGGAATTACGTGTGCCAAACAAAGAAATTTCTCACAAGCGGCGTCCATCTTTGTTCCGTTTGACAGACCAAATGATAGCGAGCCCTAAAATCTTGACTATTTCGCAGAATGTGTGTTTATTCTTTTCGTGACAACCCTCTTCCTAATATTAACTAACATTATAATTTTTATGCCAGAGTTGTCTAACTTATCGGAGAAAAAATCGGAAATTTATTATTTCTTGTATTGGTTCCGGAATTGTCATTTTACAAGAATATCTTTGAAAGCGGTTGGTTTTTGGTTTGAATATAATACACACTAATCTCAATAATTATTAACTAACAAATATTAATCATAAAACTAACTTATAAATAATATGTAAAATAAATAATTTATTTTTAATGTGTTTTCACTAAAACTATTATACATTACTAAAAAATACCAGTATAACTTAAAACAAAATATAATTTCCAGGGAAGAACAAAACAGAACTTCCAAATAATGAAAAATATTTGATTCAGGGCCTACTTTCCATACTAATACATTTTTTATCTAGAAAATAGATTTTTATAATTCATACATCAGAAGATGTATAATTCGTTTTCATCAAATGTATCTGACCACATGAATTCTTATGGTGAAGTCAAAATATCAATTATTTTATCTTTTTTCTGTTTAATTGATGTCCTTTAATTGTCAATTGTCAGTTCCGTCTGGAAAATAATTATATATATATATATATATAGTAATTATTAGGCTCTAAATAATTTTCATAAAGGAAATATAGGTACTAAAAGAGAAAAGTGTATTATTAGCGCTTAATTTAAATAAAATTAACAGAGAAATTATTTAATTAAAATTATTTATTCTTAATATAAGTATTATATATGCTCTAACATGTTCATGAATGGCGATAATTTTTAATATCTAATATTTATTTATTTTAAATTTCTAAACGATTAACATAATTAATTAGGACTGCTAAATGTTTATTTGTAATATCTAACTAATTTCTACTATCACGAAAAGTTCCTACCAGCCTACAAAACAGGTTTTCACAATAAGATAAATTAAACATCATTTAAACTTGATAAGAACAAATTGGATTATTTTTATTCAATTAACTTGGTACGTAATTATCTATAACGAGGAAATTATTTAAATTATTTTATATATTTTTTAATTGAGCAGTAAATTTAATTAATTAATTTTATACCTTTCAAAAAACTTTTAATGGTCTAGAATCACCCACAGTTGTCTCTTAATTTTTTTTAATAATGTTATTGTAAAAGCATAGATGCCGGAAGAAACAAAATATTCAGAAGGAAGTTTGCACTTACCACAATCCAGTTCTTCTGGCACCTCCGAGGTGGACTGTAAATTTATATTTATCACTATCTTCGTTCAGGGGTCCTAGTCCATTAGAATGCACTTTATAGAAGCGACGTCTCAATTTAATACTATATACTTCGATTCGATTCGTTAATTACCGTACCGGTTCAAGGTCGCCGTTTGACTGATGCGGCGGCGTACCGGGTGAGGAAAGGGAGGGGATGCGGATGGCACAGCACACTATTTTCGTTCAAGAATAAATATATCTCCCAAACAAATGTCAATCTCTGATTGTGGGTAAATTAATATTTAATTATTAGCATTTTGTTTTTTTACTCGTTAATAACCAAAATAAAATAGTTTTGACGTATTTGTAGTTTTTAATATTTGAGAAGTAACATTGATTGTTTCTTGTTTATTTATTTAAATATTAAATGATAAAATGAAGGTAATCTTGATAGATATGCTACTAAGTCTGTGGCCTGTATTTTAAGGTCTTAAAAATCTTATAAAGTTAATTATAAAAAATCATTTTAAAAAAATGACAGCAATGATTTATGGAGTATGAGTACACAATGAGTAAACGAATAAATTCCAAAACAAATAAGATATTCCATTATACACGTAGAGCGTTTTGATATTTTTCAATATTGAAATCCTCGGAGTTGAATTCTGCTGGCACAGGTTTTCCACGAAATTCATGGATAACAGTACGTTGGGAAGTGCCCCTCTTGTGAGATGAGATTTTGTATTTTTTGTTGTATGTATGTATACGTGTCGGAAATTTCCAGCATTCTGCGTTTTCACGCATGACGGCTCCTACCCGGCTATTGTCAGTCGAAAAAGGCAACCGTTTTATGGCCGTGCAAACCTACCTTTACTATCTACATTGCGAGGGGATGTACATTTTTTTTATTCAAACATTATCGGAAACAATCAAAACTGAATATAAATAGATCACAGATTGTTCACGAGATTATGTCTACATTTATATTACATTTTATATGTTGCAATTGTAAGTAGTCAAAATTACTATTATAATTCTTCACCCATATGGGTGAATTGAAATTGTAGTATTTTCGTAAAAACAAATCATTTTGTTGTTATATTAGATTAAATAAAATAAAATACAATCACTTTGTATGAAACTGCGAAATTTATTATACGTCAACCGGTTTCGCTTATCTCAAGCTTCATCAGGACATATTTAAAACTAACCATAAATGCAAAAAGAGTGCACTTATATATATGAGATAGATAGCGAGACAGAATAAATAAACTTTTTTTCACATATAATTTTATATTCTGTCTCCCTAGATCTTCTATCTAACTGTATATGTATCTGTCTCTATCTTTTTTTACTTAATTTTATATACTATCTCCCTCTTTATATATATAAATATATATATAGGTGCACTATTTTTGTATTTATGGTTAGTTTTAAATACGTCCTGACGAAGCTTGAGATAAGCGAAACCGATTGACGTATAATAAATTTCGTGGTTTCATACAAAGTGATTCTGTTTTATTTTATTTAACGTAATTGTTGTATTAAACCAGTATTCGTAATAAATTGTAAAAATCCTCGATGAACAAAACAAATATGTTTAAATTGTAAAATAGAAGAAAATAACCCGATATTTTACACAAAATTGTAAATTCACCGACTAACATCTCTGATTTTTTATCAATTATCATCGTCATTTTATACCCACAAAAACCACAAGACAAAACGTTTAACTATGAAGTACCAGTTTTCCATATTAAAATTACATACGTAAGTTTATTAGACAACCCATACGACGATGTTGATATTTTTAACAATATTTTAATGGAGTTCAAAATAAATACATTTGAACTTAAAATAATTTTAATAAATATATTTTGACTTAGCTAATGTAACTTGAATCCAGCAGGATATTTATGTTTTCTGCTTAATTTTGTAATATTAAACTTATTTTTTATTTGATTATAATTATACTGCTTCTTTTTGACATTTTGTTTAAGTAATACGGTATTTGTACCTACCGTGAAAATACATAATTTTATTGTAAAATTTTGTCATTGTTCCCCAAAAATGTTTATTACACATCTTAACAAAGATTATAAGCAGCGGAAGTTCACCCGAGAACCCAATAAGTTGTCAGATTTTACAGCCGTTTATGAATGTATGTATGTATATACAATACTGCCAGCTAGTGGGTGTAACGAACAAATTTTTACGCACATTTTTACGTTAGTCACCGTGCACGATATTTGATATAATATGTGATGATGGGTACTACATAATAATATGAAACATTTACCAACAAAATACATGAAGAAAAAGACCCAATAACCCAGTAAAGATCCTTTATAAATACAGTCATCATAGAAATAATGCAATAAACCGTGAAAACCAATTTCGGTTTAAACTGAGCATATTGAAATAATTACTATTTAGGTACATCCTAGGTAGGTTTCTGGAAGCCGTTTACATTGCATCGCTCCCCCGCTGTATCCGCCACAAACCGCTCCCCATCCGATCACCTTGCGCTGGTTGCATTTTCCCAGTAGGGAGAAAGCTTCATAAAGCCTGTTCCAATTTAAATTCATTACGTCGCGTATTGAAGAACTATTGCGGGAGCGCGGAAGTCTACGGCAGCACGGAGCTTCGATCTGTTTTCGAAGTTATGATTGTTTACTTCTATATCTTAATAAATTGAAATATGACCTATACTTAGTTGAGCAATATAAATATCGATGTCACAAAAATTAGCAGAGTCATATCTCGGAATCTCATTATTGATAATATAATAGATAACAATAGTTGGTGTTGGTACAGTCCAACACTTTCTTACTAAACAGTTTAATGACTTCATTTCAGTACTACTTGCGTGATAGATGCAGCGCACTGACATCGTTTTATATAGCGTCGTGTAGCGGGAGATCTAAGCATTTCTAGAGAAAATAAGCCCGTCCATATGGGATCATACTTTTAGAATATTGTTGTTAATCGCTAAAATATAAAACCTAAATGACATGCATTGTGACGTACATTGGAAATATTCGGTATTAAAAATGAGTATAGTGTAATAATTAAACACATTTTAACAAATAAATCACAATATCGTCAAAATCTATATTTAAATGTTGGGTATCAAAATAGATTTTAGGATTCAGGCTGTAGATCCCCGCAACCTTAATTCCTTATAGTGTCGAGCAAATTATTAAATATTGACATATACTAGAAATGTAATTCTTTAGAAAACCACCCCAGGCAGTGCGCACTTCAGGGTATCATGTTATATAATTCAAGGCTCTCCGCTCCGCGCTGCAGCAAACGTTAGCTTTTTGCCTCCTGAAGCCGCCTCTTTATGTGCCCCCCACCCCCCGCCCACCGCCGCAGGGCACCACCGACGGTATTTGCGTTTATACTTTTGGTTTCTCTCTTTACCTAGAAAACTGTCCGAGAGTTTCATCGGGACTTTGCGTATTTCTAAAGAAGTTTCAAACCTGTTTTGAGCTCAACAATTGACCTTTTGTACGAGCTTGGTCAGTTCATAAGTTCGGACGTATTTTTGAGGAATTTTATTAAAAAACGGACTATATTTTGAATCAGCTATTCGAATTCTATCACTATTTATGATTTGTTGCCATCTTACTACCAGCTTTTTTACCTACATAAAAGGAATTTGGTTTTGTCGAAATAGCATGGTAATCTTCATGAACTCCCGCCCCCCGCCCTCTTGACTACATTTCTCCATTATTCTCAGCATCCTGCAGATCTCAGGGTAAAGAAGTACTCGTTGCTTTTTCTACTTGATCGATCCGACAGGTACGGGATCTTCATCTTTCTGTACGTCTCTTGACGTGACCGACCACATCGAGCTTCTCCAAACTATTTTCTCTTCTTGCAAGATTTTCAACAAATTAAAAAAAATATTTTTTGTAAATAGTCGAGTCTCTTCATCTTCCTGCAATAACGCTATAAGTGACATAACTACAAAAAATAAATAATTGGAAGGTGACTTCCGATCGGACAGTGTAGAGTTATCACATCATCATCGGTGGTCATTGTCAATGTTTCCTAGTTTCCATCATTTATATATAGAAAATAACACAAAAACCGAAGTAATTTTAAACAAATGGTTTAAAAAGTTTTCAGTTATGTGGAAAGAAATGGTAAATATTGATAAAATATGTACTTAAATAGCTTTCATTATAAATATAAATTATATTTTATTTATCTTGTTCGATAACTCGAAAAACAGTGTAACTCAATCTAGTGCCGTGAATATACGGAATTATAATTTAAACGATTTATCAAATATAGTGACTTACGAAGTTATTAACAAGTAATAATCGTATAAAATAATAAAGGCCTCTCTCCATTACACCAGTAATAATATGAAAAAGTACAACTCAGATTGACGGAGTTTGAACAACAAGCTCCGGTACGATACTTCAGACCTCACTGGATTCACCACGATGTAATGGCCATACTCCTGCGTGTGTTGGAAGAATCAGATATTTTCTATAAATACACGTAACAATCTGAAATATTATTCTATGTAACTTTTTTTACATCAAACTCTTTAATTCTCACATGACATCTCACTATTCTGAACTTCTTGTAACTGCAACAAAATAGTATGTGTATTGTACAAATCTTTTAACCTTCTTCTTTCGTCAATTATTTTTTTTTAATAATTTTTTTTCTTGTGCTCTATCCATTCATCAGACGTTGGCTGTCATCACTCTGTTAACTGCGCCCGGCCCGGAAAATCTCTATAGTAGACTGGTCAAACCATTCACTTAGGTTCTTCGGCCATGATATTCTCCTTCTTCTAGGGTCATATCTTCCAGCAATTCTTCCTTAAATATCCGAGATATTGAAGTTTTGGGATGTTTTTTTTTGTTTAAATATATATCACATCAATATTCTTACTATTTTCAAAGTAAGCTAAACGCTTGTACTATGAAAATAGAACTAACTTGTTGGCCTCCTGAAACGAACCCCCGACTAGTACGTCACTAGGTCAAAGTTTTAACCACTAGACCAACAAACTACGCAATTGTTTTAAATACTTATTCTTCTTTATTCACCAGAATCATAAGACCTGGCAACCGTATCCATCCAGCTTATTTTGAACATTCTTCTGTAGATCCACATCTCAAATGCTTTAAGACGCCTAACCATCTCTTCGGTAAGTGTCTATGTTTTCATTCAATACAATAATATCTAGAACACATAGTATCTGACCATTCGCATTCGCAATCTAAGTTTGAGATCATGACTGCATATTATCTTTTTCATGCGGATAAAGGTTGCTGTGCTGACTCAATGCGGCATTTGATTTCTACAGAAGGATCTCATTTGTCATTTTAAATACAACCTGGGTATATAATTTCAATTATTCACTCCAAATTTTAGATTCGCAATGATATGTTTCATTTAATTTCTTGATTTATCATTCAACATCTGTATCCTCTAACACATGACTCTTGATGAGTGCCCTCGCTGCATTATCTAGCTCCGCTTTCATTTGTATTTATCTTACTTGTATCCATTTCACTCATACTATACATCGATTTCTATAAAAACTCCAACGTCATACTAAAAATGAGTATTCGATTTAAAACAAGTATAAATATTTGAATTCAGAGATCGCGTTACTTATACTCTTAAACCTCTTGTGATTTCTGCTTATCTTGTTAAGTCCACTTTCACAGCTTCATCTAATCCCTCCTCTCCTCCCTACCGCGCCGCCCCCGCGCTCCGCTACCCTTGACGCCCCTCAATATCTACCCCTCAATTCTTTTGTTATTTTACAAACACGGTTTTCTGGCTTTAAGCTCACAGCATCATTTAATCGAAGGCGCTTTAAATCCAACCAGGACCATATATTGCCAATATTCAAATTTGAAAGTTAATTAAATGGAAAATTTAAAAACATGTGTGGTAGTAATATTGCGTCGTTATATTATGTTGGCACAGTATTATACATGTAATATAATATTTGGGCGTATAAAGCAGGTGTTCAATGGAGGATAGTAGGATAGTATGTTATAGTTCAATGGAGGATAGTAGGGTGAACATAATCTATCACGCCCAAATAAACATATGTTATCACAAGGAGATGTACGAGTAGTATGAGCCGTGAATGGAGCTTATACCAAATAAACTAATATTTTCCATATGTAGAAATAAAACACTTGTTTTTTATTCTTCTCGTTTAATTTACTTGAGATACGTTTCGCCTTGCAAAGGCATTATCAATCTAACAATTTAACTCAACAACTTGTATTTATAACTATATGGGAGGAACTATACAATTTTCTACAAATTACCCATGACATTAAAATACCATTAGTGTTGAAACTGAATGATTACTAAGAAAAATTAGAAGCATTCAAAATTTATGAAAATCCTCAAAATTCCAATGAATAATGTTGTCTCTTCTCACCTCATGTAAATAAAATTGTATAGCTGTCCCCCATTATAGATATAAATACAAGTTGTTTAGTTAAATTGTTAGATTGATAATGCCCTGAAACTGTAATCCTGAAAATCTTTATGATTGTACTTCTAAATCATAAAATTAAAAATCTTAAACATACTTCTAAATCTCGGTTATATTTTATTTATGTAAGATTTTAAGTAATGTCTTTCGACGATATTACAACAACACGTCTTTTGATATTTCCTTAGTACTGCGTGTTATTTTATGTATCAACAGATCGCCTGGTCATTCAAGCACTGCTTGAGAGCTCACCGCCCAGAAAGATCCGAGTGAAATCTTCTATACATACGAGTGTGTACATTCTTCCAATGCCTTATATATCTTAAGCACCGTGGATCAGGACAGTAACCTTTTTTGTCCTGAAAGATATTTTAATTATTTTATAAACCCATATTTTCTAGTATTTATGAATGGAAGTATATATTTTTACGTACATTTATTTAAAATCGACAACTAATACATAATACAAACTAAATGAATCAACTAGAAAATTTAACTTGAACCTGGATCTCTTCCTATAGGATTATTCGAATAGGACGAGGTCCAGGTTTGAATTCCGGTAGCAACCAAATATTTTTTTGATAAATAGACTTTTTCTGTATATATTTCTAGTTGATTCATTTGATTTGAAAATATCACAGAACTCTGTTCTGAAAATGCAACTTCGCAACAAAAATATGTTCTCTTTAAAAATAATATATAATAATTCTAATATACTAATTTCTTTGCATGACGATCCCTTTAATAATTAATAATTTACTGTGTTAATATTTTTTCAACTCAGTTCAATTGTCAGTGTCGTGCGTGCCATCAAAACTTTACTTTTTTGTAATTTAATATCTCAGTATTAGAAAAAAAAAACATTTTTATGCTTGCCTCTTCGTACATATAATTGTTTTGTCGGTGTCACCTGTCAAATATTATTCAGTGTATTTCTCGTACACACAGATAATTTAATTAGCTTATTGAGCCTCTATTTTATCTAGATATCTAAATCGTGCAAAAGCGGGGACTTCCATATCCTGATCTGATAGTTCGTGCTGTCCTCGAGAATATGTTATCTAGAAATATCGCCTTCCCTGCGATCATTAAAGATATGACATCTAACAAAAGTAATATTTATTCACTTATATTTACAAGAATATTTATTTAAATAGATGTTTACTTATTATTTAATCCTGGGAACTATATTTTACCACTTGAAAATTTAAAAATTTCATGTATATATTCTATATGACAACAATATAATTATTTTTATGATACCTATATTCATTTGTATTTTGCAACACTTGAAAAATTACACTTCATTATCCAGTTTAGGATTGAAACGAGATATGCGAGGAATGAAAGAGTATTTGTCCGCGCCTGTCGATTTGATGTGGCCTAATCCTCCGAATAGGGTGCTCCATGGTTAGCGGGGGGCGCTCTCCCCTAAATATCCCATCGCAGATTCTCCGATAGGATCCGCAGAGTGGATGCATATTGCAGTGGAAAACGTTTATGATTTGCCTGAAACTGAACAGGATTTAGCCATAGGATAAGCATTGTAGTGTAAAACATAATCGTATAAATACATGAAGCATAGAATGGGTTTTGAAACACAACTTTAGTATATTGATATTGTGAAGTTCTCGTATTACAGCCAGTATGTCGGGGTTCATATTACTGGCAGAGAATTCACAAAAACTAGATATGAACTGAAAGGCTTCCATTGCATTTATATAAAAGTATAAAGACAATAATTATAACTTAATTTGAGCATCGCAGATAAATATTTTCGAGGTTAAGTTATCTTGTCGGAAGAAATTTAACTTATCGATATGAAGGTTTTCAGTAGAGGATGATCTCACTCCAATTATTCACAAATATTTTTTTTCCCAATGAAATGAAAGGTTTCAAAATAATTGTTATCCACTTCAGTATACATTTTTATGTAAATCAAGAACAGATCATTTATAAATCCCGATTCGAGACAGATGCATACAGAAGAGAGATTACATACAATTTGTATATAGAGTGTGTAATTTACAATGAACTCATTAAGCGAAGATTTGTATTATTTCATTTATATTACTAACTGCATTAATTTGTGTATGTTATATTTCCATCCAAAAAATTTTACTCTAAATCAAGAAATGTACTTAAAAAAATATTATAATATTTGTGCATGGCAATAGTGGATTCTTCTTTCCTCGGTTAATTAAAGTAATAACTGAATTAATATTTTAAATTTAATATAATATTAAAAAAAACGTTATTTGTTTGTTAAAACTTCTAACTCGTGTCTGGTTTATTCGACAGCGCTACGAGTTCCGCGAACGTCTTCTGTTCCTGTCGCCCCCGACATTAGCCTCACATATTTTTCTTACCATCTTCTACTTACCCATACGTTCCACGCGCTTAAATCATTTCAATCAATAAACTTATATTCGTTTCTATTTTTGTGCTTATTCATGAAAGACTAATTATAAAAATGGGCTTTATTTTAAAATTACTATTTTATTTATTAAATAATACTTATTATACGCTACTTTCACAGAGAAGAGAGGTATTCCAATTTGGTAATATCCTCTGTGCTGTTCGGCAAGACAGGCCATGTAATAGATGGCGCAAATTACAGGTAATTGCAGGATAGGTCGGCCTGCCAGGGGCGGCGGGAGATTTATGGGCGCCATCCGTGGCGGCCGGGGGCGGAGGTACCGAGGGCGGGGTTACCGAGACGCCGACACACTTACCCCACTGCATACATTATTTATTTGGGGGTGGCAAATTTGTTTATTTTATTAAATGATGCTAAATAAGAACAGCGAGAATTTTTAATTTTGTTCATAATCTTTTTTTTTAACTGGTACAAAGTGGTTAAATAACTAGATAGACTGAATTAATAACTACATGAAACTCGTATTTAAAATAATAAACTAATATAAATTAAACTAATCAACTAGAAAGATGTACAGAAAAAATCTATTTTTCGAAAAAATATTTAGTTGCTATTGGGATTCGAACCTATTAAACCTGAACACATGAAAAATACATACCTGCGTATAATTTTGTTACCAACATTTTAATGTACTATATATACAGATTAAAATCCCCAGTTCGGACAATTACTTTTAATTAAAAAATTGCCTTAATTGTACTTAAACTAATTTAAGTACGAGATTTTATTACATTTAATAATGACGAAAATATTAAAAATCATTTTATATGTAAGTTAAATTTAATATTATTGATTGGTTAACTGCGCCAAGTAGACTCACATTTGTTCAGGTTGAACTTTGTGGTGTGTGAGTCCCCAATGTGTGAGTGTGGTGCCGAAGAGGAAATCCTTGACCATATCTTTTTTGCCTATCCATTGCGGATCACAGGTTTTTTACAGTAGTCTCGTCAACGGTTATTTTTAAGTCCCGATGTACAAGAAATAATAAAACAAGGGTGGTTCGCTGATCTCCGCTTCTCTCAACTAGTGATGATGATGATGATGAGGTCAGAAGAAATGAAACACACAAGTATATTCTTTCTAGGGACACTGCGGTTAGAAAGAATGATTTCCCGATCGCAGTGAATCTCCTTTTATATCACTTTGGACAATGACAGTATTAATTTACATAGTTAAGCATTCATTAGTTCACGATCATATTTAAACACGTGATGTGCTGATTAGGCGAGTCTCAATAATTTTTATAGTTCCATTTATTCTCATGTGGCACTAAAACAGGCGTCAGAAAGACGCTGTGAACAGTGTCACTTATTGCGTGGATCAGGCGCCGACTTTTCACTAGCACGCATTCTGGCGCCTATCCTATAATCTAAGATTTGTTTTTATTACTTTATGGTTGCTTTGGCCACGTGTTTATTAAAACACCACATCACAGTTGTGTATTGATAAATTAATTTACACTTTGGCGCCTGGATTGCGGCCATGGTAATTTTTTGGAATATAGTGTTTTCTATTATAAAATGTTTTTATACTTTTTTCTATAAAGTAAAATTTTAACTTGATTAATGGCACAAGTCACTCTTAAAGGATGGATTGCTTATTTAAAAGAAGAAAAAAAGAAGAATATCGGTTAACTGCTTTAATTCGAATTTTATTATAAATAACCAATTCCACTAATAAGGATTATTGAAACATGTGTTATCTGTGAAAATAGCAATCGAGTGAATATTTTTATTAATAAAGTCATATTTTTGTTATTTTTTTCGTTCAGGCGTTACCACTGTACTGGCCCTTAAGCAAAAGTCAGTATATAAAATGTAAATCCCTGTGAAATATCCATTATTTATCACTTTTCACACTGTGTTCGTATTTAATGATTTTATTTATTAAGTTTTATTGAACACACGTACATGTACGAGTATATAAAATGAAATACGTTTACCTTATAATACCTACATATGTATCAAATAATTATTTAGCATCAGCTCATACGATACAAGTTTTATCCTACCTAAATGATATATTAATAAATAAATTCCATGTATCTAAATGCTTTGTTTTAATTTTTAAATGTATGTACCTATATTTCGTTGGAAACAAATAATTTATTTATAGTTCATAAAACAAAAGTATAGATTAGGTTAGGAAAAGTTCAACAATTTTTGTCTTTGTATAGTTATTTCTGAAATTCCTTACGATATCTCATTGGTATTTGATTAATTTAATAACTTCTCTATAAGTATACATGTATAGGAAAGGTTTCCTACGCAATATTCGAAAGGTGAAGGTGATTGCTGTATCCCTATAAGAGAATACCGAGTAAGGAACATTTCTGAAAATAATACCTTAGTGGTGGACCATCTCTCATCAATATCAATTATCTCTCTGAGCGAAGAGTGGCGTCAATTTCCACAAAGGCCATCACAAGTGACATGTGATCGGAAAGACAATATGAACATCGTGTAGGAACAAGTAGTGGGCTACTCTACTACTCAGAGTAGGGGGTGTAGTCATTATCTCTTCTCTTGTCACCTCGGGTAGCACTTACCGATAACGCTGACTGTTTATATATTTTTGAACGATTCTTTTCATGTATTTAAAAAAATATGTATTAATTAGTAATACTAGAATGTATGTATATTGCTGTAGAAATATATATTATATTAACACGCTCATTTTCTAACATAGATAGTCTAGTTATGTTTTAATTTAGAAAAGTTACTTACAAATTGATTTGTTTTGAAAGGGTATTTTAAGTTTTTTATTTAATAACTTCCAATTCTTGTATATAGGTATTATATAGCTATTTTTATTATATTTTGGAGACAGTTCACTAAGGGAAATGCGAATAGCGCTGATGGGCTACGGTTATATTAAATTTAGGCATGTTATTGATTTCTACTTTTTGTTTAGAATATACAATCTCATAATGACTAATATTAAAGTTTTGTCAGAGTAGATCATTTCGTATGTTTCATTATCAGATTATTTTGAAGGGAAACCAGAAAATTTTAATATGATACTGTAATAATTTTCCGCTAAAATACGGACACATTTTTATTAAGCTAAATAAAATAGTTATTACCCAAATAAAAGTATTTTAGAGATATAAATAGAACCATTTATAGACTGCTCAATTAAAGTGTCTAATATTTACCGTCATCTAAAAATGTATTTTTTTAAAGTCAAAGTGTAACTGGTATTTTTAAGGTTTTTGCTTATATCCCTATTTTAAGATTTGAAACTGTAAATAGCAATCAGTATCTTTGCAGAGTACTTCTCCGAATATGGCAGGCTTTATAAATACAATATCAGCTATCGTTGATGGTTTAACACCCGCGCTAAGCCCTCAATATTAAATTGTGGCTTTTTGGTAATTGTTATCTTTGCAAACACCATTTTGTCGGTATTGGTTCATCAATTAATTAAAACGTTGTTTAATTATTTTTATAAATGATTCGAAAAAAAACATTTGTCCTTTTCATTGTATTTTATATTCATCTTTATCTGCTAATTTACGAGAGGTGGGAAACGAAACGGTGTCAGAATGAAGATATGTTTCGGCTACTCAGATGTGATCAACAAGTCTATAGTGATTCTTCCTTTATTAGTATGATGCTTAAATATCTCACAAAACAGATCAGAAGTCGAGAACTGTCAGGATAGAATGTTTTTATTTGAAAGATTATACACCATTCGATACATTTGTTGGAACTCGCGAACCGCAAAACCACAAATTTGTGATGTATCACAAATTTGTGGTTTTGTGATTTGGTATTTTATTAAATAAAAATATCACATCATGTGAATTCAATTATTCAAACTGAACAGCGGTTGTGTTACAAAAACGACACCAATCAAAACTCCTGATGTGTGGTGAGAGTCCCATAGGATATTTTCTTATTTATATATTTACAATTATTTACAAGACGCTTCTTTTATTTTCTTGTTTCTGTTTTAGAATTATTTAGAATAAACGTACAAGAGATCAGGCGACAGGAGATTAATGCTATATATGAATTTACTTTTGTGCATCGTTGGTAAAGCAGGCGATTTTTTAAAAACTATATCCTTTCAGCAAAGCGACAGTATATCTCTCATCGTTCGTGTTACATATTACGGAATAAACTACACTTACTACAAGTTTAAGGTTTCGACGCATTGAACTTGTCTAACTAAACTCTACGAGATGCGAAAGAAAAATTTGGCGCTAAAAATTTTTTTTCTCCATTAATCCTCGCTAGAGTCAAATTTATCATCTAAATTTAACAGTATTATTCACAACCTATTAAACGAGATGAACCTCGACAACACTGCGTTCATCACCGGTTGCTCATTTCCTTCTTTCGTATTTGGAGGCATTATTATTCTGCGTGTATCTCGTGTCACATATCCACCAACGGGAATTTAACATCAATATATGATGAGAAACAGGGTTTCTCGCGGCATGGCACGCTAATTTTTGACAAGACTGGCACTCGCGTAAAGAAGTTAAACGTGTATCAGCTCGCCACGAGACTCCCCGACTGCGGTGCGCTGCACGCCGCTGGAACGACTCTGATTGATGATTTTCCACCCCGACAAAGGCGCATCGATGGGAGGTTTTTTCCCTCTGCGTCCATTAGGCCAGAGCAGACTTGTTAAAAAGTTTCATAAAAGAATATCAGACTCTCCCGACCCCGCTGCGCCCCACCCCGCGGTGGTAAATGGAATCTGATGGACGCGGGTCCGTCTGAAAGGAATGCTACGGCACGAATTCTGAGTGACGGACTTGAATATTGACGTAAACAAAAAATCAAAGATGAAAATGATTTTTAAATACTGTTAATAAAAGATTTCTCAACTCAATGCCAATTTTTCTGAATGTCAAATAAAAACCTAAGAATGTTGGTTTCCGTGATATTATTACTTATACATTGTAAATATAATTTTAACTAGCAGACGCGATTGGCTGTCGTTAGTTGTTTACTACCAGGTGCGCCTCATATTTTTGTTAACTATTTACTAGGTGCGCGACGTGGCGAACTATCAGATAAATTTAATTGGACGCGCACGATAGTTATAACAATTGACTTGAATACCGTAAATTGTGTGGAGATTGCTTTCAATATATAAATACAACTATTCAATCAAAGTGTGCGAAAATAAATATTAAATAATATTATATATCATGCAGAGTGGTAATAACGGTATTTATTTTACCATTGTTGAAAATAAAAATCTTATTTTTAATACTGGTTACCCTGTTTTTGCGTATCTACCGAACGACGACTGGATACTGAGATATAACAATAGTCCACCTGTTGATGAACATTATTTGTTGACAGACAAAAATTGAAGAAATTAAAAGAGAACGTTTCTGAATTTCTTTTAATCGAAATATTTGTAATCAATCAATGAAAAAATTATAACATTTTAAAGAGTATGGATAACTATTAAAAAATGATGTAGAAAAGGTTTTTATTGGGAGTTGAATTTAAATGTGAAATTTTGACGAAAAATACAAGATATTGAAGATTATATAAAAAATGAACTGAAATTGGCCAGAAAATCAGCGGTTAGATTAGATTAGTTTAAAATCCTATTGAACGCCTCTACTTCGTGCACATCTGCCGTACCCCCTGGCTAAAGTCAGGTAACCGACCACATTAGTTTTAAAACCCCTCACACTCGTACAGAGCCCATTCCCAGTTATACATATTAATCATTTGAATGATGTCACATGAATATTCATTCACAGACATTACATTACATCAGTTTCCTTGTCATTACTGATACTATATTCAATTTATTGACGATGTTCAGATTTTTACATAACATCCAAGATTATAGCTCCACTCCGGTGGCAGTATTGGTATATTATATGTATGGAACTGGCGTCTCTAGTGGGTTAGATTGCATTTTTCGTAGATGGTTTCTAGATCTACGATGAATGTACAAAATGTATTGTATATAAAGGAATTTAGTGAAATGGTATTAATGAATTGACCTCGAACTAAAATTTACTAAACTGTGGGAGATTTGTATCTCATGTGAAAAAATATCATTGTACCGTTATTTTATAAAGCAACGCCTTGACAATAGCATGCGTTACCATGCCGAAACGTCGGCTTAGAAACCATCTACAAAAAACGTAATCTAAGCCAGCAAAAATGCCAATTCCATACAGTAGTGTTCGCGGAAACCTTAAATTAAACATATTTATGTATATACTTTGGTGATATATATACTAGTTTGGTATTGCATATTTTATGAGAGTTAGGAAAACGATGCGAGCATTGGTATACATGAGAAGTATACATCGTTTATTCTCAGATGTGTATTTTTTGTAAAGAGTTCTTTATTTAGCAGTCGGGTTGGTCTCATCCCCCTTCACAAAATATCAATGACGCGATGAAACGCCCCCTCCCTCTCCTCGAAGCCTATCCTTCGTCCTCGGTTTATCGTGCAGTGCATTATTCCACAGGGCCATTGATAAATCGGTACCATTTTCTCTCGCTCCGCACAAAGAGCGCGCTCTCAAAGCCGGCGGAACTTTATTGCCCGGCGGGCTGGCTCGCGTCTGAGCGGCATTATATTGATATCGGATATAGAAGGATGCTAATGTTAGACGCTACTTGTTATCGTAATAACAGATACAGCGAGCGAGCACCGCAGAAGTGCGGAGCCAACATTATCCCCCGGGAGTTATGCAATTGGAGCGAGAGCGCAGATGAGCGGATTGCAACTCATTCTGAGGTAGGCGCCTATTCAGGATTTACTGCGAACAGCATCGGATTAAAATGTTCTCACGTTCACGGCCTTCCCGTCTCTTGCTTCCGACCTTTTAGCCCTGTTGATGGATCGTGCAGTGGTCGCGGCAGATGTGAGTCAGAATGATTCAGAAATGTGAGAGCGTATAATTAAGACACGAGTGACTGTTGATCAGATTGATTAATCAGTTGGGCCGTTTGACTCGTTTAACGGATATCACTCGGCAGCACTTCTATCAATACAAATATCATGTCAATTAAAATGAACTTGAAATGATACTTCTTATCTTTTATCAACAAAGACATTTTATCTCAGTTTATTAATTTTGTGTTAATGATAATTTCCAAGACAAAGCAGGTCGGGCTTGTACAGTGTCAGGTGCGTTTTATATTTTTTGATATCGTGTGGATCATGAACCCCGAAGGCGAAGGAGAGACGACGGATTTATGCCTCTGAGATGTGGTGTTGGAGATACATGTTGCGCATACCGTGAAAAGCAAAACGCACAAATGTCTCTATTCTACGAGAACTGAAGATCGAGGACAGACTTTCAACCATTTGCCTAAGATGAATCCTTCAATTTTTTGGACATCTTGCGAGAAGGTAAGATAGGTCGAAGAAGCCTGTTGCTGTGGGCCGCGTCAAAAAACGAAGAGGAAGAGGAAGATGCCCACCCAAAGGCAACAATGAGAGCGACTCACCACAGCTCTCGGAGGTGTATAGTTAAGAGGGCGAGAGTTCACGGCTCGCGATCTTCAGTCGTGAGGAACCATAGTGGATGATGATGATAATAACAACAGTAGTATCACTGACCGCTAAATGCTTTCACCCACAATTCACAATTCCTCTTCATACACTTTTGGACAAACTTCTTTCTATTACGCCCTTGAAGCGTTGGGAATACTGAAGTTGGCTTGCGGTTTAAAACGTTATTTTGTAGTATATAATATACGTTTGAAAATTCTGAATTCTAAAGATTCTCTTCGGTTAGGTTAGTGTCCACTTCAGCCGTGAGATGAGTATTTTAATATAATATTATGGAGACCGTCAAGTGACCGATGTGCGATTACGGCCATCGAATTGGCAAACAAAACCGACAAACTTGGAAAACCATGAGGCATTTTTATACTCTGCTATGCTCTGAAGGGTATTTAAATAAGAATCTCTTTACATTCAAATAATGTTGTGTACCCTGTAAATTGGAAAGATGTTTCATTATACGTGAACACTTCTGGCTTGCACGAGGTAAAAAGGATTTAGGGATGAATATAATCTAAGGTACTGAAAACTATGAATTATTGAAAAAAATAATTAAATCTTATGTCTACATTTTTCTGAGTTAATCTGCCATATATATCTGACTTATTCTGCAATAGGATCGGTTAGATATATAAAGATAAAACTGTTCACAGAAGATTTTAATTTTTAATAATTTTAATTTTTAAACTGGCTTTTTGTAGACACAGTGGGGAGACTTCTTCAGTTGGTCTCAAACTTTTGTTCTTGCACGATACGATACGATTGTAGTTTTAGCCTTCATCTAAATCTCTCGTAAGTTGTTAACTTTTTCAATTTATATTTTTACAATTCTATAGTAGATAATAAAATAAAATCAAAACTGTTTTTTATAAATATGGTGGCTAGAATAGACAATATAATAGATATAACGATACTTAGGATCACTATTAGCTCTACTGAATCAATATTATTGACTGAATTATGAAAACTGAGGCGGGGTAGTATCAGATATACCAATGTAAGGTCAGACTAGTTAGGCACTGCTACTGCTACATCATTACGTGTATGTCTAGAAATTTCGCAACCAATCGGTAGTAATATGTTATTAGTTAAAACAATGTAAGCCGCTTGGAATTTTTTAACATCAAAAGAATGAAGTAATATTTCAAAATAATCACATCATTATTAACTTCACTCCATAGTGTTAACAACTAGCTGTTCAATAGCTCTTTATATAATAATTATCTATAGAAACATTAATTCTATAGTTGGATATAATATGTTAACCTGTTAGACGCCAAAAATAATTCTTGGTGAAACAACATCATACTATCATATTGGCGACAAAATTCTTCAAATTCACAGGCTAGCTTTTTCCGAATTTTATTTTTACGTTAAAACAATGAAAACGTTGGTATAACAAAAAAAACGTAGGTACTATTTGGTCATAAGCGTCCCTAGACCGCGATTTCGTACGGTTGTGAAATGAAAAAAAGGAAAAAATAAAAGTTTATACTGTTGTCAGACTATAACATTTAGGAAATTATTATTTATTTTATATTTGTTTATTGGAAGGACGATGTCAGATTTTATTAATATTATTGTGTTTGATGTGATTCTTAAAACAAAAAAAAATAATAGCACTTCACATCACAACTGCGTACACATTACACATTGCACTTACATAGCACTAACACGTATAAAACGCCGGCCGCGGCAATGGCCCGAGCTGTCTAACGCGCCTCACTGTATTTATAGTATAACGCCTGTATTTTAATTTTAATTAATAACTTAAAAATAATATCTTATCACTTGAATCACTTGATAACCAAAACGAGAAATATCGCGAACGTACGTCAAAATCTAACTGACAATTTACTCAAATTGGAACGTTCCAGATACTTTCCAACTTATTGCATCGTTCTCATCGTCCAAATCATCATAGGATTCTGCGGTAGTAACGAGCATATCGAGAATCTCTAAAAAGTAGGCAATGTTTTCAATAACGAAAAGGTCACTCTCCGCCATTTAGTAAAAAAAAGTTTATATGAGTAAAAATAAAATCATAAAAGTTTTCTAAAATTCGATAACTGTAAAAACATCAGTACTTCGACGTCGATATGAGAAAGTGCATGTTAGATTCTCAAATGCAATTAAAATTTCGGTCATTTTCGTATAAATCACTTTTATCTATTGTATAAAATAAATCTGGCAACACAAAAGTGCGCATCAACTGTCAATTTTGTATGGAGGAAAAATTATGATTTTTACACTCGACTTCAGACATAATTCGTAGTATTCTGGAGTTGAATAATAATTCTATGAGTCAGCGTATGATATCACTACTGGAAAGAATAATTTAGTTTAAAATCCGATACGCAGCGCCCATAATATCAATCGTTATTTACTGACGCCGCGCGCTGTCACGTGGGTGTCGGCTATAGATAAGGATAGCCAACGTGATATTCTGACATTTATCATTCTGTCTCTTTCTCTGTCGCAAGTTTCCGACGCGGGCCTTGTAGGGATGACAAACATTGTTGTTTGTCGGATCAGCGATGCGGGCGGTGTCGGGTTGTGAGAGCGGGAGACGAGGGCCGAGAAGGGCGGGCCTGACCCTCTCACACTGGGCTACTTGAAGTTTTCTCGCTTTTTCCAAATTGTTGTTTTTGTTTAGTGACACTAATTACGCCCGCCTTCCCGCTTTCGGGGCGCCGGCACATCTCCGCAGAGAGAATGAATTACTTACTCAAGGGGAAAGCTGTAATCACTTGAATTAATACGCTTTTAATATTGATTTGACAGTTTCAACTCTTAACACGAGACACCGATAATTATAAAAGTGAATTTCAATACAGAATATGTTTTTTAGAGACTTTTCAAGTAAAATATATCGCATCTAAAAAAAAGCGCGTTAAGAAAGTACGTAAAATTTTATTTTAAAAAAATATTATTATCTAAACTTGAAATAAAATTAAAATAATATTTGAATGTACTAGTTAAGGCAGGGCGAATCACAAAAATATGATAGGCAGTGGTATATCTGCCTGAAACATATAACGTGTGTTGTATATACGTGAAAATGAAATTTTCCAACTAATTTAAAACTAATCTATAATGAAATTGCAAAGCGTAAATTCTAACGTCACTTCCGTTACTAAAACGCTACTGCCTCGCCTTACTTCTCCATCTCTAACGTTGTTTCGAGTAGGTATGACTCGGGCGTTACTCAATCTTCTTTCAGCTTTAAGGATAAATGCTTAGACAGATTTTCCGGACTTTCATCACATTTTTCCATAAGAAGTAGAATAAATCAGTTTCTTAGGACTCATATTCCTTGTCAAGTCTTTCTTTGAAGTACCTATCACTTCTCAAAGATATCTTATACTCTCTGCTTGTATACTTAATAGAAACTTTATCATTAAGTATTCATTGTTATTGCTCATACATCAAGCTTGATCTAAAGTCTTATTTGACAGCTCACATCTTCATTTTCTGGCGAAGTTCTGCATTGCAAACTGCAGAACTGCACAGCACTCACTGTACTGTGTTCCGCTCGCAACCTATGTTTCTTTCATCTTCATCTCCTTGACAATTATTATGTGTGTAATTCAACATAACGCTATTCAAATGTTTTTAAAGTATTTTTATTCATCGGCAGAATATCCATTTGGCTACACAATCAACAAATGATCGAAATACCACCAGCACTTCTTACCTTATACGTCAAAAAATATATAGAATTCGATATTTCTATACTCTCGAGAGCGTGTTACTAATTGTATGGTAGTATTCTTCAACTTTACGCTTGTTTAGTCTGGCGGTAAGACACTCGCGCAGTAATCAAATCTTAATAGCTTTTATAAGACAGCAATTTTTACCTTATCCAAAGAAGCAAAGGGGGAAAGGGGTTGTGAAGGACTGTGGGGTAAGTCGAGGGTGAGGCTGCATTATTTACAATGACAAAGCGAAATTCTGAATTCAATTTGTAAGATAAGACTTTGATAGTGGTTCGGAGGGTGAGGCCTAAAGGGGAGAGGGCGGGGAGAGGGGGGGCAATTTTTAAAAGCTTACCAATTTTTTGATTAATACATACGCAATATAATTAATAAATATAATTTATTCTGGGCCAGAACATTTAAATCCGTTCCATTTTTAGGTTAAGGTTATTTTTTTACCATCTCTTTTTGATAGATCCACTTTTTAAATAGTTTTGAAAATATTTCATACCCAGATATCTTAAATACCATATATGAAGGGTATCAAGCGGAAAAATTTCAAATTTTATTCTATTCTGTTATTCTCATATTTTATTTATATAAAATGGAGTTTAACGTTGCATATTTTACGTTTTATAAACAATATCATTTAAATTCCGTTCATGTCTCTCAAGATACTCTTGTAATCGGACTCTTAAATTTACGAACACGCGAGAGCAAAGCGTTGGTTCAATGGCAGCAACTTCACGGCAGATATTTTTTTGTAGGGCCTGAATTGTTTAAGGATTGTTGCTGTAAACTCCCAACTTAAGGTATCCCCACAAAAAAAGACTCACAGTGTAAGGTGCGGTGACCGAGGTGCCCAGGGTATGCCTCCGTACTTGGTGATTAATTCATTGGGAAAAATTCCCCTCTGCTTCTCCATTAAAACTCTAGCTGTGTGTGGAGTGGCCCCGTCTTGATAAAATTGCATTCCGTTATTGAACCCGAGAAACAGCCGCAGTTGCATTACCAAAAACTCTTCGATCATTTGGCAATACACGTCAGCAGTGACTGTCTCTCGCTGGTTAAAATAATAAGGGCCAATTATTCCTCAGGCAGAAATTGCACTCCATACTGTCGTTTTTGGACAATGCAAACGTTTTTGATGGTGTTTCCTTGAATTGTCGGGGCACCAGTATTTCATGTTCTGTTTATTAACATAGCCAACGATATGAAAATGTGCTTCGTCAGTAAACAACGTTTCCAAGCGTACGTGCTGTTTCAAAACGTTCCAACATTGTTCTCGCTAAGGTTTCACTTAAATAATAGTCACTTTCGTTGAGAAACTGCATGAATGCAGTTTTTATGGATGAAATTGTAGTTTCTTTTTCAAAATAACGTGCACTGTTGATTTTTTTATTCCAGTAAAGGCTGCAATCTTCCTTATCGATTTACGCGGATAATTTAAGTTCGAACTTGAGCCACATGTTCTGCTGACGTTGATGGTCCCGGAGGAATTTAATAAACCATTGTCCCTTCCAGTCTGAACTTTTGAACACAATACCAGATAAGTTGCACGCACGGCCCATCACTTACTCGACGAATATTAAAATGAGTACAAAAACCACACACGAACCAATGAATCACCGCACTTATTATAACAACAACAATATTTTTCGACAAAATTGATTTTATATGAATATATTTATAATGAATACATTAAATTAGTATTTAAAACAATTTATCGTATACCTGTTGAATCTCTCCATATTAATTTGACACATACTACCGATAAATTGACGTAAACTGGTGCTTACATTGAGAAATTATAATGATATATACTTATCTACTTTTTATTAATAAAAAAAATATTTCTCTAATTTGTCTCATAAATCAGTGGTTCATCTTATGACTTGGTCATATTGTCCAATAAATAAGAAATATTCATTGTTTTTAGTAACTTTAATAGTACAGTATAATTTTTATTCTTTAACATAAATCGTTTTTCTGTCGGTAACTCTCCATGAGTTAATGAAAAAGCAGACTCCTAACTTAATAGAGTGATGCCTGCAGGCAGCGTCCGCGCGACCACTCGCGTATGAAGTTAATCGCTTGCATAATTGAAAGCTGCAATTTTTATCGGAGCATTTATTGCGAAAATTCTTCAATCCCCGAGCGCTGATCTGTTTACAGAAACTTTGCAAAATAATGGTGGAAAAACCGCATTCATCGTCGCTGGACCGGAAGTTGCAAAGCTAGGCACTGCATTGCAAGTCTTAAGACAAAAATCAACATTATTTTCATCTTTTAATTTCTAAAAATATGCTTTTTTGTTTACATTATGTGGGCTATGATAAATAAACCTCATTTCATTCTGTATTAACAAGCTTCTATCGCTTCACCTATATTCCCCTCTCTATGAGAACCAAAACGATTGAGATATGACTATCCTTCTTGCTACTAGAACTACTAAACATAACTTTACTGAAAATTATTCAATTTTCCACTAAACCTAATTGATTCACAAATCTTTACCAATACATACAATAATGTATATCTTTAATCTAGAATGGATACAAATTATACGCACTTTTATATTATTTAATGGTATTTATTTTCACATATTATAACAATTAAATTTCAATAATAAACATTTGGTTCTTAATCCTTCTGCCAATTCAAAATAATCGCTTTGGCACTGGCTGCAATAATAAAAAAAAATCATTAGTGAGTAAATGAGTATTTTTTTTCTAGGCCAAATATTAATGGAGTTATTATGTTTAATGTTTTTACTTTACGAGATTAATTATTTATACCTTTGTTTCTGAATAGTTTAATTAATTTGATGTCTATAAAAATATCTATGGTACGAAGTTCAATAGTGTTATAGTTTTATAGCGACTAAAACAACAACACATTTTAATTTGTTGATATTTTTTCTTGATTTCTGTTCATTTAATTGTCAATAGCAAAAAATACTTCAGCAACACAAACTTCCTGAGAAACACTTTATAAATAAAGATATAATTACGATTATTTTCAATATCCAAAAACAAATGTATTTTTAAGAATCAGCCCTTGGAAGGTTAATATAACGAGCAGCTTTCAGCGCTGATCATTAGAAGATTGCGATCGGATATCAGAGGAAGTTACCCAACATAGTTATGCTATCCTCAGAGAGTCTTTCAATGGCCAATTCACCAAAATAACACCCGAGCGCCCTGACTGCCTGGCGTCGTTATTCTGTGGAACTTCACCCAACTTTGCTGGATGTTGACAAACTATATTAAGTTTTATACTAACTATTTTACTTTATTCAAACAAAATGTTCAATCAGAACGTTAAATATACAAAAACATACTTTTAAATATTTTTATAAGTACTGTCTAAAATTGTATTAAAAATATTATTTAAGGATACCAAACTTTATTTCCTATTATTTCAATTAAAAAAAAAAGAAATATTTAATACTATAGTCACATGTTATTTAAACTTTTCTAGTATCTATACTTTTCTATAAGAGTTAAAATACAAATATCGTTTAGTTATTACCACTTAATAATTAATAAAGCCAAATGAATTACTCTTCAATGCCTTCTAAATTATAATATAACACTATTAATAAAGTAGCTTTGTTAAATACGTAAAATAGGAAATAGGAAAATATTTTACAATGGGACTTGTTAAATTTAATTCGTTTATAATTTTTAATTAGTTTTACACGCTTTATTTATCTCCAATGATTCCAAATTATTTATTTTATAACTAACACCATTTACATGCAAAAATTATTCTAGTAATTTTGTACCGAGTAACAATTTGAGTTAGGTACTAAAGTAATTTTTTAAATAATCATTGTTTTTTTAAAATAGATTCGTCAAAGAAACAACAGCATATGTTTTTCATTAGTTATTGATATTCTGAAGAAGAATTATTTTTCAAATGATAACCGGTAAATGTATTTTTACTCAATAAGTGGTTAAAAAATAAAGTTAAAAATAAAATTATTTACATGCAGTAAAATGAATGATCGTGAATAATTAATTTGAAATAAAATAATGCTCTCTTAGTTATAAATGTAACCGAAGATTATCGTTGAATCTTCGCAATTGTTACATCGTGGACGCATAATTCCGAATTAATTATTATATTATGGCATATTCGCGCATACATACAATTTATTATTGTCACTTTTTCCTTCCCCCTGGCCGTAATTCCCCAATTCCCTTAAAACCTTTCGATTCGGCGGATTGGCCATCGGGTTCTTGGAGATTGCCGATTTTCGGCCTCATTGTGATCATTTTTATGGATTTATACTCGTAAGAGTTCTCGTGTGAAAGCTGGCGTGGGCACTTGTGCTGTTGTACATCGTGATTGTGATTTTAAGATTTAAAAGATAAGGAATAAAGGATTAGCATCATCATCGAGGGAGTCAAGTTCCGTTTAATCCGTTTACCGTTAGTTTTTGCAATCTAGTCCTTTCAATATCGAAGGAGTTCCCAAATTATCCCACCTATTTATTCTCTTATATTTCCATCTTCCCAAATCCTCCTGAATCCGGCGATTTGTGTCGAAACCGAGTATATTAAACGATGAAGATTTTTAGTGTAATTTTGAAAAGTAATTTAAATTATTACGTCTACACAAAATATTGAAGTTCTTGAATACGTATGTGAATCCAAAAATATATTTGTCAAGAATTATAAAAAGTCGCGTTTTATTAATATAAAGTTGAGTATTCCATTAATTGTAATGTTCTCAAGTATCCAAGAGTCCACGAAACAACGGCCCATCAGCACACAGCACATGTATGTGTACACGGATATCCTCGGGCCGGTCCTGCGGCGGCCATATTTCCCGATTAGGCGCCCCCGGGGCCCGCTCCCCTGCCGGTGCCGGTGTCGGCCTGTCAGCCCGCCCCAGACCGCGACCGGGGGTAGGCACCAGTGCAGACAGGGAAAGGGTTACACTTGCAACCTTAACAGAGATTATTTGAGTGCATGCATATTTGAAGCTATTAACTACGTCTTTTATGAAATTCCGCTGTCTTGTTTATGCTTCGTGCACATTTCGATTCGACAGTTAGATAGAGTTGCACTTTGGTCAATATAGGTCAATATAATATTTATCTACCATTTTCATTTTTAATGTGTAACATATTAGTCGATTAATTCAGTATGTCGACATATTTTAATACAAATTAAATTAATCAACTAAAATGATGTACAGAAAATAATTTATCTATCTATCGAAAAAATATTTAGTCGCTACCGGAATTCGAACTTGGACCTCTTCGTATCCGGGAATGCGCATTCATAATTTCTGCTATAGCAATCGAATACATTATCGTTACATTTTGAACTTATGTTCTTTAAACTTTATAAATGTACATGTATTACTCCATTTTTAAAAGCGCGCAATTTTATATTCCGATGAATCTCAAATACCTTTGAGTAAAACCCGCTAGGAGACGCCAGAATTAATTAATTAATTCTCTAATTAACTTTGGATAAACTTTGAAACAACTTATAAATTTTTGATTTGTATTAAAATACCACAGAATTATGTTCTGAAAATGCACTTTCACAACAAAAATGTGTTCTATAAAAAAAATCTGTGTATTTTCTTTGTTTAGCTCTTATCAAAAGCAGTTGTGGCTGTTAATCACTTATTTGAATATATCCGTTGCGTGTCCGGCGCATTCTTCATGAGTTACCTGTCAAAACCAGCAGCCTCGACTATAACTATCTAGATTCTGATAAGGATTTTGAAACTTTACCTTGAACTTCCAGTTTTCCATTTATCCTTGTGCCCCGCAATGTTACCGAGTCAATCTAAATTATTTATTTCTTTCTCGCGTATGATTACACGCTATCTCTCCTCACGTTATTTTTTGTAATAATTTATTTTTATTTCCTTCAATTCGCTTTCGTTCCGTTTAACTAAAGTACAAAAATGTTGTCGATTAAACCTCATTGTTGATAACTAGTGTAAATTTACACAACACAGTCGACTTTATTTTACTTCAGTACCCCCATTCCATTGCCTTCTGTTCACCATCTGGACTAGACACCTAAATACAAATTCGCTCGGTTCAACTTTACAAGAAACTATCTCCAATTACGTATTTACAGTATACACACTTTACTTTCCCGAAGACTGCGGGATGTGGTTCCACGATAACACCTTCCCCGACAAATCTGACTGGCTGCGAATCTGACTTTTGCTGTATGTGCTTTGCGGCTCGCCTGTCACGAGAGTTGGCAGACAGTCAAGCTGGAAAACAGCCGTCCAGTGTAACACTGCATTAATTGTGTTAAATTTCTCACCAAATAGGTGCGGCAACACATTATTAGGGCTGGCGAACCAATCAGACGCGTCTACATGATGCGCGCGGGTTAATAATGAAACGAGTCGCCGGAGCCCTATAATACCACTCCACCAGACTGTCCATTGCAGTATTGCAGAATTGAGCGGATAATGTTCTACACCGGGTAATGATAGATATAAATGTATCAGAGATACTATATAAAATAATATTATTATCTATTTAAACCTCATTGTATAATTTTGATTTTATTATTGTAACCCTCACTTTAATATAGGTACTTATGTTAAATGTTTAATTAATAAATATGAAAGGCGGAAGGTGTCAGCTAAGTATATTTTTAAACTTAGTTTATTGTCACACTTTCGAAGGTTTTTTTCCTCTTAGATTTAAAATGAAGCGCGAAAACAAAATAAAAATTAAGTTCAAATTTATTTGATCTCCAAAAGCCTAGTCCTTAAGAGTCTGAAAAAACATTAGCAAAAGCACATCAAAGCTCATCAATTTGCAGGGAGAAAATCCACCTGAATCCACCGACGGGGATGAAAAGGCCATTTTGAAAAGAAACTCATTATCATCTTTGCCGCCAAAAAGATACCGGGAAGAGGAACAAAGCGCCGGTTATTAGAGCCGTCACGGTCCAGTGGCTCCGTAATGAAGCTGCGATTGGAAGCAATATCGGAAAGCTCTCGATTCTTTTCTGTCAATGGCTTCTTCTCGATCTTCGATTTTTAAAGCTATTCGTGGCATTGGAAGCTGGAGGCCAATTAATTATAATTCGGGGATAATTTTGAATGCAAACGTTTTATTGTAAAGTACGTCATGAATTTTATCGTTGTTTTATCGTTGATGTGTTGCGTGATAACTACGCACTGCATACAAATATGATCATGTTAGTTAGTTTTTAAACATATATATGTGTATATACATTATTTATTAAATGCATGTGCACAACATATACTAATCTATGTAGTTTCGTAATCAAAGTAGCTTTACAACTTTTTTTTTCTGTCTAACTTCACCAAATCGCCATCAAATAGTGATACTCAAATAATAAGTACTACTAAAAAATTTAATAAAATGCACATAAGAGCTTTAAAACCCGAATCGATAATTCTATTGTTTCAATGTAGTATTAAAAACGTTACTCATATTTAAGGATTAAAGTTAAAAAAATATCGATATGAATTTATTACAGAACCTGTGAGTTATTAATACAATCATTTTTTTAAAACATTCATTATTTAATAACATTTAACCGAATCGTTCAATAGAAGAAAGAATTGAAGAAAAAAAAGTAGTTTCCTCCCAGGAACTGTCGGCTCCGACGAAGGACAGAATTAAATAGAAATAAAACAAACTTGTGAAAGAGTAGCAAACCAACTATATATATACACACATCCTGATTAGATCACGTGTAAAAATAGCATTCAAATAATAGAAATAAAACAAACTTGTGAAAGAGTAGCAAACCAACTATATATATATACACACATCCTGATTAGATCACGTGTAAAAATAGCATTCAAATAATAGAAATAAAACAAACTTGTGAAATAGTAGCAAACCAACTATATATATATACACACATCCTGATTAGATCACGTGTAAAAATAGCATTCAAATAATAGAAATAAAACAAACTTGTGAAAGAGTAGCAAACCAACTATATATATATACACACATCCTGATTAGATCACGTGTAAAAATAGCATTCAAATAATAGAAATAAAACAAACTTGTGAAAGAGTAGCAAACCAACTATATATATATACATACACATCCTGATTAGATCACGTGTAAAAATAGCATTCAAATAATAGAAATAAAACAAACTTGTGAAAGAGTAGCAAACCAACTATATATATATACACATCCTGATTAGATCACGTGTAAAAATAGCATTCAAATAATAGAAATAAAACAAACTTGTGAAAGAGTAGCAAACCAACTATATATATATATACACATCCTGATTAGATCACGTGTAAAAATAGCATTCAAATAATAGAAATAAAACAAACTTGTGAAAGAGTAGCAAACCAACTATATATATATATACACACATCCTGATTAGATCACGTGTAAAAATAGCATTCAAATAATAGAAATAAAACAAACTTGTGAAAGAGTAGCAAACCAACTATATATATATATACACACATCCTGATTAGATCACGTGTAAAAATAGCATTCAAATAATAGAAATAAAACAAACTTGTGAAAGAGTAGCAAACCAACTATATATATACACATCCTGATTAGATCACGTGTAAAAATAGCATTCAAATAATAGAAATAAAACAAACTTGTGAAAGAGTAGCAAACCAACTATATATATATATACATACACATCCTGATTAGATCACGTGTAAAAATAGCATTCAAATAATAGAAATAAAACAAACTTGTGAAAGAGTAGCAAACCAACTATATATATACACATCCTGATTAGATCACGTATAAAAATAGCATTCAAATAATAGAAATAAAACAAACTTGTGAAAGAGTAGCAAACCAACTATATATATATACACACATCCTGATTAGATCACGTGTAAAAATAGCATTCAAATAATAGAAATAAAACAAACTTGTGAAAGAGTAGCAAACCAACTATATATATACACATCCTGATTAGATCACGTGTAAAAATAGCATTCAAATAATAGAAATAAAACAAACTTGTGAAAGAGTAGCAAACCAACTATATATATATATACACACATCCTGATTAGATCACGTGTAAAAATAGCATTCAAATAATAGAAATAAAACAAACTTGTGAAAGAGTAGCAAACCAACTATATATATATACACACATCCTGATTAGATCACGTATAAAAATAGCATTCAAATAATAGAAATAAAACAAACTTGTGAAAGAGTAGCAAACCAACTATATATATATATATACACACATCCTGATTAGATCACGTGTAAAAATAGCATTCAAATAATAGAAATAAAACAAACTTGTGAAAGAGTAGCAAACCAACTATATATATATACATACACATCCTGATTAGATCACGTGTAAAAATAGCATTCAAATAATAGAAATAAAACAAACTTGTGAAAGAGTAGCAAACCAACTATATATATATATACATACACATCCTGATTAGATCACGTGTAAAAATAGCATTCAAATAATATAAATAAAACAAACTTGTGAAAGAGTAGCAAACCAACTATATATATATATATATATACACACATCCTGATTAGATCACGTGTAAAAATAGCATTCAAATAATAGAAATAAAACAAACTTGTGAAAGAGTAGCAAACCAACTATATATATATATACACACATCCTGATTAGATCACGTGTAAAAATAGCATTCAAATAATAGAAATAAAACAAACTTGTGAAAGAGTAGCAAACCAACTATATATATATACACACATCCTGATTAGATCACGTGTAAAAATAGCATTCAAATAATAGAAATAAAACAAACTTGTGAAAGAGTAGCAAACCAACTATATATATATATACACACATCCTGATTAGATCACGTGTAAAAATAGCATTCAAATAATAGAAATAAAACAAACTTGTGAAAGAGTAGCAAACCAACTATATATATATACATACACATCCTGATTAGATCACGTGTAAAAATAGCATTCAAATAATAGAAATAAAACAAACTTGTGAAAGAGTAGCAAACCAACTATATATATATACACACATCCTGATTAGATCACGTGTAAAAATAGCATTCAAATAATAGAAATAAAACAAACTTGTGAAAGAGTAGCAAACCAACTATATATATATATACACACATCCTGATTAGATCACGTGTAAAAATAGCATTCAAATAATAGAAATAAAACAAACTTGTGAAAGAGTAGCAAACCAACTATATATATATACATACACATCCTGATTAGATCACGTGTAAAAATAGCATTCAAATAATAGAAATAAAACAAACTTGTGAAAGAGTAGCAAACCAACTATATATATATACATACACATCCTGATTAGATCACGTGTAAAAATAGCATTCAAATAATATAAATAAAACAAACTTGTGAAAGAGTAGCAAACCAACTATATATATATATATACACACATCCTGATTAGATCACGTGTAAAAATAGCATTCAAATAATAGAAATAAAACAAACTTGTGAAAGAGTAGCAAACCAACTATATATATATACATACACATCCTGATTAGATCACGTGTAAAAATAGCATTCAAATAATAGAAGAATGTCTGCAGAATGTAGACAATTCATTTAAATTTCCACAACAAACTTTTTAATAAAATACGGTAATTGTTGTCAATCAAAGTGGTGTAAAATTCATACAAACTAGGGCTAGAAACGGGAGTAGGGAGAACTGGACAGACTGGATAGCTTATTGGAAACCTTCGTAGAATGTATCTTAAGACTATCATGGATTGACTTGATTCGGGCAAACCTTCACCTAATTCTTGGTTTAATTCTATACACGTAGTAAATCTGTCAGAAAATGTATTCGACTAATTCATTAATCAAAATGTTTATCATCGTAATGCTTAGTCCCTTATCTTAGAAGGGTCATGAGCCTAAATTCACTTCCATCTTCCACCGTCATGCGCTGTTTCAGTACTCAATTATGTATTAATAAATGGTCTTATATTATTGACGAAGAATCTAATGTCATAATATATTAACAAGTGTTTCTGCATTATAGAAATGCTAATAACAGTATTGCGTAGAAAAGAAAGATATAGCTTTAAAGTACCCATATAAATACCGACGCATGGTTTTAGTAAATAGTTTAATCTCATATGTATTTTTACAATATGTACTTAAATAAATTAACAAAATTAATAAAAAACTTGTGTTGTTACAAATGAAAGAAATGAAAAAACAACAATTAATAGCAAAAAGTTTAAGGTCATTACATTTCAGTTATGATGTGTGGTGCATTTTAACGAATAAACACAAACACTCCGTTTTATTTTACAGACATTCGTAGTTTTAAAAATGTTCTTAGGTTTTCACGGCAGTTCAGAATCTTGAGAACAGTTTTCTGAGCTAATCTGCCGCGTATATCTGACCTTTCTGTCTGACGTTTCGGATCCTAAGTTCGTAGTTTCGTAATTTAGTAGTTTTGATTTTGTGGTTATAATATAACATTATCATATAATTGAACCTCGTCTTAATAGTCACCCGGTGATGCAGGTCCGGAGCGCGTGGGCGCCGCGCCGCACTCGGGCCTCGCGGCCTTCGCCTCGCTCACCTACAAATCGCGTCTCGCGTGCGTATTCATTTCAATCAACAAGAGACGCCCATACTGTATTCTTGAGTCACCTATTTTTACATTCGAGAGACGGATTTCGACAGACATTTGCGTGAGTTGTTGTCGCAGTACCGGCTGCAATCATTATATTGGGTCGTCTAATAAGTGCTGCAATCATTATATTGGGTCGTCTAATAAGTGCTGCAATCATTATATTGGGTCGTCTAATAAGTGCTGCAATCGTTATATCGGGTCGTCTAATAACTCTGCACTTTCATTTCAAATGTAATTTTCCCGCTATTTTGCTCGTTTGTAACAAAAATTATCACGCTATTCGTAGCATTTTTTCTTTTCTAAAACGTCAGTGTCGCCGTTTTCTTATATCTGATAGTTTTTCTTTATTTTTGGGCTTGGCTTTCATAATTGAGTTGATAAAAATTGACATTTTCGATACATACTGCTGCCTGCTTTTAATCGAGGTTAAAATAATTATCCAGAAGCTCAACTGGGTAATTCTGCCGCATCCGCCAGATTCGTCAGATTATCGTCGCTCTCCAATCAAATGCATGACGTTACGTTCAATAACGACGATGACCTCAGAAATTGGCTCAATAACGATACGTACGAACGAAGTACTATACACACACAAGTCTTTTTGTCGAAATACTTCATTATTTTATAAATTATCATAATTATTTTTCATATATCTAATCTTTAGGCCAATAATTTTTTTATAATTATGTAAATAATATTTTTAATTACTTTTTAAGAATTTTATCGGAGGCTCCCCGTATCAAATTTGTTAAGAAACTGCTTTAAAAATCGAACGTCAGCAATAGCGTGTTAGAAATAACACGTCAAATTTTGAAATATTTTATAAGCACGTTTTTTGGTGGTATTTAATATTTTTGTACGACGACGACGAAGAAGAAATATCAGGAAAAGCGTATCTATGCAGGGATAGTAAAATACATGTGTAATAAACGTCTAGCTTCATATATCTCGTGTATACGTCACAACACAGTTCAACATGTGAATATCTTCCGAGTGAATGCATTTCGCTTATGAAACAATCTGCTTTAAAATACGGCCCCACGAGGCACGCTACTCGACAAGCCTTCACAAACGTTAAGCGTCTTATATATACAGCCGGTGACATTGACCTAATTTCATGTTGGCCTTTTATATTATTTTATAATGTTATTTTTAATTATAAGTGTATTATTTTAATGACAACTAAATAATAATATTGGGATGTTACTAATCAGGCTACTTGAGTTAAAACTAATAATAAATTATCATTAAAAAGTTTATCAGGCTGTCTCTCTTCTGCCGGATGTAGACTTCCTCCAAGGTTCATTAATTCTCTGTCTCCACTCTGAGTGTACACCAATATGTTTTCCACCATTCTTCTAAAGACGTAGCTCCGTCAAACTTGTGGACATTCAACACATCTGCTAGTGCAAGGCTTCCACTTTTAAGCCTTCTCTTCATATGTAAAGGTGTAACCGACGATTAAAAGTTCTACAATATGTTAAATGGATATCGGTAAAAACTTACGACAGGACCACATTTCATTTATAATTTTTCTGTAGTCATAAATATAACTTTTGTACATATTACATATACGCGTACATCATGTTTGAAAATATGTTTTAATGTCACAATAACCATTTATTCAATTGATTATCTCGGAACGCAATTTACTGACTTTTTAAAGGTCACTCTTCAGTTCGGTACGTGTTAAATGACGTAAATTTAATTTTGTTTAGAAACCTTGGAAACGAATTACACGAACAAAAAATACGCTAGAGAATGAGGTAATAATTATTTGGATAGTGGCGACAGAGGTGACTTAGTTATCGGAAGCCCTGATTATATTATTTGTAGGGGCCACATTTCACTGCGAATGCCTTACGGTGGAATAATTAGCCGCGGTTCGAGCCAGAGTTTAATTACCTTCTGGTTCACTAAAGCCTTGATTTATCGCACTTTGTTGTAAAGCTGTCCAGCCGAGGATTAAAGGGAGATACATATATTATTATAGTTTCGTCGTGTTTTGCTGAACGTTGTTTCCAAATTCACGGCTCTGAATTTGTCGGATAGCTATGCACTACAATTTTTTATAGGTCGCAATTTATATAGTTAATTAATGGGTTTTATAATGAGTCTTTACTTTTTAAATACTATTTTCCTGCTATTTAGTTTCTTTGTGATAAAAATGAAGAACTATTCTGTAGCATTTTTTCTGATCTTAAACGTCAGTGTCACCGTTTTCTTGTATCTTATAATTTTTCATAATTTTTGGGCTTAAATAATGGAGTGTCATGTTGAGAAAAACGAACATTCTCGACATATACATCTTTTCACTTTTAATCAAGGTTAAAATGGTTATCTAAGAGCTGAACTGGGGAATTCTTCCGCATCCACCCTGCAGTCCCTATAGACCTCGCTCCCTTAGAGAATCACCTTTTTCGGTCGCTCTCATGCATGGAGTTACGTTCAGCAACGACGATGACCTCATAAATTGGCTCGATAACTATTTCGATACCAGACCAGACGGTTTTTCTAAAAAAAGTATCGACAAATTGGTCGAAGATGGAACAAAGTCATGAACAATAAATACATCATACATTAAAATGTTGTAATTTTTATAATAAATAATTGAAGAAAACCGCAAAGATCAATAATACATTACCATAAGATGTCCCAGTATAATATAATGTAACCTTATGTAGAGAGCATTCAAATATTAGATACACATATATAATAAAGCTAATTAAACGCAAACAATATTTGAGTGCAAATGCATCATATTATTAATTTTTATATCAGGGTCTGTATTGAAGACAACTTATATTCTAGTTGATTTATGTTCGCGCTCAACCGCACTATCAGGGTGATACTAATGCGTGGACATGCTACGCCAATTTGAATCACGCATTGAAAAAGCGTTTTGCGGGCCGTGCAGCGTTCAGAGCGTATGACATTAGAGTGTCCATTAGAAGATACGGCCATATTTGAAATGTGATCATAGCTGGCCATATAATCGATATGTATTTGGAAGAAAATTTAATTTGTGTAATAAGAATGGCGCAGGTATCATTGTTAAACAGATAGAAGTGTTTGGAGAATTTTTAACATTATATAATAGTTTAAGGTTAAATGGAGCTAAATTTCACGAATCTACAAGAATGTCAGTGTCGACCTTTGATTATATGTTTTTTTTAAATATCCATATTTCGAGCTTTAATTGAATTACACAAAGTATTCGTTCGAAGAACATCTCAAACATCAACCCAAAACGCTGTTCAAACACAAATTGGTTTGAACTTGCACGCGCACGCGCACGCGACGCCGAACGCAAACAGCCACGCTCTCGCCACCGCTTTAGGCAGTCACCACTCGGAACACTCGCATTCGTAAACGTGAGATTGCTATGCACGCTGCACGTCCTGAAGAACGCTCGACTCAAGTGTGCACTCAGGCCTTACACTTTGAAATAGTAAAGTGGACTCATTTAATTATATTAAAAACATTACATTTTTTTCCTCGCTTTTGAGTCGTGTTGTAGTCTATTTTTTACTATTGTAATATTTTTTAACTCAGCTTATATTCGAATGACCTTATTTAATATTTTCTTTGTTGGTGGATAATTTAGTAATACAATAAAAATATTTTTTTCAGTGATAATATGTAAATGTAATGTCTCTTTAGTCTGATTCACTTATTTATATATATTTGTGTAAGTATAAATAATAATGTAAAAACATTATATTAAAAATATTAATGTCATAATTTATCTAATGATGTGACTGGAGAATAGTCTTCGAAAATTATGTTACCAAAACGACCATGATGTCACAACCTAACTGATTTACAGGCGGTTCCCCGTATTTCAAGGTATTTTGCAACAATACAAACAAGTTATGATTTCTTCTCAGAGATATACATATGCACGTACAGTGTGTATAGGGTGAGCTAAATATCGCAAAGGAGAATAAAAAATTCCACTATTTCTAGTTAGTTTTAATATTATTTTCGGATTTTTAGATTTTCATGAAGTCTGGTACATAACTATTAAACTTTTTTGAAATTTTTAGATAATTTTTCTAGAAGTTGCAATTAAACAGATCATTAGTCTATAACCCTGCGGTTTTCAAAAACAAAGATGGCGGCGATGTCACTGTAAATGCCAATCGATATAGTTCCACAGTAAACATATTTTTACAACCAGAAATTGAAGATAATGTATTGTTTATAATCTAATTTGGTTTCAACATGGCTGTGCATCAAATCACGGCTGTGATAATTATTCGATTCTCTAACATGTTCTCGATTCCATTCGACCTCATTTAGCTGTCCCAGGTTTTTCTTCATTAAAATTTTTTTATGCATTATAGAGAGCATTTACAAACATGCTTATATGAACTTATAGTTAAATGTGGAGGCATTTAAAATCCGTCACCAAATTAATGATTGAAAATTAGATGTTTAAAAAAACCTGAAACTAAAAATGAGAAATCTTTAAGAAGCATATTTTAAAAAAATCCTTTTACAAACTGTTCCAGTTAAACTCCTCAGATAGCAAAAATTCCGCTCCTGGCTCTTTTATTAATAATAAAACCGGGTCACTATAGTAAGACAAGAGAGATTATATTCAGAGAATCGAACTGTGTTCTTGTACGGAGAAAAATTTTGAAGCCAGGTCTTGTAGAATGTGAGAAGTCATTCGAATTACTCGGCAATGATCGGCAATTTCGGTAAAGGGCGTTACTTACAATAACATCAAAATTTTCACAAATTACGTAAATTTATTTTATCTTCACACTAATTTTGTTTATTTATTAAGGTCGATATTTATATTGTGTTTTGATTATTTCAAAATGTTGCGTTGTCATTTTTTAAGATGATTTTAATCGTTTTAAAATCATCAAAGATAATGTAACGTTAAATTGTAGTTATTGTATTACAAATTTTTCAAATGATAAATTTGTAAGCGCCAATTCACTCATTTCCACACCACTTTCGAGGTAGAGTAGTAGGCACATTTTTTTTAAATGGTTTACTCCGTAGGCCTAATCCATGTTTTATGACAATATAGAAAATAAAAAATTGAAATTCTTTATTTTCATGCCTTAATCTGGGATTTTACGAAACATTAACGGACCATAAAAAACTAACAATGTTAAATGATTCATTAAAACGGACTATAAAACACGGATCATAAAAAAAAACTGACCAGTAAAATATTTTAACATTCAAATATACCTTTAACGCTTTTGATACTAAATTAGCAATATTATTATATTGTTTGGGAAGGTGTTTTGTATTGTATCCCTGTAGTATAGTTTTTAGCATCGATTCTGCTCATCAACAGATATTAATAACATCTTGAGATGAATATGAAAACCCTCCCCTATCTTTCTGTATGATAAAAGTATGGCGAACTGATTTCTTGTTGGCAAAAAGACTGTCTATACAAGTCGTGCAATATAACATGTTAGCCAATTGTCGCACAACAAATCCACCAATATAATAAATTTCCGTCAAGTTTGTAACTAGGGATTCTGATAGATTTTCACTCTGCCTCATTTGATTCATTTTTTGTAAAGTTCGGTCTATTATTTTCAGTTATACCATTAATTTTTGTTATTGCTGAAGAACAATTCAAAATGCTGAAGAGCACAGTTTGACTGCACAAATCACTATTTTGAATAATTAACCCACTTAAAAAGTGCACTTTGTTCTAAAAATGTCAGCCAAGCGTTACCAGCGAAACGCAAGAGATGACTAATCAACATGTCGGTACGAATTTTGTGAAATCACCGCTGATGCTTCAAATCACCGCATCTGTTTCGACTCTTGTAAAAGAACACCTTCGAGTGAGACATATCACCACCAACCTGGACTACTGACTTGTCGGCTGATTCTCTACCGATTCCGGATGTTATATGTTCTCTCGGTCAGTCTCCACAAATTCCTCGAGTGCGCCGAATAAACTTCCTAAAGCGTTTCTTGATAGCAGACCGATTCTGATGGCGGCTCGTTACTTTCTATCGAGTTAAGTGGATCTCCGTCCACACAGATCAAAAACAGGTATACCACTAGCATAAAACCCAGGGCTAGCAATCGAAGGATATCAAACGCGCGCAAACACGAATCACAAAAAAGGAATATTACGTATCTCAATAAATTTGTTGAATTTTTAATCGTATTTTTTTAAAAATAGGTCATTCATTCAAATCCCTTCACGTCTTTTGGCCCACCCACTACATTAGTACATTATGGCTTCTACCATCTCACGCGGTGACGAGTGTAGCAATTTGCGGGTGCAGCTCGGCGCGGGTCGGGTGAATTTCGGCTGAGACTGACCGTGATTTATCAGCCCTTTGTTTCCCGTATACGGTGGCTTCCTTTTCAGTCCCCCTGGTGGAGGTGGGAGGTTAACATCGTATAATGTTGAACGAAAACTGACTCAGCTTAAAAGTAGTTAAAATATGCTTTTTTCCACTGATCGTAAAATGTGTTGGATTGTTATGAAATTCACATTGAAGCAGTTATAAATATACTATAAAATGATATATATTCACTAAACATATTTTTTTTATTAATTTAACATAAAAATTCATAATAAAGCTTAGCAGTTGTGTTCTTGAACCACACACTGCAGTGAAACAGTTATAAAAAAATCGAATAGCCACCATTAAGTATTCCAATGTAAAATCTGCCATTTCTATACAGCATTTTTTAAATAATTTCTAGCAAACTGGTTGAAAAAAAAGTTTAAAGTGGTGCCATAATACTTTAATTATTTGCATATCTTTGTTCCTATCTAATACCTATCTAAATATATACATTTACTACCTACTCTGTTCGATACCGTGACAATCATTACACTGTTTAAATTTTCTTTTTTAATTTACCTCAGCCATTTTAAATGAACATTTATAAGTCATTATTTTGTTAGCCTTTGAATCATTGACAGGCACATCCATACATACATTTTGAAATAAAATGTTAACGATACAATAAACACTGAAAGGAGCCATTAATGTCATCTATCATCCGATTAAAATTATTTTCTTAACGAGTCCTAATGCTCGAGTGTTTTATCTCCTTTGTTTCCCGTCAATTAAATAAATCCCATAAAAAACATCAGTCTAGTCTTTCATAATAATTCTTCACAATACTCGTATTTATTTATTTTTGGTTTGTTGTTAAATAATAACATAATTTAAGATGAGTAATTTTTTTAAATAATATTTAACTAGAATTCAAAACAGTTTGTAATTTTATATTTTAACACCAACATCAGTTTCGAGACGTACATTTCATCACCAGTGCAGCGCAGTATAGAACTAATTATTACATTTTAATAACATATTTTACTTGTCGTATGAAATCATTAACAGTTTAGTCTCGCGAGTTCGCAATGGTACTTGAAATGATCAGGAATATTTTTTTATTCATATAGAAATATTTATTAAATTAGATAAAAATATATGCAAGTGTGATGGCCCGCGTCCACGGATGATATTTTTTTTAGAGATTCGTCTCGAGTTCGTATAAAGAACAGTTCAGCGTTCAACGTGAAGCGATTTATGAATCATTACTTCATTATGTTTTTCGTATGAATTAGAATAATGCTCACAATTCAATACGCACGTACCTTTACTGACTCTCTGAGATCAAAATCTCGATTGATAGATCATTGGGACACGTGCCCTTAAACAAGTTGCCAATGTGTTAACTAAGTAATAAAATATCTCTTCAATACCTTCAAACTTGCAAACAGTGCAAACAATATAACAGTTAATGCGGTATGACGTCACTCTAGAGTTTTCAGTATTATGTACCCAGCCGGCTGGCTAAGTCATTAGCAATGTAGTAATTCGCTGTAACTCTATAAGTGCGATTGAATTATCCAGCAATAGGACATGACAGCTCGGCGCCTGGCCTGGCATATCGGGCGGGGGAGGTTTGCCAAGGGACGCGGTGGGCGACCAGGGAAGGGGGATGTTTGACATATCTGGACCTGCCGCAGGAACCCCCTCAGAGGTAGTGGCGCACAGAATTTACCCTGACACCGTCTTAATTATGCTCAAATATCTAGTCAGCCAAATGATCCTAAGAATTCAAAATTTTAAATACTTTTAAAAAATATTTAAAAAGTTGTTTTAAGCAGACAGGTTGACCTTGAATGGGTGCAGCGAGTACAGAAATGAGCACTGTTAGTAACACAAATGTATTTATGATATGTATATATATTTAAGACAAAGAAATAAGGTTGACCTGACTGAACAACACTTCATTTCAAACAAAATAACGAAATTGCCATTCTCTGATTCACTAACGTACTCAGCTCTTTTTTTCTTATTCAAAGCCTAGGATTTACCAATCAAGATCTCCCAACATGACGCAGAGTATTGCGCACTGGTATTAATAACTGGACTACTTAATGCACTTACCCTTAGTAGACCTGCATTCATAAACAATGTTGATTCAACGAGAGCAGGCGTTTGGTGTTTACTTAGAAAAAAGTACACTAGTCATGAACGTGGCTGCGATGTGAGTCAATACTTAGGTCACTTACTAAATGCACAAATAGCTGATCTGCATATTTTCAAAATAAATATTATCGTAAAACCACGCAGGCTGGAAAAATAAATATATTTTATTGGTGCTGTATAATATTAGATAATATAAATAATTAGATGATAATATTTCCATACTTATTGATGAGAGTCGAGGCCTTCAATTAAAATGCAAGCACTGTTTCATTATGTTTATTACTTCAGAACATTTTTAGTCAATTTTTTTTTCAATATTTTCCACCACATTTTAGAACTTAATTGAATTCATATTTATCATAACAATGTAATCTCTCGTGTAATACTTGGCACAAGTTAATTAAATCTCGTTTACGTATTTACAACTGATTTAATATTTTTACTATTAATACACCATATGATTGGCTTTTAAAAGTTTGTGATGTATCCATTCAAATCGTATCTTTCTTGTCGACATTTTATTAATTTTAACAAAACTAAATAAAACATGATTAAGATTATAGTGTTAACTGATCTGCCTTGCTGAGACTATTGTAAGCTATTTTTGTAGGTAGGTAAGTAGGTCCCTCGCTTCTACATCAAGGTGTACATCCCTACACCTTCTTTAATGAGTCCAAATACCCTTCCATGAGCCACAATACAGCCTCTTAAGTCATGGCTATCCATCCCTGAACGGTTCGTGCCGCGAATACAAAATATACAACTGACCATATTAATCGTTCATGCGCACGACCGCTCGGTTAAACATATTTTTACAGTCAGAATATTTCATCGTCTTTTGATACAATATCCCTTTCTAACCGGGCGGATAAGATCATTCTGAAATGACCGATTTTAACATGAAAAGAAACTTAATAACAAACGGAACGTATTGTTAATACGGAAAAAGGTACACATTTTCTGTCTCGGTGTGGTCCGAGGCAGGAGACAGGAAGCACGCAGGGCTGTCAGATAATTGACAAGGAGAAATCCTCCTGGAATTGTTGCATTATCAGTGCAAGTGCAGTGCGAGAGTGCGCTGCACCTGACCAGAAGTTTACCATCAAATTAATTCCAATAAATATTTGGAGAATTGATTTATTTTACGTTGCGGGTGATGGGGTGATGAGTATGTATTTGCTTTGATTATAGTTTATTGGCCCGTAGAGAGTGCCACGTGTCATCCGTTAGGAGATGGTGTTTCATTCATTAATGAGCTGCATAGCTATATCAGATGGATTCGCGTTAAGCTGTGACCTACAACAGGAGTATTACATAAAATATTCACTTACGGTTGGTGGCGTTTATTGTAGTTCGATTGCACACTACAGATCGTGTTGATGAATAGACACGCTCACTGGACATGCGGCCGAGAAGGTGGCTACGAGAGAAGCGGTCGCTTCAGGGGGCTCCTCAGAGTCGTTACATTGCGAATTGCGACGTATTATTTTTAAAATTTTCGTCTCAAATTTACCTAATGTTTATTATTCGTAAATTTAGTTGCTTCTAGTGGTTCTTCAAGTTTCAGGTCTGGAGAGGTTATGAGTCAGGCATCAAATAATTTAATTAAATAACCAAGAACGGGGGAACTTTCAGAAAACTTTAAAAATGATAGGCTAAAGTAACTTTTATGAATTTTGTTCAAGAACTCGGATGCACCACAAAAGCAACATAAAATGCGTCTCGTTTCATGTACGTTTTTAAATGTTCGTGTTACCTATTTTCTAACAACGATGCTCGGTGGATGCGGATGTTGGAGGAACGGGAAGATAAAAAAAGAAATTCAAATAAACGTGTGGAACCGACAACAACATTTTTATACACTCGGCAAATAAAAGCGGGGAATCTCATAAAAGATCGGAGAGCTCTCGTCTGAGACCGACTGTTTGGCCGGTCATGTTTTATGAGGAGAATATCTGGAGTGGTGCCGGGAAGATAAAGGCTGTACGTGCTTTCGGTAAGGCTTTCATCTGGAGTGAGGAGGGAGCGGGAAGGAGGGTGACGACGGCCCCGGCTCGTTTCGCACATTTTTCTAGACTGACCATTTTTGAATTGAGATGTCGGCAATTTAGGTTTTTATCGAAACACGTGACACTAGCGCACCGAGACCGCGCTCGGCCTATCGGCGATAATCCCCACAAACCTCCGATCCGATCCCACCAATATCTGGAAGTAAACTCCTAGGCTGAAAAAATAATCGACAGAAGAAATAATTTAGGTCACTTGAGATCTGACAAATCTATTTATGATAATGATGAATAAAAAAATTAGAAGCGAATGAAAAACTGACTACAGCGTAGTGGAACAGGATTATGAGAAGATCAATGAGGTGGTCGGTAGGATCAGTAACGTGAAACTTAGGAACGTAAAAAGATGGCAAAAAATTCGACGCGGGTGTTGATAATACTAGTAATAGAGGATATTGACGTAGACTTGACACAACTAATTAAATTATATGTAAGACGAAGATATTTTTAATATTTAACGCAAACTTTACGTTGCGGTTATTCATTTTAATATTGAAAGCAAACATTTAGTGGTTAATTTTAATAATTAATAGTTTAATAGCTTTGTTTTATGAACCACTGTGAGTTATTTATATTTATTTATTTTTTAAATCCAATAATTTAGTATCATTAAATGTCCACATCTTTCATCATCGTAACAATTTAAGATATTAACAGTCAGTTAACATTTTGACAAATTACTTTAATCCTGATGAAGGAAAATGTATTTTTCCAAAACCGATTGAATTCATACATCACAGTGGTTTATGAACTAAATAATAAACTATTAATTATTCTTAATAAAAACACATTATTATTATGAAGGCAGTTTTTCAGAACATAGTTCTGCGATATTTTAATACAAATAAAATGTATCAATAAGAAAGATACACAGATACAATCAATTTATCAAAAAAATATTTTTATTTTCACCCGAGCTCGAACCAGAAACCCGTCCTATCCGTAGAAGTGTGCTGATCTATTACACCACGTCAACATTGATTGTAAGTTAATTACAAATTTTCGAACTTAATGTGTTGCTTTTTCAAATGAATACATCTGTCATTCCATTATTTGATAACAACCTACTTTATATTTACGAAATAATGTATAAGTTGTATTAATATTTCCAAAATTGTACTCAAAAATGTTTGAAATTTTGTAAATATAAAGTAGATTGCTTTCAAATAATGGATAACAGATATGTTTCAATTTTGCAAAATATAAGTTCTAAAATTTGTCAATAACTAAAATGTTGACGTGGTTTAATAGGTCAGCGCTCTTCCCCGGATAGGAAGTGCTCCTGGTTCGAGTCCGGGTAGCAACAAAAATATTTTTTCGATAAATTGATTTTATCTGTATATCTTTTTTATTGATAAATTTTAAATTTATTAATTTAATTTAATTATTCATTTGAATATTAAATTATTCATGAACTTTGTTTTTAAATCACTTTTATCAACAACCGGTTTCTGAAAATACCTTATCCTTCTTCAGGGTGTCAAAAGTTTCAAAAAATCTGTAAACACACATAAGAAAATATAGGATGCCTATCCGAGAATAAATAAACGACATGTATATGCAGCTAGCGGTCGAGTTGTTGAACGTTGTTTGTACATTTTGTGATCGTGTACATCACGAGGCAATCGATGTGGATCGAATTCTACCTTTACTCTCTACTTCAAAGTGTAAACGAGATGACAGACAAAATGTTTCATTGTGTCCTCTGTGTACTGTTTATAAGTAAAAAGTTAAATTTAAAATATATAATAAGTCATGAGCTCTCTCGAAGCAATTCGAGTCATTCTGTTAGACAATAAACAAACGGAGTAAAGTTGAAAATAAACTTGGAAAACTCATCAAATTACCAATCCGGCAAATAAATGTATACCTATGCAGTTCGAGAATGCGGCAAGAGCGGTCGACGGGGCGGGGCGAGAGTGAGGGTGAGGGGGATGCATTACAGTGACAATACACGGATTGTATTTTATCTGTAAACAAAATCGTTTTGGCTGCCAGGGAATCCAATCGTCCCGAAGAGTCAGCAGAATCTAACAAGACAGGGGGGTGGGGGAGAGTCTTTCTTCGTGTAATGAGTTTGCACAATACACCGCACCGCCGGGAATCGGGAACGGGAGCTAGAGCCGGGAGCCGGGAACCGGGAACCGAGGGACTCACTAAGGCTGCGATCCTCTTTAAACTTTCTTCCGCAATACCTCATCACAATGTTTTGTATTGGTTTTTAGTATTCACTGCCTGTTAGAACTGCGGAATTATATTGGAGATGTATTAACAAAGCAACATTTTAATATCTCGCAATAGAAAATAATGTTTGTTTTGTAATTGAAATATAATTAAAATGTTTTTGTTACAATAATGTAATTGAATCTAGCCTAGAAGTGTTTCTTGCAACTTGAGGACACGAATGTGATGTATCATAATGTAATTGAATCTAGCCTAGAAGTGTTTCTTGCAACTTGAGGACACGAATGTGATGTATCATAATGTAATTGAATCTAGCCTAGAAATGTTTCTTGCAACTTGAGGACACTAGTGTGACGTATCATAATGTAATTGAATCTAGTCTAGAAATGTTTCTTGCAACTTGAGGACACCAGTGTGACGTATCATAATGTAATTGAATCTAGCCTAAAAGTGTTTCTTGCAACTTGAGGACACTAGTGTGACGTATCATTATTTATCTGAATACATTTACATCACGAATCGACATTAATTTATCATTATTTCCGCATTTGTGATGACCATATAGTAGAGTATAACTCAACTGCATGGTCACCTTTTTACAGTGCGCATTCTCACATTCTAGTATGTCTATTTTAAATTTTGCATCATAAAATTAATATTCCTCAATTATTGCGACTTATCAACTTTCATATATCTGCCAGTAATACTAGAACTATTTTACCATATTTCTGTAACAATACTGGGACGGTTGCTCAGTTTTTTTCTCCATTAAACAGAATTCAAAACTTGGGTAGTGAGTACGCAGGTATTGCTGATGTATGGAATATAACATTACCGATATAACTGGCAGATCAGATGAACTAATTTGAAACCAACACAAGTTGCACGGCAAAACACTGTTATTTTTTCATAAACATTTTAGTATAATGCAAGGCATTTACTATCTTTTTATTTTTCCTCTTTATTATTATTTTTTTACTTTTAAGCTCTTATTGTTTTTATACATTGATGACCGAAATACATGAAAGTTTCAACATTTGTAGCACAGCATTCGAACCTGCTACTTAATATGATTCAAATAATATAAACGATTTTTTTTTTGAAATCTTGAAAGTATACTAAGTTGCGATACATTCGTCTGTATTAAATATTAATTGAAGACAAGATTGTTAATTACATTAGGCATATTATTATTTTTCATATCTTGTTTATTTTCTCATTATTTTAATACTTATGATTTGTTTGCAATATGTATCTGATTTCATTTTTTTGTTTTTATCATATTATTACATAGTGTGTACAAAAAAGTTATATGCAGTAGGTCTTTGTACTGTAAATAAAGAAATAAATAAATTATTCTGGCTTTAATTGATTTTGGTCAATAAATGATTTTGGCCCAAAAATAGCCACTGCAACGTATATATACAAATTATATAAACATTTTGTGTATTAAAACGATTTTTTTCTTCTTAATATCACGCGATATTTTGAGGAATATAGTGATCTTAACTATGGTTTACGGACAATACATACATCGTCCTTTTAATAGGGAGGACTCGTGTTGCCTGGTTGTTTCATCCCTTGTGATTTATCTTCGCTCACCGTATTAAAAAAATCATTGAAGTCAAGTTAATTTTCGGGATCATAAAATAAATAATATTATATTTATTTGTATATATTGTCACATATGAGATACCGTATTGTATTCTATTAGAAAAAAATGAAAAATGATCTTTATTTAGATTGTATTAAGGATGTTTTTCTTATCCCAGGGTGATACAAAGCTATTTTTCGTTCACTTTATATAATGTAATACTTACCGTATAGTCTTATGTAATTTACAAAATCACTACAAAAAGGTTTAATATAGCAATATTGTTGGGCATACTCGTATAGTGGTTAGCGTGTACCCTTGCGTAATTTTAGAATCACATAAATGCAAATAATCCCCATTGTTACCCCAAGAACTGCCTTCTGCGGGATCATCCCTCGCGGGACTTTCCTAATAAGATTTTTTAAACAACACCCGCTCCCCGCCCCGTTCCCCGCTCGCGACCCGAGCCCGGCCGGTAACAGCCGCCTGGCGGAATCTGCGCGGGGCCTTTATCTGGGGGACTATAAAATCATATCACCACTCATTTGTACTGAGGGAAAAGTTGGCGAACAACTTTGCGAGAGAAAAAAATAACATCAAAAATCCATTTTTCTGTTCCATCAGTGAACAAAATACGCGGAGGTAATTTACCGCCGGCTGAGTGAGGGAGGGAAGGGAAGGGAAGGTCTGGAGCCGAATCTTGGAGGGCCGCGGTGAATTTAAAACATTTCCTAGTACCCTTGTACTAACATCGATTCCGCTCCCACTTTCCATTTTATATGTATTTTTTACAATATAGGTACAGTAGGTACAGAACATTGTTAATATATAAAATAATGAGTTTACAGAATATATACATATAATAATACACTTATCACTCAAAACCTTGGTTGAAACATATCAGTATAGTATAGATTACTCGGTGACAGAACGTCGCGTCGGTGTGTGATGGAGACTTGTATGTAATTAGATAATATTCAGAAACATATCTGTTTACGTAGTTTACTGGTCCAAGTTGTGATTGACGGCTCAAATACATCACGTGTTTGATGACTTTCTTACTCTCACTGGACAAATGTTAAATGATCGCTACGTGTACGTGTACGTAAGGTGATGCTTGCTTATGTATTATATATCACGATGACATTTTTCACTGCTGAATAAACCTATTGATAGAGATTTCCCTCCCGAATTTGTTCGGGGCTGCGGCTGCATCCCGGAAGATGCAATATGACGACACCCTCCGCCCTTATTGAGTTTAGATTATCTTACAGAATCTGTAGCAAGTTTTCCCGCCGTGGAGAGATGATTACCCCATTAACGGGGCGGGCCGACCTGCTACCCTCTCATTGAACTTGTCTCAGGGTCACTCAGGCCGTAATGAAGCGCTTCAACTTTGTTCAACACGACCCAAACACAATCGAAACATGCTTTATAATAATCCCTGAAAGCGTTGATGGAATCTCAGCAGCGACGTTAGATTTCGACGATAATTTGCCAATTATAATATAACCATGTAATTGAATTAATCTCTTTTCTTATTTAATTATCATATTGAAGTGTCTTGTAGACATAGTTGATTATGAACGACCAATTTAATAAAATGGCCAAATATTATATTTTAAATATGATATATAGGTAGTGCCATTAATTCTTGACGTTCAACCCGATAACCAGTAGTGCTAGTTTTCGTCAATTATTTTACTACACACTATTCTTCATATTGTTTAGAAATAAATACTCCAAAGAGCTTTCAAGGTAATGCATAGACCAGAAAAGAAATCCACCAGGAAGACAGGAAGACAGAGGCGCATCCAAAAAAAGCGTTGTCGCGTGTGTGGTAAGATTTTATAACGAATCAATTACATCGTACTTCTGCTGTCAACAATAATTGGAGAAATTGAAAGCAAAACTCGACCGAAATTGTGCAGGGCTATTTTCAAATGTAGAGAACCACAAAACCTAAAAGTTTCTAATTGTTATATTCAGATCTGGTTTGCTACAATATTCATGGAATCTGAAATGTCGGCCAGAGAACTCGGATACACCCAGAAAACTATTCATCGTTTAATTTTGGATTGCCTTGAAATGATAACATTTATGGTTCAACAATTCTTTTCTCTAATAAAATGGAAATAACAAATGCGCAGCGGAATAAATTACGATTGAAACAATCCCTTGCGTAAAAAATGCATTTTTCTCCGCCAAATTGTCACATAAATTGATTCGTATTTCAATGCGAATGGAATTCTGACGGGTCAGCGCTATGAGTTTTTATAGTTTCGAGTACATTATTTGACTGACTTTTAACTAAAATAACTACGCTATATTTCCATTGCATTTATTCGTTTGTAATATTTTTGGCTTCGATTTATGTTAACAATTTTAAAAATACTCCCTTTTTAAATTTATTGATATTTATACTGTATTAAATTGATATTGATATCGTATTATTATTATTTGTACAAAAGTAGTAAAACAATTATCTTTAGGGTTTGACTCTTGCAATTCTGTCAGGGGTGATCTGATGCACTACAGTCACACGTGTGGGGATCAGATTAGCCTAAAATCAAAACTAACGCACAAAAGAACACCCCAAATGAAATGTCATCTTTTTTCTGCTTCCTCTGCTAATTGCGACTGGAACCTTATTCTCGGCAACCATGTGAGAGCAGCTCGTCTTACTTCAGGTGTCATCTAAATTGTAGCCTTAATTGTTGCCTTTGCAACTGTTCTTCTTCAAATTAGATCCTAACCCTAAAATTAAGATGTTTCTTTGCCCATGTCGAGTCTTATAAAATTTACATACTAGACTGTTTAACTTATGAATCAAAAAATTGTTTTTGCGTGTATTATGGTTTGTACAAATCAGTAATATGTATATAACAGTGTGAGTAATAAGAAGCCGTTAGAGATCTCTTACCGTGTATTCTATCTTCTATATTTTTTGTTGGGTTATTGCCTAAGTTTGCAGTTTTTTTTTCCAGGGCAAGTTCGCTATGGAAATAAATTTTTTAACATATCTCAAAGTCATTTTAATGCCAAAGTTTTGTTTTATTAAATATAAACGGTTGTAAAACTCAAACATCATTATTGTTCAGATATATTGAAAATATTTTAACTCTTCATTATTTCTAATATCAAACTATAAAGTAGCAGTTGTTAAATATAAAGGTATTTAATTTAAAATAAAGACTTTTTTAGTAGAGTATGTAATGTAGTAAGAGTGATTTATATATTTGATTTAAGGCCCTAGAACCATCGCCGTCTCAGGCTGCGTCATGTATCCATGCTTCTCAATAAAGTGGCAAAGTATTAAAATCACAACTGAGCATCCCCCGGGAATGGGTACAATAAATTGGAATCTCCGCACACCTTAGACAAATTGGATTTCTCGACAAAATGCGGCATCTGCTCATCACTCGTGTGCCTGCCCGGATTTGTCTCATTTTTCCTGAAGAGTGATCTCTTCATCGCGGAGTTACCGGGTGCCTCCGGAGCCACAGGGTGCCCGGAGTCGGGCAAACAGTTTATTTACGCCTCCGAGGATTTTTTGCTACACCCCTTCTACGATGTTCGCACGGACTGTCGACACCCGGTTCTTTTGACAGGTGAAAAGTTATTTATTCGACCGACGCTCTAAAACCAGGGCCGGTACGGGAATTTCAAAAACAGTATTATACGAAGGTATACAAACAAAAGAGTAAAAATAATATTAACTAATTATACCATATCTAGCAACTTATTAAAATCTTATAAATTTACTAAAATTTTCTTATAAATTGTTAAAACGTGTAAATCTGATTAAAAAATATATTTATATATTCATAAAAGTCAGCAAAATTTATTACAAGGATGTAAATAAATATACAACGAATTAATTTTTTTAATTTAATTTTCATATATAAAATATAATTCCCATTTAAAAAATTCTCAGATATATTTAAAGTTATTACAATCAGATTTACATTGAAATTTGTTTTTCTCTAGACGACTTTTATCTGAAGGCGTTTATGTGTTTCAATCAATGTGTTCAATTATTGTAAATTGAATTCTTTATCAATTAATCATATTTAAATTAGCTATAAATAAATATGTAACTTTTGAATAGATAATCAAATTAATATTTTTAATACGCTGAATTTTATACGGCTTTTAGTTACTCCATGTTTATTGAATTTTATTCAGCAAAACTACATTTTTGCATAACCATTAATAAAAAATTGTGACTTTTGAATAATGTAATTAATGTAATAATTTTTATTCAAGATTCAAAATATAATATTTTATTAGCTTAATTGTTATTTTTTAATATAGTTTTCACTTCGCCTTGACGTTAAATCGTATAATTATTTTTTCTGAAAAAATTATTAATATGTGGATAAAGCAGCCCCCAGACCACCCCTGGCCGAGGCTTTTCCGCGAGACGGGCGTCTTTTTACGGCTGGCGGAATTAGGCTGTGTCCACACTGCGCCGGCAAACAGACGCCGCGCCGGTAAACATGCCTAATAAAGTGTTCCGCCCCCGTTGCGGGGGGTGGCGGCCCCCTCTCTAACCTACATCAGCACCCCTCCACATACACATACACTCCGCGCAACACATGCACGCTGCCAGGCTTTCGGACAAGTACCTACTTCATCGCTGATAATATTACGGTTAGTTAAGTACTCCCCGTGACAATTATTTTCTTAACTATGTAATTTGTAGAATTTTTAGGTAATAATTTTAATAAAAATCTCTTTACGATGAGAACTAAAACTGATCAATATTAATTTTAAAGTAAAAATTGAATTGAAACATTGACCAGCGTGAACCGCGACCTGCGGCTGAGTATTGGCAACGCGATTCACGTGCATATTTACTCCTCGCCTTCGTTTCAAGTTAATAATTGACATTTAGTTATTTAATACTTTTAAAAAAGTGTAATTGTCATTTAAATATTTCGATGTGTTACAAGTTTTACGGATCTTTTGAGTCCAAAAATTATTAACACTTGGTACTAGCTGCTTCGTGGCTAATAATGACGCTACGCGGCCACGTTCTTTATTTCTGTATAACCAATATTTAATATTGAAAGTTCAATTCAGAATAAAATATTATATAAAGCGCTTAATGTGTGTTAATTAATAATGTTTCAATTTTACTTGATTTTTCATTTAGTTCCACGATGAAAAGGGTTAGTTATGATACAGATATTTATATAAAGTAGAGAATTCCCAATTTACATACATAAATTGATGATGGCGTGCTGAAATATTTATTTTGCTTTATTACATTTCGTAGTAACGGGGACAAAATTAATTGTGTTTTAATATTGACGAATTATGTATATTTAGTAAGTATATTATAATAATGTTTACGAACAACAGAGAAATGTAACTTATATAAGAAGCCGTGTTGATGCTGGCCGCGATCTGCTGCCATTGTAATCTCCTCCGCGGAGCCACAAAGGAGCATTCTAGTGGAAAAACGGTTGCTAATTTGTGTACTCAGTATCAACAATTTACTTTTTCAGACTCCGGTCTAATTTAATTCCCCGACAATGAGGAGTTATGCAGCCGGTAGCCACTCCAGCCACTCCAGCCACGCCTTGCTCCATTTCACACAATGCGGCCTAACTGTTTCATTTTACTTAGCTTTTTGTTTTGCCTGGAAAGAATATAATTCTCGCGTATTTAGATAAAACATTCATTTAATAGAATATTTAAATAATAGATACGGGTAACTAGGCAAAAATAAATACAGAATCAGATCAGAATTCAAAAATAAATATTGCGAGAAAACAAGGTTTACTTCGTTATAATATTATAGTGTACAGTGTCACATCAAAATCGAAATATATCGAGTGTTCATATCGACTAATTACATACATTCTCTCCAATTTTAGAACATTCAGGCTAAATTTAAAAAATATATTTAAATCGCGGTTGAGTTTAGCACAAGTGTTGAAAGTGAGTACTTACGACTTGGAATCATTGATAGATTTTAGAGTTATATTCATTTTTAGTCTCCTTCAATCAAATATGTAAACTATAAATAATATAAAAACTTCTTCAATATGAGCAAAATTACTTTGCGGCCGCATGCTATATAAATAATAAGACAATACAATTTCTTTAAACCATTATTTACTGATAAATCAACATGTTTCGATACCTACTATACTATGGTATTTTCTTCAGGAAACAATTTATTTTGAAATAAAAAATACAAGCATAGATAAAAACAAAACGATAAAGTTTAAGTGATGGATAACTTATTAGGAACCACTACGAAAACAAATTTAAAAGGTGATTTAGCTTGCTATTAACACTTTTTCTTATTTCTAAAATTTCAAATGTATCTAGCTGTAAACCCTTAGTATTTGTATGTATATTTTTTAAACCCTCGTTAATGTCAAAAGAATGGTTTATTTTCAAAAGATGCTAGGCGAATTCAGAATAGTCGTTGCTATTTAAACATACATAGCAACTACTATTTAGACATACATAATTTAGATATTTAAATTAATTCGCTTTCTATAGATATTGGCCTAGAATAAGTTAACCTTGGCTATAACAGACTTTTTATGTCATTGGATTAATTTTGTTGACCAAATTCGTAATCCTAAAATATTTGATGTACTATAATCTTCATCGGTCAAGATGGATCAATGTATCACTCGGGTGTATCATCGGTCAAGATGGACATCATTAAATCGTATGTATCCCTCGAGTGTAGGCTCATATCGCTCACGAGCACTCTTCTTACTCTATTGCTCTTTGTATTTTCAAAAAGGCTATTTACCAAGGGCGTAAAGGTCATAGACAAAGATTACGCACAAATGAAATGTACTTCACAAAAGTATAGAAAAATAAAATAAATATAATTCAAAATTAGTAAACTTGCGTTTACTAAACTCAAAAGTTATGAATTAATACAATTATTCTTATACTTGTTTTGTCTTTACTATACCTGATATTTCCATAATTGATATTAATATCTTATGTAATGTAATTATATCCCTTTCAGAAGGTAATTTTAAATATTTTTTGTTTATCCCTTCTTTTTGTTGTCAGATTAAAGGGCGTCCTATTGATGCCAATTAAATAAATGTCCATCTATATTGTCGTTAATGTGATATTCTAATATTATTATTCGATCTTCGCGCCGCACTCGATCGGTGGTGAGCCCCGCGTTAACAGTTTACACCGCCCTCGATTCGTATTCAAATTTTATTCGATGGCTGGATATAGCGCTTAGAAGATGAATGATTAGAAAAATGATAAATATAATGAATATGTAAATAAAAAAAATATTTATAAAATACACAATTATTTTATTTATTTATAATTGCTCTAATCACTGTTTGCAGCGTATTAGAATTTGTAATATGCCTAAACGAGATATAACATATAACGAGATAACGAGTGGTGTGTCCCCCGTAAATAAATAAATTGGATTGGACAAAAAACATCACGTTATCTGTATTGAGTCATCGGTCTGCAACATGGCACGGCACACTGGTTTCTTAATAATAGCAGAGACAAGGGCGAGACAGGGCGTGAGAGAAATTGTAACGATTGAATCGGCGAGAGATACAGTAGAGACATGCACGTACCGCGGGTTGCAGGCTAGGCAGGCGCTATCAGCATTCAGCGGAGGCGCTGCGCCGGATGGAAGGCATCAATATCGCATCTGAAGCGGAGGACAGCCCTAATAGAAAATCAATATCACAGGAACATCTTGAAAAATATTTCATCGGTTACTCGGTCCTGCCTACCACTCTAACGAAAGCCACTATTTTATCCTCTTGTTACCTAATACAATTATATTTAAGGATTTTATGTTTAATCCACACGTTGAGTTAAATTAAAAAATATTTATCAATTTAGAAAAACTCCTTATCATACAAATATTCAAAATATGTTAGGATTGAGCAACTTAGGTTTTAGTATATATTACCAACCGGTTTCAGAGGTCTGATTAGACCGTATGCAACTAATTTTCTAATTTAAAATGCATACTTTACAAGTATCCTGTAAATCCATATTTCCGTTACATGTTAAAACTGTATAAAAAATTATGTTTTTTGTATCTGACGCAAGTAGGAGAGGCTTATTTACTATTATTTTTATACTCTTATGAGAGGAGTTTGACTCGGCATTCATATATAAGATCCGTATAAGATGATAATAGTTTTCTTATTCAAAAAACTACCGCTATAAGTATATTAGTTACGTATATACAGACCGTTAAATCTAGTTTTGTCAATAAAAATAGTATTAAAGGTCAGATCCAGAAATATACGATATGTCGCATTATCACTATTATATGTCATGTCGGTCTTCTCACGTGGCATGCGATGTCTGACATCTAAAACAAATTGCGTCTGTGTTTAATATGCAATATATCTCTTCGATTATAAGAGAGAGACAGGGAGATATTTGCCCATTAATGTGTTGACTTCGTGCTTTCGCCAAGCTTGTTTCCTCTCTGATCGGTGATGATAAAGATATTTAATAATTAATAACTAAGCTTATTAAGCTGGCAGACTTGTCAATGTTGTATATTAATACGGGCCAGACCGACATTTCATTGAGACGTTATGAGGGGCCTATTACAAGGAGTTTAAGGCGGTTCTTACCCTCTTCACCTGACACTCAGATTTATAGGGGACGTCGCGCCCCCCTGGCCGCGGGGTAGCGGCCCGGAGGTAGCGGCCCGGAGGTAGCGGCCCGGCCGGCAGCCCTCGGCTAACCGCGACACCGCCGATACTCCATAAACAACACCTGATGAATACATAAATCACGGGGAGTTATTAACCAACTCTGTAAACGATTCGCTGGAGTTAACCTGAGGCCTTACATTTTTAATTTAGGTCTTAAGTTACTTAAGGTGGCTTCAAAGAGATATAATTTCTCGAGTGCTAGCGGAAAGTTATAATTTATTTGTTAACACTTATACTCCTAAAAGTTTATGAAGACATCTCAAAATTGAATCTTTATTTTTGTTTTTTCGAATCAGTGAAATAATTAATTACGTCGATTCAGCCATAATGATAAATAATGAATGCTCAGATCAGTTGAAAGAATTTTTGTGTTGGAATATGTTTCTTTTTATTTATATTCCTAAATCTTCAATAAATTATCTTCTGTGCAATGCTCAATGCTTTAGATTTTCTGCTCAAACTAGGGCAAAAATAAAAACGAATGAACGTTAGCACGGAAAAAATAGAAAGATTTTAATTAATAGACTATGTTCACTGGAAAGGGAGTAGACAATAATTCGAATGGTGCTTCGACTACAGTCATCGCTAATAGAAATTATGTCGGCTAAGATTTCTAACGTATTGAATGCATTGAAGTAAGATCTTTAACTGAAAAATAATAATGAAATTCAGTAAAAATATGGTCGCTTAGGCACAGAATTATCAAAACAATAACCTACATCCGAATAGGTAGAACATTCTATTTACTGAACATTATTGAAATATATTCAAATAAACTTCATCTATGTAATAGCACGAATGTGCACATATCCAAATATACGTTCCATTGATCGTTTGTATATGTCGTCCTATATAAAAAATAATACACATAATGAACTACCCTGAATGCAAATATCTGTTTTGAACCTAATTAATCACAAGTCCTAAATTCTCCCCGAGAATGACAAAAATGTCTCGATTGTCTCGCATTAGAAGTTTCTAATATCTTTCGAAACGCGAAATTCGCCTCAGCTATTTCGTCCATGCTCATCTATGTAACGCGGTTAGCCTTGAGCGTATTTCCCGCAACATCAAATCCTGAATAGTACCGAACAATAGAATGCCAGTAAGGGTCGGTGTGTGTATTATATCCGTAATAACTGTGGCATTATATCCGTGAGCGGACTACCCGGTTAAAGCCCCATTAGACTAACATTACTACCGCTTAAATTCTCCTTCCGATACATCGACTTCAGTGATCCAGTGCGCCTCGCAGGGAGGCGGGGTCGGTCGTTAGGGGTTGCATTTCCGAGGCAAATAGCCTATAAGATGTTTATACACATATCGAGCGATTTAGCATACACTCCGCCTGAGGACCGACCTACAATCTGACCACAAACCGGAATACAATTTTCATATTTTCAACAAAATTATCTAACGGTGTTCACGTTTCAATTTATTTATTTACTGATAAAAAATATCACACATACTCGTTTGTGAAAATAAAACACTCGTTCTTATTAATATTATATAAGCGCTCATCTCAAATAAATTAAACGAGAGGGAGTAGAATAATAAACGAGCCTTTTATTTTCCCACACATATCTGATGATGGAGTTCTACAAACTACGTATCACACTATAAGCATGTGCATTACAAGTAATATATTTTTCATTTTTTCTCATAGAAAGTCACCAGATAGATAGTAAATGAAAACGATTAGTCATTGGACATTCATATAAATAAACAAATGTATGGATGTTGAAGATGCGAAAGATTTGTGTGGGAAAAGAAATATACGGCTTTACCCCTGTAGGTTTCAGTGTGATGGTACGTACATATATGTATAAATGTAATAGAGCAATATTTTATCCGAGATTATTAAGGGTAGGTTGGGAAATAAACCTTTCTTTCAGGAGGGCAGGTCGTGTCCACCGCCGGGCGCCGGGCGCCGGTTGCCTGGTGCCGGTATCACGAGGCTTAGCGTCGCGGTTCACAAGATAGGATTAGTGAAGGAATTCACCATCTGTTCGGATAGTTTTATGGAAGCTGAAATACTTTAACGGTCATGTTCAGACTCGGGGAATTGAGGACGAAGGTTAATCTTATCGACAAAAAATTGTCGGTGCCCTTTGAGGAGCACCGTGTTTCAGACAGATACTTCACAAAAAATATAATTGATAACAAATATTTAATCTAATAAAATGCTTCAGAAATCCATCAAGCTGAACACATTTCATAATACAATCATTTTAATGACCCGCAAACCCATTGCAAGGTTGCTTATCTGCAGATACATTCATTTTTTAATGTAAATGTATACATTTATACTATTTCGTAATATGAATTATACAATTCGTTCTAATCCACTTATTTTGTAAACCTCAAGATTGGAACGAACCTAAAATGTATTCCAATTTCACCATCAATTAAATTGAACAGAACTGCAATATTTTTGTAAATTCAATATTTTTATATCGTAGAGTGGGTTAATGGGGTATTAAAGATTCTTTCCAATTTATAATATGATATAAATTTCACATTTAATTAATTTACTAGTTTAATCGAGCATATTATCACTGAAACAACTTTTTAATGAAAACACATAATTTCAGTACATAGTTTATTGATATTTTTTAATACAAATTAAATTAATCATCAAGTTTTGTTGATTCACGGGTTCTTAGCAAACGAGGGTTATTACTATTTTTATTTCTTTATCAAATTGTAGATCTACCACTTCCTCTATTCATCAAGTAAAAATGGCCCTTTTTGCATTGTCATCAAGGGTGATAAATACTTATTTACTTTGCCTTTAATGTAAAAACTAGTATTAATACATTAGGTGTGGATAGCATAGCTTGTAACTACGCAAAATTTATTACGTAACGATGTTTCTCCTAACACCCTAACGATGTATTATAACGAATATCGCTCTTGAGAAACAAGTCATAATCAGTATGTACTTTTATAGTGATCACTTTTTAATAAGGTTGCAGCGCATACCGACACTTTGCAGTAAATCTTACGCAATATGATTACACTAAGATTTAAAATATTATGTATTTATATTAAATCAAAAACCGTATCCAAAAAATTATAATCTTAAGTTCTTGTTTTTATTTAAATGAAAAAAAATAAGTGTGCAATTTTTTCAAACTTTTAATTAATATGAAAAAAGCCGTTCGTAATAAAATCACTTTCGCTTTGTCTGAAAATTTGTATTTATTTCTTATTCTTATTTTTCTTCACCTTTTGAATTATAATTATGTTTTATTTACCTTTTGAATTATAATTATGAATTATAATTATAATTAATTAATTAATTAGTTATGAAGAGTATGTGCAAAGCGTTTTATTCCTAAATTGTGTGCAATAATTAAAAGAAACAAACAACACTGATTTAAATTGCTCGACTTTGTATATCGTCACGTCAGTCCCTGATTTTTACTTTCCGAACATACAAAGACTGAAATACAATAGAAAGTGCCCTATATTAATTGGTTACTGCAGTTAAATAGTTATTAAATAAATCGCATTCAGCGTGCCCTTCACGTCATGTATTAAAAAATATGATTCGTATCTACTGTTGTTAACTCGCGTAAATAAAATATTTTAAAAATAAATTACATTATTTATTTTTAGTATTTGAGACTCCCTGCAAACAACGCTGTATATCCTTTTTCACAAATGTTAATGATAGACGTAGCATCGTCCATCTTGGATGATAAACAGAGTTGTTGCAGATAAAATCACTTAGAAATTGTATTTATTTATTTGATATGGTTGCTTAATATACCATTCGGTGCCCGAGAAGATATACAACATTGTGGCATTTATAACTCAGATCTGCCCAAAAACTATATACAGTAATGTTGCAGGGTCGGTCTTATTTATTTTCGAAATAATTTTTAAACTTGTCAGGCCTAATATTAAGAGATAAGCGCAAGCTTTAAAATTTTTATTTCACAATTTATTGTGTACTTTAGATTGCAACTAACAGTATAAAATTGATAACGGAGACACGTTGATTTAACGTAGTTTGATTTGCATTCGATCTGCCATCGCCTCTTCTCCAGGAATGTATCTCCGATCGCCTCGTCAGCTCCAGGTCCTGAGCCGGATGCCCGCGCTCCGAAGGCGCCTCCTGTCCTGCTACCCGGGAAATTGGGACCATCAAACGCACGCTCCGGATGATGGGGACTCACCATCTATATCCTTAGATACCGCCAGTGGATATCAAAAGCTTCATTTCGTTTATTTATTAAATTAATTATATGTTTCTTCAATTTTCAACAAGCTAAACTTGTTATTTCGTCAGTATAATTTAGTATCGAATATAATATGTTAATTACTATTAGTTGCCGTGACTAAATTCGCTAGCTAGGTCCTGGATTTTCTATTAGTATTAGTTGAATTCAATTCTATTAGTATTAGTTGAATGTGCCCATTCAAATTAACCAAATAAAAACACAGCCTCGCGTAACTGAGCTGCAAATCGCTGATGCTTCTATGATGGTCGAAACTCTGCCAGCAGTCCTCTGAATTTCCGAGACTTAATTCACAGTCGAAAAATATGATATTTTTTATATCGCCGCCGTAAACATAACCGTCTTCGACGCCGTCTGGACAGAGTAGTTCCGCTTTTATTTTTCCGTTTTAATTTGCACAAAATAGAATGCACATATTCAAACTTCAATGATCGGTTTGATTACCGACAGATTTAATTACATTGTAAGATTGCATAACATTGATGGATGAAAAACATTATAAAATATTTAATTACAAAGTTCAAACCATTTAGTATAGTTTTAACTGACCTTCGACGCACTGAATTTATGAAAAGTATAATGATTGCCTGTAAATAATGTATGTATTAATTTTATTATCATTTTTGGATTAACTTGTCAAGGTGCAACCAAATTATTTTAAAATTCGAGCTGGATATTAAATTTTATTATGATTATTCTTTTATTTATTTTTTTAATACAGTCGGTATCGATTTTATAAAACTCCATTGTTAATCAAACACAACTTTTTTGGTTTAATTTGACATTTTCGAAGTACCTACGCAGTTTCGATTTACGTTCGATCTGCCATCGCCTCTTGAAATGTACCGTGATAGCCTTTGTTTAGTTCTATATTTAATTTTTCCAAATAATTGGACGATCATTTCGACTGTCTGATAATAGCCTAGACAGCCAAAACGATCATCCAATTTTTTGTAAAAGTTAAATATAGATCCAAAAAAATCGTGTTTGATTTATTGTGTTGATTAATTATGATAATTGTAATATTCACTAACTATTTGTGTGATACAATGATTAGTTTACTGAAAATTATAATATTGATTAGGGTTAGTCATTTCCATAAATTTTTATCATTATAATACTTCGATTTAAGTTGATTTTCGCTAAATCGTCAGTAAATTAATTCGTTTGCATGATCATGTGCATAACCTCGTAAAAGCTTGGATTTTAATGATTATAAGTTTTATAATTCAATGTAAAAAATAATTAAAGATTTTATTTAACACATACTCTTCGATGGTAGGTCAAATTTGACCCGAGTGTTTGTAAAAATATGAATTACGCCAAAAATATTCGTTTAATGCTGTTTTCCTTCTAGCTAATCTTTTATTAAATATTTACAAATAATTTGAGATACAAATGAATATTATTGGACCAGATTCAAATAAGTTATTGATAAAAATGTGAAAAAACGCACAAAAACTGACCTAAGGCGGTCGCTTTTATGGGATTTCCTCTCACCGCTCACGCTAAATCATATATTGTCAACCTCTAGAGCATTTTTTTAAATGCTTTTATTACTCTTTTTTCCAACGTTCCATAGAGAAAGTACACAAAGGATTCCAGGTATCTGTATATTGTGATCCAGTCCAATTATTGAATACATATTTATTTTGATTTGACTTATTTTCGTCTGGCGGTAATATACGTTATACATACGACCCCCAGAAAGGGTCATCATTAAAATATGAAGTTTTATTACCCTACCTGGAGACGATAGGGTCCGCTTTACAATATTGTTATTGCTATTGAATTATAAGTATAAACGTTGTTTAAAAATATATTATGGTTGAAAAATATTTGAATGACAATAAGCGACTTCTACGCAGTTTAGAAGTGGGGGTGGCGATGTAAGCCTAACATTTAAAAAAAAAAATATTTATAATATTTTTATTTCATATAAATATATAAATATTTTGTTCAAATTGTTTTCATTCTGTTTGTGTAAAAAATAAAAAATTCTAATATTTTAAAAAATCAATTACAATTCATTGAAGGTAAAATATTGATAACCACTGACACCACCAGATAGTCGGGCCGACGAGAAGATCACGTATTCAGTGGATGCTTGTATTTAGTCCGAACGGGCCATTTGTTAATGCGCAAGAATACGTACATTCGAAAAAAAAAATTATAAAAACTTTGATTTTTTAGTAGAAAGATTAAGGCACATCATACTATTTCATTAAATCATATTTAAAATAATATATTTATACAAAATCTACCAAAAAACCGTTAAAATGCCGAAAACTTGAAGTGGGTCTAAAATGACCCACCACCGCCAGACGTGTTTTATTTTGACCCACCGGGCTGCAAGTGTTAATAAAGATATGTTTGTTTTTAAAACATGAGTAGTTTTTTTAAAGCAATATAAACTTTTTGAATGAATCATAGAATTCTGAAAAATCTTAAAAATATTGACTATCAATTTATTCGGTAAAACATGTCGTGTTGCAATTTAAATATTTATATATTTAAATATTTATATATTTAAATATTAATATTTGTTTAAGCCCTCCAGTTGTACATTATTTTATTATAATACCTACAGAAAAAAATCTATATATCAAAAAAAAAATTGTTTATGTTTTCACAAGGTTGTGGCAAATAATTTCACGTGATTTGAATATCCTTTTACCACATTTACATGTTTTTAATCGAAAAATTTGTCCTACGCTTATACATCAAATATGTCAGGAATCTCATCTACGGGGCTTGTATACAATCACAGTCAGCATGTTCAGGGTGACCTAGCAAAGGTGGCGGCGACATATTATGGAGAGGGGAGGGGGGTTGGGCTTATATTAGTTTGATAGCGTCGCTATAAGTTTAGTGTTGTCCATACATACTGATGTGCGCTTCCTCCCCAGCCGGGTGGCAACACCTGGGGGTGGCACGGGGCGGCTCGGAGCCTCCACCCGGCGGGAAAACTTCCCTCCGTAAGATAAGTCGCTTGTAGAATTTTTATAAGACGCATAAAGAACAAGATGGCGCGGGATGTCTTCGTTATAAGGGTGATAATACTTTTATTCCTGCGGCGCTATCTGAGGAGACAATGTTCCCACGAAGATTTTACGATTCGCTCCTTTATGTAACAATACACTCTCCTGTATATGGTAGAAGGAAAAATTATGTCTCGATTCCATTTATATTAAAAAACTCTCTACTCCCTTTTATCGGGGATGGCAGCGAGAATAAAAAATACATGAATTTAGCTGTCCGTGCAAGAACCGCCCTTTAAGAGTGGAGTCCGTCGACTGGTCTGTAAGAATAAAGAAGGTAATAGAGGCGGAGAGAAATGAGTCATTGAGTTTATAAGAAATGAGTCATTTGGAAAATAACTGAGCAAACAAATACGTCATTCTCGTCATCATGGTGATTGTATGTTGTATTCATTAGCCATAAATTTACGATTTGACACTTTTTTTAAGACATATGTTGGAAAAGTCACAATACTCGCATGGTCGAATATTTAAATATTTATTTTCACGTCTCGATATATAGGTAAAGAATTTGTTTGTGAATACAGTGCCTTCACGATACCTACCTAAAATTTTGGATTAAAGTATAAAACCTACCTACACAAAACAACCCTTTTCTAATTAAATAAAAACAAAAATACCTTTGCAGATAAATATTAAAAATAACTAGCGTAATAATTTAGCTCTAAAAATTAAATGAACATAAATAAAATTATATTTTTGTTTGTTAACTTTGTTTTATTAACCACTTATTGAGTTTAAATACATCTACCAATTTGAATTTTAACCGCAAAGTTAATTTTGCCAATTTCAAAAGTATAAATAAAATTATTTAAATAGGTGTATAGTGTTAATAAAATAATACCTTTTCAAGTCAAAACAAATATTCTGATAATAAAAAAGATATAAGTTATTAAAAAATAATACGTCATTTTTTTATAATGAAACACAATTGGAAGGCGTAATTAGCTTTGAGAACTGTCACAATAAAGTAATAAAATGCCTAGTAAAATAATTAAAAGGCTCGATTGAGAAATGAATTAAATGAGTTAATACGAAACAAATTCACTATATTTCTGTCACTATAGTCTATGTAGCCTAGACAAATAGGAAAGGTGAATTATCAATAATGCATTATCTTAATGTTAGTATGAAATGTGGTTTTTTTTGGTTAATTTGTGAAATTGTGGAGTTGGGAGAACTAAAAACTGGAAGCGAAAATGTTACTTTACACGATGTCACCTAGATGGCACTGCACAGTATGTTTGCAGCTTACTGACTTCCGAGTGTTGGCAAAGTATGTTAAAACTTTTCCATTTCAGCGAGAGCTCGAATCCACTCCTCTAACCGTAACCCCTAACCACTACTAATAATAATAAACTATGTATAATGATACTAGTTATCATAAACTGTGTATAACGTAACAATCGTGTGTGAGCCTTTTTATTTATAATAATATACTTACACCTTTGTATAATATACTTACATAAAATATACGTTTATAAAGATTAGAAACGAAACATACAAATAAATAAGATTTTTTTTAAGAAGAATACATTTTTTTTATGAAGTTGCATTTTCAGGACACAGCTCTGCGCTATTTTTAATACAGATTAAATTAACCAATCAATTTTATTAAAAATATACAAGTTTAATAAACTTAATAAAATGGATTTATTCTGGCATCTCCTAGCTTGTTTTACTCATTTATTTATTTATTTGGGATTCACCGCAATACAAAGTCGGTTGCTATTAAAAATGGAATAATAGATGTATCAATGGGAAATTTGTCGAAAACTTATTCTATTGCTTTTGCGAAAATGGTAACGTGCTTTCCTCGGATACGAAAAGGTCCAGGACTAAATATTTTTTCAATAAATATATTATTTATGTATGTCATTTTAGTTGACTCATTTTATTTGTATTAAATAAATAATAATTATTTCAATAATGTTTTTCCTCGCAGCTGTGATGAGAATGGTAAGAAATGCGAATTCAAACATCTACCACTCTAAAACCTTTAAATGTTTGTATTGCAATACTTGAATTGTTTTAAGGTAAAACACAACTTGCTTATTAATTATATATTAGAAAGGTACACACCTCATATAAAATATGATACTTTTACGGGCAATATTACACCCAAGACGAAAGACTCCAGCAGAGAAGGCGACACTGAGCTCGCCTTAATAACGAGCACATATAAAGTCTAGGTAAGAAATGCGAATTCAAACATCTATCACTCTAAAACCTTTAAATGTTTGTATTGCAATACTTGAATTATTTTAAGGTAAAACACAACTTGCTTATTAATTATATATTAGAAAGGTACACACCTCATATAAAATATGATACTTTTACGGGCAATATTACACCCAAGACGAGACTCCAGCAGAGAAGGCGACACTAAGCTCGCCTTAATAACGAGCACATATAAAGTCTAGGGGAGATAACAAATTATGTTAGTTTGTTTACCTAACCCCGGCAAGTTCACGATCACCGTGACACGCATTCGGGATCAGGCGCGGCGAGGGGTGCGGGAGCGACAGAGCGGGCTGACGAGGAGGGAGGAGTCCCAGCGGGGAAGGAGGCTCCCTCGCTGTACAATTAATTAATGGCTTTAATTAGCGCTTACCCAGTTTATGAACAGGAAAAGTCTGCTGCTTTATTAATCGTATTAAGTATATTGTAGCTGTTTCAGTCGGCGAAACGCACCGGGACCACCGGGGCTGGGTGGCTGCGAAGAGCGCTGGCGCGAAGACGGAGACACCCTGATAGCTTTTGTTTACGGCCACAGATAACCTGGAAGCCAATTGGAATAATTGAAATTAGCGTCAAGGAAGCGAAAAATTTATTTTGTTTTTATTGTATCGGTAGTCGCGTCTCATTGTATTCGAGCTTTAATGTCTTTTAGAGACGCTAGGAAAATATTTTTGTTTGCATTAGATTGTTCTTACATAAAAATAACATTACGTACCCGTTTACGTACGTTTCTATATTTATTGAATAATTAGCCTCATGCAAACATGTGTCATCTCAATAACTGAATATTACGCAATATCTCTTCTTAAATAATCATCCGCACCATTTGCAACATTTTTAAACATGTATGAGTCCACCGTTGCGTTTAAACCAAACCAAATTTAATATTGAATATTAATAATATACACACACATAGAAATAAAAAAGTAATATTTATATTTATATTACAGAGTCCAGTGAGCAGAATGTACGATGCATGCTAGGAAGCGATCTTATTATGAGTGTCAACAAGTTCAAAGTGATGGTATTCGAGAAGGAGGAAAGCGAGACACCGTGCTAAATACTCGGAGGTAATTAATGCCTGGAACAAGTAGATGAGTTTGTGTATTTGGAAAGTATGTTTGATAAAAACGGAAAGTGAACGGCGCTTTAAATAGAATTATATCTAACGAGAACTTGTCGTCCTGGTACCGACACTGATGTATAGAAGTGGGACCTGGAGCTGGCAGAAGAGGAACGAAAGTAGACTGAATGCAGTGGAAATGATATTACTTAGACGTATATGTAGCAGATCTATTTGTGACAGAGTAAAGAATGAAGAAATAAGGTAAGTATGTAAAGCTGATTTTAGTGTAGTGAGTAAGTTTAAGAAAGGATGGTCCTGTTAAAAGCCTCAATAATTGGCAAACTTGTATGAGAAGATGTATGAATGTAGATGAGGTGAGAATCGCGTGTCAAGACAGAAGAGTTAAGTTAGTTATATTCCAAAATCATCATCCTCCAGCCGTGAAAATAAAATATTTGGTAATAATAGTAATAATGTTAGGTTGCTTTAATTAGTGGTAAGATTGCATCATATTTTATTTTGATTAACGTCAAACTACTTATTTATTTACCATCGCTAACATTTCGTGCCATTTGGATACAAATATACTCTATAGAGTATTGCATACGATACCCTGCAAGCGAGCGCGCTCTCACTAACTGTATCCTAGCTCCATCACCTTCGCGTGACCGAACCACCTAATATGTAATCTCCCTAATACTCATTATTTTATTTACCACTCTATTGTAAATGGACGTCACAAAACTGACGTAGCGTCATTTACATCCCAGTCTACATATGTTCCCTCGTCATTTACAGACTCCACGCTTTACTCACGACCATTCAGCGTCGGTACTGTAATACCGTTGCCACAAATAGTATGGAGTAAATTGTAATTACTTATTGACTTAAACGATCGTAGTAAATAAGTAAATTAATAATTTTTAAAAATTTACGAACTTAAAAATTCATAAATTTGTACAAAAATAATTAATAAACTCTTGTCATATTTCCACGGACCACGCGATATTTATGCATGCAATAAATAATTACACGTTTTCTAACTTGACGTAAAATAGGTTATCAATAACGAGCTAATAATATTTATTGCTTATGGTAAATTTTTTATAGCAATATACATGTCAAAATATATTTTCGCCTTACGAAAAATTGTAATAAAGTATAAAGTTTTTTTTTTTTCCTTGTATGGCGGCTCAACTTGTAAGAAAAAATGGATGTGATATGCCATGTTACGTCGAGCAAATTATTGCATTATTTGTTGATAGTGCCTCATTGTGAATTTATTCAAACTGACGAAGAAATATGTCCTCAATGATTATAATCGAGTTCCGCAATAATTAAGAGTCGTCAAAATAAATTACGAAATATTTGTTTCGAGAAATGAGAATATTTCAAAAACTTCGGGAATACAGTTCTGGAGGTGAGTAATGGCAGCGGTGCTTAAACTTTGCCTTTCCAGGGGTAATTTAAAGTAAGGTTAGCATTTTAAATGGTTATTTACGGTGAATTTATATTCAGTAGTTTGTGTTGTTAATTTTAATGCATCAGCAAACGAAACAGTTTATAAAGGCTTCGTTCCAGATTCAGGTACTATCGGAGAGCGTGCTTTTCGTGCTTTAAAATACAAGTTTGGCTTCCTGACCATGTTTTCAGTTGTTTTAAGTTTGGATATTTTTCTTTGCTTTATATTACAGCTCTACATTATCTCGAGTACGCAATCTATACTAGTGAATATTAGGAATATAACAAAAATGCATTTTAAATATTTTATTAAAGGATCTAGTTTCATCTATTCCCCTTTTGAAATTTAAATTCATTTACTTCAATTACAGATTGATAATAATACTCACGGTATATATAAAACTCTTACCAGAGAAGTTTATTTAGTGTTTAAGGGATTATTTCTCGTTTAGGGGTGTTTTATTTTATTACATAAACATACGGATAGGTAGCGCGTCCCACATTTCTCTCCTGACCTTACTTTTTTTCTTCCCCGTCACGTTCACTTAATGAACATTAACCTTTCTTCGTTGTGAGTATTTATTATGGTCTTAATTTTTTCGTTAGATAATCCACAATTATAAAATGGCAAAAATGCTTGTCGGTCTAGTGATTAAGACCTTCGCCTAATGATTTAATTGTCGGTGGTTAGAGCTTCGTTTCAGAAGACCATCAAGTTGTCCTGTTTTCGCTTAGTTTGAAAATAGCTAACAAGTTGATATTACTCGTATCACATATACGCATCTATATTTATTTTTTTAATCAAATGATTCACGATGTTTTAATTATTATTAATTATATTAATATATACCGTAATTCATATTAAAATAAAGTTAAATTAATTTATGTTATATTTTATAATTAAAGAACTGTTTATATACAATCCCATTGTTTTTTTGTGTATCGTTTTCATTGGAATGACGTTAATTTTCTTTGAAATTTAAATATATGACATTTTTCAAAATTGTAACAAAAATGTAAATTTTGTTAAGAAGATAATTACTATTTAATACCTACATGATTTAAAGGTTTTATTTAGAAACATTATTTTATTCACAACGATCGTAAAGTTAAAACCTCAAGGCATATTTCTGAACGTTTCGAGACTTTGGTTATTAAAAAGTGTTTGAAGTGCTAATTAATAATGGAAGATGATCCTCATAGGAAAAAGCGACGCTTCAACACGACTCTTTAGGACGGGTTTTAAATACTATTTTATTTGCTAAATTATTTTCCGGCAAGTCTTATCATAAATGAAATATATATCGACTATCAAATAATGGCAAAGAATTTTTTTCAGGAAATAAGACATTTCCTACATTGATTCCGCGGAATCTGTACGTATTTCTTGGAAAAAATTGCGAATACTATATTAATATCCCTCTATTCATTCTACTTATTTAAATTTTACGACCGGTTTTATGACCGCATCAAGATTTCTAGGCCATTTTATTAACATTTATAGATTTTTGAAAAACGCAGTAATTAAAAAGACGGTTGCTGCCAACGGGAAAAAATGATGACTTTGTATTGTATTATATTTTTATTAAGGAGACCACATTCTAATTGTAAAGTTGTATTTATTCAGACCGTGGGTTTGTGCTATTTTTAATACAGCTTAAATGTATTAATTAAAAAATATAGATATAAAATCAATTTTTTCGAAAAATGTTGTTGTTGCTACCGGGATTCGAACCTGAATCTCTTTCAATCCGGGAAACGTGCATTAATCGATTATGCTATACCAACACAATGCTTTTACGACAAATTTTCGAACATTTTGTTACACTTTTCAAATGAATACATCTATCGTTCCATTATTTGAAAGCCTTTATTTTTACGGAATAGGAGACGTCAGAATTAATATTTTTTGTTAAATTTTGGACACATTGATACAACTTGTATATTATTAAGAATACATTCTTGCCGTATACTCTCTGCTTGCCCCCGTGAGGATACGGCGTGATGAATACAATTTTATGTGATACACCACGTTTCGAACTATCAATATTATTGGTAGTGGCGTGTAGCAGGTATATATTTAGGTTATGCTGTTACCAATGATATTATACAATAATATATAATATATGTACTACAATATATCTTGCACATAGGATTATGAACTTTCGTTTAACCAACGTCTTTAGACAAAATGAATCCGTCGTTTATATGACCCCACCATGCATTTATTTGTAATTTTAGAGTTGGTACTATTAATAGTGTTTTTAAAGTATAATATAAAATTTATAAAACTTACTCATATAAAAATCAATATAAAAAATGTAAGGACATTTTTAAGAACACTTTTTATGAGTGAACATGATTCTTTTTTTGTTTAAAAATCCTTCACGTAATAACTAAACGAAAAAAATATTTTTATTGCAAGTTAACATAGGAAATTGTTCTGCCAATTGCCTTTCCTGTTTCCCAAATCAAAGACAAATTCATGCACCAAATACACCTCGAACGCAAATAACGGCCATGAAATCAACATCTTTAAAACAGTAAGATAGTAAAATTCGCGAATTAGTAAAAAAGGAAGTAGGCACATCGATGATTTGCACGCAGTTGTAAGCGTTTCTTCATTCAAAGCGTCCACTCTTGTCCACGTTGTTTTGCACTAACGAAATAGTGGAAATTCCGAAACCGGGCAGCATCTACAAATGAAAATCAGCAGACTTTTTCCGGGCTCATCAGATCAGATCGTTGTATTACTTACGCGACGTTTGGACTGCTCACGTTGAAGATCTGCCTCACTAACGTTGAACCTGGGATAAAGAATAAGTTACAGGTTATAAATAACAATGTAATTTTATCTAAATAATTATTAGAAATATCTAACCACAATGTGATTTCAAATATAATTAACGACTTCGTAATTTATTTACTTCTGATTTAATTAAAATTTTATTAACTAATGTTCCTACTTAAATATCTGACTTTTGTAATTAAAACCATTTTGGTTTCAGTTTATGAGTACTTTATGCAATAAAGATATCTTAAACGTTTCTAAATTTAAAAATCAATAATATTTAAAAGGTTCCGCTCAGCACGACGATAATGATGCACCCATAACCTCAATATCATATTCAAAAATGGCACATGTTTACCCTAATAACATTACAATATTATGAGAATTTCAAAAATATTGACTAACATCTGCTCGGAATAGAAAATTATTTCGACTCTACCGATACTTAGAGAAGTCAAAAGACACTTGATAAATTAAACAAAATAATACAGTATAGTGACGATACTATCTCGTTGATTTTTTTACTGCGTGGTCTAATTTTCCTACGAATCAAATAATAATTTACCTTTGGAGAGATGTTTATTCATAGCCACGCAAGCATGGGTCGATATCGCATGCGGGACGCTTCACCTCCGCACAGGTGCAACGGTCGAGAGAGGGGATGGCCGAGTAAGGCTAATTCACCCTTCTCGCGCGGGGTAGAGGGAGGTTACTTATCGGACTGCTGATCGGCACGCCACTGCCACCATGAAGGGTTACTAGAACATAGGGATGTTTCACAATGCAATCGGAATGAAATGTACAAAATGTTTAGTGCCGAAATTCAGTAGAGCTCCAAAATAAACTAATTTCTGCAATGTCCAATACCATTGACCGCGTGTGGAACCACATCTCAGACCTGATAATAAATGTATTGCATCATTTTATTATTCATACAACTATACCAATCAGCGAACACTACGAGTTCATAATTTAATTCTTTTTGAAGATCTCTTCATAAACAACTAAATATTCACTTCTCAATATTAGCAAAATTGCTTTGTGGCCTCATTTTATATGAATAATTAGACAAAACACTTTGTTTAAACCCCTATTTATTGATAATTCAACATGTTTCGTTACCTGTGGTATCTTCTTCAGGAAACAATGTATACTGAAATTAAAAATACAAGTGTAGATAAAAATAAAACTATAAAGTGGTGAATAAGTAAAATGTTATATGAAAACAAATTTAAAAGGTGACTATTTGCAAAGAAGATTTGGTTATTTATAATATTTGGCTTGCTATTAATCCTTTTTCTTATTTCTAAAATTTCAAATTTATCTAACTGTAAACCCCTAGTATTTATATGTATAATTTCTAAACCCTTGTTAAAATCAAAAGAATGGTTTGTTTCCAAAAGGTGATGGGAAAATTCTGAATAGTTGTTGCTACTTAAACATCTCAAGTGCTCCTTAATTCTAATATCAAAGTTTCTACAAGTATCGAAACATGTTTAATTATCAATAAATAGTAGTTTAAACAAAGGATTTTGTCTAATTATTTATAATATTCGTCTGCAATATTAGATCTTACAATATACGTAATTTAAATGAATGACTCAGAACTAATATCTAACTTTAAACGTTCCCTGTGAGGAGCAGGTATTGCATTTATTATATTTATTTGTTATTGAAAATAATATGTTATAAAAGTTTTAAATATTTAATTGCCTAATAGAAACACAAAAAAATATATTTTTCTTATTTAATCGCTGAAAATTATTGTAGTTAATATCAAATAAAAATTTTAATAAAATAAATCTTTTGATGCAACTAACGCACCATTGTAACTTGAATTAAAGAGTTCCAACTTCAGGGTACATTGATCATAGCCTTAGAGCTCAGCAAGGTGACAAGTAAGGCACCCTAAATTGTTTGGTATCTTTCGGAAAACAATAACCCCACGGAAGACTGCAGCAAACTGAACAAATCGCACCGTAAGGTGGTCGGGTGGGGGTGAGGCGGAGCTACAATTGCGGCGGAATGATTACAGTTTACCGCCTCACAATCGGCCTTTATGGGAGCAGGTTGTTTTTTAGTTAGCTTGTAATCCCTGCGATGGCGTGCCGCGTGCCGCGGGTCGGGTGCCGGGGGCACGCAGTGCACGGCGTCGCAATGCGGCGGCGGCGGACTCCGGCCGCCGGGCGCCGAGCGTCGGACATTCCGGCCTGATATGATTACGGGTGATGGAAGTCCCACAACCCCTTGACAGCAGACTAGATATCGGGATCGGTTAGAGGTTCAAATAAGTTATTTAAAGTCAATATATCGTTTTCCAAAAGTAAGTTAATTTTTACTGTTTGATTAATTCTCAAAATTTTGTAAATGCCAAACTTCACACGCCTTCACTCAAACTATTACAAACTATTAAAAAAGTTTCGGTTCCAAATTTTAATTTTATAATTGCCAAAATATTATTTTAGAATATCAATTGCAAGATCGTGATAAGTAAAGATATTAAAAAAAAAATTTTAATATAAATATGAAATCCGTTTTATTGCTTATGTTAAATTGGCCTTGATGTCTCACATCAGTACATATCTTCTTGCTTGTTAGTCAAAAGGCATCAACTTAATTAAACGCAGCGCACAATAACAAATTTTCTTCGATATACTAAAAAATGATTTTATTAAAAAATATCGAAACACAAATGTTACTTTATTATAATATTAGCTTCTGATCTGTTTAGATGAAACAGTGAATTGAAAGGAAGTAAATATCAAGAAATGAGTAATAAAAGGTTAAAAATTACTAATATTTAGTATATACACTTAAAATAGTTAGTATTACTGAGTATAATTTCCTACGAAAAATAATATTGATGAAATTGACGCATGTATTTTTGTTTTAAATATTTTTTTAAATTTAATGTTCTATTTAAAAATATATAATATTATTTTGATGTGTGTAATGGGGATAAAATCTAATATTGTAAATATCATACACGATAACGATACATAGCATTAATTTTTAAACCATATCTGAATGATTTTTAATCGTTGATTTTTATTGAAATATATCACAACATGAAAAGTTAACTTTTTATCGCAAATCATTTTACAACTGTAATCAGTTGAGACGTTTGTAGTATTTATAAACAAGGTATTTTTTAAAGATAAAGGACAACGGTCTTCGTGTAATCTGTTTAACGGTTTAAACTTTTGTAATGTTTTATTTTTGAAATAGCGTCACGCAATCTTATCGTTATATCTTTACAGAATACATCACATTTATAAGAAAAGGAAGGTTTGTTAGCGTGATATTTATTTTCATGAATGTACTACGTATAATGCATACACACCTTTAAGCCGCATTCACACTTCACAGTATGGCAGGTCGCCTCGCATTCTGAATTGTATTACGTCATGCACACGCTTGTCGTATCTTGAGGACTCTAACCGTAGCCTCGGGATTTATTATAATATTAGTTCTCACATCACGCTCACTTCTGACATTTGTACAATTTTAGTAATTTTATGCTCGATTGTCTTGACGCGATAAATGATCCTAGATATAATTTTCTTACGAAATTGTTTAACATTCAAGAAAGCAATACCTGCTCCTCATAAGGAACGTTTAAAATTAGATGTTAATAACAATATTAGTTCTAAGTCATTCAGTTAAATGGCGTATATTGCATTTTATATGAAGAGCAGATTAAACCAATGATATGTACATATCATATATCACCCTATACCGCCAATCCCTGCGTGTGTATATCCGTCGGCACTCATTATTGAATAAGGAAAGATTTTCCATTTATAGGGTGTTCAGCGGAAACATTTCAAAATTAAATTGTAAATACTCGTAAACCATCAGGGTGAGGTATTATTTGCTGATTTTTCAATTGTGATGAGTCACTGGTCGAGAGCGCACCGTGCATTCGCGGTTGAGCGATATTTAAAGTGCGGTGATTCATCGGTTCGTGCGCGTCGCGCTTTTTGTACTCAATATTCGACTTTAATATTCGACGAGTAAGTGATGGGCCGAGCGCGCAACTTATCTAGCGTTGGGTTCAAAAGTTTAGACAAGAAAGGACGACAGTTAACCAAACTCCTCCGGGACCATCAACATCAGCAGCGACGCCAGAGCATGTGGCTCAAGTTCGACGTGAAATTACGCGCAATCCGCGTAAATCGATAAGGAAAATTGGAGTAAGACCACTCTACATAGAGCTAGAGTTTCAACGGAGAAGCTGAGGGGAATTTTTCCCAATAAATTAATCAGCAAGTATGGAGGCATACCCTGGGCACCTCGGTGACTGGACCTTACACCGTGCGACTTTTTTTGTGGGAATACCTTAAGTCGAGACTTTACAGCGACAATCCCAGAATCAGGCCCTACAAGAAAATATCCACCGTGAAGTTGCTGCCATTGAACCAACGCTTTGCTATCGCGTGTTCGCAAATTTAAGAGTCCGATTGCAAGAGTGTATTGAGAGAAATAGACGGCATTTAGACGATATTGTTTATAAAACGTAAAATCCGCATCGTTAAACTCAATTTTGTATAAATATGAGACTATAATTGAATTTTTTTTTTATTTAATATTAAACTTGAAAATTTTCCGCCGGATACCCTTTATTAATATTGAATGGTTAGTATATGTTTTCTTCTCAAGAATGACTATTCGCTTTAAACGTCTGAACCTATAAACATTACATTACAGTCTGCTCGCACCGAGAAAAAAAAAATTCGCTAAAATTTTGCATACCACGTAGTCCAGCAATATCCCATATTTTGGGGCAGAAGAAGTGTCGAGAAATTCCTAAATTCATTGGATCCATCAGCTGGCCAGCTGGTTAGCCGGCGGCCAGGATGCACAGTACACCGGATGATGTTTCAACATTTTATAGCCATAATTTTTTATTCGCTATCACTACTCGTACAAAGACAGGCGGTGTAGGTTTTACGCGGAAACCATTATTTTTAAACGGTTAACTGAATAGTTGCTATCAGTAGCGGGTGATGCGTAAAAAGCAACATAATAAAATATTGATCTAAACAAGTCTGTTTAAAAATTGCTGAAATTCTCACAATTGATTTACTTTTAACTTAATTTTGACTTGTGTTTGATAAAACCTATTGACAGTGACTCAAGTGTCGGTGCAGTGGCCCTAGCCCGTGTGACCGTGAATTATTATCTGATACGACGCTGGAATATATTTCTTATTATCTTCCGATGATCTCCCCAATATTCCATCCCATCATATAAATAGCTCATTTTTAGGATTTTTAGAAGGTTTTACCCTTCCAATACACGTATTACTAATAAGAATGTACGATGTTATTAATAGTAATAAGGTAGCGCAGGCACTTGAGGTAATGGATTAGGTAGTCTAACCGCATATAGTAGTACTATAGAAGTACCGTATGTACTCTAAGGAATAGTAAAAAAATTCTCGCATTTTCCAAAAATCAAGTGTTTAAAATAATCATAAAAACTTCTGCAGCGCAGTACTTATCAATAGAAACCTTGTTAATGAAAGCAAATATTTTAACAGGCCAAAAACTTAGTCCATAGTATTTTAGAATTGTACTTTTTCAAATTTAGCTACGATAATATTCAAGTTGTTAAATCTCTAAGGTTTTAAAATAGAAGTTTTTAAGTTCAAAGGCAATTATTTGATGAAACAATAAACGATACACAATATTTAACATGAAAAATAGTGCTAGTGGCGGAAGTGGGGGGAGGTTTTTGTGAAAACCAGAGAACAGTCATTATTGTGTTGCAACTGCTTCGGGAGTATTCCGGCAATTATCGCTCCATTTGGTAAACAATTTCATTATATTTTGGTGGAATAATATTACTGTTTTAAATAAGATTCCAAAAAGTGTTATTTATAGTATAATTTATAAATAATAACTATTAATAAAAAATAATTGACTCATTACTAGGTATGAACTCGACTAATTCTAGAACGTTTTGTATATTATAATAATAATAATAGCGTTCAGTAGTCGGAATTTAAATTTAGTTATCATTGAAAATTGTGGTTAGGGAGCGTGGGGAGTAGGGAGAGGAGATAGAGTAATTTCAAATATAGCCTTTATTTTGCACAAGTTCAAAAGTATGTAATATTTGATTCGGCCAGAAAGAGTAAGGTAAAATGTCTAAGAGAATGGAGTGCGATGACTTTATTTACTTTAAGGTCCTAAAACGCAACTGAGCAAAATTCTGAACGGGTGGCATTCAATATAATATACATTTATATCTGTGAAATGGGTAAATTAAGGCTGTAAGTCTGAAAGTCTATGAAAAATTTGATTTAGATCGATTAAAGGATATAGGATTGCATCATACATATTATTTTATTTATATATTAATGTATTATTAAAGAACTACAATTATACCATTTTTATTACATGTTACTCTACTCATACTAAATTGGTGTAGTGGCACAAAAATCTAAGGTATATTTACATAAAAATTTCCTCTAAAATGTCACTCTCTTACGATGATATAATGAAAATGATTCATAGAATGAATTGAATTAATCTGAGTCTGCCTCTTATTCAATGTATTATACCATTCACTAATTGTATAAACAGAGTAATTGAGTCAAGTTGAAATTCATCCCCCATTTGGGCTGACACCTTCCCAGGGCGGGTCCGGCGGCTCTCCAAAGTTTGCGAGGCACTGAACCGCATTAGCCGGGCCTTTGAAGCCTCGAAGTTCTCCGCGCGGCAGGAGACAGTGTTCTGATTATGATATCCGGTAGGCGCCGATTGATCGAAGCCAGGCGGCCGGACCCGGCAGTCGACACGTTCCGGAGTTACTCGAAGGGGTGACTTCTTGCATAGGTACTTACAGTACAGTGCGAATTTAAGTGAACAGTAAACAAATATTATTGCGTCACAATCAATTAATCTTGACATATGATATCATAACTTGAAGTTTCTTGAGGGATACAATTAAAGAGAATGCATTCGTCTTACAGTTAATTGAAAAAACTTCATATTTTGACTGACCAGAAAATTGAAAAATCTAATCTGATAATACTTTAACAGTAAGCATACTACCATTTACTTATAAACAGAAGTAAAACATTTTCACATGTTTATATGAACTTTTATTTAATGTTACTTCAATTAGTTTTCCAAAAATATGACACTATTGCGTACATTACAAACATGGGTTTAAGATAGATGAAATCTACACAAAAAAATAACTACAAGATAAATTCATTTGGTTGTTTCTCAAAAAAAGTCGCCAGAGAAGATGGTAAAGAAGAGCAAATAATAAAACTCTCCTAAAGTGTCATACAAAGTATTTCTCCAAAGCCATATAATGTATTTTCAGACATTTGTATGCATCTGAAAATAAGCCTATAATATTGACGCTCTGCGACTGTGGTCTGGTCCCTAACCCAATAGGGAACTACTTTGATTTGAAAATTTGAATTTTATAATTCAATTTCTTGCTGTAGCGGATTTTAATAATTATAAGTTGAAAATAGAAAGTTGGTAAAACTATAGATACTCGTTGAAACGTTGAAGGTTGCGAAACTTTAGGATCCCTGTCTAACGTGGATACCTCCGATTCAATTCACCGCATTAGCCGTGTTGGCCACTGGCAGCATATCTTACATGGCAGATAACGAAAAGTTGAAGGTTGCGAAACTTTAGGATCCCTGTCTAACGTGGATACCGCCGATTCAATTCACCGCATTAGCCGTGTTGGCCACTGGCAGCATATCTTACATGGCAGATAACGAAAAGTTGAAGGTTGCGAAACTTTAGGATCCCTGTCTAACGTGGATACCGCCGATTCAATTCACCGCATTAGCCGTGTTGGCCACTGGCAGCATATCTTACATGGCAGATAACGAAAAGTTGAAGGTTGTGAAATATTTAATGACCTGTCGAACTTCATTTTGTACAATTCATTATAAAAGTCCCTAAATGAAAGTGGTTATTGTGATGACTCAATTGTTAGTGCATGTACGAATGTATTCAAATAAAACGGTGTTCAGTTTTTGTGGCTTACATACGAGTAGTTCTAATTGAAAAGCCCGGAGGACTCGGTCGGTCCCAAATTTTCATAATTGTATAAATGTGAATAATAACGCCATTTACACGGCACAAAATTGAAAGACTTCGGGTAACAAGAATAGAAGATAATATTATTGTGAAAAAAAATTCCATTTTTTATACGTAGGAACATCTGGGACGGGTGCATATATTTTGTTTCAAATTATTATTCAAATTGTTTATTAGTTCTAAAATTATATTCCAATTATTTTTTATTTTATGTTCATTAGTTAAAGTAATCTGTGTTACCTTTATTGTAAACTAGAAATATATTATTAGACATTCACTTACTTATTCATTCGGCTAAAGATTTAGCAAATGTGATGGTGATGTCATCGTTAAAATATTTAGGTATTACTTGGAGGTTTTAATTAAGCGAGGGCTCAGGACTATCGCGGTCTTAAATGAAACATACCTACTGTCACAGCCGCGACAGCCGCGACGCGACAGTGGGTGCGCTCGGTCGTGGTTAGTGTTTGAAATTAAACACCACTGAAACATTATTAGACTGTTGTGTGAATTACGCATTACACGGAATGGCTTGTGCAAATTGTATTAACGCAGCCGGTGAATATTTACCCAAGTAATAATCAAAGTTATTCTCTAGACGTCAGATCGGTATATCGCCGAGCAGGTCAATCGTCAATCACTTCCGTCATACAGTCGACCCGCGTTTTTACGCATGCTCGTAGGTGATTTCATCTCTGGATTAGACCATTACATACGTAGATCAAGATGACGTATCGATAATATTATCATGTAACGATCATTTTTAACAAATTATTATTCGATCGCACGTATCACTATGTTATTCTTGATGTTTGTAACGTTAACTTTGTGGTTAGACAATTAAAAATTGTATCTATATTCAAACTTTGTATAAACCACTGTGAGTTATTTACACAAAGTTTAAATATATTGTAGATATAATATATTTATTATTCAGGAGTCCAGCGGAAAAATTTCAAGATTAAATCGTAATTGCTCGTAAACCATCAGGGTGAGGTAATTGGGAGGGGTATTGTTCGACGCGTGTAATTTACTGATTAACTAGTCGCAATGAGTCACTGGTCAGGAGCGCACCGCGCGTTCGCGGTTGAGCAATATTTAAAGTCTTTAAACGGTGATTCATTTGTTCATGCGCGTCGCGCTTTTTGTACTCACTTTAATATTCGACGAGTAAGTGATGGACCGAGCACGTAATTTATCTCGTTTTGTGTTCAAAAGTTCAGACAAGAAGGGACAATGGTTAATCAAACTCCTCCGGGACTATAAACGACAGCAGCGACGCCAGACATGTGGCTTAAGTTCGACGTGAAATTATGCGCGATCCGCGTAAATCGATAAGGAAAATTGGAGTAAGACCACTCTACATAGAGCTAGAGTTTCAACGGAGAAGCTGAGGGGAATTTTTCCCAATAAATTAATCAGCAAGTATGGAGACATACCCTGGGCACCTCGGTTACCGGACATTACACCGTGAGACTTTTTTTTTGGGAATACATTAAGTCGAGAGTTTACAGCAACAATCCTCAAACAATTCAGACCCTACTGGAAATATCCTCCGTGAAGTTGCTGCCATTAAACCAGCGCTTTGCTCTCGCGTGTTCGCAAATTTAAGAATCCGATTGCAAGAGTGTCTTGAGAGACATGGATGGTATTTAAACGATATTGTTTATAAAATGTAAAATCCGCATCGTTAAACTTTATTTTGTACAAATAAAATATGAGAATAACATTATAATTTTTTATTTTATTTAATATTGAACTTGAAAATTTTCCGCTGGACATCCTTTATTATCTTACACAGCGGAGAACGGTACATATTTTGATTCGTCAGCGGCTAATTGGTAAGGCTTGCATTTTATTTATTTTATGTCAGCGCTCCGTGGGATTCAGATTTAGTTTTAATTTAAAATAGAGCTTTTGTTATACCCAGAGTAACGATATATGCAAAATTTGGTCCAAGCAAGTTGAGAATGAAATGTCTGGAGGGCGGGGTGGGATGGCAATATTTTTCTCAGGATTCTAAAGTACAGCTGAGTAAATTTTTAATTGATTGCATTCAATATAATGCGCATTTACATCAAGGAGGAGTGTTGCCGTGGAAAAGAAAAGGGATGCCTATGTTTTGCGCGAGTCCTAAAAATGGTTTAGTTAAGCAAAATTTGGTTTAAATCGGAAAAAGAAAATCGGATTCTTTATAAAATAGGCAGACAAACATACCTATAATTTCCTATACATAGAAGTATCTTCTATTGATAATTATAAAGTATTAGAATTCATTAACGTTTATCAGTCTACGGTATGGCCTTTCTTACTTTTTACTTCCTACTCATTTTGAAAATGTATAAATAAAACAGGTAAAAATGGTGCCTTCTTTAACACCGATGAGTCTCGGACAATAGCCAGGGCAATGCGATGCAATGCGATGCCAAATCCACAGTAAAATATCAAAAATTGAAAAGCAATCTATATCTTTCCGATTGCCTCTTCTCGGGATTCTAGTAATAGTAGTAGACTAAACGAGTTCTCTGTTAAGTCTAGTTTAAAAACTTTCCACCATTGTTGCCGTCGACTGCTGGCGCAGATAACGAGTTAAAAACTCGGGTACTGACTGTTGGTCAATGCGAACCTTGTCTTTAGAAATAGTCTGAATGCGCGGCTCCTCTCAAGCGGGTCGCGATTCACCACCATCGCCGCACTCGCTGTATCTTGACACATGTCTCCGGATAAAATACCGTCTTAATGAATACGATTCAGATAAAATCATCTTATTTATAAAGTGCTTGGTATTTTTGTAACCATTCGGGGAGTTGTTGGAGAATAGAATAGCTCAGTGGCAGTTTTAAATAGAATAAGCAATCAAAAACATAACCTGAAATAGTTTTTTTTAAATGCGTTTAATTTAATTCTAGCCTATAAGTTAAATTTGTTAATAAAAAATCAAGTGCAATTAGTACTCTCTTAGTTAAATATAAATATCGAAGAAATTAATTTGTGACCATTTTAAAATTAACTTTGTTACAGAACGGTTGCTTTGTGTAGATAAGCATTTTTTATTTTTAAAAATTGTAGGTAGGTACCGTGTAGGCGCTGAATTGAGAAATAAATTCTTTACTTACCAACCGGGACGTGAAAGAACGTATTCTAATTTTCGAATATGAAAGTTTTTCAAAAGTGTCAAGACAAATCGCGGATATCGTTTATGGGTACTGAATAAAATATATATTCACCATAGTTACCAGTGTGAAGTATAATATGGTTTGGTCACTTTGTCCCATATTTTCCTGACATTTCTTTACTACCAAATTTTGGAGTGTTGGGGTGTGGGAGCTAAGATGTTTACATCAATTAACTGATTTTAAAGACAATATCGAACAATTTTAAACACAATAATATTAATTGCAGACTATGTTTTAAAGTAATAATTTGTTATAGTTTATCTAGAAGTGCGCGCTAAGGATTATACAATATATAAATAGAGAGCTCTCTACTTCGAACAAAAAATAATTATCATTTCAATTATAAAATTACATTAACTTTTTAAAAATGAATTAAATAAAACACAATGTTGTTTACTTCCCACTACACTTTAATTAAAATTAAAACGTAGTCTGAAGTAAACAACGTTGTGTTTTATTTTATTAATTAATTTTTCTAAAAGTTAATCACGAAAATGTAGAAATATTATAAAATGACACCCAAAGTACAGTTTATAATTTATTATTTTTTTCAATGTACCAAACGGTAACACACCACGTCGGTACATCTTGTTATATTCGGTGGAGAGGCTGCACCTGCCGCAGACCTCGCGCACTTTAGAAGTAAAACAATGGCATAGCTCTCAACCGGTTGTTCAAATCGGGACAAACTGTTTCTGACTCCATCGAAAGTGGCGCTTCCAGGTGTTTCCAGAACTATCAGTTTGAACTCCGTATTCTCTCGGCTTACACTAAAATACGGACAAAAAATAATATGTTAACGCTTTGGACATCATGATCATTTAGCTTTTGTTGACTAAGTGTCGTAGTTAGATAGTAATGTAAATATGTATGTACCTCCACTTCCCTCGGTTCTGAGCCATGTTCAGTGCTGCGCTCGGCATTACGACGGTCGTCTCCTCTATTTGATAGAGACCGTGATCGTGCTCACCATCCACTGCATACTCAGTGACCACTATCTTCGTATCTTTAGGTAATTTTTCCCAAGTACGAGAGAATCATTTTTAAAGAAGACTAATTTTTGTTGTGATGTTACATTTTCTGTTATTTTAAATATAAATAAAATTAATCAACTAGAAAGATATACAAAACAAATCTATTTGTCGAAAAAATATTTAGTTGCTATTGAGATTAGAGCATAGACCTCTTCTTATCCAGGGAAACGTGTTGCATTTGATATTTAACGTAATGTAAAGTGGATTGCTTTTAAAAATAGAATAATAAATGTATTAATTGTAAAAATATACAAATCGAATTTCTACATTTGTCGTAATCGTAATCGCTCGCTGTAGTCAATACGCTTCCCCATATAGAAAGTGGTCCAGGTAGCAACTAAATATTTTTTCGATAACTAGATTTATTGTGTATATCTTTCTTCATATAATTTATATAAATTAATCGCATACATTTTTAAATGATGTACTTTTTGTAACGAACGGCTACCGGTTATTGACAGGTTTTCCAAATCTTCGTTCGCCTTGTCATTTCAGATGAATTCTTAAACTTTTCATACATTTTCAGAGAATTGCTTTTTATAATTTGATGTAATAGGTCAACAAAAACAATTTTGTCTTGCTTTTGTCTATTTAAGATTGAGAGTTATCAAAATAGTTCCTCTTTATTGCCGGTCATTAAAGTTCGGTCGTCGGAGATTCGAAAGTTTCCGCCCTTCGCTGCAATTCCACCTTTTCCTCTTTGGTGATTACTAGTTTGGCGAATACTTAGGTAAATTTACTATTTAGATTTAACAAAAGTGACTCAATTTAAAGAATATAAGCGTCTCGGGTGTCAAATGAATATAAAGTCTTACCTCGGTCTAGCTCGATGTTTACTCTACAATAGTTGAATTAGCAAATTCGTATGTTTAGATTGGTTTGTCACAATACCAAGTTTATAATTAAGAATACTTCGTATAATGAGAGAGTTCACAGGTGAGCAGCTGTACTGGCCAGGTCTCCGTCATTAGAAGCCGAAAGGCCCGAGCTCTCTCTCCACTATCAAAGTGTCCTCTCCATCCATCCTGAGTGGGTGATATACATGGTATGTTGGTCACATGCTGCTGGTGGCTCTGATTTGCTGCACGGGTCGCAGGTGTCGTTGTCAACTCTCCGCACGTCCATGTAGATATATATTATTCATACGTATTAACCAATTCTGGTGACTGATAACTGTCCGGTGCACTCATTTTTTCAATACTTTCCAATTATGGTCTTATTTAACTCTTTTTGTAGTCTATGAAACACAACTACAAGTACTACTTGAACTCAAAACTCTCAATAATCTCAATCAATTGTCTTTTGATATTTGTTCCCGTGCACCTTTCGTAAATTCAGCTATTGGGATTTACCAGTCAAGATGTTATTCGAGTATATTCTTAATAATGAGGAGCAGAACTTTGGAATAGATCATATAACTTTTTCAAGTGAGTTTATACATTATTTATCAAGTTTTAATTAATTCAAAGCAAATATCTCGGAATTATTTGCAACTTTTACAATTAAAAATTGTTAAACCAAACCTACAGTAACAGCATAAGTTGTTATTAATATTATTAAAGATTCACAGATCTATGTTTTTAAATGCTGCTACACTACAAAAATATGTTCTAAAAAATAAAATAAGTTGTATTAAAGATTATGCAAATTTAATAAAATGGATAAATTTATTAATTCTGGCGTCTCCTAGAGGGTTTTAGGCAAAGGTATTTGAAATTCACCGCGATACAAAGATGATTGTTTATAAAAATTGAATAATTGATGTATCAATTGGAAAGATTAGGCACAGAATATAAATCCAAAATTTGTCGAAAATATATTGGATTGCATAGTGAAATGGCGAACGCGCTTCACCGGATAGGAAGAGGTCCGGGTTCGAATCCCGGTAGCAACTAAATATTTTTCAAAAGATAGATTTTTTTTTATCTTTCTAGTTGATTCATTCAATTTGTATAATTTGTCTCTGTATTAGATATGTATTCTAGCCTAGACATCTTTCCAATCCGTGAAGGCTTGTAAAGGAGACAATTAAAGAATTAATTAAATATTCTAACATATTATGATGTAACTTCATCCAGCAATCATGTAATAATTATTTTTAAACCATAGGTTTTAAGGATATGTAGCACCTAATTTGAAAACCCCTTAAAACGGATTTAGGATCATTTGTGTTTAATAATATGCAGTTTTGTAATTTGTTTTGTCAACTGCATGCATAACACATGGTTTCTCGCAAAGGCCACTTAAATCCATTGATATTTCATGTTCAAAATCAGGATCGCTTGCTGATGATCACGTAATCCAAAATCCAGTATGGCTGCCAGAACGATACACAGAAAAATAGTTTACATTACAGTATTGTCTCTAAAAAATATTGATGTAAAAACAAACATTTTGTACACTTTCTTTCAAAATATAATTCATAACTCAAAACACATAAAATCGTTTTAGGAGGTTTTGGAATTAGGCACTACATGTATCTAATGTTTTTCAATAAATATTTTAATTAAAACTCCGACAAATCCTAAGAATAATGTTTTTCGACGCCAAGGTAAATATTTATCTTATGTTAAAGATTATTACTATTCTTCTTTCTTCTCTCTCTCACTCCAACAATTTAGGGTCAGCGGTTCGGACTCTCCTTCTCCGTCTCTCTCGGTTGTGAGAATTATGGTCGTCAGACCGAGTAAGAGCGCGTCCTCTTTCAACCTATGGCCTAGTGTCTTCATCAGTTTACCCGGGTACTTATTGGGGAGCAACCGGTTTATAATCCCCTTTAGCGCGGAAGTGTCCTCCTTTCATTGGACACATCCAAAGTTGCCAAGTCGCGCTTCGCGGGCTCTGTTCGCTTTCGGCGCCGCCTTCATTGTTCCTCGGATGGCCTCATTTCTGATTCTATCCAATCTGGCGACTAGTAGAGAAGTGACTCCTTCCGTCTCGGAGCGCTATTCACGACCCGACTACCGATTCTTTTATCAATTGAAAACAGTATTCTTTTCATGTACAGATTTCAATATTTAAAGTCACGTGGCGTATGTAACTCGATTTAAGCTTGTTTTTAATTTTATTATTATTTTCTACACGATTGATTAACTAGACTCAAGATTTGTTATATTTATAATATCCTTTTTAATATTTAAAAAATAAGTTATCATAATCATAAATTAAATAATCATAATTTTAGGTTTATTCTAATTGATTTCAATGAACCTAACATAGTTTTTCTCTCTTTTCAGACATCTCGGATTCGTTAAATCGGCCATCAATCTTCTGAGGTAAGTGTCATATTTGTAAGACGACTTTCTCGGTACAAATATTTATATTTATCCGTTGCTCCGGCTAGCTGGAAAAGAGCACGGATTCTCCTACTCAACGTGGGCAGTGGGAACCAGAGACAACTTCAAGGAGAACTCTTCAATAAAGGATGTTAAATTTCTATGATAGTAGGCACTCATTCAATAAAGCAACACTGGAAGGCATAGCAGAATTATTTAAATCAAAGTATCTAGGTCGACAAGGAGGCATGACATGAAATACCAGATAGAACAAAGAAATGCAGCTAATAAGATTATATAAATGCGCAGGTCAAACTATAATGCATATTAATTCAAGTGAGATTAGATCTCCATGTCCATAATCAATCGGTGATATTAACACTGGTGTGCTCCGCTGGGCGGATCTCACTTCAAATCTGCGGAGCTGATCACGCAAGGCGAGTTGCAAGTATGGATAAGAACAGCTCGTGGCGTACACTGAGAAGCATAATTTGGGTGTTTAGATAGGTGGACCTGCACATAGAGCGGGCGAGCGAGATGATGGAGAAAGCGGAAATTCGTATGGTTTGCAAGGGAACGAGGGACTAGACGTTCGCGCACCGTTTGATTATTTACGACGGTAGATACTCAGATTTTAAAATAGACTCACGACATATTAAATGTAATATATTATTTTATTTTTATTTTAAAACAGATACAAGTACAATACAAAGACATTGGACATGAAGAAAATAATGTTGTCAAATTACTTACATCCCAACATGTTTCACGTAGGCAAGAAAATGACAAAAAAAACACGTAACAAGGAAAAATTATTTACATACTGCATCGAACAATAGTGTTAATTAGGTTATTAAATATTGGTAATGAAACAGAAAAAATATCAATGTAGGTGAACAAATCATTGTAAGCTCAGCTCGTTCTCACTATAAGAGAGCGTAATCCAAAAATATAAATTTATTAATATGAACATTAAGAATTTTTAAATATATTTTAAAACTATAGTGATTAACTTTGTGAAAGTCCATTGTAATTAACTTTTAAAAAAACTTTTCACAAAGTTCTTAACTTTTTTAAATAATTAATTAATTATTCAAAATAAAACACAACGTCGTTTACTTCACACAACACTTTAATTAAATACTAATCAAAACGTTTTCCACGCTTACTGAGTCATCGTGAGTAATAAACTAATAAACAAAACCTTAAACTAGAAGATAAGACTGTCGACTACTTGAGGGGGAGGAGGTGGCGTATGAGAGCTGTGTCGGGGAAAGGGTGGTTTCAGTTAAAAGGGAAAGTTTATGTGAGCGGGGCTAATATGGACATGATAGGTGTTATAAGGGGTATTTGTATGTTAAGTACATTTTTATTGTTAATATTAATCTCTATATTATCTAAAAGCTTTTGATGACGCAATAAGCTTCGAAAACGTTTTAATTAATTTTTTATTAAAGTGTTGTGTGAAGTAAACAACGTTCCGTTTTATTTTTAATAATTAATTAATTTTTTCAAAAAATTAAAAATTTTGTAAAACATTTTTTTATTAATTAATGGCAATAATAAATTCACTGTAAGTAAATAATACTCGGTTATCAGGATCCTGTACGTAACATTTGCTTATGGATGTACCGACCTACATTTAAAAAGTCGTTATTATTAAATAAATAAATATAAATTTGGGATGAAATTTTTCTTCAATGTATTGGCGAAAGGTGCTCACAATCACATTCAGCATTTTTTATATATTTAAAGTACTTAATTGTATAGAAAAAAACGAGCACGCGACCTCTCGCGGCCAATAAAGTCCCCTCGCCCCCTCGCCCCGCGCCAGCCTGATGGATGCGCTCCGGCAGCGCCATTAATTACGGCAGGGTGCTGCACGCCCAGGAGCGGGTGGCCAGGTACCGCTCCGTGACGTCATGCCGCCTGACGTAATGAATGTCCCGCCGGCCGATGTTTATGACGCGCCCGATGGTGTTTGTGTTCCGAAGCCAGATTGCGCCCTGACAACTGATGATGCGAGAACAATCCATCGATCAGATATTTATCGCTGCTGATTTTCACTAATTTTGCAGTGCGTACTTTAATTTCCGGCTTCTGCGGAAGTGTGTTGAAGTGTACCCGCACCTGTATTTATGCACGATATTAAATTATCCCAACGAGGACACGTTTTCAAACTTAGCCCCTCTTGACTGTTGTATTAGATAAATTTGATAAATTAGAAAAAATTTTGGAGATGTACATGGAGAGCTAAAGATGTGCGTTGCCAGAACATTTGTTGTTCCATCCTCCATCGTCTCCTCACGACGTTCATCATCACGTTCTCCGACTGAGAACAGCCTTCGCCGTACACAGAGCCGAATTATATAGGTACGGGCCTGGGACCCGGGCCGCGTAAAGTGCGATAAATGAGAAATGTTGTTAACGCATCTTAATAAAAATGTATAAAATTAAAACTCGGAGCTTGTGCAAAACAATAAATATTGACATGCTTTTATTTATTCAAAGCAGTTTTGTACCAATGCAGGTATTGAGATAGGTGTCAGTGTCTTGAAATAGTCCATACTTAAGTTAACAAATATATCTATTGCAGAAAAACAAAACGCGTTTTTATTTTATATTCATTTTATTGTTAAGAATGTTTTTAAATAAAAATACATTTATGTATTGAGTAAGGCGTGACATAATTTTTAATTACACTGACGCAATGATATATGTATGTTTGAAAGAATTGCCAAACTCTCGAATATGATTAAAAATATATTTTGTTTTATTTCTACGGCTCTGTCCGTATAGCTCTCACTTCATGTTGGATTTCATCAGTAGACGGTGATTTCACAGAGCCTCATCTGTTGCAGCATTGCATCGCAAATGAAACTCGTTTAACAACATTACTTCGATGTCGCAATAAATCACCGAAATAATGAGAGATAGAAGCATGAAGCTATTAACATTTGGAAACTCGCTAATAATTGTCTTCTCGAGCAAACATGGTTGCTGCAAAAAATAAATAATGCTAGCTGCACGTACATCTGGCAGACGTAGGTTGATAAGCCCATACGTCATTAATTAACTTTTTAAACTATATTTTTAATAGGATAATTAAAATGAAAAATTCATCTGCAGTGTATGCAAGGTTCGTTACTCTTCAAGATGGTCGGTTTTTCCTTCCGGGATCATCGCACTATTCACCAAAATACACTGACATCAAACAATGCTTTAATGTAGCCGTAAATGAATCTGAAATATAGAGATGCGAATAAATCACTACACATAAAGAGGTTATTTTTCGTGGCGTTTTTACCCGTTTGTCGTAGCGAGTCGAAGTATATTTTATATATTTATATACATATATTCTTATATTCCAACATAAAAAATTACAAAATACTATAACAATTATTAAATAAAATTTTAACATGCCATTTATAAAATGTTGCATTCATCATCGCTAATAAAATTTCTTCGGCTGGACCTCATCGATTCATTTTACCCACATTGTTCGCGGTCATTTATTATAATAGACACAAATGTTTTCAAAGTTGGATTTACGATGTATTATATATGTACCCATCCTAACCATCCTAACTACAACGTACTTAGATATATAAAGTTTCTTAGATGGTACATTTTTTCAATTACAATCACCAACTAGTGTTTTTATAATATTTATAGCAAATGTTTTTATAATAAGTTTATAGAATTGTTTATGATCAGAAAAAACAGTGTTTATAAAAGGCGAAATCTCAACCAGACATCCGAAATGAAGTTACGCCGCTGAATATTTACAAAAAATGTCATTCAAAAGATTTAGATAATGGAAAAACACAATCGATAATGAGTAATCAGTAGTAGTATCAGTAGTAGTATCAGTAGTAGTATCAGTAGTAGTATCAGTAGTAGTATCAGTAGTAGTATTATAAATATAGAACAACGTAACAGTTGCTTCCTTTTTATTCATCTGCTATCTTTGTCTATTCGTTGTTTGTCCAAAATTTTTTCTTAATTTACATCCACGTAGGTATATAATATTATACTAACTATATAAATATTTTATTCTACTTCATTACATATTCTTCGCGTGTCAATAAAATACCAGCTTTAGTAAATTCTAAAAATACATAATATATTTGGTAGTATTATTTCTGCTTACGTACTCCAACTTTAGCTGAACTTTTTAAATGTTTTAATATCTCAAAGAAAAGTTCGTACCATACTCCAATGTCTCGCTGAGCGAAAAATAGAATTTGTGTTTTAAAAATGTGTCAAAACAATTAATGAAATACGACGTCTTTTAAAATTAAAAATGGATGGAATATAGTATTTTAATGTATAAATATATTTTCTATTTCTACTATAAATATAAATCACCTGGATGTTTTCGAAAATGGCTGCGTATTTTTGAAATATTGTTTAATGTGTCCATTGACACTAATTTAAAACTATTTTTAAAATACTTTCCGAAATTCGATGCCCCACCGCCGATAAATATATTCCTCTTTATAATTTTTCTGGACTTTTTCCGTCTTAATTTAAGTATTTATAAAGTGTCGTTAAAGTTATTCAAAAACCGATAATTATAGGATAAAATTTAAAAATATTCACTAGATAAGAAAAGCTAAAAGTTTATTGACAATTTTTGCCAGTGTTTTACATAAGAGTTGATCTAAAATAACATTATTGTTTCAAACAATGTACCTGTATATTAGAAATAAATAGCCATTTTAGATATATAAAAATATTCAATGAAATGAACTACATATCACTTCTGATTATTCAGCCATGCCCTAGCTATTTTGCTAGACTCTCGTCTGTGTTGAAGTAGCCATTTTATTCTGGCCGTTTACGCGATGTCACAAAGATTTTCTCGCATAAATGCAAGTATATTATTTTTAATATTACATATAAAAGTGACCTATAACTAAAATTGCGTGCGCCAGCAAGTAAATAATATAATAAAGTCTTGAAAGATATGAAAATGCATCGATGTAAAGCTTTTAAGTGTGCCACCACATTTATCTTCAGGTGCCTGGATACCGTATCGCCGGACGTCAGATACATATATACAACTTCATGAACAAATATATCTCTATACGCGTGTATATGTAATAGCTTCTACCGGGTGAGCCGAATATGCAGTCGTAAAATTTACTCAAATGTACGACAATGTTGACAAAAATATATATTTTAGGTAAAAGTCACCACGAATTCATTTTGTCATGAATCTTCCTTTAAAAACGTGGGGTGGTATTATTGAATGTACTCATACTCGTATGTCAGTATTCACGCCTTCTGTATATAGGAAATGGGAAATTAAAAACAAGTCGTCTTAAATTTGATTTTATTTATACTTAACGCTTCAAATTTTCCTCGTCAATAAAACTATTAAAGAATCATGGTCTTAAATACATGCTCGTAACAATTTTAGATTCAAAATGTAAATATTAACGATAATTAGTAATAAAAAATTCTTCATATATTCAGATACATATATTTCTGAATTGAGTCACTAAAGGAGAAATTAAATAATGTAGTGTAAACGATATAAAATTTAGTAAAAGACTGACGGGTGGATGCTTGAGAATAAAGTTGGTAGAATCTTTTGATAACACTCGAAATATTATTTAACGTATCGATCAGCCCAGTACGTGGTACTGAGATTCATTCGGAAGTGGAAAAATCAGTCAAAGATCGAAACAGACTCGAGCGACCGCTCACTCGGTCCATTAACCGCTCGCAAAATCTCAGCACCAACTTGGAAAAAAAAACGTTCAATTCTCTTATGTGATAACATAATGAATGTATCTACGTGAACACGACGGTCTCGGAATACGAGGATTGTACAAAATTAGTTATATTTAGTTAGTTATATTTAGTTACCTGCCTCGACTGAGTGTTCAGTGTGACAATGTCGGTAGATTAGTGCGCTGTGAAATGTTTCAGTTTACATCCTCCGCCGCTAGGAACAGACATCCCTCCTGCGGCAACTTCCGGCTCCTCCCGCAGGCTGGCTTATCCCCCGACAGTTGCAGAGATCCTTCTCCCACTCTCTCTTGTCGCCGAACTTCACCTCTCAGTTCGATTTTCTACTTTATTAAGTGCGAGTACCTTTATGTCATGTTGACACTTCAGAATAATGTACTAAAAACAACTATTTTTTATACATAACGCTGAGTCTCTATGGCGACGAAACAATTTTTCCCGTTTATAAAGTAGATTAGTTCCATGTCGGATGGTAGGTGTAGTAACAATATTATTTAGTGATATATTTATAATAATATACGTTACAATATTATCCAAATATAGTTATACAAAACATATAGTAATCCAGGTAGCAACCAAAATATTTTTTTGAAAAATTGATTTTCTGTATTTCCATATATATATTTCTAATTGATACATTTTATGTGTTCTGTGTTCAAATCGCAACCTAGCAATAATAATGTGTTCTTAAAAAATGTTGTTTCTTTAGTGTTATTTAAAAAACGTATGATAAAATTAACCCCATAATGTATGATGTTTCCGACAAATACAGCCTGCATGGCTTAGTAGTGTACAACAGGCAGTGCTCCAGACTCATTAATCGTTCATACTGCATTCGATAATTATCTCTTTTTATAAATACAATCCAAAAATTTAATTTTAATTTTTAAATCCAAAAATATTAAAATGACAATCTTCTCATTCAATATCAATTTTTTTACCACAACACAAGTCATTAAAATGTAAAAATAAAACGAAAAATAATTTTTTGACCTTGTGCAAAGTATTGTTGCGTAATAAATGAACCAGAAATATTTATCACATTAAAAAATCTAGTGGGTTATATAATGTAGACTTTAAACTATTCATTTCGAACAATTCGTAAATCAAAAATAATGACTACAGAATGGCCTCTCTGAATCTCGGCGACTTTGTACCGTTCCCACGCGCGCAGAACTGATATCATAAATCCGCGAAATACATTCGGGTCCGGTGTAGAGTGCGGTGTGTATGTCAGCGGTCCCGGTAAAAACTCCCGCAATTAATAGGCGTTAATGACGCAGATAGCGAGCGAGCGCCGACACCTGTCAGCCGAGGTAGGCAAGTCTCCACCAGAAATAAACATTCCGCACTCGGATTCTATTTGGAAACCGCACTGCCTCCCTCCGCTGCTCTCCTGTGCCTGTGCTCGCGGTCCCGACGATATTTACCTCTTTCCGTTCCCGTCCCGCTCGCTAATATTATCATACTCTAGAGTCGGAGTAATCTCAACACGCGACTGAGTGCAAACAATCACACCTGTCGGTAGACATAAAGCAGCATCAGTAAAAATAATATTATTTACATGATTCCGCTAGGCATTCAAGATTAAAACAGGGCGAGTGCCGAACGCGCTTTCCGACAAATAAACATTTGTTAAATTACGTAGATAAATCGATTAGAAGGAGGGAAAGAAAAAATTTAATAATAGAACATTTATAAAAAGACAATGAAAGGACTTCACAGATATTGTAGAAGATACAAAGTATTATATACTTGGGTTGCAATATAAATGAAAAATGGGATCTTTCTCTTGAAATCATATGCATTGAGCAAGCTCGTGCCACCTTTATCCGCATGAAAAAGATGTTCTGCAGTCATGATCTCAATCTTATATTACGAATGCGTCTGTTCAGTTGCTACGTATTCTCAATATTATTTTATGAAATGGAAACATGGATACTTTCCGAAGAAATCTTGACGACTTGAAGCATTAGAGATGTGGATCTACAGAAGAATGCTCAAAATGAGCTGTACGGATGGAATTGCGAATGAAGATGTTATAATTCGGATGAATCTCGAACACGTAACGAGACAACGAGAGAAGTGCGAGATCTTGCACTCCATAATGCAGGAAAATATTGCAGAAGTCGGGGCTCTGAAAGAAGGAGAACATCATGGCTGAAGTGCCTGAGGCGATGGTTTGGCCAGTCTACTGTAGAGGGACCGCAGTATATAAAGTGACGATAGCCAAGTCCGTTTAACGGATAGGGCACGAGAAGGAGAAAGAGATAAAAATACCATACATAAGTCTCAATTTTTTCATAATCATCAATTTTCTAAATAACGTAAAAGACATCTAATTTGTTTTTAATATCCTAGAACTAAGTTCTAAAATTGCAATTTCCAATAAAAAATGTTTTCATTTCTTTCTTGGTTTTCTTATTGTGATTCTTAAATCTGTTGTAAATCACAAGAACTACAGAAATACAGCACCGTAAATACTCGAGTAGTAACTGCCCGGGTCAAGCGCCCGATACAGACTGATACGAGGGTGAAAACACATCTAGTTTGAGTGGTGTAACAATTGTAGGTGCCAGTAAAGAAGCAGAAGCATACACGCAAATGCAGATGCAGATGGGTTCAAAGATAAATATACTTTTAAGAAGAGCTATGGAGACGGACTTAGAGTCGAAGTCGTGAAGTTATAGTATTTTAAGCGGAGTCGAAGTCGAAACGGACTCATTAAAAATTGTCCGACTCCGACTCTTTTTTTATTTTCTGTTTTAATCAATCTACAATGTATGTCTTGTTTACCCGTAACGACTGAGTAGTAGACTGGGTTTTGGGAAGTCATTTACGAGGACAGATTTCTCGTTCTAGCACGTGAGCATGTTCTCTTGATTTAGTTATATGTATTTACATGTTACTTTACATATTACTTTAAATATTTATATATATATATATATATTTATAAAATGTACAACTTTTTTTATTAAATTTATTTATTTCTGTTCTTATACTTACTTTTTTACTTATACAAATCTACTAAATACACAATACCATCATCCGATAAGTCAATAAATATGGAATTATATGTAGGTAGATGCGTTAGCTTTTAATATTTCATTAATTATTTATTTATTTTAAACAGAACACTTTTTCTTGTCATGTTGCGTTTTCAGAATATAGTTTTATGGTATTTTAATTCACATTAATAAATCAACTTAAAATATATATAGAAACAAATATATCTATCAAAAAATATTTTTTTCGTATTTTTTAAAATAATTTGAGAACCTGTCATTATTTTTATTACTACTGTATATATACGAAATGAGATTACATAAAAGAAAAAAATCAGATAAGCTTCTATAAATTGTTATTGGGTTGGAATTGGAATCGGAGACGGAGTCGGAGTTGGAATTGGAGTCGAAATGTAAAGTAAACATGGAGTCGGAGTCGGTAATTTTTTCAACATCTCCACAGCTCTGCTTTTTTGGTAATTTATTTATCAAATCATTCTGCACGTAATTAATATAATTGATCAAAAATAAACATATGCTATTATGAAACTTGACTACAAACAGCCGTCCATGTAAATAGAAACTAGTTGAGCGTAAATTTGATTATATTTACAAACAAAGGCTAGCACGTCTCTCCGGCCGACCGTAACTAGTGATGCAGTCACATGACTGCCAGTATCCCAATCGACATCTGTTATGGGATAAATAATGTCATTCTCGTGTGATGACTTGTTATTTAATGATACTAAATATTTGTTCCGTTAACTGAGTCAATGTTTCAAATAACGTCATATAGGTATTTGTCGTATCTTTGATTTTTAAATTTACATATTATTTTATATTGAAAGTTAAATCTTTAAATACTCCAATGACTCACGATGCATCAAAATAATAAATATATATATAATCCTAAGCAAATACATAAGAACGTGTCCATGACAGGCAGACAAAAAGTCCAAATTAAATCATAAATCATCTATCGCCGATTACTTACTGCTAGGTCCTGCGGATAGCTTATTTGCGATTTATATAGCGTTTTTTAAGTGATTCTGTATATTCATTAACAATTTGGATAGCATGTGAATAAGAAATAAACAAAATAGGATATTACTAAAAACTATACAATAAACAAATCTATCTTTCTAAAAAATAGTCGCTACCGGGACCTGAACCCAGAATATTCTATTCCAGTAGATATGACAACCGATACATAACTCTAAATGGTAAAAAAACTATGTAGCGTATGAAGATCTGATCTTTACGCTTCATTTATCTTTCAATGAGACATTCATTTTTTGTTATGGAAGCAACCGTGTGTTTCATTTCAATATTTCTCAAATACACGGACAGTGGAATGTGCTTATCTTTCTAAATGATTTACCTAATTTGTTTTAATTATCAGTATTTCATTTAAAAGTTAAGGTTAAGTTAAGTTAAAAAAGGGTTAAGATTTGGTTCGTCTCCTGGTATTTCTGATGCTCGAAAGCAATTTGTTTCACCTCGAGTAGTCGGATCGGCAAAGTTTGCAGCTTCAACATGCCTGAGCAGCTTAAGCTTCCAGACTGCTTCTTAACTGGCTGACCGTATCTGTCTGACAATGATTCGACTAATCGCGAAGGCGCCCGCGCAGGCATCGTATTGTGTCGTGCGGTTTTGGGGACTTGTTTATATTTCTGTACGTACGTAGTCAAACAGCACACTTCATCGCGTCCGCAATAACTCGCATTCGTTATTTTACAAAAAAAAAGTGGCAATATATCACAGCTGCAATCGCATTCCATAAATACGTTAGGAACGAGTGCAAAACACCACGCGCTTCCAGTTTCTCGTTTTGTCTCTTACGCGTGTCTCTCGAGTACCTATTTGAAAGTACGAACCGAAGATTACAGATGCCGCGCTGCGTTGTCGCGAAAGATATTTTTATTTTACGCTTCCAGCCCCTCGTTAGACGTCACTAAATATTGTGAAGTTCATATTTTTGCCTCTATTTCTACACGTTTTGAAATAACTCCGCGCGCTCGGATTTAGAATCGCAGCAACTTTTCCCAAAAAGCTTTTCCCGAAGCGCATGACGTCTGGAGAGGAATGTCGATATTTCGCAAATGAAACATGAAGTTCCAACACAGAACCGAGCAGATTAGTAAGAAACATTTATATTCGAAATTGGTATTTAAAAGTTTTTCAGTATCTTAAGAGAGTGATATTTTATTTTTATACTTTGAACTTTACAATTTTACGTTTGCTTATTTCATATTTGTATGTTATTTACTTATTTACTCTTACTTTACACACTATTTTTTATTTTTATAAATTGAACTTTGCATTTACTTTAAGTTTATTTATATGCTGTCTAATTGCATCTTGTTGACATTACATTTTAACTTTGCGTATACACATTATTTTACTCAATCTCGCTTAACTACTTTCGTCTATATAGATTGAATATAGCATTCTTAGTTTAATGTTTGCTCGTTTCGTGCGTTATAACTATACCTCGTTTCCCACTGTACCTGTCTGCTATAATATAGTTAAATACAAGTGTAGGAGGCGGGGCGTCAAATTACGCCTTCTTACTTTGATAACAATATAACACGTCAATATGTAATGTGGTATGAATCTAAAAACTAAATTATTATTATTATTATTATAACCGATCAAAATTATCATTGAATTTCTCCGCATTGAAATAATTAACCTATTCTATAGGAATTCTATAGCCCATTCGACGAGTCCAATGTGTAAATCGTTTCGTATTGATATCGCTAAATTTAATATATTAAAGTCGCAGTAATATGAAAAGTTATGCTGCATTAGATACGCACGATAGATAATGCGATGAAGTGCATCACAATAGGTCAGAATCATCAAAAAATTTGCTAAATAATAACATTAAAAAATAAGTTCATTCAATGGCTCAAACAAAATCAAAGAAAATAGATCAAATTAAAATATATTTTAATTAAGTTTATTAACATACAAAAAATTCGTAAAAACTAGCTCCTGAGGAAGTCCAGTTCCGCTATATATCTGACTCCTTTCTACGATGTGCTAGCTGGATTGTAATCTCATTTCGGAGAGCTCCGCGCTAGTGGAGTTGCAGTCCATCGCAATTTGGAAGATGTGCCGTGAAAAATCTCCACAATATGGGTTATTATATAATTCGGATGTATTGTGTTCAAATTTTATTTACATATTTATTTTTTTGACAAAATTGCAGCTGTTATATTCAGATCACAGACTACTACTAGTCAGACATTCGATAACGGCGCAGTGAGAGAGTGATGAGCTGCCTACAACTCGATGCACTTAATATAAAATTTTAAATAATAATATAATTAATGTTCGTATTTGTTTAATGTCGGTACGACTGACACTACCGCCCCGTGACAAACTTGCCGTTAGCAGAATTCAGCGTACCGATCGCCCGAGCTGTCTCTAGTTTAATTAGTGAGCCATAAATCGTGTTCTCCAATACCTGCGCGAGGATTCTTAAGTAATTATTATTAAAGTAATAAAGTTTGATTCCGTAATGATATGTACGCGAATATCGCGCACGCTATTCAAACAGTTTTGTAACATGTAAACGGCTTTAAACACAATTGTATCAACGCGTCGGCTTTAGTGATACAATTGAAATCTTTCAAAATAAATTCAGAGAACATTGTCGCCTCGCGTTGCGTCAAAGGAAAATAATGTCCCGAAGAACGATCATTTCCCAGCGTCAAATGTCAAATGGAAAACGCCTCCCGGAGGCGGCAGAGGAGGAAGTAGGCAAAACGGTCAACACATGTTTCCGTCGACACACATCTCAGGCGAGGCGACAAATAAAAACAACTAAGCCAATAAAACAGTCGGCAAAGCTCGGCGTTAAACATAATTTGACAGCTGACATACGTCGCCATTTTTATCCGCCCCTCCGGAACGCTATTGGCGGAATGGAACAATCCCTTTGTTCAAACAAACGAAACTCGACAATCATTTTTTTTTCAAATGCTTTGAAATATTTAATAAAAACACAGTAAGAATAATACTTTAGGTAAATCTGTAATAAACCTGACCTATCCTAGTCAATCTAAATCTAAAGAAATCGGCCATATTTTTAGCTGCGTCCGTGAAAGCTGTGCCAGTTGTCTGCTATTTTTATCTTTAGAAAACGTCAATTAGTTGTTTTTTTATTATTACACGAGATTACACTGCCAGCCGCCGTGCGAGCGAGATGCAAATAACGGAAACTCGATTATGGCGATACACCAAAATGGCGTAGGTCGAAAAGTTTTCGTTACTTTTTAAACGACTTTTAAACATGCACAAACAACGAACAGAGACACGTTTGGATCATTCACATGTCTAAATTATACGTTGCGACTGTGCGCCATGTTTATTATCGTTATTTCGAGTAATTTGACCTATAAAACTCGTATATTTCGTTGTCGCGTGGCGCCGGCACTTAAATAATCTCGCTTTATTCGAATACAGCGAGAGTTCGAACTCTTCCGAGTTAACTGCGTATCACACTAAGCTCGTTTAGTATTTCTGCGCTCGCAATCAATATTTTTGGAAGAAATTTATTTCCGAAGGGCCCCCAATGCTGCCAGCGAGAAGCGTGACAGGTGCACGGACGCATTCCGGCGCATATTAATATCTGGCTCGGCGCACGGCAAGACGTAATAATATATTACGGAGCGTTGCATAAATCTTGAAGAAAAACCGACGCGCGCGACATCGCTCAGCAGCGGCGGGACGAGACACTGAATGTTTTCATTCACCGTGGATCATATTATCGGACACATTCACGGGTTCCGGAAATAATCATTAAATGATTTTAAGACTTATACCATAATTAGACATGTTCCCAATCTTTAATTACGGATGCCAATGGTCAGGTGCTGTGTGTTCTCGATATTATTATATGGAATGGAAGCACGGACATTTAAGAAGAACATCGCGCCTGAGGAACCTGAGGAGACGGTTTGGCCAGTCTACTTTAGAGGAGCCGCAGTAAACAAAGTGATGGATAGGGCACAAGAAGAAAAAAATAAAACACCTGAAAGCGATAGGTTAAAATTTAACTTTAAAAATAAATATGCTTTTATTATAGAGCAGTTTTCCACATTATTGCACATCTTCTTCGTACGATGCAACGGCAAAGTAGCGGAGGCGTGTTTCATATCCAGTTTAACGCCTTCGGGGTTACTTTGTACACCTCTGGGATCCCATCCTCCCTCCCGAGCGTGCGTACTCGGGCAGATGTTCTCAATACGCTCTGAAGTTAGCTGTCATGAATACGGAATATATATATTTTATACGTACTGTCATAATAGTATAATATATGTAATGATCACTGGAATGCCCGGCAGATTGCGTATTATTAATGTTTCCGTGAATAATTTACGCGGGCATAATTAGTGAAAATGATATTTTAACCAAAAAACGCCGTCGAATTGAAGAATAAATACAAAATATTTACACACCACAATATTACGGTGTTGTATATTTTTAACGTGAAATTGAGTTCATGTCAAAAATCAGCAAAATTGCGAAAGCGGTGGTATTATCTCTGTGAATATGGCAATGGGCGGATATAATACGAGGATAAGTGAGTGAGTTAACTCGCGACTCGTTCCACCTCCCGCACCCACCCCCGGCCGACGCCGCGATCCCCTCACTTCGCAGTGACCACACGTTCGGAACGAGTTTAATAACTGGAGTGTATTCATACACATCTAATTCAAATACATCACGGTGACTCTACGTCAGTTTACAAAAAACAATATGTTACAGCGTATTTTATTTCGTATATATAATATTAAATCAACATGTGTATTTATTTATTTAATGCGATCTTGGCAGGCGTCTTTATTCCAATAGTTTTAAAATTATATTATATATGCACAAATTCAGATTATGTGAATAGATTTTCATAAATATATATTTTATATTATGAAAAATAAATAAATATTTCAAGCAATTTATTTTTAAAATGGCGTAAAGAAACGATTGTAAAAAAAGAGAAAGATAAAATAATCAGTACATGTAAGAATAATCCAATAAATTGTATCATCAAATCAGCATTGATATATGGCTCAGAATGCAGGACACTAAAGGGTACTGAATCTTTTTGAAAAGCTTTTTCAAGCCAAAATTTTTTTTTTTCGTAGCCTTTTTCGGAACAGGAAACAAAGGGCGGGCGGACGATATATAAGGGCGGGGCGGACGATATATAACCGCGAGCTATTCTAATTGTTTAGAGAACTTCCAATCACGCGACGCCATAAATTGTGACCGCTGTGCGACGACCGCTTGCAAAGATTGTTAGCTTACAGAGACTCCTTAACAACAAGTCAGGGAAGGTAAATACCGTAACCTCGGCCATGCGGTTGGCCAACTGAAAACAAGGTGCAGCAGGCAAACGGGAGAGGAGAGGTCTCCTAGAAACAACCAAAGCCAATAATGATCAAATTTGAATGATAATCATATTATGAAAATATACAACCAACCTAAACATAAGTAGTACTATTTGTGCTTGTTAATACCTTCAATAGCAGAACCCTCGTCCTGGATTCTCTAATAATAATAAGACCCTGTCACTCTAGTAGACAGATCACCACTAACCTGGACTGCTGACTTGCTGGCTGATCCTCTGCTGATTCCTGATGATTTCTGAGGTTGTAAGTCCTCGGTCGATCTCCACAAATTCTTCGCATGTGCCGAAGATATCGACGGCCGTAGGATACTTTCTGTCAACTCGAGTGACGCTCCGACCATACAGAGCAAAAAAAGACAAACCATCAACATAAAAACTCAGGGCTACCAATCGAAGAATATCAAACATGCGCAAACACTATGATTACGAGAATCGAGAATCTTGAGAAAATTGAGGCGCATGTTAAATTTTTCAAACGCGGTTAGCAATCGAGACACTGCCCCGTCACACGCTCCAATCGCTTCAGGCCAGGATAAGTTTCCAGCTTGAATTAGTAAAGGTTTGAGAATATAGCCAGAGCTTCTCTACAAACGAGTTTTAGCATTGTAAAAATTATTTTTTTAAATATAGTAAATTGTATTATATAGTACGTTTAAGCTTTGTCCAACCGCCATTACGGGACATATTGTTACCTTAATTAGGACGGGGCGGAAGGGGGCGATACGGGGCGCAGGGCGAGATGGGGAGTTGGGCGCAGGGAGGCGCGGGGTGAGTCGGGGCTGAGCGCGTTACACGGCGGTGCAATAATTGTATTTTCCGCAAAGCTAATTTCAAAGTTTTCACCGACAAGTCGGGCGGCACTTGAGATTGCCCCCGCTCCCGCCCCGCCCGCCGCGCGCCCGCCGGCCCCGCCGGGCGGAACTTTCGAGCCTACCTGTATGTAAAAATATTTAAATGCGCGTTATTGAGAAGCGTCCTCAGCCGCGAACAGGTGAACCCACATTTTCAAGTTCTTTGGCGCGCGATGTCAGAAACACCCATTCAACAGTTTTACAAGTTTAGTGTTATTCCCAAAATCAAGTTTTTACTAACATTTCACTTTTCGCATAAATTTTATTAGCTCCGACAACTTTTTCGTTGACTGAAAATATTTTTTTTTCCGAGTGGTTGTAGAAAAAAATATATTCTGATATAATATATAATTCCAGAATATCGGGACTATCGAGGAACTACATTGTAATGGTCTATATTGAATAATATAAAACACACTAAAAACTCAACACAAACCGACTGAACCTAAAAGATAATGAAACATTACGAAATACAGAAACAAAATGACGAGTGTACTAAGCGCACAGATTTCTGCAATGATTTTTAATTAAATTGCTTAAAATGTTACATTACAACATTGGGATCATATACTTACTGAAAAAGGATATACGAACTTCTACGCGTCTAAATAGGTACATACACATACGAAGATAACTGAAACCTAACACGCTTGAATCTGACACTTTGTATATATAACGTAAATGATAACCATTACTACAATACAATACAGGAATTGAAGAACGTATGTAACTGAGTAAACAGCCTAAGCACGGCCTGCAATCTTCTGGTACGAATCCGTATTAGGCTGGAACGGTGATGCGTTCCAAAGTAATTGAAAGTAACCAAGTAACGATGAATGCAACTAACTGTGCAACAAATAATTTTTGTGCCTATAACGGTTCTATCGGTTAAAATCCGTCAGTGTTGACGTAAAAAGAAGATAAAAATTTGAATAAATATGGTTGTTTTAAGAAATGATAAAAACTTTTGAAATTTTCGTAAATCATATTATATTTTTATTTTTTTTTTAATAGAGATGCGTACACGGAATATATGTCACATCAATATTCTTACTATTTTCAAACTAAGCTAGATGCTTGTGCTATGAAAATAGGATTAACTTACTGCAGTCCTGGAACGAGGCGCAAACCATCGACCACTAGATCACTAGGCCAGCGTCTTGACCACTACACCAACAAGCCACTCAATTTATTATATTTCCTAAATCCTAGATGAACATTATATTTTACACAATTCATGACACACAATTCTCACGTCATCCACATTCATATAAGTTCGCGATTATTGAGGCTTCTAACAGGACCTTCCTCCAATATCTGGTTTACCTGATCGTGCCAAGTCTTCCGCGGACGTCCTCTTTTTCTGATGCCATCAACACTTACGTCCAGTGGCGTGCAGTAGGCATAGATTTAGGTTATGCTGTTACCAATGATATTATACAATCGTATATAATATAGGTACTTTCGTTTAACTAACGTCTTTGGACAAAATAAATCCGTCGTTTATACGACCCTATTATGTATTTATTTATAATTTTAGAGTACTGTAATAGTGTTTTTAAAGTTTAAGTTTTAACGTAAAATAATTATTTCTTACCCATATAAAAATGTATAGAGGTTCTTAAGAACACTTTCTATGACTGAATATGATTAATTTATTTTTTTTAAATACTTCACCTAATAACTAAAATAAATACTTACTTCTATTAAAGGTTAACGTAGGAAATACTTCTGCCAATTGCTTTTTGTTTTTCAAATCAAAAACTAATCCATGCACCAAATTTAAAGAACAATCATAAAATCAACAGATTAAAAACAGTAAGATAGTAAAATTCGCGAATTAGTAAAAGAGAAAGTAGACACTTCAATGATGTGCACGCATTTGTAATCCTTTCTAATGTAACTCTGTTAAAAAAAACAGCATAGGTAACGACTCCATACAAAACGTATCAACCGAAAGGAATTTTCAATACAGTAAATAGCCATTTATATGACTTGAGTAATTCACTAACTGAATAATATAAATAGCACTATGCGGCAAATAAAAAAAGAGCGGCATGAGTATAGGGTGAGTTTTTAGAACTAAGCAATTAAAGTCTGTATTGGTACACAGATGGCATTAATTGCAAAATAACGTTTTCGTTAATGTTAATCCAATTTTTAAATTTATATTTGTTTCCCAGAATTTTTAGTTATGCACAGCTCTTTTGCTTGTATGCACTGCACGCCCCTGCTTGCGTCAAATATCTTTATTACCATTCTCTCCTTATTTATCTATTCCATATGACCAAAGCACCTAAGTGATCATTTTTTAATCTCACTTTCTATTTTAAGATCAGCTTTACATTATTTCCTTATTTCTTATTTACTGTGCCATAAATTGATATGCCGTATATACGCCTAAGCGATCTCATTTCCACTGCATTCAGTCTACTTTCGTTCCTCTTCTGTCAGCAACTAGGCATCACTTCCATACATCAATATCGGTACCAGGATTCCATTGTGTACCGCTAGTCTTGCAACGGTTGATAAGTACCTTTTATACACAATTCTATTCAAATCGCAGTTCAATTTGTTCCCTGCAATCACCCTCCTTTCGATATCTTTCTCAGCCTTTTCGTTTCTCTCAAACATACTTCTCTAATTCACAGACTCATTTATTTGTTTCAAACATACTACGAGTATTTTGCACGATTTCTCGCTTCCTCCTTCTTGAATACCATCACTTTCGACTTGTAAACCAATGTAATAATACATATATCATTATAAACGTTCTTTACTAGGAAATATTCATTCGTTTACTTTCTTTAGATATATAGAAATCAGCTATGTTGATTTATTGACTCAAGCATTTAATTTTCATTTTTTTTGATCATTCAATGATGGGTTTGTAAAAAGAAGAATTACGCATAATTTTTTGGAATAAATTAGAACTTTGGCATTACACACATTACATCAAAGGACATGCAATATCAAACAAGTATAGGGTGACGGAACCACTTTTTAACGAACAGTGCGGCGTTGGTTCTCGTAAGGTTTAAGATCGGAGTCGAAAACTTAATGATGAAGAAAGTCGATGACGTCCTGCAACTGTTGAGAATGATGAATTAATCGCTTTAATTTTAGCTTTGGTGAAAGAAAGTTTCAAGCACCTCGAGAACTATTTCCCTCAAAATCTTCAATAACAAAAGTGTTTTTAAATAATTCTTGAATTCTAATCTAATAATTGTTGTTTGTGGTGGATTGTAATTCATTACCAAAAGTGCGAAGAATCAAATGGCTCTTATTTTGATTAATAAAGTTTATTTTCTCTAAAGTTATATTTAATTGAATTCGATAGTTATAAAGGACACTGTTAGATAAGATTTTATATTTCAAGATTAAACATTTTTTAAATATACTCTTGTATTCTGCTATAACTTTGTGATTATAAATATAATAAAAAAACAATTCAGTTTGTTTAAACACCACATTATTTTTACTAACACCAACCGGTTTCAGAATCACTGTTCTCTTATGAGATGCTTAAATAATATTAGTTTTTTCCGAAATTACCAATCACATTATTAAAAATAACTATAACTTCAATAAAAATACAGAAGTTAATATTTTCCATATTGATAATAAAGGTAAACGCTCAGTTAACTCAGAAGTCCTAGAAATTAAGAAGTAAATTAAGAATAATAATTAATGTATAATTAACAACCAAAAAACTACAAAGTCAAAATAAAAAGAATATATTGTTTTAAATTTAAATATGCTTACGTATTATGATACATCCGCGAACCTCCTTTAAATTGTTCAGAAATTTTCTAACACGCCGTTTCAAACCCGCAATTTTTAACGTTTTATTTTTAAAGCAGTTTTGTGACACCTAAATCATTTTACACTTAGAGCCTCGGATAAAAAATATTATATGTTAAAATGCACGATCGCCCAAGTCACAATTCAAGTGTTAACGTCCAGAGCAATTTCTTTGTAATGTAATATTTATTTAATATGTAATATTTTATAAAATACATATGTTAAAATACACAAAAATAAATGTTCCGGTCAAAGCATTTAATGAAGAGATACAAACATTGTTTCCCTTGTTAGCTTAGTTAACAACTATTGTTATGTAATGCGAAGTTAACGGGAGATCCATTCGCTAATGAATAAATATAGTCTCTGGCGGGGGTTGATCAGAACTTGGTCCGCTGCCCGCTTCTGAAGCCGAGCACCAGCCGGCCCGCTAGCCGGCCCGCCAGCCAGTCCGCCAGCCAGCCCGCCTAGCGAGTTCCAGTCGCTACAGATGAAAGTGATATTAAGGGAGTTCGTCTCCATACTCCACTTCCGAGTAATTGCTTTCACAGCCGAGCCGAGGATGTGTGTACATAGGTCCTACCTCTGATAAAGCAGGCTGCAAATAAATTTCCCCAATAAGCAGGCTCACAGAACCTTCCCTCGACGCAGGACTAATAATTTTTTAAATATAAAGACTATATTAGAGCTTGAAAATATTTATAAAAAAATTATCAAATTTTATTATTTATTATATTTATTTTACTTTATTATGTTTTTTATAAATTATGCTAATGAACGAACACTCGGAATCTCGTCAAGTAAGTATAATGCAATAGATAACATTATAATTTTAACCACTCTTTCAATCAAGTCTTATATGAAACCAGCCGATTTCGGAAATTGTTTTTGTAGTAAAAATTAAAAACATTAAATATTTAGTTTAACGTTAAATATTTATTTTATACATACACCGAGTATACATTACATCATTTTTTTATTGTTTTTAAATATTTAAGTATTTATAACACTAAATAATATAGTACTAACTTGGTGGAAGAATGAAACGAACCCTGACTACTGGGTTACTAGACGAATGTCTTGACTCTTGACTACGTCAACCAGCATGTCAAGAGAACTGTAACATTAAACGAATGTTCGTTAAATTTATTAACATTTTATAGACATTATGTTATTAGTTTGACTATTATTTATAGTAAATACAAATCATTGATTTATCGGAGGCCCGGCACCAACCGAGAAGTGGTAGCATTGTCCATCACCCTTCGTTGCATACCGTGTAAGGGTCATATGGTCAGGGTCAGGTATCAAGGATGTCAACTGTCTGGAAAGGATTGAATTTGGTATATCTTTCATGTAATCGAAAAAATTACAAATCTACCTCGAAAATAAATGATTAATTTATTCTAATTAAAAACTGTATTACGGAGTAGTACAATGTATGGCAGAATGAATAATCTTTAACTCAGTTGAATTAACTACATGTGAGCATTCTTCGTATTCAGTCCATCCAATCATAATACTTTCACAGCTAATTGAAATCACGCGTGATGCAGCGTTCTTATTATAATATGTCTAACCCAAACTTCCAAATGCTTCATTTAGGGGGGTGGGGTGCTTTTTTTTTCATAATCAGATGTACACTAATTTTTCTCTTATTTTGAACGTCAAGAGCAGAAACAAAATTTCATCAACAAGTACCAAAGTACGGCTTTAAGGGGTGGGAAGAAGAATCAGGGGTGGTTTTTGGATTCTCGTGTAGATAGTGATTTTTCTCTTATTTTGAAAGTCAAGTAAGCAAAATTTCATCAAAAAGTACCAAAATTCTACTTTAAGGTGAGGAAAAAGGGGATGAGGATGGTTTTTCAAAATCTCATGTACACAGTGACCTTCCTCTTGTTTTGAAGATCAAGCGTGCAAAATTTTATCAACCTCGGAATAAAACTGTAGATTTTTATAAAAAACAAACAAACCAACAGACAATCTTCTTTATATATATATATATATATATATATATATATATATATATATATATAGAATATCAAAAAGGCGCGATTAAAAAAAACTTTTATATATAGAGTTATGTACGTTACAGAAAATCTGTATAATAAAAATGGAATATATTGTATAAATATATTTTTAGGTTTAAGTATAGGTATTAATAAATTTAACGTCATACATTTTTAATTCATCACCTAAATAATGTAGATAATTCATATGGTTTATAAACATATGCACATTGCCAAAAGTTCTATCTTTAGTAAAGTATGAAAGAAACAAATTTACCGTTCTGAATGCAATGAATTTTTAAAAAGATTAATACAGTCGTTTCACTTTCCACGTATTCAAACCATCTTAGCGCCCTTTCATAGTTTTGTCAAATATATTATAGCTGCATGATACCTTCTAGCATTATCCTAAGATCTTTGCTCTTTCGTTTATCAACTTGACACACTGAGAACCATATTTCCAGCACAATCTGTCTCAATATTTATTTAACGTAATTGTTTTAATATTTGTATTAATATAACAAATAATCGCAATGCGCCAACTCATATATTTTCTTTAGCAGAATGAAAGAATCGTTTAAGATGTGTTATTTATAATTGGAGGAAACATTCCACTTGTACCGGAAATACCCCGTGTGTTGTAGAAACTATAACAAAATAAAACACGTATATAGCATCCTGAATAATTATCTAGATATTCTCAATCGATAATGGCATAGATCGTAAATGGCGTAGATAGCTCCAGAAGGAAACCACATCGAATGGATGTAGTCCTGCGGGAGCTTTGGTCGTAGAGTTCCGGGCGAGAAAGGAACCCACTCACCGCTGGCTTAATGCACTGATTAGTAAGTGCGCTCGATTATTTATAAAGTAGAAAACCAATTTATCATGTTTAAAAAGTGTGGTTAGTTTTGTGACGATGACATTCTTTCGCTGGGCATAATTTTATACGTGCATTTTGCTTCACTTTAAGTCGGTTGCGATCAAACATGTCAATATATTTAATTAGACTTGCTTATCATTTCATTAGTCGATCTGCAGACGAGTTGCTTATGCTGCAGCGGAAATCAGTCGGTGTCACTTGACTAAATCATCGCCCTGGCCTTGACTCTTTGCGGAAAACTCTTACCAGATATATCTGGCGCGTGGATAATTAATTAATGATTAATGTTTGTTAAAGTAGTTAATATTTTTAAGGAGAACACATTTTTGTTGTAAAGTTGCAATTTCAGAACATAGTTCTATGTATTTTAATACAAATTAAATTAATCAACTAGAAAGATATAAAGTTGATTGCTTTAAAAAATGGAATAATAAATGTATGAATTGTAAAAATATACGAATATAAGTTCTAAATTTGTCTTAATATTAATCAGTTGCTGTTTGTTGAATTATCAACAAATTTCTCGGGATAGGAAGAGTTTTAGGTTCGAATCCCGGTAGCAACAAAATTTTATTTTTTTGATAAATATTTTTTTTCTGTATATCTTTTTAGTTGATTAATTTAATTAGTGGTTAAATATTGTTTTTAAATAATCTCCGCCCCGTATTATCGGAGCTGCCATGAATTGAAATATTAAAATATATTTAAGTACTTCAAATCTTACCTTAAGGTTTGAACAAATAATGTTGGCCTAATAAAAAGTAATTAATTGATAAGAAATAGCGTGAACGTGACTACAACTAGTCAGATGGCACACTGTTAAAAGTGTAAGGAGATCAGCCGAAAAGCCTAATAATGGGAGCCTTATTGCAGACCCTCGCGGTACAGCATAAGCTGCGCGCCGGCGAGGTGGGTGGCTGCCTTCTTCCGGGAGGAAGCTGTTACAGCCCTAATGGAGTCAGGGAGGGGAACCGCCGGTTAAATGGCCCGGAATGCTTAACACGCCAACTCTTTCATATGAAAAGTAAAAACTCGCAATATTCAAGTTTCAACGCTGAGTTGTTTTGCCGTTTACGGCGGTCAGTGATAGCACAGATCAAAACCTAGAAAACTAAATAAAACTCTTACATTAGACATCCTTTTAATCCGTCTAAATATCATTTCTAATTATAATTATAATAAAAATTTAAACAGTAAAGAATTTTGAAAATCTCAAAAACTTTCCTGGTGGACTTTATACTCTCCATTCTATAAACTCTTACCGTTGATACATTAAGAAAGTTTCTAAAACATCTATATGAAACCATTAAAGTCCTGCTGAGACCACCTTCGCTGACTAGCTGATTCGATTTTCCCAAGTGATGATCTGGCGATTAAAAAGGTTCCTACCTAAATGAGTGAGTGCTATCTAAGTTTAATCTTAATCTTCTCAATGTTTTGTTAGATCATCCTATTTACCATAAATTTTGCGAAGGACTTTCAGGCGAGTCAAGATGACAAATCTATTTGTTTGTAGAACAATCGGCTGCAGCGTACAGTTTTATGTATTTTAACATTTCGTGACAACAACCATGACAAGAGTAGTGTGGTTGCAAACGATGAAATAGCATGTTAGAAAAATGTTCTGGCAATTTTACCATTCATTTATCATTTTGTCATTAAGGTTTTTGACATCCCTAAATATGTTAATACCTGGGATTTGTAATTATCTGTAGTAGTTAAATGTATTAATACTCGCTACGGTGACGAACCAAAATAATATTTTCCCGTTTAATTTGGGCACCGCTTTGTTTTGCTGAAAACGAATCCTCTAACCGGGGGTGCCCCCCCCCCCCCCACCCTGACACCATACTAAGCTGCCAACCAGTTGGCGGAAGCGCCGGCAGCATTTTGAAGCATGTTTTTGAAACTTAAATGTTATTATTGTCTACTTGTCGCATTGCACTTTCTAAATCGAAAGTGTACCGAGTTATTTAATGTTTGTTTAACTTTTCAGTTTTTTGTGGGTGGTGGATAAGGTTATTATGTTAAATATACTCTCATTCTTCTCTTGTTAACAACGTCCTTCAATTTTACAGATTAGTGATGGAACCAGAATACCACTATGTTACTATAAACAACAATAGCATTCGAACACTTCATTATTTTTGTCTGTATTATTCTAATATTAGTTCTATTGCTATTCTAGCCAGAGATTTTTCATGAACCATTTTTATGATGTGTAAAATTACTTTTAAAAAATTTAATTCAAAATATGTACTATACTTAATATATGAAAAGATCACTCTACAATAGCGCCCGGACAAATGCGCCCTGGAGAAATGCGCCTCCGGCAAATGCGCTCCAATAAATCCGGACTAAAATGTTAAAAAAAAAATTGTCACAATGCGACGCCGCCATCGATATCTTAAAAATTATAACTAATTAAAAATAATTAAATTAGAACAGATAAAGGAAACTGTAGATTATACTCATAATTAATAACATAGTTTTGGCAAGGGTTATACATTTATTGATTAAAAATTACAATAAGCATTAATTTTAATACTTTTAAAATTAGCAATATTAACTTGGTGGTGAGTTATGACATCCTGAAGAAGGAAAAGGTGTTTTCCGAAACCGGTAGATGTTTTTTAAACTCAATTGTGGTTAATAAAACTAAGATAATAAATAAAAAATATAAATATTAATTTTAATATTTTAATTTGTTTTAAAGTTATGAAAAACATTAATATATTGGGTATATACTCATTTATTTAATGATCTAATTAAGTAAATATCGTTAAAACGTTGAAAAGTGTAATAAGTAATAACTACAGTATATATTTATTAATTGACCAATTTTTAACAAACTAGTACCTAATTATAATCAACGGTCAACAAATAAGTATATTTTAATTCTATATTATATACCAATCCACGCAAATAATTGGTAATGTCATTTATATTATAATTTTGCAGCCCATATTTATTTTTGGATGCATGCGGAAACCAACATACTGTACCTGTATTTGATTTTATTATTTTATGAAGTGCTGGATAATTAGAACACAGGCGGATGATAACAATCTATAGTTTATTGAAAGACCATATTCCAACCTTCTACAAAGTAATTCATCATGGCAAATCACTGCCATGTTTACTCTAACAAAGATATTCTACACATTAATAGGAAACGTAGGAACTGAAAGTGTCTTCCCAATACTTTATTAAACTGTCAATTTTATCATTAACGTGCCTGGCGTGTTATTAGCAGTCAAGGCGTTAACAATAATCACTTTTTTCTTGATATTTTTAAGATTTTAAAAATCAACTTTATGGTTAAAATCCATTTTTTAGATTGTTAACTTTGTTTTATTAACTATTTAATTATTTGTTAAATTCATTAAATTATTAAATTTAATGAATTTAACACATCTACCGGTTTCGAAAAATATAATTTTCTTGTTCAGGCTATCATTAACTAATTAAAAATATATGGTATATTGTTTCTTCAACACAATTTTTTTTTTTAATTTTAAAGATATTTAAGTCTTTTAAAAAACAATAATTATTTAAAAAATAAATTTAGCACCTTACTTAAGTTATTATTTGATGATTTAAAATTATTTAGATTATTTATTAAAACAATTTTTAGGATAAAATTTTAGAATGGGACTAGTGGTTAAATTTAGTTGGTTGTTTATAATATTTTTTTAGTTTTACATGCTTTATTTATTTATAATGATTATAAATTATTCAATTTAAGACCAACATTTTTTATATGTAAAATAGACAATCCGAAATTTTTATCAAACGTATGATCATTTGATTAGAAATTCTGCAAAACCATTATTATTCAAACATCTCAAAAGCTCTTTGACTGTTATGTCAAAATTTCGAACAGTCATACCAATATAGAAAGCAATACAATCTTTAAAGCTAAGTTTATAGGCACCGGATTTATTAAATTTATCATCTTTGCCTTTCGAATTTCCTATATTATTATTTGTATAAAATGCCGGTCTAATGTTTGATGGTAGGTGTTTAGATATTTTATTTTTTTATGAATAAAATCCTACTCCAATAATCATTATTATTATTATGTTTTATCTGTGATTTATATCAAAATTGACTAGTAATATATTACTTTAATTTATTTTTTTAAATAGTATTTACTAAACCTATATTATACCCGTTATTAACTGCTATTTTTTTAATTGTATTTAATCTAATATTGAATGTTGACATTAATATTGATTAATATTGACTAAATGATGTATTATGGAGTGGAACCCTGAATTTTGGTGTGATAATGGATGATTAAATTCACGATGTATGCTAGTTTCTGTAAAGTTGGTTATCTAAAAATTTTTAAATCTATTTAATTATTATTTTTAATTAATAGTATTAATCCCAAAAAAATAGGATCGAATTATATTTTATTTCTAATGTAAATTGTATTATATTATATTATTAAATGAATTAATGAGATTGAATGTTCTTAGTTATGGTCATGTTCACAATGTTTACCAATAACATTGTGCTTTATGGAAGTAAGTATTAGTAAAAACATTATTTTATTGAGATATAATTCAGCATTCACCGTGCGATTCAAAAAAATTTTTTTTTTGTCACAGGTACACCTTCGTGATGAATCTCTTAAAATATATTACTTGTATCTATTTTAAAACTGATGAAATTATCCTGAAATATTGATCAATATCTGTCCTTTATTATTATTTTTACTTTTAGGACGATTTCTTACGAATGTTAAGTGTTAATGTTAATACGGTTATTTAACGCATGAAAGAGCTTGTAAAAAAGATTGTTGTTCTCGGTGATAGTGTGAATATGTTTACTCGTTACCTTGTGCTGTAACTGGGATTTATAACTGCGTGAGTATATTTACATATGTGTTTTGCTTGTCTTTGCGTAAATATTTGTCTCACAACTCTAATATCTTTATTCTTTAAACGTTCTGAAGAATACTTAAATAATAACACAGAGAACTGCCCGTGGCGCTCTTTTAGCTAGTTCTCGTTAAAAAAGTGGTATTTCCCAAACTAATATGGCATAATCAATTAGAGAGCGGTAGAGCTAGAGAAACATCGAGTATATTTGCATATTCTAACTTTACCAAAAAGATGAAGGGTTTATATGGGCCGGGTCGTTAACATCGAACTTCTTGCGAATTTGTCGGCGAGTTGAAATACTGGCGCACCGCTCGCGGCTCGTGATGAACGGCGCCAGCGTGTCGCGTGTCGCGTGTCGGCGCGGCGCTGTCCTCCGCCTAGTCTACGGTAACTCGGATAATGGAAATACCACGACGGAAGGGCTGTTCAATTTAACCCCATCAATTAATATAGTGTAGCGACCCTCGGCGGGGTTTCGTGAAACTAATAGGGGCTGTGCAAACAAGGAAGATCAAACAGACTTCATTCCGAGAGGGTTGATCGATTATTATTGAGTATCAAACTTATTACATTTCGGAAAATTTATCTAAATTAATTTAACGGGGGATGACAAAATAGACATAATTGAATTCCGATATTTTTCACGATGACAATAAAGACAAGCGACTGACGCTGATAACGAGCTGCGATCTAGTTGAACGTATTGTAGTTGGGCTCCACTATTAATGGTAGGTATCGCTGGACGATAGCTAAATATTATTGCCTAAGTCGCTTAAAATTTTCCTTTATATTAATTTTTTATGGGATTAACGTCTTAAAATACATATTTGATTTGTACGCAGATTAAATAAAATTTATGAATTATTTAATTCTGGCATCTCCTAGCGAATTTTACTCGAAGGTATTAAAGATTCACCGCAATATAAACATGATTACTTTTAAAAATGTAATAATACATATATCACTTAGAAAGATTACAGAATACAAGTTAAAAATTTGTCAAAAATTATACTTGATTTTTATAGCGAAATGATGAACGCGAATCCCGATAGCAACTAAATATTTTTTTGATAGATAGATTTTTTCTGAACATCTTTCTAGTTGATACATTTTAATTTTTTTAAAAGTAACTATGTCCACTTTAATTTGATCTATTTTAATTCTCTATTTATTCTCGGTTTACGTAGGCTACAAATAAATTTGTTAAAAAATATGAAAAACTCTAAATTCTAAATTAATTTACACATTTAACATAACGTAACATAAGGACAATCGTATGTCCGTAAAATAAAAGTATAATATTTAATATTCACAAAAGTAAGGCTGCCTTAAGTAGCACCACACCAATCTGAAATATCTGCAGTCTAATCGGAAGATAAGAAACCTATTAAAATATTTCCAATTTTGTTCAAATAAATAGAAATAAGCCCAACATGTTTTGATTTTTCGCATATTGAATTGTTATAAGCTGGAGAGATCCCATCGCGATAGCTTGCCGAGAGGCGGCCGCGGGGGGAAATGAGTTTTCCCGCCGCGCGCCATTTTCACAGCTTTCCGCGCCGAGTGCCATCATCACACTTTCCATTGGCTCTCCGACCGAGCGTGGTGTTTGATTAACCAATCATACCGACGCTCCTTTATGCCAAGTCATTATTTCATACCGAGACTAATGTGAAATAGTTCCACCTCCCCACGGACCATCTCTACACCGTAATATAAGCATATTACTAGTATTTGTGATTTCATCTTTGTAATTATTTGAAAAATAATGTTCAGGCAATCTGTGTGCAGTTCTCTGAGCTAATCTTCCGTATATGTCTGACCTTTCTGGCTGATGTTTCAGATCCCATAGCAGAGTCCATCATCAGGCCTGATATATGATGTGTAACTGTCGGTGTTTTTATTTAGTATTGGGTTGTAGTACCGTGTGGAAATCAGAGTGTCGTTTTTAGGTACTAGCTTGTAATACCGTGTCTTGTATAAGTTCCATCTACTGCGGACTTTTCGACTCCTAGAGCCAGTACGTTTTTAATTTTAGGTCGTCAGCCCTGTCGATATTCACTGGGTGTTTATTTATTTCAATTGCCTCCGTAACCAGACGTGCGTGATGAATGGCCGTGAAAACCTAAAATAAACCATAAATATGCACAAAATGTAATGTTGTTAATGCAAATAATTCCTTTTGGGTTATACAAAAAATATGACAATAATATACAAGTATTTTATATTTGAAGCAATTGTGAAACCGAACGGAAGTTAAACATTAAAAAATATTAGATAAATATATTGTGTGATTTTAAGACGCACACTTTTTCAAATTCTGTGATAGTGTTGAATATATTTTAGTTTTGTACATGATAAAATAGTATAGAATTTTTTCTAAATTTCGAGACAGCCTTAAAACATATGAAACTTGATTTTCTTTGTATAAATTTCGTAAATTGACTTTTTTTATTCCAATTCGTCTAGCTCACGTAGAAATAATCAAATGCCTCCCAAGGACGGACGATTCTTTTTGCAGGCGCGGCTTTTTAATTTAGTCAATAATAGTCCAATTCCACGATGAGTCAGAAAGAATGAGAGGGAGAGAGAGTACGGCCTCTTTGTGAGGAAATTCGTGCCAGTAGTTTTATATTCCTTTGCTTTTTCTTACTTATTAGAGTATTTAAAAAACTTTGGTAAGCGATTAGTTTACGAATGGTTCATATTCACTAATGGATCTTATTTTTGGTACCACCCACTACCGAATTTCGGAAAATATATTATATTATATATTATATCGGAAGAAAAAATTATTTCAAACTTTTTGTTTTTTTTAGTTTTGAGTTTAAAAGTAAATTATTTTTATTTACATTTTATAACGAATTTATTAAAAAGTGATTAGTTTTATTGGAATAAAATATTTAGAAACAGCGTAAGTTTGTATTCCGTAACCTTAATACTATATTATGATTCTATCATTAGTAACGCATCATTAGTAACGCATCCATTAGGGAATGAGTATTCAAAACAAATGTACTCATAGACACCCAACTACAATGTGACTAGTTTTAATAAGCTCTCTAGTGAACTAATCAAACCTATCTAATAATTCTGTAAATTCATTTACAGTGCAGTGCGGTAATATTTTATTATTTATAAATGTACTTTATAGCAAAAGGCTTCATTTACAACATAATATCAATGTCTATTTAAACACGTACATATTACAAATATTCTTCTACATATTACTTAGATCGAGTCATAACTAACGGATTTTTTCAGACATATTAAACTTTTATAAAATAAAATGAATTTAATCTATTACGAGATTTTAATTTATATCTACTACCTTCTCCCATCTTACTGGCAGCTTTTCAATTCCTTCCTCATCAAGTTTGGTGGGTTTGGACTAAAATAAATTTTCGACAGTGTGATTGACTCGCTCTTCAGCATTGAAGGTTTTTCAATTCTGAAAGTTATTTAAGGAACTGTTCAGTTTTGCAGTTTATCGGAGCGAGTTCTGGGGAGTAAGGTGGATATGCTAAAATAGACCATCCAAGCACAATATTTTTTTCTTAAGACACTCTTGCTGTATGCGGTCTCACGTTCTCGTGAATGGTGTTCTTGCGATCGACGAGTACAGGACGCTTTTCATAGAGTTTCTCTCTAATTCTTTGCAACTGCTGAATGTATGTATCTGCAGTAATCGTTAAATATGAATTCAACAACTCGCGATAGCTCATACCTCGACGATCCCACAATTAAGTTTTCTTTCGAATCTGGTTGGGTGCCCGATCGGTTATTAGTCCTTTACCATATACACTGCATATTTTGTAGTTGTCTCCCTAACACCTTATTTGAATTCTCGAAACATCACACGACAAATATGCACTTTTGACTCTCCATTTTAAGGATTAGGAACAACACTTGAATGTAACGTGCACCACACAAAACAGTTGTCAAAAGACTACCAGAATTCTTATCTATTTAGTGGAAGTTAAAACTCGTTTGTGCTGTTGACTCATGGGGAGTTAATACAGTCAATAGATTCTACCTATCTGCACTGGAAGTTATTTATGACTCAGATAGAATATACCAAATAAGTAATTTATCAAATATTAAAATAATGCAATATTGAAAAAGAAATTAAACATTATAAATGTGCATTTAAAACGATTTAAGAAATAAAAGCTAATATTACCTAAGAAATGGTCGCCCTAATAATAATGATGATTGGTAAAAGCTCTTTTAGATCGATGCGTGCCCCGGTAAGTTATCTGTTGATTACTGTGACAAGGACTAATCCTGTCCGGGACCCGCGTCAGCTCTTTTTAATAAGAATAAGAGAGCCTTCTCCACGTTAAAGATAAGACAACAATCCTTTCCCTCGCCCCCTCCCCCTCCCCCCTCCCCGGGGAAATCGTTTAGGACCCTGCGCCGGCTCAACTTTTCCTGCTAAATATATTTTTTAAACTTTATCTCCTTACGCGAGCACTTCCCCGCGAAATAATTAACTTCGGTTGAATAAATTGTTTTAATCTTATCAGCCCTCTTCTTCGGTATGTTTTTCGTTTGGCGTACAAAAAATATATTTAGGAATTTTTAATAAAGATATTTTTAAAAGTATATAAGGGTCTTAGTGTGTTTTGCCCACGGTGTTCAGTTTTTATTAAATAATGAATTATTAAGTATTACTCTGGTGATGACTTTAAGTCAGTTTTTTTGAAAAAAAAAATATGGCATCCACATAATAAAAAAAATTGTATTCTCATATTGTTCTATAAATTATAAATCGTATGTTGTAGTACTCGAACGTGTCACTGAATAAAGGTTTTTTTTATTTAAAGTCCGCATCCTGATGACGATTATGTTGATTTAAAAAATGTATGATTTTAATACTTTAAAATTAAATTTTGTAGTACTCCTTTGGAGACTTTTATATTGATGCTTAAATGTACTCGAATTCAAGAGCGTATAGCGAACCTACACCCGAGATAACAAGTTCAGGGACAGCGTTTTACCGTGAGTATATTTATCAAATTATCATATCATAATGTTCACCAAATACAAGACAAATGTTATGTAACAGCGAACATCTGCAGCGTTATTAGAGGAGCAGCATGACGTGAGAGTTATTATTTTATTCAACGTGGCAGACGTGACACGAATTGTTTGAATGTCAATAACTATAGCTGTGGAATTTTATCAAGTAAAGTGAATCGGGAAAGACGTTCTGTAAACCCGATCATTTACCATTTGCATTTACCATTAAAATCTACTTACATAGTAATAAACGATACGACCATTTTCAATAATGGAGTTTGTGAATAAAAATGATTTACATTACAAGATTTGTCGTATCCGAAACATTCTTATGACGGTGATATAAATGAACATAATCGATGTGGTATTATAATTTCAAACACCGTAATATATTTAACTTTAATCTAAACTTTTAACATTATTTGGAAAATTCTCTCGAGAGAGTAAAACTTTTTAAAGAATTTTATATATTTAACGGAGAACTCACTTCTCGAATCTGCAGTCGGGTGTTCGAGTAGCGGAGTGAGCTGAAAACATTCGGTTTCAATTACAACTCCCTATTACGTGATATTTTAATTAGCAAATGGTAGCTTGATATTTTCCGAACAATTAGCTCATTTACGCAGATTACGTTTGCTTCTAGATTTAAAAGGATCAATTCCAAGTTAGAAGATTCTCGCCGAGGGAAGTTTAATTTTATGGTGGCAGCGTGTAATCTTCCAGTGCCGTCACACTTACAATTCTAATAGAAACTTATATACTTTATTACATAAGTATGTAATAAAACTACTGATTTTCTCTGAAACAGAACCTAAATCGGTATTATCTTAAGGCGACGGTCACAGCCACACTGTAATGTAATCTGGTACAGTTTTTCTTACTTTTCAAAAGATCGATCTAATTTATCGAAAGTTTATTCTTTTTGGTATATCAACAGAATCTTAACAATACAAACTACATCACAGGTAAATGATACATAGCGTGACTGTTTTTAGTATCAAGTCAATGTATACCGCTAAATCTTCTGTATGCAATTTTCCGGGTTGTTCTGCGGCACGTTTCCGACTTCTCAGATTGACGTTTCAGATCTCATTGCAGAGTTCATCATCAGGACTGCTGTATCAAAACATTACATAGAATATTATGAACGGTCGTAAAAACCAGAGAACATTTTATTGATCAATAATTATTACATGAAACATAAATAGTTAAACATTTTCTTATTGTGAAGTTACAATATTTCAGAATATTAATTAGAAATATATAGGCACATATAAAATCAATTAATCGAAAAAATAGTGTTGTTGCTACCGGGATTTGAACCTGGATCTCCTATCTGGAATAATGGAATGACAGATTTATCAATTTGAAAGTGCAACATATAAATTCGAACATTTTTCGTCAACTTACTGTGTTGGTGTAGCATAATCGGTTAATGCAATTCCCTGAATAGGAAGATATCCAGGTTCGAATTTCGGTAGCAACAACAATATTTTTTCGATATATTTATTTTATATGTATATCTTTCTAATTAATACATTTAATCTTTTTAATAATTTAATAATTTAATCTGTATTAAAAATATTTTTACTTGTTAACAATGTAAGAATGAAAAAAATAAAGCAATAATTTAGAAAACTAAATTTTGCACACGCGTTCTATTTCTCCAAGCGATCTATCTATTCCTTAATTTACCGAAAATGTATAACTCTACGACAGATCAATCGGCGCCTTAGAGAACACGGCTCATATAGTTAGTCTGAAAAGTCAAACTTGAAGGCTCCTACAACAGTTTCCATTGATTCAACGGACGAGTATGTACGCCTTAAAATGTTTAAACATTCAAGGCTCAAATATTAACGTGATCAATTTTCCGTACGTTCTTCCACCGAAATAATATTCCTGCTGCGTTCATTCGCCGGGAGACTACTCCGCTATCATATTGATAGGGTTCCATTCGGGACCCTAATGCCCGTGCGTGTTTCTTTTATTCAAAGCCTTTTGAGAGGGCCGCCCGCCCCCGCGCCCTCCCGACCCATCAGATAGCGACACTCCGCCAGAAGAGCCTTCTCACGAAGCTAAAGCGACTTCTGTATTACGTTACAGACGGCATAAAGCACAGCTGAATTTCGAGCGAACACTTTTGTTCAGGTAGCCATATCAGATTACGGATCGGGGAAGTTTTTCCCTGATACTTTTGATCGTTTACAGAAAATTCTATTACACATTACATTATTCTTTACAGCTAAGTATTATATATTGAATATATTCAATAGTTTTCTCGTTTCATTTGCACTGTTTTTAGAAAGATTATAAATACCTCTATCCGATCTGGTATTATTTCAGGCGGGTACTTCGACAGACACAATTTAAGAAGGTTTTAAACACTAGTAATACTTAATCCCAAAAAAGATAAGTATTAATACGTGCTATAAAATATTTAAAATTTACCAAGGTCAGGTTAGGTTAGTTATTTGTTAATCACTTTTTATTATTATGATGCACAAACAATTCGTTTTGCGGAACAAAATATTTATTGTAACGCATATATCTCTTAGTACATAAAGTAACTTTTAAAAATTAAAGTGGTATTTTTAATACAAATTAATTAATCAATTAAAAAGATACAGAAAAAATCTGTTCATGAAAAAAATATTTGATTGTTTCTAAATATACATATATAACAAATGACATTAATTATTGACAATATAGAAATCATTATTCATGAAAATACACGCCTAATTTTTAAAAGATTTGCACCATGATCGTCAAGATGAACTAACCAGGAACCAACCACATATTGCACAAAGTGCTATATTTTGAAAAATAGTTTTCCATGATTACATACTTTAGACTTGTTGCACATAAGGGATGAAGAGAGTTTGAAGATCCGGTGGTCGCTGGGAATGATAAAGGACGAAGAACTTCTGTCCATCTCAATATTGTGTTCAATAACGCCCAGGCGAGAGAAGTAGGCGATTTGAGGACCACACCACAACTCTCAGAATATAGAGAAACAGAATGTTAGCTACACTCCTTAGTGGGTTCAGATAGTTTCAATGCGCTAGACCCATCCATTTAACCGGACTACTCGTTTGTGCTCGTATCTGATTGGACAGACCTCAGAGTCCACTGAACTTCATTGAGTGTTTCTCCAACGTGAATTTTATTCTAATCCCTTTTTAAGTTTAACAAACAAATTTATTGCCATTGACCTGCCTCATTCCCGAATTGGGCTTCTGTTATTTATATTTTTAAAGCGAAGTTTAAAAATATATTTTTAAAGCGAAGTTTAAAAATATATTTTGCGCTGATTTTGTTTCTTAAGTATATTCCGACATTAGAAATACAAAAACATTAAGAACATATTACCAATCCATTGTGGAACTCAATTTAAAGAATAAAATATTTACCTATTAACGAGAACACCACATTATTATTGTGAAGTTGCAGTTTTTTCAGAACATAGTTATATGGTATTTTAATACAAATAAAATGTATCAATTAGAAAAATATACAGAATAATTCAATTTATCGAAAATATAGTTTTGTTGCTGCCGGGATTCGAACCTGGATTCTTTCCTATCCATGGGAATGCATTAACCGATTACACCACACTGACGTAGTAAGTTGTCGACAAAATATTTGAACCTACGTGCTGCAGTTCTTTCAAATTGATACATCTATTATTCAAAATTGAAGAGCTGTCGCCTTGTATTGCGAAAATCGCAAATACCTTTGAATAATATTCGCTAGGAGACACCAAAAATAAAATCAATTACTTTTTATTAGGAGAAACTTTACATTTTGTTAAGAATTAAACGGTCGGTATACCTACAGATGTTTACATTGTGTTAAGAATTAAACGGTCGGTATACCTACAGATGTTTACATTGTGTTAAGAATTAAACGGTCGGTATACCTACAGATGTTTACATTGTGTTAAGAATTAAACGGTCGGTATACCTACAGATGTTTACATTGTGTTAAGAATTAAACGGTCGGTATACCTACAGATGTTTACATTGTGTTAAGAATTAAACGGTCGGTATACCTACAGATGTTTACATTGTGTTAAGAATTAAACGGTCGGTATACCTACAGATGTTTAAGAATCAGAGAAATTTCATAGAAGAAGAAACTGAATTCCATTCAGTTGTGGTATGGAGACAAAATTGCAGTAATCCTGGCTTAACACAATTATGAATACTTAATCCGAACTGAAGGATAATGCAATTATTAATATATGTCATGAAGAGGTTTCCAGTATTACCCAGTTTAGAAACGTACTAGCTATATTTCTGATGGAACCATTAGTCTCCTGACAGCGTGGACGTGAATGTTCGTCATCGTTGAGAAAAACCAAATAACACATTCGTTCTGCGTACTGGTCTATTTCTAAAACAAAACGGTGCCAACATTTTAGTCTTCGCCTCGTTTACTTCTTTTGAAAATTATTTTCATGACCGAACTTGACAAAAATAGACATGTTACCTTTTTAAAACATATTAAACGACAACAGAGCTTTAAAATTTTCGAGGTGCCTTCGTTTGATTCATTTTTGGTATATAAAACGGAACCTTTAATTTGTACTTCTTGAGAATTTTTTTAAATCACCAAAAAACACCTCTTACTCCGTCTCCTGTCCTACTGTAGGCTCTTTAGGTATTTTTTATTTCATTCTATTGAAAGTACTTAAACTTATGTATAATTTTCGAAATTTTTCAACAAATTTAAAATTCGTTTAAATAGGAATTTGGTTAATTACCTGTTTAAACGAAAATAAAATTTATATTTCACGTAGGTACTAGAATTTTTTTTTAAATTGTGACAATGGATATGAATGATATTTTAACAAATATGTTCTTTCTGTTGAGTTATCTAGGCTATTCGGCTATTCTGCCATGACACGTACTCAATTCTGCAGCCGACGTTACGAATCTCAAACCATTGCCAACGTCCATCGTAAATGGTCCAGAAAACTCAACTCAGAAGATTTTGAATGGCCGTAAAAACATAAAACATTTATAATAATATGACCAAATTTAATTTTCATGCTTTTTGTTCTATGTTCTAACTAGTACATAAATAATAAAAATGATATAATTATTTTTAAAAACTCTTTACTACTAAATTGTTCGCTAAAAAATACAATTCACTAATATTAATAATATTTAATAAAAAAATATTTAATAATTTAAATGTCTCTAGTTATAAATACCGGATACTAACGAACGTAGTAAATGTATTTGAAATGAAATACATTTTTTTAAATACGGAAAAATATTTATATTAAACAAAATACTTTGTAGTAAAATCAATAAAAATATATTTGTAAATAACTACTAGGGTTTATTTAATACCGACCGATTTCAGAACGTTTATTCCTTTATAAAAGTAAAATAAAGAAAGAATAACTGATTGCAGTTAGGCAAAGAATAAACCCGAACACCGATTTATGATTGATATAGTTATTTTATATTTATTACTTAAATGGCTAACCCTAAAGCAATGCTTTAAATATTACAAACACAGTCATGATTTTCGTAAGCACCTACCCGCCTACCCGCCTAGGGGAAAGCCAAGATCCCATTCACCATTCGCCCGAAATGTGACAGATAACGTATAATAATATAATATAGTTGGAGCGGTCATTCCTCCATATCTCCGCTACTTTTACTAGTAAAAAATGTAGGGCTAGGGTTGTTAATGGCCCTTTCGGTGTACCTGAGCGCCCTTCGCGTCGCGGCCGCGTTTAACTCATTACGGTCCACATAAATAATAATCCCCGACGAATATTATAAAACGCCCTAAAAAGGTTTTTCACAAATGCGCCATAATAATTCGCTTAAGTCTAAGAATAAAAACCTCCTGACAAGTATGAATATCATCAAATCTCGGAGGAAGGTTCAAATTTACGGGGCTTACGAATGTTTTTTAGGAGTTTTAACGAAATAAACAACATTCTTTTATGATTCGTATTCTTTTTTTAAAGGTGTTTCTTTTAAGAAGAAGAAAAGTAATGAAATGGACAATTTTATTTAAATTACAAAAGTTGTGTCAGGGTCTCGCCTAGTTGGAGGGTCACGGAAAAAAAAAATACATGTTAATAACATTTTAGCGAATCTGATTCTTGGTGTGGCGCATTGAGAGTAGTCCTGCTGGTCTATGACTTCAGCCCGCATCGTTGCGGTACAGACCATCATAGTTCTGCATACACCAGCGTACACTAGCACTGATATCCAGCACATTTTACTATTTTCATAAAATTGATTAAATATTCTGGCGTCTCCTAGTGTGTTTTACTCAAAGGTGTTTGTGATTCACTGCAATATAAAGTAGATTGTTTTTAAAAATAATAGATGTATCAATTGGAATAAGTAGTTCAAAATTGGTCTAAAATGTAGTCGATTGCTATAGCAAAATGGTGAACGAGCTACCCCGGATAGGAAGATGTCCAGGTTCGAATACCGGTAATAACTAAATATCTTTCGATAAATAGATTTTTCTAATTATATATATATAATTATAAAAATACTAGTCATTATAACCCATCCTGGGATAACAATGAATGAATCTTGTTCCATATCAAACACTTTATTCAACGTTTTATGGAATACCAAGAATATTATCTTGTTCCATATCAAACACTTTATTCAACGTTTTATGGAATACCAAGAATATTATCTTGTTCCATATCAAACACTTTATTCAACGTTTTATGGAATACCAAGAAAATTAGCTTGAAATTTTTATTTTGAAAACTGATCGTTATGAAATCATTTATAACCTACTTACATAAAATAGATATTCCTGTTATTAAAATAAACTGCCTACAGTACAGCAGTATTGCAATGTTCCCAAAATTCAATTTTCTAACAATACCTGTACCTCTTTGAATATCTATTTTAAAAAATTATACTATCAGAACAAAGTATCATATTCACATTTCAAAGCAATATCACAATTCTATTCAATGAATTTATCAATTTCTCATTCAATTTTCCCCTGTGAATACAGAAAGACAAGGGTTTTATATGTATTGATATTAAAAATGGGAATAATAAAATAAGTACTTACATACATCAACGAAAATATAAATAAGTCTTTCTAACACATTTCATAATTTATCTCTAATGTCCTATTTTTTTTACGATCTGTAAAGGAGATCAAAGAGAGATAAAAAAAAATTTAACTACTAACTAACTTACCATCGCCCCGTTTCTCCGCGGGAGTAGGTTACAGGTAGAGAGGATACAGCGCCGCACTCTTCTGTCCTGAGACACATTCTCTTTTCATCCGCATTCATACATCTTTTCAAACAAACTCGACGATTATCGAGACTTCTTTCGGGACCATTCTCCAGTATCTCGTTTACCTGGTCGTGCCATTTCTGCCGCGAACGTAATTTATTTTTGGTGCTTTTTTAACTAGCTTAGTGATTAATCTAAATTTCTAGATAACGTATCGTAACGTAACGTACTTTGACTACACTAACTACATACATGCTAAGATACATGAATAATTTGTTATTCTTCAGGATAACAAATAATTAAATAAAACCTGTATATTCTCTCTGAGCTTGAGGCACATATTTCAATATATTATATTTCATTTTAACTCACCCGAGTGCGATCGCGAGAACTTAATAAACCCGAGGTATAATTTTTTCTTGCGAATGATCTGGCAAGAGTCGAACAAAAATACTGAAATGTAATCAGAAAGAATGTGAAACTGAGATAAGATGTGAAATGAATGATGGAATTTAGGTAGCGGGCTGTTTTAACCTTTCCCTTGCGGTACTAAAATAAAAACGCGCGTTACGGTGGTGTAAACTCAGTGTACATGTAAACTTATGCGATTTTTAAGTTAGGTAAATATGAATATTTTACATTTATTACTTATATTAATCATTAAAATGAGAATTGACATATATATATATGTGAATATCAATTGAATATCAATTATTGTGTAAAAATGTTAAAAATAAGAATAAACATTGATCATCACGAACGACAGCATAAGACACGTCTAATTCGGCCAGCGCACGCTCTTGGCATACGGCACCCCGCGTCCTGCGCACTGGGCCATCCTAAACTCTCCTCACGTACACATTCACGTACAAATTGACAAATTCGCGTCAGGTTACTGGAGAAAACATTTATTATTGTTGCGTATGGTAAATATTTATATATGGTAATTATTTTATCCAATACATAAATATATTACGGAGGAATACCTAAAATACATACTCTATATTTTGTATATTTACAGAGAAATTTTATCATTAGAGGCCATGTTAAATCAGTTTACATCATCGGAGAGGAAAGGTTAATGGAGTACTTCATGTCGCGTTTCCAATAATAATGTAAACGAAATTTTGGCACCACCAAAGAGAAGAATTTCAAAAATGAGATAATGTTAAAAGACGTGAAAAACGATGAACGTTCCTTTAAAGTACAAGACAAGTCACTTTGTATTCTAATCATGTTCACTAATATATTAGTTTAAAAATTTTAAAATATTTTTGTTGTGAAGCTACTATTTCAGAGCATAGTTCTGTACTATATTTTTTCGATTGATAGATTTTTTTCTGTATATCTTTCTGATCAATATATTTAATTTTTATTAAAAATACTTTAATTACACATGGTTTTTTAACTTCCTTAACATGATAAGAGATCGCATCAGTACAGCGGGTTTTAGGACGGCCTGTCAACTTCTTGATTCTCCTCGGGGTTTTTTTTTAAATGTAGGTGCACACGCCAAATAATGTTACATCAATATTCTTACTATTTTAAAACTTATCTAAACAATTAACTTCCTAATCTCCTCGAACCGACCACCATATCATCGGGCCAGCATCTTGACCGCTAGACCGACAAGTTTCTCAAGCTTTTGGATCTCTCTTTTGTTGAGAGTTCGTGATACGCATCGATATGTTTTAATTCTTTAAATATTTAAATTTTGTTTTCGTTTTAGATTCATTAGAAGATTACTTGTCCGAAAACATTTGTATAGCTTTGATATCTCTCCGATTATGAAAATTTATTGTCTTAACTTATAACTGAGCTTAACAAATTGTAAGTCTAAAAAAATCTGTCATCTTAACATCTAGGAATGATTCAATCATTCACGCTTGTTTGTCCAGCTTCTATGGCGTGGATAATACAACAGATAAGTGTATTTTATATAATTAAGTCTTATGTTTATTTATATGTATTATTATATTATTTACATGGAACATATTTTTGTTATTTTATTTGTAAAAGATACGTACTTTTTGAAATTAAAGTAAAGTACAACAAAATATGTACGAATATTAGACATTATATCTTCATTGCGTCTTCATCAGTCGAAATGCCGCGATGTCATGTGCGTGTTAAGTATTTGTAATTATAAATACTCTTATATTTATATAGTATTTATATAGTAACGTGAACCATTTTTTTTAAATTCCAATCAAAAAGGTGTCAAATTCATTAAAAAATATCCAGATTGGCAAAATAATTTCAAAGACAGCAAAAGTACGCGGATGTTAAAGCACTCGGAATTTAAATCCCTATTTATTAATACAATACCCGAAAAATAGGCCCCGGGTAGCGGCGAGCGATACGGGGGGCGGGCGCGACCCCTTGTTAAATAAGGGAAATATTCCGCCGTGCTCGGGTTAGAGCTTTGTGTTTTTGTGCTCGCCGAGCACTTTCTGAATGAGCTTTTGCATTCGAAATGAGGTTGTCGCGGTCGGGCCGAATCACGGCACCCGGTAGCGGGGCAGGTGGCGGGGCGCGGGCCAAATTAGAGGGAAAAATAAAACAATAAAAATATCTTATCTAATTTCGCGGTTTTACGATCTGAGGAACTCGTTAATTTGAAGACTCGCAGACTGCGCTTCATAAATATTAAGTATGCGGAAGGGGGACGGGAGGCGGGAGGCGGGGGGAATATTATTCTCCGAACATAATAAGAGCGATCCTGGCTGGGTGGGGCCGGGGATGAATGGGGCTGATTTGGAAATGAATATAGGCGCATAATGAAAGCACAATGGGTAATTTTGCGATATGATTTTCATAAGCAATTTCGAGGCTGGAAAAACGGTTTTTTTATATTTCCCATTTTTATGTAGGTAATGCTCGTGGCGCCGTATTTATTTGCGTTCTTAAAATGAAAAAGTAAATTATGGGAGCGGAAAAATTATTTAAAATATTTCTGTTTTTTGTTAAGTTAAGTTTTTCGCCGTTATTTTCATTATTTTCGAACGCACTTTATTTAAAAATACGGGCTACCTCTAAACAGTGGTTAGCTAAATAAGAAGTAACCCCAGCCTGTCTACTTGCGTTGCTTTTATAATAAACTTTTATAAAATCTTCCATGTGTTCTTAATAAAAATATTTATATGAAGAATGTTATTATTAACACCAAAACTGATTTTTGATAAATGATATTACATAAAGAAATGTTAAGAAATTTTACTAGTTATCAAAAATATAGATCCAGTTATCCCTAATAAGCTTATCACCATAATTATGAGTCAAATTTTATTCATATCAGCAACATTTAAATACTTCAACTGCAGTTAGTTAATACCTAAAAATATTTTACTTTATTATTTATTGTTATTATCTAATCAAAATATAACTTTTTTATTACCAATTAATAATATACAATAGTTATGCATATTTTGACAGAATATATCAACTATATTATATTTGAACAATTTATATAGCTATTAGCTTGAAATACCATGTTTAAACACTTACTTAAAAATGTAATCAGTTATTCTTTACATATATATAAATCTATTACTAATACTATTCTCCTCGGCCTAATGGAATAATTATTAGATTTTGTAAAATTGTAATATTTCTTTAATATTTAAATAAATAATAAAAGGGTTGTACGACAAAAAAATGTTGTAACGCCTTCCTCTCTCTGAAAATTCATAAATATCAAAGTCAATTATTAATCCCAAATTAATATATTATTATTTATAAGTAATACAAATTAAATTGATCAATTGGGAAGATACATAAAAAAAAAAATTATCTAAAAAATAATTTGTTTGATACCGGGACACCATTTTGCTATATCAACCGATTACGTTTTCGAGAAATTTTTAACTTGTATTCTGTTGATACATCTATTATTCTATTTTTAAAAGCGATTACCTTTATATTACAGTGAATTCCGAATACTTTTGAGTAATACACACTAGGAGACGTCAGAATTAAATCAATCGATTTTATTAAACTTAGATAAACTTATATATTTTTAATAAAAATACATTCATTTGAATTAAAAATACCACTCTAGGTGTGTTCCAAAATTTCAAATTCATAACAAAAATATGTTTTCATTCAAAATATTTATAAGTACATTTTAAATAAGATTATTTTTATAATATTTGTATAATATAATTCTAGTAAATATCTAAAGTTACTAGAATTATATATCTTTATTTGTAATATTATACTCGTAGATGCAATAAATCGACAAACTAACGCACATTTTACAACATACTTATACTGTTTTTAATTGGCTTTAGCTTAATATTATTGATGTATTTTGTGTGTGGCTTGTTGTCTAATTAACATCTTATAGTTGAGGTGTGAGGTCTCAATATATGTATAATTTCTGTACATCTAGATGTCTCACTTTTCATTCTATGTTAAAATTTATCCGTTTTATTGACATCCTGATGAAGGAAAAGGTATTTTCTGAAACCGGTGGTATATAATTAACTCATGAAAATGGTTAAAAATAAATTTAATAAATATTAGAAAGTAAGACAGTGACGAGAACTCGGGACTAATGATTTGAATAAAATCAATTCACGATTAAAAAGATGACTTAAGAATTGAGAGACAAAGTAAGGTTAACGTAAAAAATTAATATTGAATAAATTAAGTTTATTTCAAGGCGGGCCACAAAAGCCTTATCTCGACATGAATGATTGATTCTGATCGGACCCCCACGATTAGCATTCAGGTACCATATTTTGTTCTACTACCCGAAGCCAGTCATGACCTTACCTTTATGTTTGGTTTCTTTTTTATCCGATGTAAAAAATATTAGTAATCTTTATATTTATATATATTTTTAATATACTACAATATTTTAATAAAAAAGATCTCTTAAAGATATACTGTATTCTAAAATTCCATTTGTACACTTGAGTTTTCTTTAGCTTTCCGCGAGCACTTTTGAATGGAACTGGCTCTTCTGAGTTAGATCGCGTTTTTCGTAGATGGTTTCCAGGCAGAAGTTTCGGTAATGCCTTGACAATGGCATAAATATATATATTCAACGTAATGTACTAAAGAAACCTTTTGGGTATTCAATGAATATAAAATTTGGAGTCGTTGTTCATCGATAGGGCTAAAAAAACAGGATGTTTTTAAATCTTATGTTCATGATAAAATTCACCTTTATTTACGAATTAATTATAGCCATCGAGCACGACAATTGTCAACCGACAATATGTTGAACTTTATTGATATGATGACAACATTCTGACATACAATACGCAGTATCGTATCTTTCTTTTGTGAATAATTGTGAAATATTTGAGCCTGATGAAATTAGTCAAAGATTAGTTAGTGACGCCAATCATCGGTTGATCATAGAAAACTCCGTGGTTTGTAGAACCTCCATTTTATAAAATTAATTTAATTACATATATTATATTATATAATACAAAGCTGTTCAAAATTTTACAACTTAATTTACACATTAGGAATTTTATTGCACGTGACTATTTTAATTTAATTTATACAAACTTTATTCTAAAGCATAAAACTTAATATCGACAGTATTGATTAAATTAAATACAATCCGGTGACGACTTACTCCAGCCGAGTGATGGAGCACGAAAGATGAAAGGGTTTGCACCTTTTAAACCGCAGTCGTGTTAAGCTGTGTGTGTAGTACAATGTTAGTTTTGATAAAAATATAAAATATTCATAAATTGTATTGTGTCTAAACGTAACCTTATTATATATTGTATTATTTGTCGAAATATTGTAAATGTTTGTTCAATCCATATACAACCAGTCACTTTATAATTTGTAATTTTAATGAAACGTACTTAATAAATAAAACCAAAAATAGTTATGAAATGGAATGTACACTTGGAGTCGTCGATTGCCATAACTAAATATGGACAAAAAACATAACTAGTATTGTCATACAAAGGTAAAATAAAATACGTTTTTATATAAATAAATTATTTCTTTAGTATATGTAAAATCCTTTTATTTACCGTTTAAAAGTATTTTTTTAAAAAAACGTATCCGTGTACTTCTTTAAATTTTATTTTTTATTTATAAATTAAAGTCTACCGCGAGCAAAAATAGTCGATACGATTGCAATTAAACGCGATCATATTCCCAACGGCTCCGCGGCTCGGCGAGCCAGACGCCCCCCTTCTCCCTCCACACTGCTCCTACTCCCACCCTCTCCCAACGAAGCCTTAATAACGTGCCACAACTCATCCTGATTTATATGCAGCCGCTGGGAGCCTTCCCCCGCCAGCCGACCCCGGCACACCCGCCGCTAGTGGAAGGCAGAGCAACACCAGGTTGTCGGCCACCCGATCTATAAGCTCGCGTCTTGTCCTGTAGAAGCGGGAATGTATAAAGATACTAGTCTCGCAAGCCCCTTACGTTCTACATACATTACAATAGTTTCATCAATTTCAATTCAATTACTTTTTTTTCACGACAAATGTATATTTGCGCACAATAATGCACATAGAACGGGGAGGGGGAAGGAATTGAAAGGCTCCGCGATGTTGTTAAAATTATACATCGCTTGAAAGCTCAGTAACTAGATTCACAGATGTTCCTAAAATTAAAGCTTAGCTCAGCTTACGCAAATAGTAGCTTTTTATAAACTTTGTTTTGTTATTAAAATCAAACAATGCTTCATTGCTCCATGAAAGCCAAACTCCGTGACGTTATTGAAGTCGAACATCGCTCGATATCTCGATAGCATTATTAGAAGAGCTTATAAAGTGTTGCACATCAAATTAAGAATGCTACGCGGTCAGGGTCTCATCAGCTCTAGCCGATTGCTAACTACTAGGCCCTGCGGGCGGTTAGTGGCCGCTATGCAACCATCGGTGACCACTGCGCGGTCAGGGTCTCATCGGCTATCGCCGACTGCTACTAGGCCCAGCGAACGGCTATTGTGGCCGCTACGCGGCCATTGGTGACTGCTGCGCGGTCAGTATCTCATCAGGGTTGATTTCTTGCTATTACTGCGGGTGGCTATTGTGACCGTTATGCGGCCTTTGGTGACCGCTACCCGGTAGGATCTCAATAGAATCTACATTTCAATGATAGTGCTTTCCCCAAAACAAATCACACGTAAATAAAATGTCGATGTAATTAAAATTATTCCACCTGTAAGGCTGTCTAAACAAACAAACATGACATCTTGATGATGTATAATGATCGCGGAAAAACAATAATAAACATAAACAAGCCATTTTATCAGTATAATTTGCATTTAAATAAAGGTGAATGGTTTTCTCACTCAATCTAGAACACATACAAATTTTTAGTTATTATAAATTATTCCCGCGCAGATTTTGACAAATTGTAACTAAAAATTTAATTATCACAATCACGAAAGTTTTAATTTTTGACTATAATGCATAATAAAAGAGAAAACATTTAACATCTCGCGTCACATTTGACAGTGCGACCAAATTCTTGAAAAAACTGAAATCATATTTACATAAATGATTATTAAACACACATAAATATTTTGACAGTGCGACCATAGAATAATTCGTACGATTTCATTCACGACTACAACGCGATATGACCATAGATAAGAGAGATGACAGCTCAAAATTCGTACGATTTCGCAATGTTTTTATTTACAATGTACACTTCATTTCGAATTGAATATATATTTACGTACTGTTATTGAATATAAAGGGTGGGTTATTTTAGAGGTATAGAACTTTAAAATAAAATAAAACACATAAAAGTCGTGTTACTTGCCAAGGTATTGGCTTTATAGAAAAGATAATTTTATGCCATTAGTATTTAAATATAATTTCGCGACTGGCTCCAATAAAGCGCAATCTGAAAGTCCAATTTTGACCACTTTTTAGAGCAGCTGGGGGCGTATATCGGCAATAACGCGATGAATGTTAACTTCCAAGTCGTCTATCGTCTCTGGTTAATCGGCCAGACCAGCAACTTCACATATCCCCACAGAAAATAATCCAAAGATGTTAAATCACACGATCTTGGAGGCCAATTCACAGGTCCATTACGCGAAATTATGCGCTCATCGAATGTTTCTTTCAATAAATTGATTGCAGCGTGCGCTGTGTTGCATGTTGCCCCGTCTTGTTGAAACCGCAGTTCTTTCACATGAATGCCATTTAATTGGGAAACGAAAAAGTCAGTAATCCTAGATCTATAGCGCTCTCTATTGACTGTAGCGTTCTGCATCATTTTTAAAGAAATAACAGCTTCTTCGGTGCGCACTGTACGACGTCTCTGCGGATTTATATTATCAATTAGAGTATGCATGATGTGAAAACAATCCATTATTATTCGAATTAATTGCTCGGATGAACGATTATGTCGACCGTAAAATGAACGTAGCGCACGGGAAGTTTCGCGAACTGAACCACAATTTTCGAAATAAATTTGCACAATTTGCCTGCGTTGTTCTGGCGCAAGTCTATTCATGGTGAAATGGCAAATAAAATCAACTGTCAGCTGTCAAATTGGCTGTCGCTGGAAAAAGTGTTGCTAATTCGAAGAACACCTTTTATTAAAGAGAAACATTTAAGTAATCTTAACCTAGAAATATTAAAAACACGTTATTTTGTGCCACGATTGCGTCTCACATACCTGGCCTTTTAAGCCAGCACTAAACAGGCATAATGACACCACTGAAGCCTGCATCAGAAAGTCACAGACGTAGACAGGGAACCGTAATATTATTACGGAATAGCGGAACGCACCGTGAAATCATTTAAAGTTGCATCCCTCTATCTAGCACCCGCGATATAGTATCACAAGAAACCTTGAAAACAGAGAAGTACCTTCAAATGATAATTTTTAATTTTATTTTATTTTCAACAATTTGAACGTGAATAGAAGCCTAAAATAGGTAAAGGAAAAATATCTATGAAAATTATGCTTATATTACTACAGTCTACATATTATTTTAACTTTAGCTATGGCCTCATGTAATGGTCACATTTATTTTTATTGTTTTAGCAATCATTGGATGTTTAATTTATTTTATATTATGACAATATGTAACATGTAACACGTAACGTTACTGATGGCGTAACTATCTACTTTTTCAAATAAATAATTACGGTATTATTTTTTGCATTTATAATTTATGAATATTGTAAAATAAATTAATTTAATTTAGAGTAACTTTTGTGAAAATATTTTTTTAGTTTGAATCGGCAACATTTTTAATACAAATATCATAATTAGCTTAGTTTATTTATAAAATTAAAAGTGTTTTTGTGGCTTTGTGGACATCGGATATTATTTGCGAATAATTACAGAACATTTCATTTTTCATTTTAAGTCAATCTTCAGAATTAATTATTTCCCAAAATAAATATACTTTCAATTATTTGCAAATTCTACTTTTAATATATAATTACGCCTTCACTATTATTTAAGTAATTGAGAAATAACCAAGAATAAACGTATTTTTATTACAAATATATTTTATTGTGAAGCTCCACTTTTACAACACAATTCTGCTAATTTTAAATAAATTGGATGAATCAAGTAGAAAGATAAAATAACCTCTCGAAAAGTTATATTCGGTTACCACCGGGATATGAAAAATAATAACAACTTATTGACCAATAATAGCCATTCACAACTATGGCGATATTATAGTCTATGCAATCATTTAGTTGTTTGCATGGGTTACGCCAAGATGGCCACAGAACTAAGAGAGCAGTATAGGAATGAAAACAATGAAGGGAGGCATCTGATTAATCGTGATGCAGTCTTTAAGTTCAATCATTGCGCGATAAGGAATGTTGCATCTGCCTTAGAGTGAGATAGATGTAAAAATGTTTGATCAGCTATTCGTTTCCGTTCTTTTGTCTCGACTTCACAGTCTATCAAGAATCAAGAAATGAAGAATCGAGCGCTGAGCCAATTATATTCTCTCATTGTGGATTCACAATTCGAATTTAAAATAATGTAATAAGTTAGCAATTCGTTTATTTTAAATGTAATAAAATTCTCTTCATATTAAGTCAGTTTTGTTACAGTGTAGTGGACGTTTGTAGGTGAAAGTTAATTGTTATAACCGACACTTTCAATTATTTACATGGGCGAAAAAAAGGTTTAACGCGATATTTGTCGTAACCTCGAAACACTACTAATTCATTCTCGAAGATTGTCGTGAGCGGTCGAAAAAGTGTATTTACTGCGTACAAAATGCGCGACTTGATTGTATGCTGTTTATTGTACGCCGGTGATGCGGTACTAATTGCGAATAGTGAACAGGAATTACAGAGGCTAGGGAAAGTAATCGGCGCTTTAAATGGAATAATATCTAATGGGTACTTTTCAACTAAGGCAAGACCAGCGGTACACAATCGAGCGATGGAGTCCTATAAAAAATGAAGGATCAGCTTCCTATTTTTAGTTTGTGTAAGAGTTCAAGGATAAGCCTATTCATCTGCAGCGTATATCTTACAAACTTTGCCAATCCTTAACTCTTCCATATTCAACCATAATATTTATATACCAAACTTTTCTACTTTCTCCAGTGACAGTGAGGGTTGGCAATTCATCACACTGATATATAAAGGTCGTAAAATGTGATGATTGTTATCTCTGTCATTTTTGCTTACCCTGAGGGAATTTTGGCGTGATAATAATATTTTATTTTTTTAAAGATTTTTTGGTTTATATTTGTGTTCTATATCGGGAGACAAATTTACAATATCGAGACATAATCGAAGATGTTCATGTATCTAAAGATACTGTTTGTATCGAACATGTACATTTATCATAGTTAAAAAGATTTTAAAGGATCGCTTAGGTGATTTGGTCATATAGAACGGACGAATGAGGAGACAATAGTAAGAAATATATATGACCCGAGCATTGATGAAGTCATCAAAAATAGAGGAAAAACTTGGAATGGCCAGGTAAACCAGACATTGGAAGATAGTCCTCTTAAGATAGTCTCAATAATGGACGACTTTGTATGAGAAGATGTATAAATGTGGACGAGGCAAAAATTGTGTATCAGAACAGAAGAGTGTGCCACTCTTTATCTTATGTACCTACCCCCGCGAGGAAACGGCGTGACGGTAAGTTAGTTAGTTACAACAATTTAATGAAACATCTCACTTAACATAAATTGTTGGTACATATTTTCTGATACAATGACTAACCCAAACTTTAGTTTTAGGAGTTTGGAGTGGTTAGAGCTTACGTTTATCTTTTCACAATTGCATCAAAGTGTATTTTGTAAAAGCGATATAATTTAACTTTATACCTCCAGCGTGTGTACAGTGCAGCGTACACGTTCATTTTTAAAATAAAGTATTTAAATATCACATGGCAACCTCCGTGCGATGATACCACCGTAAATGCTGATAAATTTCTAACAAAAACAAATTACTTAATATATGCCATGTACTAGGAAAGCAATTTGCTTAGGGGATGAATTATTTAAACGTTTACCGAGAGCTTTCCTCTCCTTTTTTATCAATACAGGCATACTAACGTTTACATATCAATAAGTAACTTATTTTTGGAGTATTTTAGGCAGATTTCCACAGACCTAGTCTCAAAGTCTAAATAACGAAATTTACGGAAAATCTCACTGCACTTTCTTCGATTATAACCACCCTCCATTAGAAATTTTAAATTCATATATGGTTGAGCTAAGTTCGCCGTTTCAAAAGAATAGTTTTTTTTTTAATTTAATTTTTTACCACCGTTAATATTGGTCCTAGATAAAAAAAAAGATAATTAGAGAGAATTAAAAGACTAGAAGGACGTTAAAATAAAATGAGAATATACCCATTTCTTTCACATGCAAATGAAATCAACCTGATTTTTGTGCTATTAGTTAAACAAGATGTTGGTGTGGAATAGTGCCACCAATACCGCATTATGAACATGCTCTACTGTGTTGTGTTGTGTTGAATTATTGGACTAATATTCTAGATCTGGGATCTTTTGAGATATGCATATTCTTTCATCTTTTAATTCAATATACAATTACATTTTAACTAGAATAATATTGTTTATTCTAAATTGAAAATCAACACAATTTCCACATAATATATTTATTGCATTAACAGTTTTTAATGTTTAGTTTATTTGTAGATAAAGTGAGGATAAATTTCAATATCATTCTGTGCACGCGCCAGAGTGTAATGCGATATTTATTATTAAAAGTATGTTTTTACGTACATAAATATTTCCGAGTATTTATAATTTTAAAAAATTTAATTTAATCTATTGTATATATTTTATTTAAACTCCTTTCTACAGCTAAATAATAATTTACCTTATGCGTTATTTAAGACAAAAATTCATTAATTCCGTATCAGATAAATGTAATCCCGAGCTAAAATTGCAACTCCGGGATTTTGGGATCAGTCCCAGAACTAGAAGATACTCATTTGCTTTTTAACTTTACATTTATAAAAAGGTCACAAAAAACAAATACAATTTATGTGAGATTTTAATATTTATTTAAGCAGGAAACATTTAAATAATATTAATTAAAGATTGACAAATAAATGAAAATGAAACAATTTTATAATTTTGTTTATATCAGAAACTACAGCAAACTAACGAATCTTTCAAAATTTACTCTTTGAATACTCGAACATCTCAATACGTACTTTCTTCAAAATCATATCTATAATAATTTTATTGATATGATTTTTTGATTTTAAATACTGGTGTATAACTAAACAGTTTATTCTCCCTTAAGGTAAACATTTTTATGAAATGGCGCTATATAAATAATTATTATCATTGACCTTGTCGGTCATATGAAATCAATTCAAAATATTAATCCGAGGATTCCTAAATCTGCAAACTGAACTGGATATGTCCCGCGATAGTCTAACATGGGACAAGTGCCTCGATAAATTACTAAAAGGATGTGAACAAAATCTGCGTCATTTTTAAATTGACTATTACTTCGGTGACGTATTTCCGTCCACACGTTTTAAACAAATTGTACATAGGTGCCAACAAAGATGTTTGCTTCCGTTCTCGCTTTGAGTAATCTATTCAGTAAGAATCTTGCTGGGTCTAACCCGCTGTTTCCGATGACTCCAGTAGGCTGCGCGCTCTCCGATGCTGCTGGCTGCTAACTCCTTTTATTGCATTACAATGTTCACTCACAAAGCATAGGCCTAAGCGAATCCTTATCTATTCAACGCGCGTATATCAAATGTATAATTAACCCAAATTCTAAGTCGCAACCGTCGCTATCGGAGCAGGAGAATCCTTCTTCTCGGGTATAGCTTAAACACATTTCGTTATCTAGCCCGTCTCCCCCGTCGTCTCCGCCCCCGCCCCCGCCGCGGCAACCCACCCGGCCGCCTGAACATCGGGGGCGAATAATTGCCGCATGCCGCGCATTTTTCCGTCGCTCCTCGCAGAAATAATTAAACGCCCAGACCTCCGGTGTCCCTGGGTATGCGATATTCCCCATATTCCCCATATCCCGCCCCATTCACGCCCCCGATCTAAGCCCGGACTGAGGCGGCGGACTCGAGCGCGGAAGAAAGACGGGCGAAGGTTTAGCGCGGCGGTACACGTCCGTGAATGCGGTCGCGCACCGGAGGAAAAGTCGGCATAATCGCCGCGGCGGGGAGAATGCGCGGGGATTGCTGGATCACTCGATGTTCAAATGGAGCTAGAATTTGTACCGTGAAATTATAAAATACTTTAGTTCCGACTTGAAATCGACTTTTTGTCCTTTTAAGTAGAGAAATACTTCGTATTTAAATAAGATTCTCACGTATTTTAGTATTGTGAAGAAGATATTTTTCTTAAACGAGCTTGTTTAAGTTTAATTCCTTCCCCAATTTATTATTGAATAGGGTCAATTCATTGGCTATGTTGATATATTAAATTAAAATAGGATACAGACCTATCGGATGACTCAAAATAAATAAATACTTTTCGAGCCAAATCCTTCTGATCACTCGTCATCATCGCTACCGGCAAATTCGCTACCAGCTTCAGTCTCGGACAGCGAGCAATATGGATCGCCGGTCCCGCTATCCGAACCATCTTTCCCCGCCTCGTCAGTTCGTCACTTTTCCGAGGACCGTGAGTTTCTCCGTATTGTCATTGTCATAGCATCGTGCAATATTTCCAGTTATCATCATCCACACCGGTCCCTGGTGACTGAAGATCGCGATCTCCGCGAAGTCCCGCCCTCTTGACTGCGCTCCTCTCAGGGCCGTCACCAGCACCCTCGGTCAGTCCGACGGGTGGGGGATCATCGATCATCACGACAAACTTGTCCAAGCTGTCTTCTCGCCTCGCATGATGACCAAAAAATTTAAGGATTCGTCTCAGGCAAATGGTTGAAGAATTTGTTAAAATTTCCAAAGTATCAAAGGTTGAATGGTGAATAATATATATTTTAAAATCGTCGTGCTCATCTAAAGTGGGTAAATGCAAGCCACTGTCTAACTGCGGTATTGAAAAGCGATATTTTTCCCTTCCTGATACTATCCTGAGGTTCCGCGATACTATCGTGTAGACGGAAGCGGATTTATTATTTTAAAATAGGTCATTTTTTGCAATTATTTTGCATGTAAACGGTGTTGGTCGTAAATGAAATAATTTGAAATCGTTGGAGACAAATAAAGCGTTTAAAACTTATCAAAAAATGATAAACAACTAAATTTAACGAGTTCCATTCTAAAATTTTTCCTAAAAATTATTCTAGTAATTTTGTACCATCGAATAACAATTTAAGTTAGGTACTAAATATATTTTTTATATAATTATTGTTTTTTAAAAACAGATTCTGTTAAAGAAACAATAACATGTGTTTTTGATTAGTTAATGACATCCTGAAAAAGAAAATGATGTTTTTGAAACCGTGTATTTTAGTTCACTAAGTGGTTTATAAATAAAATTATTAGCAATTAAAAATTATTAAATAAGAACACATATATATTATTTACATTAGATTAAATTAATTTACTACACTTTTGTTTGATATTAAGCTCTTAATTATTAGTTTCATATTAAAACTTAACTAGTGAAGGTTAGCCCCGCTGTGGGTAGTAAACAGTATAAGAAGACGTCGTAACGTGAATTACATTTATTTAAATATTCCTACCATATTCCGTAATAATGATTCGGGCGAATTATCGCATGGCGATCGATTACTCCAAACTTCATTATACCCAAAGACATTTCAAATTATTAAACATATTTCCTAAGGGCCAGCCTCGGCCAAAGAAATACAAAACTATTACTGTTCTACTAGAAAAGTGGAGTTAGGTCGCCATTTACGATTCAGAGCAAAGTAAAACAAAAGTATTGTCCGATATTTCAGATGAATTCCTCTCAAAGGATTTCAGCTTGCTCCATTTCTCTCAGTAAATTTAAGCGAGTCGATGGCATTTAAATACTGGGTTGCATTTAACAATGCTTAAGTTGTCTCGTCTTTGAAAAGTTTCGCGGGGTTAGACAACTGTGGAAAAGCTCCATTAGAAGATTCTGCGGAGACCGAAACCGGGGCGCGTGAGGAAGAACCTACTTCTAACTAATTAAACAAACCTAAAGTAAATGGAAAAAAATTCTGACAAATTTTCATTATTTATCAGATGCTTTATTTTTTTCAAAGGCAACACGACGTTACGTGTATCTGTTAATATTACCATTTTAATCCGATTGTGTAATCAATCTGATTACAGAATTCTTTCAATGTAAAAAAAGTATCATTTAAATTCTTTCAAAAAATATATTTCTTCAGCGTCACGGGCTAAGTAACAGAAGTTTTAAACTATTCAAATTTATTCCAAAAGGCTCAAAAGCGTATTGAATATCGTAATATTTTATAATAAAGAGTTAAGTTTATAATATGAAAAGAAAAAAATAATAGGTTTCCTGTACATAGTGGTATCTGTGCTAGATTGTATATTTAATATTTAATGTATTATTTTGATGTCTAATATTGTGGATTTAGTTGTAATTAATTATTTATCGTGTAATAGCCAGTTTTGATGAAAGTAATTAATAAATTATTTTTAAAAGTAATAATGCCCGTCACTAAAGTGTAGTAGTTTTGCTTGATTTTCTCCGAGTAATGAAAACGTGTCATAGCGGGTATTGAAATTCAGTTCCTTTTAGAGTGACCTCCATTCCTGAAAAAATAAAAAAAGGCCGACTCCGACGCTACGGTAGGAGAAAAATCACACGATGCATAAAAGCGCGAGTATCGAGGCCGACAGAAAGAACCGGAAAGACCAGGAGTAACGTGAATAGCTTCACGGATATAAATGATTTGAACGCACAAGGATACAGTCCAGAACGAAACAAAGCGGAACAGCACGATAAGAGCGGCGACCGATCGTGCCGAGAGATCCGAGAGCCGATATATACAGATGATAAACCAGCAGCTGTAGCTGTACTATTGTTTCGTAGATAAAGTATAACCTTTTGTGGGTAATTAGCTAAACTGATAGTGATGATCGCTCTATTATCAATATCTGAAATCGTATCATATTCCGATCTTCCTCAGCAAACGGTGGTGATTTATTGCATTGTGCCGCATATTGCTACTTCTATAAAAAGAGTGCGAAGATTTTAAATGAGGATTATTACGCGAATATGGTTCATTCGTGAAAATTTTATGTCGGAAATAAAATGAACCAGTGTTATTTCCAGACTAATTGCACCATTTGCAATCTTATGAGCCGCGCTGAAGGTGTGGCTGTTTCGGTTTTTCAATCTATTTTACAGCTACTAATTGTAACTCGCATACTGCAAAGGCGGCTCGGCAACGAATCGGCAAATAATAATTATCAAACATTTCCACGGCAAATATTATATCCAATTGTTAGAACAGAAATTAATTGCGAAACTCGAAGAGATTATTCGCGACGCATTGCTGCGCGCACCGTACAGATGCACAATAAAATATGGTGCACGAATACTCATTATTTCACGGAAGAAGAATTATCTTATTGCTCGTAATCTAGATTTGGCGACATGAGACTGCAGCGCGGGAAGGGCCGGTCTCGTTGCATCAGTTGCGTCACTAATTGAATTCATTTCAAGATTAAACAAATGTCTTTACTAAAATATACATTTATTTTTAAAATAAAACGAGATACCGACGAGATATTTAAATGCGAGACTAGTCAGTTAGGGTACAGAATATAGCGTTATTTTTATTGATTTATTCATGAAATGACCACGACATGCTTTGTATACTAATTATTATAGATGGCTGGAATATTACTCTATTTTCTTGTGATAAAATAGGATAAAATTGTCTTTGAAATACCATTAATTGTTTCACATTTGTCATCACTCGGAGCCACTGCTGCAGAGATAATTAGTCGGCACAGCCGCCTTCGTTAGCTCCAGTGTGAGAGCACAGAGCCACTCCCGGGAGCACGGCGAGGTTCACGGTGAGCGGTCGCAGCGAGGTACTCCGAGTTAGTAAAAACACCAATTATCCACGTTCGAGATGGCCAGATACACCGTGTATGTTAGTTATCGCGTTAATTCAATAAGATTCCAGCATTATCGTGTTAGCCTCACTGTTGATCTCTTTTAAATGTGTGATGAATAAGCATTCCGACTTTTAATGGCTGTAAAACTTTTATTTTTAATACAAATTAAATTAATCAACTCGAAAATTATATAGAAAAATCTCGATAAAAATCGATAAATTATTTTGGTTGCTACCAGAATTCGAACCTGGATCTTTACATATATAAATATTTGAGACTCATAATATATATACATATATTATGAGTCTCTAATACTTTTAATAATCTAAACGAGTTAATTTAATCTAAACTAGAAAGATATACACAATAAATCGATTTTCAAAAAAAAATTTTGTTGTTGCCGGCGTTCGAACTTAGACTTTTTTCTATCCGGAGAAATACGTTAACAATTCTGCTACATCAACAAAGTACGTTCACGAAAAATTTTTGATAGTGTAGCTTTTTAAAATTGATACAACTGTTATTTAACTGTTAAAAGCGATCAATTTTGTATTGCAACGAATCTCAAACATTTTTGAATAATACACGCAGGAGATGACAGAAGTAAATCAATCCATTTTTTGTTAATATTAAAAACTTCGATACGAATAGGAAAGGGTCCAGGTTTGACTCCTAAAGTATTCTCCTTAAAAATATATATTTATTTATTTCCGCGTTCCTAAAAGAATAGTACCTAACAACTAAAAATGTAATTACAGAACGGCAAGATAAAATGGTATCAAATCACCGTGACAGTACGTGGCGATGAGGTTTTCAAGGTGTGCAGCACGTTACTGCCGCATCATTGTTGGCAAAGTAGAACAGCATTCTTCCATCAGCACCGATACACTACATCTGGCCAGGTATGCAGTGGAATGGTGACCTACCTATTTTATGAACCTGCTTGCGCGCATTTTATATATTCATTGAATTTTCTACACGAAATGATAATGTTCAGGTGGTGAGGGAGGTACAAATATGTCGAAATGCGCGTACTCGTACTTTCTGTACGACAATTGATTAAAAATAACTGAATTATTTAAAACATGATAACGTGTACAACACTTCGCGCAAATACGTGTACATTTGCTCAACTTACGCAACAAACTACGTAACAATTAATATGTTCAAAACCGCGTACTTAAGTTTTGACGTCAAAGAAAATTTTAATAATTTCATGTTTTCCAAATTAAATAAACTCGTAATAATTGAATAATTAAAATGCCACCAGGAAGATCTTCGTACACGAGTGCGGGAGAACGGGAGAGCAGTCTATGCGCGCGCAGACACACGCGCGCAATGAGGCGAGACCCCTCACGGTCAGCGCGCGCAGCCCAGACACCTTTTTGTCTGCCGCGAGCCGCGGAGTGCGACCGCGTGGCGGCCCGAGCCGCCGGGCCCGAGCCGGAACTGCGCGCCGGCCGCTGCGCACCGCTCGGCTGCTGCACCGGGGGCTGGAAGCGCGCGTCTGTAAAATTCTCCAATACAGCCTTTTGTCCATAATGCGACGGAGCTCGCTCACGATCTATTCAAAAATATTAATTAATAGATGTAAATATTAATTGATAGATGTAATTGACAGTAACTGCATGCACACCGATAAGTCTGATCTCTCATTGCTGGTGTTTAGCACGTGTCAGTGACGTCATCCTACTCTGCGCATAAACAATTAATCACATTTTTGATACGAGTCCACGAGGCGTGTCATTAATTTACAAACGTCCTTAGAATAATTCGAGTTCGATCGAGAGCTAACGGACCGCAATCACAAATATTAAGTGCTACTAATTATAATTACATTTCAAAATATATTTTCCTACGTTTACGTTCTTCGTGGTTTGACGTTATTGTTAATTTTGAAGAGAACTAACTTTGTTTAATCTGAGTCTACTTCTGTTCTGATGCATATAAAATTAATAAATACTAGTGATGGTAAACTAAATGGAAATGTGATGGTAAATGATTGGTAACTGAGATTTAACTGTCGGAGGCTTACTTTCTAGTACACCAGTCCTTTGCTGGAAAAATTACGTTAATCAGTTATCAGTCATTGTTACAATCGAATACAATCACAGTAACAATAACAGTCAAAAAACGTTTTAAATAACGATTTTACCGTCACTAATAAATACAACATTATATATTTTTTGATGTAGAAAAATAAATCTAAACAATAAATGTGTTTAGTGAGAGATAAAAACTAACACAAAATTGAAATTAATGTACAATAAAAAAAAGTAATATTAAGTTTTATTTTATTTTTTTGTTTATCGATTTTCTCGTAAATTTTCTATGGACCGCTACTCCCTCGAAGATAAAAGTGCATGGCTGACATTTTAAAAATAAAATGATGTATGATGAATTTCTACTTTAAAATTTCCATTCCAACCGTGAGAGGTTTATGGACAGTGAAGTCAACAAAGGACGAGTCTAGGTACGTACACCTGAGCGCCTGCAGACTGCGCACCGTTATCCGTTCCTGCCGCCTGGACCCGCTCGCACTGTTGACCGAAGCTTAGGCAATATTGCAACTTCATCCAATAAAAGGCATCGCGTCTCTATCCCTATACTACAGAACATAGTAGCCAACCGATTCGGGACTTTTAATGTTAATTATCTTGAATCATGTCACCGTTTTACGAATTTAAAAGTTGTTGAAAATAAATTTTATTCAATGAAATTGAATACTAAAATGATATCAAATTGCGAAAAACGAAAGCGTTGCCACAACACGCTCGGCGAATACGTATCGCATTCATTCAAAATTATCTCCAGTGGTTCCCAACTTATTTAAAGAACGGAACCCTTTTTAACTCTGAAAACTTTTACTGTTTATCAAATATCATCGATGTAAGAATATAATAAAATATTAATAATTAAAAAAACAACACATTAATATTGGAAAAGCTAAAAGTTTTCATTCAAAAAGTTATTGCCGACCCTAGAATTTCGCGGAACACAAGTTAAGAATCGCTGTTCTGCACTAGTGTCGTGTGCATTCGACATACTTTCGAAAATTTAGTTGTTACAACAAGTTCATGCAAATTTATGAAGCGAATATTTTTGTGATTTTGATAAATATGCCATCCCTACGACGAAAGCCTACGACCCTATAACGAAGGTATACCACGTGTGGAGTGTTTTTGCGCGTGATTGATTACTACAGATGCATTAGGGATATTTATACAGATATACATACATAAGTCTCAATGCAAGATGCAACATCTGAAATATTTCTAAATTAAACATAACCAGCACGACCCACCATTTTGTTTCATTGCTTCTAGATTAAAAAATAAAAAAGTGTTTCTGGAACATCATTGAATGTTTTACGATAAAACGGTAAATAATCTATTCTTTTGCGTTGTTCAAATCTACCTGCTTCTTGAGGTCAATTCGGAAAGGACTTTTTGTTTAGGTTCACTTATGATATTTTAATTTTTTTAAATATAAAGTGTCCAGCGGAAAAATTTCAAGATCAAATTGTAATTGCTCATAAACCATCAGGGTGAGGTTAGTGGGAGGGGTATTGTACGACGCGCGTGATTTGCGGGATTGCCAGACGCAATGATTCACTGGTCGGGAGTGCACCTCGCGTTCGCGATTGAGCAATATTTAAAGTGCGGTGATTCATTGGTTCGTGGGCGTCGCCCTTTTTGTACTCACTTTAATATTTGACGAATAAGTAATGGGCCGAGCGCGCAACTTATCTGGTGTTGGATTCAAAAGTTCAGATAAGAAGGGACAATAGTTAACTTAAAAAACTCCTCCGGGACCATCAACGTCAGCAACGACGCCAGAACATGTGGCTCAAGTTCGACGTGAAATTATGCGCAATCCGCGTAAATCGATAAGGAAAATTGCAGCCTGTACTGGAATAAAAAAATTATCAGTGCACGTTATTTTGAAAAATAAACTACAGTTTCACCCATATAAACTGCAAATCGTGCAGTTTCTCAACGAAAATGAATATTCTTTACGTGAAACCTTAGCGAGAACAATGCTGGAACATTTTGAAACAGCACGAACGCTTGGAAACATATTATTTACTGACGAAGCACATTTTCATATCGATGGCTATGTTAATAAACAGAATATAAGATACTGGTGACCCGACAACCCAAGGGAACGCCATCAAAAACGTTTGCATTGTCCAAAAACGACAGTGTGTCATGCAATTTCTGCCCGAAGGATAACTGCCCCTTATTTTTTAACCAGCGAGAGTATAAGTACATATACATATCTTAAGTCGAGAGTTTACAGCAACAATTCTTGGAACAATTTAGGCCTTACAAGAAAATATCCGCAGTGAAGTTGCTGCCATTGAACCAACGCTTTGCTCTCGCGTGTACGCATATTTAAGAGTCCGATTGCAAGAGTGGCTTGAAAGAAATGGACGGCATTTAGACGATATTGTTTATAAAACATAAAATCCACATTGGTAAACTCCATTTTGTATAAATAAAATATGAGAAACATTGTAGTTTTTTTTTTATTTAATATTAAACTAGAAAATTTTCGCTGGACACCTTTATGTAAAAAAATGTTAGTCTTCCCCATCGCGATACATATATTCGTAGTTTTCCATACAACTGGAGAGTCTTCAAAAATAGTGTGATTCTAAGAGTAAGTGTAGCGGAGTTACAAAATGTGAGACAAAATACAACGGAGAGATTGAGTTTGAATAATAATAATAGTTGAAATGATATATAACACTCTTCTGTTATAATTTGATCGAATTTGTTTTTTGTCAAATATTGTCTTCGGTGAGCATTCAATATAAAAATGAAATAATAACTAAGTGCAAATTGTTTCCGTGTAGGATTTTAATAAAATGTTACTACATAAAAAGAATTAAGTTTTTTCTAAGTAAAATTGTTACATGTTTTATTAAAAGAAGTTTCATCATATTTCATTTTAACAAAAAACTTTGCACAGTAAATGTTTTCGTTCAGACAGAATAAAATCTCGTGATTTATTCGCGTTAAACATTTCTCAACATTTCTACCTACACCCTTGTGTTATTCGAGACTTTAAAAGTTATTGAAAATATTTAGTTTGGTAAACACTCTCTCTTGAGTTATGATAAATGTTCGCTCGAGGCGCGGTGGACTGAGAAAACTACACGTAGATTTAATAATTATTTGTGGTTTCCTGGAAACTTAGATAATTGGTTCGGGCATATTGAAATCACGCATCCGGTTTTTTAATCGAGTTCATTGAACAGGATTTATTTTAATTAACCTGTTCAAATTTCTTATTAACACAAAACATCATATTCGTATTCTACGTACATAAAATAATGTAATTTTATTATCACAGTACTTCTGTACTTTTATCTTCTGAGTTGTCTACATCGGCTCCGTTTCCCCGATAGAGTGAATCTTGGATTACGAATATGGCTAGATTTACCGTATGGCTATATATGGGATATACCGTTTATTAGAGACGAATCCTTCAATTTTTTGGCCATCTTGCGAAAAGGGAAAATAACTCGGAGAAGCTTGTCGCGGTGGGCTACGCCGAGGAAGAAAGAAGAAGAGAAAGATCCCCCAGCCGTTCACCGACCGAGTGGAAAAGGCAACAGGCACTTTTCTGATGTCATCTCTAAGATCTGCAGAAGGCCGACAAAAGTGGAGGACCATAGTCAAGAGAACGGGAGATCGTGATCCTCCGTCACGAGGTACCATAGTGGATCAGAAAGGATATAGCCTAGAGCCCTTAAATTGGCGGGGGCAATATAAATAATCCATGTAAAACCTCAATACCTGCAATTAATCGTCAAGGCGAAAGGTCATTAATACATTATCAAAATTGTTGACAAAAATTGATTTGATCCAACGTCAATAAATTCTAAATGTAAAAACTAACGGATTTTATGTGAATGATTGATTAATTAATAATAATATCGAATAATTTATGATTCAAAAAATTAAAATGATAGGCAAATTTTAAAAATTATTCATTTTTTTGGTGGGAGGCATTGTGCAGCTTTGGGTTAATCTCACGATCCCTTCAAACATACTTGGTAATCTGCAAGAACTCTGTATCCCGGACAAGAGAGGGGTAAGAGAAGGGTTTTCGGAACATTCTGTACTTCAACTCCAGGAAATGTTGAAGAACCGAACAACCATTGTCAAAAGATCAAGCTCGGTGAACGGTGATACGCTACGGTAGGCCCAAAGCTTGGAAGTCAGCAATGATTAGAAACAGGTTACACTTATTTTTTAACCTTTTCCACTAACATATTTTTGAATATAAAGGCATGTTTTGATATATATACAGCGCACTTGAGGTGATTTTTTACTAACTTTATTTCATTATTATTTTAATTCTCGGAACGTTTCAAAATCAAAGCGGCCGTCTTTTGTCTAACACCAAGTTATTTCACTCCGGGAGCGAGTCATTTCAAATTTGAATATCTCATTAAATTTTCTCTTAAAAATGATACTGCGGTATCTGGGGGAATTATGTACGTTGTCGGAAAACTTTTTAAAGGCGGTTTAATGCGCAAACTTTCGGCGTCTAGTAAAAGCCGCGGCGCGCGCAATTTGTCAACGGGAAGAAAGCTTTCATCCCGGGAAGGAAACCCTCATCCCGGGAAGAAAGACATCATCACGAGAGAGCGGTTATCACCCAGGTTTGCCGACCTCGTTTAAACGAAAAAAGAATCATTTATTTTCATGACTATATTATTTATTTATTTTAATTTTGGAATAATATTTAAATACTTTTGAAAATGGGCTAAGTTAAAAAAATATTTCAAATTTATGAAACATTTTAATGTGTGCTTATTTTTGATAAAACCGCGATAATTGAAGTTTTTGATAACTGCGGATCGTATTTTGAAAACCATATTTGAACCTATGCTAATAAGTTTATGAGAAAATATGTTATTAACGGGCTCATTTCGAGACTGATTCTAACTGGGTGTCTCGAACCACTTTTATTATTTTTTATAAAGGTAGACATATAAAAAAAAATATTTTAACTTGTTAAAAAGTTGTACTTATTTTAAACTCACTAATTCTATTATCATGCACTAATAATAAACGCATGCATTTTTATAGGAAATGCGAAAAGATTCGACTCTAAATTGAAAATATTTAGTATTTTGAATTTATTTATTTTACAAATTAATATTTTGAATTTAGTAAATCGAAAGTATTGTCAAAAAATAATTAACCTTTAACTTTTTTAAACTTTACTTACCTATAAATACTTTTTTAATAATAGTCCGGAGTTATTTGGAATCATTTACGCCCTCAGCATGGCACCCTCTAATATAATACAACACTTCCCTTATCGACTGTAGGCTGGCTATTCAGCACAAATGTCTTCAACACCTGGAGACGATCATCGCTCAAACAAAACTCGCCCGAAAGTTATAGCTTTAATATAACATCATATTTTAAGCCATTATACGAGAGAAATCTTATATCAGATGTGATTTTTCTTTAAATTCAAGTTTAATCTAACTCATTCATTCAAACAAGTAAGCAGAAAGAATAAAAGCGTTTACTTTAATTCAGACGGCAGTGCAAACCGGTGGCGTCCACTAGGCGTAAACTATATGCGCATATATAGGAATCGAAATATATGCGACAAATTTTTTTTTTCTTAAAACAATTTGTCTATTTTAAATATAGAAAATAATTGTGTATTCATTACTTCAAAAAGGCCAATTATTTTATTACTCTATACCGTTCTTGGATTTACTTAAAATATTATGTACGATTTTTCCTTTAAAATGTTTCATTAAGATAAATTAAAAACTAAAATTTTAATAATATAATTCACAGTCGAAACTCATACATAATAGAAAGAAATATATTTCATCGTTTAATATTCGAATAAGTGTTATTGTTAATAATAGACCCAAAATATGCTAACTATTTAAAGATAACTGACGAATACCGTACCATAGATAAGAGATCACTATACGATTTACGAAATGACTGAAATACACCATAAAAAAAATTGTGTGTAAAATTAGTAAAATATGTCATTACGCGCAGTTTTCAGTCAAGATAATCTTTTTCGAAAAAATAGTATAGTAAGAAAAATTATTTGAAAACTACAGAAAATTGGCAAACGTAAACATGACATAACTTCAGTTTGGAAATATTTAGTTCGGTAAGATTGTTATGCGGATTGAAAAAACCAATTGAATGCGCGCAAAACGAGCAAATTATCTCGCAGCGTCGGTATGACGTTGCACGCGAGAGGACTATCGGAGCTAAAAACTTTAGCCGTGGGTTACGCTAATCAGTATAATAATGGCTAAAATTTTACAGTCTTATCAGAAGATAAGGATTACTTAATTTACATGTATTACCCTGAATCTGCAATCCTGCCATGTACATACTACATCTCATTAATTGTATATCACACTTTAGTTCTTTTGTCTGCGTTTAACCTAAATATTTATTTTTATATTTTGCTTCATTTTATAAATCTTTATTTTTCTCTTCTCAGTGATTAAATGCTATATACCTCTATATAATTATAATGTGTGTACTTCTCATGTGTTATATTTTAAATATTTTTTTCCCATAAGTGCGTAGATAACATTAAATAAATAAATTTAAATGGAACTTCACATATTGCGTCAATAATGTAATTAAATCTGACTTATTACACCGCTTATTTTCTATTGCCCGATATTAAGTCCCAATGAAGAATCGATACGTCTAAAAATATTTTGATATAAAATTTAAATTATTTATTTTAATATAATTTATATGTACCATATATCAAATTGCTCTGTTTTTAACAATTGAATTTATAATTATACGAATAATTGAACATAATGTATGGTTTTAGTTAGTGTATTTGACATCCTGGTAAAGGAAACGGCATTTTCCGAAACCGATTGGTGTATTAAATTTAACTCATAAAAGTGATTAAAAGCAAAGTTATAAGTAATTTATATTAAAATTAATAGAAACCACAATGTTAAGTTAAGTTTAAGTTTTAATAAGTATTAAAAACAAATAATTCATGTGTACTTTGAAATTGATTTTTTATTGTAGTTATTGTATTTAAAGAACGTATTTATTGGCAAGTCCCGAGGTTTCATTTTGAGTTCCGTCATTTTATTATAAAAGTAAGCAGTCAGTTAAAACACACATTCTAATTCTAATAAATGATTGATACAACTTTTAAGATAAAATAATAGTTAACGGTGGCAGCAAAATACGCAATAATTTTGGTTTTAAATGCCCTTTCTGACCTTGATAATTAGGTCTCTGTCGGCGTTGTGATTGCGTGACGTTGCCTTATGATTGTTTTTAAAATACTAAAATACCGCCGTTTCCTTGGCCACGGAATGCTTATTACCCTTCTCGATGCTCGTATCCGGAATCTGAAGGACCGTATAAAGGATAGTGCTACTTCACATGACATTACTTTTCTATTGCCTTCTATTATGTACAACATATACTTCCCACTATTGTACATACTTTTGATGTATCTAAACGCACTGAACTTAAAACATACTTATATATACATAATTAGTCGACAGATTGTTGAAATGTTAAGAGTCTGCTGTTATTATTTTTAAATTCAAAGCGTTCTTAGTGACCGTAATTAATATTTATTGATCCTACAAGAAGTCGAAGACGATCATGCAAGATCAAAAGTGACTAAAGAGAAAAAATAAATACATCAGAGTCCAGAAAGTTGTCTGGGGTATTTAATGTATATACAGTGGCGTAACTAATGCAGTGTATTGGGGCCCACGTTATATAGGGGCCCGAACACTTCGCGCCCTACAATCCATTTGCATTAATATTTTTGTGAGTATCGATACAAATAGCTTTACTAGTAATCCACAGCAAGAAACGAAATTATAAAATTAGTAAGACGTTCCTCGTGTGTATTACGAAAACATCAAAGAAGTTTACAGTAGAAGTATCCCGCTAATGTATCGGATTAGGGACTAAAAACTCTTGTTTTTTTTCATTAAAAAATGGGTACTCGTATTATATGAGACTAATTTTGTTCTTACCATTTATTGGACATACCACGCAGTGCTAATATTAATATACCTTTATTTAGGAATACTTTTTTCCATTCTGCATTGGAACCCAATTTTTGTATTTACGCCACTATGTGTGTATAAAAATATATTTTTACCTTCGAAACAAGGCTGTTAGAAACCTCAATAATAGGCGACCGAGTAACGAGAATTACAGCATTGATGCAGAGACAAACGATTAAACTTTAATATCAAGTCGGCAGATACATCGAATAACGGATGTATATTATTTTTCTTTCTTATTCTATTATAAATATATTTTAAATACGTCATACATCATTATTAATTTTAATATGTTCATTGCGTTCAAATTTATATTGAATATGCAGTAGTAGTTATTTGGGGATACTGGACATTGTCCAGATCTACGCTAAAAATATTCTTAACTACATTCTCATCGACAAGGATGTCTGGGTATCCATGTAAATGCCAAAAATACTAAAAATGCCAAAAATACCAAATCTTAGAGGAAAACAATTTAGTGATTCCTAGGATGTGCACCACATACAGGCAATGTTATGCTATGTTTTTATAGTACCCAAATTGTATAATTCTCTCTCTAAATACATAAAAAAACATTGAACAACATAGACAGTTCAGACGCATTAAAATTCCTTCTAAAAAACTAAGACCGAACGTATGTTCATAGCATGGTCACCCCTACAATATTAACACACACAGAGTCAAGACTTCAGACCCAATACCAATGAGCGAACAGCTGTGTATTAAATTGAATTGTACTGTATAAACCGTATAGGTAGGTTATAATACTGTATAGGAAGGTTATAAATTTCTCAAGATCAAATGTTGGATCATATTTTGTTGCTTACACTATTTATTTTTACCTTTTTTCTTCTTTCTTGATCGAAATTTATAGTTGTCGAACTAATTATGTATAATATAATTGTTGATTAAAAATGTAAAGTGTTTGCCTCAGCACGGGCGAAGCCCAGTGGGGCAGATATTAATATACCAAATTTACTTACAACATATGATATGAAATAAATAACATGCATTATTAATGTTAAATAATGTTTTAAAAATTGTTATTTTTAGTAATGAATTGTGCATTTTGATAAGGCTCAAACTGAGTATGATAAGCCCAGCCTACTAATATACGGAGAAGAAACCTGATTGATGGTGATTTTGATGTTATTGAGATTTTTTTATTTAAATTTATTTTATTATACATATATTGCATATACTTAACTTAATTAAATATACATAATTTTTTTTAACAAAATTACCCAACTCAATAGAGAAATCAATTCTTGTGTTTGTCTCGTATTATATTTGTATCACTTTCAGTTTCATGTTTCAGTAAAGTATTTTTTGTCTTCTACATCAGCGAGTCGGGAGCAGAAACCTGGACGTTCCGATTTGTGAAGATAATGTTCGGCGACACCGATACAATCGAATGATGAGCCTATCCTCTATATGATCATGAAAATTCATTTGACGGTCGGGTAACTGACTCGGGTGGAAGTCTTCACCGTAAGCGCGCCTAAAATTTCTTAAACCAGACCGGAAACGAAGATTAGACAAGAGAGATGGAATCATGCGATGTTTTCATTAAAATCAGAACAATAAATTAAACCTGCCGCAGTGCGGCATTGATCGACGTTTGCTTTCACTCGATAACTCAATTATTGGTATTCACCTTCATTTTGAAATAGCGGCATTTAATAACAATTATTTAAGGGCTTTTACTTTTAGAACTGAATCAAGGAAACTGATCAAGGAAACGTAACTGGAGCCGTGCGCTCCGGCAGAAGGCTGCGATTGAAACAAAGGGACAGTAGGTCGAGCGTTAAGGTTCCGTCCAGCGGCCCACCGCAGGCGACTGAGGCGACCCGCCACCGAGACGGCGCCGGCGACGGCTGGCGGGCCGTGACACGGACCTAATAATATGGCTTCGGACAACTCGTAAAAACTAGACCCGCTCCACTCGAACACGACTCAAGCGACCTTCGCATGATCCTACACGACGTATGAGGGTAACAAAATGAACATATCTCGGAGTTTATACGGATCAACATCTATAAGGTGTGTAAATAAATACACATATATATACTCTATTATATATATGTCTATAATAAAATTGTTCAAATTTTCTACGATTCTTAATCTACTCACTGTTTTTTCGCTTTATAGCGGGGTTCATGTTAACTCAAATCTTAAAAATGCCCAAATTGAATTACGGAATAAACAAAATAAAGTCAATGTAAGCGTATAGTGGACGCGTTTGCTGCTGTGAACCGAAGAAGTAGGCATCAGAGGCGCAGGTTCCTCAAAACACATTCCACTCAAATACCATAGTTTCCAGTCGGTTTCTAATTATCTGCCAACGGGGTTCACAGCTCTAAGCGTGCGTACACACAGATGAAATTGATTTAGCAGAAAGGTCGGTATATACTCGTACATCTGTCAGTCAGTCTGCTCTGCGTGCAAAATATCCTCACCTCAGCTGATCGCGCTAGCGAGGCTCCACTGTGATGTGATGAAATGATGATGCAAATAACGGGTTGCCGAAAAACTAGTCTGACTGCCAAATGTGTCAAAGCGGATTGGGTAAAAGCCAAAACAGTTTTGACGGCACAAGTGTAAAATTCTAATTTAACCGCAATTATTTGCGGAAATTACATAACTCAGAAAATAATAAACCCATCACGTACCTTCCTGCGTACACGCGAGCAACGCTTCCATGACAATGCCAGCAATCTTTTAAGTGAAAATGTCTTTGATAAATAATATTTACTACATTTTTCGGACTAAAGTAACAACAATCGGTAACAAAAATGGGAGACAAGTCTAACCTTGAACCGGTTTATCTACGCGGACGGTACAGCTTCGATCGCTATGTCAGAACACGAGAAGAAGAAATGGGTATAGTGCTCTATCGCGTTGAACAAGAAAGTACAAAGTTGGGCCTCGAGAGAAACAAGGCAACAACAAATCTAATGACGATTGCTCGATCTGAGACAGCTTTCACCGACAGTAGATGCCGATGCCCTTCCAGGCTTTGAAATTATCAAGGATTTTATTTATCTCGGGTGCATTATTAAACAACTCGGTACGTTGGAAAGTTTTATATATATTCAATATTTCTAAGAAAATGAAGGTTAGGCTTGTACAATCTCTGGTGCATTCTATATCTTCATGCGGTATGGAATAATGGACTCTGAAGACAAGGCAGAGAAGACGGATTGATGCCTTTGAGATATGATGCCGAAGGCACAAATTGCGCTGGCGAGACGCGTGAATGTCTCCATTGTGCAGAAACTGAAGATCGAGTACAGACTCTCCGCCATTTGTCTGAGACGAATCCTTCAATTTTTGGGCATCTTGCGAGAAGGGAATCTAGCTTAGGTAAGCTCGTTGTGGCGGGACGAAGAGAAGGAGGAAGATCCCCACCCGTTGGACTGACCGAGTGGAAAAGGCAACAGGCACTTATCTGGTTATAGCCCTGCGGTTTGCAGGATGCCGAGAAAAGTGGTAGAGCATTATCAAGAGAGCGATAGTTCATGAAGATCGCGATCCTCAGTCATGAGGGTCCATAGTATGATAAGTATTCTAAAGGTAAGGCCAGTGCACATTGTGCGCATATTTTCACACCACACATCAGCTGCATATAAAAGATACTATTAGATGCATGGACAAATATATGGACCCAATATATGATTTAATCAGGTAGAGATGAATCAGAAGCATGGATATCCAACAATTTAATATAATTTATACAATTCTCTCACTAATAATCCACTAGTCCTACAACACTCCCTCTCCATATATTTTTATATTATTTTTACTTTTTTTTATACATATTTATAATTCTCTTTTTATTCCAAATAACACCACAACAGCACGAAAAAAAAAACTGGCTACTTTAACACAGCGTTGTCCTGGCTACTTTAACAAGTAGCCAGGACAACGCTGTATATATCAGAGGTGAAGTCTACTTCATCCCACACAATAAACTATGTATTATGTATCCACCTCTGTTAGTACAAAAATATGGATGTCAAAATATATATAAATAAATAAATAAATACTAGTCGTCAGAGGCATCCATACAATCAAAAAATCTGAGTATAACTATGATTTCTGCGAAATAAATCTAAATTAAATGTACTCGTATTATGCAGATCCATGCGCAAATAATAAAGTTGTCATGTCCATGCGACAGATAGAACCATCGCTTTTTCGCAAAATCTGTCCCAAACGTATATAAACTAAACGGGACTCGCGCTGCGCGGTGTTCTGAATACACGTCTTAGTTCGAACAGACATATTGTAAAACGTCGGAAGTGTACATTTGAAGTGGACTTGAATGTATGCGTTCAAATACACTTGAATCGTGATCTTTCACTTTATAACTTATTAAGAATGATAATAAACTCACAACTTCACAAAAACACGCTTCTGGAAGAGTGGATTTTGAACAATATTCGTTGCTATTACGTCATCGATATTAGCGGCATATCCTCACAAGTCCATGCCCAGTAACCACCGCTAGTAGTAATAATGGACCCCACAACGAAATTCGAAACGTCATTTAATAGCGAGATTATACATCATAATTGTATTATTTAAGTTATATCTAAATTTACATTGCTCAGTGTGATAATGCATTAAAAAATATATTTAATTAATATATAATACCAGTTGAATAAATTCAACCTGCTTTCAACAAATACTAATAATCTCTGTCGCATTGTGTATATTTGTATGTATTTTCAATGTAAACAAACCGAATATTTAGCAATCGCTCGACCTTCGTGACTCGAGTGGCCCGACTGGAGAGAGGGAGGAAACGCTCCAATAGTGTGTCGATATGGGTTAATCCGAACAGGAGGACGCCGCTATTGATAATGCGTCTGCGGGCGCGTCCGGCCTCCGTGTATCGGATGTCCATTAGGGTCATTAACACTCTACCCCATCAATCATCATCCACATCTGCACCCGCATTCCGCGGGAAGTTGGCGCAGACTACCGCACGAGCGCTGCCGTCGCTTTTTGTGCCAAACAATAGCGAATTTTATGCTGACACGAATTATGGAAATTTCTAATCTCATTCATGACCGATTCAATTTATTTAAGAAATCTCTCACTTCATCACTTAAATCACTTTCAATGAAAAACGTGTTGCAAATTAAACATAGCTGTGCTTTCTCATTATCTTTTTAATTTAAATTTTGTCAAAAATTTGATTCATTTTCGGTAAATGCATACAGATACAGTTATACGGCAGATAAAATAAAAACAAAAAATCTTTAGCCTGATAATCATGTTCGTTAAATTTCGTCGTGAAATCATTGAACAAAAGGAAGGCACTTTATCGTTAATGGCGTGATTAGTATTTCATTTCAGTTAATAAACTAAGTAACATAATAGTAAATATGTATCAATAGCGATCCAATCGTGCCGTTCACTGTAGCGCACTTAAAGCAAATTTATTATATTTAAACCATAATTTATTTCTAATTGTTCACTAAAATTACTAATGATGTGCACATACCTATGCTCGACTGATCGAGTTTCCTCTACTGCCACTCGCTGCGAGTACGCAAGTAGGTACCTAGATCCGTACAGTACGAATTTCACTAGAGCTGTCAGAATACTCCAATACTAATGTACAGCGACCAAACTAATGTACAGCGACCAAACTAATGTACAGTGACCAAACTAATGTACAGTGACCAAACTCAACATTTTATATTTTATCGACTAGATTAGTTATTTGAGGCATTTCGAAGGGATGAAATCATTTTTTAATTTCTACGAATGCGGATGATATTGTTAGTGTCGTGGCTGTCCGGTAGCATTCTAATAATTGCCACTGGAGCAGCGGGTGGAGTCACCCGTTACTCTATTAACGTAATACTTTTTGAAGGTTAAGGGTTTTTCCATCCAGGTACAAAGTAAGTACATTTATTTATGTATCTTAAGTTCTTGCCTGTCATATTTACATAAAATGTTAAAGTAAAGTAAAAAGATTTAAAAAATATATTACAATTAGATAGCATTTTACGCGTATTTCATGTGGTGTGCGTGGTAAAACAGGGCGGGAATAATATAGATTGGATTCGTAAAATAAATAGCGTCAAAGTTAATTTACACAATTATATTAATTAATATAATCGTGTAATTTAACATCTTCCACACTATTAATAATTGAGTACTTAGCGAATTGTAGCAATACAGCAGTTTACTCCGATGCATCGGTAGTGTTTGTTTTTGTGTGCTAAACGAACTGTCTGATTAAAATGGATGATGGAGATTCATTCAGGCATGAAAAAAGTATGGAACGTACTTACTTACATAAATGAGTGAAAAATATATTTTTAGACTGTTTTCTGTAGGAATCTGTTACATTCCTAGCTGGTATCGTCTGCGTTCAGACCATAAGACGCACCTCAATTTATAGTCAATTTTAAAATGTATAAAAAGATCTTACGATCCCAAAAATCCGGTAATACAATTATAATTGTTAAAGCAAAAATACATCCCCTAATGTTAGGTTAAGTTATTCCTAATGAATAATGCGAGGTTCTCGATAGCGCAATTCTATCACTTTGCCCCGATCCGTGATCGAACGCCGAACCGAAGCGCGCTTCGGCTCCATCGTTCACAATTATCGTCCTCGTGTCAGTTATGCTCGCCACAATTACTCCCCGACCGCCGGAATGAGATTTCATTCGTAAAAGCGATAAAAGTGTGAGAAATCTCCTTTTCTCGAGTACCTACCGCGATCGCGAAATATTCTTCTCAATTTACGAACTAATGTCTCGGTTTCTAGTATTACCTAATACTAGCACGTACACAATAAATAAATACTATTACTTCTCGTAAACATTATGCTCAGACTTAACTATTAACTATTGAGCGCACGATACGTTAGTAAGTTGTTACGGGTATTTATTCTTTTTGTAGTCACCGACGAGAAAGAAATATTTACACAAAATAAGAAAAAGTCTTAATAATGATAAAGTCGACATATTGTTGTTTGCTGATGACCTTAAGATATCCAGAATAATTTAGTCGATAAATGACTGTCTCATTCTTCAATCTAACCTTAACAAATTACATGAATGGTGTACACACGACTAACTTTTTTTAAATATTGATAAATGTCAATCTATAACGTTTTGCAGAATCAAAAAACCCATTGTTTTTCATGACAGCATAAACAGCGTTACTCTTAAAAAAGTATCTAAAATTAAAGATCTTGGCGTACTACTAAATGATGAAAAACTATCATTCGTTCCACACATTACCGAAATCACGAGAGCTATGAAATGTGTTAGTTTTATATTAAAAACGGTGAAAGATATCAATTCACTTAAAGTTTTATACACTGCTGTGGTTCATAGCAATTTAGAATTTAACTCAACTCTTTGATCTCCATTCTATAAAGTGCACGAATTAAAATTAGAAAGGGTTCAGCATAAATTTTTCAGGTTTATTAACTTCGAACTGCGTATACCCGTGAAATAATTGAATTATGATTTTCTAATGAACTCTCTGAGAACTTTAAGTGATTTATTATTTTTATTTAAAATAGTAAATGGCACACTGGATGCCCCTAATTTAACTGAACTGATTTTATACCACGTTCCTGTGCGGAGTACCAGGTCATCGGTGCTGTTCCATGTAAATTTATCATATACTAATTTTTATACGAATGCACCCTATATAGTTTGTTTTGCTTATTTATAAATTTATATTTTTCTATACGACTTTTATAGCTGCTCATGTTTTTTTCGTGCCAAACCTATTTTGTAAAAGCCCACAAGGACGTTAAAACATTAATAAATAAAAACACCAGATGAAATTGAAATAATATTCCATGTCGATGGCTATTGTATGAAAAGATCAAATAAATACACTTTTTGCTCACGGGGCGGGGCAGGTTAAACCATAAAAGCGTATTCTGTCCAGGGGTGGTATTATATATGTATCTGTGACTTGTAATATATCTTTTTAAACAGTAAAAGATCATTTGAATATTTGCAATATCGATATTTGACCTTATTAGTCCGGTGAACGATGCTCTTTCACCTTTTTCTGCAGCCCGCTATTCCAGAGTCTTAACGTCACGCTTTGATCTGATCGATCAAATCATACTTTTGCTTACCTTAAAAACCGACCTACGCAGAATAACCCAAAAGGAATTCTATTTTCAAATACTTAATTAATTCTCATTGAAACTTTATTTTTACATTTCTCTCTTCAAAACGTTGACACGAAGACAGAAAATTTAATGAATATTGTGCCAGATTGTTCGTAGTCAATGCCATCTTGTTATAAACAAACGAATTTATTTCCAAAACAATTTCTTATTCATTTGTTTTTTGAGTATCTGTATGTACCAATGGGGGTTGGTTATTCTGGGAATTTCCTAGAACAGTGACGGGGCGTGAAATCCCATGATCAACAGTTCGGGTCATTCAGAGGCTAGAACCCTTCTCGGCTCCGTTACTGCCTCATCCTGGGTAGGAGGGAGGATGTAGACCTTTCCGGAGAGCTTCTTATAAAAACCATTTAAGTTCTAAAATTGGTAGTATTGAAGTGGATTTTTTAATATATTTTTCTAAGCTACTAATAATATTATGTATTGGAAAAACCTAACTTTTGTAATAATGTGCAATTTTTTAATAATGTTTATTTTATAAGTTATAATGTTTTATTAAATAGTTGTATACTAAGTGGAATTTTTCTTCAGTATCCATGTCGGCAGTAGTTATTTATTTATGTGTTTGTATGTTATGTTTACAGTTTCCTACTATAAACTTACTAAATACTTTATTTGATTTAAAACGCACATCTATTTATAAAGTTTAATTATTTTTTGTGTCTACATCTGGTGATGTAATAATTATTTGAATTCATAAAATAGATCAGATAAGTCCATTTAGAAAGGTAAGTAAGGTAACAATGCTATTTGAAGGTGTACAAGGTAACATGCGCTGCTAGTCTCTGAACTGTATGTTCAAAACTGATCTATTATATTGTAACGTTATAACCTACTCGTTTGTTGATATAATAATGGCTTTTTAAAATAAATAATATTAAGAAAAAATTGTACTCGGTTAATACATCTGAGCGTATTAACTCCTTCGGTAGCAAAATCCTGTTCTTAGCTTTTCTAGTGATAATAAGACCGTGTCACTCTAGTGAGATATATCACTGCTAACCTGGACTACTGGCATGCTAGCTGATCCTCCGGATGTGTTTCTCGATGGCGAGTACAGATAGTTCGCGGGCAGAAATGCTGCCATAAGTGACGGAGCCATCAACGTCGGCGGAGGTTTAATGCGCTATAAACCCCGATCGTGCAGACCAATTTTTAACCGAAATGTCGATTTACAATTCACATCAATTATATACTCGAATGAAGGAGAATTCATTCTCCGTTTTGAAGTTGTGATGTTATAATTATCGCTTGAAGTTATCGAAAATGCGAGAAGTAGCCATAAAAATATTTTTCCTGTCGAGTTTATGGCCTGTTCGGACTGACTCCGCCGTCTTTTGTTCGCGACCGTAAAACCTAAAAATGGATCATTTCACCATTTCAGGTCCCCCCTTAAGTGGAATAGAGTGATGTGATATTTTTTAATTTTACGATTATTTTATGAAGTCTCAATTTGCAATGAATTTCTGGGACGATAGCGCTTTATGGCCCACCTTGTTATTTTTTACGGAATTGTATTTCCCTTCACCGGGGTTAATAAAACAGACAGCATTTTAGATTTAAATACCGACACTTAAACAACGGGTTTGTAATGCGAGTGACGTCACTGCGAGAGTAACGAGAACAATAACCGCTGTCAGCAGAGCTCCGAGAGTAACAAAAGCCTCTCGTGTGATAATTTGAGCCAGAAGTGCAGTCTAGTCCCCCTCGCTCCCTCCGCGCCGCACTTCACCCGAGCCTCCTACACCTGATGGGAACAATTTTAACACGACCTGAACTGTAAAGCGGGAGGTAGGAGCCCCCCGGGAGTAGGGTGACGCGGCTCCGAACGGTTAAGGAACCGAATATGTATGTATGTAATAAGCTTGTTATTTATGGTACATTAATAAGACGACATTTAAAATGAAGTAACCACACTATGGACATAAATCACAGTTTTATACATGAATACGAAGAAATATAACAAAATTATATGTAATGAAATTGTGTACACATGAACGTGAACAAACACTTCATTAATATAGCGGACTTCTTACATGTATTACACTTGCCTTTTACATGCATCATACAAATATATGATATGAATCTGAGAACTAAACTACCACAAGTGCAAACCGCAAACTATTCAAAATGATGAACAGTTATAATAATAAAAAGTTCATACATAACATTTTAGATTTTTATTTCAACAGAACACTTTTGTCAGTAAAATCTGAGGAAAGTCTCGTATTGTGGCTGCATGCCTCGCATATCTGATTAATAGACAATAGATAAATATAAAAATCACATCGGTACTCAATATGCATGCACATAAATCATCCAAAGATAAAGTCTATAAAATTCTCGACATTTTTCTGATCTTGCCAATGCTTTTTAAAACTCTTCCATTCTTTTTTAGCGCATTGTTCTATCCATCACCAGGACTTGTGACATTTTAGCTCTGCTGAGTTTTACGATGTGTCTCAAAACAATACAATGTGAGATTCACTATTATATACCCATTCATAATAAATAATAAATAATCTGATGTTTTAAAGAGAACACATAAAGTGTTCTCTTTAAAATATATATAAGTTGTTTTAAAGTAAATCCAAAAAAATTTATAAAATGAAATTGAAAAATATCTGGCGTTTCCTAGAGATTATTTCTCAAAGTACGCATTCGTAATAAAAAGTTGATAGCTTTAAGTTCTAATATTTCTCCACTATTTACGAGGCTGACGTAGTGTAATTGGATATCGCACTTCCCCGAATAGAAAGAGATCCTGGTTCAAATGTCGATGGTAATTAAAATATGTTTCCGGTAAATAGAATTTATCTGTATGTATATTGATGCATTTAATTTGTATAGAAATAATCCGATGATTTCCATACAGTTGTACAAAACTATATTCTGTTGATTGCAGTAGAAGTCCGAGAGGGTGAAGAGGAGTTCTACTATCCGTTCAGGATGAGTATGAACAAAATTAATGTACCAGAATTATTGGAATAAAAACAGTTATTATTTTTCGGTTGATCCACTTTCAAGAATGCGTGTAATTAATTCATTTGTTATTTTTATAAACAAACGTCTACTCGAGGTTCTATAGTAATGTAATTTGATTTTTTTAAATCTTAAAATTATGTGAAACTGGCACTGAGGACAAGTTAACATTAAGTAATAGCCTGATTATTTATGGACTCTGAAGCGAAGGGAGAGACGACATAGTGTTGAGTGGCGCTGGAGACTCATGTTGCGCATACCGTTGACGGCGAGACGCACGAATGTCTCATGAATGCAGGAACTAAACGTCAAAGATATACTCTCAACCTGCAGCCTGAGATGAATCCTTCCATTATTTGGGCATTTTGCGAGAGGGAAAAGCTTATAAAAGCTTGTTGTGGTGGGTCACGTCGAAGGACGAAGAGGAGGAGGAAGATCCCCCACTTGTTGGACCGACCGAGTGAGGTTCTTCTCTGGAGACAACCCTAAGGCCCGCATGATGCCGAGAAAAGTGGAGGAGCATTGTCAAGAGAGCGAGAGTTCATAAAGATCGCGATCCTCAGTCACCTGGATGTGATTATCTTTAGTAGAAACCTGTTATATCTTCTTTACTCGGCTACTTTTAGTAGTGCCCTTTAAGCGCACAAAGTTATTATCTAAATAAATGAAAAAAAATTTGATATGTTTGATGGCAGCCAATTTCACGGTGTATTTTCCAAAAATGGTCACCCTGGAGCCCCCGCGCCCGCCGCGCCGGTGCAGCGTGAAGCGGCTGTGCTCAACGAGAGTTCCCGCCAAAAACTCTAACGCTAATGGCCGCTCGCCGCCTAACAGCCAAATGGGATTAATAAACTCGGAATAATTGTGACAGAATCATTTGCGATTTAATGAATGGCTACATTAACTTCATTATGAAATATAAAATGGGTCCATATTGAAAAGTGCGCTCTCGTGCGGAGTGCGGAGTGCGGAGTGCGAACGGCCCTCGGCTAAACTAAATTAATCACACTTTTCAAATGTTCAGCAATGTTTCATTCCTATTCGTACAATTTAAAACCTTCGATGTTAGGGCCGGAAACCAAAGTTTTTACTATTATAAACGAGTTATAAAATATGTTAAAACTATGTTATAAAACTAAGAAAACAACGTATTAAATAATTGTATCGTTTCACATTTCAGGTTATTTTGCACTTTTTCTATGATTTATCAAATTCAGATTTTGATAATAAATGTTATTAAAAGAAGAAAATGTACACTAGGATTACTGACATGTCCCGAGTGGAAGCTATCGAAATAAGAGCGCCCCTTCTTCAAGGCACCGAGGCAGTATCATTTTATTTCTCCGGTTGCACGACGTAATCATTAGCTGCCATTGTCAAGTGCCTCGGGTTAGGAACGGGATGCTATGATTGATAAGAAAATGAAGAAAAACTCTTCTAAAACAAGGTCACCAGCTAGGTATTAGGTTTAATCAATTATTTACCGAGCTTCTCTTTTAAACGATTGATTCATCTCCAATCTATGTAGGATACCTAATCTGAGATCATTTGAAAATGGATAACTTTTATTAGGATTGCTTCAAAACTGGTCGAAAAGATATAGGTACGATATGGTTTCTGGGCGGACGTTTCGGCACCGTAACACCTACCATTGTCAAGGTATTGCCTCAAAAATTACGGTACAACCGTTCTTTTTCGCAGGTGAAATAAATTGTCAGCGCAGTTATAAGATGAAATAATAAATCAACCCATAGACGGCGCCACAGTTACTCGCAACTAACATATAAAGAAATGTACAAAATTAATATTAATGGATTGACTTCAAACTAAAATTTACTCAACTGTAGAAGATTTGTATCTCCTGCGAAAAAAATTAATAGAAACTTTAATTTTTTAGGCAACGCCTTGACAATAGCATATGTTACCGTGCCGAAAAGTCGGCCTAGAAACCATTCAGTGTTTCAGCCACCAGTCAGTTCCATTACTCGTACTCGCGGAAACTTTAAACTAAACATACTACGGTTGCCCATTTTCTTTTGTGCTCGAACTTAGAAATTTAGTTTTATTGGTGTTAAGGTGTTCAGGTCGAGCCATTTTTTAACAATTTTTATACTTTTCTCAGCTTTTTTAAATACTGCTGACCATATATCAACTCAGAATTGAAGAACAGTGTCATCCGCAAGCATATAACGCTTCCATTAAAAGGAATGTTCATAATAAGGTTGCTTTCCTTGCATACATCACACGATGCATATTCACTAGACTCTGTAGTTCTTGTTCATTATTCTCCATTAGTACTGCATCATCGACGTATAATAAACAGCGTATAATCAAATCACCCATTTTTGTTCTACATTAATACATTCCAGTTCTTTCACACAATTATCCATATACAAGTTGAACAGCCATGGAGAAATTATGTAACCCTGCTTGACTCCCTTTGTAATGTCAAACCATGGTGTGAATGTTCCATTGATTCTTACACACGCAGAACTTCCTTCATATAGAGATGCGATTACGTGTATAAGTTTACTATTCACCCCGTAATCAGATAGTATATTTCATAACTATCTGATTACGGGATATTTAACTTTTATCCCGCATATGGAGTCGGTAATCGCTAAGGCCTATAGACTCCTCGGTTTCATTGCTAGAACGTCTAACCCATTCCAATCCCCTTTTACTCTTATCATCCTATATTTCTCATTTGTACGCAGTCAACTTGAATTCGGATCGGTAGTTTGGAACACACATTATTCCACCTACAGCGACCGACTTGAAAATGTCCAACATAAATTTTTTAATATATTAAATTCACGTGCTCGCTTAGACATTAAATCTCATTCAGAAAGTGAGTGTTACCATAAAATACCCCCCCTCTTAAATAGAAGAAACACTCAAGATTTATCCTACCTCTATAAAATTTTTAATAACTTAGTTGACTCGCCCTATTTATTAGAACAAATAACTTTCAACTGTCCAACGCGACAAACACGATCAAATAATCTTTTTTACCCAAATTTGAGTAGAACTAATTACATAAAAAATTGTTTTATTATCCGCTCTACCTCAAAATATAATGCCGTAAATTTTTCTAATAACATTGACATTTTCAACGATAAATTGCTTCCTTTTAAATTTAAACTACGCCAACTTTTCAATAACTATTAACATAAACTGTATATATTGCATCCCATTTCCCTCCCCTCCTTACCCTTTCCTCTTCGTATATTCAGTTTAAAATCACTCTTTTATTTTTTTGTTTTTCTTCTTTTAGTTTATTAATATTATTATTTTTTTATTAATATATACTAGTTTTTAGTTTATTATGTTTACTTTTATGTAAAAGCATTTTTGTTTATCAGTCTGCTATTTTTTAGTTTATTATGTACTATGTATTTAATTATGTACTATTTACTATTTTTTAATTTATTATGTACTATGTATTTAATTTCCGAAGAAACTTCACTGGTGTTATTTTTATATATTATGTAATTATCAGCTATTATTGTTACACTGTTTGTTTCTCCAAAAAAAAAATAAAAAAAATAAAAAAAAAATAATAAAAAAAATAACCTTTTTCTTATAACTCTATCATATGCTTTTTGTAAATCTATGAAAGCATAAAAAAATTTTTGGTTTTTCGCCAAAAACTTTTCCATCATCACTCGAAGAGCAAAGATCTGATCCATGCATTCTCTTCCACCCACAAAGGCCCCTGGCACGTCCCATACTTTTTCTTTCATCACTGTTCTAGCTCTTTCTATTAAAATTCTTCCATACAGTTTATCAACCGAGCTCAGTAGACTAATAGCCCTATAGTTACCACATTTCATTTTCGACCCCTTTGTAACGGGATGTAGCTCTCCTTCAAACATTGATTGAAGAACTTATGAAGCCACGAGATATACTCAGCCCTACCATTCTTCATATGATTTACTGTACACTTTATTTCTTCCGTGTTTATTGCATTCATATTGTTTTCGTCATTCATACTTACCCCAGAGAGCCTTTCAGGGGATTCTTAATTTGCTTTAATTTTTATTTAATTTTTTTCTTAATTCTCTACACTATCATACGTTTCCTGGAAATATTTCATCCATCTATCTTTTATTTCATCCTCATTCATTAACATCTCTCCATTTACTGACTTAATAGCTTTCATACTACTGCTTTCATCACCACATCGCGATTTTTTGACCGTCTTCTTGAAGAATTTTATATTATCCTCAAAATTCTTAGTCATTTTCACCCGTTCCTCTCTTTTCAGCTGCTCTTTCCTTTCTTTCACACCAGATTTAACTTTTTTCTTACAGGCATTGTACAGGTCTTTGGATATCGTGTATTCATTCCCATTTACTATCAAAAGATAGCGCCACGCATTCGTCTTTTCTTTCACAAGTTCCTTTATGCCACCGTCTCACCATGCATCACCTTTCTTTCTTCCTTGGATAGCTATGTCGCAGGTTTCTTTCGGTGATTCGCAAAGAGTAACCTATCTCGTCTAACTGAAGTAAATTAAATTAATTAATAATAATAATTCTGAACTAAATAATTAGGACCTAACCTAACCTAATATAAGCGATGGCGAATGAGATAGCGAGTGGCGTTATCTCCACGGTACTAATGGAGATTGCGGGTGATACGGAAGACAAAGAAAGTATTACTTGAAACTTCTGAGCAAACTATGAATTTTATGAACTTTTTCACATTTCCTAAAAAAGTATTCAACATTTTTCAGAACGCCTAAGATAGGTGCGCCTGCCTTCTGGGCTTGCCGGTAACGAGCGTATCCCGTGGAGTTTATCCACCTTTGGGATCAGAAACAGTTTATTATGTTGCGGTTCACGAACGCTAGTGAACACGGACAATAATCACCAATCAGCTTGTAAAAAAGATGTTGAACATTGTTTTCCTCTGCATTCTTTTTTCTGACTCAAATTACACAGACGATATAAACAACAATACTGTTTTACAACAAAAATGATTGATGACAAAATTATAATCAATGACAAATAATGAATGAATAAAATTGATGACAAAATTATAATCAATTATTGACGCAGTTAATTTAAACGTCTGTTTTATTTATTAAATAATTATAACCCTATATGGATTTTATTGTCGGCAATCAAATTTTTGTTAAACAGCGATTGATATAAAATTAGTGTTACTATGTAAAAAACAAATTGGTTCGATAAATCATTACTCTGATTTACATACTTTCTTGAACCATTATAATTTTTTAATATTTCCAATTACTTTTTTAACATGTACCTACTGCAAAAACAATGCGGTTAGTTATTTTTAATAAAATGTATTTAATCACGTAAGTTTCATATTAAAAATATTACAAGGTTCAATCCAAATTGTGCAAGTTTTATTACTAATAGTTTTTAGTTTAAAATAAATATTGGAACATTCCCATTTCTACAGATTTTAACAATGAGCTCCTTTATGCAGTAAAATAGCAATATTTTTTTTTTCTAAATAAAATATACCAAATCAAATACCTTTTTAAGGGCTACACTAAATGAGCAACATTTTAAAATAACTTTCCAGGTTGGCATGATACATTTTTTTTACGGTATAGAGTAGAAGTTAGCTAAAAGAATATAATTAACTCATGAATCGTGCAAAAATGTTTTTTTTCTAAAGGAATAACACTATTAGTTTTATTTTGAACTGTGCTCAATAGCAAGGGTAGTTATAATTAGAATTAGAATATTACAATACGGAATTTTGTAGCTGTATCACTTAAAGAACTGATCTAAGGTGTCGATTTTCATGAAATTCATTAAAGTGTCAATATCTCGAAAACTAACGATTTTTTACTAAGATCATATTTTGATATTCTGGTCAGTCATGAGTTTACATATCGATTCTCCAAGGAATGACTTTGACTTTCAGAACACACTGTATATTAAATTTTCCACTTAAACACGTTCTTCTAATGTTTTATTGGCGCAATCTTAAATCTGAGCAGATTTTGTTTAATATGAGTGAACTTGCTATATTTGGATCACGAAAGTATATTGAACATTGTTAGATAAAGCTAAGAGGTTTCCGTGCAGCGAGTCCCACATAGTATCCCACGCGGTTAGTGATCTACTTAAATATGCAGCGGAAAAAAACTGTTCGCAAATTCGTTCAATTCGATGAACGCGTAGGCACTGCTTAGATGAATCATATTCCTGTTTGCTATTTAAAACACTTTTATTATCATTAGCGGGGTCGTTAAAGTGGTTTGGGCATGCGAGTGTATGAATGAGGAGATATGTCGCGAGTCGGAGGCAACAGAAACAGAAGACATCCGCGAGAGATCTGTCAGAATTAGGAAAACCATTTCCAGAAAGTTAGATATCTCAACGACAAGAGTGCAGAATGTGAACGAGGCGATATTTACTAAAATTGAAGACTAAACATAAAATAAACAAATAAATCATCTCTTGTCGTTTTACCATGCACCAATCCACACCCTACGACCATTTATATTTCTCGCGTAGATTGACATAAAAAAAGGATTTTTTAATGACATTATAACTTTATTTGTGAACTTATTTACCCATTTAGTTCAATCTTAACTATTATTTTCAAGAATAACACATTTTGATGAACATAGTTCTACAATGAAATGAATCAACTAAAAAGATTAGTTTTACTCGATGATATTTGAGATTCACCCTAATATAAAGTTGATTGCTTTTAAAAAATTAAATTAATAAATGCATCAATTGGAAAAATTACAGAATATAAGTTCAAAAAATTTGTCTAAAATAGCGAAAATGGTGAACGCGCTTCCCCAGATATAAAGGGTTTTTCATTAAGGGCGCTCAAACTTTTTTTTAAAATAAAACAAAAACGAATAAATATATCTAAAAAAAATTTATTATGTTTTGAAGAACATTTAGTGGCAATTATGTATGAAATTCAATTTCCCTCGCATGACCACCGCGGGCACGTTTGTAGAAGTCCAATCGTTGAATCCAATTTTCCACCACTTTTTCACATAATTCGGCCCGAATCACACAAATTTCGCGTTCAATATTTTCTCTTAGCTCTTGTAACGTCGCCGGCTTGTTGGTATAGATCAAAGATTTAACATAGCCCCAAAGAAAATAGTCCAATGGTGTTAAATCGCATGATCTAGGCGGCCATTGAACTGGTCCATTTCGCGAAATAACACGCTCACCAAATTTGGTTTTCAATAAGTCAATTGTTGCGTGTGCCGTGTGACTGGTAGCGCCGTTTTGTTGAAATCACGTATTGGCCAAGTCTATACCTTGCAATTGAGGCCAAAAATAATCAGTTATCATAGAGCGATAACGATTACCATTCACAGTAACATGACGATTAGCATCATCAACAAAAAAATATGGTTCAATGACACCTCCGGCATGTAATCCACACCAAACAGTGATTTTTCCGGGATGCAATTGTGTTTCGTGAAGCACGTGTGGATTGGTGCCTGCCCAATAACGCATATTTTGCTTGTTTACATATCCATTGAGCCAAAAATGAGCTTCGTCGCTAAAGATGATTTTTCGATGGAATTCAGCATCATTTTCAAATTGTTGTGCAGCCCAATTGAGGAATTGGCGACGCTTCAAATGGTCAAGCGGCTTTAGTTCTTGTGTTAACTGGATCTTGGCTGTAGGATGTATGGATGTAGGCCAAGATCTTTTCGCAAAATTCGCCACAATGACGTCATAGAAATGCCCAATTGTTGAGAACGTCGTGTTAGTGACTCATTTGGGTCATCAAGAACAGATGCTCTAGCGGCGGCAATATTTTCCTCACTTCGTGCATTTCTTTGTCTCACTGGCACTGGAACATTGTGTAGCGACAATGTGTTTTCAAATTTTTGCACCAAACGTTGAATTGTTGATGTGGCAGGCAAGTGATGACGACGATAAAATGGTCGTAATGCTCTTAAAGTTGCGGTGAGCGAACGCGAATTTTGGTAGTAGATTTGAATAATTTGCAAGCGTTGCTCCGGTGTGTACTGCTCCATGATGATTTGCCAACTAAGTACGAGTGTTAACTTTAAAAAAAATTGAAGAAATATGGCGTAGTTTATTGTTCCTGTTGAAAGAAAGTTTGAGCGTCCCTATTGAAAAACTCTTTATATATTATTGCATTGATTGATATTTATGTGTGTCTTTCTAGTTGATTAATTTAATTTGTATTAACTATTACACCTACCTGTGGACGCGCGATGAATGTATTAATATCGGCCCGACAGAATCTCGGCTGTTGACCTTTGGCGTTCGCCGTGATTCACGATTTCCCCCTAAAGGTTGAGCGCACTGCGGGCCCGACTGCCTCTCTGTCTGACCCACTTTAGCGAGCCAAAAAAAAGTTGCCAGTCGCTTCCATTCCGAGACTGGTCTAGCTGCAGTCGGTTGCGGTGATGTCATCCCGCGGAGATATGATCATCGGCTTTACACGTGAAAGGAGTACAGTTCGCGCTGTGGAGTAATATCTACTACATCGTTACAATGCCGGGCTCTTCGCTGAAGGTGATTAAAATCGTTTATCGGCGACTGGCTCTTTGCGAGGCTCCATTGCGCAACGATTCCTAAATTTGTGTTATTATTATTAATATCTTGACCCGCATGAGAGACTACTAACATATTGTATGAGAAGATATAATAACGCAGAAATAAGGGTATAATATGAGTTTTCTCGATCTGGATACAAATAATAATATTACGCTTCTGTAAGTTACACAAATGAACAGTATTAATTTGAAACTTCATCTATAGCTCTGAAACTATTGATAACTATAAAACCTTACTTTTCATACGAGTACCTTACTCTGTGGCCTCATTTAACTTTAGATATGTCGCAGGTGCATACAGTGAGGTTCACAACGAACGATTAGTTATCTAAATACAACAGTTAATATATGTATAGTGCGGTTATATTAGATTTATTCATGTTATCATCAGGTTCATCTTATCATCGGACTTTCGCGACCTCCCTCTGCCCCTGTCGCCTTCAACACTACGGTACAGTATATACAGTACTCGCGCAGTACTACAGTATACACTATACAATTTTTAATTATATTTAAATTATACTAGAATATTTGATTACTTCGCGACGCTAACGGAGAATATAATGATATCCTGTTATAAACGCGTAAATAAATAAGTTATAAATTAGAATCGAGACATTAACATTTCACGTGGTTGAAAATTGATAATATTGACGATATTGGAGATGGTCATTTTTCTGAATATGTGATGTTATTCAAAGTCGAATCCGTCATCTAAATCCTTTAGTCCGCTTCTATCATAGGCATTTTAATAAAAGTGGAAACAATGATGTAACTAGCGAGTACCAAACGTATCACGTCATTCCTATGCCTGTGTTCGAGTATTTCCTGTAGCAGACGCGGTTAAGCTCTACTTGGAATAAATTACTGCACTTTACAAAGTCTGAGTGACCTCGTGACCGGGTGCTATGTCACACCGCGAGAACCAGCCCAGCCGGGAATACCGCAACAGGTAGGTTAAGGAAGTCAAATAGTTATAATAAATATCTAACACAGAATCTCTAACCCGTCATTTACTCGATATGTACAATATATACATAGTTAAAAATCAATACGACAAACGCGCAAATGAATATCTTAAATTTGTCTCTTTTTCTTTATTTATGAAAATTATTTCGGCCTTTCTCTGTCCTTTTCTTTCAATCGGCTGCAGCCTCTCTGCACCCAGCTGAGTAATTTTATTATTTCACGGACTACCGGGGTGTCTCGAGGATCAGATTCCTTCTCCCTGTGATATTCCCTTCGGTCATCATTCCCTCAGCAACGAGTGATTTGATTCACTGTGCGGAGTTTCGGCGACTCTGCTGAGATATGTTGAGAGATCGAACTTGATCGGATGGTAATCCGTCAGTTTGGCGTACAACTCATTATTGCGTATTAAACTAACTACGATGAATAAGTGCATACATAAGTGCCCAATCTATTTCCTTCTTACGATTCTATATAGGATTATATATTCTTACGTTTTCTAATATTTTATTTCCGAATCTCTACATACAAATATTTTGATGTCATTTTAAACTTTAAAAGCCAAAATAAATAAATGATTCGGTCCAATCTTCTGAATGTCTCACATCCCGTGTGTAAAATGTACAGAATCCGCTTCAATTTTAAGGAATTGCCAAAGCATCAGACTGGAATGATACCGTGTGCCTGCGAAACCATAAATTTAATGATCCGGATAATTTGAGTACGTGCCGGGAGAAATAAAGGGGGTATGATTTTGAAGGCTTTCTCGCTGGCAAATCGGCGAGCAAACTTGTGCCTTTCGCATCCTACGGTTTTGAGAAATTCTAAATTTGTTTGGCAAGAGTCAACGATAATTCGCAATTACGAAAATACACTGTTTTAGGAGATTTTAATTATTTAACAACGAGGTTTTTGACGGATGTAACGGATGTACAGAGAGAATTTAGTATCACAATGTACTCGGAACGTTCCGATACGATATTGTACCAATACTCTACGGTGGCCGTTAACTCACTTTTAAGATTTTGTATAATTTAGTCTTATATAACATTTTTTTATAACGGAGAATTATTTTTAAATGCATTGTAACTAATTTTCAATGGATATAAACATCTTGTTATTAGGTGACTCAAAACAAAAACAAATCGACTTAAAAACTGACCTTTCATAAAAGTGTATAGTTTGAATACCTATCATTTAATGTCATTTTTACATTGAAGATTGTAAATGAACATAATTTTATAACTTTTTGGTACGATATCGTGAGTCATTAAAATTAGCATTAGGTTCAATCCATATGAAATGTTCCAGCACCGGTTGCTTGACCATTTTTAAAAATTTTCAATTTCTTGTGCAATCAACCTAACTTGTTCAAAATTAAGAATATTTTAATTTTATTGCTTTTGGTTTTAGCGCGGCAGCCATATTTGTTTTACGGAGCGTAGCTAATTATGCAATATAAAGGGTTTGCGAAAACTGAAATATCTCACCTCTCATTTATCCTATTAACATGAAGTTAAAATTAATTTGTTCAGAAATAAACTTGCAATAAGATTTTAACCTTTATGCTTTCGCACAGTGTGCAATTTCAGCATTAATTCTTTGCTTTCGTTTTAAAAAAGTCCCATCTTCACTGGAATGTTTTCGCAAGAAGGGTTAGAGTTAATATATCAAAAGTTTTTTTACAAATACATGAGAACTATTTGTGCTCAAATATCAAATTTTGACACTGAGACTTACACCCTTTTTGTTCTAAAAATTCTCAAAGTTTGAAAATTTACGAAAATTACATTTTTCAAGGCTAAATATCTTTGGCGAGAGACCAGATAAAAATCTGAAATTTCAGCCCAAATTAGTACTGTATGATGGTCTTATGTATCAAAAATTTGAAGTTGTAGATTTAACTGCAAGCAGAGATATTGCGAGCGCAAAATGATCAACAAAACTTTATACGTTGAGGGCGTGTATATGTTATATACGTATTAAACCGATCAATGTACTAATTGTAATATAATAATTAATATATAATTCAATTACACGTTTTAAGGAGACGAAGGGGGGTTGGCTAAGAATCAGCAAGGACTAGCCACGAATGTAAGTGAATAGTCTTCACTACTTTGACCGGGCACAGGCACAGGCTTGTTCAGACATGCACGCTGTCAGCTCGGGCTTTAGTCTAATAATAATAAGTAGCTGAAGAGGAAGGTGGTCTTTACTCTTTGTGTGTTCCGTATGTCGGAGGTTTTTAAATGCAATGTAGTCGAAAAAGGTGATGCGATGCATAAATGTGACGCACTGCTGCTGCTGGACGTACATAATTCTTCACTTAAACATTCTCCGATTCGAGAAGTTCTTTATGATGCAAACAAGATGGCGTTGTTTTACGTACAATGTATGTTACTTTGATAGAGCCAAGTTGCTAATTCAATCTGCGTTCACTCACTACGTTAGTGTGCGGGCGCGGATGCCAACTGCTCTATATCGGATTATCCAAAAAGACACGGCATTTCATTACTTTATACAATGACGTCATCTCTCGAGAAGGGGGCAGATTAAGACAACATCGGTGGTTGCGTTTCTCAATACTGCAGTCAGCGTGATGGCAAGCCTAACTGCAACAATCTCGGGGAGCTGACGCCAGTCATCTTGTGAATGTTCTCCGATAACACGAAATCCCAATTACCATTAATTGCAAAATGCACTATAAATATCCTGATTTCCTGATATCCGGTGTCAAACATAATGGTATGTATAGAGCGCGAAGCTGTAGTTGAACAATGTGTACGTCCTAACAACTTTACGATTCACGATATTTTGTAAAATAGTGATATGGCGATATTTCAAATCGTTTATTTGTGATATCATCATGACGTCACGATCTATACGTGTTATCTCTTTTTTTTGTGAAATTTGACAAAATGAGAAATATAAAACGTTCTATTTTGAAACTCGACTTTTTTGACTTAAAACGATTTTCTTATTTCAGCTCAATAAGGCCGGCCTTGATGATTGCTACACCCCTTTATCCTCTGTGCTTTTATATCACGTTTATCTCGTCAGCGATTTGGGGCCACCCGATTCGATTATTATTCCTTCAGTTAAAGTGCGTTCAATTAGATGAGCGGAAGTCTAGTCTAGTCTGCCTAATAAAATCCAATCCTTACCTAAAATCTCTCGAACTGATGTCGGAAATCCGTTTTATCTCAAGTAACTGGGGCAAAATCAAATAAATAAATAGTTTTTGAATATGATACTCGGTATAATAATCTATCTACATATATGACTAACTGTATTAAAACATATTTATAAATGTCCTCAAAGGGTTGAAAGCGAACCAAAATGAATCGAGTTGGAAAACTTTATAAATCAAATGAAGGTCTCTAGATAAAATTGTAGTTTTATTTGAAGAAAGGTATTTTTAACGAAGACTGGGAATGCAGAGCTGGTCCCCGAAGTGTCTCCTTTCTACAGCTAGACGACCCCCGGCATAACTCACCCCGGCTGACTAATGCGAGTTATGACGTCACCGAAGAGGCTCTATTACAACCGGGAGCTTACAAAGTCAAGAGTGCTCGCAGTCATTACTCTCGGAGACGAGTCGCGTGACTTCACGTATAGGGCGCGCACATATATACATTTAGTATAAAAGTTTCCACATAATTAGTTTATATAAACCGTAAACTAAGTATTAAATCGCGAAAGGGAGACTGGCGCATTTTTTCTAAACCATTCATTCAAAAAACGTATTGTTCTTTGAAGAAACTTTTCCTTTGTGTTGAATTATGTTTGTGAACTGACTCGTAAAGGTCGAGCATATTGTAAAAGGAAAGTTTATGGAGAGACATTCGAGCGCTTTCGAGGAAAGCGAGTCGACAATGCTTCCGCAACATTTTTGCCAAGTTGTCTATAATTTGTTTTGGTCTAAAATGATAACACCTTACTAACATTGACGTGTTTAACACGAATATCATTTTATTAGCACCTTAGCACCACCGTATTTACAGGATTATGCATCAATATGAGTTCATAATATTACCAATGTTGAATACATCGTGAGTGTTAGGTAACATCAATTTGTTTTTTAATAGAGATCCGTTCGCGGAATACATAACACAATGAGGCTCGAACCACCGACCGCTGGGTCACTGGGCGAGTATCTCAACCACTAGACCGACGAGCGTGTCAACGAGTTAACGATGGTTAACTATTTGTAACTAACTTCACGGCATTTTCATCGATGGTCTAAATTCGAATGTCACCTTATTTATTAAACTATTTTACACACATGTATATCCGCATTAATTACTTATTAAAAATGGTTTCTAAATGAGGTGATTTCAAAAAAGCCTTTGTCTGAGAGTCGATAAAGTTTTCTTTACATATGTTAGAACTTTGCTGCAGACTAGACTGGATGCGGCCATTGTGCAGGCGGTCACCGCGTGCACCGTGCACCGTGCACAATGCACAGTGGATGAGAGAGAATAAACCGGTTATATGCAGAAGTGCTCTGCACAAAAACTTAAAATGTATGTAAAGTTAAATGAATGTGTCCCGAAGGAATACGGAATTATCTACGCCAGCCACTTTTCAGGATTTGCAATTAACGAGAGTCCGCTTAAGGACTTTCCTTATATTGTATGTTACTTTAATACAATAGAATTGTGTAGGTGTAGACATGAACAAATTCTATTATTTATTTTTTATCAGCTGATAACGATGTTTTAGATTCTTTTTTTCGTATTTTGCTAATAGAAATATTTATCATTTGAGGGTGTCTATTTTTATGTTTACATAAATATACTTTTGTTAAAAAATTTCGTTATTTTCAAACTTGCTAACGCTCCGAATTCTTTCGGTTTCTCGTTATTCTCGTCATTGTAACACTCCTACCATTACTAATAGTGCACCAATATTCTTCCTGGGCAACGTGCATTACTAGCGAGATGCTGACGAGAAAAGCTGTGAAATTCGAACTCTCATGTTTCTTCTAACTCTCGTATAATCAACCTCTTTAAATTCCTTACTCCTGCAATATAAATTCCTACGAATCATGACTTGTCCTAAATATTTAGACAGGAAGTGTATATATGAGAACAAGTTTTATACGTACATAAAAAAAAAAAATATTTATTTATTTTGAGTAGAGATTAGTACGCAAATATATGTCACATTCATTAAATTAAGATAAACACTTGTGCTATGAAAATTACACCTAGTTCGGTGAATTTCCGAAACAAGGAACGAACTCCCGAGTATCTTATCGCTAATTAACATTAAATAAAATTATAATGTAGATCCTTAAATTAATTAGTGAATTCTCACACCATTATTTTTTGTAATAAATATATATTTAGTATAAAATAAATCATAGCTGTGCTGTCAGTCGTCGCAATTTTGATTACCTTTAAATTTCCTTAACATCTTTGGAGTTCGGTCTGAGTTCTTAATCCAGCGACACAGTTCAGCCGTTGACACCGTTTCGCTCTCGGTGAGCCTACAGAACAGAACTCTCGGTGAGCAGACAGAACAGAACTCTCGGTGAACCGACAGCGTGAGCTGCAGGGATCGATCACGGGGCGGGTCCTGACGCGGTCGTATAAATCTCGGCACTCTCGAAACGAAAGTAACACGATGGCGGGGCGCGACCTCCCGGTTAGCACTCGAGCTGCGGAGCTTGCAAATCATCCACCAGAAAGTAATTACAAAAATCATTACTTTAACCTTGTGCAACCTTAAAGTAATGCTTTTTCGCTTTGCATCGCGTGAGAACTGAGCAAGGTCCATTGGCTTTTACTCGCCCGAACATATTTTTGTAGTAGTTTTCCATTTGAAGTGATAATACCCAGAATGATACAATTGTAATTTTAACTTGGTTAAACTCTATTAATAGAAAATATTTCATACGACACGTATTTCAACAATCGACTGTTGCCAAGTATGAAGGAGCTTTAATCCTCTAAAGTAACTCTCGAGACAATCGTCTATCAGTCACCTAACGCCCAACACCCCTGGGTGGGTCTTAACTGCCTTTAGCAGATTCCCCTCCTCTTCCTCGTTCCGCCAAATTTGGACACTAAATCCTTTTCTACTCCACCCAGCCATCGAAGTCGCGGTTCGTCTTCTCATCGCTTTGAAAATAAATATTTTTATCATCACTAAACTGATTTTTAATCACGTAATTTTAATAAATGTATTTATTACATTTAAGGTTTCCGCGAGCATTAGTGTATGCAACCGGTTGCAACTATTTTCTAGGTTATATCGCGTTTTGGGGAAACCTAAGCCAACGTTTTGGTAGTTCGACATTGTCAAGGCGTTCCTCGAAGAAATTACGGTACAGTCGTACTCATTCGCAGGAGAAATAAATCTCCCACAGTCGAGTTTTCAGAAAAAATCTATTTATTGAAGTAATGTGCAGTTAGCGCCGATACTCGATTGAATACAAATTTAAATGTGTTGAAAATCTTCAGAAAAGCCAGTCTTCAATTAATTATTAAATTAATTTGTTCTGCACCTTACAATAAATAAATGTGCGATCATACTCTCACTTGACACCGTTAATCTGCGGCTAAAATAGTAAATGTGCGCGCGCTCCGGCTCAAACCCGAGCAATTCATTTCACATTATGTACAAATCGATCGAGTAAAGAAGCTGCAATTACACATATAAAGCTCGTTGACCTTCAACGTGTTGCAAAGTTTTCTCACTGAGTATTACGCGGGATAAAGAATTAGGCTGGTTTTTAAGGGAGCGAGTCCAGTGACAAGGTTTGCGCGCTGTACGCTATATTTAGACAATATTCCGAGGTCAGCATCATTAAGCCTAGACGCCCTCGACCGTCTCCGCTCATTTATGATATACGGTGAGCTCGGTATAAACTAAACCGTTTTGATAATGGTTTACTATTTGTTGATCCTATTGAAATCAAAAGGCTTTCTAAATGAAGATGGCAACACTTTTTAAAAAATGCACGGATAAATATGTTAGCCATGCGCTGATACATCATGCCCACCATACATCAATTAGTGTGAAATTAGGTAATTTGATTTAAATGGAGTTATGTCACAAATGGCATCGAGCTGACGAACATCCAGCAAGGTATCCAGCATTATATAAAAAGTAAAAGTTCTACATTTAGCAACTAGATATAAATAATCAGGTAATAAACCTTTCCTCATCAATGCGACATTCAGCCTACTTTTCTCGCTCAATATCTTGAGAGTACGTGGAAGACGTAAGAAGAGAAAATAAATGATCAGTTTTCCGAGCGAAGTCCGCTAACAGTTTAAATATAAAGTGGACATATTCAGATGCTTCTCGTGATCCGACCCGAATACCCGGTCCGACGCAGACCGAATAATAACTAATGACGAGTGTCGGAGATAGTCAAGACAAAAGAGAAAGGTGGAAATACAACAACTCTCAGTCTAGCCATAACTCGCGGAAGGCGATTGTTTCTCTGTTGACTAACGCCTAACGCCTCACGCTTTATATGAAGTTATATGAAGCTGAAGTTAGCCGGCATTACTCAGAAAACCGGAAGAACAAAATTTCACAAAAATTATTGCCATCATTATTTTTAAATGTAGCTTCGGAATATTCGGCTTATTCGGAATACTTCAATATTATTAATAATCTGTTTCATTTTTACAATTAAATAGTCTTATGCGCGCATAAAGCTAAATATCTTCATTTATTATTGTCAGATAAATATAACGAGGGCTCTTTCGTACCTGTCGAGAGTACGATTTTGGTGCTCGTTTGATTTTTTCAAGTGATACAATGTAGGTATATAAAAGACTCACCATTTGGAATAAATCTCCTAGAATTTTAGAATATCTATTTACATAAAGAAATGTCCATCTTCTTTTCTACATATTAATTATAACTTTAAAAAATATGTATGTTACACAAAATTTGTTCAAAATGTAAAACCGCAAAGTAGTTGTTTTAAATATTACGTAAAGTGGTGAATGCGCTCTCGGAATAAATAACAGTACTCGATTAAACTAATCAGATAATTAGCGGCGCGCTCTTGCGATCTTCGCTCCTCACAATGTTAAATAAAATATTGAAGAAATCTCATGCGGTCCGCGAAATAATCTTGCACTAGTCGTGTGCATGATTTATATCCAATTAGTCGTTCTACTAGGATTGATGGATGTGTTACTAGAAATATATGTTAGTATCCGCCCGAGACGCGACATCACAATTCCCTATCATCGCGTGCAAGTCAAATAATTTACCAGTATTACAAAATAAATAATTGTATTATAAAAAGTTTTGATCTAAAATACAATTAATTTTTCGGTCGAAGAATAATTGTGAACCGCGAGCAGCGAGCGGCGAGCATTGTGGCCGGAAAGAATTTCTCGATTATCACGAACACCAGTGACAGTAGGCAAAAAATTCGAAGACGCACACAACTAACTACGATTGTTATGAACCAACACACAGTAGACAGCGAGCACGACGCACGAATACCTCAGTCTGACAAAGAGAAATGGAGATTAGAAGACCTGGAGGGGTGTCACAGTGATGAGACCCTGTAGTCAGCTGCGAGGGCGATCTGGCACGATGTTGAATAATACAAACCGAGACTCGTCTAATTGAGGCCACTATAAATCGATACAGACGTAAAAAAAAAACTTTCCTAGATCAATATATTTGACAGTTTACAGTGCACAACTTAGAATATTTGTAACTTCTTTAATAACCTAGTATAGTACGGAGCAGCTTAAAAAGAAGATGAAAATTGGAGAAATCTAAAATATTGGAATTAAGTAATTCTGTAATTTTAGTCCGCTGTAAATGCGTAGTAGTTAGCCTCTTTTTGTTCTCGGGTTCGAAATCATCCCATCCTATCGCGGTTCATCTCGATGTTTAGCTACCAAACACACAAATGTTCTCCTTTATATATGAGACGAGGCTGCACCGTGGAGGCTGTACCAATCGGATCGCCGTATTTCAGCTTCCAGCCCATTAAGCACGCCAACATTGCCTCCCGTCGTTCTACAAAAAAGCCGAGAGTCGCGCGAAAGCCGTTAAAGTTTCCAACGGAATATCTCACACCTGGATTGCGCTCATTTGTTCATCAGATTACCATTTGTGTAATACCTTTCACTAAAATATAACTCTGTCTATTATTTAGGCGCCACTTTCAATAATAATTCCAATTTTAGCGTTTTTTACTAAAATATGGGTTTTTATTATTCATTTATAATAATAAACTTAATTTAACTTATTATAATTAAGACAATACAAGCATTATAAGAAAAACCGAGACCTTTAGATACATTTTCTGCGTGCCATAAAATTGCCTAAATATGGTAAAATTTTGCATAAACAAAATATATTTTATTATAATCTTGAAGCCAAAATTATGGAGGAAAATCTCTATTGAGACAAATTAACAAAATGTCAAAAATTAATAGAGTTATAAGCATTCAATTTAAAGAACATATTATCAATTTTCGACGTTTTCAAAATACTTTGTTTTAGTAAAAATATGCGTTTTAAAATAATATAATGTATTTACTCACATGCTCTGTGGCTTCAGGTACTATTTAAAATTAAGTTTTATATCAAAAACATAATAATTAGTTTTTTAAATAATATATTATCAATCTTATAAAAAACGATAATTTTAATAGTCCGTCAAAGTTCAATACGCCGTTCTATCTATGACGGACGTCGAAACCGCGTTGTCATTATTTTCGTTAAAAAATGCTGAAAATGTATGTTTTCACCTATTCGCAACATTAGTAACAAATTTCATAAATTAGATGTTTTTTTTACTGATTTTAAGGGAAAACAACGTTTTCTTAAACAAAGTAGACATTTTATGTGCATTATTTTTATGTTAGTCGTAATTAAATATTATATTTCGTTTATATATAGCACTGTTGTCTTTTAAACACTATCTATTGTTTCATAAATATTATGTAAGGATGACAAACTACTCAAAATTCGGCAATGTGGTGGTTTAAATCGAAAAAATTAAACAAAACCACAAAAATTTTAACATTGATTTAAGTGACCATCTAAATATATTTAGGTACTTGCCCGTTCTCAAAAGTTATTAATTTATTATTTAATTTTCCATGGATTCTTCAAATGACAACACACTTTTTTATTTCATTCCATATCAATATGAAAAAACGTGGAAAAGACTCTTGATACGAGATATTTTTGACACTTGTATCGAATGCGAGAAAATCAACAATTTTACTGTTTCTTTATCTTTTTATTCAAACCATCCTCTCTCGCATACTTTGCGTAACAAATAACGTCATTAGTTATTTCTCTGATACTTTTAAAAATTTAACTATTATTTAACTAATTTGCGTAGAATTTCTCAAATTTCAAAGTGGAAAAATAAAAACACGCCCTTAATAGATGGATTTTCTGTATTTAATGTGACGAAATTAAATTTTAAAAATAATAATGAAACAATATTTCTAACCCTAATAAAATAACTGAGGTTTGCTTATATTATTTTAATTAAACTGTTACATAAATTATAATAAGTCCATAACAAAAATATATTTTGTTAACGTATATTGTATTAAAAAACAATTTTTTTTCTTACTTAAATGTGATATTAAATATATAAACTTATATAGAATCTTCGTACAGTATTTATAATTTGTATGATCATAACAATTTGGATACTAGATTTATTTTTAAATAATCATTATGTCAATTTAAAAATAAATAAATAGATTTTTAAAAACATTAGAAGATCTTGACATGTACAGTTTTAGTTAGTTAATTTGACATACTGATGAAATAAATTTAATTTTAGGAAATTTTACGAGTTTATTAAAATAACTCGCTAAGTGGTTAAAAACGAAGTTAAATAATCTGTTTTAAACGTGATAATATATGATTGCCTACTTGTTTGTGTATCTACTAATTTCGCAATATTGTTCATGTTATTTTAATTTATGGCAGCAAATATTTTAATGTGCATTATCTGGATTTCAAAATGTTTTATACACGATTAAAATAATTATTACGATCTTCCAAATCCTTTAATTAAACATTAATCGCATTAATTAGAATTAATAATTGAGCGAGGAATGAAGATCTGTATCTACACTTGAATGAGTCACGAGTTTCTAAATTCTCAGGGAAGTTGCTTTAAAAAATACCTCGAATTAAGTATTATTGAACTCGGTTAAAAATAGAGTAATTAGATGTAATAATATCTCATTCTTACAGTTTCTGAACACAAGGAATGAGGTGATATACCAATATTTCTTTGAAAGTGGTTCCGAGTACTTCGCGAGTCACGTGTCACTTGTCACGTCACGTGTTCCGGGTGCATGACAGGGAAACACCTCAAGCAAAGTGTGCCCTGCCTCCGAATTTACAGTTAAATTTTCTCAGAATAGAATAACGCATTCAGTGTATGAACTGAAGGGATCGGAACAATTTGTCGATTTTCACGTTTCTTTTTACTTACCCTCTGGATATTATGAACTATTAATTATTAATTAAATAATAATGTTATATTAATACACATTTATTAAAATTATAAAATAACTTTGTAGTAAGTTTTCTTTAAAAAACCTTCATCGGGGTGATCAAAAAATTAACTTAAATTTATAGTTTATGTCATTTGATTGAAAAATTAACGGTGGGAAAGCGTTGAGTAAGTGAAAAGTGTATTTCCAGCAGATCAAATGATGACGTCAGATGATGCTTATATTAATTATATGAATATATTTGATAAGTTTTTTTATTTCTCCACCAATCCACTTTTTCAATCGATTCGTGAAATAATTGAGAGTATTATTCAGACGATTCGTGTCGTGTCGGTGTGCAGAACAGAGCCCAGACTCGCAGTCCGCGGTAATTGTTGCTCGCGCTGATTTATGGCGGTCGTTCTGGTGAGCGCTCCGCCGACTCCGGGTCTCGATGCCGGGCTGGACTATCCACTATCCGCGTTCATCGCTTTCGTGCATAAACAACATCGGGTATTCTACAAGTTTACACATATTTTATTATATTTCCCGATCCGCTTTGTTTGTCTCACTCATTTCACTTATCCGTGTCGTCTATCGCTTTTAGACAAACCTTACTTCGGATTTGCAGCTCTGCGCAATCTACGCAACGCGGGCAACTGCTTCCGATTCCACGGCTTAAAATCAAGTTCATAGTATTCAGTGAGCAACTTCTGCACCGAACGGCTTATATTGCAATACTATCGAGCGTGGGTACCTACTCATACCTACTCAAAATATCCATTGCATTGAACTATGCAACAAACCTGTTTTAAATATATACGTAGTAGATTATTTTACTCGTTATTATATTACGGAGCGAACGCATTTCACTGATCGTGTAAAAATAATGTCTTTTAGAAAAACAGTACCATTTTATAAAAGAATCTCTTTTTTTATGAAATTTCATATTGCCGCTTTAAGTAACTCTCTATACATCTCTTCTTGAGAATAGCACTTTTTTGCACATTGTAAGAGTAAAGGTTTGCGTTCTACCCTCTCACCGGCTAGTCAGTGGTGAACGCAAGTTCATTTCAGAAACACATACTCACCTTAGTTTGTCACATTGTACCTTCATCCTATACTGGGAAATTTTTGAAAATAATATCTGCGGGAGATAAATGAAAAGGAGTTATTCGTTATAAAATGGTATCTAATCATTAAAACATAAATGAAGTTAAAATTTAAATACAATTCTTTTTAACAAATAATCCTAATTTCGTCGGGTCGGGCGAGAGTTTGACGTTCTTCATGCAATCAGGTGACAAACAAATGTTACAATAGATGTCATCACTCCGATCCGTGCTCGTTCGAGCATCCCATCTCCTTGGCCCGACATCGCGGTTGATCCTCAGCGTTCAGGCCGATGCAATAGGATCCGTGTACAGAATTATAGATCAGATGTAAAGTACCCAAAGTAATGACGCCAAAACTGATCTAGAGAAACTAACTAAAGGCGGAAGTAACCAAAGGAAAACGTCTTGTTTCCTCTGAAGATTATTCACCATGCGATTTAACAAATTATAGTAAATTATGCACTAGTGATTAAATAACATAAAAATATTTACCCTTTGGTAACGTTGGATTGCTCATAGTTACATCTTAGAATTGCTGGCCGTAGCAAGCCGTGTAATTTTGACAGCTCTCACCGATTAATTGAAAACGAACCATAGATGGTGACCGTTTTTATAACTTCCAAAACAGATTGCGATAATTTGTGATTACGAAGTGCTTGGCATTAAGACAAGTGACGGGGCAATTTCGAACGTTACACTAGTTTGTAATGTCACAACATACATATTAAAAAAACCAGCACCCATTAAATTTGCTCGACACGCTATCAACACAGATACCAACGTATTCGTGTGTGCTGCCTCTTCTGCAATAGAACCAAATAGCATCGCAATTCATTTCACCTAATGTTTGAAAAAACAACATTTCCGTGAACAAAGAATGATAACTTTGTTCACACGATTTTCGTATTGGGTTTCATCCATTTTTCAATTATGAATCTCGCGTTACAGTCGTGGATATGAGAAATTATTAAAACATTTTTGTGTTAAGCCAACTTTGACGACCTGGCGTAGTGTTCGTATATTATAGCGTCAGTGTCAGTGCCGGCTGCCTGTGTTTGCAGAGAATGAATGCGTGTTAGCAGCTAACTTATTTAATATTAGTATTTCAGTGGTTTCCCCAGTAAAACTTATTACGAAAACTGCAGTAGAACTAGCGCGAAAGAAAATTTAGTAAGCTTGTATTCTTTACTTATGTTATGTACTCGCGTTCATTTAGAGGCACTCGATATCGATCCTGGTAGTAGCTAGGCGCCCTGTTATCTGATGTGCCAAATTGTGTTCAATTGTTACATTTTTAATTTAAACATTTTTTTTTCTCTGCTAAATCATTATATAACGTTGGAAATAATGTGTTGGAAATAAAATACAGAATATTTTATAAGACGTTCGCGGAAATCCGAATTTAGTACAGTACCCTTGTGGACACTAATGAGGAACGAATATGTAAGAAAAATATGCAGGGGTAGTATGATATACGTTTCTGAAGCAAATAACTCGGTTTTTTTGTTCAACATTTAATTTTCCTTTCATTATCATCCACGACTGACTGAGGATCACGACCCCCATAGCTGAGGATCATAATCCGCATGAACTCCCGTTCTCTTGACTATGCACCTCCACTTATCTCAGCATCCTGCAGGCCTTAGTACTATCACCAGAAAGGTTCCTGTTGCCTTTTCCACTGGATCGGTATAACCTTCCTATTCTTTTCAACACAACACAATCTTCCCTTCTCGCAAGATGCCCAAAAAATGAAGGATTCGTCACAGGCAAATGATTGAGAGTCTGTCATTGATCTTCAGTTCCTACAAATATAAATTTAAAAATTGGATACATTCACCCAGTGGCGTGCAGTAGGTATAGATTTAGGATATGCTGTTACCAATGACATTATACAATCATTTATAATATATCTAATACAATATATGTACATTCGTTTAACCAATGTCTGGACAAAATAAATTCGTCGTTTATACGACCCTATCATGAATTTATTTATAATTTTAGAATACTGTTAATAGTGTTTTTAAATTATAAGTTTTAACGTAAAATAATACTTACTTACCCATATAAAAATGTATAGATGTTTTTGAGAACACTTTCTTCATCTTTCTTCAGTCATCTGAATATGATTCATTTATTGTTTGAAATTACTTCACGTAATAACTAAAGGAAATAATTATTTATATTAAAGGTTAACGTAGGAAATACTTCTGCCTTTTGCTTTTTGTTTTTCCCAAATCAAAACCAATCCATGCACCAAATTTAAAGAACAATCATGAAATCAACAGGTTAAAAACAATAAGATAGTAAAATTTGCGAATTAGTAAAAGAGGAAGTAAACACTTCAATTATTTGGACGCAGTTGTAACCCTTTCTATTCTTATTCTCTTAAAAAACAGCATAGGTAACGACTCCATACAAAACGGATCAACCGAAAGGAATTTTCAATACAGTAAATAGCTATTTATATGACTTGAGTAATTTACTAGCTTAGAGACAGAACTGAGTAATGTGAATAGCATGATGCGGCGAATAAAAAAAGAGCGCCATAAGTTCAGCGATGAGTTGTGGTGAATTTTTAGAACTAAGCAATTAAAGTATTTACTGGTACACAGATGGCCATAATTGCAAAATAATATTTTCGTTAATGTTAATCCAATTTTTAAATTTATATTTGTTTCCCAGAATTTTTAGTTATGCACAGGTTTTTTTCTTGTATGCACTGCACGCCCCTGTATTCACCGACTATGGTATGCGCAATATGTTTTGTTGCATCATATGTTAAAGGCATTAATACGTCTTCTCTCTCTTACCTTCAGGGTTCATAATTCCACACCACATATAAATATAGAATACATCAGAGACTGTATAAGTTTGACCTTCGTTATCTTGGAGATACCTAAATAAGTTTTCCTTTAATAATCTAATAATATATCGTACAAAAGCTGTACTTATTTACCTCGTAGTGGTTGTATAAGGTCCATGTCTACCACTCCATACTCTGTACACCCACTCATCCTGCGCATATTAATAAAATGTAACATTTTCTCATCACCATACTCGTAGAAAAGCACTGCCTAACGTAATATAATATATAATTAGAGTAGAAGGTAATAAGTAAAAGGGTCAAAGTGAATAGCGCTAACCTACTACTAACACTATTCGGAGAATGTATGTCAACTTTAAGATATTTAATTTTTCGAAGAAAGCAAACACGTTGTGGCTTGACATTATAATTAAATAATAGAATGTTTAGTTTTAAAGTACTTTATTATGTACATACACTTTATCATAATAAAGTATTAAAAAAATTATATAATCATTTTTTATTATTATTTTATATAATTATAATTATAAAAAAAGGTACAATAGCACCATAAACATCCCGCTTCAATTATGAAACCACAACATCGTGAGATTATTAGTGGGGGTTTTGATAAACGAACAATATATCCTTTTCATAGAATGTTAATACACATTTTTTTCCTTTTACCTTGCACCCTCGGATTATATAATTAGGTTAATTAGTTAAAGCTGGTATTGCGCCAGTTGCTTTTCCGTAATTACAATAATACCGGCTCGAGCGGTCGCCGGGCGGGGTGAGATATTACAGGGGTGGTAAAAGGTAGTTTTCCAAAAAGAGGCACTAGACAACCTCTCTCTATAATTTTCGGTTATTAATAAATTCGTGACCACTTAGTTTTATGAATATAATGTCACAAATAATGCATATAATCCACTTAAATAATATAACACAATTAATAATGAATGCATATAACACGATAAAAAACAAAAAATTGAACAATATTCCAGGCAATATACTCGTGCAGAGTAAGAATAAAAGAACTCCAAATGACTAGACATATTTTCAGAGTATCTATGATTCCAGTTATGACGACATACCGAAATATGTCAATCAGTATTGAAAATTTCTTGCAACGAAAAGTTTTGAACGCATTTCATAAAGCATTCCATAAAATAATTAAAATAAAAGATAAAATGCACCATAAAGGGAGTTAAGAAAATATGCATCATTTCTTTAGTATCCCAAGCGTCAATGTTTCGACACTTTTTAGAAATTCCCATGTCCGAAAAGCCAAAATATTTACCTATTTGAAAATGAAGATATGAGTAACTACACAATACCTGTATAAAAACGCAATAAAAAGCAGTACCTACGTACATTAGGCATACTGCTAACCGACCGATTTCTAACAAAATAAATGTTTACCATGAGAGCAGGTACTAATTTGATTTTTATTAAAACAGAAAGGGCTTTATTACACATCGATTCATGTTTTACTATATTCATGTAGGTCTTGGAAGCGAGGAGGTGTGAAGTGGTCTCCTTCTAGTAACACACGTAGTAGGAAAGGTAAGGTTCATTTTCATTATGAATCGCAAATAACAAAAATTACTTTGTTCAGCACAAAGGTTCAACTTCAATAAATATTAATAAATTAACTTATAACAGTATGAGCCGAATCCTTCGTGTATAAAAACTTCACACCTAATGTGAGTACCTTCGATTAATTTGCTCGCTTCAGTCTTCTGGAAGCGATTTATTTGTAACTATATGATACAATGTCAAAATATGTTTGGACTTAATAAAATCGTTTTTATTCAAACATCTACAAGTATGAGTATTATTTACAAATGCAAAATTTGCTTGTTTTAATAAATCTTTTTATTTTAACCCTTCTTTAAAAGCGTATTTAACACCACAATGGAAATATTACCGAGTAGAAGTTTTCGTTTTATAACACTTATTTTTAAAAAAACATTTTTTCTCCATTATTCTTATAATCAATAAAAAATTTCCAGACTTAGCTAAAAATAATAAATTTTAATAAAATTGTTACATTCAAACTAGCCGTTTGTTGAAATATTTGTAAAGAGGTTATATTTTTAATATAAAATATTTTTATTTCTACAGCAAACTTTCAATTTCAATTTCAATTATGAATGTTTATTCATTTCGTGTATTTTTTTCCTTTTTTCTTTCAATTTCTTCTGGAGGGAGCTCTTACCTACAAATTCTAAATTAATATCGACAATTTCTTCTGGAGGGAGCTCTTACCTACAAATTCTAAATTAATATCGACAATTTCTTCTGGAGGGAGCTCTTACCTACAAATTCTAAATTAATATCAACAATTACAATGACGTTATTGCAAAACGTCTTTCTTATTTAACCTGCTATTATAAGGCTATTCTAAAACTACACAATGTACTTAAAACACATATATAATTGAGATGTATCTAGGAAAATATATCAATACTAGCAGATAAACAATCGGCTGTCGCCGATTGCTCGGTGCTAGGCCCTGCGAAAGGCTTTGCGGTCGCTTCGAACAAAACATTAATGTCATATTTGACAGTTCTACCATAGATAAAGAGAAAACGCGATATTACCGTGAGATAGATGAGATGACAAGATGCTTTTCTTATCTATGACAGACGCTCAATATATTTTCCAGCCGCAATACGATAAACAGTTAACAGCCACTACACTACAGAAGCCGCATCCAGAAAGTGATAGATATTATTATGCATAGTATCTATGTTCCGCCTTTTGACTTTTGCCGTAATGTTTCACGTACTAAATTCCAATGCACAATTTATCCCCTAGTAGAATTAGGCAAGTGGTGGCAAGTATAATAGAATGAGTGCAAGTAGAGATGGTTTTTACAATTTTTATTTGAGCATTATGTGAAGCAGTTGCGATCAACTTGATCACTGAATTATTATGAATCGTTCTAAATGATAATGAGTTTCAACGTTCTGATTCATTATTTTTTAATGAAAACACATTTTTGTTGTGAAGTTACAATTTCATAATATAGTTCTGGGATATTTTTAATACAAATTAAACGAATAGGAAAAAATCCAGGTGGCAACCAAATATTTTTTTGCTAAATAGATTTTTCTTATCTATTTTTCTTGTCGATTTATTTAAATTGTATTATTATTTATTTTAAATAAGAACACTATTCATAGCCAAATAAAAAAATATATATTCTTTATATGTTTTACCATCGCGCATAGGATTAAGTTTATCTTTCTTTCCCACTAGAGCGGAGGGACTACAATTCGTCTTGGAAATAAAATTTAGCAATACCTTTGTTTCTTCGTGATGGAAGACAGTGACAAATCTTACACATCTTTATTAATTTTCCTGAAAATAATAAAAGTATCCGTCGTCCCGAGCGTCCCGGCGGCAGGGGTGCAGTGGCGCAGGGGCGCAGGGGCGCAGGGGCGCAGGGGTGCAGGGGCGCAGCCTACCTGCCCGGCCCGTTAGCACAATGTATGCCCGGCACAATTAACGTGAAATTAACGCTGCTAACTGCATTCTGTACTGCGAGCGGCTCACAGGGGTGCACCCGTTATCATATTATTACAACGTAAAAGAAACCCATTTACTTTTATGCTACCTTTGCGTTTACGTTGGCCTACTCGCTTTTGTTTCTCAGACGGTTTAAAACTAATATTTAACATTATTATTTTTATTTTACGTTATGTTTGAATGTGTAAAATATCCATTTAATTAAGATGACTATAAAATTATACGTTACAAAACAATTTTAATTTTACAAAGTTATCGGCTTTTTATAATTATACTTTTCGTCTGAGAAAATAATGCAGACAGTAAAAGGCTAAAGCTTCCGAAGAATTTTCTGGTCTAGTCTGTCCAGTATATCTGACATTTCTGACTGATGTTTCGAATCCCATTGCAGGGTCCATCAACCCTGATGATCCTGATGATCAACGGGATCAGAAACGTCAACCAGAAAGGTCAGATATACACGGCAGATTAGAGCAGAAAACTATACACAGAAGATTCTGAACGGCCATGAAAATCTATCATTTTTCCGAAGAATGTTCAGTTTAATACAGCATTATCTATAATATTAACAAATTATACGATAAATGTAAATATTTCACCTCAAGAGCCTTTTACGCATATAATAAAATTAAAATTATTATTTTAAAATCACCTTATTATCATTTATATTACTTTTGATAAAAACTATGATTTAACCCTTTCTCAAATCATAAAAGTATGTTGATTTCCGTATACCTCGGATATCTTTGCCTAACATTCACTGCCTAAAAATAAAAGTTCTTTAACCCGAAATGAATTTATCAATAAATATTAATTATTTTGGTGCACGATTTTGTCATTTTATCTATCATTTCCACATACATTCTCAATGTATCACTTTTCAAGTTTTCAAATTATTCTCTTTTTTCTAAGGTTAAATCGCAACTGTTAATTTAAACTACCAATTTTGTACCTACGACCAATATACAGATGAGGTTATATTTTGTTTCATTATCGATATACCTCACTGAATTTAGGTTATCTCGAAATCGTCATATTTCGCGAATAAAACATATCGCGACAGACTGTCGCTGTCGCACTCGCGGCTCGCGGCTCGCGGCCAGGAAACAAACACACCGACACGGTCGCCCCTTCCCACCAGACCCTCGCGCGTGAACCTGAAGGAGACCATTTTATGAACATTCCGCACATATAAACCGTTCCCGCTAACTCCGACCGGACACCGCAACGACCGTGCGGTCCATTCTCCTCGAATAATCGGAATGCTCTTCAAATGTTTGGAGTGGTTTTGCATGAAGTAACTTCACAATGTGCATGAGCTTCGTATCATTATTTTTATATTCGTTCATTCTCATTTCTCTCATTTCTCTCCCCACACACATATTTCGCTTTTCAAACGTGCCTGTCCGAAGGTTTCTGACATCATCCTCTTTCTCCTCATCAAAATGTGTTCCGAGCGATTATATCTTGCACGATGCACACTCACTCTATAAGCACTGTTGGCACACGATTAGGCCTCGTAGAGACTTCTTCATGTGCCGCCTTCTATTGAAGGTTGGCGACCATCTTGCAATATGTTGATATATTCTGCCTAAGATCCCCAACATTTTGGACATTGAACCATGGTTTTGCTGCCTTCGACTTCCTCTATATAAAGACTAGTAAAATATATTTTTCGTTGCGGAGAATGTGACCGAAGTATGCAGCTTTCCTTGATAACTATTATTAGTTCTCTCAGTCAACTCAGGCCCTGCTGTTCATCTTATTCTGGTATAGTATTTTATTATTTTGTTCCTCAGTGCACGCACATGAAGATAATAGCATCTCTAATACTCTAGTACTCGCTCCGTGGCTCATTCACGAACCATTCGGTAAATTATAGAATTTTAATGTTTTTATGCTAGTCGCGCTTTCGCTTTCCTAAAGATTTAGAAACCTTTATAGTATAAAGTGTTTAGTGTTCTTGCCAGATTTGTTTGTGGAAGTGTAAAAATCCCACCGATCTCGTAAAATAAGTATGGATCTCTGGATGATGATGGAGAATGGTGGCAATAATCGATTTTTAATATTGTATATCAATACCAGAAGATTTATTAAATTTTTCTACTTATCGTCATTAATTTTAGTTGCTTTAGCACAACTTATTCTTGTTATTACAGCTTAAAATAGTCCTCATTGCTCTGTTTTGAATTGTTTGATTTTTTTCTTCTCAGCTTCATTTTCCAAAAATAGTACAGCTGAACAATAATTTGTATGCGGAGTGACAGTGGAATTATAAACTAACTGCGATATTTATAGATTAAGTTTCTTTCTTATTCTGCTAAAAATCAACTTTTTTGGCTATTGTGAATTTCGTGGTGGATCTTTACGGTGCCATGTTTTCGGCGCATCTCGCCGGTGTGCGCTCAAAGTGTCGGGACTCACGTAAGCCTCGGAACAATTTCGAATGCAGCCGTCACGACCTTAATGTGTCTCGCCTGCCATACGGCGCACGGACGGGACCACATCTCGAGCTGGCATCGCGTCCGCCGGTTTGCTCGCGCGAGGAAATGCGCGTCGTCGCCGGCTTTATGCCGACTTAAACAAGGCCGTTAGCGGTTTAATATGAAGACTTTTTTCGGGGGAATAATCCCCGGCGATAGATGGCCCCCGCGTGGCGCGCGCCGTGCCAAGTCGCCGCGCGCCACGGTCGCGGCTTCATCTTTAATTGTCTTTCATGAGCATACTGTCTTTTATGAGCATACTGACTGCATTACAATGACCGCGCTTCACAAAAGCTAGTTAGATTAACTCGCTGTTACAAAACTCCAGTTAAGTTAATGTTAAAATTTTCTTCTGTATGAATAAGAGCTTTTAGAATGCATGCTTCGAAAAAATTTCGGTTAAATTTGGAACCAAGTATTATACCCCGTGTCCGCGAATGAGATTTTTGACTTGAGACGATCTCTAAGATAATTTTGCTCCCATGAGATTATTTGGAGACAACTCTCAGTTTTTGTAGTCCCCGTGTACACACCATTTCTCAGAGATTCGCCATCATGCACATTAAATGCCACCGTCGTCAATTAAGTGATTTTGAATCTCCCGAGCAGCAATCAAAACTGAATAAATGTTTGTAATTTAACGCCTTATATGAATGTTAATGTTTAATGACTTATGTTAACTTTCAGAAGATATAGATGTGGCTTTAGGTTTGTGGGCGTGTGTTAAATCTCGCTGTCAGATCAAACGTGGTGTATACTTGTTTTTGTCTATTTCTACCAATTTCAAACTGAATCAAAATCTTAACACGCGTACATGGTATTGAGATGTGTCTCAACTATCTCTGAGATTATCTCATCGTGTCTCATTCCGTGGACAAGAGCCTTTACGGATTGACCGGATATATGAACAATTATACACAAGTACTTGATACTTTTATTAACAATTTAATTCAAAATAAATGTCGCGAGGGTTCAATTATCTTGAATTCATTCACAAATGTAAAAATGTATTTCTATCACTCTTTATTGAAAAAAATATTATATATTAATAATTTTTGCATACTTATTGAATATATGGGCCTTTTTATCAGCTTAATTATTAGGCATAGATTATATCACTTACAGATTTAGTCCTATTCGTTTCTTTTGAGTGACACGCCAAACACGCTTAGATCAGAAATGTTTCAATTTTGTATAAAATAGCGACGATATTTTGGATATGATTTGTGTACTTACGTTAGTATTCTTAGTAATCAGTTACTCTATTCTGATGAATGATATTTATCTTGATACGAGAATATATTCTTTGGGCACCGCTATTTATTTGCTGTAGAGATATATTATATTATGTTTTATTTTAATAATAGACCTATATATACTTTTGAAATACATTATAACATAATAGAATGTCAGGCGAGTCGCACATATATAGGCTCAAAGGTAGACGAATTGGATTATATGAAAATATTTTCAAGGACTCTCAATCCGCAGAAAATAGATTGGAGTTACACATCACTATCCACGGTAACGACGATACTATTTGGAACTAACGATCGTAAAGAATTTCCATTAACGCGTTTTGTTCCGAGAGTATTTTTACATAATCCACGTCGGCGTCAATAGTCCAGTCCGCGCACGCACCGCGGCTGAAAAACACATTAAGAAGCTGCCCGCCGAAATCTTACGCCCCACATTTTCCGATGACAGTGAAGGCTTCGTAATAAAGTGCCGTCAGATCTCACAGGGAAATATGCTAATACGGGACATGCATTATGCCAGGCCTTTGGGAAAATCCATTCTGAACCCATTTTACTGTACGTCAGATTCTTATTTAAGGATGGCGACATGATTTTAATTCACCCTTGTCACACGTATCGGACCAAGGGGGACGTTTAGCTCGCGAGCGCCGTATATATGTGTGTTTTATTTTTATTATTTTACACCACATATATGTAAACACCTGATTTTTCTGAATAAATACGAATTTACATAGTAAACTTCATATAAACCCGTGCGTTTTGACGTTCAATTGAATTATAATCAATTATTCGTAAACATTGAGAAATTTTAAAAAATACGTTGAGCGACTCCATTTAAAGAACGATTAGAAATTTTGAAAGTGCCCCTCGCTCGAAAGGAAGTTTTATGATATTACATCCATTTTTAATAACATCGTCAAATAATAAATAAATTAGTTGGCGGAGACGGCTAATATTTTGATTGTGAATACTTCGATATAGAGATAATAAATATCGCAGTGTCTTCTGAGTTATTCTACCGTTATTGGTTTGTGGCCTGAGCGACATTTCAAATATTACGTATACGTGTTCAAAAAAACAAACTGCAGAAAATTCTGCAAAAAATTATCTATCGAATGTGAAAAGGTAACACTCATTTTGTATGGATATACAGGTCGATTTTAAATGGGATCATTCATTTTTTCTCATATTAAATAGCTTCAAAAATAAGAACACATTTTCACATGCTCTTTTTTCCGTTTAAAATTAATGTAAACAGAAGATATTTTAATATAACATTAAAAAGTTCACAGTTTGTACCTCTCCTGCAAAATTTTGTAGTTGCGGGTTGTATTCTTTTACCTTCCGACGGTCGATATATAACTGCTTTTGTTCCAAACGCTGGTATAAACCCTGATCAAAGTATTGCTAATGTTACATCAAATATTTAAATAATATAAGAGCGCAGTCAGTGTTTCTGTTCAGAATGTGCGTACGCAGCGAGTATGTTGTAAAATAAAATAAAACAATTGCATTTAAAAAAAAATTAAATATGTTAATCTTCTAATAAATATATTTTAATCTTATGAACACATATTTAAATAAATATTTAATGTTGTTTCAATTTCTAGCAATAAAATGTATAAATACGTCACGTCTCATTTCGCGCTCGGTCGGTTTGTCAATAGTCAATAGTCAGTAGGAAAACGTAGCAAGAGTCCCGAGGCAAGATACCAGATTGTACATCGCAAATAAGACATTCTCCGAACAGCGCGATCACGAATGATATTAGAGACTGATTGTTGAAATCGTCCAAGTTATTATCGGAAACTGGGTCTACATAAATATTAAGCAAATAGTTAGTATTCCACCAAGTATTCGTGTATCCGCGGGAACACGAATCTCTCGAGCGCAATGGATGAAAATAGAAATTGCTCTCTCTCTCTCTCTCTCTCTCTCTCTCTGACTAACCAGTGTTCTTTGGAAGATTCCAGCCATCTCGTAGGATAGTATCGTACGTGCATACCCCCGAACATAAAACATCTTTAACATTATTGGATATTCAAACATTCTTTATCACTTATGTATACGGAATATTTAAACCATTTTTTTAGAATTTGGTTTACTGTTAACATTTTTTAACGACTAGTAATTACGATCAATTGTAAATATATTGGCAACAAAAATATTTTTTTCGATAAATTGATCATTTGTAAATCTTTCTTATTGATACATTTAATTAGTTTTAAAATATTACCGAACTGTGTTCTGAAAAAGTGCAACTTCACAATAATAATATGTTCTCTTTAATAATAAAAATAATGACAGATGAATCGACCCCTCTGAAACCAGGTTGTCCGATAAAATTTCATCTGAACAAAAATAATATATTTATAATCGATTAAAGTTTGTATTAAATAGTGTATGGGAGTGATTTATATAATATAATAAAATAAACTATTTAACAAAAAATTACAATAAAAAATTCAATTTTAAGTATCAAAACATATTACATATTATATTATAAAAACATCAGACAATAATTATAAAGCAAATTAAATTAATCAACTAGAAATATATACAGAAAATATCTATTTATATAAAACGCATTTAGTTGCTACCAGGATACGAACCTGAATCTTTTCCTATCCGGGGGAACCTGCTAACCATTCCGTTTTATCTCTATATTTTACAACTGATACATTTATGATTCTATTTTTAAAAGCAATTTTCTTTATCTTGCGTTGAACCCTTCGGTAGGAACTTAATATTTTTTCGATAAATAGATTTTTTTTGTATGATATCTTTCCAGTTGATTAATTTAATTTGTATTAAACATACCACAGAATATTCTGAAAATGCAACTTCACATCAAAAAATGTGTTGTCCATAAACATAAAGAAATCATTAAAATCATTGATCACGATTTGCTTTCATCGTACTGAAGAAGTTTGAAAATACTTATTATTATAAAATATGAAAAGAATAAATAAACGAAGTACAGCGCGGAGCATGAAAATAAAAGTGATTTGCAGTTTATGATTCCGCAAGTTTCGACAGTTGTTTCGGTGTATTCCTAGACCCAAGTCTGCACAACATTTCTTTTCCGTCTAGCGGAATCTCCGGTTTTATGATCGCATTATTATTTCCTTTATATATTTCATTAGAGAATACCTCTTCTTGATTACTATAATCGTGTATGTGATCATAACTAAACTCAATTAAAGATGCTGCACTATTTAAACCATCAATCTCGTATTCATTTTTGATGGCTTAACGACAGAAATGTTCAACGTCGATGTGAGGACGATATTTAAGCGTGTTATCTGAGTATATACGTGTCGTTGTAAATCTACCGATATTTATTTCTAAACAATTCATTCGAAGATAAAAATAACTAATAAGAATGAAACCAAAGCCAAAAGTATAAGAAGCAATAAATATGTTAGAACGGTCCTCGGTAATCCCCCTCCGTAAATATTCCATAACACACAGAGAATATTTATTATATTAGGGCAGAAATGCTTAATATTATGAAACATTCAAGTCGTATAACTAAAAGCATACCGATGCTGATGTCAGCCTCGGAATATTTGTGCTTTTCTAACACTTTAATGTAAACTTCACACATTCCCACACTCGCGTAAAGAAGCACTTTTACTCCGAAACTCATTTCAATAAATCATAAAGATGGGTTTTTTCAACACGAGGTTTTAGGGAGCGTCTGTAAAGTTATTTTCCGAGTAATACTGCTAGCGGTCACTACCCTCGATACTCTGCTCTACCTTCACAATAAGAGAAGTCCCGAACGCCTCGGTACCTACAGTTAGCTATTTTGACAAGCGTCTGGAAAGATTTATAAACTTCTATTTTTATGCGTAAATGATTAAATATCCAATACGCTATCAGTGCATTTTGTCATTAAAGTCAACGACAACGGAAATAGGAACGAGAGATCTCCGAATGAACCAGACTGTCTCGTCTGACATAAAAAGCAAACCCTCTGAACAGAAAAGCTCCCCTCACGTGTTTATTATAATACAGAAATGGGTGTTATTCAAAGAAGAAAATCGTCGCATCGGTGAGAGCGAGAAACACAATCCGTATTAGCCTTCATCCCCGCTTAATCCGGGCCCTGATCCCGCTCCCCCGGAGGCCGCCCGGATCACCGCCATTCTTCTCAATATACTCGATAAAGGAATCTGGTGTAGCAATGAAAACGCGATGGGGCCGGAGGCTCGAAGTCTCCTCCGCCGCCCTCCAGGTGTCGGGAGGGGAAACGATCCGACGAATTGAGTAATTTGTAAATATTAGCATCTCTGTAAAGTCCGTTAACAGATTTTATGTTTTGTAATAACGTAACGCGGTCTACAAAATCGGGATGGAAACAAAGAGATATTAAGTCTTAATTATTTTTGGTGAACGCAAAATACGTGTAGTGCGGGAGTGACTACCGAGGGTGTTTTATAATAAATAAAAATAATATTTCACACGTGCGATCTACACTGGGCCTAACAGACTTTGTTACGATATTTTATGGGTACATGTTATGCCTTAATTTTGAGCTAAAAATGTTTAAACTGTCTGTGAAAACTCCAATATGAGGATAATTTATATTCATTTTTTATCGGAATATTTAATTAATACGGACATCCTCTTTATCTAACAATCGGTCATATAATTTCAACAAAGGGTATTAAATTATCTGACAAGTAAGTATAGCGAGAATTACAGAAAACTCTTAATTGAATTTATAACAATCCGCAGTTGACGGCGAAAGTCCTCCTCCCTCACCCCTATTCATCGGGACTTTTTTGTTCAGTTTAAAATTATTTTGATGACTTTAAAAAATGCTTGCAATATCTTCAATGATCTAGATTTAGTATATTTGGCTCGAACATGTTTTAACTCACCCAAACTTTGCTTTTGAAGTATTATGGAATCGGCTATCTGCACACTGTTGATTTAATGTCGCCACAAATATTCCTACAATTCTCTATAATTCCTACGTAAATCAATACCCGAATATCTTAACTGGTTACTCATTATTTGTTTAATGGGTATTCTGTGTTCTTTATTTTCTTTTCAATTACATCTTGTCACCAGTTTTCTACCTTTTTTTATAATATTCAATTATTCACGTCAATACAAGTTTTCCAGGTGGCGGTTTTCACCCGAATTGGAAAAATCTAAATACTGCTTTATTTAGCATATTTGAGTTAATTTCTGCCGTAATTTCAGTAAATAGATTATCACCATAAATATATAGGTATTATCGAAAGGTTCATAAATATCTTTCACGGACCGCTCGAAAGTTTTGCGATACAAATTAACTATACAGATGTAAAGACTCGAGTATATACTTTCCAGACTTAATTTTACGAGGTGTAATTAACTTGGAGATATTATTAAGGAAATTTACTACTTTATCGCGCAAACTTTCTAATTTGTTACGCAGTAGGTCCATTTATTAAGTGGGGAAATTGTACGTGAAAGAGGAGGGGTGAATATGCCAGTGTCGGGAAGGGAAGAAGGGAAACCTGACTATTCAGATCTATACTACGGTTACTTAACACAGAAAAGATCAGGTCGTTATTAGGGAAATGAATCGTGATTAGAACTGACTTCTCTTGGAAAGAAACTCCACGCGGAGCGAGTGCGTGCGGCTCGTGGGTTCTTTTGACCGAAATCGAAATAATATTTATATTATATTACTTCTATCAATTCGGTATAAACGGACTCAACGGAAGACGCTCTGAGGAACTTGCGTCATTAGTCGAATGTAGGGCAGGTCTTTCGTCTATATTTTAAGTACTTTTTAGTACAAGTAGTAGTAGTATTCACATAGTAGGCTACACCGAGTCAAAAATGATGAAAAGAAAAAGGAATCCAAAGCATAGGTCATTTCCCAGCTTTCCCAGCCGCATTGAATTAGATGCAAAGAATAGACGGTAGGTGGTCATTATGTACATTATTCATCAAGAAATTTAATTTAACCACAGAATTTATTTCATCAGAGATTCCACATGCAAAATGTGCTACGAAAATGCGTTCAAAGTAGAATGTCAGAAATAACAGGTTAAAAAATATCGTATTTTTAATACAGAATGCAGGAACTACTTCCTAAAGGATGTTTAGTATCTTTGTAGACGCCGACAACGAATTTTAAAATAATCTCTATATTATCGATCATTCAGTATGTAGAAATGCACCCACTCCATTTAGTAATTGAGCTAACCGTGATTTTATTATTTACAATATTTAAAAAATGTAATCAAAATCCCCATTAGAATAACGCAGTCACGAGCCGCTATCGGGAAGAAGTTCGATGTTATTTTCCGGAGAAAGTAAAAAGTAAAATAGGTTAAAAAGGAACAATGTTCGGTGTGAAAGCATTCAGTGGTGGAAATAAAAAGGAAGTGCCGGAGGCTGTTACGGGCTGCCGGGGGAAGGGGGGAGCGAGGAGGCTGCCGCTGGCACCTCCCGCCGTGAAAACTGTGAGAACTCTACACGAGGTGTTTTCTCCGTGTAAGCTTCCCCTATAAAAGAAGAAGCATTTATTCCAATACTTTCCAGGAGTACCTAACCAATACTCCCTCGACGTTATTTCGCAATACTTTTATCGCAACAATTCGCATTACATTTCACTTGGAAGAGAAAGAATTCCATGAAAGTTAGATACGATAACAGAGCAAAATGAAATACTTTTGAAAAATATAAAATATACCCAAGCAACAAAAACTCTCATCGAAAGCGAATGCAATTTTACCGCCCGAGTCTTTTTACTTCTTTCTGGCCAATTCTTATTTTGATCAGTACATTGTATCTCTAGTCCTCGAGCCGCCTGACTTCTGAGCTTCGCGCTCTGCGGAGTGAACTGCTTCTATCCATTTCTCTCGATCCTGGGACTCCGGTTGTTTGTCCAACTTGTGGCAATTGACATACATAGTGACAACTAGATTCTCCACTCTATCCATTTTTTCTTGCGATTCATTTTTTTTTTCTATGCTACGTTTTTTCTGTTCAAATAAATTCTTCAATGTATAGTTCCCGAGGAATGGAAGCATTAATTCGTTACGCAGTCTGAGAATACGATTGCTACCATTACATTAGCTATCAAACGCGTCTACTTACGAACATTCTGGAGACTTTACCGCTCTAAACATTATCAGAAAATGAATCACATATTATTATTGACTGATAACCGGTTATCTAGTTTAAATCATCCTTCAGTGGCTTAACTATCGACCGTAGCATGAGATTTCTTTAAAGTTTAAAAGTAAGTAATTTCTTCACTCAAAACATAATATTAAGAAATAACTGACACCTTAACGTATAACTCAATCTTGCACCTTGGAGGGTAATGGATGGTAATATTGTCCCTAAAAGAAAATGTGTCCTTAGCAAATACATTAAGTTACAAAAAATTAAATTTCTATCAACAATACTACAAATAAACTCAATTAATCGAAAATATATTTTACTTGCCACCGGGATTTGAACCAGGATCTCTTCCTATCCGGGGAAGTGCAAACACCAATTATACTACGTCACCCTCGTAAATAGTCGACAAATTGTTGAAGTTATATGTTGCAGCTATTTCAAATTGACACATCTTACATTCCATTTATATTTTTTCGATAAATTGAGTTTATCTGAATGTATATCTTTCTAATTGATGCATTTCATTTGTATTAAATATCACAAAACTATGTTCTGAAAAAATTACAACTTCACAAATAATAAAATGTTTCTCTTTAAAAAAAAACTTTTTAAACTGTTTAAATATTATCAAAGAGAACACATTTTTTATTGTGAAGTTGTAATTATTTAGAACACAGGTCGACAAAAGTACTATCTGCTGTAGCATAGTTGGTTAATGCACCTTCCCTTGTTCGGAAAGAGATCCAGGTTCGAATCCCGGTAGCAACAACAATATTTTTCGATAAAATTGATTTTATGCATATCTTTCTAATTAATACATTTAATTAGTTTTTAAATATTAATAATTAATATTTGTTTGTCTCTCATCTAAAAGATTACTTCTGTCCCTTTCTAGACATTTTCAGCGTTGATTTGTATAATATGTAAATGTTTGTGCTGTCGGTACACACAATCCTCCTCGACAGATTGAAGATTAAATACACCAGATACGGGCTAAGTTTCGTGGATGTTTCCCTTATTCGGTCCTAACTCCGGCCAAAGTTTGAGGGCCGCGCGATAAAAGTGGTCGGAGCGTTTGTTCGTCGTCCTGTTACAGCGCCGCCTCCACATCCGTGCCGGGCGAGCAGAAGGGCGACTTTAAACAGACTCTACGATCAAACTAAGAGAGGGCTGAAGGTAATGAATCTTTATGGCCTGCGAAAACCTGCTTCTGTTACCATTTCCTCCCCCTCCTGGGACGCGGGTGGGGGTGCCGGAATTAGCCCCTAATGGGAAATGAGAGCCCCCGGTAGCCGATGACTTGTTTGGATGCAGACGATAACTCGCCATCAGCGCTGTTTGTCGGGTAGTCGGGTAGTCGAGGGGAACACGTTTTATATTCTACAAGGATAGACGATGATAGAATAGGTATGACCGTCTACCCGTTAAGGAAGAATTCATTCATTTCCACATCTACAAAGAGTACTTCAAATTTTCATAATTGGAATATGCAGTAGGTAGTAGTTCTGCTAAGTACCTTAATTATATTATTATTTTCTGTATGAACTTACATGAATCGTATTCAAAACGAGCACTGCTTCACCTACTCGAATGCGCTGATCATCATAAAATCAATTAATACAAATTAAATTAATCAACTACAAAGTTACACAGAAAAATATATTTATCCAAAAAATATTTCGTTGCCACCTGGATTCGAACCTGGACCTCTTCTTGTCCGGGGAAACGTGTTAACCATTCCACTACAGCAATCGGTTATGATTACGACAAATTTAAAACTTATATCTGTATATTTTTACAGCTGATATATTTATTATTCCATTTTTAAAAGCAATCGACTTTATATTGCGTTGAATCTCAAATGCTTATGAGTAAATTACCCCAAAATTAAATTAACTAATCCATTTTTTTAAATTAAATTTTGTTATTTTTTATATCGATAAATAGATTTTTTTCTGTATATCTTTCTTGTTGATTAATTTAATTTGTACTTAAAATACCGCAGAACTATGTTCTGAAAATGTAACATTACAAAAAAAATGCGTTCTTAAAAAAATAATTCTCTATAAAATAGACATACCTACTTTAATAGAGCTGATACTACTTTACATATTAACTTAAACTTAAAATAATAGTTCGCAGGCCTAGGTGCTATACAACATACGCGTACAAATTCATTTTAAATGTTCATTGGTGAGCATTATGTACTATATTATATGCATATTTAGTAACAGTTCACATGAACCCCGAATATTACAGTCCCTTACCTCAACGACAGACGCCTTGGTAATGTTGACATTCCAAGGTTGACGGCATAATATAATGTAATACAATCTCAGTTGTAGTTGTCTACCTAATATCTGGTTACCGAATAAACACCTAATTAGGATCAGGTTTCGGTAACAACCGTCGGGAAGTACTATTAACAAAAGGATATTCTTACTTTGCCAAAATATCTAATATACTTTTATTTAAGAGATACGTCCAGATTTGTTATGTACATACATATGAATGTATATTATTATTTAGTCGTTAAAATTATAATATTCTTACATCTAGTAAATTACAATTTTAAAAATAAAAATTACATCACATATCAATCAGCATTAGGTAAAGAAATTATAAATACTAATGAAAATAATAAACACATGAAAAATGATCACTTATTGAACTTAGATGCTACATATATTCTGCACTTGACTTACGAAAAGTGGCAAGTCTAGTCGCTTCCTTCACATTTACTGGCGAGTCATTGAAAAATTTGAATTTAAATTAAATTAATCAACTAGAAAGATATACAGAAATAAATGTATCTATAGACTAAATATTTTGTTACTAACGGGAAACCTGCACAGTATAAACTATTTTATGTTTCTCCTAGATTCAATATCTCTAAATACTTAAAAAGGACAAAATAAATTGGAGTTCTTACTTAAAAATAAAAATAATTTAATTAATGTTTAAAAAATAAAAACACCGTTCATCCAGAGCTTTCGCGAATACTTTTCCTACCTCACCTTGCACATCGCATTCTTCATTGGGAGAAAAGAAATAAATCTACTTTAAACTAATTACATTTGACGCTGAAGGAGTTTTTGTAGCTAAACTACAGCAAAGATTTAGTAAGAAATATTTTTAAGGAAAACACATTCTTATCGTGAAGTTACGATTTTACAGAACATAGGTCTGTGATATTTTTAATACAAATTAAATGTATTAATTAGAAAGATACACATATAAAATCAATCTATGGAAAAAATGTTGTCGTCGCTACTGGAATTCGAACCTGGATCTCTTCCTATCCGGGGAAATGCTTTAACCGATTATGCTACGTCAACACAGTGAGTTGACGACAATTAATTCTGGCGTCTCCTGTAGGATTACTCAAAGGTATTTGAGATTCCATAAATATAAAGAAGAAGTCTTTCAAATAATGGAACTACAGATGTATCAATTTGAAAGTGGAACATATAAGTTAGAAAATTTGCTGTCTCAAATAAAACTAATAACGTAACATAATCGGTTAACTCATTTCCCAGGATAGGAAGAGATCCAAGTTCGAATCTCGATAGCAACAATAATATTTTTTCGATAAATTGATTTTATATGTATATCTTTCTAATCAATATATTTAATTTATATTAGGAAACATTTCATAATTTTAACTTATGTTTTGTATCGTATTGTGTATTATATGTTGTATTATACCCTACGAAAAATCACCCTAGGTTAAGTTAATTAATCCCGTTCATTTGTGGCGATTAAGTTTATTATTTATTTATACTCTGAATATATCTACAGGTAGAACATTTATTTCAAAAGTAGGTCAACACTAGAGAGTCAAATTTCAACAGATTGTTTTCTGAGTTATCCATCTAAATGCAGAGTGTTTCTCAACGTGTACGGGTCGGATATTTTAGTAAAGACTTAGTATTATTACTAATGAATGCAAGCCGTAATTGCTTTTTAATAAATGTAATATATTAATATTACATTTATTAAAAAGGCCAAAAAGAACGAATAGAATTTATATAAGATATTTATATTTAAGTAATTGTATAAGAAACCTATACATTTAAAAAAATAATAATAATGCTAGATTTAAAACTAATAATTAGAATGTGAAAAAATGTTATAAATAATTTGTCCGAAGCAATAGCTAAGCATCGAGCGGTTCACCATTTAACCTTACTTTTATTTTGGTACCCCGTAATTATTCCAAAATATTAACCCCGAATGTTTTGGGATTATAATTTGGTACTAGTACTAATCCTGAGATTCATGAAAACTATAAACTAAACCCGGGCTGGAACTTCGGGATTGAAATCCCCAGTGGTGAGTTAGTAAATATGTTCAATTATTACTTATTAATCTTAAAAAAAGTATACATATCTTCAGTCAACTTGTGTGTAATCACCATTGACCCAGCCGCACGTGATAATTTTATATTTCACGAAACTTCACTATTAACACTCGCGCGACTATATTTTTTATTATTTTAGTATTTAACGCAAACTTTTAATATTTCATTGTTTGTTAACTTTGATTTTAAGCACTTTTATGAGTTAATTATTCACCAACCGGTTTTGGAAAATACCTTTGCTTCATCAGAATATCAATAAACATATATAAATATTTGTTGTGAATGACTGTTAAATGTAAAAATAAATATGCATCGCTTTTTAGAGGCAACGTGTCTCCGTGGAGACTCCTGTATGATTATTATTTCAATTTTCTGATAATAAATTTTAATAAATGAGTGTAAGTAAGTAAATAAATAACGCTGTAACTATTAAACATATTTGGAATTCCTCGGTGGCCGGCGAGGTGGCCCCACGCGAGACTGAATCTTAATACACTGAAATACAGTCTCACATAAGTGTACTTATTGAATTTCAACATTTTCATCTTGTCTTTGAAATATTCTAAACCAATTGAAACCCAATTCAACTCGTGGCGCCGCACTACAAAAGGGTGAAGACTTCTGCCAACTCCGTACAATTTCTCATTGTTTGCAAGTCCGGTACGTTAGGTACGTATTGGAGTCCTCGAGTATTGTCTCATGACAAAACTTAGAGCTGACATCGGCACGACATTATTCACCGTATTTGTACGGGTATGTAGAGTATATATAATATATATGTAATGCAGAACATAAAACAGAAATTATTTTTCCTCGTAATAATATTTACTACCCCATTGCTCATGACAAAATGTGTAATCAATTTTATTTCATGAAATTCTTGAAACGTCACAATTCTAAGAATCTCTTTTAATAAATCTTAGAAAGAATGAATCTCAGTTCTCAGAATTTTAAATAGAGTGGTAGTTGAACTGACTTAAAATACTTTTAAGAGTCTTCTTAATTATTTCATTTTTGACACAATGGTTACGTTCAAGATACAGAATATTTTTTTGACAGTGACTTCTTCTATTACTTCTTTGAAATTTGAACGATCGGCAGCACTAAGGTCCGAGAAGTTCGTCATCCGAGGGGAAGTTAAAGGCGCACGACCAGAGTTGAGTTCGCCTCCGCCGCCTGCCGGCCGATGGAAGAACGTTTCAGACCAAAGCGGCAAATATTTCAGTCATAAATCGATCATCGGAATTCAATCTCCCGAATCTGTCAGCACTAACATATTTAGACAGGCGAATGAATTCGATAGCCCAGTCTACAATTCTGAGTCATCCGGATGGGGGCTAATCGGATGGGTGAATGACGACAGTTTCTAACTCTCGGGGCAAATTTAAGATAAAAATAAATCATTTTAAAAATCTGTAATACTTTATCTTATTTTTAAGTCAGACAACTTCTGACTTAACTTGAATATGGATGCAATGCGAGCAATAATGAATTTTTCAAGATACTGTGTATCTAAATCTGAAACAATTGAAACTCAAAACAATAAGTTCGACGACATCGAGTCATGAAATGGGTACATACTCGTATAATAAGAATATCTATTAAAATGTGCCCTGCCGACTTTTTAGATAATAATTAAGTGAAACAATTATAAACTCTTTAAATAAATTACTAAAAAAAGTTTTGAAAAATGGCAAAGAATGCGAAAGAAACTGAATGAAGTCGCCTGTTTCGTTCAACTTTTAGCTTACAAAAATTCTACCTTTTATGTCAATTGTTTCTGCCTTTGTTGAATAATAAGGGCGCCATTTTCTAGTTTGCCTCTTTCTAGCTATCCTGCTCCCGTGACATCTCGTGTAGTTTATTTATCTATATTTGTTACATACTATTTTATTGTGCATATTTCTCAAACTCGCGAGACCAAATTCTGTTCCGAGTGGAGAGTTTATCTCACATTTATTACATTAAAATAATACTATCAAAAGTGTCAAATCGTTTCTATTTTCTATCGCGACAGCCGTTTCACCTGTTCAAAAATAACTGCAATACTATGTTGCATTTTGGCACGGCGCAAAATAACATTTTCCGAGTATATTACTAATTTTGTTGAATTACTTTTTGCTAGATTGCGAACGTTCAAAACATCACAGAGCTGTCATTGAAAAATTGCGAACAAACTTTTACAAATTTTCGGTGGGAATGTAATTGTTTAAAATAATCGAACGCGTTCTCCGCCTCGATATTAATTAGCCGGCGCGGCCAGTCGACTGTCACTCGAGCGCCGCGCCAGGCAGCGGAAGAAACAATTATTAATAGTCTATTTTTAATACCTCACTCCCTCGAGTTTGGGTCGCCACCGCGGGGTTTGTTTGTTTCCTGAGATATCTCACCCCGAGGAGCTCACCTGCCGGTACCGGGCCGGGGAGGGAAGATGGTGGGATTGCTTTCCAAGAAGATTTGTGAAACAAAACGCAGAGTAATTCACGGAAATTGGCGCTTCCCCTCCCCCCGCCCGACCGCCCTCCCCCTCTGCCGCCCCGGCGCCGGCGCGCGCAGCGTGATTCGTGACTCTGTAATACGCGACCGGCGTTGCAGGGCGGGGTGCGGGTAGCGATACCAGCATTTAAACATCTACACGCGAGATATTATTATTGGCTGGCTCGACTTACGACTTGATAGCAAATTTTCCGTTCATTCGAAGGTGATATTTAACAAGGTTTAGAAAGCCAGTCAGTTCCGTTCTTTTTAAGCGCAAAGACATCTAGAACTAATATTGTAAGTAGCTTAATTGCATAGGTGAAATAGCAGTTTAGCGTACTGTAAACTCGTCGCTGTAAGAAATGAAAAAACGATATCTCGGTATTCAATATCGAAACATCAGTTTGTTCTCGTTTAATGAGCAGATGTGGACCTGCTCACTCGCTTACCTTTTTAAATTGCCCACGTCTAATATTCTGTCTGATTCTTAAGTCAGCGGATTAGATAATGAAGTGAAACTTTTTCACACCTTAGACGAGTTTATCGTTTACTTCTTTTATTCTCGACTCGTCAAATAAACAAATGACCGACAACGACGTGAACTACTTGAGTTTTATTGTTCATCGCCAACCGGTTTCGAAACAAAGTTCATTCCTTCGTCGAGCACGATTTTTTTTCACTTAAGATTTTAGATCGCGTTCCAATCTCAGCCCGGTCGTTTAAAGCCGGTCCCGTCATTCATCCGGTTGAGAACGATCATCAACCCCCGAGAGCGAGAGCGCGAGACTGAGGCAGCGAAGGAGCAATCGGCCTCGCCAGGCGCAGCTCGAGCAGCCAACCCTCGCATCACTAATGAGAAGGAAAACCTTTTTACCCTTGCGATGCCTCTGATTTATATGATATTTTAATATTTATTTTATTTTAATAATTAAGATACTCCTAGTTCACTTTAATTACAAAAATGTTTACGTTTTTGTTAGAAAATAGTTTGTGTATCTTAAATATACCTAATAAAAATATTTTTTAATACAACAATTACACCAAAAAATTACTATTAAAACGAGAAGAAGAAAAAGTAGTAAAAGAATGATAAACATTTAAGTATAATATTCAAAAGATAATATTAATTATTGATAAAGCTATTGAATATGCAAATAATTAAACTAAAAATAAAATAAACTTAGCTATATCCAAATAAACAAGGTTGATTTGGTGAAAAGTGGGAGTGTAAAAAAATAATTGGCGTTCAATTCACAGACCATCTAAATATATGGTCTGTTCGTTCAACTACATCTATACGGATGACAATTTTTTAAACTACCATCAGAAGATAATAAGAACATGGTTAATATTAATTTCAGCAAAATTGTTGCGCTACGGAATACGTTTACATAGCGAGCAAACATATTATTTTAATACGTATTACGTGCAGGTGCGCTCGCTGTTCCCGCCTAGCGGTCGAGGACGTTCGCCGTGACGGGCCGCCGGCTCTGCTCCCTGGGAATATGGGAATATGGGAGCATTCCCAGGGAGCAGAGCCGCGATCTTCGCCTTTCTTATATTATATCTGGCACTTTGCAGCCAAACACTTACTACCACCGAGATGTGTAAAACGCAAGTGCCGCAGACTCGCTTGGCGAGACCTCTGAAAAACTATATTTCATTTATACATTTTAACGTCAATGGAAAATTTGGATTGCATTTTTTTACGCTCTCAATAATCATTTTGCTATTATTAAAGACAATTACTACTATTATAAAAAGTTTTTAAATACTATTATAATAAGTTTTTTAATAAATAAATAATTCGTATGTATTTAATTTTTATAATTTTGTATTATTTATAAAAGAGTGATATAAAATATTTATTTAAATCAAGAATTTATAGTTCAGCGGTAATTATTTTTTTAATATTTTGCATCCTCGTTCTGATATTGTTTATTGAGATTTTTAATTGATGAATTTAAATAAATAAATTTATTTTTTTATGAAATGAATATATCAATTCAAAGAATTAAATAAATGAATTAGCAATAAAACATGAAATTAAACAATAATTGATATTAAAATAAATACTCATAATATTCTATACCATTTTATGTTCCACTAATAATAAGTAGCATTATAATAAATACTCATCAATATAATAAAAAAAATCAATTAGTCATTAGTTAATTTAAAACGAGTTGTTTATTTAAATATATTATTTACTATTTTCCTAATGTTAAAATTGTTGCAACAGAATTGCAAAATCCTGGTACTAATATTATTACATCTTTATACATCATATTATTTTATTATTATTAAAACAAGTTAAAGTTAAATAAACATAATCCTAATAAATTCAATCTGGTGACAACAAAAAATATGTTTCCTCCGAGAGATGCGTTGAAAGCATTCCGAAGGCATTAAATTGTGTTGCAATTTCATATGAATAAGGGAGAAAAATATTCGCCGCTGGTTGGAAAATTGTCGTTGAAACTTTTTCTTGGAATTTCGCAGACAGGGTGCGACAGCTCGACTGTGAGTATAGTGTTGTGTGTGCAGCGTGTAGGCGGGGTGGGGGTGAACAGCGCACACTCTTGTCGGGTTATTGAATTTATCCCCGTTATCGTGCGGGGACCGGATGGAGGATACACCGGATTCTGGAGCCGATCTGGCGAGGGGACAGGCGGCTCCTCAAACGGATCCCTCGCTCCGACGATTCTGAATCCTAAGTTGTTTTCGCAAATTATATCTTATAATTCGCGTACAATGAAACACTCGAAACTTTTGATCGTTTGGCACTCAAATATAGGCCCAGTAGTACACCCCAGCGACGTGAATGGGGAACTTCATAATTACAGATATTCATTACAAATATTAAGCTTTGCCGATAATCTCCTTCAAACGTGTACTTTATATTATACCTATTAAATATGTATCTAAATGACTTCATCATTCATTCAAAAGTATCGATTAGAAGTACAAATTATGAATAAATATCTACATTAAATTACAGTTAATCGCAATTCCAGCGGAGAGTAATCTGTTCACGGTTGATAAGGCAGTTTCGTGAGATCTTCTTTTTTTTAATACAATTTATAATTTTTAAGCGTACCGTAAATGCAATTAACATTTCAATAAATGCATGTTAATAATTAAATACAAATTGATCGGAAATAATAAAGACGTAAGTATGAGGATGCGGGCGATAGCGAAGCCGGCGCGAGAAAGCATAAACTACCCCAAACACGATAACAATACACTCGCGGGCTTCTCGGCCTCACCCACCCACTCACTCACGGTAGACGCTGGCGGGACTCCTTCGAGGCACTCGTGGACCGTTCACTTTTCGTTTCATTTTTTAAAAATTAATTCATTTATTTAAGGGGATTTTGATCATATGAATAATAATAATTTAAGCGTACCGATAGCATAATATGAAACTAATTATAGAAGAAGAAAAATTAGAATGACTAAACTGATAATAGAATGTGTGCCAATACATGGACATACATATATTTATATGATAATTCGGTACCTTTATACGCGGAGGAAAGTAAAATGAGAGTGAACGGATATATAATATAATATGAATGCCGTTCTGTCGGAGATGCAGCAAACCCAAAATTGGTTGACGTAAAATGAATCACACGTTTCAGTTGTGAAGTTGCATTTTCAGGACATGGTTCTGTGCTATTTTAATGCAATTATTAATAAGTATTTGAGATTCACCGTAATAAAAAGTTAATTGCTTTTAAAAATGAAATAGTGGAAGTATAAATTTGAAATATTACAGAATCAAAATTGGCCGAAAATATATTCGATTGCTATAGCGAAAATGGAGAATGCACGTCCCCGGATAGCAAAAGGTCCAAGTTCAAATCTCGGTAACGACTAAATATATTTTCGACAGATAGATCAATTGTCTGCATATCTTTCCAGTTGATTAATGAAAGTAACTTGTACTAAGTTAGATATTTTCTAAAATGAATATTTACTTGTAACGCTATACGAACAAATATTCAAATACTCATGTGCTGACTTTAACATTACCGTTTATATCGAGGAGAACTTCACTTTTTAGCAAACGACACTCGCAATTCCATATGTCGTCACAGAAGGAATTATGTGATACCACTGCACATACTCATAATAATACGGGCCGCACACCTCGGCACAAGTTACCTAAACTCCGAGCGAGCGTATCAGAGTAAAAGTTTACAACTCCTTTGGAAGAAAATTTCCCTCACTGCGGAGAAGGGGTCGGGGATGTGTCGGGGCTACGAGAAGAGGCCTGCGGGGTGCGGGGTGCGGGGTGCAGGGTGCGGGAGGCTCTCGCACCAGCCTTAAGTAAAACTCTAATAATTCACGTTTATTGATTTGTGCCAACTTCATGGCACAATGGTGTGGCGATCGAATGGCAACGTAAGAGTCTTGTTCACTTTCTCATGAAATAACCGGAAGATATGCACCTTTAAATACTATTTCGATTGATTTTCCTGTATTTCAATACGTCGTTTGTCGATTAAAGATCGAAAGATCGATATAAACAATTCTCCGGTAGCTTTTTGCTTACATTAATTGATAACATTTTTTACCTCAAATCATGTATGCTGACGACCGCAAAATATTAAAAGGTGGCTTATTACAAATAAGCAGAAATGTTAACCTCCGAGATAACTTATTCAGAAATATTTCACATCAGTCGACAGGAGGATGTGAAGTGACAGCCAGACACGTTTCATTGTTACTTTTCTCCCTTTGAAGAAAGTGGTAAATAATGAAACATAAAATAGTCCATGACCTGGCTACTGGCTACTGGCTACCTGACTTTTGAAGGTAAATATACTGATTAAGCCCACCCGACTGACGCCAATAAATGAACATTTATTCAGATTTTTTATTTATTATCTTAGTTTAATAACCACAATTGAGTTTAAAAAACATCTACCGGTTTCGGAAAACACCTTTTCCTTCTTCAGGATATGTCATAACTAACTAAAAATATAGCATTGTTTTTCTATTTATCCAGAATCTATTTTTAAATTTTTTAAAAAACGTTTTTTAGTTGACGTTGTGAACCCGACAAAATACACAATACATCATCCACATACCTTTTCCATAACAAAACATTATTTAACAAAGAAGAATCACAATCAAAAATTTTTTTCTCCAAATCGTCTACAAAAATATCTGCTATTAGTGGACTTGTGGGTGCTCCCATAGGAAGACCTTCTGTTTGATTATATATTATATTATTGAATTGAAAATAATTTTGGTTCATACAAAGATTTAATAAACGACATAGATCTTTTACCAAATTATTAGGTAAATTAGATGAAATTAGTAAATCAAAAATTAAAATTTTACTTTCATTAATAGGTACATTAGTAAACAAATTAACAATATCAAAAGAAACAAGTTTAGTTTAGTTTAGGTCTTCCTATGGGAGCACCCACAAGTCCACTAATAGCAGATATTTTTGTAGACGATTTGGAGAAAAAAATTTTTGATTGTGATTCTTCTTTGTTAAATAATGTTTTGTTATGGAAAAGGTATGTGGATGATGTATTGTGTATTTTGTCGGGTTCACAACGTCAACTAACTACATTTCTAAATTTAATTAATTCGTTTAATAATAAAATACAATTTACATTAGAAATGGAAAATAATTCTACCCTAAATTTTTTAGATCTAACATTGATTAGAAATAATAATAAAATTGAGTTCAAAATTTTTAGAAAACCAACTTTTACAGATACTATCATACACAATGAATCTAATCATCCATTATCATATAAACATTCAGGGTTCCACTCCATGATACATCGTTTAGTCAATATTCCTATGTCAACATCCAATTTTAATATTGAATTGAATACAATTAAAAAAATAGCAGTTAATAATGGGTATAATACATGTTTGATAGACACTATTTTAAAAAATAAATTAAAATAATATAATAATCAGTTTTTATATAAATCACAGATGAAACATAATGATAATTGGCGTAGGATTTTATACATAAATAACTTTTCAAAACAAATATCTAAACACCTACCATGAGATATTAGACCAGCATTTTACACAAATAATAGTATAGGAAATTTACTCATAAATTCTAAAGACAAGGATGATAAATTTAACAATTCTGGCGTCTATAAACTTAGTTGTAAGGATTGTGCTGCATTTTATGTTGGTAAAACGGGTAGAAATTTTAATATAAGAGTAAAAAAGCATTTGAGATGTTTGAACAATAGTGGGTTTTCAGAATTTGCTAATCATTTGATAGAAAATAGTCATGGTTTTGATAAAAAATTGGGATTGTCAATTTTGCATATAAACGGTGTAGGTCACAAATTAAATAATTTGGAATCGTTGGAGATAAATAAAGCATGTAAAAGTAATCAGGAAATTCTAAACAGCCAACTAAATTTAACTACGAGTCCTATTCTAAAATTTTTTCCTAAAAATTATTCGACTAAATTTGTATTGAGCAGCAATTTGAGTTAGGTACTAAATTTACTTTTTAAATAATTGTTGTTTTTTTTTTAAAATTTAAAAATAGATTCTGGATAAATAGAAAAACAATGCTATATTTTTAGTTAGTTTTGACATATCCTGAAGAAGGAAAAGGTGTTTTCCGAAACCGGTAGATTTTTTTTAAACTCAATTGTGGTTATTAAACTAAGATAATAAATAAAAAATATGAATCTTAACCACCAAGTTAATATTGCTAATTTTAAAAGTATTTATTCAGATTATCGAGAAAACATACTTTTTAACATTTTTTATAACCGTTACGAAATATAAAAATCGCACCGTACCGATCCTTTTATAACTTCTTATTTCCATTTTTTTTATTTATAATAACTCGTACGAACACTTTTTTATTAATATTTCATAGAATTGCTACATACTGGAATGACTTGAATGTGGTATTTTTTTACAAACTATTTACATTATAATTCGATCACCGAGTTTATATTGTCGCTCACACAGTTAAATCGCCCTCCCGATTATTGTAAATCTTTTACAAATACTCTAAATTTTTAGAGTTAGTGTAGAGGGAATGCACCACTTAAACATGGAAAAGCATGAATATCGATTGAACCGCGCGACTAATCAAGTAACCGATGACAATAAGAAGAAAGATGCGTGTCTAGTCATTGATTTTTTAAGTCTCGATATGTAATTTGACTAAATATGCGGCAAGTGCGGCAATGCGGAGGCACGAGGTACGAGGTACGAGGTACGAGGTACGAGGAACGAGGAACGAGCGCACGTTATTAGAAAACATTAATATCATCCGAAACTCAGTTCGGCCTGTGAGCCGCCTCGCTGCTGGAGAGCTTCCACTTCGGACCCACCTAAACAAAATTGTGGATGTTCTCCTTAACGATAATAAAGAAAAAGACTACTATCTGTCTCACTTTGGCCTGCGAGCTTAGTAAAATAATTCATTATGTTTAATTGCATGTAAGCACTAATAAAATTGACATAATTTTTAATAAATCCTAGATTATTCTGAATTTATGTTATAATATGTAAAAAGTATTCCAATATATGAAAAATATAATTCACAGCAAATTAAAATAAATTATACAAATTAAACGAATTAACTAAAAATCTATTTGTCTAATAAATATTTATTTACTACCGGAATTCGAACCTGGACCTCTTTTATCCGGTGAAGCGTATTCACTATTTCGCTATAGCGATCGAATACATTTTACAAATACAAATTAAAAAGTTACATTTTGTAATCTTATTTCATTATTATATTTTTTTGCATTATCAATTATTAATGCCTATCGAGTTAATTTTTCAAGTTTTTTTTTTCCCGTATATTTTTTTATATTATATGACAACAGTATCTTATCTTGGCTATTATTTGTTTACTCATTGTATTTGGTTAACAAACAAATAATAGGTAAATAAAATGTAAAATAATTATATATATGTACATACACATCACATAAAAATGATCTAACATCCTCTTGCGTATTCCGACAGCAATTCTCATTATGATTATATACTATGTTTTAAATAGTTTGACGCTTTTTATTTAAATAATTTTAATTTATTTAATATATTAAAAATTATACTATTAAAAACTTGGCCTATATCTTGTCTTATCGGGTAAACCGTTAGGAGTGGGTCCACGGATGAATCAGAGTAGCGGTGAAGATCGTTACAGAATTCAATCTAATGTTTTTGTATGGAGAACAGATTATATCACCTAATGTATTGCCCTTACCGCTGCTTGCAGTGTCGAGGGTGAAATTTATTATGTGAAGACGAAGTCGTAAGATCTTAAACAACTTCTGTATAATATTATAATAATATTTAAAAAATAATTAATTGGTATTAATGGAATGAAATTACATTTACCATCTGAAATGTGTAAATATTGTAATATTTATGCTATCAACAATGCGATTGTGAAGAGTAAATTGTCCAGGAATTAACATTCCGATACATGAATGGCTATTGATGTACTTAATACAATGTGTAATGATTCCCCAGCAATTAACCCTCGATCGCCTGTTGGCATTCAATACAACTAATGAAGCGCTGCCTGATTGCGTCATTAACTTCTGCCTTCGGTACACTCTGGTCCCCTCCTCCTCGGAGCAGGTCTGGACTCCGGAGGAGAGGCCTGTTATTACTAGTTTCGCACGGCACGCCTCTGGAACCGTTGGAGATTTACGGCCGTTTCACTTCCCTACTTAGATGTTCATATTTCGCCAAAATTCTAGCAATTTGTTCCAACGGGAAGACTTTGCCCCCTACCGTTTTGATAGAAAGCCAAAAATGAAACGTTGTATACGTAGCGATACATTTCATTTTTACGAGTGATGGCTTAAATTTTTTAAATCTTAAATCACCCCGTATAAACGTAAAGAAATGTATCAACATACTAAACTAAAGTTCTGAAACATTTTATGTGTCTTTAAGGAGAACGCTTTTGTTGTGAACTTTCATTTTCAGAGCAACTATGTTCTGTGGTATTTTAATACTGACTAATGAAACTATCTACTAGAAAGTTACACAGAAAAAATCTATCGATCTATGCTGTTTAAAAATAGAATAATAGATGTATCAATTGAAAATATTACAGAATATAAGTTCAAAATTTGTTAAAAATGTTTTCGATTGTTATAGCAAAATGGTGAATGCGCCTCCCGACTCCCGAGAAGGAAGAGGTCCAAATTAAAATCCGGGTAGCGATTAAATATTTATTCGATAAATTAATTTTTGATGTCTGTCTTTCTAGTTGATTAATTAATTTGTTAGTACTGTTTCATACACTAAAATGAGCTCTGAACTTCTTTATAGTCGCTCTTATAATCTACCGAGGATCGCGAATACTCCGCCTTTGCCAATGCTTCACCAGCCGTATCCATTTGACCCCCCCTCCCCCTTCCCTTTCCGCCGACACATTGCTGAGGAGATTAGAGCGCTAACACGAATGACTGTCTGGTCGTTCCTGTCATTCTTTCCCTGCTCAGTGACTCGCGAAAATCCAATAATACATTGACTGCCATCTTTAATGTAGACATTTTTATTACGTTTGATGTTAAAACATTAACAATCGTTACCTATGTAAGGAAGTGTTAAAAGAATACCGGCAGGAGAAGGACCAAACAGAAATACATTGACCAAATGTAATAACCTCTTAACAGGATTTGTCCTCGGTCCGTGCCATGGGACATTTTTCTTAAATACGTGAGAGATCACTATCGTTTAATGTTTTAAATTACGCAAAGAAAGGTGAGCCTTGAAATACCAAAGCATTAGCGGATATGTAAACATTTCAATCCCTCTCTGGAGGTTTTTTTTTAATGTCGTCATCGTCGTGGCTCATTCAAATCTGGTAATTATTATCTGTACAAGTTTGTGCAGGTTAATGGGAGTCTGTCTGTAGATAGTTCTTCGTTTGTCTAGTATTATACGTATATTCCTCTCAGCGTCAATTTTAGTATTACGAGTATGTATAACTTTTTTAATGTAGGTACATAATCTTGTCATGACGTACGCTTTTTACATTGCTTTAGTAGCGTTGTACACGGTTCTCTTATGATGCAATACATGGACAATTTTACATATCCAATGCAATACTTCATATTGTGGAGACGTCGATTTGTGACTTTACTAGTATAACTATGTAATATACTATTGGTCTTTCATTTTATTATTAGGTAAATAGTTTGGGACGAGGAGGGTTATAGCGAAATTCTCTAATTCAGATGTTGAACTGTTTCCGTTAACATGTAATAATACCCCGTATGTTAATTATATTTTAGTATGTTATTTAAATGAACTTTTTTCACTCTTTTTATATTGAACATCACAATTTTACATAAGTTCACTTCATATTTGTATGTTATTAACTTAATTTACCCACTCTTTTTTGTCCATTAAACATCACAATTTTACATAAGTTCACTTCATATTTGTATGTTATTAACTTAATTTACCCACTCTTTTTTGTCCATTAAACATCACAATTTTACATAAGTTCACTTCATATTTGTATGTTATTAACTTAATTTACCCACTCTTTTTTGTCCATTGAACATTACAATTTTACATAAGTTCACTTCATATTTGTATATTATTAACTTAATTTACCCACTCTTTTTTGTCCATTAAACATCACAATTTTACATAAGTTCACTTCATATTTGTATGTTATTAACTTAATTTACCCACTCTTTTTTGTCCATTAAACATCACAATTTTACATAAGTTCACTTCATATTTGTATGTTATTAACTTAATTTACCCACTCTTTTTTGTCCATTAAACATCACAATTTTACATAAGTTCACTTCATATTTGTATGTTATTAACTTAATTTACCCACTCTTTTTTGTCCATTGAACATTACAATTTTACATAAGTTCACTTCATATTTGTATATTATTAACTTAATTTACCCACTCTTTTTTGTCCATTAAACATTACAATTTTACATAAGTATACTTCATATTTGTATATTATTCATTTACTATTTGCATACCTACTCTTTTTTATTTGTACAAATATAAATTGAACATTGCATTTATATGCTGTTTAATTGCATTTTGTTTTACTCTTTGCATATATATTTTTTTTGTTTGCATTACTTTGTGTTTTACTATACTGGAAAAGCACGGTCTGCTATGATATAATACAGTAAAATGCTAGTGTAGCACGTAGAGCACGTTTTATCCTATTATAACAACCTAACACACTCAAAAAAAATATTATTAATGAGTTTACTGGGACTTGTTGAACAAAAAAGCGAAATAATTGGGCAGTTTTTCATTGATGAATAAATGTGACGTAAATTTAAAAATGATTGTTTAAACAATCGTAAATACAGAAATGTGATATAATATAATTTGTAATCGTCGCAGTTAAGGGGACACGCGTGATTGTGAAGTCCGGCATCCTCTTCCGGCTACAGCTGCCCCGGGTCCAGCGCGCAGTGGGACGGTAATCTGCGGAAGTATTAAACTCTGGAAGGCGATCATTGAGAAGTCCTCGCAAGTGTGCAGCCGCGGATTCGGGCACGGACTGCCTCACAATTGTCAAACTCGAGGTTACAATTGAAAAATGTATTTTTGTGAGATAAAATGAAACTCACATTAGTGTATTTGGATGGAAGAGCAGAGGAAATCATATTGGATGGAAGAGCAGAGGAACCTGAGGGTAACGGATGATGTCTGATCAAAACTGTTTCATCTTTTATTTTATAACATAATCAAAAGGCGGAAAGGATGTACCCTTTCCCGAAATCGTTTTGAAAGGTAGGTCCACTCGCAAAGCAAGCCCGTGGCTTTAATTTAATCCAATGAAAAAAATTTTTTTTTGATTCTCTAAATGTATTCCTTTTTGTGCCATTTATACTATAATTACATTGGCGTGATAATTACAATGGTCTATTTACACTGCGGTGTAATAATGTTATCTACTGTGAATCATTTTGTACAACAATGTTAGTCTGATGCCAGTACGGCAGGTTTCAAGAGCGTTGTTCTCATTAGTTGCGCCATGCGAGCGGATGAAAAGTTTGCTATTTTGACGACATTTATAAAGCTTAGTGAATTTTGGCAAATACAAAAATCTATTACTCGTCTTACTTCTCGATATCGTCCAAGCATTAGTCTTCTGACCGGTGGCATCTTCATTTCATGTGTCTGGAACAGGTTCAGGTTTCTTACCTCCCCCCCGCCCCTTTCACCTTAATTCACTGACAATGCTATACACTTATTCATAAATAAGCAAATAAAATGTGCATAAATTATTTTACTCTATGGCATAACACAACAAATGATTTTTATTCCAATCGATATGCTACAGCATTGTATTGTACACTATTGTATTGTATATATGTTTATAAATACTGTAGCCAAAAGAATATGTCGCTTATACCTTACAAAATATATATATATAATTAATACATAAATCGTAAAAATATGATGTTACTTCGAAAAACCTCGTAATTTACCTTCAAGTCTTAAAAGACGTAACAGTTTATTGAAATCGTTCATTTGATGACTTCAACTGTTTTATATGGTAAATCATTAGTCATTACATTTTTGCTACGTAAATAAAAATAAATAAATCGTTGATTTTGATGCCATACATACATATATGATACATACATACGTATGACGACTTTTCGATACAATATGTGTATTAGGAAAACACATTCTTATTGTGAAGTTGTAATTATTCAGGACATATGTCTGTGATATTTTAAATATGAATTAAATATATTAATTACAAAGATATATTTAATTTATATTTTGACGAATTTTTAGAAATTTCACTATATCAAACTATATCCACGAGCTTATCCTCGAAAAATTTCCCTTTAAACAAAAATTCTTTAAATTTGGAAATATTTTGAAAAGAAGTATGAATGAGTAAATTTCACTCTTCCCGTGACGCTTAAATATCTGCATACGGCCCTGGACATATAAGATGTGGGTGTAGTTACCTCCTGTCCTGTCTAGGTGTCGATGGGATATCAAACTCTAGGATAAAAGACATTCAATAATAACAGATTAAGTTTTATTATTAGTGGCTATCAAAAATGTCGCTAAAATTTCAACATCAAAATAAAGATGAAAACTAAAGACTCAGATGATACATTTTATTTCATAGAACAAAGTTTAATTGTTTTCTTTTATATCTACAGTACTTCGTCTTTGTGTTACTTGTAGTACTTACTATATCATTTATCAAGATATTTGATGAAAAACTTTCATTCGTTCCATTTTGGTTTTGGAATAAGAACGGTGAATATCAATTCACTTAAATCGCTTGAAGTTTTATACACGGTTGTGGTTAATAGCAATTTAGAATACAACTCAACAATTTGGTCTCAGTGCATGAATTAAAATTTGAAATGGCTCAACATAATTTTTTAAGGTTTATTAACTTCAAACTGTGTATACCCGTTGAACAAAAGAATTATGATTTTCTAATGAGCACTCTTAATTTAACTAACTTGCCGTGTAGAAGAATTTGATTTATTATTTTTATTTAAAATAATAAATGACATGCTGCACTCCCTTAATTTAACTCAACTGATTGTATACCACATTCTCGCGCAAAATACCAGATCGTTGGCGCTGTTCCGTGTAAATACATCATGTACATTTTTTTATAGAAATGCACCCAAAGACTTCACAGGCTTGGCAATGATCTCGGTCTTGTAGATATATTCAGATGTTCAATGTTTGAATACAGGAGAGATGTTTTTGATGCTATTCTAAGTCAAAAGTATAATTGATTTTGGTACTCGGCCATTCTGTGTTAAACCTAAATTTTAATTGTTTATTTTTTTAACTTTCCATTATATCACTTTTTGTTTATATATTCCATGCTACTTTTGTGTAGCTTATATATTCCATGCTACTTTTGTGTAGCTTATATATCCCATGATATTATTGTATAGCTCGCATCTTCTTTTTATTATTATTTTTGTAAAAACCCATAAGGGCGTGAATACAATATAAATAAATAAATATATATTATGAACACATTAACAGTAATATTTTATACACGGCAAAACAGATGTATTATTAATTATAAATATTTATACGTATTGATTCAAGTCAGTTAGAAGTAAGATTATTGATTAGTGAATCCAATCCCGTTACATAATTGTAATTTCGGGATTTCGGAATTCGATGATTTTGATGATACCGTAATCAGACCCGGGATTAGATAATGCTCTTTTATGTTATATTGTTTATATAAGAAGGCCGGAAAGAACAAATATAATTTATCTAAGAAATTTATATTTAAGTAAGTAAGGAATCTTTGAACAAAAATAATAACGTTGAGTAATAAGATTGACAAATAACAATTTGAATTTGACCAATTTGCCCGAAGCAATAGCAAAGTATCTAGTATGTCATCATTTAGTCTTGATCTAATTTTGGTACCCCGAAATTAATCCCAAAAGTTTCGGAATCACGTGTACTAATCCCGGGATTCATAAATACTGCAGACTGGGCAGGGATCCCGGGATAAAATAGAGCAATTTTAATATTGTAGATAATTATTAATTATTGAAGGCGATGAGTTACAATAATTAATGTAAAAGTGATATTTAAGACAGAAAAAGATAACAATATAAATTAATCAATTAAATATAAAAACATAAATAAATTTAAAATGTTGTGTTGCTTATTTATAAAACTGTATTTGTTAATGAATGAATGGTATGAAGTACGTGTAAAGTTCAATGACAAGGAAATGTTCCATAAGAAGAAATAATACAAATACCTACTAAGCCCCTGGGACAGATTGTATTTCAAAATCCAGAATGTCAAAGTTTGCGAAATTTAAGAAAAAATTTAAAAATAATAATTTGTGCTTGTTAATTTTTCTATGAAATCATCATTGCCATTATACTGTGCACTGGTGGATGAAGGTCTCCCCATGTTTCTCTCTCTTTTCTTGTCCATTATTATTATTATTAGTTGGCACGTATTTGTGGTGAGTTAGATGATTTCATCAATCTGGGGGCTCGGCTTCTTGATTGATTCGGATACTGCTGGAAGATAACGATTGTCCGTCCTTCGAGACGTCCATTGGCATTTTATTCTAATGACTAGGTAATTTTCAAGAGTAGCTTTCTTGTTACGGACTTAACGATAGACTTATGAAAATAAACATTCGCTACTGTATACATTACTGATTATGTTTGTATAGTATTTAGCAATACCTTGATCGCTAAAGGCATCTACTACACACTACTTATAGTATTTTTGTAGTCTATGAACTTGCAATTTGTACAAGGTTGAGAATAGACTGATTGGCTGGATAGATGCATTCTTTCGTTCTTCCGTGATATTCTCCTCGCACGTTCAGGCTCTGAAGAATCGTGTGAGTACAGCCTCGTTGGCATATTTTAGAATAAGAATACTCAAGTTATAGTGTTTGTAGATTTGAGTTCCTTTCAGTAATGTCAAGTGTTCCGTCTTCCACATTCAGCAGTTATTTGCTATTTTCCTATCGAAAAGTATTGTCTGACCTTATTTAAATATCGCTTATTAGCTAAGGTCCATATTAAATTAACAAAGGTCTTCTAGTAGAATTTTACGAAAAGTGAAAGACTCGGCATCGTTAATTATTTCTTTTTTGCTCTTAGTTATTCTCCGTCGCTCCATAAGGTCCTCGCTTGTTTTGGGGTCACATATTTTATGCAGATTTGAATATAATTCTTTTTATATAATCCACCTTCGATATGGAAATGGTATATTTATTAACTTAGAAAGTTGCCAATCTATTTTTCAGTTCTATTAGATATTGACGATCGCCTATCATTTTCAGCAGTATGGATCTTTCTAATATCGACGTATTAACTTAAATAAAAAACATGTTTATTGGATATGTAGTATACAGATTACAATTGAATGCTTTTAATGTGTTTATTGGATATGTAGTATGCAGATTATAATTGAACGCTTTTAATGTGTTTATTGGATATGTAGTATGCAGACAAGTAAACTAGATTACAATTGTGGGTTTTCAATATCTTTAATGGAACATTGAAATTAATTGTGTGTTCTGATGAAATAAAAATATCTTAAAACGAACTTTCAATATTGGCTAATGATTCAATTTTTTTGCTTGGTTAGAAAAATCAACATGGAAAATTCTGTAATATAATTTATTTTTAAGTTAGAAATATCGACCATTGCAAATATATTTTGAAAATAATAACAATGTCTAGAAAAAAATTGTAATCAATTTTAATATTATTAAGCGTATGTAGCGTATATTAGGATTTTTATTAATTTTGTTCAATTATACATGGTGTACTTTTTTCATTGTTTATCGCGATAAACCGACACAAACATCCGATAAAGACTTTGCATGATTTATATTTTCGCTGTGCAATTTGACTTGTTATGGATTATTTATAATTATTAATCCGAGGCCATTTACTTCTCCGGCTAGAACCGTAATGAATGTCTTCCTGTATCGTTTATTATCTACATATTAACAAAATGGTGGCTCATTGTATGATATTGTCCATGCAGATACATCTAAATCTAAAGCCGCTGCCGCTACATTTGCAGATATATGAAATCATTGCGTTCACGAGCGGAATATTCCTCTAGCTCCGTGCAGTCTGCGTGTCTGCGTAGGCAACATGACTAATAGAGTCGCTCATCGGTCTCTAAAATTAGCTCTGACAGCCTTAGGGAGTGAATAGTGAATAGTGAATAGTGAATAGTCAAGCAACAAAATGCGACATTGTTTTATTTTAGATCTCACGGTTTTAACGCCGTAGCATTTTCACAGGTTCGCACTGTAATTCCAATAACTAATATATAGGTATAGGATTATTAGCTCTCTAGGTTAAACGATTTCGTAGTTCATACGATATTTGAACCATTGCCGTTTATTTATTGTATATTTACATTTCACGATTAAAGATCTATAATTCCATTGGATTCTATCCGCGACGTATCATCACCGTGCACCGTGCACTGTGCACCGTTCGTGAGACATTCGTGCATCCCGCAGTCCGCGGTATGCGCAACGCGTGTCTCCAGCACCACACTTCGAAGGCATCAATACGTCTTATCTCCCTTGCCTTCAGGATCCATGATTATACATTATATAAAAATATAGAAGAGCGAGTGGTGTATCTATATATATATATATATATATATATTTTATAACCATAGTTGCTCATATTATCACATAATAATCGCACATAAATATTCTTTGTAACGAACGGTTCCACATAACGCTCGGTTCCAGAAACGAGTTCCCCCTGCCCCAGCCGCGTTCACCAGACGATGGTCCGACCGCTCAACCAAACGAGCTAGTCAATAATTCTTTTCAAGTTTATTTGGAATCGAAAAGAGTTCAAAAAGGTCAAACAAATACAATTATTTTTATATTTATAAGTCATATAAGCGTGAAAAATCTTGGTGTGCGATAATTGTAACCCCATATAGGCAATCTGACAGAAAAAACCACCATAGGATTCCAACAAGAATCTCGCTGGATTCATCTGTTATGTGTTTGTATTCATTAATTTGTGAATTAAATACCCGCTTAATGGCACTCGGCTTGACAGTTAAAAACGGTGCCAGAAAATCGGTGCCGTGCAGTGAGTGATGAGATCGCGACGATGCGTACATATGGCCGATTTCCAATACAGAACTCGTCAACCTTCTTTCAGTGGTATTCTTTTAACTATCTAATTTAACCAATGTTTTCCACACCCCTCGCTTATCAGAGCGAAACATATTGCACCAAAATAACTGTACACAACTAATTAAATTATTTATTTATATATTGATAATGATAGAAGACCTCAGGAGGAGTTTTGAAAATAGATTAAAATAGACGGGATACATTAACTAATAAAAATTCATTTTATATACGGTCGACTCGGTTTAACGGACGTAGATACGAGAGATCTCTCGGCAGTGAGAACGGTCGAGTAACGCACAAAACTGGCAGATTGTTTTGATTTACACGTGTTGCCGTACAATCGCTCGCTCTTGTATTTAAAATAAGTGCGCATCTTATTTATAACACGACCCGCATACTTTGCCGATACTTTTTGAGAATGACCGTTCGCTTCAGTTAAACCAAAATATACAAGTTATACCTAAATAATTTCACCTCGCGAGAAAATTTAGGGGAAAAATTGATTTATTTATTTTTAATATAATTTTTCTATGAATTGGTAAAGATAACAATTTTCTACTTTCTACTTTGACATTCCATTTACTTAGGAAGTATTTTGTATCCTTGCGGGTGTTTGCTAGCGGGCAACTGAAAGTATAATGAATGCGGATCGTCGGTGATAGCTAAGCGGGCGATATTACTGCTTCTCTCTGTCTGTACGCTTAAACTTATAGACGAAGCCCTATATGTACAACCAGTAGGTGCTGAACACGGACTGAAACCTCATAATCGTGTTCTTGTAATATGCCGTCTGCGACTCTGATTACTGAAGTACTTTTACAAAGGAATGTGACGTTTTCAGTTATTCACTTTATAGGCAAATAATAATACAAATTAAATGTATCAACATAAAGTATACCCAGATGAAATCAATTTATAAATCTGTAAATATATATCCTATCGGATTTTACTCAAAGGTGTTTGAGAATTTACTTAAAATATAAAGTAGATCGCTTTCAAATAATGGAATAACATATCTATCAATTTGAAAGAGTAACGTATGAGTTCGAAAAATTGTCGTTAACTTACAATGTTGACAAGGTGTAAAAGGTGAACTCACTTCCCCTGATAGGAAGGGTTCAACAACAAAAGTATATTTTCAATAAATTGTATATTTTTCTTATTGATGCATTTAATCTGTATTAAAATATCACCGAACTGTGTTCGAAAAAACTGCCATTTCGCCATACTCTCGTGTTCTCCATCATAAAATAATAATATCATGAATGCGAAGTGGCATTGCTTACAATAATTGTAGAACCTGCTCGTAGTATTTTATTTGGGCACGTTCGGATGGAACAAATTTAAAGTTTTCTTCGTGATGGGATTATTCAGAATCCTACCTAACTACAGGTATTTACCGAGAGTATCTGATCCATTACTTACGATGAAACTTAGAGATACCAAAGAAGAATGTCCCAAAAAACTGAAATACCAAAAAAGTATTCAGCCAGATTTAATTTAATAAAATGAATCAATATACGTAGGTAATGTGTTAAGTGAATGGTTTAAATAAAATTACGTTAACAGCTTACATAAGCGTTAAAAGAAAGAATATAAATTCAACATATCCATTCTATAATACATACTATGAGTTAGATTAGAGTTATATATTTCCCATTTACTTTAATTAATAAAATATTTAAGTATTGTAACTTTGTATTAGTTTTATTCAGAAGATTCAGACGAAGGAATGGATGCTTCATCGTTCATCAGAAGCATCAAACAATAAATCCCCAATTGTTAAATAAAAATATTTTTTATTTTATAATTCCTACATGACTCAAATATCAATAAAATGTTGCTTACTTCATACAGAGCCCGAGTTACTCTAGAACATCATTTCTAACTCAACCGCCACTCAGTATCACCGAGTATTGTAAATTCCAAAATGTTATGTTATTTATTACCATACAAGTTTCTTTAGATGTAAACTATCAGAACTTTACAATTCTTTTCAGTGAGATTCTTTTATTTTCTAAAAATTGTTCAGTTAACGAGCAGCAATGGTCGCTTTTCTAATAAATGAGTGTCAGGTAATTAAAGCCGACGGAGTCTGCGATCAGTGGTCAGTCAGCGATCGGGAGGTGCGAAGAGAGTAATGCTAGAGTGATTGATATCTGGAATGCGCAGCGCAATTACGCGGTCAACCGGTGTCGCGGTCCTCCGCGAGATCAGTTCGGGTCGGCAGTTAGCAGCTGCCGGTCGGCGCCCATTCCTCGCACTTCTGCGGCACTTCTGTGGCACTTGAACAAGTCCGGTAATTTGTTTCAGAAATAAACCGTGCCATTCTCAATTTTATTGTCACTCATTTCAATACCCTTTTGAATCCGAGAATGAATCATCCGGCGAGTGGTGAGATAAGGAGGTGATTGCGCATGGTGACATCTGACAAAAAATGTTTGTCATATTTTGTAAAAATTACATAGGATTCAAATTAAAATTTTAATTATTAATACTTTATTCACTTTTTTATAAACCACTGCGAGAACAATACATTTCCTTAATGTTATTTTATTTTATTCAGAAAACATACAGTTTATCAGTAAATGCGAAAATCACAATAAAACCTGAACAATAATTAAACCAATTGCGTGTTTTCTCAGAATATACAAAATACTTTATACAGTGAATGCAATTTAAAATTTAAAAAGGACTATAAAGCAGAATGATATGAGATAAAAGTTGAGAGTAAAAATTTTGACGTAGAGAAATAAGTTGTAAATAAGAAAGTAAGAAAATATTCGAGGGGAAAGGACAAGAAATATAGGATAAGGAATAAAATCTGAGTGATGAAAATAAAAAGAAAAATAAAGACCTTTAAAGTTTATGTATTGAATTTAGATTTAATTGAGGTAACTGATGTATTGAAAATATCTAGATCGTTTAGGTGTGAATTGAAATAAAGGGGTGCTCGGTAGAAAAATGAGTTTCGTTTGACATCGGTGTCGCAATGTGGAAGATTAAATGTAGGATTAGTTCTGGTTGACCTGGCTGGCACTCGAATGGATATGCGTCTGAGTAAGTGAAGTAAGTGAAAAAACTAACTAAAATAATAATGTGTCAAAATGTTATAATAAATAAATCTAGTACCTAACTTAAATTGTCACGATAACGAAAGATGTGGAAATGGATTTAATGATTTAATGGTTAAATTTAGTTGATTATTTATAATATTTTGATTAGTTTTACTCGCTTTACTTATTTCTAACGAATCTAAATTATTCAATTTTAGACCAACATTGTTTATATGTAAAACAGACAATCCAAATTTTTATTAAAGTGTCTAATAGATGATTGGAAAATTCTGAAAAATTATTATTATTTTAACATCTTATATGCTCTTTGATTCTCATGTTAAAATTTCAACCTGTTTTTTCAATATAGAAAGCAGTATCTTCACAGCTAAGTTTATAACATACTTCCCACATAATATAATAGCTTAGTCTCTATGAGATATCTATCATTAGTCTTAAGTTCATAAACACCGAAATTATTAAATTTATTTTCTTTGTCTTTGGAATTTATGAGTGATTTTCCTATTAATTATAAAAAATGAACTACAATCTATATGCTTTAAATGTTAAAAATATTTCAAATTCAAAAACTAGGAAAGTTGTGTCCCATGATATGATATTTAGATTGTTTACTGTTTAGATTTCAAATAGGTGTAGTAATTATATTTATAATACTCAACAAATTTCGTACATGATGAAATGTGGACATTTGTTTATTTCATAATAAATCTAATTCAAATCAGGATCGATCAGAAATATAAATGTATCTTCGTAAATTGGGGGCAAAAATCTGTTAAATCATAATTTCTACAGAATCCAATAACTTCTAATTCATAATTTCTACAAAATCCAATATCATCTGCACCATTACATTAAAATACTTAACTTAATTGCAGGGACGTGCACTGCATACGGGCTAAAAAGCTGTGCATTACTAAAGATTCAGGACAATAAAAATAAATTATTATCTTATGAAAAGATCCTATAAATTCTAGACGTTATTACCGAATTATTAGCGTAACCCATGGCTATATTTTTGTGTAGCCGTCAACAGTATGAAAAATTACCAATTATTTGTATACAAATTCATTACCATTCGTCTCCGCATTTTGCTAGAATGCACGCGTCGGTCGCATCTTTGTTTGTTCAGTCTGTATGAGATACGTACTAAACTATATATTTTCTTACTCAACCTGTTGGGCATATTAATGCGACCAAAATTTATCTTTTATTCAAACAATTTGTGCATAATTCGAAAGGGATTAACCCATACTGAAAACACCATGTAAAAACACTTGTACATATTTGCTTCGCTAACTAAACTCTTTTCCACAGTGTATTTCAACGGACAAGTTTTACTTTCTGTCAATCATTTGTGAAGCGCGAGAGAGTGTAATACATATGCAAGTTGATTTTTACTTTTAGTTAATACATCAATATGCAGACATATATTTTTATGAAATAGTTTTTAGTTAAGTTTTAGACCATTATCTTTGTAAAACACCGCGGCAAACATGGGTCGGGAACTTTTTATAACGATGTTATCAGCGAATTTACGAAAAAACAGAGACGGATTGAATTGGAGTACAAATAATTTACTTTAGTATTTAACAATTCACTCACACGCTGTAGCAAATGATTAGGCCTTTTTCAAGGCCGCCCCGAATTTTCATAAACTAGATGTCATTTATATTATTCAGTTTTGATATATCTGGGGCGGCTAAGAGAGTTCTCTTTTGCTCTAAAAACCCACGTGTACCACATATTATATATAATATGGTGGTATAATGTGCGGTAACCGAGACAACCGCATCCGGTTTCCGTATAGTTTCGTAAACGTCGTCGGTAACAGCATAACCTAATTTTAAGCCTACTGCACCCCACTGCTTAATTGAAAAAGCACTTCAATTATTATACAAGAACTTACGTGACAGAAAATAACAAAAAGCAATAATAAAACAGCTTACTTAATCATGGACGCCATTTTAGAACAATTTTTATACTAGTTCACGTTCTCACGTTCTCCAGCTTGTTTCTAAACATCCCTTTAAATATTGGCCTTTTAAAGATTTGCCTTCGGGAGTCTTCGGATAGATTTTTGTCTTCCATTTGAATGCTTGCCCTGGATTAGCTAGGAGTACACTATTTGCTTTAGTAGTCCGATTTCAGGCATTCTGATTATATCGTCGTTATGTCTTCGATGCTCGTTATTTTGGCTTCTTCAAGCACACTATCATTTGTGCGTTTATTCAAGGCACGGACTGAGAAGATATGGACAAGAACCGAAGCTAGTCGAGAGAATTATACCAATGCAGTGCATTAGGGCCCACGTTACACGGGGACCCAAAAAGTTCGCACCTTTCAATCCGTTTGACCTGATACCTTTCTCAGCGTTAATAATAATATTATGTATTTTATTTATTTTATTTTTATTAGTAACTATATAATACTATGTACAAATCTGTTTGGACTGTGCCCGTCTCACAGCATCGGCATAGTTTACAAGCAATTGTTCAATTAATTAGTCAATTAATTCAATTATCAATATGTCGGGTTCGGGACCAAACCATTGCCGTTAAGTGAAAAACGACTTTAAGTGAAGCGAGTATTTTTTAAATTGCAAGTGCATATAATGCCTATGAACACTTATGTCTTTTTTATGAAAGTGTGAATATTACCCATATGAGATGAAATACAAACTTTGTTCCTACTATTTAATAAATGATCCACGTAGTACTAATATTCGTATCCCACAAAAATTAGACGTTTTAGGCAAAGGGATTGGAACTATACACACTTGCGTTTTCCGTTTATTCTGTAAATAGTTATATTTAATTATTAGTTTCATCATAAATTATATGTAACATTATTATTTTACATGGTAAAACAAATATAAAAGTGTTAGCTATCTGTTTGATGTAGATATCGAATAAAAACTTCGAAGCAAACGTAATAAATTTTAAAATTATTGATTAGGGATTTAGGAGGCATAAACAAAAAACAGTAATGGTATAATTGGATTTAAATTGGTAACGTAAATAGGACACTGATAGAACAATGAATATAATATTTAACAATTACTGTCTTCGTGTGTGCTCGAATGTGTTTACGTATTAAAAATTAGAAGAAACGTCAGAAAAAATTCCGAAAATGCAAAATTCATTATTTTAAGACCCAATCCTGACCTCAATGTTCGTTCATCGTTAATAATCATCGTTCATCGTTAATTTGTTATTGATTAAAAAAATGTGAAGAAAATTTGCGAACAATTTTCCATTCCCGCTGGTACCCTGAGCGATCTTGCGCTAAAATTGAAAGTCGTAAAAGAACACGGTAAACCAATTAGATTACTCGGCATTGTGGCACCATTGACTGGAGAATCGATAATTCCAAATGTGGCCGCTGGAGGGCAGCGTGCGGCGCGCGCCCACTCCTTGTCTGCGGTGGCCTCGAACGTGCGTGATAAACGGCATTCATGTGATATAAACATTTTTTTATTACTTATTTAAAAACATGTTACAAATGTACTTTCTCCTCGCCCTTTTCGCAAAAAAATACTATATTTTTTGCATTAATAATAAAACAAGAACGCGCTATTTGACGACCGTCTAAGCTTACGCGAGCGTTACACGCAGTCAGCTGCTGCCTTAGCTCGCTGTTCCGTGTCGCTTCTTGTCCGCTTTCGATGTTTTCTGTTTTATTTTGTTATTTCTGTGATGCAAGCCCAGTTTGCCGCTAAAAATACCCTCTTTGTGAACTATAAAGGCAGTCAGTGTGGTGTTAGTGTATTTTTAGACCTGGAATTCTACTAACAGAGGTAATTTCATATTATTTATATTGGCAGATCGAACATAACCTCACATCGCGCGCCTCCGCCTGCCGCGGGCGAGGCTCGCGCTCACATGAGAGATATCTCCGAATTATTTATTTCATTTCATTTCGTTACATTTTTTGCTATGATTATAGTATTTTGTGCATTCATCCGTTTTTATTACGAGTCTAAAAATGTATGATTTGGCGTGCTACAGTTTAAATAATAAAACACGTGAAATGCAGTCTTTTGGAACGATTCGTGCGAGTTCTCCAATTTTAATTGTATAAATTAAATTTTCCAGTAACACGTATAATCCGGTCTTCACAATACGCCAAATTAATGATATCGAAGTCATTGTACTTGTCTCTGCACTTTACTCTTGCTGCTTCCTCCCACAGATTTCGTTTTACATATTTTAGTTTTATGAAATTATTTTTTTTATAATATCGAGTTTATCTGCTGACATTTTAGTAAAATATTCGAATTGACATTTGCATTTCCCGTTCTGTTTACTTTTTGCTTAACCAATGAGACGACGTCGTTTTGAACACCGACCGATGTTCATTGGATGTTTTTATTTTCCAAATGGTTTCCAGTCGGAATCGATAACGTGGATTGCCCCACAATAAAATGTGCAACTCGTTTTTATTAGTAATGGGACCATTTAAATGGTTTTTTTTAAATTCTATTCAGTAACAATACTAAAGATGTGAGTGAACACGTAAATTGTTCGATCAATACAAACTGTGAACTGAATCGAGAGTGGAGGCGACCAAATTCCCGAGCGATGTTTTTACATGAACTTATTCGCTGCAATTATTATTTTTAAATTGTACTTGAATTGAAAATATGAAAATTGGCGGACGTACATTATACTACTAAGAATAACCCAATGTAATACGAATGCCGACTTAAAAATACAACATATTCAATATGATAGTTACACAGGTCGTCGATTTTGTATTTTTCTAATGAATCAATGGCGTTCACACCTCTACTTCACGCACTAGGGAACTCCAGACCATATAAATATGGAGATGATTAATTAAAAGTGGTATAAAACATGCACATGAGTCATAAGGCGTGTCGCTAATTGGCCGTTCGCGGCGTGGCTGTGACGAGTGCCGGCCGGGCGGGGGCGACTTAGTATGTTAAATTATTCCCCAAATATCGAAATATAATCCAATTAATCGGCGTTCATTATATTTGCCATCAACAATTTTAATGGCCGCCTGATAAAATTATTCTCTCCGCATTATTTCAATCACTGGGATGAACAAATAGATAAAATTCGTGAGTATTTCGTGCCGGTTTAAATGTGTTTTTATTTCCTCTTATTACACCTATGGAAAGACGCCATTACGGTACACTCGTATGTATATGTACTGTATTATGTGTACCTACTGTGGGAAATGCGAAACTACATTAAAAACTTGACAAACTATGCGATATGTTGCGTTCTCAATAAGACAAAAACAAAATACACATTATTTATGAATAATTATGATATTATGAACAGTACAATAAATGTAAGCAAGTCGTATCAACTATAGGTGAATAGTTTTTGGTCTGCACAGCCGATGTGTATTTATTCTTAAATATTCAACCATTCCTTATAAGGATTTTAGTGGTATGGTAGTTTTAATAGGTGCTAATACAAATAAATAAACCCTATTCAGTACTGTCCATAAAGGTAACATATAATCCTGGCTTAAAAATCTTATATTATACATAAACCAGTTTTAAAAACAATGAATACTACCAGTGAAATGTCACAGCGGGTTTACACCTTTCTAGTTTCCAGGCATTGTAACTCATTGTAATTATGTATTGGGTGTTGTAATTTTTCTATTATTATAAAAATATTAGTGCGCCCGTGTGTTTTGAAGGAATTTGTGTAGAACGACAGAGTTCCGTTAGTAAATTGCTCCACAAATACACATGGCTTAACGCATTATATCGATCAGTTTAAAATCGAGTTCACTGTTATTGCTGGCTCAAATGTCATTTCCCGCCACACTGCCGTATCCATGCAATTACTTATAATCAAATTAATTAATTAAATACACTGTAAAGTATAATATGCCTATCGGGAATTATCCGTACCCGGATAATCAGGATTCAACTGAATTCGTGTGTCATCAGTGTTGCAGCTTACCCGACGATGATCTTTGTTAACGCCTTCAGGGCCGGGGCCTTATCACTCCGTCTCGTCTATAAAGGAAAGCTCTCTCCGCACAGTTGACGCTTGACGCGAGTCACCTGAGCGCGGTTTGTGGAGGGGGGAGGCTAACCAAACTCTTCAAACGTTATCCGATACGAGCTCACCTTTTGTTTGCGCGCGCTAACCGACACACACACGCGCGACAGTAGACACCTGAACACACACACCGACACACGCGCACTCTCGGTGGACTTATGGGTATCGAGCGACGCCCGTCCGAGGTCCGAGTGATTTGCGATAGGTCGAGTTGTTGCGAACGCACCCGCCTGCGTTCATGCGATGTTCATGTTCAAGTCGGGCGTCGATTCGAGAAATCGCTCGTATCACCTACTTTGCGAGCCTTAGGGCCGGTTGTGTGATCAGTAGTAAATTTTGACCATGGTAAATTTTTATTATAGTAACTTTTTATTATCGCCCGTGGTAAAAAAAACGTTTGCGAGTTGTTCGCACGTTAAATTTACCACTGACAAAGTCAATCCCGCCTATTAGTGTGTTAAAGCGAATAATCATCAAATACCCGCGATTTTTACAAAAATTGATTTATTTTAAATATTCACCATTGGTACTACATACAACTGTTATTTATTCCCGCTGCTCTCAAAATCTGTCACTTTTCTGGTGAAAAATCTTCGGTAACATAAATTAAACAGCGAGATCATCACCGGACGAACTGTCGTCACTAAAATAGCGAGATATCGAATGACTTAATGTTCTATACTGCAACTTTAAATGTATTAATGTGACAAACAACTTTTGAAACAGCTGTGAAGAGTCCGCCATTTTTAACTAGCGATTGACGATAAATAATTTTTAACCAACAATCGAACAACCTGTTTTCGAACAAAAATTTACCACTGATTACACAACGGGGCCTTAATGTTATTTTAAACCTTTAGCTTATCCTCTAATGTATAATCATAAATCTTACGTATTCTTTATGTATTTTCTAATTATATATTAATTGTAAATTGTAAATAAACATTGCTCACCACGATGCGGATGTCGATATAGAGAGGTGAGTTGGGATACGATGTAACACAGTTGAATCAAATAATAAATACCGTATATTTTGTGGTTGGTACGTGTACACAACGAGCGTATGAATTTTGAAAGACTGCCCTTTGATAATTGAATGTATTTTTAAATCTGAAACTTTAGTTTTCAATATTATAATAAAACTTTAGACAATGTCAATATATCGGAACGACTGCTTGAAAGCACTCAACAAATAAATAAATAAATATATAATTATATCACACAATAATAATCAATCTGACTGTCAAATAAGTTGAAAACCTAAACTTACTTTGCGTGATTCTGTCCGCGATATGACGCGGCACAATATTGGAACATCATTATTAAACGAATTCATTAATTTTGTATATTAAAAAAGTGTAGGAAGTTAATTACATATAGTATTTAAAACAAGTAGGTATGCATTGTGCATTGTAGCAAAATAAAATAATTCTCTCGTTTCTTGTCACTCGCTTACAAGCCAGTAACTTGCATTCACGTTGTTGGAACGACTTGATGCGAGCACATCGCGCGCAATAATTCACTAACAAGAGAATCAAGGGACCACCCAATCTTCCTCACCACCGCGAGGCTCCTGCCTGATTGCAAATCGATGGACGTTTTTACGGCCAAACACTACCTTAATTATATTCATACATGGACATGAGTATATTGTTACTCGTGCCTGTTCCAGAATCGGCAAGATCAGATTTAATCAATTTAAGTAGAAGCGTCGCTGCTGTACTCGTAGATACCCAGCCGTAGCAGTCTGGATCCTGAGTATTCACTTTAGTGATTGCCGTGTTCTGCGATGGATACGACCGTCCCCTTGTCTTGGGATTTACAATCCCGAAGAAAGATTTCGTAAGTAAGTGCCATCGACATTTTGATCATCTAGCGCTCTCGCTCAGCGCCATGTTGATAGGAACCGGATGGAACATTTTCCAACCGAACCAATTAATGTATCCAAGTACATACTACTGTGTTGCGCCAATTTTCGATAAATAGTCATTCGTAAGAAGTATCAAATAATGATTTTTGCATTTACAGTCGATTCCGCTTAATTGGGACGTATCGATACCAGGACATTTGGTACAATTAAGCGACTGCCCCAATTAACAGAAGGGAGCGGAATTAAACAATAAATATTTTTTTCTAAATATTTAATTTTTATATATTTTTTTATTTTTATTTATTTACTTATTTAGACATAAATAACAGATGCAAAAAAAGACAGTTTGTAACATATTTTTACACACATTTAAAATTAATTACCCAATTAGGCAAGCCTGTTTTAGGGCAAAATAGCAAACAAACACATTTCACAAAACCAAAACTGATTTAAGGCGAAATATAATAAGATTGGATACATAACATACAGCAAGTAGACGTGAAAATATTTAAAAAATATGAAAAAGAGGTAGAATAAATAAATAAATACCAATGTGCAATACAATAGAATGTTAGCACAATAAGTTAGATGGAAATATGCTAGACCAAAACTCACAAAAATAGTTATAAAAATTATTTCATTGTATAAAAAATATTATAAATATATAAAAAATACATTTTGTATTCATAAATTCTTGAACAGGTATTCAGTGCTGATGTAGGGTTCCCTTCATTGCCTTCATGTATAAAATAACGTCGTAATTCAGCTATAATCTGTTGCCTTCTGGTTAGTCACAGGCACAAATAGGTCTTTATCATCATCGTCTTCATCTAATTTTTGACGCTTCGATTTAATGACTTCACCAATTGCGTCCTCACAGTCTTCATTTTCATTGAAACAGAGTAAATTGTTACCTGTTTCAACAATTCTTGATAATTAACAATAGGAATGTCTAACATGTCTTAATTGCTTAAAATTTCTGGAATGTCTAAAGGTTTAAATAATAATAAAGCCGCAAACAGTGAAGTTATAGAAAAACATTGAAGTTACGTGTATAATATATATTGTGCTCCTAAATTTACTGTCCCAATTAAGCGATATAAATTAATATTAGTTTTTTTGGTTTGGTTTCCGTTCCTTGAGATTTGGCCCAAATAAACGGCTGCCCCAATTAACCGGCGGCCCAATTAAGAGGAAACTTTTTTCATGTACGAGTAGAAGATCACAATGAGATCTAGAACCCAGTACGTAGGTAATCCAATTTCGGGTCTCTGGTGTCGGTTTTTATATCTTATTTTATCTACCCATCGGTAAATTGAATCAGATGAACATTTTTAGATGTTTCACATTGTAAAATTATTTTTATCTTTTTTTAGTACTATTATTGATTCTTGTTGTCAATACATTTTACGTAATATATTATTAGATGATTTATTATGAATCTTCTTCGTTAAAAGCCCATAATACTTGACTTAAATGAGATGATTTTGTTAGCCATATTATATTATACCATATTATGTTTTCGCCCAGACTATGGCAAAACTTGCTTTACGAAAGAATTTAGTAAAAAAAATTACACAATCTTCATGTATCACAATCCTCATTATTTTCAGAAAATATTTAGATATTATCTTTTTAAAAAATTTGATTTTTTTTCTCATATCCACCACCTTATTTTTTATAAATTTCTATACATTTCTCTCAATACAATACTTTGGTACATATTTTACAAAATATATCCTAAAGATTCACTCTAATCCATCCCGCGGATTGCGCCTCTTCGTGCACATTGTAAATATGTATCGAAGTATTATATTGTAATACCTGCATGTAAATCCGCAGTGTACACCGGTATGGAGTGCGTCCAGGGTTTTGGGGCTAATGATTTAATATGCAGGCGGCCGGCGGCCAGCGCGGCGCCCGGACCGCTGCGGTGCGGTGCAGTCGGGGTTAGCCGAACACCGTAAACTACCGTCCTCTCCTCGCTGCCCCCCCTCCCCCGCGCTCCGCGCCAATACCGCGTTATCACGGACAACTGGCGTGTCGACCTTTTCTTGAACTTTCACTATCGAATGAACTATCGAGATGAAAGCCGAGAGGAGCAGCCCCGCCCCGCCGTGGCATATCGGGGGAAATGCCAAACGGTGTCCGCCTGCGCCCGCGGAGTCCGACCTCCGGGCCCGTGACATCATCACGCCCCCTCGCGGTGTCTAGGAAACCCATTTTCTGATGCTTTTTATGTGGGTTCAATTTGTTGTTTTTAGGTACTGGCTTGCAATACCGTGTCGAAAACATCAGCCTTACGTCAGATTAGTCCGGGAAAGTGCACATAAAAGATTAAAGTCTTACGGGAAAATCTTTCATAATATTCCCAAAATGTTATTTTCGCTTTTTTAGTTCACATTATTGAAAATATTACAAAGCTCTTGAATCGTTGTATGCGTGTTGTTTATCTTTGGTAATATTTTAAATATGTTTAATAGAGAAAAAAAAATCATGTTATCCATTATTTTATAATACATACGAGTAATATTTAAAAACAAATTAAATTAATCAACTAGAAAAATATATAGAAAAAAAATATTTATCGAAAATAATATTTAGTCAATACCGGTTCCAAACTGGACCTCTTCCTGTCCGGGGAAACGTGTTTACCATTCCAGTACAGCTACCGATTATGATTACAACAAATTTAGAAATTATATCTGTGCATTTTTACAATTTATTATTCCATTTTTAAAAAGCATTCAACTTATATTTTTTGATAAATAGATTTTTTGTGTATCTTTCTAGTTGATTAATTTAATTTGTATTAAAATACCGTAGAACTATGTTCTGAATGTACAACTTCACAACAAAAATGTGTTCTACTTAAAAAACATTATATTTATATTATTTAGTACTTCATGTAAAAAGAGAAGATATTTTTCAATCGTTAAACTGCCCTGCGCATTATATTACCGTAATTATAATTGTACATTACCGACTTACTAAACTAAATCGCGCACAATATACATGTACAAATTGAAATGGAAAGAAATCTTCGTCAGGCTCCTTATACCCAGATGTTGAATCTTGCACAAAGGTACAAACTAACTAGTACCAACTCGGCGCTGAGCGTTACGTCATTCGCTGTCTAGTCGTATTGTAGGCAAAACGGACTGACCGACCGTTCCTATACTAATATAGTCCGGCGAGATCCTGGACACTCGCTCTAGCCAGTTCGTGAGAGGTTCTCAATAAAGCCCGATGTTTTGTATTTCATTATATCGTCGTCATGTGTCTCGCCACTCCTCGGCCCTTCGGTCTCTTGTCCCCTCGCAGATACCTTTCCTCGAATTCTCTCTCGCGCTATTAATAAAAGCGGATTAAAAGGCCGCTGATATCTTACTTTCTGATTAAGATTTTTATTGTAGCCACACTTACCTACTCCCCGTCGTATACGGTTACAAAAAACAACTCTAATGTTAGTTTAGGACGCTTCGTGTATATTTAATGTGTATCAATTACCTTCTTCACGTTGAATGAGATATTTATTACATATTGTTCTGTTGGAATTATTCCTTTAATGATTGGGTTCTAAGTTTTCAAATATTAGCGACTGTCTGTGCGCACTCATGGCTTCCTCTGCTTACCGCAATTGGTGTCATTATAATTTATTATTGAAACAATATTAAAACAGTTGTTTAACTTTACCATGTACCTACACTTTTATGTGTTCAGATAATATTGCATTAAGTACCTATTTAATACTTTTGTATATATTTATTCTGAAAATATATATATATATATATATTTTAATATTATTAAATTTAATGCATTTTAGAATTATCAGTGGGATATATATATATATTTCATTTAACATTTATTTCTTCTCTATGATAGTAGGACTCGTGTATAGAGAAGGAGTAAGTGCGAAATAATTTGTTTCAGTTAGTCTGTGTATATATTTTTTTACTCCAAATACAAATTGATAGTAGTCTGTAATTGTTGTTGAAGGTTGTTAAAAAATTGCCTTGATGCCTTGAAAAATATAACGATTTCAGGTTGCGGTATATTTTAGTTTTAAATTAGATCTCTAAATCTACTAAAATATTATCATATATTATATATATCAAATATTATCATATATATCAAATATTATCATAAATATTATAATATTATAATCTACTAAATATTTTGTGTACTTTGAAATCTGTGAAAAGTTGTATACTTGGATAGTCTTTTTTTTAGTTTTTTTGAGTTTTGAGATTTTGAAAATGAGTTTAAATATATCATTGGAATATAAGATAAATAACAATGGTCCAAATACCGTACCTTGCGGTATGCCAAATTCAGTGGTTTCAGATGTGCTATAGTGTCAATTTATTTTACATTTTGTTTTCTGTATGTTAAATAACTTATAAGCCATGATAAAACATTGCCATGAAGGCCAATATTTTGAAGTTTATTATGTACTTTTTTGTGTGATGTGCTATCACAGGCTTTTCTTAGGTCTATAAATATCCCAATGCATTTGCCACTGTCTGTTGCATATGTTTGTTTATTACTGAGATTATTTTAGCAACAGCATCTGGTATGCTAATTTTTTCTATAAATCCAAATCGGTTCTCATTTATGATTCTATTGCTACTGACTACTCATAATAATACATTCTTATTTTGCCCCACTTCACAGTATTTAATAATGGTTAATGATAATAGCTATTTTAATTTTTTTTACAGTGTACAGAATAATGTACATTACATAAAAATATTCACGGAGAAACACAATTGAGATAATCAAACATATTTTCTGCTCGTGGATAAAAGTTATTCAGTTTTCGTTTCGTGATTGTCATTGTAGAAATTCAGTAATAAATTGTATTCAAAGAAACTAAGAAGGTATGTAGGAATACTATTTGTTGTTGTTTTGTATATTAAACTGTACATTGTCCTGTCTTTGCGTAAGTAGATAAAGATATGTTATGATTTATTTTGTTACCTCACACCGCGCGGATCGGTGCCCCCTACTCTGCCACTGACGAGATGACCGGACCGCCAATAGGAGCGATCGTGGCACCAATCATCTAATGAATGGGAAGAAGATGGCGAGCATGGCGGCCCCGCAGCTGGAAGAGTGCGCGGTTAATATCCGCCATTATACACGTCGCCATTATGGCGTAGAATGACGCGTTCATTATGTGACGGCGCTGTCAAAAGACGGTCGCCCCTCCGCGCGAGGGCCGCTCCGCCGCTCCGAGGCACTCCTCCTGCCTTCTAGGCCCTCACCCCTCTCGGTGCCGGTGCACCGCCGGTTCGCACGTTTCGGCCAGGGCTGCCGACCCTTACGCCTTGTCCTCTCCCTCTATGGCTCGGGTAGTTCGACGATCTTCAAAATATTGTCCACTAGCAATTCCAATATTTAAATAAAGTGTACAATGCTTCGCCGAAGGAATACACCAAGTGGTAAACTACTTTTCATTTAGACAGAACGATTGCATTAGTGTGCAATTGTAATACTTTTTTTTTTAATATTAAATAAATACTTGGTGCTGGATAACTCGTAGGGACACATACTGAGCTCAATTTTTCATTTATATCGTTTTTATGTACAGAGTAAAAATCGTTTATTGGAACACGATGCTTTTAAAAATATTTATTTTAAATATATGGATTTTATAGTTTATGTTCGTAGTTATACATTTATAACAGTGAAAAAACCAACAAATCTATTCGACTAAGACAAATGTTGGTAATAATATAAATTACAAAAAGACAACAAAACAATTACAAAAAAAAATTAAATAAACTTTCCTTATTTACATGAATCGAACATTCCGTACATAGTTTTTGTGGTTACCGTGTTTAAACTAATTTCAAACGACAACCCCACCCACTGACCAATTAAAACGTTAGGCGGCATCACTAAAATAGTTTTGCTGTATTTTTGTTGCTTTTTGTCTTACAGAAATACAGAGTGTGTCATCTTTTTAAGTACTTCCTGTTGGACGATATCTGTAAGTGTAGACAGGATATGTTATATCCAGAGAATTCTTGGACGTTATTAGCAATATATCAAATGTCTTTGGACGAAAAATATTGGACATGATAACATTTCTGGGCTTAAAAAGTATACAGCGTTCGTATGGCGCTAAATTGGATTGGATTGTAGGAGGTTGACAAGTTGGAATTTCTATTTATATCGAGAGTTTATCGAGTAAGCCATTTTAGATCAATGAAATTATGACTTTGTCGGACACGTTAGCTTAATTAACTAAAATATGAATTTATTTTTTTGCCTGATTTTCTTTCTTTAGTAGCTGGCGTAGTCGCGAAGTTATATGGAGCTCTACATATGTAATACCGTGCCAAAGTGTACAAAACATTTGTTTACTAAAATGTGTTCCTTAAACGTGTTCCTTAAATTCTTAAAAACTTAGATGTGTTCCTAAAACGTGTTCCTTAAATTCTTAAAAATATAAATGTGTTCCTTAAATTCTTAAAAACTTAAACGTGTTCCTTAAATTCTTAAAAACTTAAATGTGTTCCTTAAGCGTGTTCCTTAAATTCTTAAAAACTTAAACGTGTTCCTTAAACGTGTTCCTTGTTTCTTAAAAACTTAAACGTGTTCCTTAAATTTCGATAACAATACACTTAATATTATTTTTAAGAGTAGAAAATCAACTTTGTAGTTAAAATACACTATTTTAAATTGATAAAAATGCAACAGACAATAATATGCTTTTCAAATTCAATTATCTTTTTGTTTAAATTAAAACTAGGCCCACAAAATATCTTGCTAGACGTTTGTCCACAGGTACATTTAGATCCATTTTATTACATTTAAAATAAACAAAACAACAACTAATTAGTGTCACAGTTTAAACAACGGACAGGTTATTATCGATAATCCACTTTTTTTATCATTTCTTCCAAATTGGAAGAAAGCGTACTCTTTTGTAGAAGCCCCGGTAGTTTATTTTTTAGTCTGATAATACTCCTGAAACGGAAATAGTAACTTTTTGTGTTAAGTCAAAATACTACCTTTTTAAAAATAACCATATATTGTTTTCACCGTTTTCCCCTCCCCTGGGCCTGTGTGTGTGTGTGTGTGTCGTGGCTGAGAGGAGGTAGAGGTAAGACGCCGCAGAAAAGTGTCGAGGGCTTTTACTTTAGAATGCATTTTGTTTTTTGACGATGCGCTTTATACAGCCTTTGGTGAAAAGACTTTTCACTCAACTGTGACACCTTTCACTTTGTAACCCTTTTAGTATTCGAGGGGCCCCGCGTCCCGCGCTGGATGAATAAAAACTCATCGTTAGTCTGCGTTTGAGACATTTTGTTGCATGTAATTTAAACATATATATATATATATTATTTAGTTCTAAACGCGCCTCGCCTGACCTGGAATCGCGCACATCTTTTCTGTGCCCGCACTCCGCAGGCGTGAGCGGAGCTGAAACATTGCGCAAATGTGCGCGTTTTCATTTTAAAGACTTTTATATACACAATTATTACAATTTATCACAAAACAAGTGTCGTTTTTGTTGATTTATAAATCATATTTTCCACTTTTACAAACGATTGTTAAAATTATTAAGGGAAACACATTCTTATTGTGAAGTTATAATTATACAGAACAGACGGTCTGTGATATTTTAAATACTAAATTAATAAATATATACATATAATATATGTATATATTTATAATTAATACATTAATTGATTATTAAAATTACTATTTTAGCAAACTTTGTGCCATTATGTATGCATGTTGGCACTTTTGTTATTCTGCCACATATTATCCCCTCTGCTCTGATCTATTGTCTTTTCGATCAGCGTTTACTTTATGTAGCCCGCGTATATTTTACTAATTATCGTTAAACACGAGTCTTCTCCTAAACAGTCTAAATCCTTAAACATTCATATTTTATGTAGGTCGAAGCTGCGTTATCTCTGAAACCATCAATATTAACAAACCTCAGAAACACTAAAGTCAGCAAACGTGATATGATGCATCAATAATAATATATGTAAAGGATGCCCAGCGAAAAATTTTCAAGTTTAATATTAAATAAATTTAAAAAACTACAATGTTATTCTTTTATTTTATTTGTACAAAATGGAGTTTAACGATGCTAATTTAACGTTTTATAAATAATATCGTCTAAATACCGTCCATTTTTCTCAAGACACTAGCAATCGGACTCTTAAATTTGCAAACACGCGAGAGCAAAGCGTCGGTTCAATGGCAGCAACTTCACGGCGAATATTTTCTTGTGAGGCCTAAATTGTTCGAGGATTGTTACTATAATAAACTCTCGACTTAAGGTATCCCCACAAAAAAGTCGCACGGTGTAAGGTCCGGTGACCGAGGTGCCCAGAGTATGTCTCCGTACTTGCTGATTAATTTATTGGGAAAAATTCCCGTCAGCTTCTTCTTTGATACTCTAGGTGTGTGGAGTGGCCCGTCTTGCGGAAATTATGTTCTATTGTTGAACCCGGGAAACAGCTGCAATTTCGGTATTAAAAACTCGTCAATCATTCGGCAATACACGTCAGCAGTGACTGTCTCTCGCTGGTTAAAAAAATAAGTGCCAATTATCCCTCAGGCAGAAATTGCACACTATACTGTTCCCTCGGGTTGTCGGGGCACCAGTATCTCATGTTCTGTTTATTAAAATAGCAATCGATATGAAAATGCGCTTCGTTAGTGAACAATATGTTTCCAAGCGTTCGTGCTGTTCCAAAACGTTCCAGCATCGTTCTTGCTAAAATTTCACGTAAAGAATAGTGATTTTCGTTGAGAAACTGCACTATTTGCAGTTTGTATGGGTGAAACTGTAGTTTCTTTTTCAAAATAACTGCACTGTTGATTTTTTTATTGCTAATAAAGGCTGTAATCTTCCTTATCGATTTACGCGGATTGCGTATAATTTCACGTCGAACTTAAGCCACATGTTCTGGCGTCGTTGCTGACGTTGATGGTCCCGGAGGAGTTTGGTTAACTATTGTCGCTTCTTGTCTGAACTTTTGAATCCAACACCGGATAAGTTGCATGCTCGGCCCATCACTTATTCGTCGAATATTAAAGTGAGTACAAAAAGCGCGACGCCCATGAACCAATGAATCACCACACTTTAAATATTGCTCAACCGCGAACGCGCGGTGCGCTCCCGACCGGTGACTCATTGCGACTGGCAAATCGGTAAATACCTCTCTCACTTACCTCACCCTGATGGTTTACGAGCAATAGCAATTTAATCTTGAAATTTTTCCACTGTACTACACCCTATACATAATACAATGTCATATTTCTCGAAAAATCGTAGATCATTTTATTTGTTCATTATTGTGCTCGACTATTGTAGGAGTATAAATATAATACAAATAGCAAAACTATCGTAATGGCACTCGAAGATGCAACATTCCTCTAGATAAGGCGCGTGATGCTTATCTGGGACTAATACTAAAAAATTGCTTGGAGCTATTCAAAACGCTGAAAATAGAACGTTCAAGTGTCTCGTGGATATAATGCATTATATGTTAAAGTCATATTTTTGCAATCGCTTTATTTTTGGGGCGTAAATGCTCGGGCTCGGCTCGAGCGGCCCTATGCATCATCATCATCATCCGGGCCCCGGCGCGGGGCTAATCACCGGGCCTCGCCGCGTCCGGTGCCCCGGGCCAGGCCCGTAACTCACCCGCTGATAAATCGGGGTTACGACTAAACCATTTGTTCGCCGCCGCTATCGGTTTTGAATTGGCAATTTATCGGACACAACGTATTTGCCACCGGCCTCACCTCCCCACCCCCGACTTCCGCAGTCCGGCTATCTCCCCCACCCCTGCCCCCGCTCCTCAACACCAAACAGGGGTCGATACGGTAAACTACTGTGTACCTTTTTTAAGGTTCCGTGCCGTGTCGGCTCAGTATCCGTTCATTTGATTCGTGCTGCATTTTTGCAGCGTGGTGGTGCGACATCGTCGTGATATTGTTTCTTGTTTCGAGACATGTATCAGCAGATGTGCAGCTTTTCGGAAGATTAAATAGTAGCTACTTTTTTCATGTACAGGTGATTGGTTAAGGAGACAATCACGCAATAATAAAATAAAAATAAAAGAGTTAATTGTTTAATTAACAATTGGATTTTGATATTCCTGGCATTAAGTGTTGTGCTGAATATATTGTTAGAAAATAATTTTTCCGTCACCGTAACCCCCACCGCCCACATTAATTTTCCGCTGTTAGTTTTGAAAAATATGAAGCACCGTGAACATCAATCCATAATTAGCGTAGACTTACATCAAAGTGGCTACACGAAATATCCGCGCTTCGTATGTCTTCGGGATAGCAGAACTAAACGAGAGCTCTGGACAAAAAAGGTTTGGCTCTGGAAAAGATTCATGGGAAAAGTAAACGTCATCAATATACCTTCGGTTGAAAGAGAAACAGATTATCTTGCCACTATTACATATTACACATTAAACTTAGCCTGATGAAGCAATTCGAAAAGGCTTTAAACAATTATGGTTCGTGTTTTGAGTATTTGTTGACAAAATTTCCTGGATTGAGCAGGGATTATCCGCAAAAATTATAGAAGGGATTTTTGATGGTCCTCAGACGAGAAAGCTTCTAATAGATTCAGCTTTCGTGAATTCGATGAACACTATTGAGTCACGTGCCTGGTCTTTAGTAATAAAAATCTCTCTTGAAACAAACAAATCCGAAAAGTATGCTTAACTAGTTAAAAACGGGCTGTCTAGTTTTTGCACTCTTGGCTGCAACACGGTATAAAAGTCCATTACCGCTATGGCCACTTTGATCACTTTCCTGATAATCTTGGTGATTTTAAGTTAGAGATTTAAAAATTCTAAAATAATATTGTTATTGTGTAAATATTCAATAATAAACCAATTTATTAGTCGTTCTGCGGTTGTTTTCATATAAAAGTAGATTACTTTATTTTAAGTGAACGGAAGAATTAACAAAATAGGTGAATGTTACATACCTCAAAAATACAAAAAATTTAATGGGTTATCCGAGTACTCGGTATACCCAGAAATAAGTTAAACTTTTTAGGCACCAAAATTTGTGTTGACCGGTTTGATCGATTCCTTATGCGCACGTCAAATAATTGTAACCTTACAACGTGCGTGTCGGGATATTGACGGAGGCATGCAGTAGATTAGCACAGATAGATGACGCACTGAATGACCAAATAGCGATATTTGTGATGTGTGTAATTAAACTGTAACGCCACTAGCACAATAAGTACGCATAATTCTAATTTCGTTAAACCGATTTGAAGACATTAATTTTAATGACGTCCTAGAAGAATTCGAACTTATCGAAACGAGAGAAGTCGGGGAACCGGAATCTTGCAAAGAAATAATGAAAGGAAATTGAAGAATTAAATTACTCAACGTCCGAATCATTAATTATAATTTCGATAACTTGCAAGCGCTACTCCAACACGCTAACATTAATTTTGATATAATAATTTGCACAGAATGTTGGCTGAATAACTTGTACGTACCAAAGCAAATAGAGGGCTACGATATATACGCTGCAACCAAACATTTCAACCGAAATGACGGAGTGTTAGTTTACACTCATAACACAAATGAAGAATCATCAATCGTACAAGACGCAGACTGGTTGCACCTAATGATTGACAAGTCTTCTCTATTCTAGCGATATATCGCCCGCCTTCATTTCAGAACGCCGCGACATTCCTAGTATCACTAGACATTTTCCACGACACTCGCGATCTGACGAAATAATTATCACAGGCGACTTTAATATAGACGTAATCAAACAGTCACTGCCTACTGTCACTAGGTCACCGCGGATTCCTCTCAGCAATAAACAAACCTACGCGAGATAAATCTTGTCTCGACCATAAGTTAAGATCGTTAAGTTCAAGCATCCAACACACGCAGTAATTTGTCAAACGCCTATAACCGACCACTTCCCGGTTATGATGGGCATCGAATAGTGCACCAACAAATCACGTAAGACTGACAACTTGCGAAGAAAATATATAAATTATAATGAACTGATTATAAACCTAGAACAGGAAGCATGGAATTCAGCATATGACTACGAGGATGAAAACTCAGCTCTTAATGAATTTAACAATATCTTGCAACAACACATTACAAAAAATTAGTATTACATATCTCACTCTTCTAGAAAAAACATAAAACCATGGATCACTGAGGGACTAATTTAAAGTATAAGAAAGCGCGACAAACTACACAAAAAAGTCCAGCAGCTCTTAACATAGACGTATGAATCCAATATAAGCGATATAGAAATATTTGTAATAAGGCAACAAAAACGGCGGAAATATTGTATTATAGAAATATATTAGATCAAAACAAAACCAATACAAGAAAATGTTGGCAAATAATTAGAGAATTCACTAATTCTAATATCAATAATAGTAATAAAGTATTTCAAATGGTTTATGATAAAAGTATTCCAAACACTGATGAAAATCAGACCGATATCTAAAACTTTATAAATAAATACTTCTCATTAGGTCAAAACATTTCATATGAACACTTACTCGGAATGAACACAAGCGAATTACAGTTATGTAATAATGTCCGTTTAAATTCACAAACATCGAATTCAATATTTTTATGTCCGACTACACCGCATGAAATCAACGTAGTTATACAAGAATTAAAAACTAACAGTGCTTCAGGTAAATATGGTATTTCAACCAAGCTTGTAAAAGAGATTAAGAAATACGTAACCGAACCATTTGTATTTATAACTAACCTGAGTCTACAAACTGGAGTCTTTCCAATCGTGCTAAAAAATTCAATGTTATGTCCAATTTATAAAAGCGGAAACCCTTGTGATATATCCGACTATATACTGATCTATCTTTTAAGTGTTTTTTCAAAAATTCTAGAAAAAAATTGTTAAACGAGGAACCCGGACAAGAGAAATAAATGCGTGGGGATTTTCTTGATCTTGCAAAAGCATTTGACACCGTACTGCATCTACTATTGCTAAAAAAAACTTGAAAAAATAGGAGTAAGGGGTACAGCGTATAAGTTGTTTAAGGATTACTTAACAAATAGACGTCAAATTGTCCGAAACAATGAAAAATACAACAATCTATCATTGATAACATACGGTGTTCCACAAAGAAGCAATTTAGGGTGCTTTGAGGGTAAGTCCTGGGAAGAGGACAATACTCATGCACAAGTTTGGACAAGGCGAAAAAATGGTTTGATACGAACCTCCCATCACTTAACACAAAAAATCAAAATATGTATGTTTTTGTATTAACGAAATAACATCGCCACATCAAAGTCCTACACTGACTGCAAAACTAACAAGAACACAGCTTCTTCATGCCAATGTGAAAAATTGACACGAGTTAAAATTATTCGTCACCTGGGAGTACTAATCGATGATCATCTCAACTGGAAAGAACATTATCGAACCTAGCTAAACGCTTAAGAAAACTAATTTACTTTTAATTGACTATAAACTCTTAAGATCGGTGTACTTCGCACTCTGCTACTCTTTAATTAATTATGCTTTTTTAGTTTGGGGAGAAGCAGTAAAAACAATATAAGAGTCAGCTAAAAGAGCACAAAAGATAATTCTCAAGGTAATAAATAGTCGTTCCTTTAGATATCCATCAGATCTTGTATTGAGTACAATGCCTTAGACATTGGACAAATCTTTATGTTGAGACTAATCCAATTTTTCCATGCTAACAACAACTCACCCCAAGCAATAAATCATGGACACAACACAAGAAAAATAGATTCTACATGTTCTTAGCTCCGAAACTGTATAACACACTCTACCAACTGGAAATCGTTCAACTACATTAAGATTACACAAATATGGACCCAACATATGATCCGATCGGGTACAGATCAATCAGAAGCATGGCTATCCAACATTCTAACATAATCATAATACAGTGCCTACACTAATTCTACAACACTCCCAATTCATTTTCTTTTATTCTGTATATATATATATATATCTTTTTTTTTTTTCTTTTTCTATTTTTATTCCTGTCGAATCTTAAATAACAGCACGATAAAAACTGGCTACTTTAACACAGACTTCAGTCTAGCAAAGTAACCAGGACGACGCTATATATATCAGAGGTGGAGCTTACTCCATCCCACACAATAAACATATTACCATGTTATTTATAGTAATTTCGGCAAACCGGTAACATTTGACTTATCTCAACTCAACCCTGACACCCTGCGTATATAGAGATACAGCATCCTTAATAACCAAATCCCTTCTGCAAATAGTCACATGTTGAATTAGTTTTAACACCAGTTCCTGATCAGTCGCCCGCCCGCCACTTATGCTTTCATACTTTTGTTTTTATGTACGCTTGCATTTTTAATTTTAGTATCCATTGTTTCCTGTATTGATTTATCAATAAATAGTGGTTTAAACAAAGTTATTATTTATATAATATTATGTGGCCACAGAGTAATTTTGCTTATGTTTTATCTTATTATTGGTATATTTTTCTTATATTCTAGCAACTTGTCTCGAATGAGAGAATATCGCCCTTTTCTATATTTTATTCACCATCTTTCTCTATAGCAATTGCTTTTTATTCCGCCCATTTCACCATTACAGCGCAATCTCCGCGATCTCTTTAGAATGGTTTAAGTGCAGGTACAATGTTATCGTTTAAATTTTAAAACCTCGGTTGTGGTTATCTTTAGCCCTCTAGTTGTCACGGACGGCGTGAAGAACCGGCCAGAGAAGCAGAGAAGTGGCGCTGCCCATCCCCTCGCGCCCGTGAGAACCGAAAACAAAGTAACTCCACGTTAATATGAAATTTTACGATAATAAATCTCTAGGTCGTAAATTTATATCAAGAAAAAATGGAATAGTCTCTCCTATACTTTTTTTAACTTGGCATATTTCCCAGTCGGCCCCGCCGCCGGAGGGAACTGACAATTTTCCTCGAGGCTTTTAACTCTAAATGCGAAATCTTTGAATTTGTATCGAGGAAGGGTGTGTACAAAGGGTGTGTCACAAATATTCACTCTGACTCAATTTGTATCTAATATTTTATCGTGAACTCTGGCGTTATATTAATTTTCTTTGTTTTTACAAACCTTATTTATATTATACAGGGTGCGCTAAATAATTTGATAACACTCATATTAACAACAGTTATGTCCGTGCGCAGAATTGGTACTCTGATACATGTAAATGACGTGATTAAGTATGTATTCAACATAATAATTTAGTATATAGTAATGTATGTATCGACAATCACCATTTTTTTTATAAAGGAGTATAAGAATTTTTCATGTGTTTTATATTTTAACCTTTTTATTAAATATTAATGACAGTGATTAGTGACAGTAGGGCTCTTTGTTCGCTTCCTTGCCCGTACCAGATTAATATTTGATGCTCTTTTTATTCTAATTTCTTGACTAATGATATCCATTGTTACCCATTTAGTTATATTTTTTATTATTTTACATTGGTACCTACCTAATTCAAAATTATTCGTAATTATTATTATAGTCGCGAGTCTTGATATTAACAACAATTATTTTATACATTTTATATATATATTTATGTTATGGTCTAAAGTGTACACCATCAATATTTTAAAATCTTTTAAATGTGATTTCCAAACTCAAATGTTCGACCCTAAATGTTTAAATAGATTGTAAATCTATGTATCTAGTTTTGTGGAATAATTTTCATCGGAACACCGATAGAAAAGACACAGCTTTCGATTGTATTTCAACATTGAGAAGTTTCCCACGAGCCGAATGGTCCTTTTTTTATGCAGAATGAAGCAAATTGTTCAAAAAGTGACTTGTGATAGTGATAGTCTCTTTATCCCCTTTATCTTGGAATACTATTTGTGGGCTCAAATAACGCGACGCTGGTTCCAAAAGGGGTGTCAGCTTTTCCGTACCAGCTCTAGCTTTAAAGATACTCAATAATAAGAGAGATTTGAAACAAAATGAAAAATACTGCAAATAATCTATAGTTTTTATTATTCCCTAGTAATACAGTGTAATAGGAACAAATTATAAACTAAAACGTCAACTTCTGACATATGCAAGAACAAAATCTTTAACCTTTTTAAAAACAATGCACCTTGGTCTCTGGTAGGGTAATAAGGCTGCAACATATTCAAATATTCCAAGTACAAACTATATTTTGTACTTAATATCAAAAATAAAATTATTATTATAAGGAGAACACATTCTTATAAAAGTTGTAATTATTCAGAACATAGGTAATAAAAATGAATTGATAATTCTGGCGTCTGCTATCAGATTACTCAAAGGTATTTGAGATTCCGTAAAAATAAGGTAGATGGCTTTTTCAAATAATGGGACGATTAAATGTATTAATATAAAAAGGTAACATGTAGGTTCGAAAATTTGTCGCTGTAGCATAATTGGATAATGCACCTTTCCCGGTTTGGAAAGAGATCCAGGTTCGAATTCCGGTGGCGCAACAACAATATTTTTCGATAAAATTGATTTTATATGTACATCTTTCTAATTAATATATTTAATTCATATTTAAAATTATTATTGTTATTTCACAATGAAATCTTTCAAAAACTCGATAACTTATCTAGCTCAACAACCATCAGACCACTCAAAAGTATCATGATCGTCTGCTGCACCAACCAACACTCCTCGTGATACTATTTGCCGCAACCGGTGCATATGTCTTATATAGGCAATCTTATCCTCCTCACAACCGTGACTATACCGTCCCGTTTTCATCTGTGAACGATCAGCATCCTTTCTAGTATGGCCTCCATGTAAATGTGGCCGGTAGTATGACCATTTTCTCCAATTCATTAAGATTCACATTACCACCATTAACAACTGCATCACGTAAATGAATGTACTCTTGGTTTTATTTAATGGAATGTAGAGGAGTCGTTCGGTTTTGATTTTTGCATACATATCCACAATGTATCGCTGGAACGATTGTCGACATTTCAAGATATGACTTTCAGCGTTTTCACGAATCATCAATCGATATGAATAATAATTCACGGCACTGACTTTCTTGTTCATTTCCTCATTTGTTTGCGGATTTCTCATCATGATGTTGAAATGATATCCATCTTCTCCTTGCTAAAAGAAAATCGGATATTGCAATCCGTCGTAAGAGCGATGAGTTGTGAGACTCCCTGAACATCACCATTTCTGCGATGAAGAATTATTATATCACGCGAGTTAAATTCTTCTCCGACTACAACGATCGCCACTTCGTCAATTGTCGGTGCATTGTACTGTCTTTCGTGTTGGCCGACGGGTGTTTCGTCTGCTCTGACTACAACTGCAGTCATCACATCAGTTGGCATTCGTTCGAGGGCAGTTCTGAACAATCGAATTAATTCGTCGTGTTGATCGAATCAAGTTTGTAATTCAGCGACAGTTTATCGTTTAGTGTCCGTATTGAATTGACAACGTTGATCGATTTGTTCATCAGTGTTTCCCGTGAAATAAATTTGAAGAAATTAGTAATCTACGTTCGGCACTGGTAGTAGTGATCCTGCGCGATGATAAATTAGCCCTTGCGCTTTAAATGTTGGCATGTAATTCTGGCCCACGATGTTCGTTGCACCGAACGATGTCATTTGGAAACATGAATTGTTCTTGCGTACGTTTTCAACAAATATTTAGATTGGCTTGTGTCACCTGATACTAACGTTGATAATGGTTCGGGTGCGAATGTAATTCTGGCAATTTCACTTTTCCACCCGCGCAGCACATTCCTGGTGTTTTATTATTAAATTTGAGAGCATTACAATTTATCAATTTTTCCAATAACCATACTCGAATGAAGACTTTAATCATAATTAGAATTGTAATGGAATGCACCAAGATTTAAACCAGCGTGTATTGTTCGTCTAGATTGAGCAGTGCGAACTCGAACGGTTTCCAATCTGCTTCCCGTTCTGTTCCAGACGATCGTGACGCCTTTTTCTTTCGTGCTTGAGGTGTAGATCGACCGATAGCTTGTCGTTTGGATGGCATAATTGATTTGACAGCGAAAGCAATGCTTTGTGACGACTATTACAAATTCACTTGATAATCGTTCACAATACCCCGCGATTGTTTGACGTGACCGAGGCTCATATCAAAAGTAACTATGAAGTCAAAAACAACTTCCGTCCGAGCCATCCTAGTGATTGGCCAGCTACCTCAAATAACTTGTTTAACCAATCTGCGACTGGACGCAAATTGTTTATTTTAGAATATTGTTTTTGACATCTCAGTAAACATGACGTATCTAAGACGCCTACAGTTCACACTGAACATATGTGAACTGTCGCTAAACAATATGAAACACACAAATTTGTTAAATTGAGAGAAGTTGCCAGAAAAAACGATAATTCTTGAAAATTCGCCACAGAGAATCCTAAAAATAGCTAATCAACGTGTCCGAATTTCACATTTCACGTCATATGGTTTGTCATGAAACTGATAGCCGTAGCGCATAGATCGCTTTCTTCGGCGAACTTTCTCATTGTAAAATGGTTGTACTAATTCAGAAACCTTCGCGGGCGTGTGCACAAAAACTCACCAAAATTTCATCGCAATCGGACGAACGGTATAGGAACGCATACGGGACAAATAAACAAACATACATTCATTTTTATATCTATGTAATAGATAGGCCTTAAATTATTCTTAGGCTATTCGCAGGCACGAATATTAAAAAATGTCTTAAAAGATGAGAAATTTGACTGTAACATCTAAGTAACTCAATTAGAATCATAAAATGTTTGAATCTTCTGTTAGACATAAAGTACAAATGTACATAATTTACTGTAATATGATTTAAATTACTTGCGATTGTTTCTGACAAATTTTTATTATCCAACTGGCGCGTGCTCATGCCAGCAGTTCACTTTTGCCGAGGCGAGGCGTGCGAGGCGAAGCGAGATGGCACGAGACGACCAGTGTAGACACGAGATAGGCGATGCAAGCCGAGAGCTGCAGTACATTCTCGCCATGCCTCGGCGAAAGTGGACTGCTGGCATCATAAAAACTGACACATACTGGGTAGCGGGATACCGGGAGGCCGCGATCAGGAATCAACTTGTTTACGCCTAATGTATGTCTGTAAGTAGTGTTTGTGTGTGTGAGTGATTTATATATGATCTTTGCTTCTTAGGTTTTATTAAAATATTAAAACTTTAAGTGACATTAAGCTTTTAAAAAGGTGTTTCAAATTGGTTGTTACAATTAGGTAGAGCAGATACTGACAGTCAATTATTATATTTTATATGTAATTGTGTTTTGGCTTCAATGAGTTGTTTGGTTTTGTGAAATAAAATTTGTTTGCCAATTTGCCTTAAAACAGGCATGCCTAGTTGGGCAATGCATTTAAAAATCTGTGTAAAATATATGTAACAAACTGTCTTTTTTAGTTGTACAATTCCTACTTTTATATGACATCCATGGCATGACATGTCCAAATAAAAAAAAACATTAAATGTTACACTTGGCCTGTAGAAGCAATTTATAAAGCCTTTAAATAAAGGTGGTTTATGCTTTGAATGATAAACTTTCCTGGACGGTACGGAAAAATGAAAAGCAGGCATTTTTCAAAGAAGTGAACAGATCAGAGAGTTCATAAAAGATTCAGCATTCATAAATTCGACGAACAATATTATTCAATGTAGTCTTCACTTGTTTTAGTGAATATCTTAAAACATAAATCAGAAAACTATGCTATTAATAACGATCTGTGTAGTTTTTGCGCTATCGGCAGCAACACGAGTATTACACCACTTACATCGCTCTCCCGATAATTTTAGTGATGAACAAGATTTCATCAATGTATAAAAATCGCGGAAGACTACGGACTAAGAACTAAGGAACGCGGGATATCCACGCGGTGGCGGATTGTTGGAGTTGGAGTCTCCGGAAAGAGTTACAAAAGAAGCTTTTTGAATTGTGCATCAATATTTTTGATTTTTGTTATATTTGTTATTGATTTAGTCATTTCGCGGTTGTTTTCATATATAAAAAAATACTTAATAAAAAAACACTATAATAATATTTTTTAAATTTCATTAAAAATATACTTTTAATGTGTAAACAAATAAATTAGCATAAAAGGATGTGATGTATTCTCAAAAACTAAAGCTGATAGAGATTACTATTTTTGATATCAGCAACTCGAGTATAGCCAGTAATAGGTCAATCTTTTTAGTCACCAAAATGTATGCTGGCTAATGCACGAGCACATTTTTGACATTCACTTATACGTGACACGTGATCCAAGTAATTTTTACATTGAAACAAATGATAATGTGTGTTTTTTGTTTGATTTCAGTAACCTTTGCAACCCGCCTACAGCAAACACAGAATACACCGCACCCGCGTATTATTTATACCGTAAGTACTGACTTCATATTCGATTATTTCACTATTGCTCATTCCCAATCACACGCGATATAAAGTATATAAGTAAAGTATACCTGTATTTGGTTACTTTTATTACTTTCTGTAAACCTCTTTTTCTTTTCATCCAGCAGTAGATAGAAAAGGACTGACGATGAATCAAAAGTCTCCATGACCAATTATACATTGAAGTCGCCAACGATGGCCATTCGACAATTTGTAACAGGTTTCTAGCGACAACAGCGATAGCTCCAGCTTTCAGTGGACAGCTAGTTATAATTTACACAAATAATATTGAATAGGCTTTACTGCAGTTCCTATTCCGAGGTTATTTGAACATCCTACTCGTCTAGGTTCGAGTACTTTCAAGACTTTCGTCCCACAATATCTTGTACACCTTAAGCGACCGCGACCTTTACCGATTCCTATAATTTAATCTGTAGGGAATCTGGCAGGAAATTGTCAGGATTTCGGATAGACTTATTCCGTAATACTCCGCAACATCTATCATATGAGCAACTTTGTTATAAAAGTAATACATTCCTGTATCCTCAGGATTTACATTTGTACACGCATTTTTTATCTTGACTCGCTTTCTTAATAATGCGCTTGTCAGTAGTAAATATTTGAATTTATTTAATGTTTATAAAAGTATAGAGGAAGTAAAAGAAAAACTTGTGTCCGCAAAATATGCCTTTCACTTTTTGCGAATCTTGCAAAAACAATACGGGAACACTTTCAACTTAAGGGCTAGTCATTGTATTACTCTTGACAAATGTTGATTAATCAATTAAATGATTTCTTAATATTAATAGCTTTATATTTTATATTTATTATCTTTGTTTTATTAACCACTTGGTTGAGTTTAAATACATCTACCGGTTTCGAAAAATACCATTTTCTTCTTCAGGATGTCATAACTGACTAAAAACAAATATGATTGTTTCTTTACCAGAATTTATTTTTAAAAAAAACAATTATTTAAAAAATAAATTTAGTACCTAACTCAAATTGTTACTTAATACAAATTTACTCAAATAATTTTACGGAAAAAATTTTAGAATGGGACTCGTAGTTAAATTTAGTTGGTTGTTTATAATTTTTTGATTAGTTTTACACGCTTTATTTATCTCCAACGATTCTAAATTATTTAATTTGTGACCGACACCGTTTATATGCAAAATTGACAATCCCAATTTGTTATCAAAACCATGACCATTTTCTATCAAATGGTTAGAAATTCTGAAAACCAACTATTGTTCAAACATCTCAAATGCTCCCTTACTCCTATATTTAAATTTCTACCCATTTTACCAATATAAAATGCAGCACAATCCTTGCAACTAAGTTAATAGACACCAGAATTGTTAAATTTATTATCACCATGTTAATATTGCTAATTTTAAAAGTAGCATTATATTTTGTTTATATCTATTGAAATTATTTTTAGTTATTTATTGCTAACGGATCAGGCTCACGCGTGTGTTCCAAAATCTTCCAACATACGAAGTAGAGTAAACATGATAAAGTTATATAAATTGTAATAGTTTCTGTAATATTAAAGTAATGTAATGTGGGATTTGATGACTAAATAATAATGTAGAAGAGTAATATATCATATATGAAACAACAAGAAGGCGAGTGTAGGTGGGCACTGTGCATCTCGTTCAATACGGGACTCGTTTCAATTTTCAGGTTGATTATGTCATACATCGCTCGATGTCATTTACATGGCTAAAGTTTTGTCATCAGGCATATCGACTGGCGCGCGGCGGTGCACTGCACGATATTTGCTGTGTGGAGATGGCCCGTGCCGCATTAGCCACTCGGGCGGCCGCATTAGCCTGCGCGCGGAGTGCCCCGCTGGAGTGTTGAGCAAACCCCGGACGCTCGGCCACTATCAGCTCGATCATCACACGGCGGCCGTTCTCTCCTCTGCCCTCTGCCTCGTCATCGTGTACCGGTTTTAATAATTCTTCAACCGTTTCATTTGTACAACAGTTTCTCTTTCCGTCTGTGCATCACTAGGTAATATATGCTAACTATTATATAGTTTAATAATCTTCTCATCCATTTTAAGAAACGTATGTATTTAGTTTTCTGTCGACATTCTTTTTTCGGTACTGCTAATAGTATGTAAGTTATGTAAAATGTTGTTTTTCTTAGCTTAGCGAGGAATCGTTATTTTTGAGTGATTGTATCTGAACTTCATCTGCCATCCAGTTAATCACGCTGTATGATACATCGCTCTGCTATATTATATATCACTGTTCAGATCGATTTGATTTCAACGCCAAAAATGGTACACTTAACACGCGAGTATATTCCTCGTCACGTATCCATCAGTGACGCCGCTAGTATCGAGGGTGTCCGGGCGCGGGCGGCTCCCCGGCTCCCCGGCGCCCCGGGTGGCCCGGCTGACAGCTGACAGCCCTGACTTCAGCCTTTTTGCCGTTAACCGTGCGCGAGAACTGGCCGGGCGCCAAAATGAGAATAAAAATAACTTTTCTATTTATTATTGGGGTTATAGCGGAGTTCCTCCGACGTCAAACGCCACAAAAATCAACACATACAATATCGGTTCATAAATGTTGACATTTTAAGATGGTGTAAATTCACTCAAAGTCAAAATGCTTCGCTTCCCCGCGTGACAAGATAGAATCGCCGGCGTCGTAGTCGAGTTCGCGTCGCTGGTGCGCTTCATTGGATCTCATGAGAGGCTCGCTATCATGAGATGGTTCGGAGTAGTGAGCGTGCAACATTGCGTTCAATCTAATCAAATGTATACACTTTGTCCAAGAGGGATAGGGTTGAAAAGAGCAACCGATTTGTAGGCGGCTGTCTCCCACGCACATATCTCTTTATTTTACATAGCCCCAATATAGATTGACCCAATATTTTCTTCATTAGAATGTTTATTTTTTGATTCGATTTTTATAACATCCATACAGACTTTGTATGATCACTGAACCGCGGACCGCGGACCGCGGACCGCGAACACGTCAACGAGTAAACAAATAACAAGAATTTGTCCGCTTTCGTGATTTACTTTAAAATATCTGAATATCAATCGCCAACTTGAATACTTAAAGAAATAATAAAAAAAGAATCATATTGTGTTTTAATTATTAAAATATCTGCAATTCCGTAAAGTGTAGATGAATGTCTTACCAAAGGGTGACTTTGATTGTGATGGACACGACTTGTCCAGTTAGTTGTGAAATAATTACCTTTGTGTAATCGTACAGATATAATTACCTCGCGCATCGTTCGTGTTGCATATTTATATGTCGCGTGCTATTTATTTAGGCGAATACAAATAAGACCATCTCTGCTCGCCTCCGAAACTTGATGGTTGTATGCAATATGCATTGCACGGTTTTATTTCTGGAATCAGTGCCGTCTTACATCGTAGTCCAATAATACCCATTATATAATACTACATATTTATGATTGAAGTCAATACCGCCTCATCAAATTGTGGATTCCGGATTTAATCTATAATAATTATATTATGAAAGTAATGTGATAATGTCACCACTGTGCTGTGCTATGAATACGGATTCGCCAGAGGTACAAACACTTTGCCGTAAATAGATTTAATTCATTCTTAAAAAGTAACTTTCTAAATAACCACTATGGCGAGACCCGGTAATCTTATTCATTTATTTATTTGTTGTTGTGTTTTGGGATAATGTAATAAAATATGACATGTTTGCTGTGCTTGATTTTTATCTACCAGTAAGATGATCGTCTATCGAACTTGAGGTTAAGAGCTCGACCCTCATCGCGGGAGTCTAGCAAATTAGTCCAATTTTTCATTGCGCGAGAAATTAAAAGTATGAAAAATAAAATAGATGGTATAACTTGGTATTTATCTTGAAATACTGACCCAATTGTCCTCACTCACCTTATTAAATTATTGAATCCGCCGATGAAGCTGCTCCTCGTAAAGACGGCCTCCGCGAAGTGTGGCGCCACGATAAAAGCGAGCTGCCGACCTTAGCGCATTCAGGAAAAATAATACAAATTACTCCCTCGTGCAGGCACATAAAACGAAAAGAACAATAATGAATTTCTAATAAAACGCCCGCAGCGGGCGGAGTCCATCCGTGCGGCGAGTCCGGTACTCGGGGATATTATTATAATAGTCATTAAACAGATGTAGATGTGATGCGGTCGAACAGCCCACAAAACCAAAGCGCGATCCAAGATCGTAAACCTATTAGAATGTCATCGTTTTCAACTATTCTTCTTTCCCCCGCTACTGCGATTTATTTACTTAATATCGCGCCGTTTCGCAGCGTCAATTGTCGAGAGAACTTTCTTATGTATTCACTGATGAGCGAAAACATCGCATTGTGCACGCTCTTAAATCGTTCAGGTTCTAATACCTGATGTGACCGGGATTTTCACCGGCTTGCAGTATTTCTAGTTCCATCAGCCTTTCCTTGCCGTGTTCTCCTTACTCACTCGTTCCCGAACAGATAATCTATTAAGTAGAGTTCTGTCACCGTCATATTTTTGATCTATCCCCCCCAATCTTGCTTGGGATAATTGGATTCCATCGATGCGTTCAAAGCCAGTTCACTTTCCTGCCTGCGGTCCACTCTCCTTTCGACACATTTCTCAATGTTTCCGATTCTGCCAAACGGTTGGTGTATTTTATCTACTTTCATCATTATCAAATCCCGTAAATAGCTGACGTCGTACTTTACTTTACAACACCACCACGATCAATTTCATGACTAGAATCATTAAATTCATATAACAAAAAGTTTACGGCCACTGTTTCTGTGTATATTTTTTATCTCGGACATATTGTATTTATGTCACTTTTTTATATTTACTTTTAACATATTTTCATTTTTATAGTGAACTTGAACTTATGCAGACGATTAGCGTATACATACATATATTATATTCTCTAGATCGCTTCGTGACATGACGGTACCTAATAAATGAATACATCTCGCGATCAAAGACGCTACTGGCTCTTATCTCACTTTCTGATAGTTCTCCTTTCCAATAGTTAAGTAAGAGGTTAAAATTAATTTGAATGGCTATTTAACGAGGAAACTTGACTTCACTCCCGGCATACTCGTTTCAGCGTTTCAGCGTTTAAATATTGCAAATAATTCATTATCCCAATAGCAACTAAATATTTTTTCTGTTTATCTTTCTAATTCATTCGATAATTTGTATTAATAATTAAGAAACAATTAAAATGGTTACAAATAATCCATTTTAATTGTACATAAGAACACGAGTTAAGTTATCAGGGATGAATAGAGAGAGGAAGCCCACAATTTACCCTAGACCGTTCTATAGCAAAAGCTCCCATATCGGTCATACTCATTCACCGCCAGGTTGGAATTTTTTTCAGAGATGGACAGTGAATGGTGACCCTTCTCTTACCCAGTGAAATTTAGTTCTAAAAAATTGTCAATGTTATACATTTCACCACTACACTAGAATGATACAACTATATTAATATGTTTACTTTGGGACAAGACGAGTTCGTTTTCTGGTACGTTTTATTTGTGCATCTTTTTTTATTAATTTATGTGATATTCACCGGTATATCCCAAGCCCAAATTTCAAGTATTCCATTAATGGCTCATGAAATGCAACAAACGTTGGGCTCAATTCATGTTGCGAAACATGAGATTCAATATGCCAGGCACCAGTTCGGCCATTTATATAATTGCACCGTGAGTCGATTCCCCACACATCGGGAGCTTAGTTTGACAGTTACCGGTGTACTCGCGAGTATTACATCTCAATGTTCACAATTCCTAGCTGCGATCAGTCGTCACAGCAGCCGCCGGCGACAGCCCACCCCGTACAAGAAAAGCCTTTCAAATATGATTGCGGATAGCGTATAAACAAATGTAAATACTATTAAATTGATTAATGTAATAAAACGGCTGGAAAGCCTCGATGCTGCCGATCACCCGCCGGCCCAGCGGCAGCTCGCTACCGGTGAGCGTGTTGGGAATATTTACCGATTCTCGTCTATACTAAAATGTATTCGGTGGATAAAATTCCACCGAATTGAGGCGGGAATAAGACAAACGGATTGATGTACTTTGAAATGGACGTGAAAAAATAATGCGCCCTGTAAACTTGGGTTGATGGAATAAATCGGATCCAGCAGTTCACTCTCGCCGAGACTCCTCGCCTCGCCTCGCCTCGTTTCACTTCGGAACGGAGCTTGGACGGGGCGGGCGAGGCGTGCGAGGTGAAGCGAGATGGCACGAGACGACCAGTATCGGCACGAGCCAGTCGATGCGAGCCGAGAGCTGCAGTACATTCTCGTGCTCGGCTCCTCTCTCCATGCCTCGGCGAGAATGGACTGCTGGCATTTAGGCGACAGTTACCGGAGATCGCATCGGCAAATTGAATATCTTCTATAATTATATTCATTCGGCACTTCGTGAGTAGTTTATTTTGAATGTTTCCGTCGCGCCGGAAAGATTACTCTTGTAATAATTAATTTTATGTAATCTTGTTATTTTAGATATCTAGAACCAACTTTAATATGTATCACAATGGAAGTTGTTATCGTGTGCTTCTTAACCTGTTGCGCACCCGAGATCGTAGATACATTTAAAAATATATATTCTCGAGTCTATTATGTATGTGTCCGATATTTATTTTTTGGAATTGTTTTTCTTTCGAAAGATTTTGGACTTTGTCCTTTGGCTGTCCAAAAAAGTGTTTCCTCTTTTATAAAGAACCATAACATCAATAATAATGGCAATGTTAGCCGAGCCAACTGAGTTGGTCAAGTTGACGATACATTTTCTAGGGATCACTAAAAATAATTACATCAAGTATTGTAATACGTAAACAATGAAAAATAATAATGAATAAGGCTAATTAATAATTGTGAAAAATGTATTAAAAAAAATAATTTAGTAAAATAATACTTATTTAAATAAATAATCTCGAGTAACCGCAAGGTTAACTCCGTAAGCATTAAAAAACGAAATGAAAAATAGTCTGCAAAAAAGTTTTGTTAATCTAATATCTAAATACCGAAAGAAAAACAAATTACCTTTTGAAACAATAAATATTAAGTCTTAACTAGCAAACTTACCATTACGCCGGATAGGCAGCCACACTATTCTGTCCTGACGCACAATTCTAGCCTCATCCGCTTTCATACAAGCTTGTCTACTAACAGGACCATCTTCCAGTACCTGGTTTTCTGCATCTGGTGCCGTAATCTTACCGCAATTTTACCCTAATTTAAAAATATATTTTAATACCGCGTCGAGTGAACTAAAAATCAAACAAATGTCGTGATAATAATGCAGACATTCGTGGAAATTAACAACGCGGGAGTTTGTGACTGGTGAAGGATAAAGTTATCATTATCAGACGGGCTCCTTATGGAAACGAATCTTGTTTTTAAAGAAGAATCTGAAATCTAAATAAATGAATGACAACTTATTCTCGGGTCGCCTTATATACTCGAGTATACGGTATACGTATCCCGGCTCGGACGGCCCTGGATCCCGGCCCCCCTAATTGGAAACCTTTTGCCGCCGTGTATATGACGTAATGCAAATGGCGACCGATTTCGCGCACATGTCGCTAATAACGCCGGAAGTTAAATCAGATTCACTTTCGTTTCAGTTTATAAACGGCCTGAATATTAAAATATCAAGATAACGCGGCGACAGCCTGACAGTGTGTACGTAGTGGAATAAGAATCGTCCGTACGAAGTATTTCATATCGTCACGAGATGTCCCGACGCACGCGGAACACTCTGGAAAGTCAGCCGAGTTCACGGCAACGCGAGGTTACTATTGCCATTTCTTTTTAACTAACGAAAGGAAATGGACACCAAATATTTATTTCAAACATACGTTAGTGACAATTGACTAACCCTATAATTTAGAAAATTCATTAAAAATGATGCAGTTTTTAATAATCGGTAGGTACTGATGCAAATGGTTTTTGCGAGTATGCATCTCAATAGATGTTTAATATCACGTCACTATAATAACCGTGTAATGAGCGAGTGTTTAATTATAATTTCCCAATCACCGTCCCGAGTTGTCGCGAGAAGAGATCCGCGACATTTCACTCGTACGTGCCTACTTACATATTCCTCGCTTCTCGGAAGGTCTTCAAAAATGTCCACACCGCTCCATTTGCAATGTTTGTGTTGGTGGCAAAGCGAAAGATATTTTATATATAGCGTACGTACACATATACGAGTATAAATCGACTGTTTTGAAACGTGCTTAAATGAACTCGGCTTCGTGTCCTTTGATCGCGGATGATGGCCGGCGCACGTTTCTGCATTGCGCCGGGTGCAGCGAGTGCAACGGAGATGAGGGATTTATGTCCGAAGTTTCGGTAGTCACACACTCAGGTACGAATCCGGTATCCGGTACTGCGGCTGCGGCTGCGGCTGTGGCTGTCAGCCGGACACGAAGATGACGCCGATGAAAGGTTTCAACTTAACTTCGCCGAATGAAGTTTATTCGGCGAATCGCGGATCGCGACTCGTTCAACATTTATGTTGACATTGAACACAGTGTTATTTATCAAAAATACATCAATATTGGAAATTATTTTATTTACTTGTCGATTCTAGTTGAGAAACAATTGATCAAAAATATCCGCTGCCTTCGGAGAGAATATTTCAATGAAACGAGTTCAATTGCAAAGAACTGCACGAACATCGCCTCAGTGTTATCTTACTTTAAATAAGAGCGTTTAATAATAATAACAAAGTGTAGCAATTATATACACCATTATTAATAGTATGTACACATAAAAGTGTAGAAAAAAAGATAGAAATGAAAGGTAAGAACCAAACTAATAACAAAACTCACAATCCGAAGCGAAACATATTATTTGTTTGCGGAGTAGAATGCGATCGGACCGCAGATCTGTGACCGACTCTGTAATGCGAGATCCGTGAATTGGAAAATATTTGAAACTCAATACGAAGTTTGTGTGAATAAAGTTCACTGTTCTGTGAACACTTACATTTTTAAAACGTTAAATTCAACCGTCGATTTAGCATTAAGTACCTATACTGTACATATATTTATTTCCGTTACGGTGCCGACAAACTTCCATCTGTTCCGGTTTGAGGCAACTGAGTTACCCCAAAATAATACCGCGTTATTAAAAAAGTTTTAAAAGAAAAATGCGTTTTCTTATTTTTATTATGAATTGATTTTATCAATTCAGTTTTTACATTTGACGCGCTCGTGTTCGAATATTACAAGGTGCAAGCGCAAGGCTAGTATACAATACAGTGTCTAGTCCAGCGTGAGCTACGGCCAGTTCGAGGTTTCCGTAAGAATAATTTAACCATACAGGAAGTTTGTTATCGCCTACATAATATAGTATTCCGCTTCTCTGTATCAGTTACGAGTATAACTCAACATTAGTACAACATTGTGTGTAATTCGAGTATCTCGAGCTGCATTGTTTTAAGTATCTTAATTTTGTGAAGTTATACTTTCAACCGACTATGTCAAACCAGTTGAGATTGAGATATAAAGGCTTATTCCGCGCTATCCACCAACACTAACAAACTAACACAAACGTACCTACTGCTAGCCCACGGGCACTGTACGTTTTGTGTACATACAATAATATTTGCTTTTATTCCTTGCTAGTTATTACATACATACAACGATTACCTTTTATTTATTTCATATTAATAAAAGTTTATTTTATGAATGAATTATTATAAAAAGTTAACAGGACGTCGTGAGTAATATTTAGCGATCGACTTCGCCCGTCAATTTCTTTATTTTCAACTCTGATTACGCATTTGGAAGTGTTAGCTGTGTATCTAAACCGGTAGATAAGATTTGTCACACTGCCTACGTAGATTACTACCGCGTAATCTGGAAGATATGTAAATATTTTATTCGCTGAATATTTAAAAAATATTATCAACAATTTAAATCGTCGCTAACCCGTTAAAATAAAAATTGTAGTCTCGCTTGTATTATGATCTATTCCCCGGGTCATCGTGATGAGTTTGACAGTTGCAGGTAGGGCAGTTGGACGGTTAACAATCGGAGAGAATGCTTCATTTTATTTATTTATATTATTTTTGACACGACTTTAGTTAATTTATTCTCGATCGCCATTCTTACCGACGTTTTGTCGCAGCGAAGGTTTTAAGATTACATTTTTATGCGAAACGTCTTGAAGCCCTAATTTGTGGCACGGAGTAAACTCGTAGCTGTGCCCCCAATACCGAGATGCTGTAACAGCAGTTACCAGTCTCAGCCTTGTACCGCTTCTGACTACAACTTGCGACTTCAGAACACAGTTCTGTGCTATTTTTAATACAAATTAGATAAATCGATTAAAAAGATAGATATACAGAAAAAATGTACTTACTGAAAAAATATTTGGTAGCTACTGGAATAATTGAAAAGGGTAAATCCGTCGCTGTAGTGGAATTGTAACACATTTTCCCGGATAGGAAGAGATCCCGATAGCGAGCAAATATTTTTTCTGCATATAATTTTTTTCTGTATATCTTTCTAATTGATTCATTTATATTAAAATGTTTGTTACTACAAAATTGATTTTTCTCTTATTCTCCTGAATTTTTGTATATATATACTTGTGTTAGAGAAACGATAACTTTGCGGTTTTAATAATTGGCATGAAAGGTAATTGAAACACCGTGTGCGCATGTCGAACGCGCGTATTATCAATCGGTGACTCATTTTCCTCCATAGACACCTCGTGGTCGGCCATTTGTAACTTATTGGATGTATTTTCAATTTTGCGTTTGCACCCCACCGCCCCTCCTCCGTGCCGCTGCGCCACCCTACACCCCGGTAATAATAGTTTACCATCGCGGTCCCAACAAAGCAGACAACAAAGAGTAATTAACCTTTTACCGTAACAGAGCCCGCCCGTTATTGAAGCATTCACCCTAATAAGATGAGCCTCACGCAGCGCAGTACCCCGACCGCGGCCGGATGTCCCTCCGGTGGATTTACCGAGTCTGGATTAACAAAAAGTGGATGATGCCAGCGCAGCAAGTCGGGGGCGGAGCGACCACGCAGTGCACGTAGGTCAAGTGTCTGTACGGCAGCGTGTTTATTCTTCTTCTACGTGAAATTATAATCGCGATCTTGCCCTCGACCAGAATCCGTACCGAAGTAGGCAGTGTTTAACCGATGGATATGGATTCACAATTATACAAATTGGCGAAAATTATTGAATTTTTATTTTATTTTCTGCGAGTCTTTACAAATATTGACCAACCTGTGTAATATGTGTAATGACGCAAACAAAATGTTAATTCATTTTAAATATCTTTGAGGTTTTTCAGTCACTGATTATAATATGTATATATTTTAATATTTAGATATACTTCAAATAGAGAACTTAAAGCTAAAAATAAAATTATATAAAATAAACTTTTTGAAATGTCGTGTGATGTAGAATACATATAATGTACCAGATGTACATAAGTATATTTCGCCCTTTGTAAATAGTTTCTTGTCTGGAAATATTTTTATTCTCAGAAAAATAAAATAATATCTATCTGACTTATCGTGTATATTTATATTTTAATACAAGTATATTCAGAGGCGTTCACTGCATATTAGTAAAAAAACTGTGTATTATTAAAAATTCTGGGAATTAAAATAAATTACATAATTTTTATATTATGAAAAGACCCTATAAAATTCTAGCTGTTATTACCACCCGCATTAACATAACCTTGCCTATGACGTAACCCACGATTTATGTTTAGCCGTGGGTTATTTGCGAATCATTTGCAGCAACTGCATGTGCATTCTGGTCGGCAAATTACTAGGAGGTCTTGAATGAACCTAACGTTTTTTTCCAATCATTATAATATTTATACTTAACTAAAAATTTATCTTTACTGAAAACTGCGTAGAATACATTTCTACGTATTTTTTTTACTTGACAGAGTTAACATTTTCCTATGATTCCATATCAAGCAGGCGAATTTGCATTTTTCAGGATATTATAAGTTAGATTATTACAAAATGTCAAAATACAATTTTTACCATTATGAGTTTCGGCTAATTACAACATTTTAAATCCGCTGTCCGAAGGAGAAATCGTAAAAAATATTTTAAGCTAGATCGAAAGCAGAGTAACGGTATCGGTAAGTAACAAATTCACAATTATATATTAATTAGAAATTGATAGAATTGTTCTCAAAAAAAAATATTTCTATATTGATAATGCCCTTGCAAGGCGAAACGCGTTTCAAATAAATTCAACGAGTAAAATCAAAAAACAAGTGTTTAATTTTACACAGTGATATGAATGTGGTTGAAAAGATTGAATTAACTATGGAAATTCAGCGTGATGCATTTCGTTTTATAATATTATCATATTAGAATGTGGTAATTTTTGTCTCTTATTGGCATTCTAGCATTTTCACTCGCGTCTGTTTACCCGCTGACATCCACGCTCGCATGAGCGGGCGTAGAGCGAGACGGGAGACGGGAGATTTCGCGATGTCGCCAGGCCAAGGGCGATTGTGAACATTCAGAACCGTACCGCGCGGCGCCGAGTGACGAATCAATCTTTGCAGAAATTGTGTCATTGTGATGAGACTGAACAACTAGTCGAGAGGAATGCGCCCACATAAACTGTAACAGTGGTAACCGTCGGTTTCATCTTTACTAATAGAAGATTATTCGTCTCGGGAACCGTCGCTCCACTGTCAATATTTGTTTTACGAATAGGCGATATCATCGCGTGAGAGACACTCGGAAAACCTGTTCTTGTGGAGAAACAAAATACTCAGGCCAGTCGTGATCACCGGGGTGTCAACTGGGAGATCTTTAAACGGACAGACTCCTGAAAAGGTTTTGGGAGAACCTCGACCGGATCTCGACCGGTAGGCGCAGACAGCTACAAGTCACTACTGTGCTGCGTGACTTGTGAGACCGTGGCGGTGATGATGATGATGTAAAGTAATATCTAAATAATATAAACGTAATCAATTCTGTAATGTTAGTGAGGCTTTAACTAAGTTATGTTGCGTCTATAACTAATAACAAATTGGGTAATGCTGCTCAAATAACATTTATTTCTTGTATTATACTCACCACGCGGCGTGATCATAGACGAGTATACCGAATATCATATCAGATAGGTTATTCAGTGAGATCTCCCTTGTATCCATCCACCTATGGCAGTCAGATTGAGCATAAAATTAATAATGTGTCATATTTTCAAATAAAATTGTATAATCTTAAGACTGACGATATTATGTATTTTAATTGCAACATTGTCGTCAAGCTTTACAGCAAACCGAGCCACAGTCAGCCACTAACGAAGACCCGTTTTTATTTTGTAAATAACAATATTCAACACATATATATATATATATATATTATACATGTATATATTACACATATTTCCGGGTACATGAAATATTATTTTTAGTCCATAATTCATTTAGTTATTTTTATTTTTTTTATTTATTGAAATATTAGACTATATTTGTGTTACAATTCTTCCAAAATGTCATTAAATTGATTGGATTGAATTTATGAATCTATGTTTTATGGATAAGGGTTTTCTGCCTTTTACTTGTACTTTTTGTATACAGTTTATCATTTAAAATCAACAATAAAGAAATATCACGCATAAAAAATCGAATTTCCACGACATTAATAAAATAAAATACTTATCTGTGAAAGGGTTAAGATCGAACATTTCCGACTCTAATTTAGAAAAGATAAACCCCTTAAATATTGCGGACTAAGTCTGATATCTCTTCCAGCGCCTCGCTTGACATAACACAATATCTTTATGTGGCAAATAAAAACAGTGTTAAGGTGACAATTCGTCAAGTAAGAATACATCGCATCCATGCAATATTCATCGATGCCGTCAACTCGAATAAATAATGGGCCGCGTTGAATAGAGGACGAGCTAATTCTAGTTCAGTTGTAGATCTGATATTCTGCCTTCGACACTCTGTAACCGATAACATTTTATAAATTTATACATTTTATCCGAGCGATACATTTTTAAGTCCTGAAGAGATGTTCACTGTCTCCTTATCTAGATCGAAGTCTGTACTAAAGGAGACAAGTTCATCCGTTATCTATCATACAAATATGAAAACCATTATTATTATTAATATATTTTTTTTGTCTAATACTCTCGCTATCCCATGATTCCAACATTGCAAAACAGAAAAATTAATATGAAGAAATGATGTTCTGTTCATGTGATCATTTCCACGAATCTTTGCTCAGTTCTCTTTCTGCCAACACCCAATACCAACTCCTTAGATGGTGTTTGAGTTTGTCCATCGATAATTGTTTTATACTGCTCGGCAAAATGTTAAAGGCTTTGGGAGCCAGAAACATATGGAAGGATTGACCAAAGCTTGTTTTCATTTTAGGCTTCACGGTGATCCTATTATTTTTTGCTCTCGTAACATAATTATTAGATGGCTATTTATGAAGTTCTCTGTTGGAATGAAAATAAACATAGAGTTTTTAAATTTTTTAATAGAGTTGTCTAACATTCCTCAAACAGAGGGAAACCTATATGGTTTTCTGTAGATGATTCTGAGAATGGATTTTTGTGTGATTACTAATTGGTTAAGGGCAGTTATCCCAACTCCACCCCAACCTAAGAGCGCGTAGCTAAGAAAGGATTGGCAGAGAGCAATGTATATTATTCTCAGCATATGTTTCTCTAGAATATTCCTAAGATATCTGAAGAAAAATGTCAGCTTTCTTAATTTAACGCAAAGTTTATTGATATACTCAGACCAGTTTAAGAATTGGTCAATCCAAATGCCAAGGTATTTAATACTTTTTACTCAGTCTAGCTCCTTACATTTGCATGCTATGTATGATGAGTATGATAAAGGTAGAGTAGTGTTAGTGTTACAATTATGAAGTTTTAATGAATTATTGAGATTTGGACTACGAGCCTTATTGATACTGAAACACGAGTATGTACTTTTGTCAATATTTAATGTGAGAAGATTAATTTCAAACCACGGTTTGACCTTTTGTAATCCAATACCAGCATATCCGGAAACTTCGACCCATGTTTTACCACGAAACAATCGCAGTATCATCAGCAAATGTAACAATTTTCCAATTGGTGAGACTCAATTCACATAAATCATTTATATATAACAGAAAAAGGTTGGGCCCTAGAACACTCCATTGCGGGACTCCAAAAGTGATTTTAGAATACTGACTCATTTCATTATCAATTCTAATCGCTTGTCTTTCCGTTAGATAATTTTTGAAGTAATCTAGAGCTACTCCTCTAATACCCGAAGCTTCTAGTTTCCGCAGAAGAATGGGGAAAGAAACAGTATCAAATGCTTCGGCTAAATCCAGGAAGACATTAATACAATGCTCGCCTTAGTAAAGACTGTATGTAACATATTCAGTGAGTGCAATGACGGCATCTTCTGTGGATTTTTTTTTTCTAAAACCGTATTTGTTATTACTTACCATTTTATGTATGTCTATAAAATCTGTAATTCTTTTATTAATGACTTTTTCAACAATTTTTAAAATATAGTTTGATACGTCGCCAGGATCTCCATTTTTGAAGAGAGAACAGACAATAGAATATTTGAGGGCGGCCGAGAAACAGCCCGTAGACATACTGAGATTACAGATATAGGCTAATGGTTTGATTATGTGATCCTTTGTGTTATTTAAAAAGTCATTCGCAATCGAGTCAATTCCTGGGACGCTATTGCTTTTTAGATTACTAATTATTGTTGATATTTCTTCGATTTTTTCTGGATTGAGAAATATTGAATTTTGTGTTATTTTTTGTAATGTAACTTTTACTATGTTCAGTTTCGGTGACGTTTAGTTTCAGGAGAGTTTTATTAGCTAGTCATTGACCTATTGAACTAATACTCGTAAGTGTGTTGAATTCATCAGCTGGGATTCCTGTGGTATTCGATTTTTTTTCTCGCGTGGTGTGGGTTATGGTCCAGGTTTTTCTTAGATCATTCTTATTTTTCTCTAACAAATCTTCGTAATATAATTTTTTCGCTCTTTTAACAGCATTGTTACAGATATTACGATAGGTTTTGTATTGTTTTTGTAGATGTGTGTTTTGGGATTGGGTCTTGATTTTACCGTGTATTTTATCTGGTTTTTTTTATTCATCGGACTAGTCCGTTTGTGATACAGGGTTTAATATTTATGTTTTTGTTTTTAATATGAATATTTGTTCATGGTTTTTGTTTTTTCCTGAGTGGTGGTGAGGAATGTATTCCTTGCAACGTTTACATCATTACAATTATATAAGTTGAACCAATCATGTTTTTCTAAGTCATTGCTAGTGTCCTTGTTTTTGTCTTGAAGAAATTTTAGTAGTGAGCGGAGTGTTACAAACCTCAACAATCGACAAGCGAGCATAAGGAGATAAATGCACATCGGGACAGTATGGCGGTCTATCTTATCTGCCTGCGGCAACTGAAAAGGTTTATTTATATATAGACCTAATAATACTGATACATTTCAGATTGGACCCGCTCATGAAATTAAGTTGACGAACTGTTCCACATTTATTCGAGACACAGCTTTAAGCTTTTTAATCGTGTTGAGAAATCTCGACTGGCTATACACATTTGTTAGGTCGAACGACACACCAGACGTCAGAATTTGTGGGACGAAAATAGTTCGCGCACCTATTAGCAATTTGATGAGCCGGAACATTGTCTATGTAATCATTACTGACAGATAGCGTCACGGATTATTACTGCGTTCGGTAGGCGGAGAGAAGTGTGAGTGTGAGTAGATCAACGCGCGAAGGGAATGATGACGGCGAGGCGCGGGGCGCGAGGCGCGCGGCGCTCTAGGGCCAGAGACGGGAGCGGTACTCGGCGGAGCGAAACTGTACTCCGCATGTAGAGTACCCGCCCGGCCGCCCAGCCGCCCAGCCGCCCAGCCGCCCACCGCCGCGGAGGATGACGCACTTCTCCTTATTTACGTTGTTTAGTGTGCTGTAAAAATTATTCATCGCTCTGGGCAACGAGACAATCCGCTTGCCGCCTGACCGGTCGCGCCAGCAGCGGCCGTGACTACCCTGTTTTGTGTGCATCTTCTCAATGCTACCTTACGCTGTCTTCGTTTCATTTTATGGTCTAATTAGTTATCCGTAAGTTAAACTTATTTCCACGAAACGCGTTTATTTTCAGTTTGTCTCGTCGTCGCGGTGAATTATTTATTCATAACACTGAGTAATTTGTATTCCAAACTTGACATACATTTTACGGTATGGTTTTCGTGAATGGTGATTTGATTATCGTTCTGATGCGCCACCGCCACCGCGGACCCGCGCCTTGTTACGCGGCCTTCGTAATATTCCTAATTTGAGAACAAATACAACACGAGACACACGCGGATCGGAAACACACGCGGATCGACCTCGAGGAGCGTGCATCGATACTTTAATGGTCCGTTGCAACAGCTTGATTGACAGATGATTGATTCTCTTACTCAGAATTTCAGTTGACAACAGTCAACAGTTAACTTTCAACATTGTCGCGGAAGATAAAACATACCAATTCTCATAGTAAGCATTAAAAAAATTATCTCGATTCTTCACTTCTTTTAAGTGTCGAGATCTTTTGAATTTACTTTATTATACGAGTATTTCTTCATTCTTTTTTATTTATATTTTTTTTAATATATTTACGTCACCTTTTTCGCGAGTCAATGTGTTTACACAGTGAATATATAGATAAGATATTCATTACTAATACAGCAACGTGTTTACACAGTGAATACATAGATAAGATATTCATTACTAATACAGCAACGTGTTTACACAGTGAATACATAGATAAGATATTCATTACTAATACAGCAACGTGTTTACACAGTGAATACATAGATAAGATATTCATTACTAATATAGCAACGCGTTTTCACACAACATTATAATTTTTTTTACATAATTTATCAAAAGTAAATTCTTTGCATTTTCATCTTCGTGTCCACAATTTTTTTAGCCCATGCTGTTTATCATTGATGCTGATATTTTTTTACCAACTTACTATAAATCACATTCTAAATGTATCCAACTGAAATAACTTTGCATGTTTGCACAATTAACTATTTTTAATTCTTCTAAAAAGTTTATTAAAATTAAAAATAATTCATCAAAATCATCGAGAAATGTATTTTTCGGAATTCCACCTAAAATTTGAACATGGCGTATCCGGTGCGAATGCCGTATTTTTATGACTCCTGTATAATATGAAAACTAAGCATGGACAATTGTCATGAAAGTTACTTCACCAAATTAAAATGGATATTATATCGTCTGGTAAAGCAACAAAAATTGTATTTCTGTATTAATTAGTCACATTAACATTAACTCATTATAATAATTTTAATTATTTTACTACGTTGGTGTTATTTTTTCTATAAAAAAATTGACACCACATATTTCTCTCTTATGTTTTACTTATTTAAATTTTGTTTTAAATATTATCTCTTAATATTTATACTTGTTGATTTTTTGTTTTTTATATCTTCGAGTCTAGCTTTTATTTATTTTATTTTGCATACCTACTTAAAAAATATATAATATATCGAATTGTTTATATTAATTGATATAAAGGGCAGAACCGTACCGATAATAAAATAAAGATACTAGCTAGATACTTGCATAATATAATATTAAAACAAAATGATTGGCGGTAATGATTGGTGATATGGGTGCATCCGTGAAGTTTGTATGTTGGTTACTTTATCCATTTACACTTGCAAAACGTATAGATGTATAGATGACAGTGTAAAATGAAAGAAGTATGTTTTACAAAGCGCTTTAGGTTCATTATAAATTATAAATACAAGAGAAAAAGAAACCGTAAATCGTATTTGAACTGAAATTTTCCTGTTGAATCAGTTTAAAAAACATTTCATCGCGAATTGATAGTATTTTATCTGGTATACATCCATCCCACAGTACACAGTACACCGTACACCGTATACCGCGTTTTGATCGATCGTATATCGATTTTGGTACTTGTGTTAAATATTTAATCCCCAATGTTTATAAATTCAGGGACTGAACAGCCTCGATAATAAAAATTGACGTTTAAAAATGAATTCTCCGCGCGGATTATGCAATCAGGCTCCGACCCTTTTTTGCCGGTAACTTATTCTAATCCGCGAATTTTGGCCGAAACGGTTTATTTTTACCAGATTAATTGATAAATAATTGTTGATCTAGTATGTGGAACTTATAAATTATTCCTCGAATTAAATTGCTGGAAAACATCCCTGCACAAAAAAGAGGACGACACGAAGAGAGAAGAGCTATCGTCATTGTGCCGTGTTTGCGTACGCACAATCGATACCCGAAGCATTTATTTACCAATTTGACCTTGCATATTATTTTATCTCGCCAGCATTGGGTTTTCTGCTAGATATATAAATTAGTATATTTTTAAAATGCATTGAAAAATGACATTTGCATAAAGACATTTCAGATTTTTGAGACTGAGACAAGATTCGATAACAAAACATATTTACTATTAATCTAACACACATAGATATATATTAAAAATAATGCTCACAACCTCGCACATAACGACTAAACGCGTGAAGTATATATAATATTATGATACTTAATATTATTTCATTTCTAGTATTACATCAATCATTGTTTCATTTTCTGGTCTGTAGAGTCTGTAGAGTCTATCTTCTGAGACAAAAGAGAGTAGTGCGAGCCTGCCGCCGGTAGTGCGGAGTGCCGGTAGAGGCCGAGGGTTTTCAATTGTTTAGCGGGACGGAATTTTAATAGGCCACCGTTCGAGTTGGCGAAACGGCCGCCGCGCCGCGCCGCGCCCGCTGTAGTCGTCTTCGGGCAGACGTGTCGCGTGACGTTCTCGCACATTCTCGATCGTTTCCGGTTTTCGGTACATCGTGATACACTCTCGCCTTCAGTTATTTGGGCATCTCGCGAAAAGGAGAGAGAGGGAGATCGACTGAGCGGCGACGGGCACTTATCCGGTAACAGCCCTGACATCGTGTGCCAGGATACCAGGATGCAGAAAAGTAGAGGAGCGGAGATCGCGATCCTCAGTCATGAGGGACCGTGTGGATAATGATGATCGTGTATTTGATCAAAATTACACCGTATTATGAGGGATGCGCTACTGACTATCTGTAACTAGTGATATGATGACGGCTTTACTTCAATAATTCTATTATTATTCGTTATCCAAAAATTCAGAAACTTCGTCATCATAAATCTTATTTTAAATACAGCGCGAATGATTCGCGTACTATCCGCGACGAAGCTGTACTGCCTTGTAATGACGACAGCTGTACTTGTCTGATGTTAATATTAAATGTAATGTAAAAACCGACAGGTACATGTATGTATTAGTTTGTATACGCGCACATTCGAATGCGGTCGGTCATTCGACAGCCCACGATTATTGCGCAAGTTCCGCGCACCAGAGCTGCGGGAATTCGCCGAGCCGCGCGTTGTGGACATTACCATTCCGGGCCGCTCTATCGTTCGCGGTCCTCCTCCGGCTCTGTGTAGAACCGTTTAATGGAAGGGCCGAGTGAATAATCAACACGAGCGGGACTATCAAATCGTTAAGAATAGTCATTTCAAACGTGTTTTAATTACAAGTGACGGTGATTAAATAAATGTCCGGTAAGGACCGAAGGGTCCCGGGAGAGCGAGGTCGCAGACCGACACCCGCGAGAGTGAAGATAGCAGATGCGAGATAGAAATTCAATTAAAATAACAATTAGCTTTTGCATTATCTCGGTCGGGCGGCTCGTGAACCTCCCCCGTCCCGACCCCGCGCCCGTATCCCTTCCCGACCCTTGTCGCTACATTATTCCATGTACAGATTTTTGTCCTCACCCTTGTATTTCACTCTCGGGTCCTTACGGCCATCACCGCCGGTGCGAGAAGGAATGTGATGTCGCGGAGAGTAAATATTACCCTGACTCGCGTGCGGACACGCTCAATTCTCGTCACATTGTGATGCGCCATCTGCTCCGATCTGCGCTTTCTGCCGGCTTCCCGAAGTCAGCCATCGGTCGCAGCCTTCACCGTTCATCTAGTCTTTGCGGTATCGGTTTCATTCGATTTTACCTCGTACCACAATTAATCTCCATTGCATCCGTGCGTCGTATCCTCAGTGTGCACTTTACCATGCAGACGACAATATTCCATTCCCTATCAACATTCCACTGCTATCATCTAACGACCAATTTATTTTTAAATTAATATTCCTAAAAGCTAACGGAATAAATCTTCATAAATTAAATATGTTTTTAACATTTATATAAATGAATTGTCATATGGATATGTATGTATGTACGCGTGTGTATATATTTCTTAGCAAAACATTATCCTTTTCATAACTGACAGAATTGAGAAACTCAATCATAACAATGCGAACTCGCTGTTAAACTAAAATTAAATGTCTACTCATCCGCATCCAAATTGACAACTCAGCATAATAAAGGGTGTCCAGCGGAAAATTTACAAGTTTAATATTAAATTAAATAAAAAACTACAATGTTATTCTCATATTTTATTTATACGAAATGGAGTTTATAAATAATATCGTCTAAATGTCGTCCATTTCTCTCAAGACACTCTTGCAATCGGACTTAAGCTAAATTTGCGAATACGCGAGCGCAAAGCGTCGGTTCAATGTCAGCAACTTCACGGTGGATATTTTCTTGTAGTGTCTGAATTGTTCGAGGATTGTTGCTGTAACCTCCCAACTTAAGGTATCCCCACAAAAAAGTCCACTTGCTGATTAATTTATTGGGAAAAATTCCCCTCAACTTCTCCATTGAAACTCTAGCTGTATGTGGAGTGGTCCTGTCTTGCTGAAATTGTGTTTTGTTGTTGAACCAGTGAAACAGCTGCACTTGCGGTACCAAAAACTCGTCAATCATTCGGCAATATATGTCAGCAGGGACTGTCTCTCGCTGGTTAAAAAAATAATGGCCAATTATTCCTCAGGCAGAAATTGCTCACCACACCGCCGTTTTTGGACAATGCAAACGTTTTTGATGGCGTTCCCTCAGGTTGGCGGGGCAACAGTATCTCGTGTTCTGTTTATTAACATAGCCATCGATATGAAAATGTGCTTCGACAGTAAACCAGCATCGTTCTCGCTAAAGTTTCACGTAACGAATAGACATTTTCGTTGAGAAACTGCACGATTTGCAGTTTGTATAGGTGAAACTGTAGTTTATTTTTCAAAATAACGTGCATTGTTAATTTTTTTATTCCAGTACAGGCTGCAATCTTCCTTATCGATTTACGCGGATTGAGGATAATTTCACGTCGAACTTGAGCCACATGTTCTGGCTTCGCTGCTGACGTTGATGGTCCCGGAGGAGTTTTTTTTAATTTATTTTTAACTATATAATACAATGTAAAAATCTGTTTGTACTGTGCCCGTCTCACTGGAGAAATCTTGTGTCGAGACGGGCATAGTTTACAAGTAATTGTACAATTAATTAGAATTACAAGTAGTAGATAGAATTACATTTATTACTATATAATAGGTATATACGAAGAATAATTTTAAAGTGGACTTAATTTTTGGATCATTTTGTAGCAATAATTAATATAGGTATGAGTCAATATGTTTGGGTGAGTTCACCAATACTGGCTCTACCCATATTACGAATCCAAGTTTTTATATATAGTTTCATGTTCTTTGGACAATTCAATTGATTTTAATCTTTTAGCATTCTATTAAATAGTTCAAAATATTTGTAGTTCCTTTAGCCATATGTTGTATGTGCTCTTGGGGTTTGTAGGTTATTTGTATTTATCCGTGTGGAAATTATATTTAGAGTTATTTTAAAATGTGTCTGTTTGTATTTATATATGTATTTAAGAGTATTATTAGCATACATTTGTCTTATATCAAAGACATCGAATTTATAAAAAATTTCGTCAGTGCTCATTGTGATTGGGGTTTTGAGGATAACTTTTAATATAATTTTCTGAGCTGTTATTATTGGATTAATCGCAGACATAGTCGCTCCACCCCAAGAAATTATACCACGCTCTATGATTGATTGACAGATAGCGTAGTACGCCATTTTAAGAAGTTTTATATTAAAGAAATTTCTAAAAAATATATTGTTTTTTTTATTTTATTTGTTATGAGTTGGGTTCCATTTGAGATAAGGATCAACTATAATTCCTAAGTATTTAATTTTGTCAGTACGTTCTATATAATTACATTGACACGTATCGACATCTGAGTTGGAACAATTGTGAACTTTTATTTTGTAAGCATACGAAGGTTGCCCATTTTCTTTTATGCTCGAAGTTAGATATTTAGTTTTATTGGTATTAAGTGTTAAGGTGTTCAGGTCGAGCCATTTTTTAACAATACTTAAATCTTTCTCGGCTTTTTTAAATACTGCTGACCATGTATCAGCTTGGAATTGAAGAACAGTGTCATCCGCAAAACAAGTAACGCTTCCGTTAAAAGGGATGTTGCATAGGTCAATATATATTAAGAACAGTATTGGACCTAACATGCTACCCTGTGGGACCCTGAAGTAAGTGGAAAGAGGATTGCTTGAAATTTCTTTAATACGTACACGTTGATTCCTGTCCGTGATGTAATTTTTAAACATATCAAGTTCTTTACCCAAGATACCAATTTTTTTCGAAATTGTGTCAAAGGCCTTGGCGAGATCGAGAAAAATGGATATACATTTATGGCTTCTATCCACATTGTTAGTAATGAAGTCTGTGACACAGGCAATAAGCTCCAGTTGTACCCATATTTTCCCTAAAGCCGAACTGGTTTTTAGAAATAATTTTATTACTCTCGAGGTATTTTACGAGTTGAATTTTCATAATTTTTTCTAATATTTTAGAAAGGGAATTAAGTAACGTTATTAGTTTATAGTTATTTATGTCACTTTTACTTCCTGCTTTGTGGATTGGGATAATTAATCCTCGTTTTAATTTAGTGGGGAAGTGTCCGAGTTTTAGACTAAGGTTAATAAGATAATGCAAGGGGATTAGCAGTTACACATACATTATTTTAAGTATATTAACCGTAATACCATCTGTACCAGCAGCATTACTATTTTTTAGCGATTAGATTATATTTTTGATAACAGTTTTATCTACGTACGTTAAAGAAAATTTGTAAACAATATCCCGGTTTAGATTATGACTTTCAAATCTATTATTAAGCAGAGAAAAGGGGATTTTTATAGCTAAATTAGACCCAATATTAGTGAAGAAACAGTTAGCATGATTGACAATTTGGTCAGGGCTATTCTTAAAGTAGATTGGTTTACCTTCTATGTCAAGTTGATTAAGAACTGTCTCTTTTTATTTATCAGCGTTAGTTGCCTCTTAAAATATTCCATATTTTTTTAGTCTCCATTGGTATCGATAATTTTTGTTTATAGTAAAGTTCTTTGCCTTTTTTAATTATTAGTGTACGTATGTTTCTGTATCTATGTATATTAGTGTACATATGTAAAAATTATGCAAAGTAATGTCATAAGAGTTGTTACGTGTTTTTTTGTGTAATATGTTTCTTTTTTTTTATAGACTTAATAATATTTTGCGTAATCCATGGTTTTAGGGTTTTTTTACTAGGTAGAACGTGTTTGTAAATTGTAATTTTATGTTTGTTAATTGGATTTGTTATATGAAGTAATTCCATGCATTTTCGGAGTTAGTGATAAGGTAAAGGTCATTCATTCTAATTCATGGTTTCCAATGATATTTTTAGGTTTTCATAGTTTATTTTCGTAGTTGAATGCTGATGTTCCGTCTTAAAGTTGTTATTATGAACAGTGTGTAATGAGACCACAGTGAAGTAGTGATCAGTCATTGTTGATTCATGTACGATCGATTTGATACAGTTCTTAGTTTTGATCATAATATGGTCGATACAGGATTTAGAGTAATTTATAACTCTCTTAGGACTATTAATGGTGCTAATAAACCCGTAATAAGCTAACATATTGATATAATCAAGCCTTTGCGGATGACCATTGGTCATGATGTTAATATTCATGTCACCGATTAAGACAATGTTTTTTTTTATCAGATAAGTGAGATAGGCAGTCTTTAAGCGACCTTAGAAACGGTGAAATATTGTATACTGATGGGGAGCGGTAAATTGCCAGAATATTCCATCGTTTTGGACGAGTGTTTAAAGGTGTTATAATGAGTATAGTGCTTGAGATTTTTTGGTATGTATGATTCAGTGAGCCAGCACTCAGTTAAAATTATTACGTGGAGCTAATAGAGAGACTATCAAGCATTATTTGTGGTTTATCAAAAATTTTATTGATTGATCTTATGTTTTTATTAAATATTTTAAGATTCTCGTTGCCATTAAAATATATTTTGCATGATTTTGAGTCTGATGTTACAAAGAATTCGAGTAAGTATCAATCATATCTATTAGTTCTTGAGCCATTTTTATTATATGTTAGTTTAAGAGGTGTTAATTGTATACAAAAAAATATAGGTGAGCTCCGCCGCCATTGACCAAAATTGGTGAAATACCCTGTTGTCATTTGGATGCAATATATATTTATTATAACTATATTATATTTATTTAACAAAGTGCATTATTGGCAAAATTTTTGTTAATTACTCACAGAGTTCATAGTATAGAGAGTAGTCCAGCCAAAGGCAGACCAATAGCCGGAGCTCTTATATATTTATATTATTTTGATTAGGTCATCTGAGTGCTTAATGTAAATAACTCTATTCTCAGGTGCCTTTTTGACCACATTTTTTTTTGTTTTTAAACCACACAAACAAGTAATTATTTTTCTTGCATTTTTGTTTTACTTTCCACAATAGTTATTTATAGTACGGGCACAATATTTCACTTCTATAAAGTTTTTCACATCCTAGAGTTTTGAGTCTAGTTGGGTCAATCTTTTTTCTGTTTTCCAATAGTTGGTATTTAATTCTGATGTCTGCAAATTTAACAAGAAGTTTTGGAGGGGCACCGATTCTTCTATCTATTATCCTTTTGGCTTCTACAATATCCCTGTTTTGTATGTCGATACCCGCTGCCGCGTCCACTTGCGGACCACCTCCGCAGGTTGTTCTCCCTTCCGTCGCGGGACACCTGCTATTTCTAAGGAGTCAGCTTTGGCGTTATGCTCCATTTCAGCAGGCCTGACCCCAAAGTTTTTGATAATTTTATTTTTTTCATTTAATTCTCTTCTAAGAGCTTCAACTTCTGTTGTCAGCTTTGTGATAGTATCCAATTTCTTGTTGATATCATCATACTGTTGATTAATGAAGTCGCTAGATTTTCTTGTTTCCTGATTTTCATTCTCTTCTCTTATAATAATAAAAATAATAATAATTCTTTTTTTATTGTTTGAAGTTTTGTGTCAATTTATTTCATGATAATTTCTAATATATCATTTTGCGGGGGGGTTGGTGGTTGAGATCCTTTGCTCTAGTTTGTTTCTCCATTTTTTTTTTCTTGTTACTCTGAGAAATATTCAGCTCAGAGGAGATTGTCATTCACCGGTTCCACCAATCTGTCACTAATAATACTCGGGTATAGGCAACAATAACATAGTCAATCTGTATATTTTTCATTTATGACTACCTTGTATAATAGATGATATATGGTTTCACTATACTAGTCACTGTGGTCATATGATATCTGTGTAAAGAGTAAGAACGAGATATAAGCATGCAAATCTTGGACGGTCGGTAGAAATGACCGGGTCAGGAATTCCAGCATGATCACCTATTCTAATTTGGTCGCCGGATTGGGCCTCCTGGAGACCGCGGATGCGAGGAAAGCGGACAACGCCGCTTGATGCCGGACAGATAGCACCGTACGTTCGGAGGCCCCGGCCACAGTGGCCTATAAAAGTGCACATTTTCACCGACCGAACCGTGGGAATGCCGAATGCATGTAACCGGATGCCGTGTCGTGAATGTGGCGCTAGAGTCATTATTTTGAATAAAATAACGTTACCAAATTGCTTTGAAAACGAAAAAAAACAATTCAAGGACAATTACATACATCTTATCAGATACTGGTCGAACTCGCGAGTCTCGTAACCCAACAGCATACTGCGAAGCTTCGTAATTGAGAATTAGTTTTCACATCCCTGTGTCATATATAGACACAGATTACCTACAGTATAGATATATAGAGTTTTGAGAGTTGTGTCCCGGTAAAACCAATTCAGATAGATCAACATCACTGATTCCTTTACATTGTCGATCTACACTCTGATGATCTAATGGCACCGTGGACGGCGAGACACTGAATGTCTCCATTCTGTTGGAGTTAAATCAGATAATTAAGGACAGACAGCGTCTTGCGAGAAGAGAAACTTGTTGCAGTGGCGGGAGGTCACAGAGATCACGATCTTCAGGGATCGCTATGAGGGACCGCAGTGGATGATGACTTACCTTAAGCTGCTTTAGGTAACTAACTCCTTACGCAAGAAATATTTGATGTCCTTTATGCCTTTACTAAATTAGTCATTCTGAACATGTAGCATCTGAATAATGCTTGTATTTGTAAACAAAAACATATATTTTTGCAAATCATCCTTTACTATTCTCTCCTCGGAAGTCCAAAGTCTTCCATTCCTTGACATCACCTTTGTGATCCAGTTTGCTGGGCACACACGTAGCTCTTGCGAGTCTGTTTTGACATTACCGCCCACCCACCTTCGTCTCGGTCTTGATTTTGTTCAGAAGGGCTCTGTACGTGTTCCGCCCTCAGAATATCGGGGTCGTCCTGAAGTTTCAGCTTCTTTATCTCCTCTATTCTACGGTTAGCATTGGGCAGTAAATCTTGCGTATTTTGTTGCGTCAAGAAAGGCCAAATTTCGTACCCGTGTAATATAGAACGATCGGTTGTATCAGAGTTGTATACACTTTAATCTTTCAATTATATGACAACCTAGACCTCTGTCATCCTCTGCCACCGATTCTAATTGATATAAATTTGAACTACATATGAAATCTGTATATTTTAGATGTCAATTACTTCTCTTATATTGTATGTATGCATGTATACTTTTATTTAGTTGTAAAAATATGATATTGTTACATCTAGCATGCAACATTTTTGAACACATAAATAAAATGACATCATATATCAATTAGCATTAGGTAAAGAAATTATAAAGATATAAGCAAATAATAAACACGGACTAGTTGGCAGTTTAAAAATAATATTATCGAACAATAATTAATATGCGGAGTGACGATGGAATTATATAGGAATTATAATTATTGCGATGATTTTAATTTAAGTTTTAATATATCGCACACCTAGATCAAAACTGAGACAACTTAAAAAGTCATTTTTCAGTAAACAAAAAAATAAAAACATTTTTCTCAAAATTCTTGTTTTTTTGAGTTGTCTTAGTTTTGATCTAGGTGTGCGATATATAACATCATTGGAGCGAGGGATGAACAAATCGACCACGTGTAAAAGTGATGTCGGGACAACAGAAGATAAACCGAAAGTCTGTCGTGAAATTGAAATTGTGGCCTTACAGCCCACGGTGTGCGTTACGGTTACGGTGAGGTTGCGCTTCCGATTCACCAGCTGCCACTCTTCCGGTAGGCGCAGCGTGACCGACGAGCGAGACGGTTGCCATTATCCGATTCACTTTACCGCTTCTAATTTTATTTCAGACTAGATCAAATATTTGACGTCCGATTACATAATACTTTTTATTATGTAAATTTGTTAGACTTTTACCCGCGTCAGCGGTCGGGAAATAAATCAATATCGCATGATATCTTTACATAAAAAGGTACGGTTTAAATTAAGTAAACGTATTTTCATAAAATTTTAGCATGTGGGTATTTCAAGAAAGGCATTTTATTTTTCTCCCTAAATGTAATAAATCAAAAATTAACTACATACTGTTATTATTGGCAATATGTTCTATTTCTAGAGTGTTTTCGATAACGGGAAAAATACCTTTGGTTTTTTTATGTGCTTTTGAGTACTTCGACTCCATATATTAAAAAGGTTTGCATTGTAATCTTCAAAATAAAATATCTAAATCGCGATATATAACAAGGTGTCATGTGTATTTATTTTAAAGTCATATTTTTCAGTGTGCGGGTCAGGGTCTTATCTCGCTCCAGAACATACCTAAGATTAATCCTTAGGTCCTCGCCCGTGCTGGATACTCGTCCGTGAGCACTCTACGAGCGCTAAATAAAAATATCAGAATCTCTATCATTTCGGGAAAAATCCTATTGGTTCGACGCTAGAAGTAAACCATTAAATTAAATTAATGTTAAACTTTCAAGTGATTGGAAGGAGACTCGGCGTGACATCTTAAATGAGCATCGCGCTGTCGAGCGCCATGCGCAGAGGTTTGAGAGACCCACCCGGTTACCTGGTCACCTGGTCACCTGGTCACCTGGTCACCTGGTCACCTGGTCGTACTGAGACACACTTTCCTTACTTTCCTAGCAAGCGGAAAAACTCGTTCGGTAACTCTGAATCTCTATTGATTATATTGATCTATGACAATTTCGGGTGGCCTTTAGGCACATTTCCCGTCGTTATTTTCTCTTTTTATTTCTGTTTTTTAGACACTTAAATCTCCTATTATTTCTGACCTTTTATATGTATTTTCGTTTTGTAACACTTATTTCATCATTGACCTTCAGACATTTAGTTTAATAATAAGTTTATTATAGGTACTTACACATTTAGCTAGGTTATCATTACCGTTTGTATATATACTCGTATATAGCAACAAATGAGATAGATGGTTCTTCGCTACACTTTTAGAACATTGTTAACTCGCCAAGCACCTCGTGTTTACTAGTACGCTATCGGTTATTGTGTCAGTATACTTTTTATTTTAAATAATAATAGTTGTAAGCGTGTAGTGGGTCTGCCCTAGTTAGCCGCATGACACGTTTGTATGTATATACAAATAGTATTCATACTTTGTATTCTTAATATTACTATTATATGATATGCTTCGCGTCTTGTAACGAGCCAGGCAACATATACAGATGATCGGTTAAGAGCGAAAAGCGGTCGACGTTTTAACCGAATTCAGTTTTTAATGGCAATATGTACGTTACAACGTCGCACATCATTAGAAAAATGGCTTTTTTAAATACACCATTTTCCACGTTTTTTTAACATTTAACATTTTAGCATGTACAAAAGAATATAGTAAAATTATTAGCATAGTGAAATAATTACTAAATAAATAACGATTAAGACCATCTGCCTGAGACGAATCCTTCCATTTTATGGGCGTCTTGCGAGAAGAGAAGACAGCTCGGAGAAGCTTGTTGTGGTGGGCCACATTGAAGGATGAAAAGGAAGAGGAAGATCCCCCACCCGAGCTGGCAACAGGCTGGTGCCGAGGCTAGTGAGAGAGTCAAGATAATTTTTAGGAAAAAAAATTAGAATGAGACTTGAGGTTAAATCTAGATGGTTGTTTATAATATTTTGGTTAGTTTTGCACGCTTTATATATTTCCAATGATTCCAAATTATTTAATTTGAGACCGACACCGTTTATGTAAAATAGACAATCCCAATTTTTTATCAAAAACGTGATCATTTTCTAACAAATGATTAGAAAATGCTCCTTTACTTTTATATTAAAATTTCGACCTGTTTTACCAATATAGAAAATTATGCTAATAATTTTGTATCATAAGGTAACAATTTAAGTTAGGTAGGTACTAAATTTATTTTTTAAATAATTATTGTTTTTTTTTAAACAGATTATGTTAACAAATGTTTTTGATTAGTTAATGGCATCCTGAAGAAGAAAATGATATTTTTTATGATACGGTAGATGTAATTAATTCATTAAGTGGTTAATTAAACAAAGTTAAGAATCTAAAATAATAGATTTTAACCACAAAGTAGATTTAGCTAATCTTAAAAATATAAATAAAAATGTTTAAATCAAATGTATATCCTCACTGTTGCAATTGTATTTGCAATATTGTATATTACAATTTTGTTCATAATAAAAAGTCTACTGCGGTCGCGCTGACTGCTGACGGCGCGCCGCGGCGGCACCGACCCGAAGCGGGGCACCTGCCCCTCCGCCCCCCGGCTGGCCGGCTGGCCGGCTGGCCGGCTGGCTGGCTCCGCGGTCACGGGGATAAAGTGTGGATATCCCAATCGCGGCTCTCCCGCGGTCGCTTTGTCATTTTATACACAATGGCCGGCAATTATTAAACTCGCTGTCGTCGTAGCAGGTTTCTCGTTAACCGAACTCGGAGATGGGATGCGCGCCCGTCCGATTGTGTCAGCTTGCTTTTTTTATGTTTTTCAAATCGCATTCGCCTTCGTTCACTTTTACGAAACGCAGAATTCAAATAGATTGTTAAGTTTTCATTTGTGGATATGTGTGTTCTCTCAATATTGAACATATCGGAGTTCTCGATGTAACGTCAAAACATAAAAATCCAATGGTAACATCTCACCGCTTTTCTTCTCCTTTTCAATAAACCTCCTTTTCATTTTATATAAACACGAGTTACGTGCCGGTGGGTACATGTAAAGTCCACGTTTTACTTTAACAATTCCCTTTTTAAAAATGTCATCGCCGATACTGATACAATTTATTATATCGTCACTTCCTCGCTTAAACTCAGACAAAACTAATAATCACATACCTAATACTGTTAAAAATAAATAATCAAATAATATGTTACAAATGCACACTTACAATTTTCCGACACGAAAATTGACAAAAATCATCACCATACTTCAAAATCCAAAATCGAGTCGATAAACACAGCCACATTATTTGAAACTTGGTAGATACTGCCAACTTCGGTAACCGTAGATTCGTTTATATTTTCAAAATTACTACAAAGACAATGAGAAAAAATACTTTTGTTAAAACCACTATTCATTGACAAACCGATATATTTATATATATTATACCAATAAACCCTTATTTACCAAAGATCGTCGATTTCAAATATTCACACAAAAAAATGATTTGCCTAAATATGAAACATACCATAGTAGCGATCAGATTAGGCCCCGCGTTCAGAAGTAGCCCCTTTAAAGGGTAAATAATACATATAATAATTATAAGAGATAAAATCAAATACATTGTTTTTCTTTCCGACAGCGATAATAAAGTAAGTCTCACTTCACATCTAGTAAATAGAACATTGCAATGCGGACGACCGCACCGCTGAACCGTTTGACTTTACTTCACCGGATCTCTCTGAAACACCTCCGAATGTCAGACGCCAACGGGGTAGTTCTCGTATAATAACCATTCGAACACTCGATTGACGGATTGCGCCAAGTGTTTAGTAACAACATCGTACAGGTTATTTGAGAACGTTTCTCTTTAAAATGTTTTGTTTTTTTATACAATTCAGATAATAAAGGTTCTACGGTAGTTCAAATCATAGCCTGTTATAATGTATTACTTTAAAGTATATCGGAATGATTTCGTCCACCTGACTCGGAGAGACTCGGCAGGCCTAGACGCGCTGCGGCCGAACACGGTCACGTACATTTGCATCTGTTGCGAAATATGAGTATTTCTTACGGCGGGCTCGCGGCTCGTGGCTCGCGGCTCGCGACTCGCGGCTCGCGACTCGCGACTCGCGGCTCGCAGCGGCGCAATCGCGAGCTCGGCCCGATAAATCGTGCCCCGCCGCGCATCCCTCCCCCGTCCTCTTCTCGTTCGGTCCAGCAAACAAAAGAGCTCTCGTAAAAATGTCGCTCAAATGAATATCTCCGTGTATTGAAATTTAAAAGTGAAGAAAATAGTAGACAAGTAAATAAACAGTCAATTTTGACAGTGCCGTCGGCTTTACGCATTCCGAAGCTCTAGGTTCGTTTCCTGGTCGTAACCTCTATTTTATATCTATCCAGAAAATAGATGATTCACTGCATTTTTCTCGGAATCTACCTATTTGGTAACACTTTACTTTATAATCGTTAGAATCAGTCTCACCGATGTATTGATCATATTAATATCATATTTAATTAAGTTTAAGTTTAATTGAACTGTACTATCAATTGACTAGTCGTATAGAAGAATACCCGCTGAAGTAAATTAAAACAAAAATACGGTACGACTCCGCTCCTCGCGGTTGGATCTCTCTCCATATCTCCACTCAACTTCCAGCACTGCGTAATCCAGGCTTTGCCGAACAGAGACTGTATCCACGTTGAATTTAGTTTTGAGCTCAATACTCCTTTTGTTGTACAAATATTAAAAAAATAATTCATTTCAATAAATTATAGTAATAAAATACCTATCTTTATAATGAATATGAATTGACTTTATAAATATCACCCACCTAAGTAAAAGTTCGCTTGTTCTAAGACGGATGCAATAATACACATTTTGCAGCGTTCTCGTTCCTCGAACCGCTGATTAAATAATGAGTTTCCTCCGTCGAGCCGAGAGTCGAGGCTGCCTCCCCGCCACCCGCACGCGGCGCCGAGCGGCACCGACCCATCTCTGTTCCCGCTCCGAAGCGTGCGATGGCTTTTGATCCGGTGCTCTAAGATCGCCTCTCCGTGGAGTCCGGTGACATCATTCCGCCGCGATACTTAGCATATGACATGACACGATACAACCGAGCTATTGCGTCAAGCGGTGCGATCTGCGTACTTCACTGTTGCACACTCAGTTTTATCAAAACGTTTGTTAAACCACCCGCCGTGTATCATTTGTTTATTCTACTCTACGTCACTGTAAATGTTATGCATCTCGATACTATTAGTATGGTACGTCGCCAAGTGGTGATGATCAGGTAAAAATGTTTGCGGAATATTGACGCGCAACATTAATCGACCATTCCTTTTCCAATCTCTTTTAATCGTCCTTTATATATGTATATTGTCCCAGTTCCAGGATGATCCACACCCGACCGCGGGTGCGCTGCCGAATCCAAAGGTTCCACCTCGGAAACCCATCGATCATGTCCAAATCGCAATCGCCAAGCCTCCTATTAATGAATAACAAACCCAACCGAACCATATCTGTACCAGATGACTGAAAGATCCAGAAACGACAGCCTCAGCTAAGCATTGCTTACCTTTTACCCAGAAACATTTTAATAATAATGATTTTCGGAGAACGGTGATGTTTAGTGATGAATCTAGATTTGAAGTATTCGTAAATCGTATAAAATAAACAGCGTGTCACGGAAAGGGGAAAAATGCTTTGAATACAGAATATGCTGAATACCTGCAAAGCGGTAAAGCACTAAATCATGGCGGAGGAAGTACACTATAAGGGTGCTTTGGTGGAAATCTGCCAAATTGTACCGTGACATTTTAAAAGATAGTATGTTGAAATGATGAAATAGTATGGTTTAGGACTGTTCACTTCCAGCCTACCCTGAAGCAAATGTGTGAAAATGGCCGTCATTGACTCTAGAACCTAACACCGTTGAGCATTATGATCATATGAAATTTAATTGATCGATACAATTATAAGAAACATAAGAAAAACAAAGAGAAAAATAATGGATGTTCAGGAGGATATGGTTCCCCCAGTATTAAAAAAACTTGTAGATAATATGACAAATAGGTTTATAAACATTATTAACAATTACTTTGGTTAGATTATTTTTTCAATTTTTATTCGCAGCTAATTTTTTTTAGAAAAGATGTGTAAGTTTATTATGTTATTAATGTATATTTTAAATAAATTTATTATTAAAAAACCGTGATAGCACAATTAATGCCGAGTAGACAATATGTACACAGGTTTTTCGGCAATTTTCTTTTTCATTACATGATAGGTGCTGGAAGGCATCGCTCGCCACCGGTAGCAATGGTGAAACTTTCACCACACACCCGTTGTCATATTAAATATCTGTTGCCGGTGCAACTTAGTACTCTTTTCAACAAGACAAACTTTTAGCTAGGTTTGAAAAGCAATAATGATAATCTTTCGACTTAAATGTTATTTTGCTTAGCCGATAATCCTGACAGATTTACAACTTGAAGTAAATCAAATACAGACGTTTCTGTTATTGTTAGTGCGTCGAGCCTTTACTAACAGGCGAATACTACGTAGTTCTACAAAATATTGATCGATATAGGTACTAGCAGCAGTGTTGAAAATGAAACCTGGTTTTACCATTGTTTGCTTTCGCAGCAATTCCTGGCTATCACAACCTCGATCAGGCTGGGTACCGGGTATATAATCAGATACCGTCCCATCATATCTTCTTACTCCTACGGATACAACGTAATGATGCAAACACAATCACGACAGACTAAGTGGATTGAATTTTATCGATTCTCCATATTATCCAGTCGTAAAAGGAGCTGTTCCATGCACGTATTTTTTATAAATTCGTAATTATTACATTTATAGCTTTTAAGTGTCATTTTTGCTTTTACGTACATTCATACATCGTCTTCTAACTCTACATATATACCGCTTTATCATTACATCACACTTGGTATTTGTAGCACTGCATCATACCTAGTGAGCATTTAATTTGATATTCCACATTAAAATATAATATAATTAATATTCATAACTGAAAAAGTTAACTTAGGGCAATTTTTTATCATTACCTTTATATTGCAGTTCGCTGTTGTCTCCATAGTAATGTGATTCAAAATTATCAATGACAGAAATGTTGCTAAGTAAATCTACTTACGTATAATAATTTATAATAATGAAAATATAATATAAATACATATCAACAATATAGATGGTTTCTAGGCCGATGTTTCGGCAACTAACGTACGAAGGAATGTACAGAATTGATATTAAAAGATTGACTTCGAACTCAAATTTACTTAACTGTGAGAGTTTTATATCTCTTGCGAAAAAGTACGGATGCACCGTAATTTTTCGAAGCAACGCCTTGACAATGGCACGTGTTACCGTGCTGAAACATCGGCTAAGAAATCATCTACAAAATACGCGATCTAACCCAGAAGAGATGCCAGTTCCATATATTATATATATTTGGTTTTTATCTGTTAAATATGTAATTATTAAATAAACATTATAATGAGGTTGCATCACAGTTTATAGAAAGCATTATTTATTATTATTATTATTATTATACACGCCCTGTTCAGGCATTAACATAATTTGTAAAATAATATAAAATTTTATCAGAGTACATACAGAATATACACAAAGAAAATAATATAATATCAGCATGTTTTTTCATAATCAAAATTAAAAATAAATATAAAATGTTAGAATGTGAGGTAAAACAATTTATCCGTCACCATTGAGTTAAGACACAAACAATTGTAATAATGTAGTCCTACAAAAGAGTTAAATTTACAAAAAAAATGTTGACTACCTCCGCATTTTCATTCCCCAAAGAATGCAATCTGAGAACTGCGGAGTTAGCTAATGCATGTGTTCTGACATTATCCCTGTAATAGAAAAATGAATTATGTCTCGATGACCTCAATGGTGCGTGAAATTCAAGCAGACGAACAATCTGGGGGCGGTCTATTGTACCATTGATGATCCTGTATAGAAATATAAGGTCGGTCATCTTACGTTTCACTGATAATTTTAACAATTTCAGACGGCTAAGGAGATAATTATAATTGATATCCTCAGAGCGTATAATTAATTTAAAATTGATGATTCTTCTCTGGATTATTTAAACCGTCGTTGAGTGAATAATTTAGTGAGGCGACCATATGACCGAATTATATTCTATCTGAGGTCTGACTATTGAAATGTAGAGGACTTTATAAGTGTGCAGGTCTGAAAAGTTCTTTGCAGTCCCCAAAGCAAATCCGAACATTTTGAGACCTGTATTAGTTATAAAATCAATGATAACGTAAAAAACCGTTCTACAGTGAGTCAGCACGTGTAACGATGTTAGCACATTGGGAGAACTCAAACACTAGACAATTTTCGGTTATTCTCTTGACTATACAAATTATCAATATCATCTACCTAGATCGTTTAATTATTTTGATTCTCTCTCATTTACTTCACATTCTACCCCAAAAAAATACGATTGTTTGCATGAGAAAGGAACACGCGTTCACCGTGCTCGCAGCTAACGTCGCAAAAAATTAGGAAGATATTTCTTAGCCGTACTTCGGGTGACGCTTGAATCCCGAGAGGATATTTTCATCATTCAGCCGTCTTTTTTTTTACTCTGCTTTTCAAAGGTCGTGTTTGTCGCGCTCCTTCCCCCTGCAGCCTCTTTCTGCCTCCCCCCTCGACGCAGTGTCCGCTGCATCTCCACGTCCACCGCTCGGACGGTTCCCGTCTCGCCATTATGTTTATTTGTCTACATACACACACATACATACACATTTCAACATGCAGAGATGCTAAATGCTCCTTTTCTTTCGCAGAAACCGTGTGTTTTTATAAATAATACTAAATTACTTTTTTCAGCGAAGAAGCATTTATAGTATGTTCATACCGAAATCTATTGTCATACATAATTGAGGTCCTTCTTCACCATAGCTGCTCGGATATTTGCCTCAAGTGCTCGGATCGTTCCTGGGGCATTTGAGTAGACTAATCGTTTAATCTGCGATTTGAAAATTTTTTTAAAATCTATAAAAAAAACACATTAATAGGATCGACTTAAATATTATTTAGTAAGAATTTGTTGTGTTTTTGATATAAAACTTAATTTTAAAAAGTGGCTTAAGCCTCGAAGTATGTAAGTAAATATAATATATTATTTAAAATAATTTGTTTTCACTGACACAAAGTGTTTTAAAAACGTCGAAAATTGCTCATATGTACTGCAAATTGAATGGTTTATAACTCTATTGATTTTTAACATTTTGCTAATTTGGTACAATGCAGATTCGTCTCCGTAATCTTGGCTTCAAGATTTTAAGAAAATATATTTCGTATATACAATAACTTTCTATATTAAGGCAATTTTGTGGTACGCGGAAAATAAATTTAATGGTCGCGGTCTTTTTTATAATGGCTTGTATTTTCTTAATTATAGCAAATAACATTTAGTTTATTAGTTTTACATTACATTAAGTGTAAAAGTTCTATCCAAGTTTTATCCAAGCTTTGAAAAAGTCAAATCTAGTGTATAATTTCTGATATAAATGAATAATAAAAACGGAAGATCGAGTCGGAATAAATAAATATGATTAAATAACTCGTAGCCCAATAGGCCGTAACCTATTCCGACCATCTTGACATTGACCGCCGCGCTGTCGCAAATATTATTTCGCGCGATAGCTGAAACCGTATAAATTAGCCGATTACCAAATCAAATGTTTGCTCGCCATGTGGCCCGGGCCCGGGGCCCGTGTTTGGACAAGCGGCTCGAATGATCAAACGGTCGTTATTTTAATACGGTCCTCGAAAATTTGCTATTGAGGGGGAATTGAGTTTTTCGCGCACAAACACCGGGAACGACAGGAATCCGCCGGGTCCAGCACAATGAGATATTTATCACCGTGGCGACCGAACGTTGCTTGTTCTGTGAAAAATTAATAGCGGGACATGATTTTTGTTTTGCTTTACTTAAAAAAATGACTATTTGAGATGCACTATGTGCTTCGCTTTTTATTCTACACAGATAGCGATGCGGATGGAGATCATTTTTTTTAAATTTGCCATCTTTTTCGAATAATTTACCAATTTTTTTCCACGACGTAAGATTTATTAAATATTTAGAATTGGAACTATCAGTTAAGCCCCGCGAAGTATCTCATGTTAATCTTCTCGAATTAACAAATAAATCAGTCACTCCTTGAAACCCAGCCATTCCGTGACAGTAAGACCGAAGACTGGAACAATTCTCGATAAGTCAAAGTGTATTAATTGTGTGCACTTTATAACCCAGAGGGGGGTGACGGAGCACAAGCATCGGTCGGCCTCAGCTAGAAAGGATCCAAAGGCACCGCGCGCTCTCGAGTATAATCTTCTCACGTGTTGAAATTTAAAATAAGATCAATTTATTTGTTAATGTTAGCGGAAACAGTTATAGTTCCAATATGAATCCATCAGTCAGGGAGAGCAGTGTGATCAGAAGATAATTATTAGTAAACCGGAGGTATTTATTTACGCGAGTCTACTCACAGACTTATTTGCTTCAGTTAAATGATTATAATACAATTGGAATGGATTTTTTATTAGTGGTAAAGAATACCTATGTATTTATTTGACCAAACCGAATGTAATGCTGAGCGATGAAATGCGATTTTTACAATGTGGACACTAAAAGTGAGATCAATCCGTGACAACTATCAAAATTAACTGAAAATGATAACTTTTCGCATTATTTAAGCATTATTTATTAAATGTAAAGTCTCCCGATCCATGTTCGACCGCTATTAATCAATCTCCATCAACCTACGGGTACCGATTCAATGAAATGATTGATGTCACGAACAAATATTGCTGCCATTAATTTAATTATCTGTTTGGTAAATTAATTTTATACGTATATAGTATGCACTCCCAGCGTCACGCTTTATTTGGGAACACGCCAGCAAACTTTACAGATAGCTTGGAAAATAGTTGATTTGTCACACGTCATTATACTATGTATCGCGTATCTGTAATAAAGAAGAACCTTTTCAGGTGTCAGAACCTCAACACGGACAGACGTGACCGAGTCAAAATATGGATGTCAAACTCGCGACACAGAAACAGAAATAGTCACAAGAAAACAAAATTCTACTAAAATATTTTAGCTTTATGAGATTTTCTCTAATCTGGCCACATCGTGAGCAGTGAGAACTCTGGGACCTTCGAGAGAACTCAGATCGATGTCGAATCGTCGTTTGCGGAATGATGGACACAGATGGCCCGCAGCGCCAAATGATGTAGATACTGCCACACCTCAATTTTACTATACTTGTACAATCTTTTATACATAGTACAATCATTTTTCTTGCTTTATATGAACATATTCATTAAGGCTGTCGAATCTTTTTAAATACCAAAAGTTTTTATTTTTATTGATTTTGTAAACCTTTTCTTATTTCTATATATTATTTCAGAGCACGTTTTGCCTTTTGCTATCTATCTCCAGATAAGCACAGGATCTATTAGACATATTTACATTTACATATTTATCTACACGTTTTAATAATTAATACCTATTTTAATTTTTCTTTTACATCTTCCGGCAACACAGGATTTATTTTCTTTCCTTTTAATATCATCCAGGCTGGATGTTATCAATTTTAATACGCATTCGTCCGAAATGAAGTTCGTGACTGTCTAGAGATTAACCTGAATCGGTTAATCTCTAGACAGACTACATTTTTAATAATGAAATCCTAACTAACAATTTGAATTAATTAACCTCGGAAACCTCCCGGAAAGCGCGTCTCGCTGGCCATCAGGCGAGTGTATCGCCGCTAGACAAATAGGCCCGGCCCATATTACCACCGCAAGCTCATCTGTCGTTAACTCAGATGGAGTACTGGTGTGCTGTGCGTATCACTCCGCTGTCGCCTCGCTCGGGAGTGTGTCGCCCCTTCTTCCGCGGAAAGATTTATGAAAGGCATAATTTTGCTGACGTTTTTCTGTTCCGACAAAAGTTGCAGGCCGCCCCCGGTGGCGGGCCCGCGCCCCCCGGCGGGGGTTCGCGCGCTCCCACGCGCTGCTCCGCAGCGGAGATGAAACCTGTCTGCCACGGTGCAGCAGCTGTAATGCGGCTGCAGTTTGCAGATTTGCCCGTTCGGAAATATTGTTTTCAATTTGAAACTTTATTCGAATCGGAATGAACTCTTTCTTTTTCGTATTCTGCGCTATTCATTGCACACAGCTTCCTGCTCACTGCAGGAAGAGCACTCATCTCATAATAGTGCTTGCGATACTGATTATTCATCTTTCTCGGTCTTTCATTCTTCTTTGAGAGGATTTATTTCATTTATTGCAGATCGTATTATAATGTAGGATATTTGAACATTATCAGTTAGTAATGACAATTCAGGATTTTGACAACTGTAATGTAGTCAAATCCATGGCGTTGGTCCCGATACATAATACTCCTAAATATATATTATTCTATCACAATTAATCTGAAAATTGTGCCGCGCAATATTAGTTATATTGGCAATCTTGTTATTTATTTTAAGTAATTTAGGTATCTCACATTCAATTGTGAATTTTTTTATTCGAAATTATTGTACTTTCTATTCCTTTTCCTTCCTTCTTTACCCTTTCCCTTACCCCCGACCTACTTGTTTTATTATTATTTTAAACTATTTAAGTAGAATAAACATTGTTTACTGCTTGTATGTACTGCCGTATACTGTTTTGAAGCTGGTTCTGAAACCGATTCTCATTAAAAGATTAAACATAGTCGTTAAACACAAAGTTTATTCTAGTTAGGTGATTAAAATGTGTAACCGCAAAGTGAACATTAGAAATTCCAACATTAGAAATATTTTCTTTACCTCGTCGCCTCTTGCGCAATCTTCGTCAATCGTCGAGATAAACGACGATGGCTCTCGGGAGTGAAGCTAAATGATGGTACTCATCCCGCAGTCGCCCTCAGCACCCGTCCGAACCATTGTCCGGTGTTTGTCACTCGCCCGGCGCAGGGTCAACGCTCGCTCTCGTGTAAGCTGAACGCGGTCCACTTTCCTTTCACCGGCCGCGGCCTGAATCGCTTTCAACAGCGTGAAACACAATATTCCGTGAAAAGTATTGTCGTCACATCTCGACTATCCTTTTGTTCCTCCGCTTATATTCCCGATCCCTGCAGATTCCGCAACGGTGTGTGGCATATTACACATATTCCACTTCCATTTAGGTGATATAGTAACTAAATTCGATTTACTTTGTATCTCTCCACTAACTACTATGTGCGAGAAAAAATCGCACAGCTACCTATTAGTATTTAAAATATGCCAACCTGGCGTGAGTGAGTAGGACCACAAAGGAGCTTTTGCTTATAAACGGTCCTAGGTAAGCGGCGGATTCATCCACCCTCATCGGTTTAAAAAAAAGAAACCATATGTTTTAATAATATACAAAGTAATAATGAAAATTCTTGCCGTAGGACAGTGAGGGGTTCACCTTGTTTGGTAGCCGTGTATCGCCGAACTGTTAAATATTGTGAAATAGCGCCAGGGTGCGGTTGCCTTTTAACATTTAAAAAAATGAAAAAAACCTCAACCTGGCCGCGAATGAGGAGGACCGACAAGAAAGCATTAGCTCATAGAACGGTCCTGGGCAAGTAGTCGGTCACTTCTCTCTGTAATTAAACTCTGTACGACTAATATTATTGTATTGTATTATTATAGTTATAGTATTATTATTACATTTCAATATTGATGACACTGGTTTAAGATTTCACAGATTGTTCAAATTTAAACTGAACCGAATGGTTGAAAAGTGTAATATGTAAATGTACTCCAAGTTGGCCTAGCCGAGATTTCATCAGGGTCGATGTCATTGATAAAAGTGATCTATAAATGTTAAAATTATAATGTTGACGTTTATAGTTAAAATTACTAAACATTTTAATTGAATAATATTCTGAGAGACCCGGTGTGCAGCGTGCAGGCCTCGGTTCGCTTCTATCTATTCGGTCGCGTCTCACTTCTAGGAACCGTTTGATCATTGCATCGTTCGGCGCCTCACGAATTCTCAGCCTGGCCGATTTTCCTTATAAGCAACCCGAAGGCCGAGTCACCGCGGGGGTCGTCTCCTCTCTCGTGTTAGAGCTGAGCAGACTGCTGTTGCAAAAAAAGCAACCAAATAATCTTTGGTACAATTTTCGACCATCTGTTACTTTTTTGTTAATGTAACCTCACATTTAACCTCTGGCTACGTTAACAAATAAATACTTTTTTTTCAAATTTAATTATTATTCACATTTGACAAAAATTGATCGTATAACCCCATTAGCGCGTCACACATATTTTACAAATTAAAATAGAAAATTAATGGTTTGTCGCAATTTTTTTTCAAAAAATACTTAACATCATGATACTCTTATATTTCGCTTTAGGTTTTTAATTTATTTGTATTTCCATTTTTATTTTTAAACTTTACTTCTTTAATGTTTAAGTTAGAAAATAATTTTACGTAGTATATTTAATGCGCATAATCTTCGGCGAAAAATGAACTTGGAACTTTAAAAAAATACACAATTTTTTTGTTAACATATCACGCCGTGGCGGTATTCGTTTTTACATTAACCATACGCAAAATGAAACGAAAAAGCAACACATACACGTTTGGAACGTTAGCTCAAATAATTGAATCTCCGTATTCAGAAAATAAAAAAACATCCGACCGGATTTAAAACTGCGCTCGCCACTTCCTACCGCTCTGCTCTACCTCTCTACCTTGCGTTCTTACAGTTACAGTACACAACTTACTTTCGTTTGATCGCGTATTCTCTTTTTATAAATAGCAACTTGCGTGGGGTGAATAGGACAATCGTCACAAAAAAGTTTTGTCTTATTACGCCACTTTGGCTTCAATTTGGACTTTTATGTTAAAAAAATTTGATTTTTTTATTTACCGGTAGCACTGCGACCGTGGTTTTACATTATATTATTTTGAATTATTAAATTTCAAAGATTTTGCAAGTTAAAACGGACAAAATTGTGCTATTGAACAATTTGGTTTTTCGGTTAATCTTAATATTTCACAAAGAAGAATTTTACGGTGAATATTAATTATACAGCTTTCTGTTGGAAAAATAATGAAGGCGGAAAAAATGTTCCCATCTTCAATAGCCAAAATTGAAATAAACCAATGAAGGTTTCAATAGAACACGAAAAGTGCCGCTACATCATAATAGGCGCACGCGCACGCGCACGCCACACCGGACTCCAGAGTCTCTCGGAAGAGCGTACCTGTGGGTCCAGCCATGAAAATTGTAATATCTTTGTTTGTCTACTGTGCTTCGATAACCATTGCAAATGTTATTCTCTCTTTTTTATTTGAGTTTGATTTTACGTAATATTTTTACAAAAATAGCTCTATTTTGGTTGAACTGGTTTAGTAAATAATTTGTTAACCCCGGTCGTAAGGTTAATAGGGACAAAGGTAATTCGTGGAATTTTGTCTGTAGTTCATGATCGAATCAAATTTAGGTAAATAAGGACACAGATGAACCGTAAATTAATATATTAATATTTCTTACATTTATAGCGATGGAAACATTTGTCTGAATCTGAATAGGATTCACCCCAGATTACGGTGCCTAAAAATAATATTAAATATTTTTAAAAATCCTCAAATTGATTTTTTTTTCAGACCGGCTTCCGAGAAATGCGGCTTTAATTTCTAAGAGCAACATCCAGATACGTAAGTTTCCCCATTTGTTAACTAATTCAATCACCCGAGTAAATTGATCGAATAATTGATACTAGTCAGCGACCCTCCCCGCCACCTCTCCGCCGCCCCTGGCCGAATGCTCACCTTCGGACATCGCCGACAGGTGTGAACATTGTCCATTGTTTACGCCGGTTGCTCATAAGCGATGCCGTCGTAACGTTCGTAATATTATTCTAACGCCGATTTTGAAACACGTCGGGATTAATAGGTTAATGTCGGACGTCCTTCAATTTTTGTTTATCCCGCGGTGCCGTCACCCTGGGCACGGGCCTGGATAGTAGCACATCTCTCGGTACGCGCAGAACGCGCGATGTCCAGCCTACATCGCACGACCTGTACTGTACTGTACTGCACAAAAGCGGCCGGGACCGTTACGATTCATTTTGAAAAGTATTCTCGAAAGCATCTGCCTGCGCTAACGTCGGGTGTATCAAGTAAAAGGTAATTTTATAAATCCGGTAGTTATTTTATTCAAACATATACTTTACTTAACTTATCGGCTCATGCATCTTTTTTATATTTTTTTTATTTAGACGCTTCTGTCGGTGTTTGAAGACTCAGTGTTATTTAATTTAACTTGTTACTTAGTGTTTAAAAAATTGTTGTTTTTTTTTAATTATAAATTTATGCAGTTGCCAATGCAAATTGATAAGTAAATTTAATATTTCAGAATAAAATACTAATTCCAGAAGACGATTGGTGAAACGTTTGTATAATTGAATCATGCACACATAGACCCCACGAAGGACCTGTGTTTTAGTATAAAATACATAATTGAAACATTAATGATTTTTATATTTATCATAGATGAAATAAGATTTTCTCCTTATAAATACGAGTATATCGTTCAATATGTAATGAGTTTTATTAATCCTTTCGTACATACTCGCAAGTATTAAAAGTCGTATATATCCGATGCGTGTCTGATTCAATTAGTGGTATTGTTATAGTGATATACGCGTACGAGTGCGGATTGTTTACGAACTTTTCTGAAATGAATGGAGAATCTTTTGAGTAAAAAAATTTTTCTAAGTTATTATTGTTAATATTTGAATGCGCATTAAAATCATAATATCTTATTTTTTTTATACAATTTACATTATTTACATTACATTGTAAAATAAAAAATATATATTATCACATATTTACTACAATCTGATCTTTTATGTAGCTCATTACTGTACAATATTTATTTGATTTAATATTTCGTGCAGATGTTAAATTGAAATTATCAGATATATGGTTAATATGTCAAGTTGATAGGATTTTTTCTCATTTTTTGATAGGGGTATACGGACACCCATATCATAAAATGAGAAAAAGTACATTAAAAAAATTGTTATAATATCTACCGCTGTCTTGGATGATAAAAACATACATGGTTTAGTAAATAGATGTATTTATTTAAAAAAATATCTGTACATCATACATATATATGAAACAAAAAAAAAAAAGAATTTAAGTTGTGTCCGTTTGCCCCTTGTTCAAGGAGCAAACGGACACCTAATTTCTATCTTCAATATTACATTGTTAACATCTGAAAAAGGGTTCCTTTTCATCACACTCGAGGCACTGAACCCAATATTTCTTTTCTTTACATCCATCATTACAAGAAACACAATTTTCGGTTTTGTTCTGAGATTTGGCATTGCTTTTCTTCCATTCTAAAGTAGTTTCTTACATTTTAAGTTTTAGTGAGTCCAGATGTTTCAGGTAATGAATGTACTTACGAATGAGTTATTAACGATGTGTATTTCTGGTGTCCATCATTTGATCACTTTGCGACTCGTACTTCTACTTCTCGGAAGAATATTTCATTATATTAGTAACGACTTTAATAGTTTCAGACGTATTTCTTGGAATGTTTAATGTTTTAGTAGATGATAAAAGACGCATTTTGTTAATTTTGACAGTTTTTACTGTCAGAGACATCGATTCTTCACTCTAGTTACACCAATCAGTAGTTCTATTCCTATAATAAACGGGAAGTAATTAACATAAGATAAGCTATCTCCGTTTGCCCCTACAATACCACTGAAATTATTTATAAAAAAATAATCGATGGAATTAATAACATAATTTTGCCTTCGCTAATACACTTCACCGACAATAAACACGATATTAACATTACCTCAATTAGTTTTATTGCTTTTAAAGAGAAATATTCATGTAAATAGAACGAAAATATAGTAATTATGTGAAACGTTACGGAGGTATCCGTTTGCCCCCATGTCCGTATGCCCCAGGCTTACCTTATTACACTTAATTAGAATAAATCTTTACTTCTTAGCCTCGTGAAATACAAGTGTGTCAATATTACCAGGCTACGACAAAACCGATCCACGGTAGAATAACCCTGGATAAAATGATAGGTTTGCTTTGAACAACCCTCATCTTGAGATGCTCCCGATAGAGTTAGCTGATCACAAACAAAAGACCGAAGGAAACTCTCACTGTTTGTAACGGTTTTTTCCACGAATTAACATTATCACCCGGAGTCGTTTGGTCTGCTGAATGGGTCCGGCAAGGGGTGAATCGCTAATGAGCCGGTCAGCGGGGCGGCGGGGCCGGAGCCCGAGCGCTTGTCGAGGTCACCCCGAGCAAGGTGTACACGTTGGATAATCATTCATTGTTAAACCCCGATTGTACGTATTTTGTATGCATCCTTTTACTTATAATATATTATTAAACCTGGCGGTCAACGAATTTTAATAATAGTCGCAGTAGTACAAAGTCACCAGAAAGATACATTTTTATTATAGTGCATTATCCAACTATGCTACAGCGACAGTACTTTTGACGACAAATTTTCTCATATTTTATACTTTTTCAAATTAATACATCTATCGTTCCATTATTTGATAGCCATCTACTTTGTTTTTACGGAATCTTAAATACCTTTGTGCAAACCGATAGCGGACGTCTGCTATGAAAAAGTGTAACATGGGTTCGAAAATTTGTCGCCAAAAGTACTGTCGTCATACCTATACCTATCCGTCGTCTAATTTCTGACTCGCAGCTACCGTCGTCAATAATTATGGATCCGATAATTGAAATCCTCGACAATTTCAAGAGTGTCCTTTAACGATTTCGAATTTTCATTTTTGTTTTGTTTCTACTGACAATAGTTTTATGTAACGACCGCATTCAATTATCGCAAAGTACTACGTATCATAATTGTACGTTTGTTTTAGTCGGTAAGCCTCGACTAGGTAATGTTCCCATTCCCGAGCCTACCGGCGGCGCCGCGGGCAGGGCGCTCACCACCGCGAGGTGACCGTGTCGTGCAACCTCAAGTCGAGTCACTGAACGCGTGCGGCGCTCGCCACTTCTCCGCGGATTCTCAATTCGCACAATTAAAGTTAATTAAAACGCGAAGTGCACGCTTTTCATACACCCGTATGTGGTGTAGAATAGAGTTTTGCTCTTATTACTTATTACATTTTCAATGATGCAATCCGAACGGAGGCTACACCGTGCCAGATCACAGCGCTCACTCTGAATTGCTATTTATTATCGGATGTGTGAATACCTCCAATGCCACATTATCATTCTATGTTAATTATTTATTAAATGAATCATCGAGTGATGTCTCAGTCAGTGTTCGGGACGCCGGACACCGGACACCGGACACCGGACACCAGACACCAGACCGAACACGTAAAAGCTTTTTGCACTCGTGCGCTGCAAATATCACAACAATAGAATGAGTAACATCGTCATTATTAGGTTTCACACGATATTGACTCTTCACCCATGTCATCTCATTATTATAGTATTCGAAGAAGAGATTTTTTTTACAAATTTATCACGTCTGCCAAATCTTCCGAGTATCGGCAGAGACTATCGTCGAATTCAATTCAGTACCGATACTCGGGTGTTTATTTGCATGAAGAATGCAATGGGCGCTGCCTGCGTCTTTTATCTTGCACCGATACAGGGTTAAAGAGAGAGAGGAAAGAGGGTAAAGGCGATGCACATTCGGCGATGTGGCCTCGCTACGAATTAGCGAGTCGCCGCAATTATCGTTCGTCTTCTCTTCCGATGGGCCCGCTAACCGATCTGTTTTGTTCGCTCGCGCGAGCCATTTGCTAATTTACTGCCACATTTATTGCCGGTGCGCGGTCCGTCTTTTTATTTCATTTTTTAGAGACATTGTCCCGATGCGTTTGCGCTAATCGAACTCTCGTCATCGATCGTTCGTGTAAATGTAAAAACGGTCGATTCGATCGCGTCTTGTTCTCGGAAGTTTTGTCGAAGTGTTGATGTGACGGGGAATTTTGTTTCAATTTTCAAACTAAATGTGCGGGAATTTTACACTTGCAGAATATGACACCGAGTACAAGTGCCGTGTAGTATTTTCTTAAATAATCAATCTAATTTTTCACTTTTATCGCTTTTGCTTACGTATAAATAGTCAAACAATATATCGTATTGCAGTAACGCGAGATACCGATCTTTATAATTGTTTTAACAATCGTCGGCTTGAAGAAAACCCTGCGGTGGATAAATGTTTTCTTAGCACAGGATTTATAATCACAACTAGTCGCTTCGCTTGATAAATTCATTTTAAATTTGTCGAGGTCAATATTGCAGTAAAGTTCTCCAGAGTGACGTGGAGGGTCGCGCCCCGACCCGATCCGGCCTGACCCCTACAAACCGGTAGCGTGTGAACCGGTCTGCTGAATATTCCGAACTGATATTGTTAATAATTGTCGTTGTCGATTCTAGTATAAAATAATTAGTTTCGGTATAACGTTATCGACAAATTATAATGAATCAATTAAAATCCTTTCAATATCTCTGCAGTATTTCACATAATCGGGTGAACGTTCACTTGGAACGTTTAATAAGTCGCTTTCCTTATTTAATGCCTTTGTTCGCCGGATCGGCCGGAGTCCCTTGCGCAACAGCGCCGGACCACGACACACTTCTTTTGCCCGCAATCGATTGCTTACGAAAAATTGCTCGCTTTATCGACTCCGTTCGAATTTCTTAAAGACTATCGCCAGCAGAAATCGGTTGAGAAATCTCAAAGCGAAATATAGTACCTACATGAAATGAGATAATATTTAATATGTAGAATCGCGAGTAGATATGATTTGCGCATTACTTTGCGTAGAAAAATCGCAAATAGCTAGGCGTCAATTGAACCATCAAGTCTGGTCGCCTGGTCTGCCGCATCGCAGCATCTTCCATTTCTGAAACGATTCGCCATCTTCTTGCGTCTTCACGCCAGTTCGGCGCGGCGTGGAACGATCGCTAAATTATACGATCATTATTATGAACGGCCCGAGCTTAAATAAAATCACTTTTAATCTAAGCAGTCGGATGCACGAGCCTCGGTTACGTTTCACCCGAAATATTTAGCGGCGTCATGCACCAAATCATTCCTTATTATAATATATCTTATTTAGCGTTCGAGAGGTTTCGCCTCCGACTTCTCGCACCACCCATTTGGTTAAATTATTTTCATTTTTATTACGTCCCCTTCTTCCGATCGAATGCAATCTCTTCATGGTCTATACCAATTTTCTTTTAGAAAAAACAATTGTACATGTGTGAGTAACAGCCCGTTTCAAAAACATCTAATACTTTATTTTTTAAATATAAAAAAAATTCATGGTGCTTAAAAACTCGTAAAATAGAACACGAAATACCTACAGAGCTCAAATTTTCATGTAGGTACACCGTTTTTTGCGATATTCATATATAGAAATAGGATTGAGTATATTTATAATGCTTTTAGAATTTTTTTTTTAATATGTGGCTTTTATAGTGTAAGTACGTAGTTATATATTTATAACAATAGAAAAATAAATAAATGCATTCGACTAATACAACTGTTGGTAATAATATAATAAAACAAAAATGCAACTAAAATATTAAAAATTGCATAAATGTAAAGTTTCCTAATCTACAAAATTCAAACATTTTTTGCGGATACCGTGTTTATATCTCATTTCAAACGACAACCCCACCCCGCCCACTACAAATTAAAACGCCAGGCTGCAGGCAGGTTACAATGGGCATATTATTGCGTATGGTATTACATACACTAATACAACTGTGAAAGGAGTTCACTATATCTCGGTTCTTTAATGGTGTGGCCTTAAATAAATCACATGTATGTTTACATTAATTGATTAACAATAAAAATGGTCATTAATTATAATTACCTCGCATCTTTTGGAACAATCGGTACTCGGCCCGAAGGTGACTGTCTCCTCCGGTCCGGCTGGCCGCATGACCGCCGAGCGCGCCACGTCCGACTGTCTCGTCGTTGCTTTAATTGCCATTTGCTAGTGCTTTATTTTATTGCCTCTGAGCGCCATTACAACAGCCATAGGATATTTCCGGCAAATGTGTCTCTTTCAACATACATATACATTTTGTCCGATTAGGCTAGGTTAGAACAGGTTTGGACACCAAATTCAGCCAACACAATAAATATTTTGCAGTGTTGTGATATTAGTTTTCTTTTCGCATTACTTTGGGTATAAAACATAAATTGTACCGCGTCAGCTTAGATTAAAGAAATAACTTAATATAATAATAATACGCTGAATTGACAACAAACTAAAATTAGACATTTTTGATTTTGAAGTAAAATAATAAGAAAGAAACTTAACCTAAAAACTTCGCAATTATTGTTCAACTGTACTGTTTTTGGGAAATTAAAAAATTCTAATAATTCAAAACAGAGCAATGAAGACTATTTTAAGATGTTATAGATAGGTAATAGATGCAAGAATAGCTTAATGCTAAAACAACTAAAATTAATGACTGTTAAGCAAAAAAATATACAAAATGTTTATGTATTAATATATAAAAATAAAAATCGATTATTATACATGAATAAAAATATAATTTTGAGGTCCATACTTATCTTATGAAAAATCCGTGTAATTTTAGACTTCCACAAACAAATGTGCTTAAAGGTTTATAATTGTTCAATGCCTATGCAAACAGCAAATGTGAAGGAAGCAACCGGTCTTGCTACTTTTTCTATTGCAGTATGTGTAGTATCGTCTATTTGCAATAATTGATCATTTTCCACAGGTTTATTATTTTCATTGGTATTCATGATTTCTTTATCTAACAGTAGTTGATATACGATGTAAGTTCATATATATTTTTTAAACGTGTTGCATACTAAATGTAAGAATATTATAACTAAATAAATATATTTTTAAGGAGAACACATTATTATCGTGAAGTTACAATTTTACAGAACATAGGTCTGATATAGCAAAGAAAAATATTTTTTCGATAAAATAAAAATCTACATACATACTCACAATATGATACGAAATGTCTCTGGACAGATGTCTGGGCACATTTTAAAATCCGCCCTAGTCCGCGAGCGTCGGATTCGAAGGCCACGGCGTGATGTTGCCGGTGTGGTGTGGTGGTGTGCGAGAGGCTGCAGTGGGATAGGATGCTGCGGGACCGGTTCCCGACCAGATTGCCCCGGACCGACATTTGCATGTGCACCGAATTACATTCATTCCGCGGCCAACTCGGCACCAGCATGGCGCGCACCGACTGTGAAATCGGTAATGCACAAAACGGTGTGTAATCATTTTATATTGAAAAGTCATTGCGTTTTTAGTTGCTGCGGAACTAGATCGGATTCCGGCCACAGTGAAGAGTTATTTCTTAATTAGTTCTTAGCGGTCATTAGAGAGCAATCTGATCGTTTTCACTATGATTATCTTGCACATTTATATGTCTATTGCCTCATCCTTGTATGGATCAAGTATCCTTGAATAACCAAACATTATTATTAGTGAAAAGTCAGGTCGGTCTGATTGGTCATCATTGGTTACAGTGCGCATTTTCACACAATTGAATGAGTACAAATTACATTTTTGAGATTTGTCAATTATAAACTGAATATTCCACGAGATCAATTCAATTATGATTTTTTCTTGTGTTCAATGAACTTATTAAAGCTTAGCTAAATAATGATTATTTTTGATCTAGTATATCTATTTAAAATGTAGCATCATAAAATTGATAGTCCTGATTTATTGCGGCTAATCAACTTTCATTTACCTGCCAGAAATACTAGAATTATTTTACCACATGACTGTAACAATTCTGGTACGGTTGCTCACTTTAATTCTCCATTACATAGAATTCAAAATTTGGGTAACGAGTACGCAAACGTTGCTGATGTATGGAATATAACATTATCGAAATATAACAAATTCTTATTTATCTGTTTATAACTAGCAGATGAGCACCGTCAACCACCGTCTTTGTACCGTAAATAAATAAATATTATTGTAATTCATAATTTTTAAAATAAAATATTCATTTAAAAGATCTTTGTTAGAACGTCCAATAATAAAAATGAAATTTGAATTGTAATTGAACTCTGACCCGGAGCGAATGTTTATTATTTATTTTTAAATCATCCGTTCACTGTTACTTGTCATATGTCATATGAGAAGGATTTCCAGTAATGAAAGTGACATTTAAAGGATATAAAAATTATTTTCGACCTTGTTCGAAATACCTATTTCATCGGAGGTTATAAATATATTCGTCGCTGGAAACTGCGAGGTCTCGTTCGCTGCGCTGAAGCAAACTCGAGTTTTCACATCGGGACCGATCCTCAACCACTTTACTTTACTGATCCAAAACTTGCCATTTAATCTCTCCGCATTCGAACCGTGGTGATATGTGTAAACTATAGCGACATACGATAACCGATCGCCGATCGCCGACCTCGCACCTGGCGAGACAGACCGGCATTTTTTTCGGGGTAGCGCAGATTATTCCATTCTATTTACCAATCTTACGATGCTAGGAAATGCAGACGGACCTGTCGTCCCCGGTCGCGGGTCCAGGCCGGGGCGAGGGAAAGGGGGAGGCTCACGGCTCACGCACCGCTCGGCCGCGCTGGCGATATTGAGCGCACTCGGTGCATTTTAATACCGTTGTCGCGGTGCAACTTTGTTAATCCTCAGTCTCTTATGTTCCTTTATATCAGCTTTTTTCTCTCTGTCTGGCGATAGACCCAGTACAGAAATACGGTTTTATGTGCGAGGACTCGGAATCATGACGCGATGTGTAGTGTTTCTTAACAATATTCATATTATCGTAGACACTCGTATGTGCAGTTGTATAAAGGCGTATTTGATACAGTAAGAGGCTACACCGAGGAAAGCGGTATCGCGATATTGACGTTGCACGTCTTAATCGTCAATCTTCCTCCGGAATATTCTTACTGTTTTGTTATGAAAATTGTGTATCTCGCCGGAGCAGATACTCCAATTAAAATGTAACGAGGAATGCGCGCTGCTCCCTGGAGCGTGATGTGACGCGCCGGGGCCGTCCGTAAAGTCTTCCCCGATAATGGCAGAGTATTTTCGGTTTCCTTGTTTTCTGTTAACTGCGCCGAACTTAATACAATCGCCATCACCTCACATCGCCAACTGCGACTTATCCAATCATTTACAACAATATTCTGTGTGTTCTAACCGTTTTGCTGAATGCGTAGAAATCATTTCAATCTTTTTTATTTGGAAACTAGATCTATCTAGATCGTCGTTCGCTTTGAAAGTGCAAGATTGCACTTACTCAGCCGCGGCTGCTGTATTTAAAAAAAACTTTTATAAATTTATTTAAAGTATTTTGTCCCCATCTACATTTTTCACTTTTTCGCAGTTCATTGAGTGAGTTCACCGGTTTTCGCCAACCGCTCGTGAAGCCCTTTTGCACTCGCAGTCTAAACCGGTGATTCTAGAGGGGCATCTTATTGCCAAGCTTCCGATGCAGAGGGTAACTTCGAATAACTAGGGATGTAAAAATAAATATACTAAAAAATCCATCACATCCGGCCTGTACGTTAATTTTTAAAAAAGTAGATTGCTCGAATATATATATTTTGATGGTGAGATTAATAGCCAAGTAATGAGCGTCATCGATTGACATTATTTTCAAACCGACCGCCCTCCGCTCCGAAGAAAGCTCCGCGGAATATTTTTCCTTTTGTCGGAGATATCTTTTATTACGTACAAGGGCTGACGGTCAAGAGAGTCCGTACGTTTGCACTTTGAATTATTGCTGCCTTCTTAACTCCGCCTCTGAGCTTCGAGCTTTATTATTTCATTTTTGGCCTCTTTCTGCGTCGCTCTCTCGACTCGGCCGATTGTTCATAAAGGGGTTGTTCAGTTCGCTCGCAGCTCGCAGAGATTAAACTCCGACTCCGGAGAGAGTCCTCGTGACGTGCATCTTTCCATTTAATAAAATACATTCAATTTAATACTATTTTATAGTGTAGATATTTTTATTATTGTACTTAATTAAGCCCCATTAGCTATTCCACCACATTAAACTTATAAAATAATTATTTTTTTGTCAGTAAGTATCGAGTTAGAAAATAAACATAATTAAAAATAAATGAAAAAGAAGTCAAATAATTAAAAGTTACCTCTAACACAATGAAAACGGAGTTAAAATCAACATATACCCTACCTAATAAATTCCTGTATGTCCTAAGGAAAAAAAAATATTTAAAACTGTAAGCAATGAGTGCAAAATTCTCATTTATAAAACCATTCTCAGACCGATTGTATTATGTATACGGTAGTGAAACTTGGGCTTAGACCCTGGTTGAAGATAATATTTCGGAGCTATAGTGAAAACAGAGTGAGAAAAGGCTGGAGAATCAAGTGCACCCGTGAACTTAGTTTTATACTACAACCAGGTATTGTGACCTCACCGCTAGGCCGGACGTGGCCTTGTGATGAGTTACATTATATTCATGTATATTATTTAGTATTTTTACAAATGACTACATAAAATAATATCTAAGTTAATTTAAGGCTAAAAATTAAAAGATACATTAACATACATAATATGTGACGGTGAAGTAATCGGGGGTTAATTCACTAAAAATCCAAAGGTTAATGTGAAAGAAGCGAAATACTCTGTGCCTTGTTTATTTATTCTTAGTGCATACATAAGTACATATATATGCTCTGATATAAACATTATCAAAATGTTCCTTTTTATTATAACTTATCTTGCATATATTTTCTTAGTTACATATTAAATCTCTGTAGTTTCTTCTCCTTTCTTTTATCATTTGTTTTTTCATTTCGGTGCCGATAAATCGGCGTTTATTTTCATTATTTTTATAGCTTGCATCAATATAATAATCCTTAGTACAAATATTATAATTCATTTCATTTACATGCAAGCCTATTGGCCTCTTCCTACCTCTCTTGGTACATATAAAGTACCTGTTCTGAGGTAGGCAGCCATAAGGTGCCATAAGCTAGAATATAAGTTGAAAGAAAGGTAACAAATCAAAGTAAATGATAAAAAACATAAAAATCAAAAGGGGACAAGTAGAGATAATAAGTAAATTGAACAAAGTTAATTTTTTGATACAGACTAAATATATGTAAGAAGTAATAGTAAAGAAACAAGCAGAAAGCAAACAAAATATGATAAGTACGAGGTAGGATGTAACGACAAAAAGAATTACATAAAATGAGTGGCTTTGATCATTTAAGGAACTCTTCCAGCTGACTTCTTCCAATTTTGAAAAGTCATTCCTTTTATAAGAACACAGAATTGAGGACACGATACCGTTGGCATCTCTTTTGGTAGCTTATTTTATATCTGCGGTCCTATAAAACATGCATGTCTTTGAGCAAATGAGGTTTTCATAAACGGGATAGCTAGTTTTCTTAGAGTTTTTGTCCGAGTATACTTAGAATGTGTGATAAGGCGCAGGATTCTGTTTTCATGTATGTCTTTAAGCAGAGTCTTTATGAATAATTGCCTGATATTTAGCACCTCGAGTTTTTGGAATGGCGGTTCCGATTCATGCTTAATGGATTTATTGAGAATTATTCTCATTATGGCTATTTGCATTTTAATCAGCGGGTCGAGCATTGTGATAGCGGCTCCACCCCAGCCAACTATACCATATTCTATGATGCTCTGACAGAGTGCGAAATATACATTACGCATTTGTTTCAGGTTCAGCACGTTCCTTAAAATCTTGAAGCAGTAGATAAGTTTCTTAAGCTTACCAGTATCAATAGTAATCCCTAGATACCGAATAGTTTTAGCGTGTCCTAAAGATTCACATTTGCCATCACACGTTTTACTCGTTGCCCAAGTGATTTAGTCTCTTTCTTATCACATCTATCCATTCACGTGTTGTGTTGTCATTTAATATTACCCTGGTCTTTTCTTCAACTGCTTTTATGTGTCCAAGTGATGGTATTTTAAATAAATGGTGACTTATTTGACTGAGGTGATAAATGTGTATATGGGTATGTTAGAGTAAATGGTTGACCTGCTTTATTCATGCTAAAGGTAAGATATTTTGTTTTACTTGTATTTAGAATGAGTAGGTTATGTCCACCCATAATTTAATTATTCTCAGATTTTTTTCAGCTTTTCCATAGACTTTTTCCCATGTGGTGTCTTTAAAGAGAATTACCGTATCATCTGCAAAGGTGATGAAAACCAAAACGGCTTCATTGTCGTCAGTACTAGATAAATTATTTATATAAATTATAAAAAGTACCGGACCTAAAGTGCTTCCTTGTGATACACCAAATTTGATGTATTCCGGATCACTAAACTGTATTACACGGTTTCGTAGCGTGTGTTATTTTTTTTACATATAACTTTGAAACCATTGGGGTGTTATTCCATTAATACCAATATTTTTCAGCTTTTGAAATAAAATAGTATGCGAAATAGTGTCAAAAGCTTTGGCTACATCCAAAAGTATGCCCTGTATTTTGTTACCGTCATACCTTTCTTCCAACTTATATTCTAGCTTATGGCACCTTATGGCTCTGCAAGAGCATATATTGCATTTTGTGTAGCCATTTTGTTTTCTATATCCAAATTGATTTTTAAATAGAACATTGTGTTTGTCCAAAGACTTGATAATGTGATGTTGAGCTGCTTCGTCAATAATTTTTGAGAGTGAGCTTAGGTTAGGAGTGATATAGGTCGGTAATTGGGAATTAGATGTTTGTTTCCACTCTTGTAGATCGGGCAAATGGTTGGTTCTTTTAACATTTTTGGGAAATTATCTCAAATTAAAAATATGTACTTAAGAATTTCGTTCTCGTTAGTATCGGACAAGTACATTGAAAACTCTGGTGGATTTGTAACATTAATGTTTGTTAGATGTTCTTCGGTCGTTCTTTTTCTTTCAAGTATATTTTTGGCAAGATCGGCTCCATCATTCGCGTACTATATATTTACGTAATTGTCAATGATGGAGGAGTGGTCCTCCGTGTTCAAAACAACATCGTTCACTTTAAGATCTTTAATATTTTCGCTTCTATTTGTATTTTTATTTGCTATTTATTTTATTGCACGCCAAATTTTTTTAGAATCGTTTTTCAATAATTTTCATGAAATTTATTTTTGGCATGGTTTATCAGTTTGTTACAGGTCTCTATATAATTTATAGTCATGTTTGAGTTTTTCATTATTTGGGTTTTTATTGAGTTGTCTGTGCATTTTGTTCATTTTGCGTATGAAGTTTATGGTTTCAGAAGTAATCCAAGTCTTGATATGTAGGCTTTTATGTGGGTTCCTTTTTACTAATTTATTGCAGGTGTGCGACATGAAATGCTTTTGAATGATTTTTATAAAATTCTCCATTGCCACATTTACGTCTTGTTCGTCTAGTATCAGTGGCTGAGATTCATCGGTTAGGCTATTCTTAAGCGCATTATAGTCAATTTTAGTTTTGTAAAATGATAAAACTTTTGGATGTTTATTTGTATTTTGAATGCCTGCTGCGGTGGTGAAGCGGTCTTCGATTGAAGTATGGAAGACTGCTGATACTGAGGGATTTTTAGTTTTAGCAAAAATATGGTCAATACAAGTTTCTCCCTCCCGCGAAGCTCTCGTTATTGTCACACATTAATGATACAAAACCATAATGCGCAAGAAGGTTAGTAAGTTCATTGAAAATCTTCATCGCACTGTATATCACCGATATCTGAGATTTAGCCTTCTTCCTGAATGGCAGTCTCAGTCTATCTCTTCCTCTCGTATAATGTTCGCGGTCATAACGACTTGCATCAATTTTTCTTATAAATTCTGCCGATATTTTTTGTGACAATTTTAAAAATAAACCGTAACATTGAAATATATTTTCCGCTAAGATCTTTCACCATCGCACTAAGCCGAGTGTATCTAATTTTTCTAGTATATAGAGTATTGTTCTCAAAAATGTATTTTGCAGTACGGATAATCGTTGCATTTCAGGTGAAATTTGTAAAATATTATAAATGTGTCATTTGATCCTGTGATAAATATAAAATTTGGAGCTGTCGTCGATGATGGAAATGTTCCGAACGCGCGTTCTGCGAATAAGCGGCGAGAAGCGCCCGTTCCCAGCGCCAGCTCGCCGTGAGAAGCGTCTCTGTGTGAACCGGCGCTCCCGGGCTCGGAATTGGGAAAACTCTAGCCGTTACACATACAAATAACTGTTTCTTTTTAATTTATTCACAAATTTCATATTCATACAAGTGGTGGGAACACTTCTGGCCGAGTTCCGCGAGAAAATATTACATTTTAGTCACTACTCTACTCGCTGCCGATGTAATGAAATGTCTGAACACCGGCGTCATTCTGCTGTTTAATTAACCATCCAAATATATGTTTTACACTCCGCAAGTCTCGTATCGGCGTTTTACGCAGTTATAAACGATTATTAACCAGATGCAACCGAGTGTCAGACGTTGCATCGCTATCTCAGACTGGTTTTAGAGATCACTTCGATCTCGAGATACGATCGTAAGATCAAACTGAAAACTGCCGACGTTGTAAGAGAATAGGGACGATATCGATCGTATATCTACTATTAGTAAAAATAAATCAGATTCCCTTACACGATAAAAAAATATTTGACGTGTATTGTCATAGGTTGTCAGGTAGGAATTCTGTATTCCCGACTTTTTTCAATTCCCGGGACACGGGACTCAAAATTTTCATGTTCCGGAAATTACCGGGACATGACGGGAAATTATACATTTAAATTCACGTTGAGCTCTGGAGTGGCTCGAGATGCTCTCGAATGGAGATATCGACGAGAGGACGGTCTGAGGAAAAGTGATCGCTAGCTGCTTGGACAGTCTCCGTCTTTGGTGCATATTGTCTTACTGTGTCTTCCGATTGATCGCTTTGGTTCGGGCCCTATATGGTTGATAATGAGTCCTTACACGGCCATGTCTATGGGCGCGTGCAGGGTCTCCTATTTAAATGTTTGAATTAAAAAAATAATTCACGTTTCCACATAATTATAAGAGTACTAGTTGTACTGTACTGGCTCGATTTATATTTTCTTAGCATCGATGTATGGCTATTAAATGAAACGAAGATTTTGAGTCGGGCCACTTCCACGTTACAGGCACCCGTTCCGTTCCGTTACGATCCGGTCAGGACGCGGGCGACGGGGCGGGGGACGGAGGCCGTGTCCCGCCAGATTTATCCATTTTAATTCGGCGGGAAGCTCTTTTGTTTTTCTTTTTATACGTTTCGTAATCCGGCCGCGCCGCTCCGTTTCGCGTGTAGGCCGAACCGGTCCGCGGGCTATCGGCGATAGTTTACTGTGAGTTTTTTCAACCACCGACCCCGCGCTCCTTTTATCGTACCCTTCTTTTCGACTTTAAATTGGCCTCGAAACTTTCGATTTGGATGCGTGTTCCAAAACTAACTGTAGCGCTATTTTCTCCTCTCTTCGTACTTACTTGATTTGTTACTTAAATACGTGTACTGTATTATATTTGACCTCGTTATTTAAAAAGAATTTCAATATTTTATTTCAAACGGGACAAAATTTGGTCGGCACCCAGATTATAGAATCATCTTCCTAAAATCCTCAGTGTTCATATATTTTAACTCTAACTTCGCCTACTTCGAAATTTTTATATAAATGCAATATTTAATTTTATCACTGTATTTCAATAGAGATGCGTTCCTAGAATATATGTCACTTCCATATTATTACTATTGGCAATCGAGTTATGCGCTTGCGCTTTGAAGATACGATATCATTTGGTAATCTCCCGAATCGAGGCTCGAACCTGCAAACCGATGCGTCATTATGATATATAATATAAACATTTTTGTTCCTATCAAAGCCGCCCTCGTATATCGCATAGATGAAAAAGTACGGAAATGATGCCTAGAGCTGGCGAAGAGGAACGAAAGTTAACTGAATGGAATGGAAATGAGATCGCTTAGGCGCGTGTGGCAGATCCATTTATGACAGAGTAAAGAAACAACGGAAGTAAATGTTCAAAGAAAGCAAACGAGCTACGGTTATTAAATAATCATAGAATCCTTTGTTTTAAACTACTTCATTACTTGCATACTACAATAGTATGGACTATACTATATTGGCCTGAAGATGGTCGGGTGTCAGTGTATGTGTATATACATAATAAAGTGGTTTAAAACTAAATATTATAATATTGTTTCAATAAGGAAATCTGCGTAGTGTAGCTAAGAGCTGGCAGAAGAGGAACGAAAGTAGAATGAATGAAATGAGGAGGAAAAAATTAAAAAATAAGGAAAATATGTAAAGCTGATCTTAGTATAGTGAGTACGATTAAGAAAAGATCACTTAGGTGGTTTTGTTATATGAAACGAATGAACGAGAAGAGAATGATAAAAAAGACATATGACGCAAGTGTCGACGGCACCAGAAATAGAGGACGTCCGCAGAAGACTCGGCACGACCAGGTAAACCAAATATTGGAAGACCAAGACTAGAAGCCACAATAATCGGCGAGCTAGCGTGAACGATACGGATGAGGTGAGAAGAGTGTGGCGCTTTATCCTCTCTGCCTGCCCACGCGGAGAACCGTCGTGATGGTGAATAAGTAGATTAAAAGAAAAGGATTAATTAGCAAAAATACCATAAATTTCATATGGCAAGTACGATGTCACTATTATATATTTTTTTATTTAGTAAGATTCACATTAAGAAAAATTACCAGTTTAGTATTTGATTTATTATTTTGAATGACGTTATGCATAGAGTAAGATCGAAAACAGACAATTCATCCAAGATATGAATGCTTTATAAATATTGTGTAGTTTTATTATTTATCGCGTTTTATTATTTTATTGTATAAATGACGTCACGCTTGTCGAGAAGGTTGTCAACTGGTATTATTCAACGTTCACCCCGGTTGACATTGCACAAATATGAGATGATGGAAGGTGAAAAGCATATTTCTTTGAGAAAATTTGAGCATTCGCTTTGGATTGTGGTTATAAAAAAGTTAATGCTCGGTCGTATGCTGCTAAATACAGAGTATTATTGATTTTTTCGCATTTTGAATAGAAACGAATTTACCGGACCACCACTGCTTTAAAATTGATGTTGGATACCTAAACAATAAGCAAATTTGTGGACGTACAGGACGGTCTGCCGTCTGCGTTTGGTCGCTTGTTAGATGTTGATCAATTACACCGCAACCGGTGTCCCGCGTCCCGCGTCCCGCGTCCCGCGTCCCGCCGCGCCGACCGCCTCGGCACATTGCTCAGATGATGTCACTTCTATTTTTGTTTATTTTCTCATCCCATATGGAGGACTATTCTTCTTCTGTGTGTTGTGTTGGCATTTCAGTCTGTCGTCGGCCTTGGGTCGTCTCTCACTTCCATCTGCGTCATTGTGTTTATTCGCATTGACCAAATTGTTAATTACGGCTTCTTCAGTTTTCCTGCTCCTGATTGTGTGGTCGGAGGGTTTCCGCGTCTTCTGGCGCCATTATAAAGGTGGTGTACATAAAGTTCAAAAGGAACTCGAACTGATAGCTGTATGGTTAAATAGTAATATGTTTAAAATTAACCTCTCCAAAAGCAAATTCATGATTATCGGTAACGAAAATAATAATTATTATTATTTAAGAATAAATGATGAAGACATTGAAGAGGTAAATGAAATCAAATATTTAGGAGTAATAACAAATATATTTTAATGATTACAAAGAAAATGGCCGAAAAGTTGGTTTTTAAGCAGAATAAGAAATAAACTTTAGTTAAAAACTTCGCAATTAGTATATAATTCCATTATCACTCCGCATATAAATTATTGTTTAACAGTACTATTTTTGGGAAATGAAACTGAGAAACTAAAAAAAATTGTAATAATTGAAAACAGTGCAATGAGGACTCCTGTAAGATGTAATAGAAAATATATACAAGAATGCAAAAAATAAGAAAAAAATTCTACAAAATGTCCTAATATTGACATACAAAATAAAAATCGACTATTGCCATCCCATCATACATGAATAAAAAAATAATTTTGAGGTCCACACTTATCCTACGAGAAGTCGGTGGGATTTTAGATTTTCACAATCAAATCTGGAGAAAGGTTTAAAACTGTTCAATTAACTGGCAGCAAATGTGCAGGAAGCGACTAGTCCTTCTACTAGACTAGTGTTGCCGAGTACGGAAGGTACGTTAAGTGCAGAATGTATAGTATCTAATTTCAATAACTCATTATTTTTCATCGGCTAATTATTTTCTTTTGTATTCATAATTTCTTTACCTAATGCTAATTGATACACCGTGTGATTTTTTAAAAATGTTTTCAAAGGTGTTGCGTACCTAGATATAAGAATAGTATAATTTTTACAACTAAATACAAATATACAAATAATTGTCGCCTGAAACGGACTGACGACGCTCCCCATGTTGATGTTTGAATAAAATTAGTATTCGAGCTGCGCTCATTCCCCGCGCCGTCTGGCCTGCCCGCCCGGCCGAAGGGGTGCCGGCCGCCCCTAGGACGATGTCCATCTTAATGTATCGATAATGCCGGTGGATGAATGGACCGCGATGCTGCGTGTGACCGGGCCCGGTGCAGTAGTTCACGTGACGTTGGAAAGGATTGACCTCTACCCCATTATTAGGCTTTTTTATTTCGCTTTTGCTTTTTAGCTTTTTTTATTATTAATCGCTTACATTTTATTTTTACGTTTATTTTAAAATATTTTTACTTTGATTTGCAAAGCTTTGTTTTCATTAAAATTAATTTGCCAATCGGTATGCAACACATCGCCGTCGCATCGCGCTTTTCCGATTTAGCTAAATAGTATAATAGTCCATACTGTGTGCTTCTTGTTGTGTTTTACAGATATCCTCACATTCCGGGTTCGCTGCGGACTCGCACAGCCATACTGATCGTAGACCGTAGTGAATAGCGGAATCCTAGAATGATTGTCTTCTTGGAAAGCCTTTAGTTTTAATTCTGTGCTCCTTTTTATGCTGGTATGTACATTTTTATGTTATTTAATTTTTTTTCTTAGCGCCAGTGTATTGAGATAGATCAAGACGGATCAAATATTTATATATAATGCTTATAGAGATTTCGTATTAGTTAAGTAATATTACCTTCGCCATTTCCAACGTTGTTTCATTACATTTCCGTGTGGAATTTTTAAGTTTAGTTATGTTTAAGTTAGTGCTTAACTTGTTTAAAATATAGAAACCATATTATTTGTTATGTTATATTTAAATATGACATAATAATAAATAATATAAGATTACTTTGTCGCCTTAAACAGAACAGTAAATTAATTTTAAAATAATCAGTACGAATATTTTTGCGACACGCGTTCCGTATCTATTTAGTCAATAATTTAATTTGTTAGAACATAGTTCTGTAATACTTTTGCAGCTAAAATATTTTTTGGGTAAATTGAGTTTATCCGCATGTGTATCTTTCTAATTGATGCATTTCATTTGTTTTAAATAAAAAATGTATTCATGTTAATAATACACGAATTGCGAGGATATTACGAGCGTCCTTTAAATTGCTTCAACCGCAAGCCGCACAGCGCTATCTTTTCACTTCATTTTATTACGATACATTTATCGAAAGCGCGGAAGATAATTCCAAGGTTATCTGCAATACTCTCAAAATTCATTTTGGAATTTTTACACTTATTTTTAAATATTTGTTATCTTTGTGTTTTATTGAATGATACGGTAACCCGGACGATACTCACTTTAAATCTAAATGAGTCTTGCATTCGCATTACTTTAAATATAACAACGAAACTCACGAATCAATCGATAAATAATTTTTTTATTATATTATTATTATTACTATTTTTGTTAATATCTTCATGGTACGATTATTAGTCGGAAGCGAATTGTTATACATACAAATATACGTAAAGATCGAACTTACGTTTTTAATTACCAAACAATTATTGCCTCGAGAATTGAACCGATATAATTTAATCTTCGAAGAAATGTTTAAAAAATACCTTACGTAAAAGAAATATAATTATTTTTCGGCACAAAATACTAAAAAATAACTTACGATCAGACATTTACATGTTTATTTATGAGTGTTCTTCTATACTGTACTAATAAAATCATCTGTGTGAATTTTTGCTGAACAAATTCTTCATTATTCCGATCATTTATTTCAAAATTCAGATATTTTAAATATTTGTAGGCTTATAAAAAAATGGGAATGTTACTTTCCGAGTGAGGGTAATGTAATAATACATTTCCGCGCGTGAAGGGAGGGCGGCCACCCCGAGCCGGCCGGTAGGCGCCATCTGACGCCCGATATAATCAGCTTATTTCGAGAAAAATTGTTTATTGTTGGACATTTTGCGCTTCGTTCGTCATTCACTCGGCACAGTCGCGAACTCTTTTTAGCAGACCTCCCGACGTCGTTCACAGCAGCCGCAGTTCAAATAATAAGGCTTTATTTCTATCGACTTACAGTTCTGATTGTGACGCTGACTAGCGGACTCGTTTGACGCAATGATTACTCATTAAAAAACCCTTAAACGGCCGGTAATATTTTTAAACACACTTTCATTTTTATCGAGTCATTACCGATTATCCCGATTTACGTTGAACGTATCCAAATACGAGTATGGAGGGATGGAGTTTGGAGTATCGAGTGTTTTCTGTGATATCGATGACAATTAGCTTTCGCCGAGTGTTCTCGAAAGTTCTCGAAAAATGTCGGCAAGTGCGCGGAGAAAATTTCATCAGTTAAATAGCGTACGAGGAAAATATTTTAAGAGTTTCATCAACTTGTAATTTCCGAGGTTCCAAATTTATATCAGAAGGAAAATAAAAATGTTACACTTCTTCAAAAATTCCTGCTTAAATGGAATTCATACATTTTCCTTACATTCCAGATTACTGTTTATTATACTGTTATATGCATTTGCATATTTTATAATGTTGGATATTTTGTAGAGATAATGCGATGAAATAAATATTTGAAGGAAGTGAATAAGCGGTTGCCTCGACTTTGTGAATAGGAACTATCGGTCATCGAATTGCGAAATAGTCGTGGACTGTGCAGCGGCGATACTACCGTTGCTGTGAAACTGCTTCGTCTCGGCTAAATATTGTACGCGCACGTTGGACTGAAAAATGCACAAATTACATACAATTAGGTGTTTGCAAGCAATATTACGTTTATAGGCTTTCAACTGAATTGTACCAACTTGTAAAATAATGAGAGAATTATAAAAAAGGTATGTTGCTGAAAACAACAAAAATGGGACTGTGTAGATCCGACGTTGGAGTATGTGAGCGCGAACGGGTAACTGATAATACGATTATAATTATACATGAGTCGCTCATTTCCAAAAAGAAAATTTCATCTAAAACTTCATTAGATATTTTGAAGATAAGATGTATGCATCAGAACAATAGGAAATTATGATTACCGGGAGATTTCAACCCTACCCTACTACCCTCCGTTAAAAACTTTATCTAGAATATATTATATATATCTACTAAAAAACTACTCGTTACTATGTAACTAATAAAACCACATTTTCCTTCGCACAATAAATTTTATTTTTATTTATTTATTAATGAAACGAATTACCAAGTATAAGAAGAATTCTCCTTTCAAATACATATTTTATACATTTTTTGAAATCAGTTATGTAAGTTCTGTTTGACACATTCATACGACATACATTTGTGGGCTTTCATTATCATGCGATTATATGCACACAGAATATAACGGATTTTGTGACCCCTAATAACCCCGTGATTATCAGTTTTAAATCAAACTTTTCTGAAAAATTTACCCGTAATCTACGCTAAATTCGTTAACCAAGGTGAACCGTCATCCTGTTTCATAATGGAGGCGGTTTAAAAATTATTATCTCCCTTAATATTGAACCTGAATAAAAAATTTAAAATACTTTTTCACACGCAGGCGAAATCTATCTGTTTCTTGTGACCAGTGTCAGAAGAAATTTTTTTTTAAAAAAGAACTGCTGGAGGGGGGGGGCACCCTTTCTCGGGACCGGTTTAGAAGCTAGGACGGTCCTTGTCGGTCCCACTCATCAAGGCTAATAAAAAAATACGCGACCTAAATTCAATTACATTTAACAATTACAAAACGAAAAAGGAGAAGAAATTCAAGATGGTTATTAGCAATTTTTTTTTAACCCTCCAACGTCCCTTAAGCTGTCTTTATTCATAAAAAATCATATTATATAAATCCTTAAAAAACACGGTTAAGGTTTTTATTTATTGTAGTAGATGGGCGCTTGCTACGTACATTAATTAGAAAATGGTACGCGTTAGGTGTCCAATATTAACAAAATGTAATGTCGATATTTGACCACTATATGACATATATTACCCGCTTCAAATTTACTCCAATGTGCGATATGGATGTAATGTTAAAAAAACCATTAAAATGACAAATAATATATCCATATAGTTTCCGATGACTCGCCGACTGCTGTCGTCGTACGCGTCCCTATCATCGAACGGGTGGATTCATTATTTGAATCCCTTCGGTCGTCGATTCGATGACATCGGCTATTGAAATGCTGATATAGAGGCATGGCCTTCACCACGCGCGGCCGTCGCCGATACAATGTTGACGCGGGATCGGCAGCCCTTCATTCGAATTTTGAACTGCAGCAGGCTCCCGAACTCGTTTATTGCTTTATCATTTAATATTTAGGAAAAGTAATTATTACAAATGTATGTAGAAACTTCTGTTATCTTAGTGCTTTCAATATTTTCATAATACATTGTACGAGATTTATTAACGGTTAGGTTAGGTGTGAGACTTGCAGTTCTGTATTCCCCCGATCTGATGATAGAGAATTAGAATATCACAACATTGTAAACATCATAATAGACAATAACCAGGCTCGCGATAATTACCTCTTCTGACTGGCGCTACGGACCCCCTTTCCCCTTTCCGGACACTTCGACTCCGTTTCGTATCTTTAATGGATTACCGACACTTATCCGAGAGCGACGAGAAAAGGTCATTTTCAAATTGATTTAGATCTAATTTTATGATTTATTTAAGAAAAACAAACAATATTTAATATATAATAACTTGCGACATATTTAATATAAAAATACGATCAATAAAATTTCTTCAGAACTGAAAAAAGTAAATATCATATAAACTAATAAACTAAAAAATAATACTTACTAATAAACTGATCAAAAATAGTACGTACTAATAAAAATATAAACAAAAATGTGTTTCTACATTGTATAAGCGGAGAGGATGGGGTGGGAGGCAAAAGGGATGCTGATTTGCTTGTCGTATTAAAAAATATATACTTGTACATATTCCTATCCTTATGTATACATATACGCATGCATATATAATTTAGGTCATTAATTATTAATAAGTAGTTTATTGTTGAAAATGTCCAAATCATTAGAAGAATTGAATATATATTTTAACATAGAGCAGGTCATAAAACAATTTTGTTAATAATTATTTGTGCCAAAATTTGAATAAAATAAATTTTTTTAACGCGTTCAGTGTGTGGGATAGTTAAAGGCTATTTCCTCTAATAAATAGGGCGTGTTTAACATTTTATAAAGGTAGCATAAATTTTGTGCGTTTCTCCTTTTCAAAAGAAGAGGGATTTTATGGTAACACTCGGTTTCTGAATTTGATTTAATGTCTGATTTAAACGGGAACGTGAATTTAATATATTGAAAATATAGTGTTGAACATTTTCAAGTCGGTTGCTGTAGGTGGAATAATGGGTGTACCAAACAACCGTTCCGAATTCTAGTACGAATGAAAAATATAATATGATAGAAGTAAAAGGTGGTTGTAATGGGTTAGCGATTACCGACTCTATATGCGGAATAAAAGTTAATTTAGAATCCAAGATAACACCTACATCCTTCACATGGCAGCAGATGCTAAGTTTATTACTATTGACTTGATAATTATAAAATAAAAGCAACATTTTCCTTGAAAATGACATGATGTGACATGTGACCAATTATCGCCGATAATTAATTTTTTTATCAAATTCTGAAATATGTTACGGATTTTATCGATATGATTTATAGTTTCATACGATGAATACAACGAAGATTCGGTGCATCCAGCAATCCTTGCCGCCCGCCGCCCGCCGCCCGCCGCCCGCCGCCCCCCCGCGGCTGCCCCCCTCCCCCGGCCTGCGCGCTGCGCGCGCAGCTCCGCGCCCCGCCTCCCCCGCCCGCCGCGGGCCGCCGCGAGCCCGCAGCCACAGTGCCGCACAGCGCCGCGCCGCCCGCTCGGTTTCCTCCCGGATATCTGTCCTCACAAGTTCGCCGCAAGTCGACTCGCCGACTCGCCGACTCGCCGACCCGCCGACTCGCCGACCCGCTCGCATACCGACGGCGACCGACCACATTTCGTGCGACAAGAAAGTAAAGGTTTCCCTTCGCGATACCCGAGCGATGTAACGACAGCTTTTCGCAGTCCGTTCGCAGTTCACTCTAGTCAAAGTTAGTTTTTGACTAATTTCCCGGCTCCGGAGTGCGTTCCCGAGTTGTTTTCGCCGAGTCGACCCGCGCCCCCGTGCCGGGTGCGTGCAGCGCCCCCGCGGCGACAGGACCCGCCCGCCAGCAGGACTCCGACCTCCACCACCTGGTATAGTTATTTCCCTATCACTCCGAGATCACCCCGGTACAGGTCCCCGGACGCGTTGACACGGCGACACGGCGAGTGCTCGTCACGGAAGTGTGAGAATATGTTCAAAAGTTGGACTCCCTGGAAGTGCTCTAGTGCGCCCGAGGTTTCCCCGTTGAGTGAGTTTTCCCGTTCCTAGTTTGCGAACACCGTCCCATTCCCCGAGGTAATCACTTGGTCATTTGTTTCGCTTGCGAGTGTGCTTCTTACCGTTGACCTTTCCCGAGCTTCACTTTCTTTGTCTTTTTTGGTAATTTATCTAACCTTCAGTCCTGCGGCGGCAGCTCTCAGCGTCAGCTCGTCGCCGTCGGCAGCTCGCTGACAGCGCGGTTTTCAGTCGCCACGCGGTCACGCTTTGCTTCACACCTGAAATTCTCGTTATATGTCTAAACAGTTCATTTATCACTTTTTCGTGTTTTCATCGAATTATTTATTTTTTAAGAAGAACGAATCTTTGTTGTGAAGTTGCATTTTTAGACCATAATTCTGTGCTGTTTTAATACAAATTAAATTAGTCAACTAGAAAGATGTACAGAAAAAATCTATATATCGTAAAAATACAGTCGATTGCTTTTAAAAATGGAATCAATTGCAAAGATTACAGAATATAAGTTCAAAATTTGGCGAAAATGTATTCGATTGCTATAGCGAAATGGTGAATATTTTTTCGATAGTATTTTTCTGTATGCCTTTCTAGTGATTAATTTAATTTGTATTTAAATTATTATTTCACATAATATAACATTAAATTTCTATTGCGCTTCAATTATTTTGAAGTCAGCTTCTGCGACCTGCGACATGTTATGTTTATAATTAAACTAATTTAAATGACGATTTGACCGGTCGGAAGGGATACGTTAGGTTCGTTGTTCACGCGCCCGTGACTGAGAAGTGACGAGACTGATAGCCCGTCGGCATCGCGGTATCATTGTTAATCAGTCCCAAAGTATAGTAAAAACGGTCTCCCCCAGAGCGTTGTGTCTTCCCGACCTGCCGTAGTACTGCTGAGCTTATGATCATTAATTTTGATTTAATCCGCTGTACATCTCCATATCACCGCTGTGCCCTATTCCTTGCTCAGGCGTGAACTCTGACAAAATGTTTGGTTTTATTTTTTCTTGTCAAATTATAATGTACCTCTGTTCTATGCTCCAGCAAAGCCGTAATGCAATGTAATGTGCGCCGCTTTCGCTCATCAACTTGGTCTTATTGAATTTATTTTGCTCTCGAGCTTAGCTAAAATGGCAAGGCGTACATAGAGAGAACATCGGCAGCCTTAATCATTTATTTCATCTTTTCAGAGATCATCGTTTGAAGCGCTCTTTTATTATACACGCATTTAAGCATCATTTCTTTTCTAATTTAGCGTCCATTTATATTTCGTGCTTGAATTTTTTTTTTTTATGGAGAACACATTTTTGTTGTGAAATTGCATTTCCCGAACTTATTTTTTGGTATTTTAACACAAATTAAATTAATCAACTCGAAAGATATACAGAAAAAAAATCTTTGTATCGAAATAATATTTAATTGCTACCGGGATTCGAACCTAATCATCTTCCTAACCGGGAAAGCGCATTCACCTTTCCGCTATAGCAATCGAATAGATTTTCGAGAAATGTTGAACTTATAATCTTTCCAATTGATACATCCATTTCGAAATTTTTAAAAGCAATTTTGAATCCCGATAGCAACTAACTATTTTTTTCGATACATAGATTTTTTATCTGTATATCTTATTAGTTGATTAATTTAATTTGTATTGAATATTTTTGACTACCCATTGCGCGATGCATCCGAGGATTCGCAAATTTGAAAGAACTTCATATGAGTTAGCACGCTGTCTATTTATTCATATAATATGTTTATGCGTTGAAAGAATTATTATTTTTTTATTTGTTTATGTTTTTCATTCCATCATTTTTGACGCTTCTAACTCACGCTAAGCTTAGTCAGTCAGTCGGTTAGTCCTTAAAAAATGTGCTCTATTGAGATATGCCGAATTAATGAAACCGTTTTAAAGGGCACATTTTACCTGCTATTAGTTAATTAACATTGTACAGTGAATCTCACACACGTGTCTGGATGGTAAGACTGTTTTTGATAATGTTCAAACTATGCGCCTTTTCTTTTTGGCTTTCAAATAGAAAATTTTTCTTAAAGATGACGGTCAAATGTGTACATAAATAAAAAATTATCTAAGATAAGCCCGGTAAGCCGGTGGAGTATGAATGAATAAATATATAAATGTTTTCCCTGTCTCCCCAAACGTCGTTCACACCGACATTAGAATATGGGGAGTATAGATAGTACAGAGTAATAGTGCGCAGATGTATGATTTTACATTTTAATAAAATGAATCGGCTTCGAATCATACGATCCGGAATGAAGTGCGGTGCGTGCTACTCGGTTCGCTCCTCGCTTGGCTGGTGGCTGGTGGCTGGCTGCACTGGAAGTATTGGCGAGCGATACACGACATCGATAGGTCCTGCGGCGCGCGAACGCGGGTGAGATTACTCCGGGAGACCCGTCTAGAAAGCACGTTCCTTAATATAATAATCATTATTTGATATGCATTCGGAGCCAGCTGACGACTCGATAACAGATAATGATATACTCACTCTAATAAGGTAATAATTTTAAATATTTATTAAAATCATTTATTTAAACCTACCTTGTAAAGTGTGTAGATTATGTAAAAATTATGGGAATGCTGAAATGGCGATTGGTTATGTGCATTTTAAGGATAATAAAGTCTTAATGTTTATCTTCAAATTTTATACCTGTACGTATTATTTATTAAAAATAACTAAATAAGGTAGATCTTTATTATGGGTGCGTATTGTTAGATAAATAACTATTAATCCAACAAAAAATTAAATAACTGATTTATGAAAACTTACAGGCACATGGCCCATATACTACATATAATACATTCTTTATTTGTAAGCCACGAAGCGTTATATATATATTTTTCAGCTATTGTTTTGTAAAGATAAGGAAAATGAAAGTACTGAGATTTGTGTGTTTATTCATATTTTGCGCTCTCTGTGTTATATTTTTTCTCACGTCATAATTACTTGAAGTCTATATGTTATCCAGCTTTAAAAAAATTAATAAGACTGTTTTTATGTAAAGATTTACTTTTCATAAAACTCCGGATTCCGACTCCAGATACTTTACATGCGCGACTAACACCAGCTTATTTATATGCCATTATTTTTAACCCTACCGTACTATTTTTAACAACGTTTTTAGAAATTCTAGTCTAGTAAGCTAATCTTCTAACTTCGTATTTTTTTCATTATTGTAAATATTATAATTACTTGTAAAGTTAATTCGTCCAAATTAATTATTTACAGGCAGCAAAAAAATTCTTAAATTGAAGCGTCAAAAATGAAATAGTGTCTTGATTAATAAAATTAGGTTATTTCAAATAATAATTTCCTAATTTATAGAAAAAATAAGTGTATACAGTTTTATTACGGTAACATTGCCGTTATTAACTATCGCATTATTATTATAAACGATTTTTAAAAATTAGTCGCTACAGAGGCATGAATAAGGGATTTAAGTTTCGATGGGCGCACATTGAGAGATCTCGATTAGCATTAATTTGCCTGCTGTTTGGCACTTTTTATACATCACTTAATTCACTTAATAAGCGAATTCCTAGAACTTTGACAGTGACATTGAAATAAGTTTGTTCGCGCACTCATTTGACTGAAGTCTCATATCGCGAGTTACTGCCGATCGGTTTGAGTACATGCGAGTTATATACGGGTCGGGCGGGGCAGAGCGGAGGGTGGCCCTCCAGATGAGCCTGCCTCTGCCCCGAACCTCTTCTGGTGGACCGCACCACTTTGATCTTTCGCATACAATACGACCCTTTGTGCTTTATTTCGCGTTCAAGTTTTACGATCGCGCATTACACTATTGAAATCGTGATAAATCATAAAATATGCGCATGTATATATATATATCCTAAATATAATGCTGGCCGCGAGACGCGTGTCTCGCCGAAACGGTGTACTCGATCGATGTTTGATCGGTATTTGAGAGTAAGATTGCGCTGTGGAGGATCAGTTTTCTTTATTTTGAGGATAAATTATATTTTCAAGATTGAAATATTGCTTAGCATCTAACTAAATCCTGAAACAGTGTGTGTGCGTATTGCGTGACGTGACGTGACGTTTTATTCTCCGTCAAACCACTGTAAATGTACTTATGTACGCAAAATTCTTCACAGACACGCGATGTGTTTCCCTTTATCCTCCGCATTTAAATCGGATTTGATAAATTAGTAAATAAGTAGGTATTTGAGTATTACCGCTACGTGTAAGTACTATCGACGAAAAGTTCCGTTTTGAATGAAAAACAATATTTTATCATTATCATCGACGTAAGATTATTTTCCCTGGCAGAGTTGCCACCCTCGTGCGCTTGCCGACTGTCGACACGTAAATTGAGTCGTAATTGGCCGAGTGGAGCGGAATCATGATCAGTTTATGATTTTCTTTAATGTCAGGCGCCGTGACATTAAAAATATAATAAATCTTCCGGGGTTCGATCACGGTCTGAATGGTGTCATCGCCCTTTGCCTCCCTACCTCCCTCCCTACCGGTGCATTTTGCACCCTCGCCTCCGAGCCTGCCCCCTCTCTCCCGGCCGCCGCCGATCAATCACGCAGGCAGGATCGCTCTATCGCGTCAGATTAATACCTTTCCTTATATTCCACGTAGGACAATTGATAATCTGCGGCTATTCGTGCGTTAATCTAATTAATGCGTGGCGGGCTCGCCGTACTAATTATTCATTTTATTTAACCTTTCTGAGTAATGTAAATAACAGATGTTCACCGTCTCCTCGACTAGTCCGAAGACTGTGCTAAAAGAGATATAAACAAATAACAAAATAGAATTATCAATACTATAAAATAATTCAATATAAAAATGCTTATATTAGTTTGCCTATATTAAAATATAATACAGAGAAGGGAGTAGAAAAGAGAAAAAACATGAAGTTAATGAATGCGACCGGTAAGTACTAGTGATCTCTCCATTTCATCGAAAGGAATAAATAAATTATCATAATAAAGGGATGATCTAAGATTTGCTTTCAATTTCAAAATATTTTCATTATTTTATTTATTTTTTCATATATTTCATTTATCCATATAATATAAATATCTAGTTAGTCTCCATATTAAATTTGTCCTTTTATACCGACATGCTTTCTCTGTATGCATACTATTTGATAATAAACAATTGTATAAATAAGATTGACCCTTTTGGATATCGTCAGTACATTCGTACTCCGACACTGTTGATTCGTGAAGATAATCGAATTATTTGTTCGCATCGCATTGTGATATGTAATGTGGCACTTTTTAACGATTAATAAGTTAAATACAAATTAAATGTATTCATTAGACAGATGTTACGCGTAAAATCAATTGTATCGAAAAATATTGTCGCTGCTACCGGGATCACATAATCACAAATATCGCAGACCGTCTGTTCGGAATAATTACGACTTCACAATAAGATAATATAATACGCAATAATAATAAATGATATATAAGTTGAATGATTCTGCCTGTACAGGTGTGTCAATGTAAAGATTATATCGATAGAAAAATTAGCACCGTAATGTTATCAAATTACTAAGCAAAACTCGTAACTCCACTTGTGACATTTGAATGCCACATGAAAGATAATTTTATCACCTGGCACCTGGCACCTGGCACCTGGCTGCTCAGAAAGGAACATTAATCTGAAAGAAAGAAATAAATTAATAAATGAACCGAACCGCAATATTATATTATATAATATGATATAATTAGGCATTTTTCCAGTAGTATATTACTTTTTAGGAGTTATTAGTGAAGTAGAATATTACTTTTTAGGAGTTTTGGAGAAAATGTTTATTTTATGTATTCGATCATCCTAAGGTAGTTAGTTATAGTAGGAATAGTTATTGATGGACTAAGCGTATTCCTGTATTCCGCCGGCTTCCAATTAATACATTCTGTTAAATAATTATATTTATGACATGGATAAAATAATAATATATAATTGTATCGTTATCAATATTCCTCGAAATCCAGTCATCAGCGCCAGTGCCAGTGCCAGAACCAGCACCGGCCTGCAGAAATGCGATGTTCTGTAATCAAATGGTTTATAATATCGACTCGCTGCGGAGTTTCCCGCATTCTTCGGCGGGTTGACTCCGCGCCCGCTATATATAGACGAACTCGCACCCCCGCTCCGCCCCCCTCGCGACCTGGTCTCCGGCGCCGATTTCTCGGCACTCCTGTTTCTCATTGCGAATGGCCGATGAAGCCACTTCCGCTTCGGGATTATTTTAATTCCACGATGACACCGACTAATATTGACATTTGACAACCACAGAGAAGGCAATTTACTGAAGCTTTAAATGTTCAAACTGACATTCTCTTTTTAAATTCTATCCGGGGCAATGTACAGAAAGTCTGGCCTGTTTTCACACTATTTTTTTATACAGTGTTAGTTTTGCTTTAGTTTTCAATAATTTTATAATACTATTAGGAAAAGCATTCTGGCATTTTTTATAATTTATTGTAGACCAAATTAATTATTTTAAAAATGTCTAACATTTGTAAGATATAGAGACATATAAATGTTTACATTATTGCTCTTCGATTAAATAATCAACATAAAAAAATTTAAACACCCTTCAGAGTACTCTTATTCTAAATTCCGTTTAAATTTGATTATTTTTTTTTTAATTGTTTCTGGATTTTTCTTAATATATTATTTGTATAATTCAAGACCTTTCTTATTTGGGGCCAAATAACTTTTTTTTTAAATTTTGTTATAAATTGTGTGTGTATTATGAACATATAAAATATTTCGTACTTTAAATACCAAAACATGTAAAATTTAGGTAAGTGAAAAATATATATTTACGTTTACGTGACTGAAATGTGCATCTCGTATATCACACTCCCTCACGCCACAGATAGATTAGGATTTATTCGCTTTACATCATTCTGTAGCAATACTATTCCGATTCATTGTTTACTAAACAGTTTCCATATTTTCAGTAATGATTGTCAAAAATGCAACAGAAGATATTTTAAAATTTACACCAATTTTCCATAGATCACGGATTGTCTGCTACTTATAATTCTGGATCTATTCATTCCCTCTACGTATTTTCTACAGAAGATATTCGTCGGTTCATTATTTTTAAATAGATGAACATGTACCGAGGGGAATAAGAAAGACAAATAATTGCGGAACGAAGCCGGTAGTTTAATTTAGCAATGTACTCTTACCGATTCCTTCGGAATGAATCTAGTTGAAACGCTGTAATTTGAATCTCATTTTCATTCCATTAAAACATTAACATTTTCGAGTCACGATTCTCCGAAATTGATAATAATCAGGGTGGAATATCATTGTTCGCCTTGCAGCAGCAGCACCCCGAATGATTTAATAACGCATTTGATAACTGGCATGCTCAGGAGAGCAGACCTATCTACGTTATCTTATTTTTGAGCGCTCGTATGCTCCCCTCCCCTCCCCGGCTCTGTTGACAAAGTTGAAGTGAAATGAGTCTTATGAATGTATGTAAATACGTTGTTAGAATTCCACTATCATAAAACATCACATACCGGTTTTGCACGACTCCGACTCCAGATACTTTGCATGCAGTGCAATACGCGAGACTGGCACCATCTTCTAAATGCCATTATTTTTAACTCTATCGAACCATCTTTAAGATCACTTTTTGCCAGTCAAAATCTTAGATTCTCTCTTTTTATCCGCCATCGCCTATTTCAGCTTGCGATATGATCGGGTGGTCAATCATTTAGCCCTCGCTGAAGCCTCGGCCGTCTGATGTTCCAGAGATAGGGCGGGTGACGATATCCCCCGCGCCTGTCCTCCCCTCGCCCCAGTTATTGTTTAGCGTCAGCTGTTACCCCTCCCCTGTTATCCTAAAGATCTGGCGCCTACCCGGCGCTTCGCCCCTGACCCGCTCTGAGTTCTAACGGTGCCGTATTTGGTGTCGTATTAGTATCACGCTACTTACCATCATTTTTCTTTCATACGTGTCACACTTCAATACTTTTCGTGTACTCTTTTGCCCCATCCCCTCTCATTGGCGTTGTACGTTCGATTTATTGAATTGAAGCAAATTTGTGTGACGGTTCGTAATCCCGGTTGGAAAAGCGAAGGGTCCCATTCGAAGCTAAATGTGCCGGAAGAAGTGGCAGCGGTTCCTTCCCCGAAGTGCCCCGATGTAGTTCTTCATTCGCATCGTACCTTTTCACTTCACCTCCTTTTTTCTTTATGCGCGAGTATTTTTTGCTGGTGGATTGAATTAAGTGAAAGGGAATCGCTTAGGGCTTCCGGTTTCATGCTTCTCGAGTCCCGCAACACTGTTTCTAGTGCGTGAGAGAATATCGCCGCTTACCAGTATCAGTATATTGGTGTTTCTTCAGTTGCGCATTATTTAAAATATTCTTCATCAAGAACGTAATCATCAAATAATATTCAGAGAACTTTCGTGCCACACACTGAATGGTCTTAGTATTTAACCATTTATTGGACAGTCGAATGTCAAGTGGGTTAGTCTTTTTTATTTTGTTATTCTGTTTGTGTACATATAATACATTATAAACGTTCTTATAAATATACAGAAAAGGCGAATAAGCTTCATAATGTAAGAGATGTTCACTGTCTCCTTAACTAGACCGAAGTCTGTACTAATGGAGACAGGTTCATCCATTGTCTATCATACAAATATGAATACCATTATTAATATTTTTATTTTTTTATCTAAACCAAAAATATTAGGAATGTAGAAACCGTGGTTATAAAGAATTCTAATAACATAATAAATAAATCAACTACTCTCGCTACCCATGATTACTATGCAAAACAAAAAAATGAATATAAATAAATGATATTCTGTTCATGTGATCATTTCCATGAATCTTTGCTCAGTTTCCTTTCTGCCGACGCCCAATAACCAGCTCTTGAGATGGTGTTTGAGTATGTCCATTGAGAATTGTTCCATACTGCTCGGCATAATATTATAGGCTTTGGGGGCCAGAAACACGGAAAACACATAGAAGAAGGGCAAGTCACGTCCCTGTATGACATATGAATATAGAAGATGATCGTCAGGATAGAAACCTTTGGCGTTCTATTGTTTGTTGCGATGCCATAGGAATATGACGTGTCTTTCAACATAACAATTATTGCGCAATATTTCTTAGTAACGATAAATAATAAAAGAAAATGGTTAAAACCAGCAGAAAACAATCGGCTATCGTCGATTGTCACTGGCAAATGACACGTTACATGTACGGATCCAAATCCAATAACATATCCAGAAAAAATATGGGAGAGCGCTACATTGTCATGGATGCTCTTTTTAAGAATTAGGGTTGTTGCTATTATACGTTGCTATGCATTGTGTGCGTGCATTGTGTATAGTTTAAGTACATACCCCATCATTTATAACGATAATGATTAGATGAATAGATACGTAGATTAGGCAGTACAGACACGCGTCAAGTATCAGAGTATCGTAGACTCTTAAAAACGCAAACCTATTAGACTTTGTCTTCATACAAATTGATGACGTAAATTTCCTCTTGTTGAAATTGCGCACTTTACCCCTGCATAACGGGGGTTAGGTTAGGTTAGCTGCTAGCTACTCAGCCTAGCCACTTGTTGATCCGTTCGAGCTGTCTTCACTAACGCGACACCATCGTTCTACACAACCGTGTCAGTGGGATGGTCGCTGTAAATAAATGTTTTCTTTGTATTACATATTTCTGTGTTCGGAGATGTCCGACGAGCGTGGAACAATTTCTAAACTATTTCTAACGTTGATTAAGATAGCATTTTAATTAAAAATCACGTAACTGGTTAAGCGGTGCTAATAATTTACATTGCGGCACATTTAACGGTGTCAATTGAATCAAACTTGGGTTGTGTTGTATGATTGTGTATGCATCTGTTCACTCTTTATATTTATGTGTGTTTTTAAAACACATTATATTAATCAACTACAGGTGAATATTATGGTCCAGGTCGATGTTGTTTTTGAATAACTATGAAATGAAAAATATTTTTTTAAATTGGTTTTTATTAACCGATTATTTGGTTTATTACAATTATGGAATGTGACATCAGCCACGAGATCGCTTCTGGTAGCGGCACAAATACGTGCTCTTTTAACCATACTTTTCATTCTCGCGCACTTCGCGTATTATTTCATTTCGAATATTGTCCTGTAGCATCGTAATTGTTGTTGGGTTATTGACACAGTCCTTTCCTTTCAAGTATCTCCACAGAAAATAGTCAGGAGCCGTCAAATCAGGTGATCGAGTAGACCATTCAATATTACCACTTTTTAGCATTTTCGGCCGGAAAAATTTCAAGCGTAGCTCGGGCTGTGTGAGGTGGCATCGAAATCACATGCGGTGTGGGCTCAATTGATCCAGTCAGTCCACCGAGGAGTTTTCCAGCATGTGACTATTGCGATCACCATTAATGGTTACAGCAGTGCCATTATTATTCACATAAATGTTTTAATGACTTCAGCACGTTGTTGAGGGGTTAGATACTTTATAATTAATTGTAATCGACTACTCACTACCATTACCAAATGCAAACTGTCAAATGTCTGCTAAATCATAATGGCGGCCAAACAAAACCGACCTGGAACATAATATTCACTCTGTGGAAAGATATACAGAAAAAAAAATTGTTGCTATCTGGATTTGAAAAAATTTTTATTTGATTTTAAAAAACAAAAATTGTTGCTACCTTGGATTCGAACCTGGACCTCTTTCTATCCAAGGAAGCGCTTTCACCATTTTCGCTATGGCAATTGGATACGTTTTTCAAAAAATTTTGAACTTATATTCTGTAATCTTTCCAATTGATACATCTATTATTCCATACTTAAAAGCAATCACCTTTATATTTAATTTGTATTAAAAATATCACAAAACTATTTTCTGATAATGCTTTTTTCTGATAATGTTCTTCTCAAAATGATGTGTGGCTTATTTGAAATATGTACATCAATGTTCCCACCATATTTGTATTAAGTAAAAAGTTGAACCGAACCTTAAGTTAAATTTATCAGTTGCTTTAATGTTTTATTTTAATTCTCGTGATTTGTAATAGACATTTATTAAACCCCCGCTTTATTATTAATTATTGTTGCATAAGATACAATTTAATATTATATGGATAAATTGTTTGTAATGTATATGTTTAAATCGAAGACTGAATAGTATACCTTTTTTTTTGTCGTTTAAATACGATGTGCCATGAGGTACGTGCAACATATTGTATATGTATGGACTATGGAGCCACCGTATTTCAGTATGGAAACAGAAGTTCACACTGACCCGACTTGTGCGCCGCCGCTTCGGTATTAATAAATCCTTTTGTCGGACGCGACTGGAAGATGCTGTCCGTCTAGTTGTTATCGGCCGCCATGCAAATTATGAACATTGTGTTTATGGATACGTATGTGTTTTATCCCCACGTTCTGGCTTCACGACGACACGGGAATTTTTTTACAATTTTTGTAACAAAGTTATACAACTTTCTGTTCACTTTGGTCTTTTTTAAATAATTTTGTACAATTGTATTTTCGCAAAATTTAAACTGAGTATTGTAAACATTTCTTATTAGTCTTTCATCACAGTCAAGTCGCTCGGTCTTTCGATAGATGTTATGTGACAACACGCCATCTCGGTCTGGTGTTCACATTCACATTTTTATATATAGGGTGTCCAACGGAAAAAAATCAAGATTAAATTGTAATTGCTCGTATACCATCAGGATGAGGTAAGTGGGAGGGGTATTGTTCGACACGCGTGATTTGCTGATTTGCCAGTCTCAATGAGTCACCGGTCGGGAGCGCACCGCACCTTCGCGGTTGAGCAATATTTAAATTGGGGTGATCCATTGGTTCGCGAGCGTCGCGCTTTTTGTACTCACTTTAATATTTGACGAGTAAGTGATGACCCGAGCACACAACTTATCTGGTGTCGAATTCAAAAGTACAGACAAGAAGGGATAATGGTTAACCAAACTCCACCAGCACCTCGACTTGAGCAGCGATGCCAGAACGTGTGGTTCAAGGTCGACGTGAAATTATGCGCAATCTGTGTAAATCGATAACAAAGATTGCAGCCTGTACTAGAATAAAAAATCAACAGTGTACGTTATTTTGAAAAAGAAACTACAGTTTCACCCATACAAACTGCAAATCGTGCAGTTTCTCAACGAAAATCACTATTATTTACGTGAAATCTTAGCGAGAATGATGCTGGAACGTTTGGAATATTGTTCACTGACTAAGCACATTTTCATATTGATGGCTGTGTTAATAAACATAACATGAGATAAAGTCCGCATCGTTAAACTCCATTTTGTATAAATAAAATATGAGAATAACATTGTAGTTTTTTCTTTATTATTTAATATTAAACTTGTAAATTTTCCGCTGGACACACTTTATACTGCTTTGTTCTCGCAGTTCTGGAGACATATTTGTGTAAGATCCACAATTGTCAAATCGTATAATTGGCGTCTCTCCACTCTCCGGTACGTGTTGGCGACTCATCATTGCGGTGCGGATGCAGTATTATGTAATATGTACACGATATGTGCATAATATATATATATTATTTAGTTGAACAGCTACAGCTAGCCGCTAATGTCCTGAAGACGCATGTCCGCCTTATGCTCGAAATATTATAAATATACTACGCAGGTGTCCAAAGAGTAGAATAGATGCCAGCTAGCGCATATTTTGATCAATATACATATTATTACGTAGTACAAAGGATTTTTAATGAATAATTGTCTCATGACGTGGTACCGCAAAGCGACGGGTTTTGCAATGATGCAATACACATAAATCAACCTGACTTTTGTACTATTTGAACGTTTTAAATCTTATGCCGAGTCGTGTTGTGGATTTATCACTTTTGGAAGTATCGAAGGTCAGCAAGGAACGTTCTTCTCGTTTCGCGTATTATGAAGGTGGTTATAACAAAATGGCTTTTGGTACTTATACCTGTGTAATGTAACTCTATTGGATTATCTAAAGATACGTCCTTGTAGGTACTTCGGTCACTCGGTAACTGCTGAATTTACTTAATTTATTTTCATCCCCACATTATCTATATTTATATTAAATAACGCATTATTCTATCGCTTATATATTACAATGTTACTGTTATATTATTGTTATATTATTTTTACAGCCCAATTTTAAAATTATTTTATTTTACATTACCCGCTCTTTTTATTAGACGAAGTACCTGTAAATAAATAACATATGGCCACCTTCTGACGTCACATGACACGACGCGCCTAATTCCGCTAATTATTTGTCGCTCCGCGTACGTAATAACATACTAAAATGAATGTAAAATGGCGACATTTATCGCACCGATGCCGGACGCAATAGCTACATTCGTGCACAATGCCTACATTCGTACATTCGCCGCGGCTGTGTAAATTGACATTAGCTTTATAATCAACGCGGTGAGATTATCTCACCATATATTATTTTATAATCGCGTTCTGTAATCATTCCATTCAATATTTTTATCGCTCTCGCACATACCAGATTCCTATACTGAAACGTAATCTAAGCTATTCTGAAAATAACAATATTGTCAAGGATGTGATTGTTATCCAAACATTTACGAATAGACTGAAGACATTGACTGTTCGAATATATTGAAATAGCCCGTCTTCTGTAAATTGACAAAATTGATATCGTCATCACGTTCGGGTATTGGGTCTTGTATTGCCTAAAGCTCGCAATTTCCTCAATCTTCAAATCTTCGCATGCTCACTGCACTCGGTGTACTGCAGACTGTTGTGCGCTTGTTATATACATTGTATCTTTCATCGAGCTCTTCTTTTTATTTATATTTTGAATATTTTTTGTATGTCCTGGGGTTGGTTAAAATCGTCCTCGTTATCAGTGTTGTATTTAATTCGTTAATTCTTTTAACATTTTTTTTTTTAAACGTAATCTTATATTAAATTGATCGAAAGTATTTTTTTGTCACCTGATTCAATTATTCAGAGTGTTAAACGTGTCGAGTGTCGTTAAACAAAATTTTGAAAAAAAGACGTTCAATTCCGTTTAGAAACTTTAAATTTCATTCGGTATTCGGCCCGATAAAGTATTCATTATTGTACGATAATGATAACTCTCCGCTCTTATATTACGTAACTTCATTTACGCGTTTAGCATAATACGAGTACTGCTCGATTGAGTTTTATACGGTGCTCGGTGCTCAGTGCTCAGTGCTCAGTCTGACTGAACATTGAAACACAATGTGCAACTACACACGAGGGAACACGGACACTATTGATATGTACATATTGTACATACATTATATTGTTTGTACCTCAGTTAATAACTGGGAAAAAGTTTTTGTTTATGAAAGCAACAGCAGTTACTAGAATAGAATAACTGTATAATTATGTGTGTACTTCTCCGCACACAAGTAAAAGCTGTAAACTATCCCATTTTCTGCTTACGTTTTTTTTAAATAATACAGTTTCCTACGTACACTCGCATACCTTATTAATTAATCCCGCATTGAGCTGTGAACATAACATTGACATTATTATTATTTTTCGATATAATTCTGTTAATTATTTCAATATTTTCAAACCTTGCAATTATAAAATATCGCATCCGGCCGGAAACATTTATTTAATAATCTTATATAATTGATGAATTATTTGTGCGATGATGAACAAACAACATAAACTCGAGGAACTGAAATGAAATGTTATTAAGCACCCACCTTATTCTCCAGATCTTGCCGTTTCAGGCAATTGCGCAGGTAAAAACATCCCTTGACTCGATCAATTTTTAGTCACAGGAATTTTACGTTAATGAAATAAATAAAGTCGTAGATAGGCGGGACACAGTTATAACAGCCGAAGGAAATTATATTACTTTATTAATTAAAAAAAAATATTTATTTATTTATTATTAGATTTTTTTTCGTCTTTCATAAAAAAACACGTCAAAACTTTTGCAACAACACAATAGTTACATTTATAATTATATTGAGTGATGTATATAATAAATAATAAAAAACGTATGAATAAAACCAATTAATTTATTGAATTAACTTTAAATTGTGATTATGTTTCGGCGTGTAGTATAATTTCTCAGTTCCCACTTCATATTTTTACACATAGGTACCTAGATTTTCACATCTTCTAAGCTGTCATTATTCACACCAAAATATAATTACAATTACTGGAAAAGGTCTTATGAAAAAAAAATAGTTAGATATAATTATATTTGTATCATAATGGTTATCTTCCTTGTAAATATATATTAAGGTAAGAAACTATGCTGATGCTAATTCGCGAGCTGCAAGACTAATAACGTGCACATCACCTTTGCAACATCGCTATAATAATAATATTGATTTCGTTTATATTCCCTGCTCTTGTTCTACTTTACATTTAGACTAAAATTTATGTTTAAATGTATGTATGGTTAATTAGGAATTATATTCTATCTTAAACATTTATTAGTTTAATGACATTTTTTAAAAACTAGATAAATATAAATCCCTCGATTAGAATCAAATCATACAACTCAAAGAAATTTACAAGTTTGTCTACTTTTTTTTTTGGAACTGCGGTTTTTTGTACATTTCCAAGTATTGCCTACGATGATGAAGTTAGTGGTTTTGTTTACATTAAAATTGTAATGTGTAATATAAATTAAACTGCATGTAAAACGCGGTGATTGCGATTTTCATCTAATAATTATTTTATCTATAAGCCTGTTCCGACACTAGCAGCGTGATTCTCTGAAGAGGGATATAAAGAAAGTTTAAGACCGATGTACATATAAAAAAAGTATGCAAGAAATAAACAAAATATTAAGGTGCGACTTGCAATAATAATTCAAATTTTCGCGGTTTTTACAAAAATGTGGGTTTTTATTATTCATTTATATCAGAAGTTATTCAATAGATTAGACTTTTTTCAACTATTACTTAGATTGGACCTTTATATTAATATAAAACTAATAAACTGAATGTTATTTTCCATAATCAAGATGATATAAATATTATAAGAAAGACCGCGACCATTAGATGCATTTTCCGCATGCTACGAAATTGAGTCAATACGCTAAATTAATGCAAAAACGAAATATATTTTCTCATAATCTTGAAGCTAAGATTACGAAGACAAATCTGTAGGAAACTAAGTTAGCAAAATGTTTAAAATGTATAGAGTTACATATCATTCAATTTGCAGTGATGAATTTTTGACGTTTTTAAAATACTTTGTTTTAGTAAAAACCTACGTTTTTAAATAATATACTCTATTTACTCACATGCTTTGAGGCTTTAACTACTATTTAAAACTAAGTTTCATATCAGAAACACAATAATCATTTTTTAAATAATATATATCCAGTCTTATTAAAAACGATAGTATTAATTATTTCTCACACTGTTAGTATGCCGTTGAATACGGCCACGGCGATTGTGAAATCTCCGTTCCGATAGATTTTAATTAAATTAGCCTATAAAACGCATTTTGATATAAATTTTGACTACAATATGAATGAATATTGTTCTTATTCTCAATACCAATTGCTCATTTTTGTAAATTGTATGGTTCTGAGCTGTTTTTATACGAAAATAGATTATTATTTTGACATTTAAACATTAAATATACGTCAACTTATTGTCACCGATCGGACCGTTTTAGAATCTGACAGCGCATGCGCGGCTAACGCATGGCGGCTAGGGCACGCGCGGAAGTGAAATTTGCGAACCGGGGATTTTTTTTATTGAGTTTGGTTCTCATTAAAAGTCAATAATATAATATTATATACATTATTGTTCTGAAATTATTGCCTCCTGTGATTTAAGATGCCTAAGGTCAAAAAGTATCCATGGACACGCTCTAGGAAATGTTCCAACAAAAATTTAAATGTTCATAAACTTCTTGGAATAAAATAAATAAAAGTTGATAATTTGTACCATTTCCATAACAATTATCTATTTGATTTAACAATATAAATTACATAGTTCAATATACATATATTATGGTGTGCAGATAAAGTATTTGGAAATACATATCCTTAAAGATAAATAATTTTATCAAAATAATTATACATAACAGACCTGTCTGATTGATACAAATGTATTTGTTATAGTCATATAAATGAATAAACACATATTTTAATATTTGAGACATAAAAATACTGATAACTAAATACCAATAACAATAATAATAATATTATAAATTATTTTCAGGATGTTCCCGAGCTGAGCATTGAATGTGTGGACTCGTGTGAACTTCCTAAATTGGATGGCAAAAGAGTGGTCGACCAATTCTTTTCTCAAATTAATCAAATTTACTCCCACAAATCGATGTTTGGGTGCACAGGAACGAATATTGAATATGTGAAAGAATGTAAGATTGGTTTTATTTCTAAATTCGGTTTAAAGTGGAATATGTGTGGATCAAATTTTGTTTTGAATACATCTAAAGAAAAAAACAACGAAATTCTGAAGAACGATAATATGCTCGATGAACAACTAATTATTTAACAGTGAATAATAATACTTTTGTCATATTTTCATACTCCGAAAACACAGTTTTTTTAATACAACCGGAGTATGTTATTATATAATATTAGCATAAATAGTTTTCTCTTCACAAATACAGCGGTCTCAAAAGTTATCAATATTATTTATCAGTATGAATTTACATCAATTTTTTCCTTGTAAATCGGGGCAAAATTGTAATATTTTATAAACATATGTTTATCGACACAAACAATGGTTTTTATCATAAACATATTAATTATTATTTATATTTTTTAATTATTAACTTATTGTTTTATTAATCACTTAATTGAGTTTAAATACATCTACCGGTTTCGAAAAATACCATTTTCTTCTTCAGGATGTCATAACTAACTAAAAATATATATTATTGTTTCTTTACCAGAATCTATTTTTAAAAAAACAACAATTTTTTAAGAAATTAATTTAGTACTTAACTCAAATTGTTACTTAATACAAATTTAGTCGAATAATTTTTAGGAAAATTTTTTTTACTAAATTTAACTACGAGTCCCATTCTAAAAATTTTTCTAAAAATTATTCAACTAAATTTGTATTAAGTAAGTTAGCTACTAAATTTATTTTTTAAATTATTGTTGTTTAACAAAGATAATAAATAAAAAATATTAATTTTAACCACAAAGTTAATATTGCTAATTTTAAAAGTAACATAATAATTCTTCATTGTATAAACAATAATTCTTAGGTGAGAACTTTAACAAATTATTTAATTTTCGCTTGATTCCACATCCATAATACAAATGGCAACACATTTGTATTATGAATGTTGAAGAAATTGCTATTTTCTGATTGCTTATTACCTAGGAATTTAAGAAAACCAACAATTGTATACTTGTCCTTTTCTATTGATACCTTACACTCTAGCAATATTTAGGTAAAAAAATAACGCTTTTTTATCTAATAAAATGACGAAATACGGTTGTCAAATAGCAACAATCATTTTTGAGAATATTAAACTACCTCTTAAACCCGATCCTCTGCTTGTCTCGATGTGGCTTTGTTAAAATATTTATCTTGACTTCCGCGATACAGGTGTCGGCAGTGTAGACGAATTTGTTATACGGCGAAATAAAACTTTATTCACGCAGCTCAATTATTAGCATCATCCTCAAAAAGTATATCGTATTGAATTTGTTTTAATTATATAAATACAAATAAGTTTAATAATTTAAAAATAAAGAATCGTAGTGATTTGGCGACGGTACGACACGAAAGGGGTCGTGTCGCATATTACGCAGTCCGTACATACGTATATACGTATGTTGGTAAATTTTTTACTGATATCGACCCGTCGGAGTATTCTAGTTCACCCCCTTCCCTGCGGCAGCCACCCCCGGTCACCCCCCGCCGCCGCTCAGTCTCCTTGATTCCATTAACGAAAATAGCCGGAATTATATTATGTTCAGCCAATGGCGCGCTATAACTCCGCTGCCTCTACATAATAAACTACTTTTTACCGTCCCGCCTGGCGTCTCTCTGTCTTCTCGGCCGCCGCCGCGGCTGCCGTCAGTGCCGGTGACGTCAGCCCGAGCCCGAGTCCGCCTTGACGTCGCGTGTTCGTTTAACCAATAATCTTGTAATTATTCTCGTAAACCGCCTTTCTTCTATCTTCAACTATTTTCACTCAGATTCGACCGATGCGATCATTTCCAAAAGTTGCGGAATTTTTTATCATTGATGTGCAATAAAAAATAATCTTAATTAAAGATGGCCATTAATAGTCTGGTTGATACGTGTTTTCCTGCAGAACAAATATTTCATTATTTTATCTAACGAAAAAATATTTAGTCGCTGCCGGGATTCGATCCTAGACTCTTCATATCTGGAGAAGCGTGTTCACCATTTCACTATAGCAACCGAACACATTTTCGATAAATGTTGTACTTATATTCTGTTAACTTTCCTATTGATACATCTATTATTCCATTTTTAAAAGCAATCAACTTTATATTGTGGTGAATCTCAAATACCATCGTGTAAAACCCGCTAGGTAAAACTAGCAAATGGAACTTCACAACAATGTGTTGTTAAAACATATGTAAGTTGTATCAGTCTCCAAGCGGTTTCTGTTTATTAATATCATTTAATTATTGTAATAATATTAATTTCATCGATGTTAGGTTTGGATATTATAGAAAACTTTAATAAAACATTTAGCATTACTTCTGTTACCGCTTTTTTGCATTTTTACGTGACGTATATTGGAATAAACCCGCAATAAATAAATCAAATAATGTTCTTCAGTTTCTATGAATGAGATCCGACGATTTTTTACTTTTGCTTTAGCTGCTACACGAATCAGCGGGCTGAACTGATCAGTCCGACTCTTCCTCGTGACATTTTCCAATATTTTAGCTATACATATTTATATCCGCTTGTATTTATTCGTCTCGGATTGGGTCGGAGCTATTTTCTTTATTTATTTCGATTGATTACCCACCCGACTGCCCGACCGCCCGACCGCCCGACCGCCCGACCGCCCGACCGCCCGACCGCCCGACCGCCCGACCGCCCGACCGCCCGACCGCCCGACTGATGGATCGCCTTACTAGAAGATACAACAAACCGATTGATACCAACAATTCTGGAAACTTGCGTCCAAGTATTGTTTTATGACTTCGATTCTAAATCAATCTTATGAACTGAGATATGGTTCGGAAATATTTTACCATATATTGTGTGTTATGTCACTCACTTATCCCAATGTAATTAAATCGGAAAATTTGAAAAATTCTTTGCAATATTCGTGCTTACATTTTTTTTAATAAAAAAATATTATTAAAAATGTATATTATTATATCTAAATATGAACAAATCTTGGCTCAGCGTATTGTCCGGTCATAGATGATATTATGAATAATATAATATCATATAATGTGTCGAGACAGGAAACGTAAGATATACCTGGAGAGCTATTTCTTTAAACACTCCGAGGTCTAGTGAGCTAATTAACTCTGTTTTATTAATATTGAGGAGAGTACAATAAAATATTTTTATTACTCGGCTAAGACGTCTCATACAGTACTCAAGTTTTACGCTTTTATATGTCTGGCGGGGGAATTACGATAAAAATGGAGTATTATGGAGATTATGATGTACCTATTTAATCAATAATCGTTTAAGAAAATCATCGTAAAATCAATTCCTTTTCTAACATATAATAACATTATTAAGTATATAGATATATTATATTTGCTGTGTTTATCCACAATAATTAGTACTCCATTTAATTGAAACTTTTCTTAATTTTTTAAATTTTTCTTAATTAAACCTTTTAATGGTGTATTTTAGAATCACTTTTATATTTAAATAATATAATACAACTCTCATTACATAAATGTATGTCTTTGGAACGTATTTTACACTCGGGCTTCAATCGTACAATCGTACAATCCCACAATCCCACCAACCGCGTGCTAGTGTTAGTGTCAGTGTGTGTGTCTGCGCTCAGACACTCGCGTCGGACTTGTTAGCATTTGCAATCTCATTGGCAACCTTGGTATAAATTCACCGTCTGGCATTTTTGCATTCGCCAAATGTCGGAAGCTTTATTTCTGCGAGCGACTACGTCAGCCGGCTACTACTACTCTCAACCTTGGCGCGCGCAGTTTGAAAAAGTCCTCCGCAATTGTGGCCTTTATCGTGTCCGTCTACATCTACCTTTTAGACAGGCAGGCAGGCAGGCAGGGAGGCAGGGCCTCCGCATCTCTCGCACTTTGAATACGGCTCGTATATATTCTACAATTCGAAACCGACGTAATCCACACCCAGCCTACCGCTTAATCCAAATGTTTAATATCAATTATTTCATACCCGAGATTCTGATTAAGAATACTACCATTATTTGTGCACTAGTTTTAGAATATATCATGTTTGCTTAAGCCTTCATAATGCCACATACGAGGCCACAATTAGATAATATTTTTAATATGTAATAATCGACAGTTTATTTACAACCATTTATATACGAGTATGTTCTCAAAAAGCTACGTGGCTTTGTAATATAATTTGAGAAATAGAATTAATTACCAATTTTAAAGAAACCCTCATGACTAATATCATTCACTTCATATCTATAGTGCAAAGCGATACGATACCATACAATACTATATAATACTATAATATTTTTGCACCAACGTATGCATATGTATAATTAATTTTCCGGATATTATAATTGCGGTTAATATTTTTGCTATTAGGTATCTAATTTTACTAAAAATCGAATACATACACTACAGACACTTTTTACATTTATTAATTTAAAATGTACACGGTAGGTATATACATAATGAATTAATTTGTTCAAGTAAGTTTTACCGGTATCGATCCGTAATGTGTCTTAACAACGTCACTTGTTTTGTCTACATTTGTAGGTACCTTGTGATCTCCAAAAACATGTCATCTTATGATTTACAGTGAATCAGAATAAACACTTTTACTAATGAGTTGAGAATCATTCGTCATTTTATTGTCGTATATAATCGACACAATAAATCAAGCATGATTTTTTTTGGTTCTATATTTAATTTTTCGAAATAATTTGACTATCGTTTCGACTGCTAGGCCGTTATCAACTTATAAAACGTAGAACAGTGAGGTGAGCTTATATACAGTCAGGTATTACATATTAGGTGATTAACAATACAAGATTCCCTCAGTGCTAAAATGAACAATTTTGGTAATACCGAGTTTAGTTAAATACCATATATAGTTACATGTCATTATTATCATACATTAATGTTGTTTCACTATACGCGCACCACTCACACATCGTTCTATTTATTAAGTTCAATCTGAATAAACGGGAGGCAACTCGGCAAGGCCCAATTCTCATTCGAGAGGTATTTCAAATAGTTCTCTCGGAGACTTTCCTTTTGGAGAGCCGGGGAGCGCGGGGAATATATATTTGCATTATTTTGAAACGATCACCCTTGTGATTATTTGGATCCGTCCATTAGTATTCGTACGCTTTTTCACCATATTAAATTTTTCATTCATCGGTACTGTCGGTCATGGGACTGTCGGTCATGGGACTGTCGGTCATGGCACTGTCGGTCATGGCACTGTCGGTCATGGCACTGTCGGTCATGGCACTGTCGGTCATGGCACTGTCGAGTACCTCTAACTCTAGATAGTTATCGGCACATTCGACTCCTTGAAAATATTTATCTTAAAATAATCAAAAACTCGGGCTAACTATTCACCCGTGCATTTTAAGATTTCAGATCTACGGCGTATTTCTCTGGAGAACAAACCGATGTTTCCTTCGTCGCTTGTTGACGTATGTGTTAGTGATTAGCGCAGAATAAATCGCCCCCAGTGTGCAGTGTGCAGTGGGCGACTGTACTTTCGGATAATGTAAATAGTCGGCCTGCGTCGCGACTTGTGACTTGTGAGGTACTCGCGTACGTTATTTAGCGATAACGTGTTTTGTACAAAATTATGGATTATTTAGGTGGTGTGACTTTTGACTCTTTTTGTGGCTCTTATCTCTTTCGTCGTGTTTCAATTTGTTATCCCCGCTTAAATGGTGCGTAACGCGATAAACGTATCCTGTGCGGTCACACCGCGTACGTGTTGAACTTTTCATTTCTTTATTTAAAGCAGATTGTTTTAACGTACACGTCATAATAATATTTGTGAAAAAACTGTTATTGGAAATTCTAAACGTACCGTATTATTTTTTCCTGTCAAAATTAAGTTTAAACGTATTCTTCTTATTTTATTTTTCTCTCGTATTCATTTAAATTTGTTATTAAAGATAAGTAAATAACTTTTAAAACATTGTGTAAATATGTTTGCATTAATGAATAACTCTCGTTATAAAATAATACAGTAATATAACAATGAGAGCGCTAGATCTCAAGACCCGCACGTTCATTCGCTTCGAAGACCAGCACGCTTAGTATTTTGAAATAAAAGACCAAATGGACTTTCGTTATAAATGTTAAACTACCTCTAGGTGTAGGGGTGTAGGGGTGTAGGGGTGAGGTGTCCTCGCCTCGCACCATCCTGCCGTACGTACATCCGCTGCCTCGAGTAACTTTCAACATTACCGACACAATGCCATCTGGACGGTGAATGTCTCGATAGCTCAGTGGTAAGAGTGCCCTGTTTTAACGCAGGGAGGCCCAGGTTCGATTCCCGGTCGAGACCCCGCGTTTCGATGATGCATTTATGTATGTTGTTTGTTTTCCCTCGAAGAATGGAACGAGACCGAAGCGGCTTTCCTATCAGAAATCGGTCGCTCGATGTGTCAACATATTGCGCAGTGATGCCGAGGCTGAGCCAGCTTGCCGTCGCTTCGGTTCTCCTAAATCTAAATCCCGCCACGAGAGACGGATGGGCGGAAACAAACACTAGTCACTAGTCCAATACAGAGGTACGAGGTCGAGAGTAGAGGTACGAATGCGCCCTACCGCATCTAATTATATTATCCGACACTCGAACTTCCCATTTAGTTGCAATTCCTTTTTTATTTCCGCGTTCTATGACTAATTATGGTCAAGAATATTTTTATATTTAAAAAAATGTATTTGAATTATTTTATCGCGTTGTTTATTTAATTATGTTATTTAAATCATTAAATATTTTTGATTTAGATTGAGATTAATCGTTTCAGTAATTTCACAATGTGTTTCCTTTAGCAAAGACTTCGGTCTATTTAAGGAGACAGAAAAAATTCACCTAGGCGAAATGTAAAGATGAATATTCAAATCTTTTAAAGTCAATATCTCGGTTTGATGCAAATTTCAATACGCCCTACTGTTCCATTATATATATATATATACACATGACTATTGAAAAATAATAAATTTGCGTTAAAATGGAAATGTGAACAAGTTGTGCGTGCACAATTGCCGATACTTTTTCGTGAGCGTTTCGAGAAAAATAATACACAGATTGATTGTTTTACGATAAAATTCCGTAAATGAATCGTGCTGCTCGCGGTCGGTTATCGCGAAACGAAACGTCAATACCGGCTGAAGAAAAAAGTCCGCGGATTGATAAGGAGCACCCGCCGAAATAGGCTTTATCTCGGGAAGAACCGGGCCGCCGGCCAGCGGGAAAGTCGAGGCTTCGTTTCGGTCCTGTACGCTTCGGGAATAATTTACGGCAGCTGCAAAACTCCACCAACGCCGACACGGACATTTTTTATTATTCCGCCGCGGTATCTGTAGCCAGGAGCCGTCCTATCGACGGCGCACTCTGTTAGCTTTATGGGACAATAAATAAGCGTCGATCGGCAGTGATACGCCCGCCCGCCGCGGCCGGATCGGAACCGTTCGGGATGGAAATTTCGGTGCAATTACCGCGTTAAATAAATCTGTTCCCGGTGGCGCAATTATCCCGCTGATGCCCGCGCGTTCCAGCTTTGTTGATTCGACTCCCGAAACATTGAAAATTCACCCTCAGTCGGTTGTCCGGCTATCGCCTGTAGCCGAGACGCGATGCGAAGCTGTTTGGGCCTTCGAGTCACGAACTAACTCGGAGCCGTTGTTTCACTTTCTTTGTTTGTTTCTGCGCTCGCAACAGATGGAAATATTCAAATCATCCACAGTACATATAAAATATGCACAGTGACCACTCGGAACACTGAACTGAGAAGGTATTGTTAAATAAAAAGTTAACACGAATATAGAAGGACGCCTCGGAAGAGTTACACCCCTGTCTCTGTAAGAGTAAGAAGCTTACGTTTGTCTTTCAACTAATAATCAATATATTAGTACGATAGTGAAATTTCTCCTGCAATAGATAACCATAATATACAGGTTGGCCTGAAGATGAAACACTTTTGCCGCTGTATCAGGTGCCACTGTTTCTCAGCGAATACTGTGTAGATATTAAATATCATTATAGATTTTTTTTATACACAGAATACATGTCCTATCAATATTCTAATTATTTTCAAACTAAGCTAAACGCTTGTACTATGAAAATAAGATTAACTCGCTAATCTCCTGGAACGAGGCGTGAACCCCCGACCGCTAGATCACTATTCCAGCGTCTCAACCGCTAGTCTCAGTTACTTAATAACGGCTCTGATATTAAACATAAAATATACTATTTCATTATTATTCACTACATTATAGTCATAAGAAAAATATCATCTGAAGGATTCATGTGTTACGTTGGTTCCATAAATATAGAACTTTCCCATTGATGTCCTTGGGTTGAAAATGTCTCCAGCATCCAGGTGCTGGGTGCTGAGCTAACTAACCTACACAAGTATATTACATTTTGATGTTTTATTCGTGGATTCAAATGGGTTTACTGAATTCCTTAACCTTGCATCAGATTTGTTTGAAACCTTCTACCGGTCGGTTTCATTTGTGAAGTGCGCAGTCTCACTGCTGAAAGTTCATATCGAACGATCGCTCAGCTCAAATATTTAGAATGGCCGCTTATTTATCAACAGTCTAACCTGCTATTATTTCATCAATATTTGAGAATTTTATTATTTCAATGCACTCGGAAAGTGTATCACCGCAGTCCAGTAATTTTTATCTATACAAAATTCACTACGGACATCGACAATTTATGTTCGCTTGGTTTTTGCATCTATTTAAAATGATATTTTTAAAACCAAATTAACGACACATTTGTTCGGCTTGTGCCTATTGATGATTTAACCAGAATTATTTAGTCCGAATGAAAATCCTCACATTTAGTCGCTGCACAATCAAATTAACCTAACGAGCTTTATGTTTAAATGACGTATTATTTTTATGCACCCTGATGACATACTCGACACAAAACTGCAATTTTTACATTTAATAACTTTTTTCTGGATAACCTTTGGTTCATTATTTGTCACGCGATTTACCAATCTGAAGATTCTTGTGAACTAACAGTCTAGCCGATTCTGGAAATAAAAATATTGTTAAGAATTTGATTTTTATTGGAACACTCAAAGCTAGATTGAGACAAAAATACAATAATCTATCAAATGTTCTAGCATCATAACTGCAAGCTCGGTTCCAGCACTATTCAATTTGAGTACGTCACGATCGACGTGTCATTCGAGGTTAAGAAGTAGCGATCAAAATATAATTATTAATAATGTAAGAGTATCACAGTCGGTTGACTGTAGCTAGAACGGGCAAGACTACTACCCGCGATACTACTATCGCGCGCAGCTGACTCAGATCATTTACTCTATTAAGGGCGAGTTGTCATTTTTCCAATTTGAATTTGAAAGTCGAGAAATTCTACACGAATTAAATAGATATGCTTTCAAGATGAGGTTAATAATTAAATTCTTATAAGTTCCAGAAAAATAATTAATGACTTTATTGTTACGTAATTCATACGAGAGAGGAAGGTTTAATAAAAAGAAACGTCAATAAAAATATTAATTTTCTCGCATTCGATACAAGTTTCAAAAACAACTCGTATTTTCCATATTGATAGATGGAATAAAATAAAAAGGATTAATTTTCTATAGTAACTGAAGCCTCAAAGCACTCTGATTTCACTAAAACAGAATATTTTATAAACATCAAAAATTGATCATATGTATAGCAAATTGAATCAATATCTCAATATCTCAATTCATTAAGAGTATTTTGCTAATTTGGTTCAATGCAGATTTGTCTCCGTAATTTTGGCTTCGAGATTATATGAAAATATATTTCGTAAATTCAAGAAATTTTCTATATTCAAGCAATTTTGTGACGGAAAATAAATCTAATAGTCTCGCTCTTTCTTATAATGCTTTTATTTTCTTAATTATAACAAATAACATTCAGCTTATTAGTTTGACATTAGTGTTAGTTAGAAATCCTATCTAAGTAATATTTTTTTAAAAAGTCAAACTTCTGATGTAAACACCACATTTTCATAAAAACCCCAAAATATGAATTCAAACAAATTGAGATTATTTTATGAAATAAAGTTATCTCGATTTAAAGCATTTCTTGCAATTGTTGCAGTGGGCGCTTCATTTTATTTATAAAAGTGAAAAATAATGCAACACTTGTAATTATTATTAGAAATCAGAACTATTTAAATAATTATCAACAATAATGCGCTATTGGGGCGACATCTGTTATTAAATTTTCGAGATTTATGCTTGTGATTGTGAACTTTGAGTGAAGGTAGTTATTTAATATATTTTCGAGTGCGGTATCTCCATATTCCACATATGCGGGGCTGGCGTGCAAACACACACCCACACACCCTCACACCCACACACGCGCACACACACATACACACGCACACTCGTACATTACCCGAATTAGTTTACGCAAATACCTGAATTAATTCGGCGAGCATTTTCAGCTTTGCCACCCGCGCTCGCCTGGACGCCATTACGCTCAAATTACCGGCGTACGTTCGGCGCTCCGAACTGCAACCACCTTTTATTATAAATTGTGTTATTTTACATTTATTTCCGGTCGGCACTTCGCGATTGAGCAAAGCTATCCAAAGCGACGGTATTCATAAATGTGTCACGCAGCGGTGATGATTTAGATGCTTTGACACTCCAGCCTGGAAATAGTATGTCCCGTTCTAAACCCGCGATCGGAATACCCCAAGACGAGTGTTGACTGTTGACGGCTCCGCGGACCTCGCCTCGAGCCGTAGCCAGCGTGTTGACTGTTGACGGATTCCATTCGATAAAAGGCTGTGTCAGCCTTCCTGTACACCTTCGAGCGATCTTCCGACGGTTGCTTCATATTCATATTTCGATCTACGAGTATTTCGGGCGACCAGCTTTACGGCAGAAATCCTTCGCTCGCGATACTTACATTTTGTACAATGTTGTATTGTATGAGTGTAATGAACGTTGCTACGCTGTGTCATCATCCTTCGACATCGTATGGTGTTTCTAAATTTTTTCCTAATATGTACCTAATTTAGTATTTCAATTCTTTATTTACTCGATTCATGAATTGAATCTACTTTTTATAGATAAATACGACCTGACGTATGAATTGCATCCTACGAGGATGCGTGTCCAAATATTCAATTCAAAACAATACGGAAGGTTTATTACTCGAGGTACATATTTTTCTTGTACTTAAAATCTGTATATTTTTCAGAATTTAAAAATAATATAAACATGCAACTCTCCTATTACAAAACATATACTGCATAATGTACCAAACTCAATATTTTTCATCGGCGAAAAATAAATCGCGGTCTAGCTAAATATTGCGGTCAATAATACGTGACTGTTGTGAAGGTTAGCCCCGGCATTAGAAGACTCTCGATATGAACGTTAATAATTTTGTCCGACGATGCTCGCGCTCCTCGTGTGTGTGAAGGCAGCGTCTTCCCGCTCTACGAGAAACTTCCAGAATGACCGAACGGTAATGGCCAAATAAACCGGAAAAAACTTAAAAAGACGAATGGTCCACTCGCCGTAACAAAGTTTCGGGCGAGTCCCTCCCCGCCCCCGTTTTATACTCCGCAAATAAATACCCCACTTTTTATGAATGCTGATGAAAAGGTCCATTATAATATAATTCCTGTTTTTATATTTTATTTACGTCTCCGAAACATTTTTCAGGCCTCGGCTGTTCCGACAGACAGCTCGTTTGTCCCGCGGCCTTTTTACAATGCCGCTGCGCCGGCGACATCTTTGCGGTCGGCTCTTTCTATTCAATGTTACTTTGAACAAAAAGTACGTTTTATGTGCCATTCATTTTGTAATATGTAATCAATTTTATTAATTATTCATCGCGCGGTTTATAATTTGAACTCATTCTGCAATAATTGGCAACTTTGACAATCCTCCGCACCTTTCCGTCTGTTCAGCGCGATCACTCTGCCTGCTGACACGACACGACGCGACACGACACGACACGCTGGCGAGTGCGTCAGCAGGAATGCGTGCGAAGCTATGGGGCGCTAAATATAACTCGGAGCGCGTCCGCGCACAGCGGCCACGTTCCTGGATTCCCTAGCCGGACGGGGGTCACTCTGTTCCGCGATCCTTTCATTCTTTATTTTCTCGTTCGTTTTCTGGTCACATCACAGATCACATACTCGTTCATTATTCTAGCCATCGTTTAGAAAGAACATTTGTATTGTGCGAATAACAAGCAATACCCTACTTGATAAGCTCGCAGTAACAGTGTATTGATGCCGCCTAGCGTAACAATTGTAATTAGTATGTTTTGTAGTTTGAAATTAGTTAACACGGTATCCACAAAATATATGTACGGAATGTTAGAATTTTGTGAATTATAAATGTTTATCTGTTCATTTTTTTAATATATTACTTGTCTTTTTGTATTTTTATATTATCACCAACATTTGTCTTCGTCGAATATATTTGTCGGTTTTCCATTCTTATAAATGTTTACTTACACTGTAGAAGTCATATATCGAGAATAAATATTCCTAAAAGCTTTATATGTTCCGATGAACCTTTTTTTTCTGTACATAAATATACTTAACCCTGTTTCTATCACGTATACACAGCGACGTAAACCATAAAATATATTTCTATTTTAGTTCTATTTCCTACGAATTTTCCGGCACCGTGTATTTATTTAATATCAAAAAAAAAGTATTACATGTTTTTGAAACGGCAAGTTACGCACACTAATATAACTGTTCTTGCTAAATGTGTAACGATAGGTACATGTTTATTCATTAAACTCACGAAATTCATCAAATCTTTGCGACATTGCCGATATGCACGTGATTACAACTTCCTCTTGCTATTTTTTAAAATTTATTTTATTATGTTCATGTTCTTAATATACGTACATATTATACATTACAAACATTCTTATAAATATACAAAAATGGCGAACAAGCTTCATAATGTAAGAGATGTTCACTGTCTTCTTATCTAGATCGAAGTTTGTACTAAAGGAGACAGGTCCATCCGTTGTCTATCATATAGGGTGTCCAGCGGAAAAATTTCAAGATTAAATTGTAATTGCTCGTAAACCATCAACCGTTGTAAATGTCGTATTAAAGAAAATGTAAGTGCACATAATTTACGGCATGTTGAAAGGCTGAAGGTCAATCATCATCAACTTCTCGTGCAGAATGACGGTCGCCCGCCTAAATTCCCATTTACCAAAAGGTAGTCATTACAGTACGAACGTTTTACAAGCTCTTATCGTGAAATGCGGGCGAGGCAAGTTTTTGTGATTACCGCAAGGAATGAAGGAAATATCCGGTCTTAAAGTAGAGCTCTCGTAGTAGCTGCTCGAGCTGTTAGCGTTGCTTAACATTGAATGCACTTTTGTTGCGGGTGTTCGCCACTCGGTGGGGCCAAATAATTTCAGGTGTATATAGTTTTTGTAATGTACCTTTGTTCTGTCTCACTAACGCTAGTAACACTGAGCTTTCAGAATGGAAAATGGTGGTCATGCGTGCGTGCCCGTGGGCCTAGTGTCTGCTTTCCCCGCTTGCGTGCCGGTGAGCGGTGAGTGGTGGGCGGTGGATGATGGGCGGCGTGTTGCGCACGGCGTGCGGTGTGTCGACAGACTCCGGGACACCGGCCCCAGGCAGCGACAGTAACCTGTATGTTTTGTTGTTCGCAGAACCGCCCGCACTCCAGCTTAGCTTGACCGGCCAGCCGAGCCGCTCCGCTTCCGACAGTTCCGTTAGCCGCTTACAGCCTACCCCGCTCCCGCCAGGACTGCCGTACATCGAGCGACCCGCGTGTGATAATTAATCCACTTAGTGTAAAGTAAGTCTGCCCTTCGACCCTCGATCGGTGTATTGCGAACAAGTAACGAAGAAAACATATTCTAATATCGATTTAACTAAACACTTTTGTACATTTTAATAATACGCATATATATCTTATATATCAATATATATTTTTATGAACACTAAAAATAACGATACCTAAGACTTTACGATAATAATATTGAATAACATAAATATAGTGTTTCGACGGTTTTACAATCTATCATAAGTAGAGTGAGTGAGTGAGCGAGTGCAGAGCGGCAGAGCGGCAGACATGGCGATGGTGAGCATGAACAGCCTGCTGAACGGAAAGGACTCCCGCTGGCTCCAGCTGGAGGTGTGCAGGGAGTTCCAGAGGAACAAGTGCTCCCGCTCGGACACGGAGTGCAAGTTCGCGCACCCGCCTGCCAACGTGGAAGTGCAGAACGGCCGCGTCACCGCCTGCTACGACAGTATCAAGGTCAGTGTTCACCCGCATTACTCTCAGCCTATATCGTCCGTTGTCCGATTGCTCAGGTTCCTCAAGCTGCTCGAGTCGCTTTAAGGTTTCAGTTCACTAGGGACGGGGGACCTTGAAGCGGCGCACGGTTTGCACGGTCACTTTCACTCGTGCCCACTCGGCCGGGCTAGTTCGCTCCTCCGGGAACCGGTCTCCAGGCACCCGCCCCCCACCCTATACCCCCCGCTCGAGACCGCCGGTCAGGCGGCATTCTTGCATTCCCCCCCTTCTTGTTCTCCGCCAACCGAAAATCCGCCAACTCTGTCCTCTGAACTCGACCTTGAGAATATCTCCCTCCCTGAATTTTAATTTTATTTTATTTAGTAAACAAACAATTAATCGATGTAAAAAAATCGCAATAAAAGTGTAACAAAAAATTTAATCAAGTACTCGTACATGTTTTCTCTCAATTAACAATATACTAGATATAAGGTAGGGCGATAATTTGAATAAGACTTCATATATATTATAATCACAAGGGGTGTTTTGACAGGTTTATATGTTTATATGTCACATGCGATGTAACAGATTCAGTCACATACAAAATTGCTAATTATTCAACACGCCTGTGTGCTATCTGCATTTTGACATTTTCGCAGACGTCTGTAGATTTATTGTGTCTTTACAACATTTTATTTAATTATTCTTCTTCTCTATTTGTTACAACTCTTTTAGTTTGGTGATTTTTTGAAATATTATGCTTTTTTATTAGTCTAACTTTTTATTTTCTTGCTTATAACTCTGCGAATTTAAGATCGAAAATCGTTTAAAAATATTTTGACGATTGCCACCAATGGACAGTATCTTTACACTTATTTACAATTCTTTTTCTTCTAATTTCTTTGTAAAGCCTGATTTAATGAAGTTTCGTGTTTTTGAGCTTTTCTCTACGAGTTTCCGACCAAAATCTAATTTTATTGTAACTGCATACATTACAATGAACGATAACTTATTTTTGTATTTATAAACTCTTATCATTAAAGTTTCACCTTTAAAATCTAAAAAAATTGAAAAATCGATGTAACCTACCTACATACGAATAAAATGTAGAAAAAGCTTGATTTCTTGCAGACGTATTAAACGAACGCAGCCATTTGATAGAGTTAAAAACGTTAGTCTTTATACCGACCATTTCTGACGTTTGACATAAAATGGCCAATACAAATCATAATATTTTTCGATTTCAACTTTAATTATGTTGAGTAATAATATGAATTGATGCTAAAAGTTTTCCTGGTTATATTAGAATATGAACCTTTGAAATATTTTACAGGACTTTATGTTTCATATTTTGAAAGGTAAAATTTTTACGACAAGAACAATGTAAACGTTCCTTTAACATTGACGTTAACAGATGCTTTTTCGCGGAATTATTTCAAAATGGCGGATTGTTTATTTCAGAACTTCGAAAAAATTACAAGAGATGGCCGAATCGGCTCCGTTTTGAAATATATATTTTTATTTTTTCATCAGAACAGTTTATTATACTTTTATCAGTGAGTTGAAGGACGAAATAAATTGTAAAATTTTTGTGATGGACATAAGTTTAATTAAGTTTATCATCATCATCATCATTTTGGCACGGGTTAGGTTAGGGCCGCGGGCATGGGAGAGCACAAGTATTTGAGTTACAAACTATTGACATGAGTTTGTTTAAATAGTAATTAGCTTTAATATGGGAATTACAAATGTGTCCAGAATGACAATATATATATATATATATATATATATATATATATTTATTATAAAGACGCATTAAAATATATATATATATATATATATATATATATATATATATATATATACATACATATATATATTTTAATGCGTCTTTGAATTTACAAATAACTTCGTTCTTTACAGGAAAATGGTTTGTCTTGCATTACATTTGTTTCTTAAGCCTTTCTCAGTCAGTTTATGTTCAATATTTAAATTTAAAAGTTCTGGTGATAGAGAAACGTGTGACGCATAGAGATTTGTATATTTCTTTCTTCTACTTATATTCCTTTCAAAACACTTTTTATGGGTTTATCAAAGTATATTAGCGATTTTTTAAAATTCTTTTGATCTGGAGGTTGACAAAAAAGTACTGCCTCTCTGCAGGGTATGTTTGCTCTCTTGCGGGAGCTGCTGCGGGCAGGCTAGTATTATATTAATACATTAGTTAGACTTTAGTAATAATAAATTAATTTTTCGCTTCATAGAAATGATAAAAAGAGTAAGAACTTTTTCTTATATTGCAGGAATACAAAAAATCAGTAAAGATAAGAGAAAGGAGAGAAAAAGTTGAAAATAAAAAATATATAAAAAGAGGAATGATGAGAGTTAAAAGAAAGAAATATTTTCTGGCGGAACGGGAGGGTGGAAAATGGGATATGAAGTAAAATCTGTGAAATGAAAATAAAATAAAGGTCATTATAATTTATATATTGTATTTTGATTTAATTGAGGTAAATAAAATATTGAAAATGTCTATTTCATTTATGTGTGAGTTGAAATAAAGGGAGGCTCAGTAAAAAAAATGAGTTCTGTTTGGCATTGGTGTTACAATGTGGAAGGTTGAATGTGAGATTAGTTCTAGTTGACCTAGATGGGACTCGAATAGATATACGTTTTAGTAAATCAGGACAGTCTACTTTGGAGTTGATTATTTTGTATAGGAAGGTGACATCGGTCGTGTCTTTTCGAATTTGTAGTGATGGAATTTTGAAAATAATAGATGACTCAGCAGTGCTGGTTAAGGTTCGATAACTACAAAAGTTAAGATATTTCATGAATCTATTCTGTATGTTTTCGGTTCTATTGATTTATTTGCTATATCCACAATTATATTTATTATTCTACTAGTCATTTCTTCAGACGCAACTACTCAATATAATATGCACAAAATGCTAACGAATCGTTACATAATTAAAGTTTTTACTTTTGGCTATTTTGGGTGCTGAATTACTATGAAATAATTAAAGATTGAACGAACGACTTGTAACATTTTCATTAAAACGTAGTGATTTAATATTTTAAATGAAGCAGCATTGTGTTGAAGAGAATGGGGCGCGATTTTACTTCCAGCGAATAACTGTATATAGGTAGCTCATCTTTGTCCGTCTATGTCTTCCTTTAAAAATATGCTCAAGGTATGTTTATTATTTTTATATACATAGAATAGACCAAACTAATTGATCTAAATTCTAATATTACTTTAACTTTTCATTTTTAAGTACCTAGCTGTGTGGTATTATCGTTAGGTTAATATTAAAAGAAGTATCGTTGCCTACATTTTGTTCTATACTAACTATGTTTGTTTTCTTAACAAAGTAATTTAAAAATAATGCCTATTTTTGTACTAGTAGGGGGTGCAATTTTTTTTTTTTTTTCTTCTTTGGTAGCAGAGACTCGAGAGTTCCGAGTACGTAGCAGTATCAGAACGGATCTAATCACCCGCAAGGCCCTGATCACCATTCTAATTTACTGAAACATTTCAATACAGTCAGTGATATAAGAACCGATCATCCCAATAATATGTTTAATCGCTATCCGACCATCTACTAGAATTATAAAAAAAATCCACGATATCGACTACTCGTTAATTAGGAATGAGTTGTCTCAAGTTAATTGGATGCTTCAATTGAACGATTTGGAGTTGGAAAACGTTTTAAAAATATTTTATTCGATTGTTAATAACATTATATGAAAACATGTTCCAAATTTCCCAGTTGATATAACCCTTCATTAATTAAAACCATTAAAGAAAAGTGCAAAATGTATGGCAACCTCTCTGATTATCAAACGTTCAATTTCTTGAGAAAGTAACAGAAAAATGCGAAAGAATGATTTGAACAGTTTGTAAAAAAATCTGAATCTCAAATTAAAACTGACCCAAAAAAATTCTGATCAAACGTAAAAGGGAACACAGATTTTCCAAATACTGTTTATTACAAAAACCAACACGTTAATAATGGTACTGATATATGTCTGTGTTCTTTAATGACTACTTTCACTTCGTTTACGTCTCTACAAGCGTCCCTGATACTGATACTGAAGATGATTGTCACGGATACACTCACCCCGATACTCAATCTATCAACTTTCATGTAGCGATCGTTTTAAAATATTTAAAAAACCTAGGCACCAAGAAGGCTGCTGACCCTGATGAATTGGCCTCTGTCTTCCTGAATCAACGCGCCGTGAAACTAGCAAAACCAATTTCTCTTATATTTTATAAATCTTTACGGGATGGTCACTTCCAGCATTTTGAAAAAAGGCGCATATATACCCAATATTTAAAAATGGTGACAAAGAAAATGTTGAAACTACAGACCGATTTCAAAATTGTCAATTCTTAGTAAATTAATGGAAAAAATTATATACGACCAATTATTCCCAAGTGTGCGTTCTATAATTATCCCCAATCAGGACGGTTTTCCACAGAGGTCTATAGAATCAAATCTCTTACAATTTACTGACATTATTTTGAAGGCGATGGACAAAGGATTACAAGTAGACTCTTCCGGAGTAATTTCTTCCAGAGTTTCTCAAGAGAGTTTGCTAGGTCCATTACTATTCATAATCTATATTAACGATATATACACATGCTGCCAACATTCTTCTTTATGCGGATGGTATGAAGATCTTTGCCAAAGTGAGCTCCCTAGATGACTGCCATAAAATGCAAAATGATATCACCCGCATTGGCGTTCGTAGTAAGAGTGCTAGGATTCATACTACGAACCTGTAAACACTTCCAAAATCCATACTGCTTCAAAATACTGTAGTACGCATTCGTTCGTAGTCACTTAGAGTACGCTTCTCAAATCTGGAAACCATTACATTTATTTGCGAGATTATAACGAATACAGAATAGGTTTATCTTAGGTTCATCTGAATGTTAGATCTAATCTATCATTCAATTCCTATTTAGATGCAGCAAATTTCCACAATATGAAAACCCTATCGAAGAACACGTGCTGACCAAATACTTCTCTTCAAACTACTGCAAGGCCATATTGATTTTCCCAGCCAATTAGAATTAATATCTCTCCATGTACTATATAGATCGACCCGGCAATCCGTACTCTTCCATATCCTCAGAAGTAGAACATCTTGCATACAAAATTCATTCATTCACCGGTTATGCAAATACTATAATAAGAAATTTACAGAAATTGTCTTGTTCAACATTAGCCTTACTACGCTCAAAAGGTTCTTCTTATGAACCACCACAATCTCAATTTTGGCCATTCATTCTACCTATAAAAACACATGTTGCTCTCCCTTCACCGCAACAATAGTTCCACCCTTCTCTCTCTTTTTTCTTTTTATTAATTTTCTGCATCTAAACATTCTTGTGTATCTAAATATTTATGTGGATTTTCGTTATTAGTATCACATGTTAAATAATTATTATATTTGTTATAATATGTTTACACTGTCAAAATCCCTCAATAAAATAAAATAAAAAAAGACACACTATATACTGACTTCTCAAAAGCTTTTGATAAAATCAATCATCGAATACTTCTGAGAAAGTTACAATGTCTCGGTATACACAGATAGTTTACTTCCTATATAAAAAATCGAAGTCAGGCAGTTGTAATCCAAGGGTTTAGTTCTATATTTCAAAATATCACAAATGGAATTCCACAGGGCTCACCACACCTTGGACCTATTTTATTCTTAATTTATATTAATGACATTAAGGAATGTTTCTTAAATGCTGAATTTTCACTATTTGCAGACGATGCCAAAATTTTCCAAGAAATTACATCACTGCCAAAAAAATCAACTTTTTCTAAATATTGTTAAATGTCACATCATCTCATTTTCAAAGAAAAAATCTAATTTGTCGTATAATTATCAACTTAATAGTAACAAATTCAGTGTCTGCACTCAAGTAAAAGATCTGTGTGTAATCTTAGATTCTAAATTAACTTTTATCCCGCATATGGAGTCGGTAATTGCTAAGGCCTATAGACTCCTTGGATTCAATGCTAGAACGTCTAACCCATTCCAATCACCTTTTACTCTTACTATTCTATATTTCTCATTTACACGCAGTCAACTTGAATTCGGATCGGTAATTCGGAATACACATTATTCCACCTACAGCGACCGGCTTGAAAATGTTCAACATAAATTTTTTATTATATTAAATTCACGTGCCCGCTTAGACATTAAATCTCATCCAGAAAGTGAGCGTTTCCATAAAATCCTCCTGCTTTTAAATAGAAGAAACACAAGATTTATCCTACTTCTATAAAATTTTGTATAACTTAGTTGACTCGCCCTAACTAATAACTTTAAACTGTACTAATAATCTAATTCTAAATAATCTTTTTTACCCAAATTTTGGCAGAACTAATTACATAAAAAATTGTTTTGTTATCCGCAAAATATAATGCCATAAATTCTTCTAATAACTTGAGACATTTTCAACAACAAATTGTTTCCCTTTAAAATTAAACTACGCCAACTTTTCAATAACTATTAACATAAATTGTATATATTCCATCCCATTTCCCTCCCCTCCTTACCCTTTCTACTTTGTATATTCAGTTTAAGAACAATCTTTTGTTTCTTTTTTCAGTTATTTTTTTAAGGTGTACTATTTTTAAGTTTATTATGTGTAGGTTTATTGTAATGTACCAGTCTTTTTGTTTATCAGTTTGTTTGAGTATACTATTTTTTAGTTTCTTATGTACTAGTTATTTAATTCCGAAGAAACTTCACCGGTGTTATTTTTATATATGATGCTATAATCAGTTATTATTGTTACACTGTTTGTTTCTCAAAAATAAAATACTGTCACAGTAGTGGGGACTCTTCAGTTCCGAGTACATAGCAGTGGCGACTACTGTTCCGAGTACACAGTAGCGGGGACTCTACTGTTCCGAATACACAGAAGCTGGAACTCGACAGTTCCGAGCGCGTGGTGTTATATAAAATAATAATTTTCTAGTTGTATTTATTTTGTAATGTTAGTGTTTTGACCAAAAGTACGCACGAAGTCGTCAGCGGGTTTTCCGTCCGTGCAAGGCGCGAGCGGGGGCGACGCGGTGACCGGCGGCTAAATCCGACCCGACCTAAAATACGCCCCACCGTCCATTAGCAACATACCGATGTGACACCGGCCTGCCGTTTCACTAAATCTTTATATTTTTAAACAGAACTTGGAACGATTCGATGGCGGCAACAGCGGGCGCGTCTGTCGAGGGAACACCGCTCTCGCATTGTCCGGTGGTGCTACGCAGTCTCGAAGAGCAGTTCCATCTTGCGTATCGGCGGTGACTTAACCGGAAAGGACCCGCCATTATCCGGAACTGTTATGGGAGTGGTTATCTTCGTTCCTCGCAACTTGTACTAATCTAATCATCATTTAAATGCGTAGTTGATTATTTCTTTAGCTCAAATATTTATTATACCTTTATACTAGCTTCCGGCGGCATATTGGTAGTATGTATTAAGAAATAAATTGTGTATAGTAAAAATTAATAACAAAACATTAGGTTAAAAGTTTAAGATGAAAGTATATTGAGACATTCATCAGTAACATATTTAAATATAACAATTATAATTACAAGTTGTCAAGTCATCCAGTTGTAATTATTGTTAGAATTTGTAGGTTATCATAGAGACCCTCTCTGAAGGGGGAGATTTAGACAGAACATGAACCTAACCTAACCACACGTATCATTTTGTGCATTACTTTAGCGCTTTTATTCCTTATCCATTGTCCGCACCGAGCGGTCGAATAGAGACTGCACCTCGTCTGGGTTTCGCCGCGTAAAGCCGCGTTATATTTCGCAAATAATAATAAGGAGTGCGATTCAGGGGTAACGCGCGCGATGTTTTACTCCTCTGGTTTTATGTGCCTTTAGTTAACGAACAGGCCATGAGTGCCGCCATCACGCGGAATGAGATGCCACTTAAATGGAATGGGCCGGGAAGGCGCGAGCGCGGTTTACGACGGGAGATGGACCCCGTAGCCCCGTAGCCCCGTAGCCCCGTAGCCCCGTAGCCCCGTAACCCCGTAAAGAGAACATTTATCGCGCCTTTCAATATCATTTTACATCCAAAGTGTCACCTATCATTCTCATTTTTATGACGGCTCCATTTATGATCTCCGCCTCCCGCGGAAGAATCTTTTTGACTTCGGTTTCTCCGCAATTAAGTTCCAGCGACGGGACGAACCGGCAACTGGCGGGCGGCTAATTCCATTTCTCCGAAACATAAATAAAAAGGACGCCCTCGGCCCGCGCCGAGGGCGAGAGATGTGTTTTTCGATTCGCGAAGAGCGAAATAAGTTTAACCCCGTATTGTACATAAAGTTGGCTATGTACACCTGTCGTAATTTATTACCATTCCTCGCGCTCCGCCGCCCCGCCCGCGCGGAGCACTCCGCCTGATAAGTATTCGCGCTCGCTAGGCGGCTAGCCACGCACCTCCACCTTCGCAAAGGGGACGCTCTGACTTCGCCGCGAGCCGGAGCTGTTCCCCGAGAAGTCCCCTCCCCGCTATTTGGAGCCACGTCTCTTTTTCGGCCCGTACCAGGCTTCTCTCTGTTTAGATTAAACTTTTACCCTCGAGTTTAGTGAGTTTCTGCAACATAAGTTGTTGCATCTTGACTTCTTTATGCGAATTTCTTCGAGTCGTGAAAATAATCTATCTCTTTTATCGCTGTAAATTTCCCTTAGTTTTTAAATTGTTGGAGTTTTTCCTCATCGAGAGTGGTGTGCGTGAATAATTATCTAAAAAGTGAAGTTAGAGCCAGGATAGGCGCGCACTTCTAATCTAGCAGTCTTTCCTAAAAGACCTCCGGCAGTAATTCACCTCTCGGAGCTTTACACATCCGCGATATTTTATCGCCTCCCCTGCGGAACGGAACGGAACGCAATATTGTGTAGTCCTGGATTCGGCACCCGAGGCTTGTCAGATAAGGCTGGCGGCGGCGCGTGACGTCGCGGGGCGGATGCGGCGCTTATCGTCGCGGCGCCACACCACTAATGGCGGCCTTAAACTGCGCTGTGGTTATTTATTATTTTTGTCTGAATCTATTTCCGTCCCGAGTCCTTCTTCAGACACCGCACTTTGTACGGCGATCGGGTCGACTGCAGGTTGCAGCGTATACTTGTAATGTCACGAAATTCATAAATGATCTATTTGTATCCGAGCGGTGCACGTCTCGATTGCGGCGGCGGAACGACCGGCGTCGTGCGGGCCGAGAAGTGCCGAGAAGTGTCAAGAAGATAAATAATATGAAGTGAAAACTTTTCGCATTAAACTCTTTTTGATAAAATTTCTAAGAAGGCTCTAAAAATATTGGAATATGTATTGAAAGTAGCGACAACACTTTACAACTTCTTCTTCTCGTATATATACATCATTATTGAGTATGATAATATATAGTATAACTCAACTTTTACAATGTACATTCTCACACAATTGAAAGAGTACAAAATAAATTTCTGAGATTTGTCAATTATTAGCTGAATATACCACGAGAGCGATTCAATTATGATTTTCTCTTATGTTCAATGAACTTATTAAAGCTGAGCGAAAGAAGAATTATTTTTGATACAATATATATATATATTTAAAATTGTACATCACAAAATTGATTGCCCTGATTTATTGCGGCTAATCAACGTTCACGTACCTGCCAGAGATACGGTTGTAGAATTATTTTACCATATTACTGTAACAATACCGGGACGATTGCTCAGTTTAATTCTCCATTACGCAGAATGCAAAACTTAGGTAAGGAGTGCACAGATGTTGCTGATGTACGTAATATAACATTATCGAAATACAAAAAAATTCTTACATATTTAGTATCATTAATTGACATGGCGGTTACTTTGTGGTGATTATTTTAATATTCACAATAAATATTCGGGCAATGACCCGAACAGACTAAAATTGTGTATTTAGTTTAGTTATCACCCGATGATGAGAGAGACCGCACCTCTCGAAACTGGTAGTGAAAATAACCCAACATGTGTGTAGTGCAAAGTTTTATTGTGAATATTAAAATAATCTTACATATTTGTTTCTAGCAGATCAGACTAGCATTAACTAATTTGAGACTAACACTAATTACACGGTCGTACACTGTTATTTTTCTTCCGTCTCCTTTTTATTATATTTTTGCTTTTAGGTTAAGGTTATAATTTCTTTTATTATGAAAGTTTCAAAATTTGTAGCGTAGCATTCAAAGCTGCTACCTAATCTGATTCAAATAGTACAAACGCTTTTTTTAAATATTTAAACTACACGAGGTTGCAATACATTCGTCTGTATTAAACGTAAATTACTTTATATATAGTATCATTTTTCATACGCTATTTATTTTCATATTATATTTCATTCGATTTGTTTGAATTGTTGGTCTGATTATTATAGTGTTTCCGAAAAGTTACATGTCAAAGGTCTCAGTACCGTAAATAAATAATAAAATTGCCGTTGGCCGTTCCTGCGGTCGGTCGATCTTCGGCCGAAACTGATAGTAATTAGCGGAGAGATTTACCACCGACGCGTCTCAATCGCGTGACGCAACGCCTGACCCTGACTCCGCGATCGGCTGAAATACTCACTTGAAGGTTTTCTTTGTAAGATGCGGTATCTTCCGATTTCGTGTTAATTAATACTATTATCTGTTAACATTGATCAACATCATGTGAGAAAAACATTTTTCATATATTGTATATTCTTAAAAGCTTACTGTACTGTGTACTGTAAGGTATACACTTAATTATGGAACACTTATACAGGCGTAACGAATGAAGCGCTCGCAGCGATGCTATTTAACTCTGTATGTAGACACTGTTTTTATATCTATTTTCCTTAATTAACCCCTTTTTTAAAGATTAAATAGATTTAATGTAATTCAAATAGAATCTTCCGATTTAGTGTTATCAACATTCAGTACAAACAGAATGGGTGGGTGTTTGCGAGCCCTCATCGTCCTCACGAGTAGTGGTACGTTTACCTAAATTTTCAAGAATAAGTTTGGTTCTGTCGGAGAATGAATCGTTCATTATTAATTAAATTTTTTCGCGGATTTTAATGAAACCCTTTCGAGATGGATGTAAATGAAATGACTGGAATAAAACAGCGGGTAATATCTCAGTTTCCGAGTAGGATAATAGAGCTGTTTCTCTAGCCTGAACTCCTAATCCACGTTCCGTGTCTTCTGCAACCTTGTAATCCTGTCACCGTCACCATCACCGTCACCGTCGCCGGATGAAAGGGTGCACCTCCAGGGTTCCTTTTGCCGTGTTGACTTTATCGGTATAACTAATTTGTGAAGTAAGTAAGTGTAGGTGGGATCATTAGCCTTTCCTGTGTATTTAATATACCGACAAAACTACTGCGATAAGAGCTCATCTAAACTCACTTATTCGGTAGTACTCCTGACAGGCGCCTCTTTCTTAGCCGAAAACTGATATTGATGTTGTGGATTCTTATTTGTGTGTGATTACCAGAACGTTTCATGTTTACGATAATCACGAGACTGTTTCTCTGCGCCGCGACCGCTGGTGAATAAAAGATCCACGTACAGCAGATGTTGACGTGTCTGTATCTATTTGTAAAGTACAAAGTGTACTAATTCTAATTCTAATTCTAATTTATTCAAATCGAAGCGCGTTTATAGTGAGCGGCGCAACGCGGTGACTCAACTGACTATCGCGGTTCCTTCCTCCGTATCCTCGCCTGCCATATGGGCGACTGAGGGCAGCCCGCATTCATCTACACGAGAACAATAATATTACAGTCTTCATTTTCGCGTGTTTTTTTATTCAAGGTTGACACCGGCTCCGCTAAAAATACATTCGTTCACAAATGAGCCGGCTGAGTGTGGCGCGCTCGAAAGTGAAATTTGTGCGACTGGTGACTGGGGCACATCGGACGGAACTTTATTTTACTATCAGTTAGGTCATCGCGCCATCGTGCGTAAGCGTTGCCATCGAAAAATGTATTATTCTCTTTGCTCTTGAATCATTATAGTAAATAATTCAGAAATTCTTCAGAGGAGAATGGAATGCCGAGTGACTGTTTTGTGGAGTCGGAACCCACATTTGTTTATATAACATATAGCGGTCCTCATCTATACGCTTACGGTCGATACTAATATATATTAGTATTTATGTTTTTCCACAGCGGAGCCGGTAAGCATAACCTCAAAATGTCCCCGATACGAAAGTTAGCAGTGGAAAAGCCAAAAATAACTATCAGTAATTTGTTTATTAATTTAGGTGTACTTGTATCACTTCATTTTTTTTAGAATTTGCAAGTATGTTGAAATCGAAATCCTCTTATTTTATTCCAAGACGGCGGCCCCCGCCCCCGCCCCCGCCCCTGCCATCGCTATTTGCCATAAGTTTTAGAATTTTCTTTCTTATCTAGTTGGCTCTACAGACAAAATACAGAGATTTTTAGCGTTTAATTTATATTAAAATTGTATGAAATACAATTCATTTTGTTTAAACACACTTTATTTTTACCAACACCAACCGGTTTGAGAACCACCGTTCCGTCTGTCAGTGTCTAGTTGCGGCCATATGTTGTATATGTGTACCCAAAATTTTGTGACCGCGAGTATTCAATTTATCAATATACGTTTAACACATTTTTTTCCTTACTCCGAGTTGAGTATATTAAACTCTTTGTTAACCATAAATCCGTGAAAATGTTCTCAGGATTTCAATCAATGTGGCCTTGCAGTATTTTGAAGAGAAGTATTAGGTCAGCACGTGTTCGTCGATGTTCTAGGGTCTTCATATTGTGGAAGTTTGCTGCATCTAAATAGGAGCCGAATGATAGATTAGATCTAACATTAATTTTTAATTCGTTCTAATCTCGCAATATACGTAATCGTTCCAGATTTGAGAAGCGTACTCTAAGTGACTGCGAACGAATGCGTAATACAATATTTTGAAGCAGTATGGACAGTATGGATTATACCAAAATTATAAACTAAAACTGTATTTATCCACATAAGTATAAAAAAATATGTATAAAATATGCAGAACAGGTAGATAAATAGATCGACATGAACCGTTTATAATGTTTACCGAATAGTTTTAGTATTGTTGCAAGTCAATGTTGCAAGCCTTCTCTGCGATGGGCATTAAATGGTATAGTATATTAAGGTAAAATGACACCAACTGGTTAATAGAGCAGTTGGGCGGAGAAGCCGTCAGCCGTCACCTCGGCCATCGGCCATCGGCACTGTCACCGCTACTTGTGTCGAGAGGTGGTGATCCAACCGACCGACAACGACCCACGGGAACGTTATACGTGCACGGGAAAATATTTATTCTAATTTACGCGTCGAAACATAACTCGGAATAACGGAAGACGCGACGCTCTGTGATTTATTCCTCGCATTCTGTACTTATTTTGGAATAGGTTATTCTAATTTTTCTCGACATTTATTTTAACGGCAGCATTTAGTTTAATAAATAAACTAAAATAAATCAATTACACGTGAACTGTCGTGCGTGTATACATAATGTATTTTTTTAAATAAAAATGACCAATGAAGTGATTGAATGTAGCAACCAATTCATAATAGATCTCAAAATCTTCTGAAAATGAATCCAAGTGATGAAATATTATTGTGCGGGTGATTTCCCTGTTGTTCATTTGAGTGTTGCTGAGGCGAAGTTGTTGTTGCAGTTTGTTTATCAGCGGCCCTTTTCCTTTCACTGACGACTCCACGGCTCGGATAGAATCCGCAGACTGCCTTGTTACTCCCCGATTCACTCACCCGATTATACCTCATTCTCGCGGTGTAACAGTTTCACATCGCAGACGGTCATGACTTATTCAGCGAGCCCGATTCGTATCGAGTCTATCGGATTCGGAATATATTTTTAAAATACATTATTCAACCCATAATCTACTTACAAATTAACCTTTTTTTTTGTTTTTTGGTAGTTTGACTTTTAAATTATTAGTACACTTAGGTGAACTAAACCATTATCAACGTTTTTTTAAACATATAATATTTATTACTGAAAAAAGTACGTTTATGTTTATGCCTCTTGATAAGGGCCTTTCATTTTTCCAGTTTGAAATTGGAGAAATTCTGCACGAATGACATGCTCTTTCAAGATGAGCCTTAATTTATAATATCACCTAAATACTAAAGAACGTCTTTTATTACGTAAAGCTTGCCAGAGAGGAAGGTTTTAATAGACTTTCTCACGAGACAAGCTGTCAAAATGAACTCGTATATACACTTTCATATTGATATTGTGGAATGAAATAATTTATTCAAGTACCTAGTTCATATCTATAAATATGTTTTTAGATCAGTCAAAAGTTCCTACCATCAACGATTCTCTGCATTCAAAATTATTGTGACAGCTTCAATTTATTATTTTGTTTATATATAAAGATTGATTTAAATATACCACGTTGCCGTTTTGTGATATATTTGTTTCATAATCACTCCGCGCTTTTTGTCGGTGACGCAAAAACAGTATTTTTCGACAAAATTGATTTTATATGTATATATTTATAATTAATACATTAATTTAGTATTTAAAATATCACAGACCTATGTTCTGAATAATTACAACTTCACAATAAGAATGTGTTTTCCTTAATACATATTATGTTAAAAATTAAGTTTATGAAATAAATATAATGCTATGAAAAAGAAAACCAAGGAAAATTTTAATAAATAAAAATAAATAAATAAAAGTTCATAAAAAGTAAAAAGTTCGCACATTTATACACACAAAATATAAATATTACATATATAACTACTTCAGTCACGGCCGTTGTTGTATATGTAGCTATTCTGTAGGCGCTGCCATTCTCTGGTCAGGGAAGCAGCTTTCCATGAAAGCCCCGCTTGCACCAGAGAGTCGGTCCTGAGCTCTAGCCGCAGCTTTACGCCAGCCACTCGATGTCTCAGAAGCGGAACGAATCCATGTATACGCCCTTCGGTAAACATTGTAGATGCGCTGCAATAACGCGCCAATCCGAAAAGTATTCTGTATGAGTTGTTGTACTGAATTCGGAGACGGTTATACGTCACTTGCTTGTATTTCGACCAGAGCTCGCAGTTATACATGCTGGTGAAGAACGATTTAAACAGGATGTTCTTCACCTCTTTACTGCATCAGTTGAAGCGCCGTGAGAGCATATTTGCACGAACGCTCAACTGTCTCCTCTGGCGTTCTATATCATCATTGTCTTTTCCATCTTCATTGAATATATGGCCAAGGTATTTGACCTTATTTTGAGCGCTCAATTTCGCCCCGTCCAGCCACACGAGAAGGATGTTATCTGGCCCTTTTCCATATTTGAACGCCATTATGACCGATTTGCTGACATTGTATTCACATATCTGTAAAAGCTTTCTTATCTCTTTTGTAGATGGCGCTAGTATAACCATATCATCGGCATAACTAATGTGGTTCACATCTGTCTCGCCTATACGGCAGCTAATTTTTGCATCAGGCTCAATTCGTCCATATACATATTGAAGAGGATTGGCGACATGCACCCGCCCTGCCTCTAGTGCGCAGGTAAAATGGCACGGAGTCGGCGCCTTCCCATCGCACTGAGTTCTCTCGCTGCCTGTGCCACCTGTCAAGTATATCTACAACTGGTTTGGAAACGTTTCGCACGCGCGTTTTCGTCTATAATTTTTCGTATCTGACACGGTCAAAGGCTTTGCTCAAATCTAGAAAGCACGCGTATATCGTGATTTTTCGACTTTTAAAATAGTCCACAATTTGCTTTACGACAAAGATCGCATTGTCAGTAGACATATTCTTTTTGAATCCCATTTGGTTGTCTCTAGTGTTCATGTTTATTGAAATCTGGTCCATAATGATTCTTTCAAAAAGTCTTGCCATTATAGTGGCTAGCGATATCGGCCTATAGTTTTTAGGAGACGATATATTCAGTTGTTTAGTCTTTAATATAAGTACAATAATAGTTTTTGTCATATTCGCAAGTTTGTATGGATGCTTGATCATGTTACTGAACAGTGTCGCCAGGAGCGGGGATAGATACTCTCCTGCGTTTCTTACACGCTCAATACTGAGAGAATCATGTCCAGGTGATTTGACGGTAGTAAACATTGAATGAACACTAAAATAATTTTTTTTTTTAAGACTGAATATATATTATTTACTAACTAATTGTTGTGTTTTTGATATAAAACTTGATTTTAAATAGTAACTGAAGCCTCGAGCGTGTGAATATATTATTTTAAGTCGTCTGTTGTCACTAAACAAAGTATTTTAAAATAATCGAAAACTGGTAATGCAGATTTGACGGTTTATAACTTAATTCTTAACATTTCGTTAATTTGTAAAACCAAATCTGTCTCCGTAATCCTGGCTTCAAGATTATAAAAATATTACTGTAATTTCAAATTTTTCACCTTTGTATTTGAAATCAAATATTCTCAAGTTTCTACTCATACTTTAGATACCGAATTACCAGTATTAAGGTTGCGGAGTGTAGTATTCGTTAGAATATTCCATAGCATAGCTTCTCGCCACGCGCACACACACACACACACACATACACACACTCGATTATACTTCCCTTCATCCCCTGACGTTTGCAGCCCTGAGGACAAAAAGTGTGTCAGAAACATATAAAGGAATACTGCATCTAATGGGCATCGGAAAATGGAAAATGACATTTATGGGTTGACAATGCCCCGCGGAGTGGGAGGGGAGAACCCCCCTCCCTGACGGAACGGCAGACATTGATTGTTGTTCGCTCCGTGAAACTAAGTTTCTCATTTCCTGAAGCGAACGACGTTACGGGCAGCACAATGCATGTCAAAAATACCGCGAAGGCAGCGGTGAAATATGCAGTGCTGGAGGGGGGTGCTTTTCTGATGTTAAACAGATAAGAGAGGCTAATATATAAAAACAAAAAATTTCTGTTTTTTGTTACGCTAATTATTATAACAATAACTACAGGGTGTTTTGTAATGTATATATTTTAAGTGTTTTTCAAAATTGGTAAAAAAAAAAATTATGGAGACCAAATAGAAATTCGATGAAGAAATCTTCTACAGAATACTATATTTATGTATACAAAATGGAATGTACAATCTGTCTTCTTTACACAATCCTATACCTATACCTATTTAATTTAAACCAAATTTTGCATAGTTAGTTATTCTTTAAGACCCGCGCTAGATGCGCTAGATGCTGGCTCCCCCTCCTCTCCTGGCGACTAATGTGAATGACATATTTTCCTCTATATGCACTCTAGGACTCTATGGAAAATATATTATATTCATTTCAGCAATCTTACTTGAGCATTTTCTTCTTTTCTAAAAGTGTTGTTAATTATAATTATTACGAAACGCAGTATAAAAGTTTTGATAGATGTTAGTACATAACGTTTTCCGCTACACACATTCATCGTGTCGGTATATAAAACCCGATTTTAAGTCTGTTTCTCGCCTTACCTTAATAATCGTAATCATTAGCAGATCATCTACCGTGTCAAGCGGTGGTGGAGTAGTGTGTGCATTCACTCATTTTATTCGGGCTAAATAAAAGTGTAACACTGTTCTGTTTCGATGAATGATACCAAAGTGTGCAGAAGCTCTCGACGGTGTACGGCTGCGCGCTGTATTGTGTCTTACGCGATGCTCTGTGACATTATTAATGAACGGTAAGAATGCTCGCCAGTGATTCGGTCGGTTGTGCTCGTACGCATTTATATACGAGAATATGGCGATATCGGTGTGGCCGCGTGTAGCTCCCGGCTGATCGCTGTTCTTCTATTGTGTACGTTCGTCGTAAACTGCGAGAACTGTCTGAAGTATCATCTTCTCATATTTGTTTCATCGCCTTGAGAGTCATCAAAAGGAACTCGATTATAAGTTTAGAGTCGGCGACGCTCCCGGCGATCTGTATGAGAATCGGCAATATAAATTGAATGGAATTTACCAACTCCCGAACCCCGAAGGCTCGGCCGACGGCTGCATCGCCGTACCGCGGCATTTCCTTTATACATCGACAATTTCAAAGTCGCGATAACATCCATCGTTTTTTACCGCATGAAAAGTTTTCATCTCGATAGTCGTCATCGATCGACAGATCCATTTCTAGGAAATTTAAATCGCTCGACTTTTAAACTAATACAACAATACTCTTGTCGCAATATCGGGAACCCGTTTGAGTATTATGCAAATACATCTGTACGGGAGCAGGCGGTCAAGCGCGCTTCTTAACCCGCGACCGTTATACCTGCTGCCGGGGGCAACCGTCATCGGGTCACCGAGGGCGCCGAGGGCTCCGCGAGGTCCTGCGACCCGACCCCGGGACCCGGTTTCTGGACATTTCGTTATTATTCATTCATCTGCATATACACGATTATTTCTGTACATTTGTCGTTCCTCCGACAATATTAGGTAATAATTATGTTAATGTTTATATATATTTTGTCACGTTTCTAAACCTATAGTATCGTAATAATATTAAATAAAATCATATTTAACTCTTACTTTATTTGCCGGCATCGGCAGTAGGTCGGATAAAACAATTGTGGCTGAGATAACGGTCTGCTATAAATGTTTTAAATTAGGTTGGAGTGTACTAACGAGAGCGTATTCTTCGTCAAGTAGAAACACCCACAAACTCTTTTCAACTCCGTTCATCTCATTTCATGCCGACTCCAAATATTGGAATCACCCTTCAATCTACGAAGAATTGTAATTTTTAGAATAAAATTATTATAATTATATACAACCATAGGAAAAAGTCTATTGGTGTCAAATTGGAGCTACGTGGAGGCTAGTTTATTTAATTTTCCAGTAAAAATTTCACGAACAATTGGCAAGGACACGTTCCATGGCGACTGAATTCCCAAGGACGCTGCTAGCGATCGGCTTGCCCCCCCGATTCCCGCTCGTTGCGTTGGTGCAGCAAATGAACTGAAATAAAAAACCCTTTTGGGACCCACTGTATTGTACTGGAACGTCACTACTAGATGCTAATAATATGATTAATATTAAAAGGGTGTTTTATTTAAATTTGTTTTTCGAATTAGATACACTTTTTCCAGCGACAGCTAATTTGACAGCTGATTTATGCTCAGTTTGGTTTGTCATTTCACCATGAATAGACTTACGCCATAACAACGTTTGCAAATTTGTACGCTACGTCCATTTTACAGTCGACATAATCGTCTATGCGAGTAAATAATTCGAATAGCCATGGATCGTTTTCGCACCACGCATACTCTGATAATACGCATCCGCAGAGATGTCGTACAGTGCGCACCGAAGAAACTGTTGTTTCTTCAAAAATGATGCCGGCTAGAACGGTACAGTCAATGGAGAGCGCTATAGATCCACGATTACTGACTTATTCGTTTTCCAGTTGAATAGCATTTATATGGAAGAGTTGCGGTTTCAATCAATCAATTTATTGAAGGAAATATTCTATGAGCGCGTAATTTCGCGTAATGGACCTGTGAATTGACCTCCAAGATCGTGCGATTTAACACCTTTGGACTATTTTCTGTGGGGATATGTGAAGCCGCCGGTCTACGATAAACGACTTGGAAGCCAACATACGTCGCGCTATCGCCGATATACGTCCCCAGCTGCTCCGAAAAGTGGTGTAAAATTGGACTTTCAGATTGCGCTTTATTTTGCGCCCATATGCTCGAAATCATATTCTGAGGAATTCTGGTGAATGCAGAAAACATCCAACTCGAAGGCGATAAAAGGAGACTATCACAAATCGTCGTCCATCTTTCAAAAAGGCATATCTCATTTTTGTCACAATCGAGTTTACGACTGGAGTTACATCTACCATAATCCATTGAAACACGCATACCTGAATTCTATTCCAACGAAGTAATATTCCTTAAAAACATTTTGATATAACCACTCTCATTTGGACGTGTCATTTTTGCAAATGACATACTATTATGAATAAATACATGTCACACTCTTTAAATCAAAAAATTGAGATTGTTGTTTTATCATTTTTCAATAGTTATCCGTTCGCTGTAAAACGAACGGACTCGAGATACGCATCTTGAGAAGATTGCCGGCGAAATGTTCGCGCATGAAAACAGCGCTGAAAACAATATTCTGACTTGTACTTTGGCTGCATTTTTCAATAGTTGTTCGTTCGCTGTAAAATGAACGGACTCGAGATACGCATCTTGAGAAGATTGCCGGCGAAATGTTCGCGCATGAAAACAGCGCTGAAAACAATATTCTGACTTGTACTTTGGCTGCATTTTTCAATAGTTGTTCGTTCGCTGTAAAATGAACGGACTCGAGATACGCATCTTGAGAAGATTGCCGGCGAAATGTTCGCGCATGAAAACAGCGCTGAAAACAATATTCTGACTTGTACTTTGGCTGCATTTTTCAATAGTTGTTCGTTCGCTGTAAAATGAACGGACTCGAGATACGCATCTTGAGAAGATTGCCGGCGAAATGTTCGCGCATGAAAACAGCGCTGAAAACAATATTCTGACTTGTACTTTGGCTGCATTTTTCAATAGTTGTTCGTTCGCTGTAAAATGAACGGACTCGAGATACGCATCTTGAGAAGATTGCCGGCGAAATGTTCGCGCATGAAAACAGCGCTGAAAACAATATTCTGACTTGTACTTTGGCTGCATTTTTCAATAGTTGTTCGTTCGCTGTAAAATGAACGGACTCGAGATACGCATCTTGAGAAGATTGCCGGCGAAATGTTCGCGCATGAAAACAGCGCTGAAAACAATATTCTGACTTGTACTTTGGCTGCATTTTTCAATAGTTGTTCGTTCGCTGTAAAATGAACGGACTCGAGATACGCATCTTGAGAAGATTGCCGGCGAAATGTTCGCGCATGAAAACAGCGCTGAAAACAATATTCTGACTTGTACTTTGGCTGCATTTTTCAATAGTTGTTCGTTCGCTGTAAAATGAACGGACTCGAGATACGCATCTTGAGAAGATTGCCGGCGAAATGTTCGCGCATGAAAACAGCGCTGAAAACAATATTCTGACTTGTACTTTGGCTGCATTTTTCAATAGTTGTTCGTTCGCTGTAAAATGAACGGACTCGAGATACGCATCTTGAGAAGATTGCCGGCGAAATATTCGCGCATGAAAACAGCGCTGAAAACAATATTCTGACTTGTACTTTGGCTGCATTTTTCAATAGTTGTTCGTTCGCTGTAAAATGAACGGACTCGAGATACGCATCTTGAGAAGATTGCCGGCGAAATGTTCGCGCATGAAAACAGCGCTGAAAACAATATTCTGACTTGTACTTTGGCTGCATTTTTTACTCTTTTATTGATTCCCATACAGTTTGTTATGCTATTATTATATTGCATGCGATGAAAAAATGGGATATATTGTTATAATTACATTATTAAATAGTAAGCAATTATTGAAAAATTGCAAATTTACATCAAATTTGTGCTTGACTATGTCCAATTGTGTACTCACTCCCATGTGTGGAAAGACAACTTTCCCTCGCGGCGACTTGTGACGTCACCTGTCCCGCCTCGTCCATCACTCTTCGTGCCGATCTCTCGATCCGTCATCTCATTTATTTTCTCTCCTTGTACAGTTTTCAGATATTCGAGATGAAAACCCGTTCAATATTCTGATATTGCGCATAGACGCTGTCAAAATGGAGACAATTATCCATACTCTTTTATTTTATATCTACATTTTTGATTTCGTTCTTTTGTAGTCACCGTGTGCCGCTGACTGTTTTCGCAGCATAAACTCATTTGTCAGAACAATTGGCGAACTGAATTTGTTATGTTTTATTCTTCGAGCCAGAAACTGAAATAACGGGAAAAGTAGATGTGCAAAGTAAACATTTTTAATTGAATTCTTAAAATTAAACACTTCTTACGAAAGTGCATTTTGATTTTTACCGGTCGGTGGTCGGTGGTCGGTGGTCGGTCGGTAACTAAACATTTCAATAAACATCATTTTAAGCTTCGATAAAAGTCCACTTTTGACATTTCCAATTTATTTTTACTTTTGTTCCTAAGGGTAGTTAAGCGGAAAAAGATATTATGATTTTGGATACGGTTTTCTTTTCCTTTTCTCGGCCCCCCTCCCTCTGGCGGCGGCGACAGTCGACAGTCCTCCGAGGAAAGCTCTTCATCTTTCGAGGAGTAATCCACTGCCCCGAAACACGCGACCCTCTGTGCCCCTACGCCCCGGCGCCCGGTACCCCGGCACCCCGGCACCCCGGCACCCCGGCACGATTTATGAATTATAAGAACACAATTGTTTTTCTGCCTCCGCGAGCCGCCAAGATTTGTCGCCTGCCGTGAAATAATATTTTAATAAAAGCCCTCATACTTTGCGCCTTACTTTCTCGGAGACCTTTTCATGTACCGTTTCGAGTCCCCCTGGACGGCGAGCGAATCCCTTTTTACTGACACACTTCGTGAACATCAACTCTTGCCGGGATCCGAATGGTTATTGTTCGGACTGAGGGAGAGGGACTGAGGGAGCTCTTGGTTTATTGCGAGAAACAGATGTTGCCATTTCGAATGCTTATACGTGTAATCATTCGCCTTTCGGTTCGGATTAGATTCATTGAAAAACAGCGGAAAAATATAGCGTCTTATTGATTTCACTAGTTCTATTTACACAACAACGAAAGTTGACGATATCCTGCATCTATCTCGTATATTACAATCACACGTTTACGGGTAAATTAATTAAATTTTTTTAAATTCTACCGAGTACGAACTTTCAGGTTATTTGAAAGTATCGGTTGTAGTGTTCGTGTATTGGATCAAAAACGGCCTTCGATATCTGCATTCTGGCGTGGGACTCGCCTTAATAGGAACCCATCTCGCACGGCCGGCGCAATCCGTTATTGTCAATCCGCTGCGCCTCCTTATTCGGTCACGACTGCGCCATGTGAGCGCGCGTCATAAACCTGTCCGCCAGCCCGCCGCGACTCGTTTCCCTCTCGCCCGAATGGAAAGTGACAGTCACACCTCTCACCGTGGCCAATACTCGGCGGTGTCTCGCAACGCTACGAGTGAATACATATTACGATTATATACAGTCGCATCACCCGCCCCGAGAGTGCTCTCCGGCACGACTCGACCGTCGAATCGTGAAGATATATTTTTCCTGCAACCCGCGCTTCAGAGTCTAGAGAAACGGTCCGGTAGGATGCCGTCGAAGATCGGAGGCCGTTAATTAATTTGGACAATGGCCCTAAAACAATTTTGATGTCCTCGCCAATTCTGGCGATACGTTCATAAATAGGTGGTCGGAGACGGGGAAGAAGTGACGGACGCGGGCGGAAGCGGCGGTATGATTTATGGGCGAGCGGACTGCTCAGGAGACGTGTTATTACTTCGGGCTGACGTCATCGGACCGCGCCAGTGCATACTCGGACCGGCTCGGCCTGATCGAATGGAACTCGGTTGTGTATGTACGAGTATAGGGTTATTCTGCCCCTGGCGACCGGCCTGTTATGCAGTACGGACCCTCAAATGTGCACGTGGCAAAGATCGACAAGCGCAGAATGTAATAAATGACCCGGTTTTGAAAAATATATACAAAACATTTTTATTTTATTACTTTTCTTATTTTTACTAGGAATTTTACTAGGTACGGAGAACAAATAACAGCCCCTACTTTCTGGCTCGCATCCGATCGATCCGAGATGTACGCCAATGTACGTCTGCCGAGTGTTCCTCACTTCTAGGAAGGTACCAGGCTCGGTCATGTTGTCATCGCGGTAGGACAGATTGGGTTACATAACAAGGGATACGGCGAGGGTTACATGACAAGAGATACGGCGAGGTTTTCACGCGTGCATCTCCACATCTCCACATCTCCGGTTATTCATTTAGTCTCAAAATAGTTGAACGATCCTCGGAAGTATTTTATCAATTAATGAAACCTAAACATTGGTTGCTAAATAAATTAAATTATTGTCCATCTAGCGAGAGTTTTACCACATAACTGGATATACTAATGAATTGCAAATATGAGTATTTAAACATGATAGCTAACAATTCGCTTATTTAATCTCAATAAAAAAAGATCTGCGAAATGCTCAACTGACGAAAAATACCAATACGTCTACTCAAACGTTTTACTGAAAACGTCCAAATAATAAATAGTACATACTCTTCACTTAGTCTCATTCGCAATAATTATTTTGTTGACGTAGTATTTCGAAATGAATATCCAATGTCCGGGTTCTTTTAGTAGTGTTATCACAGCGAGTAGCTGTTTAACACGCTATTTCACACGCACACGTAACGTCGGCTTATTTATTATTGAAACAAATATAATAATTTATCAAATTATTCACTAAAGTACACATCACTCGCATAGATTACTTCATTAAAAAAATATTTAGGTTTTCATTTTTATCTTTCTACCCCATGTTCTATATTTAATACATACACATGCGTTCACGATTTTCGTAGCTAGAGAATAATTTGCAAACTATCAAAGCTTATAGCGGTAGTCTACGTGTAAGTCCAAGTTGTTCAGTCGTAATGAGAATACAGTGAGGGACATGAGAGATGTAAGTCGGGCATCGCAGGAACGGACAAGAGTAGTCGATATACGAGTAATAGAATGAAAGATTGGATGATTGAATGATTGACAAACACAGTGAATGAAGAGGCCGAAAGGTCGCTCTGAAACCCCCTCAACTGACGAAACCATAAAGTCCTATGATAACACGCGGCAGCGAGTTACAACGGACCGAGACACTTGAGGAGGTTTGCGTCCAGCAGTTATGACACGATTCACCCTAGTTAATGCCCGAGTATTTTTATGTAAAAAAATCTAAATAAATAATTTAGGTCAGTACATGAACATAATAAAGGTGTCATATTTGGACATTGATCGGTATAGGAGAATTGAAAAATGGATTGGCGTTAGACACTATTTAATTATTTTATTAACAATAGAATTATAATTCATACATAATATATTTATGAATAATAGAATGGTGGTTGCATTGGAGTAGAGTGAAGCTACATAGCGATTTAGAAAAGCTTCGCTTCGGGTGAACTCTCTGTCCTGAGACCCGCATTTTATTGATCTAATAGTTCAATATTATAAGTGGTCAATGTATAATTTGCTGGGGTTTCACGATGGGCTGACAAGTCGGGCAGAGACCGTACCCGCTGTTACTTGTCCCGGCCCGGCCCCTATCGCTAATGAATCAGCCGTCCGGCCAAAGCTCCGCTTGTTTTCTCTGAAGTTCTTCGGTAGTCTGGCTTGACTCTCTTTATTTTCTACCATTCTATGTATGTGATACCGATAATTTCTCAACAAAGATGTTTTTCCTTAAAAATAATTTATCTTTACATATTACGTACATGTTTTGCCACTTCAAAAATGAATCAACAAGTATTTGGACCGATTATTATCGAGTCAATTTTACAAGAACTCACCTCTTCATCCACATTGTCTCTAGACTTGTAAACGTGAATATGAAGTTTTCTCTAACTTGCGTTGAAACCTCATTAAGGCTCAGATATCGAGAGTTACAAAATTCGGAAATGTAATATGGTCGCTTTGAATCCCGTTCAGCACAGTTGAGCCGACGGAGAAGAGCAAAGTATTTGAAAACACCGATACATAATCTCGCTCCATACTAGATGGACTTTTGTACAATACATACATTCGTTTGTTTGTAAACCAATATGCAGGTAAGTCCAAATATACTTTTCTTCACGATTGCTGTCAAGCTTTTGTTAGAAACAGTTTTTAATTCCTTTACGGATTCCTTTCAATCTATTCCAGACGTATGCTCGGTTACCTACTTGCTCGTGCACCAGCGCAGCACATTTCAGTGTTAATTGTATCGCCTTAGTGAAAACAATCACTTTGTGGTTTGACAAAATAAAATAACGATCACTTCATATGAAACCACGAAATTTATTATACGTCAACCAGTTTCGCTTATCTCAAGCTTCATTAGGACGTATTTGAAACTAATCATAAATACAAAAAGAGTGAACTTATATGTATATAAAGAGGAAGATAGAATATAAAATTATATGCGAAAGAGAGAGACAAAATACATATATAGATAAACGGAACATTACGGGATGGGAAAATACAGTGTTGATGGATATTTAATTTATTTTAAAGGAAACATACCTAATATGGTGCTAATGGATACATTAATTTGATTATTAGGAATTGGCCTACCACTATTTATTTACTCCGTTTTTATGGAGGATATTAACCCCTATGGTATTATTAAAAGAATATTATTTTTCAATATGGTTGGCAAGATGTTTAAGATGTTATTTGACACGAATATTAACATTATGAGCAGTTTGGTCTATATAGAATGAGGGAGAGTTATTGCAAGTTAATTTATATATACCCGAGTGGCTTAATTTGTTATCTTTAAAATTTTACTAAATTGTTTGAATAGAACGCTGGGCTGAAAATAGAAGGAAAATTATTCACGCAAACTATTGAATGAAAAGCTGAGTGCTTATATGTTGATGTATGATAAATTTCGTTGTTTCATACATAGTGATTTTTTCATACAAAGTGTTATTTTATTTAATACAACTAAAATTGTTTTTCTTTTCGATTATGCGCTGGTTCACTTACCTATCTCGGGAAATTTATGCAAAGTGGCCGATGGTACCTTTCTTCAATTCGAGTGCCTTAAAAGTGATCAACTTCCAGCATCGTCGAGGGTCGAGATATAACACAACTGATTGTAGACAGAAAGGCCGGGCTTCAGTCGGTGAATGGTTCTTTAGTATTATACCATCCTACCTCTTCCTTCGACATTCTTTCGTACAGTCCACTGTGACTTTCCTTAATCCCTAACAGCTTTAATATTGACTAGTGACACTAGATTTTATATTTCCCCTAAACCGTGAATTCATCAATCATTTTGAACGTTGTAGTTCAATAAAAACAAAAATATATTTCAACATGTAATATTACGCTTTTGAGGCGCAGTGGCATAGATGAGTCTCGTCGATTTTGTTCGAATAAATCTCTTATCTTTTTAATTGTTTCAAACTGATGGAAACAAATTAGAAAATTAGATTAGACGGAACGGGCAAACGTGGTGATTAATGTCGGTTAGCGTGTACTCCACTGTGGCACTCCTTAACACTGCATCGGTTAGCCGGGGTGCAGGGCGCACGCTGCAGTGTACGGTACACCGGGAACAGGGGTGGAGATAGAAGAGCGTGTTGACAAAGCAGATGCGGCGCCCGATAAAGACGGGTGATATCCGTGCGAGACTACTTACTGCGGCTTAGTAATTGAATTGTGGTTATTTACGGGTTTCACCGATTTTTTCTCTAACTTGTTTATTTTCTTTTGTACCTTTTTCGCTATTCCAGGGTTAGATAACTCGGTCGCGATAGCAATATTGCGGCCGGAAAATGTAATGTACCACCGATGAGGCTGATATTGTTCCGCGAAATAGCGAATGTTTGTTCTGGTATCGCAGTCCACTGGCACTTAATATCACGCGTGGTTTGTCAGCTTATATATATATAATATAAATATTCTTATGATTTTACACACGAGTGTGTGTGAACATTCGCGTGTGTATGAATTTATGGTTCCATTATCGACCAGTTCCCCCGCGAATAAAACACTACATTTTTATATGTCATTATATAGAAATGTACTAAAGTTCAAAAGAACGAAAGCCAATAGAAATGATCTACTCTTGAAAACATCTGTGCCGAGTCGACTAAGTTTGTCCGGTACTAGCGATTCGTTACAAATCGAGAAAGCGTACATATTTATTATGAAAATGACGTCTGTCGAGCGATCGGGGTCCATCGTTCCCGACTTCCTGATGCCAGGTCGGGAAGGAGGAACTGCAGCCTGGCGGAAAATATTCACGCGCAACCGGACTGATTTGTGTCGCTGCGGGGATCGTCGGACCGGGTCAGTACCGCGGCCGACTGCGAGTGTGCTATCCTATGTTATAGAATCTATCTGATCTCTGATGTCTGTCAGTTACAATTTCAAAATTTAAGGAAATTCATACATTTCATTGAAGAAAAGTGTGAAATTGGTTTATATATTTTTTTTAAATTACATTTTTTCAGAATAGTAAATAATATGTTATTTGATATTGTCAAATATTATAATTTGAAGTACTGTAATATTTCTGATACAATGTTATTATTATCACGTTTTGTGGGTCGCTCGTAACATGCTGTTTTTAAAGATTCTAACCATTTGTTTATTTTTCATGTGCGAGTTATAATGGTTATGGTTTCATTAATTTGGTACAAGATCCGGTCCAGAAAAAGCAACACTTGACACTTTAACAGTCCTGGGACTGTTATAGTCTATTCAATAGAGTCTAGTTTGTGATAGCTTAAATAATGTTGTATTATATCATGTTTTCCTTACACGCACGCGTATTTTATTTGAGTCTTTAATTTAAAACAAAAGTTTTTGAAATAAATGTAATATTATGCTAAAGCTGACTACTTTTGGGACTGACTTATTAGGCACATTAACGTTACACATTTTTGTATGGTTGAATAGTGTGGGCCATTCTTTCTTAATATATTATTGTCATTTTTGTTAGATATGGAAATGCTTATAACCAAAAGTCGAGTTTTCTTAATAATTACTGCGGCGTTTGAATTGTTTTCGTGTGCAAATAAATTTGTTAAAATATTATTCATTTTATGATAATGTCATTTTTATTTTGTTGTAATTTGTCCATTATTTTATTCTTACTCTAAACTCGAGTGTCTGTTCTTAAACAATTAATACATTACAGTAAAGGTTTTTATATCATTTTAACATATATTTTTAAACTTCGATACTTTATTATATTAATTTTGTTTTAATAAGTGCTATATGTTAATTATATAATTATTTAAGTGTTGTTGAGCGCGACCAACGTTGGAAATTCATTTTGTTTCGTTCATTTATTTATTCGACCGGGTTACCTGTAAACTTCTTTATATTATTTTAATATTACAAATGAAAAATATTATTATTATCGGGCCTCAGCCGATTCCTGCGGTACTCCGCGCGAGTGGAAACTTTCCTAAAGGTAGTACAATACGACGCGCCAGGGTCAGGGTAGCTAGCGCCGCCAGAAGGGTAAAGTGATCGCGAGTATCGCGCGAATATTTTATGCAGCGCGTATCGAGACCGTCTAACTACTTTAAGTATAAACTGGCAACGAAAGCGAGGGAAGCGAATAAGTCGGGAGTTGTCGCGTTCATTGTGCGTCCCGTGGGGTTCGGCCTGGAATAGCGCGAGTTGGGAATCTAAAATGTGAATGGGTTCCGGCTCTTGTGATGATAATTCGAGGTGCGTGCTCCCTCCCTCCCAGCTACACTTCGCACTCGGCTATTGCCTTGGGATTAGACCCAGCTTACAATCTTGTATCTATACTACTCGAGTACAGTAATAGCTGTGCTGCTCAAAATACTTTTTTCCGAAGATATACCTCGCTGGCTACTCGAGCAGACTACGAGTTTTTTCAATTTAACTAACTCTACGACTTAAATGAATATGACCTATTCGATTTTAAACACTATCAGTCATGATATACAATGATGTAGGCTAATAGACAGTAAAGGCAACCACACAACCTGCTTAAATTCTGCCCATTCAAAATAGCAAACGGACATCGGTGACTGATGGTCCCGCTCGATCAGAATTATATTAGACTTAGTCCATAATGTTTTATGGACGGATACTTTTACTCAAAAAGGTTCTAGTTGTGCACGCAGATCGTTTAATGGTGGACGATCTAAAATATATTATAAATTGGGCGCTTTCGAGAATTTTAATTAAGTTTTGGTGGATCGTATAAACTAAAATACTTAATTCCTTTAAGAACGCGTGTAACCCGTGTAGGGCAGTTATACAATACCGACGCTAAACTAGAGCCGATCGTGAAGAAAATCAAAATCAGATCGACAGGATCAAACCCCGATCGAAGTTTAAAAAAAAAAATAAGCAAAATCACCCTCTCTTTTGGCCGGTGTGGGCTCGTAGCACCCACAATTGAATTATTTAAAAGTAGGTTAAATACGTTATTATTTGTATTATTAAGGCCATGGCCGCATAGCGGTTACAACCGAGCAAAAGCGACTGCTTGACCGATCGCTTTCTACTAATATTACTTATATTAATCGAATATTTAAATATATAATGTAAATGGCAATTTTTATGAATGTTTTGACATTTTCCCTCAGAATTAATTTTGGCCCTTTAAATATTCTTCATTGAGTATGTTGCATTTTATTTATGCATATGTTGTTTCATATTGGACAGCCAAGTTGCCCCGCGGTCTCGCGCTATCTCCCGGTAGATTATTGTTTCGCCTACAATTAGCTAGAATTTATCAAACATCAAGTAAATGTGGGTGATATTAACTTGTACGCACGTTTATTTTACGTTTGAATGTCATTAAATGCCAGTCATCGTAACTAATTTGATACTTGTACCGAGTTGTACCCGAGCCGGCGCACGATGGCGGTGTAATCATACAAATTGGCCAAATATTGGAAAGTTTGTCGAAGAAGGATTTTAGTCAAGCTCGTCAGACCCTGCTACATTCGAGTGCATGCGCATGTATGCTTCCGTTTCCTTATCCTTAGACACGATTCGTCATCTGACTGCGGAAACATTTGTAATATTGTCGGATCAAACGTGTTTTGTACCGCAAACCGCAGATCGCGGGTACGCTTCGCTTGAAAAGTGGCCGATGTGCGGTCCTGCGTATCTGAGGAAGTACTCGTTGGAAAAGTGTCCCAAACGGATGATTATTATGATTGCTGATTGATTATTCAATTATTTTGTTTTATTTCATTTATCACCAAAAATTTAAAAACTTTTCTATTAATAATCAACGCTATAACGACTAGGCGAATCGTGACTAGGCGACGTGACTAGGCAAATCATCACTCTTTTTTATTTCAATTTTCCTGATAATTGTTTCATACGATAAATAATTGCGCTCTATGTATTTTGCGCATTTCTTGTTACGATAAAGGTTTTCCGGCAGCCTCCTTCGAAAATGATATTCCATAATTTTCCATTTTCCGTCCATTAATTAATTTATTTCGGTTCATTACGTTGTACACTTTGCGCAAGATAATTGGGACTAACGGTGGGCGCAATTTCCATTCCGGCCATTTTTAATTTGTTAAAAGCCTCGCCGGATGGCGTCAATCAATGTGTAACATCGCGCGCTGCCGAATTCTTGGAATCACTTTTTATAAAGATTGTTATTTTCAATTGGATCTGCACCGACAAATATTCGGAAAACGCAAAATTATTCCGCGCTTTAGTCACACTGCTACGAAAGGCGCTACTGACCGATCGCTGACCGGCCGCTGACTGGCCACTGACTGGCCACTGAGCCAGTTCACTATTAGTCGTTTTGTACATTGATCCGGGGACACGGGCGCACAGTCAAGGAGCGTAGCGGACCACGCAGAAACTGGCCATTCTACGCGGCCATAGGAGACAAGCCGAGACCGAACCGTGCTGATGATGAAGTTGATAGTACTCTGCGAGTAGTACGAGGAAGCCATTTCTTGAGCCATCTAGAGTACGAAGTTATGGAAGAAAATCGCCATATTTATTAAGGAATCCAACATTTAGTTAATATAAAATAAGTTCAGTTGCGAGTTTCCTACAGACCTAACTTTGTTTATTTTATTGATATCACTAAAAAATGTTTGTTCTGGTTACCGGGGCTTTAGCTTTACGCGTGGTATACTACAATAGTCAAGTGTGTAATGTTTCTTCTGGTTACTGGGACCTTAGCTTTACTCGTGGCGTGGTGTACTACAATAGTGGAATGTGTAATGCAAAAGACAGTGCAAGTCACGTGTCTATTATCGATGTGCGATTTTTCTTAATAATTTATATATTTCTGTATCCAATATTTTTTCTAATTTATTCATTCTAAGATAGATAAATGACTAATCGCCATCTGGAATCCTAAATAGGAAACCTTTCGATCGACGGAAGCCAGTTGATAATTGAAGAGAACCGTGTGTTGTGTGAAGATGCCGCCTCCACTGGAGGGCGTCAGAAACAAAAAGGCCCTCGAGCCCTCCCTTCTAGGAGAGGGTTTCAGCCCGCAGTAATGATGTATCCTCGTTAATGTCTGGCGGCGGCGCGCGGCGTCACACGCGCCCTCCGAGCCCTCCGAGCACTTGATGAGAAAAGCGCACTTATTTTTTCACGTGGCACGTGCGATCGGGGTTAATTGTGCCAAGTTTTTTTGTCGGCTCTTCCCGGCGGGAAATAATAATTGTTGGAAATAAAGTGCGCATTCGCACTCAAAGGACCTGTTGTTTTAAACGCCCTCACCGTTCGTTATTAGTATTAGTCCTTTTTATTAGTATTAGTGCAAATGAAAGTACCGATAACCCGGATAAGACTGTTTTCAAGGGTTATGCTGTATTATGATATTTAAATTGAACATAGATGATTATTGGACGATCCTGATGCAAAATTTGACTGATTTGATGATTAATACAATTCCGCTAGTGTCTGCTGTCCACTTCCCTCCGACTTCCTTAAATGTTTAATACGGTCTACACTCTACGGCGGGCTATTTTTCTACCCTTCTCAGTGTACATGTACACATATATTACATTCATATCAATATTATAAGTACTAGTAAATTTTCTCTCCTTTTAAAGTAAGTATATATGTCACTGAAGACCGACAGACCATTAGTCGACCGCAAGTCGATATTTACCTGGCGGCAAAGGTCGCCATACATGCGGCTGTACGAGTGTATATAAAATATTGAGTTTGTAGCCAGCAGCTAGTGTCGGGTGTCTGGTGTCTGGTGTCTGGTCTCGGCTCGTGAGTCTCGCCATAACGGTGTCTCGTTTCTCTCTGGAGAATTAGTCTGCCCCCGCGGCCGCAGGTGCCGCCGAGCCTTACGAAACTTGAAATCTGTTCCCGTATATCAGCTTTATGGGCGGCCCGGGACCCCTAATTACTCCCGCGTCACATAAATATCACCACCGGCCCTCCGTTACTCTATTTTATAATGGCATCTCGGCGCCTATTCTCCCCGCCCCGCAGCCTGCACTTGCACCCGCACTTGCATCGTGTACGATTCGTCACACTAATTCTGCTAGGCGACGGTTTCACTCTTGTACCGCGGAAGTGTGTGGTTATACAATATTGAACAGCACCATGCAGGGCGTTTTACATTAATACAATACGTATTCAATATTGTATTAATGTGATGCCCTATTTTCTAAAACGGTTTTTATATATAAGCACATAAATATCGTATATTAACTACCAATTAAGAATAAAATCAAAACACAGAAAGTTATTAATACCCTAATCAATTAAACTATTAATACAAATTAAATTAATCAATTAGAAAAAATACTATGTATCGAATCTGGAGCTTTTCCTATTCGGAGAAATGCGTTACTTTATTTACATCTACAAAAGGTATAAAAAAGCTGTTACAGATATGCGAAACATGTGCCCGTGAATATAATATTTTATACAATGCCAGCAAATCGGTCATAATGGCGTTCAAATATGGAAAAGGACCAGAAAATATCCCTCCCGTGTGACTGGACGGGACGAAATTGAGCTTTCAAAATAAGGTCAAATGCCTTGGCTATATATTCAATGATGATGACATAAAACGACAGAGGAGATAGTTGAGCTTTCATGCAAATATGCTGTCACGGCGTTCCTACCGATGCAGTAAGGAGGTGAAGAAGATCCTGTTTAAATCGTTCTTCACCATCTATACCTGCGAGCTCTGGTCGAAATACAAGCAAGTGACGTACAAGCGTTTCCGAATTCAGTACAACCACTCATACAGAATACTGTTCGGATTGGCGCGTTATTGCATCGCATTTACAATGTTTGCTGAAGGCCGTATACATAAATAGATTCGCTCCGCTTTTGAGACATCGAGTTGCTGGCGTAAAGCTGCGGCTGGAGCTCAGCACCAATTGTCTAGTGCAAGCGGCGCTCTCATGTAAAGCTGGTTCCCTGACCAAAGAATGGCAACGACTACAGAATAGCTACAGGTACAATATATTTTATTTATATTTATATATATATATGTGTGAACTTTTTATTTATTCTTATTTTTTTGCTTTTCTCTTCGTAACATAAATAATATTTCGTAACTTAAATGTATTACGGGTTTTAACTGTTGCGTATAATTCGTTCTCGATCTTGTGAAATCTTTGTATTATTTTTTTGCATAACACAATACATTAAATCTATTTATTATTTATTTGATAATATTTTTTTACAATATAAAACATAATTTTATGCACCCCCAAATAAGAAAGATCTTGAATGATGGGGGTGGCTATCAACATTTATATAAAACAAGATCAAGATCTACTAGATGTAAGAAATTGTTTACAACTAATAAAAAATAAAAATATATATATATATATATATACACACATCTATAATAATACAATGTGTAAATTAACAAAATATAAAAAATGTTGAAAAATTGATCAGATTAGAACTTGAGAAAGATGTCAAATACATAATTGTTTCATAATTTTGAATACTAAGTCATTTTAGAACCTCTTTTTTGTGCTAATTTAATTGATTTTGGCAGTTGGTTATGCAGTCTAGGAGCAATTTATGATGCATGTCTCTGTCCTATTCCTGATTTGGACATTTTAGAAATGACAGTGAGTTTATATTATAAAATTTGAAATATTCACCCTAAATAGCTAGAGTACGGCCACTGTAAGATTGTGGCTGGGATCTCTGTCAGGCGCATCTGGCTGATTGCGTTGAATATATCAAAAAGCAATCTGATACAAAAAAAATATCAAGGCTCCCTTGCAAGCCAAGCGGTGAATAATTCTAATGAATGTTGATTGGCGTCATATTGAACTAGGTGAAATTCCTTCTTCAAATGCTTTTCTAGGCAGATAATTTCGGCCGCATTTTTACACTGGCCATACTACACCGTACTCTGCGAAATCAGATCGGTCTAATCCAGGACGTCCAGTTTCCAATTTACTATTTTGTATTAAACTTGTTTCGGTCTACATTTCAGTTATTAACATTGGTAACTTAACGGTAAGTATTAAGTATATAAAATGAATAAATGTTACGTACTTGACTTCTTAGTCCGTCTTTAGTGTAATGTGAAGGTCCAAAGAATAGACTTTGTAACAGTTAATCTTTTATTATAATATGCTACAATTTAGAATAAGGTATATCACAAGTATAGATCAAACTATTAAGCCGATGAACCGCAGATAGAAGAGACGCGCGCACTCCTGCGCGCCGTCTTTATAGCCACACATACCCACACCGGCGGTGCGGCACACATACACACATACCATCCTACCATTCCAAGGACATCACAATATATAACAATCCTCATTTTATAATACGCCCGGTAAACTCTCTGACTAACAATTTTCAATGTCGGATAGTTTATTAACAAAAATTTACATTTGTCATTAATAAGTAAAATGTGATGCTTACAGAAATATATCAATTGAATTTGAATAATTATCAACTTTTACGAATTTATTCGCAGCTTTCCAAAATATTCCTTATATTGATACTTATTTCGAGGGAGTAGGTAGTGCAGAGTACTCGTGTTTATTATTGGTTGATTAAAATGTTCCTTTCTTTACATATTTATGATACAAAATTCAACATTTTATTTTCTAGAGCTAGACGATATCGACGATTGTGTCAGTTAGAGGGTGATGTAATGCAGGTACACTCCCGTAGCTTAAAAACGAATATTCATTGACAACAGTCAAGTCACTCCCACAATTTGAGCGCGATTGCTGATCTCGTCAAAAATGTGATTGCAATGATTGCGTGCCGATCAAATAATGGCAATATTGCCCCTGGTAAATGGGCGAAATCCAAATGTATCCGCTCCGCCACGCTCGTCGATCGTTGTAATAAAGTTCCGCCCTTCGGGGCCTCCAGCCCGCTCAGAAAGTCGCCTCGCTCCGGCTAGGCCGCTCGGTGATGGGTCCCTCACGAATTTTCACCATAATTAGCGCATAGAGTTTCACAACATTACGGCCGACCCGCCGTTATCGGGACCGAGTTATCGCCGGCCCGTCATGCGATCCGCACCCTCCCGGCCGCGTTCTGAAATGCCAGCCAACAGTGTGCACACTTATATTATTGTTATATCGTTAAATTAGATAATTAACAACTCCTTTAATGACTTAATACAAAAAACATATATAATAAAATTTAAAAATTAACAGATATAAACATCAGTACAAATTTTCCTAATTTACAAAATTCACAAATGACGGGCCTCGAATGTTCATCGCTAGACCGAACAAACTTCAACAAACAACAAGGAAATGTGAAATATGATAATTTTAGAATGTGACGCAAGACCAGCTTTATAGTTGCATATGATCGCACCGCGTGCTCTGTTTGGGATCCAATTTAGCTCGATCCTCGTAAAAAGTGAAGATGTGATGCTCAGTGGAATCTCACACGGCGGGTAGATCCATTCGACATCGAGTGTCGCACCTGACCTATCCTCGCGTCGGGAGATTAACTCTAGCCTACTCCGGTACATCGTATAGATGCTGAAGCCTCGAGCCTCGAATCCAGCTTGACGAACTGTCAAACCGAAACTCATCAGACCTCTAATAATTGCAGTCCACCGAGGCAATCTTCGTGAGGTTTCATTTGTTATTCGCAAGTCTCTGGCTCCAAGTTACGTCAGTCTAATTTTCCCCGAAACTTCGGGAGATGTTCTTGTGCTTGGATTTACTCTGAAATCCGTTATAATTAATCAATTAAAAAGATATACAGAAAAAAGATCTATCGAAGAAATATTTATTTGCTACCGGGATTTGAACCTGGATGTCCCCGCTTCCCCGGATAGGAATCCCAATAACAATTAAATATTTTTTCGATAGATAGTTTTTTCTGTATACCTTTCTAGTTGATTCGTTTGATTTGTATTTGATTAAAATAGCACAGAACTATTTTCTAAAAATGTAACTTCATAATAAAAATATGTACTCTTTAAAAATAATCCGTTATCTAAAAAATCGACGAGCGCTGGTCTAGTGGCTGAAACATTCGCCTAGTGAGCCAACAGTCGAGGAGAGCCGCAACTTTGTCCTATTCTGATATGATAAGCGTTTAGCTTAATTATAAAATAGTAAGACTATAATGATACATATTATGCGCATTCCTTACTCCGACTCGTGTCTGACGTCATCACATCTTTATTATTTATCCGTACACGAGGGAGGATACACGGGTACTCGGGTACTCGGGTACTCGGGTACTCGGGTACTCTGATACTCATTAGGCGAATGATATAACCGTGCAGTGCAAGCAACAAGCGGCAAGCGCCAACGTGCCCCGACAATAACAAACGACCTGTCTTCATTCCGCCCTTATCTCGCCGGATCTCCCCGATGCAACCCCCCGCCGCCGCCTATCGACTGTATCCGCCCGGCCAGATATCAAATGTCACCCCCTCCGCCCGAATGTCGCGCCGTCAGATTTGAATTATTGGTGGTATTTGAAGGCTGGGCCGCGGGCCGAGAGTTTCGATCTTTCTAACGAACCGGGAATCGGCAGCGCCTGCCCTACCCACTACCCACCAGAAAAACTCCATTATGTCACATGTTCATTCTATTTCTTCTTTCGTCCCAGGTAAGCGAAAAAAAGTAACAAAACCTGTACTGTAGGGCAACCGCTGTCATCCTTCAGGTCAATAACGAACAACCTTTTAATAAACTTTTATAATAGTTAATTAATTTTCTCATAATGCAGTCATATTATATCTGCGCGTGGTTTGTTATAATACTAAAGGCCATGAATTATTCAGTCAGTTTAGTTTCGATTTTAAGTTAATATTAAATATTCACTTATTGTCTATTACATAATATTATTATTACATTTTACGAGTCACTTCTTAGTCAATACTGTGTATATTTTGTAAAATAATTGCGCCACAACGAGAACATACAATATAATCGAATGCAATATGCATTTCTATTATCCGCCCTATTAATTGATCACCTTTCTCGAGGCGAACATTCATTTGCAAGAATAATACTAGAGAAAACTAAACGTGTATATCTACTTTTAATATTAAACTCAATTTCCAAAATAAAAAATAAGGAAAATGATCAAACGAAGGTATATGAGAATATTCCTTATTATTAGTCCGCAGTGCCTAGCCATAAGCCGCCGTGTCTCCAAGTTGATTTCGATACATTCAGAAATGTCTCGCAAAAGACTCGTGTGAGAACAAATAAGAAACGGAAAGCAGAAATACATATTTAGTTTTTGTAATTGATGAACCATTACCTGCGCTGCCTCGATATTGAAATCGATCTCCGCCGACGAGTGCTCGGTGCCGATCAGCCGAGCTAATCTCCCGTCTCGTCCCCGCCCCCGCCCCCGCCCCCGCCGCTCGGCGGACCGCCCGTTGTTTGCTCTGAGTGCATTATCCAATCCTCCGCCCTCGGTCAGGAGGCACTAGGCGCGGCCCGCGGGCCGACCGACCCTTAATCTCAACAGACCGAGACGACGATACTTGTCACGTGTCTTTGCTTTCCTCCTATTATTTTCCTCCTCGACGGCTATTACAAGTAGAGGTTACTTTATAACCCCCCAACGTTATAATATTTATTGCCACCCCGCATTATAATTAATTGACAATAGCGGTGTCCGCCCGGGTTGTGGGGGGATTTAAAAAGAAGAGTTTAAACACGCTGTTAGGCCGTGCCCTCGTCCGCAGATGGAATCCGGTGCACAACGCCACCAGCTAAGCTCAGCCTGTGGGTCCTTTAGGGTTGGTGTCAAAATGCTTATACTCAGATGTGTGGGGAGGGTCTCAGACAATAATAACACACATATTTGCACTTTATTTACACTTTAGGTTAGATTTGTCTTTCTGTACAAGCCGAGGGTGAGTCCTAACGTTTCCTGGCCGGACCGCAGCTTTGTCTCGTCATCGGGAGGTTTACTGGGGAACCCGTCCAATCGTCCTCGCGCGGACGGTACTCGTCCCGCTTCCGTGTTCGCTCGCAGCCTCTAGAACGTCCTTCTGTCGATATTCACGGCAGAACAAGGCCCAAATTCCTCTTGTACCTGCCGTGAATGAATCCCTAGGCGAAAAGTCCTTCCTCCTGTATCCCCACGGACAGAACGAGGCCCAAAAATCTCTTGTTCTTCCGTAGTGAAGAATATTCCGAGTTCAATCCCGCCATTGCTCGATCTCACAACAATCTCCGAACTCGGCCGGGCGCCGCAGCGCGTACGCCACCGACGCGACCTCTCTCTCCCGGCGCTCGTTTCCTTCGTGCGACCCCGCTCTAGGTCCCGTCGCATTAGGTCTGCGCGCGTAATTTCACTTGTTACAACGCTTATACGCACGCACGATTGTATCAAAACCACGAACAGAAAAATAATTGTACATCTTTTGAAAACTGCAAATAAAAAGGTTTCGGTATTGACCCCTAGAAACTTCTGAAATCACACGTACGCTTTGCAGTGACTATATCAAATTTTCCTACTTCATTTATTATTAGCTCCCGAGATGTACTAAAAGTAGATATATATATAAATTGTTATTCTATCGTATCATATACTACGTCTCCAAATAGTACAGTCTCTATCGATATAATTAATTAAATCTATCTCAATGTTCGTTTTATTAAATTTCAAGACTATTTTTGTCTATTGAAACGATTCTGAGATAAGACACAACTCACTGGCTCTCATCACATAAGGAACCAGGAGATTGTTGCTGATTTCTTTATCTATTCAATTGTGTAACAAGTCTGGTGAGTTCGCCCAAGTTGGTGGTTTCATTGCTCAACTCGTAACTGAGTTTTTTGCAGTCTTAAAGAAAAACTGTCGTGAATTTCCAATTAGGTACTTGGATACATTATGCACAGTGCGCCGCTGACCGTTCCCGACCGCGGCCACCTGCAACGGTCCCGTTAATTATTCAGCGTGTTTGCGCAATCTTGGCCGCTTTGCCCCCCGCCCCCGTCGCCCGCAGCCGTGCCCCGCGTAACGGCGTCCCGCGAAGTGTCCCTTCCCGGAAGAAGGGTACTTTTGGAATTTAATCAACTTTTTCTGAATCCACTTTTTTGGGGGCGCCGTTAAGTTGGGATTTGGTTTTTTGGCGAATCTTATTTGCATAATTTATCATCACATTTTGGAGGTTTCTTCAGACTGTGTTTATTTCTAAGTAATTGGTTTGAAACAATTTTCTCCAAAGTGAAGCTTTAGAGTAGCGATTAAATATTTATTTTATTTTTTTCTTATTAATTATTACGGTGCTGGGAGAGTTATTTAGTGTTTTTACATTGACAGTGAACTTCTCTTACTTTATGAATTATGAATAGAAAAAGTGTTTGAATGTTTGTTTAATTTTGTTTTTAATTTATAATTTATATGTACTATCCTATACCTGATATATAATGGCCCTGCGCCTAGAATCTATATTTCAATGGAAATCCCTTATTATATTGCTTTAACAATGTCCTTATTTTCAGTAATTAAAACAAAATAAGAGTAGTAGAGCTGTCTTATATTGATACGATTATCGTCAGAATGTTATTAAAAGTATAAACACGAAGGATATTGTGAACTTAAAGAAATTAAATAATATGAGCAGGTAAAAAAAAACTTAAAGCCATTTTGAACTGCAATGCAAAAATTATCGAGTAATTATGTCTAAAAATTATTCACAGCAGTTTTAACAAATATTAGACGTGGGTGACATATATTCTGCTATGCGAAAAGATTTTAAATTAATCGTATGAATATATTCATTATTTGCTAATCTGCACTGCCATCTAGAGGATTTTTTAAAGACTACTTAGATATTTTCTTAGATAAAGAACAGATCCAGATTGAATAGCGACGAATGCAATCATATTATTAGATAATACGTTAATATATATTTCTGCTCATCTTGTTTAGGTGTTAGACTTGCATTTATCAAAGTTCGTTGAAATTTTTTCGTCCTTGTTTGACAACTCTCATAAGTTTTCAATTCATTGTTATTTTTATATACTGCTCGTGTAAGTAAATTTTAGTATAGAGGTATGGAAGCTACGGAAGGTATGGAACTTAGGAATAGTTCGTATCGAGTATTACTTGTGAGATATGGGAAACAATCAATATTGGGCAAGTATCCACTGCACGGCTCTGATGTTTGAGGTGGCTCCGGACTCGTCTTGCGCGAGTGCTCTTTTAATCCCCACTTGTTCCGGGCAGTTCCGCAGGCAAAGTGAATACTTATTGCAGCGCGTATGTCATTTATATTATAATATCTATAAGAGAAGTCTTTGAAATAAGATCGCCAAAACGTGCAACCCTATTTCATCAAAACATCCCAGATGATCCGAATAAGAAAAGAGATCAGATCGGGCAGGCACTGGGAACAATTCGGGATTTTGTAACTTTCTGCTTACTCACTGAGGACAGACAAAAAAAATGCACCATACCAAAAATTTATTCTTTCTCTCTACCCGGCCGGCTGAGGAGTTCGATAAGGGGACGTAATATCTTTAAAACTTTCTACATCAGCCAGAAGAGCTACAAAATAAGCAATGCTTAAGCAGGTCTTACATGTATAGACAAACTAGGGATCGGTGGCTAAGTTTAAGGGAGGTCTATACTTTAAGACTGGTGTAAAATGGCCAATGAAGATTGTGTCTTCAAAATTTTAAACAATTTAAAGTTCCGTGACATATTGATACAAAAGATATTTGCAACGCATTAAATGCATCCGGTTTTAAAAACGTACATTTGTAGTTTCTTGTTCTTCTTTGTTCCCTATCCGTCGCTTACTGCGGCCCCTCTACAGTAGACTGGCCAAACCATCGACTTCAGTTCTTCAGCCATCATGTTCTCCTTCTTCCGGGGCACCGACTTTCAATAATCTGTACCTGCATCACGATATGCAAGATCTCGTACTTCTCCGGACGTCTCATTACATGCAATTTAAATAAAAGAACAAACTTAAAATATGCTCTTTTTAATGCACATTATTATCTGTAGCAAAAATAAATATATTTTTATGTAATAATGTAATATTTAGTGGAATAAAAGTAGCTGGAAAAAATGAAACTCTTAAGTTCTCTCCGAGCCGACAACCCTTTCCCGGAAGAATAATATTAATTAGTCTCGGGTCTCGGCTGTCACGTGTCGTCTATTTTTCGCGCCTCATCGAACTTGGGAAAGTTTACGACGGGTATATTATATTAGTGATGATTTTTACGGTTACTTCGTACTTCATTTTTATTATATTTATTATTTTTGGTGAGTCAATTAATTACTACTTTATTAAGGAGAACACTTTTTTATTGTAAAGTCGTAATTATTCAGAACATAAGTCTGTGATATAAAACATAGTAGATGGCTTTCAAATAATGGAACGATAGATGTATTAATTTGAAAAAAGGTTCGAAAATTTGTCGTCAAAAGTACTGTCGCTGTAGCATAGTTAGATAATGCACCTTCCCCGTTTTCGAAAGAGATCCAGGTTCAAATCCCGGTAGCGCAACAACAATATTTTTCGATAAAATTGATTTTATATGTACGAGTATATCTTTCTAATTAATATTAGTATTATTACTTTGTGTATATTTATATGTATTATTATTAGATCGATGTGTGTACCGCGCCTGCTATTATTGAACACACCTAGTTTAATTATAAAACATATGCACACATTAGTGCATGCATTACGAGACGATTAATGAAGCCTCTGGAGATATTGAAGAAGTCCTTATTTGTCAGCCGCCAGATCTCCCGATTAAGTTAATTAATTATATAATCACCGAATATGCCGCTATCTTCATGGCCTAGCTTGTATTTAAAGTTTGTTTTGTTGAAAAAGTGTATTCGACACATTGACAAGCCTATGGACAAACATATGCTGATGGAAATTCCTCGTCAAGTCTCGCCCCGACCGTGCGAGAGGTCGAATGAAATCTGAAACCGAAATGTATCGTGTATCGTTACTGCCTATCGTAATTGAAATTTAAACACCCCCAAAACTCTAAACCGAACACCTCACCGCAGGTTGCGCTTATAGGAAGGGATGAAAAACTTTGATTTGGATCGCACTTATACTTTGTTTTGTTCGATAGTCAGTGCATTTTTAAAACAATTTAATCGAAATAAGGATCACCAAATTAAACATTAAATTATCAGTATGGTTTTTTTAAGATCTTTTTAATCGTTTCAATTTGCATGTTTCCGTTCTTCAGCATAGTATATATGTATTTTAATAGAGATGCGTTCACGGAACACGTGTCACGTCAATATTCTTATTGTTTTCAAAGAAAGCTAAACGCTTGTAGTACCATAATAAGATTAACTGGAACGAGACTCGACCACTAGATCGCATCCTCTGCACGGCGTGTGTCCCGGAGGGATGGATCAAGGGGCATGACAGACAGGTGTCTGTTTCGTGAGATTTTACATTTTTTGTATACTCAACTCTGTCACAGATGGTGTAGTGGTATGACGTCATGAATAATTATTTATGTTCAACTTACATTCAAGATTGCGAAATACTGATTTATTTAATTCTTTCAACGCTCTTGTGGGCTTTTACATAACAATAATATATATTTTTAAAATATAACAGTACAGTTTGAATATATCATTTTAACATAACAGTTTAAATATAATATAATTTGAAAAAAGAAGTATTTAAGTACAAATATTTCTTCAATTCAGGATGCTCCTGCAATGAAAAATGTCAACGAAATTCAACTTGTTTCCAAGCCGATGCATCCGTATTATTGGATTGACGGATGCGTAATATGGCATATTATTATGTCCAATTTTATACAAAATGAACACTAAAACAATTATTAGTAGGCACGAGCTGAAATGGATTTACTTATTCATGGTAGCGTTTTTGATAGATAATATCCGATCGTTGCTGTTCTGGTGGCCGTTGGGTCACCAGTTGAAACACAAATTAAGAATCAATCATTTTCTCCTTGCAGTTATCGCCCAGTTGCTTCACATAATATATGTATTCCGCTCCAACACTCATATAACACGTTTTCAATACTACCTTACAATTGTAACAATTCCGTATTAATCTACGTCTATTATATATATATATATATATTACGAATAATTATATTACTCTAAAATTAATTCAGAATAATTAATAAAACCCCTGGTTTCCGGCACCAGTGTAAGATCTAGCTTTCTACCTTACTTAATACTAATTTTTACGCTTAATGCTAGTCTATTCGCTTAATATCTAAATTTGGCCAACGTGATCGTTCTAGTGGTTAAGAATATTCCCCATGTTATGTCCGTAATGATCCTAGTTCTTTTAACCCGCGTTTTCAATTATCAAAATGTCTAAAGTTTACAAATATCCAAATATTATAGCCGTTCAAATACCTATAGAGCAATTATTAAAATAAATATATCGATTATCTTATAGTACACCACTAAGTAACAGGAAACTTCCGATGAAGCGGTATGATATCCGAGCGCACTCGTTATGACACTAATTATGTACTTATTATTTAGAGCTAGAAAGTAGGAGTGTGGAAGAAATTATTCATATGTACGTATAATTCAGAGCTAAAATGTAAGAGTGAGGAAGAAATTATATATAGAACACCAACCTTGTCGTAGACTCGTCCTCGTGACTGTGGCCGCTTCGTGGCGTCGCCTAGCTGTTCATAAATTATATGGACATGTGGAACAACATGCGACATGCTGAGTGCCTGCCTCGCTTGACAGATATGTTCCGTGATTATATGATAAGTTCTCCAGACACCGGTCTGTGGCGTATCGTTCGGCTCCCCTGAACCCCAGATTCAGAATCCGTACGTCTGGTGCCTATTCGCGGTAGACGACGGGCTCTGAACCCCGAACCCTGTGTCACCCACGCGTTCAAAAGTTTAAAGATGATGATGATGATAATCCAAAGTTCTGATTCGGCCAATGTCTTAGTGAACAATATCATTTGTTATGACTCATTCAAGATGCATGGACGAGGTCCTTGTATCTCCAATACGTTGCTGTTCAGTATCGGTAGGAAAGTGGCTAATCCGGGGCCGGGTCCACCACTGAAGGTAATTAATTGTGATGAGGTTTTGACATGACAATACGACTTTCAGGAAATTCCCATCATTCCTTTGGGTGCGTCTGAAAACATACGTCATGCGACAACGGTGTCTGAAGAATAGTTTAAATTATCTGCAGGATGATCCTCGGTGTCTCGAACAATGCATCTCGAATAAAGCCAGGAACAAATAGTTAGGATTATTATTACTGCATGCTGGTGCGTGTGTATGTGTGTGGATTGCCGACGTGGCGGCTTAATTGTAGAACATTTCAGGAACACTGTCTCGAGGTATTAACCTCTAGAGGCACTACTATCATCCTCCTCATACAGCTGAAGTACGGGTACCACGGCGACCACACAGAAATCACCTCGATGCAACCCAGCGCGGACTAAACTATTTACGCCAGATTATATATCGAAAACAGATCATGAACGGTAAACATACGTAGAGTTAGCCTGTAGCCTTGTGCATCCTACGCAGACCGATGATGTTCAATAACTCTTTCATTCTGGCTGTCACTACCAACCTAATATAACCATAGCTAGCCCGTCCACGCTTCATGCCATCGAATGACTCTGTTCAGCCTCCAAAAGCACCCTTTCCTCCCAATCAAATCATCTTTGGGAAATTACAATTCACATAGGCGTTGAAAGTCGGTAGAATGAAACACCTGGTTTCAGCTTGATAACCGAAAGGATATGTGTACATAATGTAGAAATCAGTGCGGAGTCTTACTTGTGAGATGTGTCGTAAAGTAGAATGTTCAGTGAGTTGTTAACACAATGTCAATTATAAAGGTCAGTACGATTCGCATACATATGCGATTGTGTATTCCCAAAGTAAATACACACACAAAGTTCTCGGATAAATTCTATCATTTCTACCTACTAGCCAATACTTCGGATCGAAAATGTAATCTATAAAATGCGCCCGTCCCGCACCCTGGTGCCAGCAGCGTGAGCCGCGACAGGATTTTTGAGATTTTTTAGATCTAGATTTCCGCGGATAAGTAAATATACAAATAATTACGTACGTAGTTACATGATCAAGTAGCCTAGCGGTTACGCCAGTCCCTTTCTATGAATGAGTAATTACATGATGATCCGAATCACACTACAGTATTTGTTAGCGGTTTTAATTATGTATACAAGCATGCTAAAAGGTAAACTTAGTATTTTGGGTCCTCTGCTACGGTCCTCAGCGTCTGCGCCAACCCCGGTCTGCCTTCAGTTACCACACTCGCGATTTCGGAATTTCAACACGACCTTCGCGGACCCGAAAAACAACACGATCACCCCTAAAACTCTCGCGGCGTAAACCTCGAAAAGAAAAGCTTCAAAAGCGACCCTCTCCCGTGCGATCACGAAACTGACTGTCGCGTGCGATCCCCCGACGGCGTCTTCACCCCCTCTGTGGAGAAGCTTCCGCCACCCCTGCTCCTGTCGCATATGCTCTAGGAATTTCTCGGAATTCATATTTTTTTATCAGTTGGTTATATGTGGATCATCACACAATGCAATACTTATTTTAATTCATTTTCGTTTTAAAGAAATGTTTCATTGCAAACAAAATGCTTTTATTTTGGAGTTATAAATAATATTAATCGTTATTAAAAATGGGTTTACATGTGAAGGCTTTCCCATTCATTCTAGCCGCGGTGCACTCACTTCATCAGCCGTCCGGCCCGCTTGACCGGATAGATACACTAGTGCTGGCAAACCAAACCAGTTAATTAGCTTCCCGAGTGTCCTCTCCTCCATTCCTCCATTCCTCCCCTAAGAGCCGGTTACACGATTGATTTCTTCGCGTGTGTATACTAACCGCTTTGTGGTTCCCATTCGCCCGCTGCTGAAAACATCTCGGCGTGTAGCGAGCGCAGGGCGCCGCGTCACTGCTCCGAGGACATTCATCCTGTCTAATTGTTCGTTAAGTATTGTACCACTGCTAGGCAGCAAACATCGCACATTTCAAATTTTATCTAGTCTCGTGATTAACTTTGTGGAAGTCTATTGTAATTAACTTTTTAAAAACTATTTACAAAATTCCAATCTCAAATGTTTGTCCAATATAAGAACTGTCAGTCATCTTATATTGGACTAACAGGAAGGAAAATACACACACGGGTGGAATTATTACACTGTAAGGGGATAAATAACTCAGAGATGATAGACCGTGCAAGATCAGTCCTCTCCATACTAGCCCCCCCTTCAGAACCACTTTCACTTTTCACCGAAACCCCCCTCTCCCCAACACCGTTCTCATACCATGCCACAATTCGATTTTTTTAACATCACAGCGCACTTAGTAGACTTATTATGTATAGAAATTTTTAGAAAAACAATCCGTATTAAAAATTCTTTGTAAATTCCGCGACATCTACCGACAGCGTATAACAAGAGATTACAAAATCATTACAACAGAGAAAAAATAGCTTTTAGCTCTAATTTGTAAATTACTATTATTTATCATCATAATAGACCTTCAATAATTCAGTTAGTCGACCAGTTAAAATAAAGATGACATGCATACCGGGATTGTTCACCGTAACTTTTTGAATCGAAATATAAAAAAATCATTACGATTAGAATATAATTTCGATATTAGTTTAGATCACGTTTCAAATATTTTTTATAAAATGTGGCGTTTTCCTTCTGGGTTTTAAAAGCTACGTAGATACCCGAGATTAATTAAATAGTGATGACCTCCACGACTCTAGACAGGCCGTCACGAGGGTAGTTTAGTCGGATTGTTCTTTTGAACCGAAATGGTAAATTGGAACGATCCTGCGAACATTTTTCCGAGATCCAGTCCAGTCCGGAGGGTCCTTCGCGTCCTTTTTATTTTAATTGAATTACATTTAGCCCTATGTACATGTATGAGAATTCCTTTTAGAATTTCATTGTTAACAGTTCTTGGAGCAATATTTCGATATTGCTGCTTGGAAGTTAGACCACAAATTAACCGCAAATTATCAATTCTTTTCTTCTGCTTTTATTTTTCTTGATAAATTACTGTTGTTCTAAAATATTTGCCATACTCAAAATTACAAGAGATATTTACGAACGATTTAATCAAACAGGGAACTTCATCATTTTCACCTTCCTAAACGAGTAAAAGATTGTATAAAGTTTTTTGGTCTTCTGCTGCTATCGACGCTTGCTCCCAAATAAATCCAGCCTTTTCTTACAAAACCTCATCTTCCAACTCCAAGTAGGTATATCCATTTTTTTTGACGACCTGTAAACCGAGTATGCATCTTTTACAAGTGCCTCATCGCTGTTCGCTTTGACTTTTTTTTATAACTAATAACTTAGGAATTTAGGACTTTTCCGAGAAGTTATTAGGGTGCGGGTCTCCCGCTGGGGGTCGCTGGGATGGACGATGCCGGGAAGAGTCATAGCTAGGGAAACTGGAGACAAGCGAGAAAAGGAGACAGGATGACTTCCACAGTTTCTCTCTGTCTGCCTTCTGGAATCAATGTGAAAACGAGTCTCAAGTCAAATTGATACCGCACAGATGAATACTTTACAGGTATAACTGAGCCCAACCTATATCAGTAAATTACCAAGTGTAATAAAGGTGTGTTTGTTAATTATGCCATATATTACAGAAATAGAAAAAGTTTACTATGAAGGAAAGTATAAGTTAAGGTATTAGTTAACTAACTTATAATTAATTATATTTTATCTAACCCGTTTTATGTCAAAATATAGTTTCATAATAACATTTTTAACGATCCTAATTGTTTCCTTTCAAAAATAAATTGCGCCAACTTATGAATAGTTATTGATATAATTTGTATGCGCATACGTGTTTTCTTTGTTTAACTCCGAAGAAACTTCACTGGTATTATTTGTGTATATCATGTATTATTTATTGTTGTATCTACCGGTTTCTCAAAAATAAATAAATAACTACCGGAACATAACAAATCAAACTTAACTTTATTATATATTCTCAAAAGATTTATTAATTTATTACATATTATTTTTTTTTTTTGCGTTGTTTTATTGGGTGGAATCGGAGTGGGAGTGCACAACTGTCATAACGATTCCGCGATAGGGTGATTAAGATTTCCTTCTTATTAACTTACAGTCTAAGTAAAACATCAATTGGAAAGGTAAAAATTCAAACAAAAACCGTCTAAAATATTCATAACTTGTTCAATTATATGATTGTGCGCAGATAGATGAAACAAAAAGTGAAATATTTTGAAACATACAAGAGAAGGAAACGAACGGCGAATTCAAGTCACGATTGACTGTCGCGGCGAGTGTGGCGGGGCGGCGGGGGTGGCGGGGGTGCGAGGAAGAGACGCGCGCCGAGGGCACCCCTTATGCTCGCCTCGGCGCGGAAATTATGCCATCATTCTTTATTAACACCAGCGCCGGTGGATTCTTCCCCCGGCTTATTTCACGAGAGTCGCGCTTCCCAATTTGGCCGGGATATCGCGCCCGAGCGTCCATACGTCTCTTGCATGTTCACGATTCTTCCCGTGTAGGGGTTTATTAACTCGTCGTGTGTGAAGAAATCCGGATTAAATCTTCACCTTTTTTTTTCTCATAAGGCGAACATATCTTCGGACTACACCATCGAAGAACTAATAAATATTTAAGTCCACACTTGTTGCTACCGTGATTGAAAGTCTTTTATTTATTTGTGATTGTATTATCTGTTAAGTGTCCGATATCACAAATCGTAGTAATTTTGGAGAAAACTCAGGCGATTGAACTATATTTTATTCCACAACATTCCACAATATTCCAGTTACACCAAACAAACTATTAACTAATACCTGCCATAACTTAAAACGTCATTAATTTTTTTATGATCTTCTGATTATAAACATATACATTCCTATAATTGTTTAATTTTAATAAATTCAGTTGCAAACGCATTGACCGACAGGTTTCGACGCCTCCTAGGCGGCTGAACGTTCCCCGTATTGTCTCTCGGTTCTCGTTCCGTTCGCATTTTCCTGCCCATATCGCACGCCCTCCGGATATATTGCGGATTGGGCATCTTATTTAAAGGATTGAAAACTACTAATTTTACTACTTAACTTTACTACTTACGTCGTTTAACGTACTCCAACAGTGGTAACGGAGGTAGTAGTGCCTGCAGTTGTGTGTTGTGTGAATATTCTCGTGTACCGGTTCTTACCAATCAACCTCAGTATTCATTAAATTATTGTAAGGAAGGAATGATTCTATCTACCTATGTCAGTATGCCCATCGGGTATTCCCAGGGTAGTGCGTGACTTAATGTGGGTAATATGAACAGACACTATTCCTGCTGACCATCTGCCGTGAAATATAATTTTCAAAGAAAACGAACAAGATGAAATTAGAAAGAAATCAAACAGAAAATGATATTAAATAGAATCAACGATTATTGTCACCTAGGGCTTTCATAAATTTAAGATCTACGAAAATTGTTCTTTAAAACTACATATTATACACATTCGAAAATAAGGTTGTAAAGAAGTCGGAGATTTTAGTAATTATGACACAGTTTCTTCGTCGCATCGCATCATGCGAATGTAGGTCGCTTTTCAGACAATCCAAGCTCTATTATATCTGTATATCTCGCTGGATCACATCAATTTAATATAATTGATATTACTCGAGCAGAAGCGGTGGATGTCTTCTTTTGAAGTATTGCTACAAGTTTCCGTACCTCGGTCCCAAAACCCCGAGGCGCGAGATGACCGCAGCCCTTAAATCCTCACGCCTCCGTGTAATAATAAGATGGACAATACTCCACGACTGTTGACTCGAATAACTAGAAATCCACGAATCCGGGGCGCTCCTCTCGCGTATTAGAACATTGAGGGATAATGGCGTCGCTGGCTCGCGAGATGTCATCAGCGAACAGCCGCCATCCACCAACAAAAAAGGGACTCGCGTCCTAAGGATGACACAAATTAGGTAATTGGTAATTAACATGGCACAGATGCATCAATGACCCGATATGATTATATTTATCTTTTTCAATCGCTTGGAACTACATTTTTCTGATTTTTATGGAGCTATACTAAATGGCGCGTCCCGTCCGCTTTGATCACAGAGAAAAAATGTAACCGCGAATCGTCCACCACTGCTATTGGCCGGGAGAGTTTCTGAAGTAGGTGCCATAAAGTCATCTTATAATATATATATATACAAATGTATGTGTTGAATACCTGTAAGATGTCAGGGGCGTGCAGTGCTTACAACCAAAATAACAGTACAATACAAAAAATTCCGGGAAACAAATATAAATTAAACAATCCATAAGTTATTAACGGACGATTTATTACAATTACACTAGCGCCATGTATTTACCAGTAGAATCTTTAATTGCTTAGTTCTAAAAACTACCACGACTATTCTGCCACTGCAGCCGTAGCGCTTTTATGCTCCTTCTTTGTCCTGGGCAAATTACTATTTTGTTTTAAGCTATCATCATATATACTCAAGCCATACAATTAGATACCTACTGAATTGAAAATTCATTTCGGCTGATCCGTTTTGTACGCTTTATGCTGTTTTTTAACATATGAAAGGTTTTCAGCTTGGCTTATTTATTATTACTTACTTAGCAGCTGCGTGTAAATCATTGAAGTATCTACTACTTTTAATAATTCGCAAATTTTACTATGTTAACGTGTGTCAGCAGCGACGCCAGAACATGTGGCTCAAGTGCGACGTGAAATTATGCGCAATCCGTATAAATCGATAAGGAAGATTGCAGCCTGTATTGGAATAAAAAAATCAACAGTGCACGTTACTTTGAAAAAAAAACTACAGTTTCACCCATACAAACTGCAAATCGTGCAGTTTCTCAACTATTATTTACGTGAGACCTGTGAGAACGATGCTAGAACGTTTTGGAACAGCACGAACGCTTGGAAACATATTGTTTACTGATGAAGCACATTTTCATATCGATGGCTATGTTAATAAGCAGAACATGAGATTCTGGTGCCCCGACAACCCTAAGGAACGCCATCAAAAACTTTTGCATTGTCCAAAAACAACATTGTGTTGTGCAATTTTTGTCCGAGGGATAATTGACCCTTATTTTTTTAACCAGCGAGAGACAGTCACTGCTGACGTGTATTGCCAAATGATCGACAAGTTTTTGGTACCGCAACTGCAGCTGTTTCCCGGGTTCAACAACAGAACACAATTTCAGCAAGACGGGGCCACTCCACACGCAGCTACAGTTGCAATGTAGAAGCTCAGGGGAATTTTTATTACTGATACCCTGGGCACCTCGGTCACCGGGCCTCACACAGTGTGACTTTTTTTTTGGGGATACCTTAAGTTTTGAATTTACAGCAACAATCTTCGAACAATTCAGGCCCTACAAGAAAATATCCGCCGTGAAGTTGCTGCCATTGAACCAACGCTTTGCTCTCACGTGTTCGCAAATTTAAGAGTCCGATTGCAAGAGTGCTTATTTACTTACTTACCATCACGCCGTTTCCCCGTAGGGGTAGGCAGAGAAAATAGAGCCCCACACCCTCCTGTCCTAACACACAATTGTCGCCTCATCCACATTCATACATCTTCTCATACAAGCTCGCCGATTGTTGAGGCTTCTAACAGAACCACCCTCCATTATCTGGTTTACCTGGTCGTGCCAAGTCTTCCGCGGACGCCCTCTATTTCTGGTTCCATCAACACTTGCGTCATATATCTTTCTTACCATTCTCTCCTCATTCATCCGTTCCACCAAATATATGACCAAACCACCTAAGTTATCCTTTCTTAATCTTACTCACTATACATCAGCTTTACATTATTTTCTTATTTCTTCATTCTTTACTCTGTCATAAATAGATTTACCACAAATAAGTGATCTCATTTCCACTGCATTCAGTCTACTTTCGTTCCTTTTCTGCCAGCTCCAGGCCTCACTTCCATATATCAGTGTCGGTACCAGGATTCCATTGTGCACTGCTAGTCTTGCCTCGGTTAACAAATTTCCGTTAGATATAATTCCATTCAAAGCGCTGTTCATTTTATTTCCTGCAGTCACCCTCCTTTCGGTATCATTCTCAGCATTTCTGTTTCTATCAAACATACTTCCCAAATATACAGACTCATCTACTTGTTTCAAACATTCATTACCTACCTGCGAGTATTTTGCACGGTGTCTTGCTTTCCTCCTTCTCGAATACCATCACTTTCGACTTGTTAACATTCATCGTGAGGTCGCTTTCCTTGCGTACATCGTATATTCTATTCACCAGATTCTGTACTTCCTGTTTATTATTCGCCATTAGTACTGCATCATCGGCGTACAATAAACATTAAACGTACAATAACAATTAAAATTAAGAGTGTCTTGAGAGAAATGGACGGCATTAAGACGATATTGTTTATAAAACGTTAAATTAGCGTCGTTGAACTCAATTTTGTATAAATAAAATGTGAGAACAACATTGTAGTTTTTTTATTTATTTAATATTAAACTTGAAAATTTTCCGCTGGACACCCTTGACATATATATAATAAAACAAAATGTGCGGTGGAAATGAAAAAAGGACTGAGAGAAAAAAGGAAAAAAAGGGTAGAGAAAGGGGTGAGAAGTTGAAGTTGAGTTGACGGTTGAGGCGAAAAGCACTAAGTAATAATAATAATTGCAATAAGTAATAAAAGCAAAGTTAATATTAATATTATCATTACTTGACACGGCGGTTACTTTGTGGTGTAACATGATTATTTTAATTTACACTAAAACTTCTCCATTATATAGGATTAATAACGAACAATTTAGAAATTGTTGAAATACAAAAGAATTTTGTAATAAAACACTAATTAACAATATAACATTCCCTAATACTTCACCTTTACTGTCCATATTCTAGATAACGACCGAAACCTTCCCTCTCTTCCCAAGCCCTGCCCCATTTTCCTAATAGATTACAATTCTATATTTAGTTAATTATCTCCTGATGTTGAGAGGGATTACACCTCTCGAAATTATAGTAGTGACAATAACTCAACGTGTGTATAGTACAAAGTTTAGCTGTGAAAATTAAAATACCTAATATTAATACCTATTACTTAAAGATGTTTGGTGAACGCGCTTCCCAGAGTAGGAAAAGGTCCATGTTCGAATTTTGATAGCAACTAAATGAATAAACAATTTCAGTATATACTTTTTTTGTATATCTTTCAAGTTGATTAATTTAATTTGTAATTATTTGCCTGTGTGCTGAGTTAGTACTATATTGAAGAATCCGTTAATTTAGATGACTGAAGCGCGCAATACGATAATTGAAAAGTTGCGGTCGCTAAAAAAGGTTTTTATTATGCTACACTTATTATTTATTTCCCGGAATCAGAGTTAATTTAGCACCGATATTTGTATCTGCGGTGCTGGAGCCGCGCGTCGCGCGCGGCACGTGTCACGATCGGCGAGACGGAGTCGGAGATCGCGATCCTGTCGTGAGAGACCGACACGGATGGGATGATCATTTCTATCGTGCAGGTGAAGTAAGGTGTGCGTAGTAAAGTAAACTATTCGAGCGTCGGGGACATCGCTCGCCCATCCCCCAGACCTCCAGTGCGGCAGTGTCCGCGCTGACGATAACGGAGCAAACCTAGAATATAGTTTCACTTTCTGAACGTTATTCCGCCCTGTATTGTCCGCCCGGCGTTCCTCGGAGAAGACGGATTCCTTTCATGGGTAATTAGTCGGTTTTGATTACATTTCAGTGGCTCCAGTGTGCTGGCGGGCGGGGGGGCAGGGGGCCAGGGGGGCTTTAATCAAGCCCCCTCTCGGTCGGAACTTTGCCAGACTTTAGTTTAATTGAATCGAGTCAACTGCGTGTGCACGTGCACGCGCACGCGCACGCTCGTACTGACTCGGAGCTCCGGGCCGGTGCTAGCGATATCTGGATATAGCCCTGGAATTATTCGTATTATGTATGAGTAGTGTTAAGACGTACATTAATCTGCCCCGAACCGCTGCGACCGCGACCTCTAATGCCCGTATTGCCCGCCCACCCTTCCAGTACCCGTACCCTTACCCGCGACGCTTTGTTACTTTATTATGTATGTACCTAATGTTGTCACTGTTACCTACCTGCGATATCTCGATAGCGTTGTTCGCTCTTTACAATTCTTTATTTACAAATTAAACCTCCGATGTTCGCTTTGATACTGACGCTAATTCTCGTCTGTTCGGATAAAGATATCGCATCGTCCTCGGGTCAAGGGGCAATTTGTCCCTGAAGGGCGAGCGGTGTAAGGTTGCGGTACGGTGAGCCGGTGAGCCGGTGAGCCGGTGTGCCGTGTGTCCGTACGTTCCGCGTGTACTCGTGACGCGGGGAGTTTTACGGTCTGACTTTATTAATTCCGCCCCCGCGCCACTCCCGCCCGCTTGGGCTCGCTCGTCTTATCAAAACGCCGAATTTACATATTATATTAAATATCAAAGTGCTGTTTGACAATGCGGCAGATGCATGGCAGCGATCAGGGACAGGGACCTGCTACGCCTCGGATATCCGCAGATATTTCCTTCCAAAGCGGCAGCCAATATGGCGCCGTCGCCTGGGAAGATGAGAGAAAAATCGACGTTTACTTTTCGTTATTTTTTCTGTTTTCTTACCCAAAATATTGTAAACGAACTATATATTTTGATAAATCCCCATAACAAATATAGAAAAACCTTTAGGTTCCGTATTACCTTCATTCTTTTATATTATTAAAAAAAAATATTATAATCTTATATTAGAGTAAAGTTACAAATTTTAGAACGTTTGTAATATTATTTCTTATCCTAATTTAGTCCCTAACATTTGTATAATAATCTACCAGTATTATTGCATTTGCAATTGTTTAAAACTAGTCGATTGAATTAAAATATTATATACTTGTAAGTACTTGAATATCTAATAATAACACTCGTAAGTGCCGAGGCAAACATTTTACATAGGTACTCAATAATCAGCAAATATTCATTGAAAATAATAAAAAAGGAGATGAAGCTATATATAAAAAATAAAAATAAATTTGTTTACATGAAATTTATTACATTTTTAAAAAAGTCAAAAGTTTATGTTTTTATAATTTAAAATTGTAATTAAACCAGCATTGACATTTTCAAAGAGTTCAGATAATACGAGTACAAATTCAAATGATAAAAAGATAATCAATTCAATTATCGGCCAAAGTTCAGAGATGGTGCACACGCACAAGCACAAGCAGACTAATTTTGTATCACCCGGTGATTAGTATTTGAATATAAACTCAGCCACAGGGCTACAGCCTCGCCCGCTTTTGCACACATATTTCTCGCACAACACACTTTACACTTTAACTCTGTATGTACCATACCGTGCGTCGAAGGGGTGACCATACTATGAATATTCGCTCGATCTTGGTTATTTTATTCAGGATTTTATGCGTGTACTAATAGTCGATATACTGATCTTGAGAATTCTCTTCTCCCTAAACTTCACTCGCCTCATTTCGGCGACCCTGGTGGCCCTGCTCTCGACCGGGACAAGCTACGCTCGTAGCTCGGCGCTCGCCGCCCTACCGCGTACACAGACAGACTACTACGCTCACTGTGTCAGTGGACGAATATTCAACTGATCTAATTATTCATTTTTCTGTCGGTTTTGTATTCTCATTTTATGTATTTATCGAAACACAATATATAAATAAATAATGCGTGCAACATTACATAATAAACTGTCGATGAAAAACATTAATGTAGAGCCTTAAATGGGAGCATAACTGAGCCGAAGCCTCGTTTAAAATGATTCGATTCGAAATAGGATCCGATGCGCCCCGCATGTTTTGTGATCTACCAGAATCTGCAACGGTTCTTCCGATTAATTATTTGCTCATCTACTATCGTTTACGAGTATGTAATGTATAGGTACTTGACGATAAATGGACCCACACAAAATAAATATAGTTAGATACCTTTGCGTTCAAACGAGGTTCCCTTCGGTTCAAAGCTCTTCGTAGAACCTGAAATATTAGTAAAATAGTCATTATTTAGAGAGGCGGAACTGAATCTGCATAGAAAAAGGATAAACTGTATGTAAAGCATGTATGAAGCGAATCTTGACTTGCAATGCACGGACTGCAGCCACCGAAACAGCGGAAAATGGTGACGCTGTCGTGTTGCGGCTACGGATGGGCCTCGACCCGCCGGACGAGGAGAAAATTATTCTTCTATTTGTGCTCTATTCGTTCAACGGACTGACATGTCGGCTATCATCGCTCTGTTTACTGTTTACTGCTCACTGGGGCCCGGTGCAGCTAGACTGGCCGAACGTCTATAGTAGACTGGCCGAACCGTCGCCTCAGTTCTTCAGCTGTAACGTTCTGCTTCTTCCGGGGCCCCGACTTCCAGCAACGCACGGTGCAAGATCTCATATTTTTACGGGTGTCTCATTACATGTCTGAGATATTGAAGTTTTCGGATTATTATTGTTTTAAATACTTATTTTTCTTTATCCATCTGAACCGTAGCACCTTTATTCGTAACTCTATTCATCCAGGTTATCTTGAGCATTCTTCTATAGATCCGCATATCAAAATTTTCAATTCGCATTCGTAATTTATGGTTGAGATTGTATTTGCGAGCTCGCTCAATACCCATCTTTCATTTATATATCAAAATAGAACAAGTTTAGTCAATTTTACGTAAAAGTAAAGATTAACGTTGGTATAATATATTGCTATTTCTTGTATATTTTACTATGAATTAGAAAATGGAAAACCTTTCCACGACTACTATAAAGAAACGTGTCAAAAGGGTTTATGAGACGGATCGCGTGCTCCCACTGCGAGTGTTGACGAAGGCGACATCTCGGCGGGCGATCTTGCTCGCAGTTGTAACTCCGTTGTCGCCTTGTTCGTGTTTTCTTAACGTATTCCTCCCTAGCCTCGAGTGTGTAGTCTGCCCGGAGCTGGGTTAGCTCGCGTGACCGCGCGCGCCCCGCACCCCGCGCCCCGCTCCCGCCACCCCGCATGCCCGACTTTTACCGCCCGGCTGTGACGCGCGACGGCGACGTTGCGTCGACGCACGTATGAACTTTGCCATTTTTTTTATTACAGATGGTAACATCGGAAAGACATTTAAATTTACAGCCTTAGCATTTTCCTGTCATTTATGATCTTCGAGGGGTTAGGGTGTCTATTTTACAGCTACAAATGGGGCATTTACATATTATACATACTTACACTTTATTGCCACCGCGATACTTGGAGGCCCTTTTCAGTTTATGTCCAAGTCTCGCGTTGTACTCGGTATAATATTTTAAGTACTCGCGACTCACGAGTATATCAGTATATCGAGGATGATTTTTGTATGAAGTACGAGTATGTATTATACTTTGTATCAGTTCAATTCCAATGGACGTCTGCCTTCATCGTATCGGATCGTTCAAAACACAAACGATTGAACGGTGTCATGAATGATGACTCTAATAATGTTAACTCACTTCTTCTCGTTTGATGGATTGTACGGTGGGTTAGTATTATTCTTCTGTCTTCTGTCTTCGAACATCGCGCACTCAGTTTTCTCTTCGCTAAATGTTATAATGCAGCTTCGTCGTAAACTTTCGAATGTGACATTAATTAAGTTTTATTTTGGTATTTTTTGCGCTTCGTGTCGTACTTTATCGTTACTTTCCGCGTGTCTCTCTCTTTCTCTTATAATTTGTCTATTTATCTAATACTTACATCTCTATTCCCAAGTACTTATTACATTGTCGTGTTTTTTTAATGGTTTAAAAAACCTAACCTAAGTCGTTTGTTTTACTTTATATCTGTTCGATTTTAAAGAATGACAAGTTTTTTTACCTAATTAAATTTTATATACTTAGTTAAATTTTATAATAACTCGTTAGGTTAATACAAATTAAATTAGTCAACCGGACTATACTATACAGAACGAATATAATCTATCGAACAATATTTAATTCATACCGGTACTCGAACCTCTTTGCTCACCTTGCGTTCACCATTTTCACAATGAAGTATCGAATACATTTTCGACAAATGTTGAACTTATATTCTGTAATCTTTCCAATTGACACACCTTTTATTCCATTTTTAAAAGCAATATACTTTATAGTGTGGTAAATCTCAAATAGCTTTAAGTAAAATATGCTAGGAGATGCCAGAATCAAAATAATTGATCCATCTTATTAACACACTTTAGTTGTGAAGTTGCATTTTCAGAAGTGAAGTTACAATAATTTGAATGCCTCTGAATAATAAGATTATTTGTATATTTGCCGGATCGACGTCATGTGGATGTGGTTATGCAACATGAGTATTAACAGCCCCGCGTGTCACAATGTGTGGTGAATATCGGTGAACGCAGTGTTCCGGGGACCACATAGCACATGGCACATGTAATGTTTACTTTTAGAATTTACTGAGCTGCGATTCCTCCTTATTTCACCCTTATTTCACCTAAGGTATTTTTTCCGATTCCCTATTCTTATTTCCTACTGATGGTGGAAATGCGATAACCCGAGCGCCCACCTCTGACCGCTCCGCGGTCAAGCGTGGCTTTCACACTTCTTATTATACACACGTTTTATTATATTAGGACAAATATCATTCTGCACTTCTGCTAACAATCGTCTATTTACGAAACGATGGTCGTCCAGGTGCTATCGCGCAGTATTCAGTTATTACTATATTATCTAAAATCTTAGCTAAAATAATTCGAGATTTATATAACCGATGAGCTTACTGGAATCGCGGACGAAGATCGTGCCTCCGATCTCTCTCGTCGCAGAACGAGCGCCTTGCCATATACTCGTAGGTCGTTGGAAATGTTCTGTACTCGTAATAGGGTGAAATGACTATTCGAATCCGCACTATCTCAGTCACTAAAAGAGCTCATCATGTCCGACATGCAGAACAATTGTCTTCGACTTTGTAAAACGGGCTGCAAGTTTTTGCGGTACGTTTAACGTAATTCTTATACCCTAGCTAGGCTAGGATCGACCCACTCCCACTTTTGGTCTCCAGACGGACGTCTTAGGGCCATCAAATAAATAAATACCTGTTTCCCTAGAAACTAAATGTATTCTGTATATATCCATTTTGTTTATTTCAATTTTTGTTATTATTTGTGAAGTTGTTATTTTTCCCGAACATGGTTCTGTGACATTTTAATACAAATGAAATGCATCAATTAGAAAGATATACGTACAGTTGCCGATTCAAATCCCGGTGGCGACTAAAATATTTATTCGATAAATTGAGTTTAGCTCTCTGTATATGTTTCTAATTGATGCATTTAATTAGTATTTTTATACATTCGTTCGTTTATTTAGTTAGAATGGATCGCGGTTGACATAAACTCCTACGTATTTTATCACGTATTAGATATTCGCGAATTATGCTAATTATTAGCAAGATTTCAGTATTTTTGAAATGCCGATAAAAATTTACATTTATAAATAAATTTTATTTTATTCTGTTCGTGTTCTTAATATACGCATAAGTTATAAACATTCTTATAAAGATACAAAAAAGGCGAACAAGCTTCATAATGTGAGAGACGTCCACCGTCTCCTTACCTAGAGCATTGAATTGTACCTCTATGATCTTTTTAATTCGGGCACCCTCATTAAACCGAGATATTTAATATCTAACCGCTGATGATTATTTACCCGGTTCAAGATAATACAAGACTGAGTACCGCGTGGGCAATAAACGTTCAGACGCGCTCGTCCCCGGGTCCATCTATCCGAGTATCGCCTTCCGCTCGCCGTCTGCCGACTGCACGATAATTCGATCTAAGCTATCCGCTCGATTTTAATTGTACTTTTCTATGTTGTTCTCTAATTTTGCGAATTTTCTCTTGTTTCAGGTGAGTTTTGTCATGTGCGACGGCGTCCCAGCGCCTGGCGCCGGCGCGGAAGGACAACCCCCCACACCCTGATAGTAAATCTGATAGTAAAGATAATAAATACTTCGGAGAGATGCTGGTACTTGCTGGTAATCTGTTCTCTATTTAGTACCTCCTCGGAAAATAGTCATAAAGCGGAGTTATTTCAGGTATTCCTTCTTACCTCCGTACCTCCGCACCTCCGCTACGGTTCTCGCTCTCGTGTGCAGTGCAGTCCAGTCAACTCCTTGCCTACACGCCTACTGCTGAACAAATATTACACATAATATATAATATCTAAAACGATTCGTTATTACGCTACTTTTAAATATTTTGCACATTAGTCGGTGGATAATTTAATTTCATTCAAGTATTTAAATGTGTTAGTAGATATTAGATTAATGTTCTACATATTCATACCGTTTTATAATATCGGAGGTACGTTTCACATATCTCTGTATGCAGTGCACACATTAGCCTCGCGCTTCGCGAGGGAGCACGCTTTTTTTATAATTTGACATTTCATATTTCCGTTTGCCTTCAATATTTTTCGGGATTATGAGGTCACGTGTGCCTTGGAATATTATTTAAGTATCATAATAGTTCGTGAAATACCTAACTTCTTTTTTTTTTAAAAAATCCTTGCCCTTTGATTGCAAAATATTGTTAACGTTTTTTTACAAAAATGTGGATTTTTATTATTCATTTATATCAGAAGTTATACACTAGACTAGACTTTTTTCAACTATTACTTAGATAGAACCCTTATACTAATTTAAAACTAATAAAATAAATGTTATTTTCCATAATTAAGACAATAGAAGCGTTATAAGAAAGAACGCGACTATTAAATTCATTTTCCGCGTGCCACTAAATTGTCTTAATGCGGAAAGTTCTTGCATTTTCGAAATATATTTACTTGTAATCTTGAAGCCAAGATTGTGGAGATAAATCTGAGCTGAGACAAATTAGCAAAATATTAAAAATGAATAGAGTTATAAACTATTGAATTTGCAGGACATTATCAATTTTCGACGTTTTTAAAATAGTTTGTTATAGTAAAAACAAACAATAAAAAATAATACATTACATTTATTCATGCGCTTTGAAGCTTCATTATTTAAAATCAAGTTTTATATCAAAAACACAATAATTTCTTACCAAATAATATTTGTATTGATACTATTAATGTGTATTTTTTTTTTATATCGCCTGTTTGAGCGGCTGTGACAGACGTCAAATTCGCGCTCTCGTAATTTTCATTAAAAACACAGAAAATATATGTTTTCATGCATATTTTAGCCACAAAATTAATTAATATTGAACTTGTGCACAACATTATGAGAAATCAATTCTCGTGTTAGAATTAAGGAGTAGGTACGGTCATTTTGTTTTTATAAGGTAAAGGTCGGTATAGAAGTAAGATATAATATTATGATATACATGATCTTAACGTAAAGTAACGGCATCTACAAAATAGAAATAAAGTAAGAAATATAGTAGGAATATGACTTAATTGTAATAAATTCAGTTTATCGCAAAGGTACACGAGAGTTTGTTTTGGAATTGTGATTAGCAATAAGTATATATAATAATATATCGCGACAATAACTACATACATATTTTGATAGCTGATTTAATAATTCTAAAGGATACGTTTATTTGTTTTTTTTTTAATTACTAAATACACATACATAAATATAATTAATAGAAATGCCAAAATCATTGAAGAAAATTAGAACTTGCGATTGCTGTCGGAGTTTTCTAATAATTGTTTGATTTATGAGTTGTCATTATTTGGGAGGGCATTCACAGAATGTGTACCTTGATAGAGGTGCTGAGAAACTACTTTTCAATTTGGAGATTTTCAAGTTGCCGCGCGGTCTCGGTCGTCAGTTACTTATTTTTGGAGAAATTGTTGAATTGAAATGGTTTTTGTGAATTTGTAACGTGGCGTTATTTTTGAAGATTTCATTTAATCTAAGAATCCTTAAGGAGTTAAACAGCTGTATAGTTAGTTGGAAATATTGATGGTTTTCGAAGGATGACTTTCAAAACTGGCCTCGGAACCTTTTTTACAGGTAAGAGGTTAGTTTTGAATGTCTCCGCCCCCCCCCCCCCCCCCCTCCCAACCGATTATACCGAATTGTATAATAGATAGTTTAATCAGATATTAAAAAAATATTCCATAAATTAATTTGTAAAATTTTATATATTATAGCCAATATAATTTCTTAAATATCTTAATCTTTGATAAAAACATGTTTCTTATCATGTCTCTTCTCTCGTATTATCTTGCTCTAAAAACATCCATATAAATTGTTGAATTTTATGTGTATAGCATATAATATAATACCATCGGTGACAGCGTAACCATAGTCTGTGCCTACTGCACGCCACTGCCACTGCTACTGCCGATCATGGATGGTACCTAAAGGTAATTCTTGCAATAACTTAATTTGACCTTCGATACAATTCATAAATCAATCATTCAAATTCAATGAGCCGATTTGAATAATCTGCCGAGTGGCAGACGTCTTCATTGCCTCATCCGCCGTTGAGCCTCTCGGTGCATTCCGCCCATTCCGTCCATTCCGTCCATTCCGCCCATTCCGCCCATTCTGTCCGCGTGCCGGCCGGCTCGCCGGCTGATTGCGATCCTATGTCGGCGCGCGGCGTCACCGGCTTCTTTGCGCAATGCGTGTGCGCTAGCGCGTGCGCGCGTGCGTACGTGCGAGGAGACGTTCCTGGCTGTGTGCGAGATCGCGTTTCGATTGCGAATCTGATCATCGAGCCCCTTATTGTCTAAGTATTCGTACCGTTTGCCCGATTTGCATACATCGCCAGCCTTGCGTCGCGCGTCCATACACATGTTCACGTAATTAGTAGTAGAAACTAGAAAAAGATGTATTTTTCCATTTTTTCATCAAAAACAAGCACTCCAAGCGAGAGAATCCGTGACGAGATGCGTAGCTACCCTTTTTCGCATTTGCCGTGCAACTCAGCGAGCAGTCATTTAGTAACCTTGATGAGCGACCGGTCTTCAAACATAATATACGATGTGATACTTTATAAATGACTGAATTTTTAATGAATGAATCAATGAAAATAAATGCTTTGATGAAAATTGTAAAATATGAATAATTCTAAATAATATGCTGGATCGATTGCCTAATTACCCAAATATTTTAAGGGTTTTACGGGTTAACAACAATTTAATTAATATTTTGAATGAATCACATGTATCCACGTGTCATATCGCGTTCCCGGTGTGATGACGATACACTAATCGGTAAATGGGAGCTGGCCCGCGTGCACCGTTAAACGGATAGTGTGTCGGTAGTGTTGCGCGCCCTCGCGGGCGGCGCTCATCGATGATTCAGTCCGTGCGGTGGCAATTTTTCTCGCTCTCGCCGGAGACGCCTCCTCGCCTCCGCGAGTACTCCCCCGCCCCGTCGCTCCCTGCCGACCGACTCCGTGTGATTGTCATCAAAATTCAAACAGCTTCCTTAACATTTTCTATTGTAAAGGCCTCGAAAGAATAAGAATAAGGCATCGATCAGTGAGCGGGCGAGGGCGCGCACTCCGTACGGCTATAATCGTTTCCAAATATTTTCCGCCTCGGGAGAGGCTTATTATATGTACACTAATGACATCAATATTACTTTTGAAATTAGCAAAATTAATTTGTTCCTAAAAATTATTCGACTAAATTTGTATTAAGTACCTAACTCAAAAAATTCATCAATATTTGTACGAACCAGCGCTGTGCGGCGCATGCACACTAGATTTATAATGCATTGTGTAATACTTAAAAATAAATCTTTTTAACGAATTATCTGGAAACAACATGACGTCATAGTGATTCACTCAATGTACACATCATAATATTGCGAGTGAGGTCATACCGGCTGCGAGGTAGGCACACGGCGCGTAGGCGTCACGAGAACCTCGTTTCTCCTCCTTTCATTTTAAGTACTTTTCCTGTAATTTGAATGTGTTGTAATTCAATCCGTATAACCCGAAAGTGGTATTACGAGTATACCGATTACTCATAATGCATCTAACGATTTTTGAACAGAATCACTTCTCTACTTCTGTAATAATATTTTAATAATAATTTCTTCCGGGCGGTTCTGCCGTAACGGAGTTGACATTTTTCAGGCCGTACATTAAATTATGTGTCGGCCGGGTCAAGACTTATCAGTTCACTTTTCAATAGCGTAATTTGGTACGCGTGTACGTATGATTGTCGATAACGGCCGAGGAATGGAGCCATCTGTAATAGCCGAGTGCTCGGTCGGGGGAGGGAGCCGTAAATCAGTCGGGACGGAAGACGAGCCTCGCGGGGGTGCGGACAGCCCCCGGAACCATGATTGGCGTGATTTTCCCGTTTCGTTCCATATTACTTGTGCAAATTCAATCTCCCTCGGGCAGATTACCCGATTATTATCTATTATATAGTATTGTTTTTAAATAATACAGTAGCCAAGCGCATATTAATTATTTTAATAAAATACATATAATGAAGGTAACACGAGTTTTATATTAAAATATATTTTATATAAGAAAAACACTTGTTCTTTGGATAATAAATATTGAAAATAATTATGGTAGTTAACTGTAACTGTATGTATACCTTAATGATACGCAGTTTTTGGAAACATTTTAGAATAGGACTAACCACAGTGTTTTTGCAGTAAATATTAATAATCTTACGTAAAGTGGCCTACTACGATAAAATGTAACTATTGTAAAAACCCAAGATGTACCTAGTCCGGCAACTATATTCAATGTAGTATAACGACAACCTTTGGAGTTAATTGAACCGCAGGCAATATTTGTGTCGCCACCTGCTCTGCCGAGTGCCAAACCGGGTACTCGAGTTGAGGCGGCCAGTGTTCTCGGGGTTAATAAATCAATTCAACTAATTAATCGTTAACGTTGTTTACATATTTGTGAGTTTGTTCTCAATCGTGTGAGATTTAGCTTGCGGTGATTTAAACAAATGAGCTTTAAAAATTATACTACCCCACCTCTGTTTATTTATAATGCGTAGGTATTATTAAGGAGAACACATTATTATTGTGAAGTTGCAGTTTTTTCAGAGCACAGTTCTGTGCTATTTTTTAATACAAATTAAAACGTATCAACTAGAAAAATATACAGAAAAATTCAAATTATCGAAAAAATATTTTTGTTGCTACCGGGATTCGAACCTGGATCCTTTTCTACCCGGGTATCCGGGTTCATTAACCGATTACACCACACCGACAAAGTAAGTTGACGACAAATTTTCAAACTTATATGTTGCAGTTCTTTCAAATTAATACATCTATTATTCGATAGCAACAAAAATATTTGTCCGATAATTTGAATTTTCCTCTATATCTTTCTAATTGATTCATTTAATTTGCATTACATTTTTTAACCGATGGATTCTCCTACGGGCTCTCGGCCAGTTCTGAAGATCCTCGCTCTAGTACTTTGGTTTTAGTTAATTAGAAAAATATTGTAAATAAGATGAAATCTTTCTCAGCAGAATGTTAGGCAATTAAAGAGGCCTTGGACATCTGCGTTCTCCGGAACGTCGATAAGGCTGTTATATTCTCCGACTCACGAGCACCTCTTGAATCCCTCTCTGCTAATATAAAAGTTTGGCTAGACTATGAGATAATCTGTTCCATCAGAAGATGTCTATTTAATTTGTACAGCAACAATGAACAGGTATCATTCATTTGGAATCCTGCACGTAAGGGAATTCATGGAAATGAATGTGCTGATAAATATCTTGATGTACGACAGACTTAATATAATAAAAACTTACGAATTCTATCTGGACTGCACAATGGGTGGATCCAAATAATCATAAGAGTAATTAATTGCCTTAAAGTAATTCAAGGATCTATTCCCCACACCCCCTGGTTCTCCAAAAGGAAAGTCTCCAAAAGAACAGTATCAAATATCTCTAGAATGAGAATTAGGCATTGCCAGGTGCCATCTCATTTGTTCAGATTGAACTTGATAGATTTCACAATATGTGAATGTAGGAGGAAACCCTTGACCGTGTCTTTTTTGCATGTCCATTGCGAATCACAGGTTTTTTTTACAGTGGTCTCGTCAATGATAATTTTCAGCTCCCAGTCAATTTGTGTCATCTTCTTTCCCTTAACTCGCCACAATGTAGCATGTAATGTAGTATTTCCTATTCTATAATATAATTGTACTTTTTTCTATAAAATAATGTTTTTAACTTCATTAATGGCACAAATCACTCTTGAAGGGTGGATTGCCTATTTAAAAGAAGAAGAAGATGAAATCTAAAATAACCTAGTTTTTCTTTAAGCTAATCTATATTTACCGCGTCTTTTGACATGGTAAATTCAATAATTTATTTATTTATTTAAATACACGTCGCAGACAAAACAGAGAGTGAGGTGCGCATGCGCATTCTGGTAGTTTCCAATTTGTACACGAAGTCGTGTTTTAGAACTTGATCATTGTAATTATTTAATATATTTTCACATAATAAAGATAATTATTTAGAAACAGCTTAAACTCTGTAAGAAATTCAGGTTTTTCTATTTTCTTGGAAGATTCAACATTTTTAATATTTAAAGAGTCCCGAGGCCAGCTGCTATACTAGCTGACCGATCACAACAGTGCAGTGGAGGTCTCGCGGCTACTAATGCACTTTCATTTAGCTCTGTCTCTTTGAGATTTCAAACTCACATAGCATTTTTACTCAGTTATTAGTCTGTGTAAAAATACATCGGTTAGCTTTTTAAAGAAAAAAATGATTCTTAGTAATTCGTAAAAAGTACTCACTTACTTACCATCACGCCGTTTCCCCGTGGGGGTAGGTAGAGAGGATAGAGCGCCACACTCTTCTGTCCTGACACACAATTCTCGCCTCATCCACATTCACACATCTTCTCATACAAGCTCGCCGATTGCTGAGGCTTCTAACAGAACCATCCTCCATTATCTGGTTTACCTGGTCGTGCCAAGTTTTCCGCGGACGTCCTCTATTTCTGGTGCTATCTACACTTGCATCATATATCTTTCTTACCATTCTCTCCTCATTCATCCGTTCCATATGACCGAACCACCTAAGTGATAAAAGTAAGCAATAAAAATACTGGATAATTAGATACCTAAGACAATTTTGTTTCTTCAGTATAATTAATCACTAGTGCTCACTAGAGAGGCATGCATTTGGTTTATTTTGAAATCCTATCGTATGACGACCCATTGTCAAGTAGTCGGTCATATCACGTTTGGAGTCTGAGTCGGTCATATCACGTTTGGATGAGCGCTGAACTTTCACAATATATAACTAGTGTTGATATATCTCTATTGTTTAGAGAAGTGAGTCCTAGTTACTAGCGCTCTGGCGCGTTTAATGCGCGTACTAACGTCGAAGCTCATCCGTGTTCCATTTTTAGTAGGGTAGTTTTTCAGTGCCGTCACTTTGTGCGTTGCTATCTATCGCGAGTCTATCGTGTCCACCGCGTCCACCGCGTCTCGTGATCTGTGATCTGCTGCAATAATCAAGTTAAGAATGAGTGGAAGTGATCGACGGTGAATTCATTATTTGGTTCAGGTATAGACTAAATTACAGCGACCTATGTTTTATTTACACTGATGAAATTCAAATGACTCGCTCATTCATTTAGAATAATTTCTATACTTTCATTTTATTTCCTCCACTTATGTGATATTCCACCCTTAAAAATTCAGCGCATATTCTGCAGCACCATACTTTGAAGGCTAAGCTAACGTATGATTCTTTTTGTTCCGTAGTTTCGTGACAATCTCATTGTACCTTTTTTATTATACCTTTCAATTAAAAATAAAAGCCTCGCTATCAATATCTGCTATGTAAAATTGTTCTTATATTTGTCTATACGCAATATTGCAATACTAGACAAATGATGAGATTTAGAGAAGATCATTAGGGAAATAGTCCAGGTTTATTTTCTTCCTTTTAGTCATCGTTTTCTGTGCGGGACCATTTCTTGCCGTGTGACATAACAGTTGGATGTTTAGATTTTAACACTTTGACGATTTTCGACTTTTTTCCTTTATATTTCCCAAATACGTATCCAAAATAATTTGGGCTCCGTTAAACTCCTCTTTTCACTTATTTGTATAATGGGACGATTTTAATTGGACGCTTTGGCAGTAATAATATCCCGGTGAACACCATTATCGGCTCTTTGAGTACCAACCTTATACCACTCCTTACAAACTTATTAATAACAATTCTTTAATGCATCGTGTCAAAATAAGGTCCCTGTAGTAGTCTCCGGCGTAGGGAGCCCGTGCAACTTTGCTCCGAGAACTGGCACGACCTGCGCCACCGTCCCGACGATCGTCACTGAGGATATTGTTTAAAAATTAGGATTACACTAATGTATAGGGTGTCAAGCGGAAAACTTTCAATATTTAATTGTAATTGCTCGTAAACCATTAGGGTGAGGTAAGTGGGAGGCGTATTGTTCGACGCGCGTGATTTGCTGATTTGCCAGTCGCAATGAGTCACTGGTCGGTGATTCATTAGATCGTGCGCGTCGCGCTTTCTGTACTCACTTTAATATTCGACGAGTAAGTTACGTGATGGACCGAGCGCGTAACTTATCCGGTGTTGTGTTCAAAAGTTCAGACAAGAAGGGATAATGATTAACCGAACTCCTCCGGGACCATCAACGTCAGCGACGCCAAAACATGTGGCTCAAGTTCGACGTGAAATTATGCGCAATCCGCGTAAATAGATAAAGAAGATTGCAACCTTTACTGGAATAAAAAAATCAACAGTGCACGTTATTTTGAAAAAGAAACTGCAGTTTCACCCATACAAACTCCAAATCATGCAGTTTCTCAACGAAAATGACAATTCTTTACGTGAATCCCGTGAGAACGATGTTGGAACATTTTGGAACAGCACGAACGTTTGAAAATATATTGTTTACTGACGAAGCACATTTTTATATCGATGACTATGTTAATAAATAGAACATGAGATACTGGTGCCCCGACAACCCAAGATAACGCCATCAAAAACGACAGTGTGTGCAATTTTTGTCCGAGGGATAATTGTCCCTAATTTTTTTAACCAGCGAGAGACAGTCACTGCTGACATGTATTGCCGAATGATCGACAAGTTTTTGGTACCGCAACTGCAGCAGTTTTCCGGGTTCAACAACAGAACACAATTTCAGCAAGACGGGGCCACTCCACACACAGCTAGAGTTGCAATTGAGAAGCTGAGGGAAATTTTTATTATTTAGGAGAGACATACCCTGAGCACCTCGGTCAGCGGACCTTACACCGGACCTTTAAGTCGAGAGTTTACAGTAACAATCCTCAAACAATCCAACCCCTACAAGAAAATATTCGCCGTGAAGTTGCTGCCATTGAACCATCGTAAATTCTTATCTTAAGTCGGATTGCAAGAATGCTTGAAAAAAATGGACGGCATTTAGATGATATTGTTTATAAAACTCTAAATTAGCATTGTTAAACTCCATTTTGTATAAATAAAATGTGAGAATAACATTGTAGTTTTTTTTTTTACTTAATATTAAACTTGAAAATTTTCCGCTGGACACCCTTTAGTTTAAAGTTACCTAATATAAACCATAATACCGAAAAAAATTCACTCTACATTAAGGACTGGAAAAAAGACGCGTGACATAGATAAATATTACACGTATATACCTTGTAGGTTAAATGAGTCATTTAATTATTTTTACCCAAAATGCGAATGTTTTCAACTTATTTGTCAATTTAAAAAAGGAAGATCGATAGTTTACGAACACCGCGTATTAGAAAGGTTTACTTTCAAGTAAAACACGGATGTTTTCCGATATCACCGAGATTATTAGATCGGGAGTCGCGGCTGCGGAGGCGAGTACAACGCGGCCTAACCCCGCTGCCGCCACACACACACACATCATCTGTTAGTCGATAAACGTTATCTTTTTGCTGTTTGTTCCTATTGTGAGCCTGCGGTTATTACCGCCTTATCAATTTCACTACACGATCCGATATTCCACTCGGTACGTCTTTTAACAGTATGTTCCGTCAGTAGCTACCTATATCATTATATAGTTTACGTATTTTTTATGTTTTTACATATTGAATATGCAGAGAATAGAATAGAATAACAGGATAGTTGAGACTATCCGTACTCCGTACCTACACACCAGTAGTACAGTAGTTATTATTAGCATCGACCCCAAATAAAGTATAGTAATAATAATAATATGTAAACGGTTCACCCTTATCACCGACACTCGAATCCCGATAGTGTTTTATCTTATTTTATATTTTTATCCTTTTTTGTAAATAGTCATTTTTCCGGTGCGGCATCTTTTGACGGGAAAATTGAAATTTACACATTTCTGATATCAGCACAGCGCCTGGATTCCCGTACCTAGAAAATACCCTTAATAAAATAGCCAAAAAAATATCACACTCGGGGGTGTAGGGAGGGACGCGCGTAAAAACTCCCAACACTAAAATTTCTCATCAAATTCAAATGGCTCGCTCGGGCCGCCGCTCGTACATATTTCATAGGGGCTGGCAGGGGTGGGGCACATCTCAGGTGCAATTCGGCCACCCCGGGCCGACCTTTTCCTTCCCCCTCTCCCGCCTCCACCTCCCGCCGATCGAGTCATCGCGGCTGTGGGTTCCGATCGTTCAGCTTCTTTGTTCTTCTAAGATTTGACCCGAGCGTGTACACATCGTCCCTTTAAACTCTATGTTTAAATTGTACATTTACCATATACCTCAGGTAATATGTCGCATAAACCGTAAATGTACGGTTTTCACGCCTGCGCAGTAGTCGCTTCGTTATTAAATTACCTTTTCTTGTTAAATGTGCATTCGAGACTGGCTCGTTAACTCAAAAATTAAATCGCCAGAGTATTCGATCGACCGATCAAAACGTCGGCCGTCTTTTAAAAAGTTAAAGAATAAAAGTTAGAAAGAGTTAATAAGTTAAGAAAATTATAGTAAAGTGAGCCGTCAATATCTTCTGATATATGTATAATCTCACGATCTTCCATTCTGGGCGAGGAAGGTCTTGCGGGAGAAAATTCAATCTGCTCACGCCACTCGGCTCAGCGCATCGAATTTTCGAACGAAGCCGAGCCGGCCGAAGGTATAATTCCACTTTGACAGAGGTCACGCAGGTATGCGATTAATCCACCCGCCTTTTAATGCGATTGTTTACCCGAATCTAATGGATCCTCCACCCCCTGCCCCTGCCGCCTGCTCCTGCCCCTGCGCGCCGCAACCTCGGGGCTGGAAGTGACCCGAAATCACCATCGATGAATAATAGAGGAACTCGACTGCTCCGCGCGACTGCGGCGGATGTCGTGCCCGTGGACTGTGGAATCGCGCCCCCTCTTCTTGTTCCGATCCCTACTGACCCTGCCCATGTCGTAAAAAAATAACGTAAGACGTATTTACGCACAATTTAATGTTGGTACAAAATTTCAAGTCCGTATATCTTAATCTAATCGAGTTACGGAGTTTACGTATAATATTCCACTTAAAGGTTTTATTACTCCTGATTTTGTCGAAGAACAGTAGCGGACGTATAATTTACACATCTCATTTAGTAACGCTACCAAATTTTTAATGAATATTGAGTACTTTATTTTGGTAATGGTTTAATTCTAGTGTTTTAGTCTAATTTTAATGTTTCATTATACCAGTCGGTTCACGTTCTACGTTTCTATCGATAAAATATTTCGCTCTGCAAATCCTCTGTCACTTTGTTTCGTAGTTCTCGAATAATATACAATCTCGACAATAAGATATCGGATACCCCATGTACAGTTAGTATTGTTTGCTATTTCTAATATTTCCTCCACGGTACTCGCATTGCTCGTTGATCAACCGGAACTAAACTCTCTGAATCAGGTGGCCAGAGCAAAAATCGTGGAAAAAATGGTAAACAGTCAACTGCTGAGGAGTTGAAGGAATCGACATCTCTCGAGAATCGTTTCTTCACTGTGGAGACATTAGTCATATTTAGTGTGCCGTAGGTTTATGTATTTTCTAATTTAAATAAATATGAATATTAGGACAGTTCATTCTCAAAATATGACTAATGAAAAATTGATCCAAATAAATATGGCGTATTCTTATCACGGTCCGCGTCTAACGAATGACGATACTTGGCAAACCGTTGCGCACATTACAATTATTGATGCGATGCCGAGGTTTCCACAATGAGCTTCATTCTGCCTGGCATCGATCACAATCTACCCCGGTACCGCAGCGATACCCGCCCCCTCGCCGCCGGGAGAGCCGGGCCCGATCCCGATCCCGATCCCGGCGACCGCTCGCTCGATAGAAATCTTTTCACAATCAAACTGCCAAATGATCCGTGAAGGTAATGAACCCGGTTCCGGCCCTCTATTCGCTGTTCGCGGAGACGTGCCTGCGCCCGTATCGCTCTCTAGCCCGCGATGCCAGCGCACAGCGAGACGAACGGTCGACTAATAATAATTATTATATTCTGTAGCGCAATTTGATGATTCTCTGAATACATCTGTTTACGTAAATGCCTTCGATAGCCGGTTCCCAGGTTTCCGATTAATAAAAAAGATACATATGATATATGAACACTGCACTGACATTTTTTTGTACTTGCTGTCTTTCTCGTCAGATGTTTTTGTTCTTTTGGCTGGATAGATTTCGACCGACCGAAGTGCGCACTTCCGACGATCGGTTTACTCGAACCTCTGGACCGATCGAAGCGCGGGATGTAATCGATTCGTCTGTCATTTACCGTCTTCTTCACTGCATTTAATAATTCATGAGATTCACTATTACTGTATGGCAACAAGATTAGGATTAATTTTCTCATACTATTATTAATCCTAAATTATTACTTGTTTACAATTAATTTTCCTACGTCACGATGAAAGCGGATTCTAATACTACTTTAGAAGTATATTTAATGATGCATTAAATATAGAGCACTCGCAGACAATGATGGGCTGGAACATGGAAATTCTTCCCGCACGTATGTCAACCACCGCGACAGGAACATCGGCTCGTGTATTCTTCACTTACGATCATTTAGTCTGCCGAAAATCTGATCTGCGTTGTACAAAAATATTATTCCTTTTCGTGAAAACTATAATATTAATCGCATTAATATTATATTTCGATAGTGACACTCCCTTCGTGAACGCATTCGTTTGGAAACGGAATGGATCGGAATCCGAAGAGATATCGGTAGGCGAACAATAGTCCGCACTGCCTTATTCATAAGACGGAACGGTGCACGGCTCGCAAATTGGACGGCAGCCGTCCGTCCCGTTTAGTCCTGCACCGCCCCGGGTGGGCTGCAATTCCTCGGCTGGCCACCTTCCTAAGATGAACCGATTATTTACCGGCCGATTTCCCGCAGGCAGGAGACGGAATATATTTGGGGCGCGGCGTGCGCGGATCCCGGAACGGCGATCGTTCAGTCACGCTGCCGGGAACCTGGGAACCTGAGGACCGATGTGAGCGCGATCTTTTGACTTTTCGCAAAATTCCACTTCACAAGAATGGCGTCCGACCTCCGAATGGCGTCTTCAACGTCATTTCAAATAACAAAAGCTTATTAATTCCTCGCCTTGCCTCCTTAAAAAAAATAGTGAAAAAACTAAAAGGTTCATTTCTCTTCTGATCATCTTAGTTCCGGATATTTTTCTCTCATTTTAAATCACCATCTCGTGTATTGCCCGCTCCTATTTACTTAAATATTTAATTCGCCAACGTGCGAGGTTTTTTATCGAGTTGTCACCGAAACTAATTTATCGAACTTAAATAATTATCTAAAAAAGATTGGATACGAAAAGGTCAGCACGAATGGCTCCACCGGGCATCGGTCTCGAAAGCTGAAAACCCCCAACAAAGTATTATTTCAAAATTTAAAGAAAAATATTTTGAAATCTCTCGAATTTGTTCATTATGTATTTCTATACCTTTTAATCTAATAATTCCTTTAAAAACCTCCGACCCGCTTCCGACCGCAAAACTTTATTTCTTGTGCCAACATCATTTTTATTACAATCATATTTTTAACTAATATTCATATCACTCAATGTACCCGATAATTTTACTTTATACCGGTTTGATTCATTACAAATTCCGCAACTACCAGATTTACCGAACGTTTTGGATAATTTTAAAATCAATATAATGTCACAGATTGCGATGTTTTTTCATTCGTAGTATTACATATCCATTAAAATAATTATGTTACGAGACTTACGAGACCGAAAAAGAATAGGATCACCGTGAAACCTAAAATGAAAACAAGCTTCGGTCAATCCTTCCATATGACTCTGGCCCCCGAAGCCTGTAACATTTTGCCGAACAGTATGAAATTATTCTCGACGGACAAACTCGAACACCATCTCAGGAGCCGGTTATCGGGTGTTGGCAAAAAGGAAACAGCAAATATTCATGGAAATGATCACATCATTTCTTTATATTCATTTTTCTGTTTTGCATAATGTTTCAATCGTGAGATAGCGAAAGTATTGTATTATTTATTGTGTTATTAGAATTCTTTTAAAACCCTGTTTACCTCATTCCTAATATTTTTGGTTTAGATAAAAAAAATATATTTATAATAATAATAATGGTTTTCATAATTGTATACAGACAACGGATGAACCTGTCTCCTTTAGTACAGACTTCGGTCTATTTAAGGAGACAGTGAACATCTCTTACATTACGAGGCTTGTTCGCCTTTTTTGTATATTACTAAGTATAAATGCATTTTCGTATATTTGTATAAAAATGTTTATAATGAATAATACGTAAAAATATTATGTCCATGTTTCTCAATAAAAAAAAGTCATATGGTTTTCAGTCATAGTTTTTCATATCCAGTCAAATGATGAAGACTATTTTTTGCTAGACTATTGCAATATAATAATACGCGCGCGTGTGACTTACGACATCCAGACCGCGAAGAGTAAACGTTTAAATGAAGGAACTTATAATGTTGGGATTTGTAGTGATGTTATCTTTTTTAAGTTGTACTCCAGTACCGTCTACTGTACCGTACTATTCTATAACCAAATGTGGTAGCCAGCCTTGAATTATCTCCAGTTTCGGCGTTTAATGTTGCAATTATAGATACCTTTATTTATGTTCTCCCGCCGGCAGCGTGTTGCCAGCTGAGAAAGTGGAGCAGCCGTCTCCCCCCCGATCGCATATTCATGAACGCAAAACTTCTCCACCAAAGTTAGCGCCTAACGGCCTTTTTTATTTATGTCCAATTTTATTGGACACGAGTACGTTATGTTTCATACCCCGGAACGCAATAACCAATTCCTCGGAGCCGTGTGCAATACCCCCCCCCCCCCCTTCCCCACCCAAACCGGTGGACTTTTAACGGGCGGGGGGGGTCCCGTCTGCAGTCGGAGGAGAGAGGAGAGCGATATACTCGCGTGTCTCGCGTGTGCAGCTGGCTCGCGAAGTGGTGGGAAATGGAAAATGTGCGTCGTGCATGTATCCGAATATGAAGCTGACGATTTTGCACGTGAACTTGTTTATTCTGAACTACAGTTAACTTAATACACTCCGTGCTCGTTCTAAATTTGAGGTTATCGAAATCCACTCCAAACGCTTTTGGAAAAGGTATAACGTGATTCAGCAAGACGGGTGCCGGGAACATGAGGTTTATGCAAAATACCTCTGTTCCGGATTCCCTGGAAAACCGCGAGATATAGGGGCAACGGCTCACCCGCTTTCCTCACCCGCCCTTCTCCCCTTCTCTCCTCCCTCTTTCCACCATTTCACCATCCCCTTCTTTCTAGGCCGTGTATCACTCCCCACGCGCCACCACTGTTATAAAATGTTATTTCCTCTCTGGCAATTCGGCGTCTCCTCAAATTATGATCAATTCATACATTTCCCTATTGCTGGATCGTATGTGGACATTTTTTATTTATCGATTCTCGAACAGGCTGTAATATATATCAGTGGACGTATTGTAAACTCATGTTTTTACTTTTTTAAAGAAATCCAGAGCACTCGGCGCTTGATTATTTCATTATTAACTATGCGATGTTAGCTTGGCGAGAAGCAGCAAAATCATTGCTAATGGAGATAAAATAACGGTCGCCCTTTTAGATTTTCATCGGAGCACCTTTTTAAAGAATTTAATGATATATATTGCGATGTTTGAATCTGCGCGCCCGACGCCTGGGAGGTCTGTTTCACGAGCGGTGATTGCCTGTCTAAAAGATCGAATCGGGGACGAGAAACCGATTCTGGCGGGTAGCTGAGCGAAACGCCACTTTCGAGAGGACGCTGGGAGAGAGAGTAGCGGGCGGCGGGCCCACTCTCCGGAGGAACATGGCGGCGGCGCGCAGATGGAAGCTGGAGTTCCTGGGGTGGATTCAGAGTTTGAAAATGGGCCCGATCTATCCGCGGGATTAGAGGAGACTGCTGCCCCCGGCGGAGAGGCCTCATGCGAGCTATGGATGTGTGCTAAGTCGGCAACATTCTGTGTCCTCACTAAGAGAAAAGTTTAATCATAAGAAAGAACATTTCAAAGTGCTTACAATGTCGGGATTTGTTATGTTTCATATAATAAATAGTGTAAAGTGTCACTTGAGTGTCTGTTCTTAAAACCATTTTCACCCATCCGAGGTAGCAAACGGCACACACACACAGAACCCAGACCGACGGCGGCACCTCTGGCATCCTATCCTCCAGGGACAGAAGCACGCACGAATATACTCACACAGCGTAAGACAACGAGTGGAAATGTTCCTTCCGATACCTACTTTTTATCAACAAACTACAAATGTTATTATTTTTAATAAAAACACTTTTTTGTGAACTTATAATTTCAGAACACAGTTCTGTGCTATTTTTTAATACAAATTAAATTAATCAATTAGAAGATAAGACCTACAGAAAAAATCTATTTATCTTATCTCGACCACAAAAAAATAACATGTAAATATTTCTAATAAATATAACTAATACTATTGTACATTTACCTCTCGGGTAAAACATCTAATAATCTACTAATAAAGCTTTATCTAATCTATCTTATTCTGTGTTTTGACGGTTTCATCCATTAATGAAAAATCCATTAAAGACGTTAAACAAAATGGCACATGGTTAATGAATTATATTCCTCGTATTGCTTTCTTTAAATCTATTTAAGCCTGCAGTGCACACGAGGCAAACGAGTGACGGGCCTTAGAGAGCCCCCGCGCCGCTCTCTTTGCTAAACACGGTCGGTGACGCATCCATATTTCATATCATTTGTGCACCTCTCGTCTCCGACCAAATTGCGAGCGCTTCCCGCCATCACTCCCCGTGGCATACTGCCGGTCGCTGAGGGCTGGCGGCTGGCGGCTGGCGGCTGACGGCTGACGAAAGGCTGTTTTGTTTCAATTGTCGAATAATGAACACGGCTCGACTCTCGCAAGCCCCTTTAGCATTTTGTTTAGCCCGCATTTGGTCGGTAGATTTCCGAGGTCTCATTTCCTCCGCAAAGCACCCTCGGGGTTATCATTCCACTTAGCAAAATGACCAGGTCGCTTTTATTTCAACTGGCGAGCCAAACTTGCGTAATTTCGTCGCAATTTTTCAATGTCAAAATCGTCCACTTAATACCTAAGTTTAGACTGACGCTTATTAAATCTATATCAGATTGTGTGTGTGTGTTGTGTAGTAAAAAAAGAGCGCATCCTCGGAATATGAAATATCGCCCGCGTTGCAAATAAGGTTAAATGTTAGCAGACTTCATTGACTCCCCGCGACACCCTTACGAAAGGTTTCAGCCTAAAACACTGACTCGCACATATAGGCTGGAAAATGTTATCATAAGAAGAGTCCAATATTGAAATCGCTCGGAGCAGCGTCAAGTGTCTGTAATGTACCGGGGTAAACTCGGGTGCTATTGATTATTGATTGCAATTTGGCAATGATAACACGGCGAGATTATTGTCTCGAGCCCAGTTCCTCCGACCTGAGAGCGATCCGACTCGTCCGTGCACTGCTCGAATGTGTTCTGCTTCTCTCGTCTCGAAGGCTCTGTCTATCGGAGATTTATCAATTGAACCTATTAATTTAAAGTAGACCATTCTAGGCATTTAACTTTTTCGCGACGCCTATTGTCTGTTCTTAGCGCCGCGTTACTATCCGGGAAATTTCTATAGTTTATGAATATTTTTCAAATTTACCGCCGACATTGTTAAACGATTACAGCTAGACAGAAATTGATGATATATTATAACCAATATTTCTTTCAATTGATTACATATAATACAAGTTACAAGAATAGAATATGTGAAAATTGATGTAATAGTTAGATAGTGGTTTGTCCCGCACACCCTGTTCCCGCTCCCGGCTACAGGGTTACAGTACAGGGCTACAGGTAGCGGCGCTCGCGGCCCTTGACATTTCCGTTATGGATGATATTATAAGCTGAATTTAGTGGCCACGCACTGCGCGGTATTTTGTGTGTCTCCTGAGATCCGTTTTGTATATTTAGTGCTTTTCACAATAATGGGATTCCCCTCGTGTGCTTTATGCGGCTGCTCGTACTATCTAGCTTATATGTGTGTAGGTACATATAAACATGTGAGCTCGCAACTCTATCTACATTGTTTTGTGTAACTTTCGATGTTTCTATATACATACTTAAGTAGCTAATGCCTTTTTGAATACAGTGCTCCGCTCGAATTTAGTTTGTGGCAAACATTTAAAGAGCGGTGATGATAGTCATTCAACTACACATCGAACCGTCGAATCCACTATTTTGTACATTCACATTTCTTACACCGTAAAATAATACTAATATATCATACTTTGTACGGAGTGTGTATTAATGCAACATGATAAATGTCATTTTTTAAATGGAGGGTGTCCAGCGGAAAAATTTCAAGATTAAATTGTAATCACTCGCAAACCATCAGGGTGAGGTAAGTGGGAGGGGTATTGTTAGTCTCGCGTGATTTGCTGATTTGTCAGTCGCAATGAGTCATTGGTCGGGAGCGCACCGCGCGTTCGCGGTTGAACAATATTTAAAGTGTGATTCATCGGTTCGCGCGTGTCGCGCTTTTTCTACTCACTTTAATATTCGACGAGTGAGCGATGGGCCGAGCACGCAAATTATCCGGTATTGTATTCAAAAGTTCAGAAATTCGACGTGAAATTATGCGCAATCCGCTTAAATCGATAAGAAAGATTGCAGCTTGTACTGGAATAAAAAAATCAACAGTGCGTATTATTTTAAAAAAGAAACTACAGTTTTACCCGTACAAACTGCAAATCGTGCACTTTCTCAACGAAAATGACTATTCTTTACCTGAAACTCATGAGAACGATGCTGGAACGTTTTGGAACAGAATGAACGCTTTGAAACATATTGTTTACTGACGAAGCACATTTTCATATCGATGGCTATGTTAATAAACAGAACACGAGATACTGGTGCCCCGACAACTCGAGGGAATCCCATCAAAAATGACAGTGTGGTGTGCAATTTCTGCCCGAGTGATAATTGGCCCTTATTTTTTTAACCAGCGAGAGACCGTCACTGCTGACGTGTATTGCCGAATTATCGACAAGTTTTTGGTACCGCAACTGCAGCTGTTTCCTGGGTTCAACAACAGAATACAATTTCAGCAAGACGGGGCCGCTCCACACACAGCTATATTTTCAATGGAGAAGATGAGGGGAATTTTTCCCAATAAATTAATCGGCCAGTACGGAGACATACCCTGGGTACCTCGGTCACCGGACCTTACGCCGTGCAAATTTTTTTTGTGGGCATACCTTAAGTCGAGAGTTTACAGCGACAATCTTCGACCAATTCAGGCCCTACAAGAAAATATCCGCGGAGAAGTTGCTGCCATTAAGCCGACGCTTTGCTCTCGCGCTTAATCTCAAATTTAAGAGTCCGATTGCAAGAGTGTCTTGAGGGAAATGGACGGTATTTAGGCGATATTGTTTATAAAACGTTAAATCCGCATCGTTAAATTCCATTTTGTATAAATAAAATATGAGAATAACATTGTAGTTTTTTTTTTATTTAATAATAAACTTGTAAATTTTTCTCTGGACACTTTTATCTAATACATATATTTGCAGACAAATTTGATATAACACTTTTACTCTTAAACATAGTCATTATTTTAGTGATATGTATAACATTATCTGTTAAATAAATGTATAAAAATGTAAATGATCCAAAAATGGTAATGTTCCGAACAATACGGCGAAAGCTAATTTTCGAAACTTATTTTGCTAGTCTCTTGTCAAATTCCTGTCCCGTAATGTCTCTTACTCAACTTAAATTTTCTAGCAACCATAAAATATTGACGTACTCTTAATACATCACATTATTGATCGGAGGTTATGACTGAGGCGGGTGTTGTTTTTAGTTATTTTTTTACAGATTCTAAGAGACTTCTGCTTTATTCATTACGTATGATTGATGTTTGTACATATTTTAGCCGTCCTAGCTGAAACTGAGAAAGACCATCTTGAGACGTAATTTTAAAATCAACATTACCCTTTTCATGGACTGTAAAGTATTTTTATACAACTATAAAGAATTCCCTTTAAATTCCATCTGGGAAACCCCGGGTCCCGATCGCTGCGATGGTAAATAGTCGCTATCCGATTTCTTGTCTCGGCAGTTTTAATTTACGCGCCCCCGCCGACCGCCCCTCCCGCGGAGTTCCCCTTTGCCGACATCTCTCGCGGATTTCCCCCGGGAAGCGTCTCCCCGCCTGCCCCGCCGCGCCCTTACCCGTTTGATCCCAGTCATCCGGCGCCGCGTACTGCTTGCTCGCCCGCCGACCGCCCGCCGACCGCCCGCCGCTCGCCGCCGCTCGCCGCCGCTCGCCCGCCGCTCGCCCGCCGACCGCCCGCCGACCGCCCGCCGACCGCCTGCCGACCGCCTCGGCCCGACAAGCGACGATTCTCCGTAATCGAATTGAAGACATCCAAGTCGCTATCTTTCCATTTTGTTTGCACCCCTCGCACCTCGCCGCCGTGTCACGAATGAACCTTCCGATTCTATAAGAAAATTGTATTAAATAATTATTTTTGCCACTTGCCTGAACAATTCAGCTATCGCTTCCTAACCTTTTTATTTTTACCCCCGAATCCATGAATGGCGAGAGATTGCGCGTGATTGTTTTTCAGTCCCTTAATAATTGTATTATTTATTTATCTGCCAAACCTTTTCTTTTATCACTGAAATTTACTTTCCGTTTTCTTTCATCAGCCGAATGGTAACATAAATTATGTTTCCCCGTCCCCTCTTTAATTAATTGACAAACCTCAGTAGGCGACTCATCTGGATCGTTCGCAGCTCGTGTGAGATTCCACGACAACCCCCGTCAGCGACCACCGTCAGTAGTCCGGGGCCCGCTGGTGGCAGTTTCAAGGAAAGTTATTAGTGTGCAGTGAGAAACTATTCTAACAAAAGATTTTTTTTTTATTTATTTAATTAGCGAAATACAATGGGAAAATAAATGTTATATACATACATGGTTTTTCTTTCGCTTACCTCTCCAAAAAAGAGACCAGCTCTTGTGCTTGGAGAGGGAGTTACACTACAATAATTTATATGATAATTTTACATATTCTATTCATTGTCCCTTTGTGTGCTTCTGAAGTATTCTATAATATTGTTTATTGTCCAATTATGTGTTTTGAAGCGTTCATTTAGTTTCTTTTTAAACTCTTTTATATCCTTTATTTCTTTGATTTGTGTAAGGAGGCTATTGAAATTTTTTATCCCTAAATATATAGAATTTTGCTGATAGTGTTTGGTGTTACATTTAGGGATTTTAAAGTTATTTTTAAACCTTAATGATGTACTTGTTTCAAATTTTCTAGTGTTATTTTCTTTAATTAATTGATTGATTGAGGTTTTTTTGTAAATGTTTTCAATTTTGGGAACTGGGAATTTTGCAAAAAGTGTTTGTGTTGAAAAAGTTGGTCTTTTTTTTAATATCACTTTAATAATTGTTCTCTTATTATTATTTTTAGTATTATTTTTACCGAGTTCATTATATTATTGTATGCTCCTCCCCACCCAATTATTCCATACTGGAGTGGTGAGTGAACAATAGCAAAATATACCTTTTTTAAATTATTTATACTTAGAATGTTCCTTAGTCTTATGAATATATAGATACATTTTCTTATTCTTTTCACTAATTCGTTAATGTGACTGTGCTATTTTAAATTTTGATCAATAATTACACCAAGATATTTGATTTCTTTTTGATTGGGCTTAAATTTGTACAAGAGTCGTTACAGGTAATTTTGTTAGGATAGATATATTCGTTTTCTAATATTTATGACATCAAGAGGTTAGAAATGTGTGAATCTTTATTTCTATTAAATATATTTTCTTCTTGCCAGTCGACTTTCTTATTTGATGCTGATAAAAGTATTGTCAGGCTTTGTTATTTGCTGTGTCCGTGACGAAGATCTTGATTTTAATATATGTCTTTCGTACCTCTGCATTTTTGCAATTGATAGCGGTTGTTTTGTGAACATTGTATGTTGATACTTCTTATTTCCGATAGCAGTCCACTCCCCGAACGGGTTCGCTGTGATATTATTTTTTATTTCATCTCGCGTGACAATTTCGCGGACGGCGCACCCTCGCGTCGCGCGATCGCGCTCGCGCACGGCGCTCACCGGGCAGCGAAAGAGGGACGGAAATGGGTTTTTCAATTACGAGTATTATTCGTAATGCTCGCGAGACGAGCCCGCCGCGGTTATCGGTATGGGCCATCAGCACGCGGCCCGGTCACCCTAATGGTATTGTCACCCGCACCGGGTCACCCCGCTCCTTCCGCTCCTCTCCGTGACTATACTACTCCATTTTAATTAGGCGCCCTAACCTCCTCGTCCATAAATTATCAATTTTGTGATCATTTTTAAACATTCAATTTATATCTTCTGTGCCCAGTTTTCTGGACTAATCTGCCGTGTACCTGACCTTTCTAGCCAACATTTCGCATTCCAGTATAGTATCCATTGTCAGGAAATTTTGCATTTGTACTGAAAATCCTAAGAAAGCCCGAGAGGAACGCCATGCAGTTTGGCGAAAAATTATAATTTGTATTTATGTAATAAAGATGAAATTAAAAAAATAAAAAATCACGCACGTCTAGTTAAGGAGGCAATTAAAATATATAAACTCACATACTCGTACATTGTACATTGGCAGTACAGATTAGCAAAATAATAATGAATATTAATATTCATTTACAATATTTCTTCGTTGTGCAATAGATGTCACTGATGTCTAATATTTCAATCTAAATATATTTATATTTAAACTGTTATTTATTTAATTTAGCGAAAATACAATGGCAAAATAAGTTAAATTTTTAAATAGATGGTTACATACATACATATGGTTATATACATACATGGTTTTTCTTTCGCTTACTTCTCCAAAAAAGAGACCAGCTCTTGTGCTTGGAGAGGGAGTTACACTACAATAATTTATATGATAATTTTACATATTCTATTCATTGTCCCTTTGTGTGCTTCTGAAGTATTCTATAATATTGTTTATTGTCCAATTATGTGTTTTTGAAGCGTTCATTTAGTTTCTTTTTAAACTCTTTTATATCCTTTATTTCTTTGATTTGTGTAGGGAGGCTATTGAAATTTTTTATCCCTAAATATATAGAATTTTGCTGATAGTGTTTGGTGTTACATTTAGGGATTTTAAAGTTATTTTTAAACCTTAATGATGTACTTGTTTCAAATTTTCTAGTGTTATTTTCTTTAATTAATTGATTGATTGAGGTTTTTTTGTAAATGTTTTCAATTTTGGGAACTGGGAATTTTGCAAAAAGTGTTTGTGTTGAAAAAGTTGATGTTTTTTTTAAATATCACTTTAATAATTGTTCTCTGTATTATTTTTACTGAGTTCATTATATTATTGTATGCTCCTCCCCACCCAATTATTCCATACTGTAGTAGTGAGTGAACAATAGCAAAATGTACCTTTTTTAAATTATTTATACTTAGAATGTTCCTTAATCTTATGAATATATAAATACATTTTCTTATTCTTTTCACTAATTCGTTAATGTGACTGTGCTATTTTAAATTTTGATCAATAATTACACCAAGATATTTGATTTCTTTTTTTGGGCTTAAATTTGTACAAGAGTCGTTACAGGTAATTTTGTTACAGTTGTCGTTATGAATAGTAATTTTTATATGGGGCGGGGTTTTAAGACTATTGAAAAGGGAATATAATAGTTTTTTTCAGAGTTTAAAGAAACTAAATTACTACCGAACCATTATTTGAGTGTGTTCATGACGTTATTTGCATGTTCGTTTGTAGTGTTCCAGCCTTGTCGGTCAACAATGATAGCAGTGTCGTCGGCGTATGATATAATTTTTCCGGTTAATTTTAGTTTGAAAATGTCATTGACATAAATTATGAAAAGAAGTGGGCCCAAAACTGTCCCTTGATGTATACCAAATTCACTGATTAGGGGTTGGCTTAGAGTTTCGTTAATTTTTACGTTTTGCGGTCTTTCGTGAAGATAGCTTTGAATCCAGCTTAGTGCTTTGTCGTCTATACCGACGGATTTTAATTTTAATATTATTTCGCTGTGGGAGATATTGTCGAAGGCTTTTCTCAAATCCACGAAAATTCCAATACATTTAAGAGATTTGTCTAGAGATTCTTGGATGATATTAGATAGTTTACCTATTGCGTCTTGTGTATTTTTGTTTTCCATGAACCCAAACTGGTTTTCATCAATTACTTTGTTTATTTTAATAAATTGAGACATTCTTTTTTTAACAATTTTTTCTAGGATTTTTCCAAAGTTTGGTAAAAGAGAGATTGATCTGTAATTGGTTATTTCCTAAGGGTTATTTGATTTATGTATGGGGGAAATGATGGCTTGTTTGTAGCATGTTGGGAATACCCCTGTTTTTAAACTTAGGTTTATTACATGCATTAGGGGTTTGGATATTTGTTTTTTTATCAATTTTAATGTATTAACAGTATATCCATCATAACCTGGTGCTGTTCCTTCCTTCATACATGTTATGATATGTTCAATTTCGTTAACTGTTGTGGGTTGAAAAATGTCTATTTTATTTCCTGTATGTACTGCATTAGAAGTAGCGACGTCAGTATTCCAGTTCTTTGTGATTTTACTAGCTAAGTTTTTACCGACGTTGGCAAAGAAATTGTTAAAAATGTTTGCTGTTTCCTGGGGCTTTTCTGTTATATTGAAATGTCCATTAAAAATACACCGTTATATTTTAAATAAAATAAAATTGTATTCTTATGTAAAAGCCCACAAGAACGTTGAAGAAAATAAATAAATAAAATAGCTTTAACTGTACCATACGTATGTGTGCATATATGATTTTACCAAAATTATATTTTTGTTACTGGAAATAAATACAAAAGTTCACTTCGCGGTACGTTGTTAAGGCAATACAATAAGGGATTTCCATTGAGTAGCAGATTCCACAGAAACCCTGGCCGCAATAGTCATCACCGCACGATGATGTGAGTAACATCGTCTGGAAAACGGCCGTGCGTTAGGCGGTCGTTCTATCCGCGTGCAGCGCGAGAGACACGCCACATGCAGCTCGGCCAGGTCCCAGGTGAGGGCTTAATCAGTCTGCGGTCACCGTTCCCCCTTCCCCCTTCCCCCTTCCCACGGGTTCCTACCTTCCGCTCCCCGCGAGTGACGCTGAACAGGTGTTCCCGGAGTCGCCAGCGAGCGGTATATCCGAGTAATTATTCGGCCGCGCGGTGGCTGTGGCCAAAATTTATGTAAATCGTTTTAATACGTTTACATCATTTAGAATATGAAATTTCCCTAAATCTCGGTTAAGGCTTATTCGCACCGCTGACATAATTATCCCTACTCTTCACTACAGGTATTAGTTAGTGACAATATTAATACTATCTTAGTGGCTTAATTTCCTTAAAAAAATATTATTTTATCTTTTGGGGAACTATTTTCAAAAATACGTACAAAATCAAATATGCAAACGCACAGAGTAAAGTGAAATTATTCTTGGCTGTGGGTTAATGCAATTAAATGTTTTTTCTCTCGTATCTGAGATCGAATGAGTTCCAGCAGCCGAGCGCCCTGAGCGTTCGCCGGGTTCGGTTCGCCTCGTCAGAAGAATGTTGATCCGACCGGGAATTAATGTTCCGTCACGCGGTTGAAAATTTTCCGAAAAGATATATTCAGACGATCCTGAATTTTCATTTTTCATAGATTTCAATAATTTATTACATGTCGACATTCGTTCATCGGTTTGGAATATATCTCTCGGCTGGAGGAGGGCGATCGTTCTCGAAACTTTCCATCCCTCTTGAGAACAGCCCGCTACCGGAAACATCGTCAGCCGCTCGCGATATGAACGTCCTCGACGCGCGCCACCGAGTGTCCGGCCTGTTTGCTTTCGGGGTTGTTTTCGATCGCATCTTTTACCTTATTTTTATTTTATAAATACGCACACCTCGTAAACGTCATAATATTCTGGGTTCACATCAATTACAGGCTTAAATCTATTTTTCCTTGTTGAAAAATGTCTATGTAAATGAATATTGAATACGTGGGTAGAGTTATTTCTCGTTAGGCTGTATCGCGAAAGTTGACGCGTCAAGCTCCAGGATCGCCCCTGCTCATTTTACTACTAGACCCTTACTTAGGTTGCAGAAGGTCGCGGTAGGCCTGTAATCACAGCCTCCCCTTTCTCCTCGCGAGACGTTATGGAAGTTATTTCCGAGTCTAGTATTTCGCTCGGACCATTATTGCGACGGTATTTCAGCAAACCGTATTTTTTTTCCTATCTAGGTATACTTGTGCTTCTTGCCTCTTTATTTCAATACTGGTATTATTCATTGACGCAATAGCCAGTCTCCTCACTTCATCCGTCGGTAATCCGCCCTCATACGTTAAAATCTCCGCTTTTTGCGATCTCTCTTTGTCCCGTACTCCTTGGAATTGGGGATCGCAACTAACCCCGAGCAGAACTCTCGTTCTTCGACAAGTGGAGTGTTCATATGATTAGGATTTAGCAACTTCTGATTTGACCGCCGGGTAAGGAAATCTTCTCATCCCGACACATTTCCACCACAGTAAGTTTCTCTACATATCGCAAGAGGGATAGAAATTCTTCCTTTTACGTTTGTGGTTTTATTGTAATATTGAACTCGCCGTATGGATGCATTTGTACAACAGCTAATGAAACATACATTTTGTAAATTGAGTTAAAACACTGTTTTATTCCACTATATTTTCTTGTGTTAAACGTTAGAACGAACGTTTTCGGAAACATCTTCCCATTATCAACAATATAATTCAACTAAAATTAAAAACACTTTCAGACAGTAATATATGGGGTGTTTGGAGTTAACGGTGTGGGGGGGGGGGGATGGAGTTAAAAATCATCCCCTCTCTTAACCATTAACTGCACCCCCACCTCCGTTAACTCCAAACAACATATATTACTGTCTGAAAGTGTTTTTTTTTTCATTTTAGTTGAATTATAATATTGATAATGGGAAGATGCTTCCGAAAACGTTCGTTCTAACGTTTAACACAAGAAAATATAATGGAATAAAACAGTATTTTAACTCAATTTACAAAATAATCATGGAATTCCACAAAGTTTCACCAAAAACCTTTGAACAGAAATATATGTGTTTAGGTACGTTTTTCTCGTGCAAAAAATAATAGACGACTAATAATAAACTTTATGACCGCTCTCTTATAGTAAGGATAGTACTAGATCGGTAGCCTGAAGAGACTTTCCATCGTGGATGATTGATTATAAAATAGAAATGTTGAGGAATCGAGCCAGATAGTTTTATATCATCTGTGCATGAATAAGTGGTTCCTGAGTTCTGTCCGGAGAGTCCGAGCCGCATTCCTGTATGGAGATATCGCCGCCCCGCCGAGTTTATGTGAACACTCGTTTCCGGGGCGGTTAATTGCTCCCAATACGGCGCCGGATTGCGCACAATTACTTGGCAAACTTTCTCTGCTCCGTTGTCTGCAAAGGAACTTTTAGACACGCTATTTTAACTTTTTACCATCCTCTTCGATCATTATGATTTTAGAGGTTTTAGAAACACTTATTTACCTTCGCGCACCCCGCACGACTCGGACTGTTTAAATCTGAGGCTCTCTAATTATCTATCGTCACCTCTTTATTTCCGTGTTAACACTTATTTCTTCAACTCGCCTCTGTTTGGCAAATCGTACACGTACTAAAATATATAATGTGTTAAGTCTATATTAATATTTACAAATTGTTTGGCAAATCGCGCGAGGAGCAAACGTTCGGTGAAAGGGTAGTGAGGCGTGCGAGCCGAGACAAGCGCCGAGTCGGGAGCGATCTCCGCTGGCCATAAAAGGAATTAGCCCTTCGACGTTCGTCTGCCGGCCGATCCGCCAGCCCCCCGCTATTGTATCCGCCCGGAATCGTGACTGAAACTTTCCTACAAGTATTAACGGCGCTGGCCGGATTATTTTATATCGCAACTGTATTATTACGGGGGGCGCGAGGGGCGCGCGGGGCGCGCGTGCCAAACCGTCGACAGCTATAAAATATACCGTTTGTTATATTCTTTCAACCTCGCCTCTGTTCTCGCGTTACCGTCACCGTCACCCCGCCATTAAAGTCACCGTCACCCCGCCGGTTGAAACGGTCGCTGTACCTCTGATATGAGCGACGGTACTGCGCGATGCGGCCGATATTGGAATTAATCTATTCAAAAATATAATACATATAATGTTGAAGGATAATTTAGAAATATAACAGTGCGGCATAATCGGCGCGTGCTACCGCCACCGCCACCGCCAGCGAGAGTAACGCCGAGCTTCCAGACTACAGGCTCTACAATACAGGTAGTTGGAGGAAAGGAAACCGTTTTGTTGGCGTATCGAAATAGAGAGGTGAAATTCTTTCCTTTTCCCACGTGTCCTTTGGGAATAGGTATTCTTAAAATGTCGCGCATAACAAGAGACCTTTTCAAAAGCTGCCTCGTAAATGTAATCAAACGATACGACGGACCGAACATATCGTAATAATCACTCGACTCGATAATCATTATAATCATTTTTTTTCATATATACAATATTTCAAATTAAATTTAAATCAATTCGAAATCAAAACGAAAGTCTATCTCTTATAATCTAATATAATCTATTTCCTTAAATATATCAAATTAAGATCAAAATACGAATAGACTCAAACTCACAAACAAAATCAAAACCAAAACCCGATCATATTTAAAACGATAACTATATTAATCTCAGACTAAAAAACAAAACAAAATCAAATATAGCGGTACAGTGTACTTAAAAATTGTGCGACCGAAAACTGGAACTCATACCACTATCTACTACCTACTCTCTGTATTAATTGATTCTCACTTTTTAACTTTAATTCAGAATTCGGTGTTAATTTCCAATGTTTTATTTGAAATAAACCGATGGGTGTATGTATAACGAGGAAAGGAACTGATGGACACTTCCCACTTCCTGCAGAGCGTTCTGCAGGAACTGCGCCAAAGGACAAAGGCGATATGAGTTTTGGGCCTTCCTATACATCTGCGTGACTTGCCAGCCTAAATACTAAGTAAACAGCTGTAGTCCTGGCGGAATGAGGTGATGATATTCCTATTTCGCTCACGCGACGCCCTAAAGATCAATATTTCGCCCGATTTTTGGCCTCGCTGTCGAAGGCTTCTAATTTTATTTAGACTTTATTGACAGACATATTTTTGTTGTAATAGAGGTGAATACATTATAATAAAACATGATAAACATAGTATATACTGGTAGTTTATCGTGCGGGATGGAGTAGACTCCATATATACGAGTATCTCTGATGTATACATATATTATATATGCTCTGATTGCCCGTTGTCCGTTGTCCCGGCTACTTCGCTACACTGAAATTTACTAAACTTTATGGAAATCATTATTTGTACGATTTTTATTTATTTATTTATTCATTTACGTCGTAACGTTAAATTAATTGTACAAACTTTCTGGGGTGGCTCAGCAGTTTTAAGTTGTGCGGTGTCACCGCAGAATTCCTGCTTATATTGAGCGCGGTCGAGATTCTTCCCTCGGGTTGGCTTCGGCGGAACAATTTTGACTCAATTACTAACAGGGATTTTATTTTATAATACGCCGTTCTACATGTCGACGTGTGTCGTAAAGAACGCGAATGTTCTCTATCTGTTTATGAAAATTTTCACAATTATTATAACGTCATGTTTCATACCGACCTATCAAAATATTTGTTTCTCAAATATTTTCCATCGTTTTACCGACACTTTACGTAACACGCACATTCTAATCATACTGTTTTGTTTCCACGTATTTTTCCATTTTATTATTCCATTTGTTTATTCCTCTCTTAAAAGCCCTCGAAGGGATTCATTGTCATTCTAAAACACATCACGCTCTGAAGTCTTTGGAATGTTGAATCCCTCTTTTGAACTGCGGTGTAACTTTAGTTAAGTATTATTTTCGTTTATGAGTTAATTACTAACATTAGATGTTACAGTCGCGTTTCCAAATCAATTATTGAAAGTGCACACACAATACGCGAGTCGCGGCGGTCCGTGGGAAGACTAGGCCGCGTCAGGAGACTGCCGAGTGCTCGCACTGCGGTGCATCGCGCGATGGTGGCTGGTGGCTGGTGGCTGATTTCAATTTCTCTACTCTGTATATAATATAAAATTTAGATGAACTAGAACTGGTTAAATGGTAATATATTAAAATAAAACGTCTCCAAAAGCAGATTCATGATTATCGGTAAAGAAAATAATAATATTCAGCTATCACTTTTGTGGTTATTCATTACGAATAAAATTAACAAAAATTCACTTTGTTTAACACGACATTATTTTTGGTATCACAAACCAGTTTCGGAACCACCGATCCTTCTTCAGGGTGAACTACATATTAACTTAACATTACAAAATATGAGCAATCAAAGAGACAGAAGATTTGATCAATGAGAAAATATTTAAGTACTGCTGTAGGTTAGAATGTAACCAATTTATTATTATTTTTTGTATTTTATAATCGCTTTACCAAATGCTGATTGATTATTCGTTCATCTCGAGTCGAGTAGTGGAGTACTGGTGATCGCTCGCACTCCACTCCGCGCGCGGCACAGCTCACGAGCGCGACGAATGTAGACATTCATGTAGGTCATCGCGATCTATTACTGTTATTCTTATCCTTACCTTCTTACTCTCTCGACAAATGGAGTTCAGAAGCGGGTGTAGGATCCCCGATGCTATCTGAAATCGGCCGTTCAGTGTCGCGAGCCGCCGCGTGAAAGGGGTAAAATCAACAAGGTGATGGAAAAATCACGAAGAAAAGCGTCCAGCCTCGGTGTGACGCGCGCTGGTGCCCCCGCACTCGCTCCGCCCCCGCTCCGCGGCGGCGCCCACCTGGCGGCCGTCCCGCCCCCGCCCCTCCTGCCGTGTCTCGTCGCAAGCGCCATTAGACCGTATTAGATACACCGAGAGAATGATCGCGGGTAGCGCCCGGAGCCGCCCAGACTTTGTCTCGTGCCATTTCGTGACGCCTCCGTGTTCCTCGCCGCTACACACCGGTCCCGCCGGATTATATCGACATTGGAATCAACCGGTTCAAAGCCACTGATCACTTATAATGCGGAATCCTCCATATATATATGTGTACTTTGAAGATTATTGTACCAATTTTGATCATGCGGTAAGCGTGACTTTCAAACCGGGTTTCTTGTGACCGATCTCATTCATTTTTAAATAATTATAATTAATACTTTATTAACTTTGTTTTATGAACCACTGTTATTTATATAACAAAGTTAATAAACCTTTAATTATTAAAAATCAACCGCAATGTGTTTTTTTTAATATTAAATAATTGTATTTATTTATTGAAGAAACTGACGATACAAAATATTTTCTATTTACGTGTGCTTATCAAAGGTAAACTAACTTATAAGTTTTCATAAAATTAAAGAAAGTTTAATGCATATTATAGTAGGAATATTAAATAATTTTTTTATTAATTCCAAATATTTAAAAAAATTGAATTTTTATAAGATAGGAATATTTAAAAGCATATGAATAGTTTTATCACCCTGGTGAAGAAAAATGATATTTTCGAAACCGGTTAGTGTAAGTATTAAAGTCACGGTGATTAAATACAAAATGAATGTATAATTGATACAGTATAAATATACGCGTATAACATTTAAAAGAAAGAACGACCACTATTTCCAATTGTACGAGTATGTATTGTATGCGGAGAATGAAACGTGTGACCGTTAAATCAATATGGTTTTATTGAAAAATATGAGGGCCTGTGAAAATAATATGTACATTTACATATGATATTTAGAAATTTTAAAATTACAGTTTGTCGACTAAGATTTAATATTCAGGCGGGACCAGTTGAAGAGGACAAAGAATTTTTAAATATTTTTCTGTAGGTTATGTCGAGTCCGATATGATGCCATCCATTCTCGAAGTTGTCCCGATAACCCGACGCGTGGTGCTACAATGTCAGTTGTGAATATTAAAATAATCATGTTGCACCGCAAAGTAACCGCCATGTCAATTAATGATAATATTAATATTCATTATTGTATGCAAATCGTTAGATACCAGATACCATTAACAATGACCTTTATAATATGGTTAGTATTAATATTAAAAATCGAAACCGGCGATACTGTATTGCCTTCGAAAATGGGTGAAATGAATGGTGATTTAAATTTTGGGTACGATACCTTTACCGAAGAAGCGATTAATATGACAGAGACTCCCCTCAGCAGACAGTTTGGGGGGGGATTCTATCTGGACCCGCACCTTCATCGGTAACTCTGGTCACCTTCAACAGTATGAATATTTGATGCACAGCACCCGAAGTCATCAGATATCATATCGACATATTTTATATAAGTTTATATTTGCATTCGGGTTTTATTTTCTTACGCCAGCTGGTGGTCACTCCTCCGTTGGGACTTTCCGTTTCACTAATCATCTCAAAATGAACGTTTAACATCTGCACTCTTTATTACATTTAAAATGCGTAACTAATCATTTAACCACAAAGTTAATTCACCTTCCTTACGCTCGCGGTAGATGGTAGATGGGTCGCGATCGCCAGGACAATGATGACACGACACGGATTCCTGACGACTTCCTGAAGCGAACCATCGGTTCCACTGAATAAATACATTTGATAGAACGGCAACTGTATCCGACTACCCGGCACTCGCCTAATAGTGAATATTGTCAAGTCACAAAGTTGCACGAGAATCCCATTTTCTCCGGTTCATCATTTGTGTGTAGCGTTCTCTTCTCGCCTTCCCCTTGCGGAGGTTTCCTTCATTGCCGCATAGCCGCACGTGTGGGTGATTATTTTTCTCGTTCCTTCCGAACACTACTCCTCCGAGGGGAGAGGGTGTACACGGGTACCCCATGTACAGATGACCGAGAACCCTCTACTTTCATTGTACTCGAATGTTGTTTCATATTTGGCAGTGTCAGTGTGCAGATTGCTTACGGACCATCGTTACTCCCGGTGACGGTGTAACGTTAATGAAGTCAGATCTTCTGAAATATTGGTGAATTCGATTCACTTTAATGAAATGTCGAGTAGTAATGTAATGTAATGTAATGTATGTAATGTAAACAATCTCTAAAACTTAATTTAATCTTAATTGAATTTTTATCAGTTTCTGTAATATTTGAGAATATCAGTCTGTTAACCGACGGTTTGAGGATAATCGAAAATGAGTGCAATACGAAACGATGAGAAAACGATGATAGTAACAGTACGAGTGTAGATAATTTTCAACTTCCCAAAAACGTGATACATTCGCCAATACCGATGTGATATAAATGGTATCTTTCAATATATAATCAACAAGAAGACATTCACTTTACCTTTCGTCAAAACAGGCGTATCGCTTGTAGCTTTCATTAATAATTCACCATTTTATTATCAAACTGAATCAGCCAGGATTACTGATCCGTTCAGCCCTAGTTAAGATATTTTACAATGTAGTATTTTATTTCTGTATGCAGATCCACCGTATTTCACTAGATCAGATCGGCTCATCTATTTTCTGTCTGACAGTCCGGAGGAAGCGAGGAGGGAAGAGGGATACCGAGGTGATGAAAAGCAAATATCACCCATTTGTCTCTTGTATTGAATTCACTGAATTGGCGCTCAACTGTCGTGTCCCATATTTCACGTCGATTATTATATGTATTTTAAAATGGAGGATAAACATAATGCGGACAGTCGGTTTACAGAAGTTTTTAATCCGGTTTTAGTTAGTGGATTGATCTTCGCGAGGATGGATCTCCCCAATATTCTGTCTTCGTACATCGACGGCTCTTTTGCGAAAGTCCTGTATTTATTTTAATTCCACGACATTTTTCTGTACTTCTCATATGTTCTAAGTATCTTTGAATATGCTTCCCAACTGTGGAATCCAAGATATACTTGACACATCAATAGAATTGAAAAATACAGAACAACTTTTTGAAATATCTTAATTTTTATAGTTATCGAACCTTATCCAGCGCTGCTGGGTCATCTATTATTTTCAAAATTCCATCACTATAAATTCGAAGAGACAAGCCCGATGTCATCTTCCTACACAAAGTAGCCAACTCCAAAGTAGACTGTCTTGATTTATTCAGACGTATATCCATTTGAGTGTCATTTAAGTCAACTAGAACTAATCTCACATTCAACCTTCCATATTGTAACACCAATGCCAAACAGAACTCATTTTTCTACCGAGCTTCCCTTTATTTCATCTCACACTTAAATGAATTAGACATTTTCGATACTTCAGTTACCTTAATTAAATCAAAATACAATATATAATATAAACCTTAATAATCTTTATTTTATTTTTATTACACAGATTTTATTCCCTATCCTATTTTTTTTCCCTTTCACCCTCCCGTGCCCCTGGAAATTTTTCTTATTTTTACCTTCCACTTTTTCTCTCGTTTCTCTTATATATACTGGTTTTTTTTGTATTCCTACAATAGAAAATAAAGTTCTCACTCTTTTTATCGTTTTCTATGAAGCGTAAAATTTATTTCTTATTACTAAAGTCTTAATAAGCTATTGTATCAATTTAATAAGTCTTATTCAAATTATTGTCTTACACTGTATCTGTAATAACGGTAAGCCTTTCTAATATTAGTCCGTTAAAAAACAGCATAAGTAACGACTCCATATAAATCAGATCAACCGAAAGGAATTTTAAATTCAGTAAATAGCCAATTGTATGACTTAAGTAATTCACTAGCTTAAAAGTAGACGATAATAATGTGAATAGCTACAATGCTTCGATTGTAATTACTAGCGCTGCGGCTGCAGCGGTGTGTTGTCGTGGTAGTTTTTAGAGCTAAGCCATTAAAGTTTCTACTGATACACATATGGCGCTAATTATAATAAATCCATAAATATACGTTAACGGTCCATATTATAGATTAATTAACTTTTATTTCTTTCTCAGAATTCTTAGTAATGCACAGCTTTTTTGCTTGTATAATTTTATTTTATTTTTTGGAGAAACAAACAGTGTAACAATAATAACTGATAATTACATAATATATAAAAATAACACCAGTGAAGTTTCTTCGGAAATTAAATACATAGTACATAATAAACTAAAAAATAGCAGACTGATAAACAAAAATGCTTTTACATAAAAGTAAACATAATAAACTAAAAACTAGTATATATTAATAAAAAAAAAAATAATATTAATAAACTGAAAGAAGAAAAACAAAAAATAAAAGAGTGATTTTAAACTGAACATACAAAGAGGAAAGGGTAAGGAGGGGAGGGAAATGGGATGCAATATATACAGTTTATGTTAATAGTTATTGAAAAGTTGGCGTAGTTTAAATTTAAAAGGAAGCAATTTATCGTTGAAAATGTCAATGTTATTAGAAAAATTTACGGCATTATATTTAGAGCGGATAATAAAACAATTTTTTATGTAATTGATCGTGTTTGTCGCGTTGGACAGTTGAAAGTTATTTGTTCTAATAAATAGGGCGAGTCAACTAAGTTATTTAAAATTTTATAGAGGTAGGATAAATCTTGAGTGTTTCTTCTATTTAAGAGGGGGGTATTTTATGATAACACTCACTTTCTGAATGAGATTTAATGTCTAAGCGAGCACGTGAATTTAATATATTAAAAAAATTATGTTGGACATTTTCAAGTCGGTCGCTGTAGGTGGAACAATGTGTGTTCCAAACTACCGATCCGAATTCAAGTTGACTGCGTACAAATGAGAAATATAGGATGATAAGAGTAAAAGGGGATTGGAATGGGTTAGATGTTCTAGCAATGAAACCATGGAGTCTATAAAAGCCTTGGCGATTACCGACTCTATATGCGGGATAAAAGTTAATTTAGTATCCAAGATGATACCAAGATCCTTCACTCGTGTGCAGACACTGAGTTTGTTACTATTAAGTTGATAATTATACGACAAATTAGATTTTTTCTTTGAAAATGAAATGATGTGACATTTAGCAATATTTAGAAAAAGTTGATTTTTTTGGCAGTAGATTGAAAGTCTATTAATATCATCCTGTAGCAAGAGGCAATCAGTGGGTGATTTAATTTCTTTGAAAATTTTGGCATCGTCAGCAAATAGTGAAAATTCAGAATTTAAGAAACATTCTTTAATGTCATTAATATAAATTAAGAATAAAATAGGTCCAAGGTGTGAGCCTTGTGGAACTCCAGATGGGACATTTTATATTGTTAATTCATAGAAAACATTTAATCGGTTCAATTTGATTCGGTTAACTGTTTGTTTTCTAAATAAAAAAAACTATTTTCTCTATTGTCTTCTCGCCACACATACACGAAACTGGAAGTCGCGGAAAGTATCGTTTAAGCCCGTGGAGAGCCTCGGGAGTAGAACGAAGAGCCTCCGTTCCGAGCCAATCCAAATATCCACGGTACGGTATCGTGTCTCGATTGAATAAAGCCGCCGAGATCGTTTTCGAGTTGTGAGCTTTCTAATTGTGGAATCGTGACTGTGTACCGATTTTCTATTCGCCACTGAAAGTTGTCTGACGCCGGCGAGTCTCGCCGCCTCGCCGCCTCGCCGCCTCGCCGCCTCGCCGCCGCCCGCGCCCCTGCGCACGCGGTGCCCCCGCGCCGCAGCGCTCACCACCCCGACGCGATCATTTTCTTGGATTTCAGACAATTTTCCCCATTCAAATGGAGGGATTACCGTTCACTAGGGAGAATTGAACTGGAGCGATCCTTGTAAATTAAACTCATGTACGTTAAGGATATCTAGCTTCGGGGATCCTCAAAGCGAGCGGTACCTAAGACCGATTGGAAAAAAGGGACGATTTCAGAATTGGTATAATCTTTCATTATTTTATCTATTTAAAACTTCAAAACGTTCAATATTCAACCTCACTAGATAAGAGTCCGTATCCAGATGGACAATGTTTTCTCTATATCATTTACCTTTATCCTATCTTATCATTTGCAATAGGTCGGTACAGGTTACCATAGGTCTCGAGCAATGTGAACATAGATGTATACACTATTGAATAATTACTAAATAAAATCAACAATTAGATCATTAATACTGTAAATAGGTATCGTGTAGTACATAAGAAAAAATATAAATAAAAACTAGAGTGAATGAATGAACAGTCAAAAAATAAAAATTTACATGAAGGTATAGTGTAAAGGCTTATCCGCCACTCATCTCATTATATTAAAGCATTGACCAACAGTTGTACTCGTTTTCGGAACGTTTACTCATTTCTAGAGCGTGTTGAATATGTGTGCTCGACAGAGTTATGCAGTGCTATTAATCGTGAAATATTGCATGTACATTTGCCTTACATCTAATAACCGTCATTCTCCGAGCACTCGTTCCGAACAGCACCTTATGGTTTTTTGTACATTATTCTTACCAGCGCCTTCTGTGCCCGGGCTAATGGCTCTTGTATGGTTTCAGCAGCACCGCTCCAGCTTACTGTGCCATATCTTACCAGTGACTGACACAAAGCGTACTAAACTATTTTAGTTAATGAAGGTCCTAAAATATCTTTGCGAATACATTAATTAAAGTTTTGATCACATTACATTTTCAAAAATGAACTAACAAAGGAATCTTTCGCGAAGTCAAGAACTGAAGGAATCTACGCTGAACTCGCAACCTAATTCGTAATCAATAATAATTATATCACTGTGTCATAGGTTCAATTAAAATTTGAATAAATTGTAAATATATGAATGTAACTATTAAAATAAGTGGTTTATTATATACATTCCTTTTCAATCTTCTAGATAAAAACGTAATTTAATATGAAACTTTATATGATAAACTTTTAATATGATAAATCGTAACTGAATTTCTAAATTATTACCTATTCAATAAAAATAGTCAATTTACTCTTACCTTTAAATAAAGTTATTAACTATAATTATCATCCATATGATGAATGTGTTTGAAATCTGTACACAAAACTTATCCACCGATTTATTACTGAAATAAATAATAATTGAAATTGATAATTTTCTATTCTTGCCAATTACTAGTAAGTAAGTAACGATGTATCACTGAAATATATTTTTGAGTAATTCGACCATTGTGACATATCGGAATATTGCACATTCGGTGTAGCTGAATTATGAATCGATTCAGTTTGAAATGGCAGTGCGCGTCCATATAACCAGGAATCCTCGCCCTGACTCTTGCCGTCGGTGTTCAATTACGAATAGCTTTTCATTTTAAAAATATGTTTGAAAAACTTGAACCCTCCTGTAGCCATTTCCTAGGGTTAAATCCGTCGGATACATTATGCATGCGGGCGCCCGGTGCCCGATGGGGGAGACCACCAGGCGGTCGTTCGTACGTCTCGGCCGGTGGCACAGGAAGGTGACACGGCGACAGAACCTTTAGTATCTACCGGTAGGGAATTATGTATTTTTCTTGTATTGCCGCTCTCGGAGTGTCCGAAGCTTTAATGGCCCACTTATATTAGAATGATATAAATTTGTAATAATGAAACTTCGACGATTTACGCAACTGATGATAAGGATCAACAACCAATTTTTCGGCCATAAGTTTATTTAGAAATTCTGATGAACAATCTCCGTTCCCAGACTGGCTCGGCCGAGCTGGGAACTGGCCCCGCGGTACTAATTAGCGCAAATTGAATACCAGTTCAAAAACGAATCTCTTTATCGTAAAGGGGAATATTTTACACTTTTTTCCAAAATCGAGATAAGCCTCGCTCGTAGCCACTGAGATCCTTGCACTCGGCTACCACTGAGATGACAGGAGACGAGAGACGGTATGGCGGGTTTAATTATAAAGTTCCGTACCGCGCGGAGAGTAGGACTTATAAATGACACAAAATGAAATTCGTAGACAAGGCGGCTTTTCAAAGTTTTGTATTGCCTACTTAAGGTCTATTTTTTCTCGAGTTAATTTTCTTTTCCGAGGCTTTATCGCCCAGGAGTTGTAATTATCGTCCTCTCGCCCTCCCCTGGGCCACCTAATGACTCCCCGCTGCGGGGGGTGCGGGGCGACACGTGACCCGACTACCGATCGGCCTCCCCGCGGCTGATTGTCAGTATCTGTGTGTGCCTTATTGGGTATGATGAGCTTATATAGCCATTTTCAGAATTTCTTCCATGGAGTCCTCCGGAATTTTCTTTGTTCGTTCCTTGCGTGCGACCCTGCAAGCGCTGTGTGCAAACTTGTTTAGATGGGTCACACTCGTATTGCGGTGTACAATACAATTGATGTAGAAAGTACTCTATGTAATAAGTAGTACAAAATAAGGTAATAATTCATCGACAAAATTCCACAAAGTTGATGAAAAATGAATTGAAAGTAATCATTTCGGTGTGTACTGAATCTTTTCGAGCTTCAGATACCAACATCTACAAGTTGAACCTTCTATGGGGCCATGGCCTCCGGGTTAAACGGAGAGAGCGCAATGACCATCTTCGGTTTCTACACTGATTAGCTCAATTTAATCACGGAGTTGCCTCGTATCGTGCCAGAAGCCACCGGCGCGGGATATCCGCAGAGTGCGGCCCGCGCGCGTGTCAGCACCGTCGCCTGGCACTGTCCGCTGCGTGACAAGGAGCCGTTAGGGAAATTTCATTCGTTCCGAGCTCCTGCTGGACTGGCGGCATCACTTCGCGCGAAGAAACGAGGTGGGCAGTCACGACCCGGCGCCGGGACGCCTGACGCCTGACGCCTAACGCCCGCCCCTCACGCGAAGGAATGCCAATTCCGAGTGGAAATATTTACACCGCAAAACGATTTTGGAGAACTTTATGGTGTGGTAATTCTCGCTATTTCGTTTGAAATATACGCTCTGTGAATTTTATTGGAATCTTATATTCATCGTGTCTCGGTGAACGGTCTCGAAGTTCTTTGTTGAGATTTTTAATCTGCACTAACAATTGTTACATTCAGAATACACCCGCGGTATCAAAGAGTTTATCTAATTTGACGATAGGTTAGTCGAGCAAACGTGAGCTGGCTGTGCTGATGGCGCCAGCCCTGTTTTATCACCCCCCTCTCCCAACGATAGTTTCAACTTTTTATTCGAAAATGTGATGCGATGCCGTAACATGTTTGTCAATTGCGATACTTTTCCGTTTATACTCCAAATCAGTATCAAATCATTTTCCTTATTACACTTACATTTATTTATGGTTTTATGCATTTAGCTTTTTAAATCTGTGTACTTTTATGTTTTATACAGAATTCCTCATGATGTGTATGCGAGTTCTTGGTTACATATTTTGTTCTCATCTCATAGTTAATTTCCCCTTCCTTTTGGAAAGTATTTACATAAATTGCGATACTTTTCCGGTGGAAGTTGACCAATGCGGAGCGTAAGATATCTCGGTGCGTGGGTGGGAAGGTGTGGTAGCGCGGGGGCGGTAGTTTACGGGCCGGACGGCTCCCCGGGGGCCCGGCGCTTCTTTATGTTATCGCCCTTGTTCCCAGTCCCAGGTACAGCCGAGGGTAGGGGCAGGAGCTTCTCCGCTGCTCCGCTCCACCGCTCCTCCGCTCCTCCGCTCCACCGCTCCTCCGCTCCACCGCTCCACCGCTCCACCGCTCCTGTCTCCTGTCTTCATCATTCTAGTTTCTCAGTTGTACGAGTTGTATTGTAAGTAGCGCCTGTTACCATTCGTTCAGCAATGCCTACGTTCAATCTCTTACTTGGGCTAATTGACATATTCACCTGTGCGCTTTCTGGATACAGTAATCCTCCCTAATAGCGGTGTAGACTTTAAGAAGTCACTATTGAATTTGAATATATACGATATCATCTAGTGTGTAGATGTTAATCGCACCTCGGCTCGCGTCGTGTCAAGCAGATCTAGATGGCGACGTCTATTCTCGATGCATACATACACTTGTAGCGGTTTTCTTTCTAATAAATAAATATTTTTTGTTTATTTCATTCTTAACATAGTGCATACATAAGCACTCCTACACATATTCTAATATAAACAATATTAAGTATTTTCTTTTACTTAAACTTATCTTTTACATATTTAGTCAGTTTCATTTTAAATCTATTTAATTTCTCTCCTTTCTTATGTTTTCTGGCATTTCATTAAAAATCTCCATCGATTTCTGAGATTTGGCCTTCTTCCTGAATGGCAGTCTATCCCTTCCTCTTGTACGATGCTCGTGCTCATGTTGATTGGCATCAATATTTTCTTATAGAGGTATAGTAATGGCGGTTCACCTTACACGATTTCCATAAATTTTTCCTGTACTTTATACCTTTTATGACAGTCTTAAATATTCGTCTACTCCTTTGTCTTGCACTAATGATTACTTCGAACGTTTAGTCAGCATATATTCATTTTAAATACTTAAAATCAAAGTAGATCATAACTATAACTTATAAAAACATTTGTAGCAGTAGATTAGGCGATCTAGCCGCCTGTAGAGTTCTCGAGTATGATAGAATTTAAGACTAAAAAATATTCAAAGAAATTTCAGACATCAAAATTCCGATACCATATTTGATTTGAACCCTCGCTATCGGAAAACCTGTCAAATTATATATTATAATTTTTCCAAGACTCGTCAACCGAAATTTGAATACGCTGCACATTCAAATAACGCAGTATTATTGGTAACGAAGAATTTTTTAATTTCAATATTTCAGATGTTGACTGTGCTGTGCTGAAGTCAAAAAGGCGAAAAATATTTCTTATATACTTCGATACAGAGTTGAGCATTGAAATCTATCTGCACAAGCTCATTGTAGATTTAATTTTTTTTTTATCTAAGTTTATAATCTATATTTTTACCTTTCCTTCCACGAAAGCTAAATATAAGTATAGAATTTATAATTTGGTATTTTCTTTTGCAGAAAATTAGTTTTGTGAGTTTCCGTTGATAAATACAAAGTTAAACTTTTTTAATAATGGTATTTTCGGCTGTGCGCAGTGGCAGCTGGGATTACAATACGCTGTTGGGAGAATTCCTCGTTTATATTATTATTTCCTTAATATGTCCTCTCACGATCAGCCTTTACTCTTTCTCTATCCGTCTAGCATAGTGACCGAAGAACCGCACCGCACTGGAATCTGAAGGTCTAGCAGTCCGCGGAACATAACATAAAGCGTGCATTTCGTTATATCTCCATTTCGGACAAAATTTTACTTTTATTTACCTTTGCTGTACGTTACTAGATACTTATTTAACTATACTAGTTTTTTGTCATAAATATAAATGTAAATACCTAATGTACAAAACTACTTACTTTCAATTAAAAGATTATTACTAGAAATATATATATTTTATTATAAATAAAACAAACACCATCTATAAGGGTATTAGACATAGAAGAAGAAAAAATAGTAACAAATTGCTAATATCCTAGCATATTTTACATGGATAAGAAAACCAGACGAAAAAGAGTGAACGTTGTGGTGAATTAAGAGTAATTAAGAGTAAAAATACACAAATTAAAAAATTATGAACACGCTAAGAGAACAAATCAATTCTCAATTTGATTTGAATTTGAATTTTGAAACAAAATACATAACAGTGTAGGTGAACGAATCGTCGTAAGCTCGGCGCATTCTCGCAGTAAGAGAGCGTTATGCAGTTTGTATTTAAACTTCCAGTTTATTTTTTAAAATTCATTAATTTGGTGTGATTGCACGAATTTACGTACGTTAAATTGCATTTATATGATGCACTGAGCTGCGTAAAGTAGTACGCCAGTTAGTTCCACTATGCTAAGCTCGTGTTACAAATAAGTATCGTGCACATTATTTTTACGATTCTGTTTCGCCAGTCCAGGACTTATCTTGCACTCTCCTAACTTGTAGACTTGTATATTGGACTTTTAGTATGATACATTTTTATTTCTACATGTAAGCAATAAACATATACAAATTGTGGAAACCGCGTTATACTAGCGAGCGCTCTGCCTCTCTACCTACCCTCTACCTGACCGCCTACCTACACCTACCCAGGTACGATATTTTTATTTGGATATTTGTTTTTTAATTTAACTACAACTGTAAATTTAAATGTATGTCCATCTGAATAATGCGAGGGATAATATGTAACCGCGCACATTGGGTTCCGAACGCGACGTGACGAACTGATGCAATTTGGCGCGGTTCCAGACATACGATATGATATCGGGATGATCGTGTATCTTTTACAGCTACAAGTATACGGTTTGTCTTAAACTGATGTATCCGTCGTCCCAGCCGCAATAAAACGAAGAAGGCAGACGGCACGGGTGCGGCGCGGCGCGGCGCGGCGCGGCGCTGGAAAACCCTTTGACTTGTTCATTCCACTATTTTCCGAAGGCTGAATTACGTCCCTCCCCATCCCCGAACGCACTTTTATCGCGTTTGTTCCCGGACAGATTTGGCGCGAGGGTTGTTTATTTGAATAAATGATGTCTCGCAGCGAGGTGTCACGTTACTCGCGCGAGCACCGCCTCCCTCCTCAGGGTTGAGATTTAATAGAAGGTATTGTGTCGCAACGGTGTCGGAACTCCTTCACTTCTTGCGGTCTGAGAATTTGAACTACTTTAGCGCAGAAGAAATTAAACCATTAACGTTATCCATAATAAATGTGTAATTTTTAGGATTTATGCAATTAGTATTTCAGATTCATGTTTATTGCCAGTCGGATACATTTTTCGGTTTAATTACTTATTTAATGACTTTAATTAATTCTATCGGATATTTCTCAGTAAAGTCGTTAATATACTAGATACGTAACACTCTGTTCATGTCTTTACTGATTACTTTACTGTAAGCCGACAGTAAAGTTTTGTTAGTAAAGCGCATAAATAATAAATATAAAGTAAAGTATAGCCGATAGCAACGCAGTGCACAATTATTATTTTAGAAAAATAGTGGTTACATTTTATGACTAATTAAAATAAAATAGCAATCTAATTATTACTCGCTAAGCCTAACAGTCATAACTGCTTCGATATAATTTGCGGTGTTAATGTTTTGAAAGTAGCCAACACCCGGGGGAGGGACCGCAAACGAGAGGACCGTGACTCGCGAGGACTCAACAAAAAGTAGAACTAATCAAACAGACCTAACGTTCATTTCCTTCCTCGCCCGGAACGTTTTGTGTCGTGTGATAATAATTGTAAGCCAGTTATATAATAATAAGCCAGCCAGCAGTTACATAAGATAACACTGGAAAGGTACGATATCCATAACCAAACAGACCTAACGTTCATTTCCTTCCTCGCCCGGAACGTTTTGTGTCGTGTGATAATAATTGTAAGCCAGTTATATAATAATAAGCCAGCCAGCAGTTACATAAGATAACACTGGAAAGGTACGATATCCATAACCAAACAGACCTAACGTTCATTTCCTTCCTCGCCCGGAACGTTTTGTGTCGTGTGATAATAATTGTAAGCCAGTTATATAATAATAAGCCAGCCAGCAGTTACATAAGATAACACTGGAAAGGTACGATATCCATAACCAAACAGACCTAACGTTCATTTCCTTCCTCGCCCGGAACGTTTTGTGTCGTGTGATAATAATTGTAAGCCAGTTATATAATAATAAGCCAGCCAGCAGTTACATAAGATAACACTGGAAAGGTACGATATCCATAACCAACCTTTTTATTAGATAATTCTCTCCTAATAATTTAGTATACTTTTTAAGCATTTATTTATTTATTTCTTATTACCAGTAATAAATTGAATCATAGTAAGACCGTTAACAGGTGTAGTGTGTGGCTGAGGAGGAATGTAAAGTGTTGAAGAGACGAGTCGCTTTTCCTTTGAGAGTTATTTCATCGATAGTAGTACTAATAATAGTGTTTTTTCAGAAACCCCCCTTCTCTACATACTCGAGTCGCGCCCCTCCCTCCGGCCGCTCTGATCGCCGGGCTCATCAATCACTCTGCCCGTTCCCCATTTGAATATCGCATAATGGGACGACATCCTGAATTAGGTCATTTGTCTACGTTTCGGCTCCGTTTCGTGGCGCTTGACCGAGAAAGCTCTCTACGGTTCCCGGTACTCTCGTACAATATGTGCGTACCCACCTATATCCCGGGCCGCTAGGGTGTCAGGCCGCGAGACGGACGCGCGTGCGGTCAGACCGAGCACCCCCGGACCGCACGAGTCTCCCGGGGATGGCTCTGAACTGATTCATTAACGCTATCGCTTCTCCCGTAAGAACGGTGTCCAAATTGTGACCCCGCCTCTGCTTCCAGAGTAGAAACGTTGTTTATTCCTGAATGTGTAAAAAGCCCCGTATACTGGAAGTAGCTTCCCATATCGATCGCGTCATCCGATTGACTTCACCCGAGAGCGGAGAGCGGAGAGCGGAGAGCGGAGAGCGCAGGCGAAGCGCCGCGATGTGACAATGCTTATCTGTCACCCTTTTACTTTATTTCGCAACAAATTATTATCACTTTACATGTTTTATATGATATGCAAATATTTCATTTAACATTCGATACAATTTTATTCGATGTGGAAAACCAAATCCATATAAAGCAATATATACCGACTGAATGGAATCCATTTGAACATTTGAAATGTAAAGCTAAATTAAAACAGACTAATAAATAATATTAGTTATATATTAAAGAAATCATATTATTGTTGTGAAGTGCTATTTTAATACAAATGTATGTATCGAAAACACGTTTACTCGCTACCGGCATTCTAACCTGGACCTCTTTCTATAAATGGTGTAATAGATGGATCAATTGGAAAGATTACAGAATATAAGTTCAACATTTGTCGAAAACGTATTCGATTGCTATAGCGAAAACACGCTTTCCCCTGATAGGAAAAGGTCCATGTTCGAATCCCTATATTTTTTCGATAGATAGATTTTCTCTATATATATTTCTAGTTGATTAATTTAATTTGTATTTTATTAATAATAAAAGTAATAATAGTTGATATAACATTTCTGGACTATTCTGCAAACTGTCTCCGACTTCTCTAGCCGACGATTTGGACAGCCTGTCGGCAGGGTTTATCTCAGAACTGGTGTCGCTCATTGCGTGCAACTCTACACAACTCATCTGAGAACTTGCTCGAGTGTTGTTACTGTTCCAATAATCCCTGTGATCGAAGCAGCGCTGATACTGGAACGCGTTGTTCCATCAACTCTTCAATATACTTTCTTTTCCGTGTCTAAATGCTTAATTATTTCAAAATTTGTCGTTTCCTGGGAAAAGCCTTAAACCGATTTATTACCGTAGACTCGTATTAATGTTACCAGCCGAAACATTCTTTTCGGATGTCGGTCTGCATTTAACCCTTTTAGTTTGCAAAATATGCAAAACACTACCCCTTTTGTTTCATCCCCTATCCGACTCGACACCCCGTCAAATACCGAGCAGCAATTACAAACTATCTGTTGTTGAATCATTTCGCAGATTTATTTTTACTAATAATTATTTTTTTCACAAGATTTATTCGAAGTCTTCTTTCTCGGCGCCGATGATACAAGCGCGTCACGTGTAGAAAATATAATGTTCCGCGAGAAGTGCGCCAGTTTCGCACCCCTGGCTCCAGCCTCGACGGGCCAGCGTGGGAACCGCGAGACCCTTCCACCGTCTGCCTATCTGCCTTACGGCTGCTCGACAACTTCCTCTGTTCCACCGAATGCAGGACTTGCCAGGATATTTATGGCGCTTCTCTCGCACGAGGTTGTGTAATAAGTAATGCAGTCGCAAGTGTCCAAAGCCGGTTCTCACTTTCATCAGCTCGCCGATTTAAAGCGAGTGTCGGTACGATACGGTACGCACAATAACCCCGCCGTTTTTGTGCAGGAATTGTTTTTCCTTTATAAATGGCAGCGCTCGTCCGGCTAAATCGCTCCTCCCCCGTCTGCGGAATGTGCTGTGAATGGAAGGAATTATTCTGCCCTTAACTTTAATTTCACCGCACTGACAGACGGAGCGAGGAATATAATTAGATTTGCTTTAATTTATAGCAAACATTTTTTAAAAGAAATTTCTCTCGTTTCTTAGAAACCGAGAGCGCGGAAGGAAATTCATATTTTAATCCTGTTATTAAATATGTACCTAGATATTTATTTAATTATTTACTAGCCTGACTCTAGCCACACTTCTCTAGGCTCACCCGATCGCTCCAGATCTCCATTTCCAATGACGCTTCAACGCTCGCCTTTTCCCATTTCCAAACTGCTTAAGGGACTCGAACTGATCGATGCCGATATTGCTCCACGCGCTGTTCATCCAATCTAGTGTGTGTATCATGCAATATTAGCATTGTACTGTACTGTACTGTACTATACTATACTAGCTCAAAGCACTATAAATATTGGAATCGCCAATAACACTGGCCAACGCCGATATCCTCCCGCTGAAAAATATAACATTATTCCTTTGGTGTGCTCAATACGAACGTAGCATCTCAAATATTCCGGCACAGTTCTTGACAAAAATCGGTTGTTTTGAGGAAAATTACGATTTTAGCACAAATTTTGCATCTTATAGCAAGTTTAATATCCCTCATTTTCAATGGATCACTCTCGTGTGTACACAGACACGGACACGGACACGGACATAGCACCTGTTGCGTGTACATCTCGCCTCGAAAGTGCTCATTCTGTGCATTGTGTTCAGGACGAAAATGTAAGTCTGCGTTTCTTGCACGCTTATTATTATATGTGAACGCTCGACCTCCAGCCTTCGGGTTATTCAACATTTCTTTAACCTCGCTCTTACATCTTACTCAAAAAGGAGAGTTTTTTAATACGGAAAAAGTAACAAATCATATTCAATAACGGAAAACTAAGTGAAATAAAGACGAAACGCTTCGACCATAGTTTTAAATAAAAATACCCTAGATATAGATATCTCACAGAGACGAAGCTATTATTTTTACATAGGAAGTATGGAAGTGTCGGGCATTACAGGGCTTACGACCTGTCATCGGCTGGCTTAAGTGATCACTTTATACAATGTAACATTCACCTATTTACCCATGCTACCACATCTATCAAATTTTTGAAAGTTGTATATATGATATCATTTTGGAACATTTCAATTATTTATTACCAACTATGGTGTCGTCATCTATGAATTATTTTGAAAATTCGATATTTATTCTCGTGTAACAGTATAGATGTCGCTGAAGCTGAGACTTTTTTTCTGAAGTTTTTGGGGCTATATCCTTTATGTATATGAAAAGGCAGAATTTTTCAATTTTTACTCAGGGAATAAATCTCAGTAATTGGTTCCTACAAAGATTTGGACGTACTCAAAAATATTGTTAAAAATACCCAAATTGTTACGATGCATCATTTTAGTCACATGTTTCCTCGTTAAGATCTTATTCGGTTACCACATTCTATATTTTATTGATTGTTGCAAAATGTAAAAGCGCTAGTGTTATTCCACCATTATTAGTGTTTTCCTTTTGTTGGGTCCCCGAGTACCCCTTTCCGATAAGTTTTTCTCGACGCCGAATGTGATCTTCCATCTCGGCCTCTCGGTGCTTGCAACCTTCGCCTCCGGCCTCCGTCCCCCTCGCATTGTTCTCGAGCAACTCGGTCACGGGACCCGCGATGATGGTCCATTAAACTGCTTTTACGACCTTCCAAATTCCCGCGCCTTAGCCTTAGACTTCCACCTATATCCACTTCTCAGATAAACCTTTTTTATTTCAGTTTTATCCCTTTAAATATTCCCACTTGGTGAACACACACCCTTAACACACACAAACTTACTCTCCAGTTTGATATCTCCTCGAGACTGATTAATTCCAACACCTGCACCGCCGACTCTATTTCCATCTTATTATACGAGTACGTTAACAATTTCTGAAATTGTAAGTTCAGAGCGTACACTACTTTCATACGTGTGTCCTTTTTTAGTTAAGCGTGTTGAAAGCAGTATTGTAAGCAATATTGTAAGCACGCTTTCGGCGTAGTATGATGTACCCTGAGATGTACCCTGAAACGTTGGCCAGAGATATAGTCCAGAAACCACTACACTGAAGATTCTGAATGGCCGTGAAAATCGGAGAGCATTTTAAAATTCCGTTTTGTTTTCAATAAATGTTTTGCTAATTCAGAAATGTTATTATTAAATGCTCGTACTTGATGTACCTAAATTTAGTTTGAATTTTGATTGCAGTCTAACGATGTTTTATGTTTGTTCCAGGTGAGGATCCAGGAGCACTCACTACACGCGCAGGAGTATCGCGGTCCCTAATAAATCATCGAGACATTCCTTATTTCATCTTTACGAGTTCTCGGCTCGGGCTCGCGGCGGCGGCGGGTTGCAGAGTAACCTCACCACGGTTACTCTGCAACCTTTTGAAAATATATTTAGATCGTCACCGTTTAATAAGTAATCGAAAAAGCTCGATCTCATGAATATTTACATTCGTAGAATTTCCTTTCCTGTCTTGTACCGTTAAACGAAGCAATGTATGTCGTGAGCAATTAATGTAAAGTTCTTCTGGCCTGTGGGTTCGTGAAACATGACGTTCTCGGATTTGGACGGAGACTGACGTTATTTTTCATCTTTCATCTCATCTCTTATCCTTTGGGAGTCGGCAAGGCATCTACAGGTGTACTCCGCTACTTCAGTGACTGCAGGTGGAGCTATCTACGTACGTTTTATTGTAAATTAATGTTTTGTGGCTTATGAAAAAATCTTGCAAAATATTCAAAATTATGGACTGGCGATGTCTTGTATTGTAGTACTCCAGATATACAAAAGGTACGATTTAATGCAGAATTATTTTAAGAGATATGTGCATTAAAATAAATACTTTGTACCATAAAACGAATTGTTTGTGCATTACAATAATTAAAAATGAACAATAAATAAATAAAAATTTTCAATAAAAAAATCCTAACCTTACTAAATTTGTATATTTTTATTGCACAAAAAATCGTTGTAAGGAACAAAACATTAGTTTTATTGTAAGTATTAATAGGATATCACATGCACAAAGATTACGTAACATTAATTAGTTGTTGAAAAGTAGATTAAATCCTGTTGGAAATTCGCGCTAACTCGATAATTATAAAATCATTAGAAACGCGTTTTGTTTATTTTAAAGTACGCGTTAAATATAATATATGGACGCCCCGCCCCATCGGGCACGGGACGGAACGCTGCTCAAGAGCAAGAAGAAGTGTGTTTGTATTTAGGTTTGTATTTACGAAAGATGAATCGGTCGCAGGCCAGATTGAAGTATTTAACTATTTGACGGCCTGACAGCGCCCGGTTATAGACAACCGGAGTAGCTAGACGAGCGATCGTGGGTACTGTAGTTGCGCGCACCCACCCTATTATGGCCCATAAAGCATCACGCTCGCAACTCGCATTCCCCGAGATCGGAATTCGTGAATCGCGCATTCCCGCCCCGTATCTAGTACGTCGTACCTCCGGCTCTATTTGCTATTTCATTCCTTGGATATTTGTCAAATTACTCTCGGCCCACCGTCTGTCTCAATGAGAGCTTTCACTTTTCATTACGCGCCTCGGCATCGTACTCGCCGTCCGCCTCGATGCACCGATACACTCTCGAGCTCGTGTCGCGTCGTGTCATGTCGAACTTCTCACCATTTCAAATAATCAACTAAACGGCGAACAAACTGCGCAATAACAATAACTGCCAATTAGAAGAAAAATTAAAAGTTCGAGTAATACAAAATTATTTCTTATTAAATAAAAACATTTTATTGTAAAGTTGCAATATTTTTAGAACATAGTTCTACGATATTTAAAATAAATGAGATGAATCATGACTGACTGTAGTGAAAGATGTCTAAAGTTTTCTTCTAAAAACATTAGTTACCACCGAGAACTGGAACTAATGGGAGTGTATAAATAATAGATACCTCACTTCAAAATGTGAACATCTAAATTTAAATTTTATCGCGTTCTCCCGACAAGACAATACTCTATGTTCGGTCTCGGTTAGAACTACAACACGCATTTTTTTTCAGTAGATGCATTATTGCTCTAAACAGTGTGGCTTCACACGGAAAAATATGAAGGGTGCGGCGAATCTGAATTTAACAATTCCCAATATCACCGATAAGTATGGATCGAGGACATTACAATTTGTCGTTCCTGCACTGAAAAATAAACTAGCTGGATTTTTACAAAAGAGAACGCTTTCTGCCAATTTGGAAGAAATGATCAAAAAGTAGCTTTTCGATAATAACCTGTCTTACTTGTAAGCATGAAATGAATTGTTTAAACTGTGACTGATCAGTTGTATGAAATGTAATAAAATGGATATGAATGTACTGCGGACAAACATCTGGCGAGACGTTTTACGGGTCTAGTTTTAATTAAACATTTAAAAAAGAATATAAAAATAAAAATTGTTTCCCATTTTACTTGTTTTAAATAATTTCACGTTATTAACTTTTCATGCTATGGATCAATTTGTGTTATCTGGAAACGCTCTGTTAAACGATATTTGGTATTTTCCCAATTATTACCGATCGCCGATCCTCCGTTTTCCCCACTTCAGGACTCGGCTAAGGCACTTTCATTTTCCATTATTATTATTATGCCTACAGTAACAGTAGTATCCTCCGAGAGTACGACACATTCTCTATCGTACCAGAAAACGGTGCTGAAAGGTTTACCGGGTGAAGGTTTCATAATAATTCAGAATGAGGGGTGGCCAACTTTCAGATATTTTTCTAAAAAAAGTATTCGCAATTATAATATTATTCCGCTGCAAATGCGTATCGCTATCTATGAATGCGAACACCGAGGACACCCCTCCTCGAAGATCAGCGTTCAGAGGGCCGTATCACCTGTCACTGCTTAATGTCTCAGACCCTTTGACCGCTGCTCGACTTGCGCTCGGCGCCGGTACCCGGAGCCCGTTCCCACAAATTGCCGACACGTGTCTAGGTGCTTTATTTTCCACCGGGATCAGTCGCGAAGGGTTGTCCGACCGCGGAAACTAAACCATCCGAGTGATCTAGCAGTGTCATATTACGTAAGGGGGTGGGGTGGCTAGGCTAGATAGGTACTGCTACTACCGCTACCGCTACCCGTGTGATACGATGTGCAATATTAGATACTTCTTGAATACTAAATAATCTGAGTTCAAATTATAAAACATTCCTATTGATCATGTTAATGAATATACGAGTACCTAACGCTCAATAGCTGAAATTGAACAATGTGCCATTTGTTAATACAGTAGTAATACGTACCTAATGTGTTATGATGCTTTCAATCTCGTTCTTCCACTTTTATTAGATCCATCAGACGGGTCTGCGTATCTCACATTAATGCTTTTGTACCACCTTCTCTTTCTCCTTGTTATTTTTTATTGCAGCTCTTCGGTTTTATTGGCGTCCAATATTCCGCAGAAATGAGGGCGGTTTCGGTAACCGCCGCGACCGAAGACGGCCACCGCTTTGTATTTATTGTCCAGTGGAACCTAAATTAACAGTCTGATTATTCTGAAACTGGAGAATCTACTTTTGAAACATTTCTAATGGGGATTAATGAAACTTAAGATCTGGGACCCTCGAAATAAAGCACGTTTTACTAAGTCTATATGTTATTTGACTTGTATTATTCCGCATCTACAACGTTAGTATTTTCGGGATAATAGCAATTGTGGAAACGCGCACGTGCGAGTTAGTCCGGCGAGTGTAGAGCCTCAGCTACTACTAGAGTTCCGGCTACTTTTCTAAACTCCCGTCTGTGTTTCAAAATAAACAGTTTCTTCCTGCTATTTTGGCGACGTCATTATTTTTAATCAGTTTAATATATTACAATATTCATTTTTTATTTTTGAGAAACAAACAGTGTAACAATAATAACCGGTAATAGCGTAATGTATAAAAATAACACCAGTGAAGTTTCTTCGAAATTAAATAACTAGTACATAAGAAACTAAAAAATAGTATACTCAAACAAGCTGATAAACAAAAATAGTACATCTTAAAAAAAAATAACTGAAAAAAGAAACAAAAGAGTATTTTTAAACTGAACACACAAAGTGGAAAGGGTAAGGAGGGGAGGGAAATGGGATGCAATATATTCAAAAAAAAAAAAAAATTATTAAGGAATTTGGACAGTGAAAACATATTGTAATAAACATAATAATTATTTAACATGCGATACTAATAATGAAAATCCACAAAAAATATTTGGATACAAAGTGTGTTTAGATGAAAGAAGGAGAAGGGTGGAGAGGTTGCAACTAATGTTGCGGTAAAGGGAGAGCAACATGACATGAGCAACAATTTTAAAGGGAAGCAATTTATTGAAATTGTCTAAGTTATTAGAAGAATTTACGGCATTATATTTTTACGTAGAGCGGATCACAAAACAATTTTTTATGTAATTAATTCTGCCAAAATTTGGGTAAAAAAGATTATTTGATAGTGTTGGGTGTGTAGGACAGTTTAAAGTTAGGGGGAGTCAATTAAGTTATTTAACATTTTATGAAGATAGGATAAATCTTGTGTGTTTCTTCTATTTAAAAGCATGGGGATTTTATGGAAACGCTCACTTTCTGAATGAGATTAAATGTCCAATGCGGGCACGTGAACTTAATATATTAAAAAATGTATGTTGAACATTTTCAAATCGGTCGCTGTAGGTGGAATAATGTGTATTCCAAAGTACCGATCCGATTGTCCGATTTCAAGTTGACTGCGTACAAATGAGAAATATAGGATGATAAGAGTAAAAGGTGATTGGAATGTGTTAGAATGAATCTAAGGAGTCTATAGGCCTTAGCAACTAGCGACTCTTATGCGGGATAAAAATTAATTTAGAATCTAAGATTACACCGAGATCTTTCATTTGAGTGCAGACGCTGAGTTTGTTACTATTAAGATGATAATTATACAAGTTAGATTTTTTCTTTGAAAATGAGATGATACAATTAAAATGGTAAACTAAAGTCTCCCAGCAATAAAAACATTATCGAGATGATCGGTTCTTATATCACTGACCATATTTAAATGTTTTAGTTGCGGGTGATAAGATCCGCAGATAAAAATATTTTGATACACTCCGGATGACAATTTAATGTTTACCCAGAGGTCCTCAGCAGAGGTATGCCAGGATTCCATACACTTTGCACGCAATAACGTTTGATAGCTGTAAGAGCCCCACCGCCATATTTAGAGTGATTTCGGTCTCTTCTAAAAATATGATACCTGTTATCTACAATTTCACTATTATTGATATTATTACGTAGCCAAGATTCAGTGAAGCAGATGATATTGTATTCGTTATTTAAAATTTCATTAAAGACTTTTGTTGTCTCGGTGCGTAAACCGCGAACATTTTGATAGTAAACAGATAGACTAGCCATCAGATACACATTTTATAAAAAATTGAAAATATGTTATAAGAACTCGGGAGAAGAGGTAAAAAGATATACCATACATAAAAACGCATAAATAAGAAATATTGGAGAAAGGGGAAGAGTGGTAATATTATAATAAAATAGTTAAACAAAGAGAAAAATAGATCAGTTATTAAATGAAGGTTAATGATCCGCGAGTGACGACGCAGGGTAGGGTAGGATTCACATTTAATCATTTGTTTTTAATAAGTCTTTTTCGGAGCCTACGAGTAGAACCGATGAGGAATCTGATTTTTTCAAAAAGATTCAGCAGTTTTTTACCCAGCAATATTGAAAAATTTCTTTTTTAGCGAATTCTATTTTGTGTAGTTAAGTGATCATTCATATATATTGACTGCCTAGTTCCCGGAAAGCCGATGTCATATTCGATGTTGATATTCCACGGTTAGCTCTGACTGCAGAAATCGAGGCTTCCTTTTTGAATTGTCGATTAACAAGTTTTAGTCTCCCGTCGCGTGCCGGTTGGGTTAACTATTTAGCGGCGGGCGAGCCTGTCGATGTGTTGAATATCGTCGATATCTATGGTAACACCTGCGGAGCTTCCGATCATTTTAACAATGTCTAATAATTTTTCATTTGTTCGTTCTGAAAAATGTTATCGGTTCGAGCCTGCTCATTCCAATGCTCCACCGTGGTCTTCATTCTGATATTTCATTTTCTAACACATCGACATCGAGAAGTCATCGACCTTACGGTTATAGAATTCCAGGTTTTCATTATATTGATTTAATTTAAGGTTCTCAAAAGTGTCTCGTTATTCTCACGAAGTAATCGCATCAACCCTAACCAGAATCATCGCGATATCAGTGGATGGCGAAGGAGATGAAGGGACCTTGCGAATATTGCACTACTGCGCTTCTCTGTATCGGTTGGACATCTTGAAGTTTGCATGTGTAATATCTTGGCATATGAAGTGAAAGGGTCGAGTACATAATCAGCATCGGAGCCACTCTGCGGCCTTTAGTCGTTTGGAACGAGAATAACAATTCGTGTTCTTATCCATATCGATAAAAGGGGTGAGGGTAAATCGTGGAGTTTCGACTGAGTTGTATAGAAAAATGAGTGTATACGCGATTTGAATAAAAATTTGTATAAAGGTATAGCTGTAGGCCGTCACGGACTTTTTTGTAGAGAAGAAAGATATAAAGGTTTGAAGTGATTTCGACTTTCTCGTCTTATATTTAAATATTATTAGGTTTATTATAAATAATAAAACTCTAGGCCTCCTGGTCGCGAGCACCATTGAGGTGATTTCGGCTTTTCGAAGCCTATTTATATATAATTTTATAATAAATAATATTTCTCCTGGTCGCCGGCACCACCTGTGGCAGTTCCGTATTTCCCTACGTCTGTTATATATATATATATTTTTCGAATAGTTATATTACTCTAAAATTAATTCAGAATAATTAATAAAACCCCTGCTTTCCGGCACCAGTGTAAGATCTAGCTTTCTACCTTGCTTAATACTAATTTTTACGCTTAATGCTAGTCTATTCGCTTAATATCTAAATTTGGCCAACGTGATCGTTCTAGCGGTTAAGAATATTCCCCATGTTATGTCCGTAATGCTCCTAGTTCTTTTAACCCGCGTCTTCAATTTTCAAATACCTAAAGATTACAAATATCCAAATATTATAGCCGTTCAAATACCTATAGAGCAATTATTTAAAATAAATATACCGATTATCTTATGGTATACGACTAAGTAACGGAAAACTTCCCGTCAAGCGGTATGATATTCGAGCGCGCCCGTTATAGTATTAATTATGTGCGTGTTATTCAGAGCTAGAATGTAAGAGTGTGGTAGAAATCATACATATGTACGCATTATTCGGAGCTAAAATGTAAAGTGGGGGTGAAATTATACGTATGACACCAACCTTGTCGTAGACTCGTACTCGTGACTGTGGCCGCTTCATGGTGTCGCCTAGCTGTTCATAATTATGTGGACATGTGAAACAACATGCGACATGCTAAGTGTCTGCCTCGCTTGACAAGTATGTTCCGTGATTATATGATAAGTTCTCTAGACACCAGTCTGTGGCGTACGTTCGACTCCCCTAACCCCAAATTCAAAATCCGTACGTCTGGCGCATATTCGCAGTAGACGTCGGATCCTGAACTTCGAACCCTGATCACCCAACGCGTTCAAAAGTTTAAGATGATGATGATGATAATCCAAAATTTTGATTCGGCCAATGTCTTAGTGAACAATATCATTTGTTATGACTCATTCAAGATGCATGGCCGAGGTCCTTGTATCTCCAATACGTTGCTGTTCAGTATCGGTAGGAGAGTGGCCAATCCGGGCCGCGTCCACCACTGAAGGTAATTAATTGTGATGATTGTGACAGCTATTCAGTATCGGTAGGAAAATGGCCAATCCGGGGCCTCGTCCACCACTGAAGGTAACTAATTGTGATGATTGTGACATGACAGTACGATTCTCAGGAAATCCCCTAACTCCTTGGGTGCGTCTGAACACGTAGGTCATGTGACAATAGTGTCAGAAGAATAGTTTAATTTATCTGCAGGATGATCCTCGGTGCCTCGAACAATGCATCTCGAATAGAGTCAGGAACAATTCGTTAGGATTGTTAATATTGTGTAAGTCCGTGCAGAATGACGCCTACTGATATAAATCTCCCTCTCGTCCTTTCAATAAGATACCCACGCTATGTGGTTTGAAATGACTATCTCCCGGCATTCATGTTAGAGACTCATCTCTCGAGAAGTCCGAAGAGGTACCTACGGTTAGCCGAGGCGTCCTTCCTCTGGGATCTGTTCCGTCCACTCACGTCTTAGCCAGGGCGTGGGATCACAGCATTCAATCGGCAGACTCTTTCGTCTTTTGTGCCGATAGCGCCACTTGATCAGCTAGCTTTTGTTAATCCCTCGGCTCTGCAACTAACGTATTTGATTGCATTAAAACAATACCCGTGAGTAATATATATCGCCCAGAACAGAGACCCTCCTCAGCAATTGTAGTCCACTCCGAACTCGACGAAAGACTATCTTGTCAATCAATCCCTCTGCATCAATATCAGCCACCCGCGACGCCATTGTTACTTTGATCACAAGGGGGCGAGGCCCACGAATAAATTCAGTTTGGGGGTTTTGGGTGTTAGTACTAGTAATGAAATAGTGGTAACAATAAACGCAGTACGATTTCCTACCCATGCAATCGTGCGATTTCAAGGTAAAATAAACATACAAAGGCTCTCCGATAAATTCTATCACTTCAAACTGCAAGTCATTTCTTCGGATCGAAAATGTAATCTATAAAATGCGCCCCGTCAGGATTTCATGAGATTTTTAGATTTATATTTCCGCGGATAAGTAAATACACAAAAGTTACGTGCATAGTTACATGATTATTTACCCGGCCAATAGTAGTATATAATTGGTCCAAAATGAAGAGATATATGTAACTAAAACTTGTAGGTGGGTGTTCCCAATTTATAAAACGGACAGTAATTAAATAAAATGAAATATCAAGTGGTCTAGCGGTTACGCCAGTCCCTTTCTATGAATGAGTAATTACATGGTGATCCGATTCACACTACAGTATTTGTTAGCGGTTTTAATTATGTATACAAGCATGCTAAAAGGTAAACTTAGTATTTTGGGTCCTCTGTTACGGCTCTCAGCGTCAGCGTCAGTCCTGGTCTGCCCTCTGGATCCCGGAACCACTGCACTCGCGATTTATGAATTTTAACGCGGCCTTCGCGGACCCGGAGAACAACACGATCACCCCAATAACACTCGCGGCGCAAATCTCCGAAGGAAAATCTAGTTTCGTTTCCCGCGCGATCCCGGCTCAAAAGCGACCCTCTCACGTGCGATCACGGAACTCTCCCGAAAACTCGCCAAACTGAAAGCTCGAAACCGACCTTCTCGCCCCCCTGAAGCCGACTCCCCGCCCGCTCGGACCTGACTAACTTCAAGCTTTCGTTTTTCAACCCTCGACCGTCTTCACCTCTCGACCCGCCCCTCGCGTCTCCCTTCCCCGCCCCGCTACCCTGAAGCAACTGCTCTAGGAATTTCTCGGAATTCATATTTTTTCTATCAGTTGGTTATATGTGGATCATCACAGGTTTTATGTCTTTCTTACTTCTGGGAGGCAACGTTTCAGGAAAACTTGTTGGAAAAAATAATTTTACAAATATGTTAGTTGATACGCTGAAATTTCAGTTTCTTCAATTAGATGATGGACGAGGTGATTTTTCTGCGTCGAATGATATATATATATCGACACCTAAAGATGAAAATCATGAAAAAACTCATCGAACTTATCTCAAATGCTGAAAGTTTTATGGACGAACTTTTTATACGTCTGTCTGTCTGTCTGTCTGTTACGAACTTTTTATACAATTTGACACAGAGATTACGATGGTTAAGATGGTTTTAGAAAAAATGCACTCTGGAGAACAGCGTACTACAAAAACGTCCACTTTTCCACAAATTTTATGATTTTTCCAGTCTCAGGTCACGAAAATAAGTCTTAATTTAAATGTTTTGAAAGCAAAAGAATTCTGTTTAAATTATGCATAACATGATACTAATTTTGTTTAAATATATTAATATTTACTCGAAAAAACAATTTTTATTTATTATTTGTATGTACGAGCACTAATTCGCGTCTGTACTGTAATACCGTTTCTACAAGAATTATTTACTTTACATCGCCTCGTATGTAATACATAATTTATTTATATTATTCATTAATATTACACTGTGAATATTATGTTCCAGGCCGATGGTGTTTTTGAATAACTAGGAAATGAAACACAATTTTTTAATTCTGTTTTTATTTGTCGATTATTTGGTTTATTACAATTATGTATGGAATATGACATCGGCCACGTGGCCGCCTCTGGGATCGGCACAAATGCGTATTCTTTTTACCATATTCTTCATAACATTCTCGCACACACTTTGCGTGTTACTTGAGCATTTTATCGATAGTATCGGAATTGTTGTTGGCGGAGGCCGTTCCTTTCAACTACTCCCGCAGAGCCGTCGAATCAGGTGATCGAGAAGGCCACTCGATATCACCACTTTTTGACATTATGCGGCCGGGCCCGGGGCCTATAACTATTGTTTTTCGCGCTGTCTATCAGAGAGTCGACTGGTGCAAGTCAGTCGTAATAAAAAGAGCACAGACTCCACCGCTCATCAGTGCTAAAGTATCGGATAAATGATTGAATTGTCTCAGCCAGGCTCCGCGATGTGATCCTGCCCTGTCGGACGGGTTAAGAGTTCCGCCGGGCCGCTCTGACACCGGATAAGCGTACGTACCGGCGGGTCATGATCGCTCAAACGGCGCCCGCCTCCTGGCCGCCCCCTGGCCGCACTTATTAACTAAATGCTATTTGACCCATTAATTTCGTCTTACGAAGAGGCCAGCGTATTTTTAGAATGGATCTGTCGCCCCGTTCCGAATGCGCTAATGGCTCTGCTCACAGTCACAGTTTGTACTCGATGCGGACTGGAGTGTGGGGTTGTGGAGCCTCCGCGATGAGCCGCGCCGGATGAGCCGCTCGCGGTGAGCTTTAAACTCGGCCCATCAGGGTTCCGGCTCCGGCGGGAGACACATGAAATATTCATGCACGCCACGCCCGCTCTGAATTTGATCTCTGCTGCGCCGATGGAGTCACACGGTTGTGGCGTATTATACGGCTTTTATTTGGAACTATTCTTAGTATTTTGCGCAATACAACAACGCACATTATTAGCGCACGTTTGTGACTTCAAAATTGGAAGTATTCGTGTAATTAATAAATTTACATTAAAATCAAGTCGCTAAATGATGAAAGACCCGACAAGCCGAGACCTGAGTTGCGAAAAATTAACAAAAATATTTAATTAATCGGTTTAGCAGCCACTTTGCGGTGTAACATTTTAATTGAAAGAAATAATATTTATTTACTAACTAACAATGTTTGTTAGTGCAGTGTGCGACTAACACTAGTTTCACGATCTAAAATTACTCCACTCGGTACCGTACAGCGGAATAATCTTATGATGATAATGATAGAAATAACCAATAAATATCACGTTTTCAAATATTTCACCGTCACTATGGAGGTTTCCAAGGAATAATAAAGCCACTCCCACATAACCGACTGTATTCAATTTAGTTTATTTTACACCTGCAGATGGAAAGACTGCTCTTCCCGAAACTAGTCGTGTTATTAGTTCAAAAATGGTGTGTAGTACTAGTTGCATTTTCAGAACATAGTTCTGTGCTATTTCAATACAAATTTTCTAGTCTATCGTTCGGCTCCTATTTAGATGCAGCAAACTTCCGTAATATGAAGACCCTAGAACATCGACGAATACGTGCCGACCTAATACTTCTCTTCAAACTACTGCGAGGTCGATTGATTGTCCCAGCCGATTGGAATTAATATCTTTCCATGTGCCATCTAGATCAACCCGGCAATCCGTACTCTTCCACATTCCCAGAAGTAGAACATCTTACATACAAAATTCATTCATTCACCGGTCATGCAAATACCATAATGAGAAATTTACAGAAATTGACTTGTTCAACATTAGCCTTACTACGCTCAAAGGGTTCTTCTTATGAACCACCACGATCTAAACTTTGGCCATTCACTATACTATACTATATAAAAACTCCTGTTGCTGCTCTCCCTTTACCGCAACGTTAGTTGCAACCTCCCCACCCTTCTCCTTTTTTCATCTAATCATACTTTGTATCCGAATATTTTTAGTGGATTTTTATTATTAGTATCGCATGTTAAATAATTATTGTGTTTAGTACAATATGTTTTCACTGTTAAAATCCTTTAATAAAATAAAGTAAAACGTATCAACTAGAAATACATACAGAAAAAAATATTTAGTCGCTACCGGATTCGAACCTGAACTTGTTCCTATCGGGGAAGCGCATATAAATTAATCAAACATATTGAACTTGTCGGATGACCTAATAACAAGAATGCGGTCGCTGATATTCCAGGGACGGTGTAACCGCGAGAAGCCGCCGTGCAAATACTTCCACCCGCCGCAGCATCTCAAGGACCAGCTGCTCATCAACGGGCGTAATCACCTGGCCCTGAAGAATGCGCTCATGCAGCAGATGGGGCTGGCTCCGGGCCAGGTTCTGCCCGCCCAGATCCCCGCCGTGGTGAGTTCGCTTCCCTTCACCCATAATTATGATAGGGCCATCTTAAATGGTATTTACGTCATCAATTCGGTCCAACCATCGTCAGATTAGTGAACAGTTAAGTATTATGTTCTAGTTCTGTTCTTCTGGTGATGATTCACAGATGATTAGTGCCACTCCTAGATGTGACTTGTGTGAAATACTATTGCCACTGTTAACTCCGCTTTTTGTTATCACTGATCTTTCTACTTATTACCTATTTATGTGTTTTGACAACCACTGTCTCCGTGCTTGAATGTACGTGTTACCGATACCCTTTTTATACTGAGCCGCGGGGAATGTCAGCTTATTTAATAATAATATTTATGCAAGAGATTCCGCGCTTCACCAATTCACTCTCTCTCCGAGTTGTCCGAGTCAGAATATGAGGAAAACGAGTGAAAGCGACAATCTTGATAGCGCTGGTCTAGCTGCTGCGTAACACGACCGCTCGACGTCCCGAATTAAAACAATTTTAATATTAGAAAGCTGAAGATTACGCTCTTAGTAAGTTTATATGTGCCACGTGGTCGTGTGTAATAGCGCAAGTGCTAAATTCTTTCGGTCGCAGACAGTTCGCTCATTGCGAGGGAACGTGTTCACACGAGCGATATCCAACCGAGTATCGGCGGTGTCACACTGACCACCGGCTGCCGGAGTAACTCTCTCTTCTATCCTGCCTGTTTGACAGCCCCAGCAGCCACTTGCCATTTCTCTTTCAACATGGAAGCGCGGAAATCCTAGCTTCATCATCACCAAAACGCATTTACCTTTAACCTCACTCGTTCAATTATTCTGGATACATCTGTTTCCAAATTATATTGAACGTGGGTTAAATTGTTCTATAGATATAATATGTTCGTGTTAGCATAAATGCATATATTCATTGAGTATATTTTTTATTTCCCCAAAATAACACTTCTTGCAATTTGACTTCTAATATTGCTAGCCTGCTGTAACTTTTAGCTTTTCAGTTTTGCACTCTCATTGTTTATATTTCCTTAAAAGAGGCAGGTATAGGTGTCCAGCGGAAAAATTTCAAGATTAAATTGTATTTGCTTATTTACCAGTCGCAATGAGTCACTGGTCGGGAGCGCACCGCATGTTCGCCGTTGAGCAATATTTAAAGTGCGGTGATTCATTGGTTCGTGCGTGTCGCGTTTTTTGTACTCACTTTAATATTCGACGAGTAAGTGATGGGCCTAGAACACACCTTATCTGGTGTTGGGTTCAAAAGTTCAGACAAGAAGGAACAATGGCTAACCAAACTCTTCCTGGACCGTCAACGTCAGCAGCGATGCCAGAACATGTGGCTCAAGTTCGTCGCGAAATTATGCGCGATAAGGAAAATTGCAGCCTGTACTGAAATAAAAAATCAACAGTGTACGTTATTTTGAAAAAGAAACTACAGTTGCACCCATACAAACTGCAAATCGTGCAGTTTCTCAACTTAAATGACTTTATTTACGTGAAACCTTAGCGAGAACGATGCTGGATCATTTTGAAACAGCACAAACGCTTGGAAACATTGTTTACTGACGAAGCACATTTTCATATCGGTGGCTATGTTAATAAACAGAACATGAGATACTGGTACCCCGATAACCCAAGGGAACGCCATCAAAAACGTTTGCATTGTCCAAAAACGACAGTGTAGTGTGCAATTTCTGCCCGAGGGATAAATGGCCCTTAATTTTTAACCAGCGAGAGATAGTCACTGCTGACGTGTATTGACGAGTTTTTGGTACCGCAACAGCTTTCCCGGGTTCAACAACAGAACACAATTTCCACTCCACACATAGCTAGCAGAGGGGAATTTTTCCCAATAAATTAATCAGCAATACGCATAACAATAATTAAGAGTTTACAGCAACAATCCTCGAAGAATTCAGGCCCTACGAGAAAATATAATATATGAAGTTGCTGCCATTGAACAAACACTTTGCTCTCGCGTATTCGCAAATTGAAGAGTCCGATTACAAGAGTATCTTGAGAGACATGGACGGCATTTAGACGATTTTGTTTATAAAACGTACAATCCGCATCGTTAAACTTCATTTTGTACGTATATGAGATGTAATAAATATGAGAATAACATTGTAGTTTTTTTTTTTATTTAATATTAAACTTGAAAATTTTCCGCTGGACACTCTTTATTATATTTACAGGTAATTTCATTAATTATTTTTACCCAACACAAATATATATTGTTTAGGAAGATGTTGAAGTTATTGAAATAACTCCAATATTATTTATTCTCTGCCTTGATTATACTATTATTTTTCTTAATTTTACTCGTCTTATTGGTTTCATCAGTTCAATTCTGTGACATGTCTCTTATTAATATTCACATGAACTTTACTTCAATTTTAGTTCTTATTATATTAAGGTCACAGTTCAACAAATTCACTTCCTCTTCATGAATAGAATCGGTAAACAAACAATATTGGAGATCCCGTCAGAGAACTGGCATTGGGGTATTGGGGTACCCCTGATTCTTCATTGAAAAGCATACCCGACGAGTGTGTGCTTGGAGTTTCACTCTTATTAAATCTTTAAGTAATATAAACAAAATGTAAGTCATTTAAATTATTAATAACAATAACAATAATAGCCATAACAAAGGTCGAGATGAGGCTAAACCCTAGAGGTGGCGACTGACCACTGTGAATGAATACTAAAGTGACATCGTAGGCGAGAAAACGCCATATCGCCGGTGCGGTTGACAAATGCCATTTATGTCAATTGTTTGAGATCCTTTTTTTATAAATGTAAAAGACCCCATTTTGATTGACTACGACCGTTGTGAAGATTGAGTGCTGAGAGGAAAGCGAGGGAGAGCCGAGTGCGGTCCACAGTCTGACAGTACAAGTTGCCTTTCAGGATTGCAATGTTTGTGACGAACGGTGGAACCTGTTGCAGGCGTCGGGCCCATACCTGGGCGGCGTGCCGGCGGTGGGCTCAGGGTACAGCCCGTACTTCACCGCCGGGCCCCTCGTGCCGGCTCTGGTGGGCCACGACCCCGGCGCCGTGCCCTCCGGGCTGGCCCCCGCCCTCCCGCCGCAGGTGCTCCCGGCGCAGAAGCTGCCGCGCTCCGACCGCCTCGAGGTGAGTACCCGTCCCAGCCCTCTACTCGAACTCGAGCGCAATCTGTCTACATAAACATATATATACATGCATATAAATGATCTAACATCATGTCACCGGTTCCATTTTGAAATACAACTTGTTCTCAATCCTCGCAGGAGTGGTTCCAAGTTTTTCTGGGTAGAATCAGTTTAGTGGAAATTAATGCTATCCACTTTCTACCCTCATCAATAATTACCTCAGATTTTGCAACCCTGATTTTGGGTTTTAATTAATTGTTCATATTCATCAAACTGTACCAATTTGGTAGTTGCCTTCGTTTCTTTCTAAATGTGAACCTTAATACTGTGGAATCTTATCTGTGTATGTGTAGTTGATTCTGTATTGAACCGCCAAAAATCATCGTATGTGACATTATATTCCATACGTAATGCCCGACAGTAGCCGACAGTGTTCTTGCTGTAGTGAAGTGTAGTGAAGAGTGGGGAGCGGGGAGCGGGGAGCGGTGATAGCTCCATTAGAAGTAATCAGGTTTCGGGTTATTTGTGGAGAAACTTATACCATAGGTGTTTGTATTTTAAATGTATATATTTGTCTTGTTTAATAATTGATATCAAAATATTTGATTGTCGAGTTGTCCAAGAATACCTGAATATTGTTTATGTATTCATTCAGACGCTATTTTTCCTTTTTCTTGTATTTATAATATTTTTAACCATCCAAACCAATAATTTTGTGTGTTGTCAGTTCTTCCTCAACAAAGTGTACATAATATAATGCCGCCCTTTCTTTAAATACCATTTACTATTTGACCAAAGTTACACTCTGCTCAAGGAAACTCTAAACTTATGCCCAACTTTTTTCTCAGCTTTTATAATAGCTGAAATATGGTGTAAAAATAATAAATAATGTACATTTTATTTTCAAAAAAATTCTCCAAGACATAATCGGATTTATTCGAGTCGCCTTGCCAATATTTCTCGGTCATTGGCGAGAAATTGTCCAGCTCAAATATTTCACATTCAAAGTTGGAGAATGAAAATCGATACCCAGAAGCGGCGTACGCGCGCCTTTCCCGCGAGACGGTGGCGGACGAGCTTCCCTCGCGCTTACAATCAACCGACGGCAAGCACAAATCTGCCGCAATGTTTCATAAGTTCATTTAATAAGAATTATTTACGCTGAAAAAAATGTAAGGCAAAATGTTAAGAGTGAAGCTGTGATGTAATTACCGCGATCGCATCAATATACATTCCGTTTCCAACAGTATTCGGTTATTGACACATCCAGAATGATCCACATTAGTTCATTTGACTGAGTTCCATTTAGATTGTTTCTAGAATTACTTTGAGACATTTTATTTGAACAGAATTATTGTAAATATCCAACCCCATATTTAGTATATTAGTCTATTAATTAGTAATTATCAAAATGACATCCAGTAAAGGTTTGTCGATATCTCGGGTAGGTGAAACCAGGTGTCGGGACACTTGCGAATTACTTTAAAGGCTTGGCTCCCCACATGTTCCTCACAAAAGTTTTTGCTTGTAATGAAATACATTATTTTAATAAAGCCATTTCTCTTATATTAATTTTCAATTTGACCATTACCTTCCGCAACTGTCATTGGAACCTATTTTGTATGTCCAGTTTTAAAAATGGAATATTTGTGTAATTTTCTGTTTACCGATTCCACATTATTAAATAAATTCATTCGTCGAGTCCTGAAATCATAAACTCGTACCTGTATTCTCGGTGTGAAATCCTTATTGTATCATCGCGAGTGCGGTACGGGTAAACCGATCGCTAGCGCGCGTCAGTACGCTGCGACGCGTCGCGCGCTTCCCTCAATCTGCGGCCGCACCCCGTAGAGTAGTGTAGTGAGGCTGTGTGGGTGTGCAGGTGTGCCGCGAGTTCCAGCGGGGCGCGTGCAAGCGGGCCGAGGCAGAGTGCCGGTTCGCGCACCCCGCGCGCGCGGTGGCGGCGCACGAGGACGGCTCCGTGACGGTGTGCATGGACGCTGTGAAGGGCCGCTGCGGCCGCGACCCCTGCCGCTATTTCCACCCCCCTCTGCACCTGCAGGCGCACCTTAAGGCGCAGGCGAGAGGCGCGGTACGCCCCCACCTCCCCAGCCCGCTCACCGCCGCACCACTGTCGCCATCCCGCAATCCTCGCCCGTTTTACTTATTATTTCTCTCCTTCCGCCGGACTCGGGACGACGACCGTTTCCTCATCGCTGTCCGAGGATGTCGAGAAGCCGCTTATCAGGGTTGAGAAGGCTTTCTGACATCCCCGCCACCCGATGTTTACGAGTCGACGCGCAATCCGGAAGACGGGGCTTCTTTAGTTGTTTCTACTTTCTTCACTGCCCTTTTTAGTTTTGTCAGAATTGTTCCTAAATCTTTCCGGTAGTTGCTAGTTTTCCTCTGTAGCGCTTACTGTGTACTGTTTAGCCGTGTGATAGCCCACTGTAGCCCCAACTGCGATATGTAACCTGATGCAATGATCGTATGGCTGCGCCTCTTCCCCGCTAACCCGCCTGCCCGCCCCGAGGCGCAGCCCGCTATGCTCTCTCTTCTGCTCTGTCTCTGTCTCTGTCTCTGTCTCTGTCCCCGCGCCGCGTGGCTCGACTCGCGCACCCCCGCCTTCTTCGTGTCGGTCCCCGGTTCTCCATTCCCCATTGGCCACACGGCAATGCGCTTACGGATTTAAAGCTCACCATCGTGTTTCGCAGAATTAATTATTAATTAAGTATCTCGCAGACTTTTTCCAATTTGTGTTATAGGTTTTGGGATGGTAGAAACTGTCGTAGTCGCTACACTTGGTTTTTGGAACAAACTATTCTGATTATGAATTGTGTATACTTCATTGCATCGCGGTCGACATATCCAGGACTCTTACTTGATTTATCAAACTAAAATACAATATGAATACTTTCAATTGTACAGTGAAAGCCTTCTTGCTCACCTCCGAGGGGCGGAGTGCGCTACACTAATACTAACAGTTACCCTTGACCGTTTAAAGATTGGATTTTCTCGGTCCAGACGGAGACCCGTGACGGGTGTAGTGGGGATGATTTGTTACACTATTCCCACTCTCGCCTCGGTCGACTTCATTACTATTACAAACAGTAAAATGTATTTAAAAGTGACAAACAATTGTTAAAAGAACTCTGCACTCTGCAGAATCCACCGTTAAAAGGCTTTCACTGTACTACGTACTCGTATTCCACTCGATCATTACTATATTTGAGTGCTATTATATTACATTGTAAATAAGGCATAACATATCTGTGCTTTATTCATATTGTATTTATATAATATATGATATTTTTATTTTAAATTTTTTATCAATATGTTTGTTTGAAAGGATAAGTATTATATATTTTTTGTCTTTGATTTCTTCTAGTTTTATAATAATGCAGTAGGTATTTTTCTCATAGTTTTAAGACTTTACTTTTATTATTGTTGGAATAATACTACATATACTTATTTTTATTATTAGAAATATTAAATCATTAGACACGCTGTACCTAGAAATAATGAATATTTGTTTATGACAAAGAATTTAGAGGTATTTATATTTATTATATATAATAGATTTTTTTAATTCCCTATTTATTGGAGTAAAGTGACAATCTAGATTTCTCTCTCTCTTGCCCATTAGCAGTGTGCACTTACAATGTATCATCATCATCATCACCACCATAATGATCGTGGTGATAATTGATATCTAACCCTGCCACACACATGTACACACTGAATATATTCTACAACAGCTTCTCTCTCACTCGCTGCCGCTTGACTAACTCGCGATCTGTTCACGCCGACTAGCTCTTTCTGTTCTCTCTGTAACTCGGCTTGGTATCACGCTTGCGGGCGGCGCCCTCGCCGACTCTCTGTACATAAGATGACCGTCTAATGTGTCCTCCTCGTGTGGCTTGCTCGGTGTAGGGCTGCGGGCCGGGCGGCGCTAGCGCGGCCGGAGCTGCCCCCGACCAGCAGAGCAAGAAGCGGCCCGCGGACTCCGACCTGCTACTGGTACCGCCCCAGCGCATGCATGTCGCCCCCGTAGCTTCCCGCCCCTCCCTCCCACGCTAGCATGTCGCGACGCGCCGCACCGCTCGCTCTCCGCACTGGCTTCTGCATGACTGCTCTCTGTGCTGCCAGCCCGGCCGGCCCGGCCGGCCCTCGCAACATTCTAGCGTCCGCCCTGGTCCGCTCGCCCTCGTCCCGGCCCCGCCCCGCCCGCTCCTCCTCCCGCCCCCTCCTTCACCCGCGGGTGCATTTATTTTAAATTCTTTCTTTGCCTATTTTATTTATATTCTGAAGCATTCAATAATTTTAAATTCCTCTCAGCCTTTCGACATTGTTAATCTCTTTTTGACAACTTCTGCCTCAATTGTTACCGCAATCTGCACCCCGGGCTTCACGTAGCCGTAGTTTGTAATACACATCAACAAGGTATGCTTTTGCTAGTCAGTGATGAACGCTGTTTACTCTACGTCCGCTTTCATGGCAGCTTTCACGGCAGCTCATCCGCAAGATCATACCAGTTCTGGAATTCACTTGGCACTATCATTGACCAACAGAAGCGTGTCTTTCTGTGTGTCTGTCCTTGTTGACGTCACGGCGGATCACTATATGCACTGTTGTTTGTTTGCAGATGGACATGAAGAGCGTCGGGTCATTCTACTACGAAAACTTTGTAAGTCGGCCAGTCGCTTCCTTATCTTTATTACCTACCCTTTATTACCTACCCTCGTCCTGGGACATTGTCAAACTAAAGTAATCTTTCACCGCTCCAGGCGTTCCCGGGAATGGTCCCGTTCAAGCGTTCCGCAGCCGACAAGTCCGGAGTACCGGTATACCAGCCTGCCACGACCTACCAGCAGCTCATGCAGTTACAGCAGCCCTTCGTGCCCGTGTCATGTGAGTACCCTGCCCCCGCGCCCGCCCCCGCCGCATCCCCCCGGCCCTCCGCGGCCCCGGCGCGCGCCCCCTCGCCCGCGCCTCCCGCTCCCCCCGGCTCCGCACCTTCGCCGGACCCGGCCACCGTGGCCAAGGAAGTGGCGCAATCCAACTACGCGGCCAAGCTCGCCGCCCACGCTGCGCAAGCGGCCCAGGCCCAGGTGGCCCAGGCCCAGCAGGCGCAGGCGGCCCAGGCCCAGGTGGCCCAGGCTCAGGTGGCCCAAGCGCAGGCGGCGCACGCGGCGCAAGCGGCCCACCACCCTCCCCCCTCTTCCGTCTCGCCCATCACCCTGTCGTACACGGGCGTGGCGCTCAGCAAGCAGGCCATGCCGCCTCCGCGCACCCCCGCCCCGTCCCTCCTGTACCGGCCGCCCCCTTCTCTCATGCCGCCGTACAGCCCTCTGCTGAGGTCCCAGCTACAGTCTCAGTTTCAATCCCAGCTGCAGTCGCAACTGCAGTCGCAGCTGCAGGCTCAGCAGCTCGGCCAGCTGCATCAGCTGAGCCAGCTGAGCCAGCTGAACCAGCTGAACCAGCAGCTGCAGCAAGCTGGCTCCCTTCAGCAGCAGCAGCACCCCCATCCCCACCTGGGAGGTCTGCAGTGGCCGCCGCCGGGCATGCCCCCGATGATGGCGCCCATGCCCCAGATGTACCAGCAACAGTTGCTGTACCAACTGCCCCAGCCTCCGTCCCCCGCGGTGTCCTCTCCCTCGGTTATCATGAACCCGTACAAGAAGATGAAGACCACCTAGTGGCACGGGCCGTGAGCGCGCCGAGCCCGCGGAGCCGCGGAAGGGCCGGTTCCTAGTCAGACGTAGCGGAGCGGTGGCACGGTGGTACGGTCTAGTAGTAATGCGCTGACACTAGCTGACACCGGCTGGGGAGACCGTGATACCTTGATACCTCCGCTGTACTGTTTACTGTAATATTGGATAATACTGTTAAGTTAATGTTTGTATCTGAACATTGTATAAAGTTGTGATTACCTTCAAGTGTGTGCGCGTCGGTTGTACTGTAAGGGTGCTGGAGTGGAGAAGCAGTAGCATGAGGGTCCCCGTAGAGCCCTGTAGCATGCCTGGACTATCACACTCTGCCATTCATCTTATGTCCAGTGGCGTGTAGTCACTTGTGGGCTTATGTTATTCTTTAACCTTATAACGTCGACCGCAATCATTTCACATCTCGATTGTTTCCTTTATGTTGTTTGATTTAGTCCTTAGCCCTAGGTTATATATTCTATTGTACTGTTTTTAAAACAAAGTTTTAATCTTATTTAGTCTTCCTGGCTTGGATTGTAATCTTAATGTTTGACAGAAAGCTTATTTATCTTGGAGTTTTAACTATTATTTGATTATAAATAAATGTATGGACAAATGGAAATATAAATTGTAGTTATGGAAATGGATGAAGTTCTGTTATATTGTGATAGTGGTAGTCTAGCGGGATAGTCATAGTGATAGATACACAACACAACACCAACCTCAGGTTGTAAATGTATAAATACATTATATCTATTTTTCTAACATGGATAAGTAAACCAAATTGTTCTGTAGATGGGAAATTTTTATTTAGCTCTAAGTAGGATTACGTGTTGTAACTTTGTACAGAGTGGTTGACACGGGGCGCAGGGGGGGCTCCTCCAGCCGGAGCGCGGGCCCCCGCAGGGCTCCTCCAGCCGGGGCGCCTCTCCGCAGCCTCCTGCGCCCCATCGTATCACGCCATCTACCAACTCTCTGCGCCTTGCTATTTGTAAACACACATATTTACTATTTACATACTTATATATACATATGGAGTCAGTATTTGTAATAATAACGCTTGAAAATGCATGATTATTTGTTTTTATTACCTACTTGGTTCAATCATCTTTGGTATAATAATGAATTTGGCTTATCGATCTGGAAGCTGTTCTCTACTCTTGGCATATCACAGCTGCTTGTCTATCTATAAGTCACGTGCCTCACGACCTCGGCTTCCTGTAGTTCCCGTCCTCGTCCCCCCTACCTCTCCCGGTCGCAGTTGGCACCCCACCCTGTACCCACCACGCCCCGATACATCGTGTCAATGAGTCTGCACATTCGCAATCCCCGTACCTGAGCCATGCTATCTTCCAATAAATGGGTAGGTCGCTTTTAAAATGCCATAATGATCACCCGGACCGTGAGTATACTCGACTGACCGTTCACCGCTCACTCGCTTGTACAGTCATGTGCGCAGGACGGTCCGCAGTCACGATGGAGCCGAGTCACGAGTGTGCGTATTGTCTCACGCACATCCGCTCCAGAACTTGAATATCTACTAATCAATTCGAAACATCTCAAACATCATAATAATGTTCAAATAAAGAAATAATAAATTAATCCAGCGAATAACACCGCTTTGAAAATGGCTTAACCCGGGCTAATGGATAAAGGCTGATGATAGCGAATAGAGACCGTGCCGGAGGGGATATCCGGAGGGGATGTACGGAGGGGATGTAAGCTTGGACAGTGTAGTTAGGCCAGTAGTGGGGCACTGTCGGTGCGAGCGGTAAGCGGGCCCGCAGTGTGTAACAGGCCGTAACCCCGTCCCGAAGCATTAATTCTGTTTAATAGTAGTAAGTTGTTACAGCTTTTTATTATATATCAATTTGATTTGGTGTGTGGCCCGTTGTGTGTGTCCCGCCCACTGAGCTTGAGTTGGCACTGCTTGAGGAGCCGCGCGGTGCGGTGCCCTAACACCACTCTGCCTCCTAATGTAGCATGGACTAGAACTAAGTATTCGACTCATTGCCCAGGTATTTGTTTTTTGTACTTTGCAAACTTTTATAACGTGGTTTCTTTATCAGTTGCACAGCTTTTAGTCTAGTCTTTGTGTGTTTGTGGTTTCTGACAGTGATATTAGTAGTCAGTTTGTGTTCTTTATTACAGTTGTACTCCTCAGTGCTAACATTTCTTTTTGTATTTTCATGATTTGTTTGCTTAATCTCTGTTACAAAACAAATCTTTAAATAAATTCACGCATGCCTGATCTGAAACTTACTACAGGGGTGACTTAAATAAGATAAATTGTCACCGTTACTTGACGAGTTGTAACTGCTTTTTGATTGTTCAAATAACGAACGCAATGCTGTTTTAACAACATGCATATGTTTGGTATACATTGTTTGCAGAGAACCCAGCATTGCACATAACTACATACGCCTCTCCACGTTTCATATAGACAAATCACAAATCTTGACAATCCAGATTTGCAATGGATGAGACTTGAATCATTTCATGAACAAATGGAATTATCAAAATGGCTAAATGTCATTTTTCAATTTGAATTGTCCCGAAAGGTAAAATTTTATGATTGCTTTGATTTTGATTCTTGACTTCAATGACATTTCTCTTATTTAAATACCAATAATGTTGCATTTTGAAACTCAGTTACATTTGTGAACACGGACAATTTGCACTTTGGTTAACTCGGTTGTCGTGTTCAATACATACTTGGACTTGTCAACATTGCAACTGAGTGACTCTTACCAATGTGGTGTCCTGTGGTGCCAGGGAGAATTATTTATCTATTTACATATACTCGTGTACAAATATGCTGTATTATGACCATTTCCACAGTGAAGCTGATTTTAAACCATAGCTTAACAACAAATTATTTGTTACTTACGAAGGTGAATGTATTAATTATTTCTCCATGAAAAAACACTCTATGTCTCAAACAAGTACTAGAATCTTGCTTGGGACATTGAATATATCGCTTTGATGAACAGTTCTTGAAGAGCCCAATATTGGAAAGGATCTATTCAAATCCGGAATGTTTGTGCCTAATGTAAATACAGCCAAATTGCCATGGTTGCCCACCTCTCTTAATATTTGGCTCTTCAATTAATATTTGTAGTTTCTTGTGTTTGAAATTATAATTTTTAGATTTAAATTTTAAATCAATAATCGCTTTGTTTGCTTTTTTTATTTGTAAATCAATTGAAGTATTTTAGTTTTGTGTTACAGTCACTTTATCTCTGCATGTTCCAAAATTTCATAAATTGAAATGAATTATGAGTATACATACAACATGTAAAATAGTATTTAACAAGGCTTCACTCACACTTCAGTAACACGCGTAGCTTCACACAGCATCATAGCCTGTGACTAACTACTACCTAGTACTAGTACCTTTGTACTCGCTGCACTTTGTACGTGAAGCTCGATGGTAAATATTATTTTATTGTCAGCATGGATTTTTATATAATTTCAGCAATGGCATGTGTTAATGAAGATGCTTTTTGTTTCATGTCTCCCTCTGTGATGACATCATCCGTAATCGCAATAACTTGTCACTTAACTTATTTCCGCAACCTTATCGGTGTTGGTTTCTGTGGGCTGACGGGTAAAGACGGGGAGGTGGGTGGAGAGGTGCCCATCAACGCTGCGTACGTCCTCTACACGGATGAGCGAGGACAGGTACCCCCTCCAGCACCCCCTTCCGCCCGTGTGTTTCCTAACAAACACTGTTTGTCTCCTTTCCGATTGAGACACTTTCTTGGCAGTTTTTGCTTAACCATTATGTAAGTAGATATCCTCTTTAATTACGCTTTAGTGCTATGATTACATTTGCCATATTTTTTGATTGGCTACGCATATAATATTGTTCTAACATTAGTATTTACAATTCCGCTATTACGTATTATGTACTCGGCACTCTATTTATGTACTTACCACACCCACTGCAATGAACCACCTTAACCCCGTGTACCTGCCCAGAGTAGTCAGCTTAGCGCAGCCACCGGCGAGTGTATTATTGAGAATGGAATACTGGCTTTACCTTGAAGAGTAGCTTCTGTCTGAAGGTCGCACTAGGCTTCTTATACTTACATTTAGTATTGGCTTACTACTCAGTACTCATCAGTGGCTTTCATTTTATTATATTATATTGCTGATGGGTGATGCAGGTTGGCAACCCGATGTCCGGTGTCTCTACATGTTATTATCTATCCCCTGCAGAATACAATATTTAGTCTGATTTTGCTTTTATAATTTAACATTCAAAATTCATTTGTATTCTTTCAATTATAATTTTTATTTCATTTTCAGGCAAAATTCATGAAAGGATTCTGTAGGAAATAATTTCTTTATTATTTTTCTTTGTATTGATATTTTTCCCATTGGGAGAATATTCTTGTACCTTTCGCATCACTGTCACTCTCGATGACATTATTTATTATTTCTTCACCCTGACTTATCATCGTGTACTTTGTTTCTCGTACTTAATAATATAACGTTTCAAGCTTAGATATAATTAATTCTGTTTTAGTGAATATTCATAATCATCGTATTATAAATACATTTAATATCTGGCTACATATAATACCGCGATGATTACGGACGTTCACAGCAGAGCGTACACTTGTCTCCCTTTATTCTCTGTGTAAAAATTGGTTTTACAATATTCAGTTTTGAAAATACTTGATCTCAGTGTATAACATTTCAGTTACTGGACACCCTCCCGGTGTGCCAAGATTTTAATCGGCACGGCTGCGCCCGACCAACCTGCAAGTTTCTCCATGTACGGGAAGGTGAGTAGATATGATAGGGGACCTAGATGAGACAGAGTAGCTCGGTACAGTAGAGTAGACTGACGAGTAACCGGTACTGTGTGTTCACAGGTGGCGGGCTCCAGGTGGAGGCGGGCAGCGTGGCAGTGTGCCGGGACGCGGTGGGCGGCCGTTGCGGGCGGCGTGCGTGTCGCTACTACCACATCCCTGTGCCCCTCCCTCCGGCGCCCCCCATCCCCTGACTGCCCCCTCTCTGCCGAGGTCATCAAATGGCCGCTGCTGACTGTTTTTGTTTCAAATGTTTATGGGAATGCCTGACGAGGGCGGTCCGAGAGACTACCTTCCCCTCCACCCGTACATGCTGGTCGAACCGATAGAAATGCATTTTTATACTCTTTCCCGTTATGTTTTGTTTTGTATGATAATTGTAATGAAATAATTTGAAAACTACTAAGTATCTTATTGCCCCTTAAAAAGGAGATTTAATAATATATTTGAATAAACATATGAAAGATACGATGGTTTTGTATCGATAAATTGGTCGTATAAAGTACATGATATTATATTCTTAAAAGAATCTACCTTAAGTTAGCGTAGGAACGTGACGCGATGCGGATCACAGACAGTTAGGACGATCCGGACGACCGGGGATGGTTTTTGTTTTGTATCGGCAGTGTCCGTTTTGTTTTTAAGAGTTTTGGAAAAATTGTTGACTGATAATAATTTGAATATTGAAATAAGTGATAATGTTAATGGTGCCCGGGTAGGCAGGCCGGTTCCAGTCTGCGTCTGTGAGTCTGTGATGCGTCGGCGGAGTGAGTCAAAGTTTTGTTTCCCACTTGGAATCCTTAACTGGCCGTAATAAATTGACTACATGTAATTTTAAAAATACTATTTTTTTGTAAGTTATTTTATATTATTAGGGAGACGACATGTAAGAATTATGTACATACATTGTGACGTAACCTGACACTAGACGTGTTGTAGAATCGATGATTCCGTGGACAAGCTGATTGTGATATTTCTAAAGGACTTCACTCGGTGGGAGTTATTCAAATGTTTTATATATTTATCATGACTCATATAATAGTGATGTTTATTCTGTTTTGTTCATGTACTCGTTTGTTTATAAAGTTGTCAAGAAAATATGAGTTCCTCTAATGACTGAACATGTCCAACTTGACCATCGGATTGTCGGTCAAACATTTTGTGATGTATATAAATCAGATATTTAAGCGCCGACGACTCAAACGAACTACACCTCGGTGGTGTTCCTTCACGAGCGTTCTAGATACTGACTTTTGGATTTCCATTAATTGCCTTTTGGTTTAAGAGAAAATAGCAGACTTTTCCGGAAGCAGAAGAGTTAGAATCACGAAGAGAACAATAAAGTGCATTGCATAATTCTAGTTTGAGTTATTAGATATAGTGATAATACTATAATAAGAAGGATAAATGCGGTGAATGTTGGGGCGAGAGGGAGAGGGAGACGGAGAGGAAGAGAGTAACGGAGGGGATGGCGCTTGCGGCAGTTTCCTTTGCTTGGCACTCGCTTCACCGATACCGATATTTCACCTACCTTACCTACCTACTATTAGCTAGTAAAATGTTCTATCGTCAGTAAGTAACATATTATGATAAACATTAAATATATCAATTCCTCTACCTTAGTTTAGAATAAGGATTACTCCATTGCAGAAACACCAATAGTCTAGCAATCTGTAACCTAGCCCGGGTGCGCCTGAGACTGACAATACAGTCAGGTACGAGATCCGCGTAACAAACACCTTTATGTTAAGTAGCGTGCATGTTCTGTGTTATATCCTTAATCATTTGCAATTTACTGTCTTTCACGTTAGTCGGATCCTTTACATAGAGTAGTTGGCGTAACCGTTGATAGTGCGGTGGAAGGATGAATGTTTGGCCCTTACGGTGAGGATGGAAGGCGTGTGTGCGTGCGTGCGTGTCGTGAATGGTAAAGTCCACTCACCTCCCGACACATCCTGCCGAGAGCCCTTTTATTTTTATCAATACTCCTCCAAATGTGCCCTAAACATTGTACACTTTTATTCTGTATCTTAATAAATCTCAATCAAACCAAGTAACACTTTTTTATTATTATTTTTTAATATTCCATTGAAAATGTTGTGTCTCATTGATTCTGCATACGGCAGTCACTAGCAGTAGTCGTAGTGTCATAGTTTCAGGCGACATTTCTTTATGAACATGTCTGTTGTAATATTCATTGTCCTGTCATCTATATAGAATTGTGACAGTGATTTTATGGACATTATATATGCGAGACATATTTAATTTGGTCACTTAAATATAATTACTAATTACATGGATACATTTATGTCTATTTCACACAGATTTAGTGAGTATGAAGAGTCGTAGGATAAAGTATTTGGATCCGCTGAAAAGTGCTTTGCCTTAATTCTTACGCTATTGGTGGTAATTTAATCTCCTGTGGCATATCACATGCTGTTTGTAACAACTGGGTTCAGTGACCCCGCTAACGTATTTGAATTCAACCAACGGTTGCTTGATGTTTTAATTTGAACTATCCATAATATTATATTGATAACTTAATTCACTTTTGCCTTTTCCCTCCAAGCGAGGGTTATCATCTACTCTTGTCGCCTTTTCATTGCTTCTAGTAGATCAATTTTACATAGAACTTCTCACTTTGTATGAATCTAGAGAACTCGTCATATCTTCTTTTCTCGCTTTTCCATTTTACATTCCAAATCAACGGCCACAAGCCTCGATGCTTTCAATTAAAATCTCATTTATCTGTCATTCTGATCACCAAAGTTTTCATCATTGTCATTCTGTTCATCTTGTATATTTGGCCATTGGTTCATCATGCCTCTTCAGCATGTGTCAGTTGTTAGCGAGAAATCAATGCTGTACCATGATCTCCCGTCTGTACTTACCTTCGTGCCTCCATATTCCAGTTGGCTGTCAACAGTTTCTCTAACAATACAAGGCCATCGTGCAGAAATTATAAGTCATATTTATTACCTTAGATTGTAGGCACAACAGATTTCTCCCAATTTGTAATTATTTCATTATCTTATTGAATCCTACATAACGGATCGTTACCAAATTGATCATATGCAATCGATGTACATCATTGAGGTTACAGTGATATCTAAATATTGAAGGCAGTGTAATAATTAACCTTGTTAAAAGAATGTAGATTTATTCCTCCTATACATATATCCTCACCACACCTGATTGCGTTGTCAACTTTGTAACAATCTGCCATTTATGTATTTGAACATTATTTTTGAAAAATAATGATGTTGCAGTGTAGGTGAATTAAAGAGTGTATGAGAAGAATGCGCGTGGTTATGGAAGGTTAACTTTTATCTTAGAGATTGATCACAAATCGTATAATTTTATCCTTTAAACAATTTAATGTCAATAAATAATGTTAAAAATACATCGAATAAAATATCCTTCCTCTGGATAATCACTAGCGGCAGTTTGTGAGTGGTAATATTTTTATTTGAATAATTTTGTGATATTTTAACATATGGTTATTAATGGACAATTATTCCGAATGGAAAGAATGAATTAACTACGGTAGCAACTACAAAATATCCAAATGGAATTAGTACTAAATGAAAAATGATTAACTGTAAATATTTGCAAGAAACAAAAATTTATCTGATTCCTCTTGTTTTTGAATAAATTTACAAATGTATATTTAATAAAACCAGTGCAGCCTTATTGAGGAAGATGTCCGGAGAACATTGCACTGTGGCCAGCTCCGTGATGTATTCTGGTTTTCTTAAATGTATGTGGGCGTGACGTGACAGTCATGACTATTAATATAATACCTGTAACATCGTCATGTGATGAGGATCATTGGATCACTTCTCATTACAGCATAGTTAATAAAACAAGTAATTATGTCAACTGTTTCTTTGTTTATTCACCCTATTCACACATTCCTTCTGCAACTCCTATATTTCTCTTGCTCTATAACTATAACATTTATCAACTGAACAGTGACCATGAGAAATGGTCTGTATATTACACGTTCACCTGATTTTGTGATAAATTTCACAATATTCTGACAGCTTAAAATCTACTTTATTACCGATTTTCAAATTGCACAAATTCTAAAAAGTTGAAACTTCAAAGTTGTGAACAGTAGGACTGACTATTGATTATCCCTGCAGTGGTAGGGGAAAAAACCTTGGATAATTTCCACCAAAATATATATACATAAAAGTAACCCACTCGACTATGTTCTAAGCAAGTTTTAAATATGCTCAGGCACATGCATCATACCACCCTCATGTAAGAATGTTTTTTTAGTTTAGAAAAACAGATTTTCTAGTTTAGAAAAATATTCATTTGAATTCAGTTGTGGTGAAGAAAATATCTTATATATCGTTATGTACTACAGAAGTGCATAACTGTTTTTTGAATCAAATTAAATATTATTATAAAAATCTTAAATTAGGAAAGTATAAATAATAAAATATAAATCACTGGATTAAATTCGAACACAAATAAGTAGCATTATACAGAGAATAATAGACCTAGTGCGCAATGTGTTATGGCTGACTAAATTACGAATCGAAGATTCAAGGAGAATTCGCTAAATCTGTACCATAATGGAAAATATTATTGGATGGGGTTTTTACAAAATCATATTAAGTTTTAAGTCTAAGTTCTTTGAAATAAATATTTGTGAATAAAATAAAAAACAGTGGCTACTCAAAGTTTGATAGTATTCAATATGTAATATGGAATCAATAAAGTATTTAAATTTATCAGTTGATATTAGCAATATTTAAATATGTCCAAGAACACATAATTACTGGATTTTTACCTACAAAGGCACTATTATTAAACAAATATCAGATATCTCATAGAGACAAAGCTATTTTTTAAATTATATTTAATGGAAAATATATACATGGTGGCCCAAAAAAAGTGAGAACATCTTGTAACATATTATGAGTTATTTCAAAACACAATATAATTCATTATAATTCTTAATGTAATTTTTTTGCACAATATTTAGTTAATCAGAAATCATTAAAACACCCCTATTGCATAATCTTACTGGGTTTAAATCTGGGGTGTTCGGTGGCCACATGCCTGGCTCGATGAAATTAACATTCTCAAAACGAAGAAAGTTGATTGTATTTCTGGCTGTGTGAGATGGAGCTCCGTTTTACTGGTAATGTCCAGTTATGCTGTAATGCCTAGCTATACTCCAGGCTTTGTTTTGAAACTCTAATCATTTTCCCAGCACCTCAACGTTTTTCAATTCGCAATTTTTTTATCAGAATGCAGTCTTCTGCAGTGATTTTTGTCATTCTGGGCAACAATTTGAAAAAACCAAATATAAACAATGGGAAAATTAATAATCAAAGATGGCAACCGGATATTGTCGAAATAAAACATAATATAGGTATATAAATTAGTAAATTATTTAAGCTATTGTTGATATAGTTAAATTAATTTTGATGTAATTATATCGCATTTTACAAAATGTTCTCACTTTTTTTGGGCCATCCTGTGTATGTATATATATATATATGATATGGTTGAGATTAGGCATACGCAGCTTTTTTTGACTCATATTTTGAATGTGTCTACTCCTAAAATATTGTGCATCGGGTATATTATTTTATACCCAATTGCCTATTTGACAGTTTAGCACCACAGTCTGCTAGGAGAATAGCTAAGATGACAGCACTGGCTAAGCACGAGAGTAATACCAGAATCGATACTGGGCACCTGGTAGAAGTGTAAGTATATAAAACTGTTATGTGAGGTCCACTTAGTGAGTAGTGTTCTTCACACTATAACACCACAAATCCTTCTTAATAATCAAAGTAATGATGATCGATAAAATAATTGTTTGAAAGTAAGGACAAAAGAGCTTAACGTCATACAGGTATTAAATAATAATAGCCTACCTACATATTATAATTACTACCTATATAAGTCTACAATAGCTGCAATTTTCAAATATCTGACAACTTTTTTGTTTTCTATTTAAAAAATGTACTTTCAGAACAAAAAAGTGGCATATTCACCTAATTTATATATTTCAAAGGAAATTAACATTCCACTCCAATGTATGTTTCCTTTCAAATTCTTTATGCGTAATACGTAGGCATTTATTTTTAAATTAACGGCTCCAATTTAACCTTTTATACTAGACATAATATTACAGTAATACATAAAGTAAAATAAAAATGAAAAATATAGGATAAAAACAATAAGTTTGTGATATAAAAGTTAAAATCATTAAATACATAAAAATAATACACAGTAATGTAGTAATATACAAACTATATAAAGTTTTCAATGTATAGAAATTTTGTCAAGCACCACCTTTAAAAATTTATTTCTTATATACACGCATAATAATTAAATATACATGTAAGAAAAATTCAACAAAAATGTTCAATTAGTTAACATTTTTTGTAGCTCGTGTTGGTTATCATCATCCATCCGATCTGTATTTCGGTAATGCATCTACATACTCATTACCCAAGTTTTGAATTTTGCGTAATGGAGAATTAAACTGAGCAACCATCCCAATATTCTTACAGTAATAAGATAAAATGATAAATCAGGTCAATCAACTTTATGTTGCAAAATTTTAAATAGACGTACTAAATCAAAATCAATTATTCTTTTGCTGAACTTTATTAAGTTCATTGAACATAAGAGAAAATCATCATTTAATTGCTCTCGTGGTATATTCAGCTGATAATTGACAAATCTCAGAAATTTATTTTGTACTCTTTCAGTTGTGTGAGACCATACAGTTGTGTTGTACTGAACCTGACTTCTCACTAATCATGTACATATGTAGAAGTTTTAATGTGTTAAGATTCAATACATATTCTAATATTTTTAGAGCCTTAGAAATTTTCTAAATTAGATATAAAACTAAGTTTAGTGTCAAAAGTTACTCCTAGATTGTCTATTACTGAAACTGATACACTAGGCTCAGATTATTCATTGAGTAGTTAAAGTAAATTGGATTCTTTATTTTGAAAAATCTGTTTGGCAAAAAAAATTGGTGCTAATGAGCTTGTTTTTAGTGCACCATTCGAGTAATTTACAAAAGCTCATTAAAAGAATTTAACAAACATCAATATTTTGAATTATTTTTAAAAATTTCGGGTCGTCAGCAAACATAAGTACAGTGATATCCTTAGAAATATTGATTATGTCGTTAATAAAGAAAACAAATAGGACTGGACCGGGATGAGAGTCTTGAAGCACGCCACCGAATGCAACAAAATAATATGAGTATTCTCGATTTAATTTGACACTGAGTTTTCTATTTGTAACTATTGGTAACTCTTAAACCAATACATATATGAGGTTCCCGCTGACTCCAGCCTTAAACAATTTATTTATCAGAATTGCATGACATACCTTATCAAAAAAAAAAGTATAGATCGAGTCTACTTGGAGTTTGATAGCCAAAGCTTTGTATATAAAATCTTGGTACAATAAATTGTTAGTTTGAGTTGATTTTCCACTAATAAGCTGTTTTTTAAAAATCAATTTTTCAAAAAGTTTAGGAATGGTAGATAACATGCACATTGGTCTATAGTTACTCATTTCAGTTATGACCCATTTTTTTAAAATCCGTGTTATATAACTGCGATTCCATAAGTCAGGAAAGGAACCCAAGGTTAGAGGCTGATTAAATAATTTATAAAGAAGATAAGTTAAATAGGAAAGACATTGTTGCAAAAGTACTGGTGGAATATTGTCTGGCCTGGCATTTTTGTTCGGATCGAGTAGTCTAACTTGGATTATAATATCATCGAGTTCAATATGTACAATAGACATGTTTAAATTCACATCGGTAGTGCAGCTCGTTAAGCATCGGTGATTGGGTACACCTTTATCATAAACATTTTTTAGAAGTCGGCAAACAGGTTGACAATACCTCTACTATTATCGGTCTTTCCGTCTTCAAAATACATTGTATTTGATAAAGCAGAATCACTGTTACTTAACGTTTTGCTATAGCTCCAGAAACGTTTGATGTTATTTTTAATATCACCTCTATCAGTTTAATATAACGGTTATAGCATGACACAGATAATTAATTGCACTCTCTAATTTTAGCGAATTCCATATATAGACTCAATGTTTTGTATTCTTTATACAGTTTGTGAGCTGTTTTTTTTTACAAATTAAATCAATTAAAGCTTTGTTAAACCATGTTATTTGGAATCCTTAAATTGAAATAAGGAACAAAGCTCTGTATAATATTGTTTAAAATTAGATGCAATTGTTTTGTATTATGATTCAGATCACTGGTTTCTAAAAATGACCAGTCAACTAATGCGAGTGAATCACATATAGCAGAATAATCAGCACTTATAAAATTATAGTTAGATCACACGTGATTTGTTATTTTCTTACCAATCACGTATACAAATGTTTAGTAGAGGGTGCTGAATATTGGGGTATCGGGGGGTAGAACTACTTCCAGGGTTTTAATCAGGTTAATGTTTTACGAATTGAAAAATACGAGATCTAGTATTCTGTCATTAGCATTTTTGATAAAATTATGTTGAGTTAAATTTTAAAAGATTGAGATTTGAGAATTACTCTTTCGCTTTCAGAAACACTGGTGCTTCCAGTATCCAATAATTTGGGGTCATGTAAATTCCAATTTACGCATTAGGAAGATAATAATCAATAACAGCCGCAAATTTAGCATCAGGATACATATTTGATACACACAACTGATTATTAATTTGTCGCTTTTACAATTCACCAAGATAAATACATGTTTGACATTATTCGACATTCGACAACCAAGATAAACAAATGTTCGACATTATAGTATTTTGGTTTAGCTCTTTTAATTATAAATTTATTTTTTATTGCAATGAGAATTTATTATTTATTCGGGCTAGAATCTTAATTTCGGTCCATTTTATAGATGTTGTAAGAGGATAGTTGATTAATAAATATATGTTTTGGGTACAAATCACAACTAAAAGGTGCATAATATAATTTTAAAAAAAAAGAGAACGCCATAAATATAATAGTGATCACCTGTGAATTGAAAGTGAACAAGATTAGACGAGTTAAAAACAGCTGACTATTTGACAGCCGACTGACAGCGTGTGAAAGAGAGAGACTCGAGCAAAACAAAAAGAAGAAAAGAGATAAGTAATCACTATTATTAATCCAACAATCCGTGATTATCTTGTAATCTACTATATCCTAACCTAAATATTCTTCTTGCAAATAACCTCGGGGCACAGCTAAGATAAACAACGACTTTTTAAACTCCAAACATATCAAATATTAGCGGTATAAAGTGACAGCTCCTATACTGCAGTATAATACCTGGCCTACCTACATTGTTCAGATATGTCAGAAGCCAGCGCGAACAGACGTACATAGATAAGAGATATGGGCCGACAGACACGAAGGCGGCCGCAAGGTACCGCCCACCGCGCCCGCTACCACAGAGGTGCCAACTGCTACGACAACAGCCACTAGCGACGCCAGCCCGGGTAGGACCTCGACACAATTTCAAACGCTGGAAGACTTTAGGCAAATTATGGAGAACAAAAATGAACAGCTAAAAATTGTACTTCAAGATTTCATAGACGCTAAATTTAATGTTACCACAGAAAAGTTAACGACCATAGAGATCCAAATGAACGAGTGCCGAAATTACTATGAGAAAGTAGCGATTGAGTATGAGAGTATACTAAAAGCGATTAACTCATACTCACAACACTATGACGAGTTAATAACAAAAGTCGGCGACATTCAGAAGGACTTGCAGCATCACTCTTCTCTCACCAGCACACTGGAAAAAAACAACTTGGTACTTGCAGCTAAGGTCAACTATTTGGAACAAAAACTGGACCGCATCGAATACACAAACATGGAAAACGAAATAGAAATCCGAGGAATCCCTGGTTCCAAATCTGAAAATATTTCGGAAATAGTTGGCAAAATTGAAAATGTAATTAAAACCGAACTACCGCCAGGATCAATTTCCGCCATTCATAGAGGACCCAGACCACTAAAGCCGGACACGCCCTATCCCATTATTGTTAAATTCCATTGTAAAAATGCTCGCGGAAATTTTCTAAAAATGGCGAAAAATTACAATGTAAACAGTGTGGGACGCAATAGGCTCAACACCTCTGATATAGGGATGTCAACAAAAGATTTTCATTATATTTACATCTCTGAGCATTTACCGAATAAAATCAAACGTCTTTTAGCTATAACAAAAAAATGGGCAAAAGAAAAAAATATTAAATTTGTTTGGACCCGAAATGGTAAAATTTATGTACGGAAAACTGAAGGCGACAAAGTTATTTTAGTGTCTAACGAGTCTTGCCTCTCGTCTATATGACTATCCTTTACTAAATTTATCTGCTATCTCATATTTATTTAAATCTTTCTTCTTTTAAAAAAAAACACTTCTTTATTTTTTACCATAAATATATTTACACATCTTCACAAACTATTCATATCATTAGTGGAGCCATTAACAGAATTCAAACGAATCAATCTATCTTTCCTATTTATTGTCAGCAATTTCCAGTACATTTCATTCACACGTACATGCATCAGACTAAACTGTATCGCCATTAGCACAATAAATACGCACAATTTTAATTTCGTTAAAAGGCTTTGAAGACATTAATTTTGATGACGTCCTAGAAGAATTCGAACATATAGAAACGAGAGAAGTCGGGGAACCGGAATCTTGCAAAGAAATAATTAATGAAAATCTAAGAATTAAATTACTCAATGTCAATATTCGAAGCATTAATTATAATTTCGATAACTTTCAAGTGCTACTCCAACGCACTAACATCAATTTTGATATAATAATTTGCACAGGATGTTGGCTGAACAACTTGTCCGTACCGAAGCAAATAAAAGGCTACAATGTACACGCTACAACCAAACATTTTAACCAAAATGACGGAGTGGTAGTGTACACTCATAACAATTTACATGTCACACATGAAGAATCATCCATCATACAAGATGCAAACTGCCTTCACCTAATCATTGACAAGTTTACTCATGTTCTAGCGTTATATCGCCCGCCCTCGTTTCAGAACGCTGTGACATTCGTAGTGTCACTAGATACTTTCCTTACCACTCTCTCACAGTCAAAGGAAATAATTATCACAGGCGACCTTAATATCGACGTCATCAATCAGTCACTGCCTACTATCACTCAAGACTACCTCGATGTTCTAGCTCACCACGGACTCCTCTCAGCAATAAACAAACCTACACAAGATAAATCTTGTCTCGACCATATCTCCAAGTCTCCAATTCACGCAGTAATTTGTCAATCACCTATAACCGACCACTTTCCGGTTATGATGGGCATCGAACAGTACACCAAAAAATCACACAAAACTATCAATCTGCGAAGAAAATGTATCAATTACAACGAACTGATTAAAGACCTAGAACAGGAAGCATGGAATTCAGTATATGACTGCGAGGATGTAAACTCAGCTTTTAAAGAATTTAATACTATATTGCAACAACACATCACCAAAAACCAGTATTATAAATCTCACTCTACAAAAAGAAACATAAAACCGTGGATCACTGAGGGTCTAATATCAAGTATAAGAAAGCGCGACAAACTTCACAAAAAAGTTCAGCAGTATCCTCTCAACTTAGACGTACGAATTCAATACAAGCGATATAGAAATATCTGTAATAAGGCAACAAAAACGGCGAAAATACTATATTATAGAAATTTAGTAGATCAAAATAAAACCAATACAAAAAAATGTTGGCAAATTATTAGAGAATTTACCAATTCTAATATAGAAAAAAGTAATAAAGTATTTCAGATGGTTAATGATGAAAACATTCCAAATACTGATGAAAAGCAGACTGATATTTTAAACTATATAAATAAATACTTCTCCTCAATAGGTAAAAAAATTTCAGATGATCACTTAGAATGAACGCAAATGAATTACAGTTATGTAATAATGTCCGCCTAAATTCGCAAACATCAAACTCATTATTTTTAACTCTGACTAGACCACATGAAATTAACACAGTTATACAGGAATTAAAAACTAATAGTGCTCCAGGTAAAGATGGTATTTCTATCAAGCTTGTAAAAGAAATTAAGTCATACGTAACCGAACCACTTGCATTTATTACTAACCTGAGTTTGCAAACTGGAGTCTTTCCAACCGTGCTAAAAGATTTGTTGCTATGCCCAATCTATAAAAGTGGAAACCCTAGTGATATATCCAACTATAGACCGATTTCTCTTCTAAGTGTTTTTTCAAAAATTCTAGAAAAAATTGTTAAACGGAGGCTCCTTAAATTTCTGGATGTAAACAACATTCTATCGAATCAACAATTTGGTTTCCGATCGAAACGCAACACAGAAGATGCACTCATGTCTCTCGTGGAATATATCGTATCGAACCTGGACAAGGGAAACAAATGCATGGGGATTTTTCTTGACCTTGCAAAAGCATTCGACACCGTACCGCACCTACTATTGCTAAAAAAACTTGAAAACATAGGAGTAAGGGGCATAGCATATAAGTGGTTTAAGGATTACTTAACAAATAGACGTCAAATTGTCCAAAATAATGAAAAATACAGCAATCCATCATTGATAACACACGGTGTTCCACAAGGAAGCATTTTAGGTCCTATATTATTTCTAGTATACATTAACGACTTTTGTAATATGACCCTAAACAATGGAAAAATAATCACTTTCGCGGATGACGGATGAAAGCAATTTATAACAGAAAAATTAAATGTCAATTTACATATGAAATTATAAAACAGAAACATGGAACAATCATTGAACAAGGCGAAAAAATGGTTTGATACGAACCTCCTATCACTTAATACAAAAAAATCAAAATATATATGTTTCTGTATTAACGAAAGAACAACACCACGTCAAAGTCCTACACTCGTCGTTCATGACTGCAAAGCAAACAAGACCACGGCGTCCGCATGCCAATGTGAAAAACTGACAAGAGTCAAAATTATTCGACATCTGGGAGTACTGATCGATGATCATCTTAACTGGAAAGAACATATATCGAATCTAGCAAAACGCATAAGAAAACTAATTTACTTTTTTAAAGGAATTCGATGTATAGTTGATTGCAAACTCTTGAGATCGGTGTACTTTGCACTGTGCTACTCTTTAATCAATTATGCTATTTTAGTTTGGGGAGGAGCAGCAAAAACAATATTGGAGTCGGCTAAAAAAGCACAAAAAACAATTCTCAAGGTAATAATTGGTCGTCCCTTTAGATATCCATCAGACCTTATATTTAAAGAGTACAATGTCCTTGATATAAGACAAATCTTTATGTTGAGACTCGTTCAATACTTCCATACTAATAACAACTCTCCCCAGGCAATAAATCATGGACACAACACTAGACAAACAACAAACATCTACACACCAGTTCCGAGAGCAACAACGACATTTTATCAAAGATTCTACATGTTCCTAGCTCCGAAACTATACAATACACTCAGTACCAACTGGAAATCGTACAATTACTATAAGATTACACAAATATGAACCCAATATATGATTCAATCAGGTAGAGATGAATCAGAAGCATGGATATCCAACAATTTACTATAATGTATACAATTCTTTTACTAATAACTCACTAGTCCTACAACACTCCCACTCCACATATTTTTATTATATTTTTATTTTATTATACTTTTATTTTTTTAATTTTATTCTTACTTTTTTATTCATATTTGATTTATTTTTTTATTCCAAATAACACCACAACAGCACGAAAAAAAAAAAAAAAACTGGCTACTTTAACACAGACTTTAGTCTAGCAAAGTAGCCAGGACAACGCTGTATATATCAGAGGTGAAGTCTACTCCATCCCACACATTAAAATATGTATTATGTATGTTATGTATCCACCTCTGTAACTACAAAAATATGGATGTCAAAATATATATAAATAAATAAATAGTCCTAGTTCAGCTAAACAGACGGAGGGATCCAGCCACGTTTCAGTAAGTATTATGACTTCACATACGAGGGATGTTACATAATATATTCTGAAACTATTGAGTTTAGTCCGTAACCATAGATTAGAGATATACTTAGATTGGCAACGAAAAAAACGGTACCTCAACAAGGTTCAGAGGCGCAATCTAACGCAAAGGTGGGTAATAACTAACAGCTTTTTTGCCGCTCTTTTTTTGAATGTTTAATTTTCCGAAAAATCTAAAAATCGTATATAATGTATTTCAATGAATAGAAATAATTTTAAATTTTCGTAACAAAAATATATAAAATTACATCTATTGTTGAAAATGGGAATTTGGTTAAACGATAAAGATGTCAAGCTTGTTTTAAAATATTTATTATGAAATATGATAATTCTAGAATAACAGAAAAAATAGGGAAAGAAAATTGACAATGGAATACAAAATATAAATTATAAGACAAGATAAAAAATATGGTAATGCAAAGATAAAGTACATGCAACAAAGTTTGATCAATTCATACAATCTGCAGGTGGTGAATTATTATTTACGATACGGGCGATAAAATGATTAAGAAATATTTGTGTGGTGGCTACAAGACGATTGTCTTTTCGAATTATTCGATATTGCAGCTCTAAATGCTAATATTCTTTGGGTCCAAAAATATCCAGAGTGGAGAACAAACAAGCGTAGTCACTGTAAAACTTTTATTAGGCAATTGGCTTAGAATTGTCTAAACCCAATGTTTTAATCAGAAAAAATAGTGATAAAATTAAAAATAATATGATATTATACACGCAAAGGATACATTTATATAATTTTGTTATACGTATTCAGGAGACTTAGTTATATTAATTCATTTTTGTATGAAAAATTGATTGTAGTGAATTTAGAATTTTTATTCAATATATGTCATTTTTCAATATAGCTGGGTTCGGTCCTTTTTTTCCTATATCTTTCATCAACAAAATATCTGGTGGTGCGTTATTTAACGTGGATGTTTCTGTTTGGAAACTTGAAGAAGAGCATATTGTTAGTCTTCTTCAATAACCAATATTATTAAATAACAATGTTCTTAAAGAGCTAATTAATATATTTCTCTCATCATCCTGACAATTCATCCCAATGGAGTGGGCGCATGATACATTTGGTAGAGTGCGCGCGCACTAACAGGAACAGTTTAAAAAAATGTGTTAAATCCGCCAATTCTATGTCACTCAAGTCAGAAAGAATGGCAAAGAAAACTGACAACAAACAGTATACATACAAAATATAAAAATATGATACATATTTGTAGAATTGTGGAATTTGCAAAGAATAAACTAAATTAATACATTTTAATTTATGTACCGTATTGGCCCAAATATGACATGATCCTGAAATTTTTTACCCATTACTTTGAAAAAAAAAACACTTATTAAGTCTAAGCTTTAGATCTCCAATATAACGCGAATGTAACTATTTTTAAATTTTTGATTTGGTTATATTCAGGCCAATAAGGTAGTTATTTTGTGATAATTATTTTATTTGTTCTGTGAATAGTTTTCTGGTCAAATATACACGGCAGATTTACATAAGATTCTGAACGATTGTGAAAACCCAAGAACATTTTTATTTTATTTGTATTCTAAATTCGAAAGTCAAATTATTGAATAAAGAATTTGTACTGCACATATTGTTAAATTAAATTGATAATGAAAAATATTGATTTACTTAGTGATTATACAAAATAATACATTATATGGGACCATCCCTGCAACACTATATAGGTTTTGTATGATAGTTAATGCTTTTAGTATGATAGTTAATTGTCTTTTCATATTAATCATATTAAATTATGAATATAATACAAAATGGTTATCGCTTTGTGCATAGATTTGAAATTCAATGCTATTTATAATATATTTTAGTCACCGACCATACTGAAAACATTACATTAACTTATATGATACATTATTGTGACCGAACCTATTGAAAACATAACAATTACATTAATGTGAAGTATATTATTGATGACTTTACATAAATGTATAAAAAGTGGCCAAATTCCATAGCAAGTATATCTGCACAATAAGTGAGATTTTGTTAAGTGGTACCAAAGTGATGGGATAATTTAATTGCACTATAAAAATAATATATTCTACATTAGAATACATTAAATTATTACCCTGAAAGAATGAACTTGCTGGATTTTTATTTTTATTATTTTTAAGAACTAATTTAGGTGCCATTTTTGACTGGGTATGAAAGAGGATTCATGCCTAACCGACCATTTAAAATATGATTAACGTCTTTGCATCATGTATAAATGTTCATTTTTTATGTTAAATTTAAAATCAAATTACTTACTGAATCTCTATGTCCAGCACATTTCAAAAATGAAGAATCAATTTCAATTAAAACTAATAATTAAGATGAGCAGCAATATTAAATTTATAACATATATTAGGCATGTGGCGATCTGATAAAATTATAATTTTGTACTCCCGGGAATTAAAAAAAAATTTATTTGAGGTACAAAAACAAAAGAAATGTTTGAAAATTTTTACAATTACACCTTTTGATGCCCTTATGTGTAATCTTTATTATACAAAGGAAAAATATATAAACAAATTACATATATAAGTATACAAAAAGAGAAGTATATTAAGAAAGCAGGAAAGCAATTTATAACAGAAAAATTAAATGTCAATTTACATATGAAATTATAAAACAGAAACATGGAACAATCATTGAACAAGGCGAAAAAATGGTTTGATACGAACCTCCTATCACTTAATACAAAAAAATCAAAATATATATGTTTCTGTATTAACGAAAGAACAACACCACGTCAAAGTCCTACACTCGTCGTTCATGACTGCAAAGCAAACAAGACCACGGCGTCCGCATGCCAATGTGAAAAACTGACAAGAGTCAAAATTATTCGACATCTGGGAGTACTGATCGATGATCATCTTAACTGGAAAGAACATATATCGAATCTAGCAAAACGCATAAAAAAACTAATTTACTTTTTTAAAGGAATTCGATGTATAGTTGATTACAAACTCTTGAGATCGGTGTACTTTGCACTGTGCTACTCTTTAATTAATTATGCTATTTTAGTTTGGGGAGGAGCAGCAAAAACAATATTGGAGTCGGCTAAAAAAGCACAAAAAACAATTCTCAAGGTAATAATTGGTCGTCCCTTTAGATATCCATCAGACCTTATATTTAAAGAGTACAATGTCCTTGATATAAGACAAATCTTTATGTTGAGACTCGTTCAATACTTCCATACTAATAACAACTCTCCCCAAGCAATAAATCATGGACACAACACTAGACAAACAACAAACATCTACACACCAGTTCCGAGAGCAACAACGACATTTTATCAAAGATTCTACATGTTCCTAGCTCCGAAACTATACAATACACTCAGTACCAACTGGAAATCGTACAATTACTATAAGATTACACAAAAATGGACCCAATATATGATTCAATCAGGTAGAGATGAATCAGAAACATGGATATCCAACAATTTACTATAATGTATACAATTCTTTTACTAATAACTCACTAGTCCTACAACACTCCCACTCTACATATTTTTATTATATTTTTATTTTATTATACTTTTATTTTTTTAAATTTTATTCTTACTTTTTTATTCATATTTGATTTATTTTTTTATTCCAAATAACACCACAACAGCACGAAAAAAAAAAAAAAAAAAAACTGGCTACTTTAACACAGACTTAGTCTAGCAAAGTAGCCAGGACAACGCTGTATATATCAGAGGTGAAGTCTACTCCATCCCACACATTAAACTATGTATTATGTATGTTATGTATCCACCTCTGTAACTACAAAAATATGGATGTCAAAATATATATATATATATAAATAAATAAATGTATGTAATACATAAATTATTCTGCATCAATAATTAAGCGACAGAATCATAAAAGGCAAGCATAGGGCGTTGTAAAGAAAATACACTCCCTAAGTGGTAAAAGGAGGACAACACATGTATGTTTGGCGATGCATACCTTTATCTCACACCGTCAAATGGTCTACCCAGCATTTTCCATCTTAAGACCCATACCCTTCCATTCATTCTGTAGTGAGTCGTCGTTCCAAGGTGAATGACTTCTAACACATATTAAACCTCCAGTCACATTTTCTCACTAATCTGTCAATACAGGGCACTCCCACAACGCTTTACACTTAAACAATGCTGCCTGCATTTTTACAGAAAAATAATGATTCATCACTTACGATAATTATAAAAAAATTAGGCATATACATTAGAATGGCTTTTTTATTTTCATTACTTTCAAACAAATAACATACATACTTTTATATAATGTGTATCTTTAGAAATTTCTTTTAAATATGTGAATAATGATTTTCAATGCAAAAAGACTTTTATATCAAAATAATGATGAAACCATCACAATTGTTGAAAGTTTTGTTTTAAAATATTTATTAAGTCAAATCCACTAATTCCTGAATAAAAAAAAACTGGGAAAGTGATAACGGTATACAAAATATAAAACGACATAAACGTAGGAATAACATTGATTGTGAATGTGGATAAGAGTTCACTTTGAAACATGGAACAAAATTTTCCCATGTCACAGTATGTATATGATACATTTACGATAAATAGTTTTGTTAGTAAAAAATATCTAACCATTCACCACCACAAATAACACACCACAAATCTTGGAGTGAAAAATTTGATGGTTTATTTATTTAATACTACACAAGACAATGCGCCATGGGTAAATCAGAAAAATATTGTCATCTTTGTATTATACATATTACTAATACTTGGAAGAAACTTTGAAAAGAGATTGCACTCATGGTAAATAAAGCTTTCGAAATAATGTGCTATTATATAATGTGCACCTTCGGATAGTTAATTTATGATAACTTCAGCCAATACCTCTGTCGTAGATTCTTTGAATAACAATGAAAAGAGAGTATTTTCCGTCTCTCTAGATTTCTATCCTATCGTATCCTGGAACAATTCACATTAACTAAGTTGAAATTTTGTCAATTCTTTTTCAATAAGTGACTATTTGCCTTAAATCTATAAAATATATATTATAAGATTTTTAAGAACACATTATTATTGCGAAGTTGCAGTTTTTTTTTTCAGAACAGTTCTAAAGTAGCAACAAAAATATTTTTTTGATAAATTGATATTTTCTGTATATTTTTCTAGTTGCTACATTTTATTTGTATTATTATTTGATTGGTGTAACTTTGTTTCAAGTCTTTGTAATATTACATACTTTATACATTCCTCAACATTTCCTATTTCTTTCATCAACAACAGATGGTGGTGCATTCTTTAAGGTTTCACAACTTTAGAAACTTGAAAAAGAGCAATAAATACATATTGTTGGTCTCCTTCAATAACAATATTATTAGATAACAATGCTCAATTAATTCATTGCTCTCATCATCCTCACAATTCATCGTAATGGAGTGGGCGGATAATAGATTTAAAATTATGAGTGATTTACAAGAAATTATAAAAAATGTACATGTCTAGGTTACATTACATACTTTAGATGTACAAACAGTTGTTTCTTTATAATACACTGCCTCATAGTCTTCTTTGTATTATTTAACAAGGCCGGTTTAACATTTGGGCGACAAGATGACTGACAAGGATGTAAAGATTCGGAAGGACAATATTAGATTACTTGAACAATGATTTATTTCTCTATTTAATCTTACAAAGTTTTACAAGAAGCTTTATTAAATACTTCCCATTATTTAGCTCACTAGGTAAATGATCTTCTTTGGAAGGGTCGTAATAAACTTCATACACATCTTTTGGTAGAATCTGGAATATATGGACCCAGTAATCATACTAATATTCAAACTGATAATTTTGGAAAAATATATTTTTGAAATATGTAAGTCGCTTGGATTCCGCATTGCTTCTGACTCAAGACATGTTCCTTACACTGGTTAATTCTTTTCTGCCTCCGGGAAAGTTGTAGCTAAATACATAAACTGCAATTAAATACATCAAGTTTACCATACGAATAGCACAATAGTAGAGGATTTTGTTGGCAGTGGCGGGGACGGCTTTTTTGAAACAGAGGCTCTGGATCTGTACTTATTCACGACGAACAATACTGAAAACAAATATAATTACGTACTTAGTGTTCATAATATATTTTCAATGACATATAAAATACTTGTCATATGGATAGCAACAAATATTTATTTGAATTACAGTAACAAACATACATGACTGAAAAATAATCATGACAAAATGGGCTTACCATTCTTAACTGGAAGAATGCAGGGTCCTGGCGAGGAGGTGCTGCTTGGCAGCCAGGCTCCCAGCTCTCAGCAGGTGGAGCACAATAACAGGACCAAGTGCTAGCTGCCTCCCTCACCGCCCACTAATTCTGGTTCCATCCCTAAAAAACAAAACAAAGCACACACAATTTCTAAGTGTTGTTAAACATAGTAAAAAAAAAAAAAACATGGAAACAAAAATATATTGATTTAAAATTGAATTACATCAGTCTTGTGTGACTTGTCATCATAATTAATCTTGTGATATAATGAACAGGTCGACCGAGGGTAAAATACAGATATTTACCTTGAAAGGTGTCTATGAGTGCACTAGGGCTAGGGAACAAGTACTCACCACACTCACTCAGTGTCAATACAAAATTCAGCTTGGCTAATGTCTCCTTGTGCTATCTCTGAAAAATAAATTATATTTGTAAGTTGGGAAATGAGGATTCAAAATGTCAAGTACATATATTTTTTTATTTTAATATTAGGCTAAGGTTATTAAGTGAAGACTTTTAATACAAACTATTCTGATAAAAAAATTCTGCTATAAGCTACCAATGTACCTCATTTCATATAATTTAAAGTTTGATAAATTAATCGGATAAATAAATTTTTGTGGTGTAAAGACGGCTATAGCTACCGTGAAATACCTGCGAACATATTTATAGTAAGCTGAAATTATGCATCTCTACAAAAATACGAGATAAAAATTTATGAAAGTTATGATAAGTGGTAGTGCGAATGTAATACGAACTTCTTCAGAAGGACTTCCAGATCCTGAAATGAATATAATGGGTTTTTCAATAGGGACGCTCAAACTTTCTTTCAACAGGGACAAGAAACTACGCCATATTTCTTCAATTTTTTTTGAGGTTAACACTCGTACTTAGTTGGCAAATCATCATGGAGCAGTACACACCAGAGCAACGCTTGCAAATTATTCAAATCTACTACCAAAATTCGCGTTCACTCACCGCAACTTTAAGAGCATTATGACCATTTTATCGTCGTCATCACTTGCCTGCCACACAATTCAACGTTTGGTGCAAAAATTTGAAAGCACATTGTCGCTACACAATGTTCCAGTGCCAGTGAGAAATAAATGTACGAAGTGAGGAAAATATTGCCGCCGCTAGAGCATCTGTTCTTGATGACCCAAATTAGTCACTAAAACAACGTTCTCAACAATTGGGCATTTCTGTGACGTCATTGTGGCGAATTTTGCGAAAAGATCTTGGCCTACATCCATACAAGATCCAGTTGACACAAGAACTAAAGCCGCTTGACCATTTGAAGCGTCGCCAATTCCTCAATTGGGCTGCACAACAATTTGAAAATGATGCTGAATTCCATCGAAAAATCATCTTTAGCGACGAAGCTCATTTTTGGCTCAATGGATATGTAAACAAGCAAAATATGCGTTATTGGGCAGGCACCAATCCACACGTGCTTCACGAAACACAATTGCATCCCGGAAAAATCACTGTTTGGTGTGGATTACATGCCGGAGGTGTCATTGGACCATATTTTTTTGTTGATGATGCTAATCGTCATGTTACTGTGAATGGTAATCGTTATCGCTCCATGATAACTGATTATTTTTGGCCTCAATTGCAAGGTATGGACTTAGCCAATATGTGGTTTCAACAAGACGGCGCTACCAGTCACACGGCACACGCAACAATTGACTTATTGAAAACCAAATTTGATGAGCGTGTTATTTCGCGAAATGGACCAGTTCAATGGCCGCCTAGATCATGCGATTTAACACCATTGGACTATTTTCTTTGGGGCTATGTTAAATCTTTGGTCTATACCAACAAGCCGGCGACGTTACAAGAGCTAAGAGAAAATATTGAACGCGAAATTGGTGCGATTCGGGCCGAATTATGTGAAAAAGTGGTGGAAAATTGGATTCAACGATTGGACTTCTGCAAACGTGCCCGCGGTGGTCATGCGAGGGAAATTGAATTTCATACATAATTGCCACTAAATGTACTTCAAAACATAATAATTTTTTTTTAGATATATTCATTCGTTTTTGTTTTATTTAAAAAAAAGTTTAAGCGCCCTTAATGAAAAACCCTTTAGATGAAAACTTACGTTTGTTGATGTACGCCACGTACAATTTTGAGAATTTGAATAGCATCTCTAGGTTGGATATTTTACAAATTCACTCTTAAGTATATTCGTATCTGAGAAACCAGTGCCACATTTATTTTATACTCAAATAATAAAGTACACGGCACTTCCGTCTTCGAAACATGATAAAATTTGAACTTAAACTGACTTAAACATTGAAAGCTTATCTATGATTGAAAGTTATATCTCTTATCTATGATTGAAAGTAAGAAGTAACCATAGATAAGGAAGTAACGCATAGATAAGGACATGATAAGGACCATAGATAAAAGGACCAAGGTTAAATTGCTAGCTATGCACAGCTGTTCAATCACGTGGACCTTATTTTAAGCTAGAATATTATAAGAATAATCATTAAGAGTATGATACGCCTAAGCCCGAAGTGACGCGAAGTTATCACATTTATTAGCTGAATAAATGAAATAAAATAAAGGCTGGAAATCACGTCTCGCGAATACATGCAGGTCGCTGACGGCAGGCCCATATAAAGAATAACTAAATAATATGTGTAACTAGATATAAGACTCTGTAAAGTAGCTTAAGAAATAAATAAATAACTAAATTTAACTAAAGTGTAAATAATTAGAATATAAGATTAATTATAGTCAGTGATAAGACGAAGGAGGAGTCAGTTCGGGTTTGGATCGGTCGTGGCCTCCAGAAGAAGCGAATGGACCAATGGGATGGTGGCCCGTTCCATGACGGGAAGAGGGCAGATCGGCAGATGGGAGACACCCCACTGTTGAGGTATAAAAATGGCCTACACATGGCCCGGGGGGTCAGTTGTAAAAGTGGTAAACAGGGAGGAAAGTCAACCCGGAGGAGTGAGTCGAACACGAGGTCCGGGAGGAGAAGTTGTAGAACTCAGTTGTAAAAGGAAGTGATAGAACTCAGTTGCAAAAGCGGAAAACAGAGAGTTGTCGAAACCCGGAATAGCGAGTCGGACACGAGGTCCGGGAGGATCGAAGTTGTAGAGAAGAAGTTGTAACAGAGAGTTGTCGAAACGAGGTCCGCAAGAGTGAGTCGGAGACGAGGTCTGGGAGAAGAAGTTAGACGGATAAGTTGTAACAGAGAGTTGTCGAATCGAGGTCCGGAAGAGTGAGTCGGAGACGAGGTCCGGGAGAAGAAGTTAGACGGAGAAGTTGTCGAAACGCAATCGAAAGCACACAGAAGCAGACATTCAACACCGGAAACCAGATCGAACGTAATCGAGAGTCGGAGGATAGACAGCCACAGTTCACCGCATTTTTTCTAGGAGCAGCCGCCCCACTCGTTCCGAGCAACCAGTCTGATAGCCTGTCGCCGGAGCAGCCGTGGAACCAGCAGGTAGCCGCCCACGCCGAGTGCTCACGGTATCCGAAGAAAATCACAAGATAACCCGAAGTAGAATATGTTTTAGATTAAGTTAGTTATAAGTATTTCCGCCTGCCCGTAAATGTAAAAGTATGTTCAATAAATGTATAATTTTTGCATCTTCATGTGTTCATATTCACCTGTATTACTCTTCCTATAACCATGATACTGATGAAAGCGTGATACCTGATGGATGGGTCGCGAAGCGAACCTTCCTTTAGAGTGCGGGATATCGTTCTAATGAGCGATCAGGAGCTGATACGTGTTCGATTAATCGAATGATGACTCCTAGACGAACCCCGACTCGAGCCACATGGTACACAACGTTGTGTCCCCCGTATGTATCACATGGCGCACCACGTCTTGTGTCTCCCGGGTGTATCAAGTATTTACTTATTTTCTCGATTATATTTGTATTATTGCTCTACTGTGCTGCAGAAATTTCCCAAATTGTATGAAATATCGTACAAGCAAATTTGTAAGACCATTAAATTTATTGGATTTGTATCGACAATATTATTGGGTATCAGTATGGCCAGAGAGGTTGGAGATACATGGCAGAATAGCCTAGAAAACGTTACACAAAAAATATTGTACGGCGATTAAACTCTGAATTATAATAAAGGCTGCAGAAAAGAACGACGACAAAGGAACGCGAAAAAACAAGCGTATAAATGCCGCATTTTTCAAAGATCATGTATGTGAGCAAAATTGCACACTAAAAATGCATGCACCGCAGTACATTTAAATAAAATAACAACATGAAAATAGAAATAATAAATAAATGGGGGGTGCCTCGTATTAAATATTTATTGCTGCACACGAAATGAAATCGTTTTTGCGTGTTATGCCCCGACGTCGATTGTGCCACGAGCGTATTTACCGGTTGTTGGGCTTACGTAATATCCATTAGGTAAACACACTGGCGGAAAAATAATTGTTCATGAACGGAGCTCGCGTCCCACAGGTATATTTTCCTCCGTCATTAGGAAGGCACTGATTTATCTCGGCTATTCATCTAAGAAGTTTATCTCTTCTACGGACGACCATACACATTACTCGATACATTATGTAGTGTAATAGCCGGAAAAGAAATCAACATTCTCCGAAGATCGAGTCAATCGTTTGATGTATATGTCTAGAAATGAATTGTTCCTAGAACTATCCAGCTCGAGAGCGGTATAATGGCATAACAAATATATCTACTCTAGTCGATACATCAAGTTGGTTGACATTAATCGCACCAAAAAAGGTAATTAGGTTGCGGGTCTATTATTACCAGAGGGTAATTAACTTCTGTGTACGAGAAAACAAAGAAATTAGTCCCTTTTATTAATCGAAACACATAAGACGGCATTTCCCTACATGGGTAAGCAGAGAGGATAGAGTGTAGTTTATACCATTCCGTCGTCATTCATTCGTTCCATACGGCTAAACCACCGAAGCGAGTTTAAAAAAAATAAACGTCGAAATTCTTTCAATCTTTAATCGATCGCGATTAGGTCTGCCTAAAGTGTGCCGGTATTTTATACACTATACACTATATTTAGCCTGCCTTCAATCCTACTCTACCGTCTCTGGGCCTAGAGAAATACGACACAATTAGAATGAATGATGATGAAGGTAAGCGATTAGAATTACGGTATAAATAAATATAAATGATATACAATTACAACTGAGCAGGCAAAAAGGAAAAACATTTAATATGTATATGTAGTATATGAGAATATCTTTCACGTGAACAATGTAATTTAGAGCTATAATAAAGAAACCATATGTATACCTAGTTATAAAATGTTTATTCTCGAAAGAAAAACAGGGAATAAAAATGATTAACTCATAAGTACGATTTCATGTGAAATGATTTTGTACCGATTGAAAATGTAATAAAAGAAAAATCGATATGTAATTAGATGTAAGAAATCTGGTAAGGAGTAAGCTTGATATGGCAATGAATGCAAATATATAGAATATAAATTATTCATAATTATATAGAGAACGATGCCGTGTATCGTCGATGATTTGTTTTTGGGGGATTTAAATAAAAAAAATCTAAGATGAACAGTGATAACGTTAAATTATTATACAATAAAGTGAACTATAAGTAATTATAAAGAAAGTTGGCGGGACATAAGGCATCATCTTAGCTCCGAAACTGTACAACGCACTCAGTACCAACTGGAAATTGTTCAACTCCAATTAGATTACAGAAATATGGACCTAACGTATGAACCAATCGGGTAGAGAGCAATCAGAAGCATGGCTATCCAACATTCTAGCACAATCATTATATAGTGCCTACACTAATAATACACTTGTGGGAAGGTTGTTTGGTGTTCGGGTGAAAACCATTTTTATCCGAACATGTTTATTCTCATCGGGGGGAAGCCACTGAGAACAAGAAACAACACAGAATACGTAAAGGTTATGTAAAAACGATGCACAGTTAGTGAAAAGTGAGAGTCGGGATGTGCATCTGCGGTCTGGTCGGTTCGGGTACTGCGCCAAGTGTTTCGCCAACCGCCTCCTCTGCTGCGGGTATTGGTGCACATCTGTGGTGCACGTGTGTCATACCCGCTGAGCGGCGCAGTCCGGCCTTCCTCGAACGTTTCCGCTTTGTACGCATGGGATGGTGCAATACCAAGAAATGACGATACGATGAACGTCTGTACGATGCGCGCGAGCCGCCACACACTAATTCTACAACACTCCCACTTTATTTTCTTTTATTTTCTATATATATATATATATATTTGTAGCGACCAGAATTCAAATCTACTGCCATCTCAATTGGCATCGACGCTAACGACAGCGCTGCCGGCTGCTGCTACAAGCCTGGCTCGAAATTCACTGCCAGGCAGTCTTTCCAGTTTCATCGTTTCACAACGGCGGTCTTGCCGGCTCACGCGCCGAGCAAGACCGCCAATTCGCTTTATTTCATTTCATAATACAAATGCACCTTCTACATCTTCATTCATTCTTTAATTCTATCTGTCTTCATTCTTTTCATCATGATGTCACAATAAACCTCAACACACGACAACGTTTATTTCATTTAACCTCCGTCCTAAACCCCCAAATATTTATATATATTTTTTATCTCTGGTTTTATTCCTGTCGAATCTTAAATAACAGCACAGAAAAAACTGACTTCAGTTTTTTTTTCAGACTTCAGTCTTGCAAAGTAGCCAGGACAACGCTGTATATATATCAGAGGTGGAGTACTCCATCCCACACAATAAACATACTACAATGTTATATTATATTCACCTCTGTTATAATAAAAAATATGTATGTCAATAAATAAATAAATCTTGGGAGGACGGGCCAACCCGCCAACGAGAAATATGCCTTCGCCACGAGTATTATAAAAGGGTCAAAACCCCGTTTTCGAAAATCGCAGGAGGAGCGAGTGGTTGGAGTTGAAAATAAGAGTTAGAAGTCGACAGTTGGAGTTCAGAAGACGGGGAGTTGAAAGTTGAATATCGGAGTCGGAGACGAGAGTTGAAAGTTGGCAGTCGAAGATTGGCAGCTGAATGTTGGCCGTTGAAGGTCAATAATTAAAAATCAACCTAGGAAGCCGGAAGACGTCGCAAGGTCGACCAGCGGAAGCAAACGGTCGGCATCAGAAACCCAATACGAATGTAATAGAGAGTCAGAAGATAAACGACCACAGTTCACCGCAATCTATTTAAAAGCAACCGCCCAACCCGTTCCAAGCAACCAGCCTGATAGCCTGTTGTCGGAGCAGCCACGAGCAGCCGCTCAGCCTGGAAGCAATCAGCGGATAGCCGCCCACGCCGGGTGCCAACGACACCACTTTGCCGGCCTGAAACCAGGTCTCCGGAAGAAGATCCCAGAGGAACATCACCTGCAAGGTAACCCGAGGTAGAATTAATAATATATTAAGTTAGTTATAAATATTTCCACCTACCCATGAGTGTAAATGTATAACCAATAAATGTCTAATTTGTGTACTTTCGTGTGTTTATATTCACCTGTATCATTTTATGATACAGGTGAATTTTATGGTACTAATGAAGACGTGATACCTGACAGATGGGTCGCGAAGCGAAACATTCTATTAGAGTGCGGGGTGTCGCTCGAACGAGCGACCAGGAGCATAACAATGTTCGATTAGTCGAATGATAACTCCTAGCCTCCTCTTATCATGCATAATCATAATTATTGTTCAATCTGCCCCGTTTTACATAAAACAGCCGAAACTCAAAATACCACCTCTATATTTCGTATCTATGATACCACCTCAGATTTGACAATAATCTCTATTCTGTGTATTTGATAAGTTAGCAAAGGCAAAAATGTGTCAAGTTTAGCTGTCAAAAAAATATGTTTATGTGATTTTTATTTAAAAATTTATTTATTTCTTTGACTACAGTAAAGAAACATTTTGTAATGTCGTAAATAAATTGTAGCAGTATTTTCTACAGGTATATGGAATTATCTATCTACGAAAAATATTGTGTTTATTTTCGTACATTTGTTTTGTACCTTGTGGTATACATTAACATATTTGTTGTGTGTTGTGCATTTTCCAGACCTATTGTTCTATTTGTGATCGTTTAAATAATTAACATATAATGATGATAAATAAAATAATCTATAGTTAGCGTCCTTGGAGTGATATATTGCGATGTATTTCATGTCGCTTCGACGAGATTATTCTGCTTCCACTTTCCGATGATATATAAAATATTCATCCTATTACACATCGCCTTCTTTCTATTCCGCTCCACACAACGCTGAAGAAACTAAAACCAAGGTTGTCATTCTCATTTTATTGCTCAATACTTCTGCTGTCTGTGGCTGTTGTGTGGCGGGAGTGGGGACATTTACATTTAGTGGGTTGCATTAAAAAGTGTAATTGTTTTAGTGAGCATATCGATAACTATTTTTAAAGTCGTTTTGTTACAGGTTATTCATCTATGATCGGCAAAATGTTCACTTCCCTCAAGAATAAGATCAAAGAGGAGACGGGCAGCGAAGTCCCTAGGAGGTTCCCCCCGCATCCAGCCCAAACCCCGCACCATCATGTGAGCATTCCTTATTTCATTAAGTTAAACATGAACTCTCCATCATGTTTTCTAGATCAATATTATTTATGCTAATGTCATTGCCGTGTGTATTGATTTGTAAATTGTTTTTGTGCACCAAATCTCCACCCCCGACTTAAGAACTTCACAATGCACGTATCCCATCAGCACTCGTATCGAAGATTAACCCCGAAATGTTGGCTGAAGTGGTGTCCAACACACATTATATAGTAGACCTGTGGACGAACTACCTGCTGACAGTACTACTCGCATTATCTTAGTTTTGCTTTTACATTTTACAATCACGAAGGGGTGATAATTATTTACGATGAGCCTAACTAGAATATAATTATTATATTTCTATTTCAAACTTGCAAATGTATTTATATATTTCAGGCATCAAATTCCAGTCTGGGATCTACTGTCTCCAGTGATGTGGATGGCAATTTCCTCACATCGTCTGAAACTCTTCATGTGAGCATCTGCATCATTTCAAGCTGATTCATTTTATTCTTTGTTTACATTTAAAATAGTTTTGGCATCATTATTGTGATGATCACGCAAGGCAATGTGTTCTAGGAGTATTCGGCAAGAGAGAAGGACTCGGTAGTGCGCCAAGAGAAGGCGGAGAGAGAGCACGCACGGCGGCTGGAAGAACGGGACAGGGAATGGCAAGAGAAGGTCACTTCTCTTCAAAACAACATGCAAGCGGCCCAAGGTAACAAACTTATATATCATATATCAGCCGATGTGCGTCATTAATTCCTTATCACCTCACACTTCCTCTCTAGGTATTAACCAGGTATGTTCTGCCTTATCTGCATATTAATTGCAGCCATTCAGTGTTTGCTCAGCAACTGGAGTACGGAAACGTGTTTACTGTTAATATTATTATTACTACATGCTGTACATTACTCTCATAGGGCTCCAGGTTAGCTACTTGTATTATTATTACTACACGCTGTACATTACTCTCATAGGGCTCCAGATTAACTATTTGTATCCACGTTGCTTCTTTTCTTCAAATATTTGCATCTAGTGCGTCAATTAACTACTATTATATTATTATTGTATATTAAACAATACCAATCACATGCTTTGTAAGTATCTTAAGGTGATGTAAAAGTATTATTGAAACCTAAATAAATATATATAATGTAATGGCTAATTCAATTAATTATTTATTTAAATAAAAATAACCAATATTATGAAATGATTTTCTTCACATAATGTATGAACAGTGCGATGTTTAGTTAAGTGTAGAGTTTATTCCCAGAGGTATGGTGCGGAGAGGCAGCGGCCGCGCGCCGCGAGTGCAGAGAAGAGGTGCGGCGTAGTGCAGCGCGGGCAGAGCAGCTTTTGGCGGCTACCAATGCTGCCGCTCGAGCCCAGGACCGTTTGGATCAGGCTCTGGTACCCTACTGACTATTAATTTACCTCACTGTAGTCTGAATTAACAGGGAGGATAACATGCATCTATCATCTTGGGATATGCGTCCACGGCGACACCACAACAGTACTGATTACTACACAGTTACCTGCTATCACAGTTATTGGAGCATTTTACAAGCAGAGAAGACAGAACCAGCTAATATATATCCACCTTCACCCCGATGCCTGATGAATATAGAACTTGACGGATATAAAAGCAGTTTTTCCCATTACAAATTACTGAAATTAATTCATTCCCAGCCCCCAAAAATAGTACACCAATAAATAAATTTCAAATACTAATTGCATGTATTAATTAGAAAGATATACCATATAAAATCAATTTTATCGAAAAATATTATTGTTGCGTTACCGAGATTCAAACCTAGATCTCTTTTCCAATCCGGGGAATGTGCATTATCAACTATGCTACAACGACAGTACTTCTTTTGATGACAAATTTTCAAACCTATATGGTTACACTTTTTCAAATTAATGCATCTATCGTTCCATTATTTGAAAGCCATCTACATTTTTTACTTAATATTTTAACACACAGACCTATGTTCTGAATAATTACAACTTCACAATAATAAATTTTATGTCAAAACTTTACCTCTATTGTACTGGGGAGACATGATAGTAGAAGAGAAGAGAAGGAAAGCTACTAATATTTAGGAGAATTTAAACATCAGGCAACTCTAATTCTGGTGATGGTTTTCGTTTACCAATGATTCAGTAGCACTCCATTTAACAAAGAACTTGCCCGATGTTGCCTGTTTCTGTCTGTTTTTTAAAACCTTATGAAGTAGTCATCACATTACCATTGAATCCATTTATGTTTTGGTTGATTATGACATTTGGGTGCCACTTTTCGACCATATTCTGCATTTTGGACCAGTTAGATAGCATTTCCAGGCGGTGGAAGTGACAAATATAGAAAATATGAATGAATATGTAAACATTTATTTGTTATTAAAATGTGACGAATATCGTACCAGACTTAATATAGGGGCTGACAAATGTAGAGGTTCCACTGTATGTACTAACAATTATTACTTATCTGGAAAAAAAAGTGTTGAATAAAGCCTATAGTCTAATATGTATTGTTAGGAAACAAAATTTTAATTTTACAGATTTGAAAATTCAGTTAGTTATGGTTCAATTCTCTTTATGTTGGCCTTAAAATATAAATTACTCATAAATTCTTGGAGTACACATTTTAAAAACATTTTCAACTATTTTCAAAAAGAAGAATAAGTAAATGCACGCTAACCTCTAACTGAACAGCCATAAAAGTTTAAATACATAGCACCTTCTTACCCCGTTTCAAAAAAATATATGAAAAGAGTATGTAAAACAGAAATAAGGTGCATTTAAGCAAACTATTCAAAATAACTGAATTTAGCCCATTCTTTCCCTGTTTGGACATTTTTCTGTTTGTGATTATTTCACACTGCTATTGTGTGGGATTCAGTTTTAAAGTTTGTCATGAGTTTTTAGCTTTGTCCTAAGTGACCTCTAAAATACTACACAATTGCACCAAAATCTCACTTTACCCATTAAAGGGACTTATCACTTTCTTTCCGTGGACCCTTCATATATTAAATCATAAATATTATTTTTAACAATCAATTGTAATCTAATTTGACTTCTATTTTATGTAAATTGGCACATTTAAAATTATTTTATGCACACATAGGTCATTCACTTCTGGCAAATTATGAAATAATCTCTTTATCGTCGCCCAATAAATAAATGTCCAATATACATATGTACTTTCTTTGACTTGACCGATGAGAAAATTTTATTGCGAATGTTGCCATTCTGAGAAATTTTTGTTTTTATTTAATCAAAATCTAATTAGCCATTCATGCAAATGGATTTACATTTCACTATACTATGATATAATTTACAAGACTCTTGATTAGCCTGTAATGTTGATTGTGATTCAAAATAAATAGGGAATAACAATTCATATATTTTCTAACCAATTTTTATATTATTGCTTTTCAATAGTTAAAATCCATTTACAAAATAAATAATACCCGTGCAGGAGGAGATAGAGGCAGAGCGCCGGGGCTGGGCGCAGGAACGACTGCGCCTGGCTGCACAAGCCGAGGAAGCGCTGCACAACCTGTCCCTGGCTGAGCCCCTGCACACCCAAGGTGAGATACACAATTATACCATGTTCTGGATTTGTCACAAGATTACACTGCAAGAGTAACTTAATTCTTTACCGGTCCAATTAAAAATACATATTTTTCCCAGAGTATTTTGATTTAAAATGAAACTATTACAGTTTACAAATTAATTAAAATATCTGGGAGGAAATAACCAATTTTAGATACATTTTCAGGCATTTTTAATAATAAACAAAGGAATTCATCATATCTGCGTTGAAAAATGAAACGTATGAGTCTACTTCTATTTCTACATGCTCGATTCACCATCATCTAGAGAGTAATGTGAAGCGTAAGTAACTCAGTTGGCTCACTAGACTTGTGTCGCTTGTTGCCATATCATGAATATTACTCAGTTGAGGCAATAGACTTCAATGCAAATCACTCAACTTAAAAAGCTTAATCCAAGTATTCCTTGGATGCATGACATTAATATGTTTGTAAATAATGGAATCCTTCAATTGGCCCAAAATATTCAGGGGTGTAATTTGGGGGTTAATGCCAGGAAAGGGAAAAATTTAATTGGGTATTTAAAAAATATATATATTTCCGAAAGCAATAGGAAAATTTAATTCTGAGAGTAACTTATTGAAAGCTCGCATGTGGAATTAGGCATAGGAAAGTGAAAGATACAGATTTAAGATGTATTAAGTTGTATTCCTTGTTTTCAAAATATTTTCTTTCAGATGAAAGTGGTGCTGATGGAATGACTTCTAATGAACTGGCCCTTAAACGTAAATTAGAAGAAGCTCAACTTCATTTGCACGACATCAAGACATCATGGAGCGGACAGATTGCTGCACTAGAAACACAGGTGCCACTATATAACTACAGTCAATTCCGCATAATTGGGCTGGCGGTTAATTGGGATAGCTGCTTATTTGGGCCAAATCTCAAGAAACGAAAACTAAGCCATGGAACTAACAGTAATTTACACCGCTCAATTGGTACAATATGTATAACTTCAATGTTTATCGTCGCGTCAGTTGGTGAGCTATAATTGCTTTGCTGTTTGTGGGTTTTAAACTTTTAGACATTCCTGAAATTTTGAGCAATGACGAAAATGAGGACAAGATAGAAATTTCTATTGTTAATTATCAAGAATTTTTGATAATTTATCATGTTATGATGAAAATGCAGACTGTAAGGATGCAATTATTGAAGTCATAAAAAGAAACATCAAAAATTAGATGACGAAGACAATGACGATAAAAATTATCCACCTGTGCCAGTGACTAACTATAGTCAGGTTACACCGTTATTTTATGTAGAAAGGCAATGAAGAGAGCTCTAGATCGGCACTGAATACCTGTGCTGATTTTGTAGAAGTGCAAATACATAAAAACAAATGACAGTACACTTGATGCTCGCTTGGATTATTTTGGGCAGTCACTTAATCGGGCCAAATGTCATGGTCCCGATGTGTCCCAATTAAGCCGAATCAACTGTAATTAGAAAATTTGCATAAAAATTTAAAACTTAATGTGTATTATCATTGTTAGGTTGGAAGATTATCACGCCAAGCGGGGGAAGAGGGTGCAGAGAGGCGAAGAGTGGAAAAAGAGCGGGACTCTCTGCTGCAAAGACTGAGAGAGAAGGAGATCCAATTAGAGCAGGCGCAAGCTACACTGGAGGACAAGGAAGCTAAGGTAGGTGTACGATATCAGATAAATAAATAAAATCTGCCAATAAAACATGAAACTAGCAATTACTCTTACAATTACAATAAACTTAGAAGAAATGGGAGCGGCCAGCCATATCAATAGTGGGTACATATGTATTAATCAATCTGTTGTCCTGAGTGGAATGTACTTGTACATCATGTGTCGTGATAATTACTTGGATATTAATCCTTTTGTTATAGTGATTTTCGTGTCCACCCCACTATACATCTAAGTATGTTCTTGTCTCATGATTGACGATATTATAAAATGAGTTAATAAATACCAACTACCATAGTAAAAGCAGACAAACACACCAAACAAAACAGAATGCAAAAAAAAGTTAAACAGAATATAGGTATAATAATATAACGAGTGAAATTGCGCACCAAAGATAACGTTCCTCGTGCGTGGATGGATTAAATAATGTTGGTGAGTCAGCCACTTGTGTACGGCTGGGTATGAAATATTGGTGTTCAATCTCGCATGAACTGCGTTATAAGATTAATATTCGACATAATCATGTAGGATAATGGTAAATTAAAAATGGTACAGATTGTATCAGTATAGCTTGAGGCATAAACAGATGGCGTTGCTGGCGGCAGAGGCCGGGGAGGCAGCCCGCAGCGGGAGAGTCGCTCGAACCGACGCTCAGGAGCATCGTCATGTAGCCGTGAGTTACTGAACACGCACGCAATGACAGTTCTGCTTAGCGCATTACTTCTTTTTTTACCGTCATTGAGTACCTATGTATTACTTGCGTTTTAATGCACAATTTTATTTTTCTATAATTATCCATTATTTGCTTCAGATTTATATTCACTATCGGAGATCATCTTCAACTTGAGACTTATTCAACATGTGTCATACATACTATTTAGTCAAGTGTAAATTATTGATGATGCATCTAGTCTGATCCCACTATCCCACATCCCACCTTGGACTCAACGTACACAGCACCCCCTCAGCATGACTGCATTATGGATAATGTTTTTATTTTGAAACAGATTCATTTTTATTTATTTCATTTTTGTAGAGCTTTTTTATACACATTTACCACATATATATATTTATACATATTTACTGACCAGTATTACTTAAAGGGGTGAGAAAATAATTTGACTAAGTGTCCGTCTCTTAAGTTAAAGGCAGATTACTGATCCACTTCTGTGATGGTCAAGGCTGCCGGTCGACCTATACAAATTAATAATATTTAGAAAATTATTTATTAGTCCTCTTAGTTAATATTTTATAATAAATAATGGTATTTGTTTACTTATAAAAGCACTTGTATTCTTAATTAAGTTGGTACAAGTATACCTTGTTTACACTGCGGGTTACATTTCAGACAACTGCTGAAAAGCAAATCACAACCTTTTTTCACTTACCAGGCATATAAAAGCTCAGGCATGTTTAAACTAAAATTAGGTCTAAAAAAAACCGAGATGTTTGTATGGGAAAAATAATAAATAAATGCTAAAGTTTGAATGGACACGAAGTGCGCAAATTCTGTGTGTAAACAAACTGAATGCGGAATATCATAGAGGCGCTGAACAATTGTGCAGAATTGATGCACACATCATGTGATTTCAATCCAGTCATGTAATGTGTACCACAGCGTCAATACTGCACTGTAAGAGCTATGCATCTGTGAAAATAATAGCTGTGAATTCAATTTAAAAAATAACATATTAGTGAAGCACCATAAGGAGGAGTGTCATAGAGTGAAGTATATAATATTGTACATATCGGAAAATTAATATTTACATGTACGTATGTGTAATTACATCATATGTAATTGTAATAAGGGTATGAAAACGTACCAAGAAGGCATTATACATTCTTCACTGCGCTTTAACCCACCCTTTCATGAACAAATGATTTATAGTAAAATCTCGTTTATTCGAAGAACGTTTATTTGAAATTCGTCGCAAGTCGAAGTTTTAGAGCAGAATGTGGTCACTCTGGAAAGTTTTCATACTAAATTGTACTTATAAATCGAATATCGTTATTGGAAGTTATTTTTGGACCCTATCAGATGAATTTGTCGATCTATTTTTCGCCTAATTCAATTTTTTTTGTCTGATGTCAGCAATCTGGAAAATACACATGCGCTACGCGATGTGCCTATCCAAAGTCCAAGACCATCAAAATGGGTAGTTCCGCCCCTATACCGATTCACGACGCATAAAGTTAATTCTCATTGTTTATTTTCTCACTAACTTTCAGTTTACTAGAAAAGATAACAAATATATCTTGTGCGTCCTCGATTTGAAATATTTATTTTTTACCGCGACGCATTAACTCAAGGTCGCATGCTTTTTTCTCTCGCTTGTTTTCTTTACATTAGAAAAAGATAGCAAATATTATCTTTGCGCCCTTATAGGTAATACAGTTCTCTAGTTCTCCCAGCTGCGAATGTCAGTGCTTGCCAATCTTCTGTTATTACCATCATTATTTTTGTTTACGTAGCGTTTGTATATTTTTTTGTATAAATGTTAGTATGCGGTTGAGTTCCTCAGACTTTTCCATGTTTTATAAATTATTTAATTTGTATTAATTTTAATACAGACATTTCTCTATCTATTTAAGTTTAGCGTCAAGGCATTTTAAATAATGTGTAGTTAGCATTTCTCAGATTTTCTCATATCTTGTTAATTATTTTATTGCCATTGTTTTATATGTAAAGAACATTATTTGTTTTTCCCTAATATTAACGTGTTAGACATTTTGAAATTCACAAATGCATGGTTTGCGTTCCTTAGACTTTTCCGTATTCCATTAAATTTAAATTAAAACATTTTTATAATTTTGTATTCTCGATAATAGTGTTAATGCGAAACTCGTACAAAACGATGACAGTTGCTAAAAATCAAATAAATACAAGAGATTGACCAAAAATATTATCCAAAACAAAATTAACAGAAAATACATGACCCCATTAATGAGGTTGTCGACAATATTAAACATGATGACAGAAAGAACTTTAACGTTGAAAGGCGAGTGCCAAATGTCGCCGCGACCACCACAAATAAAAGCGTTGGAAACTTTTGTCGCTACTTCAGCGGAGAAATGGCGGGTTGACAAGTTCGACTATTATGTCGATATTAAAAATGGTGTGAGAAGATAGTCCATTTTGATAGTGTTTTTTTTTTTAAATAATATTGTGATTTGTTTACACTGTATTTTTACAACTAGTTTGTTAATTTTAAATGTGTGGATGTAGGTACTTCAAGTTACTATGAAAAAAGTTAATATGTAAAAAAGAATCAAATTTTTGAAATTTTTATATTCATTATCCTAAATCGTTATTCAAACTTTTTTCTTGATTTTCGGTCCCCTCAACTTCGAATAAACGGGATTTTACTGTATTTCAAAAATTTTATAATTTTTTTGTTATTATTTTATTCATTGATATGTGTCCATTATTATGAAAGTGGTCTAAGTCATGTTTCTTTCATATCAAGATATTTAAAAGTTTACTTTTGCTTTGATTAAAAAATATTTTTATATTACACAACACAATATTTCAAAATTTATTTAGTCTACTAGATTTATAATTTATTTTGACATATAAATGTTACATGTAGCTTATAAGGAATTAAAAAATTTATGGTTTAAATGACTTACTCTAGTATCAAAATAAACACTAGCGAAATACCGTTGAACGTCATAACAATACACTGAATATAACGGTTCAAATTTTTCATAATTGTTACAATTTGTATCATATTATATTAATTTGAAACAATGTGATACAAAATAATTGATAAACTCTTTTTTTTTTTCAATTTCTTGACTTAGACCACTTTCACAATAATGGGAACATATATTAAGAGATAGCGACCCGCTTTTAAGTAAAACGAAGCCGTTTGAACTTTCCTGTCATGTACACATGTGACCAAAACACTGGCGCTCGTGTTTTAAAACGTCACCTTGAAATAAACAAATGAAACTTTGGATTTTGTACGTAAAATATGAGAACAGCGCGTTGTTAAGTACGTAATTAAAATTAAATATTGATTAAAATTGCATTTTAAAAAACCGCATAACTTCAAAATTGCACAAAAAGAGGTTTGAGTGTATACATATAAAAAATGACTTATGAAATAAGTTGGAACATGGTGAAATATATAGTGGTACATTATATTACAGCCCTTACACATGCATCCAGTTTGTTTATCTTTACCTCTTGCACTACAGAATCTGCATCTTCTATACGTTTCACCCTGCAGAGGCATGTGTTTATCTACACCTTCTAAGACACGTGGTACTCAAATCCAAACTGACAAAAACGTATTTAACCGATAAAGCAGATAACTATTTTAATATAATGTCAAAGAATGACGCTAGATGGCAGTAGTAAATAATATTGGCAAAATGAATTCCCATTGCTCTTTTTAGAACAAATCAAAAAGTGGGAATACGTATTTTCACTGTTCACAAAAGGGTTAAAAAAAAAACATTGTTCTTAATACATTTTTTTTGTTTTTGTGTATTATGTTCTCTTCACAACAGGCAAAATAATATCAGCATCAAAAATATTGTAAACTTTTTGAACATATGTAATTTTTTTTAAATATTTTACGTCATATTTCTTTATCCTTTTTAAAGATTGATTTTCTTAATTTCAGGATCGGTGTTTTAATTCCAGCTTCTTGCTGACCGGCTGAAATTCTACGTCTTGCCAAAAATATACACTGAAAATGTTACTGACTACAAGAACAAAGAATTCTAATATTTTTTGATACTTTATATGCCTACTTAAAAATAACAAATGCTGTGTTAGCCTGAACATACACCATTCATTTGTTCATTGAGGATTTTGAAAATGTGAAACATAATTGATTGAATGGAAACATTTGTTTACTCAAAAATGCTAAATTTTCATTGCTCGATGCCTTCCTCTACTTTGCATGTGAGATGTGAGAAGATCGAATCCCTTTCATTTTGTTTTAATTCAAATTATATGGATAAAAAACTACTTTCAGATCAAAACCGTACTTGTATATTATTGTTTCATGCTACATAATTAGTTTTACATTATTTAAAATTGCACAAAGGATTTCCAACACCCGCGAGAGGAATACAAGAATATTCCGCGCTTTACTTTTAGCAATTAATTCCAATTATTTTTATCTAAATATCACACCATCTATATAATGTTTACAACCCCTACTTTCAGATAATACAATAATTGCTCTATGAAGTGATTTTAATTTTAATATATGAGTGTACCGATTACCTAACATGTTTGCTGCACTGATTGCTTTTGAGCTTAGTCATTTTTAATTCATTTTATTTTGTAATATGTACTTTACTTATTATATTAAAATATATGCATGCTCAATTTTGTATTTTTTTTAGATCCAATATCATTTACTAACCTGCACGAGTAGATTTTCTGTGATATTTGTATGGATTTGTAACTAACTCCAACCTCCATCTCGTGGCATCATCTCATCCGCAAACTAACCTCTACTCGGCCAATAATGAAACTGTTGAAATATATTTTTGTTTTCAAATGAAAATGAAATCATTACAAATTATTTAATTTGAACATCATGTATTGGATGAGTTTAACTTATTTTATAAACCAGTTGACTGGATAAATAGAATACTATACATATCAGGAAGGAATATATATTATCGTTTCCAAAAACGATCATTAGTACTATTACTGCGCAATACTTAGTCAGCAAAGCTTTTTTATTATTATTTTTGTAGTTTTTTTTATTCATTTTTATAATTTTATCTACGTGTATAAAAATATTTTAAAATGTGGTAGATTTTTATTCCATTTTTGGAAGAAAACTTAGTACATATAATGGGTGCTGTCAATCACCATCTAATTTGCCATAAGTGATAGCTTTAACATGTAGTATGTGATCAAAAGTCACATTATCCAAAAATATTATTTTAACATCATCGTAATAGCAAATATGTTGCACTCAATATACTCTACAATAATTTTCAATTAAATATTATGTCTATGACAGTCTAGAAACGAGAAAAACATTTGGTGTGTCTTAATAATGTTGCAAATTCTATGGCTATTGTTACTTTTGAAACCAATGTGAATATTTGCTTTAATTTTCCTACATAATTAGATAGGTAGTAATATAATACTAGGTATAAACATCTCTAGTATCATGTGACGTATGTAACTTGCATTTTGTGAGTTTTGATTTAACACTGTTAGTTATTATACTGAGGGCTTCTATTGTTCTGTGTTATTTAAATAAATAGTCTTGAAACCTCGCTCTGGCAGATGTAATAAAATTTTGTTTAGTTTAAAAGGCAGTTAGTATTTAGTCTATTTATTAAATAAAGTTATCAGATAATTTTGATTAAGGCTTTAACAACACTCAATCAGTTTTATTTAGTATCTGTTACCGTGTTAGCTTGTAATTTAACCAACTTAACTGATATCTATGTATATTGACATACCAGGATACCCTCTCCAGCAAACTATTTGATGCGGAAAAGCGACTAGCGTCCTCGCAGGAACGGTGGAACTCCCTCAATTCAGAAAACATTATCTTTAGAAACAGCTTGGAAGGAGAAAAGAAAAAAGTACAAGTCCTAAAAAAAGAAGTCGATTCACTCTTAATTGAAAAATGTGAATGGGTGAATCGAGAGAGAGTTCTGGAAGAAGAGATACAACAAAACATGATGAAGTCTAAAAGTTTTGAAGGTGCCTTGGAAAGTGTAAAAGTCAGGCATAATGAAGCTTTAAAAGATCTAGAAATATTGAAAGACCAAGTAGAAAACCTAAAACACGAATTAAATGAAATACATGAGAGATATGATAAGTAAGTATTCATTATGAATTACATTTTTTTCTAATGTTTAAGAAGCGATACATTTTTAGCTTAAACTAGAAGGCATTGAAAAAATGCCCGATATATTTTTTTCAAACTAAATAAAAAACGACAATAAATAAATATCTACATATACATGGTGTTCATTTTTATGCAAACTTCAGTCAGTTTCTTTGTCAGTGATGAGAAAAGTATGCTGAATGTGGATGGTTCAAAAAGTAAATAGGCTCTTTAAAAATAAGAGGCGAAAGAAGTGAAGAGTGGCAGGACTAAACGAGCTGAACTCTCAATTCTCTGTCAACCCAGCATTTATATGAACATAATATAAATATGGATGTTTAAAACATTATGGGCTGCCGGTGAGAATACAATGTCTATTCAGAACGCTCAAAATCATTTAAATTATTTGTACAAGTTTTAAGAGAAGGTGGGACCGGTTATCACTTTTATCAGTATGCCGCTTACGAAAGATAAGTTATAGATTTCCAGAGGGGAATTGTAATTGCCACCATAAGGCGTAATAAAATCTTTTATTTTCTATAATAGTAATCATACACAATTTGAAGGGTTCATGTTCAGCAACTCGACAATGACAACCTCTGCCAGCTGTTGCTAGTTTAAATAGAACCCTGCAATCTATTTTTATCCAATAAATTAAAATCTTCTTATTAAGAATGAACTAATAATATAATAGAAATGTTTGTAACTGAAATAAGTTTACTTGTAGGGAAAGACGTGACAAGGACGAGTCCCTCATGCGGAATGCTCATATGTCTCAAACCCTGGAGATATATCGCCAGGAGATGAGACAACAAGAGACGGAAATAGTTGATCTCAAGGGTAAAGTTAAACAACTAGAGAATACTCTTTCTCAGAGTTTAGAGGTATGCTTATGTGTTGTGCGCTTCATCTAAGAGTTCATATTTATATTTGTGTAGGTTCAATATTCATTCTCCATATCCCATTCCAGGAACAAGGTGCGATAAAAAAGTTGCAAGACACCGAGCGACAGAATCAGGTGGATTTAGAAAAAATTATTCATGAAAGAGATATGGTTATCGCATCTGAAAAACAGCTGCAAGATTGTGTTAAAGATCTAAATGCCCAGTTGTCAGAAAAAGCTAAGGTAAATATACATTTCATCTTGAATTATTTGTTTAGTTCTTGCATTGATCTCTTCAGTTTTTCATAATATGTATGTATAGAGATCAATTCAAGATTTATATTTATTATGTTGCTCAGTAGAAAAAATATCAAATTTAATATATCACTTATGGAACATCCACAAGATAATTTGTTTATCTTGACACTAACTTTCAGCATCACTCACTATTTTTAGAATACTATTGATGAAATTGATAATTAAGTACGTTCAGTGCTTCAAGCGGTGCATTGTTAAATTTCATGGCAGTTCCGGATCAAACTCCAATTGTGAGAGCTAATTTGAGCTATCAGTCAAAAAAATTGTTAATTTTTATCAAATGGTCAAAAATCTTAATACATGATTACAATATATATCTGATGCATTTAAATTAAAATAACAGCTGGGTTTTAGAATTGCATTAGGCTTGTAGAATTTAAAAATCAATAAAATTGGTGAATAGGACATTTTAGCCAAAGAAAGGATGGTTTTTTGACAAACAAAATTTTTCCTTGGGTCGCAACATTCAATAGTGAATACTGTAACTTCTTAGATTTGTAGGTTAGTAAATTAATAGAACTGTACATAAAGCTTGTCAAAACTTTACAAGTGTACTTTTTAAAGATTTCCATCTTTTTTGCAAATTTGTTTTGAAAACATTTTTTTTGGCAAAATCTAGAGTTTTCAGTAAAGTTGATTCTGTTACCATTATATATATATATATATATATATAATATTTAGCAGGCAAATTCATTACAAAAGCATTTATATAAAGTATCATAAGTACCGTATTATCATTTATTTATTTATATATATTTTGACATCCATATTTTTGTACTAACAGAGGTGAATACATAATAAACATATATAAAATAATACATAGTTTATTGTGTGGGATGGAGTAGACTTCATCTCTGATATATACAGCGTTGTCCTGGCTACTTTGCTAGACTGAAGTCTGTGTTAAAGTAGTCAGTTTTTTTTCGTGCTATTGTGGTGTTATTTGGAATAATAAATAATAAGAGAATTACAAATATGAATAAAAAAGTAAAAATAAAATAAAAATATATGGAGTGGGAGTTTTGTAGGACTAGTGAATTATTAGTGAAAGAATTGTATAAATTATATTATAATGTTGGATAGTTATGCTTCTGATTCATCTCTACCTGATTGAATCATATATTGGGTCCATATTTGTGTAATCTTATTGGTATTGTACGATTTCCAGTTGGTACTGAGTGTATTGTATAGTTTCGGAGCTAGGAACATGTAGAATCTTTGATAAAATATCGTTGTTGCTCTCGGAACTGGTGTGTAGATGTTTGTTGTTTGTCTTGTGTTGTGTCCATGATTTATTGCTTGAGGAGAGTTGTTGTTAGAATGGAAATATTGAACGAGTCTCAACATAAAGATTTGTCTTATATCTAGGACTTTGTACTCTTTAATTATAAAATCTGAAGGATATCTAAAGGGACGACCAATTATTACCTTGAGAGTTGTTTTTTGTGCTTTTTTAGCCGACTCCAATATTGTTTTTGCTGCTCCCCCCCCAACTAAAATAGCATAATTAATTAAGGAGTAGCACAGTACAAAGTACACCGATCTTAAGAGTTCAACTATACATCGTATTCCTTTAAAAAAGTAAATTAGTTTTCTTATGCGTTTAGCTAGGTTCGGTGTGTGTTCTTTCCAGTTAAGATGATCATCGATCAGTACTCCCAGATGTCGAATAATATTGACTCTTGTCAATTTTTCACATTGGCATGCGAAGCTGTGTTCTTGTTTGCTTTGCAGTCATGTACGATGAGTGTAGGACTTTGATGTGGTGTTGTTCTTTCGTTAATACAGAAACATACATATTTTGATTTTTTTGTGTTAGGTGATAGGAAGTTCGTGTCAAACCATTTTTTCGCCTTGTTCAGACCATCCTGTGCATGAGTATTGATCTCTTCCCAAGACTTGCCCTCAAAGCAAAGCACGGTGTCATCCGCGAAAGTGATTATTTTTCCATTGTTTAGTCGTATTACAAAAGTCGTTAATGTATACTAGTAATAATATAGGACCTAAAATGCTTCCCTGTGGAACACCGTGTGTTATCAATGATGGATTGCTGTATTTTTCATTATTTTGGACAATTTGACGTCTATTTGTTAAGTAATCCTTAAACCACTTATATGCTATGCCCCGTACTCCTATGTTTTCAAGTTTTTTTTAGCAATAGTAGGTGTGGTACGATGTCAAATGCTTTTGCAAGATCAAGAAAAATCCCCATGCATTTATTTCCCTTGTCCAGGTTCGATACGATATATTCCACGAGAGACATGAGGGCATCTTCTGTATTGCGTTTCGATCGAAAACCAAATTGTTGAGTGGATAAAATATTATTTACATCTAGAAATTTAAGGAACCTCCGTTTAACAATTTAAAAAAAAAAACACTTAGAAGAGAAATCGGTCTATAGTTGGATATCACTAGGGTTTCCACTTTTATAAATTGGGCATAGCAACAAATCTTTTAGCACGGTTGGAAAGACTCCAGTTTGTAAACTCAGGTTAGTAATAAACGCAAGTGGTTCGGTTAAGTATATTTTAATTTCTTTTACAAGCTTGATTGAAATACCATCTTTACCTGGAGCACTATTAGTTTTTAATCCCTGTATAACTGTGTTAATTTCATGTGGTGTAGTCGGAATTAAAAATATTGAGTTTGATGTTTGCGAATTTAGGCGAACATCATTACATAACTGTAATTCATTTGTGTTCATTCTAAGTAAATGTTCATCTGAAATTTTTTTACCTATTGAGGAGAAGTATTTATTTATATAGTTTAAAATATCAGTCTGATTTTCATCAGAATTTGGAATACTTTCATCATAAACCATCTGAAATACTTTATTACTTTTATCTATATTAGAGTTGGTAAATTCTCTAATAATATGCCAACATTTTTTTGTATTGGTTTTATTTTGATCTACTAGATTTCTATAATATAGTATTTTTGCCGTTTTTGTTACCTTATTACAGATATTTCTATATCGCTTATATTGGATTCGTACGTCTATGTTGAAGGGATACTGCTGGACTTTTTTATGAAGTTTGTGGCGCTTTCTTATACTTGAAATTAGACCCTCAGTGATCCATGGTTTTATGTTTTTTTTTGTAGTGAGATTTATAATACTGGTTTTTTGTGATGTGTTGTTGCAATATATTATTAAATTCATTATAAGCTGAGTTTACATCCTCGTAGTCATATACTGAATTCCATGCTTCCTGTTCTAGGTCTTTAATCAGTTCGTTGTAATTAATACATTTTCTTCGCAGATTGTTAGTCTTGTGTGATTTTTTGGTGAACTGTTCGATGCCCATCATAACCGGAAAGTGGTCGGTTAAAGGTGTTTAGCAAATTACTGCGTGTATCGGAGACTTGGACTTAATCATAATATGGTCGAGACAAGATTTGTCTTGTGTAGAATGTTTATTGCTGAGAGGAATCCGTGGTGAGCTAGGACATCGAGGTAGTCTTGAGTGATGGTAGGCAGTGACTGATTGATGACGTTTATATTAAGGTCGCCTGTGATAATTATTTCCTTTGATTGTGAGAGAGTGGTAAGGAAAGTATCTAGTGACACTACGAATGTCGAAGCGTTCTGAAATGAGGGCGGGCGATATAACGCTAGAACATGAGTAAACTTGTCAATGATTAGGTGAAGGCAGTTTGCATCTTGAATGATGGATGATTCTTCACGTGTGACATGTAAATTGTTAAGAGTGTACACTACCACTCCGTCATTTTGGTTAAAATGTTTGGTTGTAGCGTGTACATTGTAGCCTTCTATTTGCTTTGGTACGTACAAGTTGTTCAGCCAACATTCTGTGATTGCAAATGATTGAATTCGACTGCAAATGATTATATCAAAATTGATATTAGTGCGTTGGAGTAACACTTGCAAGTTATCGAAATTATAATGAATGCTTCGGATGTTGACGTTGAGTATTTTAATTCTTAAATTTTCATTAATTATTTCTTTGCAAGATTCCGGTTCCCCGACTTCTCTCGTTTCTATAGGTTCGAATTCTTCTAGGACGTCATCAAAATTAATGTCTTCAAAGCCTTCTAACGGAATTAAAATTGTGCGTACTTATTGTGCTAATGGCGATACAGTTTAGTCTGATGCGTGTACGTGCGAATGAAATGTACTGGAAATTGCTGACAGTAAATAAGAAATATAGATTGATTCGTTTGAATTCTGTTAATGGCTCCACTAATGATATGAATAGTCTGTGAAGATGAGTAAATATATTTATGGCGAAAAATAAAAGAGTGGTTTTTTTAAAAAAAGAAAAATTAAAGTAAATAGGATAAAAGTGAAATATGAGATAGCAGATAAATTTAGTATTGGATAGTCATATAGACGAGAGGCAAGACTCGTTAGCCACTAAAATAACTTTGTCGCCTTCAGATTTCCGTACATAGATTTTACCATTTCGGTTCCAAACAAATTTAATACTTTTTTCTCTTGACCATTTTTTTGTTATAGCTAAAAGACGTTTGATTTTATTCGGTAAGTGCTCAGAAATGTAAATATATTGAAAATCTTTTGTTGACATCCCTATATCAGAGGTGTTGAGCCTATTGCGTCCCACACTGTTTACATTACAATTTTTCGGCATTTTTAGAAAATTTTCGCAAGCATTTTTGCAATGGAATTTAACAATAATAGGATAGGGCGTGTCCGGCTTCAGTGGTCTGGGTCCTCTATGAATGGCGGAGATTGATCCTGGCGGTAGTTCGGTTTTAATTAAATTTTCAATTTTGCCAACTATTTCTGAAATATTTTCAGATTTAGAGGCAGGGATTCCTCGGATTTCTATTTCGTTTTCTATGTTTGTGAATTCAATGCGGTCCAGTTTTTGTTCCAAATAGTTGACCTTTGCTGCAAGTGCCAAGTTGTTTTTTCCAGTGCGCTGGTGAGAAAAGAGTGATGCTGCAAGTCCTTCTGAATGTCAGCGACTTTTGTTATTAACTCATCGTAGTGCTGTGAGTATGAGTTAATTGCTATTTAGTATACTTTCATACTCAATCGCTACTTTCTCATAGTTATTTCGGCACTCGTTCATGTCGTTAACTTTTCTGTGGTAACAATTTGGCATCTATGAAATCTTGAAGCACAATTAGCTGTTCATTTTTGTTCTCCATAATTTGCCTAAAGTCTTCCAGCGTTTGAAATTATGTCGGAGTCCTACTCGGGCTGGCGTCGTTAGTGGCTATTGTAGTAGCAGTTGGCAGCGCTGTGGCGGCGGGTGCGGTGGGCAGCACCTTGTGGCTGCCTTCGTGTCTGTCGGCCCTGGTACGTCTGTTCGCGCTGGCCTCTGACATATCTAAACAACATAGGTAGGCCAGGTACTATACTGCACTATAGGAGCTGTCACTATATACCGCTAATATTTGATATGTTTGGAGTTTAAAAAGTCGTTGTTTATCTTAGCTGTGCCCCGAGGTTATTTGCAAGAAGAATATTTAGGTTAAGATATAATAGATTACAAGATAATCACGGATTGTTGAATTAAGAATAGTGATTACTTATCTCCTTTCTTCTTTTTGTCTTGTTCGAATCTCTTTCACACGCTGTCAGTCAGCTGTCAAATAGTCAGCTGTTATTAACTCGTCTAATCTTGTTCACTTTCAGCTCACAGGTGATCACTATTACATTTATGGCGGACTTTTTTTTTTTTAAATTATATTATGCACCCTTTAATTGTGATTTGTACCCAAAACATATATTTATTAATAATTTAATAAAGATACAATAAACAGTTTGTGCAATTTAAGTGTTGCCATCAAGCCATTGTAGACACATCAGTCATTTTTCAATGCATATGTATATATCAGTGACGTGCAGTAGGTATAGATTTCGGTTATGCTGTTACTAATGATATTATACAATCATATATGTATAATATATGTACTACAATATATGTTGTACATAGGATTATGAACTTTCATTTAACCAACGTCTTTAGACGAAATGAATCTGTCGTTTATACGACCCTACAATGTATTTATTTGTAATTTTAGAGTATTATTAATAGTGTTTTTAAAGTTTAAGTTTTAACGTAAAATAATACCTTCTTACCCATATTAAAATCAATATAAAAAATGTGTAGACGTTTTTAAGAACACTTTTTATGACTGAACATGATTCTTTTATTGTTTGAAAATCCTTCACGTAATAACTAAACAAAATAATTATTTTTATTAAAGGTTAACATAGGAAATAGTTCTGCCAATTGCTTTTTGCTTTTCCCAAATCAATAACAAATTCATGCACCAAATGCACCTCGATCGCGGAGAACGGCCATGAAATCAACATATTAAAAACAGTAAGATAGTAAAATTCACGAATTAATAAAAGAGGAAGTAGACACTTCAATGATTTGCACGCAGTTGTAAGCCTTTCTAATGTTATTCTGTTAAAGGATAGCATATGTAATGACTTCATACAAAACGGATCAACCGAAAGGAATTTTCAATTCAGTAAATAGCCAATTATATGACTTGAGTAATTCACTAGCTTAAAGATAGAGCAGAATAATGTGAATAGATCAAAGGTTCAAGAGCACCAGAGCTACAGCGGTGAGTTGTCGTGGTAGTTTTTAGAACTAAGCAATTAAAGTCTCTACTGGTACATAGATAGAGCTAATTGTAAAAAAAGGCACTTAATGTCATTTAATTGTTATTTAATTTATATTTGTTTCCCAGAATTTTTAGTAATGCACAGCTTTTTTTGCTTGTATGCACTGTACACCCCTAATATATACATACCAGTGATGTGCAGCAGGCATAAACTTTTTACTTAAGTTATTCAGTTACCAACGTTGCTAACTAGGTATCAAAATAATGTTAGTAAAATTATTCTGATTTTGAGAACAATTCTATACGGGCATTTTTACGGGCTCGATTTACGAACATTTGCTATAACAAACATCACAATTTTAAGATTTTTCCATTTTAGATACGTCTACCTCGAGTACGCAAAATGACACGCATGTGAATATAACAAACTCTGATAAAAAATTTAACAAATAAAAGTTGATTAAATAAATAATATAAATATGTTTTTTTCTATATCTCTGTAATTGACTATATCTCTGTAGTTGATTTATTTAATTTGTATTTAAAAAATTCCACAGAACTATGTTCTGAAAAATGTCACTTCGCAACAAAAATGTGTTATTAAGAATAAAAGTTGAATTTACAATATATGTATTTACTTTTCTTGTTTATGTTTTAATTATATTGTTTGCAATACCGCAAAACTACAAATGATTAAATTTTACAAGAAGTGAAAAAAACTTCATAAGTATTGCATTTTAAAAACTGTATAATATGTCTAGTAAAAAATATAAGCTTAGGGATCATAAAGTTATTACCAATGGTAAAATGATACATTTTCGGTAATCTAAATAAATGTTATGTCACTTACACGGTTTTGTCATATCGAATCAGTAAAATCTGCCACATATTTAATGTAGATATGCGGAATTAAAACTTTTATTTACTTTGAAACATTTTATTAATCAAAAACAATTTTTAATAACCACATCATTATAACTCCGTCCAACCACAAGAGTATAATATTAAGAAGCCAATACAATATAATCATAGAAAGAACAATAATTGTTAACAAACAAGAACATTACTGTTTTCTAGTACCGTTCAATTTAAGTTTAAGCGACAGTCTCAATTTTGTTATAACAAATCAGTCTTGACAATATTTATTATCAATTAACATCCGTATTATAAAGAATAATTTAAAAAAAAAAACAGTCTTAAACTAAACTATGGTTAGATCTAAAATATTAATTATGGCACCAAGAAATAATGACTGAAGAGAGATCATTTGTGGTAATTCAGCTTGTCAGCATTTGGGTGTGGCTCTTTTCTAGAAACTTTTGTGTAGTTGTTAATTTTTTCTGCACAGCTAGACGTAAAAGCCCATTCAAAACTATATTGTTTCTATATTGAGCCATGCATCCATCCGTGTATATAATAATGTCTTTATGGTCTTTGTAAATAAGTTTCGTCAAATAATCTATGAAAAATGTAGCGTAAGTTGTGGCTTTCAAGTAGGTAATAGTTTTGTCAAACTAGTAACACGTTACTCGATGGTTGCTTAAATTATAAATTGTAAAATGGTGAATACAAAGTTTTGTAAAATATGGTGAACTGGCATTGACATAAGGACATAACATTACAGCTTGCAACTCAGCTGCTAAAGCATATATTTTACCTTTGATGGCTGCCTCTATCTTTTTTCTTTTCCAGTCGAGTAGCTTCCTTTAGGGTAACGTGTCTTTGATAAATAACCTCTGATATATGACCAACTTTATAGGCACAGCAGGTATCACACTCATCTTTTTTTGGCTGGAAAAGTGCAATGTTTCCTTGTAAAAGTAAATCTTCAAAAGGTTTTCTACAAGCAACAGGAACAGAGACAGAATTCGCATGCTCTACATACAATCAGCATAATTGGTTGAATAACAGGTTCCAAGTACAGTTTTTGACTAGATTTTCTACAATTGTGTGGAGGTAGTTTTGGCAATGCATGGAGAAAATTCAATACCGAGCTTCTTTTCGTAATTTGTTCAGAGCTATTATTTATTGTTGATTCTATAGAACGTTCATGGGTTCCCGTATGTCTTATTACCCAACCAATACCTGACTGTCCATTCCTTAATACCGAGAGTTCCCAAAAACATATTATGGCATACTCTCACTTTCTTGTCACAAGTTTTCAGATAATAGACTTTGATTTCATCGCGTCTACTCTCTTAATCCTTTAGTTTTTCGTTGCGTTTTTTGCACATCAATTAAAGTCAATACAAATCTCGGCCCAAGACATTGCCCAAAAATGATCAAATATTATTTTGATTGTCTTCTGTGAACATAATATTATCACAAGCAAATACTTTGCTAACGATACAACGCTGAGATGAACATGCCAATTTCATTTTTCTGGAAGGTTTTGAAATATCTTGTACATATTTGTCAGAAACCTTCCTGAAGCCTAAGTACTCTTTTCCCATCATTCTCTTCTTTTTATTACCTTTCCATTTCCACGTGTCCACTTCTGTTTTCCGTTTTCTTTTCCTTTGTGAAATCCCCTCTTGATCCATTATCAATTGATCATTGATCCAACTGAATAGAGGATGATAGAATCTGGTTAATGACGTTACATGATGGATTTTCAATTATTAAATGATTGGGTAGCACAAAATTAAGGCCTGCCACTGAATTGTCTGAAAAAAAATCTAATAGATCACCTCCAAAAGGGCTCAAAGGTAGCGGTAACTTTTCAAGATTATTCAAAAATTCAGCTAGACCAGAATGTTGATAGTCAGCTTATAACAGCCCCGATAAAACATCTGCTACATCTAGAGAATTCAGTGCCAGGTCTTGCAAATTGCTATCGTTTTTTATCACCAATAATTGTTATTTTTTCTTGAGCAAATCCTCCCTGTTTGATCAAATCCTGTATCTATTCAGAAGTCCTCGACATGATGCCAACGGTTTTTTTTCTTAAAAAAGTGAAAAAAAACTGTTTAAATATTTTATATTATGAAAATCTACAAAATTGCGTAAATAACAATGGTGACAGTAATTTATTTGTAACCAAAACTGCGAAAATTCTGTTTAAATGTGACAATATCCAAACAACATGTACATTAAATATCATGTTTTAACACCTTACTTGCGCAAAAAAAGTAGGTTTTAACCAAAAAAAAAAAAAAAAAAATTTCTACAAGCGCAACTGACCACCGTCCGATTTGGTTACGTTTTAAAACAGTTCCGCGGTATTGCCAGCAAACAAGTCATCAACTGCCTGCGCTCTTGCCACAATGCAAATACAGCCTTCCTATTGTTTATTTTTTTTAATTTAAAAATAAATCATTGTGAAAATGCCTCAATTATCCCACAGCGCGATATCTCAAATTTGCTACTTTTGCAACTACGTAACTATGCGGAATTTCAAGTAGTAGATCAAGGCTGATGGAGTATCACCGACGATATCTTGAATTCTTTTAGTATTTTTTCAATTTATTTTACATTTGTAACGTATTGTTATAATAAAACGTGCACATTCCATGTTTAATACAGTGCTTTTTTTATATAAAAATGACCGCCAACTTACATGATTGCATCGTGTACACAAAAAATGCACATTTAGGTGTGTTTTGACGCATAACAAACAAAAACATATAAAGAACGACCTCAAGGAATGGAACTCGTTCTCAAATCAAAAACTGCCTGTATACCTATTTTAAATTTTGAAAAAAAAAATGATATCATTAGTACGAAATAAGGAAGTTCTTTTATTGCTCCATACCGTTATCCGTTGTTGATTTTGATTAAAATATTATCTACGATTTCTCCTTCAAACAATAGTTGCCATTGCATGCAGTTTTCAGTCAAGATAATCCCTTTCGATAAAACAGGGTACAATCTTTAGTAATGCAATGCTTTTTTGCATATATCAGGGCGCACCCCTGGTACATACACATTTATGTACCCAATTAAAAAATTAGCAAAAATGCTAATTACTAAACTTCACCACTCAATCTATCAAAAATAAAAAGCAATAAACCTATTACACCATGAAATGTGAAACTATGCGAGATGCTGCCAATATTGTTAAGTTGGGGTTTATTTAAGAGTTTGCGCTGCTCTCTTGAAACAAAACCAATGTCAACCGGCGATCTCGAAATCATCCCTTGATCCAACTCGCAACTTTTAATCATGTGTCCTCTATGTATACTACCTATAAATTTATATTTTAGAATATACGAGTGCTACAAAATCGTTTAACGGATATGAAAAAGACTCTGCAGCGTGAACTGCGCGGCGGTCAAGTGGACCCTCTGGGGAGTAGTGTAGTGGAAGGCTCTACCGAGGACCCAGACGTCACCAAGAAGTACCTCAAACATGTCCTCATAAAGTTCCTGACCTCCCGAGAAATGGAAGCGCGGCAGCTAACGAGGGCTGTGGCGGCACTGCTGGGCCTCACTCAGCAGGAAGAGGCGCAACTGCGCGACACCCTCGCCTGGAGAGGAGGGTTGTCCGCTTGGCTCGCTCCCCACCCGCGCTTGTCCTACACTTGACCCTAGGCTCTTCCCGACTTCGCCCAAAAGATAACATTTTACAATGAATACAAGCGCAACAGAAAGTGAAAAAATGTGATGCAATACCATTTTTATGCAGTAAAGTGATTTGATTCAACGGTTCATGTTTTATGTTCATTTTTGAGTCAGTCAAACAGACAAGAATATTCTACCACAGCAGATCTTGATTATTGAAGATGCATCAGTCAGTTCTGAACAGTTGTTCAGTTGTTCAGAACACTATTATTATTCTTTTTTCTGGGATGAAAACAATACTTTCCTGTTTTATTAAAAAATTATACATTTTCTGATGTTTTCAAACTTAAGAGTATTTTGTTACCTTCTTCTGCAGATCTAATTAAAATTTGATTAACGGGGAAATTTGCGGCCATTAATTGAAATAGTCAAGATCTATGTGTAGTAGTGATTGATAATCATGTTTTATTATCAAACAGTATTAAATAAATCTCTAATTATAAATTATTTTAATAATGTTTGTAAGTATAACAAAATTTCCATGCAATATTTATGTACAAAATTAGTTACATGTAAAAGAGTTAATAAGTTACACTCCAGCAGGCTATCTAGCTAGCCTAGTTAACATATATACACTTGTTAGCATACCAATCTATCACTTTCGCTCCAACCTGAGTTACATCCTATAATCAAAGTGCTTAAATCATTTAAAAATTGTTTTTCTACTCCACTTGTAGATAGCAACTCAGTTTTATTAATTGTTGGGTATAGAGTCCTTGACTGATTTTCTATTCAAACGTTGTACATATAAAGTAAGGAATAATTAGATAAGGACAACAAATCTTGATGGCTGCATTGCCGCTAATTCTCAGTTTCACAGAATCATTTTTTTAATCTAGTACATTCTCTTCACACTTTTTATAATACACACACATGTATTTGCATCAAGATGATAAACTTTCATGAGCGATTGTGAAAAAAATCGTGACCATCACGGCTTAGTTAGTAAAATTTTTAAAAAATTGTTACGGATTGAAGATATATGAAGCGTATCTGAAGATATAGACATTTATTTATTATGGTCATGAGTGGTCATGTGCGCGCACAATAATTTATTTTTCCGAGGACCTTAAATATTTTCAGTATTAAAAATGTAATAGAATATTGTTTTGTGTTTGTATTATTAAATAGTTTGCTGTCTGCATCTGCCCCTGGTGTCGGCTCTTATAACTTAGCGGATAATAGTGAGGTTATTTTTTATACCTTTTTATTTATTTATTATTTATAAAAACATAAGTACAGTATTTTGCGGATAATAAGATGCATCGGACCATAAAACGCATCCCAAATTTATCAGTTGCATTTTAGAAAAATTGTATGTTTTGGATGATAAGACACACTAAACCAAAACACACACAATGAGACAATTTTTATAAAAATTTATTTATTTATCCATTCATGAATCATTTTTTCTGCTGCGGTGGACCAAAATGTCTTTCTGCTCCTAGATTTTCAAGTTATTTTGCGTAATTTATCACATCCAATTTATAGTTCACATTATAAGAAAGTATCTTTTGTTTTAGATTAATTCTCTCTATTAAAGAAAATAACTAATTATAATATTTTAGTGAACTGTACAAAACCACATACGCACGCTGCTACATTTTAACTAGTATTGACATTTCCCACGGGGATACCATACCTAGATTCATCAGGGAATCCCTGATTTATTTTCATGGGATTCCCCGACTTATTTTTATTAGAATCTCAATTTATTTTAATAGGAACCCCTATGAGTTAATTTTATGGGAATCACAGATTTGCAACGTACCATATATAAAAGTTCCGACTATAAGACACTTTGAACCATCTCAATTTTTTCACTCTAAGATCACTCTACTTTGCTAACTTTTGAAAACTTCAGGCTGGTTTATATTTAAATGATGGTATAAAATGCATAATTGGTCGAGTGATGAGTGGGATCACAATCCAACTTTTGAATATTGTCATTTATATAGGGTGTTCAGTAGAAAAATTTCAAGATTAAATTGTAATTGCTCGTAAACCATCAGGGTGAGGTAAGTGGGAGGGGTATTGTTCGAAGCACGTGATTTGCGCATTTGCCAGTCGCAATGAGCCACTGGTCGGGAGCGCATCGCGCGTTCGCGGTTCAGCAATATTTAAAGTGCGGTGGTTCATTGGTTCGTGCCCGTTGCGCTTTTTGTACTCACTTTAATATTCAACGAGTAAGTGATGGGCCGAGCGCGCAACTTATCTGGTGTTGGGTTCAAAAGTTCACACAAGACGAGACAATAGTTAACCAAGCTCCTCCGGAACCATCAACATCAGCAGTGACACCAGAACATGTGGCTCAAGTTCAATGTGAAATTATGCGCAATCCATGCAAATCGATAAGGAATATTGCAGTCTGTACTGGAATAGAAAAAGCAACAGTGCACGTTATTTTGAAAAAGAAACTACAGTTCCACCCATACAAATTGCAAATCGTACAGTTTCTCAACGAAAATGACTATTCTTTACGTGAAACCTTAGCGAGAATGATGCTGGAATGTTTTGGAACAGCACGAATGCTTGGAAACATATTGTTTACTGACAAAGCACATTTTCATATCGATGGATAGCATAACATAACATAAGGATAACATAGGTTAATAAACAGAACATGAGATACTGGTGCCCCGGCAACCCGAGGGAACGCCATCAAAAACGTTTGCATTGTCCACACATTGACAGCGTGGTGGCTAATGATAATTGGCCCTTATTTTTTTAACCAGCGAGAAACAGTCACTGCCGACATGTATTGCCGAATGATCAACGAGTTTTTGGTACCGCAACTGTAGCTGTTTCCCGGGTTCAACAACACAACACAATTTCAGCAAGACAGGGCCACTCCACACACAGCTAGAATTTCAATGGAGAGGCTGAGGGGAATTTTTTCCCAATAAATTAATCAAGTACGGAGACATACCCTGGCCACCTCGGTCACCGGACCTTACACGGTGCAACTTTTTTTGTGGGGATACCTTAAGTCGAGAGTTTACAGCAACAATCCTCAAACAATTCAGGCCCTACAAGAAAATATCCGCCGTGAAGTTGCTGCCGTTGAACCAACGCTTTGCTCTCACGTATTCGCAAATTTAAGAGTCCGATTGTAAGTGTCTTGAGAGAAATGGAATGCATTTAGATGATATTGTTTATAAAACGTAAAATCTGCATCGTTAAACTCCATTTTGTATAAATAAAATATGAGAATAACATTGTAGTTTTTTTTATTTAATATTAAACTTGAAAATTTTCAACTGAACACCGTATAGTTAGTTTACAACTTGGTACTTATCAAAAAATTTGATTATTTTTAAAATAAAACATTTAAAATTCATTTTATCTTACAAAGTGTTTCCTGACTAGTTCTACGAGATCTAAAATATTATGTAGACTAGAAAAATGTATTATTTAATAAATGGAATGTATACATTGAAGGATTTACAAATAATGGTAATAGCAAAACTGCCAAACTTCATTGTGTTATTTCATTATGAAAGTAAATTGGGAAACAAAACCAGTTGCAGGAAAATCATTCCTACCATTAAAGCGCAATATTTAATTAAAGATAGTAAAAGTATTAATGGTGATTACTTTGATGTGTTCATCAAAATTAGTTTATAATTCACTGTATGATGCATTCCATATTATATTTGCTGTGATAAGATTTAGTTTATTTTAGTTTCATTTGTTATAATGTTTAATATTAACACTTATTTTTAAATGCTTTGTACAATTTATTTAAATGGGCAATTTAAAATAGAAACAAATGTAACTTGTCACATTGTCTGTTTTTCTTTTTTTTTAATCATTAATCGATGACAACGGGCATGCGCAGAAATAAGTTGACATTGTACTGATAAGGCTTTTTCAAATTACGTGATGTAAAAATGCCCCAAGGGGCTCAGGAATTATTTAAAATTATAAATATTTAGTAATTTTTTATCGGGGTTAACAGTATTAACGGGCATTACTTATTTGTTTTTATTTTAAATTTAGTTATTGTATTTATCGAGATTCAAGTACATAGCTGCAGTAATAAAGTGAGAATATTTATTAAAACTACAATCAATCATATACAGAAAGTATCACCCTCAATTTATAGTTCCCCTATTTTACGAAATTTAAGCTGTCCCCAGAAAAGTGTAAAATCACAGAGTATCACTGTTTTATACACTTGTACATGCAATGTGAGAGCAATCATTTGTCAATTGGAAGAAAAATGATTGTTATAAATATGTTCATATATTTATGAAAACAAGCAATAACAGTTAAACTTGAACTGGAGGAGGGTGGTTTTTGGCTGTAGGTGGTGGATAAATAATGTTAGGATTAGTGTATCTCGCCAGGGTTGAGTTATACATAATTACTTTCCTTTTATGTATTGATAATAAGTCATTTGATTGCATAATATTGATGTATTCCTTGAAAATTTTAATTGATGATAATCCCAGCAGGTATGTATTCCTAACAGCCATGATGCCTCCTCGGTGTGCAGCGTAAAACCATCAAGTTAAATTCATCTAAAATTATATTTTTAATGCATAGAACTTGAACACCAGCTGATTTTATGGACAACCGTAGATAAACATTAAAAAAAAATTAAATGTGAATACTCTTAATAAATTATATTTTTCCCTCCATAAATTTCTTAAATAAATTATTAAAATATATATTTTTTACAGTAAGTACTATGGCTCGATATAAAAATATGTTTAACTATGGTAATTGCTATGCTGTCGAAAAAAAAGAAAGAATGTTTGATTTAATGACTTCTTTTGTAAGAAAATAAAGAATGAAGTTATTAATACATACATATTATTTTTGAAAATAGTGCATTTTTAAGGCCAACGTGAAGCCAATGAATAAGAGTTTTATGATTTATGCGCCAAAATCTCATGTGCTGACCGAATTGATTGTGAAAAAATATGACAAAATTATACATTTTTAGGCCAGTTACTTTACTTTTACCAAGCGGAATTCATAAAGTTTGCAATTACTCTTCATTAGTCACTCTCATTTTGATTACTTGTGTCAGTTTTATGTTATTTCTACAAATGGCAGAATTTTCAGGGTATTGTGACACCAACTCGCTGTATATACAACAATACACACATAATCATTATCACATTGATAACATTACATATATTTTTATTTATTATCTTTGTTTTATTAACCAAATTTTTATTTTGTTTTATTAACTAAATTTATTTTTATTAACTAATTTTATTATTTTCAAATAATTGTTTTTAGTTAGTTATGACATCCTGAAGAAGAAAATTGTATTTTTCAAAACCGGTAGATGTATTTAAACTCAATTAAGTGGTTAATAAAACAAAGATAATAAATAAAAATATGAATTTTAACCACAAAGTTAATATTGCTAATTTTAAAAGTAACATTACATATGTTGCCTAGTAATTATTCCAATAATATGTACAGTAAAACCTCAGTTTTACGTTTTCCTTTATACCTTCCCATATAAATATTTCTCGCAATTTACATTTCCTCGGTTTAACGCCAAAACATTTCGAAAATTCAATGCCAACTCTACATTCATTGATTTTTGCGCGCGGAATTTTGATATTTCAACACGCCAGCTTTATGAACCCAGATATGTACATTCATCGTTGTCATGTTTAGTTCCGACTCAAGCGAGTACATATGCTAGTAATGAAGAAACGTAAAAAGGGACACATTAATTACTCAATGTAAATTTTTTTAACGTTTGATTGATGACCCTTTTTGTACGAAAATTACTCCTTTTAAACGTCAGTCATCCGTCTGCTACACTAACGCCGCGACACAGGAATTCATTTTTATAACGGTAAACTTTTAGGGGTTACGGAGTTGTGTTTTTGCTGAACGACTTACAATTTTCGCTTCACTGCGCGTACCGGTCGCGTGCACGATCTTCACCGTGACAATTATTGACGTTTCTATGTTGATTTTTTAACGTGATATGCATTGTTTTTTTGTAGTTTTTCAATGTTCTTTTATCAGTTTTGATTATTAAATCGATTTTCATTTTGTTTTCTGTTTAAATCATTTGACATTAAATATTTTTTACGTTAGCCTTTTATAATCATTAATACTTTCATAATTTGCTCTTAAAATCTCCCAACAAAGAAATACTATCGAGTTGAAGATGATTATTTTTGAAAAACCTTTGATCACGTCGATTTGCGTATCGACCTAGCAAAGAGGCTTAACATTTTGCGTCCGACTTTACACAACTGTAAAAAGTCATAAGTCGAGAAGAAGGACGCAAAAGAAAGAGAAGTGTAAAACCGAGGTCTTACTGTACATGACATCAGAAATCAGCAACTTGGTATCTGATACAGAAAACTACATAATATCATTAAAATTAAACTTCAACATCAACTTGGCATTTGTATTAATTTTGTAAATTCCAATCAATTTCTTTCTATTTTACCTCGGATGTTTAGTTTCAATGCCACATGCACATGTTGTGATGTACTACGATCTCAGCCCTGGGGCTAGGAATTGCATCAGTTAGCGACATCGTGTCGCACCAATAAGCTTGCAATAAATGAAAAGTTTTAAGAATTTCATTGTCTTATTATGTTAACCTTATTACATTTTAATTTCAACAATTTAAAATAGATATATTTAAAATGTCTCGGTCCCTTCGATGATGCTGCAACTGATTTTTAAATTATATCCAATTGTTGAAAGAGCATATATAATATAAGAAATGTGCGTAGTTGGACAGCTCCTGTCATGTGCATAACAGGATAGTTACCAAATGTTACTTGTCATGACTTGTTAGTCTAAAATTGTCATTACATATGAGCCATCGATAATATCCATGACCTGAAAAATGTATTGTGAAAATTGTTTATTTCAATCATAAATAAGTGTGTCTGGAAGTAAATGTTTTATTTTAATGTTCCACAACTATAAATGTATTTATTTACCTGGGAGACATAAGACATCATGTCACGAAAAGACAGTTATTCACACTTTTTCGTTTTTCTAAAAAAATATTTTTCTGCTCTCTAAAGTCGTCTAAGTGGACATGATGTCCTATGCCTCCCAAATTTATTAATGTCAAAGGGGAAGAGGAAATGTTACAAAGCGAGTTTGTCGAGTTGACAATAAAAACAGGTTGTTAACAAAAATAATTCCAATTTAATTGCACAAAACAAATTTTCAAATTGCAACATGTCAATAAATAACTGTCAAAGTGATACGAATCTGGCAGAAATGTTTCCAGTACACATTAGTTCATCTCATCTCTTATAGCGACGTATCGCGGGAGGAGTGAGCGACGTAAGGTCTGGATCACCGATTAGAGATCCATCTGGCCAATCAAACGGGGAACGTCTCTATAATATTACGAAAACCAGTAATTTTTAAGCTACACAATAATATGGTTATATGAACCCAGAATATATAGAAATTTCTCACGTTGCCGACAGCTTTATTTTAAATAAATTCTCCCCTAGCCTCTGCCATTATACTTCTTATTTTCAAAATCTAATTGAAGTATATATTAACCACACGATCCAAACTCAATAATTAGGATACATAATTATTAAACATCGCCTGGACCATTGTCTTTATTGTTTATAATTATTAAAAGGCTGCTCTGGTCTGTAATTAGTCAGTGCAATATCCGTATGTTCAAAAATCAACAACGCAAGGAATGACATTTGGTAAGTTCAAGAACTCAATGCAAATACATTAAGAAACACAAAACAATATACCTACTGTGGATTGTTTAAAATAAACAATATTATCTCTAGCCTAAACTTTACAAATAAAATAAATAATCGCTAACCCTTATCCATTTTTAAACTGATTTGTTTTTTCAGTTCAATAAAAAAAAAAGATCAAATGCAATATATACACAAGTGGTAGTACTAGAATAGTAAACTATAATATTTGATCAGCCAAATTTTGCAGTTGACGCACCGCATTTACCTGGAAATCCATCGAGCTCTGGAACTGTCGACTGTTAACTAAATCATCGGCTTCCATTACTCGGATCTATTCAGTAAAAATAGGCTGTTCCTTTCGTCCTAAGTCGGGTGTGGCAAATACTGCCTGCATGATTTCTCAATTTTCAAAATCCCGTCCAACATCCAGCAGGTATCGGGGCGAGGAGAAGACTAGAAAATTATTATAAAAATGCCGAATTCGGTGGTCAGCGATGAGTGCGTATGGACGGATGTAATGAGAACGAATAACTGCTGCATTCTTCAGAAATAATATGCGGTATAGGTTTGCTAATTTATACATAAATATACAGTAAAAAGTGATTGCATTAGAATAAAGACTAATCGGTTCTCACGAAGTTACTGAAAACCATTTTTGCTTTAGGAGAAATATTTTGATTAAGAATATTTAAAAAAAAAAGAGATGTTTGCGATAAATTGCCCGTTGCAATTTGTTATCGACACACAAATGACCACATGCAGCCACACACACACATGCACATCATTTACTCCCAAGTGAAATTCTTTACACTCAAATTCCTTTGGTTCTTTAAAAGATGCCTAAATAATACCTAACATAACTACACGATCAATTTTCTAAGTCAGTATTTAATAAATTAATTTAGTCGCGCACTCCCGGGACATTGTTTAACTAAACACGAGCCATCGCTCGTGTCTTGCACGATCTAGTCGGTCCGTTCACAAAAGCTTCCGTTCCACTTCTACTCCCTACTTGGACACGACCCGCAGCCGGCCGTCTCCGAGAATTGGGAATTTTGAAAAGAGGTGCAGAAAATTTGCTAAACTATTCAGGCATTATAAGTGTACAAATATTGGAAAAGGAGACTTAGAGGTTCGTAACATTGAGGAGATGTAAAGTTCAAGTAGGTAGTTGTGGACTGTACGGCTCCATATCGGACAGGCGCAAAGTTCTGCGGGGAATGTCTCGTCGGAGCGGGTATGGTGAGGGCTCCTACAGCTTGATGCGACCTTGACAGATATCGGCGTATATAGTGCCGGTCACTCGTTCCCACGGTTTAGAGCCATTTCTAAAGTATATGGCGTCCTTCGTAAGGTCAGGATCAAAACCATCCTTCTGGTAGCTCAGCTTCTTGAGCTTGAATGTTCCTGGTAACCAAAATAACATTAAATTAAGTTAAGGCGCCACTTTTAATAATAATTTTCGCGTTTACACGTTGTTTTTCTTTTTTTTTTTTTTTTAAATAGAGATGCGTACACAGAATACATGTCACATCAATATTCTTACTATTTTCAAACTAAGCTAAATGCTTGTGCTATGAAAATAGGACTAACTTGCTGGTGTCCTGGAACGAGGCGCGAACCCCCGACTACTAGATCACTAGGCCAACGTCTTGACCATTATATATATAATTATTAATTTTATATTGACGTTATATATATAATTATTAATTTAGAAAATTGATTTAAGCGACCATCTAAATATATGTAGGTACTTTGTCTGATTTCAAAACACATTCATATATATATGAATTAGGTATTCCAATAAATTATTTAATATGTCAAACCAAAAAGTGATTGCTTTCTATGAAAATATAAAAAAAAAAAAAATTAATATGATATAATATTAATATGAAAAAACTTGGATAAGCCTTTAGACACGAGTTAATTTTGACATTTATATCAAATGTGAGAAAATCAACAAATTTATTGTTGTCTCTTTCTATTCAACCTTTCCATTCTCTCATGATCAATATAAAAATAACTATTAGTCTCATCTTGAAAGCATATGTAATGTGTTTAAAATTTCTCAAATTTCAATCTGAAAAAATGAAAGCACGCCCTTAGTGAAACAATGATACGGTAAAGCAGAGTAGTTACCTGTAATCTCTATGTCCTCCATGAGACGCAGAAAGAGCGGTCGAGCGAACGAAGGCAAGCAACGATCCAGACCGGCTGCCAATCGACACAAATCTAGCGAGTCTCCATTCTCTACAGCTACGACCGCCATGCCAGCACGGCCCTCCACCATGGGGATCTGTGGAAATACAACAATTCAAAAATAATAATTAATTAATGGAATGACGCTCAATAAAAATGATATAAAACATTACAGAGAGCACTACTTACAGATACACCGTAGACGACACAAGCCCGTTGTCCACAAATAGTCGAGATGATGCCTTCTACTTCTGTTGCAGAAACATTCTCTCCCTTCCATTTGAAAGTATCACCCGTGCGATCCTAAATAAAATAATGACTTACGGTTAATAAATAGTCTACGTGTTTGGAAAATGAACCCAATACTGACAATGCACACAGTGTGTATCAGTAACTTGATACAACAATGATCATCACCACTATGGTGACAACGAAAGAGATGCCACGTTTATCATAGTCCCCTAACCCCCGTCTCGCCTCGCGAGAAATTGCCTGCAATGAAATATCAACTAACTAATTATTTATTAAAGAAGAAGCAAACCTTGAAAAACAAATAACCCATGGGATCCATGACTAGAATATCTCCAGAGAGGAAAGCCTTTTCTCCTTTCCGGAACACATCGGTAATCAGCTTCTTGTTACTGTCCTCCTGAAATGTTTATTGTTTTAATTGTATGTTTATTAATTCTGAATTAAGCGATCCTAGCAGGTTACAAAACTTGCAAGGATCAATGAGACTTGAAATGCCATTTACTGTATTGAGAAAGTGATTCCATCTGTTTTTTATCTATTTTAATTTCGGTTTATTTCTAATCATAAAATTCAATTAAACATGAGTTATCAAATCTAAACATAATCCTCGAGCGGGTGTATTCAGATGATACTTGAAAAGTATTATGTATATTGGATTAACCGATGGGTTTTCACTAATTATGTCACATTAGGAAATTTTTGGTAATTTTCAGTGGCTGAATTTATGGGAACCTTAATTTTTGCATGGCCACATCACACGACAGGATTGTGATTAACAACCTCACATTATTAACACAATGAAACAAGTGAATGATATTAATTTATTCAGTCGTTGAACTGGTTGTACTCTATTCACAAACATCTATACTAACACATCCACAGAAATATATAAAAATAAGTTATTTCAATTTTGAACGTAAAACTAATGCTAATTTGATTAACCTTGTCAATATATCCGTGGTATTCTCTGGAGGCGTTCCCTTGCTTGATCAAACCAATAAACATCCCCGGTTCATCTGGAACACAATATAAATGGCTATATTATTAGCCGCATCACGTATCAGAAGCTCCAAGTGAAGAGAAATATGTTGCATCATAATGATAATCTTAAAAAACAAATGTTCCACAGATTAAGCACACGGCTGGCAACAAAAATAATCTCCTGTGAGTACCTACTTAGAACACCACAATTTAGTGTTTTATACTGATAATTATATCTTAATACACTTTTTTTTTTAAATATTTTGGTGTTGTTTTAACTTAATTGTTTATGAGTAGATTAACAAAAAAATCTATATCATTTTATAGAGTGGGTGAACCTGCAGACAAACTTTGAATTGCAATTTATGATGTATTACGGAGTAAGTAAAAAATACGGTAGTAGGTGCAGTGACCGATGGAGAAGATGGTGTGAGGCTGTTCTTAAAAAGTAAATAAGTTTTGCAATCTCTACCACTCGTACAAGACTACCATTCAGCGTCAAAAATGTGCGGGACAATTCCACGTTTGATGATTTTAATACCGGGTTTTACCCCCATTCTTTTTTGCTACATTCTCATTTATTGTATCTTCATAGTATATTAACTAATTAATTTGAAGTCATTTGAAAAGAGGTGCAGATATGGACATCGCGCTGCCCAGAATACATTTGCGTATTTACAGCATAAAGCCGGTACGCCACCAAAACCCAATATGTATCAACTTGCACTATTTTAAAGACAATTGTTTTAATATAATAACTTGAGCCTGGGACTGCAGCACCACCTGTGATTTCTTAAAGTAACAATTTCTTAAAATAAACAATTTAAATATTTATTTCACTCACTGGCAGCGCAGCGGATACAGAAGCCGTCAGATCCTCGTATAGGATTTCCCAGAGGGTCCACTCTGATCACGGCCATGGGGTGGAGAAAAACAGGCAGGAGGGAGGGCACGAAGCCAACAGCTCCCACTGTGTTATCCACATTTACTAAAACAAATGATATGCAATTATGCAGGAGGGTGTAATGAACACTAAACAAATAATCTGAGTGAGATTTGCGCATTAATCAAAAAGAGAACTAAGATTGAAAACTCACTGATGTTGGCATTCCCTTCTGTTGCTCCGTAAACTTCATTGACTTGAGCAATTTTAAACCTAAAAGAAAAAACTGGTCAGTTGATTTGTGCAATATGAGGACCTAACACTTTGATTAATAATGTAACAACACTAAATGTGGGAATAAAATGAGTCGTGCTAGCAAGTAGATTGAGTACAGTGTGACCTGTCGACCATCTCCTGCCAGATGGCGTGGCGCATGCCATTCCCCACCATGATCCGCACGGAGTGCTGCGTGTCCTCGGGGCGCGACGGTTGGGCCAGCAGGTAGCGGCACATCTCCCCGATGTACTGGGCGACCTGTAATACCGACACACGCGACAACTGTATCAATGTGCGGTGAATATATTAAGGTGTCACTATGATAATTTAAATTTTCACATTTTTTACGAAAATGTGTTTTTATTATTTATTTATATCAGAAGTTACACTAGATTTGACTATCTTTTAAACTATTACTTAGATAGGACCTATACACTCATTTAAAACTAATAAACTGAATGTTATTTGCACACATGCAGATATAATGTTATTTAAGACAATACAAGCGTTATAAGAAAGACCACGATCGTTAGATACATTTTCCACGTGCCACAAAATTGTCTTAACACTTCTTGTGCAGATCGGGTAGTTCTACCCGCCCGCCTGACTGGTGCTCAATGGCGGGACGGGTGGTTCTACCTTTTCAGCTGACTCTACTTTAAAAGCGGGAAAGGTAGAATTACCCGATTTGTTTATATGAGTGTTGTATACTAATCTCTTGGTAAAGGTCCAAACTACATGTATATAACAAAAAAAACCTGATATACGTCCGATGTATCCTTTTGTCTTCGTGTCTATTACATAGTATAATAATTACGCACAGCTCTTACGAGAGCTTGTTTGTACATGAATATTTTAACAAAAATACACGAAATTTAATAATTTTATAAAAAGGAATATGTCAATACATGCTTTAAGTTTTACTGAGTAAGAAATCGATAAAGAAATTTTAAGAAATCACCCTATTACTGAATAAATTAGTGAGCGCACAAAGTTTCTGTTGAGTAGATAAGCGATATATTTTTATGACAAATGAAGGTATATTTTGGTAAAATTATATCTGTCTCTGTCTTGTACTTGGTTATTCATTCATAAATGAGTGAGAATGCACGATTTCACTATAGCGATCGAAATGAATATATTTTGTTGCATTTAAAGTGTGTAACCCAACGTAGGTTTACGGGCCGTCCGCCGTAATAAATCATCTCAAGTGGATCTCAATATTTATATTTCTGGAATTCACCAAGTCACTTTGAATTTTAGTTTTTAAATACGATGTTATAAAATGGGTGTGTTGTTGTTTAACGGAATATAATTATATTACTTCTTTTTAAACTTGAAAAAATGACTTCAGAAAATTATCAAAGTGATGAGGAAATATTCGCGGATAATTTATCTGATCTTTCTAGCGATTATTTGCCTGAATTTGACAGTGATAGTTACGACACAAGTGACAGTGAAGAGTTCCCTCGCAGGAGGAGGGTGCCAGTGATGCCCTTACAATTCAGTGATTCTGAAGAAAGTGATGCGGAGGAAGAGGAAGTTACGGAATGGTCTGAAATAGACAATCCACCTAATATCGAACCATTTTTAGGTCACGTTGGTGTTCGTGTACCACCAAGCGATCCTGAAAACATAATGGACGTAGTAAAACTGTTCATCGGAGATGATTTACTTGAGATAATGATAGAGGAAAGCCATCGATACCGCACACAAAACAAATCACGGAAAAAAAAAATGAAGAAATCCATCAAATGGAAGTCCATAAGCCTTGTAGAGATGAAAAAATTTTTAGGACTAATTTTGCTTATGGAACAAGTTCGAAAAGACACAAGAGATGATTATTGGTCAACGATCCATGTATCGAAACGCCTATTTTTTCAAAAATCGTGAGTCGTGATCGTTTTAGACAGATATGGCAATCGTGGCACTTTTCGAATAATGAGAACATCACGAATCCCAGCGATCGATTTAAAAAAATTAGGCCAATTGTGACATACCTTATACCAAAGTTTTCTTCTGTCTACAACCTCAAGGGGAACTGTCTCTGGATGAAAGTATTGTACCGTGGCGAGGAAGACTTTCATTTAAAGTGTATAATGCGTCAAAAATAATAAAATATGGGGTTCTTGTGAGTATGGTTAGTGAAGCAACTACGGGCTACATTTGCAACCTCGAAATTTACAGCAGAAAAGGAAGACGATTATTAGAGACTATTCATTCGCTTCTCAGTCCATATTTAAATTTATGGCATCACGTATAAATGGACAATTATTATAATAGTATGCAAACTATTGAAGTACTCCTACAACATAAAATAAGAACGTGCGGAACAATGAGAATAAACCGAGGTTTTCCAGAATGTTTTAAAACGGCGAATCTTAGTGTAGGCCAAAGTATTTTCCGTCGACGAAAAGATGTATTGTTGCAATACTGGAAATCTAAGAAAGATGTATGAATGATCTCAACAATACATTCGTCCATTATCCTAGAAAGCCACAACATTGATTGGACTACAAGACAACGTATTTGGAAACCTCAACACTGAGATTTTACACACTAATAGAATATAATAAATATATGAAAGGCGTTGATCGTGCAGATCAGTATTTATCATATTACTCTGTATTACTAAAAACAAAAAAATGGACTAAGAGAGTTGTGATGTTTTTGTTGAATTGTGCCTTATTTAATTATTTTAAAGTGTACAAAACATTAAATCCAACCAAAAGACTAACATACAAACAGTTTTTGCGCACCGTTGGAAAATTTTGGATAGCCGACCATGCTTGTGGAACCGACATGAATCTGGAAGAACCGGGACCATCCACATCTCAGTTACCGAGAAATGTAGTCAAAAGCGATCCTCCAGGGAGGTTATCACTCGACATGAAGAAACAATCCAACCAAAAGACTAACATACAAACAGTTTTTGCGCACCGTTGGAAAATTTTGAATAGCCGACCATGCTTGTGGAACCGACATGAATCTGGAAGAACCGGGACCATCCACATCTCAGTTACTGAGAAATGTAGTTAAAAGCAATCCTCCAGGGAGGTTATCACTCGACATGAAGAAACATCGAGCGACTAAAATTATTACCGGCGGTAAAAAAAAATATCCACAAAGACAGTGTCGTGTGTTCTGTACACAAAAAACTTTTTTTTTGTGTACAGAACACACACGACACTATACTACTAGTTTACTAGTTATAGTGTACATTTTGTGACGTACCCCTTCACAGGGGTGAATGTTTTTATAAATACCATACTTTATCTAAATATTAAAACAATAGTTTTTATGTATACTTTTATATCATAGTGAACATGCTGTAAATATGAGATTGCCTCATTGTACTTACAAAAATATAAGTGATTTTTTTCCAAAAAGTATACAATATCGAGGACCATACTATGTTAAGTGAGTATTCCAAATTTCATTAGAAAATTACTAACGGTTTGGAAGATAGAGCGTTTTTTATAAAGTTAGATTTTTTATCACATTCCGATGGTTTTCACCCGCTACACGTACTTGTGACCCGAGAGCGGCACCCCGCACAAAAAGTGTAAATATGGAAAATTCTTGCATAAATAAAATATATTTTCTTGAAATCTTTAAGTCAAAATTACGAATCTCAATTAAAGACAAATTAAAATGTTAAAAATTAAAGGTGTTGTAAACCATCATTCAATTTGCAGCACATATTACCAATTTTAGATATTTTTAAAATACTTTGTTTTAGTGAAAACATACGTTTTTAAATAATATATTGTATTTACTTACATGCTTTGAGGCTTTAGCTACTATTTAAAATCAAGTTTGATATCAAAAACGCAATAATGTTTTACCAAATAATATTTATTTAGTTTTGTCACGTCATTCCGCCGGTCGCGAATGGCGTGACAGACATCAAATCTGTGCTGTCATAATTTTCATTAAAAAAGGCTGAAAATATGTTTTCACAAATATTTTACCCACAGTATTAATTGAAATTGAACTTATTCACATTAGTGACAAATTTCATAAATTAGACATTTTTTTGCTGATTTTAAGGGAAAACAACGTTTTCTTAAAGAAAGTAAACATTTTATGTGCGTTATTTTTATGTAAGTCGCAATTAAATTTATTTATATATATATTTATTTTATTTATATTGTGACATTATAAATTAGGTTCACATACGAAATTGCCCCGTCACTTATTTTTTGTCAAATACCTTGTCATTCACAAACACATCCTTAAGTTGGTATCACATTCTGTGTCTGAGGTTATAAAAACAGTTGCATCTATGTTTCATTTTCAAAACCATCAAAGCTGTCAGATTTGGGCGGTTAAATAAACCACACAGCAGACTAAAATATAGCTGTGTGCGATTCACTATAACCAGAGGGTAAGTATTTTTTATTGTTCAATCACTAGTGCATAATCTATTAACTTGTTAATCATTATATTACGCAAGGTAAATAATCTTTACAGGAAACAAGATGTTTCCCTCTGGTTTATGCATTTGGTGCATACCTCTGGATTTGACCTTTGGTTTTGACTTTAATTTCTAATTTGGATATCGCCCGTGAGTTAGTTGCCTCACTGTAGGCGACATCTTTTATTATGATGATCAATCTCCAAGAAATTGAAGGACGTCGAACTCGCACCCAGCCCGACGAGATAAGGATTCATCAAGTGGATTTAATTTGATTGTATTTCTTTTATTTATTACGTTTCATTCTGATTAGATGTCTTTCTTTTTCTAATGAATAACATCTTTTATTTATCGCCTCCAGATGTTACTATAAATTTTTCCCAGTTTAGGATGAACGCAGAATGCGACAAAAATAAGGTGGGTAGGTGTTGTTCAAGTAAAAGAACCCGCGGATCTCATGTTCTTCACTAACTAGCCGGTGAAAGGAAAGGACACAGGCCTTTACCCCCACAATATACATTCAACAACATAATACAACAATAGAGTTATGCACCCCCAAATAAGAAAGATCTTGAATTATGGGGTTGGCTATCGACATTTATATAAACCGAGATCAATATCTATAATAATACAATGTGAAAATTAATTTAAAAAAATAAAAAATGTTGAGAAATTGGTCAGATTAGAACTTGGAAATCAGAAAGATGTCGAATACATAATTATTTAATAATTTTGAAGATCTTTAAGTCTAACGGCAGTGTTGTCAGCGGTTAACGTCTAATGGCAGTGTTGCCAAATAAACCGCACAACTCTGAGTTCGCGTAAGTCGGGTATTACTGTATTATACGGGTGTCTCATAGATAGTAACAAAAACTTAGGGGGAGTGTTCTTCATTCAATTTTGAACAGAAAATATTATTTACAGTTAGGTAAAATATTTATAGATTAGGAGTTATGAGACATCAAAACTTGCATTTTTTTTTTCAATATTTCTTACTTATATTTTGTAAAACGTTGGACTACCATTAAAGTAATTCATATCAAATGTTATACAAAATTTATCTGTGATAAACAAATAAAAAGATTTAAAAATTGTGGATAATATTCTATTCTTACCACCGGTTCAAAATTTTAAAACAGCTGACTGTAGCTATATAAACATGCAAGTGAATATTGTATACATACGTACCGACCGATACTCGTTAAGAGTCCCGCTGAACTTAAAACTGTGGTACACTGTTTCACTCAGCACAAAACACAAATACTGAATAAACTTTATTTAAATGTTGCGTGTGAAGTACATAAGAATTTTTAAATAAATGGTAAATTACTAAAAATAATTTAAATAAACTGTAAATTACTAAAAATAATTTAAAAAACAAAACAAATGTAAATAGCTTACTTACTAATCGAAAATATAGATAGGTATGTATATCTACTCCTAATCTTGTAATATTCAGAAATTGAAAGAACAGAAATGTCGCACGAATATAATACTAATGTTACGGAATATAACACATTAAAATGAAAAATGATGTTTACACAAAAATACCACGTAAATATCTTTTATACAAAATTAGGCACAATCTGTCTGTGATTTTATGAAACCATAATTAAATAAAACGATTTAAAATATAATTTTATATGAAATTAATATGAATTAAATAAAACCATAATTTATTTAAATTAAATGATTTAGAATATAATTTAATATGGAATTAATAATTATATGAAGTGAAGTCTGAAGTTAATTATATTAAAATACAAAGATTACAATTAAAAACTGAACTAAAATGTTAAAAAAATAAATTTATAATGGTTTATCACAATTCGTAAAAGTAATAATATTTTACATAAATACGATTTATTGTGAATATGAAAACATTGTATGCTGTTTATTAAAATGTATGTTAAAATACATAAATAGGAACTTGCGCGCCTCCATATTTTAGAATCATTGTTAGATATGTGTGAACGTCAACGCGAAATGACATAGCACTTAATAACGGATGTTCTTTATCGTAAGTAACATGACGACATTCATGACGGTGATAAGCAGTCTTGGTCCCTTTTTACTTCGCATATTAAAATTATATGGCGGAACGTAATATTGGATGGATGTTTATATTTTACAATGTATGTAGGTAAGTATTGTAAACATTTTTATTTATATTGTTACGCACCAAATACTCAAAGGCCGCATTCCAGGATAACCACTACAAGAGATTACCAGGATTGCCGTTAGAAGGAAGGCCGCGCAACTAACTTCAGGGACATGGCACTCTTCTTACCGCCTTTGCCGTGTGTGTCGTTCGTAGTCTGAGCCTGCCCACATTCACTCACGTAAACCCATAACGTTCTTATTAATCATACCCAACCCAATAATATTTTAAAATATCTGTATAAATAAAAAATCTGTAGAACGAAAAATATTTTAATGAATTAAAATATTATAATTTAAGTAGGTCTATTTACTAGAATGAGATATTGTATTTTACATTAAGGTTAAAGAAATGCTCATATAGCGAGTAATGGGGGGTTAAAAATATTAGCAAATTTTTATTTATTACGACATACATAAAAATCTCTTCGAGACTTACGAGATTCATTTTTCAGATGCTGTGTCATTGAATAGAAGGATAAAGATTTTTACTTCGGAAATGTATTTGCTGTTTTCACACATCTGTGTAATTCAATTTCTGATAATAAATTTTTTAAATTAAGTAAATATTATTTTATTTTCAACAACTACATAGGTATTTATTTACTTTTAAAAAACGAAAAGATGCACTTTTAAATTAAAAAAAACTACCGTGTTGTCGATATCAGCACATGGTAAAAATTTCTTGTACTTGAAAGATTCTTTCAGATACAAATTCATGTTAGTTTGCGCTGTGCGGTAATGCCGTACCGACTCAACTCTCGTTTATTTACAATAAAAAAAGTAATTATTTGATCAAAGATCTTGTGTTTTTGTAATATTGCATAAAATGCCATACGAGTATAGTAATTCAGAGTACGTAGATATGATTCTGCTTTTGGGGTAACCTACAATTTAAGAATACTTTATATTTAGCTTCATATTGATTTACATGTCTTTATCAAAGCATATTTTAATTAGGTATTTATTTAAAATGCGCTTTGAATAATTTAAAAAATGGCTCCCGGTTTGACAACACAAATTAAATAACCGTCCGACAGTAACTATGTACATAATCTGTAAGCTAATTAGCATAATACTTTCACAAATTTCAGATGATCCTTTTCACAATCAAAGCTTGACGCAGAAAAATTTATGTCTTTTTAATTTAATTTCACGTTTTTACATATTTTTTATTCAATGAGCGCAAGGTAATAATTGAAAAAATAAATAAACGATCTTCCATTACGTGTTACAATTTATTTTTAAATGTTTATCTCGGCATTTTTTATCTTATATTTTTTCCACCCTGCAAATTCTAGGTCAGTGGGTCAATATATATTGAGGTCATCGAACTCTCATACATGGAATGTATGACATAATACTTAACCTTTCGAATGCGAATTTTGAAAAATAAAAAAATAGAAAGTTGATATTTCGCCAGACAGGGGGAAAATCGATAAATTATCAAGAATATTTTTCATTCTAAATTACTTGATTTACCTATTCTTGATATTTGGACAACTAGCTACGAGACACCTGTGTATATATATATATATATATATATATATATATATATATATATATATATATATATATATATATATATATATATATACATATATTGTTTATAAATAACACTGTTGTCTTTTAATCACTAGCTGTCTGTTTCATAAATAGTATATAATTAACAAACAAATACACCTAAACGGCAATGTGACATTGTAAATCGATAACATTAAACAAAATAATAAATTAAAGCTGTCATAATAATTTTAAATTTAGGACATTGATTTAAGCGACCATCTAAATATATGTAGGTATTTTGTGTTGACGCAAGTCGAATACTCATTCTCTGTCCCTTTTGGCCATCCAATAATCTATACCTGTCCCGCTCTAGCCAATTTATTATTTGCGATTTCGCTGATGGGGGGACAGGATGATGCGCTCAGACCTTGAACTATTAAGATCTTGTGCCTTTTTCTTGCCGTCCTACATCCGCGCTGTGCGTAACACTGGAACCGTGAAGAGGAAGTGTATTCAACAGTTCCGGAAATGCAGTGATCTCTCGGTTCGGCATAACAAACGTACTAGTCAACCGGAGGTGAAGATGACGCTCAACCCAGGACTTTAAAGCAAGGTAAGCCAGATCCATCTGCCCTTATGTTCCTTCAGACTTCCAATTCGGGTTATGTCCACTGATTAATATTATCCTCGATGCAGTCCACGGGATCTTATCTCACCATTTATGGTTCTTCGAGCCGGAGGATTGTATAATCTGTACGAACCTGCTTGGTACTGACAATTTTAAATCCTCGCTTTGCATATATTATATTAAATCGATTACAGCTACAGTATTATGTGATATTTATTAATTGTATGTTGTTATCGCTGCATATAAATTACAATTGTAATACGAAAATTTAATTGTGACATTGTGTCAAATAAAACGGTCAGTCGTAACAATTTATGTACTTGCGGCACTCGCTATTCACGTAACTAGGGAGGGTTTACAATATTTAGGATTATAAATAATTTATCTGTGTATAATGGCCGAAAAAAAGATCATATTATTACAGGCACGGCAGAAGCAGATATAACAGAATAGAGATCACACATGAATTGATATCATTCGTGCACAGTGATGAAAATAAACAGTGAGAAATTACAAGTTGGATAGGTGAGATCGAAATCCTTTCGATGGATTCTGTCAATCCAGGAGTTGACGTAGATATGAAAACTTTTATGGAAGACTTAGACATTCTATATTTTGATATTGTTCGGCAAAAAGATTATATGACAATTCGACTATTATGACAATGACAATCAACCATTACACCGGTTAATAATTTGAGTAAATTAAAATTATCTCCAATTCAGCTGACGTCATTCGATGGGCATATTAGAAACTGGCCAACCTTTCATGCCTTATACACCAACTTGTGATACGTGATATAGAAAAGTTTTATTATCTGATCTCCTCGGTTCGAGATTCCGCACTCAACATGATTATGTCTTTACCGTTAATATCTGATAATTACGCAATTGCGTGGAACGTGCTGCTTGAACAATATGAGAATAGTAGTCTTATTGATGTACTATGTCGATCAAATATTGAGTGTCCAATCCCTATCCCAAGAATCTGCGGCCGGTTTGACGACTGTGTTAAACACCTTCAAAGAAAATGTAGCGGCGCTAGATGGTATGAACCTTAAACCCTTATTTCATAATGTTATGGCTCATTTAATGTTAAGACATCTTGACTTGAATACCAGATGGCATTTTGAGGCGTCACTTTCCCGAACGGAAATACCTAACATTTCTAAACTTTACCACTTCTTACAAAATCAGATTAGAATTCTCGAGTCTACAATGGTAACGACTAATTTACCTAAACCGAAAGTTACACTGTCCAGGAATATGTCTGACAATACGTGTGCCATATGCAACAATAATCATTCGATCTATAAGTGTCCAAACTTTCTTGAATGTTCTCCTAGGGGCAGGAAAAATCGAATCAAACAACTCAATCTTTGCTACAATTGCCTCAAGTCTCATCGATTTGGCGACTGTCAATCTAAATCTACCTGTAAAAATTGCGGTGATCGACATCACTCAGTTACATTTTGGGAATGATCAAGTACGCTGTTCCGCACAGCTACGCAGCCGAAATGGCGCGCGGACCGCGGTCCGCGGAAACGCCGGACGAAAACTTGTACTTGGCCGCTTTACGGCAATATTTCGTCCGGCACGGGACGCCCTTGGAGAATCGCCGCCACTGGGGACACCGCGCGGCCGCCGGGGAGCGGGGAGCGGGGCCGCGGACGAGGCCACGCCCCGCCGCCGCCAGAATTGTGTTATTTCTATTTTTTGCTATATTTTAAGTTAGAAAATTATTATGTATGAGATGAATATGTCAATAAAGAAAGGATTGAGGGCGATCGCCCGGGAATAATTTAATGCACCTTAAAAATCCTTCTGGTAATAAAAAACGACGTTTTAAGGTTTGAGGTGCATTTATAAATTCTCCGGGCCATCGCCCGCTATAAAAACTATCATCGCTATAAAAACTATAAACATGCATCGCGAGGCAGGTCAATGTTTGTATTAAAAAATACTTGCGATGCCTGGGGAATGTCATATTCCATTTTTATGTTTAATAATGTACGACAAATTAGAGATCTGCCGCCCCTTACGGGACGGTGGAAAAAATGGCTGCTGTTGCCAAATTTCGCCGCCAGGCGCTGTCGGTGCGGGACCGAATCGGGGTGGCGCGGGGATTGTCTTAGCCCCCTGATTGGTCCCGGAGTTTTGCTGGAGCCTTACGCTCCAGCGCAAGAGCTGTAAATATAAATAAACGGTCCAGCGGTTGCAAAAACACTCTCTCTCTCTCGCTTTGCTTCACCTGCACCGCTGGACATCACTACTAGAACTTCTTTTTACTTTGACCCCTGCCTTCACCTGGACTTTCTTCCCTCTGGATTTTTGACTTTGGCTGCACCTTTGGACTGATCCCAGAAGATTTTCTACGACCTGGCTACCCTACTGGACACGATTTTGGACCCCATTGGACCGCTGCGCACCGCAGGAGAATCGGCGTCCGAGGCTACGGAGCGGCGACATTTTTACCAGCACCTCAGCGATACTACAGTCTTGTTCCTGTGCGGAACATACGCATTGTTATCGATAATGGCAGTCAAATTTCCATCATCACACACGACTGTGCCGGGCGGTTGGGAAGTATAAAATTCCACTTAACGGATTGGGACATACCAATGCGAATTCCTGCACGGGTGTAACCTTATGTAATATTAAACCGCTAACCGGCGTGGACCCATAGTCATTGAGGACATTACGTTGTGATTGCCCTCGGTAAATCTAGATCACAGCGTGAAATCGCAATTCCGGGACCTATCCTTGGCGGATCCGAATTTTGACCAACCTGGTCAAGTAGACCTTTTATTCGGCACTGATGTATATCCTGAGATATTGGATAGTCAAGCTCACATCGTACACGGTAACACAAGCCCGCCAACTTCACTTCTTACCATGTCGGATATTTCATTAAGTGAGGTCGAAGAGGCAACGAACGCTTCCGATTTGAATCCTGGTGGTAAGAAAGCGGAAGAGATTTTCCAACAAAATCATTACAGGCAAGATGATGGGAGATACTTTGTTCCAAAACTGTTGAAATCAGAAAATTCATCAATAACTAGTAATAGTAGCAGATTCACGAATGCAAAAATTGGAACGTCGTTTTAGAAGGGATACTCCGTTGGCTTCAGCTTACGAGGAATTCATTAGTTTTAGGTCATATTAAACGTGTATCATGTAATTTTGACACACTATGCTGACATAAATAATCAAAATGGAAACTACAAAATTCGCATAGTTTTTGACGACTCTGCCAAAACATCAGACACGTCGTTGAATGACTTGTTATACAGCGGACCAAAGTTGCAAACGGACACTTTCACACTGAAACTGATTTTTGACACTTGTATTGAATACAAGAAAATCATCAATTTTATCGTCATCTCTTTCTATTGAATCCTTCCTCTTTCGCATAATTTACGAAACAAATAAGGTCATAAATTACTTCTCTGATACTACGCCCTTAAAGATAAAAATAATAATACTCACGGTGCATTTGTACTTGATGCAATCGGTCCAGTAGTTGGAGGCACTGAACTTGGGCCGGATAACGCTGGGGATCCCGTCGACCAAGGCGGCCCCCGTACCCACCATCCCCCCCGCCGTGTGATACAGCGGAAGAGGGTTGTACATGATGTCTCCTTCATGCCCGTCGTCCCAGCCGCGCAGGCCCAGCATGTGAACCGTGGCCACCACTACCAGTAAGTACCTGACCGGGACAAACCGAATACCATTTACCTTCAACCGCATATCATAAATTGAAAATTCGTATTTGGCACGTGTTCACATTCGGACCTTGATTCGAAGAAACCTCGGAAAGAGAGTCCGGTCAAGCGACACGTGACAGAGGAAAGAAGAATTATCTTCTCGGGTCTATTTTTAGTTGCAGAATAGAAAAAACGTTAAATCTATAAAGTATGCAAGTTTTCCTACACGTGATATGCTCACTTCACGCGAGAGACAGAGATATGCTCACTTGGAATTGGGCAGCACCGCAGCCTTAGGCATGCCGGTAGTTCCCGAAGTGTAGATGTAGAGCAGGCAATCTCTGTAGCCGGGGCGCTCTTCTGCCGTTAGCTTCGGGGGTGACGAGGGCGCCGCTGCCAATAGTGGAGACAGAGCCAGCCAGCCCGGTCCCCCGGAGCCCACGCAGTACAGTGGCAGCTGACCCAGGTTCTCTTGTATCTCGCTCATAGCTAGACAAGAGTATTTTTGTATTATAATGAATAGCCAATATTGTATTAGTTTACACATTTTGACATTACTGGCTGGCTCTTATACTACGGTGCACTGCATAACTTGGTATACAACAAACAAAAATAGCTTTATGTATCTTCCCAAACATTTGTTTCATCATAAGAATCAACAAAATATTACATTGGCAAGGTAAAAGTACAATTGTGTGTACTAAATAACATAACATAGTCATCATCTGGTCGTTGCGGCAAGATGGCCATACACCATCCAGAGTGGTTGTGACAAGATGGTGTATAACCATTAATGGTGTCACCATCTAGCATATTCAATATTGTGTCATGCGGAGCGCAATACGACGTTTTCAAAATGTGTAAAATATTTATATTGTAAAGTGGCAAAAACAAAGTGGTCGATTACCTTCTCCGAGGGTGTGATGGAAGATCACAGCCTTGGCGTTGGCCACCTTGATGCAGTGCAGCAGCGGCTGGTGACGCAGATTGCTGTTGATAAGCGCTGACACTGCTCCGATCTTGGACAGGCCGAGCCATGTGCACACGTACTCCGGGCTGTTTGGCAGGAACACGCAGACCACCTCACCCTTGCGGACGCCCGCTTTCCAGAATACTCCCGCCATTCGGTTTGAGTAATCTTCCACCTAAAAGCAGACCGATAAGGAATGGAGTGCTGTAATCATATATAAAGATATTCCTATATTTTATATGAAATATGATTAAACCTAATATTATTACGGATATTAAATCGACAGATAACAAACCGTAAAACTAATAAACTGAATATATTTTCCAAAATCAAGGCAATACAGGCATTGTAAGGACCGTAGCCATTAAATACATTTTTAACATTTCAAAACTGCTTTAAAAGTTGACAAAATGTTCAAAATTAATAGTTATAAATCGTTACATTATATTATGATATTATTTCATTTTTTGATGATTTAATATTCGTATAAACAGGTTATTTTAATGAATATATTTGTATTTACTCAAACCTTAGGACACCAACCACTAAAACTACGTTTTGTATCAAAAATAGAATAATTTCAAAGCCAGGCACGCCCACCTCATTATTGCAGGTCTGTATTGACACTATCTGCCCGTTTATGTCTCGGTTCCTGTTGGCTTTGGTACGTTACGGGACTCGTCTGCTCTGGCTATGTACCCTGCGCATTGCAGCCTCCTTCCTCAGGATATCTGCGGCAGTATACCGTTCCTGAAGTATCGGGGTCTTTACTCCCTATCAGGTTATCACATATTGGGTCATAATCGTGTCAAAGACTTCAATTCTTTTCAAATACCTGAAGCCCATTTTCTTGCACTAAGTGAGAAACCAAACTTCGCACCCGTATAGAACGATCAGTTTAATCTTTAAATAACATGACAACAATTTGCAAAGTGACTCACTGTAAATATTGCATTAGTTAATGTTCAGATAACTGTTGGATTCAACATTTTTTCTTTAATCATTTATTGGAACCGCAACTTAATTAACATGATTGATTACAACTTACTCGAGTTTTATCATATGTTTAAGATCATCCGGTTTCAGAGCGATATCTGATCTGAACTGATTGTGATTATTATAATTGCGGTTCATATCTATTATTAGTGTCATTGCTGGTAATTCATTTTCTACAGCAGTGCAGATTAGTTAATATTCATTTACAATCTTTGCGCATTGTGCGATAGATGTCACTGATTAAAATCTCTAGATAAACTAAGCTGAATGCTTGTACTATGAAAATAGGACTAACTCGCCGGTGTCCTCGAACCCCCGACCGTTAGATCACTGTGCCAGTGTCTTAACCACCACTGGTGTGGTACAAGCTACTCAAAATTACGTCACGATGAATTAGTACGTCGCTGGCAGCAGTGATGAAAAGATTTGTCTATTTCTCTAAGTTCGCCATATCCTTCACGCTTATCGGTTATCTTTTTAATTGATCAAATTAAAGATAGCTCTAGGTGTGTATGTATATAGCATGTATCATTTTACAAATATTTTGTTTTTTCTTACTGGAAATAAAAATAAAGTACATTACGCGGTACATTGTTGAAGCAGTACAATAAGGGATTTCTTATAAAACTACATCATTAAATACATAGCAAAAATAATACACAGCAAAAAAGAAAATATAGGAAATAAAAATCGTATAAAGTTTACTAAATGTAGAAATTTTGTCAACACCACCTTTAAAAATCTATTTCTTCTATACATACTGTGACGTGGTCGCCTATACGTGACTGTAGACGTAATTGTCAGGATAGGACGCCATGCTTTCACACCACCGGCTTGCTCAGAGGTTCACATGATGGGTGTGACACTACACGGGTCACAGAATTTACTATAATATTTTGCCTGTCATTTCAGCCATCATACTCAGGGAAAAATAAAAGATTATTACAAATTTTATCACTTAATTTAATACAAAAAAAAAACATATGAATAATTAAGTAGAAAGCGGTAAGAGATCCATTACTAGAATGTAATAAGACGAAAAGATTAGATTGGCAATTTTGCCTTAGTAAAAATAATAAAATTTTACTGTCATTTGAATATCTAAATCAACAGATTTTTGTACAAGTAATAGTGTGATAAAAACGCTTGACTCTTTGAAATGTGAAAATCTTCACCATTGAAATAACACTACACAAATTTATGACTTGACAAATCATTCTGACCAGTGTGTCAGGTTAAATGTAGTAAAAAAATCATATCATAAATTGGTTGATCACAAGCAGAAAGTTATTAATTTTAAATTAAAAAAATGAAAAGAAAAAAAAAACTACAATACTCTCAATATTATCAATCACATCAAAATTTATTTTACAACAATACACGCAAAGTAAATGTCCATTGCGGCTGAGATCCAGTCTTCATCCAGATTTTACTTGTCCGAGGCACTCGTAACTACTGTATCATCTTCTTGCGTTTTAGCTCGCCACGAATTTCTTGTGTCATCTTCGGTTGTAAAATTATTCCGTCGTGTACTGATTGGCGGCAGAGATCAAATCGCACCTCTTCCTTCCTGAAGTAGAAAGTATTGTCGTGGCATGACCACTTTCCCTTCATGTCAGAAGAAGTAGTTTAAGGAGAAGGTAACAAAAAAATAATTAGAAAGAAGAGATGCCATCCTGAAATTATAGACACAATGAGCAAATAGAAAATTGCAGGACAACACAGATTTAATTATTCTCACACTTCTTCACTTATACCAAGTCACATCTTCCTTGTTTTTACATTGGACTAAGGTCCCTGCACGTCGAGATCTGTCAACAGAAAAGAAACGGTAGCGAGAATTCTTTTCCTTACGTGGCTAGTGTTACCAATTGGTGAATGCCAATTCCCAACCTATCTCGTGTGCGGTAGGTACCAAATATAACGCAATAATACATAATAATTAAATATTTGTATATAAGAAAATTTTATTAATTTTTAAAAATTAACATTCTTTGTAAGCCTGTGTTGGTCTCAAATTAGTCTGTCCGATCTGTCAGTCATAAACAAGTATGTTAGAATTCCTTGTATTTCGGTAATGCTATATTCCATACATCGGCAACATCCGCATACTCATTACCCAAGTATTGAATTCTGAGCAACTGTCCCAATATTGTTACAGTAATATGGTCAAATGATTCTAGTATTTCTGACAGGTACATGGAAGTTGATTAACCGCAATAAATCAGGGCTATCAATTTTATGATGCTACATTTTAAATAGAAATATTGTTTCATCACGTTTCATCTTCATATATTCCCATACAAATATTTCTCGCAATTTACGCGGATAATTTTTTAAACATTTCGAAAATTCAACATGCCAACTCTACATTCATTGGTTATTGCGCGCGAAATTTTGAATTCGACTCTTCTTTCAAAAACTTTTAGTTTTGACTCGAGCGAGTACATATGCTAGTAATGAAGAAACATAAAAAAGAACACACTAATTACTCAATGTAATTTTTTTTAACGCTTGACTGATGACCCTTTTTGCACAAATGTTTGATGTTCGTCAGTCATCCGTCTGCTACACTGACGCCGCGACACAGGAATTCATTTTTGTAAAGGTAATATTTTTAAGGGTTTCGGAGTTGTATTCTTGTCGAACGACTGAACGACCACCACTAACATTACAATTGACGCTTCTAAGTTGATTTACTAACGTGTTATGCATTATTTTTTAAAGTTTTTCGATGTTCTTTTCAGTTTTGTTTGTTAAATCGATTTTTATTTTATTTTCACATTATTTGTTAAATTTTTTTGTTAAAATCATTCCACATTAAATAATTTGTACATTGTTTTTATTGTGTTAGCCTTTTATAATTATTAATACCATCATAATTTATTCTCAAAATGTCGCAACAAAGAAATAATATCGTGTTGAAGATGATTATTTTTTTAAATCTTTCAATCACGTCGATTTGTGCATTGGCCTGACAAAGGAGCTTAAGGCGGGACTTTCAATAATAATTCAAATTTTCGCGTTTTGTTACGAATATGTGGGTTTTTATTATTCATCTATATCAGAAGTTATTCAATAGATTAGACTTTTTTTCAACTATTCTTAGATTGTACCTTAACACTAATATGAAACTAATAAATTGAATGTTATTTGCCATAATTAAGAGATAGCATTATATGAAAGACCCCGACCATTAGATACATTTTCCTCATGCTACGAAATTGAGTTAATATGCAAAATTATTGCATAAACGAAATATATTTTTTTATAACCTTGAAGCCAATATTACGGAGACAAATCTGTTCTAAACCAAATAAGCAAAATGTTAAAAATTAATAGTGTTATAAACCATTCAATTTGTAGTACATTTGATGAATTTTCGACGTTTTTAAAATACTTTGTTTTAGTAAAAACATTTTAAATAATATATTATATTTACTCACATGCTTTAAGACTTCAGCTACTATTTAAAATTAAGTTTTATGTCAGAAACAATAATCAGTGTTTAAATAATATTTTTTCAGTCTTATGACATACGTTAATTTTAATTATCTCTCGAAGTTTTAATACGACGTTCGAATCGGTCACGGCGATCGTAAAATCCGCACTCCATTCGATTTTCATTAAATATGCTTATAAAACACATTTTAATACAAATTTTTACTACAATATGACTTAATATTATACTTATTCTCAATACCAAATGCTTATTTTTGTAAATTATATGGTTTTGAGCTGTTTTTATACGAAAATAGATAATAATTTTGACATTTTAATCTTTATGCGTTCAATTCACGTCACACCTTTCTGACATCTTACAATATGACAGCGCATGCGTGCTGGCCGCGCATGCGCCTTCACATTCTAAAATGACAACGTCGTATTTATGCCATGTTGTTGTGGGTCTTTGGTAGGCAGAACATTGTATAGTCCTTTATGTCACATAGCGTCTATGCAATACGGCAAATTTAATGAATTTACTGCACTTCGGCAATTAGAACTTCAAGAAAAACATTACAATTGATAGTACACATCATTTTTGGGGGCAGTTGCCCCCAAAATGTTCTGGATGGTTTCTTCTGATAATTATATCATTATAGAAATAAAATGCCCGTCGTCTGCTCCAAGTATGAGACTGTTGATGAAGCTATAGAAAAACGAAAAGTAACATTTTGGAAATTAGACAAAAATAAAATAACGAACATTAATAAAAATCATGATTGGAATTATCAAGTTCAAGGACTATTGCACGTTAGTAATAAAAATATGTGTCTTTTCGGAGTTTGGACGGGAATAAATTTTATAATTAAAACCGAAAACATCTATCGAGATAATAATTTTTGACACAATTTTTTTTACAAAACTTGAATCGTTTTACATGGATTGCATGGTCCCGGAAGTAATTGACCCAAGTAAAACGAAGTCCATGGATATCAACGACCCGCAATATATAATCAAAGCCATAGATAATAAAGCTCAGAAAAGCAAACAATCAAGGAAAAGGATAGAAAAATTACTTTAATCATATTTGTCACATCTGATTTTTAAAACACTTTCTTTGAAATAAATATATCTAAAATTAGGTGGTCTTCCGGGACGAGGCTTTATTTTTAATTCAGGCTTTAATTTCAGATATCGAAAACTGATTTAGAAATTTAAAAAAAGATAATTTGTCGATGCTATGGCATAAGGATCAATAATGCTTGCAACGAGTGAAAGAGTTTTGTTTCTCAAAAGTATGTCTGAGCGAATATAAGGAAGAGAGGTAATATTGATTGAGAGAGAAAGGACATAGGAAGATAGGTTTTTAAATACCTACTGGGGATTCTTTCCTGTCATTCTTCATAGTATGAACATAATAATTCTTAGGTGAGAACTTTAACAAATTATTTGATTTTCGCTTGATAATTTCAAATGGCAACACATATTATGGAATGCTCAAGAAATTGCTATTTTTCTGATAGCATATTGCCTATAAAGTTAAAAAAAAAACAACAATTGTATACTCGTCCTTTTATATTGATACCTTTCGCTCCAGCAATATTTACGTAAAAAATAACGCACTTTTATGTTTACTTGATATTGTAAAAGAATGAACTATTAGTCTCATCTTGAAAGGGTATGCAAAATGCAAAAAATATCTCGAAATTCAAACAGGAAAAATGAAAGTCGCGCCTTAACATCTCGTGTTCGACTTCACATAATACGACGTAATTAAGACGGTATTGTAAGAATGGTTTCTGTCGCACCAAATTTTCCAGGATGAACTGGAAACGCGGATGAAATGTAAATTTTTGAAAATGAACTACAAAGTTAAAAAGGAGTACAAACTCCTTCGCATTTCAAATATTTTACCTACACATTTGTTCCCAAGTGGAATGGGTGGAATGGATGGAATGGGTGGAACAGTCTCTGCAGTCTGCATTTTCATACATACTTAAAGTATATTAAATATATATTATCAAATTATTTAAAGTTTTATTAGAGTAGGTATTGATGGTTTTTATTTTCATAAAAAGTCAATTTTTTCATATATTTTTCAATTCCTCGCTTTTACAATTTCCTGAGGAAAGCTGAGGAAAATGTAAAAGCAATGACATGAAAAATGTACGGAAAAATTGACTTTTTATTATATAAAACCTTCAATACCTACTTTAATAAAACTTTAAATAATTTACATTACATTTATTTTGATAATTTCCCCAGTTTTATACCGTTTTTGCCGTTCCCCAGAGAAGTGAAAACCGAGGTTTTACTGTATATAGTATTGTTAGAGAGGTGTAATTAATATATTACTCACATCGGCAAAACTCCAGGACTTCCCCTCGCACATCAGGCAGAGACTGTTTGGGTATTTGGCAGCTCGGGCCTGGAACAGGCTGGCTACGGTGGCGTTCTGCCTGTCCCAGCGCTTGGAGCGGATCATCCCGCGGAAGTAGCGGTACAGGAACCTGGAACCGAGACAAGTTATCAGCAGATCGCACACCGCGTGACCTTCTATACCTTCCTAGCCCTTTCACCGGCACGGATCGCTTTGGGAAGGTGAAGATTGACACTTATATATTTGTTTTAATTACTCGGAAACGCTTACTTTGAGAACAAATATCAGCCCGTGCAACAAATAAGAGATTATCCACGTGCTTCCGTTTTCACTGATATTCCTGTCCTAAATTTATTTCATCTATACAATATATCGAAATAGTATTATTTCATTTTTTCAAAGAGCGTTCAATTAATATTCACTGCAACCAATGAACTAGGGGCAAAACCAACAAACACGAGATCGAGAATAGAGACTCGCTCCAACCGACTGATGTCATGATTAACTCCCATAAAAAGGGGGTCACTGAACGGCTGATACGTCTACGACAAACAATAATATTGCTGTATCTATAACAGTTAATATCATTTTTATTTTAAAGAACATTAATTTTAGATTAATATAAATTTTAGGTAATATTTTAATGTTTTTTTCAAGTTAAACTTTTTATATTTGAAATAATGGATTTAATAAACTAATTTTAAACAAGTTTTGAACCACTCTGTGCTATTGCAAAACAGGACGCAGCTTCGAGTGATATTTCTGCGGAAGGCTTGGCGGGTAAAACTTCCCACGTCACGATTAGACCAAAATAAGTTACGTAAAAACAGCTGGACTTTTTTATTTATTAACACTAATCATATTTCATTTAAAGACGGGTAAAAGATCTCATGTCACGAAAACCTTAAGGCGTCAAATATGTTAAGTCGAAAACTCCATTTAAATGCATTATATTATACTACACAGTCGAAGGAACAAACTCGGCTTTTAAATCATACCATTTATAAAGTTAGAATATACATGTTCCATGGGCCATTTACTAGAGATAGGAAGTACATATAATATTATATTACAGAGTCAAGGTGTATCGATACACATTTAAAATGAAAAATAGTTGATATCATTTAAAATAGGACGTCAGGCCCACCAGGCGCAGCGCAGGCGGGTGATCAAGCTCCATCCGCAAGATAGCGATCATTAGACAAACCAGATCCGTCAACACTAAGCGCACCAGAAATGTTCTGGAGTTCTTCCGGTGACCGACTACTACTCCGACCCCTCTTCATTCCTACCGCATTCGCTCTGCGCTCGACTACCGCTGTGGCTACCGTTCGTGCCCGACCGGTTTCTGCGAAGATTCTGCACCACACAATAGGTACCCGCTTTACGGTCCATGTCCATGGATGAGACAAATCTCACAAATTTATTTGAGATAAATCTCAGTACCGTGTACGTGTGTTCAAATTTTGATGATTCCGGAGACAAACTCAGAAATATCAGCTTGAGATCGGTAGAGAGAGGCAACACGACACTAGACATGTGCGCACAAACGTCAACTAGAACTATTTATTCTGCATGGTTACACAAACAGAAGGCATTAAATTATAAACATTTATTCCGTTGAAACTACCACTGGGGGACTGACGCTTGACGCACAACGAGCGTGCAGTGGTGGTAAACTGTGAACTATGAAAGCGACAGTTGTCTCCAAATTTAATAAAATTGATTAATTTATTTATTCCGACATCTGCTAGCGGGCTTAACTCAAAGGTATTTGAAATTCACCACAATGTAAAGTTGATTGCTTTTAAAATTAGAGTAATAGATATATTAATTGGAAATATTATAGTTCAAAATTTATCGAAAATGTATTCAATTACTATAGCGAAATGGTAAACGCGCATTCCCGGATAGAAAAAGGTCCAGGTTCAAATCTCGGGAGCGACTAAATATTTTTTCGATAGATTTTTTTCTGTATACGTCTCAATTTGATTAATTTAATTAGTATTATTTCACTGTAGTATAATCTATCTCGGAGAATGTCTCGAGTTAAAAATGTCATCATTATATTACATATTTATAAAGACTACACCGTGATCAGAATAATACCTGCACCTGAGTTGTGCACGTAGTAATCGATCGACTACCGATGGTAGTATTTAATAAACACGCAAGTTCCCGCGCAGCGTCTCCTGAGTCAAGAGACGCTGCGCGCCTCCAGAGCCTCCAATCCGAATATTCGAACCCCGAATATATTCGTCTGTTTTTAAGTATTCGTTATTCGAATACTTTAAAAAGCATTCGCTCATATTAATATTATAAGATTTTAAATATTTTTCTAAACGAAACAAAGGTTTACGAACCCTGGAAGTCATATGCAAGCATTCATTCATTCTGGTATACGATTTTTTTCTCCAGACCTCCAGAAGTATCGCTATCGGCTATATGGAAGTCGGACAATAAAGATGTAAACGCCTTTGTCGGACATCTTTTGCATTTGCCTTTTTTTAAGTCTTCTGCTTATCTTTATGGTTGTTTATTATTTCTTCCTGTGGTACAGGAACTCGGCTGAACAGCAGTTGTTGTAAGGAAGAAGAAGAACTCTCGAAAGCTGGTAGCGACCTGGACTGGTCAATTTTTATTTTGTTTTACAGGTACATCTATAAGTAACAGAAGCCCAGGAACTCAGCACTTGTTTATCTTGGTAGAAGAATAGAAGAAGAAGAAGACGGCGAAGATAGAGGCGTATTTTGAAGAATCTTGCTATTTCTAAAAAATCTGCCCGCTGAGCTAAACGCGGCTCTATATATACGCCACGATAATTTGCGGGGGGCGTGGCCCTCCAGACGCCTTATTTTTATATTTACTTTATTAATCAAATTTGTAATCATAATAGATAAATATTTGTGGTAACTGAAAAGATCTCCTGCAAGTGCTGGTTTCCTGTGATCTTCTGATAGCGCCACATAAATCGTGCGATTAAAAATAAACATATAAAAGATCCTTATAAATCTATTTTATACTCTAAACATGGTTTTTATGGCAAAATATCTCAAATTATTACATAACTGGACATGATTCCATACATAACTTATTTTATTTTACACCAGTAAGTCATTTCCTAGATATTTCGACAGGCCATTTTATTACAGCTAACTTAGCTTAATTTGTATTCATTATTTAATCTTTATTTGTAAAAGAAACTATCTCATCGGCGAGTGCCTTTATTCATATGGTGTTAAACGTGGCTTCTTATTGGTCCATTCACCGGAGCGGGGAGCGGGGAGCGCGCGCGCGGGTTTGTCATTCATTCAAATGCGGCCCGTGAAAATATTATTAGGTCCAAAACTGATAAAAAATAGTATTTGTATCTTAAACTGCTCTAATTTGAAAGTTATGCGATGTATTTTGTTCCGGTCTTCTTACATATCAATTATTTTATCATATCTACGTGATTAGCAAATAAAAAGGATGGGTAATATTTATGCGTATATTTGCTAAAATTACGTTCGCGCGTGAATTTGGGACTGGCACGAGCGCGCGACGTAAAAAATACAATTATTTTGAATACTTTGTAACTTGGTCGATATTGGCAGGATTTTCGTCCGGTTTTCACTAAAATGCGTGATTTATTAATCCGCACATGTCAAAACTATAAAATATTTAAAATTATTTTTTCACCTGCGGCCAGGTGTGCTCATCAGGTGATTTTGGCTTGAACAATGGTTTTATGACAACAAGCACTTATAATACATTGTTTTGTCAACGATGGAGTCGGCTTTCTATTATTCTTTAGTATTTAGCTTTCATAAATACTTGAGCCGACAAACAAGAAGTTATATACAAAATAATGAAAAAAAAACTTGCACGTGGGGTGTGAGATGTGAAGTAATATAAACATATCTAAAATTTTGTCAGTTATCGAGAGAATACTGACTCCTCTTCATCTCCACGAAGAGTTCGAGTTCTGCAAGTTATTAATCACGAATCTTACATTTTTGGAGAAACATTTGAAACATTTCTGTATTTATCATCCGAAGTAAATTATTCCTTTTTTTAAATTTTTACGAATATATTCGAATATATTTTCATTAACTATTCTATATTCGAATAGTTGGAATCACGAATATTTGTAGGCTCTACAGTCCTGACCCAGGGAGCGGGGCACCTTCCGCGATGAGACATTTAACACTGACACTCTCGCGAAACGGTACCGGCCGCCCGGCGAGCAATCGATAGCGCGCGAGTCGAGGAGACGGAATAATTCTATCGAGGTAGCACCGTCAGCCGAGAAGTGACCACCGATATATCTGATCCATAGATAAGAGACAAGTTCTGTACTTAAATTCGATATCAATTCAACGGTGACACCTCGCTCGGGGGCGATCGATCGAATGAATAATGTATCAGCGGAGAGCGGGGACATCCAAATACGTACTGCGGCTGAACCGAGACGTTGAAATAATTTTCTCGGAGCCAGGCGGCAATTAAATATGTACCGAAGAGTAAATATTTGAAAACATAATTATGTTACGATCAGTCGCTACCGACAAAATTGGATACCTGAAAATTAGGCTGAGTCAATAATAATTGGTCGAAATCCACTCGGTGGGTTCGAGGACAATTCGAGGAAATTACTACAGCTGGGACACAGTACGCGTGCGTGAAGATAAGGCGGGCGGCGGACGATGGACCCAGGACCGTTCTATGATCGAAAGCTCCCATATCGGTCCTACTCATCCATTTCGAATGCTGCATGGTAGCCTCGCTGCAATGCAGCACAATCGAGAACCATTCGCTGTCCGCCGGAAATTTTATTAAAAAAAATAGACAATCGGACACGATATACACTACAATAAAACAATACATGAATACGTCCAATACACATTCATGCGTATACAAATAACATAATAAAATGGATAACTAATAAAATAATACAAACTCACAAAGGGCAATACAGAAATGATGACAAAGAATTGACTCGCGTCACGGAGAAACCGTCACCGCAATCCGTAGATTTCCATCCAGGTCCAGGAGAAAGACACTTAGGCCCGGTTGCGTGATCAGTGGTCAATTTTGATCATGGTAAAGTTTTACTAAAGTAACTATTTACCATCGCCCGTGGTAAAAAAAAGTTTAGCGGGTTGTTGGTACGTCAAATTTACTACTTTTAAAGTCATTCTCGCCTAATAGTGTGGCAATGCGAAAGAATCATCAAATACATACAATTTTATGCTTTATCTATAGCTTTATTCACCACTGCTTTCGAAATATGTCACTTTGCTGGCGAAAAACTCCGGTTATATAAATTAAATAGCGAGATCATCATCGGACAAACTCTCATCACTAAAATAGCGGGATATTGAAATGGTTCATTGTTGAAATGGTTATACCGCAACTTTCAAAGTATCAGTGTGACAAATGACTTTTCGAAACAGCTGTGAAGAGTCCGCCATTTTTAACGATTGATAATTTATCATCGGATATCGGAGAGTAAAATTAGTTTACTACTGGATGTACTTTCGAAAAGTTAATATTTTTTACCAACGATCGAACATCCCGTTTTCGCAATTTTTTTGACTAAAGTACCTTTTTTACCATAGTAAAAACTTACCGCCCTTAAAGGCGACTCGGGTGGTTGTCCACTCAACTCTCCTTCGCTGGCAAGTCCCTAAGGATTTCCCAACGGGACACCCACACCCTCACAAACATCCGGAAGAGTTAGAGGTTTCTTCCACATCGCAGCAGGACATCGTTCCAAATAACTCAGTCCCAGTCCTACACCTACACGCTGCAGACAGAGAGGGTGTGTTATAGAATCCGCAATAACATTATCGCGTATTAGTGTGTTTCAACAATGCAGCAGGGTGCGAACGAATGTTATCGATCTTACCGCGTAGATACAAGATGTCTGCAAAGTGTAATACACCACCAGATTGAGTACACACTTAGCAGGTAGGTAGAGAAAAGTAGCTAGAGCGCCACTCTTCCGTGGCGAACTGTGAACATATATGATATTACATGACATTCCGGCGTGCAGCGATGCGGTACTACTCGTACGATCGTGCGATTCAAATGAGAATACACAGATAGACGTGTACTCGAAACCGAAGAAACAATTCTTGAAACTCTTCAAGACGATACCTGTAAAATATTCAACTAATATTTTCATTTTTTTTAGTTAAACTGAACCTGTCGATTAAAATAATAAGAAAACTTTTATTATTATCATAATACCGGCATGCGCCTAGTCCATCAGCAAACAGTCATTCGGGAAATTAAAACAAAATTATTAACTTAATTTATTTAAAAATTATGAATATAAAAATACAATAGTTTGCATTATTTAACGCAATAACCGCACACATTCATGTGATGGAATTTATTTATCTATACAAGAATATTTATAACTTTGATATTGTATTATGCCCGTCTCACTAGATTAAATTGACGGCAGATCTCGTTTGTTTTATGTTGCTACGCGACATGGACTACGCGATAAGGAAATTATATACGTATGTAGGATTAGTCGATTAAGTAGTAAACATTACTGTCTCACTTTGCGTATCTTGAGCACAATTTTAAGACCTGGAGCATCGCATTTGGCCGAAGATACCCTAGATAAGGGATGAAGAATTATCCACACGGACAGCGAAGCACACCGAGTTCTAGTCGGGGTGTATAGTATAACGTGTGTATATATAGCCGCGTGGGAACACGAAATGTGCATCCGAGTGGTCGCCGTGAATTAATAATGAAAATGAACAAATAGCTCCTTCCGAAGCCGACAGAAGGCCTAAGCGATATCGACTTTTCATATGACGCCATCATCAGGGCGACAAGTGTGCGACTTCGCAAGCTCGGCACTAATTTTGGTCTTTAAAAAGAATGTTTTGCGCGAGGTCAATACTACTTACCATGCGGCGTAAAGGTCCAACGATGTTCTCCATTGGCTGTACATATATATATATATATATATCATTTAGTAGCATAATAGAGTAGATACGAGCCCACAATGGAGATTGGTGAACATTTATTATTTCATGGATTCAATCTTCATTTAATTGCCAAAACACAGCGCATGCCTACATCAAGCTTTTATACGACTTATAAAAAAATATCATTTTATAAGAGATGATGAACAATGTTAATAGTGTAAATATTAGTACTAACTACTATTCTACCAGATCTTCAGGACGAACCGCGAGAGTACCGATCGCGAACCGTGCGTACGGTGAGAGAACGAGAAAATGTGTCGTGCCAAGAATTTGTATTTATTATTACAAGAATTATTAAACACTATGGAAAATAAAGAGACATCAGTGAACACACTCAAATATTCTTATCCAATTATTTGATTTCTCTAATTAAACTATCCTGCAACTAAAAATTATTATAAATTTTTGATATATGCATGCATCTGTGTGTTAACTTACGATATATTTTAAATTGGAATAATTATTTATTATGAAAATAAAGTTACACATAAGTTATATTACCCGGGACGATAATTTACTGATGGATGACCGGAGATACAGAGATGATATCGCAAGAGAACACTCCGCAGAAGTGATCAGTGGGAGGACTGACGACATTGTTAGAATGCGAATTTTTTTTTGCTTAAAACAATAAATTACAATATTTTGACCATCCTATCCTATCCTATCCTGCATTCTATTCAAGGTTCAAAATAGTTAACGGAAAAAGATGGCTGAAGAATTTTGACTTGAAAGAGAAGACTGTCACGTCGAGCGACCGCAAATAAAATAACGTTCCGTGAGCGGACATGTACGGTTATGCGTATTCAGAATGTATATTCTACATCTGAAGGCTCGCACTCAAATTCACACCCAAACTCGCGAACTGTTCACCATCACGAGACGATCTCTGCGCCCTCGTCGGTTCCCGCGGCGGGAAGAAAGGGATTTATTAATAGTGGCCAGTCACCCGAGTGACCGGTCACCGTTCAGCGAGGCGGTCGCGAGTCACTCGAGGTAGGCAAAGACAAAGAATTCAAGAATTCAGAACAAAATTGTGTTCTTAATACAAAAACTTTATTTATAAATGCACGACGCCCGCAGACATTCGCGCTCTTTTCGGAGAAGTCACGTGACCGACAAAGAAAAATGCATAACGCGTTTCGCATGCCTTTATTCTAATGAATTTTTATTTTAACCAGAATTTTATTTTTGAATACAGATTTCATTAACAGTTATTATTCCTGAAATGTTTTATCCACAATATGAAGAAATTGATCAACTTGAGGAAAGAAGGCTTATTCTGGCTAGAAACCAACTCCAGGACCAATATCTTCCGCCGTGAACGGCGGGCGCTTGTCGAGCAATGAAATCCGCTTCATCCAACATACCTACTCATCTGACTTCTCGCCGACAGATTATCATTTTTTAAGTATTTCTTACGTGGTAAATAATAATAATAATAATAATGGATAATTTGTATAGCGCCATTTTCATAAAAACTTTCACCTCAAGGGCGGGTAAAGTCTCCAATAATCGTATACCGGGTGTCTCATAGCTGGTAGCAAAAACTTCGAGAGTCTTCTTCATTCAATTTTGAACAGAAAATATTATTTACACTTTGGTAAAAATTTTACAGGTAAGGGAGCTATGAGTTAGCATTTTTTTTTCAATATTTCTTACTTATCTTTTGTAAAACGTTGGACTATCATTAAAGTAAGTCATATCAAATGTTATAAATTGATTCGCTGATTAATTAATTGATAAAAACACTCAAAATACAATACTGTTGAAATCACTGCACTAAAATGTTAAATCAGCTGATATACCTTACCTTATGCCCTCATAAATACATATGCACATATATAGGTACTTACATAGCTTACCGAGCTCTCGACTTCCGCTGTCTTAAAACGGTGGTTCGCGCACTCGTCCACCGAACAAAATTTATTTAAATATTGCGTATGTTAATGAAGTTCATAAGAATTTTTAAATAAACGCAAGCACTGTAAATTACCAAAAATAATTTTAAAAATGAGGGAATCAAAATTTTGAATGGAAAGCAAAAAAAAAAAAAATGTAAATAGCTTACCTAGTAATCGAAAACATATCGGTATGTATGTATTTATTGAAAGAACAGAAATGTCGCACGGAATATAATACTAATGCACATCAATGAGCATTAAAAATTATGTTTACACAAAAATCCCACGTAAATATCGTTTACACAAAGTTATGCATACTCTATTATGCGTGTAAATAAAATTATAAAACCATTATTTATTTAAATTGGACGATTAAAAATATTAGGAGAACACATTCTTATTGTGAAATTGTAATTATTCAGAACATAGATCTGTGATATTTTAAATATGAATTAAATATATTAATTAGAAAGATATACATATAAAATCAATTCTATCGAAAAATATTGTTGTTGCGCCACCGGGATTCGAACCTGGATCTCTTTCCTAACCGGGGAAGGTGCATTATCCAACTATGCTACTATCCCAACAATAATATACTATATTGCAACAATATTTTTCGATAGAATTGATTTTATATGTATATCTTTCTAATTAATATATTTAATTCATATTTAAGAATAAAAATATAATTTTACATGGAATTTATATAATTTTAATAAAACCGCATATAAAAATATAATTTTATAATGAATTAATAATTATATATTTTAAGTTAATTATATTAAAATGCAGATAAGATGTCAACTAAAATGTTAAACTAAAAATGGTTCATTCACAATTCGTAAAAGTAATAATATTTAACATAAATACGATTTATTGTGAATATGAAAACATTGTATGCTGTTTATTAAAATGTATGTTAAAATACATAAATAGGAACTTGCGCGCCTCCATATTTGAGAATCATTGTTAGATACGTGTGAACGTCAGCGCGAAATGACATAGCGCTTAATAACGGATGTTCTTTATCGTAAGTGACATGACGGCAATCATGACGGCGATAAGCAGTCTTGGTCCCTTTTTACTTGGCGTATTGAAATTATATGGAGGAACGTAATATTGGATGGATGTTTATATTTTACAATGTATGTAGGTAAGTATTGTAAACATTTTTATTTATATTTTTAAATATCCGTAAAATTAAAAATATTTTAATGAACAAAAAATATTATAATTTAAGTAGGTCCATTTACTAAAATGAGATATTGTATTTTATATTAAGGTTAAAGAAATGCTCATATAGCGAGTAATAGAGGGTTAAAAATATTAGCAAATTTTTATTTATTACGTCATACATAAAAAATCTCCTCGAGACTTAGGGAATTCATTTTTCAGATGTGTCATTGAATCGAAGGATAAATATTTTTACTTCGGAAAAAAGTATGTTTTCGCACATCTGTGTAATTCAATTTCCGATAATTTTTTAAAATTAAGTGAATATTATTTTAATTTCAACAACTACATAAGGACTTATTTATTTTCAAAAAACGAAAAGATGCACTTTTAAATAAATAAAAACTACCGTGACGTCGATATCAGCACGCGGTAAAAGTTTCCTGTACTTAAAAGATTCAGATACAAATTCACGTCAGTTTGTGCTGTGCGGTAATGCGGTACCGACTCAACTCTCGTTTATTTACAATATAAAAGTAATTATTTGATCAAAGATCTTGTGTTTTTGTAATATTGCATAAAATGCCATACGAGTATAGTAATTCGGAGTACGTAGATATGATTCTGATTTTGGGGTAACCTACTACTTAAGAATACTTTATATTTAGCTTCATATTGACTGATATGCCTTTATCAAAGCATGTTTTAATTAAATATTTATTTAAAATGCGCTTTGAATAATTTAAAAAATGGCTTAAAAATGGTTGTCAAAACAACACAAATTAAATAACCGTCCGAAAGTAACTACGAGTATGTACGTAATCTGTAAGCTAAATGAGCATAATACTTTCACAAATTTCAGATTCTTTTCACAATCAAAGCTTGACGCAGAAAAATTTACGTCTTATTAATTTAATTTCACGTTTTTACATATTTTTTATTCAATGAGCGCAAGGTAAGAATTGAAAAAATAAATAAACGATGTTTCATTACGTGTTACAATTATTTTTTAAATATTTATCTGGGCATTTTTTATCTTATATTTTTTCCACCCTGCAAATTCTAGGTCAGCGGGTATGACTCGCTAACATAGCGCACACAAATTTAACAAGACTATTCAAATATTTCAAACAAAGAACAAATCACAAACAAATAACTACCGAGTAAATATAAACACGGTACGCATTTACATAAAATTTTAATCTAGGTTAATATGACATAAAGAAAAAGCGAGTGTCCAATCCCTAACAAAATTGCGAAAATAATACGAATTTGTGGTATTTTTATCCGAACCTGGACCTTTTCCTATCCGGAGAAGCGCGTTTACTATTTTCACTATAGCAATCGAATACATTTTTAACAAATTTTGAATTTATATTCAATAATTTTTCTAATTCATTTATTTGCCACAAATGTTGTATAAATATTATAGTGCACATATGATGATAATTGTATTGACATTCATTAACTGACTGTGCAGTATGGATGCAGTAGGTACTAGGTACTAGGTAGTAGGTATCCATCCACCTCCTATATATAAAACATTGTCCCGGCTACTCTACTAGACTGCCGCCTGTGTTGCGGTGTTATTTAATTCAAATTAAGAGTTAGATTCGATAGAGAATATATTTAAAAAATAGAGACAATAAAAAAGTGTAGTGAATGTATTCTAAATGTAAAGTGCATCATCAGTGTACAGTGTACTGTATTGTGATGTGCTGGAATGTTGAACAGAGATGCTTCTGACTCATCGCTACCCGATTGAATCATGCATTGAGTCCATATTTGATATTTTTAAAAGCAATCAATTTTATATTGCCTAATATTTTGTTGCTGTCCAAATTTACTAAAATGGTTTAATTAATTAATTCCGCCATCTCCTAACGTGATTTACTCGAGGGTATTTGAGATTCAACGCATTGTAAAGTTGATTGCTTTTAAAAATAGAATAATAAATGTACCAATTTTAAAAATATACAGATATAAGTTATAAATTTGTCGTAATCGTAATGGCTCGCTTTAATTTTTCCTATTGCAGATTTAGGTCGGAATGGAATATGGAAGAAGCCCGCAGTCCGCAGTCCCGCAAGGCCAAGGCCGGGAATTGAGCGGCCGCGAGACGATGCGGCAGCCGGCAGCTCTCTGCACCCTCCGCGGCGAGGAGCTTCGCGCTCGGTGAGGCTTCCCGCTGATCCAATTAGGCCCTCTCCAGCCGGCACCCTCTCCCGGGACACCGGTCTACTGTTAAGGCGATTTACGTCATGTCCCCCGTTTTTGCGTCGACATACTGCAGCGGGTAGGTATCGAGGTTCGCGGAATAAAGAGGGAGGGTTGCGTGATTCCAATCGATCACGACCTCGGGTAGTGCGTCCTTCGCGTCGTCACACTGCCGTAAATTCAAAACGAGGCTATTCAATTAATCAAAGTTGTCGAAAAAATAATACAAGACATTTTCGCGATTATTTAGACTCTCGTGCGCCGCTAACAGCCAGTTAGCCACCGGCAACCAGCCGCAGCCGTCCAGCATCGAGCCCCGAGCTGCGGACTAGTGATGAGAAAAAATACTTCTCTCGACTCACAGTGATTGAAAACTGTGACTGCGATCACAGTTTAATTATCAATATCATAATACACAAATAAACGCGTATAATATTATTCAAACTTCATTTGCGCAAAAAACATATATAATTGATATATATCTAATTTAATATCATCACAAAGAGAATGAAAACTCTTTAAAAAGTGTAATTATTTTTCGGGTCAAATTCGTAAAACGTTTTGGCAGAATCTACTATCTACTAGATGGCGCTTACCACAAATTATATCGTCATTCCTTTGTGAATATTGTCGTTTCACATGCGCTTGCGCCGAAGCACGGTTAACAACAAATATAAATACAATAAAAAAATGAATCACGATATTTCCAAATATTCAATCATTGAAAGTGAGTGTGACTCAAAGATATCAGTGATTAACTCACGGGTCATGATTTTGAACTCAACACTACTGCGGACTTTGCGATGGATTCCCGTTCCCAGACGTCGACCAGAGACCAGATTCACGGGGCATAATTATATACACATTAAGTAGAAAATATTGTTTGAAACAAATTAATAATAAATTAATGGCGTGTCACCCAGTAAATAGGGTGATATTGCCAACCACTAGTCAAGCTCGACAGAGCAGAGACCCAGACAGAGGAATCCAGCGATGGGGACGTCTCCATCCGGACCAACTCGATAGTCGAGAGCATCACTGCCAGTTGAATGCACACTTATAGCTGAATAGAATTCATTTTCAGGAAATTTATTAATATTTTTAGAATTGCATAACGGTAAGACACAGTCAGTCTGCAATGATGTTTTTTGCAGAAAATTCACAAACCTTCCGAAGATGAGTCCTAGTATTATTATTTTTATGGGAAATTCATAAAATGAAGATAAATACAGATGGAAGAGCCACATTACATGACGAGGTTAGAGATATGGCACGGCGGCTATTTTCTTTGTTGGTATTCAAGATGGAAAATTTTTTAATTTTAATTTTAAAATGAACCAGTGTGAATCGAGATATAATTTTAGAATTATATTATTAGAATAGAATTATATCTACAATATTTAGATATATATCGGATTTAACATTCGGACACTAAAAATAATGATAATACGGAGATAGGTGAGCTCGATACAAACGTTTGATGACAACATGAATTCAATGAGCAAACGTCAACAATGTGATTCGTCGTACGTCACAAGAGCTCTAAATACGTGAAATTTGATAAATCTAATCAGTTTTTTAGATAGATGCAGATGCAATAAATTAAAATATTATATTTTGGATTTATGCATATACAGGTGGATATTATGTTCCAAGTCGGTGTTCTTTTTGAAAAACTAGGAAATGAAAGACAAATTTTTAATTTGGTTTTTATTTATCGATTATTTGGTTTATTACAATTATATATAGAATATGACATCGAACAGGTGTCTACCTCTGGCAACGGCACAAATGCGTGCTCTTTTAACCATAACATTCTCGCACACTTAACGTGTTATTTCAACAATTCCATTTCGAATTGTCTGTAGCATAGGAACTGTTGTTGGCTTATTTATTGGCGTAAACCTTTCCTTTCAAGTGCCCCCGCAGAAAATATTCGGGAGCCGTCGAATCAGATGATCGAGGAGGCTACTCGATATCAACACTTGTTGAAAATTTTCTTGCAAAATTTCAAGCGTAATGAGCTGTGCGCGAGGGGCGCCGTCCTGTTGTGGTATTGCGGCTCCGCGATAAATTGTAACGCGGCTGTACCCTCTGTGACTACCGAATGAGCCCGGAGCATAATATTCACCCGCGTGATGGATAGTAAGCAATATAATGATTTTACCTCACATTATTGATGAGGATAATAATATAATTCCTCGCATTGTTAATAATCACTATAGTATAGTATAGTATAAATAGTGACTGCACATCGTCCCTATTGGATCTGTTAAATGCTAAAAATTCACTAGATGGCAGTACAGATTAGCAAATAATTAATATAAATGTTCATTTACAATATTTCTGCATTGTGCAATAAATGTAACCCATGTCTAATATTTACTTAATTACTCGACCATTTTTGCATTGAAGTTCAAAATATCGTATACAGTCGGCGATAACCGATCGACCGATGACCGTAAAGGGCTCCAATAAAGCTAAAGTCAAAAATATTTGTTATCTTTGTTGGCTCTCGCCCGCAAATAATATTAAAGAGATAAATTGCTACTTTCAAGTGTGGGTGTGATTACTATCGGCCGATCATGATATCAGTGTAGTTACCATTTCAGCTAAATTGTTGTTTACAGTAACTATTATTTATGGTCTTTCATTACTTACTATACTCACTCGTCGGTACAGAGGAGAGATGTGTCGTCGTCGACCGAGCAATCTCCGAGTACCTACCGATAATGGGACGCGCGTCTTCATGCGAAATTTCAATGAAGAGTGGTTCGAGAGAATCTCGCTTCGTGAAACTTGCGTTGTGTGGTAGACGATATTCAACGTACAATAATGTGAAACGTTTTTCTGACTTTAATATTAATAATCCGGACCGATCTCACCGACAGCCGGTCGCCTAGTGTCCCGGCCAAGCGCGAGGCAGGACACTAGGCGAGCTTATAATTAGTAATTCCAAACGATTATGCAAAACCAAAGTGAGAGCCCGGTTATGTGATCGGTAGTACATTTTGACCATAGTAATTATTTACCATCGCCCGTGGTAAAAAAAGGTTCGCGAGTTATTCGTACGTCAAACTACTGTCCGAGTCAATCCCGCCTAATAAAGTGGCAAGGCGAATAATCATCAAATAGCGGCGATTTTTACCAAAATTGTTTTATTTTAGACCACCATTGGTAATAAATGCAATTTTATGTTTTATCTGTGACTTTATCCACCCTCGCGTTCGAAATCTGTCACTTTACTGGCGAAAAATCTTCGGTAATATAAATTAAATAGCGGGGTCGTCGTCGGACGAACTCTCAGCACTAGAATAGCGGGATACAGATGACTTTTGAAACAGTCTACACAGTTTACACATTTTTAATGAACAATTGACGGTAATAGCAACGATCGAACGTCCGTTTTCGTAAAGTTTCAGACTAAAGTACCTTTTAAGTAAAGTAAAGTAAATTAAACAAGTTGAATAAAAAAACAATTTCTTACACTTAATATCATAGTATAGTCAAAATTGACCACTGACCACACAACCGGACCAAGGCCATAATTGGGCTATATTATTTAGTGGCTGATTGCTTCTTATATGTTTATGCCCATATGTATACAATATGCCTATATGTATATGCCCATATGTAACAACATATATGTATATACCCATATGTAAGCAAACATACGCGTGCATAAATCGTACATAATCATTTTTCTCGTACAAAGTTCACTGCACAATATAAAATGTTGACTACATCCTTATCTGCTCTGTTGTCACGAAAAACATAAACCTATCTAAAAACGATGTCATGAAAAAAATGAACTTATCAAAAACAGACAAAGTTGTTTACGAAGGATCCAAGTCCACAACAAAACAAATATAGATATTTGCGGTCGCGACCGACGATGCAAAGTACGATTACTCGCGATACGACCGATGGCGCTTTGCTTTTAAAAATTTGTTAAATTACATTGCTAAACCGCCCCCACTTTACTCGCGCTTCATAACTCTTTATTGGTAGTTTCATCCTAGGCTCTGATTCCCTCCCTACTTTGCCGAACTGCTCACTGCCATCCCGGGAGCGCTCCTTCGCATCATCCTTCACGCCGGTAAATCGTACAACTTCGGAACAATCTGCACTAATATCTACAAGACGACATGAAGTAAGGTACATTTGGAAGAACTTTTCTCGGAAAAGTTAATTAAATTAATAATATTTCCATCGCATCAAATGATTAGCATCAGAAGATCGCTACGAGAGATTGCGTGCGTTCGATAATATTCTCAGATAGGCAATAGGCAGTTTATTAAAATGATCATTTCTTTAAAAAAAAAGATCTAAAACGTATGTGTAGTTTTGTAAATTTATTCTGGTAACTCACATTCCGATGCGCGCTTTATATAATATTCCGGTTAGACGACGTCGTAATGTCATGTTGGTTACAACCCAACAATACCAAGGTAAGTTAGGTATTCATAAACAATAAAAAAGTTAATCAACAGTGTCAAAACGAACTACGCAGATATCTTAACTATAAAAAAAACCATTAAGAATTTAATTTTGTAATGTGATCTGAAATTTGTAATTTTTAAAGAAAGCGAGAAAACAGATTGCAAGCCAGTACTTAATCACATCCCAGATGATGGACCCTGCAATAGGATCCGCAACATCGGCCAGAAAGGTCAGATATACAAGACAGATTATCCCCAGAAAACTGTACACAAGATTCTGATCATTTATTTTCGTTTCCATGGTTCCGTGATCTTAACTTAAACATTGTAGTTTATTAGATATAAATGAGCTGCACCTACTATTATTCTACTTGCAATCTTTAGAGTACACGCGTTTCTAATTTGTCTTCCGCAGGCGCAAAAAATATTATATTCGCTTTATCTTAATTATATATGTAGTCGGTGCGTTATTTTAAAATACACATATTTGAATTATGTAAGCGTACATATTGAAAAATTCCGTTACCTCCGTACACTCTCACTTCATCGCGAAAGTTTGTATATAATATCAACAATGTTGGAACATTGGGTTATAAATACTTTTCACTATAATTGTCAATTGTTTTTAATAAAGAAAGCGTAAAAATATAAATACACCAAAGAAAAATACATTTTTTGAGATTGAGATAGATATACATTTTTAAGATTGCAGTCGGAAGCAGAAGCGATTTTATTTTGTACGACTCGTGAACCAGCGGCGTAACTATGCCAATGCAGCCACTGCGGTGCATTGGGGCCAAAAAGTTCGCGTCCTGCAATCCATTGAAATGTTATTTTCCGAGTATCGATACCTTTACCGGCGTTAAAAGGGCGAGAACTAGGCAATAAATGGAATTAAACAATTTAAAACATCGTTTCTCACGTCTATTGTGAAAAACATTATCGCAGTACATTATACAGTGAGGCTCCGCTAATAATGTCCGATATAATAATGTCCGAATAATGTCCGATTAGAGACCAATCCATCGCCGTAAAGTGAAGTACTTTCAAATTGCAAGTATTCCACCAACCACGCAGTACTAATATTCATATATCTTATATACCATACTATTTATGGGGGCCTTTTTCTCATTCATTGGGGCCCAATTTTTGTAGTTACGCCGCTATCATGTACCGTACTTAGTTGTAATTATGTATACAAAAAAAACATTGACGGCCAGGAAGCTAGCGGCGACTGCGCTGCCGTAATATGACCAGAGAGGCCAATAAAATGAAAACTGGCTGTAAAAGGGATTATGTAATTGCGTTTCTTTTCATTTTTAGATATTTTTGCATATCTCTGGTTTGGGGGTGGGGTCGGCCATCGAATTGCAAAATCGATCTTAGTTCCAAGATCAAACATTTGACTATCCAATAAACCTGAGATTCTAGTCAGGAATGGCAAATAAAATAATCCGGTAAAGCGCATAAATCGAGGCACGTATTGGCAGTATCCCGAGCTCTGTGCACTGATAGGTATTTGATGGACTGTATCATTTTGCGTAATGACAAGGGCCGGTATCCTGCCGTCATCCCTACCGAATGGTTTTAGTAAATTATGACTTAGAAAATGGCAAAATACTATCTATCCACAGAGGTAAATTTTACACAAAAACTGAATACTTACTTGACATCGCGCGGCAGAGTTTTTATGATGACATATATCCGCCAGTGGTAACGGAAGATGATGGGGGCGAGGGCGAGCAGGCCGAGGATGGCCGCCTTGGAGAAGGCGCTCGCTATCCCCGCAGCCACGGCTGAAACGGCCATCACGCCCGCCAGGAGTGCCAGTAGAGCGTGCATCTTAGGTTTATTTCCAACGGACACGAACGAACCGACGCGCGGCAGCCGCTATCGGCAACTTCCGCGTAAAACTTACAACACGATTTCAATAACTGTTTTCATTTAACGCACTCGGAGCACGATTTTATAACAAAAAAAAACATGGGCACAATAACTGTTCAGACGATTAAATTAAATTACGGCCACGCATCTTTCACGATGGAAAAATCGACAAGGGTTGACGTTTGCGCAAGGGGTCGATTCTATGTTAAACCTCGAGAGCGGCGGCGCAACCCAATACCTACTACTTAATGATTCTTCCGTCTCAAACAAAATATTTCTCGAGTTTTGTTAATAATAAAGAATATTTATTCTTCTTAATAAAATATTTGCGTGACGACTTTGATGCTCAAAGATTTACATTTGTTTATAACCCTCAGAACATGAGGCCCCAAGACGTCAAAACACCGCGGGAGCTTTCTCGCGAATAACCATAGAAATAAGGTGACGCAAATAACAAGACAGCTTTCAAAAACAGTATGTTGCATCCGGTTGCATCGTATCATAGATAATTTGGGATCTATGGAATTTGGATAATGATACCAGTCGTTTAGAAGCGAGAGGTGGGAACAGGGTGGGAAATAACCCATAGATACGAATGAATGAATAATTTCAGAATATATATAAGTATTATATTGATATGCCTGAACGGTAATCTGTGTCGCGAGCCGGTTTTGATTTGGACCGGCCTATCGTTATTTGTCATCCGCGGATACTTTGTTTTCTTGGAAGTGCATTTCGCAAGAACCCACGTCACACGAGGACCTTTTCTTCCGTCATTGGAAAGCTGTCCTTTGTTTTCTAGGCCATTCATCGGGAATATTTATCTCTTCCGCAATTGCGAGGAAGACCACACGTGTTACGCAATACGTTATAGAGTCAATCGGTTGCCTTTTGTCCGAGAAGAAATCGTTCCGAGAAATGTCGCGCTCGGGAGCGGCCTGATAACAATGTAACGTCAGTAAATTAGGGGGTCGACAATAAGACAATGACCGCACAGAAAAAAAGGACCATTAAGAAGCGGGTGCATTTTTTCCGCCCGAGGATAATTGACTCCGGGGTAATAAAACAGCTTTTGTTGCATGCGGGCCGGTACCCACATGCAGAAGGACCACCGTGAGCGACGACTGACTATCGCGTCTTTTCTCCGTAGGGGTAGACAGAGGAAATATGACGCATACGAATAAGTCTGTGTACGCTGATTCACATCTTCCAGATTCATGCACTTTATGTGGTGCGTAAATCGGACTATTCCGTCGTCAATCATTCATTCCATACGGCCAAACCGTTTGAGCAAGTCTCAAATCGACCACGATTCGATCTAATCAAAGTGTGCCGGTATATAGTATCGCTTCCGCAGTATTCAGTCTGCATCCGTTCCTAATCTACTAGCAATAATCGAGTCAACTAAAATAAATAATTAGAATGAAAGCGAGCAAAGAGATTTCGATATAAATAAATAATAATGTAATTATAACTGCGCAGGTGGTAAAAATATGTAATAGGTATAAGTGTAGGTAATGCGAAAATCACTCATGGAACAATGTAATTTAAAGCTGAAATAAAGAAACCCCATGTATACCTAATTATAAAAGTTTTCGTCTCAGAGGTAATAAAAAAAATAAAATGATTAGCTCGTAAGTAGGATTTTATGTGAAATATTTTTATATTGATTGAAGATGTACTTAGCCGACCAGAAATCCGACCGAACGTCGCCAGAGAATCAAAGGAAGCAGCCACAGTTCACCGCATTCCACCTAGGAGCAGCCGCCCAAACCGGTCTGTAGTCCTACAGAGCAGACAGCGGGTAGCCGCTCACGCCAGATGCTAACGGCATCACTCCGCCAGCTGGAGACCAGGTCTTCGGAAGAAAATTCCAGAGGAACGTCGCTAAATAACCCGAGGTAGACATAGTTTTAGATTAAGTTAGTTATAAATATTTCCACCAGCCCGTGAATGTAAATATGTATTTAATAAATGTCTAATTTGTGCATCTTCCATGTGTTCATATTCACCTGTATTCTTCCTATAACCATGGTACTAATGAAAGTGATATCTGATAGATGGGTCGCGAAGTGAACATTCCATTAGAGTGCGGGGTATCGTTCTGACGAGCGATCAGGAGCATGATACGTGTTCGATTAATCGAATCATGACTCCTAAACGAACCCCGACTCAAATCACATGGCGCACAACATCATGTCCCATTTGTATCAATATAACATAAATGGGAAAAAAAAAGATTAATCTATCTATAACATATTATGTTTAGTGTAGACTCAGTTCTAGATAAAAATTTTATTTTTGATGGTTTAGAATGAAGCTTTACACAAAAATTTAGAAATTCCGTATACTTAAAAATTATATATTATATAAAATGAAATTCGTATTATAACTACCAACGGAGCAATGAACCGTCTAGTGTCATTACTAGTACTTTTAACTCTCTCTCTTATTTAATTTTATTAATATGTTGTCTTCTATGAAGATTGCAGTATACTAATAGTACCTGAGGTGGTAAACTATCTTAGAAATTATTTTAGTTTTGCGTGACACCGCTAGATAGATAAAATATTCATTATTTACATATGCCATCAATCAAAAATCACAATTGTACAAAATTACAAAATTGAACATTTTTAACAGTTGATTGTTGCTTCTGATTCATCTAATTAATATTTTACGCATTTAAAGCAAATTGAGAAAAAAATGATATTTATTTTAATTTATTTGTTCATACTGCTTCCTCATCTGAATAAACGAAAATCATAAAATTACTATCATATTATATAATCAAATACAATACAGAACTTAAATATGTATGTATATCTTTACATGCAGCAGCATATTTAACACAGAGAAAAATAATATTTCTTATGAATTAAAATGAGCTGAATGTACTTGTACGGCTCATCTAGTGGCCAAACGGTTGTGGGTTAAATCTTCCTTCTAGGAGTCAAGTCAGTTCTATTCTTCAAAGTAAGGCAAGTTCCTTAGTTTAGCTAACTTTGAAAAATATAGTATTGATTAGACATGTGTTGCGTACAGGTACAAATCTCTGAGCCTGGCAGTTTTAGAAGATGGCTCAATGAATCCTAATTGGGAAGATTAGCTGATCAAAATGAAGAAGTTAAAAAATAATTACAGTGAAACCTAGACTTATGAGCATAACTCGTTCCACAAACGTGCTTGTATGTCAAAGCAAAATTCCCCATAGTAAATAAAGGAAACTCTAAAATACGTAATCAAATTTATTAATTATCCATATTGGAATCACTAATATTTATTACTGATGGCTCAATAAAATTTGTTTCTTTTCGTGAAACATTAACCAGGAACCTATTTATTGACACTTGCTTTTGCCTTTTTTTGAGGATTTGATGAAAATGTGACAAATGTGACGTTGTTGAAAAGATTAATCGCACACACTGCTACGCCTTACTAGGGTAGTGATTCTCTACAAAATGTTACACTGTTTCCCATATTTTACAGGTCTCTTTAAAGTGACAAATTTCTTAACCTCTTTTTCCTCATCCTCAGACAAGTTCTCCTCTCTAGCCTTATAGCTCGTGATGCAGAGCCATTACTTCTTCGGTGATCAGCTCCTGGCCTTGACTTCCACCAGCTCTTGAATATTGTCCTCATTCATCTCCAGTCCCATGTTCTTCCCTAAAGACACAATTTCATCGACAACTAGCGGCTCATGTTCATGAGCAAACCTGTCAACGCAATTAGGCCACAGTTTTCTCCATGCAGAATTGTAAGTTATCTTGGTTACCCCACACACCCAGCGTACAATGCATTTGCCTTCTCGCAGATCGAATTCTCAGAAACAGAATCACCTGCTATTTGCTTCTCATTTATCCACATCAAAATTTCAACTTCAACTTTTCAATCAACTTCAACTTTTCAACATCTTCCAGAATAGTTGACTAATGCTTTGTTATTTCATGACTCCTTTTGCTAAATCTAGCTCTTCTATTTCATTTTTCTTCTTTAATAAGTCTACGTGCAAATTGTCGATGTAGACTTCTTATAAAATCTTGTGAAATCTTATAAAATGTCAGCCACTCGCACGCCTTGTTTGTACTTCTCAATGATTTCCTTCTTAACTTTTACCATAATCATCTCTTTCTTCTTACCCCTTTCATTTTCAACTGTTTTCTTCTTGGGGACCATTTGTGCAATACAATTATGACAAAAAAAACTATGTAAAACAAAACAAAGTTATTACAAACTTAAACAAATATCAAACTTAGTAAATGTTTGCGTATACACAGTGGTCACAAAAGAACTGTTATCTAAACGGTATACGAGCGCACAAAGCTAACTGTACTAGTGCAACACGCCAACTGGGACATTGGAGACGATAATGCAAGGGCATGTACATCACTGTCTGCCACTGCTGTTATTAGTGACATTTCTAGCGCCGAATTCATACTACATAAATTAATGACAACGTTTTATGTTATGCAATAGGTTTTTTGCTCGTATATCAAGTCAAATTATTAAAAAAAAAATTGGTTGTATCTCAAAATACTCGTATGTCGAGGTTCCACTGTAATATGTATTTTCATACCCTTTTTACAAATTATTATCGCTACAAAGAATATTAAAGATGTTTGACATATTATATTAAGTAAAATAACAATCACTTTGTGTGAAACCACGAAATCATCAGGACTAATCATAGATACAGGAAGCTTGAGTTAAGCGAAATCAGTCAACATCAATAAATTTTGTGGTGTCACACAAAGTGATTGTTATTTTACTTGTTAATAACCAATACGCAGTGGAACGAGGGAAGTAATTTACTGTGTATTTCAGCGCTGTTTAGCTGAATTTCGAGCGGGGAAGCTCTTGTCCAAAATAGATGATGTTTACAAACGAAGTGCTGAAATAACTGGTACGTACTACAGTTTCTTAACAAATTTCATTAGTTTTGTATCTATGAAAAACAATATTTTAGTATATTTATGCCAATTTTGAAAAAATTATAACTCTGTGCATTCAGGTGTAAGGTTATATTTTGTTTCCGTATTTGACAGTTCGTTGTTTACAAATATCGACGTCGAAAGAAAAAACGTCATAACTCAATTCTTTACATTTCTTATTTATAATTTTTATCTTTGCTACTTCTCTGCACTCATAAAAAGTAACCTTTTTCCTAAATAATTACACTTCCTAATTAATCAGAATTCTAATCATGTACCTTACACTCAGAGGGAAATCTGAATCAACTGTCAGGCGTATCGTCAAGGAAGGTGAAAAGGAAGATGGCAAATTTGAAACGCTGGGCAAAAGGAAAAAGGGGCGCCCAAGACGAAGACGTCCAAAAGTTGGACGACTTTGATATTTGTACCATTCGACAAATAATTCATTTTTTTTATATCGTACGAAGTGCCAACATTAATAAATTTATTGACTGTTCTCAAAAAAGACATAGGATTTGACGGCAACCATGAATATTTAAGGAAAATTTTGCATTCAATCGGTTTTGTTTACAAAAAATGTAGAACAAACCGAAATCCACTTATTGAAAAATCTAATATAGCGTCGAATAGAGAGCATTATTTAAAAATCATCATGAATAATCGAAATTTATCCGAAGAATTACAAAAAATATTATTTATTTGGGTGAAAGTTATATCCATTCATTCTACAAACTGAAGAAATGCTGGCATCAATAGATGTGACAGGAGTTCAACATGATATTTCAAAAGGAAAACGCTGGATCATTGTTCATGCTGGTAGCAAAAAGGGTCTTGTCCCTAACGCCGTTTTAATTTTTAGTGGGACAAACAAAAAAGAAGTCTACCATTCTGAAATGAATGCTCACAATATTAAAACTTTTAAAAATTATTCTATATTTGTTATGGACAAGGCGTCTTATCACAGCGTTGTGAGGAACAAGGCATCAATGTCCGCAACGAGTTGATGACATAAAAGCACGGCTGTTACATAATAATATTGTTTTTAATGATTCATAAACGAAGCCATCATTATTGGCGCCTGTTAAGAAACATAAGCCAGAGCCTATATATGACAGATGAAATATTAGGGGAGCAGGTTACACTGTTGTAAAGCTTCCTCCTTAAAGCTGCGACCTAAATCCAATAGAATTAATTTGGGCATTGGTTAAACGAAAAATCGCTTCTCAGAATGTCGGAAACACAAACAATATAAAACAGTTGACAGAAAATGCCTTTAAGAGCATCAGTCCTGATGAACGGAAAAACTGTTGCCCTCACGTGATGAATATTGAGGCAGAATATTAGGAACGAGGCAGAACATTATATGAGGATGTCGATGACTTAATAATATGTTTGGATGAAGATTGTGATGCGGAAGACGAAGATTCAGAATATCAAGAGGATGAAGATAACTATTTTTCTGGTGTTGAATTAATGGACTCTGATTTTTAAATATTATGTAGTTTTTATAACAAAATAAACGTTGTTGCGTCATTCCGTGTTTCAGTTTAAAAAAATTATTTGACAATTGTAAGACATTTTTTTTACGTATTTTATTTTAGCAAATTTCTTTATGTTTCACCGGAATATCAAACCACCCTTTCATCAAATGAAATATCAACAAAATAAAATCTTTTGAACGCAATCGGGTGAAGATGTGTTTTTTTTTGCTTTAAACGTGTCTGATTTGCATAGTTTTTATTTTGAATTAACATTTAATAAATCTTATTTTAAATTAAATTAAATTTAAAAAATACAAAAAAATCACCTTTCCATGCAATTATCTCGCTTACAAATCGTTAAATAATAAAAAGCTTTAATATACGATTGTCTTAGAATATGTGTAGAATTATCATATTTCAGGAAGTATGTACCACTGATTTCTGAATAGCTCGCATACATTATCTAAAATATGTACTTGGATCATAGTGCTTTTTTAAAGTTACATTATTTTACCTTTGAACCATTTTGGTGTTGCCATTTAAACGATTGCAGCACCCTCATTTATTTTCTACACTTATTTGACAAGTTTATATTTCACCATAATTAACTAAATTCCGGAGTGAAATCATCAATTTTATTTTGTGCAGTAAAATATAAAATATCTATGACTATTGTAAGCTGTGAAATCTGGATGTCGATACCTGACATAAAAAAATGCGTGAAAATCAACAGCTGTTTATTACATCGTAAGTTGAAATAAAGTCATACATTTGAAACGTCAAAGAAAAGTGCGCCAAATTACGGACTGCAATAATGACAGGTAAAACAGCTGTTTATTTCATTTTCTGGCAGCTATTTTTGAAAATTGACCAATAAGGGATTGACAAATCACAGGCCTCGGTTATCGCTTGAAAGGGGTTACGTTTGATTTAATACGTCTGCAAAAAATCAAGCTTTTCCAGCATTTCATTCGTATGTAGGAAGGTACGTCGATTTTTCAAAAAAAAAAATACGCATTTTTTAGATTTTAAATGATAGGAGTTTACAAATACAAAAATAAATTATAGTCCATTGTGATGTATGCACAGATGCAATAAAATTATATTTTGGTTGTAAAATCGCAGAGAAAAGCTCAAAAATATGAAATTTCACTAAATCAGGCTTCACAAATTAAAAGAATTTTAAAAAAAGGTGTGTAACGATAATGTCCGTCGGTGGCAATTGCCAAAAAATATTAAAATGATTTTAGCTCTTAAACTCGCAGACTTATAAGCGAATGAAAGAATAGTTAGGCTAATTAAAAAGTTAAATTTTCAAAAAATCACCAAACTAAAAGAATTGTAACAAATAGAGGAGAAGAAAAAGAAGAATGAAAAGAACAAATGAAAGTTGTAAAGACAAAGTCAACCTTCAGACATCCACGAAAAATGTCAGAATGCGGATAGAACGCATAATAACTGAGAAATTAACCAAAATGTGTGTGACAAAATGTGTCGATAAACATATGATTATATAAAATATTACAATTTTGCCTATATTTATAAGGAAAATTTGACGTAAATTCATACTGATAAATAATATTGATAACTTTTGAAGCAGCTGTATTTGGGAAGAGAAGACTATTTATGCTAATATTATATAATAATCATACTCCGGTTGTTATAGAAAAAACTGTTTTTTTTTTAAATATTTATTTTTTTGTTTTAATAAATTACCTATATATTTAATATTAAAATATAAATGAAAATATGACAAAAGTATTTACTATTAAATAATTAGTTATTCATCGAGCATATTATCGTTCCTCAGAATTACGTTGTTTTTTTCTTTATACGTATTCAAAACAAAATTTGATCCACACATAACTGAAATTAGAAACAAAACTTTACGTTTTTTCACATATTCAATATTCGTTCCTGTGCACCTAAACATCGATTTGTGTGAGTAAATTTGATTAATTTGAGAAAGGAATTGGTGTATGTCAATCACTCTTATGCCATCCAATTTAGGAAGTTCACACGAGTCCACACATTCAATGCTCAGTTCGGGAACATCCTGAAAATAATTTATAATATTATTATTATTGTTATTGGTATTTAGTTATCAGTATTTTTATGTCTAAAATATTAAAATACGTGTTTATTTATTTATATGACTATAACAAATACATTTGTATCAATCAGACAGGTCTCTCATGTATAATCCTTTTGATAAAATTACTTATCTTTAAGGATATGTATTTCCAATAGAAAATAATTTATCCGCACTACATAGTATATGTATATTGAACTATGTAATTTATATTGTTAAATCAAATAGATAATTATTATAGGAATGGTAAAAATTATCAACTTACGTTGCGATTTTTTTTCAAGAAGATTACCATTTAAAATTTTGTTGGAACATTTCCTAGAGCGTATTAATGGAGACTTTTTGACCTTAAGCATCTTGAGTCACAGGAGGCAGTAATTTCAGAACAATAATGCATATAATAATATATTATTGACTTTCAACGAGAACTAAATCCAATAAAAAAATCACGGGTTTCCAAATTTCACATTGAATCTTTGAATGAATGGATTTCATGCGCTAGCCGCCATGGGTTAGCCATGCACGCGCTGTCAGATTCTAAAACGAACCGATCGGCTGACGTATGTTTTATGTTGAAATATCAAAATTATAATCTGTTTTTGTATAAAAACAGCCCAAAACCATACAATTTACAAAAATAAGCAATTGGTATCGAGAATAAGAACAATATTCATTCATATTGTAGTCAAAATTTTTATTAAAATGTGTTTTATAGGCAAATGTAATTAAAATCTATCGGAGCGTGAATATCACGACCGGCGTGGTCGAGTAGAACGGCATGATAACAGTGAGATATAATTAATAATATCGTATTTCATAAGACTGGAAATATAATATTTAAAAAATCATTATTGTGTTTCTGATATTAAACTTTTAAATAGTAGTTGAAACCTCAAAGCATGTGAGTAAATATAGTATATTATTTAAAAACGTATGTTTTTACTAAAACAAAATATTTTAAAAACGTCAAAAATTCATCAAATGTACTGCAAATTGAATGATTTATAACTATTCATTTTCAACATTCTGCTAATTTGGTTTCCTACAGATTTGTCTTCATAATCTTGGCTTCAAGAGTATAAGAAAAAATATTTTGTTTATGCATTAATTTAGCGTATTGAATCAATTTCGTACCATGCCTAAAATGCATCTAATGGTATTTCTTATAATATTTGTATCGTCTTAATTATGGCAAATAACACTCAGTTTATTAGTTTTATATTAATGTAAAGGTTCCAATCTAAGTAATAGTTGAAAAAAAGTCAAATCTATTGAATAAGTTCTGATATAAATGAATAATAAAAACCCATATTTTCGTAAAAAAATGCGAAAATTTGAATTATTATTGCAAGTCGCGCCTTAAAGATTGGATAACTCCAGGTCTAATAAATAGTATCCACAAACGAAACAAAATGCATATAAAAGTTAAAAAATACCCAAATGACATAAATCTCATAAATGCATACAAAAAGTTCAGAAATAAAAATAAACTTTTACTCAAGATTATAAAAGAAGCATATTACGAAAAAAAAATTAAAGAAGCCAAAATGGATTCTAAAAAAATATGGCAGATCATCACTGACTCCACGTATAAAAATACAATGGCCGAAGCCATAGCCAATATTGAAGTTCAGGACAATTTGCTACGTGTTAAAGAGAATTCAAACTCATTGCTGATGAATTTATTGACCATTATACCAACTTAGGTCCCAGACTAGCAGATAGCATTGTTAAATCCAAATCCTTAGATAAAACACACCTAACTGGAAATACAATTTTTCAATACACGCCATAGTTTCAAATTTTACCCAATTTCTTCAAGTGAATTGTCTACTCTAATTTCATCTCTACGTACAAACTGCACAGTGGGATATCCAGTTTCACAGTGAGAGAAATCAAAGACTTTGTCTTGAGACCTCTGTTACATATATATAACTTTAGCCTAGAAACAGGAATAGTACTATCACATTTAAAAGAAGCAGTTATCAAACCTATTTACAAGAGTGGAGATAAAACAAAGATAATCAACTACAGACCGATTTCTCTGCTTAGCTGTTTTGCAAAACTACTGTAAAAAACAGTAAAAAAGAGACTCATGGAATATCTTGAGATAAATAAAGTTTTAACTGAAAATCAATACGGTTTCAGAGCCAATATGGGAACTGAAAATGCTGTTGCAAAACTAGTTGAACATACACCACAAACATGGATAAGGGATGCAAAGTACTAGGTATCTTTCTAGACTTATTGAAGGCTTTGATACTATATCACACTCTTTGCTTTTAAATAAACTCAATAATATTGGTATCACATGAAGTCGCTTGAATTGGTTCAAAAATTATCTTGAAAATAGGAAACAAACTGTAGAAATTAATGGCACCCGCACTGATCCAAAGTACATTAAATATGGAGTGCCTCAAGGTAGCACACTCGGTTCGATACTCTTTATAATATATATCAATGAATTTTTAAATAAAACTTTGGAGAAATAAAATTAGTTATGCTGATGATACTGCAATTATTATAAATGGTGATACGTGGACTGAAACATTTAAAAGAGTAGAATTAACCACTGCTTAAATCAAAAGTACTCTAGACCTACTAACACTTAACTCAAAAAAAAATATATTTTATTGACTTTTCGTTAAAAAAACAAGAGAACCATGGCATCCCAAATACTATTAAAATACATACATGCATTTCGGATTTAAATCAAATATGTAACTGTGTCATTGAAAAAACGAATGAGATAATTTATCTCGGATTAACAATTGATGAAAATTTACGTAAGGTTCTTCATATCGATCGAGTAAGCTTCAAAGTGAAAAAATTAACTTATATTTTCATAATTTTTCGCAGCTTCATGAATATTACTTTATTAAAAATGGTATTAGAGTCTCATCAGTTACGCAATATGTGCATGGGGCGATGCAGCTCTTCCTTCATTGGATTCTCTAATTAAGGCTCAGAAATGGGTCATCAGAGTAATAAACAAGAGGCCATTTAGATATAACTCTGAAGAACTCTTTCAAGTTTTGGATATAAGACAACTGTTTACCAGAGCAATCTTAAAACAATTTAAAAAAAAACTTTACTTCCATGATCTGATGCAAAGGAAACTAGGAGCAAAGCCATAGGATACTTTTCAGTGCCAAAAATGAATACCAAATTCGCCCAACGAACTTTCTTATTTTGTGGGCTGTGGATATTTAACAAATTGCCACTAGACCTTAGAGGTTAGACGAAAGAAAGCGATTTTAAACCAAAAATAACAAAGTGGTTGCTTGACGTAGGTAGAAAGCAAAATGAAACTAATTTGCCATTTGTGTTAACCTAACTACCTACACATTTTTGTCTCCAACTATTGTAAATTACAGACAATAATATTTTTATAACTTTTTTACAATAACATTTTATAACTTCTGATTGTACTTTTCTCACATAACTTTTTATAACTTAATTTACATTATGCTTACTTACCTTACTTTATAACAATTGTACCTTAACATTTACATCTTTTAAAAACTGTACAGGTAATTGCATTAGAACAGACCACGTGTAGTAAAGTAATTACCTTTATTTTCATATGTACTATTTATGCTACAAAAAAAAAAAAGACACATCAGATATAGCACTAACACCCATGAAATGCTGTTCATGCCAATGGCCAATATGGACTATAACGAAGCACTCACTGTATTTTTATAGTAAAATGCGCTTAATAACTAAAAAATAATATCTTATTCACTTTAATTACTTACTTACAAACAAATAAGTATCATGAAATAAGGGTACAATTGTAAATATATGTGTATTGCAGGATAAACCTGATCATAGCCTGCACCGTGCGTAATTAATACTTGCAATGTGTTTGTCATCGATATGAGTGTGCATGTGTGTTCAAATATTATATTGAAAATCCTGTCATTTGGATAAAATGAAATCTGGCAACACAAAATTACCGACACCTACGCGGGCTGTCACGTGCAACGTTTCTTGCCTATAGTATAGCCCTGAATATTCTGATGTTTATCGCGCCACCCTTTTCTCGGACGGCGATAGTCGTCTTGGGCCTTCTTGTTATTATCTTGTTGTAAATCTGTGCGTAAAAATGTTGTAATTCAATTAAAATTTTTTTTTTGGTTTTTACCCTAATAATGCAAATCCCTTCTTGCAAATCAAGAAAAATAAGCATTTGTTATTAAAAATTCCAATTAACAATTTATTTATTAAATATAAAAATAATTAACAATTAACTTTTACAAAAATAGTATTTTACATGTTTATTGTGCGGCTCCTACAGACGATATTTATTAAGGTTAATTATTTTCCAAAAATATATCAGTCATACAAATATACTCACAAATCATAAAGATGAATTAAAAAATCTTTGAAAGATGTAAAAAAAATAATATTGTAATATGCCAATTATTGCTTGACTATTTCACATCAATATTTTTACATAACACTCATGGTGGCTTGAAGTTGTGACGTGGGAATAATGTTAAGACCCTCGGTATTTATATAATATTTTTGTAACATTTTAGACAGTCCATATCACTGGTCAATAGGGAATCTCAGAATTGATTGTCCACCATGAGAGCTACATACATATTTTGTTTGCTGAAGTAATATTTTTACATATATTTTAACGCATATATTACAGTAACATTATTAATATTTTACAATCTGCCACGAACTTTGTTAAAACATGTTTTCCCTAACCTCTTTCAAAAATATACAATTGGTTTATTATTATTACAATTCGTATACATAAAATATAGATGAGAACCGTCAGTGTAGCAACCGAGCATTACTGAAGTTAGGTGCTGACTGATAAAATATATGTGTATATAATTTAATGTCGATATTTAAAAAAACATTGGAATATAAAAATACACTTAGAAAACACCACTGTAAGTGGAATTAACGTTTTTGAAATGTTCACCGCTAATTCCACTCTAAAGAATGAAATATCTCCACAAAACCTTATACTAGCATTTATGCATTTAACAAAGCAAATAAAGCAATGTTAATTTTCAATGTCACACCAGACTATGATAAATATAAAACCAAAAAAAATCTAATTTAAAATCACTAATGTTTAACTAAAGAACATGGTTCTACATAATTATAAATATGTACTTATTGCTCATGTCAATTATATATAGCTTCTAATGGTGTGGATTTAGCAAAAAAAAGGTCCTTTTCATTTTAGTATCCTCTAAAATAATTGTACAATTATATTACAATCTAGAAAAGAAATAACGACAGAAATAAGGTAAGAAACTTAAATGGAGACACACGGGCTACATTAATATGTAATCACTACACTAAGTCATTATTATATTATACGATACATACTAATATTTTGTTATCTGGTGACATGGATGTGAACATTATTTTGATTAATTATTAAACAATTAATAAGATATTAACAGGAACAATGTACACAATATTAACAAAGCTGTCATGAGTTGGATGGATCCTCGAGGAATTTTATTGGTTGGTGAGATCAATCGTCAAGTGGAGCTTACCTTAGTAAAGATAAATGATGGCTATTCTTAGACTGTCAAATGTCTGTAATAATTCAAACCAATGTAAATACAGGACATACATAAATAAATTAGTTTGTTTTTTAAATAATTAAAAAAAATTAAACTGAAAAAATTTAAAGTTTCAATATTATTCATAAATGACTCTTAATAAATAAAAAATTAAATAAATCATTGATACCACGGCCTAACAATTAATTTTCAAAAACCATTTATAATTTAACAAATTACACAACTAAAAAATTACAACATTCATAAATTCAAGCTAAATTCCAAGAACATTGGATTTTTAAGCTAAAATAAATTGATTACTGAATTATTATCATTTCATTTCATTCCAAGATTGTGGCGGATTGTGTGTACCTTGATTAACTTGGAAAATTATACTTGGGTGTATAACGAAGCAAAAAATATAAATACAAACCTGTGCACCCCGACTGTTCTTATGAGAACCAATTTTACTAATTTATATATTATTTTATTCACAGCAGTTTTCTGTATTCATAATCTAATTTGTCCAGAAATTATTTTCTCATAGGTGTCTTGATCCAACGTTATATACTTGGCGGACTTCGGATCCAAATAATACAACTTGTCTTTAATTACACTTGGATTAAATCCCTCTTCTTGAAGATCAGTTTTCTTCATCTTAAATGTACCTGAAAACCGCAAAATATTCAATCAATACAAACACAGATATTACAAAATGAGAAATTTAAATTATATTTTCAATAGTAATGGGAAAAAGGCCGAACGAGGGTCTCGTTACGCACCGGTCATGTCGACCTGTTTGAGGACTCTCAGGAAAACAGGCCGTGCATAGGGAGGAAGTTCTCTTTTAAGGCCGGTCGATAGCTGCTCCAGGTCCAGCGTGCCCTCCGGGTCCGCGATACCGCACATGCCTGCACGTCCTTCTACATGGGGTACCTGGATATACACAGCATTCAAGATCAAAACAATTTTTATTTAATTTATTATTAACTCCAAGAAGGCCCAGGATGACTATCGCCGTCCGAGAGAGGGATAGCGCGATAAACGTCAAAAAATTTCAGGCTATACCGTAGACAAAAAACGTTGCACCAGGTGACAGCGCGTGCGGATGCTGGAAATTTTGTGCTGCCAGATTTCTTCTTTATTCAAATGGCTGGATTTTCAGTATAATATTTGAACACACACGTCACTCATATCGATGACTAACGCATTGCACGTGCTAATCACGCACTTCTAAAATACTGGAACTTTTCAAATAGAAAGTACTCGTCAGTTACATTTTGATTCCAGCAGGTGCAGAGTACTATCAGGATTTATCCTGCTATACACGTATATTTACACTTGTACCCTTATTTTGTGATACTTATTTGTTTGTAAGTGAATAATTAAAGTGAATAAGCTATTATTTTTTAGTTATAAAGCGCATTTTACTATAAAAATACAGTGAGTGCTTCATTATAGACCATATTGGCCATTGGCGCGAACGGCATTTCATGCGTGTTAGTACTATATCATAAGTCCGATGTGTGATGGTGAAGGGCTAATATATATATTTTTCTCATGTATAGTTATCGAATTTTTGAAAACTTTTTTGAATTTTTTTTTGCAAACATTTTTTTACAAAATGGCGGAGTGGGACATTTTCGCTAATGAAGATATTGCAGACTTCTTAAAAATTTACTTTTTAGTACCATAGTGTCCGATGATAAGAATGACGTCGAGGATGATTATTTTGTGGTTCACATCTATGATGAAGAAGACTTTGGCAATACTGTTGATGAAAACCAGCCATCAACAAGAGCAGGGGTTAAGGCCAGTATTTGAATGGGAGACAGATAATTGTTTTGTTCCAAATATACATAAAATCTGAAGTCATCCTTCCAAATAATAAATACAAAATAAATAATAATTTCCTATCTGAATGCTAAGGCCTGGCAACACTATAAACTTTTATTTATTAATTTTTTTCATCTCAAAACCGTACGAAATCGCTGTCGATGGACCCTTATAATAAAATAGAAGTTCCATGTTTGTTGTTTTTTCAGTTATACCAACGTTTTCATGTTTTTTTTGTAAAAATAAAATTTGGAAAATGTTAGCCTATGAATTTTGAATTTTGAAGTGATATGATGCTGTTTCACCGAGCTTTTTCTGGGCAGCTAACAGGTTAATGAGCCATTCCATGTGAAATCACCTAATTTAAAAATAAATGGTTGCTTGACCATTTCAGATATATTTTACCATAGGTAACCCTGAGAGTGTGAGCTCAAAACAATTTGGAATTTATTTTTATCTGCCATCTTGGCTCAATCTTCTTTGCAGAGACAGGCAAAAACGAGTCTTTGCAGAGGTTTTGAAAATAATGTATTGTTTTCCCATAAAACATAAAAGTTTCTGATTTTCACTAACATAAAGTCTTCCAATAGGGTTATAGAAAATGTACAGAAATGATAGAAAAATATATATAAACTGACTTAAATGACCTTGAAATATGCCAAATTTGAAAACATACTTATCAGTTTTGATGACCTTTTAGGGTGACTAGGGGTTGGAACAACGTGGATTTTTTTTTTTGTTATAACTATGGCTAGTCGAGTTCTCAGCTATGAAGAATTAATGTTTGGGTTAGGAACCCTTCCCACCTTTTTTGGCATCAATGTGTCAAAATTTTCAATTTATGCTGATTTCAAGCACAAATATCTCAAATGGGGGACCAGATAAAAAGATAAAAGTTTTTGCCCAAGAATACATGTACTGGTTGATTTTGTGATTCAAGCTGATTTAGAAGTTACAGTTTCCATACATTTGTAGTTTGGAAACTGTAACCTCTGCAAAGCCTGTCACTGTGAAGAAAATTAAACTTAGATCCAAGATGGTGGCAGAAAAAATAAAATAAAAATTATTTTGAACTTCACACTCATGGGGTTACCAATGATAAAAAATATCTGAAATTGTCAAACAACTACGCCTAGGTGATTTCTCATCATTCAATTTGTCATCGGACTTTACGGTAGTAACGAACATATTGGAAATTTCTAGGAAGTCCTCAATATCTTCATTAACGAAAAAGTATATATTAGCATTTCACATCACACATCGGACTAATAATATAGTACTAACAACACGCATGAAATGCCATCATTTGAATAGAGAAGAAATCTGGCAACACAAAATTACCTCATCTGCAAATAGACACCGCGCGCTGTCATGTGGTGCAGCACCTTTCTTAACTATGGTGTAGCGCTAAACATTCTGACATTTAGCGCTGTCCCTTTCTCTATCGGCGATAGCCGATGCGGACTTTCATCAGGTTAGTCACAGGCACAGGAGGGTCTTCATCATCATCGTCTTCTTTATCCATTCATCTATTATAGAAATTTTTTGATAATGAACAATAGGAACTTCTAACATGTCCTCATTTTCCACATTGGTTTGGTTTCCGTTCCTTGAGATTTAGTCCAAATAAGTAGCTGCCTCAATTAACGGGCGGCCCAATTAAGTGGAATTGACTACATCAAGTTACAAAGTTGTTGTAATATGGTTGCAGCACAGACTAAGCAGCAGCCTGTATTCCTGTATGCTGTATACAATGAACTTTACATATGTAAACATACAAAGGATTCTTGAATAGCTGATCAGAAGCACTGATGCGTATAATAGAATAGAAAACATAGATGACTAAATAATAATTCTCACCAGCACACCGTATACTGCAGCATCTCTTTGTTGGATCATGAGTGACACAGCGGCCTCTACTTCACTAGTTGACACATTTTCTCCTCTCCATCTGAAAGTATCTCCCGTTCTGTCCTTGAAGAACAGGTAGCCCAATTCATCTGATACCAAGATGTCACCTAGATAAAATATTGAATAACTTCTTAGATTTTGACATTGCATATACACATATACAGTAAATTTATATAGTGTAATTGAATAATTTATTTGAGAAACAACACTTGTCCATACGTTTGACACATTTTTCTATCAGAATAGAGCTACAAATTGTTTGTGAAATAACTCTTGTCCCATACCAAGCATGGATTTTTTATACTCTTTAAAATTATGTTTGTTTACAAGTTAACTATTGAAGGCAACCATTTTATTTAAAGAGCTGTCAAAATGCAGAACGCTGCTTGCATTGATAGTAGTCCAATTAAATGCAAAAAAGGCATTAAGAATATAGAATTGAAGTGTGAGAAAATTAAACGATGCAAAACAAAGAGTTTGGTGCATGTATATAAATAGTGCTGGAAAAAAATAAAAGAAACAGTTGCAGGTCTAGCTTTTGACTTTATGCAAAATTTAAGCTTGCCACGGATCCCAGAACAAGAAATTTTTAACCTTTATCAATTAACAGTAAATGTTTTCAACATTCATGATATCAAGTCTGCATTCACCTAATTGTATTTGTACCATGAAAGTGAAGCTAGGAAGGGCCCAAATGAAGTACATACCTTCATTCATTTTGGATTATATCAATAATAGCATCCAATACTATGTAAAACATCTGCATGTGTTTTTTGATAGGTGTCCGGTCAAAACAAAAATTATACCGTGGTTTGATTTTTATCGTCTTTAGCTTCAATGAGAAAATTCAATATTATCACACATTATTTTCCCATTCGGGGACACTTATTTTTACAATACGACAGAAATTTTGCAGTAGTAAAGAGGAAACTGAAAACAATAGCATCTACATGGTTAATGAATATATAGACTTGATTGTAAGCTCTAGTATTAGTAAGTTTACAGTGAAAAGAGTTGACAGTAAAGACATTTTGAATTTAACCCCAAGGCCCAGGATGACTGATAACTAAAAGTGTTCGAGTATGAATGAGTTGTTCTTTTTGAACATCTCTTTTTAAAGAACGTAAAGAATTGGCTCCATTGTCCCGAAAGAATGGATTCATTCGGTTCCGAGTCCGATCCGAACCTGAGCCCTTTCAGGGTGTGTGCGTGCAGACATCGTCGAATATGGATGCGTAGTCTGTACATCTGTATCCTTATTTTGCGATACTTATTTGTTTGTAAGTAAGTAATTGAAGTGAATAAGATATTATTTTTTTTAGTTATTAAGCGCGTTTTACTGTAAAAATACAGTGAGTGCTTCGTTATAGACCATATTGGCAATTGGCGCGAACGGCATTTCATGGGTGTTAGTGCTATATCATAAGTCCGATGTGCGATGTGAAGTTCTAATATATATTTTTTCGTTTACAGTTATCGAATTTTTGAATTCTTTTTTCACAAATATTTTTTTACAAAATGGCGGAGTGGGACTTTTTCACTAATGGAGATATTGCAGAATTTCTAGAAATTTCCCATATTCTTGTGATGTGCCCAGCGATTAAGATGAGGCGAATTTCCCCACATTACAAAAAAAGGAGCACTTAACGGCTAATCCGAACGCGGTGCATTCCTTAAGGGATTTGCATGGGTAACGTGTGGCCGTGTAACAATTAAGATTAGGTGAACGTGTTTGCTTTCTTGGGGGGATCTAAGGAACATTTTATGACGGTCCAACCCCAAGAAATGCATCTAATCTTAATTGTGTACTGTCAGGGACGTACCTTTTCAATAATAGTATATGGCTGGGAAGGTATGCATTTACGACGACCGCAATTAACCAGCCGAAAAAGGGTCTCGGATCTCATACGGGAGACCCCAAAATATTGTTAACAAAAGACCACGGCCATCTGCGGAAAGCAATAAATACCCGGTCGGGAATTTCCGTAAGCCTGCCAAATTGGATATATTCCCAGAATGCCGGCAAGACCTTTGAACGTTTTTATTATAATAAATTTTATGTGATAATAATAGGCTAGCATGTTTTTAATGGTATAATATATGCGACCGACTTGTCCTTAGGATCCATGTAATAATTTAAATTAGACAATTGATTAGTCAACTAAGATATATTTATCTTCATAGGGTAGTGTTAAGCGCCTAAATATGTCATTGTCGATGTAATATAATAATAGGTAATAATGTACATAAACTAGAGTAGGTTTTAAGAACATAATTATAAGTAGCTATATGCATTCTAATAGTAATTATAAGTAGCTATATGTATTCTAATGTAGTTAATGTAAATATGTCTCAGGGTTAGTTAAGATTATGATAGGGGATAGCCTGAGACGGGCTACAAATTTGGGGCTTACGCGTGTCATCACAGCAGCCGGACCACGGTCGACTGGGGACACAGCGGGAGGCGTGGCCGGGGCGGCCATTGTTGCTACAACGACAGGGCTGGTAGTCACAGAGCGGGCGCTCGACTCAACCACCGCTCGAGGGATGGACCAAGGGACGTGTTAGGGACACACCGGTTAAGGGAGAGTTCCATTCGCGCAACAAATAAAAATGGAGATGAGTTCTCACAACTGAACCTGAAGTATAGTGTGGAAATGGAGGACAGCGCGGAATCGGAGGAATCTAACCGGAGCGGTAGTGTAATTTGAGCGGAGGTGGAAGGAAGCAGCTCGGAGGAGCTGGTGAACGAGGCCGCCCACCAGAAGGATGGAATTGCAGAGCGGACTTGAAGTCACGGTCCCGACAATTGGTGGTATGATGCTGTTTCACCTAGAGCTTTTTCTAGGCAACTAACAGGTTAAAGAAATGGTGGCCATCAAGGTTCAACAAAGTAAGTCTTTCACTGGTATCCATTGGGAAAAAATTACCCAGAAATATAATGTTTGTAGTGGCATAGTTTACCCACTTTGAGTATAGTAGCTGCTCTCCAGGATATTTAACATACTGTCAATTTGTTGATGGACTGGTATCATCTACCTTTTATTTGGCCATTAAAAATGATATTTCACTACCTAGCCAATAGGCAAATGAAAATGATTAGAAGTTGTAAAGTGAATAAATAAAAAATTATCAACATAAAGCAGGTTAATCCCTTTATCTCTGATAAGGAATTTTATGATAAATTGTTTCAGTGGCCGACATCATCTGAAGATATTGTCGATAATATATTTTTAAAACTTTATTTGGTCATATTTCTTTCTTTATTTGTAAAAATGACAATACATCTTAAACATAAACATAAGTTTTTGATATTTTATCAAAGTATTTTCATCAATTGTATTTTCATCATAAAATTTGTTTAATTTTATTACATATATTTGAGAAATAACACTTGTCCAAATTTATTTGAAAAACAGCACTTGTCCAGATATTTAATTTCCAAATTTTAAGAACAAAATCAGAAGAAAAAAAAAACAGTATCTGTATATTCTATTCCCTGATAAATTTTGTATGTATGATTATTTAATTCTGAAAATAACTTGACTAGACAGTTTATGTTGATTATCTCAGAAGTTTGGTAGACAAATGACAAATAAAAGGTGTAAAAATGAAAAATTACAAGGATCATTTTCTGTCACCTGAAATAAACGCAGTGTCCCCGAGAGTGAAGACATCGCGAACAATCTTCTTCTCTGAGGCGGCCTTATCTACATAGCCCAAGAAGGCGCGAGTGGGGTTGGTGGGTTGAATCTTGCCGATGAACACGCCGGGCTCATTCGGTTTACACAACTAGAAGCGGACAATACACCCTTTTTAATGAATTATAAACTTTTTTAAATTAAGCAATGTACTATAATACAATTAACCGTTTACAACTTAAATTTCATTCAATTTAACTTTATTTTTATTTCACTTATTATACCGAATATAATTACACCGATAAAGAAAAATGTGTATGTACAATATCATAATTGCATGTGGCCCATTTTTACTAAACGGAGACAAAATAGAGCTGTATAATTTCTAGTATTGATGATTGGCTCCTGCCCTAGACTTCTGAAGCATACATATTTGTTACTTTATAAAACACTCATGACACAAATATTATAAATTTATTAAAATAGAACATGTTAAATAGGATAATGCGTTGATTGAAGATCCGCCTTCTAGCTGAAAATATAAGCTTTCATGCCTGTAAAATACTTCGGAGCCTGAAAATACTGAGAAAATGACGCCAACTATTAATATAAAAATAATATTAAGAAGAACACATTCTTATTGTGAAATTGTAATTATTGAGAACATAGGTCTGTGATATTTTAAATACTAATTAAATGTATTAATTAGAAAGATAAACATATAAAATCAATTTTATCGAAAAGTATTATTGTTGCTGTGTGTTATAGCATAATCGGTTAATGCATGTTCTTCAGATTGGAAGAGATCCAGGTTCGAATCCCGATAGCAACAACAATATTTTTCAATAACATTGATTTTATAAGTATATCTTTCTAATTAATGCATTTAATTAATATTTAATAATAAGACCAATGGAAACTTATGGTTGCGAAAAGCCTAACCCTAAATTAAAGAATCAGCAGTTTCTGAATGCAAAATATTAAGAAAAATTTATGTACCAACAATAGAAAATGGACCTTGCAAAATAAAAATAAACCACGAGCTCGAAAATTTAATTGATCGAGAAGCAAATCATAAGATTCTGTAGGTCCCAAAAACTACGGTGGACTGGCTATGTGGAAAAAATGCCAGAAAGGGCACGAAAGATCAAGACCGAGTGGATACCCCAGTGGAAGCGACCAAGGAAGAGGTGGGCTGACTGTGTGGAAGAGGAGAAGAATATCCAGGAATAGGAGTCGTGGAGGAAGCCTAATCCCATCCTGGGATGTAGTAACGTGAAAGAGATAAAAGTCCTCTAGCACGTGCAGATGTGCATGTTCTCTTAATTCAGTTTAAATTAATTCATTTCTTCATGTACAAATGTTCTTCCTTTTTTTGTTTATCCAAACCTACCAAATACACAACAAATCAATACAAACATGTATAAATTTATATATTAGGTAGACGTGTCAGCCTTTAGTATATATAAGGACTTATGATAATGAAAATACTAATTTCAAAAATATTTTTTTTTACATACTAACATTACAACAACAACTAACAGTAATTATATATACCTATATCCACGCATTTAAAAATAACAAGTCAAAATACAGCACAAATCAAAACTTTCTTTTTAAAAACCTGATTATAATGGACTATCTTTTTGTGCCATTTTTAATAACAACATAATCGTCGAACTTGTCAACACCGCCGTTTCTCCACAGGTATGAATATGAAAAATGTATATAAACGATTAGCAAATGACCAACACACTCTTGGGTCTATGGCGAATAGCGAACTGGCTGAAGGAATTTCAATAATTATTAAGGAAAACGTATTCTTATTGTAAAGTTGTAATTATTCAGAACAGACGGTCTGTGATATTTTAAATACTAAATTAATGTATTAATTATAAATATATACATATAAAATCAATTTTGTCGAAAAATATTGTTTTTGCGTCACCGGGATCGAACCTGGATCTCTATTTCCAATCCGGGGAAATGCACTACCAATTGTGACTTGGTGATGCAAAAACAATATTTTTTGACAAAATTGATTTTATATGTATATATTTATAATTAATACATTAATTTAGTATTTAGAATTTCAATAAATTATAAACGCAAATCGAGGGAAAGACAAACGTAAAATAGGGTTTTTAATGTACTAAAATGACACGGGACTGGAGAAATAACGCAAATGGAGGGAAAAAATGAATTCCAGGCATGTAAAATTGGGGTTCCACTGTAATTACATTTTATTTAATATAATTTTCTACTTATGGAATATAAAATAGAATTTATAAAAATAACATTATGATAATTATGTAGAATTTATAATTTTTATTCTTTATATGAACCTTGAATCAAAATGATTATAGCAATCATCTATGTAATTGTGTCAGCAATATAATCAGTGGAGAATAATTACCTGACAAAGACCTTTGGCATTTCTTATAGGCTCGCCGGTCCGCTCGTCAACTTTAATAAGTGCAATTGGATAAACTCCTGGCAATATCCTCGACACGAATCCTATTGCTCCAACTGTTCCGTCGATATTTACTGAAATTGTGAAGAATTGAATGTAAAATAACACGCTTGTTGGTTTAGTAGTAAGACACTCGCCTAGTGATTAAATGGTTGAAGGTTCGAGTCTCGTCCCAGGAGGCCACCAAGTTATTTTACCTAATTTTTTAAGATAAGTGCTAAGCTTAGTTTAAAAATAGTAAGAATATTGGATATGGCACAAATCTAATGATATTGTGTTACAATATAAGTGGCAAGTAAGTCACACCAGAGTATACAGTAGGTACAGGGGGGGAAGAAATCAAATCAATCAAAAAGCCTGTGCATGACTTATGATTTCTAAGAAATAAAAATATTATTTATTATAATTCCCCATTTTGTGATTAATGTTGCCAAGAAAAAGCCGCAATACTTACCAATATTTAAAAAGTAAATAAAGAATATTCTACAATGCAGCTACAATGTAAATGATTTTTCCTCGTTTTTATCTTTGTTTCTCCTCAAACATTAAGGGGAAACTTTCATTTTTCCAGTTTGAATTTCGAGATATTTTTGCATTTTGCATACCCTTTCAATATGAGACTAATAGTTAATTCTTTTACAATATCAAGTAGACAAAAAAGTCCATTATTTTTTATGTAAATATTGCTAGAGTGAAAGATATTAAATAATTTGTTAAAGTTCTCACCTAAGAGTTGTTATATTTATACTATGAAGAATTATTATGTTTATGATAAAAACCATTATTTGTGTCGATAAACATATGATTATAAAATATTACAATTTTGCCCCGATTTGTAAGAAAAAATTGATGTAAATTCATACTTATAAATAATGTTGATAACTTTTGAAGCAGCTGTATTTGTGAAGAGAAAACTATTTATGCTAATATTATATTATATAATATTCATACTCCGGTTGTAATAAAAAAAATGTTTTTCTAAAAATATTTATTTATTGTTTTAATACACATAATACATTCATTACGTATATATTTAATATGAAAATATGACAAAAGTATTATCATTCACTGTTAAATAATTAGTTGTTCATCAATCATATTATTGTTCTTCAGAATGGTGGTGTACCTGAAAACTTAACGCAGATTAATTCTTAGCATAATTATTGATGTGAAAGTAAAGTTTTGAGCCGAATTCCACAACCACCCAGGAGGCATGCATTTGCTCAGATGAATGCATTTTCTTTTTTTTATTAACGTAATGAATAGTTGACGGGAAAGAATCCCCAGTAGGTATATGAAAACCTGTTTTCCCATGATGTTCTTTCTCTCTCAATCAATATTACTTCTATTAATATTTCTCTCTCAATCAATATTACTTCTATTAATATTACTTCTCTTCCATACATTCACTTGGGCATACTTTTGAGAAACAAACTATTTCACTTATTGCAATTATTATTGATCCTTATACCGTAGCACCGACAAATTATTTTTATTTTTATTTCTAAATCATTTTATCAATGTCTGTAGTCATCAAACGAATTAAAGCCTAAATTAAAAATAAAGCCTCGTCCCGGAAGACTACCAGTTGTTCATGACACAAGCGCTTAGCTTAATTTTAAATAAACAGAGAATATCAAAGTGACATGTATTCAGTATTTATTTAATAAAAAGTGTTTTAAAAACCAGATGTGACAAATGATTAAAATAATTTTTCTATTCTTTTCCTTGATTGTGTGCTTTGCTCTCGAGGACCCTATCTTAATTTTCTTTTCTTCCAAACGTTCTACAGACATTTTTGGACTTGTATCAAAAATGGATTTACTCAAGAAGCTCTGAGGAGTTTTTGAATCAAAAGATACTACAGCACTACTACTACTAGCAGCTGCACACCTCCCACTGTACGACTGTCTTCCTGTAAAATTTATTCTTTTCCCCCCTACAAATTTAGCAACTATACTATTAAAGGTTTCAGCTATATTATTATCTACATTATATATTAAACTACGCGGATTGTTGGCCAAACGAGAACAATGGTATAACAGTTTTGAAAATAAGTTACAAGATATCGAATTCCCCGTAAGATTTTGATCCAAATTAAAACTTTTACAAAAATACGTGTCACATTTCAAATGGTCCCCAAAAACATGTCTAGGACTGTAATATGTCACAGTTCAAATTACAAATTTTTTCTTCCAATGTATTGTGTTCTGATATTTTATATTTAATGGCGCTAGTGACAGCCGCACGTAACCGCTTAACTCTTTGTTTTAAAATCTTTCATACTGACTTCATTAAAAGAAGTGTTAGATGATAACGCATACAGTTTAGAGCAATTATTTCTCACAAGATGATTTCGACATTCAATTTTGTCTACGGTTATATTAGGACAATGACGACACTCTAAAATTTTTTTGTAGGTACTGAAATCTCCGTCTGCAATTAATTAAGAATATATCAACCCCATACATTGGAATGGAATTTTTAAAACCTTTGACAATCGTAGCAGACTCCATTCCACTAGAAGAACCACTATTATTTTTAAGACATCTGTGTTCTGGCACTGGAGAGTTTGTAGTATTTGCACGAGATCAAATCATATATTTATTTTTAAATCCCATATATAAAATTTTTCCTGTTCCATGGCCAACTATAGCAGCAGCCCCAGACAGAGATGAATAATTAGTTCTGTATGATTTTTTTGCTCGGCACCTGTTCTCATCAACACATCCATTAGCAATAGTTAATTCAGTTTCTTCCTGAACAGCTTCCACCATACTCTTTATTTTGGTTTTTTCCTACAATCGTATACTTTTTCTTGGCATTTAATATATTTTCTTTCGCTCATACAAGGAATATCAATAATCGTTGTTAGCTCTTCTAAACCAGAAAATCCCGAGCCAATGGTAATGATACCTGACGCAAAAGATTTGTTCATATTAATTTTATTGTTTTTGTCTTCACACGTATTCAAAACAAAATTTGATCCACATATATTACACTTTAAACTGAATTTAGAAATCACATATTCAATATTTGTTCCTGTGCACCTAAACATCGATTTGTGGGATTTGATTAATTTGAGAAAGGAATTGGTGTATGTCAATCACTCTTTTGCCATCAATTTAGGAAGTTCACACAAGTTCACACATTCAATGCTCAGTTCGGGAACATCCTGAAAATAATTTATAATATTATTATTATTGTAATTGGTATTTAGTTATCAGTATTTTTATGTCTAAAATATTAAAATACATGTTTATTCATTTATATGACTATAACAAATACATCTGTATCAATCAGACAGGTCTGTCATGTATAATTCTTTTGATAAAATTATTTATCTTTAAGGATATGTACTTCCAATAGAAAATAATTTATCCGCACTACATAATATATGTATATTGAACTATGTGATTTATATTGTTAAATCAAATAGATAATTATTATAGCAATGGTAAAAATTATCAACTTACATTGCGATTTTTTTTCCAAGATAACCATTTAAAATTTTGTTGGAATATTTCCTAGAGTGTGTCAATGGATACTTTTTAACCTTAGGCATCTTGAGTCACAGGAGGCAGTAATTTCAGAACAATAATGTACATAATAATATATTATTGACTTTTAATGAGAACCAAATCCAATAAAAAAATTACGGGTTCGCAAATTTTATGTTGAATCTTGTGAATGAATGGATTTCATGCGCTAGCCGCCATGGGTTAGCCATGCATGCGCTGTCAGATTCTAAAACGAGCCGATCGGTTGACGCATGTTTTATGTTGAAATATCAAAATTATCATCTGTTTTCGTATAAAAACAGCCCAAAACCATACAATTTACAAAAATAAGCAATTGGTATCAAGAATAAGAATAATATTCATTCATATTGTAGTCAAAATTTGTATTAAAATGTGTTTTATAGGCAAATTTAATTAAAATCTATCAGAACACAGATTTCACGACCGTCGTGGGCGTGTTGAACGGCATACTAACACTGTGAGAGTTAATTAATAATATCGTATTTCATAAGACTGTAAACATATTATTTAAAAAATGATTATTGTGTTTCTGATATTAAACTTAGTTTTAAATAGTAGTTGAAGCCTCAAAGCACGTGAGTAAATATAATATATTATTCAAAAACGTATGTTTTTACTAAAACAAAGTATTTTAAAAACGTTAAAAATTGATCAAATGTACTGCAAATTGAATGGTTTATAACTCTATTCATTTTTAACATTTTGCTAATTTGGTTTCCTGCAGATTTGTCTTCATAATCTTGGCTTCAAGAGTATAAGAAAATATATTTCATTTATGTATTAATTTAGCGTATTAACTCAATTACGCGGATAATGCATCTAATGGTCGCAGTCTTTCTTATGTCTGTATCGTCTTAATTACGGCAAATAATATTCAGTTTATTAGTTTTATATGTATTAATGTAAAGGTTCAATCTAAATAATAGTTGAAACAAAAGTCTAATCTATTGAATAACTTCTGATATAAATGAATAATAAAAACCTACATATTCGTAACAAAATGCAAAAATTTGAATTATTATTGCAAGTCACACCTTAACTTTCAATTAAAAGTACTTATTATGTTTATTCGTGTTATTTTCTTGTCAATGTGAAATATTATGTTAATATTGATATCATTTATTTATCACCATTTTTTTCTTCTGTCTAGTACTTATAAAACTTGTAACTGTTTTATTTCCAATAAAAAAATAATTTAAATTAAAAATTTGGCACAAGTTCACAAGTTATTTCGGTTCGAATTCTTTCAATTAAAAAAAATTCTCTCATGATCTTGTTTCAAGTTAAGGGCCAGTTGTGTAATCAGTAGTAACTTTTTACTATAGTTAAAAAAGTTACAAAAACAGACTGTTTGTTCGTTGGTAAAAAAATATTTACTTCTCGAAAGTACATCCCGTAGTAAACTGATTTTACACTCCGATATCTGATAGTAAAAAATGAGAATCCACGGTTAAATATGGCAGACTTTTAACAGCTGTTTCAAAAGTCATCTGTCACATTGACACTTTGAAAGTTGTAGTATACGACAATAGCCCGCTATTTTAATGATGAGAGTTCGTCTGATGATGATCTCGTTGTTAAATTTACCACCGAAGTGACAGGTCTCAAATGTAGGGACGAATAAAGCAACAGATAAAGCAGAAAAAGGACCACATTTCATGATTATTCGCTTTGCCACACTAAGAAGCGAGATTGTCTTTAACCATATTTGACAAGAGTAAATTGATGTATCAACAATCCGCAGAGGATTTTTACTACGGGCGTTAGTAAAATGTTACCCTAAGAAGCTCTTGCCTACAGTTTTGAATGGCATGATACCTGTGAAGTACTGCAATAACTTAAATGCTTACTGCAAAAAACAAACTTTGTAAACCTCAAATCAAGGTATTATTTCTATTAAGAACGTATGTCAATCTGCAAATAATTCAACATTTGGATGTTTACGAAGAATGTGGAAGATTTAAAAATAACAAAGTTGTTTATGTATTTTGCATAATTTTTCACAAAATCTATTCCAAACATGCATCAACTTAACACGATATTTACGGTGTTCTGGATAAATATTTACTCAAACAAACACGGCGTAAAATATTTTCAACTGCACAGCACAAATCAAACACAGATTTGTGCTATGCAGTTGCAGTTTAAGCGCACTTGAAAGTATGCGTTTCATTACATTTTAAACATGGTATTATTTTATACTATATGATATTTGTAATCCTTCACTTAATAATAACATAAAATAACTCCTTCATGTATTTTTTTTTTATGACAAAATGCTACTGAATGGTGTATTTACTCCAGGCAAAATATTTCCAGTTCAAATAAATATAACCTCTAGTGGCAATAAATCCTGTTATATTACTTCTACAGTATTATTATCAGCAACATATTGTCCATGCATATTGCCCACCATTGACATACTGAAGAATAAATAATATAATTTAAAATTATATAAATTTTATAAAAGAATATTCAATATCAATTAATATAAATAATAAGAGAACTCTGGAATTGTACCATTAACACCCACTAAACACGTGTTATTGTAATACTAAAATGTCTTCATTAATATACACAAAGCATAAGCAGTACTGAATGTTCAAGCGGCTTGACTATTCAATTATTTTAAACTATTCAATTATGTAAACACCTATGAAAAATGATAGAAAAGGTTTGTGACACACAAGTATGTAAGTATGTAAATCTGAATGCTTTTATTTTAATTTGAATGTAGCAGTGATTGTAAATTGTACAAGAAATAATAAAGGTATTGGATTTTGTCCAAAGTAGAAAAGCATTAAATGTTTGATTTACCTATGTTGGCATTGCCCTCCGTTGCTCCGTAGAATTCTGTTATTTTTTCAATGTTGAAACGGTCAACAAACGATTGCCAAATCTGTAAACAGTTGAAAAACAATTAAATAATAAATTTCATGTGAAATCTGTTAGAAGACTGTAATTTGTAATATGTAGAGCATTGCATTAACCCATTGCCACCAGCATCGGTGTACCCTAAGAGCTCGTCAAGATGTCAATACATACATAATTCTAATGTGATTTGTGATCTATGTATTGTCATCAATAAAATCTTGTTTATTATTTGAGGTTAGTGTTCAGTTTTCAGACAAACTGCAGGATGAACAGATTTAACTTTATGTATATGTTTATCTGCCATTTTTCACATACAAAAAACATTTTGTCTGTAATTAGAATTTATCTAATGTAGAATTAAACTTACTAATTAGTTTTATACGTATAATAAATATACATACATGTATGAAGCTCCATCCAAATACTTAAATGTTTATAGTACTCTCAAAATTTAGTCGGTAACAGTTTACATATTTTCAAAGTGATCTTGTTCCTGTTATAATTCTTCAAACATAAACAAAACTTACTTGTTTAACTATCATATGAGAATAATTTTTATTATTGATAATCCCCGTGCAAATTATTATTTTTAACATCAAACTTAAAAGGGTTATTTCTATCACATATTAATAAAAGGAGCAGACATTAAACAAAATAATATTTTACGTAAATTAGATCCGGTGGCAACAGGTTCAAATTCAACCTCCTTCATCGAGGTTAATATTCAATATTCGCACCTGGGGTCGCAGACCATTGCCATACATGAGACGAACTTTGTGCTGCTTGTCAAGGGGACTCTCGGGAACAGCCAGCAAATATCGACACATTTCTCCGATGTAATTAGCAATCTGAAAATATGAAAAACCAGTTTTTAATTTTTAATTTTGGCCATAATACAGAATGAATATTATGTTCCAGGCCGATGTTGTTTTAGAATAACTAGGAAATGAAACACAATTTTTTAATTTGGTTTTTATTTATCGATTATGTTGTTGAGGCGTTAGATGCATTGAAATCGACTACTCTCTACGACTACCAAATGTGAACTGACAAATGTCTGCCAAACCAAAATGGCGGCCAAATAAAATCGGTCTAGAACATAATATTCACCTGTACTATAGATTTTTACTAAATCTTGAAATTTTTTAACTCATAATTTAAGCAGGCATCCAATCCAGCAGGTAAGAAATATTTAAATAGAATAAAAATAAGAAAGATTACCGTAGCATTGTATTTGATGCAATCCTTGATGAAGTTTGATGCGGAAAATTTATTGCGAATGGCCACAGTGTTGCCGTAGATGATGGCCTGACCAAGAGCCGTGACGCAACCGGCCGTGTGGTAAAGTGGAAGTGCTGTGTATACAATGTCATCAGAGCGCAGGCGGCTTAGGAAGTGGATGCCGCCACTCATGAACATGTACCTAAAAATAAATTTATTCATACAAAATTTATTTTATGTTATTTATTATACAAGTTAAGGTAAATAAAAATACTAATCCATTACTGAATATCAATCAAATGAATAAAGAGAGATATGAACTTAACCTCAAAGCAAAAATTTGAATAGAAGATATAAGAACTTAAATTGAGTAAAATTACCGGTTTGTATGTATGTATATATGTATATATATATATATATAAGTTAATATACTTATACATATATATATATATATATATATATATATATATATATATATATATATATATATATATATATATATATATATAAGTTATGAATTTGAATATTTAAAACAATTGTTTTATTTATTTTTAATACAGATAAATATAAATTATTAACTCAACTAAATAAAATCAAGCGTGATGAATGAAATCAAATCACATTGTGCAATTAAAACCCATTGAGGATTAAATGTGGCTTAATGAGATTATGAATGATGATTATGAGGACTATGAAAAAATAATGTGATCTCATGAAATATGTACATAAAATGTGATTATTGTTACGAGATTTCTCCAGGCTTAGCGCCATAGGTATCAAAGTGAGGGATCACCTGGAGTGTGTGATGACGGCGGCCTTGGGTAGGCCTGTGGTGCCCGAAGTGTAGATGTACAGCACCTTGTCATGGAAGGTTCTCTCCGCGGGGTGCGGCAATGGAGTAGGAGGCGTGCTGTCCAGAAGAGGTTGCAGGTCCTTCACCCCTTTACTCGCCGGCCCGCCTTCACTCTCTTTGTGCTCTCCTACCCGCCAGCGGTACAGCGACAGGGAAGGACTTAGCTCACTGAAGATGTCTTGCACAGCTGGAAGAGTTTGAGTTTACTAATATACAGCACATGCATAAATCCATAATAATGACTTTCTGGGTGCCAGCTTCAGCTTAGGTAGTGTTATTATGGATGATTAGTGAAAAACAAATGTGTTTTTAATATCTTTAGGTTAATATTTTAGCAAAAATAGTCATCTTTTCTTCTGTCTATAATAAGGGAGAAACCTTACCATTGAAATTATTTATCCACAATTCTTATGTCATTTTTGTTCATTTTGACAGCTAACTTACAAAGATGGAATAATTTTAATTACATTGACATTTTATTTAAGTGTGGTTTATTTTGGATAAAGCTCTATCATTGAAATATAGATTATACTGGGACGTTGAACGCACAGCGGTCACCGATGGCTGCTCACAGGGACTAGAAGCAAGCAATCGGCGACAGCTGATGAGACCCTAACTGTGCAGCGGTCATCATTGGTCGCGTAGCGGTCACTATTGGCCGCTAAGTGGCCACACTAGCTAATAGCCGTAATAATAGCAGTGAGCAATCAGCGATAGCCGATTGTTTATCTGCTAGTATCAATATTATAAATGCTAATGTGAGCTCAGGCTTCTAAATATTATCCTCAGGTACACGCAGTCAGTATATTGAATAAGCCAAACGAAACTACCTAATCAATAATTGACTAGTAGTTATTTAATTTAAAAGATAGGTTACCTTGCTCAAACTCAACTGAGTAGATAAGCGCCTGACATTGCGCGATGTTGAGTGAGTGGAGGAGCGCCCGACCTCGCTGATTGGTGTTGATGAGAGGAGTGACAGTCCCCAAACGGGCCAGACCCAGCCACAGCGCCGGCTGCTGCGGACAGTTGCCCATCAACAGGCCCACGGACTGCCCTGGCCCGTAGCCATGTGCGCGGAACACCCCGGCCACACGATGAGACAGCTCCTGGACCTGAGAGATTAGAGACAATTAGAAGTCGGGTTAGGTTGGACGACTGATATATTATTGCAAAAATAATGTAGATTAGTTCTTTCATTCAGGATGGTTGTATACATATTATGTTTTTTAAATTAGGGCCGTCTAAAACTGTATTAATTTAGTAGGCGAGAAAATATTTTTACAAATTATTTTTTGGATATATGTACAGTGGAAATCGTTTAACAGGAAAACACTTAATATGAAAAATCGGTTCATAAGAAATAAAATTCTGATCCTGACAAAATACTATGTAATTTCATACATTTGTTTTCTTTTATGTGAAGTGTTAATAAACAGTGTACCCAATGTTATATGCTTTAATATGTACAGACTGTAAATGAACGAGTATAAACTTGAATATTAACTCAGTTATTACGACTATCTTTTAACATGAAATTCTTTTAACACAAAAATATAATTCAGTCCCCATGATTTTGTGTTGAACGATTTTCACTATATATGATACTTTGTATTGAATGTAATTTAGATAATAGGCATAAAAGTTTCCCGTAACAAAAGCCATAGTTATTATGTGTCCTTTGATATTTCTAGAAAATCATTTACAAACGCAAAATATCAATTTTTTTCTTGTATGAAGCTATATGTGATGTTAATTAATGTACTAACAAGTGAAGTATTTTGTGACTAATAAAATAATAGTGTCGTAAAAATGCAATTGACATAATAATAATAATAATAATTAGTTGGCCATAGGTTGCCACACAACTGCCTAAGAAGTGATGATTTGTTATGTATTATGTGAAAACTCTATATTGTCAATCTGACACCAGGCAGCGTCGCAATTGCCCGTTGGTTGTGGAAGATAATGTATGACAGCGTCGCCGGAGCGGTATAATAAGTATTTAAATCATTTTAAGAATATGTCTGATTTGGTATTTATGTTAACTTAAGCTATACTATATCAGCGAAAGTCAGATTTTTATGTTTTTAACATATTTTTATATATTTATATAAATAGAAAGAATGATTGGGAAAAAAAATGACACAAAAAATATAGTTATAATAACAAACTACTTTTGATGACCAGATTGTATGCACAGGCAATATGCGATGAGCAGTGAGTTTGGATCATGGTGATGTCTACCAGATAATAATGGCCAATTTGATTGATATATGTGTCTAATGAGTGATGAATTTACATAACAATAAAAAATAATTGATTTCATAACTAATAATTGAGTCTTAAAGTGAAGCTATACAGAACTTGCTGTAGATCGGTCAAAACGGATAGGATTGTCTAAAGAACAGACAGGCATTCAGTCTTTATTTTTTATATAAATTATTTTATATTTTTATTATTAAAATCATTTAATATTTGTGGTTATTCAATTTTGTAACTTGTAAATTAATTGAGATTAATTGTTAATATTTCCATGATAGATATAACAAATGAAACAGTCTCCTTTAGCACAGATTTTGGAAATAGACTAATCGAAAGAGTCAATGATAAAACTTTTGGGTTGTCTTTCGATACGTGAAAATGCATTCAGTGTAATAATACCCGCAGAGCCCTGAAGCGATGTGGCGGGTGTAGGACACGTGCTTGCAGCTCTCCAGACGGACGTTGGATAGGTAATTGGGTGCCTCATGACGTCTTGTGGAGTCGTGTAGCTTTGACATCAACATTTTAAAACAAATTTTTCCGGTAAAAAACGATTCACAACCAGACCTGCCACCTTAGTCTGGGTATCGCACTAGCGACGCATATCGTTAATGCGAGCAGTCCGAGAGCAGTATCCAAGTTATGTTAAGTGCGCGATGTTTGGACTGCTCACCAACGTTCCCCCTAAGCTGCACACGTGCGCGGCCGCGCGGCAGTTTTGAAATTACTGATCAGCGATCACAAGCTAGTAGGCACTCCAAAAATTATCAGACAAAACAACATTTTTACTATTTGAATTTAAAAAAAAAAACAAAAATTAAATTTTAAAGTAATATCAACTGCGAATGCTGACTCACCAATCATTTTTGGTTAATAGTATAAAAGGTGTCAATACGCATCCTTGCATCCTGCTTGCAAGCACTCAAATAATGATGTGCAATAGAGATAGACAGAATTTTTTGGACTGGTTAATTACCAGTATGTACATAACGATTTCTGGTATTCATCTCAAGGAGAAGAATAAAATTCCGCGCTTCCTTGCTTGCTTCTCTTTGTTTCAGCTGTCAATATTAACAATTTTCACCATTGCTAAATTTTCGATAATATGCATTGAATAAATAATTAATAAACAACCATTTTCCTTATATAATTTTTTTTTATACAGTGTCTCGTAGCTAGATGTCCAAACTTCAAGCATAGATAAATCAAGTAATTTAGAACAAAAAATATTCTTGATAATTTGTCGATTTTCCCCTGCCTGACGAATTATCAACTTTCTATTTTTTTATTTTTCAAAATTCGCATTCAAAGGGTTAAGTATCATACATTCCATGTATGAGAGCTCGATGACCTCAATATATACTGACCCACTGACCGAGAATTTGCAGGGTGGAAAAAATATAAGATAAAAAATGCGGAGATTGACAAAATTTGTTTAAAAATTGTAACACGTAATGAAAGATCTGTAGTTGTTGAAATTAAAATAATATTCACTTAATTTAAAAATGTTAATATCGGAAATTGAATTACACAGATGTGCCAAAATAGACTTTTTTTTCGAAGTAAATACATTTTCAAAGTAAAAGTCTTTATCCTTCGATTCAATGATACAGCATCCGAAAAATGAGTTCCCTAAGTCTCAAGGAGATTTTTATGTATGACGTAATAAATAAAAATTTTCTAATATTTTTAATCCCCCATTACTCGCTATATGAGCATTCCTTTAACCTTAATATAAATAATAATAATAATAATGATGGATAATTTGTATAGCGCCATTTTCGTAAAAACTTTCACCTCAAGGGCGCTTTAATAAAATACAATATCTCATTCTAGTAAATGGGCCTACTTAAATTATATTATTTTTTATTCATTTTTCAGATGCTGTGTCATTGAATCGAAGGATAAACATTTTTACTTTGAAAATGTATTTACTTCGGAAAAAAAGTCTGTTTTCGCACATCTGTGTAATTCAATTTATGATATTAAAAAATTTAAACTTAGTGAATTTTATTTTAATTTCAACAACTACAGATCTTTCATTACGTGTTACAATTTTTAAACAAATGTTGTCAATCTCCGCATTTCTTATCTTATATTTTTTCCACCCTGCAAATTCTAGGTCAGTGGGTCAGTATATATTGAGGTCATCGAACATACATGGAATAAACTCATACACGGAATGTATGATATAATACCCCTTGAATAATAACCTTTTGAATGCGAATTTTGAAAAATAAAAAAATAGAAAGTTAATAATTCATCAGGCAGGGGAAAATCGACAAATTATCAAGAATATTTTTCGTTCTAAATTACTTGATTTACCTATGCTTGAAGTTTAGACAACTAGCTATGAGACATCCTGTATGTGCATATGTATTCATGAGGGCATACTTAGGGTAAGGTAAATCAGCTGATCTAACATTATAATAGGAAAAATTTCTATAGTATTGTATTTTGAGTGTTTTATCAATTAATTAATCTGCGAACCAATTTATATTTTTGTTAAGAATTATTTTAATGATAGTCCAACGTTTTACAAAAGATAAGTAAAAAATATTGAAAAAAAAGCTATCTTTGAAGTTGCGTAACTCGTTACCTGTAAACATTTTCCCAAAGTGTAAATAACATTTTCTGTTCAAAATTGAATGAAGAAGACTCTCCCGGTATATGGACCTAATATTAAAATGAATTGAATAATGTTATTAAGGAGAACACACTCTAATTGTGAAGTTGTATTAACAATTTAACAATTTGGCGCTATAACACACTTGGTAGTGTACTTCTCCGAATTGGAAATAGAGATCCAGGTTCGAATCCCGGCAGCGCGAAAACAATATTTATCGACAAAATTGATTTTATGTGTATATATCTATAATTAATACACTAAATTAGTGATTAAATAATGGTTATATTTTGATAGAATATATAGATTTGAAGCTTGTATGAAAATGATGTGAATTGGTGATTTGTCCCGCTCGGCCGCCTGCTCCCGCGCAGACACTCGTCTCGCGGTGTTCGGAACGAAGCTGCTGGCAAACGGTGATTCTAATGAAATAGATTCATTAATTAAGATGCCAGAATTAAATCAGGTTTTACTCATAGGTGTGTAGAGATTCACCGCATTATAAAGTTTAATGCTTTTAAAAATGGAATATTACAGAATATAAGTTCAAAATGTACGGACAGGAAGAGGTCCAGGTTCGAATCCCTGCAGTAACGAAATATTTTTTCGATAGACAGATTTTTTGGTATATCTTTCTAGTTGATTAATTTAATTTGTACGAAAAATTTTCAATTATGTATCTTCCACCTTTTAAATATATTTCTCGCGGATTTCCGTCATTCAGTCTCGTTAGCTTCAGGTCTTTCCGTAATAATAATCATTTTGCAGATGATCTATCGAGACCCCGCGTTAGCGGCTCACCTGAGCGAAGGTCCACACTTCCTCCTGGAAGAGAAAGCAGGGCTTGTCGGGGTTCTTGGCCACCACCTCGTCGAAGATATCCGGCAGGGTCATGTTGTTCTTGTTGAACCTCTTCACCTGCATCAGGAGCCGCAGGTAAGCCCATACTGCCCTGGAACGGAGGAAACGTTCATGAAACATGATTCTTCAATTGGACGATATAAATAATATAATGAAGGGAACCGCAATAAAGTGTTAATTGTCCCCATTAAACAATTGAGGTAAAATGTTAATAGTGTCGCATAATTGGTACTAGCCGGTAGACGATAGAACCGGTAACAATTTTGGAGATAATCGCACATAAATCGTAACCGAATTTTTGCAGAATGTTTCTATCATTATTGCATAAGGAAAATATATTATTATATTATATTATTAATACTTGATTATTTATGGCAACTATCTGTTCAATTACACGATATTTCTATACTAATTTAATGTATTAATTATAAATATATACATATAAAATCAATTTTGTGGAAAAATATTGTTTTTGCGCTACCGGGATCACAGACCGCCTGTTCTGAATAATTACAACTTCACAATAAGAATGTGTTCTCCTTAACGATATTTCTATATTTATTTTCGATATTTGTAAATAATATAATACTAATGTACAATATTGTAAATAATACAAGTCCCTCCCGCGGCCCAGTTCATCAACACCGTGTTCGTTAGCAGTTGTACATCGTCAGCGGATGAACCACCAGCGCCAATGAAATTATACTAATAATTCAGCCTGCACTCGTGTTATCGCACTATCGCGCAATAAATTATAAACAATATAATTTATTGCGTTATACCTGTTAAGGTTAAAAAGTTTTTTTTTTTCAAAAATCATTGAAAACCGAAATTGAATCATTATTGGACAAACCTCGATAGCGGGGGAGCAGGGGTGCAGGCAGTTGTACCGTCCGCGTGAAAACTATCGTAAGATTGCGTAACGACCTCGCTAAACGGAGAAGAGGAAGATGAAGGAGTGGGCGACATATTTTATTGTCGCTTTAAACACATCTTTCTTCAGAGGGCGTCATATTCGGTCATCGTTGTATTGTCGACCTAGAGTCTAATATAACATTATTGAACCAGTTTGACCGGTGGTTGGGTCGCGAGTCATGACTGGTCTAATCCGATCCCGAGCCAATATTGCGACTCCGGGATTCCGAGATCATTCCGGGGGAAAAAAGGCCAAAAATAACAAATACACGTATTGGGAATATGAATCGCAGCCACCAGTTTAGGAAAAAATGTATTTTGTTGATGATCTACGTTGTACAAATATATATTGTGTGTGCGCGGCCAGAGCAGGTTGAAGAAGGGAAACTACTCACGGTTGACACGAGTTTATTATTAATTGAGTACAGTTACAGTTCAGAAATATGCAATGAAAAGTCTACACAGAGGACCGTTCGCTGAAGATCTTAACTGGGAGGCACCCGACGTCGGTTATTGCGGTGTCGGTACGGGGAGTCGTCGGCACTGATGACTGACTCCACACGTGTTGTGTAAGATATTTACTCAAGTAAGTTAGGAATCTCGGGAGGTAAGACGAATAACAATTGGAATATGAGACAATAATATGAATAATATGCCCGAAGCGATAGCTGAGCGTCGTGTTTCATCATTTCACTAATTTTTCTAGCGAGATGGGCGCGATCCAACCACAATTATAATATATACATATTTAATTTTTGTCTAATTTTGGTATCCCGAAATTAATCTAAAATGTTAATCCCCAACGTTTCAGGATCGTAAGGATTAATCCCGGGATTGAAAACGGGACTGTAAACTGGGTCGGGAGCCCGGGATTGAATCCCCGAATTGAGTAAAAAGGGAAGACATTCTGTCACTACTACGTAAATAAGGACGCGTGGTGTAAATGGACTACGAAACTTCGTTGAATACGTCTTGAAAATAAACGAAGTTAAAAAATCAACAAACGTATAGATATAAAACTTCGTATGAATTTTAGGAGCCTAGACCTCTGCATATTTACGGTGTACCGAGGAAAACATTCATATTCTGTAAAAATGACTAATGTCGGTTTCCACGAGCGAGCGTAATATGCAAATATATTATAAAAATGCTAAAAAATGTTGATATAATCCAAAAAACCGAGCACCGATAAGGTGTTTGCGATTAAATAAGGCTGTTTTATGACACGGTAGCGAGATGGTAACACATCGTGACCGCACTAATAGTCCGGTGTCGATCTCTGGAGCAGTCTCCTCGCTGAGCCCGCGCTATTATTACACTCATTAGCCTTTCCTCATTGAAGCGGCGCTGCGATAAGGCCGGACACTTTTGCTGGAAATCGGACAGACTGTCCTTCCAGACAGTTGAACAGTACCACAGAGACAATTCTGTGAGAAGTCAAACTACACGGCCAAATTATCGAGATTGCGAAAAATTCTCATTTCATTTAATGGGTAGAAATTTTAATATAAGAGCAAGGGAGCATTTGAGATGTTTGAACAATAGTGGGTTTTCAGAATTTGCTAATCGTTTGATAGAAAATGGTCATGGTTTTGATAAAAAATTGGGATTATCAATTGTGCATATAAACGGTGTCGGTCACAAATTAAATAATTTGGAATCGTTGGAGATAAATAAAGCGTGTAAAACTAATCAAAAAATTATAAACAACCAACTAAATTTGACGAATAAATTTATTCGAGTAAATCTGTTAATGTAATGTGAGTAAATTAGGTAACAATTTGAGTTAGGTACTAAATTTATTTTTTAAATAATTGTTTTTTTAAAAATAGATTCTGGTAAATAAACAATAATATATTTTTTTAGTTAGTTATGACATCCTGAAGAAGAAAATGGTATTTTTCGAAACCGGTAGATGTATTTAAACTCAATTAAGCGGTTAATAAAACAAAGATAATAAATAAAAAAATATGAATTTTAACCACAATGTTATTGCTAATTTTAAAAGTATAATTCTCATTTCAAATATTATTCGTCAAAATAACATTCAGCTTAATTGTATCAATCTAGTGGTGGTTCAACTTCGCCAATGAAACATATTTACTGTTTCTACAACCATTATCTTACAACGAATGAACCGAAAACCTATACAATATTGCGCTTCGTCGCTATTGTTTACTGCTACATTGTAACCGTTAGTGTTATCAAGAAATTCGCTAGATGACAGTGCGGATTAGCAAATGTCATAATAAATTTTAATGCGTATTAATTTACAATACTTCTATACTTGCACACAAGAGATAATATTACAATTTAAGATAGTTCTATAATAGGTGTACACATGTATTATATATAGCTTGTATAATTTTATTTTTTGTTACTGTAAATACAGAAAGTACACTACGCGGTGCATTGTTAAAGCAATATATAATAAGGGATTTCCACTGAAATATAGATTCTACAGATAGCCGATTGCTTTTCTGTTGTTATGTTTAATTGTCATAAACGTATAATTTACAATCTCAACAATGAGTGTATTACAGTGCGGACTTAGATTACACCATAAAAACTAGTCGGTAATTTAGACAGCGTTGTTCTAGTGGAGCTCGGAGGAAGTGGTTTAATTTAGAGGATCCCTATTGATATGACCTCGGGAACGGGGTCGAGGAGACGGCCGGTTGTAATAATCTGGATGCTGGAGTGCCGGAAGCTGGACGCGCGCCGTTTCTCTACACCTTCAGAGATGTTCATTTACTGACTAATCAGGACGTTTGGCTCAATTAAGCGGAATCTGTGTTTATCGGTACCGTATCCGCTTCCAAAATACTTAATTGAAGCCGCGTAATCGAAAGTGTGCCATCAGCCGACGCAAAGTCTGCAATATTATATTGCAACTTCCATACAGCAGTCGGATGTTGCGTCACACGGCGCAACGTGCGGGTGTACAGCGCCGACAGTGTGGCTCGTCCGCGCGCGGGCACCCGGTGGGTACCCAGCTCTACATCGGCCCGTCACGGCCGTGAGCAGATGGCGAAAGAGATGAGATGATACAGGAATTTCTACCTCCCGCCTGCGCCTTCTCGTCGGATGCTCGCTTCGTGCGGACGTAATAATAAATATGAATAAGACGAAGGCTGACAAAAACGAATACTCACATCACTCGGAGTGTAAAACCGTTTGAAGACGTCACGATTCACGATTGAGGTTGCGTAAAGTGATGCACACCTCGGCCGAACCGAACTGCCGGGACGAGAGACGAGAGACGACACTAATTCCACAATGTCCCAAAATAAAGTTTTCGCAAGTCCATTTGAAATAACTCTTAACCTGAGAAACAAGAAACGATGTCACATTGACAGGGAAAAGGGTGTTAGGGCGGAGTGGGAGCTGACGAGAAGGGAGAGCCTTGCAGGAAGCAGCTAGACGAGAAAAACAGAGGCCAGATAAGTGAACCCTACTCTGCGTCGTCACTCATGGATTATTTACCCTCATTTTACAATTGATCTATTTTTCTCTTTGCTAAACTATTTCTATTATATTACCACTCTCCTCACCCTACCTCCCTTTCCCTTTCTGCAATATTTCTTATTCTTTATGTATGGTATATCTTTTTACTTTTTCTCACAAGTTCTTGTAACATATTTTCAATTTTTTATAAAATGTGTACCTGATGGCTAGTCTATCGTCTACTATCAAAATATTCGCGGTTTACGTACCGAGAACAAAAGTCTTTAATCAAATTTTAAATAACGAATACGATATCATCTGCCTTACTGAATCTTGGCTACGTAACGATATCAATAATAGTGAAATTGCAGATAACAGGTATAATATTTTTAGAAGAGACCGAAATCACTCTAAATATGGCGGTGAGGTTTTCATAGCTATCAAAGTGGCATTGCATGCAAAGCTTATGGAATCCTGGCATACCTCTGCTGAGGACCTCTGAATAAACATTAAATTGTCATCCGGGGTGTATCAAAACATTTTTGTCTATGGATCTTATCACCCGCAAGGCCCTGATCACCATTCTAATTTACTATAACATTTGAATATGGTCAGTGATATAAGAACCGATCTTCCCAATAATATGTTTTTATTGCTGGGAGACTTTAATTTACCTACTATTAAATGGTTGCCTTCTAATGGATCTAATGTAATGAACCCCTCAAATTGTAATAATGTAGCCAGCCAATACCTTTTGGAATTCTTATCATTTACAGAACTCTCTCAGTATAACGATCAAACAAACCAAAACGGTAGAATATTAGATCTGGTGATAACAAACAATGCCTCATGCCATATTTTTAAATGTAACGATCCTCTGACTCCCGAAGACCCCCATCATAAATTCCTAATCATAGAAATATCAATAACAAAAGAAATCGCTATGCGTCCGTCTCCAAGAATTATAAAAAAATTTCACGATACCGACTACTCGTTAATTAGGAATGAGTTGTCTAAAGTTGATTGGACGCTTTAATTGAATGATTTGGAGTTGGAAAATGTTTTAAAAACATTTTATACAATCGTTAATAACATTATATCAAAACATGTTCCAACCATCTCGGTTAAATCTGCAGCGAAATTTCCCAGTTGGTATAACTCTTCGTTAATTAAAACTATCAAAGAAAAGTTACTTTACCACAAAAAGTGGAAAATGTATGGTAACCTCTCTGATTATCAAACGTTCAACCTCTTGAGAAAGCGACAGAAAAAAAATGCGAAAGAATGCTTTGAACAGTTTGTAAAAAAATCCGAATCAGAAATCAAAACAGACCCAAAAAGATTCTGGTCATACGTAAAAAGCAAACGTAGAGGGAACGCAGATTTTCCTGATAGTGTTTATTACAAAAACCAACAAGCTGATAATGGTGCTGATATATGAAGAGTATTTAATGACTGTTTACGTCTCCACAAGCGTCCATGATACTGATACAGAAGATGATTGTCGCGTATACAGTCACCTCGATACTCAATCTATCGACTTTCATGAAGCGATCTTTTAAAATATTTAAAAAACCTAGACACCAAGAAGGGTGCTGGCCCTGATGAATTGCGTGCCACCTCACACACAGCCCGAGCTACGCTTGAAATATTTCCCGGCCGCATAATGTCACAACGTCGTAATATCGATTGGCCTCCTCGACGGCTCCCGACCATTTTCTGCGGGGGTACTAGGCTGAGCAAATGGTGGTTACGCGCCCGTGACGATCTGAAATCGAGAGAAAATGACTACGCATAGTAAAGTATGTATAGTTGTGTACAGTTGCATTCATAATACCTCATAAGCCTTATTGGTCTGAGGCATTTTACACTTTATATGATATTTTCCTCAATTGAAAAGATACATAAAGAATGGCAATATATTGATAAATAGTTTAGTTTCAGTAGTAAAACATATGGAGAATCTTCAGATTATTACGGATTTTTCTATACAAATAGTATTGCAATCTGACCAAAAATGAGGGGAACATCACTTTTACAGAACTTCAAACGAAAGCTTTTATAATAATCCGAGGGACTTCTTACCGAGCGTACCACCGAGTGCAAAGTTTTTCCACACAAGTTTATACCAAATTAAATTTTATGAAAATATAAAATGAATGCATTTCTTTCCCCATATAATGATCTATATTGGACTTTGAAGAGAATAACGAGCAATTAAAGAATCAAGTCACTAGTCGCAGAGGTCGCCAGGTCACGTCCTGCATTGTAAATAGAACACGCCACTGGTCACCACCTACTCGGCACCACCTCGCCGGGACTATTTATCGCTCGAAGAGTGAGGAAACTGTTATTATTATTTAATCAAATTGAGATTTACAATGAAAAGTCTAAACGAGACCTTGAAGGGTCATCCAATTTGGACTTTAAAAAAGCGACGACAGACAAAATACAAAGAAGAAAATTTTAAAGAATAACCCAAATTTGGTGAAAAATAACAGAAAAACGACTCGACCTCATTTCATCATACCGAGAGCTTCCGTGAAAGCGGGATTCAATTGAAATGTACAGATCACAGATCACAGATCGCAATCGCAGATCGTGCGAGAAGTGGTGAAACAAATAATAACAATAACAGAAGGCTGCCGCTGAGACCTGAGACCCACGCAGCGTGAAAATATACAAAACAAAGCCCCGTTACAGTAATTATCCGCAAAAATGTAGGTAAATAGCTCATTTCTTTACAGACAACTGACCTCGAAACTCCGCATCGGCTCCCTCCCACGCCGCATCGCCGCGGTACCCTGGGAACTGGGAGCTGCCGACTCCAGCGGCTCCAGCGGTTCCACCGGCCGCGTACTAGTATTACCGTACCGCATGTATTATTATTTGGCGACTATTGCTACCGCTCATTATTTAGAATTAATGGAATTAGACTATTACTTTGATCGTGCTGCGCGTAATATAAAATAATCAAATACAAATTGAATTAAAAGCTGCTAGCAGGATTCGAACCTGGACCTTTTCCTATCCGGAGAAACGCGCTATACAGTTTCGTCATATTATAAGTTTTAAAATTTGTCGTAAAACTACTTAATTGATATGGATAACGCGTTTCCCCGGATAGGAAAGGTCCAGGTTCGAATTCCGGTAGCACTATCTACATCGACATGACGTCATTCGCCAAATTTTTTTCGCTATCTCACCTTAGATACGACTATTTAACAATTGGGACCGATAGAATAGCTTAATCTTTGTATAAACAATCCACAATTATATTATTTTATTACAAAGATAAATGATTTACATAACACAGTGTTGGGATACTACAAGGAAAAAGAAAAGGCCTTCAGAAGCTCATTGTATTTTATTAAATTAGCGGAAAACAAATCGTCGGCCTTTGAATATTCATTACCACTCTCTGTCTTGTGAAATCTACATAACGGGGACTTGCAACTATAATTACTGGCAGAATGCTGCTCTAATCCCGGTCGTTCTGCTTGGAACATGGAAATCTACAATTCGCTCGAGCTGTACACGAGCTTCGGACGAATATGTTTTCATATTTTGTAAAAAAAAAAAACAGTTTTACAGTCCACGCAGAAGGTGCAGAGTACCGTATTTTTTTTTAAATTTAGACAATAATTAGTATATTTTCAAATATTTTGTAAACGATCGTTCATAAAAATATATAATTGTTCAATATACCATTATTTTCGTAAATTAAAAAAAACTACAAACTCACGTCACATTTACAGCGAGGACGGGAAGATATCCTTCGTTTAACCAGACTTCACCTTGACAGCAATCTGATGACATCACCGAGTGTGCAAAATGCTCAATACAAATTATTCTAGTAACTGAGTGAGTTAATTATTAGTTCGAGTATAGTATCAGGTGAGCCGGACAGCGTTAGATTACTACATATACCTAATATAATATATTTTTTTTTACTTTTACTGGCTCTAAAGTCAACTGAATACATTTCAATTTCATAAAACATAATTAAATTTTACGAAACAAACATTATTGTCGCAATAATTCCTTTCCAAAAAGGCACGTTAAACACTTTGAATTCTACGAAATGATGCATGTGCGATGAGTTCATTCCCTAGCAGATGAGTTATAAACTGGAAATAACAAAAATACCCATACGGTTCCTGCGCATCTTGCAAAAAAAGCAATAATTTTAAAAAAATATTTGAATAATTTTGGATGAACGACTCTTGCCGACGTTTCGGATCCCATCAACATAGTCCTCGTAAGAAAAAACGGGCTCGTTTGGTATATGTGGAATTTCTGTAATCGAGTTTACAATTTTTATCAAATCAGTGTGCGATTTTTTCTTTGATTTAGCGAGAGCGTTCATTCTGGCATCGGAATTTTTCCTCGTCGGTCCTTCGTGACTCCTCAGTCTGATGAGCTTCTTCGAGCTCTCTTCTCGCGATATGACCGAAACGATCGAGGCGAGGACGGGAGTCTATCGTTGATGATAGTTCCTGCAAAATGGAGACACGCACGCGCAGCTCGCGTCTCCAGCGCCACATCTCAAAGGCATCGGAATGGCCTCCGTTCGATGTCAAGCTCCAGCTCGAGCGACGGTCGTGACGATGGGGACGCGCACATCTCGCGGGTGACCCCCGCGCGGACCGAGCTCCGCCGCTGTGTACTGATAAATCAGTCAAGCACGCGGAGCACGGTGAGGCCGATAGCGATCGGCGAAGAGGTCTCATTAGCGGTCAATAAAGACTAAAACTCTTAACGCATCTTGACAAAAACGTTTTCGAGAAATACAGTTTCAATAGAAAACCGAATCTTTGGATCCATAGAGAAAGAAAGATACCAGAGCCGCCTCGGTCCGCTGTCGCGCTTTCTGCGCGCATCTGTACTCGCACTCTGTACTCGCACTCTGTACTCGCACAAAACTAGGATGCGCCTGTCTCCTCACTCTCCCGGACCGTCGCGAAGGAGCACACTTCATCACCCCGCGGCCTCCTAAACTTCGTATCTGACGTATCGCCGAGTTCCAAACTACGCGGCCATAACGAAAATGTGCAACGAGCCAATCAAAAATTAGCGAAAGAAATTAATTACCGATCATCGAATAACGAATCATCGAGGCGTCGTTAAATCGTTTAAAAGTTATTATAAATACAAAGTAGAAAATATAAGTTCCGAACGTACAGTAAATAGTAAACAAAAAATATTATCATACAGAAAAGGTACAAAGTCGGCAGCAGACAACGACTACTGCACGAAGGAAAAAGAATTAACATAAAAATAATTCTCGCTGTTTGTACGTCACACTTGTAATGATAGCCTGCGAGGCTAAGCTATATTACACTCGAATAAAATAACTATAATCGTATGGCACTCGAGTCACTTGACTGGATATGGAAAAATATTTTCAATATTTAACGCAAACACATTGTGATACATTTGAATAGTACGGAATCGTCAAGTCCATTTCCACGCCTTTACCTTTCAACATCGGAAAAATTTAAGTCAGATGTTAGTTTTATTATTTAAATTGAATTTGGGAGTTGCTTGGCAACCGTTTTAGCGTCATCGGCTTCATCGGCTTGGGGTTCGTTTAAATTGATTTATTTCTTATAATTATAAAAACATAGTTTTTTTTCTTGCTTTAATTATTTGTACCATTTGTGGTAATTATTTTTTAAATTTATTGTCTTTTTAATCTGTTTTAAACGATTTTCGTAGTTTTTCTTTTTTTTCACTAGAAATTTCTTTTTGTTGTTTACCTTGGCAACCACCAACAACGGAATGGGGGCAACTGAAAAGTTGTCCCCGGCCCCATCTGACATATCCGATCCGAGAAAACGGAGAGATGCGTGTCCGGGTGATACGACATCATCAAAAAAACCCAGAGAGTCTGTAATGAATTCTTACAAATCAACTGACTGTGGTCCATATACAGTTCATGTACAGAAGATTAGCGGAGATGACAAATCCTCACCCATCCATCCCATACATTTCGGAAATTTTTTGTTTCGAAACAAAATTAAAAATATTTCTCCCGGGGGAGTCAAATCTCTTGGAAAATTTAAAGTGTCAGTTCAATTTAAAGATTACAAATCAGCAAATGAATTTTGCTACTCCTCTTTGACCATTAATCAGTACTCAGCAGTAATTCCGGCTTACCAGGTTACTCGCATGGGTCTGGTTAAGGGTATCCCAGTCGATATGTCAGATAATGACATCATCGAACAAATCAATGTTCCGGATCATTTCGGAAAACCATCTAAAGTCCGACGATTAAATTACAAAGATACAAAATCTGGTACTGTTCAGTGGCTTCCATCTCAATCAGTCGTGATAACATTTGAAGGGCAAAATCTTCCAAAGTATGTATATTTACATTATAATTCTCTTCCCGTAGAACAGTATGTTTTTCCAACAATACAATGTTTCCGATGCTGTAGATTTGGTCATACGAAAACTGCATGCAGATCCAATCCCCGCTGTTTTAAGTGCGGCGATGCACACCTGGGCGAAGAATGTCCCAAAATAAACATAATGCCTTCTTGCCTCAATTGTTCTGGTCAGCACAACGCCACTAACATCATCTGTCCTGAATTTACCAGACAAAAAAATATTAAGCATATTATGGCGTCTGAAAACCTTTCCTATTTTGAGGCATCAAAATCCTTTTCTCCTGCAAAATCTTCCTTTGCGGAAAAAACTTCTACGTCATCTCCGACTAAATTTTCTGCATCTCCTCTCTTCTCGCAAGTACTTGCGGAAAAAAATAACCATGTCTCTATGAAACCATCTTCACAAAAGAAAACTAGTTTCACTTTCCGTACCCCAAAAACATATCAGCCTTCTTATCTATCAAATGACCAATCCACATTAAATTCTATATATATTTCTCCCAATGGTAATTCCCAATCTAATGATAACTCCAATGGAGTTGCTTTCCTGTCAAACAATGATTCTCTTTCTTTTAATAATAATAATTCTTCTGATATTATTAAAACTTTATTAACTCTTTTAATTAATATTATATCTCAAAATAAAATACCGTCCAACGCTGCCGAAATAATTTCAAATATATCAAACTCTCTCCCAAATAATGGCAGTTCTTCTTCAGTGGAACACGAGAAGCGCTGTTTCTAATCGAATTAATCTTCTTTATTTATTACAAAACTACTCAATTTCTATTGCTTCCATCTCAGAGACATGGTTTAAGCCGTCTCTCCGTTTTCATGTGAAAGGATATTCATGTGTTAGGTGTGATCGGTCAGATGGAGGAGGAGGTTCTGCCATCCTAATCAAAAATGGTATCACATTTCAATCAATTCCCGTTTCTCCTCCGGATCATAATGTACAAATATGTGCGATACGTTATGACAATATTACAATAGTTTCCACATACTGTAATCCATCTTCTGTTTTTAATCTTAATTGGTGGAATAACTTTATATCTTCTTTACCTTCACCGATCATTATAATGGGCGACTTCAATGCACATTCTACCGTTTGGGGTTGTTCTTCTGATGATAAATCTGGTAAAAGAATAATAGATTTATTAGATTCTGCAAATTTATGTTTACTTAATGATGGTTCTCCCACAAGAGTACCACTCCCCTCCCAAAATCCTAGTGCAGTTGACCTCTCCATCTGTTCTAGTAATTTAGCATCGTTGCTTTCATGGGACATTCTCCCCGATTGTTGTGGTAGTGATCACTTTCCAATAATTTTATCTTTTCAAACCCCTCAAGTCAGTAGAGCTACTCCGAGACCTAAATATCGACTGCAATCTAAAAAAGCTGACTTACTTAGCTACGCGATAGAACTTGACAGTGCTATGTCTTCTTCCTTTCATCCGTCAGATAATTGCATTCAGTCTTACAATAAAATGGTAGACATTCTTAAAAACATATCTCAAAAACATATCCCTTTTACTATTTCCAATTTACATAAACCTCATCCTGCACCTTGGTGGGATCTCGATTGTACTCTCGCTGTAGGAAAAAGGAAAAAAGCCACTAAAATTTACTGTAAAAATATGACTTTACAAAATTATCTTGAATTCAAAAAAATCTCTGCTCAAACCAGACAGCTTCTAAGAAATAAAAAAAGGGCAGGATGGACTTCATTTTGTGAGGCCTTATCTCCAGATACTACTTTAACCACTGTTTGGAAAATGATTCGAAGATATAGATCTTCATACAATCCTCCTATCCAACTTGCTCCCACTTCTTCTTGGTTGAATAATTTCATGGACAAATTAGCTCCCTCTTTTTGTCCATCAGATCAAGAACTACCTCAGCCATCTAATCTCACTAATTCTCATCCTCTTGAAGGCCTCTTTGTTATTTCTGAATTAAAATTTGTTCTTCAAAATTTAAATGATTCTTCTCCTGGACCAGATGACATTCCGTATTCTTTAATAAAACTAGCTAATTTAAAATTCCATACAATAATCCTTAATATTTTCAATGAAATCTTTTCCACGGGTTTGATCCCTGACAGTTGGAAATCTCAATATATTATTCCAATTCTCAAACCAAATAAAGATCCATCAAATGGATCCTCATATCGTCCTATTGCTTTATCATCGTGTCTTTGTAAAATAATGGAGCATCTAATTAAAAATAGGTTAGACTGGTTTGTAGAACATAATCATCTACTTTCAAAATCACAATTCGGTTTTCGGAAAGGCAAAAGCACTCTGGATAATTTGTCTATTTTTACTACGGATATTAATTTGTCATTTTCTAGAAAAGAATATTTAATGGCTGTTTTTTTAGATATCATCGGCGCATACGACAATATTCATATTCCAATACTTGTGGATAAACTCCGCAAGATGAACATTCCTGAAAAGATTATTATTTTTATAAAAAATCTTCTTTGTTGTAGAACCATCCATGTATTCGTGCAGGGATGTGTAGTTGGTACTAGAGTTGTATGGAAAGGTCTCGGACAAGGATCAGTTTTAAGTCCAATACTTTTTAATTTATATATATCAGATTTAGAAGCTGTTATTACTAAACACTCTAGAATTATTTCGTTTGCCGATGATATAACTATTTATATTTCAGAAAAAACAATTTCTTTGGCTTTAATTCAAATTGAGAAAGCCCTGAATGACTTAAGCTTATGGCTTGCATATAACGGTTTGCGCTTGTGCCCAGAAAAGAGCAAAATTGTTGTTTTTTCCAAAAAAAAGATAACCCCAAATTTCATTGTACATTTCGAAAACCAACCCCTTGAAATAAGCTCGTCGGTAAAATTTCTTGGATTAAATTTCCAATCGTCTTTATCTTGGTTTAACCATATTTCTGAAATTTTAACGAAATGTAATAAAAACTTCAATGTTATCAAAGCAACAGCGGGAATTTGGTGGGGTTCTCATCCTACAGTTCTAAGATTAATGTACAATGCACTTGTCAGATCTCATCTTGATTACGCCTCTTTTCTTTTGGATCCATTGCCAAAGTACTTAGCAAAAAAGCTTAATCAAATCCAATATAAATGTCTTAGGCTGATATCTGGATGCATGAAATCGACACCAATTAACGTTCTTCAGGTAGAAAATGTCGAACCACCTTTAGAAATAAGACGCCAACTTCAGTCTGACAAATTTTTTGTCAACCGTCTTAGTATGCTTTCTCATCCATTAACACCAAAGTTACAACTTTTGCATAGTTACTGTCACAACAAACCCTTTTGGCGAAACAAAAAACATCCCTTACTTGTGATGAGTTACCATTCGTTATCTTACTACGCCCTAAAAATTTATCGAAGTCATTCAATTCCACTGTACCTGATCCCATATAAAAGCATTATTTTAGAAAATAATATCTGCCTTGATTTGGGTTTAACAAAACAATTTTGTTCATCACAAAATGCTTCAATTGTTCGCAAAGAATTTAATCGGATAACTAACGAAAGATGGCCTGGATATTCTTATATTTATACAGATGGTTCTAAAGCTCAGTCTCCTGTTTCAGCTGGAGCAGCATTCCTTTGTGTTAACCCATATTCAACCGAAGTCTTTAAACTCCCAGATGATACGTCTAGTTTTGCTGCTGAATCGATAGCAATTCTTGAAGCCCTTCAGTTTGTTGACTTACATGGGCTTGATAAAGTAACCATTTTTACAGATTCACTCAGTTGTCTTAAATTATTAATATCTTCTCCCTTTAAATCAAACCTGTCACATATTTTCGTCAAAATAAAATTTCTGCTTTATAGCTTGTTTTTCAAAAATTCGAATATTATTTTAGCGTGGATTCCCAGTCATGTTGGTATAATTGGTAATGAAACCACTGATTCTCTGGCAAAGGAAGCATGTAAAGTAGGGAATCTTAAACATGATCGTCTAATTGCGTCAGATATGATTACAGTTCTAAAAAGAAAAAGTCGGGAAACTTGGAGTTCTCAGTGGAATGAATCAAAATTAGTTAAAGGTACATTTTTTGGCCATATTCATCCAAGTATTCTCCCTAAGCCGTGGTATGTAGGTTCACTTTTAAGTAGGGATAAGATTGTAACTATATGTCGCCTAAGATCTAATCACTGTTGTTCTACAGCTCATCTCTTTAAAATTAATTGTAATAATTCACCGATATGCGAGTGTGGTATAGGTGTTGGAGATCTCAACCACATATTTTTTGAATGCCCAATAATGGTCGATAGGGAAAATTTAATAACAAATCTAATCAAACAATTTGCAACTTTGCCATTAAACATACAATCTGTCCTTTATTCACCAACAAATCATGTCATATTATCTTTATGTAAATATTTAAAACTTAATTTTATGAATCTTTAATAAATTTAAGTGTATTTTTAACTATATTTAAAATAATGTAAATATCAATAAATTTGATGTAATGTTTTGGTTGTTTCACAATGAGAGAAATGTGAACGTATAATTTATATACCCTCACAATTTTCTTGATTATCTTAATATAAGGGAATCTCAATTGCAATGATGATTATTTTGTTTAAGTTTTTATTTATTACTTCCTTTGGTGATTTTTATAATTTGTTAATATATTACAAATATACTTTATGTTTATTAATATTGTGAATGTATACTTTCATACATTCACAATATTGTCTCGATGTTAAAAATATTATTATATTACAATTAAGAGAACTGTTTTTGTACTTTTATCTTTGAAAATAGTAATGTAAAGTTTTGTTAAAATAATTTTAGTTGTTTTTTTCGGTTTTGGTCTATCATGTTTGGTTATGTTATATTGTTCAAATTAAGAGAAATGTGAAAGTATAATATATATTTACGCAATTTTCTTAATAAATTCAATTAATACTTTATATGAATTGAAATATTACATTGTTTTTTTATTTTAGTTATATAATTTTTTTTTAATCAATCCTTCACTTATACTTCAGTTATAATTGGTGTATTTTTATTTTACAATATAAATGTTCTTCTTCTTACTATACTATGTAATGTATGCTAATGAATGTGTTAATTATTTTTCAAAAATCAAATACTGTTACTAATATTTATTAATAATATTACCATGGTTATTTATTTATGTTAATTATTTATATATTTAAAAAATTGTATTATTTCATTTGTATATACTTGTAATGGCTAATTACGCCTAATTGGCGAAGGCCATAATAAAGAGAAAAAAAAAAAAAAATTGAATTTGAAAACATAAGAACATTTTGACACGTGATTTTAGTTAGTTTTTTTATTCTCCTGATGAAGGAAAATGTATGAATATAAATAAAATCGAAAAAATATCACTTTCTGGATGTTCCATTTTTTCAAATGAATCAATGACCGCCTCGTGTACGCGATCTTTCAATTTGAACGGCATTTGGGTCAAAAATACCAATGATATGTTTAACAAAATGATATATTTAATAATGTCATTAATTACAAATCAGAACTTAGTCGTACTGGTCCCTCATTGAATTTCTTATGTGAAATGTACTTAATATTTTATATTGCTCGAAAAGTTCTAATCGAGGCCTGCAAATCTATTTATGACAGAGTAAAGAATGAAGAAATAAGGAAAGAATGTAAAGCTGATGTCAGTATAGCTTTAAGATTAAGAAAGGATCACTTAGATGGTTTGGTCATATGGAACGGATGAATGAGGAGAGAATGGTGAGAACGATATATGACGCAAGTGTCGATGGCACCAGAAATAGAGGATGTCCGCAGAAGACTCGACACGACCAGGTAAACCAGATAATGGAGGACGGTTCTGTTAGAAGCCTCAACAGTCGGCGAGCTTGTACGAGAAGATGTATGAATGTGGGGATGAGGCGAGAATTGGGACGAGGACAGAGGAGTGTGGCGCTCTATCCTCTCTGCCTACCCCCGCGAGGAAACGGTGCGATGGTAAGTAAGTCAAAAATACCGGCAAATTTTCACTGGGTATCAACGAAGTATTATTAGTTCAGTCTACGACATTACATTCCTGAAAAATGGATACATCTCCTGCGGTTAGCCCGGGTTAGGTGTTACCTGTATTCCGCGCGCTGTGCTGTGACCGTCGGTATCGGAAATGAACACAAGATCACTCGCGGAAACTTTTCTAATTCACCGCGAGTGATCGAATATCTCGAGTACGATAGATGCGCACTGGACTCGAGTGCGGCTGGCGCAGTCGAGGGATCAGAATGCGCGTCTCGCAGACTTGGATCCTAGCGGCCATCGAGTTACTCTCACTCTCATTATGAGCGCTTTCATTCACTCGGAAAATGAAACATCTCCGAATTATCTCGTTCCACCTTTGTAAATACGATAAAAACGACACGAAGATTCAGCAGACTGCGACCGTTTTTCCGCTCGATAGGAACATGACATCCCCGATGTGCATCCCCCATGTGCGCGTGTTGCCGTTAAAGCGTACAATTCAAACATTTTAAAGAATCATTTCCATCACCATCTCGACAGGCCGCGGACGGTCGCGCCCCCGACAGAATTCTTCTCCGCCGGTTTCTGTCCAAAGTGGCCGCTCGCCGGTGAGTTTCTCCGTATTAGTGAAGACCGCTACGACTTCGGTATCCCCGAGTCACAGAATATCTAGGCATTTTGTTGATTAACTGAATTTCAGATAGAGTGTATAATAAAAATGTGCAGTGCATAAGTATGCACTTCATTAACTACTGCAAAACCAATTTAATTATAAAATCAAACTATTTACGTTTTTGAAATCCAACCATCCGGACAACACTCACATAAGGACCTATTCAACATGTTATCTGGATTTAATGGTCGAGAAGATGATAACTATAGGTACAAGCTATATTCGGCGCACAGATAACTGTTAGAGACAACTACAGGTGCTACAATTATTTAAGCGAACCGTTGACTCATTTTATGGGACACATCCGCAGGTGACGGTAAACCGTTATCGATCGTGTTCCATTAGAACGATGATTTTTAATAGAGATTTAAATGTTAAGAGTTTAGATTCTAGTTTATTAGTGATTGCTGGAAGAACTGCGAATAACGTTACGATCGAAAACAATACGACTTTTGTTCCTACTTTCATTTAGTTTATGACGACGAGGAAGTCCGAAACCAGTCGCACGAGGGTAAACCGTTCATCTGAAGCGTTCCCGTGTCCGAGTGCTCGCAATGCGGAACATTTGCCGGTTTTCACAGCGCATAGCGCCTTCTTCATTTCTCGCGTCAGCCTGTCGCAGACCCGGGTACAATTATTGTTATAGCTTAAACATCAGCGTAATCCAGTTGCATTTACAGCCAAGGGTTCCTGACGATCCGGATCCGTGCTCCGTGCTCTGCACCGACATCGCGTGATGGACCTGTCCTCGCTAGGACTTGTCGGTCAGAAACGTTGACCGTAACGGTGCCAATTGCCGATAAATAGGAGCTACTAAATGCGGATTGCTGTGTATCGGAAAAATGCACTACTGTACCCCACTGCCCGGACCTCTCCCTACCGGGGAACAGGGAAGCACTTTCACCATTTCGCTATAGCAATCGAAAACATTTTCGACAAATGTTGAAGTCATATTCTGTAATCTTTCCGATTAATACATCTATTATTCCATTTTTAAAAGCAATCAATTATATATTACGGTGAATCTCAAATACTTTTTCAGTAAAACACGCTGGTTTTACTGAACCTTTATTTTTATTTTTTTTATTTATTTATTAGATTTATTTTTTTAAATATTATAATGTACGCGATTGCTGTAGCGAAAATGATGAAAGAAGAGGTTCAGGTTCAAATCCCGGTAGCAACTAAATATCTTTAGGATAATTATGATTTTTTCGTATATTTTTCTAGTTGATAAATTTAATTTGTAATTCTTAACAAGAAGAAAAAGGTCTCTCTCCTTAGCAATTAATCTTTTATCAATAATTTTTCCGGTTTCGGTTGACAAAATAACAGCAAAAAGTTATACTCTATTTATATATTATATATTTTCATTTACCTATTGAACATAATCTAATTCTTCTTAAAGTGTAAGTACACTTTAAGAAGAATTAAATTTTGATAAGTATCAAAAAAATGTAACCAGTTAAAATTACTCACATGTCACAATGGGTATGCGCGCCGTGCAAAAATGATCGTAGCGAACACAGTAACAGATAGCGGCGAGTCGTTCGCGAACGAACCGGCTCACTGAGCCGGATCTTTTCATTTAGCCAGATCAACGGAATACCGGCTCACCGGCTCACCGACTCACTGGCGGATCAGTCGAAAATCACCCGTTAACACATGAAAACGATCCCAGATAAAATTTGTAGGACAACGCGTCGCAGTTACCGTGCCAGGGTGTTCGGTTACAAAACAAACCGTTTTAAAAAGTGAATTATTATCAAAATATTTGTTTCGATTACTTACTCCTCACGTTCTCAAAGCCCATGCAACGTTATTTAAAAAATAATGATGTCACTAAACGACTGAAACGTCTACGATTATTGCTGTATCTAGTTAGTATAATCTTCCAAAGCATTTTTATTTTTAAGAAAGTTAATTTTTGATTAATACAGATTTTATTTGTTGTTTTTTTAAAAATATTAATGTAAAATGTAAATGAATCGGCTCAAATTGAGCCGGTTCTATTTGGATGATTGAGCGGGTAAACCGGCTCGGTTATCTGAGCCATATCGCCCATGGCTAGTAACAAATGCGCGGACCCAAAATGACATCACGTTTATCGTTAGCGTTAGTAATATTTCTTCGATGAATCTGTTTATCGAAAAATTTAATGAACTAACAAAACAACTAACTACTCAACAAATTCGACATTGTCTTTGGACAATATTCAAGTACGATGGAAGCTGTAAATATGTACTCCACAAAATATGATTAATTAATTAACAAAATGGAGGATATTAGCAAAATAGCGACACGATGTGAACTTTTTGAAACAAAAATAAAGAATACGAACAAAAAATTGCCTAATTAGGAAAAAAATAAAAAATCATGAAAATGATGCACTAAAAACATATGTGGAGATACGAGGCATCCCGGAGACAAAATATGAAGATCTAAAAGAGACGGTGCAAAAAATCTGTCGAATTGTAAGACTATCCTATAGAGAAAAAAACATACAAGATATCATCAGGAAGACGCCAAAGTTCAGAAAGCAGCAAGACAATCAGCTCCCGATTATAATAACTTTACTCTACGCAACCGACTCCTCAACCAAACTAAAAATACAGTTGGGTATTAGCTCGGCAAGAAACAACCTCACTTTACATTTCAGAGCACCTAACCTTCTAGCGATAATTACGATACCGGCGGCAGGAAAGCGGATGGAACAAATGCTATCAACATAGACAGCGAATACAAATTAACAAATCTATGACTTCTTCTAATAATATCCTTAAGAGTCCTGGAAAAACAGACTGAGCATGAGGACAATCTCTTTCCCCTATCTAGCAGTTTTTTATTATTACATCGCTTACATACATATTTTTATATTTAAAGATTATTTTATTAGTATTTATATTAATACTTTACATGAATCATCTATAACTTACCATTCCTGAAATGTCACATTAGTGTTTTGGTTCATTTTGGTTCTTTCATGATTTCTGGAAAACTTTGCAACCAATTTTTTCTACCTTTCTCTCCCTTTATACAATTATTCTTATACTAAATTAATGTATTAATTATAAATATATACATATAAAATCAATTTTGTCGAAAAATATTGTTTTTGCGTCACCGGGATTCGAACCTGGATCTCTATTTCCAGTCCGGGGAAGTACACTACCAATTGTGTTATAGCGCCAGTATTTTTCACTATTGACTAACCAGAAAAGTGCAAACAACATTTGTCTAATGACAAGAATACTCTATATCGCCTTCATATTCACTTCTTGCGGAATGCTGGCTGAGGGATAATGACACGATACAGACGACACCAGGATACAACGGGCACAAAACTACAAAACACTATAATCAAAATGACGGTGTTGCGACTTACATAAAAGAAAATCTGAATGTAGAAGTTATAGAACCGGAGATACGTGATGCCAACTGTTTAAAATTTGTCTTTTGTAATGGTACCTCTGTATTTTGTATTTATCGTCCACTCCCTCAATGAAGAGCTACTTAAAATTGTGAATTGTCCAACCGCGACCATTGCTGGTGATATAAATATTGACACATCCAAAGGTATCCTCACCACAAATGCGTCGGAATACCTATCAATGTTAGCTGAACAAGGTTTTTTACTTGCCATCAACAACCCAACAAGAGATAAAGCATATTATGGTCAAAAGTAAATTCCTGGCGAAAGGTTTTATATGTGAAACCACTACCACAGATCATTTTCCAGCAATGCTAGAAATTGGGTCAAAAAAAATATTTATATACTGCTATAAAAATACGTTATAAATTAAATTTTGACAAATTGAAACAAGACTTAGAACAAGAAACCTGGTTGCCAGTATTTGAAGCAAATGCCGTTAAAATCTCATATCCAATATTCCTAAATATATTGCAAACGCACATTAAAAAAAATCAGGAAATTTTCTCTAACCAATCAAAGAAGAAAATTAGTAAATCGCAATCGTAACAGAACCGGTAGTTAAATATAAATGCACATTTTGTTTCTCTTGGCAAAGATTTAGCACAACATATTTTATTACAGCTAAAAACTACTGAAGATAACCTTAAAAATGATTTCAATACAAATACTTCAAGTTCGTCATTATTCTTCCTAACTCCAATATTCAACTTTTAATCTAGAATGACTGAAAATAGCACTGTCGTGTGTTGAGCCTGGCCACCTCGCAACAACATTTTTGTATTTCGTTGTGGCATCTATTACCGCCTGCACATTCATGGAGAAGTAATCCTTCCTATTTTGATAATATTCCGCATTATTTCTTCCTGGAGATAGGATTCCAACATGAGTGCAATCTATTGAACTAATCGTGTTTGGAAATTTTGAAATGTTGTAGAATTGATTCAGATATTGCTGAATTTCTTCGGTAGATTCAGGTAAACATAAACTGTGATCCGAGAGCGGCTATTGCTCCGCTCACTTTGTTCACAATCCGTGAAACAGTGCTCTTGTGTACACCAGATATATCACATGTGCATCTTTGCATTGATCTTGTGGCATAGAAATGCAAAGTTATCGAGACCTGGTTCACAGGACGAATGCGTGATTTCTGATCTTTATTATAAATATTATTATATACCTATGAAGTAGATAATTTTAGAAGACATTATGTTGTCTGAAATAAGCAAGACCAATTGCCTAACCACACTTTTGGACAGGCGGAATCAAGATTCCGCAAGCAATAAAATCTATTTCTTCCCATATAAAATGATCAGTTTGTGGCCTAAAAGATTTGCTTTTCTTGTTAAGGATGTATTGAACAATTATTTGATCGTCAGAAGAATCGGTATCAGTGCTATGTGACATAATAATATTCATTTCAATAATACGACGTCGAAAAATTTTAAAGAATGCTTTTAATGACGGATGTCAAGTGGATACGCACAATGCAAATGTGCCCTAGATGACAAATCCAGTGGATGCAGTCCGTTATTGGAAAATGATTTTTTAAAACCCATTTCTTCCCGCAAAAAATAATGTGCCGAGGTCCAAGTTTTACTTTTCCTGTTAAGAATATAATGTATAATTAGTTTATCATCAAAAAAGTTTGCGATATCACTGCTATCCGACATAATATTGTACATTTCGATACTACAGTGTCAAAAATTGAAAAATACTCGATTCGGTGACATCTGACAGTGCGCATATGCATTAGTAAAGTTTAAATTTAAGTGGAGATTTTCGGTGATTTATAGTTAAAGTTAAAAGTAAGCGACAAAAATGAGATGACCCAACGCGTTTTCGGATAAACTAAGTTTAAAAGTAAAGTTTATAGTTCCCGAAGATGACGCAACCGGGCTTTAGGAGTATGAATTGACCAACACCTAAACTGGAGAAAACATATTCAGTATCTCACGAGCCGAATAAGAAAATTTGTCTATTTTTTTAGGGAAGTCAGAAAAGTACTCGGTACATTCTTGAGAAGAATTGTATACTGTGCCACTCGCTACTTAACTGCGCGATTGTTAGTTGGGGTGGTGCAGCTAGTAGTATTCTAGAGTCTGTAAGTTAACCCCAAAAATAATTTTGAGAGTTATTCATAAGAAACCCTTTCGCTATCCTTCAAATAAACTCTTGAAAGAATGTCACATCCTAGATATCCGTCAAATGTATATTCTCGGTATACTAAACACTTTTACCGGCATAAGCAATATTACCAGCAAATGACGCACCCTCACTTAACAAGGACACGGGCTAACTGTCACTATCTTGTGCCAAAACTAAACAAAACTTTTGCACAAAGATTCCATTTGTTTCTAGCACCAAAAATATACAACGGTCTAAATGCAAAAGTTATATAAGTGCAGTTCTGGCTCCACGAAATGGGGAGAAATTATGTCCGAGAACTTTAAATATGTCTCACTTTCTTACTGATATATTCTATTTACTTTGTCAATTTTTATCTGCATACTCTCGGTACATTCGTTTGATATTTGAAATATTACGCAACACTAATAGTAATTAATTAGGTGAAAATGTATACTTAATGAATATTAATTTGGAAGAGTAATACGTCAGACCGTTAGACATTATTTATCAATGTAAGTACATAATAATAATAATTGCAAGTACATAGACTAGTAAAAAAATCACAAAGTGAAGTTGAAGAATGAAACAGAATCGAGCGCCGGGGTGGGGTATCAGGGTAACAGGGGAAGATCGCGCCTCGATCGGGCGACCTTCGGCCTAGTATTATGTTTAGTATGCCTTAGTATGCTAATAATGCATCGCGTAACGCGCGGCGTCGGACAGCTCGGTGCGGTGGATCGGGTTGACCTTTGTAATTAATACGAGACTACAATTAAACATGACACCGAAAATAAGCACATTGTTTTTCGTCGTTCCCCCCTCATCCTTGTTTTCATATCACCGTACTATTATTAGTATTTTATTCCACTCGATTCTTTATTCGCATTATTCGACTGTACACGCATCCTTTCTACTCGTCTGGATAAAGGACGTCTTTTATAAACAGCGATATGTAGGAAAATGAAACAATACAAATAATGCTACACGACGTATTCACGTGCATGAAATTAGTATTTTGAGGTTAATTAGTACACAACACACCTCACTAGGTTCGCTCACAATACATTCCAAATATGAGTCGAAAATTAAGATGAGTGTGATGTGTCTAATCTCAACCGCATCAGAGATATAAACAGATTATTTAGATAAAATGAAAGATTTTATCGATTCCAAATTATAAATTGAATACATAAAATAAAAAGTCACCAAACCATTTTTTGGTCGACCAATCTAATTTCTGTTAGATGATTTAGGGCTTCGAGTAAAGATATTAAATAATAATGTGGTAATATAGACTTAAAGCATAACATGATTTTGTAAAAATCTGGTTCAATAAAATTTTCCGTAACGGTACAAAATTTGTACATATTCCGTGAACATTTTCGATTCGTAATTTAGTCAGGTAGGTGTATCCACCCGTAAAATATTGTGGAATAGGTCTGTTACACGATATATTTTCAGTGTCACGGACTTTGAAACCTATCTACGACATGAAACCCATCATATTCTGGTTAATTAATAGTGTTGCAGTGGCGCGCGGTGTGAAGTCCAAGTGTCCAAGTGACGAACAATATTATTTTCTTTTTAAAGTGTCCAATAAAAAATAATTGATTGATTTTTTTCACATTTAATAAAGGTAAAGTACGGTTGATATCGGTACTTAATAATTTATTGCATATATAATATTATGAAATTATTTATTAGATCGAAGAAGTGATTTGTCTCGAACGGCGCACGGAACTCGTCGCTAAGTCGACCGATAAATACGATATTTCCCAAATAGGCCCGTATTGATTAGTACCTTACGGCCCTCCATTCTATCCGAATATCCGAAAAAAGTAATAATGTCACTCGCGGTTTTAATCAATTTGAAATTGAATGATAACGGAAAATCAAATAAGTCAAATTTATTTACATTAAATGGATAAGTTTTTAAACAGTCTGTACTTTCCTGCCAAACGACAGGATTATTTACTTTTAACGTTTCATTGAAAACAATTTTAGATTATGTTATGTCAATTATCATGTTTTCGTTATTTATTATAAATAATGAAAACATAACGAAAAATAAAATAGGAGTATATTAATATGATTAATTTTTAAATATTTGCAGAAAGCAATCGGCTTTCGCCCGGGTGAATTGTCGTCAAATGTTTATATTAATCTTTCTCCCACTTTCGTATTATAATTATTTTCACTATTCAGAAGTTGAATCTGATATATATGTAATATTATATCTCTAGATTCACACTAGTTTATAATGCAATGTATATGTCCATTTTAATACAAACTATTTTAAAATAAAATGGCTGCTACGTCACATTTCTAACTTGTTCATTGTTGTTGGCGGGAATGGTGAATGGATTCAAAAATTCCATTAGCATCAAAATATTTAGTTTGTATTTATCATCATACCTATAAGGAATTATATACCGATTGAGAAATGGGGTTGATGGCGCTTACGCATACAATTACAATCGGTAGCAGGGCACGCCTGGCCGGTGGCCGGTTGAAGAGCGGCGTATCAAACAAAACAAATTTGGGAAATAACTATTTGAAAAAATAAATTATTAATTAAGTCGTAATATTAATAAATAATTTTGTCATAATATTTCAATAATAATAAATTTTTTTTTAAAGTGGAAAACTTTTTCGATTTCTTTAAAATTGACATTTTCGGTTAATGAAGGCAGATATGCTGTGAATACCGAAATATGAATATTTTGTTCGGTATTGCGGTATCCAGGCGCAGGTGCGGCGATTGTACTGTAAACTGGGAGAAAGTTATTTGAATGCACGTGTCCGTAACACTATTGTAAATTCTCCATCACTGGAAAAGCACCGTAAATTGCCCGTTCTGCAGTAGAAAGTGGAAATGTTGCCGAGAGTGTTCACTGGTGTGCAGTGTGCGAAGAAAGTTCTCACCAAAAACAACTCTACACAATTGTAAGGTGATTGCGCACAGGATAATGCGTAACTGCGCAAACCAAACAATGTAGTGAGATCGTAAGATTGATCGCGTTGGAAACTGACAATTTTACAATTTTTAAAAATATAATTTAGAATAAAATACTTTCACGAAACACCTGATGTTACGAACTTACGTTACCAATATTATCCAAGTATCCATATATGTGCATCTATTTACAAACAAAGGAATAGATGATGCCCCATGTACGACATTTTCCGTGTGCCGTATTTAACAGCAAAAAAAGGACACCTAATTTCCATTTTTCCCTAGTCAAAACACGTATCCTTAAATATGTATATAAGGGCCTATTTATGTCACTTGGCCACTCCTCTTTAGTAATAATGGAACGACAGATAGTAACTAAGTAATAGACACCAAACCACTAAAGTATGTGACTGACCCCCCCACCCCCCCCCCGCCCCCGCCACCTTATTTCATTAGGAGAACTACAAGGGTCAGTTCGTAGACCTATCCATTCTTTTTTATTATCTATATAAACGACATCGTAAAAAACGCTAAAACAGTGCAAAATAAGATTATTTGCAGACGACGCTCTCACATACATCGCGGGAGACAATTATGCAACTACATATACTGAATGAATTAAACTATACAGCAATATGGCTGAGGAAAAATAAATTAAAACTAAATTCATGAACATTGGAAATAAAAGAATACCAATCATACCAGCAATTATCAGAGATGGTGAAAGTCTGAAAGAAGTGACTGAAATTAAATATTTGGAAGTCATACTATTATTTATATTAAAAATTGAACTTTTCGCAAAATACAAGAAACGCGATTAAAAAGATTGCTAATAAATCTCACTTCTGGGAAGGATCAGAAGATTTTATTTATTGATATTGCGTTTCGCTTAGTAAAAAAATAGATCGGAATATTCATTAGTACCCAAGTCTCGTAAAATAGTATACAATTCTGTTATTATTCTTCACATCAACTACTACAGCAACAATAATGCTAATAAAGAAGAAATGCAACAATTGTCAGTAGTGTAAAATAAAGCTTTAGAAATAATACTCGAAAAAATAAATATACTCTGATCGGTGCAATGCTGAATGATCTGAATATGATGACCTTTAAAACCCTCTGTAGGGCCGTGGGAATACTAACTTAATCTAACAGTAACTTAATTTGCTTCAAAAGGCCAGTGGGAAGCGGTTTCCCAATTTTTAAAAATAGTGATATCTAGCGGAATTCGTCACCAGTACAGTACAATAGAAATCTACTTTGTCGACCGTAACATAATTATAATTTATCAGTGTTCGTAGCGAGCGGCGCGTGCGGTGGTTCGTCAGGAGAGAAAAATCCAGTTTTTTTCAAGGTATAGTCTTATATTTTACTTTCTAAGCATTTAAACGATTTGTTCTTTGCGCTTTGTTTTATTATAAACTAGCTGAAATACACGGCGTCGCTAGGGCTTTACGCACAGTAAACAGATTTCATTTAGGAGGATGGGGGTAGTTTTTTTTTACATTTAAGTTTAGGGACACTACGCGAGACATTCTGATAGTCCCTACTCCTCCCCGACCCCTCACCCACTCCCCTTCCTCTTCCCTCCTACCTCCCTCTCACTTCCCTTCCCCGTTTGACAGGAACGCTATTCAGAATTATTTTGTCCAATTGAAGTCTAGGACCCCGAGGAAAATATAGAAATCTAGCCATCCACCTTCTGGCGATATAAAATAAGATAAATAGACTGCGCCTGATTTAAGCGTATTCGAAAATTTATTTTCATATTTTTTCCATTTATATTTCAAACTATCTGAAGTACCCGGCGCAGTCCGAACTTTATGCAGAGTGAGAGGATTCATTTAGTGGGAAGGGGGTAGTTTTTTTTCGAAATCAGATATAGACAGTAGTTTTCCTCTTATTTTGTAAGATAGCAGCGGCTCTGGAGGCTCATTTAGAGGCGGCAGCTTCACTTTTCCACTGGAACAACAAATTTCCCCTGGTTCGCATTTATATTTCTTTGCATGACATTATTTACATATAACATCCGTCCATCCTCCTTAATTTTGGATCTGAATGTCGATTCATCATTCTCGATCTACGTTGATCTCGCTGTACACGCAGCACTCTTTCCTTCGAAGTTTCCCTTGCCCTAGACGTAGAAGCTCTCACACGCTCCTGCTGTAGACGAAACTCCCGTTGTTCAGTTAATTCTGACGCCCGAATAGCTTTTTGTCTTTTATCTGCGGGGTTTTTCTGACCAATACTATCCGTGATCAATTATTTGTCGTCTCGAAGAGTTCAGTTTTGCTTTGTCATCGGTTACATCGTTACCGTTGTTCCGGAAGACTGTACACGGAAGACTGTTCACCGTTTTAAAGAGGAAACGAATAGGGCGCTTTTAGTAGCGATTCTTTAATTTTACAGTTAAAACTCCCGCAGATACTCTTTTTTATATAAATAGAAATTCCACATGCACAACTCCGCGTCGGTACACGTCAATGAATCGACAATATTGCAATAAATAATAACATTTTGAGTATGGAACATCGTCAGTAATATTCTCTTATTATAAACGTATACAAAATTTCATTAAAAAGTACAAAAAATTCTGCTTTAAGGGGTGGGAAAGGGGGGTGGGGGTGGTTTTTTGAAATCTTATGTAGACGATGACCTTCCGCTTGTTTTTAAGGTTAAGTGTGCAAAGTTTCATCAAGCTCGGAATAAAACTTGTAGATTTGTATAAAAAACAAACCAACCAACAGACACTCTTCTTTATATATATATATATATATATATATATATATATATATATATATATATATATATATATATATATATATATATAGATAATATAGATTGTTCCATATTCATAAAAAAATATTTCAAAATGTGATTGGTAAAAAGAAACAAAGCTAAAATCCGCGCGCAAGACGTCAGATTTGACAGTGACACTCGACACGAGCGCACAAACGTCACCATATATACCTACAACTATTTATTATGAAAGTTAGCATAAGTCATTAAAAATGAATATAACGACCCCATAAGATAACAAGAATAAGTAACACTTTGGGCTAGTTGGGTTATTACGCGAAATGCGTTCTAAATGCGTGAATCTTTATTTATTCTAAACACACCGACTCTATTTAACGGATATTAAAGGAAATAGCGAGAACTGCATCAGTTATTTATTACAGTTCACGGATAAGGTTCCGAGTGCACGTGTAACCTCGTTTCTCAAAATTTCAAATTTATTTTATGTCCCATTTCTCACTAGTCAATACGGAACGTTCATCTGACGAACTGTCAAACTTCCATTTGTTGTTTGAATAATTTATCGAAGCAATGAAGTGATATATTTTTTAAATGTTTGAACACGAAGATTTTAGTTATCATCTTATAGACCGAGAGACCTTTTCATCGACCGTTTTCGGTTAGCGAATTACACTTAATTTCACGAAATATATTCATTTAAACGTTGTACACAATGAATATTTTTAAGGGCGATACGGGGACATACGGCGTCTGAATGCACAGCTGAATTTTTGAGAATGGCAGCCGAGTACATCGACCGCTCGAGATTCAGCTTCAATAACTGCCTGCTATTCGAGAAAATAAATCGCGGCTGCCGGTCACCTATGATATCTCACCGATTATCATATCACTATCGACTACTGTATTCTGTTAGCAAAATACTCGAGACATCAGTTTCAAGTCTACATAGGTCAAAAACGAAGTAAGGAAAGTTGTGTCAAATCCTAAATGATGGAAAACCAATGTACTCAAACTGGCAAAGCCTACGTAAACAGACGCGGTAAGAGTGTGCCAGAGAAAGAAGCAAAATCTTGAAAGGACCGCACGAATAGAACAATCTCGAATGAATAGAAGCTTTCACAAGTTGTCACTGAATGAAAAGCGCCTGCATTATTTAAATACCGCAGAAAGAATAAATATAGTTCGTCCGAAAAATCAGCTGAAAAATATTAAAAGTTCGCTTTTAAATATAAGTGTAAAAAAAGTATTATCTTCATATATGATGTATCTCATTATAGATAATGCTCACAATAACAATGAACCAAATAATGTGTTCTCAATTAAAGATATGCTTAACTCTATGCCTCGGAAAGACGGTAAATATTACCAAGCATTGCTAAAGGTTTTACTCGAGTATATATCAATAATCTCCAACATAGCCAAAATATACGAAAAAATTGGTAAAAAACGGCTCATAGCGTATATCCGCAATAATAACATCATAAATGAGAACCAATTCGGATTCATGGGAAAAATCATCACACGAGATGCTATCGCAAAAATAATTTCAATAATTAGCAAACACGTAGATGACAGTGACAAATGCATTGGCATATTTATAGACCTTAGGAAAGCCTTTGATAGCATGTCACACAAGAAACTACACAATAAACTTAAAAACATTGGCCTTGATGGCAATGTTTTATCATGGCTAATAAGTTATCTAACACACCGAAAACAAAATGTAAAAATAAATGGACATAATAGTACACCTGAAACCACTGACTGGCATACCACAAGGTACAGTACTTGGACCATTGTTATTTATTATATACTCTAATGATATATTTAAACTCAAATTACATGGAAAAATAATATCTTATGCAGACGATACGGTACTAATAATTAACGAAAAAACTTGGATTGACGCTAATATATAGGCAAATGAGGATATTAATACCACAAAAAGTGGAAGGATGATAACTTATTATCAATTAATACCGATAAAACATACATTCTAAGATTTGCTATTCAACAGAAACAAAATACCGAAATTCATATTAAAATTCACACCAAAGCCTGTACTCGAGAAAACTCTTGTGATCAATTGAAGAAAAAGACTGTATCAAATACCTAGGAATCATAATAGATAACAATCTCAAATGGAAAGAACATAATACTAATCTCACAAACAAAATAAGGAAAACTGCCTACATATTTTTTAGACTCGGAAACATTTTATCACTTACATATGTCATAATCACTCAAAAAATGATAATAAAAATTATTCTAAAAAAAAAAAGATATCCAAGTATACAACTTTTCACAGATTTTAAAGTACCAAAAATAGTAGACATATACAAAAAAATATTGTAACTGAAGTAAATAAAAGTAAATACACAGACTAACTGAAACATAAATTAACTCGTATATACTCCTCTTTACGCGAGTCTTTCTCTCATAGAGAAGAAACAAATGTTAAAATATATATATAAACAGTATTTTGTTTGCGTTATTTTAACAATATTGTAACATTCGAAAATACGCGCGAAGACCGAAGGCGACATCTTCCGACGCGAGCAGGCGCGGATGGTAGAGCGAGGTCGGAGGAAGGAGGGGGAGTTGGTAGCCAGCGCCCGTGCGGTGCGGGCGTGTAGGCGGACGCCAGGCGGCGCTCTGCCAAGATCTGAGTATTGGTGTAAAAGATCGAGAAATGGCGACAAATAAGACTGAATATTATAAACACGGCAGGACAAGAGATATTTGGGCCTTGTTCTGTCCGTGTGTATCAAGGAAGGAAGGACTCTTCGCATAGTATTACATTCTCGGCAAGAATAAGAGATATTTGGGCCTTGTTCTGCCCGTGAATGTCAATGAAGGAAGGACTCTCCGCGGGTACGAGCGGGAGGCTGTGAGCGAGAATGGAAGCGAGGCGAGCACGGTCCACGCTTTGACGCCAAGATTGGTCCACTGGAAACCTCCAGAAGACGAGATTATGCTTTGGTCCGGCCACGGAAAGATCGGGAACCCTCTACGCGTTACAATGACGATTTTCTCCTGTATAGTGAATAAAGTGTAAATGATGTGACTAAAGTGTTATTATTGTCTGAGACCTCCCCCACACATATAGAGATAGGCATTCTGACACCAACCCTTATGTACCCACAGACCGAGTTAAGCTGGTGGCGTTGTGCGCTGGATTCCATCCGCGGATGACGGCCTACGACGTAACAATATATGTAATTATTAAGTATTATTGTATTATTTGTTGATGTTTATGAAAGAGCATGCTTCGTAATATTTTACTTTACTTTGGTTTTTTTTCTCCTACAATTATTAAAAATAGTTTTTGTTTACATTATTTTTATCATTAAGGATTTTGTTTTCTTATAGATGTCAATGATTCTACACGGTTCTCAGAATATGCAGAGATTATCTACAATAAACCGAATATACGGAGATTATCTACAATTGACCAATGTTTTGATTTTATTACTTTAGCATAAGACTATTAACACTAATACAAATTAAATGCTACCGGTAGCAACAAACATATTTTTTCGATAAATTGAACTTTCCTGTATATGTGTACACATTTAATTTGTGTTAAAACACCACAGAACGATTTTCTGAAAAAACTTAACAATAATGTGTTTTCTTTAATAATGAACTATTAACATAGAAAAGTACATCAAAAAGGCAATTACTGATGAATATTTTTAACACTAAATGAGTGAACAAGGTTCCATGTGACGACGAAACCTTGTTCACTTATTTGAGTAACAAGGTTCCGACTGATCATCATTTATCACTTTCCCAGATCTTCTATTTCTATCTCACAGTGGTCATTGATAATACTGAAAATAAGCTAAAACCTTAAAACTGATCAAATTTGCATACTCAAAACATCAAAAATATTTTATCATTCTAATTAATACATTTAGTTTGTGAATACGTGAAGTAAGGCGCAAAACGGAAAATCTCTGAGGCATAGTATGTACACGGGGACTGCGAAAACTGAGAGTTGTCTTCAAAGAATAAGATCATAGGATCAAAATCCGTATCTCAGAGATCGTCTGTCTGTCGAAAATCTGTTAAGGGCGTGCTTTAGAAGAGAAAACAAAGAAGAAGAGAAAACAATAAAATTGTTGATTTTCTCGCATTCGATACAAGTGTTAAAAATAACTCGTATCTAGTCTTATCATATTAATATTATGGAATGTAATAAAATGTGTGTTGTCATTTGAATTAATCCATCAAAAATTCAATAATTTATTGGAGTACCCAATTCATATACAAACATGAATATGTTTTGAAATCAAACAAAGTACCTAAATATATTAAGACTGACGATACACAATGTTCTGCATTCAAAATTATCATGACGGCTACAATTTATTATTTTGTTTAATATTATCAATTTAAAACACCACGTTGCCGTTTGGTGATCTATGTGTTACATAATTTCATAGTATTTATGAAACAAACAGCTAGTGTTTAAGACAACAGTGTTACATGTAAACGAAATATTTAATTGCGACTTACATAAAATGTTGACTTTGTCCAAGAAAACGTTGTTTCCCCTTAAAATCAGTAAAATATACATATAATTTAAGAAATTTGGTACTAATATTATGAATAAGTTCAATATTATTTCATATTTTAGCTAAAATATGCGTAAACATATATATTATCGACGTATTTAACCAAAAATTAAGAAAGTGACAGATTACCGTCGTCCATAGCCGGATCGAGCGGCGTAGTGAACTTCGAAGGATCATTAAAATAATCGTCTTTTGTAAATGAAAATATATTATTTAACTAATTATTATGTTTATGATATAAAACTAGGTTTTAAATAGTAGCTGAAGCCTCAAACCATGCGAATAAATACAATATACTAATTAAAATAATTTGTTTTCACTAAGTGTTTTAAAAACGTGGAAAATTGATATGTGCTGAAAATTGAATGGTTTATAACTCTGTTAATTTTTAACATTTTTCTAATTTAATTCAATCCAAATATGTCTCCATAATCTTAGCATTAAGATTATATGAAAATATATTTTGTATATGCAAGAACTTTCTACATTAAGGCAATTTTGTGGCACGCTGAAACTACATTTAATGGTCGCGGTCTTTCTTATAATACTTGCATTGTCTTAATTATGTCAAATAACAATTCAGTTTATTAGTTTTAAATGAACGTAAAGGTCCCATCTAGTCAAATCTAGTGTATAACTTCTAATATACCTAAATGAATAATAAAAACCCACATTTTAGTTAAAAATGCGAAAAGATTAATTATTATTGAAAGTGGCGTCTTAAAAATCTTATTTGCGAACACGGGCTACAAGAAAGAATTAAGAAGTTCTCATATTCTCCTTGTCGTAAAGTGATCGGAAGATTCCTTTGTATGACGCATGTTTCAAGTTTCTTCCGATCATCCGCGATCTGCACATACATAGAACTGCGTTTTTTCCGGGAAGATACCAGAAAGCCGGAGGTACCTGGACGCGCTTTGCAGAGACTATAATATGCTCCAACTGGCCTTCTTAACGAAAAGTCGAAGCATACAAAAAATAAACTCATGTTCGCAATTTTATTAATTTTGAAAGTAACCGATTAATGAACGTGTCAGATGCCGCGGCTAAAGCCCGCCAGGCAGGCGCACCGACAGGTAACTGCGGCCGACGATTTGGGCTGCCGGGCTCCCCTCCTCCGCAGCTCGACAAGCCGCAGTTAGCGGTCAAGCCATCGGCCGTTAGACGAGATGTTACCGAGTGTTACAACTCTACTCGTAGGTACCTCAAATGTCTACACAACGTAGGAGCTTCGGTTCCCTATTGTGTTATTCTGCAGTCGATCCCAATGACAGCCACAAATGTAGCCCAAAATGTTAAAAACTAACTCCCGAACAGCCCAAATTAAATTCTACTACGACCTCAAATGTGTTTTGAATATTTACCCACCTAATCAAAATATTTTTTTGTGACGCGAGTGAGTGACGTTCTAACGGCGAGAGGGATGGCGAATGTACGGCGCGCGTGGCGCAAACGATTACGAGTGACTCGCCGACAAGTTTCAAATTTCGTTTCCAAAATTAGAAATAAAATTGAATTGGAATTAGTTCTAACACTTATTAGATAATGTATTTGTAATGCAGCAGTCTATTTACTTTGTTATTTATAAATAGCTAATAATTTAGATATTATTTCCACCTGTTCCTCTAGATCCTCTAACAACAAATATTTTTTATTTAATTAAAACTAGAATTCCGCACAAAATGTACGTCACATCAATATTCTCACTCTTTTTCTAACTAGGCTAACGGTTGTTCTATGAAATATAGATCTATCTTGGTGTTCTATCTTCTCCCTGATTCGATTGTTAAATAGGGGAGGGATAAGGGCTGAGCCCTCCTGTTTCCAATATATGAGGTAACAACAATGGCGTAAGATTTTTTGAGGGACCCTATTCGGGGAACATGGTGAAATTGTTTTTTTTTTTTAATATCAGGTCTATTTAACTTTGTATATAATTATATAAAGTTTTTTATAATACATTTTTTATTTATTTTTAATTCTTTTTTTGTTTGATTTTGTTGAATTTTTTACAAATTTTTCTTTTTTTATTGAAAGTTTTTATACAGTAAATATATTAATTAGAAAGAAATATATATAAAATCAATTTCATCGAAAAATATTGTTGTTGCGCTAGCGGGATTCGAACCTGGATCTCTTTTCCAATCCGGGTAAGGTGCATTACCGACTATGCTACAGCTTAACTTAAAAGAAAAATTAAACTCATATCGAAAAAGTGAATGAAGTGTTTGTTTTTAGAGTAAATGTTCAAGCGGAATGGCTTGCACCAAAATCTAAGTGTATTAAAAAGAAACCTATTCGTATATAACTTTCGTTTATTCGATATCAAACGAAGGCAGAATACTACTATTTATGGATTGATATGGTGAATAATGGTGAAGTAAATGCTTAAGAATACGCGAGCGCTGTGGGAATATTATAGCGGGTGCGGCGGGTGCGGGTCGCACAGTTATCGAGTGTCTTCTTACTAAATATCACCTTTCAGCAACAATAGGTTAGAGGTCGGATACGTCCAATATTTATAGAAACTATTGTAAAATTCCAGGATCTTATGAATGTTTCGGACCGTACAAATTCATATTTTTTAATTATTTGGCACTATACAATTTTATAATATCAAATGTTTTAAAAGTTATAAAACAATATGATTTGGAAAAATGAAAGTAGATCCAAAGAGGTATCGTTTTATCTTACATGTATAATTTTGTTAAATTTCTTAGCGTCATTAGGTAATACGGTACGGAAAGTTTTTAAAACTGAGGAAGTTGTCAATTTGACACTCCACCCGATTAAAAATATAAAACAAAAACTACAAAGATCTCCTAGGATTTGAAAACAACTTTATCTTTTAATTATCATGATTTTACAATTCCTAATAATATTTAACAATTTTGGTGTACGTTTAATTATAAAATGTATATTTTTTTATTGCTCTTCAACATTTGACACAAATGGAGTTAGCCGGTTTGCCGATTAAGGTGTAAATACGTAGGTACATATTTATATGAATGGAAAAACCAAAAAATGCATTCGACTAAGGCAAATGTTGGTAATAATATAAAAATCCAAAAAAACAACTAATACATTTAAAAAAATAACATATATAAACTTTCCTAATTTATAAAATTCAAACATATTTTTTGTGGTTAACGTGTTTAATCTAATTTCAAACGACAACTTCGTCCACTAGCCAATTAAAACACTGTTACAATGGGCACATTACGAAAAGTAGTACTCGCACTAATACAATTGTTATTTCTAAATGAAAAGGAGTACACGATGTCGTGAATCGGAATAATTCATTTAAATTGCATACAATATATTAAATGATATTCGTCGCAAGCGCAGCTGTCCTATTGCCGTTGAAACTATCTCCGAGAGCATTTTGATGCGACGTGCGCGAGAGTGATCGTGACTAGTGATCAGCGATCGCAGCGATCGCAGCGATCGTAGCGAGCGGAGCGGGCGGTCGGCGGCGCGCGAAGTTCCAAAGGTTGGCGGCATCGACTTCCGCGTTTGCGACTTTCTCCGTGGCCGTAGCCGAGCAGCTAAATGAGGAAGCCGGGACCCGGGACCGTCGGCTCTCGACTCCCCCGCGTCAATTACGGCTGACGCTGACGTCTTACATAGCGCATCCTGTCCGCTGCCGGGATTCGTCCTGCACGCCCGTCACCCGCTTGCACGCTCAGGATTCAATTTCTGAGTGGCAAGCAAAATTAATATAATATTATACCAAAAACTAAACAGTCAATTTCGCTTAATTGGGACACATCGAGACCGGGACATTTGGCCCAATTAACAGAAACGATCGTAAAATTAGACAATAAATGTTTTTCTTTGAGTATACATTGTGTTAATAAATTCAGATAATTCAGTAAATAAAAACAGGTGGATCTTCATCATCACAGTCTTCTGTATCTAATTATTGACTTTAACAATTCCATCCTCACAGTGTATTGTTTGCAAAAAAGACATTTTTGAACTAATCGCTCTGGCTGTTGTGAAAAGTGTTAATAAATTTTCTGCCCTGCCCTTTTCACGCCACGCACTTTTGCTTTTCATCGACACAACTGACCACCAGTTGCTTTAAAATCATTGAAGTAATGCGTATAATACGTATTGTGATCTTGAATTTACTGTCCTAATTAAGAGGAATGTTGTTTCAATTAAGTAATGTAAATTACTGTTAGTTCCTTGGTTCGGTTTCCGTTCATTGAGATTTGGCCCAAATAAGCGGCTGCATGACTGTATTAAGAATTCTACTAGTTTTGATCGTAAGTCGCTGCTTTTGATAATCAGGATTAAAAATTCACGGAGTCTAATTACTTGGACTTTTTTATAATTGAATTGCAAAATTTAGAAGATAAGGGGAGGTCGAATGGAGGGGAGGGGGGTATACTAGTGCAAATAGTTTGATTGTGTGACTTATTCACATATCACCCATCAAGTAAGTCAAATGCAAAGAAAACTTCAAGTATAGACAAAATTATGTTTCGCACTGTCACTAAATTCCTTAAAAAACACGACAAACCTATTTTGGAAGAAATATTATCGGTTAACGGGGACTGTTACCCTGGTAAAATTGTGGTGTACAAGTGGCATAGCCTTTTTAAACGAAAAAGAGTCGATTGAAGACAACTTCTTCGCACATTGTTTAAAAAGTTAAAAAAGTTGAACCTAGTGAAAAATTCACAATTGAACCGACAGCCATCTTAAATATTCTCCATCATCATCAAGTCAGTGCAAAGTGACTGGCGTAGCGTGGCGTGGCTGAGAATGACACGCCGCTTCAAAAACAACAACTCATTGAGTGTTCAGAGATGAGTACTCGGAATACATGTCACATCAATATAAAGTTTTGAACTGGATTGTCAATGGAGATAAAAATTGAGTTTATCAAAGCAGGAATTATGCAGTGGCATAAAAAGAACACACCGCCTGTGATGTGATTGGGCTAGAAAATATCATTCAAAATTCATTAATTTGGGATGCGGAGGACATCCTGCTGATCGACTACAAAGATAACGGTGTCACAAAACTGGACTCCAGTCTACTAGTACTCTGGTCTGCTAAAAGAAGAGGAAAATGGTCTAAAAGGGTGTTGCTTTTGCATGCTTATGCCCGAAAGCAATGTTGCATTGACTGCTCTTCACAACTGTGACTTCAAAACATTAAACCGTTGCACCAATATGACTATTATTTAGTCACAAAAGTGAAAAAAAAACCTTAGGGGAAAAATAACACCAAAGAGAAAAAATGCAAAATTTAAGGACTACGAAGAAGCTAATGCTGCAATTTTGGCTAAACTAACAGGAAGATCTGAAAAATATGTCAGACTTAATAAAAACTAATAAACTATTTTTCCTCATTTTCCCTACATTCTGCCAATTTCTTGACCTCCCCTCGTCTGTTTATCAATATCACCTAAAACTACATCTTACACGTAGCTAAATATACATATAATACAATAAGATTTTAAACATACATAGTTTATTAAGAAAGGAGGGAAGTGCACGCTCAATATCTTACAATTTGAGTATCGGGTGTGCAATGCTACAATATTATATGTATGTTTAGAAATAATAGTGAAAAAAATATTTTTAGTAAATAATATAATAAGAAAAAAGTATTATAATACATGCATAATACCTTAATGATAATAAACTTAAATACAGTATTCTATGGAAGAATGCTTATTATTCGCAATTAGCTCCGCTCTGACTAGCTCCACTCCGCTTCTCTTGGCTGATCACTGATCTGCCATGGCAGTGCAATATTGACCTGTCTCATCATAATTTTAAAGTTCAGCATAAATTTACCAAGCATCAGCATAAATAAGTCAATCATAACCACACGGTCCAATGTAAACTTTGGGGAAAAAATTTAGTAGAATGCAAATTTTACATGTTTATCTGGGCACTTCCAGAACCCACGTAACCTTAAAATTATTAAGGTGAGGTAGTGAAAATAATGTTAAGGAATTAAAATGTATGTTTTATATCAGAGTTAAAATAACCATTTATTTTTTATATTTTAATAGATAAAAGTGATTAATTAAAAATTTTAAAGATAAGGCATGCCAAATTATTTATATAGATAATACATGTTATGTTACTACAATCCTTAACACATGACAAAATTATGTTCATTCAACATTTTATTTTACTTACCAAGTTTAATATGATGTGCGCTCCCTTTGGTTATTTTATTTTATCATTGCGGTAAGAAACATGATAAGAGTGGTGTGATTTAATCAAATATTTTAATATGAAGTAAAAAATGAACAGAAATTATTGGTTATTATTATTGTTATTGGAAAAAGCAAATGATCAACTTTACTTCAGCAACTAGATATATAATAAAAGTAGGCGCGATAAAATAAAATAAAGAAACTTGTATATAGTTTCCACGTTGGAGTTCAAACTTTGAACAAGAAAAAAAATGTCAAATACTGCATCTTGGACGCTTGCATTCTTCAGGAACTGTATATAAGAAAAATAATAATCAAACATTTGAATATGAAAGGATCAAAAATCATCAATATGAGATGGACCAAACAAATTTGAGAGATGATCAGTTTTATTACTATTATAAGCAATGCCCGAGGGGGAGAAAATGGAGAGAGAAAGTATGAGTAACAGTAAGTGATAGTAAGAGAATTACAATGAAAAATGAAATTATTTGCAAGAGGTAGAAGCCGATTTAATAACGACTTGACAATATGACGTGTCAGTGTAAAATGATTGGCTTCATCGGTTTGTATTTAATATTTATAATATTTATTTATTTATGTTTCACGTGGTATGGGTGGTCGTGCAGAAAGCTTCTTATTAAAAGTCTGAAACTGCTGGTAAGATATGTTTTTGTTACCTGTTACTAAACAACTGGCACTAAACACTCTTATCTCATATTATAAATAGCTATTTTGAAAGCCTCTAATCCTACAGCACATATTGAATGGAATACATTTATTACTAGCGTAGAATACAGCATGGTTGGGTTACAAAATACATGACAATGGCTGAGCAGGCATTGTATTTCTGTAAACAAAACAACTGAGCGCAGCAAGTTTCACAATGACCTTTGCTGTAAGATATAATGCACGGACATAAATTAATATCTAAAAAGCAAAAGACTGGTGGACATTGCAATGACTTACCCAATTTCGAGTGAAAATACAATCAGTCACATGGTACACTATCTGCATAAAATTAGTGATATGGAGTACTATCTATGTGAATCATATGATGAGTATTAAAAGTATTTAAAACAATACTTGGATAATTATGGTAAGGTAAGAATAAAAATTACATAAATATCACGGAAATATTCTAATATACATATATATAAAAATTTATGATGTAAGGTTCATATATAATATTAAAAGCATTCACTTTACATTCATCGTGTCCTCACAATGACAATATACCCAGAGCACATTTAGATTGGCAACTCGGATAATGAGGGTTTGAGTTAAGTGGAGTCAGATGTCTTCTCTCCACAATGGCGTTCATGGTCATTTATGAACAACATTAAAAACGTTGGAATGTTCAGGAAATAAAAAATGCCACAAATTAAAAAGTTTGACACGACAATGCCTATTAAAAGATCATAAATTCATGTATGTATGTACTTACAACGCATCTCTAGGAGCCGTTTTAGCGGCTATGTAGAACCATCGCCACTTTCCCGAAGCGGCGAGATAGGCCACCGCGGCGACAAGGACTAATTGAATAATACTAATCCATCCCGAGTAGTACCAGAGGACTCCGAACACTCCGAACACAGCAGCAAGAACGACGAACATGACCGCTGCTCGACACAACACGCGGCGTACTGGCGCGCACCGTGACCCGGCCACAGTTACCGGTTTTGCGCCTTCGACGTCAAGCTGGAACGGCTGATCGTTGCTCTGCGAATGAAAAGAAAACGCTTTCTATTTAATATAATAAAATATGTTTAGAAAAATTATACGAGACCGAAACAATATCGCCATTGAAAAAAGAATAAAAGTGCAAACACAGATAGAAACTTCAAATTTGACACTTTACGTTAGTGTTGCAATAATAAAAATCATAAGTACTTGTTTTCAAAAAATTCAGGGGTGCCCCTCTTTTGAAATAATTACTTTATATAATGACGTGATATTTAAAATGCATCATAATATTATTAGTGTTACATTACATATATCAAGTATACACAATTGTAAAAACCATATATACAACGAAAATACCTTATTTATTATTTCCGAAGATATGTTTTAAAAGTTTATTTTATACATAATTCCAACATTTAATTTAAATAAAATAATAAGAGTTAAAAGTTTTTCTACATACCTATTAGATATTGATCAAATGAAAACTTACAATTTGAAAAGATTTTTTTTTAATATTATCGATTTTAACACTAATCAAGGCTTGTTTTGCAATGTTCGGACAGTAAGTTAATAAGTTAAAATTAATGAGATTTAAATTTTGAAAGTAAATTGTGTACAATGAAATTTTCGATTAGTAGCCTAATATTTGTTTTATGAAAAATATGTAAGAAATTTCTTTGTAAACAAGGCGAAGTGAATTTCATATAAAATATATATGTTCTTTTGCATTTTTTATTGATATACTTATTTAAAAAAAATCTCACTACAGTATTTAATTAATTAATTAATTACATTGGACCAAAATGATATGTTATTACAAGAAGCTCTCTAGTTACCAGGGCTTCCAGTCTTTCTCTAATAACATTAAGAATCTACTGAACCTTTATATAATTATTTCATAATTTTTTTAAAATGGCACAAAGTATTCACGGAGACAAAATGATTAATTGACGAAAATGTAATTCTCTCGTTCCCTTATTACATGTGGCGGGTGTTCCGCATAGATGAAACAATGTAATCATTAATGAATAGCAATGCTTTGCGAATGATGTTAGCGTACTCTATGAAGGTATCTTGTAATAAATAAATAAACCTTCATATAGATACTGTATTAATACCTAAAATCTAAACGTTTCTGTCAGTGTCATAAATAAAAAAGTAGACATAGCGTTAGTACAGACAAGGGTTTAACCCATCGTAGGATGCCGTGATTTAAAAAATCTGTGAAAATAAATGGATCAAAAAAAAAGTTACCTTCTTTCATAATTTTGCCTCGATAATCGTTAAATAATTTAGTTAAAATAAAAATTCCACCAGAAGCAATTGTCTCTTTCGTGGAGTCCCTGATATCTGATCTGATAGATTTCTTGATCGCGTACTTTAAGGGCGAGCTTTCATTTTTTCAGTTTGAAATTCGTGAAATTATACACGAATTAGATATGCTTTTAAGACGAGGTTTTTATGAAATTTGCTACTAATGCTGTGAATAAGTTCAATATTAATTCATACCGTGGGTAAAATATGCGTGAAAACATATATTTTTTGGCATTTTTAAACGAAAATAATGACAGCGTAAATTCCACGACCGTCATGGCAGGAATATTTCTGGATACTTTCTGTGCTTATACAATATATTTTCTGAAAACAATTAATACAGTTATTTTTATATTTTTATTTTATTATTTGTTTTTGTTTTCTACAAAAAACAATAAAAAATAAAGAATTACGCTTACAAAATAGGATAGGCAATGAATCATAGCTCGCTTCGCGCTCAACTCTGCACTGTCCTTGCGCAAGTTCGGATACAAGTCTCTAAGATAAATTTCATCCATGGACACGCGCCATTATAATATAAGTCAAGCAGGTATTCAAAGAAAAAGAGGCAACGGCGTCAATGAGTAAAAGCGAGAGAAACTCCGGAAAAAGCGAGAACGACAATATTCGACAATCATCAGCCCCAGGGCTATAGATGAGCCCTGTCATTATCAATACGCTTTCACCTAGTAGGTACATGTAAAATGAATTCCTGATATTAATATGGGAGCTCATCTTCAGATTATACGTTTTTCTTTAAAGATATCATTGTAATCTGACAAACTCGTACAAGTGAACTTATGTATACCTATAATGGTAGGATAATAAAATATGTCGAGCATGCATAATTCTTATTTGCCGCAATTACAGCCAAAGCGATTAATTACACATTTACATAATTTTTATTCCTTAAAACATGATTAGCATACGTTTTTGCGGGGACCGGTACTCGGTAACAAAGTTTCCGAAAGTGTCTTCTGAAAAACTTAAAGAAGGGATCTTCGTGGAGCCGCAGATCAGAAATTTCATGAAACACAACGCGTTTGAACACACAATGAATTTAGTACAAACAGAAGTTGTGGCAGGTTTATTGAGTAACAAGAAAGATCTGAAGTACAAAGCCAAGGTTAAAACAATGTTGCAGAATTTCAGGAAATTAGGCTGTCTTTACAGCTTTGAATGAAGCTTTCTTCATTTTCTACATAGACATGGAAAAGAGGTACCAAGGAAGGTAGAATGCTAACATATGATGGCCGATTACTCTTTTATGATAAAGAGAGACGGCACTTATGAGGGGCGAAAATCAAGAAAAATAAATGTTAACCCACTGAGAAAACAATTAAAAAGTTAAATTAGCGTTCTGAAATATCAATTTCCTTTGAAATACGAATTAAATGAATATGTAATCTTTTGGTTCTGAACTTGAATAGGAATGATTTTAACCTCGAAGCGGGCGTGCGGTCTTTTGAAACGGCAGCGGTCGCGTGTAGTCGTTTCGACCTTTTTCGTTTATAGGTTAATAAAATAATTATTTATTTTTTATAATGTGTATGAGACATTTTCTTTGGATTAGGAAACATTTTGGCTACAAAAATCTCAGCCAGTCTCTTCTGTAAGAATATTTTGCGGTTGACGTCTCACCTTGTGGTTATTATATTTTACTTATTTATTATCACATCCCGTAAAACATGCAGCTCTAACTGACAGGGGTACGTCATCATCGTCTGAGCTGCTTGCTTCATTTACAGATTGAATTTATTCACTTTCTTACACATTTCACAGGTGATCTGAAGCCTTTGAATCTTTGCCACTCACTGAGCTTTGGTTTACTTTCTTCGTCTTCTTCAAGAAGTATTCGCATCATTTCGTCATCACTAATATGTCTATCAGTCATTGTTTGTAATAAAAATACAAACTTCCTAGTAGTTTAGGAAATTGCAAGTTATATTTTAGTATCATTATTAGTTATAATTACACTACGGAGAAATACAACCTTTTATTCGATTTTCGGTATTCTATCCGATGATTTAACCTTCCATTTTAAATCAATTTTAAGTTTATTTAACGTAAAATTGTGTAAAAACATAAATGTAAGGCAATCAGCATTCCTCAAAATTCAAAACATTAAAGCTTAATATCTCAATTAGATTTTAATATTATACCAACCGAGATTGTTATACTTGTTGCTTGTTGCCCCAAGGGCACGATATAGTTAAAGTGGGCCTGTATACAGCTTTCAAAACAGTCAGTTTAGTCTTGACCCTTTTGACACTTGGATTGGAAACGTAAAACACCATTGCCAGCGCTTTTAATTTTTATATTTACTTATATTTTATATTATAATCGTGCTTAGGAAAGCCCGTTTATTTGCTTGCTCAGCAATTTCCTGCTACGCCAGTGTTTGTCAGTAGGTACCATTTTACGAGTAGGTTTGCGTTGTACACATTGCGACGCACAGCGTTAGGATGCCCAGACATGTAATAGATAGTTTTTTTTTTTTTTTCTCTTTATTATGGCCTTCGCCAATTAGGCGTTATTAGCCATTACAAGTATATACAAATGAAATAATACAATTTTTAAATATATAAACAATAAACATAAATAAATAACCATGGTAATATTATTAATTAATATTAGTAAAAGTATTTGATTTTTGAAAAATAATTAACACATTAATTAACATACATTACATAACATAATAAGAAGAAGAACATTTATATTGGAAAGTAAAAAATATACCAATTATAACTGAAGTATAAGTGAAGGATTGATTAAAAAAATATATAACTAAAAATAAAAAAACAATGTAATATTTCAATTCATATAAAGTATTAATTGAATTTATAAAGAAAATTGCGTAAATATATATTATACTTTCACATTTCTCTTAATTTGAACAATATAACATAACCAAACACCAAAACCGTAAAAAACAACTAAAATTATTTTAACAAAACTTTACAACATTACTATTTTCAAAGATAAAAGCACAAAAACAGTTCTTTTAATTGTAATATAACAATATTTTTAACATCAAGACAATATTGTGAATGTATGAAAGTATACATTCACAATATTAATAAACATAAAATATATTTGAAATATATTAACAAATTATAAAAATCACCAAAGGAAGTAATAAATAAAAACTTAAACAAAATAATCATCATTGCAATTGAGATTCCCTTATATTAAGATATTCAAGAAAATTGTGAGGGTATAAAAATTATACGTTCACATTTCTCTCATTGTGAAACAACCAAAACATTACATCAAATATATTGATATTTACATTATTTTAAATATAGTTAAAAATACGCTTAAATTTATTAAAGATTCATAACATTAAGTTTTAAATATTTACATAAAGATAATATGACATGATTTGTTGGTGAATAAAGGACAGATTGTATGTTTAATGGCAAAGTTGCAAATTGTTTGATTAGATTTGTTATTAAATTTTCCCTATCGACCATTATTGGGCATTCAAAAAATATGTGATTGAGATCTCCAACACCTATACCACACTCGCATATCGGTGAATTATTACAATTAATTTTAAAGAGATGAGCTGTAGAACAACAGTGATTAGATCTTAGGCGACATATAGTTACAATCTTATCCCTACTTAAAAGTGAACCTACATACCATGGCTTAGAGAGAATATTTGGATGAATATGGCCAAAAAATGTACCTTTAACTAATTTTGATTCATTCCACTGAGAACTAATAGATAGTTACCCCATTCAGATATTACATTTGAAGACCCGAATTTTCTTCTAGAAATATAATGGACACATCAATCTCGGATACAAGAGACAGCCAATGTTTACAATAAAGATATTTCCGAAAATCCTTTTTTCATCCTAAACACGAGAATGTATACACATCCAGTATTGTTTCATTTTTCTTTTTTAGAGTCCGGGTTTCTAACGCGTGTTAAGCAATGATCTTGTAATAAATACGTTAATACGAACTGATGATGAAAATAGCCTTCCCGGTTGGCAGTGTAACTGTCAGTTGGCAGTGTAACAGGGGGTAACACGCCTCGATACATAGGGAACGGGTCCGAAGAGAGCCCGGCCCTGAATCTTCATTAACCGGTTTATCCTCGGGAATTATGGTCGATCAATATTTCAACTGGGAGGAATACGAACAAATGATCTGTTTTTAACAATATGATATAAGGAACTCATTAATTTGGTTAACCGTCTATTATGCTCGGTATCAGTCGAGTGTACGCTTATTTTGACCTTTAAGAATAGTTAGCCATAAAACAATCTCTCCTAAGGGATACTACAAATATTTGGGTGCATGTACGCGAATGAAATTTTAGTCTTGAAACTCGCGTAAAGGCAGAACAGAGTACAGTACAGTTGTTGTCTTGAACTTTTTCTTCTAGTATTTGTCCAGTTATCGAACGCTAATGATCGTGTCGGCGATCATTATTTTATTTGCTATCAATCCAGCTTATTTTTAGAAGCTGTTTGTTTATAGATATCCGCAAGTATATTATTTCAAGTTGCTTTAGCGTTGTTTCTGTGTTTGTACATGATTCCATTTCATATAAAAATACAGGGAACACATAACATAGAATCATTCTCATTCGTAAAACTAAGTTTAGATCATGGCTGAACAATATATTCTTAATGGAAAAGAATGCAGCTCATAGGACGTTCAATTTCCATATAAGTGTCCCAGTTTTCGTTTAAACTGCATCACAGGAAAACTATTTTATCTAATCTTATTTCTAATCTTATTTCACCATGGCGGTCTCACCAACATCAGCTTAATTTCTTTTGGTAATGATCGTGTATTATCTTGTTTGTGTTTAGTTGAAGACCGCATGCTTCGCTTGCATTAACCACTCGTGTCAGTAGTACTTGAAGACCTTCCACCGAGTCCGCTAGAATCACAGAATCAACAGTCTGCATAACGATAGTTATTTAATTTCTTCCCATATGACTGAGCTTCATAGAGGGCCTCTTCAAATAATTTTTCTGCGCGAAGGTTGAAGAGTATTGGTGAAAAATACAACCCTAAAATACCCTGTCTTATACCTTTTCTTATTTATACTTCTTCTATTAATTGGTTCACAACCTTCACTAATGCTTTTTGATGTCAATTCAAATTTCCTTTTATTTACTGTGATGTCCTTGGGATGGTATGGTGGTGTGTATGAGTGGCGTACCGCCGATGCGTGTATGTGTGGCTATAAAGACGGCGCGCGGGAGAGAGGGCGCCTCTTTGCTTGCGGTCCATCGGCTTAGTTGTTTGACATATTGTAGCTTATTGTAATAAAAGATTACTTGTTACATAGTCTATTTATTGGACTTTCACGTACGAGGTGTACACTGAAGATGTACTAGAAGTCAGTACGTTACATTTAGATATCACTATCGTTATTATTATTCAGATATCGTCAATCTCAGTTGCTTTTAATGATTTATTAAAACATTTTTAAACTTTTTTTCCACTATTTATTATTTAATGACCATTACTGGTTTCAGTCTGTCACGGCCATCTTCAGACTGGTACATTCTCGTCTTAAGCTAGGATATTTATATAATTCAATACAGGGGTGTTTTTGAGTGAGTCTACATAATTTTAAGGTTGGTGCTAAGTTGATTAATGTTGGGATTTTCCCTTGTATGTTGGGTACTCTTACAGGAATTTTTACAGATTCGGTATTTACTGAGGTATTAGAGTAAATTTACATTTATTGGTTGAGGGCTTATATTAAATTTATGATTATACTTTTGGATGTAACATGTATATTGTACAGATTATATTATTTTCATGGGAAGTCAAAAGGGAAAGAAGTATCGCGGCCATTAAATTCATTTTCCGTGTGTCACAAAATTTTCTTAACTCAGCCTTGCTGATGCGGGGATCCTAAATCCCCCAAATCAACATTTATCCCGATAACTCTGTAATTAATGGAGCAGTTCATTTCATACTTGGTGTAATCTTTATCGATGGATATAGAATATATATTTCTTTAATTTTTTCGTACAAAGTAAGTATTTACGACAAAAATGTGAATATTACTATTAATTACTGTATATGAATGTGTAGAGTGTATGCGTATCGGGTGTTATGTTTTGTTTCACTCGTGCAAATACATTCAAGGCCCTCGCATCAATGCGTGCAAGCGAGAAAACGATCTCACCCTCTGCCACAACATCGAATAATACATCTCCCGTATCGCAATCACAAAGACGGGTCAGTGGTTCTCAAACGCCCGTTGTCAAAAGTCCAAATTTGTTGTTCTCTGTTCTAATTGGTTCGTGAAGTGTATCAGTGTATTTGTGTAATGTCCGGTGTAATCGTAAGTAAATGAGCTGTTTTATTCATTCGATGTTATATATTTTTTAGATTTTTATAGATTTGTTTTAAAATTATCCCAGAACTACTAATAGGCATGTCTCAAAAAAGAAATACGAAGATGTAGAGGATGATAGAAAATAATCATAGCGAATTATCGCTTTATTATTATAAGGTGACAATTTTGACAGTGATATAGATGTTGAAGAATTGTATTCCGATGGCTATAATTTTGGAGATTCAGCTAATGAAGTAGATTTTACAAACGAAACATCAAATGAGCAAGACTTGGATGATGACGAAGACTTGGAATATGATGAATTGAAATTACTCTCTTAATATCAACTATTACTACATTCTGACATTTTTCGCAGACGTCTGAAGGTTGACTGTATTTTTGCTTTTCTTTTAATTCTTCTTCTTTTCCTCTATCTGTTACAACTCTTTTAGTTTGGTAATTTTTTTTAAATATTATGTTTTTTAATTAGCCTAACTTTTCATTTTTTTTTTAATAAGTTTGGGAGTTTAAGAGCTAAAATCACTTTAATATTTTTTGGCAATTGCCACCGATGAACAAATGAATGAATCGTTACACACTTTTTTTTAAATTCTTGTTCTTCTAATTTCTTTGTGCAGCCTGATTTAGTGTAATTTCGTGTTTTTGAGCTTTTCTCTGCGAGTTTATGACCAAAATATAATTTTATTGCATCTGTGCATACATCACAATTGACTATAATTTATTTTCGTATTTCTAAACTCCTATCTTTTAAAATTCATCTTTAAAATCTAAAAAACGCGTAATTTTTTTTTGAAAAATCGACCTACCTACATACGAATGAAATGTAGAAAAAGCTTGATTTTTTGCAGACGTATTAATCAAACGCAACCCTTCATATTTTCAAGCGATAACCGAGGCCTGTGATTCGTCAATCCTCTTATTGGTCAATTTTCAAAAATGGCTGCCTGAAAATGATATAAATAGCTGTTTTACCTGTCATTATTGCAGTGCGTAATTTGGCGCACTTTTCTTTGACGTTTCAAATGTATGACTTTATTTCGACTTACGATTGTAATAAACAGCTGTTGAGTTTCGCGCGTTTTTTTTGTCAGGTATCGGCTGCTCAGGGATGTACGGGAACCACCCTCGGGTCCGTTTGCAGAGCTAGATCATATATTTAAAGGACTTGGTCCCACTAAGGCTCCCGGATTAGACAGGTTAACTGGTACGATTGCTAAGAATGACTGGAGAAGTGCTAAGGCCGAAGTAGTATATATAATGGTTGTGTGTTTGAAAAGTTGAATTTTTCCTAGTGATTGGAAAAAGGGCTTACTCTGCTTAATCCCGAAAAGCAATAACAAGCCTCGATCTGATCCAGGCGCGTATCAGCCGATCACGCTTCATTGCGTGTTTGCAAAGGTGTTTGAGATACTAATACGAAATAGGCTGGAGGTCTCTCTCTCACCTGCCTGCGACTGACAGTTTGGGTTTATCCGAGGGAAGTTCACGGTGCATGCCATTAAGTATGCACAAGAATAAGTGGCTGCACGAAATGAGAAGTATGTTTTAGAAATTTTCCTGGACATCTCGAGTGCCTTTGAGTATGCTTCTTGGCACATGATTCTCACTAAATTAAAGGTCCGCCAATGCTCGAATTTTTTTTTTTGGGTACTGGCACACTATCTGAGCAATAGATCGACCACACTCGGTTACGGTGAGACCAAAAGAACAAAAATAACAAACATGGGCTGCCCTCAGGGCTCCGTTCTCGGACCAACTTTGTGGATATGCTTCTGTTATTGCTACCGATTGGATGTGAACTTGTCGCTTACGCGGATGATCTACTGCTCTTAGTATCTGGCAAGAGTCGGCAAGAAATTGAGCATAGAAATGATAACAGAATGGTGTAGTAGGAACATGCTAACTCTTACGCCTCATAATACCATGGCCATGATGTTGAAAGGGAGATTTTCTAGACGCCCGATGGTGCGATTGTGTAATATAAGTGTGAAGTTTGAAAATAATGTGAAATACCTTGGGGTTAATTTTGGATCCGGCGGGTTCATATTTGTCTCACGTCAAGGCCGTCTCTGAACGAGCGGGGGGTCTTTTTATGAAACTGCGTCAAATACAACGGGCAGAATGGGGGCTACGAACTCCTGCGGTACGCCTAATATACTTGGTCACATACGTGTCGCAAATCACATAAGCTTCCGAGGTATGGGCGCAAGGAATCAGAATTATCTCTATCGCCACGGTGCTGATACGAGGCCAGCGGATCCCCCTGCTGGCTATGACGAGAGCCTATCGAACCGTCTCCAATATGGCAATTCCAGTTTTGGCTGATGTCCTCCCGGCTGACCTTGAAGTAATGAAATTATTGGCCAGCCGTTCCCTGAAGGTTAAAAAAAATTGAAAAAAACGGTTTCCATAAATAAAATTTAATTAATTTCTACCGAAATATCGTAATACTCTGCGGTAAAAGATTGCCATTTTTCCCTACAATAAAATTTACATATCGTAAAATAATATTAATACATAATTAAATAAAAATACTACTTTTAATACGGTTTCGGTTACTATTTTACTTCATGGTGCACAAATGCATAGATATATTTGTTATTATAGTATTTTTAAAAGATCGGTTCATACCGCATAATGTAAAGAGATTATTTTCAAACCTAAAAATGTCAAATTTCTCATGTAAAAATCAACATTTTTGATAAATCGTAAAGTACAAAAATCAGTTTGAATGTCAAAACGGCATAAAAACGATTGCATTTGTTTCTTTATGTGATCGCGATATTTAGAGAATTCTGGGTTAGTTGTTTCGGTTTTTTGCATTTTCAGCGCATCTAGATAAGTTCGTACATTTTTAAAAAAAAAACGAGTATTTTACATTTTAAAGATCCAATTGAAACGATGGGAGTTTACAGACTCCTTAATAAATTGCGGGCGATCACTTTCCGTAATTAAAATGATAAAAAAAAATATCAGTCTCAATGTCGCGGAGGAAAACTCAAAAAATGAAATTCACATTTTCGAGGATTGCAAAGAAATTAGAAGAAGAAATTTTTTTTTAAATATACACGACGATACCGTCCGCCGTGGACGATTGCGGAAATATTTAAAAATAATTATCGCTTTTAAACTCACTTAAAGAGTTGTGAGCGAAAATGTTAAAGTTAGGCTAAATTAAAAAAAAATAGCAAGAAATTCACTAAATTTAAACGGTTGTAACAAATAGAGGAGAAGAGGAGGGAAAAAGTGTCAAGAAAATAAGTTTTGTCATCCTTCAGCTATCTGGCAATATTCTAAAATACCCAGATGGATCGCAGGCTCGCGAGATACAGCGTTTTCCGTGTGTGACGGATATTGTTACAACGCGACATACAAACATTTCCGAATATACCTTACGACTTTAATAGAACTTTACTAGCCTACCCATCCAGCTGCCGCCTGGCAGCAGACGTATCAGAAACGCAGTAATCTGTTGTCGATTTGCGGAAAAAAAAAAGCCTTCAATACACTTAATAAAACTATAAAAAGTGTTTTAATAGGAAAATAAGAAGAAAAAGCAGAATTGTTTCATGTTTTTAAATGCATAACATATTCACCTATTTATAGAATTTTTCAAAATTAAAATCGCACTTAAACTAACCAATATAATTAAGTGTTGATGGCACCAGAAATAGAGGACGTCCGTGGAAAACTTGGCACGATCAGGTAAATCAGTTAATGGAGGATGGTTCTGTTAGAAGCCTCAACAATCGGCGAGCTTGTATGAGAAGATGTATGAATGTGAATGAGGCGAGAATTGTGTGTCAAGACAGAAGAGTGTGTCGCTCTATCCTCTCTGCCAACCCTCGCGGAGAAACGGCGTGATGGTAAGTAATAAAAAGATAATTAAGTATTAAACGTCTAAAAACAATATTCATACTATTTTGAATTTAAAAATAATAATAGACATACTGGATGGACATATTGAATAAAATTTATGTGACAGCATTCCATTTATCTGCAGTGTGCGACGTACTATCCTCTACGAAATATCAAAATCTTTAATATTTAAATATCAAAAATAAATATATTCACTGAAAGGGCATGTATAGAGACATCTATGTTTCAAAATGATTATCACAAAAATACGTAATACACGGCGGCAAATACTATACTTTATACTATTTAAAAATCTACTATCCTCTACGTCTTTTGTGAAAATCATAGAAGACGGTGGCGATTTAAACGATGATGATGATGATGATGATGATTTATATCGTGTAAATAATAATAACAATCTTATCGATAATAGTTAAAAAAAGAAATTTCTACAGCCGGCCGGCCGTGAAAAACTTTGCGAAAAATTTATTCACTGAAACGGCATGTATAGAGACATCTATATTTCATTTTTTTGTTAAAAAAATATAAATACATCGCGGCTCACTGATTTTAATTTTGATTTTTTAATTATAACACGTATTACATATCTGAGATCGCTATAAGACGCCTTGAATAGATAAATAGTAGTTTCCGTGAATAAAATAAATTCATTTCTACCAAAATATCGTAGTACTCTGCTATTTAAAGGTTGCCAAAAAAATTCCTAGAGAAAAATGTACATGTCGAAAAATGTCAATATACATATTGAAATAAAAATACTCTTTTTAATTCGGATTCGTCACATATTTCGCTTCATGGTGGTCGAATGAACCGTTACCTATATTATTACTTATTTTTTTAATCCGCTTAATATCGCATAGAGTGTAGAGATAATTTTCAAATGTAAAATTGTTTCATTTCTCATGTGAAAATGGACATTTTTGATTAAAATGAAATAATATTAAAACATAATTTAATAAAAATACTATTTACAATTCGTATTGGGTAAATATTATTCTTCAGGGAGCATAAACGTAAAGATATCTACATTAATACGGTATTTATTATATACCGCTTCATATCGCATAGTGTATAGAGATTCTTTACAATTCTAAAAAAATGTAATTTCTCATGTGAAATCGACATTTTTCATAAATCGCAAAGTTTGACATCGTTTCCCGTGTCATATGTACAAAAAAACGCATTGCATTTGTTTCCTCGCGCGGTCGTGAGATTTCACTTAACGGGGTCGGTTGTTTCAGTTTTTTCGCATTTTCAGCGCATCTAGGTAGGTTCGTACGTTTTTCAAAAAAAAAAATACGCGTTTTTTACCTCCAGAATAAATTCCGCGCTATCGCTTTGTATATCTTGAATAATAAAATAAAAATTATGGTCGTAATGTCGCAGAGGAAAACTCAAAAACACGAAATTCACTTAATCAGGGTTTGTGAAGAAATAGAAGAAGAAGAATTTTTGAAAGTACACGCAACAATACCGTCCACCGTCGGCCGTCGCGGAAATATTTAAAAATAGTTTTCGCTTTTAAACTCGCAGAGTTGTGAGCGAAAATGTTAAAGTTAGGCTAAATTAAAAACATAATAGCAAGAAATTCACTAAACTTAAACGGTCGTAACAAATAGGGGAGAAGAGGAAGAAAAAAGTGTCAAGGGGAAAAAGTTTGTCATTCTTCAGCTATCTGGCAAAATTCAAAAATACCCAAATGGCTCGCAGGCTTGCTAGATACAGCGCTTTCCGTGTGTGACGGATATTGTTACAACGCGACATGTATACAACACGGAATATAGCTTACGACTTTAATAATAGGTAGATTTAATAATATGTAGATATAGATGACAATAGTCGGTGACAAGAATGTGTGGGTAATTAGGTTAGCACAAATGACAAATGTTTCATTTTGCTTTCTACCCACATTAAGCAACCACTTTGTCATTTTTGGTATGAAGTCATTAATCACTTTAGACCCTTTACGGTTTAGAAAAAGTTATGTGAAAAAAGTATAATCAGAAGTTATAAAATGATATTGAAAAAAAGTTATAAAAATATCATTGTCAGTAATATACAATAGTTGGTGACAAGAATGTGTGGGTAGTTAGGTTAGCACAGCATACAAATTGGTTTCATTTTGCTTTCTGCCCACATCAAGCAACCACTTTGTTATTTTTGTTTCAAAGTCATTAATCACTTTAGACCCTTCAAGGTCTAGTGGCAATTTATTAAATATTCTCGGAGCACAAAATAAGAAAGTACGTTGAGCGAATTTAGTATTAAATTTTGGCACTGAGTAGTATCTTAAGGCTTTGCTCCTGGTTTCCTTTGGCGATGATCCGATGATCGAGGAAGTAAAATTATTTTTTTCTTAAAAAATAGTTTTAAGATTAGTTTGGTGAACAGTTGTCTTATATCCAAAACTTGAAAGAATTGAAAGAGTTCTTTAGATATATTATCGGGAAGATGAGTGATCTAATAAGTCGAATTTTGTTCGACCTGTTGATAAAATAAATAAATAAATGTATTTTTTATTTATTATCTTAGTTTTATTAACCACAATTGAGTTTAAAAAACATCTACCGGTTTCGGAAAACACCTTTTCCTTCTTCAGGATGTCATAACTAACTAAAAATATAGCATTGTTTCTTCACCAGAATCTATTTTTAAATTTGAAAAAAAAAACAACAATTATTTAAAAAATAAATTTAGTACCTAACTCAAATTGCTGCTCAATACAAATTTAGTCGAATAATTTTTAGGAAAAAATTTTAGAATAGGACTCGCAGTTAAATTTAGTTGGCTGTTTAGAATTTTCTGATTACTTTTACGTGCTTTATTTATCTCCAACGATTCCAAATTATTTAATTTGTGACCTACACCGTTTATATGCAAAATTGACAATCCCAATTTTTTATCAAAACCATTACTATTTTCTATCAAATGATTAGAAAATTCTGAAAACCCACTATTGTTCAAACATCTCAAATGCTCCTTTACTCTTATATTAAAATTTCTACCCGTTTTACCAATATAAAATGCAGCACAATCCTTGCAACAAGTTTATAGACGCCAGAATTGTTAAATTTATCATCTTTGTCTTTAGAATTTATGAGTAAATTTCCTATACTATTATTTGTGTAAAATGCTGGTCTAATGTCTCGTGGTAGGTGTTTAGATATTTGTTTCGAAAAGTTATTTATGTATAAAATCCTACGCCAATTATCATTATGTTTTATCTGTGATTTATATAAAAATTGATTATTATATTCTTTTAATTTATTTTTAAAATAGTGTCTATCAAACATGTATTATACCCGTTATTAACTGCTATTTTTCTAATTGTATTCAATTCAATATTGAAATTGGATGTTGACATAGGAATATTGACTAAACGATGTATCATGGAGTGGAACCCTGAATGTTTATGTGATAATGGATGATTAGATTCATTGTGTATGATAGTATCTGTAAAAGTTGGTTTTCTAAAAATTTTGAACTCAATTTTATTATTATTTTTAATCCAAAAAATTTAGGGTAGAATTATTTTCCATTTCTAGTGTAAATTGTATTTTATTATTAAATGAATTGCATATAAACGGTGTAGGTCACAAATTAAATAATTTGGAATCGTTGGAGATAAATAAAGCATGTAAAAGTAATCAGGAAATTCTAAAAAGCCAACTAAATTTAACTACGAGTCCTATTCTAAAATTTTTTCCTAAAAATTATTCGACTAAATTTGTATTGAGCAGCAATTTGAGTTAGGTACTAAATTTATTTTTTAAATAATTGTTGTTTTTTTTTTTTAAATTTAAAAATAGATTCTGGTGAAGAAACAATGCTATATTTTTAGTTAGTTATGACATCCTGAAGAAGGAAAAGGTGTTTTCCGAAACCGGTAGATGTTTTTTAAACTCAATTGTGACTAATAAAACTAAGATAATAAAAAAAAATATGAATTTTAACCACCAAGTTAATATTGCTAATTTTAAAAGTAATAAATAAATGACTATTTACACTATCCGATACCATTGTTAGATAAAGAAATGGCAACACGAGGCCGGTGGGCCAGCGAGAATGTCGCGGGGCCGGGGGCCGGGAGACTGGCTGCCCCCAGCCCACCCTTATCAACTTTATGAATAAATTATAAGTGAATATCCTTGTCGATGAATTCACTTACCTTTTAATAAATGTGTTTCAAGATCGGTTTTATTCGACCAGAAAAACAAGTTTACGAAGCGGGTCAAGTTTATCTCGGGTCCGCGTCCAGGTTTCGGTTATCGCGAGACGCGAGCGATAACACATCCTTCATCATTGATGAATTTGATTTGATTGGGAATTGTCCCAATGGTATATTTGCTGTCTCCACTTTAAGTAGGGTTGCTAATTTGTTTGAACGAAAATACATGTTAAAATAATAATGTCAAATATAAACATTTTTCAAATACTTATTGTACACTTCTGTTGAGACTTTCAAAACAGTTTTTTATGGTTATTTATGATAATTCCGTACAATCGGTGTCAAAGATTGTATGACCTTGTAAAGCGGAGGTCTCCAAATTAACCATAAAAAGAAGTCTGTAATTCTCGAAGAACCTTCGCCTTTGATACTTGCAGGAGATGAGGCCATCACTACAATATAATTAATGCAAATTAAATTAATCAATTATTGTAGAAAGATATACAAAAAAATCTATTTATTGAAAAAATATTTAGTCGATATTAAGATTCTAACCTGGACCTTTTATTGTCCGGTGAAACTCTTTCACCAATTCGAATACATTTTCGATAAATTTTGAACTTATATTCTGTAATCTTTCCAATTGATACATTTATTATTACATTTTTAAAGTAATCAACTTTATATTGCGGTAAATCTTAAAAATATATAAGTTGTGCTAAGGTATATCCAAATTTAATAGAATGGATCAATTATTAAATTCTGACGTCTTCTAGCGTGTTTTACGCAAAGATATTTGAGATATAATTGACGAGAACTTTGCGTCCGACATTTGTATATTTTAATATACAATATACATAAGAAATTTTGTGTCTAAAATAATTGAGGAAATATTTGTTTTATATTCCAGGCACAGTCGTCCTTCATCCGACTTCCGATCATCCTCGTAGTCATCGACAGACCGACAATTAAAAATTAACCAAAACAAAAAGTCACAATTTTCGAATATTCCACTTTTGCTTATTAGGCCCGGTTATGTGATAAATTTTTACTACAGTAACATTTTAGCATAGCCCGTGTTAAAAAACGTTTGCCAGTTGTTTGTACGTCAATTTTACTATAGTCAAAGATAATCCTGACTAATAGTGTGGCATCGGATATCGGGAAGTAAAATTAGTTTACTACTGGATGTACTTTCGATAAGTAAATATTTTTTACCAACGATCAACGACCCGTTTTTGCAAAAAAAATGAATAACATTCTGTACCATACCATAGTGCAACTTACCACTGATCACACAACCGGCTTCGAGACATTTATTTTGAATAATTTTTATATTACCACTCGCCCTAGAACTTTTATTTATATTTATACTTTATTTTTCTTCATGTGACGTCTTTTGTAGAAGGTTATTGAACGATGCTAATTCATCTTGTGGAAGATATATAAAGTCTCAGGCATTTCCTACATAATGTACGTAAGGGATCATATTTCTCATTGCGGATAATGTTTACGGAGTACGCAGCTTTCCTTCGTTTGACAGTTATTATTGACTTGTTCAAGTGTCTCAGTACCTCATCATCGGTAATATGGTCAACCCGGGAGATACAGCTACACCTACACCTCGTTTCTATAGAGCAACGCGGGTAGTCTTAGCATTTTATTGCCCTCCAACGGATGTTCAGACAGATTTTTAATTTTCACGAAAAATGCTTCTTGCCAACTTGGTTCTTGGTTGTTTTGATTTCCAAGTCTGTCCTATTCCTCATTTAGCCAGCAACCAAGGTACTCAATTTTTCTACACTTTTAACATCAGTGCTATCTGTTATCTGCTATCTGCTATCGAATGACTGAGTGAACATTCTCCACCTTCCATCTACTGATTATTATGAAAAGTGTTTCCTAAATGTTAATCTTCAGTCATCTCTGATCTCACGATACTCATAAGTAATGACCAATGGGAGTAATGGCGATTAAGTATATTATCTATGGCGTCTCTAAAAACAAATTAAACAGCAAACATTAAACATTGTCGGTGACAAAATGCATTCTTGTGTTACTAAGCACATGACTTTCATTGATTCCGGTACAGATTTTGTGTTAGTGTGATGTCTTCTTCGTCATCTTCATTTGTCTTCGATGGTCCGTGTCCGCGAAGAGATTTTTAGGAGACTTTCGACTCGAGACAATTTTTGATTTTGCTCCCGAGAGATGCTTTAGATACAACTCTCGACTTTCATTTTCCCCTGTACACACAGATTCATCTCAGAGATTCGCCGTCCCGTGCCTTACTTCACGTTTGTACGTTAAACGTCAAATTGAATGTCACTGTCGTCACATTCGTCATTTGAGTCATTTTGAATCTCCCCAGTAGCAGTTAAAACACAATAAATGTTTATAAATTTAACGTCTTATGTTAATGTTTAATGACTTATGTCAAACTTTCAGAATAGATAGTTTGTAGGGATCTATAGTAGTTTTTATTTATTAGAAACTACATAATAGCTGAGCATAATATGTTTGGACTGCGCCCGTCTAGCTAGAAAATTCTGTGTCGAGACGGGCAAAATGAGATGTTTATGTGCACGTATCAAATCTCGCCGTCAGAATGTTCGCCCGCGCCGTGTGCAACGGTTTGAGTTTTTGGTTCTTTTGAACAATCTCAAGCTGATTTGCGAGTTTACCTTCAGAACAGAATCTCATCACGCGGAGACGGTATTGAGATGTATCTCAACTAAATCTATGAGATTGTCTCGCGGACACGGACCTGAGAGTTCTATAAGCTTATCATGTTTAACTAACGATATTCGATAACTCGAATGTCTCGCGTATCGCCGACATATTCTTCAATGTTTCTCCAAAAACGACCGTGCAAGATCTTTAGAAATACAATATATTACCATTACATCAATTATAAGTCTGTATTCATTGCAACTTTTTGCTTCGAGCTTTTATGTGATAAAGGTTGATTTTAACCGGTCTGTAGGTAGTTGTCCAGTGTTACAGTCTTCGTCGAAGGCTTTGATCGTCTCCACAGTAATGTTGTCAATTCCTGAGGATTTTCTGTACTGAACTATACTATTTATACTTTAAATAAATGTACACTCGTACGTACTAAAACGTGATTGCACCAGGCAAGTTTTTGGGCAAATAATACCTTGCACTTGAACCTTATCACCTTTTAATCTTCTTCTACCGAATTGCATCCATTTTTGTTAAATATGGGTCTTCCCTTTCTAGCTAGTACTCCAAGCATTTTCGTATGTTTAAAGTTTCTAAGTATTGTTGAGAATGTGTAATAAAAAATAGAAGAAACAAATAATCATTTATCTAAATTGCTCAGTTAACATTTTTTTTACAAATAGCACTATAACTGATATACATTGTTGTGGATGATAAACAGCTAGGTTAGTAGCGTACACAACAGTGGCGTAACTGCACAAATGCAGCTGATGTTATATATTAGGGTCTAAGTGAAATAGGGGACCAGAAGCTTCGCGCCCTACAATTAAATTTGGAATCGATAATTTTTACAGCGCTCATATCGACTAATAATACCCTTGTAGTCCCTCACCGGTGTAACCTGTGACCCTTGACCTATTATCGATGCAAGGTCAGCCAAGGAGAAGTCCGCCAGGTTATATTTTGACTGAAAATAATGGACCGCGACCCGCGACCGTGGATTCCTAACCGGTATTCAGTATCGTATACTTGTTTTTAGAAGGATCATTTATTACTCAACGCGCGTCATGAGCAACTCGGTGTGTCCTCGGACAGAGCTTATATTCTTTTAATATTCATTTGTCATAATTGTACGTACATAACTTGTGAGTTCATACAGATTTATTAACCATATAAATTAACGATAAATAATAATATCCACATTTGATTTGATACTAAAAATATATACGTATAACATATTCAGGTCATTCGGGTAAAGGCACGCTCGTGCATCTCTGTACGCAAGGTCGGTGCACATTGGCAAACAACTCTTCATTCAGAAAAAAACAATTGATTAGTGCGTGTAACAGCCTGTTTCAAAAACATGTAATACTTTTAAAAATATATTCAATAAATACATGGTACCGTAAAACTCGTAGGAAATAGCAACACCGTATTTTTTTGAGATATATCATGTGTTTATTATGTTTTCCATCGCCATTTATATGTAATAGAAATAGGGTTAAGTATATAATATTTATGTACAGAGAATATATGGTTTATTGGAACATATTATAATGTTTTAGGAATATTTATTTTTAATATATGGATTTTATAGTGTAAATACGTACTTATATATTTATAACAATCAAATGGGATTCAAAAAGAATCTGTCTATTGACAATGCGATCTTTGTCGTAAAGCAAATTGTGGACTATTTTAAAAGTCGAAAAACCACGATAACGCGTGCTTTCTAGATTTGAGCAAAGCCTTTGACCGAGTCAGATACGACAAATTACTGACGATACGTTTCCCAACCAGTTGTAGATATACTCGACAGATGGCACAGGCAGCTGGAGAACTCAGTGCGGTGGGAAGGCGCCGACTCCGAGCCATTTTACCTGCGCACTGGGGTGAGGCAAAGCGGGTACATGTCGCCAATATCACTGACATATGTTTTACATATCTTTTACAGATATGTGAAACGAATGTCAGTGAACACAATATTTCATACAATGCCAGCAAATCGGTCATAGTCAAATCACTCTCTGATGCAAGCGGCGCTCTCGTGGAAAGCTGGTTCCCTGACCAGAGAATGGCAACGCTTACAGAATAGCTACATATACAACAATGGCCGTGAATGAAGTAGTCATATATCTAATATTTATATTGTGTGTGTATATGTGTGAACTTGTTACTTTTACTTTTTTTAAATTTATTAATATTTTCTTTTTCTTTTTCATAGCATTATATTTATTTGATAACTTTAATGTATAACATGATATGTATTATCTCCATGGCGAATCGGGTTAAAAAAAAACCTCATCACTCTGGAATAAACAATTTAACAATGGGAAAACCAACGAATGCATTCGAATAAGACAAATGTTAGTAATAATATAAAAATACAAAAAAACAACTAATACATTACAAAAATTAACAGATGTAAACATAAATATGCATAAACTTTCCTAATTTACAAAATTTAAACAGTCCGTGTATATCTTTTGTGGATACCGTATTTTTGACTAATTTCAAACGACAACCCCACACCGCCCACTGACCAATTAAAACGCTAGGTGGCATCAATACGCTTTTACAATGTGCGTACTACGTATGGTATGGCGTTACTCACACTAATACAATCGAATTGAATTCTAAATGAAAAGGAGTATGAACACTGAGGTATTTTTTTATTTGATTGGAATCTAGTATTAATTGACTATATTTATATATATTTCTCTATAAAACCAGTCACAGGCAAAGTGGGTGTAAAAATGCTATGTGTGTGTGTATATATACACACATAGTATTACAACTGATTTATAATAATTTACCAAAAGGTTATTTTCAACAAATGATAAAGTACTTAAATTATTTAATTTGTTTCATTTATGTCCATAAATATTTTATTAAATTCGTACTCTAAAACAACATTAAAAATAACAAGAAAGTGTCTATCAAGAATTGGTCAACCTGGCGTATATTCATAATATATTGTAATATTAGTTGCACAAAATCCTGTGATGATAAAAATCTTTGTGGGGTAATAATTTTGTGTTCCAATTACACATTTCATTATTTACATTGTATATCGTACTTCGGAAATGCTTAATTAACCGGTATTAAGTGTACGCCTTACACAAAAACCGTGCCATCTACACCGATCGCGGACTGAAGCACACAATCGAAATATATAAACACCCAGTGAACATTAATAGGGATGACGGTCTAAAATTAAAAACCTCGCGGTATCCGGCGTTTCAAAGACAGGCGTTGAAGAGTCCGCACAGATAGTGATCCGATTGTAGGTGGAATTTACACATAACACAACACCTGTTTTCGACACGGTACTGCAAGACAGTACTTAATAACAACACTAACAGCCACACATCACACCAGCCCTGATGATTGACCCTGCAATAGGATTGGAAATATTGGCCAGAAAGGTCAGATATACACGGCAGACTAGTCCAGAAAACTGTATACAGAAGTTAAACTCACATTAATCGAAGATATTTTTGTATATAATTGATTGGGAATTATTATTATTTCATTCATCATTTCAGTTTTAGGCTTTCATTATATACACGGACTGACAATAAAGATCGTAGAAGAAAAAAATGGGACACAGTCGTTATCTGGTGTGTCCCCTCCCCCTCCTCCTCCTTCTCAAGAACGTTGTGTCGTAATAAATTCCACCTTCGCCGGTTATCCTGATGACGATCCTTCGTGTCGCTCATCATTCGGGGAACAGAAAATATCAGAGGGGACCATATCGAGCGAATAGAACGGGTGGGTGTTCCAACACCGTGGTTCCAATTCCAATTCGATTTTTGGCTGATGTGTTGGAAGATTGTACTGATGCCAAAATCTAGCTTACATTGTTAAACAATTCGTGATATTTAACACCTAACTCAGAAACAGATTATTATTAAATAGAGTCGTCATTATTTGAAAAATGAATCTTTACAGTTACGTTTTTAGATGCCCGTTTATTAATTAACAGATCCTAATTAACATTGCCAAATATTGCTACAATAGGTACTTCATTACTTTCTGCTCGCCCCGTGCAACACTTCCGAATTACCAAATACAGGCAACAATATTTCATTTGAATTGCACAAGTTCTGCGGAATTTTACTCAAATAATGCCCTAACAATATATTTGGGCAATCGCAATCGATTAATATGTTAGATGTAGCCGTCGGTGTCTTGGGAAAATTAATCCGAAATAAATATTTCACTTATTCTCCTCTACGTACAGCCATTCTCTTCTATGTACAAAATACGATATACTTTAAGCGAGTTGTACACGCAACAGTAGCCTCAAAAGGATCAAAAATATATTTCATAGTCGGTAAAACTTGAATATCTCTATTGGCTCTACAACCCTGGTGGATCTTGGCCTCCTCAAAATTTTCCTCCGTTGATTCCTATTAGCCATTTCTCCAATTGTCTATAAAGCCATTTCTCTACAGTCCTGGACTTGTGTCATGTGGCCCGACCGCACCCATATTTTCTTCATATTTTAATACATCTTAAGACTTTTATCTTATTGTATAGAGCTCATTGTGCAGTGGCCGATTTTTTTCTTTTACATTGTGTCATTCTAATACCTACAAGTGCCATAGGTGCCAAATGAATTCAATAGGTGGCAATTGAACTCAAAATTACGCGTGTAAAATATTATTCAAATTGAGAATCAACTTATGTCTCCGGAATAGCCTCAAAGTTTCGAAAAAAATATTACTACAAGTCGAGATATTATCATTCTTTTAATATTTTTATTCACGAAATATAGTCCTTTGCTTAAATAATAACAAAATAAAATACACCTTTGTTTTGATACCAAAGAAGTTTGGTGAGAGGGGCGGGGGAAGCGAAATGCGCTCGCACAGGATTTGTGCGTCAGTATTAGTGATGAACTCAAAATCACTAACCGTGAGTCAATCACTGATATCGTTGAGTCACACTCACTGTCAGTGATTGAATATATGGGGAATATCGTGATTCGTGATTCAATTTTTTTTGTTGCCTTCGTTGTTGGAATTGATTTTCTGGTGCCGTTGTTTAAATCGATTATCACTTGAATCAGCGCCATCTACCAGATTTTTTGTAATCTGATCAGCGCTATCTAATAGATTTTGCCGAAACGTTGCTTAAACTTACTGAGAATTTGTCCCAAAAATAAATGTACATTTTTTTAAGCATTTTAATTCTCTTTGTGATGATATTGCATTAGATTTATATTAATTATTTATGCTAGTGTTTTTACGCAAATGAGGTTTTAATAATATAAACAAATACGCTCAAAATTATGTTGTTTTTTATTTCGTGTAGTGGTATCATTCACTATGGTATCGTTCACGTTGGTTATCGTATATAGTGAAATCGTGATAATGAAACTGTTATCACAGTCACAGTTTTTATCGAATACCAATCACAATCACATAAGTGAATGAGAGTAGCATTTTTTCTCATCACCACTAGTCAGTATTACTTCGGCTTCTTAAGAGAGAACTAACCTTTGTTGAATCGAACTCGGAAATTATCAAAATGTACTCTGCTTGATTTTGGATTTCTATATAGATTTTAATGCGAGGATTAATCGCAATTAATCGATAATTCGGTGGAAATTAATTAATTTAAATTTTTTTTATGTAAACAATTTTTTAAAGCGTTTTTTGACGAGGTTTTAAAAAACTAGACTAGCAGCGGGCAGACTAGTATAAACTTAAACTAGCAGCAAAAGATACTGAACCACCAATAATTCAACAAGTGCCTGACGAAAATCTTCAGTCGTTCATACCGCACGGTGGTGAAGGTGAACTGCCTCTTCTGCGTTTGCCCTGTCATACGCAAACAGTTGAAAGATCTGTGAAGACTGTCACAGAAGCTTCAGCGACTTTGTGTACCAAAACAGCAGGAGAAGGATTCATTAAAGCAAAGATACCATTCTGCAGTGTAATGCCACAATTTGACAGTAAAAAGGATTTTGTTGCTAATTAGTTATAAAGTATCACTTTATATAACTATGATATAAGTATAACTATGTTAATGACTTGATTTTCTTTTTGATACATTTTTATTACAAAAAATGAAAAAATTAATTAAGTAACATGCCTGTATGAAGAAATAAATTCAAAATTTTTCATAAATTCAAGGTCAATCCGGAGACAGAAGATGTTGTCTAATCGTTATGAAACTTTGCATATAATTAAAAGACGTCATTTAGCCACCGTTTTTCACTATATTAATCAAAAGATTATGACAACTTATTTTTATTTCATACATTCGTGGCTCAGTGTATTGTGTAGCTTCCACGCCAAATTTCATTTTCTAAAACCTACCCAAAGGAACGTAATGTGTAATATCATGACCCGGGTCCACGATAATCTCTCAATGAGACTTTAATACGTCATTCTAATTCGTAAGCAAACAAATGCGGTGATGATTCATAGATCGCTTTACGCTGAACTCTGTATTGTTCTTTACGTGAGAAATCCGTAGACACGAGCCACAATACGCTCAAAACTGAATACACCTAACACCAACTGTAAAAGTTGGGTGGCCTAGTTTCAACACTGACCCGTATCAACAGCCATTCCGAGGTAATTCGAGTACTAACTAGGCCTGGGCCTACCATTATTGAATGTGAATAAAACCGTGGACTTTTAAATGTAGAAGGAGCATTTCAAATGACCTAAAAGCAAGCTCGTGCAACCTTTATCTGCATGAATAAGATGTTCTGCAGCCATGATCTCAACCTTGGATTATGAATACGAATTAGTCAGATGCTACGTGTTCTCGATATTATTTTATAGAATGGAAACATGGACACTCAGCGAAGAAATGATAAGCGACTTGAATCATTTGAGATGTGGCTCATTTTGAGCATTCATACAGAAGAATGCTCAAAATAAGCTGGACGAATAGGTTACGATTGAAAATGTTATGTTTAGGATAAATAAAGAAAAATAAGTACCTATTTAAAACAATAAAAATCCGAAAACCTGAATATCTCGGATAAGTGGTGAGACACCGGAGAAGTGCGAGATCTTCTTCGTGCACTTCATAATGCAGAGAAAGATTTCTGGAAGAAGGAGAACACGATGGCTGAAGACCCTGAAGCGACGGTTTGGCTGGCAGATGTCTCCGTCTCTGTCTCTGGGCCGCAGTAAACAAAGTGATGATAGCCAACATCCGTCTGGGTACAGAATCAGTGCAACTTTATGATTATATTCTATTATATGTATGTATATATATTACATTCTTTTTATTTTATCATTTTGATGTTTGCAGTTACGTAGGTGGCCATTGCAGAATCCGCCAGATTTGCTTGTGATTATCTGATAACGTATTATCGCCTCATTAAGTCTTTAATTATCCATTTTTATCGCATGTTTAAGTTACAACACAAGCACGAAGCGCGTCAATCGCGCATCCAAAACGAGCGCTGGCTTAATTTGGACTCGCTCTATCCCGAGTTGAGTGTGACGCATGCGCTACAGATCATATCGTTGTCCTATCTCATATCATCGATTGATTGACACTGATTTATCAAATAACATATTACATAATGATCGTTCAATTCTTAATATGAAACACTTTGAAGCTACTCGCGTAGCGTTAGAATAAAATACTCAAAGATCTTATTTACCTTGCATAATAAAATGAGGTGATTTGAGGGCTTAATCTGATATTTGTTATGGACTGATTAGAACACATCAGGACCAGGAGGATTGGCCTAATTAAGCAGCTGCCCCGATTAACCGACGCGAGCGTAAAATTAAACGATTAATATTTTACTTTAATTATATATTATGTATAAATAAAATATTGAATAAAAATAAAAATTATAAGATCAGTCACAGACATCGACCCGCCATTTTTTTCTCGCGTATTTGCCAACACGAGGGACCGGTTTAATGAGTGCATTGCGAGAAGAGGATGTCACTAATGATGGACGACATAATTTTTAAAAAGTGAAAGTATATGTTAAAACTAAAATAAATATAATTAAATTATTTGTTTGTTTTTACTTTAATTTCAAAATCGAAAAATTTCCGCCGGACACCCTGTGCCTGTAAAAACCTCAGTCAAAAAATAAAATAGATGTTATTTAAACATGGCAAAACAGGTTAATTTAATCACATTTTATAATAAATCCTGAGGCTGCATGAATTGTAAAGGCCGATCTTAAGTCCCCAATCCATCTCTGCAGCCGACCCTCTCATATGGGAAAAGGATTTCAACATTGTGGCGAGCGTCCGACAATGAGTGCTGTTTGAGTGAGTTAGGTCATATGAGCGATACAAATGTCGAAAATCTTCTTTTTGTATAAATAAGCAATCATTTACACGGACAAGTTTCCTATTTATTTGAATATTTCAAAATATGATGTAGGTACGGGTGTTTAGCAAATAGCATGTCGATATCAAAGAACGCTGCAAGGTTGCATTGCTCGCGCAATGCACACATTTTAATTTCTTTAAATAATTAACTGTAATAATACTTGGCGTAATACGGTCATTAGTAACACACTGAAAAACAAACATTAACTTTTGTTTTGACAAAGAGCGTAGAATATGTGATTCTAATAGTATTTTTCACGTTGAATTCAAATATGAAGTTAGATTTTCTCCATCATCCACCGTTTTTTACAAGTACACGTACCTACGTTCACCTGAACATTTAAAGAAATGCAAGAATTTACATACTTTCAGGTCACTCTTCAACTTACCTAAAATGTAGTATTTGTTGTTTTCCTTCTATGTTTGGCATCTGGAACATCTCTCTTTAGCGTCCAACAATAATCTGCGAGCATTCTTGCTCTCCATCGTTACTGGTACCTGTTTTTCACGAATGGTGTTCCAAGTTCTTATTATTTTTTCTTCTGCTTTATTTTTAATTATATTCGATTATTTCCAATTCATTTTATTTTTGTATTTAGATTTTTTTTTAAATTGTTGGATACTGTGTTACTGTCGAATACGTCTAACTTTGCTTCAAATGCTTTGTTTACATCTTGCAGTTTAATATTTAATTAATTTAAATGTGAGCACAGGTCGGTAAAAAACATTAATTTTGAAAGCCATTCGACATCTATTATCTGAATAGTTTTCAACGATTTCCTCATTTAAAAAATAACTTTACTTCATCAATACGCTCTACAAATTTTTGAAGGACTTTTCCGCGACACAGCCATCGCACGCTGTCGTACTTAAGTAATCCATTGTACGTCGAGTTTACTTCTTTCAATAGTTCGAAAAATTTCCTTTTGCTTAATCCGCGTGCAGGTATGACATTTACCAATTTTGTTAGAAGGTTCCATCCAAGGAAACATCTTCCGGTGATTTGAAACCGCGCTTGGAGCATATAATGTAACGAAAGCCTAGAACCTTTTTTCTCAATTTCGAGTCGATCAAAAAAATATTTAATTTTTAATTTAAATTACTTTCACAGCTCACAAATACAGCAAAATCTCGAGTAAAAATAATTACAACTGTGCACAAAGTTTTCGATACACATATAAAGTCGATTTTTCGCGTGTGTAAGAAACGGAGTATTATTTAAAATGCACATAATTAAGCAGGTATAATTAATTGTCAAACGGAATGAACTATCAACAAGACGTTAGAGATACGCGAGCTTGTCTACATTGACACTTTTACGGCGAACGTCAGCGACGTCAGCCGAGTTCAAAGAGCGATCACAGCATTTGATTCGACTCTTGTACTATAACCTTGTTGGCCGCGTTTGATAGCAAAAAAAACAAACATAACTTCGAACGATTACAAATGTTAATAACAGTGTTACCAGCATAATAATATATTTGTGTGCGAAGAAATAAAGTCTGGATTGTTGTTAAAGATTCTGTTAATTGTCAAGTGCCAGGTAAATTGATGAACGTGCCATCTCTAGTTCGCTACCCCTGTCCCTCCTAAACCCGACAAATATTTTTGTAAATATAGTTACGCGACCCCTCGGTTCTCGGATGTGAAAATATAAAATACTTCACCCACTTCATTCCCCCAAATAGCAATTGGCATCTTTTAAAGATATCTGAATTTAAATATTCCACATGTTACGGAATCTAAAGTGTTAAAATTGTGGAAGATAGATCGCAGTGTTTATAATGTTACATGCCTCGAGCCCAATTTTTGAAGCAACTTCACGTAACAAACGCTAATCAAGGTCGTAATGTAAAAACAAAGTGTTCCGAAAAATCTACATCTCAGACATCTAAAAATCTACATCGCGTCAGACGAGTTGCACGCGAGAACTTAATTGAATTAATTACCTGGTTCTCCTTGTACTCCTGGCTGTCGGCGGCTATTTTGTTATTATTTTCAGGTTCTTGTGACATTTTGGCGAATAACAGATACACTTTTTCTCGATAAACGAGCGATAGCGATTATCGTACACAAAGTCTCGATTGTTTATTGAATAAAGAACTTCTAAAAGAGCGATGTGTGCTTTTATTTATCTTCGCTTCTTCGCCAATTATTATTTGTTATCAAATCCTTCGTTCATTATCATAATCCCCGCACTGGTATATTTTTTTATATAATCCAAAATCGAACGAGAGCTCTGTTTCCACGGCGATCGTAATACCTGTTATCAAACTATTGAAGAATTCACCAAACTCGAAGAAAGCAAAATAACACTGTCGTGTAGGAGAAGAATACAGCCGAGCGGAGTAACCGAACTATTAATTAACATGTATTAATAATACAATTTTAACTTCTTCATCAGGGGGAGAATCCCGAGAATATTAACTATCTGTCTAACTAAAAACTAAATACGTATTCAGAAAGTATTATTTATCGTTTTCCCAAACCGAACAACGTAAAGTTACGCTCGCGTGTTTCGCTAATTTAATTTTTTAATATTAAAATGTTGCACGCGAAAGTTCCTCGAAAAATGTCAACACTCGGTTATTTTTACGATTCGGTCGTGCATTGAACGCGGCGCGCGCATCGCGGGCTAACGGTAGCGAGTCCTTTAAGGTAGCGGCGCGTCGGAAGTCCGTTCCGGCGATCAGTCGCGGAGGCGGGGACACCGGCGGAGGTTCGTCGCGCTCGGCGCACTGCGGACTGCGACGCGGCGGGCCGCTCGGGGCATCCTCGGCGACTGCGGGGCTGCGGGGCCGCGGGCGCGGGGCCGCCGGGGGGGCCCGGGGCCGCGCGGCAGGCCCGCAGCGGGGCGGGGGCGCCATCCCGGGAGTCCGCGCGGACCGGGACAGTTCGCGCGGCTCGCGGCGGCCGTCGGTCGCTCTTCTTATTTTTTTAAAACTCACTACTTTCATTTCCATCATATTTTATATTCTTGTAGTAATCGGTGTCGTCGTCGCCGGGGACGGTTACCTTGTGACCGCAGAGTCGTTAAGCGGTCGCAACTAGTATCTGAAATTAATAAAACAGTAAGGAGAGCAATCTATATCGTGTCATGTATCCTTCGTGTAAGATGCCGTGATAATTTTGTGATGAATCAAAAAATCATATCGACAATTTATCGCATGTAAGATTAGATTTACCAATTTAAATTTATCTAATGTAAAATTTACACGACGCGTTGACATGCAGTGAGCGCGTTCAGTTGGCATTCAACGATTGTATTAACTTCACTTTGATCTCCATATCGGCAATATTTTCACTCGCGATGGAGACGGCAGCCGTTATCTTGTCCGGGCGTGGGAAATTTTATTTATATTTTGGTAAATGCTCTTAAATTTGGAATCTTTCAAAACACGCGGTAGAATAGCCCGAAAGACTACCCGGATATTTCACCTTCGTCAGCATTTCCCGCCCCGAGTCGCGATGGTCAGATGACAGTGGGCGAGTCGTGAAGCGAACGACATTTTGCAATTATGATATTTTCACATCTTAGGTGCCCGAAATGTATTACTGAAAATAGGTATTTATTATGAATTGTTTTTCAGTGTTACACGCGAAGAGGTTAAATAAACTCTCATCGGTTACGCATTATCAGACATACTAATTTGTAATGTTCATACTTATGCAGTACCTACCTACCTTAAAGACGTACGTATACATATTTCATTTCAAAGTAGGTACAAAGATAACGAATGATGTACAGTTCAGAAAAAATATTTAATTTAAAATGTTTGACAATAAGATGAAGTCGTTCGTTTTTCCACATGAAAAATGTCAACGTACAACTTATATTTATATATACTGCAAACCTTTTAATATTTCCTATTAACGCGTGGAATTTAAAAGCATTAATTTAATAATGACGTAAACGATTGATATTATATTTATTAATTTGTAAATAATTTTTGTAAAAACTTATTTTTTTGGGCGAAGTAATACCGATGCAACCGTATGAAATATTAGTTTGAATTATTATATTTTTTTATTTATACAGCTCGTCTGGTATTGTTTCATTTCTGTAAACTTTTTCTCATAGGTGATTAAAAATGAAAAAGAATGATCGATTATTAAGGAGAACACATTCTTATTGCGAAGTTGTAACTAGTATTTAGAATATCACAGACCTGTGTTCTGAACTCTGATGGAACGATAGATGTATTCATTTGAAAAGAGAAACATATATGTTCGAAAAATTTGTCGTCAATGCACTGTGTCGGTATAGCATAATCGGTTAATGCACGTTCCCTGGACAAGAAGAGATCCAGGTTCGAATTCCGGTAGCGCGACAACAATATTTTAAGATAAAATTGATTTTACATATACATCTTTATAATTAATACATTTAATTAGTATTAAAATTGTAAAAAACGCTTTTCGTAACTTATTCAGCGTTGAATAAGGTCTTATGCTCTCCGGAGGTCCTGCGCTACTTCGGGCGGTCTGCGGTCTGCAGACTCTGCACCGACCGTCGATGTCACCGACTGAGGTGTAGCGCGGTTGGAATTACTAATCTAATCTTTATTGAAAGCTATCTTTGTATTTCACCGGTGTAGAGCTTTAGCGGTGTCTATTTCAAATGTAGCATCATAAAATTGATTGCCCTAATTTGTTGCGGCTAATCAGCGTTCACGTACCTGTCAGAGATACTGTCAGGATTATTTTACCATATTACTGTAACAATACTGGGGGACGGATGCTCAGTTTAATTCTCCATCACGCAGAATTTAAAACTTGTGTGACGAATACGCAGATGTTACTGATGTATGGGATATAACATAAATATAAAAATACAAAAAAATCTTACATATTTGTTTATAACTGGCGAATCAAAGAACTAAAATAATTTCAAACTAACGCAATTTACACGGTCATACACTATTATTTTTTCATAAATATTTACCATATTTTTATTTTTATTGTCTCCTTTTTTTACTTTTTAGGTTCTAAGGTTATTATTGTTTTTATACATTGTTATTGTACACCAAAATTCGTTAAAGTTTAAAAATTTGTAATCTAACGCTACTTAATATGATTCGAATAGTACAAACGCAATTTTAAAATAATATACGTTTTAAATACTTCATACACGAGGTTGGGATACATTCGTATCTTATTTATTTTCTTATTATTAATTTTTAATTTGATTTGTTTGCAAAGTTTATCTGATTTCATTTCCTTGTTTATTTCATCTTATTATAGTATGCACTAAAACGATGGAAGTCTCGGGCATAAAGTCTACAGAAAGCCGACCCACACAAACCGATATTTACGTGCAAATTCCCACCACCATCTAGCAAAGAAAAGAAAACTTATAAACACTCTAGAAACGAGGGGAAACAGGATTTGTCAAGAAGAATATCTTCAGGAGGAGAGACAAGCGCCGTGTGAAACACTGGAGTACAATGGTTACCGAAGGCGACAGATATAGGACATCGTAAGATCGTAGTCTGACTGCCCCGAAAAACATACAAAAGCTGGTCAAAAGCATCGCCTTCCTGCCTTTTGTTCAAAATGTCACGGACAGAATAGAGAGAGTCTTCAAAAAACGAGATATAAGACGGTTTTCGTAACAATCACCAGTGAAAGATCTGCTAAGACCGATGAAGGATCGATATCCCTTGGAAACGGACGGTGTTTATAGACTCGGCTGTCAAGACTGCGAGAAAGTATACTTGGGACGAACAGCGTACACAATTTCCAAAAGGCTTGACGAACATGAACGGGTATGCAAACTCGGCCATCCAGGAAAATCGACATCGGCTGAACACTGCACGAATTATATTTCTCGCACCTTCGTAGTGTCGAATTTAAAGAAGAATTGCATCCTTTGTCACACTTCGCAAGAGAAAATAATGAATTTATTTAAGAAGAACCTCCCACGACCAATACTCAAAACACAGTGATCTGCTAGCTATGGCTTCGGGCCTTTTATTATCTATAATCCTTTGTTCTTGGTTAATATAAACATTTTTTGTTTTAAGGGAAGATTTTAGTCCCAATAGTTTTTATGGGTTCATTGGACCCGCTGGTTAACCTAAACACCGACCCTCGGATCTCAAGTGGGCTTCCAAGTAACCGAGTTCGTTGGCCTGACATATTGCTCAAAGTAAAAACAGAAACGAATACAATAATAATATGTAGGTATGAATTTAACTTGTATAATTTGTATATACTTTGATAAGTCGTAAAGTAAGTAGGTAGTAACAGTGATATAAGTAACAGTATGAAGTAAGATGTATAAGAAGGTAGGTAGACGTAATATAACACACGGATACGGGCCACCATTTTGCATTTGAGCCGAAAATTTTAGGTGAGTCCAAAAGTCATCACGCACGTCTGGTCAAAATTGTAATATACAAACACCCGGTGAACATTAATAAGGATGACGGCCTAAAATTAAAAACCTCGCGGTATCCAGCGCTTCAAAACCATAGGAGTCGAATTGTCCCGACAGTAGATGGAACTTAACACAACACAACACTACTCACTTCACACAACACCTGTTTTCGACACGGCTGTGCAAGCCAGTACCTAATAAATGACAAACCCTGCTTTCGACACGGTACTGCAAGCCAGAACTTAACCACAACACTAACAGTCATGCATAACATCAGCCCTGATGATGGACCCTGCAATGCGATCCGAAACGTCGGCCAGAAAGGTCAGATATACATGACAGATTAGCCCAGAAAACTATGCACAGAACATCACAAGGTTGTTGTCGATAAATTAAATAATTTTTTATATAGGTAAGCGTAGTAGCCTTTTATTTTCCTTATACTTACAGTCTGACGCTGAAAATTATATTGGATTGTGACATTGTGATCTCGTGATCTATTCTGTCAGCGTTCAGCCTGTGTCCTTCGAGAACGCTTACATTCATATCGTGCTTGTTTAGTGGAGGGTCTTAGAAAAAATAGTGTTATTTGAACTATAAATAGTAAATAACCTGCCATTTCATTTGTGGATGAATACGATTTTAATAAAGTCGTGAATTAAAATAAATATTGTTATTTTATTGAAAATGGTCCCGGTGGACACTTGATGGTTAACATTAATAATACCTCCTAATGTCATAAAACAGTGGTGTGTATTTCGATCTCAAATTTATGAAAAATCGAAGAAATATCGCTATTCAAATAACGATACAAAATATAATTAACATATAAGAAAACAATTAAAGTACCTACATCGCGAAACTACAAAAAAACACGTAGGTACATGAAAAACCTTGAAGTTAATAAAAAATAGTCTCAGTAAGTATTTTCAGTATGTAATAATTATTGTCGTTATTCAAACAAGTTGAAGTATTAACACCTCAGTTTTTATCCTGTCATTATTATTAATAATCTCATCGGTTATTATCTGTATTTACATATCCGTGTAAGAGAATTAAATTCAGTATGGACGGTTCATTCGCGAATCGTGTATTTGGGTACATTGTATTCATCGTGTAGGTATATAGAAGCTATCTGGAAAGTTCCAGAAGGCGAGCCCCAGCAGCGATCAGATCAATAGGCATTGCATCTTCACAATGAAATAACAATAGACACGGGAAAATAATTCTGCAGAACTCAAGTAAGTATTTTAGAATTACTTCAGGAACCTCAAACAACGACTGTTTGAAATGAAAATAAAGTATGATATTGGAAGTATTCGAGTTACAAGTGAACATTCAATTCTATGACAATTAGATCAGATGAAAGTTACTCAGTGAGGGTTGTTTTAGTACCTACTTTTCTTCGAATCATACCTCATCCGTACCGAGTACCAGTACCTTGATTAAAACGTTCCGTAGTGATAGTGCAGACATCGCGAGACCAAAAAAGTAGTCAGACTAATAGTTATAGTTTTGGTAAGGGAAAATAAATGAATATCCCTCTCCAAAATGAATGGATTTCCCTATATTATTCATTCAACAGATTTATCATCTTGGCCTGCGCCATTCTGTTTCTAAAGTAACTTTTCACGCTTAACTCAGATATATACCATCAGAATTTTTCTATCACCCGCAGTTTTTGGTGAAATAACATTTTTAATAATTAACATTGCCATACCGACGGTGTGGTCGGGTGTGAACCACGAGACCATTCGTCAGATTATTGTTTTTATGTTACAAAAATAATGTTCCGCACAGCAAGGCGGCCGCGGATAAACCCGCGGCAATGTTTAGCCAAGACACGAACCCGGCCGCGGAGAGCGCGGCGCCCTGGCCCGCGCAAGCGTTTAGCCAAGACGCAAATCCGGCCGCGGTTTCGCGCCGCCGGGTGGTCGCGGGGGGCGCAGCGCCCCGATCCGAACACGCGCCGGGCCGAGATGTGGACTTGGCCGCTTCATAACATCTTCGCGGTCGCCACACTACGCCCGTGGAAAGTCGCCGCCCCTGGGGACAGCGAGCGGCCGCCGGGGGAGCGGGGAGCGGGGCGAACGGGCCGCGGACGAGGCCACGCCCCGGCCGCCGCCAGTATTTTTCAAAATATGTTTTTGTGGAATAACTTTGTAAAGAAAATTATTTTGAATGAAATAAACATACCAATATAAAGAGAATTGAGAGGGCGATCGCCCGGGAATAATTTAATGCACCTTAAAAATCCTTTGGTAATAAAGAATGATGTTTTAAGGTTTAAGGTGCATTTACAAATTATCCGGGCCATCGCCCGCTATAAAAACTGCCAGGCATCGCGAGGCAGGTCCATGTTTGTATTAAAAAATACTCGCGATGCCTGGGGCATGTCATGTTTCATGTATATATTTAAAAATGTACGACAATTCAGAGTTCTGCCGCCCCTTACGGGACGGCGGAAAAAATGGCCGCTGTTGCCAGTTTTCGCCGCCGGGCGCTGGCGGCGCGGGACCGTATCGGGGTGGCGCGGGGCCTGTCCTGGCCCCCTGATTGGTCCCCGAGTTTGCTGGAGTCTTACGCTCCAGCACAAAAGAGTTATTATATAAATAAACGATCCAGCGGTTGCAAGGGCACTCTCTCTCGCACTTCGCTGCACCTGCACCGCTGGACAAGACCTACACCTGCCTTTTCTTTGACCCCTGCCTTCACTTTTGGACTTTCTTCCCCTTGGATTTCTCGACTTTGGCTGTACACTCGGACCGATCCTGGAAGAATACTACGACTCTGCGACTACACTGGACACGATTTGGACCCCCTTTTGGACAACTGCGCACCGGCCAAAATCGTCGTTCGAGCAACGGAGCAGCGACACTGAACCAGCACCTGAGCGATTTACTACAGTCTTGTTCCTGTACTGAACAAATAATATGAATAAGTAGTAAATCGAAATACAAGTGCAGTACCAAAATTTATCGTCTTCTATAAGGCTTATGCCTCACGGAGATAACTTACCTGTACCGTAACCTCCGACACATAACTTTAGAAGACGAATCGGAATATCGGAATACGAAGTAGCCACTGGAGTGCAACAAGAGGAGCAAAATGATTCCGATCTGCTTCCAGAATCCTCTGACCGTAAACTTCATCTGATAACTCGGGGAGAATTAAACGACCTTGTTCGAGATTTACAGTTGTCAAAGAAACAATCTGAGCTTTTGGGATCTAGGCTAAATGGTTGGTGTTTACGCGCCTTATTACTTCGATTGGCACCATTGGGTTTCCTGGTTTATAATAATGTACATGTGTATGTGTATAGTATTGTAGACTTTTTTTCGGAAGGCTAAGAAGACGGTAACCGATAGGCGTCCAAATAAACCACCAGTGAGCGCTTCGGTCGGTCGACATCTAAAGAAGACGACCCAGCTAAAAGAACAACAACATCGGACAAGAAAGAGAGCAAAATGAAAGAGGTTAGCGCAGTTCATATATCATATGTGTGCTTATCGTTAATCGGAAATCTGGGAACCGGCTATCGACAGTTAAACAGTTGGAATCTTCTGTATACCGACATTAAAGTGAGTTTCTTTCGTAATCGTCAGGAACAGTCAGGAAAATAGTTTAGTGTACTATAACAATATTTCTGCTGTCATGGATGTACTTCATCGTGAACATAAATCTACAGAGTGGAGACTGTACATTGATTCTTCGAAAACTAGTCTAAAAACTGTACTTTTGCACAACGGTAACAAATTTACTTCTGTCCCGGTGCTCGTGCAACCTAATATGATAGAAACATTCGATAATATCAAAATCCCGTTAGAAAACATTCAATATAAGTACTGTCGGGCAATATGTAGCGATTTAAAAGTTGTCGCGTTATTAATGGGTTTACAGCCTGCAGCGGCTACACGAAACTTTGTCATTTTTCAGTGAATGGGACAGCAGGGACGGGACAAATCATCGTGTCAAGAAGGAAAATGGGCAGAAAAATGTTGTAAATCCACCACTAGTTAACTCGGAAATGATTATTTTACCTCAACTCTATATAAAATTAAGGATTTTTAAAAACTTTGTTAAGGCGATGGATAAAAATGGTGCTGGATTTCATTATTTGATTCAAAAATTTCCTCGGGTTAGTGACGTTAATTGACCTTGAGAAAAAAAAAATTGTTGGTCCTCAAATAAGAACTTTGATAAAAAATAGACAATTCGAAGAACTGTTAAGCCAACTCGAAAAATCAGCGCAGTGGTCATGTAATCATGCAGTGGTAGTGGTTGTGCAAAACTTTTTAGGAAATCAAAAATCCCTCAACTACCGCAGCATTGTGTGTGAACTATTACTGTCATACATATATATGGGGTGTAATATGTCCCTCAAAACTCATTTCTTGAAGTCACACCTGGATTTCTTTCCGGACAATCTGGGCGTGTGTGACCTGAATGCATGTCAAAGTTTACCTATGAGTACGTGTATAAAACGGTGGGCGATAGAGAAAATCTAAGTACATATTTGAATTCAGCATGAAAATACTATTAGAAACACATATTCTCTGTGCCAAACAAAAGTTAATTTTTGTTCCTCAGTGTTTTTAAAGATAACATGGTAACATCATCATATAGACCCCGGTGATAATTGTTTCCTTAGAGGCAATTGCGAGATGGATAGTAATTATGTGCGGATTAAAGGTCACAGAAGATTAGTTTTACTATTTTTCAATAGATAAGTAAGTATAATAGCTATCCTATGTCAACAGCTACAAGTCACAATATGCTCTTTGTTTTTCGCTTTGACCGGTGACCAGCTTTAAATTCTCAACTCGCACAAAGGATATTTAATACTAAAAATGTACTATTTACTAAATATAATAAACAAAGCAAAGATTTTGCAAATGTTATGTTTTTCATCGCGTAGTATATCAATTATAATTCGTTTTTTATCTTGTTCGAAAAATCTTCTACGGTGTGTTCGTGCGATGGTTTTCAGGGTATGACTGTACTTTTAATAATTAGACTCACGATTCTTATAACTGCTTTTTGGTTTAGTTTTAAGATGCCTACTTGGTGAGCGAACAATTTGGGGTTTGATTCTCATTAACAATTATTTTGCATAACACGACATGCGTAAGTACATGAAACTCATGTGATACGTGATAAGACGATGCGATAAAAATCATATAAATTCGTTACCGGGGATGTGCCTGTTGCCTTTTACACTCGGTCGGTTCAAAGGGTGAGGGGTCTTCTCTTTCTTTTTGTCCACCGGAGTAGCTATCTTCCCTTCTCGCAAGATGCTCAAAAAATTGAAGGATTCGTCTTAGGCTGCAGATTGAGATTTCACACCATATAAAAATTGGGTATTCTATATTTTATAGGATGTATGTATACTCATCTATCAATATATATGTATAAAGAAGAGTGTCTGTTTTACTCTGATATTTCTAAAAATTTTACACTTAACTTTCAAAACAAGAGGAAAATTACTATCTACATGAAATTTCAAAAAACTTCCCCACCCTTATTTCCCACCTCTTAAAGCAGAATTTTGGTTCTTGATGAAATTTTGCACTCTTGACGTTCTAAATACGAAGAAAATTACTGTCTGTGAAGAAAAAACTACCTCCACCTCTTAAATGAAACATTTTCACTCTGACCGGGCAACGCCGGGTACTTCAACTAGTACAATATAAAATGCAACTTTACTATTTATAAGAGAGATTATGCTAATATGCTAACCGGACAACGTTACGTCATATACACCAAACCGGATAGCGGATTAATATTATACGAGGACATTAGGACATATTTGAATTGATTAGTCGGATCTGGCTCTTGTACCCCGTTAAGTTATGCGGATAGAAATTGATCGAAAAGTCGTGTAAATCATTTGCAACACGTCATGTTTGAATGACGATTGACATTGAACTTTGAACTCGGTTCAGCTGAGAGATATTTAATTAATTACATGAATCTTATTATAGCGGTAATTATTTCTGTCTTCTGGGCTCGGTCCAAAGATTTAGGATTCATTTTACACCTAACCTGACCGGAAGACAGGCTTTGTAACCTCGATGTATCCATCGGCCACTGATTGCGGGGTCGATTTCCAATAAGCAATTGCATCCTACCTAGGTTTTGGCTCAATTTGAAAAAAATACAGTAAATTTCTTTACAGCAAGTAAAGAGATTTTTAAAAAACAGATTTCTTGTTTACAGTTTATAATAATTTTTTGGACTAATTTGACAATTAAAACCCACACAATTTTTATTTTATTGTTATTATTCATTTAAAATGATCAAAAATACTCCCATCGTTAAAAGGTGCCAAAGCGTGTTCTTTTTTTTGTTAAATTTTATCATCTCATCCCAGACTTCTTGTACCTACACGAAATAAATATTATATTAAAGTGATGATAAAGTATCCAAAACAATAAACGATAACTCCGTGTGTTGAGTACTTGGCGTATTTACCCAATAAACCATTTTTAAATAAATCTTGACATTATAATTAAATAATAGAATGTTTGGTTTTAAACCACTTTATTATGCACATATACTAAATTCAACTAGTTTCTGTTGGACCCGACCTTCTTCAGGACTAAATACAATAGTATATAGACTGACCTAAGTACCAACAGATTTTTAAATATGAGGTTAAGAAGACAGAGCAACAGTATATCAGAGTGGGATAGAGTATCAGGTAGGGGGGTGGCATTTTGTTTTTTGAATCAATGTCTAACAAAATATATATCGTAAACATATGTTTCAAGCTTTTAAATTGTCATTTCGCGGTTCATTTATGCATTTTGACGTTTTGGGCTGTTGGTTGTGTACATCGGCTCTGTTTTTTCCAGTTCTGGGATACCGAGAAAAGTGGTATTTTTTTCAAGTGCACGGGGTGAGTCTGTGTAGCTTCCGCACAATTTCTTCACCACCTCTTGGGTTGTTGGCTATGTATGTCCAATTTCTTTCTATGTATGTTTTTTTCCAATTCTGGGATACCGAGAAAAGTTTTTTTTCTTTGTTGGGTGAGTTTGACAACAAAGTACTGCGTCTCTGCAGGATACCTTTGCGACCGTGTGGTTGCTGGTGCGGGCATGCTAGTCTAATTATTATTTTATTGAATTATTATTAATTGAAATATTTTGAACAAATTTTTTTTTAGATATATAGTATTTTTGTAATTTTATTTAAAACTTATTTAATGTTGTCAGTTACTATTTTTTTTTGGATATAGGTGCCTACGCATCCTAAGGCAGCTCGTGAAACAATGAATGACGGTTGGTGGTTAACGACCGTTAGTCATTACTTGAAAAATATTAATTTAAATATGATGTATTTTTAAGCATCTAAAGCTATCTTAAAATAATATGTTAGAATAAGTTCTAATAAATTATGCAAGTAGCAGAAGTTACCTATTTCTATTTACCTACGCATATGAGGGCATGAAATCTAAATGAATTTTTCCGCTTCATTTCACTGTTCTTTCAACCCTTACAAATCGTAGATTGTATCAACTTGAAAATAATCAGTGTAGTTCTGTATATCAGTAGTAATCGTAGTAACGATGTATTCAATTATATTTTTGACGTCTCTTCTCAACGCTTAGCAACATCAAGTAACAGCGGCAGATGGCAAATATGACAATCGTGATGTTCAAGTGATTTTCAAGAGATCTTCAAGATTGAATCGAATCGATGATTCATATTATTTTCATGCGCCTCCGTCCAATTTTTTTCAGCTATAATGATTTATCATGAGTTATTTGCAGACCACTATACCGAAAACATTATAGAGAAAATAGTTCGCAACTCCACTGTTGCTACATCCAAAAGATGTAAATTTTTAAACAGAATTTTCTTTTTTACAACACTTTAAATTATTATTTTATCCTATTTAATTATTTTTAAAAATATAAATCTCATAACAGATATTTGTTCTTTTATTTCAAGCATTTTATACATTGACTTTTTTCCGAGTGCTATCCATTAGTAGATGTTTGCGATTATGTTAGTAACTCGGACTTTGTATATCCCTGCCCGGAAGAGAGATTCAGATGTGTGGCTGAACCGTTTACACTACAAGTACGTATCTGTGGTGGTTCGCGCGCATTGTCCAGATGCGTCTCTTCGTTTCCTAATTTCTCGGTTTACGCCATTCCGCGCAAACAAAGGGAGAACGTTCGAGAGAAGCTAATCCACTCCGCCCGATCTACGTGACACACGTGCACCAGAGGAGGAAGTGTGCGCCCAGTACTCGAGTCAACCGGAGCGCGGACATTCATCCCGCTCTTCCCGACTCGGTCTTTCAAATAATCTTGCATCGTTTTTCACTGTTTTATTTGTGTCGTTTCTTGTTCTCGGTGACTTCAGAAGTTAATTACCCTCGGGGTCGCCTATAGACTCGCAACCTGATGGCCTTTTGGGACAATTATTGTCAACTACTTGATGTATCGACTAGATGTCGATTGTACTGTTATACTGCTCTCGAGCGGGATACTTCCAGGAATAATTTATTCCAAGACACTTGATCTTGGGAGAATGTTGGTTTCTTTTCCGGCTATCTTGTCATCTCGAACATAAGATACTTGTATGTGTGTGTGGTCATCGCGCAATTACTCCAACCGTAGAAGAGATAAATCTCAGATGAAGGAAGAAAACAATCCCGTGGGACGTAGGTCCTTACGAAATGCACTTCCAAGACTAATCTGTTCGTGATCAACTATTTTCTCGTCATGATGTTTACTTAATGAATATTTCGAAAGCCCAACCGCCGGGTCTTGGAACATTCACGTCCGCCCTAGTCGTTTGATTCATGTCAAAGTTGACAGCTTTCTCCGAGCGCAGACCACATGGTTAATTAATAATGAATTGATCTAAATTTAATACGTTTACATTTATACATCTTCTCACTTTTCATTGGGGCCCAATTTATATAGTTACGCCACTGGTAACAGCAATCCGATATAACAAAAGTAAACATTTTGAATGTGATAGGGAGGGGTAGGAAATGATTTCTATTATTTTAATCAGATGCTCTTAATTCTCATTGTTACGACCCCGCACACTGGTAATATCTCGCTCCGCGATTATTTACAGGTATCACATTGTCAATTTCATTGTGGTTATAAGAATTATTGGACAGGTGGAGAACAAATATACACGGAACACATTAATCAAACATTTATTTACCTGTATGGGTGGGCAGATGTACATGATTCTTAATTGTAACTAAGGCTAAAAATTATTCTACTTTATATACTATACGTGCTGGTCAAGAGGTCTTCTCCAGGGATCTCGATCTTCGATTGACGATGCGGTGATGCCGACGACGGCTCCTGTTGTCTGGGTGGCCTCGTCGTGGCTGATGAGATGATGAGCAGGGCGGTGGCTGACGGCTGGCTGCTCGGGGCTGTTTCGGTTGCTGGTTGAGTTTTTGAATGAGCGGTTGCTTCCGAGCTGGTTTGGCGTTCTGGGTGGGCAGCTGCTACGGGCTGACTTGGCGCTCTGAATGGCGGCTGTTCCCGAATTGACTAGTGTTCCAATTCCCTTTTTTGTTTTTGGTGTAAACTTGTCGACTCTCTCGTATTCAATACAGAATTCTTCGTGTTCGAACTCTTCTTCGTCTCAACTAAACTCTTCGTATTAGAACCTGGTCTTCCAAATCTCGTTTCCTAACTGCCGTTCAAATGCTCTTCAATTGATGTTCAACTGTGTTTTCAACTGGCGTCAACTGAGTCCTCTCCCTTCCAAATTCCGTTTTCAACTATTACGGTTTTTTCTCATACTCTTCCTCCCAAATTTCGTTTTCAATTTAGGCCACTGATCATTCCTCGCTCTTGTAAATTTACTTTTTCAACTCCGTTGATCACTTCTCGCCCTTCTAAATGCCGTTTCCGACTGAGATCCGGGCCGTGTGTAGGCCATTCTTATATCTTGACAGTGGGGTGTTTCCCATCTGCCGATCTGCCCTCTTCCCGTCATGGGACGGGCCACCATCCCATTGGTGCATCCACTTCTTCTGGATGCCAAGCCCAATCCAAATCCAACCTGACTCCTCCTTCGTCTCTTAGCTAATTATAATTCATTTTATATTCTAATTATTTACATTGCATATTATTTAGTCACATATATCATTTTTTGTCACTTGGTTTTACACGGGTGGATCATTTCATTACTTCCTCACGCGTAATCTTATCTAGGTTCATTTATAATCAAATAGCCTAATTTCATTATCAGTCATCTTGGGAGGAAAGGGTACTCTTCCCTTACTGTAGTTTGAAAAAGTATCTGTAAATTTAATTGACCACATGTGAACCTCTATAAAACGTCTTTACAACCAATTATTATTGTATAACATTTGTACATTACTTATAGCTAATTACAAATGTCTTATATTTATTACTTACTTATGTCTTAAAAATAATTTGCCCATGCCCATTATCACTACATTCACCATACATTATATACTATACACAGATTTACATAGTTATGGTTATGGTTCGTATGTAGTTATGGTTCGTATTTAAATCGATCGGAAGCCTATTCCTAACAAAGGACTCTCGCATGTTACTTTTATATTCTAGATGATTAAATTAGGGATTGAATCGCCGGGCATGTTATCTCTTGCAATATTCTGGGATCTAAGAATACATTTATTTATATTTCGAACCGAGCCATGTGATTCGTTCGGCACTGAACTCAAAGCAAATTAAACAAAGAAACTGCATCTTTTGTCTTCATCATTTTTCGACCCTGGACGCTAACTAATGAAGACGTAACGGTGCATTCTCTAAATCTTTCTTCAGAAATCGATTGTCTCGCCGGTATAACGGATCCAGATTTAATAGTCCTACGACCTTCGGTTTTATCTGTCGGCAGGGTGCGTCCCCTCAAAACAAAGCGCGCCCTTATAGATTTGTGATCGCTTCTCGAGAAACCTTCCCGTTATTTTCATCCGCCCGTCTTAATGTGGATAGCACAACACTTGGGCTGGAGGTCACTACGGTCGTTATTCGCTTTTGAACGAGCCGCTAGGTTTTTTTTGTTAAGAGACATTCGGCCCCGTTTATATGGACCCGCTGACAGCAACCTACATGTACTTACGAGACGCGATTTCCTGCCTTTATTTTATTTAATTTATTTTCGATCTTACGGCTAATTAATGTGATAACTTCGCGTCACTTCACAATGAGGTATATCAAATGAATGCGGAAGGATCGAACAGAAACTTTCCATTAAAGTACCTTAAAAACGGCAATGTTTTTTACAGCTATAAAATCTATGGAAAATATCACAGAAACCATAGATAAGTGACAGAAAGCATAGAAACAACAGGGAAACAACACACAGAAAGTCATTGAGTTGGCGGCTTCTCTTGGGTTTTGAAAAGTATTAATTTCAAAATGACTGGTTTTGTTGAGGTTTACTCGACTAAAGCAACAGATGTAACCCCTGTTCACAAATATAAGTCGGAAACCACTGGTTTGACAGTGGTTGTAGCGGAAGTCGAAGGGCCAATCGTCAGCGCTTATATTTGCTTAGGTAAGAAAAATATTTTTTCTAAATTATGGCGTGGAACAATTTATATTTAGAATAAACCTCGTTCTTACAAATAATTATAATGACGCACGAGAATTATAAATGTATTGTAATGTCCCGCCATCCTGATATTGAACCTAATTCATGAGCTGAGTCACGGTGGCAATTCAGCGATTTGATTACCCTGACTGATAATAATTTTAACGTAATTTTGAATACATGACTTAATTAAAACAAAATGCTAATTTGTTTTCCTCAAATGAAATACAGAGTTGAACAGACTCCTTCCACAATGTTATAGGCATGTGCATGGCATGCACCATCTGAGATAAAAGCATTCAAAATTTAATGCGGATTGTTAACGTTTTATAAATTTAATTAGGGTTTTCCAGAACCTACATAAATTAAGTAGGATAATACACCAAAATATATAATATGTTAATTAAGAAAGCGCCTTAGTTCTCAGTTTTGGACAGGCCATTTGTTGGGTTATTTTGTTGGGTGGTTTTAAGAAGGCCTGTCGGTCTCTTGATTCCCTTCGGATGACTACATTCGTCATTTGGGCGATGTGGCCTGTCCATTGCCATTTCATTTTGTTATCTTATTCTAAAGAAGAATGTGTGGCATTATATTTTGATAGTAAATGGGGATGAACACTCAAGAGCAAAAGATCTGTACAAGTACTGTACTGTAAGAAAAAAGTTAAAGCTGGTGTGAAAGAAAGGAAAGAGCGGCTGAAAGGAGAGGAAGGGGTGAAAATGACTGAGAATTTCCAGGATAACATAAAATTCTTCTGGAAGACAATTAAAAAATTCCAATGTGGTGCTAAAAGCAGTAGTATGAAAGCTGTTAAGTCTGTAAATGGAGAGATGTTAATACATGAGGTTGAAGTAAAAGATTGATGGATGAAATATTTCCAGGAAACGTATGAGAGTGAAGAGAATACAAATGAGGAATGCCTCGAGAGGCTCTCTGGGGTAAGTATGAATGACGTAAACGATATGAATGGAATATGTATGGAAGAAATAAAGAGTGCAATAAAGCATATGAATAATAATAACGTTGCTTCCAAGTATATCAAGGCTGGCGGCCCATTGGTTCACTTTTCAGTCAGTGTTTAGAGAAGAGCCGCACAATGTTAGATTGGAGGAGAGCAGTTATTATGCCTCTACAAAGGTAAAGGGTCGCGTATGGAATACAGTGACTATAGGGCAATTAGTCTACTAAGCTCGGTGGGTAAACTATATGGAAGAATTTTAATAGAAAGAGCAAAAACGGTGACAAAAGAAAATGTATGTGACGTGCGAGAAGCCTTTGTGGGTGAAGATGATGCATAAATCAGATCTTTTCTCTACGAGTAATGACGGAAAAGTTTTTACCGAAAAACCAAAAACTTTTGTGTGCTTTTGTAGATGTGCAAAAGGCGTATGATAGAGTTATAAGAGAAAGGTTATGGAAGGTACTCTCTGTTTACAAGGTGAATAGCAAACTTATACACGTAATCGCATCCCTATATGAAAGAGGTTCTGCATATGTTAGGATTAATGGATCATTCACACCATGGTTTGACATTACAAAGGGTGTTAAGCAGAGTTGTGTAATGCCTCCATGGCTGTTCAACTTGTATGTAACTTGATAATTGTGTGAAAGAACTGGAATATATGAATATAGGAGTGAAAATCGGTGATTTGATTGTCCGCTGTTTATTGTACGCCGATGAGGCAGTATTAATGGTGAATAATGAACAAGAATTACAGAGGCTAGTGAGTAGAATGTACCATGTATGCAAGGAAAGCGACCTTATTATGAATGTCAACATGTCGAAAGTGATGGTATTCGAGAAAGAGAAAAGCAAGACAATGTGCAAAATACTTGTAGGTAATGAATGTGTGGAACAAGTAGATGAGTTTGTGTATTTGGGAAGTACGTTCGATAGAAACAGAAAGACCAGAGAAAGATCAAAAGGAGGGTGACTGCAGGGAATAAAGTGAACGGCACTTTGAATGGAATTATAAGTAATGAGATCTTGTCAACTGAGGAAAGATTAGCGGTTCACAATGGAATCCTGGTACCGACACTGATGTATATAAGTGAGGCCTGGAGTTGGCAGAAGAGGAATGAAAGTAGACTAAATGTAGTGGGAAATGAGATCACTTAGGCGCATATGTGGCAGATCCATTTATGACAGAGTAAAGAATGAAGAAATAAGGAAAGAATGTAAAGCTGGTCTTTACTATAGTGAGTAAGATTAAGAAAGGATCACTTAGGTAGTTTGGTTATATGGAACAGATGAATGAGGATAGAATGGTAAGAAAAATATATGGTGCAAGTGTTGATGGCACCATAAGTAGAGGACATCTGTGGAAGACTTGGCACGACCAGATAAACCAGATACTGGAGGATGGTCCTGTTAGAAGCCTCAATAATTGTTGATCTCTTATGAGAAGATGTATGAATGTGGGTGAGGCGAGAATTGTGTGTCAAGACAAAACAGTGTGCCGCTCTAGCCTCTCTGGCTACCGGAAGACGGCGTGATGGTAAGTAATAAAGTATGTAATCTATGTTATTCTTTTCCTCTCTCTTCAGGTGATGGCCAACGTACACCTTTAAATTTTGTCACGTTTCTGAATAGATCCATTCCTCATTATACGGTGGTCCCTCTTTTAATAGAATTTTGCTGTTACGGAATTGAAATTTGCTTTATAGAAAGAAAATTTGATATACGGAATATTTTTAAATTTGTGGTTGAAAGAATTGCAAAGAAGAATACTAAAGTCGTGCAAATGTCTGTGCCAGTTTCTTCACAGAACATGTCATGCGCATTTTATATGTACAGTCGGTTCCGTTTAATTGGGACACATCGGGACCAGGACATTTGGCCCAATTAACCCATCGAGTGTAAAATTAAACAATCAATATTTTTCTTTAATGTATTGCTAAATGATTAGATTAGTCACAGGCACTGGTGATGGCCTTCTTCATCATCGCCTTCTTCATCTAATTATTGACGTTTCCATTTACTTTAACAATTTAATTCTCACAGTCTTCATTTTCATTGTAACATGGAAAATTGTTATCTATAGTGATGAGAAAAAATGCTACTCTTGACTCACTGGCATGACTGTGATTGATATTCGATAATATCAATGATTGAAAACTGTGACTGTGATTACAGTTTCATTATTAATACGCATGTGTGCACAATTTCACAATACACAAAATAAATGAATATGTAAAAAAAAAACATAATTTTTAACTTATTTACTTATTATTATTCAAACTTTATTTGCGTAAAAAACATATTCTAGAATATATAATTAGTATATATCTAATTTAATGTCATCACAAAGATAATGAAAACCTTTATAAAAATGTGAGTTTAGTTTTCGAGTCAAATTGCATAAAATGCTTTGCCAGAATCTGTTAGATGACGCTTATCACGAATTTTAATGTCATTCCTTCATTAATATTTTCGTTTCATATGCATATGTGCAGAATTACGGTTCACAATCAAATATTAAATAAAAAAATGAATCAGGAATCATGATATTCCCTAGATATTCAATCACTGATAGTGAGTGTGACTCAAAGATATCAGTGATTGACTCACGGTTTGTGATTTTGACCTCATAAATTCTTATCTATTGTTGAAAATCCTTGATAATTAACAATAGGAACTTCTAACATGGCCTTGTTTTCTTTATTGCTCAAAATTTGGGAAATGTCTAAAGATTTAAGTCACAAACAGCAAAGCAATTTTGTATGGTGCTTGTTTTTATAGCTCGCCAACTGTCAGTGACAAACTGTATTGCTTGCAAAAGGGAAATTTTTTGCACTAATCTTTCTGGCTGTTGTGGAACTTGTTAATAAATGTTCATTAATGGATTCTAGTATGTAATTAATGGTAAACATTGAAGTTATTTGTCTAATGTGTATTGTAATCTCAAATTAAGTGCCAATTTAGTGATGTCAATGAATGACAGTTAATTCCTTGAGATTTGGCCCAAATTAGCAGTTGCCCCAATTAAGCGGATTCCACTATATAGCAATTGAGGTTTCTAATATCTATTTGTCATTTTAACATTTTTAATTGTTATTTGAAACATTAATCTAAAAGTGATGTGTGTGTTGCAGCGACGGAAGCACATGATGATGATGGGCTTCCGCACACCCTGGAACACCTTATCTTTCTGGGCTCGGAACTATATCCTTACAAAGGACTGTTGGACCTCCTCGCTAACCGTTGTCTAGCCTCAGGCACTAATGCCTGGACAGATGTAGACCACACGGCATATTCACTGCATACAGCTGGAGCTGGAGGAACCCTGGCCTTGCTGCCGGTGTACCTGGACCATGTACTTTATCCCATGCTCACTGACTCCGCGTTTCTCACCGAGGTGCATCACGTGTCTGGCAGCGGTACTCACGCCGGAGTTGTTTACTGTGAGATGCAGGGCCGGGAGAACTCTGCAGAATCAAGGTCACCATTAATTATTTATTATTATTTATTTAGCCAGTTAATTTAATTTTTTAAACAATGAATCCACTTGGATGGATATAAATGAAACAATGTTACTACTCTACTCGAGTTTATTAGCACTACTCGAGTTTCGAGAGAAACAGTAACTCTCTTCGACAGGTGAAGGTGAACTGACATTTGTTTAATTTATATCCGTCCATTATGATTAACGCCGATTCTATTAATAATATAATGAATCCACTTCCTCATTAGGGCAGAATTGAATAATTTTTCACAATTTTTTATTAATAATATGCGCCTTCAGTTATTTTTGCTAAAAAGCTCTTGTTTTTGTTAATTAGTGTTAAAAACCCGTTCTGTGATAGGTGCGAAAGATATACATAGGATATGGTTAGATAACTACTGTTAGATAATTATTTGAAACAGCATTACCGTTCCAATTTTCAAATTTCTAACAGTATAAATGCACTTGTTTGTTTTCTATTCAAAAAATATCAATTTAGAAACAAACATATCCAACTAATTTGTAATTCATATTTCCCTATATGTGACATACAGAAGGATATTGTTCTCTAACTCTTACACGGAAACTGCTTGCAGATTTGGAAATATAAAAGGTGAAACAATTTGTACTCTCAATACACTCTCTGTATGTGAAAAATGTTAATTTTATTTGACTTTAAAATGCAGGTCTAATGCATGATGGTGTTTGATTTGAATATTTATTTACAAATAAAATTCTGAGCTTCAATGTCATTGTGATTTGGATATATCTATGGACTATATCTAATATGTATAATATTTTTCTTTACTTCCTTATTTATCTAATTGTACACTCAAAATAAAAAAAATTAATTCGCCCTGAGGACAAACTTATTACTAAGATTAACACATCTTATGCGGGATGGGTAGTTCTACCGACAGTTCTGCGCTCCCGACTGGTGCTCAACAGCGGGATGGGTAGTTCTACCTTTTTCGCCTTTAAAGTGGAGTCAACGGAATCAATAGAAAGTGGTATCAACCTATTAAGATTTTTCAGTTTACTTCTGAAGTAAATCTACATTAACAAATTATGATTAATTACATTATTTTATAATTCTAAAAGTGTTTGTAAAAAGCAACTATAGACAGTTTAAGATGTGAATTCTTTGAATTCATAGATAGTGGGAATGAAGAAGCCGGACCGGGAGGATTGTTTGACTCGAATTGTAAGAATATTTTAGTTTAGAATATAAATAAAGTAGTCTTAAATAATCAACATATTGCACCCGCACACATCGCAGTGCGCATCTTCTGTGGAGAAGACACATTGCACTTTATGTTGCCGAATTAGCTTGAAAAGTATATTTTAAGTGATTGGTCACACTCATTCATTGCATCGCCTCGTATAACAGTATCTTTCTATAAAGATGATCAGACGACAGGCAGGCTCACCTCTCTACCTGATTGCTGATAATATAAATAATATTTTTATTTACAGATGTTACAACAAACTCCAGCAAATGGTTTACCCCAATTCTGGTTATTCCTCGGAAACGGGAGGTAAATTGCATAATTTGAGAACTTGTACAACTAACGAAAAGGTACAATCTGTTATTATTTCATTATAAAGGCGACGTTATGCAATATTTTCCTTTGTTGAACGTGGTTGTCTGTTCCAGGTGAAAGCGTATCATAAACATTTCTACCGTCCAGAAAACATAACACTCATTATTGCCGGACAGATTAGTCCTGTGGATGTGTTCCGGGCCCTGAAGCCCGTGGAAGAAAAAATACTTTCCAAGGTACTGAAGCGGCAAACTGGTAATATAATTGAAATATAGACATGAAATCCACTAAAATCTTTTTTTAGGGCGTACTACCGCCGTTCGTGCGACCGTGGCGAGATGCAGTACCTCTTGCGGGCTCCAGCGAAACGGTGCATCTACCCTACCCGGCTGACCGGGAAGACTGCGGTCTGCTGCTTCTGGGGTGGCGAGGGCCCGGACTGCTCGCTCCGGGGGGGCTCAGCACCTTCACAGCACTCTCTGTGCTGCTGCGATATCTGTGTGACACCCCTGCCGCGCCCCTCCAAAAAGCACTCACAGAGGTGGACCAGCCCTATGCCAGTAATGTAAGATATCCTTTTCTATTGCTAGTAAATAAATGTAACTTGTCCATTCTCTTTAATCAGCACCATTTATAATTGGGCCAAGTATTGAAAATTGAGAGAATTCACGATTGGTGTAAATTTTTTGAATTCCGTTTATTAGTAAAAATTATCGATTTCTCTGTAAATTTTGGATGAAAATATCAGTCAGTAATTATTTGTAATTGCCTTAATTTGGAAAGTACGTAGTAGAAAGAAAGTAAGTTAGTAATATAATAGGTTTGATAAAATATTATTATTTCATTTTGGTTAAAGCCAAATTGTTGTTGAAAATCGATTACTGGCGATGGGCCCTGCAGCCCTTGGGGGCCCTGCAGCCCGTTAGGGTTATTGTACAGATAAGAGGACAACATATATTGTGTCTTTTGTGCAAAGTTCTGTCAAAACTCTATAATAAACCATATCAAATCTTTAAATTACACATTTATAAGTTAGGCCCAGGTCAAGCTGTGTGATGTATTTTATGATCAAAATACAGTTGTCACTTAACGACCAGGTTGCATTCCACCAACTTGGTCATAAATCAGATTAGTTGGTAAACAATCTTGATGTTTTCACTGTCTAGTTCTTCAAAATAGTAGTCGGGGTAGAATGCGCTAGACTTAAGTCACAAGTCAATCGTCAGGTGCATGCTCTGCGTAGCAAAAAGCTATGCATTATTAAAGATTCTGGGAAATATAAATAAAATAAATAATCCGTATTTTATGAAAAGACCCTATTATAAAGTTCGGGCCATTATTACTCAGATTAGCGTAGTAGTAGTAGTAGCTAGATTTTTGTCTAGCCGTGGGTTATTTAAAAAAATTGTGTACAACTTTATGACAATGATGGTAGGCAATTTGCCAGTACGTATGGGTTGGTTCGTGGCTAATTGGGTTTGTACAATCTGTATAAGAATCATATTGGATTAAATATTTTCTTACTGAATCCTATGTTGGCATCTGCCAGTTTTCAAACAATTTGTGCTTAATTCTATTGCCTTCAAAAGGGATTAATCCTTATTAAAAACTGTGTGCAATGATACTTTTACATAAATATGCAAATGCTTTACTTGACAAATCAAATGTTTTGTTATCTTGGTGTATTTCAACGTCATTCCCAGTCATTCCATATTTCGGTGTTGTAGTAGATAAAATATTTGTATATTTTTTATCTGTCAAGCGAATGAGTTTAAATTTTTTTGGGATATTATTAAGTTAGATTATTACCAATATTAAATAAAATGTTGAAATAAATTTATTTCTGTTATATGTTTCGGCTCTTGTAATTTGTAAAGCTAGTTATTTAAATGTATATATGAACACTTTTAATAAAATATTTTAAATCCATTGTCCGAAGGAGAAATCGTAGATAATATTTTTTTGCTAAAGCGAACTTCCCTTTTTAAAAGTAATACTTCACAATTATATTCTAAATTTAAAATAATAGTTTTTTTCTCAAAATTAGAATAATTTTTTATTTATTTAGAATAACAGTTTTTTGATACCTAGTACAGTGAAACCCTCTTAATACGATCACCTTTAATACGTTTTCACGCCTAATAGGATTACATTTTTCAGTCCCGAAAAAGTCCCATACAAATTACGTATTTTTTTTATGCTTAATACGATTTCCAAATAATAAGTTTCCCGCCTAATAAATTAAAATATTTCTGACAGAACTCAGTTTATCCCTACAAAATGTCCCTTGTAATACGTTTTTCGCAGAATTTTTTTTGTTTGACATTTATAAAAATGGAAGTGATATTCTTTCAATGGGTACAATAAAATGAATTCTCTTTAAATGGGTTTTTCCATGCTTCATAAAAGTTTATCCATTTACGAAAATGGTAATATTTGAATAGGCCAATAAAGTATAGTGCCCAAGCAAAATAAATCCCAAAAATCAACAAAACAGAACCCCAGCTGTCATAAACAATACATTCAGCATGTACAATACCAGAGTGGCATTGGTAATTTTGTTTTATTTCCACTAATATCTACCTTGAAATATTCTTAATTGCTTAGGAGGCAGAAAAACCCTTGGAATAAATTCTTGGAATACACAACAATTTACTTAACTCTTACCTAATTAGGCCTCATTTTAGGACAAGCTTGTCTTTTCAAATAACATATAGACAAAATAGTACATTGACATTTTTATTTTCATCTGTTTGCCCGTATTACCCTAATTATGTTTGGCCTGAACCTTCAATTTATTTAGGGAATTCCAAGTATCAAATTGCTTCGTCAAATTTTGAGTTTATAATTGAATGAATAAATTTTGTGTAATCTTATTACGTGGAACGCTATTTTAGGAATAAATACATATGGATTAAAAATACAAGTTGAAAATGTTGAAGCTGCGTGTGCTGTATCTAATCTCAATCATGCCAGAGATACGAGTGTTTAAAAAAATCCTAGTTATGCGATTATTTCGATTAATTGAAATATTTTATTGATTCGAAATTATATATTGAATACAAAAAATAACTAATGGGAACTTGTCAACCGAGGCGCACAATGAAGTCCCGGTACCGACACCGATGTACGGAAATGAGGTCGGTAGCTGGCAGAAGAGGAACGAAAGTAGACTGAATGCAGTGAAAATGAGATAGCTTAGGCCTATATGCGGTAGATCTATTTATGATAGAGTAAAGAATGAAAAATAAAGAAAGAATGTAAAGCTGATCTTGAAAGGAGCGTTTATTCACGTTTAATTTCACGTTCTTGTTATGGTAAGAAAGTAGGAATTCACGGAGTTAATTATTCAAATTTGAAAAAGAAATTTAAACTGCGTATTTTTAATTTCTGAGAAGTACATGCGAAATGTAATGTGTACTCAAGGATATACACATCAAGTAAAAATATTATGCGATAAAATTAACCATTAATACTATTCTGGATAATATACTCTTCTTAACACTTCAAACAATGTAAAGCAGATCTTAATATAGAATGTAAGATTAAGAAAGGATCACTTAGGTGGTTTGGTTATATGGAACGGATGAATGAGAAGATAATGGTTAGAAAGATATATGACGCAAGTATTAATAGCACCATAAATAGAGGACATCCGCGGAAAACTTGGCACGACCAGGTAAACTAGATACTGGAAAATAGTTATGTTAGAAGCCTCAATAGTCAACGAGCTTGTATGAGAATATGTATGTATGTGGATGAGGCGATAATTGTGTTTCAGGGCAGAAGAATGTGGCGCTCTATCCTCTCTGCCTACTCCCGCGGCGAAGCGGCGTGATGGTAAATTAGTTAGTTACAAAAAAATAAAGGTCAATGAGCTTTGAGCAGCCAGACTATTTTTTATTAGATGATTTATGGCCTGAAGCAATAATAATGGATCAATTTCGCAAATATTTATTTCGAAGTAAATTTATTCGAAGCTTAACATGATTTTGTAAACATCTCCTAATAATGTTTTCTGTAACGGTACAGAATTTGTACACACTCCTTGAACATGTTCGACTACAACAATTTTAATACAACTGCTTATATTTCTTCGTATTATTGTTACTTAGTCGCAATCTCAGCTACCTCCATATTTTTTATTTGGAGAAAACGTGAAATCTGATAGAAGCATAAAGAACAATATATTTATTAATGCATTTCTTATTATAAATAATAATCCCTATAATCTGGTTTGAAATACATAATAAATACAACATATTTTTCCAAAAATAATCTAGTTTCCGTACTAGCGGCCCTTGAAATTTCTGAGTAACGAAAACTGCTATTAAATCAATTCTAATATAAATGGCAGCGGCAAAAGCGACTGATTTTGCAACTAACACCGTTTTTGAATGACCAATAAATATAAAAATGAGTTAAGTTTGAAAAGACAACTGCATTGAAAGTTAGAACAAATAATAATGGAGGACTTTGCAACTAGTAGTCTCACTTGTAGTTCACAAAATAATTTAAACATACATTATTTATAACTTTGTTTTAAACCACTTTTGTGAGTCAAATTTAATACGCCAACCGGTTTCGGAAAATATCTTTTCCTTCATCAGAATGTCAAATAAACTAATTAAAACCATGTTTTTTGCATGAAACAAAAGGAGTTTTTCGAAAGCGGCTTATGTATTAATTTAACTCATAAAAATATTTTTTTTTATTATTATGTTCGAAATCTATAATATCCATTTTCGGAGAAACCACAGGGAACTGCTTTCATTGGGAGCTGTTTAATTTTAACGACTTCTGGTTCAGCTTTGATTAATATTTCTTGACAACTAAAATAACCAAATTATTTATTTTCGCGACCGATACGTATTTGAAAATTTATTAATAAATAAACAAAACATACCAAACCACAGAGCTCTGACAACTGAATTAACATAACCGGCTGATCTATTTGTTTGTTTGATTTTTTACGTCAGCACGAAATAAATAAACAAAGCAAAAATAATGTCATCATATTTGTGATTAAAAAATTTAAATCGTAAAATTAAGGAGAAAAATACTATTAACGTATTTTTGTAAGTTCGGGCCTGCCATCGTCGATGTCAATGCCGTCAATATTTTCCCTGAACTGAGATTCAGTAAGGGCGAGTATTCCAATTACCCTGATCAAGGCAATATGTCGAGTGTACAGGTAAATTATGTAAAACTCATCAAAAGGGATAAATTTTAGATATGCAGTCCAACAGGTTTTGATTTACAAAAAGTACTTTTTTTAAATGTGCATTCGTCAAGTTGGCCAGGAAAAGATACAAACGTCTTGTCGTGCAAACAATTATACATTTCGTTAAAAATATGAACTTTCGTCGGACTTACAGGTGGCGTATTTTATCTCCGAATAACTTTAACCTACCCTTATTTTACTATAAAACGCCGAATAATTTGAATTTGTAATCATTTCGTGTTTTGGTTTTGTCAGTGGTTCTTTTACTCTTTGTTACGTCGATTTACTTTATTTAGGTAGATACTATACGGGTTTAATTTTAATTTCGTTTTATATTCTCTTTTGTTACGTCGATTTATTTTATTTAGGTAGTTGAGATATTTTATGTGAGTTTAATTTAAATTTCGTTTTAGTTATTTTTTTTTATAATAATCTTTTTAGTAGTAATTTTTTTTTGCAGCTTTGATATTCATTTTTTTTTATAGGTAATTATTTAGATAGTTCAAATTTTATACTTCATTTAGTTTCCTTATAATATTATTTAGTTCCATATAAGTAGTATTTAATATAAGTAGTAGTATTTAATATATTTTAAGGGTACATTAGGAGATTAGTTGTATTTTATTAGATAGTCATCAACATTTTATAAGTTTGTTTTTAATCATTTTATTTTCATCTAGGTTTTTTATTAGCATTCTTATAGTTACATTTTATTATCATTCATTTAATCTTCTTCGTTATTGTTGCATTTTTGTTACTCGTTTTGGTATGCCTATTTATGGCCGTGATTTTCAAATTCATATTTATATAAGTAACTTTTATGGAATAAATTGTTTTTTAATAATTTTTTTATAAATAAAATATTTTAATTATTCTAATGTTAATTAAAATACAATATTAGATGTTATGGTCAAATAAAGCACGGAAATATTGAAATCACTGTTAATAAGTTTTCCTGCTCAATAAGATTTTATTTGGCGGTCTCTTGGAGAACGTATTAAGAGGGTTTCACTGTATACCTATTGTATACTTAATTAGCAACATCGGTAACAGCATAATATAAGTTTATGCCTACTGCACGCCACTGGTACTTTTTGATAATCTTAATTTTCATCTAAAAATATACCCCGATATATAGAAATGGTCAACTCTGTGCTGCGGGGTATCAGCATAATTTTATGATATATTTATTCTCTTGTGATAGTTCCGAAACCGGTTGGTGTTAGCAAAAATAAAGTGGTATTTAAACAAAGTGAATTATTTTGAATTATTTTGATATATTTATAATGTATGCGTGGCGTGTGATCGATCAACACAGTGAACACTGACTTACTGACTGAATATAGGTAATGCGCACTGTAAATTAGGAAAGGGGGTGGGGTGCTCCCTGATATCATCAACATAGTTTGATAGCCGTTCACTTGGCGCTAAAGATAGACGATGTGACACATTTATCATCATCTATCATTATCATCTATCTATTAAGTCGTAAGCTATATTCGGTGTTGTTTGTATGTCGCGTTGTAACAACACACAGTAATCGCTGTATCTCGCGAGCCTGCGAGTCATTTGGGTATTTTTGAATTTTGCCAGACAGCTGAAGGATGACAAACTTTTTCCCTTTTACACTTTTTTCCTCCTCTTCTCCTCGCAAAGCCTGATTAAGTGAATTTCGTGTTTTTTTAGTTTTCTTCTGCGACATTACGACCAAATTTTATTTTTTATTATTTAAGATATACAAAGCGATAGCATGGAATTTATTCTGGAGGTTATAAACTCCCATCATTTCAATTTCATCTTTAAATTGTAAAAACGCGTATTTTTTTTTTGAAAAATGTATGAACCTGCCTAGATGCGCCAAAAATGCAAAAAAACTGAAACAAATAACCCCGATTTGTCTAAATCTCGTGATTGAGTGAAGATACAAATGCAATCGTTTTTTGGCTATTTGACATACGGAACGATGACAAATTTTGCGATTTATGAAAAATGTCGATTTTCACATGAGAAATCAAACATTTCTAAATTTGAAAACAATATCTATACACTATGCTGTATGAAGCGGTATTTAAAGAATTTTGTAATAATAGGGGTATCGACGCGTAATGCACCCCGAAGAAAAATATTAATCGATACCGAATTAAAAATAGTATTTTTATTTAATTATTTTTTAATATTATTTTATTTTAATCAAAAATGTCGATTTTCACATGAAAAAACATTTTTAGGTTTAAAATCAATCTCTCTAGACTATACAGTATGAACCGTTCATTTATAAATATTGTATTAACAAAGATATCAGTGTATGTGTGCACCATGAAATGAAATTTTTACTGAAAGCGAATTAAAAGCATTATTTTCGTTAATTATGTATTAATATTATTTAACGACATGGAATGAATAAAAATTTTATGTCAATTTTAGAATAGACGTAAAAATACATTTTTTCTTTATAACAAACTGTGTAAGAGTATATTCTGGACTGTGAATTTCTGTAAAATATTAAAACGAAATGGATTGGCAGAATTTTCATACATTTAATGAGCATTAATATAAAAGAATTCTTAGACAATCGATCTTTTTATGTTAAAAAAACGTGGTCAGCTTTAACTTAATTTAATTTAACTTCAAAAAAACAACGATAGATGGCAATTTATGCGCCGTTTGAGAAGAAAGTATTCATTAATGTGGATACTAATAACATTAAAATATCTAAATAGAACATTGCGAGATGTCCTATTTTAATTATTCTTTTTTCCAATTAGAGTTTAAAGTTTAATTATTTAGATATTCATTATTATATTATATACGTTATTATATTTTATTTTAAATATTCATTTATATTAGATTTCCAATTTGTAAGCCATCGTCACTTTGCTTCAATCTCGCCATTTTACATATACTATTTAATTATGGCATCCGAGTATTGTAAAACAATTTTTTTTATGAAACTTAACGTAAACAAGTAATAATTTAAAACAATTACCAGCAAATTAATAAGTATATATAGTAGGTACCTTACCATAATATTTGTTCCGTTCGCATTGTAATTAATTATAATATTTGAAAGTGTCATCATGTTTGATTTATTGTTATTATTTTCAATATGATTATATATTTTTACTTATTTTTAACATTGTTCGTTTGCATATTTGTTTTTTATATAGTGAAATAAAACTTGGGTATCGGCTAATTCATGTAAAGTATTCACTTGAAAATGAGCGCTTTTTTATAATTTAATAATTTTATAATTAAGTGTTATAACTTAGATTATTTATCGACAATCTGTTGTTTATGTAACTTTAAAAAAGTATTATGGTCTAAGTGTGTATATATTATTATACAGAGATATTAATAGTACTTTCTGAAAGGGGATGATGCCAACGCCTCTAAATGTTCGTCCTATCTCTTGTGTCTATTAATTTGAATATATACTCTTTCTATTTTGTTTTATTTGCATATAGTTATATTTACTACAGTGCAATCCGAATAATATTGTCAATCGGTTATCGTTATCTTTATCAAAACTCTGTACATAAAAGTTATTAAAAATAATCTGCCTATTATAATCAAACTTCACAGAACAGAAACAGAGCAACGAACTTCGAAAAACACTATGAATATGAGGATTACATTCGTCGTTTGAATATACGAAGAACAACAATTAATGAATTTTTCCAATAAATTTGTGTTTTTAAAAATAATGTTAAAAAGAAATGTAGCTTTAGATAAATAGTTAATAGTCGTATTATTTTTGAATAAATTCAATAATTATATTTTTTATCTTCTGTTACGTTTTTAGCCAGCTATTGTTATCAAAAGTTACAGAACTCATACTGATTACAATAAGCGGATTCCACTGTTTAATATTTCTTCCTGTGGTACGGGAACTCGGCAGAACAGCAGTTGAACAAGAAGAAGAAGAAAAACTCTCTAAAGCTGGTAGCGACATGGACTGTCAAGTTTTATTCTTTTCACAGATAAATCAGTATGTACCACACAAGGCCAGGAATTCAGCACTTATATTAGTAGAAGAATTGAAGAAGAAGAAGAAGATGTGAAGAATGTAATGGAAACGTATTTATGAAGTATCTTGATATTTTTTTAAACCTAGACACTGGGCCAAATGCACCCCTATACATACTTTAAGATAACTTCTTACATATTAATTATTTTACCATATCTACATATTAACAAATAAAAATGATAGGTAATACTTTTGAGCATATTTCTGAGTGGGGCGAGTGCGCAATGTAAAAAATACAATTTTTTTAAATTCTTTGTAACTTGGTCGATACTAGTTAGATTTTCGTTCTGTTTTCACCAAAATGTGTAATGTATCTATCCGCACATGTCAAGACTATAAAATATTAAAATGTACACATGCAGTAAAGTGTGCTCCTCAGGTGATTTTGGCCTAAACAACTGAATTTCAATGTAGTTTTCATTCTTCAAACGATTTTAACATTATTTGCTTATGTGGGATAAGATCTTGAGTCCTTACAGACGGAGAGTTTATTTTCCTATGAAAGCTCGCATTGGTGCAAGTATTATATTAGAGATAATTTTCCTTAATTATAACAATTAATTTTCTAATGTATTGGTTAGTTTAAGTGCGATTTTAATTTTGAAAAAGTCCACCGATAGCAGAATGTATTATGCATTTAAAAAAAGGATTCCATATTTCTATCACTTCTTCTGTTGCCACGACACCGGTTTTTTTTCATTATATTGGTTAGTTTAAGTGCGATTTGAAAAATTCTACCAATAGGTGAATATGATACGCATTTAAAAACATGTACTACTTATATAATAACTTTTATAATAATATTAGTCATACTAATAATCATGTACTACTTATTAGTATGACTAATATTATTTTTAAATTCAAAATAGTTTTTATAATATATACCACACAATGGTTATTTCAGATTTTGAAAAGAGTGTTCTGCGTCTTTCAATTCTTATTAAATATATCGTGTTTGTATTATTTTTCGAGGAACGTCGATTTTATGATTATTATTTATTTAAATGGATTTAATGTATTTGGCCTGTAGGTTGGCAATAGATGAAACACTGGCGTTAGTAAATTGTCTTTCACTGACTCATGGTTGGTTTTTAGACGTTTAGTACTTAATTTTCTTAGTAAATCAGTATAAACTGACCGTGAATAAATATTATAAAAACAAACCGACCGCCGTACGGGTGAGGACTAAAAATGGGTCCTGCTGAGAGAAAATTTAGATTTAGTTTCCTCAAAAGGGTGGAAAGTATTTTTTAAATAATGTAAACAAATACGATTGACATATTATTAAAACACATGATAAACAATTTGTCAATTAATTTTAAATGTTTTTTTTATGTAAACAATTTTTTGAAATAGATGTAAAGATTTTGAAAAACTTTAAGGATAAAAAAATCCATTTTCAAATGGTTAAATTCAAAATTTTCCGCGATGTATTTCAGTGGCCGGCCGGGTGTAGAAATTATGCATTTAAAAAAAAAGAATTTCATATTTCTATCACTTCTTCTGTAGCCACCACACTGGGTTTTTTTTTTTATTATATTGGTTAGTTTAAATGCGATTTTAATTTTGAAAAATTCTACTGATAGCTAAATTTGTTACACAAAACACTTTTTATGGTTTTATCAAAGTGTATTGGTGAATGTTTTTTTTTTTTTTTAATCTGGAGATTGACAATAGAGTACTGCGTCTCTGCAGGGTAGGTTTACAACCATGCGGTTGCAGCAGGTAATCTAATATTAACTTATTATATTAAGTGTATTTTTCCTGCTGATGGCAATGAGACACAGATTTGATGGTTATCATACGGACAGCGTACATTAGTAGGCGTACAATAATGGTCATAAGTGTGAGTGGTGGTTTAACAAGATGGCTGTTAAGTCATCAAACAAGATAACTGTAGCCAAAAAAGTATCTTGTTTTCAATTATGAAAAAATATTATTAAGGGCAACTTTCATTTTTCCCGTTTGAATTTCGAGATATTTTTGCATTGTGCATACCCTTTCAAGATGAGACTAATAGTTAATTCTTTTACAATTAAGAGTAAACATAAACATATTTTTTACGTAAATATTGCTAGAGTGAAAGGCATCAATAGAAAAGGACAAAGAAGTTTTCTTAAATTCCTAATAAGCTATCAGAAAATAGCCATTTCTTCAACATTCATAATACATATGTGTTGCCATTTGAAATTATCAAGCAAAAATTAAATAATTTGTTGTTCTCACCTAAGAATTGTTATGTTTATACTATGAAGATTTATTATGTTTATGATAAAAACCATCGTTTGTCGATAAAAATATCATTATAAAACATTATATATACACAATTTTGCCCTGATTTATAAGGAAAAAATTGACGTAAATTAATACTGATAAATAATATTGATAACTTTTGAAGCAGCTGTATTTGTGAAGAGAAAACTATTTATGCTAATATTATATAATAATCATACTCCGGTTGTAATAAAAAAATGTTTTTTTTTTTTAATATTGTTTCAATAAATTACATATATATTTAATATTAAAATATTAATGAAAATACAACAAAAGTATTATTATTCACTGTTAAATAATTAGTTGTTAATCAAGCATATTATCGTTCTTTAGAATTTCGTTGTTTTTTCTTTATACATATTCAAAACAAAATTTGATCCACACATATTACACTTTAAACTGAATTTAGAAATAAAACCTTACTGTTCCGCACAGCAAGGCGGCCGCGGATAAACCCGCGGCAATGTTTAGCCAAGACCCGAACCCGGCCGCGGAGAGCGCGGCGCCCTGGCCCGCGCAAGCGTTTAGCCGAGACGCAAACCCGGCCGCGGTTTCGCGCCGCCGGGTGGTCGCGGGGGGCGCAGCGCCCCGATCCGAACAAGCGCCGGGCCGAGACGTAGACTTGGCCGCTTCATGGCATCTTCGCGGTCGCCACACTACGCCCGTGGAAAATCGCCGCCACTGGGGACAGCGAGCGGCCGCCACTGGGGACAGCGAGCGGCCGCCACTGGGGACAGCGAGCGGCCGCCACTGGGGATAGCGAGCGGCCGCCACTGGGGACAGCGAGCGGCCGCCGGGGGAGCGGGGAGCGGGGTGAACGGGCCGCGGACGAGGCCACGCCCCGGCCGCCGCCAGAATTTTAGATTATGGTTTTCTCTAAATAACTTATGTAAAAAAATTATTGTCAATGAAATGAATACATGAATAAAAAGAGAATTGAGAGGGCGATCGCCCGGGAATGATTTAATGCACCTCAAAAATCTTTGGTAATAAAGAATGATGTTTTAAGGTTTGAGGTGCATTTATAAATTATCCGGGCCATCGCCCGCTATAAAAACTACCAGGCATCGCGAGGCAGGTCAATGTTTGTATAAAAAAATACTCGCGATGCCTGGGGAATGTCATGTTTATTAGATATTAAATAAAATGTATGACAAATTAGAGTTCTGCCGCCCCTTACGGGGCGGCAGGAAAAATGGCTGATGTTGCCAGTTTTGGCCGCCCGGCGCTGGCGGCGCGGGACCGTATCGGGGTGGCGCGGGGCCTGTCCTAGCCCCCTGATTGGTCCCGGAGTTTGCTGGAGCCTTACGCTCCAGCACAAAACAGTTTAAGGATAAATAAACGGTCCGGCGGTTGCAAGGGCACTCTCTCGCTTCGCAACACCTGCACCGCTGGACATCACTAGACCTGCTCTTTTATTTCGACCCTGCCTTCACCTGGACTTTCTTCCCTCTGGACTTTTCGACTTTGGCTGCACTTTTGGACTGATCCCGGAAGAACTCCTACGACTTGGCAACACTACTGGACACGATTTTGGACCTCATTGGACAACTGCGCACCGGCAGAGCATCGTCGTCCGAGCAACGAAGCAGCGACGAATTACACCAACACCTACAGAGATTACAGTCTTGTTCCTGTACGGAACACTTACGTTCTTTCACATATTCAATATTCGTTCCTATGCACCCAAACATCGATTTGTGGGAGTAAATTTGATTAATTTGAGAAAAGAATTGGTGTATCTTTTCCCTTCATTGACCCTTTCCCATTCCATCTCCCGATTTTCTTTTCCCACCTAGCGGTAATTCCGACTTACGAGTGGAATTATCATATCCTCTCCACGGGACAAAGCGACTCAGAGATTACACACACTTATTAAAATGTTAATATTTATTAAGGATAACTATTCAATTATCAACTGGTTCCTTAAATGTTTTACTAACCGAGTGTTGTGTTATACCATTATTTGCGGTGTAGGTAGTGCACAATATGGTTGAAAATGCAGAATCCATGTTTTGTATAATGCTGGAGAACGTGGAGATGTCTCGACTGCAGGAGGCACTGCCTGCCCTTTTGGCCGTACTGGTCAGAGTGGCAGACGGCCGTGAACCCCTGGAACTAGAGCGTATGCAGCGCTTGCTCCGCCTGCAGCGCAGAGAGGCCCTAGCGCACACCGAGACCAGCCCGCATCAAACCATCACCTTCATGTGCATCGCTGACATGCTACATTCTGAAAACTCGCAGCAGGTCAGGATTTGTAATCATAACTTAACGTTTTTTTGACTGAACGCATGCACTATCAACAGATTGTTATTATTATTATCACTAGTAAATTACCTGTTATTACGTAACTAAGAAAATTTTGTATATATTTCAACATACGTATGTTTCCTTTATCTTAATTTATTTTATTTCTTGACTATTTTATTTATTAAGGTACTCCTTTATAATAATATAATTAATTCATATTATGGCTAAGATATGGGTGAAAATATATATATATTGTTACGCCGTGACCTTCATCCGCTCATGGAATCCTGTGCACAACGCCACCAGCTGAGCTCAGTCTGTGGGTACCTTTGGGTTGGTGTCAGAATACCTATCTCAGACGTGTGGGGGAGGTGTCAGACAATAATAACACTATCGTCACATTAATTGCACTTTATTTACACAACAGGGTAGAATTGTCTTTCATTACACGCAGAGGGATTCCTAACATTTCTTGGCCGGGCCACAGCATCGTCTCGTCGTCAGGAGGTTTCCTCGGGACCAATCCTGTCGTCATAGCGCAGACGGTGCTCGTCTCGCTTCCGCATTCGCTCGCAGCCTCTTGAGAGTCCTTGTATTTACATTCACCGGCAAAACAAATTCTTCTTGTTCCTGCCGGGACTGAACCACTAGGCGAAGAGTCCTTCCTTCCGGTATGCCCACGGACAGAACAAGGCCCAAATACCTGTTGTTTTCCCATGTTTATTAAAATTCCGTCTTTCCTCGTGCAATTGCTCGATCCTTACAACAATCAGTCGAACTTGGCAGGGCGCTGCAGCGCGTCCGCCACCGACACGACCTCTCTCTCTCTCTCTCAGCGCTCGTAATGAAGTCCCTTCTCCTTCATGCGACCCCGCTCTACCGGCCGCAACTGCTCGCGTCGGTAGATGTCGCATTAGGTCTGCGCGCGTAATTTCAACTGTTACAATATATATAATGATGTACATTATGGCCGCTTCAATTGGAAATACATATTAACAGGATAGATATAAATATTATTTAATGAAAAATTATTGTGTTTTTGATGTAAAACTTGATTTTAAATAGTAGCTGAAGCCATAAAGTATGTGAGTAAATAAGGTATTTTATTTAAAACTGTTTGTTTATTGATCCCGTGGACTGTATCGATTTAAATTATTGTTTAATTGACGTAACCCGAATTGGAGTTGGAAAGGAATAATGTCAGAAAGGATCTGGCCTACCCTGATCTCAGCTCTGGGTTGGACAGCAATTTACACCTCTTGTTGGCTGTCCTGTAGAAAATGGGTTTTTTTCGCGGTCCGGATCTAACGCAGGGCGACGAGATGGACAAAAACGAATGTGTTGACACATCAGCATTGAAAAGCAATCTGTCGCCCGTCGGCCGAAATCCCTAGGTATTGTTTAGCCAGAACAGGACAGGTATATTAAAGATTTAATGAATGATGGAAAGGAAGAGCAAGGTAATATTTGACTTGCGTCAACAACACTAAAACAATGTTCATATTTTTAAAATGTCGAAAATTGATAATACATTCTGCAAATTTAATGGTTTACAATTCTATTAATTTTTAATATTTTACTAATTTGTCTTAATTCAGATTCGTCTCCCGCTGATCTTGGCTACAAGATTATAAGAAAATATATTTCAATACAAATTAAATGTATCAATTTGAAAGATTATATTATATTTGTATTAAAATACCACAGAACTATGTTCTGAAAAAACTGCAACTTTGCAATTATGTGTTTTCCGTAATCTTGGTTTCAAGATTATAAGAAAATATTGTATATTTCTTTTATACAAAATTTTTCCATATTAGGTAATTTTTTAAATATTTTTATTTTAATATATTTTTAAATTTTAATAGTTGCAGTCCTTCTTATAATGTATGTATTGTCTTTATTATTATTTTTACATTAGATTAAAAGTTCTATTTAAGTTATGGTTTTAAAAAAAGTCTTATAAAAACGCATGTTTTCATAAAATTCTCAAAAATATGAATTAGTAACATGTTTTCGTAAAATATTCAAAAAATGATAGGCCCTCCTTAATTGCCTAATAGCCACAATCTATCAAGAATCAAGGGATAATTAATTAGATGTATTTTACTGGTCACAATTTAGTTACATTTAGGAGTAAAAGTTTAGTATATAATATAGTCAGATAATGAAGGCTGAAGGCAGATGAACTGGTGACCCTCGGGGGAGCACATGAAATTTTCAATTGTTTTCCAAAGTTGTTAATAATTACACTTGAATCATTATGTGTGATTGTCACATCTGTCAGATGGAAGAAAGGCTGAACAAGCAACGGATACTACGGGAGCTAGAGGGCCGAGACGCGGAGTGGTGGCGCCAGCTGTGTCAGCAGTGGCTCGGGGGAGACCACAAGGCAGTTATCGGGGTACCCAGCATGAGTCTCATGGAGCAGTGAGTACTCTCATTTTTTACTGTAGCTTTTTAAATACCTAATATATTGGAGATTTTTACCGCTTCAGTGTCATCTTATTCCAAAATGATCATTTATTTTTTCATTCCTAATTGTAACTTTTCAAAGTGAGTAGGTAAAGTCCTTTTTACGTATTACACAGGCTGGATTCAATAATTAAATTATTGAATCCAGCCTGTGTTATATTAACACATTTCCATCCTTTTGAACACGAAACGCCGTTAACATGCAGTACAAAATAATTTTCAGGCCCTTGCTTCATAAATCAATACTTTTTATGTCACATAATTTGAAAATTTTAAGAAAGTTATAAAAAAATAGCGATGCACGCGGTTTTTTGACCGCATACTGTCAAAATACCGCGCGCACCCGTCTAAAACACATTTTACGAAATTAGCGACTTTTTTCATGACTTGCGTGATCGCATCGCAAAATTTGTAAAAAAAGTTTTTTTCTTTGAATTTCTTATTAACGAGGTTCCGCTTAATACGAATTCAATTTTTTTGGTCCCTTGAACTTCGAATTAAAGCTGTTCTACTGTATATATCACAAAAATAATGGCCTATAACCATTCACATATGGTTTTTGTTTGTTGTGTTATATTTTTCCCTTTTTATTTGAGCTCTAATGTTATCTTTGATGGACCAGTTGTACAGAATACATCGGTAAATTTACAGAATTTACGAGATGTATTCTGTTGAAATAAAACACAAAATTTAGATTGCTCTCATATATAGTTGTTTTATGCGCCTTGTTACTCCGATTGACACCAGACACCACTGAGTTTCCTGGTTGATAGTATTGTGCATGTGTGTATGTGAGTATTGTTGACTTTTTTTGGGAGAATGCAAGAAACGATAAACAAAAGGCGGATCAATTACATTCCGTGCTTCGACCAATTTAGAGGTTCAAATAAACCGATTGTCGGGAGTGCACACTTTGGTCGGTCGAAATCTACCCAGCCAAAAGAACAACAACATCGGACTAGAAAATCAGCATGTATAATAAAAAGGTTAGTGCAGTGTTCATGTATCATATGTGCCCTTATTGTCGAACGGAAACCTGGGAACCAGCTATCGAAGGCATTCACGTAAACCATAGTAATTTGACATCTTATCTACATGATGCAATATGATATCCAAAAGAAATAATGGAGATTAATTACATTTTTTCAATTAGAAAAAACTTTATATAAAAGGTGTTACTATACTATTTGACAGTACTGTATCTAAGTCAATCATTAATTGTTTAAAAAATATCCCTAAAAAATTTCCAATAACACACACTTCATATATGTACTTCGACTTATAGTATTCTTAGAGATACAATAATACGAGGGCTGTATGAGTACCCGTGTTAGGGAAGGAAACACGTTTATTTTTCAACATAGTCTCCTTTCAGCTTGATACATTTAGTTCAGCGATATTCCAAATTTTTAAAGCCATCCAAAAAATATAATTTGTTAAACTCAGCAAAATAGGCCTCTGTTGCAGTAATGACTTCCTCGTTTGGTGTGAACCGCTTTTCGCCAAACCATTTTTTCATGTTTAGAAACAAAAGGAAATCGTACGGGGAGCCAAATCTGGAGAATAGGGTGGATGGGCAGCAATTTGTAGTAATTCGACCAGTTTTGCTGTGGTGGTTGCGGACGAATGAGCCGGTGCGTTGTCATGGTGAAAGAGTATTTTTTTTCTTCACCAAATGGGGCCATTTTCTCATAAATTCAGCGTCTAATCGACCCAATAAATTAGCATAGTACTGTCCCGTGATTGTCCTTCCCTTCTCCAAATAGTTAGTGAAGATGATGCCTTGCGAATCCCAAAAATGGTGGTCATAACCTTTCCGGCAGATGAAACTGTTTTCGAAACTGAACCTTCTTTGGAGCAGGTTGGCCACTGTTAAACATGTCTAAACAGTGTTCCAAAGTAGTCATGTGATTCCATTTTTGTTCCACTGTGACCATACACGGCACCCATCTCGCCGATAGCTTTCTCAATTTTTCGTGTAAGATATTTTGTATGCGTTCAATTGAGATGTTTACAATGTCAGCAAATCTCTCTGATTTTGTTGATCATATCCTCTGTAATCACCTCAATTGGACAGCCTGGGCGCTCTTCATCTAAAACAGATGTACGACCACGCTTGAATTCATTAAACCAATATCTGATGGTAGTTATTGAAGGTGCACGGTTCTTGTAAACGGCATGCAACTTTGATTTCCTCACACGTCTTCCCATCCAAAAAAAAGAATCAACTCAGTGACCGATATTGTTCTTTCTCTAGCAATTTCATTTTCAATAGCTATCAAAATAAAACTATTTGATAAATCTATCTGAAATTTTGACAGGCGTCATTCGAAAGATGGTGTTAAATAATGATATTCAGATTTTGCATCAATGGCACCATCAGTCGTTAAACACAGGTACTTGTGATACTCGTACATGTTGGTTTATTACTTTATCTCACTGCTGTCATGCATCAATGACTGCAGATACTAGTCCTTAAAGAGACCCTACAATGTAGGAAACTGATGAGGAGGTGGCATAATAATAATAAGGGCCAGTAATCTAGGGCAACAGCATCACACCAGCGGTGTACTGATCTTGAAATTCTCAAACATTTCCAGAATGGCCCGGGAGGAGGAGGAGAGGATCCAGGAATTGATCAAGCAGCTAGGAACAGAAGGGTTGCAGATGAAGGAACGGGAACTCACCCGAGCCATGGACTACAACGGGGTGAGTGCTGATGGTGCTGGTCCAACACGTAATAAATTAGTGATAATCAGAATATTTTAAAATGATTTTTTTTGGCATTTAGTATTTATTGTTTTGAATTTGTAACATCTAGGTAAATATCACGGGATTGATTGCAGAGAGAAGTACCCGCAGAGGTGTTGAAGAGTGTGGAAGTGGCGGACTGCGAGGGGATCCACTACCACAGTCTGCAGACCTGGAGCAGCGGGGGGGTTTCCTGCCCACATTTCTCCCTGAACCAGATGCCATTGTATACCAGGATTCACCAAATACGATCTCACTTTGTTTATGTAGGTGTCTATTTTATTGAAATGTATAACGTAACATATGATACGTGGTTGTGTCTGTAACGAGCAACGCTATTCAGAATATGCATACTGCCATTAGCAAAAAATTCAATAGATGGAATTATTTTCCAGTTCACTTATTTTGAATAAAAATATTTTCTGTTACCGTGTCACTCTGCGCCAACTCTGATTCTAGTTTAACACTACTTTAATTTGTGTCATATATTTAGTTAAGGGCGGGGAAACACAAACACGTAATACGTACTGATGGGGAGTCTGCGACTTAGGTGGAATCAGTTTACAGATGTACTAAATGGCTACAGGGAAATTAATACATTTTGATTTGATGCTAATATGGAGGAGTGTGCCGTTATTTGTTTATTACACTTTATCATTTCTCCGTCAGATGTCGCTACTGATGGACACTAGTACGCTGGAGCCTGAGGAGCGCGACTGGCTACCTCTGCTGCTAGCCGTGCTGGTGGAGAGTCCCGTGAGGAGGGATGGACTACTGCTGCCGCACACTACGCTGCTCTCCGATATGGAAGAGCTCACCACCGACTTCAAGTTGGAATTGGGTATCAAAAAAGGAAAGAGGTTCTCCCCTGGAGAGTACGGCCAGACGGCCATCCTCACTGCCCAGGTGAGGTTATGTACTTACTCAATCACAACTGTAATACGTGATTTCAAATTATTATATTCTTTGGTTAAGTTTGGTTTTACTGTTTTAGACCACTTTTCTTTTTTGGTAACAAATTTCATTTTAAACTTTTGATTTATTAAAAGCTTTCTGATCATTATTATTATTACTAAGTGATGCATGTACCTCCCATCTCGATAGATGAAAGTGCATGTTTCCGCTAGAGCCACAGTGGTGACAGTTAAATAGTGTGGCCCAAATTGAATTGCAGATTTAAATTTTGCTCAATTTTTTTGTTTTGCCGTTGGTAACTCTGTACTTTGACAGTCATAATCTATGATTCATCCGATTAGAAAATGTGATTAGCTTACTGATGATTAACTGAGAATGGTCAGCAACTGCTGACCATTCTCAGTTGCCAGTCGGTTTGTAGGGCATCATAAAGCGGACTCTCAATTTGGTCGAAAAATTATCTTCAGCGATAAGACGTATTTTCAACTTGATGAATTTGTAAACAAAGAAAATTGTCATATTTGGGGCTTGGAAAATACTTGGATGATTCATGAGAAGCAAATGCTCCCCAAAGGAATCACTACCATACCATAGTATGGATTTTGGGCAGGCAAATAACGATCGTTGTAATGTTATATTATATTGTAGTTTTTTTGACACCAACTAGAAAATATGGACCTTGAACAAGTGTGGTTCTAGTAGGACGGCGCCACCTGCCATACGACTCGAGCGACAGTTGATTTACTGTACCAACAATGTCCTGGTTGTGTAATTTCACAAAATGCTAATGTCAATTGCTCGGCAAGTTCTTGTGTTTTAACGCCGTGGTTATCAAAAATCTATGCCAACAAAACACAAACAGTTGATCACCTCAAAAATGCAATCCTACGTGTTATCAACAAAATTGATCAGAGATTGTGCAAAATTGTAATTGAAAATTTTGTGAAAAGAACCAAGATTTCCAGCTGAAGCTAGCTGTGGTGGCTATTTGTCCGACATAATTTTTAATTTTAATTGGAGAGTGCGCATTTTAATACTCAACAAAAATACAATCATAAAATTAATAAAAATGTCATTTTATTTCCAATTTAAATCCGGCGTTCAATTTGGGTCATCTTTTAGCATAGAACAAAATCTTACCAATTGCCTTTCCACCCTATTTTGCAGTGTGAGCCGGAAAAATATGCCGAAGTAGTAAAACTTATGTGGGAGGTACTGAAGGCCACGGAGCTTTGCCGGGAGCGGATGATGGTGGTCGCGCAGCGCATGGTGCAGGATGTGGCAACGCTGCGCCGGGATGGGGAGCGCCTGGTCGTGGACCTGCTTCGAGACATCAACTACTCTCCCGGTACTCTTTCTCGCTTGTAGGATATAGCGGTACAGAACGCCGGACTGTTTAACAGCGGAAATTTAATCACTCTTCACTTTCAATGCAGAAATTCCTTATTTTATTGTTTAAACAATAGTGCATTGTGCATCCTTATTATATTACTTTAGATGAAATATAGATTCTACGGAAACCCTGGCCGTGCAGCGGTCACCATCGGCTGCTTTGCGGTCATAATAGCCGCCCGCAGTAAAAAAGTATTCGCCGCCTAGCAGCAAAAGCAAACTTTTCTGTTAGCAGATACTGTTTTGCCCTCCCCGGAATTAATTATACAATGGTGTTCTTACTTATCAACTTATTCCACTTAAAGACATTCTTGAAAAAACTGACATCATGTTTACATTAATGATTATTAAACACACGTAAACATTACAATCTGTCAGTGTCGCATTATTCTTTGCATCTTTATTCTATGGACGCATTTGACAGCGCAACCATAGATAAGAATAAAAATTTGTACGATTTTGCTAATTTATGTTTTTTCTTACTCAAAGACAAAGTACACTTCATTTCAAATTGAATATACAGCGTGTAACACACCTAGTCCACAATACTTTATGAGTGGATACTTGACTAACTAAACACACATTTTTTTCCTTTATTGGACTAACTAATAAAGTTTAACTAAAGTTTTCTTTACCAAAATAATTGCTTATTTTCATTATAATAAACAATGATATACCCTATACAGTAAAACCGCGATATAACGAAACCCGATATAGCGAAAAACGATGTATATCGAAAAAAAAATCGAAATTTAGTCCCTAAAACCAATTTTTCATACAAAAATGCATTTATATAACGAAATCCGTTAATATTTATAACAAAATCATTTTTGTCCCTTACGAAAAAATACCAATACATTTACGTAAATTTATAACGGTATAAAAAAATGTTAAAAGATTAAAATATTATTTCGCACTTACAAAGCCGCGCCAATGCATCTGCCGTATGCGAACGGTTTTATGGCCTTCTCGGCGGTGCGCGGCGGTCTGCCGACAAGGTAGTAAAACAATTCAAACTTCTTCTTGGGTTCATAGTAGGCCCATAAAACTATTTGACATAATTCTTGCGGCGTTCACTTAGACACGTTTTACGTACGCATACGCCTCTAATATGTATTGCAATCCCAGACCCAAATAGCTGTAAAATACAAAAATTAACAGGAACCCCCCGAAAGTTGCAGTATGTACTTATAGGAAATGTCAGTCTCAGTGTAACGTCTGTAGAGTTAAGTTTGTTCAGCTTTTAACGCGATTATTGCATGACCGAACTGAATATTTACATAAATTCATTTTCGTTTGACAATTGTTTTCGCGTGAACTCGTCAATAATATAAATAATTCGTTAAAATATTTTATGGACTATTTTTGTACGGCATTTTGTATTTCTATTAACTATTGTTTCGTGTATTTTAAGTGAACAATGTTAACGATAATTTTTAAGTGAACAATTTTAACGATTATAAATATATTTTGAAGTGGTTGCCGCCGTTACCGGTAAGTACCTTCGTAATTTATATACGACTCATTTTATAAAAATGCCGCGATTCAACTGTAAAATTGTTATTTTTGAATTATTTTGTATGTTTCATGCCCAAAACTATGTTTGAATCGGCTCTACATTTGAACACAATTAAAATATTGTTTTGTGTTTGCAATATTCTGGAATTTATAAAAATATCTTTCAATTGGTGTTGAATAGGTTCTGTTCTTAATTTAATTCCTTTGATTATCCATTTGCTTATCTGTTTTAATAACAAAACTACTAAAAATATGTTGGTATTCAGTTCCCTATGACCTTCTTCCTCCTTTGTTTGCAGAATTTGCGATCTTTTTTGAAGGCGCGAAACATTTTTTTGCGACGGCGCGTAACATATAGTAGGTTTTTTTTATTTTTTTCGTTATATGTGGAAATTCGTTATTACGAATTTTTATTTTTTGGTCCCTTGGATTTCGTTATATCGCGGTTTTACTGTATTTATTTAAATTTTGGACTGTTTCCGTGATAGGTGTTGATGCTGAGAACACACACAGCTTAACAGCATAAGTGTCACCAAGAATGGTCACCACTCGAGCATTAAATCACTGCTCAGACTTCCACTGTAGTTTATTTAACCTCGTGGTTGTATTATCTTCTTCTTCCACGGCACTACATCCCAGGGTGGGATTTGGCCTCCTCTACAATTCCTCTCCACCGACTCCTATCCCTGGTCATTCTTGTCCAATTTCCAGATTCTCCCATTTCATTTTTATTTTGTAAGTTTTCTAGTGTAGGTCCATAAATTTTTCTTAATATTTTTCGCTCAAAATCTGCTAATTTATTTTCTTCGATTTGGGTTAGGCACCACATTTCACAACCATAAGTGAATACAATTTTGTAATCAGAATTATAAAATTGTATTTATATTTAACTTGGCACGGCTTTGAAATTTTACACATTAATAATAAAGGCTTTAGATTTGATAATTTAGTAAGTCCAAAAATCACTTAATAATTAAGTTCAATATAATTAATAACCTATTAAACCTTACAAACAACCCTCTGTTTAATATATTCCCTATTTCAATGTCTCCCTGTCAATCACCTCCTCACTCTTACCAAGACTCCACCTATACCCTGTAATGGATGTCATTTAAATTTTATGGAATAGTTCAGTTGTACGCCAGTCCTGATGAAAATTGTTTAGTATCGAAACCGGTTGACGTAAAAATAATACAGTGGTTTATACAAAGTTAAATATAAATACAATTTTAAATTATGTCTAACCGCAAAGTTAACACTACAAACATCAAGGTTTTATTATAGTTTTATATTGTATTAGCAGTTTGCTTCGTTGACTCAGTTTTTCGATCCCAACCGTTTTTAATATGCATAGAAGCTTCTATATAAGTTGAGCCTAGATATGTAAGATTATCAACCCCTTCTTGATCTACGCCTACATCTTGGGAAAGGAACTTTTGATGGGGTGCCTCTACGGGCACGTGAAAGTGCGGTTGGGACGGATCGATTTTTGTCATCCAATTGTTTGGCTGTAAAAAGAGAGGAATTCTGTGATGTGATATGAGGAAAAAGCGTTTCATAATCACGTGGGGGTGTTGAGGCTTTTTAAGTTGAAAATGGGGAGGTCTGATCCGTCGCCCTTCTTTACCAGGAACGCCCGAGAGTGGAGAGTGGAGAGCCTGAGGATTGGTCTGCTAGTTCCAGAATCCCCTGGGCAAGCATTCCTGTAATTTGGCGGGTCATGTCCGAGGAGACAGGAGTTTTGAACTGCGACTGCATCCTCTGTGACGGTTTGACTAACGGAGGTTTGGATACGAATGGGATTCGGTATCCTGAAATCATCTTCAGAATGACGTTGGGTGCATGGAGTTCCTGCCGTTTCTGAAGATACTCCGCTAGCCGTCCTGCTCGGAAAACGTCATTTGTTATTGACCCGACGGCGAGAGGTCTGCCCTCTTGCAGATCAGTCGTAGGCTTGCTGCCTTCCACCTCTCTGATTTGAGGTGTGCGGCTGCAGGTTTCGTCCAGGGTCTATCCGCTGGTTATAAAATAACTCCCGGGGAGGGCCACCAACAGTGGGTCGCTTGGCGGACGCAGAATCCGGCCTCACGAATACTCCCAAGTTGTCCCTAATACTGGAACGAGCAAGTGTCAGTTGAATAGATGGGTTCGGCATTTTCAATACCTTGGATATGCCACAAAGCCTCTGCAGCTCTGAGGAAAAAGCCTTCTCCTCGAACAGATGACTGTTGCTCGGAAGAATTTTGTACAATGATTGGGCCTCGTGCTTGTTTCTTAGCGCCTGTAAGAAACGCTTACAATAGGACTCAATCACTTCCGCTCTCTTTCCACAAACTATCTGCGAGAGGTCGTCAGAGCAGCGATTAAAGGCGCTCTCCCCCCCCGAAAATGTCCTCAATCTTACCAACTAGGCTATCTGGAGTGAGCTCAGTTAATGAGTACCTGGAGACTACTGAAGTACCTCCCGATCCTTGAGTGCCGCGTGTGCAATGGCCGCAAACACTCTTTTAGTTGATGCCAACTGTAATGACGACTCATTAACCGCCGCTAGTTTGCTATTTTCTTCCAAATCCCTGGAGCCGGGTTCCGCGATGTAATTTTTCAGAACTTTGGCATAGCGAATGTCCAACCATTCTGCCGAATTAAATTCGAGCATATATACCAACGGTTTTGGATTCCGTGGTTCAGCTAATTCTGTTGCGGCAGCTGGCATCCGAAAAATTGCCCTCTCCTGACTAACAGAAGGCACTTCTATTGCTTCTCTACTGGTATTTTGGGAGAAGCCAGAATAATCGGAATCGCGGTTCGCCATTTCCCGTCGCATTACAATTTCTCTCAAATTAGCTATTTGCCGCGATAGTTTTTGTATATCGTGGAAAGACTGCCTATCATCTTGCGAAGATGAGTCATTAGAGTATGACCTACGCAATCGTTTCCCTCTAGCCCGTTTTGATCAACGGCATGGTCCGGTTTCATCTGTCTCGAGCCGACGCTTGGGTTTAGAGCCAATTTCATGGGACTCCGATACATCACGGCTCTCTGATCGCGTTTAAATATCGTCAATATTGCGATTCAACATTATTTTTTAATTTACGCACAAAAATAATTCACAAGGTTTCCATTATGTGATTGAGCGACGAAAGATTGATGTCAATTGAAACAAAATGGATTCCGCCTGCCTGATGGGAAAGACACACCGGACGAAGCATGGCTACCAATTGGATAAAAAGGGAGGGAAAAGTACCTATGCACAGTGAAGATGCGGCCGAAAGGAGATGCTATCTCAAATTTATATTCTGGATAAGGAAACGGCACTACATAATAATAATTATACTAAAAATGTTATGTTTCTGTAGAGAGTAACGTACACCGTTGCAGCGTGCTCCGCCAGCAGCGCTTCCTGCGGGTGGTTTTGCAGCGCCTGGAAGCAGAGAATGACTCTGAGGTGTTGCGGGAAATGGAGGCAGTGCGGGGACGCTTGCTTGCCGGAGGTCTGTGGTTGCAGCTGGCCGCCAACCTGGTAGCGCACCCCCTTTCCGCACAGCCGTGGTCCTCGTTCTCGAGCCCCGATGGCTCTGTCCGCTCGCCTATAAAAAGGTTCCTCTCTCACTTATCTATCTGGATGTTTTCAAGTATTATTGGAACAACCAACTCTGATTTCTTCATATTTAGTGTGTTGTTTTTTATGATTATTCAGCAATATGTGGAAACAAAATCAAAACAATTCACAATACAGTAAAACTCCGTTAATTCGTGTACCCATATTTCGTATTTTTACGTAATTCGCACTTTTTTCAAAAATTTTAACCCCAAAATTAACATTTCATACTAATTTCTACCGATAATATGTAAAACTTTATTATTCGTAGTTCGTATGCTTTTTTTATGACCAAAGTAAATAATTTGTTCACATAATTCACATATTCACGTGTTTTTAAATCCTGTAATCTGAGTAAAGTGTAAACAGTGTAATCTGAGGAAAGTGAATTAATTTTTTGTACACTGTGTGCCAACAACAAATATACAATCTCATGTCACCGCTTATCCGATTGCGACAATTTGTAATATATTTATTTATGTAATTTGTCGATAACAGTAACAGCAGATATGATTGACACACCTCCCAGTGTGTGAACAAACGCACTGCACTGTGTTTCAGTTTCACTGTTGTCGATGCAAAATGTAAATCTTTATATATAAGGGGCCAAGCACTTTTGTAATTCCCTCTTGAACTTCATTTATTGTTTTTAATGTGAGTCATTAATCATGGTAGGTTCATATAACATTTCCACTAGTTCTTCTTCCTTCGATAAAACCACAGTCCTCCAATATCTTGAATATCCAGGTCATTAAATCCTTCACCAATACCACGACAAATGTTAATTATCTTCTATTAGTGGTGCAGCAATTTCTCCAGTGACTGCTTCTGGCCACAACTTTTTCCAGCAAGCATTTAAAGTGGATTGTTTTATTTGTTTAACCGACCCAGAAACTATTTGTACACAATTCCAAATAGAATTTTTTTGTGATGGCATATTCCGTTATCAAACGTTCAAATCAAACACGTTAATTAATTTTTTATTGATGTTTTTTATTTTCTAAAACTGTTATACAGGAATATATATGAATATATCATCGACCGTGTCTAATGGAAACCGTATTGTAGAAGTATCGTGTAATACGAGGTCTGAGTGTATAGTCAATTTTAATTAATTAATGTTACAGGGGTACCGTGGTGGCCGATAGGACGCTACTGCGCGCTGAAGATCAGCGCTGGGGGCGCGGCAGCGTGATGGGCGTAGGAGGTCTAGAGTCCTGTTTCTTGGAGCAGGCGAACCCCGGGCCGTGCGGGTACGGCCATCCGGAACTGCCCGCCTTACTCGTGGCTCTACAATATTTCACCCAGCTCGAGGTGACCGCGAATTTTCAAACTATCCGATGTGGTTTATATCCTTTCACCGACTTATATTAACGTTCACCAATATATGAACGTGTTGCAGGGTCCCATGTGGCGTCTAGTGCGAGGAGCGGGCCTGGCTTACGGTTTCCTGGTGACGCCCTGTCCCGGAGAAGGATTGCTCCGCCTGATGTTATACAAAGCCACTAACCCGCTAGAAGCGTATCAACAGACGATGAATATCTTTGTAAGTACTCGGTGCACATTCTAATGCACTCTCTTTTAATAGTGCAATACCAATTTAATGAGTCTAACGAGATCCATCGATTTAGAGACGTGACGGGTGTTCAGAAATTCTTTTCATTCAGTAATTGACACGGTACATGATTCGTTTCAATGACTACCTTATTGTTGAATTACATTTTTTTGCATTACGAGATTAATGATAAACAATTGCAAAAAATGCAAGTACTTCAGCTAGGATTATTCTACAGTTTAAGATTTCACACCTCCAGTTGAGCATTCTGAGGAATAAATAAATATAATGAAGTAAAGCAGTAAAACTGCATTATTTCCAAATTTAAGGGAACAATAATTATTTTAATTATGTGAATTTATTGTGCGAAATCAATTGGATCAATCAAATTTATGGATACAGTATTCGCGAAAACATTGCGAAATTAGCAAAAAATTCTAAACAATGGCATCAATTTCATTACAAATAAAAAAAAATCACATATTTAGCAGGAGTAATCGGTGCAAACTATCCACGTGGATCAAGGCAAGAGCTTCTAGTATCGATCTATTTGACAACTATCAGTATGTATATTTGACAATTATTGGCATGCGACGATGACTAGTATCAATCTATTTAACAATTAGCAGCGATCAGCGGCGGCGAGACTGAGACATAAAGGAAATCCCGCACGAGCGGATTTAAACGCGTGTAGTACCGCGACACGCAAAAGAGACCACACAAGCAGGCACGTGCATAAAGCCATGCGCATTATAATTTTAGTACACGTTAAAAAAACATTTTGAATTATATGACTTTGATTTTCAAAATAATGGGGTTAACCAACTATAAAATTTTGAATATTTTGTGTTATGTCGAATTTCAAATAAACAAGGTTCGAATTATCAGGGTTTTATTGTATTGCATTTTATTACAGAGATTGTGATATCACACCCCGAGTATCAGACGCCAGTGATGCAGTGTAATCAGAGCAACATTCTATTTAATCTATTTAAAAAATATATATTTTCAGAAAACATTCTTGGAATCCGGAGACTGGGATGAAAACTTGTTTGCTTGTGCCAAGAGTTCGTTGGTATTTGAAATAGTGGAACGAGAAAAAACTCCATCCAAACTAATCAAGGAAGCTCTCTACAATTATTTTCACGAAGTGGATGAGGACTATACACAGTAAGAATATTCTGATTTTAATAAAATATTTAATTGTGCTTCACGTTAGACTCTCATCTCTTTTAAGAATTAATTGAAATAGTCCACAAGTACAGTTCTCAAGCTGGTTGCTATATTTAGAATGGTGATCTGTTATTACCCCGTATTAAAGTGTGTATTCATATAATGAAACCCTCTTAATACGTTTTCCAAGGGACCAACCATCAAATAAAAATTTCTTAAGAAGGAAAACGTATTAACAGTGATTTTAATTTTGCCATGATTTATTTGACATAACATCTAGTATTGTATTTTAACTAACATTATTTCTATTATGGATAATTAAGAAATTAAAATATTTTATATATATAAAAAAAAAAAATTCTTAAAAAGTTACCTATATGAATGTGTATTTGAAAATCACCTGGGAGAAATTAGGCCATAACAACTGAATTTAAACTTTCATCGCCATTCATAATTACATGGGTAGATAAATTTAAAAAAATAACAATATAGCAATTTATTTATTTTTGAAATAGTCCTTCATACTAGATTGTTTGTTTTTTTTAAATATAATTGTGATGTAAAATTGTCTATTTCCAATACATTATCAATATTTTTTTATGGTACATTTGGAACATAAAATAATCACTACCTAAACTGCAAAAAAAAATTATAAAACGAAATTAAAATTAATCTGACATTAAATATCTAACTACCTAAATAAAATAAATCGACGTAGTAAAAAGTAAAAGTAAAACCACTGACCAAAATTCAAATTATTCGGCGTTTTTGTAGTAGAATTAGGTTAGGTCAAAGGTATTAGAAGATAAAATACAAATGGCAAAAGCTGTCACCTGTAAGTCCGATGAAAGTTTGTTCTTTTTACAAAATGTAAATGTATATCTCTTCCTGGCCAACTTGAAGAATGCACATTTAAAAAAAAGTACCATTTCTAAACATAAACTTGTTGGACTGATGGTCCCTTTTGATGATTTTTACATAATTTATCTGTACACTCAACATATCGAGACATCACCATAATAGAATTACGTTTAAACATGGAATATACACCCTTACTGAATCTCAGTTCAGGGAAATTATTGTCGCCATTGACATCAATGATGGCAGGTCCGAACTTACAAAAATATGTTAATAGTATATATATTTGTGTGTATCTAGGCAAGACTAGCGGTACACAATGGAAACCTAGTACCGATGCTGATGTATATAAGTGAGCCCTGGAGATGGCAGAAAAGGAACAAAAGTAGACTAAATGCAGTAGAAATGAGATCACTTTGGCATATACAGTAAAACCGCGATATAACGAAACCCGATATAGCGAAAAATGACGTATATCGAAAAAAAAATCGAAATTTAGTCCCTAAAACCAATTTTTCATACAAAAATGCATTTATATAACGAAATCCCGTTAATATTTATAACAAAATCATTTTTGTCCCGTACGAAAAAATGCCAATACATTTACGTAAATTTATAACGAAATAAAAAAATGTTAAAAGGTGAAAATATTATTTCGCACTTACAAAACCGCGCCGATGCATCTGCCGTATGCGAACGGTTTTATAGCCTTTTCGGCGGTGCGCGGCGGTCGGCCGACAAGGTAGTAAAACAATTCAAACTTCTTCTTGGGTTCATGGTAGGCCCATAAAACCATTTGACATAATTCTTGCGGCGTTCTCTTAGACACGTTTTACGTACGCATACGCCTCTAATATGATTGCAATCCCAGACCCAACAGCTGTAAAATACAAAAATTAACAGGAACCCCCAGAAAGTTGCAGTATGTACTTATTGGAAATGTCAGTCTCAGTGTAACGTCTGTAGAGTTAAGTTTATTCCGCTTTTAACGCGATTATTGCATGACCGAACTGAATATTTACATAAATTCATTTTCGTTTGACAATTGTTTTCGTGTAAACTCGTCAATAATATAAATAATTCGTTAAAATATTTTATGGACTATTTTTGTACGGCATTTTGTATTTCTATTAACTATTGTTTTCGTGTATTTTAAGTGAACAATGTTAATGATAATTTTTAAGTGAACAATTTTAACGATTATAAATATATTTTGAAGTGGTTGCCGCCGTTACCGGTAAGTACCTTCGTAATTTATATACGACTCATTTTATAAAAATGCCGCGATTCAACTGTAAAATTGTTATTTTTGAATTATTTTGTATGTTTCATGCCCAAAACTATGTTTGAAGCGGCTCTACATTTAAACACACTTAAAATATTGTTTTGTGTTTGCAATATTCTGGAATTTATAAAAATATCTTCCAATTGGTGTTGAATAGGTTCTGTTCTTAATTTAATTCCTTTGATTATCCATTTGCTTATCTGTTTTAATAACAAAACTACTAAAAATATGTAGGTATTCAGTTCCCTATGGCCTTTTTCCTCCTTTGTTTGCAGAATTTGCGATCTTTTTTGAAGCCGCGCAACATTTTTTTGCGACGGCGCGTAACATATAGTAGGTTTTTTTCGTTATATGTGGGAATTCGTTATCACGAATTTTTATTTTTTGGTCCCTTGGATTTCGTTATATCGCGGTTTTACTGTATGTGGCAGATTCATTTATGAATGTAAAGCTAATGTTAGCATAGTGAGTAAGATTAAGAAAGTATCACTTAGGTGGTTTTGTCATATAGATGAATGAGGAGAGAATGATAAGAAAGATATACGACGCAAGTGCATCAGAAATAATGGACATCAGAAGACTTGGCATGACCAGGTAAACCAGATACTGGAGGATGGTCCTCTTAAAAGCCTCAATAATCAGCAAGCTTGTATGAGAGATGTATGAATGTGGATGAAGCAAGAATTGTGTGTCACAACAGAAGAGTGTGGCGCTCTATTCTCTCTGCCTACCCCTGTGGAAACGGCGTGATTCACGTTTTTATTATTTGGAAAGTATTCAGTGTAAAGTTTTGATTTTTTTTTGCAAAAACTACTGCAATACGTGCTTTCAATTAATTTTATTATGAAAGATCCATTTAATCTTAAAGCATTTCTTTAAAAAAGAATGTCTACATATTGCAATTACAGTGAAACCCTCTTAATACGTTTTCCAAGGGACCGCCAAATAAAATCTTATTAAGCAGAAAAACTTATTAACAGTGATTTCAATATTTCCATGCTTTATTTGACCATAACATCTAATATTGTATTTTAACTAACATTAGAATAATATTTATATATTAAAAAACAATTTATTCTATTAAGTAACTTATATAAATATGTATTTGAAAATCGAAAACGAGTAACAAAAATGCAACAATAACGATGCATTTTTAATGCAATAACGATGTAATAAAAATGCAATTAATAATAACGAAGAAGATTAAATGAATGATAATAAAATGTAACTATAAAAATGCGAATAAAAAACCTAGATGAAAATAAAATGATTAAAAACAAACTTATAAAATGTTGATGACTATCTAATAAAATACAACTAATCTAATGTACCCTTAAAATATATTAAATACTACTTATAGGAAACTAAATAATATTATAAGGAAACTAAATGAAGTATAAAATTTGAACTATCTAAATAATTACCTATAAAAAAAATTACTATCTAAACTACAAAAAAAAAATTACTACTAAAAAGTTATTATAAAAAAAATAACTAAATTTAAATTAAACTCACATAAAATATCTCAACTACCTAAATAAAATAAATCGACGTAACAAAAGAGAATATAAAACGAAATTAAAATTAAACCCGTAAAGCATCTACCTAAATAAAGTAAATCGACGTAGCAAAGAGTAAAAAAACCACTGACAACAAGACCAAAATACGAAATGATTTTAAATTCAAATTATTCGGCGTTTTATAGTAAAATAAGGATAGGTCAAAGTTATTCGGAGATAAAATACGCCACCTGTAAGTCCGACGAAAGTTAATACTTTTTACGAAATGTAAAATTGTTTGCGCGACAAGACGTTCGTATCTTTTCCTGGCCAACTTGACGAATGCACATTTAAAAAAGTACTGTTTGTAAATGAAAACCTGTTGGATTGCATATCTAAAATTTATTCCTTTTGATGAGTTCTACATAATTTACCTGTACACTCGACATATTGCCTTGATCAGTGTAATTGAGACATGGAATACTCGCCCTTACTGAATCTCAGTTCGGGGAAATTATTGTTGGCATTGACATCGACGATGGCAGGCCCGAACTTACAAAAATATGTTAATAGTATTTTTGTCCTTCATTTTACGATTTAAATTTTTCAATCACAAATATGATGACATTATTTTGTTTTGTTTATTTATTTCGTGCTGATGTAAAAAATCAAACAAACAAATAGATCAGCTGGTTATCTTAATTCAGTTGTCAGTGCCCTGTGGTTTGCTCTGTTTTGTTTATTTGTTAATAAATTTTCAAATACGTATCGGTCACGAAAATAAATAATTTGGTTATTTTAGTTGTCAAGAAATATTAATCAAAGCTGAACCAGAAGTAGTTAAAATGAAACAGCTCCCAATGAAAGCAGTTCCCTGTAGTTTCTCCGAAAACGGATGTTAAAAGATTTCGAACATAATAGTAAAAATATATTTTTTTATGAGTTAAATTAATACATAAACCACTTTCCAAAAGTTCCTTTTCTTTCCTGTAGAAAAAAAATGGTTTTAATTAGTTTATTTGACATTCTGATAAAGGAAAAGATATTTTCCGAAACCGGTTGGCGTATTAAATTTAACTCATAAAAGTGGTTTAAAACAAAGTTATAAATAATATATGTTTAAATAATTTTGTGAACTACAAGTAAGGTAATGCAGTAGTTTTTTCTAACTTAACTCATTTTTATATTTATTAGTCATTCAAAATCGCTGTTAGTTGCAAAATCAGTCGCTTTTGCCACTGCCGTTTATATTAGAATTGAATCAATAGCAGTCTTCGTTACTCAGAAATTTAAAAGGCCGCCAGTATGAAAACTAGATTATTTTTGGAAAAATATGTTATATTTATTATGTATTTCAAACTAAATTATGGGGATTATTATTTATAATAAGAAATGCATTAATAAATATATTGTTCTTTATGCTTCTATCAGATTTCACGTTTTCTCCAAATAAAAAATATGGAGGGAGCTGAGATTGCGATTAAGTAACAATAATACGAAGAAATATAAGCAGTTGTATTAAAATTGTTGTAGTCGAACATGTTCAAGGAGTGTGTACAAATTCTGTACCGTTACAGAAAATATTATTAGGAGATTTTTACAAAATCATGTTAAGCTTCAAATAAATTTACTTCGAAATAAATATTTGCAAAATTGATCCATTATTATTATTATTCCATTATCATTGCTTCAGGCCATAATACCGTTTCGCCGCAGGAGTAGTCAGAGAGGATAGAGCACCACATTCTTCTGCCCTGAAACACAATTATCGCCTCATCCACATACATACATATTCTCATACAAACTCATTGATTATTAAGGCTTCTAACATAACTATTTTCCAGTATCTGGTTTACCTGGGCATGCCAAGTTTTCCGCGGATGTCCTCTATTTATGGTGCTATTAACACTTGCGTCATGTATCTTTCTAACCATTATCTTCTCATTCATCCGTTCCATATGACCAAACCACCCTAGTGATCCTTTCTTTATATTACTTACTATATTTAGATCTGATTTACATTGTTTGAAGTTTTAGGAAGAGTATATTTTCCAGAATAGTATTAATGGTTAATTTTATCGCATAATATTTTTACTTGATGTATATATCCTAGAGCACACATTACATTTCGCATGTACTTCTCAGAAATTCAAAATACGCAGTTAAATATTTTTTTCAAATTTGAATAATTAACTCCGTGGATTCCTACTTTCTTAGCATAACAAGAACGAGAAATTAAATGTGAATAAATGCTGCTTTCAAGATCAGCTTTATATTATTTCCTTATTTCTTCATTCTTTACTCTGTCATAAATAGATCTGCCGCATATACGCCTAAGCTATCTTATTTTCACTGCATTCAGTCTACTTTCGTTCCTCTTCTGCCAGCTACCGACCTCACTTCCGTACATCGGTGTCGGCACCGGTACTTCATTGTGCGCCTCGGTTGACAAGTTCCCATTAGTTATTTTTTGTATTCAATATATAATTTCGAATCAATAAAATATTTCAATTAATCGAAATAGTCGCATAACTAGGATTTTTTTTAAACACTCGTATCTCTGGCATGATTGAGATTAGGTACAGCATACGCAGCTTCAACATTTTCAACTTGTATTTTTAATCCATATGTATTTACCCCTAAAATATAGCGTTCCACTCGGTATACGTAATAAGATTACACAAAATTTATTCATTCAATTATAAACTCAAAATTTGACGAAGCAATTCGATACTTGGAATTCCCAAAATAAATTGAAGGTTCAGGCCAAACATAATTAGGGTAATATGAGCAAACAGATGAAAATAAAAATGCCAATGTACTACATATTTTGTCTATATGTTATTTGAAAAGACAAGTTTGTCTTGTAAGAGTGAAGTAAATTGTTGTGTATTCCAAGAATTTATTCTAAGGGTTTTTCTGCCTCCTAAGCAATTAAGAATATTTCAAGGTAGATATTAGTGGAAATAAAACAAAATTACCAATGCCCCTCTGGTATTGTATATACTGAATGTATTGTTTATGACAGCTGGGGTTCTGTTTAGTTGATTTTTGGGATTTATTTTGCTTGGGCACTATGTTTTATTGGCCTATTCAAATATTACCATTTTGTAAATGGATTAACTTTTATGATACATGGAAAACCCATTTAAAGAGAGTTAATTTTTATTGCACCCATTGAAAGAATATCACTTTCATTTTTATAAATGTCACACAAAAAAAATTCTGCGAAAAACGTATTACAAGGGACATTTTGTAGGGATAAACTGAGTTCTGTCAGAAATATTTTATTTTATTAATCGGGAAACTTATTATTTGGAAAACGTATTAAGCATAAAAAAAAAACGTAATTTGTATGGGACTTTTTCGGGACCGAAAAATATAATCCTATTAGGCGTGAAAACGTATTAAAGGTGATCGTATTAAGAGGGTATCACTGTATAACCAAAAATATATAATGCCGGAACCCTAGTTAATCTTTTTCGCAATAGAGTTATCTTTGGTGTACTGAATCTCTAAATATTTCCATATAAAGACCATGCATTCTGTTCAAACTGCAAATATTGCCTTTCACAAATGAATATTTTACTTTGGTTATTAAATATATCGTTTTCAAAAAAGTAAAAATTTATGTTCGGTCTCTTATATCCAAAAAAGTATGAAAACATTGAATTATTCAATTAATACTTAAAGAATTTTATAGTATTTAATTTAATTTTTAAAAATAAATTATACATTATGCGCATATATTCTAAATAATTACTAGAAAGGAGTCTGTAAAGACAGTTGTCTGTCAGACACTGACGAGTTTGCATTGTATTGGATTTTTCCTTTATTCCTTGATATTTTTTTTATAAACAATAAATTTAATCTTTGCTCTGCATACACTTTGATTTTCAGCCCTTTAAATTTCTTCAATAACGTTCTTTATATTAAAAAATAAAAAGCCTTTTGGTGGTATAATACCAGATGTTTTGGAATCAGGATTTTCAATCGGCATTTTAAACACGTTATCGATATGCTCTGTGTAATTTGAACATTTTATAGAAAAAAATCATTAATGCAAAAGTTTTCAGTTTTGATATAGAATTATAAGTAGATTTCCGATTCGTTAGAACACAAGTAAATTAGTAAAACATTCAAATCTTTTTATTTTTAATTCAGTATATGACAACAGGCATAAATTAGTTAAACAAAATCATACCCATTTCACATGTAAAAAGTACTTTTGTACCTGCATACGAAATGTTAATTATTTTCAATGTTGTTTTTGAAATATCACGCTGTATTATTTACGTTCTGCAGACATATCCACTAGTGCAAAGAAAACATCGACTGACGTTAACGGACTGAAATGATAATACATATTTTTATACATCATCTTCACTTATGAACTGCAATTATTCATATTGCGGCCTAAAATTGTTAAAAGACTTTTCCGGCCACTCATTCGCTCCACGATAAAATCGTTTTTCTTCATCGATAATTTATATGGTTGACTAATGTTATGAAATAGGAGAGTTTTCAGTTTTGTTTTATAGTGGGAGTTTTCAGTTTTTCTGTCTCTTTTTTACAATTCTTTTTACTATGAAGGTGGCGTGAAAATGAATGTATTAATACTTCGTACAAGTTTATCCAATTGAATCTTTGTAAGTCGTATAAAGTGAGAACAGTTGTTCGTAATTCGGTAAATAAAAATATATAACAAATTTTAACATTAAATTATCTGACGATTCTCAAAAATATCGCAACATTTTGTAACAAACAAAACACGATGTAAATATGGATCTTATCAATGTCTTACGTAAGATAATAATATATAACAATTAAACAACAGTTTTAATTTTAATTAAATTAATAAACCACAAATTAAAATATTTAAATAAAATCTTATCCGTGAAATGTGACGATTTATTGATTTATTATCCGGTAAGGTTAGCCCTTAAACTTGTTAATTTCAATAAATCTAAATTAATTAATTGTAAAACTTGTAAAATATGCGCGGACCCAAAAAGGGTCACACACATTGTACTACGCAATCATTATAGATTCAACATAACTATGTTTTTCAGATTACTTAAACTATGTGAGACAACAAATATATATTTCATTTTGTTAAAATTCGTAAAAATTAACGATGGTGGTGCCGAATTTTAGCAGACGGTGGACTAAATAAGTTCATGTACTTTGCTGTGTCTTGCCGATTCTTAAGGGAAAACAACATTTTCAATGTAAACATTTTATATACATTATTTTGTATGTAAGTCGCAATTGAGGGGACCAAGAATGAAGAATTGAAGGGGATCAAGAAAAAAGTTTGAATAATGACTTACGGTAATGATAATAAAAATTTGATTTTTTACATAACTTTTTTAATTACAACTCAAAGTAATTATATATACCTACATCCACACATTTTAAAATAATAAACAAGTTGTCAATAGTAAATACAGTAAATAAATTTACACATACAGTAAATAGTATTTAACCTTATTTTCACTTGGTCACGTGGATTGTTTCCACTTAATCATGAACTTATTTAAAAAAAACAAATTATAATGGACTATCTTTTCGCACCATTTTTAATAACGACGTAATTGTCGAACTTGTCAACACCGTAATTTTTCCACTGTATTGAAGTTAGCAACAAAAGTTTCCAGTGCTTTTAAAACATTGTTTTATGGTGGTCGCGGCGGCATTTCGCACTCGCCTGTGACGTCTTGTTTTTTATCTTCACGGAACGCAAACCACACATTCGCAAATTTCAAAATGTCTAAAATGTAAATATTAGAGCAATACAAATAATTGTCTTTATATAATATGTTAATTATTATATTGCCATTGTTGTATATCATAAAACAATGAGAATATAATATTAACAAGATGCAAAAAGATCTGCGAAACGCCAACCACGTATTCTTCAAAATGCCTTGACACTAAACTAAATAGAAACAGATATGTCTGTATTAAAATTAATACAAATTAAATAATTTATAAAACACGGAAAAGTCTGAGAAACTCAACCGTGTACTAGTGTTTGTAAAATATACAAACGCTATGTAAACAGAAATAATGATGGTAATAATACGGAACAGAAGATTGGCAAACACTGACATTCACAGACCAGCAACTGGGAAAATTACATTACCTATAAGGGCGTAAAGATAATATTTGCTATCTTTTTCTAATGTAAAGGAAACGAGCGAGAGAAAAAAACCATGCAAGCTAAGTTAATGCGTCGCGGTAAGGAAGATAAAGATTTAAAAATCGAGGATGCGCAAGGTATATTTGTTATTTTTTTTTAGTATACTGAAAATGAGTGAGAAAACAAACAATGCAAATTGTATGCGTTGTGAATCAGTACTACCCATTTGGATGGACTTTGACAGGCATATTGCGTAGCGCACGTGTACATACTTTCGTCAGTCAGCTGCCAACCTTTTCTTGTTAATTTGTAAAGCATATTTTTCAGATTACGGACATTGACAAAAAAAATTGAATTAAGTGAAAAATAGATCGACAAATTCATCTGATAGGGTTCAAAAATTGCTTCGAATAACGATATCGGATTTATAAGTACAATTTAGTATGAAAACTTTCCAGAGGGACCACATTCTGCTTCAAAACTTCGATTTACAGCGAATTTCAAATAAACATTCTTCGAATGAACAGGATTTTACTGTATATGTAAACACCATTGTTTTTTAAACATAGCAAAATACTACATAATTATGAAATAAAACAGCAGCGTGGTATTTTAAATAAATAATATTAAACAAAACCACAAAATGAATCTGATATAATAATTTTAAATTTAGAACATTGATCTAAGCGACCATCAAATATCCATCATAAGCGACCATCATAATTCCATCAAAACGTAATTAATCTGAAGATATACTCGGACAGTTTTCAAAATTAAGATTACATTTATTTTTTTATTGTAATAGTGAGGACATAATCCGTTATTGTGATTTCCGTGTATATATTTTATAAAAAATATTAATTTTAAAAGAAATATTCATTGGCATTCAAAAACCATTATGCTATTCTGTACCTGTCTTTTTACTTGGGGGCAAGAAAATATTTCAGGATCCTAAATCTGAAAAAATAGTCCAACTGTTGGAAGTTCAATGACCATATATTATAGTATATCATTTGAAATAAATAAAATATTACTTTCAATTAATTAAAACCCTCCAGTGACTATGACTCATTAAAATGCTAATATCTCTGAAATGGTTGAGAATAGGACAAGGTAGCTTGAACATTATTGACTCATATTTTTATGGATTAATTCAAATGACAACACATGTTACGCACAAGTACGTTCCAATGATAACAAATGTGATCGCCCAGTTACGCCGCTGCTAGGGAACACTCAGATGTCGCCGAACGCACTGGAAAGTGTGGGTTAATCTGAGCATTCCAATTTCGCCGGCGGTAATACTCCAATTTGCTATATTCGTATAGATGCGAGGCGTACAGGAGGTGATGTGTGCAAGAGAGAAGTAAAAAGGCAGAGATGTTGACTCGGGAAGGCCGCAGACAAGAACTGAACTCAACCGCGGTACCCCCCCTATTTATTGCACGTTTCATCCAGACATGGCCAGCAGTGGTGGGGGGGGGGGCTCACAACCCCCACCACCTGACTGCTGCGACGCAACTGCCGCCACGCGGCGGTCCGTCGAACTGCAATAACCGGAGCCCGACAACGCACGGTGTTAATACCGTGCCAAAGTCGGGCTCCAGACATAAAATAAATAAAATGCAAAATAGTTGTGGATTATCGCGATCAATGAACAAATATCAATAATATCTAGCTCGAATATCCACAACATAATCAAGGCATTTATTATACAACAAACAAATATGAAACATGGAATAAACAGGGGGTGGTTGGGGGTGATCGCCCGTAATTTACACAATCATCTTCAGTGGGTGATCACTCCATACAAGTGTGTGAATATCGCGAGCATTAAACATTAATTACCAAGACTAGCTCGCGATATCCACAACAAAATAGTTACAAATGTGGGCGACCATTGAGTTTAAATTTTCTCAAAAACTTCTGCATTCACATTTCACACTTTTATGAATGTCAACTGTCTCACTCCGTAAAGAGAAAAACATTCCCAGATTATTTGTTCAGCAGGATGCTTCACTATTGGTTGGAAGCATTGTCGCTTAGACATTCTCCTGACCTCCGTTTCACATGCAGTTTTTCAATCAGAAGTGGGTTTTTTTTGTCGGCTTCCTCACACAACAATCATTCTCCCAGTCTTCAGCATACGGCGTGAATACTATATGAGAACTATCAGCTTGGATAAAACCTTGTCATATCTGATTGTTTAATTTACTTACAAATTTGCTACAATTGGTTTGAGCAAAATGTGACATCAGCACAATTATGTATTGTAATACACACACACCCATATTGAACAAATAGATTATAACTCACAGCTGTACAATAGCTTACTTCATTCTATTTTATTATTAACAGTCATATTTTATAAAACAAATTAAAAGATAATTACACTTGAGAAATGTGGAATTGCAGGCAGGTAGTGAAAGCCGTTTGCGGCGTAACCGGCCAAGAAGCTCGACAGGCAGCCGAGCGCTGGCTGCCCGGCTTGGCTCGACCCGACTCCTCGACACTCTCCATCGTGTGCCATCCCACCCGGGTGCAGGAGATTGCCAAACAATTTGCCCGGTGAGTATCCTGCCTATCCGTGTCATGGCAGTATTCTCCTAACCGACCTGTGTACGAGATCCTCCGAGTGAATGCTGACTGGAAGTTTCTAATGATAACATTATTTTTGCAGAATGGGCCACACTCTCAACACCTTCAGCTCACCGGAAGAGAGCCATTTAAATAAAGATTAAATACACTTTTTCACTTGTACGTACCTTAACATCCCACAGGCTCGCAAGGAAAAAGGAGAAGTTTGTTTTACTCGTGACTAAAATGATTTTGTAAAAAATTTATTTGAATAAAATTTTGAAATATAAAACAGAACTATTATTTAAAATTGAAAATGTGACATTTCTGAAGATGTTCCACCTACACCTACTTGTGTTCATTCCCTGAGGGTTATTATTTTTTATGAAGTGGTTAGGTTAGGTAAGCTGTGATGGAGTGAATCTCTCCATGTGTAAATTGCCAGCATTGTTTTTTATAAGACAGAATCCGTGGAAATGTTCAGCTCGGTGTGTGAAAAATTACAACAAATGAAATAATTTTGATTGGGAACACTTGGAAAATTAGTTTTGAGTCACGTAAGGTGACAGAAGGAAGAATAGTTTGCGCATAAGGAAAATGTTTATATCTAATACGTTTTATAAACACGAGAAAAAGATGAAATGATCGCATTTCAAAATACAAAGAAAAACAAATCAATAAAAACAGAAAATTACGGTTGTTTATGTGCATTTTGGTTCCTTCGACTGGCACCCTTGTTTTTTGATTTGTCTATGTGGGGTGAAGGTTGACGCTTTTCTGCGACTGGGGACCAATTGCAGTCAGTACCTTGTCCGAAGAGGATTTCTTAATAATCAGCTCTCCGGAGTTAATATTTTGATCGGTCTAAATAATACACAGAGGCCGGGAAGCCGCGTACAATAATCAACACGGAGATCTAGAACAATAATACATTGGAGAACCACAGCAATCATCAGTTCAGGTTAGCGGCGTCAAAACAAGCTATCGAAGGAATTTACCAGAACAACGGTAAATAATGTTATTGAGTTTTTTTCCACATGGTCACGTAGAATTTCACTTAGTCCATATAAAAAATAAATAATATGTTAAATAGTCCCTTCATATGCAAATATGTAAAAGATAAGTTGTAGTAAAAAGGAACAATGTTGATAACTTTAACGCTAATCAAAAATAGTATACTGTAACGTAAGGACCGTTTTTGATCCAGTATTATTTTTATAAATTATCTATTGTCTATGACAATGTTCGTTTTTAATTAATTTGAGTTTTAAATACACATACTAAATAATAGTTGGTGAATAAATCACAGTATCTACATAACTATATTTTTAACATGTATTTTTGGAGGCTTCCCGTTTAAAATGTTATGAAACTGCCTTAAGCGCATTAGAAATGTGCATCTATTATAATAGGGGGTGTAGTATATAAGAATGTTGTTAGGGGTATTTACTATATTTGTAGACACCAACATATGTTGATCTTGTTTACATTAGAGCATATATAAAAATACTAAATTAATGTATTAATTATAAATATATACATATAAAATCAATTTTGTATTTAAAATATCACAGACCTATGTTCTGAATAATTACAACTTCACAATAAGAATGTGTTTTCCTTAATAATATATAAAAATACTCATGTATGTACTATATTAAGAATGAATAAATAAATAAGCAGCCCAAATTTAAACAAAGAACTTATCTAAAAAAACAGATTTTAATGAATTATCCTTTCGTGGCAATTTTAATAACGTCATAATCCATGACCTTGTCAACACACGCCATTCCTTTGCTGTATCTGCAAAGTTAGCAATAAAAGATTCCAGCGCTTTTAAAACTTTGTTCCATGGTGGTATTTCACTTGCCTGTGACATATTTTTCTCATATCATTCTCCGCTTCCTTACTCCTCTTCTCCGTGACATTTCTCACCTTTTAGCTCTAGTTCTATCTGGCATCATGTTTAATATTGTTGACAAAATCATATATTTTTCAGCTAATTTTGTTTTGGATAATATTTTTTGTCAATCCCTTATATTAATTTGGTTTTTTTAACAACTATGTATTAACATTTTGTTAAGTTTGGCATTGGCGCTATTTTCGAGAATATAAAATTATCAATAGATGGGGAAAAATGACTTCAATTAATTTCATGGTGATATTATGTGAAGAAAAGCATTTAGTGAGAGTGTATGTACCGAACTCTGATATAAAGTGTCATGTTCTACATCGGGTCACTGGACAAAGTAATCAGGGATCACAGAAGAAGTTCATCATTTTGAATGCAGACATTACAACTGCTGCCCTAACCAGACATTAAAACTACTGATGATGTCCTGGCACACCTTAATATGTATACTGGACATCTATTTCAAAAACAGTTTTTTTTCAGGACTTTCCACAAGTCTAGTGTCCATAATTATCTGATTTTTTAATATTCGCCAATCAGCTTTTAGAAACAAACCATTGTTTTGACATTAACTAGGGGTTTACAGTTAGACAAATTTGAAATTTTAAAAATAAGAAAAAGTGTTAATAGCAAGCTAAATATTACAACCAAATTCTTTTTACAAATATTCACATTTTAAATTTGTTTTCATAGTAGTTTCTACTCAGTTACCACCACTTATAAAGGTGTCCAGCGAAAAAATTTCAAGATTAAATTGTAATTGCTCGTAAACTATCAGGGTGAGGTAAGTAGGAGGGGTATTTTTCTACACGCGTGATTTGCAGATTTGCCAGTCGCAATGAGTCACTGGTCGGGAGCGCACTGCGCGTTCATGGTTGAGCAATATTTAAAGTGTGGTGATTCATTGGTTTGTGCGCGTCGCGCTTTTTGTACTCACTTTAATATTCAACGAGTAAGTGATGGACCGAGCACAACAGAATGCAATTTTAGCAAGACGGGGCTACTCCACACACAGCTAAAGCTTCAATGGAGAAGCTGAGGGGAATTTTTCCCAATAAATTAATCAGCAAGTACGGAGACATACCCTGGGCACCTCTTGGTCACCGAATCTTACACCGTGTGACTTTTTTTTGTGGGGATACCTCAAGTCGAGAGTACAGTAACAATTCAGGCCCTACAAGAAAATATCCGCCGCGATGTTGTTGCCATTGAACCAACGCTTTCTCTCGCGTGTTTGCAAATTTAAGAGTCCGATTGCAAAAGTGTCTCGAGAGAAATGGACGGCATTTAGACAATATTGTTTATAAAACGTAAAATACGCATCGTTGGACTCCATTTTGTATAAATAAAATATGAGATTGTAGTTTTTATTATTTAATATTAAACTTGAAAATTTTCCACTGGACACCCTTCATACTTTATATATTTTTAATTTTAGTGTATATTGTTTTCTGAAGAAGACACCATAGGTATCGAAACATGTTGATTTATCAATTAATAGTGGTTTAAACAAAGTGTTTCGTCTTATTATTTAAAGATGTATTCAATTACAATAGTGAAATGGTGAACATGCTTCCGATATGTCGTTATTTAGTGACACCACGAGCTGTCATGTGAGTGTCGGCCATAGAATAAGAATAGCCAAGGTGATATTCTGACATTTATCACTTTGTTTCTTTCTCTGTCGCAAGTTTCCGGTCAGAAGCCTCACATACAGGAAATGCACAGATCTCTGTAAGAAGGTAAAAATAACATTATTCATAAGCTGATGCGAGATTTAGCGTGCACACATTGAGCTTACGACACACATATGAGGAAAATAGGCTCTCGCAATGACTAAGTGCAGCTCATACTTGAGTCTGATACCTGCTCAATTTTTGAGTTCAGAGGCGTTGAACTGAATACAAAGCCTACCTGCACTACTTAAATCTCCTCCCCGCCACATGTATGACGAATAATTTATAAGAGATAAACAGGTAGTCTATTCAAAATATATAAATAAAAGGCAGTCTATTCAAAATGTATTTTATTTTCAACTAGTCTTATCCTGATTATTTACATGTGCTCGATTACATAGTAAATATATATATATGTATATAAATTCAAGTGACAAATATTTTGCATAACACATGTATATAAAATTATATACTTCACAACCGCTTTAATCTTTTTAAACATTTCTAACAGATAATATTCAACTCTATCCGATTTGGACTTTGGGATCACTTTCCTTCGACAATATATTAACTCTCTGCCCGAACTGGAAACCATTTTATACAAACGTCGGTGACTGCACTTTATAAGTTCATCATTAGAAAATGTAAATGGAATGTGGATTATACGAGAATGAGAGAAGAATTGGGCACCTCAAATAATACTGGCACTGCGTTTTGCAAATTATTCTGCTAATCATATTTATTCATATTCGTACGGGGGATTTTACATCACCTACACAATTTTCTCGCTACACACGCGAGATCTGATTATCTGATTAGCACAGAATAAGCAATAATCACTAGTAATAATTATAGACCGTACACTGGGAATTAAAAATAAAAACACAATTGGTAAAGAGTAATAGTATCACTCTAGGTGTGCAGAATATCATAAGCAGTGTTCTGTTGTGGAATTATTGAAGATGTTCTTCGTCCATCTATGTCAAATAATATCGAACCTTCTATAATTTTGAGCTTTACAAACTAAGGGATTTATGAAACACGTGTAGATAATACTATTTCAGTCGTGAAACTGCCGTTTACACATTTAATGAAGATAAATGTTCATTTTAATCTACTAGGGAGCTGTACCTCCAAATTACAAGTTGACTTCTTTTTTACCCATATCTCATGTCACCAAATGGTACGAGTGGACTGGACAAAACAGCATTAAAACAACAGCAGTGCAAGTTCAACTGGTAACCGATGTACAATATTTAGATGTAAATTAAGTTAACATTTTAAAAAATTGGGAGATCTTAAAGTAAAGAAAGATCAAATTGATAGCCAACGGGCAGAACTCTGGGAACATAGGCCGTGCGGTACTATTCAGCTATCGAGTACGTTCTCCAAGATTGTATTTCTCCTCGGATGTCACAATCAAATTTTTATTAATTAATCTAAAATATTGTAAAAACTAACAGCTGCTCTTTTATTGCAACATTGTTTCCGTTTTAGTTTGTGTTTGCGAGGCGTCTCCAAACAATACCCAGTAAAAGATAGCAATTACATTTTCATCATAAAATATGAAGTCAAGTGCGGTGTAATAGAAGACTATTCAGGAAAAAATAATTAAATGACCGATGGTCATATTTGAAAATTTCTTAAATATTATATTAATCTATACCTTCAATTCTTAATCTGTTTCTACATTTCGTATAAACTCTTAGCGGGCTTTTCTTATACTAAAATGATTATTTTTTAATATTCACACCGGCTGTTACAGTTATCACCCGCTCGGACAATATCACGTCGCTGGAAGAAACAGTTGGACGGCGGTGAAGGCATAGGCAGAGAGGACAGAGCACCGATCAAATCATTATAAAATATAATTAGATTATTTTCTGACATGAAACATTATACGAAAACATTTCTACATCATTCAAATTTTATTCATTATTCGTATAAAAAAATAAATAACATTAAGGGAATATTAAAGATTTAATAAAATTTATATATAATATACACATTTGGAAGTAAACGTATTTTTGTTAGTTAAATATTTAAAATGAATTATTTGTTTAATAAATAATTCGTCTTCTACTCCCGCCCACTGACAGACCTAATACGGTAAAACCTTAAATCATATTCCCTTCACTACTGTATGCTACTTAGCATATGCCAATGCGGAGCATAGCCAGATGCTGCGCTGCGGTCGGTCTCTGTAGGTTACAAAGTGAAGGTAAAATAGACCGAACAGCACTTAAATCAAATTTTGTACAAACAAAAAAACAAAACTTAACAATTTACGAAACACAAATTAGACACTAAGGTACAATGTTAATCCCTGGAAACGTCTGGAGAGGGGAAGCAATGGGGGATTACAAGACTGGTTCCATAGGTTGCTGTAGGGCATCCAGGAGACAGGTCTCTAGTGGAATGTCTCCCACGAGGCGGAAGAAAAAGAGATGCTCGAAGCACTTGAGGGAGATGGAGCGGAGTGCTGGTAGACGCAACAGAAGCGCAGCAAACCTCCCCTCTTCACCAGCGCGTACGCTGCGGCAGTGATCCTCCAGACAGGCGTACACCTGCAAACATGTACACTTGTATTACCCGGCATAAAGTGCGACCACAATCAATTAAATTTCAAGAGACTCAAAATTAGAATTATTATCTGAATGAAAAATTAACTCAGAAACCAAATTTATAAAACTATAAAAAATAATAATATTGGATATTTTTATAGTGCCATTTTTGAAAAAATTTCACCACAAGGGCGGCACTTTACACGTCAACTGTTTATAGTCCTACGCCACTATCTTTGTATTTAAAATTGTTATTTGAACTTATGGAAATGATTTTTTGTAAATGTGCATTTTTAATATTTTTTAAATAAAGTCTGATGCACTCTTCCTTATGACGAAGGGCAAAGAGTTCTGTGCTTTTGGGCCTGCCAGCGCAAATGCCCGTTCACTAAACTTATATCTTCTGGCAACGGCTGGTCGGTTCTACAACCCTTCCAGCAGCTATAGTATAGGCAAGTGTGCTTTTGGGCCTGCCAGCACAAATGCCCGTTCACTAAACCTAAAACTTCTGACAACGGCTGGTCGGTTCTACAACCCTTCCAGCAGCTATAGTATAGGCAAGTATAGGCTATCCTGAGAGTTTGATGTCTACTATTCAAATTGTCCGGGATGCAAAGTGAAGATACAGAGGCGCCATGTTATGTGTATTTTTTTAAAATCAAGTTTAAAAAATCTAATTATAATAAGTATTATTATTTAGATGTTACAGCTGTTTCAGCGGTTAAGGACATTTTCAAACAGTGGATAAACCAGGTACAATCGACTTATTTAAATGATTTTAGTTATCCCATCCTTTATGGGTAATTAGGTGGTTAAGGTGGAACCGATGTATATTAATATTCTTATTCTCAAAGGCATTACCTTATTATTAAAAAATCCTCGTTAATATGTGTAATATCTATGTTTGCTAATGGTTTTATTGTTGTAAAATTATTATGCTAAGCTTAATTGTCAATTTTCCTGTTTCTGTAAAGATTAGTTGAAATATTCTGTAAGTGCCTCTATTTATTTTAACTACTGAGATTACCCCATCGTGATTGGTTATTTGGTTTTGATTTCATTTTATTTGGTATTGCTTTTAATTAATTTATTCATGGGATGATATTTTATTATAATTCATTATTTTACTGATACAATACGCACTAGATAAACCCGCGATGCATGGAAACATTTTGCTCTATCAGTTAATTTATTCAAATAATCCATGCTCACTTGTTTTGCTATAACTGACCAATCACAAGTCATGGATTACCGCTGTTAGAACATTAAGTACTCACCAGGCAAATTGTCAAATAGCTTGATACTAAATGTTCTTTAATCGATCAGCGTGGGTAGTTTGCGCTATTTACTCATACTAATATAGCATTTTTCAGATATTTCCTCAGAAAATGTATAAATATATTAATTTTTTAACTGAATTATTTCCTTTGTTCACAATTCTTCACTAATTTAGAATTAACAGTGTTTTTACTATATCTTTAATTAGCATCCAAACTATGACCCAGAGTGCCGAGATGCACAGTTTTTAATATCTTTTATTTTTGTAATTTAGATACAGAAACTGTTATGGCGCGACTTGCAATAATAATTCAAATCTTCATGTTTTTTATGAAAATGTGGGTTTTTATTATTCATTTATATCAGAAGTTATTCAACAGATTAGACTTTTTTTTCATCTATTACTTAGATTGAACCTTTACATTAATATAAAACTAATAAACTGATTACAGAGACAAATCTGCAGGAAACCAAATTAGCAAAATGTTAAAAATGAATAGAGCTATAAACCATTCAATTTGCAGTACATTTAATCAATTTTTGACATTTTTAAAATACTTTGTTTTAGTAAAAAACATACGTTTTTAAATAATATATTATATTTATTCACATGCGTTAAAGCTTTAACTACTATTTAAAACTAAGTTTAATATCAGAAACACAATAATCATTTTTTAAATAATATATTTCCAGTCTAATGAAATACGATATTATTAATTATCTCTCAGTATTAGTATGCCGTTCGACACGGCCACAGCGGTCGTGTTATCTGCATTCCAATGGATTTTAATTAAATTTGCCTATAAAACACATTTTAATACAAATTTTGACTACAATATGAATGAATATTATATTTATTCTTGATACCAATTGCTTGTTTTTGTAAATTGTATGGTTTTAGGCTGTTTTTATACTAATAAGTACATATATTGTATAAGTACATAACACAATTTAATAACAATAATAAAAATTCTATAAATTATTTTCAGGATGTTTCTGAACTGAGCATTGAATGTGTGGACTTGTGCGAACTTCCTAAATTGGGTGGCAAAAGAGTGGTCGACATACACCAATTCTTTTCTCAAATTAATCAAATTTACTCCCACAAATCGATGTTTGGGTGCACAGGAACGAATATTGAATATGTGAACGTAAGGTTTTATTTCTAAATTCAGTTTAAAGTGTAATATGTGTGGATCAAATTTTGTTTTGAATATATATAAAGAAAAAACAACGAAATTCTAAAGAACGATAATATGCTCGATGAATAACTAATTATTTAACAGTGAATAATGATACTTGTCATATTTTCATTTATATTTTAATATACAGTGAAACCCTCTTAATACGATCACCTTTAATATGTTTTTACGCCTAATAGGATTACATTTTTCGGTTCCGAAAAAGTCCCATACAAATTACGTATTTTTTTTTTACTTAATACGTTTTCCAAATAATAAGTTTCCCGCCTAATAAATTAAAATATTTCTGACAGAACTCAATTTATCCGTACTAAATGTCCCTTATAATACGTTTTTCGCAGAATATTTTTGTTTGACATTTATAAAAATGAAAGTGGTATTCTTTCAATGGGTGCAATAAAATGAACTCTCTTTAAATGGGTTTTGCCATGTGTCATAAAAGTTTATCCATTTGCAAAAACAGTAATATTTGAATAGGCTAATGAAACATACTACTATCCAAAGTCCAAGACCATCCAATGCATAGTTCCGCCCCTATACTGATTCACGACACAAAGTTAATTCTCATTGTTTGTTTTCTCACTCACTATACTAGAAGAGATGACGAATATATTTTGTGTGTCCTCGATTTGAAATATTAAATTAAATTTATTTTTTACCGTGACGCATTAACTTAAAGTCGCATGCTTTTTTTCTCTCGCTCGTTTTCTTTACATTAGAAAAGGATAGCAAATATTATCTTTGCGCCCTTATAGGTAACGCAGATCTCTAGTTCTCCCAGATGCTAGCTGCGAATTTCAGTGCTTGCCAATCTTCTGTTCCGTATTATTACCATCATTATTTTTGTTTACATAGCATTTGTATATTTTGTTGTACAAATGTTAGTACGCGTTGAGTTCCTCAGACTTTTCCGTGTTTTATAAATTATTTAATTTGTACTAATTTTAATAGACATTTCTCTTTCTATTCAAGTTTAGTGTCAAGGCATTTTAAAGAATGTGTAGTTAGCGTTTCTCAGATTTTCTCGTATCTTGTTAATTATTTTATTACCATTGTTTTATATGTAAAGAACATTATTTATTCTAATATGTAACATTTTGAAATATGCGAATGCGTGGTTTGCGTTCCTTAGACTTTCCGTATTTTATTAAATTTAAATTAAAACATTTTTGTAATTTTGACTAATAATTTTATATTCTCTACGATAGCATTAATGCGAAACTCGTACAAAATGCAGACAGTTGCTAAAAATCAAATAAATACGAGAGACTGACAAAAAATATTATCCAAAACAAAATTAACAGAAAAATACGTGACCCCATTAATGAGGTTGTCGACAATATTAAACATGACGACATAAAGAACTTTAACGTTGAAAGGCGAAAGCCAAATGTCGCCGCGATCACCATAAAACAAATAAATGGCAGGTTGACAAGTTCGACTATTATGTCATTATTAAAAATGTTGCGAAAAAATAGTCCATTATAATATTGTTTTTTTAAAAAAAAATAATATTGTGATTTGTTTACACTTTATTTTGACAACTTGTTAGTTAATTTTAAATGTGTGGATATAGGTGTATATAATTACTTCGAGTTGCTATGAAAAAAGTTAGTATGTAAAAAGAATCAAATTTTTGAAATTTTTATATTCATTATCCTAAATCGTTATTCGAACTTTTTTATTATTATTTTTTCTTGATTTTCGGTCCCCTCAACTTCAAATAACTGTGATTTTATTGTAATTTGAATTTGAAATCATTTCGTGTTTTGGTCTTGTTGTCAGTGGTTCTACTTTTACTCATTGCTACGTCGGGTTTAATTTTAATTTCGTTTTATATTCTCTTTTATTTTAGTCGATTTATTTTATTTAGGTAGTCAGATATTTTGTGATTTTAATTTTGTTTTATAGTTATTTTTTTTATAATCACTTTTTAGTAGTAGTTTTTTCTTGGAAGTTTGGATAATAATATTTTTATAAATAAAATATTTTCATTTTTTAATTATCGTAATGTTAGTTAAAATACAATATTAGATGTTATGTTCAAATAAAGCATGGAAATGTTGAAATCACTGTTAATAAGTTTTCCTGCTTAAGAAGATTTTATTTGGCGGTCCCTTGTAAAACATATTAAGAGGGTTTCACTGTATATGTATGTAATGTATTATGTGTATTAAAACAATAAACAAACATTTTTAAGAAAACTGTTATTTTTATTACATAATATAATATTAGAGTAAATAGTTTTCTTTTCATAAATACAGCTGCTTCAAAAGTTATCAACATTATTTAACAGTATGAATTTACATCAATTTTTTCCTTATAAATCGGGGCAAAATTATAATATTTTATAATCATATGTTTATCAACCCAAACAATGGTTTTTATCATAAACATAACAATTCTTAGGTGAGAACTTTAACAAATTATTTAATTTTCGCTTGATAATTTCAAATGGCAAAAAATATTATGAATGCTCAAGAAATGGCTATTTTCTGATAGCATATTACCTAGGAATTGAAGAAAACCAACAATTGTATACTCATCCTTTTCTATTGATATCTTTAGCTCTAGCAATATTTACGTAAAAAATAACGCACTTTTATGTTTACTTGATATTGTAAAAGAATTGACTATTAGTCTCATCTTGAAAGGGTATGCAAAATGCACAAAATATCTCGAAATTCAAACTGGAAAAAAGAAAGTACTCCCTTAATACATTTTACTATGTACTTCAGTGTGGAAAAGAAATGTTAGTTAATTGCAAGGTTATTTAAGTCTTTTAAGAACAGAATTGAGTACACAGCATCGCATAAGTTGAGGTACAAAATACAATGATTGACGCGGCGTGAACACTGGATAGATTAAAGGTAAAAAATTATACTGTATTATTACAAAAAGCTTGGATCTTACTTTTTCTCTGAGAGCATCGACTTCTTGGCGATTTTTCAATCCTCTGATATCTGTAATCAAGAAATATAAAATTCACTATTAGTAATTGTACACACTTAGTAATTGATATTTCCTGAGGTTTTGTGAAATAATAAATAAAACACTTGTTTCATGTAGCAAGTGACGTGAGTAACATTTCTATTGAAAAATTGAGAATCAGTATTGCTAGTCCGATTATTATAAATGAGTTTTAGCAGAAATAAAAGAGATTTAGTAAAATTAACACCAGCACGAGGTCCACAAAGGTCAAGGTGCACGGAGGTATATCTGAGCAATGTAGAAGCGTTGAATGACTAACCAGGGTTGAAGAGGATGATAGCCTTCAGGCAGGCCAGCTCTGCCTGGTCCATGTGCATGTGGCGCATCTTGAGGGACAGCTCTGACAGCACGCGATCAAACATGGCACCCACACCCGCTTGTAGCGCTGAATTACGGTGCAGTGTCATACCTGTCATACCGTGTGTTCACATTATTTCATAGAAATCGATAATAATGAAATATAGATACAGCCCGGTGGGTGACCCAAGCACAATCTTGACAATTTAACCCATTTTGGTTTCTAATTTTTGTCTGTATTAATAATAATTAAAGATAAAAATATATCACATCAGAGTGAAAGATAGAAAATAGTTTATGTCTAACATTCCTAAATTATCTACGTTTTACTTATTATTTGGTCTATTTTTGTTTACATACAAACTAATCAATCTGCGGTCTGTTTCTAGTATTCGGTTGGAAAATTCAGAAAAATTATTTAAATTAATTATATCACGTTTTATTAAGCTTATAAGTGTATGTTAATTTGAACCCTGACCTGGCATCAGGCACATGAGCTGCGGTGGAGGGGCTGGAGTCTTATTATTGCCCTTGTCGTTAGTGTTGCCATTGTCTCTCTCTCCTTCTAGATACTGAAATACCAAGACACACTCCATGTAGGCTGGCTATTGCGGAGACAGACAACAATAAAGTATCCAGAGAATATTGCTTCAGAGTTAAAAATATTTTGATAGATAAGTGTACAACATCTCTATCTCAGATTACAATGCATTGTAAATCCATCAGAAGCAATTGCAGCAGGATTATAACGATCCGCCATATACATAATAATGTTCCTATTTCAAAAATATAATAGGGGTACCAAAAAATAATATTGTTTTTTAATAAATAATTGTTTTATAAAAATTGGTGCCCTGATATGACAATTGCCATAATAATGGTGGCGACTATGTTGAGAAGTAGTTTAAGGTATGTAGCGTCCGAAGAAAGAAAAAGTGTAGTAAAAATGATGTTGCATTTCTTTTAAAAAAATCTGGTAATTAAAAAACCCGCCTCATAATGTCAAAATTCCAATAAATTCTTTGTTTGATACAAATTGGTCCATTGTAAATAGGGTTGTTAAATTTCAGTTTTATAAATTACAATTCACTCTTGGTATGCATAGTCACTATGAAGGGTAGCAGTCAAAGCGGAACTAATCGTTGAAAACGGTAAACAAAAAAAAACAATATTCTTTTCAGATTATTAAGAATAAAAAAAAAATATACTTTTACTAATTAATCTACATTTAAAAAAAGATAAGTTTAGTGTACAAGTCAGGTGGGCAGGTGCAGCTGCAGAAGGCTCTGCATCCTTTAGTATTTATTATGTATACTTAAATACAAAAAGCAACGCTCTCTTTGAGATTCAAGAGGCACCGTATTAGCAACACCCTCTGCACATGACGAGGAATCATAACAGTGAAAAAATATATTATGTTGAATATACCTCGATGGAGCGCCAAGCGATGGCGATAATAAGTAGTTCATTCCAGGCTGCCTTGAGCAGTGTCACCTGGTCGGGGAGCTGCAAGCGAGGAAAGTGCGGCAGACTGCGCGCCCAGTGCACTAGGCCCCTCAACTGCCGATTCCCGATCTGACACAATGAAGAAACAGGCCCGCGATAACGCGCTGGTACCAACGAGCCGGCCGACACCCTCAGATAGGCCAGTTCCGCCGCAGCGTCCATCCCCCCACCTTCCACTTCCACCAGGCGCTCGATACTCAGCTCCTGCCGATAGAGAAATTGTTAGTGCGATCTCGGCGGTGTCGGTACAATCCAAGCAATAGAATAGTGTGGCTGTACCTGCACAGAGCTCCCGGGATGCGCCTCATCCTGTGCCTTTGCCGCACGTTGGCGTTCCTCCTGCACAGCTTCGCGCTTCATACCGCACGCCAGGCATTTCTGATACCGGCAGTATTGACAACGATTTCTCTGCCGCTTGTCGATCAGGCAAGCTCGCTCTTCCCGGCAGGCATAAGACAAGTCTTTCCGTACAGTTCGCTTGAAGAAACCCTTACACCCCTCGCAACTGTGAACAAAACAAATATATAATTTGGTATCACCGCTCAATACAGCCACCGTCCGTACTCCACATATACATAAAAAGAAATTATAAAAAACTAAATATGTGTAAATATAAAGAATTTTAAAAAAATGTTTTTAAATGTACACACTAGTGGGCATCAAAATTGGCCCAATGTTTTTTACATTGAGATATTACAATAATGAAGCATGTATTTCGACAATCTCTTTGAGAGTAGTATCCCATTGATCTACATCAATGATTCACTGAAAATTGATATTAACAGAACATATTTCACAGAAAAAAACTCATTTTTTGATTGGGCCAATTTTGAAGCATGTTTCGGTCAAGTACAAAAATTTCAATATCTGATTACTCACTTTTTCACTGCTCTCCGTAAGTATACACGCTAACTGAATAAGTAAGCTCAAGTTTTACCTCCATTTTCAGAATGAAACCGGCCAGCAATGAGAAGAGACATTCTGTGAAGGTGTTGTTGCTTCAAGGTCTCAGCTCTCGAGAGATTTCAAAACGAACGGGCCTCGGAAAGTCAACAGTAAATAGAATGCGGAAGGAATTTCCAGATGCTCCAAAACCAAATTCTCCAGGACGTCCAGCAGTTCTAACTCGAAGAGACAAAAGACTTGTAGTTCAAATTATCAACTCGAAGGAGGTTGACAACGCTGTTCAAGCTCAGAGAGTGCTTTCCAATGATCACAACATCGGTGTCACTACATCAACGATCCGGAGGACTTTGAAAAAAGAGGGATACATTGCTGTCAGTAAGAAAAAAAAAAAGCATTTTTGTCAGCTCGACACCGGAAAGCCAGGTTGGATTTAGCCAGAACTTATTCCGGATGGACTGTAGAAGACTGGAAGCGGGTTGTATTTTCAGATGAGACCAAAATCAACCGTATCTGCTCTGATGGAAAGCAGTACTGCTACAAAAGGAAAGGTTCTGCGATTTCCGAGAAACAAGTCAACGGTACTCTCAAATTCGGTGGAGGATCAATCATGATATGGAGCTGTTTAACTGCACAGGGAGTGGGATATGAAACCCTTATTGAAGGAAGTATGGATTCCGATCTTTACATTCACATCTTGGCAACAGATTTTCTTGATACTCTGGAGTTTTATGGTATGGATCGTCAGGAAATAATTTTCCAACACGACAATGACCCCAAACACACCTCCAAGAAAACCAAAAAATGGCTGGAAGATGAGTATCTTAGTGTATTACAATGGCCCGCACAGTCTCCGGATCTCAATCCAATAGAGAATCTGTGGTATCAGGTAAAATCAGAGTTGGCCAAATTGAATCCTCCTCCGACTTCAACAAAGGACTTGTGGGAGAAATTCTCTCAGAAATGGCGGGAAATCACTCCAGAGAGATGTGAAAAACTAATTTCAAGCATGCCAAGAAGAATCCAAGCTGTTTTGAAGGCAAAAGGTGGCTACACAAAATACTGATCAAAAATGGCCCAATCAATTTTTTAACTTATCTCTATTTCTATTCCTCAATAAATCTCAAAATTGTTATGAAACAATCCAACAATGATATCATTCATTATTATTAATATTAAAAATTTATCACAACAATATTCAGTCAGAAATCTCAATCTGTAAAAGATTGGGCCAATTTTGATGCCCACGTATATAGGCGGCCCCCAAATAAACTATACTGTATACTTTTGTGCCATATCGTACATCCGGGATGCTACAAGATCAGAAATTATACACTAGATTTGACTTTTTTTAAAACTATTACTTAGATAGAACCTTTATACTCATTTAAAACTAATAAACTGAATGTTATTTACCATACTTTTTTTACAACATACCATTTCTTACAATCTTGAAACGAAGATTACGGAGACAAATATCAATTGAGATAAATTAACAAAATGTTAAAAATTAATAGTGTTATAAACCATTCAATTTGCAGGACATATTACCAATTTTTGACATTTTTTTTTAGTGAAAACATATTTTAAATGATATATTACTTGAGGCTTTAGCTACTATTTAAAACTATCTTGATGTACCCGGCGGTAAAGGTGATGCGAATTTCCCCTTATTATGAAGAAAGAAAAGAACACTTAAGGGGCTAATCCGAACGCGGTGCATTCCTTAAGAGATTTGCATGGGTGACAGGGCCGTGTAACCAATTAAGATTAGGTGAACGTGTTTGCTTTCTTGGGGGATTTAAGGGACATTTTATGACAGTCCAACCCCAAGAAATGCATCTAATCCTAATTGTATACTGTCGGCGACGTACCTTTCCAATAATAATAAATAGCTGGGAAAGTACGTATCTACGACGGCCGTAATTAATCAGCCGTAAAATGCATCTGTTTCGAGAAAAAGAGAGCACCAATCACCGTCTAAAGGGACATGTTAAGGACACTCCCTGAGGTCCTTAAAAGGCCAGACGTGGCGGTGAAAAAAACACTTAGACTTAGTCATTCAGGACTTAGACACTTGGAGTCAGAGTTGAGAAGACACAGTTAAAGGGAATTTTTACCCCGAATCAGACGGGACTTAAATCAGTTGGACTTAGAAAAAGTTTAAAACTCTCGAATTAAATAACCTACCCCACCGTCAGCCATCGGACGGCTGGCGACCAGCGCTCAAGATCGGCCAGCATAAAAACACACTTGGAAAGAAGACTTGGAAACAACGCTTGGAACAAGACTTGGAAACGACAGTGGAAACAGCTTTGATCAACATGGTTAAGGGAGAGCTCCATTCGCGCAATAAATAAAAACGAGGACAGCGCGGAACCGGAGGAATCGGACCAGAGTGGTAGTATAACTCGAGCGGGGGTGGAAGGAAGCAGCTTGGAGGAGCTGGTGAACGAGGCCGCCCACCAGAAGGATGGATATGCAGAGCGGACTTGAAGCCACGGTCCCGCCCAGATCGCGTCGTCGGTCGCCATCCTCGCGGCGGACATCGATCATCGAAGCCCGGACCGAATCATCACCAACTTAATTAAGGTAGATTTAAGATTAATTTAAGATTAGAATTAAGTAGACCATAAGATAGATTAAGCATTTGGCCTAAGGTTTTTTTTCTCTTCTCGTCTAATCAAATTAATAAAATTGTAAATATGTATTTAATCATTGACTTACTGATTTCCATCCCCACCTCCTTCTCAGTGACCAACGATGTATTGGCGATATGATGATTGGGCTGGGAGGAAGGCCCGACGCCATATCAATGTTTTATATCAAAAACACAATAATCAGTTTTTAAATAATGTATTTTCAGTCTTATAAAATACAATAATTTTAATTGTCCGTCGATCTTTCGATACACTGCTCGATCCGGCATGAATTAATATTGAACTTCATAACATTAGTAGCAAATTTCATAAATTAGATGTTTTTTTTAGTGATTTTAAGGGAAAACAACATTTTATGTACGTTGTTTGAATGTCGCAATTAAATATTTTGTTTATATACATTTTAAAGAAAAGCTGTCTGTTTCATAATTTCATATGTAATTATGAAACAATGTAAATCGATAATATTAAACAAAATAATAATAAATAGCTTAATATATAAATGCAATAATTGATGTTTATGTGTCCCATGAGAACCATACCAAAGTCAGTTCTGTTCAAAGGGGCCGCTTGTTCATCATTCCCCGCAGTAAACAGTTGAATTTGCCATTCTTACGTAATAACACGTGTCAATTCCGTTCATAAGTGTACCAATTCACTATTTGTCAATTAAAAAATGGATGGTCGGAAACCTGTAAACTCCATAGTGCTTCCCGGAGGCTCGGTCCCCGCAAATGGAGCACAGATGTTTGGAGCCAGACAGAGGGTGGTTGGGCGGATAGGGCTTGGGAGAAGGCGGTCCGCCGGGGCCCGGCGCGCTCTGCCCCAGCGCACCCAGCCCGTCCAGGAGGGCCGTGTCAGGTTTCAGCTCCACGGGGGACAGCGGCCCCATCAGGCTCCCGTCTAAGCTCAGCCCTGGAACACACCCTGTCGTCAGGTTAAATATCCTCAGAATGGGAGAGCATTATATAATAGGACCATCTAACGAGCTGTATTCGTACAGTGTATATTTTTCTTATCCGGGCACTGATTGAAAACTGACCGCTTTATTATGATTGACACTATTCATACACTTTCAATAGCAGTATCATTTGAGTACACATAGAGTGGAACATGTTTCAGTGGACTCGACAATTTTACCTATTTTCTTTCTTTTCAACAATTACATCTCTTTGCTTTCAAATAACACCTTATTTTACTTAAAGTGAACCTGAAAATACTCTTCCACTTCCAAGTTGAATAGAATATGGCATTGTGTCAAGCTCCATGGTCTAATTATAAAATAAAATAAATATGTAGGAAACATTTAGTTTGGAAGGAAGGGAAGAATTAACCCTTAATATTAATATAACAACTAAAAATATAAGCACAAACAGTGTAATGACTAACATTTGTTCAAAATACTATTCCTTATTTTAAATGTATGTATGTGTATAAAATTGTAATAAACAGCGTTTTAATCTGGAAAATAAATAAATTCATTCAAATAAAGAATCCGCACTGAACTTACGAGGAGAGGAATCTACTATTTTATATAATTCCGAGTGTAGACTGTATTACCTCTACCACCTAAGAGGTAAATAAAATATTAAGTATGTATACACTGATACTAACCAGATAAGTACAATCTTTCAGCGTAAAGCAAAAGTGGAATAAAAAAACTTTCCTTCGCCGGGCTTTGTTGAGGCCATCATTTAATCACAAGAAACTGAATTAATAAAAATTATATTTATAATATTTTCAAACTCTTAACGATTGATAATGTGATATGTGATAATTGATTGCAAGAATGGTTCATTTATTTCATAATAATTCCAGGTGCCTCTGCAATGCTCAATTCTAATTCAACTAAAAAGATAAGGAAACAATATAGGCAGTGTCCACAAAATAGCTAAATTCAGATAAATATTTTGTATAGAAAGCTTTTATATTTAATGTTGGCAACAAAACCTGTCAATTTTGTATGTCAATGTTTTGCTTTTGTGACAAATACAGCAGTGGCCCCTATCCATTTGAAAGAACCAATCAGGATGCTACAAATTCATAATTAAAAAATACTGTATTTCATACACGAGAGACATTGTGTTAACATTTAAATATAAAAAAACATTGCCTATGGAATTATTACGATGGAATGGAATGTGCAACCAGAAGTTCTGGAATGATTATCTCTCTCAAGAGGGGTAAAGGTTCTAAATGTGTAATTACATCGAAACCAGCCAATATCGCCCAGTCATTCTACACTGCAGTCGGCTGAGCTAGACTGAACTCTGACCGAGGCAGACATTTTGCGGAATAAGCAATCACTACGATCATTAGTCCACTGACAATAGTGATTAAGCGAGCCCTGATAGTTTCCCGAAGTGTGATGGGATGGGGTTTTTTTTATATATAGAGCCTTTGTGCCCCTGGAAGGACCCACTCTTTCCCGGAATCGTTGTAGGCGTTTGAAACTCCTTTTATCGGTTCCATGCTACAATGCTACACTAACACGATTTGAAACTATTTTAATATAAGAGCAATACCGAGACTAACGATTAGTCCTCATGTCACAAATTAAAGCAAAGTCAGGAGCAAAATTAATCTAATCTTCCCGTGCCCTTTAAGTGCTGTCTTTATTTGTTGTAATAATAGATAAATGCAAACAATATTAACATAAAATATAACAAAGATTACGAGTAAAAGCAAAAACAAATATCATATGAACAAGTTACAAAAAAAAAAATAGTGCTAAGGATTGCCTCCGAATAATACAATTTAAGATAGTGGAACAAGACAGCCATTTAAGAGCCAGCCATTTAGACTAACCCGACGGCCGACATTATTACGCACACTTTCTGCAGATGATCAATGAGTTCTGCCCCTAATGGTGTATCCATTAGGGGCAGAGCTCCCGATGAATGTGAGCATTCGGCACTAAGTCAATTGAGATCAGCCTCAAACAGTCAACTATACGCATGAGATGTAAAATTGCCCCGTTGGGATCAGGCTTGTGTCAGAGGTACGGTACCTGAGCAGATTGTCCATTGAACAAATTCTTATATTACTCAAAATTTTATTTTTTAGATTTCAACAAACGGAAAGTAATTTCAAACACTGAACAGATGGCTTTTCGAGATTTCTGCTCATGTCGAGAGCAACAACAGAACTTAATCAGATGTCTCGCAAGACAATGTTCAATACGTTACAATTACACGATGATCAAAATAATTGTTCAACTTTAACAAACTCCATCAGTCTAGACTATATATTGTGACACATGTATTGATGAGTGTCCGTTGTCAATACCAAAACAAAAATTGTAGAGTTGGACAGATCATACATCGATTACTGTACCACCATAAATTCAAAATTACTTTTAAATTGTTTAAACCCAACAATCTATGTCCTTTAATGTAGAAACATAGTGGCAAGTACATATACATTTGGTCCAGCAGTAAGGTGCTTGCTTAATGACCGAGAATTTGGGGGTTTGATCCTCGTCCCGGGAGACCTAAAAGTTAATCCTCCTTTTCATAATACGGCACTTAGTTTAGCTGGAAAAATATTGATGTAGCGCGTATTCCATGCGCGCATTTTAATTTTTATAAAATTAACAGTGACTCAGCGTGCTACAAAAGCGGTCCTGTCGAGAGGGCATTCCGCAGGGGCTATTAGTTACGCGGGATAGTTACACGGCTCGGAGCTCCAACCTGCGATGCCTCGCGCCCACTGTTGCGCCTGAGCGCCCTGGATGATGGCTGTCACCGACATCATCGGTTTCTCCTTCTTCATCATGGCTCCGACCCGGCTGCTAGCGCCGCATACTGCCGCCACCGCCACCACTGCGACTGGCCTCTCACTCACACGTTCGCACAACACTGATATTAGACAGTCTGTTTTGTTTTCTACAACTCTAGAAAAAGTTTTCTTTCACACCTCGGAAGCCTCGGATTATGTTTTGATGGTTGAACTTGATTAAGTCATTGAACATCAAGAGTCAGCACTCTCACTGAAAGAAGAATTTCTAATATCAGAATAAAGAAACAGAATTTATTCCAAAATGATCAATTACGCACATTTATTTTTTAATTCATTTCAAATTGAATTAATAAAATATATGATGGAAAATAAGGAACAAGTTTCTCAACCCGTGGCATCCTCTATTACTAACTGCAAAACTCTAACCGGTACATTATGTATTTCTTCTTCTTCTTCAAGTTCATGTGAAGCTCATTGAGTGGGAGGGGGGTACTTTCACTTTTATTTACCACTTTCCTTTTTGATAATAAATTATGTTCTCAGCATTGTAAAATCGGTTTTACGGAAAAACTGCCTGCGGCTGCCCAGCGGCCACCGTTTCACACGGTCAGCTTTACGAGATTCGAAATAGTATTTTCGAGACATCTTTCCAAATTCGAAGGTATTTAATTAAACATTGGTGACCGTGAAGAGGAATACGCTATTTATTTTGGCGGTGAATAATTAGTCCGCGTTCAAAGCTCCATTGGTCGGCTTTTCCTACTACAATTCAATGCAGAAACGAGAAGTACCCGAAGGTGTTTATTAATACTCCACAGCGATTGTTCACTACAAAAATATTGTGAAAAATTATAATGAATTAATTGAATATACATACATTGAAAATGTCGGTTGCGTTTAAGAAATCGCTACACTTCAACTTCATGTTTAACAAACTTCACTGTATACTTAAAAAAATAGTCTCAACTACAGAATTGAAAATAAATTAAAGTTGGTGAGCAGGTGCAACACTCCAATATCAGCGGACATCACTACTTGGCGCGTCACTGTTACCAACAGCTACTTTTCCTTACCATACAAAATTCTAATCAATCATTTTTTCGAGTAGATTCAAAATCATCACAAGCCATAATTCGTAAATAAAAAAAACTATTACGCGATGTTTTTCGTGCCACTAGCGACACGCCTGCTACCATTCTCCATGTAGCGACACAGGTGCTACTTCGATTCGTGCTTGTGACACAGGTGCTACCTCGCTTCGTGCTAGTGACACGCGTGCTACCTCACTTCGTGCCAGCAACGCGCGCGCTACCGCTTATGCAGTGTTTACATAGTGTATTATTTCTTTATATAATGAATATTATTCCGTTGCATGAACAGGCTATCCAAATATACAGGATTTAACAAGCCTAGTCCACAATATACAATACTTTTCCTATCTCGGATAAGAAATGTTCCCGGTGGTAACAAAATATTTTTCGGTAGACAATTATTTTCCGTATATCTTTCTAATAGATTAATTTAATATCACAGAAGTAATACAATATTGCAACTTCATAATAACACGTGTTTTCACTCTAATAGATCGAGCTGTGTTTTGATGGAAGTCAGTAAGTAACAAACAATGTGAGTCCAAAACTACGATAATAAAAATCTAAAATGGAATCTCGATTGTTTTCCATAGTGATGAAGAGTTTTCGCATACACCGTTAGCGTTGTAGAAACATAATTACGGCGGACATCCGCCTGCGAAATAACCCTATGTTATGTTTATAAATTACAAATACTGTAAAATGTTAAGTCAAGTAGAGCATTAGAAAATTTGAAACAGGCTACTAAGAAAATTAACGTCGCTTAACTTATTTCTCCTATGGAACCCCCAAATAAAATTCGCTTGAAATTCGTACCGTCTGTAGATAGACCACTTTGCGAGCATTGTGCACGAAGAAGAGAAGTGAATTTTTACTAAACAATTAAAGTCATGTATATTATTTTTATGAACAATTTGCTAGAATGATTCAACAATTCGAATGTTATAGTATTTTAACAGAAAAATATTATAACACAAATTAAATTAATCAACTAGAAAGATATACAGAAAAAATCTATCTATCCAAAAAATATTTAGTCGCTACCGGGATTCGAATCTGGACCTCTTCCTATCCGGAGCAGCGCGTTCAACATTTTCGCTACAGCAATCGAATGAACTTATATTCTGTAATCTTTCTAATTGATACACCTATTATTCCATTTTCAATTTTATATTGAAACTAGTGAAACTCAAATACCTTTGAGTAAAATCCGGTAGGAGACCCCAGAAAAAGTTGATTGCTTTTAATGGAATAATAGGATGTATCAATTGGAAAGATTACAGAACATAACTTCAACATTTATTCGATTGTTATAGCGAAAATGGTGAACGCGGTTCGAATCCCGGTAGCAACTAAATATTTGTTTCTGTTATCTTTTTAGTTAATTTATTTAATTTGTATTAAAATACCACAAAAATATGCTCTAAAAATGCAACCTCACGACAAAAGCGTTCTCCTTAAATAAAAAAGAACATTAGTTTTCAAACAGGAGTAATTAAGTTAATGATGGCTGGAAACTGAATAAAAAAAGCGGCCCACTGACACCATGGCGCGCATGACCTTGCGCACTGCACTCTGCGCGCGCCCTCAGGGCTGTGCCCGCCGTAGTCGTCTACTGCTCACCGAGAACGACTCCCTGACAAATCTTCTGCACTCATCCATCATCTCATCGATGTTCAGTTCTCTAATTATTCTTTATTCACTCGAACTGTCCGATTCATATTTCCCTGCACCTCCTATCCTCTCGCGGAAAGCGTAATTCTCTTACATGCCTGAACTGAACACCTTCATCTTTTGACAGGCTCGCTCGGACTGTAGAAAAAGGCTTATCCTCCAACAAGTGTCAATCTAAACTGAGCCTTATCGCGCCGCCGTGGATGCATCCCTAACGATTCTACCCTAACTCTGCACACATCGACACGTTCTCGACTACGACCAGGTCATGCAGATGCCTCTCCACCATACCATCATCATCACCGCCGCTCTCCGCACACCGCAAGGCTACCGGCTACCGGGATTCCGTCCCGATACACACCGAAGATAGATGGAAAAACTTGTCAATTTATATGAAATCATTAATGACTTATGAAGGCGATGCCGATTTAGGCCAGCCGCGAATGTGACACGCGCGCGAGGCTCCCCGTGCAGGCGAGGGTCTGCAGCTCCCTGAACCCCTGACCCAGAGTCCAGAACGGTACCCTAGTGCGCATCGCGCGCGGCGAGTGCAACACGCACACACTCGCACGCGCGCGCTGACGTTCGCAACGAGTGAACACTATCGCATTTGCGTTCAAAAATAAACAATTAGCGACTGACGACTACCTTCACCGCGGGATCAAACAAAGGAGTGGGTTACGGTACTCGGGATTTTAACTTTATCACATCACTGATACCGTCGCGATAGAGCCGCGTCTGCTAAACACGGCGAGTGAACATTTTATTTGGCGACATTTCTCAACAAAGGAATCAAATCCGTCAGACAGCCGAAAAATGAAAACGTCAAGGAGCGCTAATGCCGCGCGTTCGCGTTATTGGACCGTCGTGATGGGTGGAAAAGTACAAATACATCATACAATTGACGAAACGTCGAATAAACGGGCGAGACGGTCACGGCGGACATTCCGAACGACCTCGCGATGCACTTGAAAAAACACAATAACGATATGCGAATGCAAATCTATTTCCATACAGAAACAAACACAAACACAAACACACACACACACACACACCTCGGGAACTGACCACGGACACTACCGCTCCGTAGCGCGCGGCGGCTCTGCACTGGGCGGGCGCGGGCGGGCCGGGCGGGGCGCGGGGGCGGCGCGGGGCGGGGCGGGGGCGCCAATCAGCGCTCTCCTTGACCTTGCGGACCCGGAGCGGGCGCATCTGGCGGCGGCCTGCATCGGCCTTCTGGTGGCCTACTCCACACTCCACCTGCGAGGGGCACTCTTCCTCGAGCTCTTATATCTTATAATACGCTGGAACCTCGCTTAACAAGCATAATTCGTCCCCGAATCTCACTCGTAACGCGAAACAATTTATCCCATAGGAATCAATGTAAAATAAGTTCATGTTCGAATGCCGGTAGCAACTAAATATTTTCTCTGTATATCTTTCTAATTGATTCATTTAATTTGTATTCATTTTTAAATTTACTATTTATAATAATAATCCTTTTTCCTAGAAGACTGTCTAGAGACACTTGTTGGCGAAAATACGACAGCATTATCATTAAATAAATTTATAGCACTCGTAGCCACTGCCATATTAGGGTGAGGCTGTCAGCTGTCAGCTGTTACCTCCTCCTTCCCTGGCAAACTCTCCTCGCTGTGGAACAGAATGCAGGTCCACAAGCTCATCAATGTCGCTGTAATGTAACTCACAATTCACGAAGAATGCGTCTGAACATAAGTTTGGGAAAAGTACGATCACGAGCCGAGAAGCGCGAGGGATCCGCTGTCCTCGTGACTCACTACTCACTATGAGAGAAGCTCGTTGAGCGAGGTTGCACTGTAACTGAAGTATCGCCATCTCCTATATTTACTCTTCGGCTACTATCTACATTTCTACATTCTACATTTCCACCGGAAGAATATTTCTATATTGAAGTGATAGGCGCTAGTGAAATCATACGCCGCTCTAAACTGTCCATCTGACAGTTGTGAAACGTCCATTTGCGTGCTTTTGTTTTCGCTTAAAATACGTATTTATGTCGAATAAAGCCAATAAATGAATGGTTGAAGTAAAATAGCGCCAAGTACCAATATTTCATTATTCAAACTAAGTATGCAGCTTGATTCTATATGTCATCGCCAATATCCCTGCAATGCTGCATCCAGCCTTTACGCTTGTTTGAATATCGCGTCTTCTCTGAGTGCCACGGTTTGTTAATTTAAAAACGGCACTAAATGGCATTGCCTGCTAAGGTCAGTTTAAATGAAAATGGCCGAGAAAGTGGCACGCGCGTCAGGTGAGCTCCCCATACAGACGTCAAGAAAAAGGTGTTTAAAAGAATATAGTGCAAATAAAAGAAGAAAACCACAAGGCCTGAAATATAATCAACAGCTAAGAAGATCATTTCAGTAAAAAATCCACCAGTAAACGAGCTTTGATTTATTTTGTGTTTTTGGATTAACAGTCACGGGCTAGTGATGTGCAATACGGCGCACGTTTAGTGATATTATTAATTGACATCTACATTTTCGCTTGGGTTAAGTTTAATTAGTTACTATTTGTAATGGATAAATCGGTTATGTAGGTATCAATAAATAAATTAATATTTTTTAATATAAATAAAATAATGTTTTTTTTTGCATGAAGATATATTTTATTTATTTCACTACATTCGAAGGAAAGCTAGTAAGATATTATCAGTTAGAAGGATGAATGTGTTTAATGGTTGACCAGGATTTTAATTTGTTCAAATGCTATAAAAAGTGTAAAGAAATAGGGGAAGACCAAAAACAGACATTATTTCGTGAATTCTGCAAGCTTCAGAATAATGAAAAACGAGCTTCGTATCTGATGAGCTTTATAAATATAGTATGAATTAAACGAAGGCGAAATGGTACATACAGTGACCCTAGAGAAAGCAAACGACAGTGTACAGTAAGTTACTGTTTGCCAAACGGTTCAGGAAATATACTCCCAGTCTGCAAAAAATGTTTATAGAGATTTTGCTCTTATAGAAAAAAGAAAACGGGTGTGCAGTTCTACGGTGCCTGAAGAAGCTAGGCAAACGCCTTTTCACGTTATTGACATGAAACATACCGATTTCTTAGACTTTTAAGAAGCAGCAGATAGTATAATCAATACTGACAAGACGGGTATCTCGAGAGCCCGGCGGATAAAAATACGCAGTGACGACACCCGTCAAGTTCTCGTCAGAACTACTCTCCACAACGTGGAGCAACGGAGAGTAATAACTGTATTGAAACGAAATTTAAGAAGAAAACAGCAGATTTAAGAAGGTTTGTAGTTCCTCAATTTCACTGCTCTTCAAAGATCTCAAGCGCAAAGAAAAAGGATTTACTTTAAATGGTGCCTTACCTAAATAATTACCTTAGCTAATGTTAAACTACATAGACGATGGACTTAGTAAAGAGTAAAATTTATCTTTCACAATTTAATCGCAGGAAATACAGAAAACTATTACTTTTAGTTTTTATGTAAAAAAACAGAGGTAGGATGTATAGTACAGACTTTTCAAGAAATATATGATAAAAACTTAAATATGACGTTATTATTCACCTTTTCTTGTTTTCCTCGGATAGTCGGCCACGGTACATAGTGCGTTATTTGATTCTACCATTCAAATGTGTTCAATCCGAGTTAGTTGTTGTCTGGTTATAGTTATTTTATTATTTTTTATCGAAATGGTATATTTATCTTTTCAAACCGATACATGTACAATATTATTTTACCGATATGTTTTAAAATGAAAGTTATAAAACAAATACTAACATAATAATTATAATACACCGGATCGTCCGTTTGTGAACAAATACAGTTTCACTCATATTGAGCGGTGAAATTATATTTATACTAGTGAAAATATAATTTCACTGACAATACACATTCACTGTAACGCATACATTGATCGCTATAGCCAGAAAAATGTCTCAATGTCCTTTCTGAGGTCACCCACAATCCGATTCGTACCTTCCGATAATAAACAGATTAAACGTAGCGCAGTCGCGATATCGCCATATCGCCATATCGGCAATGTGTTGAATTTCCGTTTCAGGATAATGATAATCCCGTTGCGCTTCGGGACTCGTATTGAATACAATAGAAAAGTCGAAGATCGGTGGGTGCTAATCTAATCTCCAGAAAGTTAAGCAAGTTACAGAAGCGAGTCTCACTTTGAAACTTGAGAGCTGGCGTGAAATATCTTTTTTAACAAAGTGATCGAGGAGCGAAATGGTTTTCATGATGAAAACTGTGGCTCCGACGAGCAAAACAAATTTTCGTAAAACACAAAGAAAACCTTAAGTTATATTAGCTCTCTGTTGTAGTCGGCAGCGCCATGTTGAAAACGCGACTTGTACATTGTGTGACCATTGGACACCGAGAGTATGTCCGTACATATCATACGCGACGTTATCCCCGACGTTCTTCAGACGGGTCAGACGGGCTAGTTGTCCTAACTCCGTGGGAGTGGTTCTTCATTCAATTTCTAATATAAAATGTTTTAATAGTATTGAGGAAAATATCGACGGTTTAAAAGGTAAGCGACATCAAAGTTAGCATTTTTTTTCAATGACATATATGTTTTAAATGTTCACAAACATACCGACGATTCAAAGGTGCGCGCGCATGAACCGTAAGTTGCGTATAATGGATTCAAAATTAAAATTGAGCCTTCGTAAAAATTAATCATTTTCGACATTTGAATTTTTTAACGCCGCTTGTCTGCAGATTATTCAATACGGACCACCTGCGCGATTTGTTCAAGACGGCAGAGTATGATATTGACAGTGACCTACCATGATAATCCTCTGTAGTGACGGATCAGACGTCAGAGCCTAGTTGGCAATCTGTACAGATACATCAGATGTCAGAGCCTAGTTGGTAATGTAGTTAAAAATGAAATAAAACAATGCCAATTGAAATGATGGAGTTGGATGATGAGATGAGGAAGAGCTAAAAGGAATCACATTGACCAGTAATACAATAATAATGCAGATTCGGGTGCGGTGATGCGTAAAGAACGATTTCCCTCAATACGCTGACGATCCGTCTCTGATACTATGCGCACCACATCGGAACTCACATTTCTCTACAATGATGAACACTATCCTAGAAGACAGAACACAATCGGGAACAAACAAACAACAAAACACGAACAGTAACGAATAATCTTCATATTGCTGGAAATAAGCTGGATGGACAGAGTTACAAATGAAGATATTACGGTTTGGATGAATAAAGAAAAATAAGTAATTAAAACAATAAATATCCGAAAAGTTGAATATCTCGGACTTTAAAGAGACATCCGGAGAAGTGCTCACAATGCGAGGAAAGCTCGCTGGAAGTACTATGAAAAATTGTACACGATGAGTTTTGTGTTTATTTTAATCAAATTTATATTGACTTGTATACGTTTAATTCCTTTTTCTTTTCTCTACAATTTTTTTTTTTTCTATATATATATTTTCTATAGGGTATTAAAATGAAATCACATTTCATTTGTGAAATTGCGAGTATTCAGAACGCAGCTCCTTGTTATAGAATTGAATTAAACGAATTAGATATGGAAGATGAATATGTACCCACCTAGCGGCAATAGTATATTTTGTCGGAAGATTGGTTAGTACATTTGCATGTGACGTCTTATATACACTTACCACTAACATCTATTTAAATATTTTCTGGACTACTGGAAACGAATTTAAATGCGGCGGAGTTTCAAAAAACCCCAAAAATATCGTAATTATCACAAATGTTATTGTTTATCAGTGTTCCAATCGGATAAGGTTTTATCTAAGTCTGTGTTTTTAGAAATGGAAATGATATGTTCAGAATAAATTAACGGATAGTAAAATACATTTTCTTATTTCATCTGAAATCACTTCAAATTCCGAATATTTAGCTAAAAATATAATAATGAACAATTGAAGGCAAGTTGGTAAAACAAAACACTTTGATTAGAGGCTTTAAATAAACCGCGGCCACCTATAAAAGCGAGTGAATAAATAGAGATGTACAATTTGTCCTCTCTCACTGTCACTGTGTGTGATACAATATATCACACTATTATACTTATTCGATTCGTTCGTACAGCCTGGTCACTATGTCATTTGACTAGGGTTGTATGTTACATCTGGCAGACACACGGAATTATGATTTTTCATCGCTTTTGTCTTCCGAGATTAAAATAAAACTAACCTCGCGGAAGGTACAATCGTTTACCAAATTCCTAAATCTGTCCAAAAATGCGAAGAGCGTTCTTATCGTATGTAGTCCGCCCATAAATAAATATCACAGGGTCTAGTGGCAAGATTGATTTTCTGCTTGTTTTATAATGTAATATTTTTAACCTTTTTATTAATTTAACACAAAATAACTCCCACTACTTACAACACAATGTGAGTGCTTCCGAGTGCCTCCGGCTCATCTGAACACTGATTACAACCTAATCAATAATATAACAAATAAATAAGATGCGAGCAGGTTGCCGGAGAAACTGCCGTCTTATACTGAGCTCCGCATCGACGAGGCAGATCGTCCGAGTAAGCTATCCAAGCGTCGCGTAACAGCATTGGTAACGCGCCCGAACCGCACACGAATAGCGAGCCACAACGAGAAGTGGATTAAGAAGAAGAATAAATAGGTTAATTAAGGGACAAACGCGAAGATTGCGTATCAACAAAAATAATATGCATTTATGTACAAGTAGACCGCGGACGTTTTTAACGATAATATACGATTTCACTCGAATAGACCAGTTGTCATTTAGAATGAACTATTGTATTAGTGTGTGTAACAGCCCGTTTCAAAAACATGTAATACTTTTATTTCAATATTAAATAAATCCATGGTGCCGGAAAAGTTTAAGGAAATAGAACACACAGCCCATACAGAACTCACATTTTCATGTAGGTAGGTACATCGTTTGTTTTGCAATATTATATATTATGTGTTTTCCGTCGCCGTGTATATCTGCTAGAAATAGGGTTAAGTACAAAGTATGGTTTATTGGAACATATGTGTAATGGTTTTAGAAATATTTATTTTTAATATATGACTTTTACAATGTGAGTACGTAGTTATACATTTATAACAATGGAAAACCAACAAATGCATTCAACTAAAACAAATGTTGGTAATAATGCAAAAATATAAAAATACAAATTAAAAAAATTAACAGATATTAACATAAATATAAACTTTCCTAATTCACAAAATTTAAACATTCCGTAGATATTTTTTGTGGATACGGTGTTTTTAACTAATTTCAAACGCCCGCCCCGCCCCGCCCATTGACCAACGTGCATATTATGTTATTACTCACACTAATATAATTGTTCTTTCTAAATGGAAAGAAGTCACATTTTCCAACGCAGTGTGTTGTTTTTGCTATATTCAAACGAGTCTGTATACTGTGGGCGCAGGGGACGGGGGAAGAGCCAATCGATATATCGATCCGCCCGCGACCCTCTCTCATCCCGCACGCGCGCGAATGTGTGTGTGTGTGTGTGTGTCCGCTGGAAGATGGACAGGAATGGTGTCAAGGGCGAGCCTCCCCCCGCGCTCCTGACCTTCCGCAACACTGACAATGTTAGTGGTGATGTGAACCACATTACGGCTATTACCGTTCAAGTTCGGTCCTCCCCGATCGCGACGGTGAAAATGAAACATTATAGGTATAATACAATATTTAATACATTAGTTAAAAACAGTTTATTAACGAATAAATTGCGAATCAAAATATATTGACATACCTTCTCTCATTGCCCGACAGTAAAAGACTGATGTACCTTAGCCCATTCTAATCTTTTTTCTTTCATCTTTTCCGTAAGAAATGATTGTTCGGCTGGTCGGTGACATTTGAACCCTCTCATACAAACGATATGGATAAAAAAAGTGACATTCCTGTATTTTTTCTGATCTCTTCCACCACTTTTTCATTTTATCGGTTCACTTCACAGTGAGCAGAATAGTATTCTCGCGAGTGCCGAGTGCAGAGTGCCGAGTGCGCGCTCACACCTTCCATCGGCTGTCACTCGGAATGATTAGAACGGTCAACAAGTGGCGCAATTTTCCTTTCACATTGTTCACAAAAATATTTTTCATAATAATTACTTCACAAAACTGAATTGAATACTCTATGAATATACCGCTGATTTTTTCCCCTGCGATTAAGAGGCGGCAGAACACGATCCGCGTTTTTATTATCTGGAGAGTCAATTTAGTGTAAAGTTTTGAATCTTTTTTGCAAAAACTACTGCAATCTTATTATGAAAGATCCATTTAATCTTAAAGCATTTCTTTAAAAAAGAATGCCTTTATATATTGCAATTATAACCGGATATATATAATGCCGGAACCCTAGTCAATCTTTCTCGCAATAGAGTTATCTTTTGTACACTGTATCTCTGAATATTTCCATATAAAGACCATGCATTCTGTTCAAACCGCAAATATTGCCTTTCACAAATGAATATTTTACTTTGGTTATTAAATATATCGTTTTCAAAAAAGTAAAAATTTACGTTCGGTCTCTTATATCCAAAAAAGTATGAAAACATTGAATTATTTAATTAATACCTAAAGAATTTTATAGTATTTAATATAATTTTTTTAAATAAATTATACATTATGCGCATATATTCTAAATAATTACTAGAAAGGAGTCTGTAAAGACAGTTGTCTGTCAGACACTGACGAGTTTGCATTGTATTGGATTTTTCCTTTATTCCTTGATATTTTTTTTATAAACAATAATAAATTTAATCTTTGCTCTGCATACACTTTGATTTTCAGCCCTTTATATTTCTTCAATAACGTTCTTTATATTAAAAATAAAAAGCCTTTTGGTGGTACAATACCAGATGTTTTGGAATCGGGATTTTCAATCGGCATTTTAAACACGTTATCGATATGCTCTGTGTAATTTGAACATTTTATAGAAAAAAATCATTAATGCAAAAGTTTTCAGTTTTGATATAGAATTATAAGTAGATTTCCGATTCGTTAGAACACAAGTAAATTAGTAAAACATTCAAATCTTTTTATTTTTAATTCAGTATATGACAACAGGCATAAATTAGTTAAACAAAATCATACCCATTTCGCATGTAAAAAGTACTTTTGTACCTGCATACGAAATGTTAATTATTTTCAATGTTGTTTTTGAAATATCACGCTGTATTATTTACGTTCTGCAGACATATCCACTAGTGCAAAGAAAACATCGACTGACGTTAACGGACTGAAATGATAATACATATTTTTATACATCATCTTCACTTATGAACTGCAATTATTCATATTGCGGCCTAAAATTGTTAAAAGACTTTTCCGGCCACTCATTCGCTCCACGATAAAATCGTCTTTCTTCATCGATAATTTATATGGTTGACTAATGTTATGAAATAGGAGAGTTTTCAGTTTTGTTTTATAGTGGGAGTTTTCAGTTTTTCTGTCTCTTTTTTACAATTCTTTTTACTATGAAGGTGGCGTGAAAATGAGTGTATTAATACTTCGTACAAGTTTATCCAATTGAATCTTTGTAAGTCGTATAAAGTGAGAACAGTTGTTCGTAATTCGGTAAATAAAAATATATAACAAATTTTAACATTAAATTATCTGACGATTCTCAAAAATATCGCAACATTTTGAAACAAACAAAACACGATGTAAATATGGATCTTATCAATGTCTTACGTAACATAATAATATATAACAATTAAACAACAGTTTTAATTGTAATTAAATTAATAAACCACAAATTAAAACATTTAAATAAAATCTTATCCGTAAAATGTGTCGATTTATTTATTATCCGGTAAGGTTAGTCCTTAAACTTGTCGTTTCAATGAATTTATTTATTTATTAGACATTATTGACAAACATGTTTTTGTTGTAACAGAGGTGGATATAACGTGATAAAAAAAGATACAATTATATTGCAATTAAATACTCTTAGTTTATCGTGTGGGATAGAGTAGACTCCACCTCTGATATATACGTCGTTGTTCTGGCTAATTTGCTAGACTGCAGTCTGTGTTAAAGTAGCCAGTTTTTTTCGTGCTGTTGTGGTGTGTAAATTGTAAATCTATTATGTAAATTGCAGAACTAGAAAATATGCACGCACCCAAAAAGAGACGCGCACTGTACTACGTAATCGTTATAGATTCAACATTTCTATGTTTTTCAAATTACTTACCTATGCGAGACAATAAATATATTTCATTTTTTAAAAATCCGTAAAAATTGACGATGGTGGCGCCGAATTTTAACCATATTTTAGTGGACAGTGAACGAAGTAAGTGTACTTAGCCGTGTGTAAATATAACCACTTTTTTAATACAATTTTTTTCAATACATATGTGTAATAATATTATCAGAAAATAATTCTGACCGATATTGCATCTGTTCAATTTATTCAAAGGGTTATATTATTTTTAATAGAGACTAGCATGCCCGCACAGCTACCGCACGGTAGCAGACGTATCTTGCAGCGACGCAATACTCTGTTTTCAATCTCACCCAACAAAAAAAAAACACTTTTCTCGGTATCCCAGAATTGGAAGAAACAGAGCCGACGTACATAGCCAACAACCTAAGGGGTGGTGGAGAAATTGTGCAGGAGCTACACAGACTCACCCCGTGCACCTAAAAAAAATACCACTTTTCTCGGTATCCCAGAATTGTAAAAAATAGACCCGACGTACACAACTAACAACCCAAAAGGGTCAAAGGCCTGTTGATCTTTGAGAAGCGTTAGGTTAGATTACTAACCACGTAAAAAAACACCACTATTCTCGGCATCCTAAAATTGTAAAGAACAGGGCTGACATATACAACCATCAACCCATCTCTCCAGGTTTTAATAAAAACAAACATTTTGTTAATACTCATTGATAAAACCATAAAAAGTGATTTGACAGGAAAAGAAGAAGAAAAATAAAAGAGAAGAATAATAATCCATCACTCATCGAGCTTAGAAGTATGATAAGATGTATGAATGTGGTTGAGGCGAGAATTATGTGTCAGGACAAAAGAGTGTGGCGCTCTATCCTCTCTGCCTACCCCGGAAACGGCGTGATGGTAAGTAAGTTACAGGTTTATCTATCACCAGAACTGTTCAATTTAAATATTGAATAACAGACGCGTAAAAGAACAAACTCCTTCGACCGGTCTGTAGTAAGACAGGCGTATTTAAGTCACGTGTACAACTGCGAAATAATAATGAATTCAATGACGCTTTTAAAAAATCATCATTGTGTCATTCTAGACATAACCTATAAAAATCCAAAAAAACGTACAGAAAATTTTTCTAAGTATAATGTATGATTTCACCATAATTAACCAAATTCCGGAGTGAAATCATCAATTTTATCTTGTGCGGAAAAATAAATATAGACAAAAATGTACATGTCAAAAAATGTCAATATACATATTTACTAATTTACTAATTTTTACTATACTACCTTACTAATTTTTTTTAAATGTGAATCGATTATAGACTCAAACGGCATGTATAGTGACATCTAAAAAAAGTTGTAAAGAAAAAACCTAATACTTAAAAAATTGCTTACATAAAAAAAAAACATTTAAAATATTCCTTTTGAAATAAAAAAAAACATTTAAAATAACCCTTTTGAGGAAAATAAATTATATTTATTAAGAAATATTAATAGTAGAAAATCTTTTGTTCGGTAAATTGTGAAAACATATTTTCCTTACCAAAATTATTTAATATCATTTTTTTTTCTGAAACGGCATGTATAGTGACATCTGTGTGTCAAATTTGTAAAAAATGCACATGAATTCGCGGCAAATTAATTATTAAATTTGGCTTTTTATTTATAACATTTATTAATATTCTGAAAAGGCTATAAGATGCCATAAATTTAAAAAAGTAGTTTCCGTAAATAAAATAAATGAATTTCTACCAAAAAATCGTTCTATTGCCTAGAGAAAAATGTACATGTCAAAAAATGTCAATGTACATATTTAAATAAAAATACTCTTTTTAATTCGGATTCGTCACATATTTCGCTTCACGGTGGTCTAATGAACCGTTACCTGTATTATTACAATTTTTTTTGAATCCGCTTAATAATGCATAGAGTGTAGAAACAATTTTCAAATGTTTCATTTCTCATGTGAAAATGGACATTTTTGATTAAAATGAAATAATATTAAAACATAATTTAATAAAAATACTATTTTTAATTCGTATCGGGTATATATTATCCTTCAGGGTGCATGGACACGAAGATACCTCCATGAATATGATCTTTTTAATAGACTGCTTCATACCGAATAGTGTACAGAGATCGTTTTCAAATCAAAAAATGTACATTTTCCCATGTGAAAATCGACATTTTTCATAAATCGCAAAGTTTGTCATTGTTTCGCCTGTCAAATGTGGAAAAAACCGCATTCATTTGTTTTCTCCGGCGGTCGTGAGATTTCACTTTTCCGGGATTATTTGTATCAGTTTTTTCGCATTTTCGGCGCATCTAGGTAGGTCCGTACATTAAAAAAAAAAAAAAATACGCGTTTTTCACAATTTAAAGGTGAATTTTAAACGTTAAGAGTTTACAAATACGAAAATAAATTATAGTCCATTGTGATGTATGCACAGATGCAATAAAATTATATTTTGGTCGTAAACTCGCAGAGAAAAGCTCAAAAATACGAAATTTCACTAAATCAAGTTTCACAAGAAAATTAGAAGACGAAGAATTTAAAAAAAAGTGTGTAACGATACTGCCCATCGATGGCAATTGCCAAAAAATATTAAAGTGATTTTAGCTCTTAAATTCACAGACTTATAAGCGAATGAAAAAAAAGTTAGGCTAATTAAAAAGTTAAATTTTCCAAAAATCACCAAACTAAAAGAGTTGTAACAAATAGAGGAGAAGAAGAAGAATGAAAAGAAAAAAATTTAAAGACTCAGTCAACCTTCGGACGTCTGGGAAAAATATCAGAATGCGGATAGAACGCCTAATAAGCGAGATATTAACCAAAACGTGTGTGACAAAATCGGTTACATATAAACATATATATAAACATATAAACATCGCGAAATAGGGCCTATTATTTTAATATATATAGATGCGAACGCAGAATACGTGTCCCTGTCACATTAAAATATTCTCATTATTTTCAAACTAAATAGGACTAACTGGAATGAGGCTCGAGCCCCCGACCACTGCATCACTAAGCGAGTAAACGAGTGTTTTAACCACAAGACCAACAAGCACCACTTTATAACTAAACAAACAAAATAAATTTCAAGAAAATGTGTAATTGTGTGCGATTAATTGTTTGGGTAGAGGGTGTAGTGTAGAACGAGCGAATCATTTCTGCACCCAGCAGTAAAAAATAACCTCTTCATAATAAACGACTTCACCATTTATTTACACATGTAAAGGTGTATTGATATAGTCATATTTATATTTAGCATTCACAATAATTATACATTCACATGATAAAGCTGCGCCATCTTACGTGTCGCTAATGGGTAGGGGGGGTAGGTAGGGAAAAATGAGCCGACAGAGATTAGTCATAGACTCACTTTTAGTTACGGAATTTTATTAAAAACTTTTGTCAGTTTTCCGAGTTGGTAATTTTTATTTTAGGTATATTCTGCGCAATAATAAGGACGATCATTTGTATGTCTGTAATACGGATATCACCGTCATTTTGATTAAATCTCAATGATTTCTGTACAGAAAATCTAGAAGCATGCACAAATATTATTAATTTCACGAAAATGTTTAATAAATACAAACTACAACAAAACTAAAATTTTCTATCCTATTTTCTATTCTATTTTCTATAATTTTGATTCGCGGCATCACACATTCTCGACATACAGCCAATTATTAACAAGTAAAGAGATGTTACATTTGCGCGTCAACCAATCGCCGAGATGTACTAGTACACGTACACGAGCAGTACACAAATAAATTACTGATTTTATTATAAAGATGGATGGATTCAACATAAACTGTTCTTTTTCTGTTTTATCAATTCCATCAACTTCAACAGTGGCCTAGCAATGGCGATGTCTGACCCCTAACCTGTGTCCATCAAATTATTTTACTGTAATTATTTAAACCCATAAACTACAAAATACAAAATTTCAATGTCCATAATTAAATTAACAACAGTGGTACAACTCCTCACAAAACAAGGAAAAGTAAAAACAGAAAGAGTCGTCAGGAATGTGTGAAGCATATTTTCTTTAGAGACTTTAATTAATTTAATAAATCAATATATTGCACTAGGGGAGTCGAAAATTAATCATAATGAAAGGAAAGTTGTAACAGTCTGTTCTGATACAAAATCCAACAGACTATGAATAATTTTCTTCCTGGCTTGGAGTATGTCGGGAGAGGCCTCAAAGTTTGAAACATACAAGAAATAAGAAAACTGGTACAAGTAGCTCCTCCTTATACAGTGATCAAATAATCAGAACTCTCAAACAACCGCAACCGGTACCCCAATGGTGGTATATTTTTATATAATGGAGTTTAGCTTTAAGTTTAAAAACTTTAATAGTATTTAGTTTTTTTTCATCACATACTCATTTTACATTTAAGTACTGTATTAGATTAATAAAACTTCTCTTATTTTTTCACTAACAGCAGGTATATAAAGTTTAATGTTTATAATTTTGTTTAAAAACATCTGAATGTGATAATTATATTTTTGTTTAGTTCATTCTACATCCCGAAGAAGGAAATTGTTGTTTCCAAAACCAGTTGGTGGATTAATTAATATTTAAGTGGTTAAAAATCAAATTTAAAACTAAAAAATAACATTTACTTTAGTTCTAATAAAAGCATTAGTTATGCTAATGCATTGGATTCCGCTTCACGGGACGAGGACAGTTGGCCCAATTAAGCGGCTGACCAATTAACCCAAATGAGCGAAAAATTAAACAATGAATATTTTTGTGTTTCGATTTAATGACTTCAACAATTGCATTCTCGCAGTCTTCATTTTCATCATAACTTGGTAAATTGTTATCTATTGTGGTAAATTGATTGATAATTAACAATACGAACTTCTCATGTCCTTGTTTTCCTCATTGCTCAAAATGTATATAGTGTCGGTTTATAGATATAGCTCGCCAACTGTATTGCTTGCAAAGGGGTTCTTTTTGCACCAATCATTGGTAAACATTGTAGTTATGTGTGTAATAAATGTGTATTGTGATTTAAAATATACTCTCACAATTAAGCAATGTAAATGACTGTTGTTAGTTTCTCGGTTTGGTTTCCGTTACTTGACATTTGGCCTGAATAAGTGGCTGTCTGAATTAATCAGCGGCCCAATTAAGCGGAATTTACTGCATCAGCGATAACAGCCTTGACCCTCCAATGGGATCCAAAACGTCTACCAGAGGTCAAATACACATGACAGAATAGCCCAGAAAACATTCTTAGTTATTTTATTTATTAATGAAAGGAACTCCAAAATACGTATAAGAATTATTTTTTCAACATTTTTATTACATTTTTAGGATCAGATAATTTGTTCCATTTTGGGAAGATTGTGCCCAGGTTCAGCGTAACATGACAGGGAGTGGCCAGTTATTAAAATGCAATATTATTCTATAATATAATATAATATTCCGTAAAAAAAAAAATTAACATGGCTAAAGAAGTTAAATTTGATAGTTCTAAATTGTAAAATTATTTAGATTAAATTATTAAAAGGACATAAACATTTTATTTTTGGCGTACTCACTTGCAATCACAATTTTTTAATGAGAGTGATGCATGCATATAGCATACAAGTCTTAATAAGTGCACAGACACTCTTCATTGCTGAGGATAATCCAATGCATGGAATAGAGAAAAGTGAAGAGCGATTTGGATTCTACTACAACCTGCATCAAATTATAGCTCAGATAGCTTAGTTTATGGTCTAACATTATCCTTTCGACGACAATAGTGTCTTGAAATTTCACTTGTAATTTTTAACGTGGGATTGCTCCATTTGTAGATTGTTTCATATTCATGATACTTACATTTATTTAGAGATTCTAATGTCTTTTTAATATTTAACTAGCTAAAAATGCATGTTTTGTCGGAAACACAAAAGAAAGTAGTGTCTCCCGTTTCATGAAAAATTCAAAATTATTTGTATATGGAAAAATAAGGTGTGTACTTTTCTGCAATGCAAAACAAAATAGAATGCGTGAATTTACTGACATAGATGAAGTACTGATATGTTTGAATTCTAAATAAAAAAGACCTAGATTTTCCTTTATTGGACAGATATTAAATGTGCATGGGAAAAATTAATCAAAAATTTAATTTGACTGCATGGTCAAACAAAAAATGCTTTACTTGATCTAAGCCGTGGGGAATATTTAGATATATCGGCACCCGAGGTAAGTACACTTTTTAAAAAAATGTTCCTATTTCTTCTAGAAATTAGTTTGGCTTTCGTTTGGGTAAACTCATTTAAGTTCATAGTTCACGGTATCATATATAGAGCTTTTTAGAGAGAATCCTTGGTTAGATTAGAATGATTTTATTTGCATGGGAACCTTTAAATTACTCTACTATAAAATGTTGTTTTCGTGACTTAATACAGTTTACCTCTGGGGTGCTGATATGTAAAAAGTACAACCAGGAAGTAAAAAAATCTGGCAAAAATGCACAAAAATTGACATCAATAGAACTGAAAGAAAACGTCGAATTTCTTCTCAGTTACTTTCACAGAAAGACTTCAAAACTAAAAATAATGTGCAAGCGAACAAAACAGATTCATTGTTTTAAACAGGTCAAGAAAAATCAAAGATATTTCATACATTTTGACTCACCCCTCTCTCCAGAATCCATATTGTTTATATTAATAGATCACTATAGTTAGTTTAACAATGTAATCATCGATCATTAGACAGATAATATTTAGAATATAAACCGTTCACCCACATCACCTCAAATATGGCCGTACAACTGACAGCACCAAGGTCATTGAACTGAGTGCACTCCGATGCCGAGAGTGAAATCTCTCTAAAGCGGATAAGACTAAAACAATTAAATGTTAAACACAAATAAATAATAACTGAGCACGATGAAAGCTTAATTTGGCACGGTATCACATATTTTTAATTCATAAAACGTATCAACACAACGGAAATAAAATTTCATAGATATTACACCCAGGCATCAACATAGAAAAAAACACAGACAAACCTTTCTACTTTATTTTCATTCCATAGACATTTTATCGAAGGTGATAGGTAGGTACACGCCGGTATTAATTACAAGCGGGTAGTTAATTTTTGGCATAGTTTTTTAATAAGAGGAGACGGTGTGTAGAAAAAAATGGGCTCTAAATTATTTTCTTAGAGCGGCACTCCCACAGGGCGGCTGGCTGATGACTGGCTGCTCGTAACTATTCTCCAGGCTTCCTTGGAGGCGGGAAGGGATGCTGGCTGACAATTAACTGTTCGTGGCTATGTCGACAACTGGCTGGGCTTCTCGCAACTGGTTTCCAGATCTTCAGTCTTCTGAACTCTATCGGAGAGTCTTCCACTCTCCTATCTTAACTGATATCACGACCTCTTCTGACTTCCGGTACCAACTGACGAGAGCAACTTCCGTACCAGCTGCCTTGAACTGTGGTGTCGTCCGACTTCTGATATCAATTGTCAATTGTGGTGTCTCCCAAATCCTAAAACCCAGCTACTCAACTGCCTTCTCCGACTGCTGATACCATTTTCCAACTGACGTGGTGCCTCCCAAATCCCAATACCAACTGATGATAACAATGGTGTTCCACCCATTTTTATTGCTTGTTGCAAAGGTGTTTTCGCCTGTTGGCTGGTTCCATCTTCCCAGAACTGGCGACATTCCATAAGTCCAATATTCAACAGCAGCGCTACACCTCTGCTGTAGGTATAATTTCGGACTCCGCACAATCCGTTCTGTTGTATTTTGCGTGATTTGAATATTTTATAAATATAAATCTTTTGAATGTGATTGGAGCTTTTGATAAAATTTATTTGTACGTCGTAAGGTGCGTGTTTTTTTCAGTATACACTCGAAGAAACTGAGTTTGTAACGTTAAAAAGTCTCTAATGTAATATTATCATGAAGACAAAAAAAATAAAAAAATAAATACATTCACTATTTGAACATCATATCAACGTTTTATCAAGTGGGCTAAGTAATTCATAAGTTTTGGCTAAATTTTCTACTTCTATTCATTCTTATTCATTAAGATGAATTATCTATTTGTATACCTTACCCACCATAGATTGTCACATTGACCTCGGTGAAATAATAAAAATTTATCTAGTAATCAATTTGCCACATTTTCCACAAAATTGTTCATTTACAGTCCCATTTCTCTTATAAAATTATCACCTTTTTATATATTTGCCCATCTTACTATAATTATCACTTAACATTGTTCGATAGAATTGTGTTGTAGTTACATTGATTAATTATTTATTTCTTATATCTACTAAGTAATTGACACATCCATGATCAATTGACATTAAATTAATTACAACAAATCGTATACTAGGGTACCATTTTATCATATCTAGCCCAGCAAATACATAACTGGTTCACTTTTAGTTTATATTTTCATTACGATTTCTTTTCTTTTCACATTCGATACCTGAAAACAATAACATGAAATTATATTCTATTTTCAGTCTGCCCATACCTATTATTAATTAGTGTCCAATAAGCCAGAACCTACCTTAATCTTAAGTAATAATTTTATTTTTATCTAATTCGGATTAGTATTCACATACTTATAAAGACGTGATTTCTCGATATTAGAGCCTCAATAACCAACGAGCTTATATGAGAAGAGGTATGAATGTGGGTGAGGTGAGAATTGTGTGTCAGGACAGAATTATGCGGCTTTCTAATCTGTCTGTAAGCCCTTGCGGAGAAACGGCGTGATAGTAAACTAATCACTTCGCTAGTCTATTGGGGTGGTTCTCAGAACGTGAAAATTTCACGGCGGCCCATACATCCCTTTTATCGTTCGACTAAAGGAAACAAAAGAAGCTGCTAATATCTCAGACTATTGTCTCATGCTCTTTTGTCCTCCTGGGATACGGAAAGACCCAGGAAGTCATCATTTATCTGCAGTTTTCTACCGGTCTTTTGTTCTACCCATCCACCCGGTTATTGACTAATCTGCAAACGAATGGGCTCCGACGCAATTATTGTCACTCTAGCGTGATATATCGGAATAGAGTAGGTGGCTCTCGCGTAATTGTTTTTTCTTAGACAAGAGAGTTCGAGGAATATACGTCTACTCATAACAAAAGAAAACAACCGACTCTATCCTGCGAAATTCGGGTTTAAGCCTATTGTTCAGAATACGAGCCCTTATGTTTTACGTCAAAATGACAGCTTCCCCTTAGCACGGGCCACGTAGCTCTTCCTATCTGCGATCATTAATTATTCAATAGGTCTGAACCTGATACTCTCGAGTTATAAATCGACGTTGGAGTATTTATTTATGTTTCATTCTCCTTTTTGTTTCTTCTTTGCATGTGGGTCCGTCCCACCAGTAAAACAGCTAAATTAGTAAGTTTTGATTTTGGGAATCGTGTAACTCCATTTACGGCCTAGCGCCCGTATCATTTTTGTGTCACCCTTTTCATGAACAAAGGTTTACACATGTTATGTAAACAAAATTAATCATCCATAGTAAATATAACTAACGTGAATTATCCGAAGCCTTAAGTAACTTAAGTTATAACAATTTTAAGGGTTTTGCTATCCAAATTTTTTACATACTTATTTTATGAACGATAATCAAAGATAACAATATTATGACGAAATTGAAGATCGAAGATCAAAAACTGAATATCGAATATTGAAAATCAATGAAGAACAGCACAAATAAAATGAGACAAGCTGATATCTAAGAGCAAACATGACAGACAAAAAAGGGGTAAGTTCATTGCAATAGAATTCCAAAATTAAACAAAATGGTTATACTCGACATTTGTAAATATATTTAGGAATTTAGTTAGTTCTAAATAAATTTATTCGTAAGCGTACGCTTTACAGAAGTATAGTTGAAAATTTTGACGAATCGATTATTAAATTTAGCTATATATTGCAAATCTTACACTTTGTTTGTGAGCGTGTATGTTCAATTCATGCATTTAAAAAGAAAATTTGTTTCTGATCCCGTCCAAATCTCTGTATTTCTTCAGCAGTTTATGACCAACTGACAAGAGCATTAATAAAAGGTTCAAGATAATATTTAATCCATTAATGGTCTATTTGTTTCTATGGGCGCTTATGTAATACCGCCCTCTAAATATAAATCATCACAGGATATATAAAACAGGCTTATCCAGCGAAATGATAATTAAATCCATTTGAAATACTGACTAGCTTTTTGTTTTTTGTTGGCCTAAACAACGTTATTTTATTGATATACACAGGTGTATTTGTCACACGAAAGAGGTTCATGTTGTCTCTCTCTGATATGCAATCAAACCTACGGGTGGCGCTAGCCACTGAGGAGGGACAGGTGAATGATAGAAACACGAAAAGAAAAATATCTACAATTAGTTGGGGATCAGCATATAATACTAGCCTGATTCCTGTAAAAATGGTACAAAAACTTGTCATAAAAATAATATTAAAAAACCCAAATGATTATTTGAAGAATTCTAAGTACCAGCATTACTGAAAATCATACTAGATTTAAATTTGTATTTTTATGCACTAAAATCAATACATCTGTGGTGGCCTGTGCGCATTCTCCAGATGCGTCTTCTCGTCCCCTTATTTCTCCCACGCGGTATTACAACTTTCGAGAGAAGCCAAGCCATGCCACTCGACATACATGACACACGTGCACGGGAGGAGGCAGTCAGCGCCATAGATATGACCATGGCCGGATCGCGGACACTCATCCTGATCTTCCCGATTCGGTTCTTCGAATAATACTTGCATCGTTTTACTCTGTCCTTTATGTATTTGTGTCGTTTCTTGCTCTCAGTGGCTTCTCCCCGGCGAGAATAAACAAATGTATATAATAAGGTTTTTTACTTGAACACAAACCAATCTTCCCACACACCATTTGGACATCATTATACGCACCTAGGGAAAAAATTCTTTAACAGCTAACCTGAAAACATTAAGAAAATTAAAACTATCTAATGTTATTAAAAAACACTTCAATGTGAGCTCTAAAAGAAACACGTACCCCTAAAACTTATTTATATCGCTAATGCAAACATTTTTTATTATATAACATTATTTTAATAAATATTTTTTAATTATATGCTTTCAAGAGAAGCGTAGTACGAAAAAAAAAATATACCTACCATGAATATTGTATCATAATTTAATAAAATATATATATTATACTCATACTACACACTCCATGGGCGGATGTACATTCTTATGCTAACTTAATCCAAAATTAATTTCTTCCTTATATTATTCCGCGTTACTTCACTGGGGTCTTTTTCCGAGGGTCCGATCTCCGGCCGGACAAAGTGGCGTCGTTGCCAGACTGACATGGTGACTGTTTCCAGATTGGATGGGCGGCTTCTTCCAGACTGGCTCGGCGACTGCTATCAGGCTGGATCTACAACTCGCTGGGCGACTGCTTCCAAACTGACTTGGCTACAGCTATGGTTAATTTGCTCCCCCTTTTGGTCGCCCTTACAGTGAGAGACCACGTCCTTTTCTAGGCCTAACTTTGAATACCACCCCCTTTGTTATGCATCAACGCGAAATGACGCGACGCTATCGTAATAATTAGATAAAAAATAAAATAATAATAAATGGAATATCATTTTTTTGTCAGTCGCACACAAACCGCTGGCGGTGGGTCCATATGAAAAAGGCCAAAGTCTTAACATAAAACCGGAGTCAACCGTTCAAAACGGATAACGGTCGTAATAACCTCCACCCAATAGAAATATACATTAAGGAGGTGAAACAATGTTGATGTGAGTATGACAGGGAACACCATTTTGAGAAACAGTTGTAAAATAAGTGCTCCGGCGTGAACCGGACAGCTTTCTCTTCCTATGTAAAAAAAAGTACCAAAGGAATAACGGCAGTTAATAGGACGAGAAAGCCATTTAGTTTATCGTAGAATGATACAATATTTCTTTATAATGATGGACGTTTTATCTTATGGAAGAAATGATAAATCTAATTCTAAAAACCATTTAAGCCCGGTGGAAGTCTCTATAAGAAATGAAAGCCGAGATCAGTTAGGCGATAACTATTAAACAGGACAAAAATTATGTAAGAATAATGACTGCCAAGTCGTTAAGAAAGAAGCATTATAGACGGACAGCTCGCTCCCTGTTTTCTGGAAAATTGCGTCTCATAAGTAGATATACCCGCGCGGAAATAATTCAAGATAGAACAAAAATACGAACAAATTAAATATGAGCGATAGGTTAATGGAGAGGAAGTTATTGAAATGATGATAAGATTCAATAACGAGTGAGTAGATTATTTTTAAAAATAAATAATGTCATAGCAGTAAGGATGTGAAGAAAAATCAGTGCGAATTTAATTGTAATATAAAAAAATAAATAGAAATAGATCAACGAGATAAAGCTCGAAATAAAATCTCAAACTGAAAATAATCTTTCCACATTGAAATGTTTTGAAACGAAAAATATGTTGTGTAAGAATAATTGATTACAAATATACCTAAACAAAAATATGAATAAGTAAATAAATAAATGACCCACCTGCATAAAAGAAAAAGTCACGTAACGAAATGATTTGTGACTAGATAAGATTCTGTTAAGTAGTGTAAGAAATATAACATTTGTAAATAATTAGAGATAAGATTGGGATTAATTAATTTAATTACTATGGTTATATGAGAGGCAGGTGGAAACACGAAGAACGGAAAGTATATAAATTTACACTGTTTTAATGAGATAGAAATAATGGAGCGTCCAACATAATTAATTGATGTAATTAGTTAATAAATAACCCACCGTTTTATCTCTTTCTTATAATTAATTATTACTAAACTTATCTCTACGTAATTACATTTATTGTAATATTACATTATTTTATTTATAGTTTAAGTAAAACATATTTAATTTTATTCATATCTGCTACGACGATAACCTGCCCATTCGTTACTAATGCTTCTGATTTATAATCATTTCCATTTATGAGGCGCCGACCGTCTGGTACCTACATTGATGTATTGTTTTTAACCTGACATAAAATGAACGAACGCAGACAGAATGTGGTGGAAATGGGATTGCGTAGGCCTGTTCGTGGTAGATCTATTTATGATCGAGTAAAGATGGAGAATTTAAGTGAACACGTTTTCACAAGACTTGGTTAAGCGGTTCAGTCACATGGAACGAATGAATAAGGAGAGAATAGTAATAAAGATATATGACACAAGATGTATGAATGTGGAAGAGGCAAACTTATGTGCCAGGACTGACCAGTATGGTGCTCTATCCTTTCTGCTTACTCCCGCGGGGAAACTTCGCTACTTCAACAGGGCGATTCTCAGAACGGATTTTTTATTTTTACCTACATGGAGGTCGATGCATATGTATTCACCCGAATTTAACAAAAGGGTCAATCATTTGTTTCGTATTTCACCCTCGAATGAGCTACCTCATTTCGCGATGCTTTTTCTTAAGAAACGCTTCACATTCACAAAGTCATTACTCTTAGGTTGCGCCATTGTTTTTGTTTAATAGTTTATTACCCGGGGTAGCAAGCAATAACTATTATTAATGGGCCCTTCGGAACGTGACCTATTGGCATTTTGGATGGTTTGGCGATCTACTTTCACGATTAATTTCACCCGTAAATAAGAATCTCAAGAACAATGCCTTTAAGGAAATTTTAAGCTAGTCTGTTTTTTGCCAGAATTTACGGTCTTCGCCATCTAGATAACCGCAGCTGGTGAAGACAATATGGTACTCACGCGTTCGCGATATTATTATATAATTAATAGCATCGAATCTGGTGCGCTCGCATCACAACCGATGTTGGGGCATAACATAATCATTTAAATGAGCAAGTACTCCAAACCTACATACATAAAAAAAAACATTATAAAAATCTATGAAAGTATAAAATTTTCTTGTCTATACTAATTTAAAAGCGGGAAAAAATAGTGTTATAAATCGTAATATAATAAACTTGTGTTTTATATTTGTAATATTATTGCAATGGCATCAAAAATTCACAATCATATTTTATATTCATCTACCGCATCACTTCCGGAGCTCACCAATTTGATTTGTTCTGTTAATAGGACGAAAGAACAAGATAATAGTGCGATATCCGATTTCCATTTGCAAATATTGAAATCTCGGTGAGATTTTTATTTGGTGTATATTTGAATAGCAACAGACTGGATGTGATTCTTTTACGTCTCAGTCGAACCATTAAGAACTAATTTAACAACTATTAATTCATTTGAAAAAAAAATGATGAAAAGAATTTAATGTATGGAGAAAATGTCACATTTATTTCAAATTAAGCTAAGCGCTTGTATTATGAAAAATAAGACTATTTTCTGGGACAAGAATCACAAGAAAGTTTCCCCAGACTACTTCGTCAATAGGCGAATATCTTATTACTCTATGTAGATTCTCTTCAGCTCGATTAAACTATTATATCAACCTACATTATAACAAATAGTACTATGTACCTTTATCATAATATTTTATATTTATTAATGAAACTATTATAATATTTGCATGACATTTATCAAATATAATTTATTATTATTTCTGTTTTAAATTCCAGTATGCTTATTTTTTCGGTGCCTCACTTGATTGTATCTCCACATATTGCGAACGTTGAAGAAATTTTAGTAATATTTCATAGAAATGGCTTGGATATTAAAAAATTACAATCTACTCTGAAGAAATTCAACATAAAGGTGAGCATTAATGTGTGTGGATATGTTATATTGTGTGTTATGTAAATATAACTATATTGCTGGTCCTCAGATCCTCGGTCTATAGGAAAGCCAGTATTAGACCATACAAGGTAGTACATGTTAATTATATTTACTATAACTGAGTCCGATTCATGTGACATTTTTTTCTGAATAGCCTCTCTGATACACCATAGAGATTCTTGAATCATACCAGGGTCATCTTTATACATAGTGAGTGGAAGTTACTTCTATTCAGTAGTCAGTATTGAAATTTTGCTTTAAAATGCTGTGCAAATTTAGCATCTTTTCATTTTCTCACGTTTTCAATACAATTTTAGTGAATGGCTCACACCTGCACATAAGATATATTATATATCTATAAAGAACGTACGTTAGAGGTATCAGGAAAGTAAAGTTATTTGAGTTTTATTTTTTTTTATAATACAAATTAATATTTTTTTAAACACAATATGCCTTAATATATTTCATAATCAACTACATTTAAGCATTTATGATATCTGTTCACTAGCTTTAATGTCCCACTGCTGTCATCTACTGGCCATCTGAAAAAGTTTTCCATTCAAGAACTTTTTAAGGTTATGAAAAAAGTGTGAATCGGTCAGAGCTAGGTCCGAACTATATGGTGGATGATCAAAAATCTTCCATCCAAATCTGCCCAAAGCTTTGCTGGCTTTGTTTAGGGCACAGTTGGTCAAATAGGATGGCTACAACAGTGAGACTTTAAAGCTCGTTAACAGATACGATAAATACTTTGATGTTGGATGTGATTATGTAATGAAATAGATTAAAGGGTATGTAAAATGTATGTGTTAAAAAAAATATAAAATTATATATTAAAATATTTTCTTAATTTTTTATAGCTAAAAGGTCTTTACTTTCTAGATTACCCTATGAACTGACCACAACTATATGCACAAGGTTTACTATAGTTGTGGTTCTGTTGGTGTTAAATGTTACTCATATGCAGGTTTTGCGGTCAGAAGAAGTGAGCACTGCCAGCCTAGAAGCTTGCTATCGTTACAGTTTGAGTGCCCGTCTTGCCCCGTTGTGGAATCTTATAGGGTCCGACCTATATGTAGCCGGAAGAGACTTCTTAACCTCACACGCCCCTATTGATGCTGTGACCATTAGCGTGCATGTAACTCGTGAGTTCATTTTTATTTCACTATTAAACCCACAATTACATTGTGAACAATCATTATTGTAAATATGTTACAAATAATTTTGTATTATTTTGAAATTTTTACAATTTTATATAATACATATATGAGTTACTTGAATCTGTTACAAAACTAAAGTTACATATTTTTGTGAATCGCATACCTCTCCAAAAACGAGACTAGCTCTTGTGCTTAGAGAGGGAGAGAGGGAGGAATGTTTAATAAATCTTTATTATCCATTTGAGCTGAACAACCCAACATTATATCAGCAATGAGTATTATTATAATGTGTAGTCACTGCTGATAAGTGTAGTAACTGCTGATGTCATGTGTAGTTAGTTACTGCTGATGTGTTGTGTAGTTAGTTACTGCTGATATAATGTGTAGTTACTGCTAATATAAAGTGTACTTACTGTAATTATCTCGAGTCCATAATTACTGATGACGGTAGTAACAACTATTTAATTTTTTAATTGTAACATGTAATGAAAGATCGTTTATTTTTTTTCAATTATTACCTTGCGCTCATTGAATAAAAAAGATGTAAAAACGTGAAATTAAATAAAAAAGATCTAAATTTTTCTGCATCATGCTTTGATTGTGAAAAGGATCATCTGAAATTTGTTAAAGTATTATGCTCATTAGCTTACAGATTACGTTTCTGTTGGATGGTTATTTAATTTGTGTTGTTAAATCGGTAGCCATTTTTTAAATTATTTAAAGCGCATTTTAAATAAATACCTAATTAAAATATGCTTTGATAAAGACATGTCAGTCAATGTGAAGCTAAATATAAAGTATTCTTAAATTGTAGGTTCCCCCAAAATCAGAATCATGTCTTCGTACTCCGGATTACTATACTCATATAGAATTTTATGCAATATTACAAAAACACAAGATCTTTGATCAAATAATTACTTTTTTATTGTAAACAAACGAGAGTTGTGTCAATACCGCATTACCGCACAGCGCAAACTAACAAGAATTTGTATCTGAAAGAATCTTAAAGTACAGAAAACTTTTACCACATGCTGATATCGACAACACGGTAGTTTTTTTTATTTATTTAAAAGTGCATCTTTTCGTTTTTTGAAAATAAATAAGTACCTATGTAGTTGTTGAAATTAAAATAATATTCACTTAATTTAAAAATTTTAAAATCGGAAATTGAATCACACAGATGTGCGAAAACAGACTTTTTTTTCCGAAGTAAATACATTTTCAAAGTAAAAATCTTTATCCTTCGATTCAATGACACAGCATCTGAAAAATGAATTCTGTAAGTCTCGAGGGAATTTTCATGTATTACGTAATAAATTAAAATTTGCTAATATTTTTAACCCCCCCCATTACTCACTATACGAGCATTTCTTTAACCTTCATACGAAATACATTCAAGTAAATGGACCTACTTTAATTATAATATTTTTTATTCATTAAGGTATTTTTCGTTCTACAGATATTTAAAAATATAAATAAAAATGTTTACAATACTTACCTACATACGTTGTAAAATATAAACATCCATCCAATATTACGTTCCACCATATAATTTTAATACGCAAAGTAAAAAGGGACCAAGACTGCTTATCGCCGTCATGAATGCCGTCATGTCACTTACAATAAAGAATATTGGTTACTAAGCGCAATGTCATTTCGCGCTGACGTTCACACAATAACAATGTTATATAACAATGATTCTAAAATATGGAGGCGTGAAAGTCCCCATTTATGTATTTTAACATACATTTTAATAAACAGCATACAATGTTTTCATATTTATAATAAATCATATTTATGTTAAATATAATTACTTTTACGAATTGTGATGAACCATTTTTAATTTAACATTTTAGTTCAGTTTTTAATTTTAATCTTATTTGCATTTTAATATAATTAACTTAAAATATAGAATTATTGATTCCATATAAAATTATATTTTTATATGTGGTTTTATTTGAATTATATAAATTCCATATAAAATTATATTTTTAATCGTCTAATTTAAATAAATGATGGTTTTATAATTATTTACACGCATTTAACTTTGTGTAAAAGATATTTACGTGGGATTTTTGTGTAAACATCATTTTTAATGCTCATTGATGTGCAATAGTATTATATTCCGTGCGACATTTCTGTTCTTTCGATTGCTGAATATTACAAGTTTATAAGTACATACCGATCTATATTTTTGATTACTAGGTAAGCTATTTACATTTTTTTTGTTTTGCTTCCCATTGAATATTTTGATTCCCTTGTTTTTTTGTAATTTACAGTCCTTGCGTTTATTTCAAAATTCTTATGAATTTCATTAATATACGCAATATTTAAATAAAGTTTGTTCGGCGGACGAGTGGGTGAACCACCATTTTAAGTCAGTGGAAGTCGAGAGTATGTAAGTACCTATATATGTGCATATGTATTTATGAGGGCGTACTTAGATAAGGTAAATCAGCTGATTTAATATTTTATTGCAGTGATTTCAGTAGTATTGTATTTTGAGTGTTTTATCAATTAATTAATTAGCGAATCAATTTATAAAATTTGATATGAATTACTTTAATGGTTGTTGCACACGGGATTCCGCCTCACGACAGGCTCAGGAATTCCACTGGACGAGTCGTTACGATTCAGTGGCCCTGAAAAGGGCCTTTTCTTATTCGGTCCAGTGGCGCCAAGCGGGCCGATGGGCGCTGAGCGCCAGTGGCGGGCTCCGCAAGGAGCCAGCCACCACGTACCAACTCGCGGTGGCGGAGCTACCAGCGAATGGTACAGGAGCGATTTGTCGCTCACCATGGACCCGCAGGGGTCACATGGTGGGGCCGCAGGCGGCCCTCGGTGGGCCGCCCATTGTATTTTGTATAGGGCGACCGTCAACTGAATGTAATTGTTTTGTGAATTTAGATTTGTCGTGTGTTGTCGGGCTCATGGCGGCGGTCGCGTAGCGGCGGTCAAGTGGTGGGGGTTGTGAGCCCCCCCCACCACTGCTGGCCATGTCTGGTTGATACATTAAATAAATAGGGGGGATACCGCGGCCGAGAAGCTCAGTTCTTGTCGGCGGCCTTCCAGAGCAACATCTCTCTGCCTTTTACTTCTCTCCTGCACACATCGCCTCCTGCAAGCCTCGCATTTGTACGAATATAGCAAGACGGAGTAATACCGCCTGCGAAATTGGAGCGCTCGGACTAGCCCGCATTTTTCAATGCGTTCGGGGACATCTGGGCGTTCCCTGGCGGCGGCGTGATTGGGCGACCGCTTTTGCTTGTGCGTTTTTACGCACAAGCAAAAGTCCAACGTTTTATAAAAGATAAGTAAGAAATATTGAAAAAAAAAATGCTCACTTTGAAGTTGCATAACTCCCTTACCTGTAAAAATTTTACAAAAGTATAAATAATATTTTCTGTTCAAAATGAATGAATGAAGAAGACTCCCCTGAAGTTTTTGCTACTAGCTATGAGACACCGGTATATATATATATTTTTTATTTCTATTTTTATTCCTGTTGAATCTTAAATAATAGCACGAAAAATACTGGCTACTTTAACACAGACTTCAGTCTAGCAAAGTAGCCAGGACAGCTGTTACAATATTTTCCCCGTAGGAGACATCATCACGTTTAATGTCAAATGTCATAAAGTACGCATAGGCCTGCTGCACTTTAACACAGACTTCAGTCTGGCAAAGTAGCCAGGACAATGTTGTATATATCAGAGGTGGAGTCTACTCCATCCCACACAATAAACATATTAGAATGTTATCTTATAATATATTCACTTCTGTTATAACAAAAATATGTATGTCAGTAAATAAATAGTCAAGAGTGTGGGAATTCGTGGAAATACTGTTACAATAATAATTACATAATAATAGTTAAACTTAACTTATAATACCTAGCCCATAGCCTAGAAAAGTTTACATGAGCTTTAAATAAATATATATGTCCTATGATGCGATGGTCAAATTACATCAGGCAAGTTATTGCAAACAACATCATGTACTTAAACATCTTCTTGTGCCGATCTGCATTCTTCCTTGTGCTCTCCTTCCTATATTATCAGGTGGCTACTAGAAAATGTTTTGTTACTATTAACGACCAATCAGCATTTCAATGATTGCGGATTAAACTTGACAGTTTATATTATTTAACTTTTCACAGTAGGTACAAAGGTTTTATATATTAAGTTATTATATCCAGAAACAAATTCTAATTTGGAAATTTCAATGTATAAATCTCAGTAGAAGTAAAATAATTCACTATTTTATTTGAAATGTGTATTTTCAAAATAAAATAATCACATGTCCACCTAATTTCTACCAAATATTTTCCCCATAGGAGACATCATCACGTTGAATGTCAAATGTCATAAAGTACGCATGGGCCTGCTGCACTTGGATGATTTCAATCTTTCACCAAAGGACCTAAAATATTTTACCAGTGCGAGTGACTCCTCGCTGACAGAAGCTTCTTTCTTGGATCAGTGGGTCCACGTATTGCCAAGGTAGATTGCTCCTCTCAATCAAATTATATATATAATAGAAGCACTGATGTATGGAACTGGTATATTTTCTAGAGTTTCCATGAGGAAACCTAGGCCGACATTTTGGCACGCTAACATGTGCTGTTATCAAGGTATTACCGGGAAAAGTTATGGTACAACCATACTTTTTCGCAAGAGATATTAATGTTCCATATTATTATTATATATATATATATATATATATATATATATATATATATATATATATATATATGGAGGCAAGTGTCTATAATAATGTCATATAAAGGGTTTTTCATTAAGGGCGCTCAAACTTTTTTTTAAATAAAACAAAAACGAATGAATATATCTAAAAAAAAATATTATGTTTTGAAGTGCATTTAGTGGCAATTATGTATGAAATTCAATTTCCCTCGCATGACCACCGCGGGCACGTTTGCAGAAGTCCAATCGTTGAATCTGAATCTGAATCGTTGCCATTGAACTGGTCCATTTCGCGAAATAACACGCTCACCAAATTTGGTTTTCAATATGTCAATTGTTGCGTGTGCCGTGTGACTGGTAGCGCCGTCTTGTTGAAACCACATATTGGCCAAGTCCATACCTTGCAATTGAGGCCAAAAATAATCAGTTATCATGGAGTGATAACGATTACCATTCACAGTAACATGACGATTAGCATCATCAACAAAAAAATATGGTCCAATGACACCTCCGGCATGTAATCGACACCAAACAGTGATTTTTCCGGGATGCAATTGTGTTTCATGAAGCACGTGTGGATTGGTGCCTGCCCAATAATGCATATTTTGCTTGTTTACATATCCATTGAGCCAAAAATGAGCTTTGTCGCTAAAGATGATTTTTCGATGGAATTCAGCATCATTTTCAAATTGTTGTGCAGCCCAATTGAGGAATTGGCGACGCTTCAAATGGTCAAGCGGCTTTAGTTCTTGTGTCAACTGGATCTTGTATGGATGTAGGCCAAGATCTTTTCGCAAAATTCGCCACAATGACGTCACAGAAATGCCCAATTGTTGAGAACGTCGTGTTAGTGACTCATTTGGGTCATCAAGAACAGATGCTCTAGCGGCGGCAATATTTTCCTCACTTCGTGCATTTCTTTGTCTCACTGGCACTGGAACATTGTGTAGCGACAATGTGCTTTCAAATTTTTGCACCAAACGTTGAATTGTTGATGTGGCAGGCAAGTGATGACTACGATAAAATGGTCGTAATGCTCTTAAAGTTGCGGTGAGTGAACGCGAATTTTGGTAGTAGATTTGAATAATTTGCAAGCGTTGCTCCGGTGTGTACTGCTCCATGATGATTTGCCAACTAAGTACGAGTGTTAAACTCAAAAAAAATTGAAGAAATATGGCGTAGTTTCTTGTCCCTGTTGAAAGAAAGTTTGAGCGTCCCTATTGAAAAACCCTTTATATATATATATTAAAATGGAAATGGTAATATTTTTATATATACATACTACATATCAGGAGTAAGCACTGTTGCATATAAGCAAAAAAGCTGTGCATTATTAAATATTCTGGCAAACGAATATAAATGAAGTAATCCTTATGTTATGAACCTATGTTTTATTATAATTACCAGTGGATTGGATGTATTCTTAGTTTTGTAATTCTAAATCCTACCATCACTATTCCGCGGCTGCTGTTGGAGTACTGTAGCCATTTACAAGTTATTTTTAATTTATTGTTATTACAATTCCCAACCACTGTTTATAATCTACCGTTCTACTCAAACTATACAATTGCTACCTACTGAATTGAAAATTTCACTCGGCGAAGTCAGTCAGAAACAAATCAGCTGATTCACGTTGTACGGAGTCTTTGCTTGTTCTGTTTCCTAATAGAATGACATTTTAAAGGTTTTTTACTTAGCTTAGAGTTGTGCACAAATAGTGTAAGTTTCTATTTCCTTTTATACTAATTTGGGAATTTGACTATCTTATTAAATGTGTTGTTTTCATGACTGTTGTTTGCATTTGACGACAATCCATTTATATTATGATGGATTTGTTTAATCAAAACATATCAACTTTTTTTATATTTAATAAATAACAAATCCACAGAATTATTTCCGATGTTAACCTTTAATAAAAATAATAATTAGCTTCAGTCTTCAATAAATCTTCAAGTAATCAATGCTATTATAAATAACTTAAAATCACACAGCGCCCCTGGAAATGATGAGGTGAGAGCAAAAATAGTAAAATGTAACAAACTACTAAGCAAGCCTCTGAGCTATATTTGCAACCAAATATTTACAACAGATAAATTTCCAAATCCACTCAAATTGGCTATTATTTGCCCAATATTCAAGGGTAGTGACCCACACAATCCAGGACAGAACAGACTGATATCGCTTCTAGGTATTTTTCTAAAATCATAGAAAAGATAGTAAAAGTGTGACTTCTGAAATACCTGGATATGCATAAAAAAACCAACATGGTTTTAAAACCAATGGGTCAACAGAAGATGCAATATGTCAACTAACAGATGGCAAAATAATTTCTATTGCAGATGACACGGTGCTACTTTTTCAAGATGAAACCTGGGAAAAAGTAGTAGAAATGGCTCAAAATGGGTTAAATTTAACTACAACATAGGTTGACAAAAATCTTCTAACAAGACAAAATATTTGTGCTTTTCCATTAATAAAATAGAAGGAATAAGTTCTTACGATAAGTTGGTGGTTCATATTTGCCAAATGGAAAATAAACCTTGTGGCTGTATTCAACTACAGACAACGGAGAGTATACGGTATTTAGAAGTACAAATTGACCAATATCTAAACTGGAGAAAACATATTCAGTATCTTACGAGTCGAATAAGAAAGCTTGTCTATTTTTTTAGGGAAGTCAGAGAAGTACTCAATACATCCTTGAGAAAAATTGTATACTTTGCACTGTGCCACTCGCTACTTAACTACGCGATTGCTAGTTGGGGTGGTGCAGCTAGTAGTATTCTAGAGTCTGTAAGTAAAGTCCAAAAAATGATTTTGAGAGTAATTCATAAGAAACCCTTTCGCTATCCTTCAAATGAACTCTTCAAAGAATGTCACATCCTAGACATCCGTCAAATATATATTCTTGGTATACTAAAACACTTTTACCGGCATAAGCAATGTTACCAGCAAATTACGCACCCTCACTTAACAAGGACACGGGCTAACTGTCACTATCTTGTGCCAAAACTAAACAAAACTTTTGCACAAAGATTCCATTTATTTCTAGCACCAAAAATATACAACGGTCTAAATGCAAAAGTGAAAGATTGCAACCATAGTCTTGCATATTTTTCACGAAAAGTAGGGGAGATATTACGCCCAAGAACTTTTAAAGGTCTAAACCTGAGAATAAAACTGCTACAATAGTATATTGAAATACCTAATTGCATCTCTTGATTAACTATTTATATATATATATTTTTTTTGTAGACTAATAATTGCACTTTGCTTACTGTTATACTGGAGGAACACTGTCTGCTATAATACAGTAAATTACTAGTGTAGCAGGCAGGTTACCAAAAAATATGTCTTACTTTCGTACTGATATGTTGTATTTACTTTGTCAAATTTTATATGCATACCCTTGAACATTTGTCCGATATTTGAAATATTACATAACATTCATAGTAATTAACTAGGTGAAAATGTATAATTAATGAATATTAATTTGGAAGAGTAATACGTCAGACCACTAGACATTATTTATCAATGTAAGTACATATACATGTAAAAAAAGTGAACCTAATAAATGTATTATTATTATTAGTATTTATTATGATGTGAAGGGTTTTCAAACAGTAAAAAATCATATTTAATCATGAAAAGTGTTTTAAAAAAGTCCATAATTTTTTTATAATATCATTGGTAACGACATAACCTAAGTCTATATCTACGATACGCCACTGATATAATTATTAATTTTTGCAGTTTAAAGAAAGGGCGCATTATTAATATTTCCAAGAAAATGCCAAAAACTTCAGCTTTTAAGAGTTACAAAGAATTGAAAAGACATTGGAAAAATATTGTAAGTACACACAGGTGAATTTTTTTGGATAAATTTATTAATAACATGTGTTGTGTTGGTATGTTTATGCAAAGAAGATTTAAACATTCTTTGTCTTTTTTTTGTGAGAGAAGAGAAAAGAATAGCTTGGAATCTAGGCTTCTAAATCTTCTGTGTATAGTTTTCTGGGCTTGTATATCTAACCATCCATCATCAGGCACACATCAGCCCTGATGATGGACCCTGCAATAGGATCCGAAACGTCGGCCAGAAGGTCAGATATACACAGCAGATTAGCCCAGAAAACTATACGTAGAAGATTCTGAATGGCCATGAAAATCTAAGAACATTTTTAGGCGTCTAAATTTTTTAACTGCAAAGGATAATCCAGGAAAAAGATTAGGTATCCTTGGATGCGGGAGTATTACTTAATCCATAGAATTATGAAATAACAGAATAAGTAGCAAACAGAGATTCAAATATATTAAATTCCTTTTGAAAATGCCACCATAATCTCTAGAATCATAATGTTTGAGATTGTTGTTGCAAGCAAAAATATTTTTGCAGCCACTAGTTAATTTTTTTATTAATATCTGTATTCAAAGTATTGTATTTTTTGAGCCCCATGTTAGGTTTCATTTAATATTCATCAACATTGTACTTTCCCCTCCCTCAATGTTCTGTCTAAATGTATATGTATTCAATCTCTCTCTCTCATATTGTGATTTCATATTCTGTCTCCCTCTTTAAGTGCATTCTTTTTGTTTTTATTGTTAGTTTTAAATACACCCTGACGAAGCTTGAGCTAAGTGAAACCGGTTGGTATTTAATAAAATTCATGGTTTTATACAAAGTGATTGTGTTTTATTTAATATATATTTTAATAAAAAATAAAATGTCACTGCTAGAACTAAAGTTGTTCTAATATTTAATATATTTTTATTTATTTCTGATTCATAATATTTATATCTGTACGAAATTAAGGGCAAATGGAATAATTGGTGAGATATTTTGGTACTTATCAAATATTTAGTGTTTTTGCATCAAGTACTTTGCTTATTAGATCAATTATTTTCTAATGTATGAAGATATCTGTTGCTGAGAATTAAAGCCTGTTAAATATATTGTGTCCGGTCCCAGTATGGTTATCGGCTGCCTGAGAATGACGATGGCTTGCTGTATTGCGAGGTGCACTTCCGCCCCTCGCCACGCCTGTACACCTACCCATTTCCGTGCCTGCGTCCTTTCACTCCTCTCCTATCTGCTCCACCTGATCAGGTACAATATCATTCTTGATTTATGACATATAGGTATTTAAGACATGACCTTTTAATTAATATTGTAATATTGCAAAGTTTGTTACATTTGTATCTACTTTTACAGAAAATGATTCTAGATGCTCTGTTAAGGGACCTGAAGATCCAGATTCCTACGGTCTTAGGACAAAGTACTGATTTTGTATTGAGTGATTGCCTCCCACAACTTGCTGCAGCCAGTCATCCTGCTAATAACCCCTGATGAACTTTCATTCATTCTTTTTTTTAAAATTATTGCTATATTTTAATCTTCATGTGCCACCATATTTGTTAGTCAACACAACTGAATAAATGCTGGTTTTAAGGAGTGTGGACCATTTTAAGGAGAGATTAATTAGAATAAATTAGAATAATTGATTGAGAATAATTAAATTGTGAAAACCAATATCTTGTGACCACATTTGAAAAAAATCTTTATACATGCTAACAAAAAAATGCATGCATAATATAGAAAGAACAACTAGTACCTATGCGAGGAATTAAAAAAATAAATAATATGCATTCTTATGATTGAGGTCTTCATCTAAATTTACATGTCAGTGTTTTCTACATACAAATTCCGTTCTGTAAGATTCTTACTGTTCTGTTGGTAGATATAGATATGTGAATGTTTTAATTATTGTTGTTTGTGTTTATTTGTAATGGTCTTATCACAAATATTGCCAATATGGAAACTTCCACAAGCTGGTGTGTGCCAAATGCATGAGAAAATAATACTTTTAAAACAATTTGGGGTCAACACTTATTCCATTTTGAAAAGTTACATCTCTCTGCAAGCCGAGAGTTTATTCTCTGAAAGAAACACTAAAAATGGTTCCCTTTAGGAGAAAATTAGTGAGTTTAACATTAATTAATTAATTAATTCCGTATTGAGAAAAGCACATAGAAGCATAAGTGCTTTAGAAATTGAGAAATTTGATTCCATAAACTCATTGCCTGTAAAATTATTTAGAATCGCAATTTATATTGGGGATTGATATTGAATTTTAGGAGGAAGAAAGATATTGTTAATATTGAAGGTACATAATATTAAAAATTTAAAATATTACATTTTGCCTATGCTTATTTACTTATTTTAATAAGGTATGCATTAATTAATTGATTACTTCTGTTATTCCTTTTGTTTTCCTATTATATATTAGGAAAATCTTAATAAATAATTTGTAAACTAAATAACGCTTTTTCAGTTTATTACATCAGTATAGGCGAATTCAGAATTTTCGTCACTATTAATTTTTTAAAGATTTTTTCAAATAATTGGTGGTTATAAATATGAAAAATTACTGTGGCCTCTAAATGGAGCCATGTCTTATATCGATGTTATTATTATTGGACTTGATTCGAACCCATTTACAAAGGTCAGCTAGAAATATATTTGGGGTTTAGGTCGGTGGTTAAATGAAAGAAATGTGATTGGCATGTTGAGGTTTATTATGACAGTATGATAAAAACAAGGAAGATAGATCGAATGCAAGGAATGAATGAAGATGTAGAAGGTGAATATGTATTATGAACTAAAATGAATTGAGTTGGCGGTCTTGCTCGGCGCGCGTGAGTCGGCAAGACCGCCGTTGTGAAACGATAAAACTGGAGAGACCGCCTGGCGGTGGATTATCGAGCCAGGCTGTAGCAGCAGCCGGCAGCCCTGTCGCTAGCGTCGATGCCGACTGGGATGGCGGTGGATTTGAATTCCGATCGCTACATATATATAACATTATCGTTTTAATAGACCACCGATTTTTTAAAGTTTTTGGACTAACATTTTATGATTTTCTTCAAGAAATATCTTTTGGAAATCTGGATACATGGCGTCCACTTGAAATTTTACATTAAATGTTCAACGCGGATGGGTAATCGTAATAAAACTAAGAAATTTGATAATATTGATCTTTTAGGAAAGGAACCGCGTTCATATGGACATATTAAAATACCTATTTGAATGTCATAAATTCAATTATTTAGGGAATTAGGTGTATTCTTTAGGTGACATTTTAATAAAGATCATTATTGCATGTATAATATGTTTTATGTTCTGATCGAATGTAACCTTATCTATGAATGTAACGTACGTAGACTTACTTCCTTGACATCTCTAACCTCTCGCTCTAGCCGTTTTAAAGATATTTCAAATCTTTCAAACTTCAAACTGCTTCGAACGACAAGTTAAAAGTCGATATCGTAGGTAAACGCGATTGATGATTTAGAAGACGAAACTGGTGTCGGTTATATTCACAACGCTCATCACAAAGTATTAAAATTAAATTAAAGTATATAAAATATAGTGATTTTGTAGTATTTTAAATAGAGTGATTATAATGGAGAGTTGCGGCGACTCCAGTCTCGACGTGACCGAAAAGTGCGATGGGTGAGTAGAGGATCATTTATCTCGTAAAATATGTTGTGTTGTTACGAATTAGTTCATATGCCTAGTTTATTTTGTTAGTAATTTGGTTAATTTCAAACGTAGGTAGGTCAATTATTTTATTACCCAATTCCAAATACCTTAGATAAGGCATATATATACAGGCCCAGCTGTCTTTTCTTTTTGGTAAATTTGAAAGAAACATTGGGTTGAAGTGTGTGATTTCCTTTGAAGTACGAATTAGGTAACCTTTTTTTCAGAAGGTACATTTTTTGAATAGAAAAACGAATGACTGAAATATCAAAATAAGAATTTGATTAGGGATTTTAGATCTTCACATCATTGTTATGAAGATGCACCTTTGTATGAGGATTGTGAACTGATATGTGTACTTACGTACATATTGAAATTGTTTAATAATATTAGCAATTCCGTGTAATGCTGAAAGATTGTTGATTGTGACTAAACACCCACTTCGACATACCTTGACCGATTTATTTAGCTTTTGAAACTCATTTCACCATTTAAAGTGCTCAGGCTGCTCTGAGATAGGTGTGCTGCGTTCAAATTCTGATTATTATGCCACAAAAGTTTTGTTATCCTAAGGTATCACTTTTGAATCTTTTTCTGCCAAGTCTAGTATTGAATATAGGTCACCTTTTTTATTTCTACAGCTCCAATTCTTGCACATTACTTTCGATTTTGTCAAACATCTTGCCTAATGTTACCTGGCCATCGCTTCTGAGGACAGGTAAAAAGCTAGGTTAGTAACATAATCAGAAAATCTGCGTAGCTATAATTTTTGTGAAATAAATCTGTATTACATATTTATATTTGGCAAGTTATATCAATGGCGTAATTAAAAAAATTGAACCCCAATGCAAATGGAAGAGCCCTTGAATATTGTGTAAAAATATAGTTGGCTTCTTGTCTCTTATAATTTCACTTTCATGAAAACAAATGTGTTTTTAGACATTTATTTGCACACACGACTGAAAAAACCCCCATATCGCTTTATGATAATGGTCTCATCCATAGCCTAACATATCAGCGGGGTGCTGCCATAATATTTTCGTATGTTTTTCTAATACTAGTGAGAAATGACTTTAATTTTTATAATTCAATTTTTTGCCGTGGTGGATTAAAAAGTAATGGATAAAAAATGTTTAGTAGGGCGCCAATGCTTTGGGCTCCTATCTTTCTCCTCCTATCCAATACACCACATTGTTTGTATCTGCGTAGTTACGTCAAATAAATATATGCTCATTAGCAAACATAACGCAGCTGAAAATGAAAGTCTTCATATCGCTGGAAAGAAATTAGAGAAAATACAACGTATTATATGCCTGAGTTGTAATATAAATTAAAGATAGGATCCTTCTATTGAAATCAAATACCACATTGAGCAAGATGGTGTAACCTTTATCTGCATGAAAAAGATGTTCTGTACTCATGATCTCAACCTTAGATTACAAAGTAGAATAGTCAGATGCTGTTTTCTCGATATTATTCTATGAAATGGAAGTATGGACACTTACCGAAGATATGATAAGGAGACTTGAAGCATTTGAGATGCGGATCTACAGAAGAATGCTGAAAATAAGCTAGATGGATAGAGTTACCAATGAAGATGTTTTGGTTCAGATGAAAAAAAAAAATATATTTAAGGCGTGACTCGCAATAATAATTCATATTTTCGCATTTTTTTCATGAAAATGTGGGTTTTTATTATTCATTTATATCAGAAGTTATTCAATAGATTTGACTTTTTTTTCAACTATTACTTAGATTGGACCTTTACATTAATATAAAACTAATAAACTGAATGTTATTTGTCATAATTAAGACATTACAAATATTATAAGAAAGACCGCGACCATTAGATGCATTTTAGGCATAGTACAAAATTGAGTCAATACGCTAAATTAATGCATAAATAAAATATATTTTCTTATAATCTTGAAGCCAAGATTACGGAGACAAATCTGTAGGAAACCAAATTATCAAAATGTTAAAAAGAATAGAGTTATAAATCATTTAATTTGCAGTACATTTGATGAATTTTTGACGTTTTTAAAATACTTTGTTTTGGTAAAAACATATGTTTTTAAATAATATACTATATTTTCTCACATGCTTTGAGGCTTCAACTACTATTTAAAACTAAGTTTAATATCAGAAACACAATAATCATTTTTTAAATAATATATTTTCAGTCTTATGAAATATGATATTATTAATTATATCTCACACTGTTAGTATGCCATTCAATACGGCGATGGCGGTCGTGATATCCACGCTCCAATAGATTTTAATTAAATTTGCCTCTAAAACACATTTTAATACAAATTTTGACCACAATATGAATGAATATTATACTTATTCTTGATACCAATTGCTTATTTTTGTAAATTGTATGGTTTTGGGCTGTTTTTATACGAAAACAGATTATAATTTTGATATTTCAACACTACACATTCGTCAACCGATCGGTTCGTTTTAGAATCTGACCATAGATAAGAGAATCTGATAGCATATGTACGGCTAGCGCATGCGTGGCCAGCGCATGGCGGCTAGCGCATCCATTCATTCAAGATTCAAGAAGATCGTGAAATTTGTGAACCCGTAATTTTTTTTGTTGGATTTGGTTCTCATTAAAAGTCAATAATACATTATTGTTCTGAAATTACTACCTCCTGTGACTCAAGATGCCTAAAGTTAAAAAGTATCCATTGACATGCTCTAGGAAATATTACAACAAAATTTTGAATGTAACGTAAAACGTGAGAACGTGAAAAACGTAAGTTGATAATTTTTACCATTTCTATAACAATTATCTATTTGATTTAACAATACAAATTACATAGTTCAATATACATATATTATGTAGTGCAGATAAATTATTTTTTATTGGAAATACATATCTTTAAAGATAAATAATCTTATCAAAAGAATTATACATGACAGATCTGTCTGATTGATGCAAATGTATTTGTTATAGTTGTATAAATGAATAAACACATATTTTAATATTTTACACATAAAAATACTGATAACTAAATATCAATAACAATAATAATGATATTATTAATTATTTTTAGGATGTTCCCGAACAGTGCATTGAATGTGCAGACTCATGTGAACTTCCTAAATTGGATGGCAAAAGAGTGGTCGACGACATAAACCAATTCTTTTCTCAAATTAATCAAATTTACTCCCACAAATCGATGTTTGGATGCACATGAACAAATGTTGAATATGTGAAAGAACATAAAGTTTTATTTCTAAATTCAGTTTAAATTGTAATATGTGTGGATCAAATTTTGTTTTGAATATGTGTAAAGAAAAAAACAATGAAATTCTGAAGAACGATAATATGCTCGATGAACAGCTAATTATTTAACAGTGAATAATAATACTTTTGTCATATTTTCATTTATATTTTAATATTAAATATATATGTAATTTATTAAAACAATAAATAAATATTTAAAAAAAAAAGTTTTTTTATTACAACCGGAGTATGATTATCATATAATATTAGCATAAATAGTTTTCTCTTCACAAATACAGCTACTTCAAAAGTTATCAATATTATTTATCAGTATGAATGTACGTCAATGTTTTCCTTATAAATCGGGGCAAAATTGTAATATTTTATTATCATATGTTTATCGACACAAACAATGGTTTTTATCATAAACATAACAATTCTTAGGTGAGAACTTTAACAAATTATTTAATTTTTGCTTGATAATTTCAAATGGCAACATATATGTATTATGAATGTTGAAGAAATGGCTATTTTCTGATAGCTTTATTACCTAGGAATTTAAGAAAACCAACAATTATATACTTGTTCTTTTCTATTGATATCTTTAGTTCTAGCAATATTTACATAAAAAATAACACACTTTTATGTTTACTTGATATTGTAAAAGAATTAACTATTAGTCTCATCTTGAAAGGGTATGCAAAATGCAAAAATATCTCGAAATTAAAACTGGAAAAATGAAAGTTGCCTCTTAAAATAATAAAAAACTGAAAACTTGAATATCTAGGACATGTGATGAAACATCTGGAGAAGTACAAGATCTTGTACCTCATAATGCAAGGAAAGATTGCTGGAAGTCAGGACCCTGGAAGAAGGAGAACATTATGACTGAAGAACCTGAACATTATGACTGAAGAACCTGAAGCAATGGTTTGGCCAGTCTACTGTAGAGCTTTTCCAGGCCGTAGTAAACAAAGTGAATTCCAATTTCAAATGATCCTACTTTTTAGTGAATTTTCACAATTTCAATGCGCTGCTAATTGTATATCGACTCATTTTTTTAATGGTATATTTTTATTTGACAGATATCACATATTATGACATTTTTAACCCTGAAAGATAAAAAATATAGTGATTTTTAAAATGATAGTTGACTATATATCCTAGAAGGCGAACCTCGTCATGGAAGAGCTGTAGAGCTCGACGAGGACGTCTTGCAAACCCTGGTGGAACAAAATCCCATCGTAACTGTTGAGGAAATAGCATAGAAGTTAGGATTTGGTCATTTAACCATTCATCGACACCTCCGTCTCATCGGAAAAGTCCCATTGGGTCAATGTGTTCTTCATAAACATTCAGAGTCTAATCGCACGCAGAGAGTGAATGTGTGGTCTTCTTTACTGTCAAGTCTCAGGATTGAACCTTTTTTGGAAATGATGCCCTACCCACCATATTCGCTGTACATTGCCTCATCTGATTATCATTTATTCCGCAATCTTCAAAATCATTTGGACGGAAAAAATATGAATTCTGTAGACGAGGTCAGAACAGTAACTGGAGGAGTATTTTTCTTCATGGACAAGTGAATTTTGGAAGAGGGTGTTTGCAAGTCTACCAGAAAGATGGAAGAGCATTCTAGAAAAGTGAAAAGGAAATAGATTTTAGATTAAGAACTTTGTTTATCTTTATTTTGAAAAATAAAACATGTATAAAAAACCACATTATTTATGGGATGATGCAATATTTTACAATTTGAATTGTTTAGGAAAAATTCTGTATGATTTTGATATTTTATGAATACCAAACTCACAAAATCAACAGAATCTTCAATATCCATTCTATAAATGCCAGACTCTCAAAAGCAAAATGGTTCCATAAATTTATGGACAATGTTAAACTTTTTAACAGTGCATTTCAAAACATGTTAATAATATAAAAGATTTTTACATTATTTTTTACCACTTTATGAGTTTAATTTAATACACCGATTGGTGTATTAAATTGCAGTGGTTAAAAATAATTTATATTAAAATGAATAAAAACCACAATGTAAAGTTTATTAAAAATATTAGATCTAGTGAATTTTATTCTGATTTGAAAATAAAATAAGAATATTTCTGCAGACTCACTTTAAAAACAGGAAACTTCAGCGAATGGACATATCTTTTTTCATAGTACACATATTGTTAGAAGCCTCAATAATCGGCGAGCTCGAGCTCCAATGAGGAAATGTATGAATGTGGATGAGGCGAGAATTGTGTGTCAGGACACAAGTGTGTGGCGCTCTATCCTTCCTGCCTACCCCTGCGGAGAAATGGCGTGATGGTAAGTTAGTTACTATTACCAGGGAACGGAGTAGAGTATAAAAGTGCAAGAAACTTGTGTTTTAATCATGAATGCATCCTGTTATACTTATTATACACACTATATGTAGTTGTTTTACCACTTGGAGCTGAGATATTAATATAGCTATTACGGATATTACCCACTGCATTAATAATAACTTAACCCAGCGTGTGACAATACTCGCACAGGTATCCCATGAATGTGGATGACATTAATGTTGTGTGTCGGAGAGGTAGCATCATCCTGCCTGCTCTTACACTATCATCTAGCTTGTGCGGCCGAGTGGTCAATACTTGGGTGTCGTCTTGGCACGTGGCAGGCCTGTAACATGGGGTTTGAACGGATTCCTGCTAGTGGGTATTGGAATTCGCTATTTTTCTCGGCACCGACTGCCTTTATTTGAAAATCCTAAAAATGTTTATGCGACGTGATTTCATATTTATATAACATATTTAATTACAAAATTAAAATGTTAATAATTCACTAACCTTTAAAAATATATTTTTGTGTCCCGTGTCATTTTTGAGTGTTAAATGTGTATTTGGTAGAATTGATTTATTTATTTATGGTACAAAGACCTTTTACGTATAACTTTTTAGTAAATACTATAATAAGAAGAAATAAACAAGAAAATGAAATCAAATAAACATTGCAAACAAATCAGCCTAAAAATTAATAATAAGAAAATAAACAAGACATGAAAAACAATAATATACATAATGTAATTACTTAGCATTCGTACTATTTGAATCGTATTAAGTAGCAGGTTCAAATGATACACTACAAATTTAGAAACTTTAAAATATTAAAATATTTATGATAAAATATCAGTGACAGACTGCGCAACTTGTGTTGGTCTCAAATTAGTTCTTCTGATCTGCCAGTTATTCCATACATCGGCAACATATTTTTGGCAGGTACGTGAAAATTCATGAGCAATAAATTTTGTTCATTTACTATATTATTTATTAATTTTGTACATGTACACACATGTTAGCCACACGAGACTCCGTATGTGTTGGGCGGGTCCATGCCATCGGACCCCACCTGGTATTATCGGAAAAATTATCCTGAGCAGGCACCCTGGATGTAAATTTTCCTGTACAAGATAAATATCTTCAATTTCTGACACATTTCTCTCTAATAAGTTTCGCTTATTACATTTCCAGAATATGACGTTAAAATCAAATTAGACTTTTCTATTTACGAGTTGTTTATCTCGTACTCGACTTGGCCGAGTTACGTATTATTTTATCGAGCAGTCAGCATTAATTCGGTCGGTGGCGCGCCCGGCTGACGAATGTCTGCGTTCCCGAGGGAGCGGCCGATCTTACCACTCTCACCAGTGTCGCCGGCGGCAGCGTGCGGGCCGCTCGTCTTTTTGCGCCGCTGACGAGTGACGTCGGTGTTCGGGCGTTGCGCACGGTGCAGCGCGTACAGCGACGCGCGGTCGGCACGTGTCGCGCGTCATGTCTTCGGCGTGCAGGAGCCCCCCCGGCCCCCGCCGCTCCGCGCTGGGAGCCTTCAGGTGGCAACCCCTTTAATAACATTTCACCCGCATCTCTTATAAACGATTAAAAGGAGCGTTTTATAATCTTGTTTAGGTATTGTAAAACTTTCGCAACTTAATAATAATCTACGATCGAGTCAAGTCTCGTGAATAAACTGTTTTATTCTAATATTAGATCATTTTTTACTTTGTTTTCAACCTATTTTATGAGTAAATTTAATATACCAATCGGTTTCGGAAAATACCTTTCCCTTCTTCAGAATGTTAAATAAAGTAACTAAACCCGTTTGTCAAATTGTTGTTTTCATTTATTTTTTAAATTAAAATTTAGAAAATAAATTTAGTATCTAACTTAAATTGTTACGATGGTGAAAGATGTGAAAATTGACTTAGTGATCCAAAATTATGTGAATTTTTTTTAGGACAGGACTTGTGGTTAAATTTAGTAGGTAATTTATAATATTTTGGTTAATTTAAGTCGCTTTACTTATTTTAATGATTCTAAAAGACAAACATTGTTTATATGTAAAACAGACAATCCCAATTTTTTATCAAAAGTATAATTATTTTCTAATAAATGATTCGAAGTTCTGAAAAATCGTCAATTTTTAAACATCTTAAATGCTCTTTGACTCTGTTAACCGATATAGAAAACGGTACAATCATTACAAGTAAGTTTGTAAACACCGGAATTATTACATTGATCATCTTTTATGAGAAGTTTTCCAATATTTACCCATAAAAGTGGTAAAAACAAAGCAATAAATAATTAAATATTATAGTGAATAGCCGAGAGGTCAGGGGTTCGAATGCGGCGTCCGTCAAATTCAGCGTACGTGTGGTGTGTGTGGTGCGGGAAGCGCGCGGAGCGAGACCAAATAACACCCACTATAGTTTTAAAATACAGTCAAGTGGAGTTTGTCAACATTTCACTGTAAACAAGTAGACATTTCTTTCCAGAGGTAAATAATGATAACTACAGTCGCGATCACGCCATCCCTCGGATTCTTATCTATTCGACGTTATTATTATAGTGCCGAGTGCGGTAACAATTCAATTGTATCAAAGACTTGGAAAAGAAATTGGAAACACACAAGTAATCATGGAATCTGAGGCAATATCGCGGATGTTTATTTCGCCTTTAATCTGACCTGTGTGGCGTCTGAACGGACTTGTGCTCTGCATCTGGTGGAACAGCTAGAAGCAGTAATCCTATATTATGCAACTCTCGCTTCAATGAGAGCTACTACCGAACTGTCTCCCATCCGGGATGCGGGCTATTTATAGTTGTCCGCTTCTACAGCGCCGTACAAATGACACGCGACTTGCATACTCGACATTATCGAAAGGTTGCCAACGGTCAAATGATGCGAGCGATTGTTCCATCTCCGCCGTCGAGTCGAAAGTTGACGACTGACGAGACACTGCCCATACCTACTACCTACGCAGACACAAGCTACATCTGTCTCTGCGGCAAATCAAATCAGCCGCTTTGATGCAACTTTGGGCACTCGTTTTGTTTTACTGGATCAGCCTCGATGAACTCTGACCCGATGCGCTCGTGCATGTTTGTACCGAGGTGTGAGGACGACCACTGTATATGGAAGCAGACGGAATAACTATATATTATTTATCAATGTGGTTCACTTCTTCATTAGTACACTCGTTCCGACTCTTTTCAAGTGTTCTTATTTTTTAAGGCGCCCCTTTCAATAATTCATAATTGCGCATTTTTTACGAAAATGTGGGTTTGTATTATTCATTTAGGTATATCAGAAGTTATACACTAGATTAGACTTTTTAAAACTATTACTTAGATTGAACCTTTATATTAATTTAAAACTAATAAACTGTATATTATTTGCCATAATCGAGACAATATTATAAGAAAGACCGCGACCATTTGATTATTTTCTCGTGTGCTACAAAATTTCCTTAATATGGAAAATTCTTGCGTATACGAAATATATTATTTTACAATCTTGAAGGTAAGATTACGGCGACAAATCTGTACATATAAAATAACAAAACATTAAAAATAAACCGTTAAATTTGCAGGACATATTTACGACATTTAAAAAATATTTTGTTTTAGTGAAAAAAAACGATTTAAAATAATATATTGTATTTACACACACGCTTTGAGGCTTCAGGCACTATTTAAAACCTTGTTCCATTCCAAGAAACAAGAAGCCTCGACCTTACCAGCTATCTTTCTGTAAAACGGTTGTTTTTTGATATAATTTGTTGTTTTGATTTGGGGACAGATTTCATCTATGTTTCAACACGGACCCATTCCGATTCCCGTCTGGATTCTATCGAAATAACTCTAGAAATATTGTTTAGTCTGCTTGATAAGTCTGCAATAGCAATTTTTTTGGTGTTTCTCCTCAAGTTTCTCAACACGCGTTGCGCAGATTCTTTCCTTTTCTTGATCATTTTCACATTCACCTTGGATGGTGTGATTTCCAATATGTTCGCGCCAGTATTGACTTCAGACGAGACTCGGCTCGTAATGCACCTCCACAGGACGCGGTCCCGGGTCGGTAGCAGCAATTGTCCTTATGACATAGCGATTAAAGTAGTATCGTTACCTACTTGTGATATAAGTATTTGGGGGTTATGTCGGTGGTTAAATGAAATATAAGTTTGTTTGCTCGTGTTGAGGTTTTATTATGACAGTATGGTAAAAACAAGAAAGACAAAATGAAATGAATAAATGAAAAAATGAAATGATGTAGAAGGTGCGTGTATATTACGAAATGAAATAATGTGAAGCAATTTGGCTGTCTCGCCGGCGCTCCCGGGCCGGCGAGACCGCCGCTGTAGAACGCTGAAACTCGAGAGAGCGCCTAGCGGTGAATTCTGAGCCAGGCTTGTGGCAGCAACCGGCAACGCTGTCGCTAGCGTCAATGCCGACTGAGATGGCGGTGGATTTGAATTCCGGTCGCTACAAGTATAATTTCAAACAAATTTTGTACCGTTAGTTTCCCAATAAACGATCGAGCTGGCGAGTTCCTCAGTTGAGTTGTGCAAGTACCCACCCGTGTTAGGAAGGAAACGCATTTAATTTTTTATTTATTTCTCAACAGTTTCTTTTCAGCTCGATGTATCGATGATCCAGCGATATGCCGACTTTTTTTAAACCATCCAAAAAAAAATGATTTGTCGAACTCGGCAAAATAGGTCTCCGTTTCAGCGATGACTTCTTCGATTGATGTGAACCGCCTTCCGTCGATCCATTTTTTCATGTTTGGAAACAAAAAGAAATCGCATGTGGACAAATCTGGAGAATACGGTGGATGAGGCAGCAATTCTGTTCAAGACGAGTAAGCTGGTGCGTTGTCATGGTGAACGAGCACTCTGATCTTCACCCGTCGGTTTGCTAACACGATATCACGGATTTTGTTGGCTATATCCTCCGTAGTCATCTCAGTCGGACGGCCTGGGCGCTCTTCATCAAAAATGGATGTTTGAATTCATTAAACCGATATCTGATGGTAGCCATCGAAGACGCGCGGTCCTTATGAACGGAATGCAACTTTACTTTAATTTCTTCACGCGTCTTCCTATTCAAAAGAGGAATCGAGTCACTGACCGATATTGCCCCTTTTCCATGGTTGCAAACAAACACAAATTTACCCACTTTCAACAGTTGTCAAAACAAAACTAGTCGATTAATCTGTCTGAAATTTTGACAGGCGTTGGTCGAAAGACGGTGTTAAACAGCGGTATACAGACTGATTTTGCGTCAGTGACGCTATTAGCCGTTAAACACGGGTACTTGTCATTGAATTTCGATTATCTCTAAAATGGTTGAGAATAGGACGTGGTAGCTTGAACATTTTCGACTCATTTTTGTAATTTTTTTTTTTTTACTCATTTTCATTTTTTTTCATTTATCTCCTAAAGTATTGTGGCTTAGGTCTGTTACACTCTGTATAACTTTTTTTTTAATTATAAAACATCACTTGGATCAAGCAAAGAGCCGAGTGATACAACAATGTTTTTTATGAGGTGCGCTTACGAACGCCGTTAATACATTTATCTTTTAACGGAATCTTAAAATACCTTTGAGTAAACCGATAGCAGGCATCAGAATTATCAAAGGTATTTGAGATTTCGTAAAAAGAAAGTAGATGCCTCTTTCAAATAATGGAACGATAAATGTATTAATTTGAAAAAGGTGCAACATATAGCTTCGAAAATTTGTCGTCAAAAATAATGTCGCTGTAGCATAGTTGGATAATGTACCTTCCCCGGTTTGGAAAGAGATCCAAGTTCGAATCCCGGTGGCGCAATAACAATATTGTTCGATAAAATTGATTTTATATGTATATATTTCTAATTAATACATTTAATTATTTGGAATATATTCATTGATCGCTCTCAGTGCTTTGCGAGAGCTTGCTAAGTTCTTTTAATTAAAAATATTCGCCGATAATTACTATCGTGACATTTGTTTTCCAATATAACAAATTAAAGCTTCACACTTAAATTTACTAAACAGATACAGGTGGATTTTTATCATCATCGACTTGAACAATTGCATCCTCGCATTTTCATTATAACATGGTAACATTTTATTATTATCTGTTGTGGAAAATTCTTGATAATAAACCATAGAAACTTCTAAAACGCCCTCATTGCTCAAAATTTGGGGAATGTCTAAAGGTTTAAAGCCGCTAACAGCAAATCAGTTTTGTATGTAGTGGTTTTTGTAACTCGCCAACTGTCAGCGACAAACTATTTGTTGCAAAGAGGACATTTTTTGCTTTAATCTTTCTGGAATTTGTTAAGGGCATGCTTTCATTGTTACAGTTTGAAATTCGAGAAATTCTACGTGAATTTACATACGCTTTCAAAATTAGACTAATAGTTAAAATTTTTCACTTTCATTAAAACAAAATATTTTAAAAACGTCGAAAATTAATAATTTATCTGTATTAATTTTTAATATTTTGTTAATTTGTCTCAATGCAGCTTTGTCTCCGTAATGGCTTCAAGATTATTAGAAAATATATTTCGTATACGCAAGAATTTTCCATATTAAGACAATTTTGTGGCACACCGTAAATGTATTTAATGGTCGCGGTCTTTCTTAATTATGGCATTCAGTTTATTAATTTTAAATGAGTGTAAAGGTCCTATCTAAGTAATAGTTTAAAAAAAGTCGAATCTAGTATGTGACTTTTGATATAAATGAATAATAAAAACAGTCATTTTCGTAAAAAACGCGAAAATTTGAATTATTAAGTGGCACCTTAATAATTTTTCATCAATGGATTTATAACATTGAAGTTATATGTGTATAATGTGATATTACGTTTACTCTCCTAATTGAGCGGAATGTTGTCCCAATTAAGTAATGTAAATTACTGTTGGTCCCTCGGTTTGGTTTCCGCTCTTTGAGATTTGGCTCAATTAAGTGGAATCGACCTTATATAGAAAATTGTTCAGTTAAACGTGTTCGGATTCCATTCCCTAAAATCCCTTAAGCTCGTCCAAACCGCGGACGAAGGCAAATTAGCATTTTGTTAAAGAGAAGTGTCGCGCTAGGAAGCCGTTAAAGTGAGAATGTTTCTGATGATGAGTCTCTGTGTTGCAGCACCAGTCCGAACCAGCTGCAGCAGGTCACCCTGGAGCCGGTCCTCACGGATACCAGTAAGTAGCTTTAGTCCTAGTTTATGTATTATTTCGGGTTGTTATCAACAATACCGTGTATGCAAATGGCACTTCATATTTCACGCGGGGACGTGAAGTACGATTCGGAATTAGTATCATACATTTATGACAAACCTTGGGATGACGCTTCGGCAGGAAGGAGTACGAGTATTTATGCTCCAATAAGCTCGAGGATACCGAGTTTCCTAGGAGCGGTCTTCATCGGAGCGCGTCTCGTCTGATGGACTATTGCAGAACGCATTTATTATTTGTCGCAAGGACTCTATTCTTTATATAGTCACGTGTTCAATTATTATCACGTGTTCAGTGATTGTTCAATCGTAATTAAGATGATATATTATATGTGTGTGCATAATAATAAGATAACTCCTTATCTGCATTGTTATTTGTATAATTAAAATCAAATGAATATACTCGAATGTAGGTACTTCTTAGCTTTTTTTAATATTTACGCTTGACTAACAGATTTTTGGTTAATCCATAAAACGCACCCTTTTTGTGATAGAATTACATTTTTTTGCGAACCTCTAAAGAATTAGGATAAAGTATTTTATATAAGCCATCTCCAACATTGACTGCACGAAATTCTATTTTTAAAATTATGATTAAACGTTTAAACGAAAGCGATTTTTTCGGGTGTTCGGAAGGCGGAACACCCGATCAGTCGGGTCTGTCATCTTTATGTTTCGGAGACGACCTGATTACAAAATTGGGAGCTTCGATAAGTTACGAGCGGGCGGATACCGTGTCCATAGCCGCCTTCGGAGCGTCTGGCGCGGGGGTAATCCTCGCCTTCTGACGGCATGTCATCGAGTTTACTCGCGTTTTTGTGTCGCCAAGTGAAGGCGCCAGTCACCGGTAGCCGATTTACTTTCTGACAAAATCGCTGCAGATGTTGTACTCTTTTGTCTATTCAAAAGGAAAAAGTCTAAGTCGAATTTTGCGTAAAATACTTTTAAGCAGCAGCTGTTTGCCTTACTGCAACCGGACCAGTGCAGCTCAGACCGTACGGGGAAGCATCGGCGATATCGATCTGGCGACCACAACGGAGGGACATTATCGAACCCTGCATCCTTATTTCGAGTGCGCTGTCCGATGTCGCGTCACGTACGCGATAGGTAAAACGTCGTCGCTTACAGATTCGCGATTTTACAGGAAGTGTTCGGAAGAAATTTTGATTTAATTTTAATTTATTTTAATTTTATTTATTTATGAGAAACAAACAGTACATAATATAAAAATACTATCAGTAGAGTTTTTTCGGAGCTGGACAAAGTAAATGTCATACTAACTAATAAACTAAAAAATAATACATACTAATAAAAAGATAAACAAAAAAGTGTTTTTACACGGTATAATTAAAGAGTATATACTTATACATATTCCTATATATACATACGCATACACGCATGCATATATGATTTAGGTCAATAATTATTAATAAGTTGGCGTAGTTTCATTTTAAAGGGAAGCAATTTATCATTGAAAAGTTATTAGAGGAATTTAAGATTTTATATGAAATGGAATTACGTGCGCTCACAAACGCACAAACAATGCTAAAGCGACTCAAAATATTTGAGATGTGGAAATAAAATAATGATCACCGACATTCGATAACTGGACAAACACTAGAAGAAGAAATACAAAATACAACAAATGACAGAGGAATTTATATTTTGACATAGAGCGGGTCATAAAAAAATTAATTCTGCCAAAATTTGGATTAAACAAATTATTTGAAGTGTCGGACAGTTTAAAGCTATTTGCTCTAATAAGTAAATAGCGCGAGTCAACCGAGTTGTTTAACATTTTATAAAGGTAGTATAAATCTTGTGCGTTTGGTTCATATCTATCAGAGAGTGTGAAATTTCAAAAAATATCAACAATTTTAGTGGTGGTTCCTGGCCGATCGCGAGGGGTGCATTTTTAAAAAACTTCGTGTTTGATGGTACTAGGATTATAGGAGGCTATGACTAGGTTAGGGAAATTAAGTCTTTTTACTCTATGAATCAATTGTTTTTATTTTAAAAAAAAGATAAACAAAGATGTTTCAAATTTTCTATATAAACTTTAAATAATTTCTGCTAGTAAGGCATGTCAAATCACACCATTTTGTTTATTTTGCACCCTGAATTTTGAAATTTTTAAAGAAATTGAAAATTTGATATGGCAGGTCAGGTTAATGTTAGGAATATTATCAATATTTGGTGGGTATGCAGTCCCTTCACTTGGCAATGTGGTCGTGCTTAGATGGTGAAATTAACCAAATTATTTTATCTTAGGCAGGTCCGACACCGGTTGTCTAGTGGCCGGCAGCTCTCGCACCATGAAGGAGTATGAAGAACAGATGGCGGCGCTACGCAAGGATAATTTCAACCTCAAGTTGCGAGTCTACTTCCTCGAGGAGAGGCTCGAGGCTTCCGCACCGCATAACACCTTCACTCAGCACAATCTCACCATGCAGAATATTGAATTGAAGGTAACAACTTGTTTGCTAATAACCATACGTTTTAAAAACAAACAAAAGTAGGTCGAGTGCAGTGGGATGAGGTTGCTCCTGCGCGTATGTCATGAATGCATTTATGATAGGATTAATAATTTACGCAAATTAATAAATACAAATATAAGAATGAATAAAAACTTGATCAAAAAAGCGCCACGTAGGTGGTTTGGTCAAATGGAATAAATGATTGAGGAGAGGATGATATAAGACGCTAGTGTCGATAGCGCCAGAATTAGAGATCTTCGAAAGACCTCGCAATTCCAGAGAATCAGATTCTTAACAGTGCTTTTGTTATAAGCTTTAACAATCAATGATTATACATGAGTTGTATAATTGTGGGTGAGGCGAGAATTGTATATCGGAATGGAAGAATGTGATGTTCTATCCTCTTGTTAGTTTATCAAACCTTCTTATTGCTGCCGAGATTAATGCAATTTGCAAGTGCAACATATAAGTTACTTACTGTGTTGGTGTAGCATAATCGGTTAATGCATTTCTCCGGATAGGAAGAGATATAGGTTTGAATCCCGGTAGCAACAACAATATTTTTTTGATAAATTGGTTTTATATGTGTATCTTTCTAATTAATACATTTAATTTGTATTAAAAATATCACAAACCTATGTAGAAAGTACATTTGATTGCTATAGCGAGATGGTGAATGCGCTTCCCCGGATAGGATGAGGTTCAGGTTCAAATCCCGGTAGCAACTAAATATTTTTCCGATAGATAAGTTTTTTCTGGTTGATTAATTTAATTTATATTAACCCAGATATGCCCATCGTCCTACATGTAGGACGGTTGAATTAGGTTCATATTTCATAAATTACAGGATTTGTGATGTTCTAATATTTTTTTTTTTTGCGTAATCGATTATACTATTGATGAGTTGGTGCGATTTTTGTTCCCCGAAATATTCACCATGGGTGTTTAAGGTAAGTTATTTATTTAAATAATTATAAAAATAATATGTTTCTAAGTCAACATTACTGTAATCGATTTATTTAGGAATTATTATATTTGTTACTTTGGCATAAATTGTTCTCAAACATTACTGTACTATGTATAGGTCAGTGGGAAGCTGCCTTTTAAAAAATTTTTATAGTAATGAATTTGCATGAAATAATAGAATATTTGGAGGACAAGTCTAACGAAGAAATTCAGATCAATATTTTTTCCCCTGTTTATTTATTGGTATCTATAACTATATAATACAAATGTAAAAATATGTTTGAACTGTGTCCAACTCACTAGAGAAATTCTGTGTTGAGATGAAATTGAATTGAGCTGATGCCAGCGGAGATGTTATTACGGATGAAGAAGATGGAATGAATAGTGATGTGAATAATCTACCTGCTAATATGTCATTATCTGAAGCAGAATTAATAATCAGAAGCGGGAAACAGTGATGTTCCCTTTCATTCATTGCCGATCAACGTCATTCCTCCGGAAGAAAATAAAACATCCATTGGAAAAAGATTGAGATTATTGATTCATCATTTGAAAAGGACACAAAAGAGGTTTAAAAGCCACAGGCACCGGCACAATTTGAGAAAATAGGATTTCAAACTCTTGTTTTAAAAAAAAAATGAAATGACAAAAACTCAGAGTCTACGTGTACTTCCGATAAAACAGTGAATGATAATAGTGCAGTCACAATAGCAAGTAATAATTTGAATGCTCAACCTGAACATTTGATACGTCGATATTCTCAAAAAGAGAAGAGATTTGTTATGATTAAACAACCAAACCCTTTCCACCATTTGTTACGAAAAACTTTTCTACGCTGTTATTATTAAATTTCAAGATGAGGAATTTAAATGGTTCACAGACATTAAAGTGTACGATCAGGTTCTGTAGATCCTACCTTTGATGTAGCGGCCTTCCTCAAACATAGCTCCTCATGTAGATCCTCGAGCTCTGAAGGTATATATAACATTTCTCTTTAATCCCAGGTTAATTTGAGGTTTCTCCTCAATATATGCTTATGGACTGGGGTATCAAAAAAATGAAAGATTTATGTACAGTTAGTACAGAATGACATATATTCAGTATTCAAGTGACAACAAATATGGACAAGATAACATAGAGACATCTAAGGTTATTTGTAAATACTTTTTGAGATAACATGGAAATACATAGCATATTTTTATATAATGACAGAATACACAATTTGACAAGGCCAGGACCTGAGTATGTCTCTTTTTAACCCCTGGCTAGATTATTCAAAATACAAGGGTAGAATATACCAGAGAAGCATTGTTAAAAAATTCAAAAAATAGTTTACAATTCAGATTGATACATCACATTTATATGTGCAAAGGTAGTCCCTACAATGGTTGTATTCATGACAATCAGTGATGATAAATGTCCGTATAAATAAAAGACCATCACATATTGATAACATATTACGGAGAGGTATACATGATTAAATTAAAAGGTATTGTCTTGGCTTAAATTATGAATATAATACTTTTTTAAATAAATTAACTGAGGACATGCGTCTGTACAAAGGCGTGCTTTGCGTTATATAGGAAATTAAATACCTGATGGCACAGAAAGTCAGAATAAAAATCATACCCGAGAGGGCCCTTCTTATTGTAGTATGTTAGGTGGATTATTAACAAAGAACAAATTAAATTGAGAAGTACGATATGCATACGTAACTAGACATTCTCGAGTATGATTATGATACATGCAAGTCTGACCAGGACTTGGTTGGATGTTAATTAACCATTCTCTGGTTTACAAATAATTAATTAATTAAAAGTAAAAGTCACCGTTTATAGCGGTCAAGACAACACCAAAGAGGTTAAAGTGAAAATAAAATTTAATTAAGTGTGAAATAAAATTCAAGGAGGTAATATCACAGTTATTAGAATATCGGCGAGGGCGATTGAATGTAATTTATTATGATTTTTATTGCTTTGTTTTTTCTTAAGAAGTGGTGGCTTATATATATTACTGGTCGCGAGAGTTAGAAAGGATTATGATCAAAAATTAGTTTCTATGAGTGGAAGGTCACAAAAATTATTTATTCACTTGATGCACAATACCTTAGATGTCGACGTCCCGGAGGTGGAAGGTAGACCCGTGGCCGGTGCTACCCAGCGATCATTTTAATGTAAATGATACCTGGTAGAAGCGTTGTCATCCTTCTGTAGTGGCCCTCATTGCACAAATTTTTATAACGAGACGGTACAATATTTTATTATTAGTGGGTGCTAGTACGAGTACCGGTCGTAGGAAGGTGGAAGTAAAAAACAGTTGTTTCGTTATATCTTTGAAGCTGCCAAGGCAAATGAAATGGTCCAGGATATTGATCATTTATCAAGCAAATGAAATAGTCCAGATTTGTATATTAATATAATTAGAAAAACCCTAGGCGTCCTTGAAGGTGTCCTTTGATAGTATTAAAAGGCACAGGTATTATAATTACAATTAGTAAAAACACATGCCAAATGCTGATCTTGCAAAAAGCATTCTTGATTCTATTACTTTTTTAAAAAATATTCATAATACGAACACGGGGGAGTTTTTTTGCTCATTTTTGTTCCGACCACTGATGTTTTTTTTTAGGGAACTGCTTGCTCACGAATGAAAATTTGTAGAAGGGATAGTTCTTTTATACTCCTAGGTCGGAGACGATGAGAAGATGAATGTACGCGAAATATGACTGTAATGGTTGCTTCACTCCGTGACTTGCAACATTATCCAAGATCGCGCAGGTGTCCATCGGATGAATAATCTATTTATAAATTGGGTGCTTCCTGTTTACGAGAAATTTTGTCAGCATTTGAGTGACGTATTTTACACGTAATAATATTATTCGGTGGAATGAATTTGAAAATTTGCAAATATTATTTTACTATTTTTTTTTTAATAGTATTATGTTGTATAATGAATGGCTGTTTCTTTTACGAATATAAAGTATTTTTTGTTGAATGAATTTAAAAGATGAGTATATTGATTGAGATGAAATTATATATACGACACATTACAATAAGTTTATGAGTGGTGTTGATTGTTCAGATCAAAATATCAGTCTATATAATATTTCCATTAGGGGAAAAAATGGTAACATTAGTCACCTCATCGATACAGCCGAGTAAAATGAATGGCAGTTATTCAGAATAAATATTGGAAACTTTGACTATCTAGAATTCTGTATAAGACTAGCAAATAATATACTAGGACATTTTGGAGAGCAAAAAAATATTATAAAGGGACGCTTGTCCAGAAAAGCCACTATTAACATTTGGTTGACAGACTAGATCATTTAGTAGTAAAGGTGTCCAGCGGAAAAATTTCAAGATTAAATTATAATTGTTCGTAAACCATTAGGGTGAGGTAAGTGGGAATGGTATTGTTTGACGCGCGTGATTTGCAGATTTGCCAGTCGCAATGAGTCAATGGTCGGCAGTGCACCGCGTGTTCGCGGTTGAGCAATATGTAGTGATTCATGCGCATCGACGAGTAAGTGATAGGCTGAGCATGCAACTTATCTGGTGTTTGGTTTAAATGTTCAGACAAGAAGGGACAATGGTTAATCAAACTCCTCCGGGACCATAAATATCAGCACCGACATATGGCTCAAGTTCGACGCGAAATTATGCGCAATCCACGTAAATCGATAAGGAATATTGCAGCCTGTACTGGACTAAAAAAGTCAACAGTGCACATTATTTTGAAAAATAAACTACAGTTTCACCTATACAAACATACAAACTGCAAATCGTGCAGTTTCTCAACGAAAATAACTATTCTTTATGTGAAACCTTAGCGAGAATGATGTTGGAACTTGCAATTTCTGTCTGAGGGATAATTGGCTCTTATTTTTTTAACCAGCGAGAGAAGTTGAGGGGAATTTTTCCCAATAAATTAATCACCAAGTACGGAGACATACCCTGGGCACCTAGGTCACAGGACCTTACACCGTGCGACTTTTTTTGTGGGGATACCTTAAGTCGAGAATTTACAGCAACAATCCTCTTAACAATTCAGGCCCTACAAGAAAATATCCACCATGAAGTTGCTGCCATTAAACCAACACTTTGTTCTCGCGTGTTCGCAAATTTAAGAGTCCGATTGCAAGAGTGTCTTAAGAAAAATGGACGGCATTTAGACAATATTGTTTATAAAACGTAAAATCCGCATTGACACTGTAGTTTTTTAAAAAATTTATATTAAACTTGAAAATTTTCAAGAAAAAAAAACTCAATGTGCATACTGTCACACTAAATGCACAACAAGATGTAAAAAATGTGATTTAGGTTTGCACGCCAAGTGCTTGGTTTTCTATGATACAAACAATACATAAAACACCATTATTTTTTTTATTCTTATTCATTTTCATGTTTATTTTATTTTTTATTTTTGTAAAGTTTTTTAAAATTATTTTGTAAGTTTGTTTATGTATATGTTTTAAGATGTAATAAAGCACTTTTTTTTTTGTATGGATATAATATCCTGCACTTCCCATTGGCCTATATATAGGACACCATTTTTCCAGAAAACTAATACTTATTTATTTTTTAAATATTTTTTTTGTTCATTCTAAATGGTGGTTTATTTAGACCGCTGGACTCGTCGAAGCACAGGATGTAATTGAATGGCGCCTGTTGGTTACCGTCTTCTTAGCTTTCTGAAAAAAGGGCGGCAATATTCACATACACACACACAGACATATGTACATTATTATAAACCAGGAAACCCAGTGGTGCCAATCGAAGTAACAAGGCGCGTAAACACCTACATTTTGTAAATATACTGAAGGTTTCATTTCTGAAGATTCTTGGGATGTAAGAAACAATAGAATTGTCATTTGAAATAATTATGGTTGCAGTAGCTACATCGATAATTTCGATAATATAATTTTTAAGATTTATATATATTTATTTCATTAATGTAATTAATTGTAATGTAAATTTTACTAAATAAAGGTCGGGGACTGTGATGGTTTTTGACATGGCAGCTGTTCGGTTCCGTCTCGTTATATTGTGAGAGATGAAGTTGCACAGCTCCCTACTAGCATTAAAAAAATGTCAACCAGGCGATGAATGAGTAGGACCATACAGAAGCTTTGCTTATAAAAGGTCCTGGGTAAGCGACAGGTTCACCCTCACAGCTGTTTAACCTTTAAAAGCGAGTGATTTATATGAATGTAATTCGGAATGTTTTTATCATTTAATTGGACTTGTATTACAGCAAATTAATTTATAAAATTTGATATGAATTACTTTAACCTCTCAGCCGCTAAATAAATGTACTCCAAGTTTAACCCCCTATGGGGCCTCTTTTCGAAAGCCGTGTATTCGGTTGAACACCACTTTTAAAACAACATTTAGACATCCATAAAGGCATCTTGTGTACGATTTATTACTTGATAGGGGTTCATGGATAATGTTGTTAATATAAACAGTCACTTGAGATGTTCAAATCCTTAAGATAATGTAAATATTGACTGAACAAAATAATCAATCTCCGAAAAAGCCGCTGTCTTACGAATATTATCACACGGTCACCAATACAATCACATTGTTTATATGTTCATAGCGATGTCGTTCAACCGGATTGCTGTGCCGATCTTCAATATGTAGTTACGCTGTATTTTTTTTAACATTTCTTATGGTTGTTTGAAAATAATGTTTAAAGTCTCATAAAGTCCTTTGGAATACATAAATAAGCAAAAGAGCACGATACGACTAGAATATCTAAACATTAAGATATCAAAACAAGTCAAGTGCTGGTCTCAGAGATGTCCGCTCATGTAATAAATAATACAATAACGTCGATACTCACCTCCTATAATATTTTTATTCGTTATCGTTTTCTAAAGTAGTCGAGAGTTTGATAAAATCAAATTAATTATACGGAAAGTCACTTCATGTACCACCTTGTTGTTTTCCGTAAGCAATTTAAACTACTCAACATGATGTCCACTTTATCCACAGAATTCATACACTTGACACATTTCGGTTTAATATTAGGTTGACCAATGTTTTCGGCTTTCGTTTCAATGGAATCGTCATGCAAGGTTGTTGGAATGTGGACTTCCCTTTTATTGCGCCATTTTAATGCTAAAAGAGGTCCACGATATTTGGTGTCCTTGCTCATCTTCACTTATATATTTCTAAATCAGAGTCCACATCTAAAAATGTTTCTAATATTTCTTTCTCCGCAAGTCTATGGCCCGCCATTTTAAAAGGTATATAATTATTAAATTTAAATAATTTTGGTAAATATACGTAGCACAATACAAGCTTCTGTTTTCTAAAAAAAAGTAAAAGAATATTGTCAGAAAATACAACCGTTCACCCTCTAAACACAAATGCAGTCATAACAATATCAACATTTCAAATGTAAACACCATTTTAAATAAGATCACGTAGTAATAATAAATGTATTTTCCGATACAATATATTGATTCAATTGTCCACAAAATACAGATCGCAATGTTAATATTTCTTATCAGTCCTCGAACACGTCGAGAGGGGGACGATAATTCAGCACCGCGAAATTCAAATAACTGGACGGCGTTTCAAGATATCTTCGTTTTTAAACTGATTTATATAACAATATTTCATTTGACTAACGCAAGATGTCAGCAACAGTACGGATCGAACTAATTTTTGGTACATTTTCCTGTTCGATTTGCCACGCTGTCACGTAGTACATGACAAAATAAGTCGAAAACATTATATGCTGTGGCCGCGCTGAGAGATCCGATTACTTCTCGCATCATATGATGCGCGTAGCGGGGATCGGGTTAATGGTTGTCCAACGTTTTACCAAAGTTAACAAGTATTGAAACAAAAAATGCTAACTTTCATGTCGCTTATCTTATTTTGTGTAAATAATATTTTCTGTTCAAAATTGAATGAAGAAGACTCCCCCAAAGTTTTTGCTACTAGCTATGAGACACCCTGTATAAGGTCCTCTATCAAGTTACAGCTGTAAAATATATTAATTGGGAACCTCATATACAATATACACGTATTTAGCCACACGGTGTTAGTTGGTAAAATATTTCACCAATGAATAGTAATTGTGACCTTACTCTGGGTTTCGCACAGTGAGGCATATTTTTCTCCAGAATTTTTTAATCCATGTCAATTTTTTCCCCAACTATTTAGTACATATTTATTTGAATTTATTATGATATTTATAATTTTTAATTTGAATATTGTTGAATTTAGTGGTCAGCAATAGTCATTAATAAAGATGCTCTTCAAATTTCACCCAGGTGAGTCTAGAGAACCTGAGGCGTGAAGCTAATGAGCGCAAAGAGCTACTGTGCGTGGCGGCTCGAGCCTTGGAATTGGTGGAGGCAACGGCTGCCAAGAGAGAAGCAGAGCTCTCGGCGCAGCTGGCTCAACAGGTATTGCTCTGATCAATTCCCTTAGGCCTTCACCTTTGTGGTGAAGTGTTCCTAAACATGGCTATCCAGCAGGTGGAATAATTATTATCTGTAACTGTAGCAGGAGGAATTAGCCAGATTGCGAGGAGACAGTATGGAGGAAGAAGGAGAAGGTCCGGTGGAAGACAGCGTGGCCCTGTACACCGCCGCTTTCAACCTGCAAAACTCTTGTGCGGCTAGTTCAAAGGTTTGTTTGTAATTATAATATTATATTTTACTCTCGGATACAATTTTAATAAAATATTCCAAGTTCTCTCTTGTATTTAGGAACAATGCTCTTACTTCCATTTTGTTGTTTTTTGTCACAGCTAATAATTCTCAGTAGGAGGCCGTGTTTGCACTTGTTATTCTAGATATTTACAAATATATTAATTGGCTATTATATTCATCACTTTTAAAATTTTCCATTCTAGGAGGAGACCCTGATTTCCATTGAGGCGAGAGCAGTTCCCGGATTGCAGGCCAGGTAGTCATCAATTTACTATATATATATATATATATATATATATATTTAGCATCCAATACCGTGTCCACCGCTTCCATTTGAATAGAAAATTTTTAATAATGCCTGTAAAAAATGTGTATTTTCTGAAGATGAAATGTGTATGTATTTATATTTCTAGTGAAATGAAGTGCAGTAAAGACAATGCAGGAACTATATCTGTAAGCATGGTAATTAAATTTAATCTTATTAGAATAATTCATTTTATTTTATTAAATATTTATATTATGACTCTGGGTAATCACACTCGTAGCATACCTGAGACTATCCAATAGATATCAGAGGACTACTTCATCAGAGGATGTCAGACATGATCGATGACCCGTGATAATAATGATTGTAATGTGGAATGTATACATTATGTCACTCAAAACAATAATTGTAAAATCTCCCAAAACAACATTTTCAGGAAGAAAAAATTCAACTGGAAAGGTTGAAACAGGAAAACACAAATGCTTGCCAGATGGTACAAGGTTAGTACATATATATATCTTTTCATTTTAAAGTTCCTTCCGCATTTGTTTTGTGTCTGAGAAGTAAAATTTATATTATGGTATTTTTTAGTCTCGCAAGTATATATTGTTGCAAAACAAACATAAGGTGTGCAGGTGTGTGTGCGCATACACACAATTTGGCATCATAGCGTACACAATTTTTAACAAGCCTTATTTTTCATGTGCCGCCTTCTATCGAATCTTGCCGACCATATTGCAGTAGGTTGATTTAACCTATTTATATTTTGGATATCGAACCACTTTCTGAAGTAACACAGCCAAGAAAATCTCTTTCTAGCCATGCCTCTGTTACTTTTTGCACAATGAGTTGTAAAAGATCATATTTTTAAACATTGACATGAAGCAAACACATGGTGGTTAGAAATAAATATAATTTGAATAAAAATATATTATTTTGTTTTAACACCACTTTATTTGAATATATAACTAGTTTCGGTTCAGGCTTGAACCTTCAGCAGGGTTGAACTAATATATACTAACTAAATATAACTACACTAAAATCCCGTTTATTCGAAGTTGAGGGGACCGAAAATCAAGTAAAAAGTTTGAATAACGATTTAGGATAATGAATATAAAAATTTCAAAAATTTGATTCTTTTTTACATGTTAACTTTTTTCATAGTAACTTGAAGTAATTATATACACCTATATCTACACATTTAAAATTAACAAACAAGTTGTCAAAATACAGTGTAAACAAATCACAGTACAGTAAAACCGCGATATAACGAAATCCAAGGGACCAAAAAATAAAAATTCGTAATAACGAATTCCCACATATAACGAAAAAAATAAAAAACCTACTATATGTTACGCGCCGTCGCAAAAAAATGTTGCGCGGCTTCAAAAAAGATCGCAAATTCTGCAAACAAAGGAGGAAAAAGGCCATAGGGAACTGAATACCTACATATTTTTAGTAGTTTTGTTATTAAAACAGATAAGCAAATGGATAATCAAAGGAATTAAATTAAGAACAGAATCTATTCAACACCAATTGGAAGATATTTTTGTAAATTCCAGAATATTGCAAACACAAAACAATATTTTAATTGTGTTTAAATGTAGAGCCGCTTCAAACATAGTTTTGGGCATAAAACATACAAAATAATTCAAAAATAACAATCTTACAGCTGAATCGCGGCATTTTTATAAAATGAGTCGTATATAAATTACGAAGGTATTTACCGGTAACGGCGGCAACCACTTCAAAATATATTTATAATCGTTAAAATTGTTCACTTAAAAATTATCGTTAACATTGTACACTTAAAATACACGAAAACAATAGTTAATAGAAATACTAAATACCGTACAAAAATAGTTCATAAAATATTTTAACGAATTATTTATATTATTGACGAGTTCATACGAAAACAATTGTCAAATGAAAATGAATTTATGTAAATATTCAATTCGGTCATGCAATAATCGCGTTAAAAGCTGAACAAACTTGACTCTACAGACGTTACACTGAGGCTGACATTTCCAATAAGTACATTCTGCAACTTTCGGGGGGTTCTTGTTAATTTTTGTATTTTACAGCTGTTTGGGTCTGGGTTGCAATCATATTAGAGGCGTATGCGTACTTAAAACGTGTCAGAGAACGCCGCAAGAATTATGTCAAATGGTTTTATGGGCCTGCTATGAACCCAAGAAAAAATTTGAATTGTTTTACTACCTTGTCGGCCGACCGCCGCGCACCGCCGAGAAGGCCGTAAAACCGTTCGCGTAGAAAACGGTAGATGCATCGGCACGGCTTTGTAAGTGCGAAATAATATTTTCATCTTTTAACATTTTTTTATTTCGTTATAAATTTACGTAAATGTATTGGCATTTTTTCGTACGGGACAAAAATGATTTTGTTATAAATATTAACGGGATTTCGTTATATAAATGCATTTTTGTATGAAAAATTGGTTTTAGGGACTAAATTTCGATTTTTTTTTCGATATACGTCATTTTTCGCTATATCGGATTTCGTTATATTGCGGTTCTACTGTATTATTTTTTTAAAAAAACACTATTATAATGGATTATCTTTTCGTGCCATTTTTAATAACGACATAAAAGTCGAACTTGTCAACCTGCCATTTCTCCGCTGAAGTTAGCGACAAAAGTTTCCAGCGCTTTTAAAACATTTGTTTTGTAGTGGTCGCGGTGACATTTGGCACTCGCCTTTCAACGTTAAAGTTCTTTCTGTCATGTTTAATATTGTCGACAAACTCATTAATGGGGTTGCTTATTTTTCTATTAATTTTGTTTTGGATAATAGTTTTTGTCAATCTCTTGTATTAATTTGATTTTTGACAACTGTTGGCGTTTTGTATGAGTTTGGCATTAATGCTATTACCGATAATATAAAATTATCAGTCAAAATTATAAAAATGTTTTAATTAAAATTTAATGAAATAAGGAAAAGTCTAAGGAACGCAAACCACGTATTCGCGAATTTCAAAATGTCTAACACGTAAATATTAGAGAAAAACAAATAATGTTCTTTACATATAAAACAATGGCATTAAAATAATTAATAAGATACGAGAAAATCTGAGAAACGCTAACTATACGTTTTTTAAAATGCCTTGACACTCAACTTAAATAGAAAGAGAAATGTCTGTATTAAAATTAATACAAATTAAATAATTTATAAAATACAGAAAAGTCTGAGGAACTCAACCACGTACTAACGTTTGTACAACAAAATATACAAACGCTACTTAAACAAAAATAATGATGGTAATAATACGGAACAGAAGATCGGCAAGCACTGACATCGCAACTAGCAGCTGGGAGAACTAGAGAACTGCTTTACCTATAAGGGCACAAAGATAATATATGCTATCTTTTTCTAATGTAAAGAAAACGAGCGAGAGAAAAAAGCATGCGACCTTAAGTTAAAGTGTCATGGTAAAAAATAAATATTTCAAATTGAGGACGCACAAGATATATTTGTCATCTTTTCTAGTATACTGAGAGTGAGTGAGAAAACAAACAATGAGAATTAACTTTATGCATCGTAAATCAGTATAGGGGCGGAACTACCCATTTTGATGATCTTGGACTTTAGACAGGGACATCGCGTAGTGCATGTGTATTTTCCAGATTGCTGACATCTGACAAAAAAAATCGAATTAGGCAAAAAATAGATTGACAAATTCATCTGATAGGGTCCAAAAATAGCTTCGAATAACAATATTCGATTTATAAGTATAATTTAGTATGAATTATTTATATAGTAAGTGGTTTTTATTTCTGCTGGAAATTTTAAAACATTTATTTTACATATACAGAATGTCTCATAGCTAGTAGCAAAAACTTCGGGGGTGTCTTCTTCATTCAATTTTGAACAGAAAATATTATTTACACTCAGGTGAAATGTCAACAGTTAAGGAGATGAGCGACATCAAATTTTGTACATTGTTTGCAAAAGTTTGATTTATCTTTTGTAAAAAGTTGGACAATCATTAATGTAATCATATATTAATTTTTAAATAAATTCGCTCTGATACAAGTCAAATTAAATGATTTAAACATTCCGGATAACATTGTCAAGATACCACCGCTTTGAAAAGTTAAAATAGATGTATGTAAGCTGTATGAATGCGCACATGAATATTTTATATGTGTAGATACATACCGTACTTGCTCTATTCGAGGACTTCGGTTGACATTAAATTGGGATGCGCTTCTGCACTCGACCATAGCGTAATACTGAAAAAACTTTCTTTAAATGTTGCCTATGTTAATTAAGTACATAAGAATTTTTAAATAAACGTAAGCATTGTAAATCAGCAAAAGTAATTTAAAAAAATGAAGAAATCAAATATTCAACGGAAAGCAAAACAAAACAATGTAAATAGCTTAGCTACTAATCGAAAATATAGATAGGTATGTATATGTACTTATTTTTGCATTTTGCTTACCCTTTCAAGATGAGACTAATAGTTAATTCTTTTACAACATCAAGTAAACATAAAAGTGCATTATTTTTAAGGTAAATATTGCTAGAGCGAAAGGTATCAATAGAAAAGGGTACATTCCTTACATTCGCTCGGGCATACTTTTGAGAAATAAACTGTTTCACTTGTTGCAATCATTATTGATCCTTATACCATAGCACCGACAAACTATCTTTTTTTTTATTTCTAAATCATTTTAGCAATGTCTGGGGTCATCAAACAAATTAAAGCCTGAATTAAAAATAAAGGCTCGTCCCGGAAGACCACCAGTTGTTCATGAGACAAGTGCTTAGCTTAATTTTAAATTACAGAGAATATCAAAGTGACATGTATTCATTATTTATTTCAAAAAAAGTGTTTTAAAAACCGGATGTGACAAATGATTAAAGTAGTTTTTTTTATTCTTTTCCTTGATTATTTGCTTTGCTGAGCTTTATTTTCTATGGCTTTAATTATATGTTGCGGGTCTTTGATATCCATGGACCTCGTTTTTCTTGGATCAATTAACTCCGGGACCATGCAATCCAGGTAAAACAATTCAAGTTTTGTAAAAATTATTATCTCGATAGATGTTTTCAGTTTTAATTTTACAATTTGTTCCCATCCAAACTCCAAAAAGACACACATTTTTATTACTAACCTATAATTGTCCTTGAACGTGATAATACCAATTATGATTTTTATTAATGTTCATTTAATTCATTGATTTCCAAAATGTTACTTTTTGCTTTTCTATAGCTTTATCAACAGTCATACATGAAGCAGATGACGGGCATTTTATTTCTATAATGATATCATTATCAGAAGCACCATCCAAAGTTGCCCCTAAAAAATGATGTGTACTATCAATAAACAGGCCACATCTATCAATTGTAATGTTTTCTTGAAGTTCTAATTGCTGAAGTGCAGTAAATTCATTAACTTTGCCATATTGTATAGACGCTACGTGACATAAAGGACTATACAACATACTGCTTACCAAAAACCCGCAACTTATACCTAACCGTCTTTTACAAACTTTCCCGAACCACGATGCAGTTAATAAATTTCTTATTTTTTCTAACCATTCCCTGCAATCTGATTGTAAACTGTTTTTTTTTTTTTGACAACGTAAGTTTATTTAAAAAGTCTTCTTTCGCCTTACTAAATGTGCTTTCATCCATATCAGGTCTCTGGCAATTTTCACCATATTCAGCATCTTTCTGAGACACTGTAATATGTTTTAATTCCGATAGTTTTCTAACATACTTTTTTCTCGAGGACCCTATCCTAATTTTCTTTTCTTCCAAATATTTCATAAATATTTTTGGACTTTTATCAAAAATGGATTTACTCAAGAAGCTGTGAGGAGTTTTTGAATTGAAAGATACTACAGCAGCTGCACACCTCCCACTGTACGACTGTCTTCCTGTAAAATTTATTCTTTTCCCTCCTACAAATTTAGCAACTATACACTATTAAAGGTTTCAGCTATATTACTATCTACATTATATATTAAACTACGCTCATTGTTGGCCAAAAGAGAACAATGGCATAACAGTTTTGAAAATAAGTTATAAGATATCAAATCTCCCGTAAGATTTTAATCCAAATTAAAACTACATAAATACGCATCACATTTTAAATGGTCTGGCTGTATAATATGTCACGGTTCAAATTACAATTTTTTTCTTCCAGTGTATTGTGTTCTGATATTCTATATTTAATGGCGCTAGTGACAGCCACGCGTAATCGCTTAACTCTTTGTTTTAAAATTTTCCGTACTGAAATGAGAAAAGAAGAGTCAGAAGATAACGCATACAGTTTAGAGCAATTATTTCTCAAAAGATGATTTCTACATTATATTAGGATAAGGACGACATTCTAAATTTTTTTTATAGGTACTGGAATCTCCGTCTGCAATTAATTTAGAATTTATCAACCCAATATATCAATAAGAATATATATAATTGAAATAGAATTTTTAAAACCTTCAACAATTGTAGCAGACTCCATTCCACTAGAAGAACCACTATTATTTTTAAAACATCTGTGTTCTGGCACTGGAGAGTTTGTAGTATTTGCACGAGCACAAATCATACAATATTTATTTTTAACTCCCGTATATAAAATTTTTCCTGTTCTTTGGCCAACATTTACATGACTATAGCAAGTACATTTGTATCAACCAGACAGGTCTGTCATGTATTATTATTTTGATAAAATTATTTATCTTTAATGATATGCATTTCCAATAGAAAATAGTTTATTTGCACTACATAATATATGTATATTGAACTATATAATTTATATTGTTAAATCAAATAGATAATTGTTATAGGAATGGTAAAAATTATCAACTTAGGTTGAAATTTTTTGAAAAATTTTTTCCAAGAAGTTTATGAACATTTAAAATTTTATTGGAACATTTCCTAGAGCGTGTCAAAGGATGCTTTTTGACCTTAGGCATCTTGAGTCACAGGAGGCAGTAATTTCAGAACAATATAATGTATATAATAATATATTAGGGGTACCAGTCGAAAATGTCGCATTTTAAATAAAAAGGCAAATATAATTTTAAATCATTTATTATTTGAAAAAAATTATATTATATATTCCCCATTACTTTCTAATACAGTCTTCCATCTATTTTCAAGCATTTTTATGCCCTTTGAATAGAAAGTTTCTGGTTTCGAATGGAAATAGTCGTCATGGGCAGATTTTATTTCGTCTAAGTTGTTGAAATTTTTTCCTGATAAAAAATGCTGTAGGGATCTAAATAAATGGTAATCTGATGGGGCTAAATCCGGTGAATATGGGGGGTGATCGATTTGTTTCCAGCCAAAGGCGTTTATTTTTTTTCGAGTAATCGCTGCAGTGTGGGGTCTTGCGTTGTCGTGTTGAAAAAAAACTTTGTGTTCTGCGTGCATTCTGGGTCGCTTAACTTTTATTTCGCCGATTTTTTTCAAATGGCTTTGTACACTCGACCAGGAGTATCCGAGTTTGTCTGCAATCTGCTGAATTGATTTTGTTGGATTTGCTTCGACTTCACACATTAAAATATCATCATCCACTTTAAAGACCTTTTCTTCTCGAGGCTGGTTTTCCGTATCGAAATTCCCACTCTGAAATTTTTTAAACCACCTTTGCGATTGGCGAATGGATATCACATCACCGTTTATACTGCAAATTTTTTCTGCAGCCTTCCTCGCAGAGTTTTTTTGGTGGAACTCGTAGATCAAGCAATTGCGCACAAAATTCTTATCTGATATAAACCCTTCCATTTTAAATGCATCGCTAACAAAAATAAAAATAACTTTCGAAAGATGATCTCCAAATGTTAAAGAACAAAAGTAATATATATTACGTGCTGATGACTCGACGAGACGGACGCGACTGAGGATCAAACAAGGGGCGATCACCCGGAGATAATATTATGCACCTTAAAAATCATTTAGAGGGTTAAAATGGATTTTTTAAATTTTAGGTGCAATAATTAATTCCTCGGGCTATAGCCCCAGGTGAGATCTATCAGGCATCGCGAGAGGGATTAAGATCTGTGAAATAAAATACTCGCGATGTCTGAGAGATAATGAATAAAAATGTGACAGGAAAAATAGCGGAGAAAAATGAGATCTCCCGGCCCGGACGGGGCAGCAGAAAAAATGAACTGAGTTTTGGAGTCTGGCCGCCAGGGGGTGGCGGCGTTGGACCGAATCAGGGTTGCGCGGGGACTGGCCGCACCATCCGATTAGATCCTAGCCATACGGGTGGCCTCACGCGCCCAGAGGTTTTTTATGTTAAATAAATACTGGTCCAGCGGCTGCAGAATTTATTCCCTTCTCATCTTGCACCGCTGGACTCTTCAAGTAAATTGTGTTTTTATTTATCTCCGTTTCGTTTGACCCTGCTATTCTACTGGACTTTCTTGGATTTGACCCCTTGGCTAAGACATTGGACCGCATCTGGAATTTCCTTGACTTTGGCTGCTACACTTGATGACGATTTTGGACCCCCTGGACCACTGCATGCCGCTGTAGACATCGACATCTGAGACACCTGAGCGAGCCGGCGAATCACCCCTACAGTTATACAGTTCTTGTTTCCTGTACGGAACAGTACTGCAAATTAAATGGTTTATAACTATTCATTTTTAACATTTTGCTAATTTTGTTTCTTACAGATTTGTCTCCGTAATCTTGGCTTCAAGATTATAAGAAAATATATTTCGTTTATGCATTAATTTAGCGTATTAACTTAATTTCGTAGCATGCGGAAAATGCATCTATTGGTCGCGGTCTTTCTTATAATGTTTGTGTCATCTTAATTATGGCAAATAACATTCAGTTTATTAGTTTTATATTAATGTAAAGGTACAATATAAGCAATAGTTGAAAAAAAATCTAATCTATTGAATAACTTCTGATATAAATTAATAATAAAAACCCACATTTTCGTAAATAATGCGAAAATTTGAATTATTATCGTGCCTTTCTAGGTTAGTGGGCCAGTATGTATTGTGATTATTGAACTTTCTTCCCCCTCATAAATATTTACTGGAATGAATTACGTTTGGACAGTTAGCTATGATACATTCTGTATAAAATTCTACGCCGACCATGGTTTTTATTTTGAATGAATTTTACACTACATATTATAAATTAATTTTTTTAATAGATATGAGTAACTGAACACTAACTGGTTGTAATTATGTTTTTAGTTAGTGTATATTTATTCAACCCTGATAAAGGTTCAAGCCTGAACTGAAACTATAGACATTCAAATAAAGTGGTGTTAAAACAAAATAATTTTTTAAAATATTTAAATTATGATCGTTTTTTCATTGGGGAAAATGTGTCTGAAGTATACAGCTTTCCTTACTAGTAGTCATTAATGCGTTTGGGTTGTTTACGCGTCTTAATACATCTTCATTAGTAATGTGGTCAACCCAGGCCTTACCAATAGCCTTATATGTACTGGTATGGTAAAACATTTCTTATTTCCTTCCCCAGCGCATATATACACATACACAATGACAGAAAACATAAAAAATATATGATATATTACGGTGTACATAAAACTTTGAGCTCTGTGTGTGTGTGCTCTAAGAGTTATCCAGTACCATGTATTTATTTATTTAATATTTTTAAAAAAAGTTACATGTTTTTGAAACGGGCTGCTACGCACACTAATACAATTGTTCTTTTTAAATGAAAAGTAGTTTAACTAACTTACCATTACACCATTTCTCCTTGAGAGTAGGCAGACAGAATTGAACGCCACCCGATTCTTGCTTCACCTACATAACTATGTATTTGGTTTCAGGTTGCCTGAAGCGAATATATCAAATGGAAAAGGACAATGAGAAGTTGAGAGCGAGTTTACAAAGAAAAGAAGACAGGGTGGCCAAGTTGCAGGTTCTTCTTTGCTAGATAAAATGTTTAATATGGCTTACGTTTAAAGTGCAATGAGGATTAGTTATAAAAAAATACATATTTTGATGTGTGTATTTTTGTTTCAGTGTCAAGTTAGGCAGGCGGAACTTCGACCGGCGTCTGAGGTAATTTGTACTGTTGACTAAATTTGTCTCTGAATGTTTTTCCTTTTCTCCTTGTGTAGTGCAGCGGCGTCTGCCGTGATCCTGTTTAATGTTGTGATATTTTCAGCTACAATTCTCTTCTCCCGCCTCCCGTTCCAAATACTATACTGGTCTCTAATGTGCCCGTAATAATAATTATGAATTCGGACCAGCACTTTATATTTTGCTTTCAATTTTCACAATGTTGTGTATATTATAATACATTATGATTGTAACATACCTCTTAGAACAATAAATTATTATATATTGGGATACATTTAATTTCTTATAAGGTGAATCGGGGTAAGTGCGACGTATAAATCATCAACATAAACTTTGAACCGTTTTCAAACTTCGTAAGATGGTGCCATGACTTTCAAACTTTGATAGAAGGATCATTAACCATTTCCTAAAAATTTAAATGTAACCTTTTAGGATAGCTGATGTTTGGGACATATATTTATTTGTTAATTACTTATTTATTCTTGAACGAAAATAATGTACTGTACCTTCCTCTCTCCTCCCTCTCCTCACCCGCCACGCCGCCGTCGTAATTCATGAATTGAAGATATTATTCAATTGAGACGTCGCGTCTATACAGTGTATTCTAAAGGACCCTAGACGAAGATAGTGATAAATTTACAGTCCACCTTGGAGGTGTCTGAAAAACTAGATTGTGGTGAGTGCAAACCTCCTTCCATATATCCTGTTTTCTTCCGGCATCTATGCTTTTACGCAACAGCTGATATTGAAAGCATTTTATGAAAATTGGATGAGTAGATTCACTTACCCCAAATTTGGGGCAATAGCATCTAGTTGTATTATTTCTGACAAATTGTTAAAATAATGAAAATGTATTTACTGATCTGCTTAATGACAATGCGAATTATTTTTTTTTGGTTTTTAATGATGGTTAAAACGTGCCAAGTTCCAAAAAATCTGGTAAAATTGCTTATATAGGGGAAGTGCGACATATCATAGTGATTGTTTTTGAAATTGGTTAATTATTTAAAAAAAATGATGGAACTGTCAACACATCAGTGAATGAATTGAGAAAGTTTCCATTAAAAAATATATGGGGTACTGTACCAACCACTGAGTAGACGCACTTTATGGAGTAAGTGTATCTGGTCTTATAAATCGTAATCTGCAGAAATAATCACAAAACTAATATGTACATCATAAACTACAACTCAAATTAAGGTACTTACCTAATATATATAGGATTCTGGCACAAAAAGTTATCAAGATATACGAAAGATTGAAAAGTCATACACAACGCAAGTTAACATCAAACAACTGTCATAATTTGAAATAGTATACAAGCAAACTGATGTTTGGATTTGCTCCGTTTCTTCAAGTGTTGATTTATAACATTCTTAATAGATTGCGGCATTGAAATCCAATTTCAAATGTAATTAGGAGACGTAGATGCACTTCCCCCATAGATGCACTTACCCCGACTCGCCTTACTTCATTAGGTGTTGCGAATGTCGCATGTAATAAATATAGACAAAATTTTTCTAAATAAATGGTAAACAAAAACATTTAAAAGAACATATTTTTTCCGTAAAACTAAATGGCTATTGTTGACTGATTTAAAAAAAGTTAAGACACCTTAGGAAACTGGTTAAGTGGAACATTTCATTACTGAATCGGTCTAGATATGAATTTCTCTTATGGATGGTAAGTTTATTAATAGCGTATTCTGCATATTCCCGATGATAAATGTTTGGCACGCCTGAGTGCCAAATGTTTGCCTCGTTAAAAATGTTCAGATGTAAATCAATTTAAAAGTGTGAAATATTTTTTGCTTTTCCACAATTTTTTATTTTGCATACTGTTTGTTCTCTTGTAACGAGGCCTCTCGTTGGTAAATATAATGGTACCTAAATGTTAATATTATTTTGATGATTTATACTAGTTCAGGTGTTGGAGATTTTCAATTAAGAGAGTATGGAATAATGTTCAAATAAGTTTATTCAAGAAAAGGTATTATGGATTAAACAGATCTTACACTAAGTTATGAGCGAGAGTGATACTTAATATTAGTTACAGCTGCTACGTATGACTGCGGCAAACATGTACATATATTATTATTGCTGGAATATAAACTCTCAGTGCTTGAGATAGATTCAATCAACATATTTTATAAAGTTATTTGTAGAATTTTAACCTCTAATATTGATGCCTCGTAGGCTATGTATCATTCACTGAATTTAGCTTGAATTATAAAGTTCACATAAATACCTTGTCGGTCATATACAAATAAAATCTTTAGTGATGGTGTAGGTGATATGCACATGGGATCACACAACCGAGGAAGTGGAACAAGGCCTGGGACTGCCGTCCACAGGAGATCAGGAATGCACAGAAGTTGGCCGGGTCTTCAGCAGAGAGAAGAACACAATTCCCTTTATTAAGAATCTGTCGGATGTCGGCGCGATACGGGCGGGATGGTTATATTAAGAATTCCTCATATCACAGTATGATATATGGGGATGGCGTCCGTTTAGGAGTGCGATGCGGTGATGATAATCATCCTTGTACGTGTAGATGTCTGCGTACTATTCAAAGATTTAAGCACTCGACACAGTATTGTGTATTGAAATGATCGGGAATCGGTGCACAATAGATTTCCAAAATGTAATTAAACTCGCCTGGGCGTCACAGTACAAGGTTGTAACATAAGTAACAAACAGAATATTACATTTTTTAACGTCAATTATATTAATGGCATGACTCTTAAAGATCGAGGCAGCCAGAATATATAAATACTGACGGGACACACCTGAACTCTAGCATGGTCGGCGTGGATCTACTTAGGAAGATGATGGAGGAAACAGATGTGTGTTTTTGCGCCGCGTGCAGTGCGCATGGCTAGATATATAATAAGTCTATTTAATCTTTTAGTTGTGTAGGTATTGAACATTAAAAACAACCCACGACACTACCAAAAAGTTTGTCCGAAATATGTGTTGTGCATTTTTTAATTGAATTATCAAAATTCTGTTAATATTAATTTTAATTCATTGCCTCTCATGACTAAGACTGAAGCGCATTCAGCAATCACAAGGAGTGAGACCTGGCCTCGATTTGTTGATCTTCTGTACCGTTAGTTTGTGAATGTTGTGTGGTGCGAGTTCACCTGGATCCAAATTCTGTTTTAATTGCTCCTTTTCCAGGCTCGGGATACATTTGAGGAAACAGATCAAACGGTGGACCTCGTAGAGAAATACAAACAAATGCTAGAATTGAAAGAAAACCAAATAAGTGATTTGGAAGACAAATTAAAATGTTTAACCACCTCCAAAGATACTTTGAATGAAAGTTTAACTAAGCAGAACAACAAAGAGATGCTTGAAAGTAAAACTGTTCATCCAAAGAATCCCACCGGTGACAGGAATCCCAGCAACAATCAGCCCAGGTACACACTCTGCTTTCTGGTATCTTTTATCATTTTCTAACAGGATTATTTAAATTAATTTACCTCATGTTTACTGTTTAGTATTGCTTGTAATTAACTACTTTATTTGATACATCTGTTGAAACTTGTAAGATGTTTTTTGTCTTCCAATTATTGTACTATACATAATTAGATATTTTTGGTTTCCTATGAAAAGTGGAGGATTCTGTTGTAATACAGGTCCTGCTACCCCTATTTTTTCTGTTGTGTGTTTATTTCATTTTTATGTATTTCTAAAATAAATTTGTAAAAAATATTAAGTACATACATTCCTTCGCTTTTCCAGGTTTGAAATTCTAAGTATTCTGTGCAAATTTCTATTATTTCAAGTTGACACCAATAAATATATTTAATCGAATATCATTAAATTTTAAACGTACATTTGCTAAAGATAAAAATTTTGAGACGATAATAAAATGGTTGATTTTCTTATATTCGAGACATGTCAGAATGAACTCATTTCTACAGTTTTATTATAATACATGATAATATTGTATGTGGAATGTAATAACATGTGTGTTGCCATTCAAATTACCGTTAGTTACTTTAACAAATTATTTAATTTTCGCTTGATAATTTCTAATGGCAACAAATGAATGCTCAAGAAATTGCTATTTTCTGATAGCATTTACATACCTAGTAATTTAAGAAAACCAACAATTGTATAGTCATCCTTTTCTATTGATTCTTTCTAGCAATATTTATATAAAAAAAGAATGCACTTTTATGTTTATTTGATATTGTAAAAGAATTAACTATTAGTGTCATCTTGAAAGGGTATGCAAAATGCAAAAAATATCTCGAAATTCAAACTAGAAAAATGAATGTCGCGCCTTAATGCTTTATGCGTCAATTTTAGACCATGCAGAGTGACAATTGGCTTCTTCCGGAGTAAGTGCATGGTCATTTACAAGCAACCGATTTGTGTAATAGTTTTTTAAAAATGTTTTAAAAGGTTTTTTGACCATGACATCCGAAAATCACAAAATACCCGACAATCAAAACGTCCAAATTTAAGAGGACGCTTGTTTTTTAATGATTTTTTGGGGGAAAAAACTCGTTTTATACTCAGGTCAACACGGTAATCGAACGAAATTGAAATAATTGATTGAAATACCTCTCTATGTGCATGATGGCAATGTGTAGCATTTTAATTGAACAGTTTTACTGCTTTTTTAAAATTCAAAAAGTTGGTATTGAGAGTATCCACCTTCCAAATAATTATTGTAATCATCCATGGAAAATAGAGAATATTTTCTTCTTCAGAGTATATAGTTGACTTCCTTTTCAAATTGTTAATAGGTGTTTTTCTTTTCCAGAAATATGGAGGAGATGCTCACCAGCAGGCTACAGGAGATGGCTCACTTCTTGGACTCTCTGCTTTCCCATCGGTTAGTTTTTACTGTAACATGCAAAGTGTATTTATTAATACACGCGAATATAACAAGTGAGAATGAAAGTGAAAGACTAAGAAGATAAAGTAGCAATATGTTTTCAACTCAGGGTGTTTTAAATCAGTTGCAGATTCTAAAATTTATTATTCAATTTTAACATTTCAAAGAAATGTTTATAAATTAAAATTTCATAAAAGGATAAAACTTGTCAGAATGTAAATCTTGATTTAATATTTTATATTCTTTGGCGTGAATGATGTTGAAAAAATCTGTGCATCATTCATTGTCATAAATCTGGTCAAAAATATATCTCTTTTCGGCTGAATTGGTTCCATTTCCTATTTATTGCACTTGACATTTGAATGGAATTATAAGTTATGAGAACTTGTCAACCGAGATAAAACTAGCGGCACCCAATGGAGTACAAGTGGAGTGGTACCGACACTGATGTATTGAAGTGAGGCCTGGAGCTGGCAGAAGAGGAACAAAAGTAGACTGAATGCAGTGAAAATGAGATCGCTCAGGCGTATGTGTGGCAAATCTATTTATGATAAGAGTTAAGAATGAAGAAATAAGGAAAGAATGTAAAGCTGATCTTAGTATAGTGAGTAAGATTAAGAATGGATCACTAAGGTTGTTTGGTTATATGGAATGGATGAATGAGGAGAGAATGGTAAGGAAGATATATGACACAAATGTTGATGGCACCAGAATAGAGAATGTCCGCAAAAGACTTGGCACGACCAGATAAACCAGCCTGTTAGAAGCCTCAATAATCGGCGATCTTGCATGAGAAGATGTATGAGGTGAGAACTGTGTGTCAGGACAGTAGAGTGTGGCACTCTATCCTCTCTGCCTACCCCCGCTGGAAATAGTTAGACATTATTTAAGAAGAATCTAAAAACGCACCTTTTCAAAAAGTCATTTCCATAAGTGAAAATAACAATTTTTAATTTAAAAAAAAAGATAATTGTAAATATTGGTAACAAACAGTTTGTGTAAAGCGCCCTTGAGGTTAAAGTTTTTACGAAAATGGCGCTATACAAATTATCCAATATTATTATTATTATTTCCTATTTTAAATGCCTGTGGACCGTTGCCAGATGTGTTTTTTTAAGTCCACTTTGGTGACATCACTGATATCCTCCAGCACTTAGTAAATCTTCAATGTTGAAATACTTTAAACAATGGTAAATGCATTGCATTGCACTACAAATGTGTATGTTGGAGCTGGGATTCATAAAGCATAATTTTGTGATTCTTTCATCTCCTGTGCCATTTTCAACTTTGGATTGAAATAAACACTTTTCATTTTTCACATTAATTAAAAAAACGCTAAGACTTATATAAGGCAACCTGATAAATACTATAATAAACTATACGGCAGAAGAGTCCAGAAAACTCTACTAAGCAGATAACATAAGAAATTGTGATTTTAGTGTTTATTTTGTTCTTCTATCAACTATGATTCATCTTTAATATATTTTATATTCATAAATGACTTAACTTACTTAGCCGCAGTCAGTTGTAACACTTGTTGACACACTCACAACTGACTGGGCTATTTGCGCTACTGCGCATGCACACGCACACATGTGTATTCTTCTTCTATTATTTATTTCAGGTGCATCTTAGGAGAAGAAAAAAGACTAAAAGTTGAACAATTGTTAGAAAAATCTTTGGAGTTGCCGGTGGGATTAAAATTTGATCCATCGGCTTCCCGTCTTCTAGAAGATTCTTTTATTGACCGGACAGTGGATTTCTCACGTCTGTCACACTCTTTCCGCCTAGAGGACATTACCGCTTTACTGGGCCACCACGATTCCACCCTGCTTCGCCCGTTGTCCGGTGTGAGCGAGGAACCCGCCCGGCGAGATATTATACAAAAGAAGAAACTAATGAGTGCCTCTACAGATGATTTGGAAAAGATGATACTACCCAATGATAAAACATCTCACTCAGAATTGACTAAATTGCACCTGAAGAAGAATAAAGCAAAGCTGAATCGGAGTGTAAGTAGTCGAGTAAATGCGAGTTGGCACGGCCCAGAGGTGGGTGCCGAGGACTCAGAGAGCTGGTCCGAGCCAGACCGAAGCGTGTCCTTGGCGCGCATGGGACTCCCGCCCCCTACTCCCCCGTGTCCCACTAGTCCGGACCGTCTGCTGCGAGCCCTGACTTGCGAGAAGCAGAGACTCGTTGAACTCTTACAAGTTTCTGAGGCTAAAGTTCTACAGTTGGAAAAAGATTTTGAATCCGATAGAAACCGTTACACATCTACCATGAAAGAAAAAGAAGATGAAATGGGCTGTCTCATGCTTCGCCTCAAACAGGCTGAGAATGATTTGTATCAATCTGATAAAATCAATCAGAATAAAGTGGAATATTTAGAAAAAGATAAAGTTACCCTTAGGAAAGAATTGGAAAAATCTAATATCGAGCTTTCGGATTTAAAATCCTGTTTAGAAGAAGAGAGGCGACAGCGCGCAGAGTTGACCGAGTGGCGAGAACAGCAGGCGACCGCGGAGAGGGAGGCGGTTCTCGAAAGTGAGGGAGGCGAAGAAGTTGAACGCTGCCCCTCACCGGACCAGGGTATTGACAGTGACCGCCTATCCAGCCTGGAGCACCCCGGACCCATATCATTGAGTAAGTTCTGATAACTGACATATCTAATGTAGGAAATCTAAATTTATTTCTGATGGATTGATTATGACTTTAGTATGTACTGTGATATTTTAGAGGAAGAGAACTGTGCGTTGCGCAAACGCTTGTTCCGCTGCGAGGAGAAGCTGCGGACGGCGCTGGCGCGTTTACAGGCCACAGCGAGCCACCAGAGTCGGCACCAGCGAGCCATCTGCCATCAGATACACAAGACAACTTCCCTCCTGCGCCAGGTGCGAGGGAACATCACCGAGTAGACTCACACATTCTAGGCATTTTCATTTTTAAAACTATTGTACATTAATTTTACATAATATTTACTAATAAATGATTGATTAAAAAAACTTATTGCAATTATGATTGATTTCCAACGGGTGCGACAGATATTTTCCGATGTTTCATACACGGGTGTTATACATCGAGATTGTGGAACGATAATACTCTGGGTGCCATTTGTAAAAGTAGTCTACACGTTATGCATGCATGACCAACATGTATGTACAGATAATGCAGAAAAGAGGGCTGGCTGCCTCATCCAGATTGACCTCCATCTCATTGTCTTTTTAAATAAATAATAGTCCAGCGACCCTGTTACGAAAACCGTAATCTTGTTTGTAGTGAATACGTACCACCGCTCTTGACGTGTGAGTATGTGGACAGATTTTTTGCAAGTTCACTGTTATTGCGGAGAAAACTTTTCCATCATTTGAAATTCTTTTCATGTAATGCATAGTACGTTTAGTACTTAGTACATACTAAGTTGCCTGGCAGGTTCAATCGTTTTTAATTTGCCACATTCGATATGTCACTTCTGTAGGAAGGTTTGTTTTAATTATATGTATTCATATAAATTAACATTTTAGCCATGTGAAGGTTAATTTTTATAATTTTCACACTGTTTATATTACACAAGTACATCTTTATATTGTGTAAATATTATCATGAAATTTTTTTTTTCACTTCTCATGTCCCGTTTTATTTAATCATTTATTTGATAATCTTCATGTTATATAAAAATATTTAATGTTACGCTTACCTTTACAATTTATAAATTGTTCTTTCAATATTTTTATTACGTGAGCAAAGAATGCTAATTGTGTATTGTCCATTGTTGGCTTTTTTCAATTCAATCTTGGTGACAAACAACAAAGCTACTTTTCTAACTTTTGAATTATTTTTATTGACATATTTATGTACTAGGTAAAGTAAGTTCTTTTTCTTTAACCGCCTCTTGGTCCAGCTTGCTGGGCCTTTTTCCCCTGTGTCTTGCAGGGCTGCCCCTCTACATCTGTAAGAGAGGTTTAGGACTTGTCTACTCTCATTACGTGTCACACCCACTAGTCTACTTACTTTCACCTTCCTATGGATATCTGGAACGTCATACCAACCCTTCAGAGTTCTTTAACCTTTTACATACTTATCATTGGACCATAAATCTTTATCAAGGCTTTATTTTTGAATACCTGCAACCAATGTTCCCTCCAAGGTGTGCGGACTTGCATGATTTGGCATCATAGCGCACACCAAAAAATGTAGTGCGTGTGCCACCTTCTATTGAAGGTTGGCGACCGTGTTGATTTATCATGTATAAATTCACCAACATTTTGGACATTAAATCACTTTCTGAGGTAACACGGCCAAGATAGTCTCTTTCTACCTTCTATCCCCACTGCATAATTAGTTAATTAGAAAATGTGTCCAAAGTATAGTTTTGTTTTTGAAAGTTGTTATTAGTTATCGTGACTTATTATGTGCCTAAATACATCTACATTAGTAATGTTATCAACCCAGGAAATGGTTGATAGAGCTACAAGACACTAACATTATCCTACCGGTAGTCTTATACTGGTAAGGTAATGCTTTTCTTATTTTCTTCCCAGCGCACAAATAATAGCATTGGTCCTTAAATTGCCGTGTTCAAAATTAGAGGGAAAATTGTCTGTACCAAGGTGAGATACCAAGCTCCACACCCATACAGAACAATTTATCTCTTTATTTTTTTAAAGAAGAACACATTATTGTGAAGTTGTAGTTTTTTCAGAACATTGTGTGGTATTTTAATGCATATCTTTCTAATAGATAGATTTAATTTATATTAATTTATCTCTTGTTTGATGTCATTATTCCTTGTCACATTCTTTCTCTGGATATTTGATATAGTGAAGGCGCCTGTCTTCTCATTCTTAGGTACTTTGATCTTTATTCCCACTTTTCTGCTGTGCGTTCTGAGATAATGTGGTTGTTCAGTACAGGAACAAGACTGTATCAAATCGCTTAGGTGCTGGTTCAGTGCGGTCCGCTCTATCTCTCGAACGCCGATATTCTGCAGCTGTATGCAGTGGTCCAAGGGGGTCCAAATCGTGTCCAGTGTAGTCGCAGAGTCGTAAGTATCTTCCAGGATCAGTCCAAGTGTGCAAGCCAAAGGTCAAATCCAAGGGGAAGAAAGTCCAGGTGAAAGCAGGGTCAAAGTAGAGATGAATGAAACAGTTTTCTAGTAGTGAAGTCCAGCGGTGCAGGCGAAAGCGAGGCAAGTGATTTTGCAACCGCTGGACCGTTTATTTATATTATACCTCTAGCCCTGGGAGCTTTGGCTCCCTCGGAATGCTGGGACCAATCAGGATGCGCAAGCATCCCCCGCGCCACCCCGATTCGGTCCTGCGCCGACACCACCTGGCGGCCAAATTCGGCAACATTGCTCATTTTTTCTGTCGTCCGGTACGGGACGGCAGATTTCGTTTCGCGCTTCTAAAGAAGCTCCCACAATTTTATTTCTAATTTTCCAGGCATCGCGAGTACTTTTTCTTACAGAGTTTGGCCCTCCTCGCGATGCCTGATACATTTTATCTTGGGCGATAGCCTGAGGAATTAATAAATGCACCTTAAACTTTGAAAATACATTAAAATCATCTAAGCGATTTTTAAGGTGCACAATATTATCTCCGGGCGATCGCCCTCCAAAAACTCTTTTTATTCTTATATATCATTCATACATAATATTTTTTAAATGTAAGTTATTCCATAAAATGACATTCATGATTTTGGCTGGCGCCGAGGGCGGGGCCTCGTCCGCGGCTCGGCTTCCCCCTCTCCTCGGTGGCAGAGGTGTCGAGATCCCAGTGGTGTGGAGTGACGATCGGGAAGTTTCTCTATTCACATAAGATGCCTCTCGTGACGTCCTATTTTTGGACCGCGATTTGTCGCGGCCCCCGCGGGCTTGTGGCTGTGCGGAACAGTGGTGAATGTCACCAGTCAATAGTTTACTACTAATAAAATGTGGAATGTGAATAAATAAATTATCCTTATCTAAAGCCACAATTAATTTCTGGTGGAAAGGTTCAGACATTTTGTTAGCGACTCTTACTCTACTATGAGTCTAATTATTACAGAGTTTTGTCAATTTTTGATTGACAAAAGATATGACCGACTATACCATAAATAAAATATCCAACTATAGACAACAAACATTCGCATAACGAATTGTTGAAATTGAACCTTTAGTTTCAAGTCACTCAATCGTAGAAAATGTCAAAATTGACGAAGTGTACAATGTTATACAATAGCGATGTAGACCATGGTTATTGATGTTGTTTTGAGATTGAGAATAGACCTGATTTTGTTCGGTATATTGTAAAAACTTATTTGCGTTACTAAAATTATTTAATATAAATCGAATTCATTTGAATTAACCATATATAGATATACAATAAAAACTATAGAATAGAATAGAAAACTATACAATAGAAACAGCATGTATAGTAAGATCTATGTTTCGAAGTTTTGTTTTCAAATTTGTTTCGTTTTCAAATTTGATTTTTTATCATAATATATATGCAAAATCTGAAAATGCTATATGATGCACCAAATTGAAAAAAAATGGTTTCCGTAAATAAAATAAATTAATTTCTACCAAAATATCGTAATACTCTGCGATAAAAGATTGCCAATAATATACCTACAATAAAATTTACATGTCGTAAAATAATATTAATATATAATTAAATAAAAATAATACTTTTAATTCAGTTTCGAGGAATATTTTACTTCATGGTGCACAAATGCATCGATATCTTTGTTATTACAGTATTTTTAAAAGATGGGATCATACCGCATAGTGTAGAGAGACTGTTTTCAAACCTAAAAATGTTATATTTCTCATGTGAAAATCAACATTTTTGATAAATGGTAAAGTTCAAAAATTAGTATAAATGTCAAAACGGCATAAAAACGATTGCATTTGTTTCTTCACGCGATCGCGATATTTAGAGAATTCGGGGTTAGTTGTTTCAGTTTTTTCGCATTTTTGGCGCATCTACATTTAAAAAAGAAATGGGGTTTTTTACATTTTAAAGATCCAATTGAAGCGATAGGAGTTTACAACCTCCAGAATAAGTTCCGCGCTAACACTTTGTATAACTGGAATAATAAAATAAAAAAATTGGCCGTAATGTTGCAGAGGAAAACTAAAAAACACGAAATTCACTTAATCAGGAAATTAGGCGAAGAAATTAGAAGAAGAAGAATTTTAAATATTATTATACCATCCACCGTCAGCCGTCGCGGAAATATTTGAAAATAATTATCGCTTTTAAACTCGCAGAGTTGTGAGTGAAAATGTTAAAGTTAGGCTAAAATAAAAAAAAATAGCAAGAAATTCACTAAACTTAAACGGTTGTAACAAATAAAGGAGAAAAGGAAGAAAAAAGTGTCACAGGGAAAAAATTTATATCATTCTTCAGCTGTCTGGCAAAATTCAAAAATACCCAAATGGCTCGCAGGCGCAAGATACAGTGCTTTCCGTGTGTGATGGATATTATTACAATGCGTCATATAAACAACACCGACTATACCTTACGACTTTAATAATATGTAGATAAGACCAGGGTTACTTATGGTTGTGAAACGTGGTGCCTAACCCAAATCCACGATAGACCAATTCACCGACGACACCGCGGTTTATCCTCATCCGTTAAATCAGATGTGTTCAATGACAAATCATCCTTCGTAGAGGAATGGTGCAAAATGTGACAAGTCAAAATAAACCCATCTAAGAGTGCCGCTACTCTCTACTCGCGCAAGCGGCCCTATTACAAATGCCATACACCCAACATAAAGATGTTCAGAGAAAACATCCCCTGGACCAGCGATATCAAATACTTGAGTGTTACGCTGGATTCCAAACTCACATGGGCAAACACATACAAAATAAATGAAGCGCTGCATCAGGTGCATTCTGTGCAATACATCCTCTTGGCAGGAATAGCAAACTTGCCACCGACAACAAGTTCCTCTTATACAAAGTCGTCATACTCTACGCAGCCCCTGTTTGGGGCCACGCGGCCATTACACACAAATAAACCACAGACCTTCCAAAACAAGTCATCTGGCTAGCACTGGGTGCACCTAAATGGATTAGGATCGCACGACTCGAGTATTCCTCTCGTAAAATAATTAATAAAACACCTTTCCGAGCGTTTTTGTGCTGGCATCCCCAAGCACCAAAACCCCACGATTAATGTCTTATCGAACTATGACATAACATTACCATTGCGTATAGGACGCCCCAAAACCGTCCTTTAGAGGTTTATACTGCCCCAGCTAGCAGCACCTGCCCCATTTTGCTGTAAATCAAAATTTTAACTCCTATACACCGCCATTAAACTTTTAACAGGCCCATAAGGCATACTATATGATGGAAGAGCATGGGGTCTAACCGACCCGGTACTCTGAAATCAAATCGATCATAGTTAAAGTCAACGCAAATGGAAGAAAACAAATCGGCAGTTTTTAAGCGTAAATGTTAAGAAATATTTATGGACCTACACTAGAAAATGGAACTTACAGAATAAAAATTAATCGAAAATTTTATCGAGCGTGAAGTCCCAAAGACTGCGATGGGATCATATTGAAAGAAAGCTAGATAACCGAACACCAGAGATCATGACCAAGTGGAAGCGACCTAGAGGCAGGCCCAAGAAGAGGTGGGATGACTGTGTGAAAGAGCGCTATAGCGGGATGGGAGATGGGAGGGTCTGGGAACTGGACAAGAATGGCCAGGGATAGGAGTTGGTGGAGAGCACTTGTAGAGGAGGCCAAATCCCTCCCTGGGATGTAGTGACGTGGAAGATGTTAAAATATTTTAAATAAATTGTGAACCAATGTTCAATAAAGCCGTTATTAATTTCCCCCACTCAGAGTGGATTTTCGCTTAACATGTTCTCTGGAAACGCATATCCCACGTCAAACAGGGGTTATCTGTATTCTCATTTCTTGTATCTAAAAAGTTTTTGAGTTATTTTTCTCATTTTGTGTCTTTGGCAATTCTTTATCCAACTGTTATGGTGCGTATATTTGGATCTTTGAAATCTCGTCTAAGAGATTTGTCGAAAGGTTGGTACTTGCATTGCATTGTTCTAATCTGCATACAAAATAAACAAGAAGTGAGTTATAGTTCGCTCCACACTCAACTTTGTACCGTCCTTACATGACTTTTGAGACATTACTATATGCCATTATTTCCACACTCAAGACATTTTAAATCCTTCCCATCTCTCCATAATTCTTGAGTTGTTGTCAATGAGCTCCCTGAACCTACCTGTAAGTTCATTTTTATACCTTTCTTCAACATCTGTATCGTTTAATTTGTCAAACTTATTTACCTTTTGTAGATATTTTCACACTAACATTCGCCTCAGGAGTAGTCACTGTCGATATCTGCTGCTTAAAAAGTTCGCACATTGAAAATATTTGTGTTCTATTGACAAGAAAATGGTTTATCTGGTTTCGGTACAACCACCAGGTGAGGCTCAGGGGGCAGGGGGGTTTGTGAATGTCTTGACGGGAAAACAATGTTTAATTAGATTAATACGCCACACTACGGTATAATGATAATGTACTTGTTGATCTAGTAGTTATGACACTCTCCTAGTGATCCAGTGCGCTGTGATCTAATTCCAGGAAACCAGCAGCTTATTTTGAAAATAGTAAAAATATTAATGTGATATGTATTCTATGTACGGATCTCTATTTAAAAAAATGTTTTTTTGAATTCAAGTTATTTTAGTTATTTGTAATCAAATTAAATACAGAATAACAAGATGGTTAAATGAATAGCTTTCATTTGCAGTGTTTGTTCGAAAGTATGAAAATAAATCACAATTAAGTGGAGGTCATCGGTGGTTCAGTAAAATAGAAAGGATTGAAAAAATAATTTTATTGTTATATAGATGTATAAAAAAGCCAATATCACAAGAACCTTAGTTAATAATGAGTACATTAAATGCACGGAATGGTCAATAGTGTTGGTCCCTTCACAAGTCACATTGTGCGTTAATTCTTTGTTGTGTATAATGTAATTTTTTTAACAATTATTATAATTGAGTATTACATTAATAGGTAAAATTCACCACATAAATTGCACATCACTTAGTCATTATTACAAATAAATACAAGGCTAATTTAACATTGCAAAAAATATTTATCTAAAACCAAGCACCCAAAAGAGGTTATGCACTAAGTACCAATAGTTAACAAATAGTATATTTAATATTAAAAATCTTGGCACAAGAATGTTGGTCTCCATTGCACAGTTCCTTTACATATCAGATTAGAAATATATTTGAAAGAAGAGTTGTGATTCTATCTAGCTATTTTAAATGTACTTTGCAAATAAAAGCGATGAATTACATTTTTCTATTTTAATATTATCAATTATTGCTCCCTTGTGAGATTACTGTTACTCCCTGTAAGCTCCTGTTGATGGCCTTGGTTAGTATACACAATCTTATCTCAAATTTTTTTGCATTTCTTAGATCAAAATCGATAAATGAACCGAGTGCAATATTTCAGATTACAACTCTTCAAAAATAATCATCACAGAGAGCTAAGGGTTCAAGAAAAATTGTACATTTCCGATTAGAGTATGACTGAAAAATACATGTATCGCAAACAAATGTTTTCAGGAAAATATTTTTTAAAAGAAAAATAGTCAAACTGTTTAAATATTTTTTAGAAAAATATTTATCGAAGTGTGCCGCTGACGAAGTCACAAAACATCTACTTTTAATTTGACTATTACAATTCAGTTTATGAGTTAAACAAAACTTTTACAGGAAATTACACATATTTTTAAAAGATAATTAATTGAGTTTATTAGAGTGCGTTGCAACAGTGCGTATTACAACAGTGCGTATTTCAACAAAAACGGAAAATTTCCTTGTACCAAATTTTACACAATTTATGCACATTTTTAGCTTACATTAGCATTTTTTCCAGAAAGGACAATTCCTAATGACATTATTTTGAATATTATAGTACAAATGGTTGACCAGGTTGAGCATTGAAACTGAAAAATAACAAAATGTATACTATTTACATGAAATCAAATAAATATAATTGTAATTTTTTTACATATCAACCGCTTTGAATAGGAGATAAGAGAGGTTCGTTATCACATCTAAGTGTTGAATCTGTGTGTTATTTTCTTGTATTCTTCGTGTCTCCAGTGAAATGCATAAAATAGTAAGACTCAACAAATACAGAACATTGTAGGGGGTAATCATCTCCATGTCAGAGTTATATAAAAATTCATTTTTGTATTATTCACTTTTTGATGATGACTCAAATGTATTGTTTGAACTCGCTGCACTGCCGGGATAATTATATTTTATATCTAATGGCGAATAGCATGTGCATTGTGCCATTTGTAGGAACCTGAGTATTTGAAGTTGTTTTTAATTAATTTCTCATCCGCTTCCTTGGGGCCGCGAGTCCCATACGTGTACGAGACGGGCACAACCTTCTTTCTCTCCAAACGTTGGAGCAGCGGGGTGAAGATCCTCCAGGCCTCGCGCAGTTCATCACTGCGGACGAAGTTCATTTGTGAGCCGCTAAACACATCTTGGATAAGGCGTTCGTAAGCATCGGGCATCGATACTTCCCCATAGCGGGAACTGTAAGTCAGATCCAACTCCGTCTCCACCAGGTCGAAGGTGCGGCCGGGAGTCTTGCACATCATCTTGAGATATAGTGCCTCACCAGGCTGCACTCGAATCACCAGCTCATTCCTCTTAGCGTGACCGCTGAAGATGTCTCCGGCGACGTCATGGTATTGTACGCGTACCTCTGCCTTGCGTTCGTTGAGAGCCTTACCGCAACGTAGGATAAAGGGAACTCCATCCCAGCGCTCGTTGTGTATTTGCAGTACGGCCATGGCGTAGGTGGGCGTGAGCGAGCCCGTCGGCACTGTGGGATCATCCAGGTAGCCCTGTGTGGCTTCGCCGCGTCCGGCCGGGTCACCTACATATTGTCCCACCACCGCGTCCTCGAGCTCAACGGGATTTATGCAGCGCAGCACCTTCACCTTTTCGTCTCGAATGTCATCGGGGTCTATCGATGTGGGTTTCTCCATTGCCACAAGGCACAGAATCTGAAGGATGTGGTTTTGCATGACATCTCTTATGATACCAAAGTCGTCAAAGTATCCACCTCTGCCTTGAGTGCCGAATGGCTCCTTGAATGTAATGAGAACAGAAGCTATATTCTCTCTGTTCCAAGATGGGCCGAAGATCCTATTACCGAAACGAATAGTCATCAGATTCTGCACCATTTCTTTTCCAAGATAGTGATCAATGCGATACATCTGATCCTCGCGGAACAAGCGCGCGAGGTGATCGTTGAGGCGTTGCGAGGACTCAGCATCCCGGCCGAAAGGCTTCTCGATGATAACCCTGGTCCAGCCCTTCTGCCCCATGCAACACGCCTGGATATTCTCGGTGGCCAGTTCGAATACAGAGGGCGGCAGCGCCAGGTAAAACAGGCGGTTGGTCACCGGTCCGTGCTCGTGTTTGTTTATTTCTTCATTCAGTTTCTCGAAATCAGTCTGCTTGTTGTAGGAGCCCGCGACGTAAGTATGTTTGTGCCAGAACCTGTCGAACTTGTCGTCTTCTCCCGGGCGCAGCTTCAGGTGCACCCTGCACTTGGTCCTGAGCTCGCCGACCGTCAGCTGACTTCGCGCGTAGCCCACGAATGCCGTCTCCGGGGGCAAATGGTTGTCCCGGTATAGGTACCAGAGGGTCGGGTATATCTTCTTCCTCGCCAAGTCTCCCGAAGCCCCGAGAATCACGAACGTGTGCGGATGCTTTGCATCCGAATCTCCGGAATGACCGTCCATAATAAACAAAAACTACAGCAACAGTCGCAACGCACCGCGACCAAAAGTCGACTGAATAATAAGTGAACTGTCAGCGCGCGGTCGAGCACACGCAGCCTTGAAAGTTACAAGTCACACTCTCTCACCTAACCGTGTCATTGCCTATTATCGGTTTCTTATTTATTGTTTTCAAGTACCCACTATCTTTTAGTCATTTAAATTGATCGATAATTGGAATCATATAATGATGTACATTAATAAAGCGAATATAACATGCAGCGATTCATTTTTCATACAGCATTAAACTATAACCGTTCAACCGTTACGATAAAACCGATTGAAAAACTACCGCCAAGTTCACGTTCATTTCAATTAAAGACAGCTTCAGAATCGAGACACACCGAGTTGAATACGACCGAGTGTGTTTAGCTTTTAACTCCGCCAAGTGGGTCTTCCGCGTTTTTTATCTTTCATTTGATAAAGGTTATTTCAATCTGCAAATAAATCAATTAATGCGGAAATTTTTTTGTTATTTTTGATAAACTTATTATTTCATGAATAAGGCACAAATGTGAGGTACGTGTCCACTCTATATGTTTTCGAGTAAATGCAAAAAACCATTATATTATACAACAACGTCACGTTTGGAATCATAAATTATATTGAAAATGACCAGTAACCACAGGTCACATGACCAAATACTGTTGCCTTATTGGCTGAAAACATATTTGCTGGGTTTGAATTAATTATCTATTGGACATATCTGCGATTGAAGTAGTAAGTAAATTTGAATAGCGTTTTTATACGAAATTCGATGATATTTGTCTAATTTCGATAGGCCAGTAGTCTTGTAAACATTCATAACATTAAATGTTAACAATACTATTTAATTTACTCTGTAAGCCAGTATTAATAAAAATATTTGTTATGGAGAGTTTAGGTCTTTGCAAGTTTAACCACGATCGTATAAATATTTTGTGTGTCGTCAGATATATATGGGGGAAATCAGATTTCGGTGTTTTAATTGCGTTGTGGCGAAAGAAAGTGTGGATGGACACATGCACCGCGACATGATCAGATGGTTGTAAACGCGGGAACTGGGACCTATACTCCCAGTTCTCCACTATGTTTGAGTGATTGCAGAGTGTGTGTGTATGATGGCGGACTACAGCAGGTTATCAGAAAATAAACTACTTACGGTTCACACCATATTTATTCAATATTATTTTAAAAAGTTGTGTGCGAGTAGCTACTGAAGGCTGATTTAAAGCTTGCGGTCGGGAAGACGGCAGGTAGGCGAGTGACGTTCGTGCATCGGCATTACCTATGGTTGTCGCTTGATATTATTGTGGCATGTTGCCTGATGGCTGTTGAAGACCCAGGTAACTGAGGCGCGTTCGGGGGCTTCACTATTGTGCAATGTCTGGGTTGCACGTCCCGTGGAGAGGATACGATAATTTCGGTTGTAAGTTTGAATTACCGCTGGGTGGGGAAGAAATATCGGGAGATGCAATGCAAAGTGTTAGTGGGGGGAAAGGATTCTATCAAAAGACCAGTGGTCTTGGGAAACCAGGTTTTGGGAGGAATGCTCGCCTTACCTCAAGTATGACTCCCCGTAGACGCCGCCGAGTTCAGACATTGCAATGCGCGAGTATGTCTAATGATCTCCGATCCCAAATGAAGACGGTGATTTTACCCAAGGCACACACAAACAACAAAACAATAATCCACAAATCGACACTAAAAACAGTATGACTGGTCCATAACACGAACGATATCGCCGTTGTCCAGATCAAATTCCAATATCAATCCAATGGCGCCCAATAACGCCAAGAGCCAAACTTAAATTGAGGTCGAGCATTGGGAAATGGATGAAGGACGGGAATATGGACGCGGACATGTGACAATAACATTTTTCGCGGCCGATATTAACGTGCGCCAAAAGTATATTTATACGAATACAAAACATATATTTTTACGTTTTACTTGTAATCTCACTTCAGCAGTGTAGTGGTAAGTATCCCAGCCTGTCACGCGGGAGGTCGGGTTTTGTGACCGACCGAGGAGTACAGAATGTGATTACTATATTTTTAATGAAAACGCATTTTTGTTGTGAAGTTGCAATTTCAAAACACAACAAAAATGAAAACAGTTCTGTGGTGTTTTTTAAATAAAATTTAATTTAAATATTTTTCTGTATATCTTTTTAATTAATTAATTAAATTTGTATTGAATATTATTTGTCACGATTACGGGTATTGAAAGATGAGAGGACTTTGCTAAACTTGGTCGTGTAACGCGAGTTGGGTGTAAAGTGTCTTGGAGGTCCAGACGATGCCAGGTCAGAATGACTTGAGAGTTTGAGACCATAGATTATTTATTCACAAGAATGAAACTTTATGACTACATATATATATGACGTTAGTGTCATGTATTAGTATGCGAACCGAGTTACTTGTCAAACCACCCTCGTATACAATTCAATTGTCACTACGCGTATAAATTATTGTTCAACAGTAGCATTTTTGGGAAATGAAGCTGAAAAGAAGAAATTTAAATAATTCAAAACAGAGCAATGAGGACTATTTTCAAATGTAATAGATATAGAAGAATAAGTTGTATGCTAAAACAACTAAAATTAATGACGGTTAAACAAAAAATTCTACCTAATGTCTTAATATTGATATACAAAATTAAAAATCGACTATTTCATACATGAATAAAAATATAATATGTAATTTTAAAGTCCACAATTATTCTATGAGAAGTCGATGGGATTTTAGACAAACAAATCAAATGTGAAGGAAGTAACTTGTCATGCTACTTTTCGCAGGTTTAGCGCAGAATACACAGTAACTGAGTTTTTTATGTGTTTATTATTTTCTTTTGTATTTATAATTTCTTTACCTGATGCTAATTTGGTATATATTTTTCAAAAGTGCTACATGCTAGATGTAAGAATATTTTAATTTTACAACGCAATAAAAATATACGTACATATAAAGGGGAGAAAAGAAGAAGAAAAATAAAGTACATTGTGACTCCCGGCGATCCTTCGCGAAGAGTGAGTAAACACGATGAACCACGATGTCCTGACACGAGCACACCGACTGACAGAGATTACGATATTTGTTTTTCGCTTTGACCAACACTTAATGGTTTTGTTATGATGTTATTCCCTATGGCTAGATAATAAATATGTAAGCATTTCGCTAATATATTTCTTCATTTTAACCAAATCAATATCGATGATTAATAAAAATGGGATATTTGGATAAGGATTACGAAAATATGACGATGCAACCGTTTGATGCAAATACCGTTTTTAGGAATCCAGGATATCGTAGTAACGAATGGTAATCGATTTTTTAAATACGTAAAAAATAAAAATTCATCCATGAAAATTCATAAATTAGAAAAATGATTAAAATTTCGAATCCGTTGTTTTATTTGTTCTGGTTCATATCTGACAAAAGTCTGCGCGACCCGAGCGGGGAGTGCGGGGAGAGTCAATATAAGAACTAAGCGACGATGCATCAACCGTACAACATACAACACGAGTGCGTGCGTCGCTGCTCTTAGGTTATCACAACTTTCTGTGCACCGATCGGCTTATCCATTTTATATCGCCTTGCAGACTGCAGCCGGTTTATATAGGTTTTACCTCGTCACAAATATTTTAAAAATTATAATTCTTTAATGTATCTGTCTTCAAGTTCTTCGTCGCTTTGATACTTTTATTGTCTTTTTTATATGTTTATTTATAATTAAATCGTTCATTTGTAATATCTACGATATCGTCTTCACCTTTAGTCAGATTGCAATGATATTTCTACAAAAAAATCAGTAATAGTCAAAGATATTTTACACTTTTCCCATAAAAACAATCTTTCTATCTGCGATGTGCTAAAAATTTGGGTGCGTAATATTCCAGGAAAAGCTCAATAAATATAAGTAACACAAGTTTTTTTTCTTTTCAAGCGTTACATTCAAAGCTAATGAATCTTTTCTCGGTTTTTTTACGAAAATTTGTGTTTTTCTTACTCATTTATTTCACAAGTTGTACGTAAAGTTAGATTTTATTAAAAATAGTACAGTACAGTACAAAACTTAGATAAAACTTTTTATTCTACTATACAACTAATAAACTACTCATTATTAATTGAAAGATTGCAATAAATTTGATTATTTAAAAATTATTAGTCAGATTACACAACACAGCTAGCAACTAGCAACTAGCAAAGTATTACAAAATGATCAATTCACCAAAGTTAATGTGTGAACAATGTACAATAAATAATAAAACGTCGCTGTGCGAACTAGTACAACTTCCTAGATTTTTGAACATACGAATACGAGGGCGAGTCAAACATTATCCACACTTTCGCCATAACTCACCTTCAAGGTTGTCATATTGCTTTCTGCGCATGCGTGCTTGATTGAGTTGGTACGACTGCGGCCACGTGTGCGAAATTTGATCCCGTTTGCGTAATAGCGCTTCCGGCTATTACGGTGTAGACATGTCAGCTCCGCTAGCAGTTCGCACCGAGGAAGAACAACGAACAGTGAACTGATATCTCTAATCGGAGGGTGTGAAAGGGGCTGAAGTTCATCGTAGACTTTTATCACAATACAGGGACAGTACTGTATTATGTAAAAGTGTTTTTTTTGTAGATCGAGAAATTTAAAAGTGTCCGGATGAGTGTGACGCACGAAGACGGAGCAGAACGTCCGTCAACCTTCACCACACACGACAAGATTCAGCAAGCTCGAGAGATCGTTCTAGCGAAAGACGAGTTACTATCGATGAGGTGGCATCAGTCATGGTTTTGCGCATAAAATCATACACAATATATTTGTTGAACCTCTTCTTTGCGGAAATAAATTGTACAACAAAAAATGCACATCATTTTTTACTTGCTCTCGTACATAGATGACCTCACTGTTTTAATCATGCTTTTTGCTCCTAGAACCAACACGGTAGAACTATGGAGAAAATTGTGAAAATAACACAGCGATTCCTAATTACTTACTACGACAGAGCAGCAGCCAGCGGAGAAACGGACATCGCAGAAGTAATATACGACCCTGGAGACATATCTGGGAGTGCACAACGCAGTGCGATAGTAGTAAGTATGCGAGCACGTACAATAATGTGATAAGTAATATGAAATGATCGAATGCACACATTTAGTATTGTAAATAAATGAGTTCATTCGCTTTGACGTACAAACTTACAGAAATTGATAGTGCTCGGTGCAGGCGCAGGCGCAGACTGGTAACATTTAATACAGCAAAAGCCCTATCTTATTTGTACGATAAATTTGAATAAACATTAAAGTTTCAGAAATTGTTTGTTTTTGTTAAAATTATTATGACCTTGGAGATATAAATGTGCAAATTTGGTACAAGGATAATGTCCAGATGAAAATATCACTCAATATTAACGTTGGATCGTTCCTGTACTCAGAATAGACCAATATGTGGAGCAGGTCCTGTAAAGAAATGTAAGTTTTATGACAAGGGAGGGAACTTTTCGGAGCACATTCCTTCTTCGTCTATGCTACGGTTACGGTGTATATGTACTTGTTTATGTACTTGTTTCTATTGTTATGGGGTCAGACATACAAATATAAGGAAATTCTCGGTGTGATATATTCTGTTCTGATAAGTGGAATTGTCTCCTAAACGATACGAATAATACGAATAAAAGTTATAATGTACTTTGTGTATACATTTCCTAAGCTACAAATTTGATTATATGTATTTTTTCTGTAAAAGTGATCGTTAACGAGATATTCACGAAAACCCGTTTTTGATGACCTTTAACCCCAGGTAAAATTTATAGCGGCGCTCGTACGACGGGGACTTGACATTTTGTTTAGAACCAAAATATCAAGATTAATACCAAAATTCAGCATTCTAGGAATTTGTTGGAACATCGAAATGTCTAATTTCACTGGACTAATGGGTTAGGATTCGGTTAACTCCTGGATTTCAGCTGAGATGAATTTCTGTGGTGTAGTAAATTTATTTCAACTCGCAGCGTCACAAAGACGCAAGTAAGCTATGCAATTGAGTTCAAATGTAAGGGAGACCTTACATTTGAACTCAATTGCATAGCACCGAGATTAAAACTTGCAAATATACCATTTGCACTCAAGTTATTCATCAGTGCCTTCAGTTTAATCTTGAGACCCGAGTCACAAAATCTGGGCGATCATTTGTCAGCTCACCGGATGCAAAATTGACCATAATTTGGATTTACGATGAATGTGATGAAGAGATATAGTGCGCCATATTTTGCAATAATTTTCATAGAAGATGAAATAATTTTTTAAGGAATCTACTTAAAAAATAACGTTACCAATTACAATTCACGTAAGTAGCTACAAAAGTTATAATGAAACTCGTGTGAAGTTGTACAATTCTGAAATAAACTCTTGTTTTGAAAATTCTTCATATAAGTCGTTCATTTTCTGTTTTAAAAATGTTATCGTTATTGCTCTATGTCCCTTGTAATATGAATAAACGGTTAGGGTGATTCGGGGTAAGTGCATACGGGGTAAGTCTCCTAACATGTTAGAAATTAGGTTCCAGCACTGGAATCTAGGAAATATTATTTGAAGTGAGAGTCCAGAGAAAGTGCAAATCCAAGTATCAGTTTGCTTGTGATACCATTTCAAAGCAGTAACTCAATTGTCGGACTGCAGACTTGTCCAACCATCGCCTTGGATTATTTAGCCAGAAAGTCTTTTGTTTTCCTCTTCCGCTAGTTATTTCGCCTTGAATGATGAAATGCAGATATTTTTCTGAACGTATATATTTTTTCGGTAAGTGTCCATGGTTCTATTCCATATAAAAGTACAAGGAACACATTTCTCATTCAAAAATTTAAATTTAGTTTATGAAAACTTTCTTCATGCGGAAGAATGCAGCTCGAGCTTGCTGAATTCGACATTTAATTTCATCTACTTTGTCTCGTTTGCGTTTAGTTGAAGACCGCGTCCTTCGCATGTATTAACAACTCATGTCAGTGGTATTTGGAGATCTTCTACGGACTCCGTCAGAATCAAAGTATCATCCGCTCGACGTAACGAAAGTTATTTAGTTTCTTCACAAGCCTTCTTCTGCTTCTGCTAAAATATTTGTACTGCGTACAGGTTGAGAAGCATCGGTGAGAGAAACAACCCTATCTTGCTCTTCTCCTCATTTCTACTAATTCAGTAAATTAGTCAGAACTACCTTCACTAATACTTTTTGATGCCAATACAAGTTTCTTACTTATAGTTTTATTACTATACAAGTCATAAGACTTAGTGCGCTGAAAACTATTTGTGATTTCCTAATACATACTTGTTTATTTATGTTATTTTACATATATACAAACCTATATCTTAGACTACGAGTGAGAATAGTCAGATGCTGTGTTCTCGATATAATACTTTATGGAATGGAAGCATGGACGCTTACTGAAAAAATGATAAAACGACTTGAAGCTTTTAAGATGTAGATCTACAGAAAAATATTCAAAATATGCTGGATGGAGAGAATGAAAATATCACGGTTCGGACGAATAAAGAAAAATAAGTATTTAAAACAATACAAATTCAAGAACTATTAAATATTGATCTCAGACGTGAAGTACGAGATCTTGCATCTTATGAGATATGCAAGGAAAGATTGCTGGAAGAAGGAGAACATCATGGCTGAAGAACTGTTTACTGTAAAGGGGCCGCAGTAAACAAAGTGACGATAGCCAACATGTCAGTCAGTTGAACGGGATTTTTAAACCAAAAGTACGATGTTTCAGACAAAATATTGAACGGAGAAGTTGTGAAACTCCGCTACAGAGGTTAAACTGTGCCTTCAAGTAGGACGCTATCTGTCGGCCAAGGTGACCCTCGTCCGGCGAGGTGTCGCGGGCCCGGGGCTAGCGAAGTGCTCTACTTGCTCCGCGCTCTCCGCTGACTGGTGACCGTGCCGGCGACCGGTGACTAGCGGCTCGAGCGGACTGCCAGGCCCGCCTCCCGTGACTATCGATCATTCTATCGCTGAAACAAAATTCTATCGAAATTGAATACTTACGATTTCTAACAATATTAGTCATCTCTAATGTTATATATTAAACTGATGCTAGGATTGCGAGTGCAATTGGAACACATCGGGACCGGGACATTTGTTCCATTTAAGCGGCTGCTCCGATTGATCGAAGCGAACGTAAAATTAAACAATGAATATTTTTAATAATATTAAATTCAAAAATAAAATAATAAGTAGTCTTAATTTTTATCGTAACATGGTAAATTGTTATTTACTGTGAAAAATCCTTGATAATGAACAATATGAACTTCTAACATGTCCTCATTTTCTTTGCTAAAAATTTCGGGAAATTTTTTGAAGCAACCGCAAACAGCAAAGCAATTTTGTACGGCACCCGTTAGTTTTTAAAGCTCGCCAACTGTCAATTGTCAGCGACAAACCGTATGGCTTGCGAAAGGAACATTTTTGCTCTAATCTATCTGGCTTTCTCTGTTGTGGAACTTATTTTCACCAACGGGGTTTAGTATGAAATTAACCAATTTTCCTCGATATGACATATTCAAATTTTTTATTACCCCCGTGTCCATTAGTTGCATTAACTATGTAGTTAGTATTATGAGAAATAAAATCCAGCTTTGTATTTTTAGATTATCTAAATGAGGGTTGCTGCACAATATTCATTTGTTCAGGTTGAAATTTTGTAATGTTTGACGGTATGTGAGAACCATGTATTGTGATCTTACATTTACTAATTATTTACGAGAACACAACTTTGTTGTAAAGTTGCATTATCAGAACACAATTCTGTGGTATTTTAATACAAATTAAATGAATCAACTGTAAGATAAACAGAAAAAAATCTGGTAATTAATCTATTAAGGCGATAATTAATCGTCTAGATCGCAACTGATATCTATTTGGTCAGATTCTACGTAAAAAAATTGTTGGGTAAAAGGATATTCTCGAAACGGACGAGGGAAGGAGACTCACGACACGTTTAAAGTGACGGGGGCGCCCGGGCAGCGCGTGATGACAATATTTTGTTTGTACAAGAAACATACCTGCTATTTTTTTTACCAATTTATTTGATATTTATAAATATTTATAATTTTATAAATTAAAATAAACTATTAAAATTTTTATACATAGTAATACGAGAGTATCAAGAGGGCTCAATGAAAGACAGTGGAAAATGGCAGAAAAACTTATTTAAAAAAAATCTTCTATTTTTTCCAACAAGAGTACATGACGTTTTGCATGTTACAGACATTTTTTCCTTGAATTTGATAAAACCAATCATAATTTTTATCAATTTTAATTGCTCCATGTTTTTTTAGTTTCCATAACTTTTCGAATAGATTGCTTCATCTACGTCCATTCCAGAAGCGGAAATAGGACACTTCATTTCAATAAGTGTACTATCACAATTCCTTTCCGGTGAAGCCCCCATAAAGGTTCAGCTCCTGTATAATACAACACCAGCGCTGTATAATACCACACAAATTACTACACCTTTCGGTGCATTTTCGGTTTCCGACTGTGTCTCATCACTTCGTATTTATCTGATCATTGCGCCGAACGATTTGTTTCAAATAGTTCAATATCCGTCAAATATTTCTGCTAACTCACGTGTAGTTTGATGTGTGTCCCCTTTCACTATGGTTTTCATTTCATTATTATCCATTACAGATTAAAATAGTCAGAAGGCAGAATTTTCCTTTCTTCCAGATGCTTGACAACCAGCGGGCTTCCAATATGAAGGAGACGTCAGCTGACAGCCAGATATGGAGCAATATAGAGGAATGTGAGAGAGTTGGGAGGCCTGTATCCAGGATGAATTAAGACTGACTGAAGAAGAAAACGAGAAATATATATACTCTTATGTTTATTTTCATGCAAACTTTCTAAACCGAAGACAAATGAATGTGCGACATTTTTTCAAACTAGCAGAAAAGCAATCAGCGACAGCATGGTTCTGTAGGCGGCTATTGTGGCCGCTACGCGGCTAATAATGGCAGCTGCGCGGCCCAGGTTTTTCGTAGTATATATATACAGAGTGGCCCAAAAAAATCACTTCTCACGAACATTTCGTAAAATGTGATATAATTACATCAAAATTAGTTTAACTATATCAACAATAGCTTAAATAGTTTACTAATTTACTTACTTACCTATTTACCTATATTTCCGGTCGCCATCTTTGATTATTAATTTTCCCATTGTTTATGTTTGTTTTTTTCAAATTGTTGCTCAGAATGACAAAAATCACTGCAGAAGACCGCATTCTGATCAAAAATTTGCAAATTGAAAATCGTTGGGGCGCTAGGAAAATGATCAAAGAGTTTCAAAACAAAGCCTGGAGTATAATTAGACATTACAGCATAACTGGACATTAGAGCAGAACGGAGCTCCATCTCACACAGCCAGAAATACAATCAACTTTCTTCGTCGTGAGAATGTTAATTTCATCGAGCTAGGCATGTGGCTACCGAACAGACCAGATTTAAACCCACTAGATGATGCAATATGAGGTGTTTTGATGATTTCTGATTAGCTAAATATTGTGCAAAAAATTACATTAAGAATTATAAATTAAACATATTATGTTTTGAAATAAGTCATGTGTTACGAGATGTTCTCACTTTTTTGGGCCATCATGTTATATTTCAATGTGAAAATCCCTTATTATATTGCTTTAACAATGCACCATATAGTGTAAACAGAATACTAGTAAAATTATGTATGCATGTATGCTTTATACATATGTAACCTAGCTCTAGAACTATCTTAAATTGATATGATTATGTTATTAAAGGCATAAACACGAAGGGTATAGTGATATTTAAAAAAATTAAATAATTTTGACAGTGTTGCGTACAACCATATATGTCGAAAGAATCTCAGGACAAGGAAGGAATTTGGCACTCATCGCAATCCACTCCAAAGATGTAGACTGTATATTTTGTACTCACTATGTCCGTCGAGGGTTCCCACAAAGTATAGACGCGAAGTCTCGAGATTAGTATAACAGTTTTAACTGTTCCGTACACGTTGTAACCGTGCTAGTTCAAGGTCGCCAATCGACTGCTTGGCGTTGCCGTGTGAGGAAAGTGAAGGAGGGGCAGGGAGTATTATTTTCGTTCAAGTATATACATAATTAATATATTTATACACCAAATAAATATATGTCCCGAGGATTGACTCACTTAAAAGTCAATTCTTAACAAAATTCGTATTTTTATCCATATAAACCGAAATATCGTAAGATGTAAAGTATGGCACCATGCGCATAACAAATGTTACATGAGAAAATTAAAATCATCCTTGCGATGTAACCAAAGAAAAGAAAAATTAACTAAATAAAGTATGACATAACGAATACCACTGTATTTCTACGGGAAATACTCATTTTGATCTAACTAATAACTTAACCTAGGTACGTGCAAACTATCGAGTCAAAACTCCGTTTCGAGTTTTTAACTCCGCTATTTGGACGACATTGCAATTTAATTACTCTACCGGTACGACACTGCAAATGCGGTAAGTTATCCTGCTTTATAACCGCCAGATCACTAATGTTAGGGGGATGGGAAGAGTAGAGTCACCAGTAACGCTGCTGCAACGCATGCAAGTATTCCGATTGCCGACGAAACCAGAATCACTTATATATTGAGTGTCAATTGATCTCTCTGTTTATGAGGGAATTTAATTTTCTCGTAAGGAAATTCCGGCACTGCAACCAGTGCTCGACCAATGAGAAAATGCACTAGTGTGAGGACATCGAATTCTGAAGGGTCTGCAGACAGCGGAGTCAAAGGCCTAGAGTTAATAACCGCTTCTATGTTAGTGAAGACTGTGGTCGATTTCTCAAACGTGAGAATTGTTCACATATGACTTCGACACCTTTATCGCTGCTTCAAATATTCCGCCGGAGTTAGGAAAGCTCGGTGCATTGAACACCCAAAATGCCACGGTGCTTACATTGAGACTGCAAATTCTCCTGTACTTCCGTACTTGATAGGTATTTTTGAACATCATGTCTATTGCTTTCTACGTAATTCGTTCCACAGTCAGATCGAATCAAGAAAGATAGTTCTCGCCCTAGACACGAACCGGTATAAAGTCGATAATAATCCATCGGTTGTGAGATCAGATACAACTTCTAAGTGTACTTCCGTTGTTAAGCGTACAAAAAAACAAAGATATACCTTTAATATTTTAGAATTACGTAACCTGCTTGCCTTTATATTAAAAGGTCCTCCGAAATCCGTACCTACCCCATCAAAACAACGTAATATTCGAACCCGGTCTGGGGGCAAATCTGCTATTTCAGGCACTGTGGGTTTAGCCTTTAATTGCGTGTAGCACGTCTTGCTCACATAATCCAAAAATGTTGTTGTCGAATTGCATTCAACCTGTTCGATCTCGCGTAACAATAAATTTGATGATAATTATCAATTATCAAATCTGTAAGACGGGACCGAATGTCGTAATCTGCCACCAACACGAACAATTCGAATCGTTATCCAGAAACGGAAATAAACCATAACAAACGTTTCGAGCAAGGTTTATCATTTAAGTAAGTTTTCAATTTCCCGAAAGCCTTGTGACTGAACAAACCTCATCAAATATTTCAGCGCATTCCATAATTCATCAACTGTCAACCTAGAGAACCTCTCTCTTTCTTTAATAAATGTTTAAGGTGCGTGATATTATCTCCGGGCGATTGCCTTTGTCATACTTTTTATTGGTTATAAAAATACATATATTTTATCATGTCATCTTTAGCTATTTCACAAAACTACAATCTAATACTGCCGCTGTTGAGTGGGCGGAGCCTCGCGTTGGCCCGGTACCCCCGGGGCGTAGAGTTTCCAGCGGCGCGGGGTGACGGGCGAAAAGTGTCCCTGGCGCAGAAAATATGGGACCCGCATGAAACCTTTTCCCGGGCCACGATTGTCGCGGCCCTACGGGCCCGTAGCTGTGCGGAACAACAGCTATTGTTACAATTCTAGTAGATATTGTTTAAAACTTTAACCAGTTTTGGTATCAGACACTGATAGTTTTTTAAAACATTTTTAATTGGAAATAAGACAGATATAAATTCAAGGTTATTAGACATAGAAAAAAATTGTGACAAATTACTTATATCCCAATATATTTCAAATGAATAATTAAATGAAAGGAAAAAACAACATAATTCAAAGGAAAAAATTAAATACACTTTTTTTAATTATTTATTTGGTTTTCTTGAAACTAATAGTACTGTGACTGCTCGGGCTGTTTCGCGAAACAATTTTCACAACTTCAGTGGTAATCACTACGGATGTGTTACAAAGGTGGAATAATTTTAATGACATCGAGATTTTGTTTACGTGTGGTGTGTTTTGAGGAGAGCTCTATAAAAAAATAAAATAATAGAAGAAACACAAAATATATGCTACCTCTATAAAATTGTACATAACTTTGTTGACTCGCCCTATTTATTAGAACAAATAACTTAAAACTGTTCCACACACTCAACTCGTTCAAATAATCTATTCTAGCCAAATGTTGGTAAAACTAATTACTTAAAAAATTGTTTTATAACCCGCTTTACATCAAAATACAAAACTGTAAATTCTTCTAATAAATTGCTACCCTTTAAAATTAAACTACGCCAACTTTTTAATAACTATTGACATAAAGTGTATATATTGCATCCCATTTATCTCCCCTCCTCACCCTTCCCACTTTATATATTCAGTGTAAAAACAATCTTTTGTTTATCAGTTTTTTTAATATATACTATTTTTTAGTTAATTATGTTTATTTTTATTTGAGTGTAAAACACTCTTTGTTTTTCAGTTTGTTAAAATGTATTATTCTTTAGTTTATTATATTTATTTTTATGTACTATTTCTTAATTTGTATGGATACTCTTTGTTTAATTCCGAAGAAACTTCACTGGTATTATTTTTATATATCATATTTTATATCAGTTATTATTATTGTACTGCTTGTATCTCTCAAAAATAAAAAAAATTCACTGATTCACTTCACTAGTATTTCACAATCTTAAATATTAAATTTTTAAAAACTTGAGCTCGATTTCTAGACTTATACGTTTACATTTTATCTTAAGTGTCATTTATTTATTTTTGGATGTAGTTTGGATTGAGGGAAACTATGATGGATCATGTAACATACTAAACACACTGCAATATATAATTTTTCTATGGCGTATGCCAATACTTATACAATTTTTCTATGCGTATGCTTGCGTACGACAAAAGTAGATTTAGAATTCCTATTTAATTCATCTTAAGCCTAGCACGCACTACCGGCTACCACTCTTAATGGATCTTAGTGGATCAAAAAATGATCAATCAGTTTCACCTGTTACAACTTTGTGTGAAAGGGAATATTATAGGATTGTAGGAAATGCGATATTGGAGTGCTTAGAAGCAACCTTCTCGAGGTGCCGGGTGGGAAACTGTTCTTTGTTCATATCTGTCAAAGATTAGGCTAATTGTGCTACCTAATGATCGCTGGCGGTGCGAAACTGTCCAATACTCGAAAGCAATACGGGAGTTAAATCTAGTATGACGATGGCTGCTTGGCAGGGAGGATGCGGATGGTAGTAGTAGTAGGTATAAGTGGAATTATTCCGTACTTATTGAACAGAGACTTATAGCCTAGATCGATCAATGGTGAGAGGTAAATGGCCTCAGCGATTAAGTTACCAGCAAGTTCCGAGCAACAGGGGTACCGCTGTGTTAAATAATGTTGCTGGTGTGTGAGGGGGTCGTCCCCCGATCCCAGTCAATACTCTTCCCCTATTTTCGCATAACAATGTTCTATTAATCACCAATTAATCAAATTATAACTCCACACCCCCTTTTATCAAAATCAATAAAATACTTATGTGAAAACAAAAATAAGTAATTCGATGTGTGGAGGCACTTATATTAAGTTTTAGAACCCAGAACACATAGACAAAATAAAAACCTGATACATATACATATGTCACAAATTTTGACAGTTAAACTTTAGAAATTAAATAATATTACTTGGGAAACTTAATTTTTTGTTCAAAAGTTAAAGTTTCCGTCATAATAGTGCTGCCTGAATAGCGATGGCTCGAAGAATAGTAATATTAGGTTTCCGTAAAAATTAATGACCAAATTAGGAATAGTACACTGCATTCTGCGATCGAGAAATATTACAAATACACTTGAAAATCCAACTAGGAAATATATTTTGGTGGTTGATTTTTGCACAAATTTTAATGATAAACCAACGTCAGCATTCACTAGTGGAGTGTAAGTGATATAACCTAAGTAATTTTTCCGAAAGGCGGATCCTCCGTTGTCTAATCACGCCCGGACTACAGAATCCTGTGATGTATCAATACAAGACTTTAAATTTATATATAACATATTTTTTCTTGTAATGATACAAAGTATAAAATATGACTTTGTGTTATTATTACCTACATTAATATTAATTGCATTGATATTGTAAATCATCTGTGAACAGAAATTGTATTTTGGCTATAAGATTGTCTAAAAGATGAGCCTACTTTGTGTGCAACCTTCTTTATGTTTACATATAAAATTCGCGATAAAATTGGCCCTTTCGATTCTTTTTACTAATAACTGTGTCTTAAAAATGTTTTTTTTTGAAAGATTGACTTTTCATATTATTTCATGTATTTATGAAGGATTGTATTTTGAAAAACTGTTTACTGTGTAAATAATCTTCATTTTCCTTGAATGACATTATTGTTCATTCACTTATCTTATTATTTCACGTGGAATTTTTCGAGGGATCCCGAGACACATGCGCTCATTTGATGCGGTGGTAAAATTTGTATTGTGGTAGTATCAAAAAATGAGACAAGGATAAATAGACAGTTTTTTCAAGCCAAAAAATGCCTGATAATAAAAAATATTTAATTTTGTTCTTAATTTAGTGTTATAGTTATTAGTTATTGTGTATTTTATTTAATGATTGTTTAATTTTCTGAGAAAATTCTAAGGTTAGGAATAAATACTGTGTGAGATGATTTCTCGAAATATGCCAAAATATGTATGCTTCTCACAAAATTAGCATAGTTTTTGGTGACTTGCCATTTTTTTAAAATTTGTAAAATATATTTTTTTGGTCCCTTGAATTTCTTATTAATGGGGTTCCGCGTAATACGAATTCAATTTTTTTTGGTCCCTTAAACTTTAACTTTAATGTGGTTCTACTTTAGTACTTATTGGAATTTTCTTCAAAAATATAATTATTGAAACTTTATGAACTCGCTCTCCGAGACAAAACATTTGAGACGTTTGTGGCCCAGAAATTTTTTATGATTATAATTATTTAATGTCGGAAAAAAATCACATAATTTTTACTTGAAATTGTTTTGTCTTGACATATTATGGTATGTATCTATATTTTAGATTACATTGAATTGTGTTTGACGTATAATGACAGTTAACAACATGATGTTTATTTTATTGATAGCTCAATGCACAAGAGTATAACGCATAAATACACGTGAAATAGTCGCCACCGCACAAAACATAAATTAATTTTTATTTTATATATTAAAATTATGTTATTATAGAACACTAAACAGCTTCTATTATTGTTATTCATAATTATAAATTTCAAACAAAAATTATACAATGGCTTATGTTTGTAAATCATTGTATCGATGTAATCTTATGGTCCATGTCCATGATCATCTCTCAATTAGACTTTGACTTCTGAGATTTGCTAAAGACACATGTGTAATGGATGCGTCATTCTAATCCGTACCCAAAACATATAGGCTGATGATTTATAAATCGCTTTGTCCTAAATACTGTATCTTGTCGTTTTGTTACCTCGTCTCCTATTTACGAGTATTTGCGTTATCTCGTCTCTAGTTGAATCTCGGAGAGAAATGTCATTCGTGGACACAGGTCATTAGCGATTGTCAGTGTAAGTTTACAATTCGCAAGTTTCCCTGCATCACAGTACAAACGTAGTTACAGTTTTCGTGCAAATAATTTACTCGCAAGGCTGTAGTAAACATCTGGAGGAGACTTTGATGGTTTCAGATAATTTTAAATATTTACTTACTAGTTGTAATTTTATTTTATTAATATATAATTGTTAAATTAAAAATTTTATTTTTCCTAACTACTAGAGAAAATATTATTTTGTCGTAGCATGTGTCGCGCAGAATCAGTAATAATGTGTGCCTAATTTGGGAGTAATGAAGTATTGTTTCCACACTGTGTCGCTACCCGGTGACTTCCGATATATTGTGACCGCAATATACAGATGTAAATGTTGGCCATTCAACAAGTATCAGTAGATTTCAAGCAAAATGGAAAGTGCACATATCAGAAGTGTTGAAAATGGATTTCCGAGCATGAGTGACGTGGAATGGGCTCCACTCCCCATCGCTGGCCATCCGCATGCTGCTGCACCGGGTCAGTTTGCTTCCTATAATCTTATGTTTTTTCAGTTCACTAAACCAGATTGTAATCTCTTCAGAAAATGCACTGGGAAATAGTCCTAAGACATAGACATAAGACAAATCTTTATGTTAAAACTCGTCCATGCTAACAACAACTCACCCCAAGCAATAAATCATGTACACAACACAAGATAAACAACGAACATCTACACGCCAGTTCCGAGAGCAACAACATTTTATCAAAGATTCTACATGTTCTTAGCTCCGAAACTGTACAACACACTCAGTACCAACTGAAAATCGTTCAACTCCAATAAGATTACACAAATATGGACCCAATATACGATCCAATCAGGTAGAGAGCAATCAGAAGCATGGCTATCCAACATTCTAACATAATCATTATACAGTGCCTACATTAATAATTCACATTCCCACTACATTTTTATGAATTTTTTTTTTTTTTTAAACTTTTTTTTATCTCTATTTTATTTCTGTTGAATCTTTATTAAATAACACCACAACAGCATGAAAAAAACTGGTTACTGTAACACAAACTTTAGTCTAGCAAAGCAGCTAAGACAAGGCTGTGTATATCAGAGATGGACATCATACAATAAACTATGAATATTTAATTGCAATATAATTGTATCTTATGTTTATCATGTTATATTATAATATATTCACCTCTGTTACAACAAAAATATATTTGTCAATAAAGTCTAAATAAAAAAATACAATTATTTAATAAATCTTGAAGCAATTTTTGCAAACAAATATTCATAATCTTTCCAACAAAGTTCTCAAAACACACACATATTGAAGACATGTCACTGATTTTGTTTTTATATTTACACTCCCGCATATATCTGTTTTTAGTAGATATTGCTCCTTAGATATGCATACATTAAGCTTATTTGGACCATGCATTTATATGATCTGTTAAATGGGCTTCCCTATATTGGTCTCAGTGATAGTAGCGTTCTAAGATTAACCAGATATTCAATCTCTTGAGATATTATTACATACTTATTTTTTTGGCAATAATAACAAGGTTCCATCTGACACTGTTTTGAGATAATGAGCTCAAAAGTGTTGATTGAATTTCAACATATATTCATGTATGTTTTGTTTTGGTATGCAAATATGATATACATAACTGACGCAATTGAACTTTGAGCTCTTGCTATTTCCTTTAATATCCGTTAAATAGAGTTGGTGTGTATGGAAGAAATAAAGAATAATGCATTTGGAACCCATTTCAAGCAATAACTCAAATTAGCCCAAAATGTTAGAGTTGAAACCTTGTTATTCTAAGGGGTCGATATGTTAAACAGATTTTAATATCTCCTAATACCTCTTAATTTTTTATTTATTACTTACTATTTTTATCGAGGTACTTCATGCAATGCACTCTGGTTGGGTTTTGTCAGAAATTTACCTGGGATTCACACGGAGTTTTCTCCACCATCTTATTCATCCTATTCAACAACAGTGAAGTTGCTCTCTTAAATGTACATTTCACCTTTAGTTGGTCTCTCTCTAGCCTCTGCGATCTTAGCCTATGTGTGAATACCAGGCGCAGTAGATTGTAAAGACTCCCTGAAAATGAACTTTCAAAAGGTCAATATTAAACGATATCTAGAAACGACTTGCAACAGTCAGTGTGCAACTTGTGCAAATATTTTAAGAGAAGCATCGCTTTCAGTGATTCATTACGTATATCTCAGCGAAGATCAGCCTCTTAATTGAGTTTGTATCTGAGTATTGCGGTCCTTTAATGTCAGTATACTTATATTACCTGTGAAATACAATTGATAAACATCAATAAAAATTAATGACTATTAATAACATTCTAATAGATGGCATGGTGGGCTTGCAGAGCTTGTGCGCCGCCTGCCAGCGCCTATACCCCGACCAGCCCAACCCACTGCAGGTCACAGCACGGCTCAAGTATTGGTAGGCCTATTTTATTATTTAGAAATGGCAAACTCATCAAAGTATTTTTTCATCAAATCAAAGAAAAAAGAAAGCATTTTTATGAAAAAAATTGCAGAGCTAGAAAGATTGAAATGAATTAATGAAAGTTGCCCAGGATGAATATGCAGTCATTATCGTGAACTGGAAAACTTACTTAAGGAGGCCATAGTCCACACCGGGCTGTGCGCCATTGATGATGACAATCAAAGGTTTTTTAGTAGTTGTTAGGTACAAAACAAAGGCTGTATAGATATACAGATGTGTTATCATAATCATTTTCAGGTGCTGGTTTTTGTCAATATTCAAATGATTTTGTAGACTCGACTGATAATAAACGCAGTAGAGATGCTGTAGCATCTAGGTTATGTGAGTCGCCAAATTTCAATACCCGCTATAACACTTTTTTATAATTTCAAGAAAATCAACTACCATACTTTAATGACAGGCATTATTACCTTTTAGAAAAGCTTATTAATTACTTTCATCTAAAATTAAATTATTGTTTACTTTATTATTGTATTCATTTAAACGTAAATATGTATTTTATTATGATAAAAAAAACATGGCTGGTTTTGAAAGTAGCATAGCATTAAGGTTTTACTAATTATCGGTAGGAATTAATGTGAAATGTTATTTTCAGGGCCGAAATTTTTGGAAAAAATGTGAATTACTTGAAAATATGAAATATGAGTATACAAATTAATGGAGTTTTATTGTAATATTTATTATCCTTTGTACACTTTATGCTTTATTTTAATATTGAATTCCCGCATTTATCATTTTATTTTTTTCCTATATATTGTGACTTTTTCCTTGTTTATGTTTGTCATTTTAATAAAAATTATATTTATTTTTCTAAGTTATGTGCTGTTTAGATTGTTAATTTTGATTAAATGAATATAAAGATTTTTATTTTGATTAAATGAATATGATCATGTTACTTTGTGATGAATATATATAAAATATTAAAATTCTATCCCATTTGTAATTATATGTATTTTAAAATAATTCCAATAATTCCACTTACAGTTGTATACATTTTGAAATAAATATTATAATATTGAACCGTAATTTTCGGAACACACGTTTATTACTTACGGCATGCACATGTGCGGTGTGGAGATCGCGGTACATCCGGCCACGTCATTATGCTTGCACAGTGGCTAAAGGAATGGTCAACTATTGGAAATATGAGTTTAATTTTTATAATATTTGGGGCATTTGTTGTGTTTTTGTTTTGGCCCCTGCATCCATCAGCAATCAATTGTACGCTCTTTAGTCCAGTCATATCAATATTGCAAAGCCTGTGATAAATTGTACTTGAGATTTCATTGGAACCTTTCGAGCGTTGATTCTCAATTCAATAATAAGAATGCACATTATCTTTAATTAGTTTATCCTTAGAACATCCTATAACTATTGTAAAATTATAAAAATTACATTGCCTGCTAAAGTAAGCACTTTAATCGGTAAGTTTTTTGGCAGTCGAAAGATATTGTAAGAATTGTATTGACTTTTTCTCCTAAATTGCTAAAAAATGTTTGGTATTGTGAATTATTTTACCTACAATTGCTTCGTTTCGAATTGCCTGATTCTTCTCAATTTTCATGAATTCTTCAAACTCCAGACATTTCAAACATACGTCGGTTTTGGTATTTCCAAACTCAATATGTATTATAATGTTTATTGAAATTATTATTGCATTTGAATGCTTTTGTGGCATGACCACACATTGAAGACTTAAGGCGCGATTTGCAATAATAATTGAAATTTTCGCATTTTTTACAAAAATGTGGATTTTTATTATTCATTTATATCAGAAGTTATTCAATAGATTTGACTTTTTTTCAACTATTACTTAGATTGGACCATTACGTTAATATAAAACTAATAAACTGAATGTTATTTGTCATAATTAAGACGATACAAATATTATAAGAAAGACCGCGACCATTAGATGCATTTTAGGCATGGTACGAAATTGAGTCAATGCGCTGAATGAATGTATAAACGAAATATATTTTTTTATAATCTTGAAGCCAAGATTACGGAGACAAATCTGTAGGAAACTAAATTAGCAAAATGTTAAAAATGAATAGAGTTATAAATCATTCAATTTGCAGTACATTTGATGGATTTTTGACGTTTTTAAAATACTTTGTTTTAGTAAAAACATACATTTTTAAATAATATACTATATTTACTCACATGCTTTGAGGCTTCAATTACTATTTAAAACTATGTTTAATATCAGAAACACAATAATCATTTCTTAAATAATATATTTCCAGTCTTATGAAATACGATATTATTAATTATATCTCACATTGTTAGTATGCTGTTCAATACGGCCACGGCAGTTGTGAAATCCGCGCTTCGTTAAATTTGAATTAAATACATTTGATACAAATTTTTACTACAATATGAATGAATATTATAGTTAAGAGGCTACTTTCATTTTTCCAGTTTGAATTTCGAGATATTTTTGCATTTTGTATACCCTTTCAAGATGAGACTAATAATTAATTCATTTACGTATCAAGTAAACATAAAAGTGCGTTATTTTTTACGTAAATATTGCTAGAGTGAAAGGTATCAATAGAAAAAGGCAAGTATACAAATTTTCTTAAATTCCTAGGTAATAAAGGAAGAAAATAGGCATTTCTTCAACATTCATAATACATATGTGTTGCCATTTGAAATTATCAAGCGAAAATTAAATAATTTGTTAAAGTTCTCACCTAAGAATTTTTTATGTTTATGATAAAAACCATTGTTTGTGTCGATAAACATATGATTATAAAATACTACAATTTTGCCCCGATTTATAAGGAAAAAATTGACGTAAATTCATACTGATAAATAATATTGATAACTTTTGAAGCAGCTGTATTTGTGAAGAGAAAACTATTTATGCTAATATTATATAATAATCATACTCCGGTTGTAATAAAAAAAACTGTTTTTTTTTTTAAATATTTATTTATTGTTTTGATAAATTACATATATATTTAATATTAAAATATAAATGAAAATATGACAAAAGTATTATTATCCACTGTTAAATAATTAGTTGTTCATTGAGCATATTATCGTTCTTCAGAATTTCGTTGTTTTTTTCTTTACACATATTCAAAATAAAATTTGGTCCAAATATATTACATTTTAAACTGAATTTAGAAATAAAACTTTGTTCTTTCACATATTCAATATTTCTTGTGCACCCAAACATCGATTTGTGGGAGTAAATTGAATTAATTTGAGAAAATAATTGGTGTATGTCGACCACTCTTTTGCCATCCAATTTACGAAGTTTACACGAGTCCACACATTCAATGCTCAGTTCGGGAACATCCTGAAAATAATTTATAATATTATTATTATTGTTATTTAGTTATCAGTATTTTTATGTCTAAAATATTAAAATACGTGTTTATTCATTTATATGACTATAACAAATATATTTGTATCAGATAGGTCTGTCATGTATAATTCTTTTGATAAGATTATTTATTTTTAAGGATATGTATTTCCAATAGAAAATTATTTATCTGCACTACATAATATATGTATATTGAACTATGTAATTTATATTGTTAAATCAATGTTGAAATATCAAAATTATAATCTGTTTTCGTATAAAAACAGCCCAAAACCACACAATTTACAAAAATAAGCAATTGGTATCAAGAATAAATATAATATTCATTCATATTGTAGTCAAAATTTGTATTAAAATGTGTTTTATGGGCAAATTTAATTAAAAAATTTCGGACCGCGGGTATTAGGGCTGCCATCACCATATTTGAATGGCATACTGACAGTGTGTATCAATAATATCGTATTTCATAAGACAGAAAATATATTATTTAAAAAATGATTTAAAGATAAATAATTTTATCAAAAGAATTATACATGACAGACCTGTCGATTGATAACAAATGTATTTGTTATAGTCATATAAATGAATAAACACATAAATATATTTTAGACATAAAAATACTGATAAATGAATACCAATAACATTAATAATAATATTATAAATTATTTTCAGGATGTTTCCGAACTGAGCATTGAATGTGTGGACTCGTGTGAACTTCTTAAACTTAAATTGGATGGCAAAAGAGTGGTTGACATACACCAATTCTTTTCTCAAATTAATCAAATTTACTCCCACAAATCGATGTTTAGGTGCACAGGAACGAATATTGAATATGTGAAAGAACGTAAGGTTTTATTTCTAAATTCAGTTTAAAGTGTAATACGTGTGGATCAAATTTTATATTGAATATGTGTAAAGAAAAAAACCATGAAATTCTGAAGAACGATAATATGCTCGATGAACAACTAATTATTTAACAGTGAATAATAATACTTTTGACATATTTTAATATTAAATATATATGTAATTTATTAAAACAATAAATAAATATTTAAAAAAAAAGTTTTTTTATTACAATGAGTATGATTATTATATAATATTAGTATAAATAGTTTTATCTTCACAAACACAGCTGCTTCAAAAGTTATCAATATTATTTATCAGTATGAATTTACATCAATTTTTTCCTTATAAATCGGGGCGAAATTGTCATTTTATAATCCTATGTTTATAGACACAAACAATGGTTTTTTTCATAAACATAATTCTTAGGTGAGAACTTAAACAAATTATTTAATTATCGCTCGATAATTTCAAATGGCAACACATATGTATTATGAATGTTAAAGAAATTGCTATTTTCTGGTAGCTTATTACCTAGGAATTTACGAAAACCAACAATTGTATACTTGTCCTTTTCTATTGAGACCTTCACTCTAGGAATATTTACGTAAAAAAATAACACAATAATAACTTTTACAATAACAAAATAACAGATATTGTAAAATAATGAACTATTAGTCTCATCTTGAAAGGGTATGCAAAATGCAAAAATATCTCAAAATTCAAACTGGAAAAATGAAAGTTGTCCCTTAAGTAACCCTTTCAGTAAATACCTGAAATAATAATAACACTATGTAAAGTTTTGGTTATTACATTAAGATACATTTATATATTATATGTACATACTAATAAATGTAAATTAAAATTTTCACCAAATAATAATATTAAGTTAATGAATAAAATAAATGTGGATTAAGAAATGAAATAGCACAATTATAAAATACTTGAATGCCTACTCAATTAACAATGTTTGCATGAAATTAAAGTGATATAATATTTCTCCATTTCTCACCCTTTGAGGATACTTGTGATGAATTTTGATCATATTTTTAGCAGATTTTACTCACCTTTTTTGACATAATTTATTAACTTTCCAGTATTCTGGTTGGCCTGCCTTCTTCCTTCCCTTATTGGCTTTACATTTCTTTATATTTATCAAATCGTCATCCACTATGTAATAGATAAACTATTACATACATATTATTAAGAACAACTCAATAAACCACACACAACAACTGTGACTTTTGTACTGGCAGCCATGTTGCTTTTTATCAAATGCTCAATTTCACCATAATGGATATCGAAAAGATCGCATAGTGTTATAGCGGGTATTATTGCTCACCCTATCATTATAATTAATATTGCTAGCTAACAAAGTGTATTTTGAACAGGAAACACACATATTTAAATAAAAAAAATTCGGAATCCAATGATATATAACTCAAATTTGTCAAAAAAGTGTTATAGTGGATTTTGGAATTCAGTGACACATACATATATCAGAAGATTCAGGATGTACTCTGTCAACTCGATAAAACTCAGGTCGTTGTCATATAATAGGTTTATTAAAGAGAACTGACTTGAAAAATATTCACTGTGCCTCATATAGGCAGATTTATAGTCTACGTGCTAAAGGGTTTTTCATTAAGGGCGCTCAAATTTTTTTAAAATAAAACAAAAACGAATGAATATATCTAAAAAAAATTATTATGTTTTGAAGTACATTTAGTGGCAATTATGTATGAAATTCAATTTCCCTCGCATGACCACCGCGGGCACGTTTGCAGAAGTACAATCGTTGAATCCAATTTTCCACCACTTTTTCACATAATTCGGCCCGAATCGCACCAATTTCGCGTTCAATATTTTCTCTTAGCTGTTGTAACGTCGCCGGCTCGTTGGTATAGACCAAAGATTTAACATAGCCCTAAAGAAAATAGTCCAATGGTGTTAAATCGCATGATCTAGGCGGCCATTGAACTGGTCCATTTCGCGAAATAACACGCTCACCAAATTTGGTTTTCAATAAGTCAATTGTTGCGTGTGCCGTGTGACTGGTAGCGCCGTCTTGTTGAAACCACATATTGGCCAAGTCCATACCTTGCAATTGGGGCCAAAAATAATCAGTTATCATGGAGCGATAATGATTACCATTCACAGTAACATGACGATTAGCATCATCAACAAAAAAATATGGTCCAATGACACCTCCGGCATGTAATCCACACCAAACAGTGATTTTTCCGGGATGCAATTGTGTTTCGTGAAGCACGTGTGGATTGGTGCCTGCCCGATAACGCATATTTTGCTTGTTTACATATCCATTGAGCCAAAAATGAGCTTCGTCGCTAAAGATGATTTTTCGATGGAATTCAGCATCATTTTCAAATTGTTGTGCAGGCCAATTGAGGAATTGGCGACGCTTCAAATGGTCAAGCGGCTTTAGTTCTTGTGTCAACTGGATCTTGTATGGATGTAGGCCAAGATCTTTTCGCAAAATTCGCCACAATGACGTCACAGAAATGCCCAATTGTAGAGAACGTCGTGTTAGTGACTCATTTGGGTCATCAAGAACAGATGCTCTAGCGGCGGCAATATTTTCCTCACTTCGTGCATTTCTTTGTCTCACTGGCACTGGAACATTGTGTAGCGACAATGTGCTTTCAAATTTTTGCACCAAACGTTGAATTGTTGATGTGGCAGGCAAGTGATGATGATAATGCTCTTAAAGTTGCGGTGAGTGAACGCGAATTTTGGTAGTAGATTTGAATAATTTGCAAGCGTTACTCCGGTGTGTACTGCTCCATGATGATTTGCCAACTAAGTACGAGTGTTAACCTCAAAAAAAATTGAAGAAATATGGCGTAGTTTCTTGTCCCTGTTGAAAGAAAGTTTGAGCGTCCCTATTGAAAAACCCTTTATTTACTTTCATGTGGTGGATGTTATATATACTAAGTAAAATCAGGTTTTTTTTTTACTCTGAGAACTTAGATGCGAGTACAGTAATACCTCGCATACTCCGGGTGGTCGGTTCTGCCAATGTCTCAGACTGTTTGAAACCGGACTTATTGAGGAACATTTCAAAAATAATAATTGGTTCAAAAAAAAAATTTTCTGTCTTTTTCAACAAATAAAATGCAATAAAATAAATTCTAATGCCTTTATTAAAAATACATTTTATTAAATGTAATTTAAAAAAAATGCATGTTTAAAAATTGCAATATCGATGTTTGCACATTTTTCTTTTATTTTTATCTTCATACATTTTATTATAGCAACAAATTGCATTGTTTATCGTATGACAAATTGTAAGGCTTCCTTCAATATTGGGATCAACTTCCATAATATGGTATGACAAGGTTTCAACCATTTCAATTATTGTTCAGCTGTTAATTCTATGTATTGCGTCACTTTAAAGTTATTTTCATTGGAATAAAAGAGACATGCTTGTTGCAGGCTAGGGGGTCCTGATCCACTGGACTACATCAGCATGTACTGGAACAGCGGGCGACCGGAGCTGGCAGTGCCACCCCACTGGCACTACATCAGGTCTGTATTTTAGTTCAATTATTTTACATTATCATTTTAAATAATATGGTTTTCAAATTTATATATATTTTAACCAATTGGTCAATCTCACACCTGAAGTGGGCACGTAATTGTCATCCTTTTAAGAAATATAAAACTTTTTGATAACTGATTGGATTTTAATATGTAGAAGGTGATAATTTTTTTAAAATTTATTTTAAGGAATACATATAACAATTACTAACTCTAGAAATAAATAGGTTAATATAGAGAATCCTTTTGAATTTGCTGTTTAGTGATCAGGGTGTGAATAGAGAATATCGAAGAACACTCGCTGATCAAATACTTCTTTTTAAATTACTGCACTGTCCCAGCCAATTGAAATAATATCCTTCCACATTCCATCCAGATTGACCTGGGATTTCGTACTATTCCACATTCCTAGAACTTTGTACACAAAATTCATTCATTCACCATTCGTGCAAATACCATAATGAGAAGTTAACAGATATAGACTTTTTTAACATTGGCCTTACTATGCAAATGGGTATACTCCCTATACTCCCCTATACTATACGACGCATAAAGTTAATTTGCATTGTTTGTTTTCTTTTATTTTCAATATACTAAAAAAATAAGTAAAATATATCTAGTGTATTTTTAAATCTTTATTTTCCTTAGTGCGACACATTATGCGCATGCTTTTTTTTCTCACTCATTTTCATTACATTAGAAAAAGATAGCAAATATTATCTTTGCACTTTTATTTTATTTCCTTTGTATAGTTCTATAGTCAAGGCATTCTGAAGAATATGTGGTTTTGGCGTTTCTCAGATTTTCTTACTTGTTAATTATTTTATTGCCATTGTTTTATATATCTAAAGACAATTATTTGTATTTTTCTAATATTTACATGTTAGATATTTTGAAATTCGCGAATGCATGGTTTGCGTTCCTCAAACTTTTCCATTTTTCATTAAATTTTAATTAAAACATTTTTATGATTTTGACTGATAACTTTATAATCTTGAAAATAGCATGAATGCGAAACTTGTATAAAACGTCAACAGTTGCTAAAAAATCAGATTAATATAAGAGATTATCAAAAAATATTATCCAAAATAAAATGAACAGAAGAATACACGATCTCATTAATGACTTGTCGACAATATTTAACATGATGATAGATAGAACTTTAGCATTGAAAGGCTAGAAATGTCATGGAAGGAAAATGAGTAAGGAAGTGGAGATTGAAGAAGAAAAATAATAAGACATCACAGGCGAGTGCGAAATGTCGCCGAGACCACCACAAAACAAAGTTTTAAAAGTGCTGGAAACTTTTATTGCTAACTTCAATACATCGGAGAAATGGCGGTATTGATAAGTTTGACAATTACGTCGTTATTAAAAATGGTGCGAAAAGATAGTCCATTATAATCGGGTTTCTTAAAATAATGTTGTGATTTTTTTACGCTGTATTTTGACAATGTGTTTGTTACTTTAAAAAGTGTGTACATATATAGGTATATATAATTACTTTGAGTTGTAATGAAAAAAGTTAGTACCTGTAAAAAAATCATATTTTTGACATTTTTATTTTCATTATCGTAAATCGTTATTCGAGAATTTTTCTTGATGTTTGGTCCTCTCTGGTATTAGTTGTATCATGATTATTTACTTAATTATTTACCATCACGCCGTTTCTCCGCGGGGGTAGGCAGAGAGGATAGAGCGCCACACTCTTCTGTCCTGACACACAATTCTCGCCTCATCCATATTCATACATCTTCTCATACAAGCTCGCCGATTGTTGAGGCTTCTAACAAAATCATCCTCCATTATCTGGTTTACCTGGTCGTGCCAAGTCAGAAGACTTCACACGACAGAAGACAGAAGTCCATAGAAGTGGACGTCCTCTATTTCTCATATATATCTTTCTTACCATTCTCTCCTCATTCATCCATTCCATATGACCAAACCACCTAAGTGATCCTTTCTTAATCTTACTCACTATACTAACATCAGCTTTACATTCTTTCCTTATTTCTTCATTCTTTACTCTGTTATAAATAGACTTGCCACATATACGCCTAAGTGATCTCATTTCCACTGCATTCAGTCTACTTTCGTTCCTCTTCTGCCAGCTCCAGGCCTCACTTCCATACATTAGTGTCGGTACCAGGACTTCATTGTGTACCGCTAGTCTTGCCTCGGTTGACAAGTTTCCGTTAGATATAATTCCATTCAAAGCGCCGTTCACTTTATTTCCTGCAGTCACCATCCTTTCGATATCATTCTCAGCCTTTCCGTTTCAATCAAATATACTTCCTAAATACACAAACTCATCTACATGTTTCAAACATTCATTACCTACAAATATTTTGCCAGGCGTCTTGCTGTCTTCCTTCTCGAATATCATCACTTTCGACTTGTTAACATTTATCATGAGGTCGCTTTCCTTGCATACATCATACATTCTACTCACTAGACTCTGTAGTTCTTGTTCATTATTCGCCATTAGTACTGCATCATCGGCGTTCAATAAACAGCATACAATCAAATTGGCCATTTTTGCTCCTACATTCATAGATTACAGTTCTTTCACACATTTATCCATATACTATTTGAACAGTCATGGAGACATTACACAACCCTGCTTGATATCCTTTGTAATATCAAACCAAGGTGTGAATGTTCCATTGATTCTTACACATGCATAACTTTCTTCATGTAGGGATGTATAAGTAGATTGCGTGTATAAGTTTACCATTCACCCCGTAATCAGAGAGTACATTCCTTAACCTTTCTCTTATAACTCTTATCATATGTCTTCAGTAGATCTACCAAGGCACAAAAAAGTTTTTGGTTTTTGACCTTTTTTTGGTTTTGGTTGGTTTGTAGAGAAAATATCTGATCCATGCATCCTCTTCCACCCACAAGGGCCCCTTGCACGTCCCATACTTTTTCTTTTGTCACCGTTCTTGCTCTTTCTATTAAAATTCTTCCTCACAGTTTACCAACAGAGTTTAGTAGACTAAAAGCCCTATAGTTACTACATTTCATTTTCGACCCTTTGTCTTTGTAAAGAGGCATAATAACAGCCCTCCTCTAATCTAACAGGGTGTGGCTTTCTTCCAAACATTGACTGAAGAGCGAATAAAGCCACCAGCCTTGATATACTCTGCAGCAATGTTATCATACCCCACAGCCTTACCATTCTTCATGTTTTATTGCACACTTTATTTCTTCTATACTTATTGCATTTATATCGTTTTCCTCATTCATACTTACCCCAGAGAGCCTCTCAGGCGTTTCTTCATTTGCATTCTCTACAGTCCTATATTTCCTGGAAATATTTTTACCCATCCATATTTTATTTCATCCTCATTCGTTAACATCTCTCCACTTTCAAACTACTACTTTCAGTACCACATCGGGATTTTTTGACCGTCTTCCAGAAGAATTTTAATTATCCTGAAAATTCTGTCATTTTCACCCCTTCCTCTCTTTTCAGCGACTCTTTCCTATCTTTCACACCAGATTTAACTTTTTTCTTACAGGCATTGTTCAGGTCTTTTGTTCTTGTGCATTCATCCCCATTTATTGTCAACAGACAGCGCCGCACATTCTTCTTTTCTTTCAAGTTTCTTTATGCCATCGTCCCACCATGCATCGCCTTTCTTCCTTTCTTAAGTAGTTATGCCACAGGTTTCTTTCGCTGATTCGCATAGAGTAACCTTAATATATTCCCATGCATAGTCTATATTCAAATCACTCGCCCCTTGCTCACTCAGTTTTTCACACACTTTCCTTTAAAAATTTTCTCTGATATCATCCCTTTGCAGATTCTCAATTTTGACTCTAGATGGCGCGGATACTGTTTTTTTTTCATGATTATTTATGTATACAGTTAAAATTCCTTTAATTAATTAAATAAATAGAGCTTTTTCCTCTTTCCTAAATCTTCTCTCTCCCATAGTTTAACATATGAAATTGATTGCATATTGCAATCAATCATCATAGTTTATGCACCTGCTAAGCTAAGCATCAGGCACTCGCAGCACTCATAGCATCAGTACAATATTAGTATTGTTAACATCATATAATAGTATATATAAGGGGAAATGTGTTTCGTTTCTAGCTTTGGATTGTCAGATTTGCACGGTGATGGTCGTGTGCACCCACCACCCCCCGCCCCGCCCTTTCCGGAGCACCCCTCAGGTGAGTGCAAGTTCATAAGGTGTGTATGTGTGTGCGTACGCAGAGAGATCTTTACAATACACACTGTTTCAGGTTTAGGACTGGAGCTGACGATGCGTGTGGTGGGTGAAGAAGGCAGAGCTCCCACGTGGCCAGCGGCTCTGTTGCAGAGGCTGGCGAGATACATTTTCACTACAGGTTTGTATATTTGCAAGACACTAACATTTGTCCTCCCAGATCCTTTGAGCAGAAACAGATGCATTATTATTCTGTTAAATGAGTGGTGTTTAGCTCTAATGATAGTACGGTACGGTACAGTGGGATTGTCAGCTTCTGGTGTAAGAAAAAGTTTTTAATTTTAGTCCTGAATTTCGGTAGTTTTGTTTGTAAATGTTCAATTGGTTGGTATTGGAACAAAGGAATTGATTTGTTTTACCTATTTTCTTAATAAATGTTGAGCCATATTTCGCTGTGCAGTTATTGCGTCCTTTGCGTCAACTATTTACCGCTGCGCCAGTAGTTATATCCTTCCTCGAAGAATGTTAGTGGAAATGGTGACGTGAATAATAATACTAGCAATTTGGTATTTATTCATTATCACAATATTACAGATTACAATGAGTTCTAGATCTATCTGTGTTGACCGACGTGGAGCGAAAGAGAGCGTTCTTCTGCGAACCGTCGTACTTCAAACATTTTTAAAACTTGAACAATCCTCTAATCTGTCAGCCATGCCCTTCCACATATCGTACACATTAATATTAAGATTCATTTTGATACTTTCACAGATATTCATCTTTTGAATTTATTTTGTGGTCATATTCAAACCCTATACAGTAGTCAACGTCCCATGGGCCTATTTCTAATTATGATATGTTTGTAGGATCAACTGCTGCCTGGAAGATTAGCAACGATGATTAATTAGATGGCTGAATAATTATTTCCCACTATTACGTATTACAACATCATTAATGTCCCACCTGACTAATAAAACTCTCATGTAGGTAATCGTCTGTGTGTGGGTGACCATGTTTCTTGGCACAGTCCGCTGGACGGAAGCAGTGCGGGAGCTATCCGTCACATGCTTATCGGGGCAGACCCTCACCTCTCAACTCTGCGCACTCCGTTGGGAAAGGTGGACTACGTGCAGGTAAACTTCACATAGGGATTGCATACAAAATTTCATAGCTAATTCCGGAATATAAATATATAAAATCAAATACTAATTAAATGTATTAATTATAAAGATATACATATAAAATCAATTTTATCGAAAAATATTATTGTTGCGCCACCGGTATTCGAACCTGGATCTCTTTCCAAATCGGGGAAGGTGCATTATTCAACTATGCTACAGCGATATTATTTTTATCGAAAAATTTGAATGTTTGAAAATTTGTCATCAAAAGTAATGTCGCTGTAGCATAGTTGGATAATGCACCTTCCCCAGTTTGGAAAGAGATCTAGGTTCGAATTCCGGTGGTGCAATAAAAATATTTTTCAATAAAATTGATTTTGTATGTATATATTTATAATTAATACATTTAATTAGTTTTAAAAAATATCATAGACCTATGTTCTGAATAATTACAACTTCACAATAAGAATGTGTTCTCCTAATAATATATAAAATCAGTTTGCTAATTGATATTTAACAGAAATATGTAAGCTTCCGTAGCCACCCAGTCGGAATCTGACAATATAGAAGTGATTTTGGAAGAACGAACTAATCACTATGTTGGATTGAGACCAAGGTCCATGTCTTTAAGTGATTTCTGCTTCCTCAAAACATATTTTAGGCAACAAAACAATAATTTAATTTAATAATACATATTATATTTATATTAGAAATTTTTTTATTTTCTATGCTAATTGAATTTTTGTACAATCATTATTTTCTATATTATTTTATACAATAAATTTGTTATCTTAAATAACCTGTTTTTTTTATTAGTATTGACCAAAAAATAATATAAACATTTTGGATTCAACCAAATTTCAAAATCTTTTATATTCCAATTTAAAATTTTTTATTTTGTCAAAATTTGCTATCCCTGATTTCATGTCTGCGGTGTTTACCACTATTTATTTATAAATTCCAATGCCTTAATACATTGAATATGTCATACCAGTGACTACTCATACTCATACTTATAGAGCGTTGGTGGATGATATAAGTACTAATTTTAAAATAGACAAGCGCACATGAAACCCGCTACGTCAATAGGTATGTTTAATGTTTTTCAAATTAATTTGCACTGTGAAAAGTAGAACTAAGTCTTCCAGGATTAATGTAAAATATGATATTTGAGAAATGATTAAAAATTATGAATGCTTAGGTGGTCGGAGTGACGGACAAGGAGCTCCGTTCGGCGCAGCGCTGCGGGGGCGCTCCTCTCCTCACCGCTCTGGCAGCCCATCACAGGTACAGCTGTTCTCATTTAGTTTTGCGCCATTACACTTTATTTTAAACAAACTGTTGAATTGTTTAAAATATTAGGTATTCAAAGTTACCTTTATCACTCTGCAGTCTGGCTACTAATCTAGCATTCAGCACATGGGTATAATTTTGAAGCAATGTTGCCTCTAAATCATATCCTTTGATACTGCTTCAAATGCTATATATATATATATATATATATATATAATAAAAAAAATGACAAATGCAAAAGAGTTGTTATTAACATATTATTAATTTACCAATATTTTTATTTTATTAAACCTTTTTGCACCGTATATATAACATTTACATTAATAATGTTGTCCTTCCTTCAATTAGCCACACTCCTTTATAAGCTCTCTACATTCTGTAGTTTGTATATCTTTATTTCACTTGTGGTGTTGTTATTTTACTACAAAATTGTTAAAATGTAGAAATGATTGTGTTTGCAATGAGAACAGATTTTATTAACTTTCTTTATGCAATTATAATGGCGGAGTCAAAGCGAATAGTGAACATGTAGGTCTGTATTGAATGTTTAGCTGCGGTCCTTGGCTTGTGACAGATATGGAGCGACAGCTATCGATAGAGATACAGGATCTTCCGCAGGGCCCCTCAGACCTCAGCGGAGTGGCGGCCTCGTGCCGCTGGGAATCCCTCGAGCCCACCCCACCAATACAGGTGAGCTTCAAGTATTGCGCCTGACTAATTTAATAAGATTGCCACACTGAATTACAGAATATACATTTTCTTCTAGCAACATATACCGGAGAGGAGTTCTTCTGAAATATCCTTGAAGGTCAAAGAACAGATCAAATGTGTCCTGCAACGAGGACTATCGGATATTATTTCTAAATCTTCCTTGGACTCTCAAATTAGCTTGGATATCCATCGTGTTCCGACTAAAGTACAAACACCTGCAACCGAGAACATAGAACCTCCAGCAGATGAATGCCGAATGTCAACTGACAAATTTCTCGGTGGATTTCCAAAACAAGGCAAAACAAATGTTTCAGTTGAAAAGAATTGTGTAGCTGATAAAGACATTGCCATGTCAACAGACAGTTTTAAAATGACAGAAATAGAAAATGCTCTATTAGAAGAAGTGATGCAGCAACCTCCCAAAATGGAGAGAGGTGTTGGAGTTTCGACGTGCACTCCTTCTGGTGTGCACCTCATGTTCGACAAGGAAGCTGCCAGTCTGCTGCCCCTTGCCTTGAGGTTCGCAATTCTGACTTTTACTTTAAAAAAATTAAAGTTTTCTCACAACTATAAATGGTTGAGTCTCGGTGACATTTGGTGTTTTGCAGGGGACGGGTGATGCACGGTGCTCACTTCACGTGGAGTGCTGTCGGAGGTGCTCAAGCCATCACGCTGTTGGGGCCCACGGTGGGTGGAGCCCTTGTCAGCTCTACTTCTCCGATTGCCGCTCACAACGGATGGCTGCAGGTAACACACAATATCTATTATCTTGCACCCCAGAGTGCTGCAGAGAGGATTTTATTAATTCATTGTCTGATACAGGTGCTCGTATCTGAAGAGCTAGCTCTCGACATGGTCGGGAAGCTGGCAGAGTTGGAGGGGGAGGGGCCAGAAAGGGAGGAGACCACTTATGAGTGGCCGGAGCACGGCCTGCGCATATCCGTGCTGAACACCCTGTAACCGAAGACCCTCAGAAGTAAATGTTGCTTACACTAATGATTTGACCCATTGACGGGTTATAAAATAAGGAGAACTGAAATTATATAATTTGATCTATGTATACAAAATACTCGCAAGATTAAATGATTCTAGGAGTTTTCTATGCAAATATTGGCACAATGGATGAATACAAATATTTGTTCAATGAAAATTTATTTGCCAGAATTTAGGCTGATGCCCGAGTGAGAGCGTTCTGAGGGGCGTGCGACGTGTGGACCGTATGACAAATGAGTGTTCCGCGGGGCGTGCAGCATTCATTAGAAGATACGGTCATGTTTGAAGTGTGATCATGGCTGATTATATAATCGATATGTATTTAAAAAAAAAATTCATTTTAAAAATTTGTGTAATAAGAGTGGTTCAAGTGTCATTGTTAAATAAATCATTTTTTTTCAACATTATATAATAATTTAAGGTTAAATGAAGCCAAATTTCACAAATATGCAAGAATGTCAGTGTCTACCTTTGACAATATATTAGAAAAACATCCATTCATTCATTTTTTAACTGAATTTTACCGAGTATTTATTCGCAAACGCTGTTAAAACACACATACACGACTTTGAACGCGAACAGGCACGCTCTTGCTACTATTCTAGGTGGCCGCCACTCAGGACACTCACGCCCTGCAGAACGCTCGACTCAAGTGTGCACTCAGGCTTTACGTTTATACAATAAAACATCTACTTACTATTCTAGTTCTAAAGTGAAAATTTATATGCTAATATTTGTATACTTTATATATTTGACAGGTATTTATATATTTGTATACTTTATATATTTGACAGGTATACTTTATACAAGAATTCATTTTGTGTACCATAGTAATTTATCTAGAGGCTTTGTATAGACACATTATTATTATTGGTTCTTGTAAAATAAGTACATACTAAGATGTTTTTATTGTATACAAATAACCTATTCTAAAAATCTCTTTCATTGTGGTTTGTTACAGCGTACACGCTCCATGGTTGTTCTGGACAAACTGGGGTCCTTTGAAATTCAAATGACTATAATAAAAACTCCCGCCTATGAAGAAACTAGACTGATCGGAAAAACCCAAAATAATTATATTCAATCCAAATATAATTATGTATTTACAAGCACAAAGCTTGTAGGTAAATAGTACACAAAATGAAGTGTCATATAGAGTATGTTCACCATTGTACAAATGCATGGCAGATCGAGTGCTGAGTGTACAAGGTTCCATATGTATAAATGTTTTGACATATAAATGCTGGCTTAAAAGTTTCTGATGTACACAAGATTTATCTTATCTATGCAATATTCTTTGAGAAAAACAATACAAATGCGAGAAGTAGGATATGGCTCTCCGGTCACGGCAGGGTCTACATTATTAACCTAAGAGCGAGTGCACATTGAGGACAAACAAAGACTTTCATTATGGAATTTATCCACGGTGATACCGCGCTAATTTGTATCACTGCTTTGGTATTATGTAAATACTTGAATCGTGACAAAATAAAACTACAAAAAATATATATTTCTTTTATTTTATTTTTTAAATTAAATTAATTACTAATGAGAAAAAACAATATATACATATTTATAATAAAATAAGACTTATCAGTTGAAAGTTGTTCATTGAAGCGTGATCGGAAGAAATGGTAAGGTTTCAAAATTAATGAAATTTAAAAAGCTATATAATTATTTGACCGACTGAACTGGGTGGAAAAGCAAAAAAAAGGAAGAGTATTTTCACACTTTTCTGGCCGATAGATCCCAATGCAGAGTTCATCCCTGGACCCTACAGTCAGATTGGAAATATCAGCCAGAGAGGTTGGAGACACTGAATACCCTAGAAAACTACGCAGAAAATTCTGATCGGCTGTGTAAACCTAAGAACATTTTTCTATATTGTATTCCAATGCACAATTCCTGATTATTTTCGATGTATGCATGTGATCCTGTTAATGACAAAACGAAAGCTATTTAAGGTAACTCAGGTTCTAAATATTTCTGTCATAGCAAAATACAGGTACACTCGAGACAATATGGTGGTGAATATGTTGCGACTTGACAACTACATGTCGAGACAACACTATGTCTGACTGAGTATGTATATACAAAATCAATGCACATTTTTTAATTAACTAGTAAAGTTCCTTACTTTACTCTGACAAAATATTCTTATAATAAAAAATTGGTAAAATTTGCTTTTATGTACTGAAAATATACATTTTTGCAGAGTCAAACAATGTAACTCAAATTGTAAAACATTCCTCGGTAAGCTACAGTCACAGAGTTACAATTGCTGTTTTATTTACAAAAAACCATGATCAACAAGAGATGGGATTATTAAAATTATTAACAAATTCATAACATTGAATTATTTCTATGGTCTCGACATATAACATTTCATAAAATTTTAGGATGTTATGAAAAATGGTTTTATCACTCATCTAGTACGTCATTTAGTATGTGATCCCTCACCGTCCGTTTTGTTTAGAAACAATTTCCTCATTAATTCATACTGTAAATATATTTTAAAAAAGATTTTTTTTTTCATTGAATGCAAGACTTATAATAAATATTAATGACTAGTCATTGGCTGCAAAAATTGATTCTAAAATAATCCTTTGTTCTAGATGAATAAATGCATTTGCGCATCACCATCAAACAAACATATCAAACCAAATTTGAAAATTACAGACATATTTTCCTATTGACAATTTTGACAAATTAATATACACAGCTTTTTGCTCTAGTTAGCCAGCTAGCAGTGGTTAGCCATTTTATAGAATTATTCTTGAAAATAAATATATTTGTGATTTTATAAGTTCAATTATACATATTATCAAAAATTGTTTACAAGCAATGCTGAGCGACACGTAAAAATTGATTTCTGAGCTTCTAGCACGCAAACGGACACACAAGCAAATGACTATTCACATTTGAAAACACTGCACTATTTACACCATACAACTTATAGATTTATATATATATTTATAAATCTATAAGTCCTCATGGTTGAAATGTGGTGCAGGTCACTACTAAAACACTATATACTAGTCTAAGTCGCTACTATAAAAATGTATGAAAGTATTATTAATGCGTGTTATTACAAAACAATCATTCTGATAGTAAACTTTCAAAAGATATTCATATAAGATAAATCTGAATTTACTCTAAATAGTAAAGAAATTTGAAAAACTTCAAAATATAAATAAATGTTGATGCCCCGAGGACCGAACCGTCGATCCAAATAACTATTTTCTTAATCTCAACTGTGAATAAAAATATATTTCCATTTTTTACATTGATTGATTGGTTGCATTTGCAAATCTTCGAGCATAGTACGAAGCGAGATAAATGCAATCAACGTGGTTGAGAGGTAGCGACGAGTCACCGCTGTCCAGGCAGTTGCTTTTACTATTGCGGAACTCTGACAGGAGCAGAAACAATCAGTATACATGGCATGATAACAAAATAGAAATAAATACAAGTTCAGTTATAAATAAAACAAAAAATCACAAAGCAAGCACATCAAGCGCTCAATGAGTTAACTATATAACATCAAGTATTTAATTGTAATTAATCCAGGTGGGATTATTTCTGCGACTGCTGATTTGCCTACCAGACAGATTTCAAACTGATATATGGGCACACTTGTACATTTATCACAATTTTAATATTTTATTTTAAATTAATGAAAAGTTAATAAAACTGAAAGAAACTTGTCTTCAATGACCATTCCGTACAAATGCCCCGTGCATTTACACTCAACTTTTATTACAAAAACTAGCTAAATCATTTGCAGAAATATAAATAAAAAATAACTGTAAGTATAAATTTGATTAATTAGCTGTTTTATTAAAAAAATGATAATTGCTCTTCTTGACTTGACAATTTCCATTAATATTTCTACCTGTCGTGTGCAATAAAATAAATATTGACAATACCATTATTTTAAACTTGGCAGGAGGTTAATATGTACCACAATATATCAAATTTGCTAATTATATTATTTAAAAGATATTAAAATAAACATAGTACATTTTTCTTTATAATTGAAATTAAAGTAAAGGGTTACTGATAATAGACAGTATCAATATACATACTTTCTAGGGAAAGTTACAAAGCTAAAATATAATACAATAGACATTGACAGGATTCCGAGGGGTTGGGAATTAACAGAGCATTATTGTCAGATGTAGTAACATGGAATAAGACTAAAACCACAACTTTCCTACTCGGTACTTGGCGTGAAACAGAATGCTGTGCACATAGGGCTGGTTGTGATCAGTAGTAACTTTTTATTAACGTCCGTAGCAAAAATCCTTTATGGGTTGTTCGATATATCAAATTTACTATTGTTAAAGCATAGAATGGAGATATTGCAAAGTAAAATGAGTTTACTACGGGATTTCTCTTCGAGAAGTAAATATTTTTTCACTAATGATCAAACTTACTTTAGTAACTTTATTAACTATAGTAAAAATTTACTACAGATCATACAACCGGCTCTTAGTCATAAATAATCTTACACTGGCCAATTATTTTTTACTAAAATGTTTAAAATATAACTTGATAAAAATTTCTTAAAAGGATTTTAACAATGCTGCTTACATGTAAGTGACTATACAATGTGAATATTATCAGCCATCATGTGATCCCTTACGCATTATTTAAAATATATCTAGTTTTGTGTGCTCAATCAAATTGATTTATTTACAATTTACATCTTCAAGTTGATATTGTGGTGGGGACATTAATGCAATAAGATTACCTTCGAATAGGCAGCCTTACAAATACTAGATATTCACAATATCTTGGCCGAACTGCTCGCAACACTTTGAGTAAGATCCCAGACATTCCATTGACCCATGATTTTACTCCATTTTCTAATATTGGATATTTACAAAGTAAAATGTTGAAATTTTTGACAGTGAAGGTCGTAAGTGGAAACAGACTTGTTTGTTTCCAGAAAATATAGTTATTTTCAATTTATGGACAATGTGAAATAAAAATTTGCACCAGTGTGTATGAAGTGCGCCTGCATGCATGTTACCGGTGGATAAAAACTTTATAATAAAGAAAATAGGATTTGTTTTCACATTCACTTGGCTAAACTATAAATGTAATAAATACAGTTGCACTAAAGGACTTATCTCTGGAGATTGTGAAGCGTCTCGCAAGAAGGCATTTTCATGTTCTGAGCTGTCTGGAACTGTTGTTTGTCCCCAAAGTTCTTGGCCTTCCACGTCATGGAGTCCCGATAGTTGCGCTCGCGGTAGCAGGCGTGGCGCAGGTTTCCCAGATACTCCTCTTGCACTGTGAGCTCCAGCCGGCGGAGCGAACCCTGGTATTCGGTGTGGAAGTTTTCTTTAACATAGTATGGAACCTTAAGCTGCTCTGTTTTGCGTTGAAGGGGAAATTTATGGCTAGGTGATAGCGAGTACACAGGGTCCGAGATGAAGAAGGTCGACATCATAGAGAGAAGGATGAGTCCTAGGATAGGTAACATCTGCAGGAGACTAGCGTAGCTGCCTTGCGGCTCACGGGCTTGCGGATAAGCTTCGCGAGGGAAACGTGGACGCCGTGTATAAACATGGGTACCTGCGTTCCCAAAGAACATGTTGAAGAGCTCCTCAGCCGTAAAGTCAGACTCGAAGCCGCGAGTGTACGTGTAGTGGTGTGCGTGGCCACGCTGTTGCTGAATGCGTTCCTCGTCGGTTCCAAAGGCGTCGTACTGTTTGCGTTTTTCCGCATCTGTGAGTACAGCTGCCGCGTTGCCGATGGCCTTGAACGCTTCTGACGCGCCGGGAGCTTTATTTTTGTCCGGGTGAAGCTGCAGTGCCAACTTCTTATAAGCTTTCTTGACATCATTATCGGTCGCTTCTTTAGTCACACCCAGAATTTCATAATAATCTTTGCATTTCTTGACCTGCTTCACTGCTTCTAGTTGCTGGGGAGTGTAGTCGGGCTCCGCGCGCTCGTGCTCGGCGGGCTTGCGGGCGGGGGACGCCGTCGCGCGACGCCGGGCGCTTTCTGAGTCGCTGCTCTGCGCTTCTTGTTGCGCGTTGTTGGCGCTTGCGACCTTCACTTTAGCCAGAAGATCTTTTGCCACGTTCGTAGGAAACAGCCGCTCCGCCTTCAGTATGAATTTCTCCGCCTTGTCGAACTTACCATCCAGGAATGCTCTTTTACCAATTTCCAGGCATCGATCTGCTTCATCGCGATTTCCATCCATTTTACACGAAAATAATAATTTATTAAAATACTAGTATTGCTAATGCGCCGTATCTTTGAAACTGTTACTGATTAATAATTGATGAATTATGAATGAATTCATTGGTTCCGAATAACGGAGAAATGAGCTAAATTGTCAATAATACACCAGTATTAAAATAAAAGTACGTAAGTGCAACTCGATGTAATCATTTCTCCGCTGTCACTAAAAGTCAGCCTGAGTCACCCTAGAAAAATATATCGCGTAGATTGGGTAATGGTAAACCGGGGCAAGTTGATCAAAGAATAACATATAACGAGACCCACACACTGTGATCCACGGGTACAGTCTGCAGATCGAAGATTGCAATACAGTGGCGATAAAGATTAGACACCAATGAAAATACAAAAAGGGTCTGGTCCCCAATGCAAAATGGAAAGACTCCCTGTATACGGAATACGGAGGTAGTGTGTATAAGATTTTAGAATAATATGTAGGGACAAGTGCCCTACCTTTGGACAAAACTTTATTTTTAAACATTAGATTTTATATTATATTTTTAAACTTTAGATATTAAAAGTTATAAGGATTTTACTGAAAAACTGTATTTTTGTGTATTGGTGAACCTATATTTGGACATTAATTAATTTATGAATTTAATATTATTTAAGAGTAAGATTTAAGCTATGAATGTACGTTAATTGTTTTTAAAAGCATTTAATATATTTTTTTATAATTTTCTGAATAACATGGAATAACAGTAATTTTTTTTTTTTAAATAAACTAATTTTTTAATTTAATTTTTTTTTTTAAATAAATAAACAGGTCATCAAAATAACGATATAAGATATTATCAAAAAATATAGCAAGAGAGCATAATAAAAAATATGATGTAACTAAGCTTCTTAGTTACGTTTGTTTTTTAAATAAATATTGTACAGCTCTTTTAAAACCACAGAATTATTTATATCGGATTCTTGTGACAGAATAAAACAATTCTGGCATAGAAAATTATCGTCGTCCTCTGAAACTGGAATATTTTCTTTATGTGATTTCGGTATGTACCCTACATGAAAATTATTCTTGCATGTGTCACAGGTGAGTGAATTTTTTTATTAACCAATTGCTTGAATATATAACATGTTACTACTATTTTATCTATAAGGATCTTCATTTTTATTCTTTGTAAAATTTTCCATAATATGGATTTGGATCACCTCTTTAACAGCTTCATTTAAGACTTCAATATTAACATTCTCTCTTACGTCCCAATTTACTTCTCGGTACTATTAAAAAAAAAGTTTTATTAGTCACAAATCTCTTGGTAAATATACTCCACTGCGTTCGTACCTTGGACGCGTTCAAAAGTACGACAAACGCACAAAATTTAAAGATTATTAATCGTTTCAATACAACAATACTTTTGACAACTATGATGTAAATAAGTGCTCTTATAAAAAAAAATCATTTTAAATTGTAAATAAATAAATAGTATGCAAGATTAACATAAAGTATGACAAGAAATCTCAAATTACATGGAGAATATGTAAAACATACTAAGTTTCTGGATTGGAAAGAGTTTTAACGACTTTGGATTCTGAGCTCTGACGGAGCCTGTCTTATAACAGGATCATAAACAATAAAGAGTTCTAATAAAGGTGTCTAATTGTTGGAAGGAACAGAAATAGTACGTATTGACAATTTGAATATCCACAAATTTTTCCATTATTTGTATGCTTTTATAATAAACTAACAATAATAATAAAAATTCAATTCCAGGTACGCTTTAAATAATAAATAAAAAATATACATTAAAGTGACATCTATTGTACAACAGATAAACTTATTTCACAACTTACTTAATACTCATCAAAACAAAGTCAATCGAAAATAAATAATTACCAAGCGACACCTATTGGTAAAAGGGTAAAACTTTTATTAGACACGAGCGATCTGTCTAGCTAGATATCTCATCCATGTTTATTACAAACTAAAAATTTGAATATGAATTGCTCAATCTGCAAAGATACCATACAGCTTGGTGATGAAATTTTATGCTCGCACTGCCACGAATACTTTCACTTTAACTGTGTGGGTTTGGCAAAAGTAAATCTAAGAAAAATGAGCAAGCAAAACAGGACGAATTGGAAGTGTCATCCATGCAAAATAAACACAACACATTTAGAACTGAACACGTTACGCCAATAGCGTTACGCATTGAAAACGCTAGAAATGTTGGCACAGTGATTGAAACAAAAGTGTCTATCAAACTACACCATTAAAGAAAAACTATTAACTATGGAGGACTTTTAAAAATCTCTTAACTTTTTCGCCGAAAGTTACGAAAATCTCATAAAACAATCAAAAGAAAATACCAACCTAATAAAAAAATTAACAGTAAACAATGAACGACTACAGGAAAATTTTAATGAACTTCATAAAAATTTTAACAATTTAGAGCAAATGAATTGACCGTGGCCTGCCACCGTACCCTGCGGCGTCCTGAAAATTCTTCAAACAGACCAAGAAATATTGAAGTTACTTTACCCAACTCGCGAGTACGAGATGACCTATTATCAGCTGTGAAAAACCACAACAAGAGGAATCCAACCAACAAGCTGAATTCAGCACTACTAGGAATCACAGATGTCTCCTCACCTTTATATGTTTGCGAGCATCTGTCACCCACCAACAAGGACCTCCATGCTGCCGTCAGACATTTTGCAAAGGAACAGAAGTACCGCTACGTATGGGTCAAGAATGGAATAATATTTCTTAGGAAAAATGACACATCCGCACGTATACTAAATAGGACCAGAGATGCACTAAGAAAGCTGTCCGTTGACTCCTCGTTGTCTTTTTCCAACCATGCTTGAAGATCACGGCGGAGGTCAATTTTCAGATATTCAGCAGCCACCCATTCGCTACTTCTATCAAAATAAGTGACCACCTCTTCTTCCTCTTTTTATCCTTTACAACCCTTCAAAACCTCTGGTATAATGACTAGTCAACATCAACCATTACAACCGATGTAAGTACAAGCATTGTAACACCTTCACCGATCTTTTCACTTTTTCATTTTATGACGGTAGAACCACTGACGGTCTCTTACTTCTGTTTCTCATCTATAACATACATCTCATTCCTCAATCCAACTATTTAATTTCCCAATGATGTCATGACTAAATATACACTTTCAAAATGCACGAGGCTTGCTTACGAAAACTGATATATTTCTAAATAACGTTGTATGTAATGAATAGGACTGCGTGGGAATTGTGGAAAGCTGGTTAATAGATAATATCAATAATTGTGAAATATTCGATTCCAGGTACTCAGTATTCAGACGTGATAGGGAATACTCCCGCACCGTTCAAAAATTAGGAGGTGGCGTAATTCTTGCCGTAAATTCAGATCTCAATGCCGTTGAACTTCCCCATTGGCGGACTGTGGAAGAGGACATATGGGTTCGTATCCCCATTATATCCGACTCAAATGTCGCAACCTGTACATGTACTGTATCTATATACTCGGAGAATCTTCGCACTCTCTGCTTTTGCAAATATTTACTGATAAACTAAACATGATTATTCAAAGCTCTGCTCCTTCTGACATTTTTCTCGTACTCGGTGACCAACCTCCCTGACATCTCGTGGGAAGGCATCAGCAATTGTACATATCTTTCTCCAACCCGGTATATAACTTCAATAAGTGGACAATTCTGTGACTCGATAGATTTTCTAGGACAAAACCACTTTAACAACTCGGTAAACTCGGAGTTTAACAACTCGTATGGGCAGAATTCTCGACCTGGTTCTCTGCAATGATACTATAATAGAGGCGAGGACGTGTGATGACCCATTAGTTGCAGAGGACAAATATCACAAAGTAATTAATATAACACCCTCGGCTACAGCGGACACTCCCCTGGTAAACTGGCAGAAGAAAAAAGTTGTCTTATTTCGAAAGGGAGACTATGTAACAATCTATAACGAACTGAACTTCTTAAATTGGAATTCATTATTTGCAAATCTCAATACAAATGATGCACTCTCATTATTATATAACATTCTTGAAAATCTAATTGATACCCATATACCAGTTAAATATGTATGGCCAAATAAATATCCACCATGGTATACGCCGTCCCATATAAAAATTTGCAAGGAGAAATATAAATATTTCAAAAACTTTTAATTATACAGAAATACAACCGATTACGATACTTTCTTCCTATTGAGGGCTAGACAAAAAGCTTATCAAATTCGTATTTCAATGCTTATATTCAGAAAATAGAGATTGCAATTAAATCTGATTCTAAACGTTTTTGGTTGATGCTAAATCTAATAATGCATCACCAACCATTCCAAATAAAAAGATATATCTTGATCAAACCTCTGAGAATGATCAACAGACATGTAATTTATTCTGTCAGTACTTTAAATCAGTATTCACTGAAAGTAGTTTGGGGGTCCAATGTGCATCTACATAGCGAAGCCGACTTTGGCCCGGCTGACTTCAACACATAACGGTAAACTCAATTCTTCTGCCTTTGATAAGGTCGACCATCAAATATTAATCGACAAGTTGATAAAAATAGAAATCCATGGAGACCTACTGAGATGGCTTATCTCCTACATCAGCAACAGAAACCGAGCGGTGGTCATCGGCGGTTTTAAATCAGATTGATCATCTCTTCCGGAGTTTGCTAGGTCCATTATTATTCATAATCTATATTAACGATATATACACATGCTTTCAATTTGCCAACTTTCTTCTTTATGCGGAAGATATGAAGATCTTTGCCAAAGTGAGCTCCCTAGATGACTGCCATAAAATGAAAAATGATATCACCTGCGTTGCAGCCTACTGTGAGGTGAACAAACTCCTCCTGAATGCTAAAAAATGTTTTCAAATAACATTCTCGAGAAAATTTAACAATAATATTTTTATTTACACAATAGACAGCACTCAGAAAAAAAAGCGATATTAAAGACCTAGGAATAATCCTCGATAGCAAACTTACTTTCAAAAATCACGTTCACCAAATTACCTCCAAGGCCTATAGAATGCTAGGATTCATACTTCGAACCTGCAAACACTTCCAAAATCCATACCGCTTCAAAATTCTGTATTACGCATTCGTTCGTAGTTATTTAGAGTACGCTTCTCAAATCTGGAACGATTACGTATATTGCGAGATTAGAACGAATACAGAATAGGTTTATTCGACATCTGAATGTTAGATCTAATATATCATTTAGCTCCTATTTAGATGCAGCAAACTTCCACAATATGAAGACCCTAGAACATCGACAAAAAAGTACTTCTCTTCAAACTACTGCAAGGCCATATTGATTGTCCCAGCCAATTGGAATTAATATCTCTCCATGTGCCATCTAGATCAACCCGGCAATCCGTACTCTTTCACATTCCTAGAAGTAGACCATCTTACATACAAAATTAATTCATTCACAGGTCATGCAGATACCATGATGAGAAATTAACAGAAAATGACTTGTTCAACATTAGCCTTACTACGCTTAAAGGGTTTTTATTATGAACCACCATAATCTAAACTTTAGCCATTCACTATACCTATAAAAACTCATGTTGCTGCTATCCCTTTACCGCAATATTAGTTGCAACTTCCCCACCCTTCTCCTTCTTTCATCTAAACATACTTATCTGACCAAATATTTTTTGTGGATTTTATTTATTAGTATCACATGTTAAATAGTTATGTTTATTACAATTATGTTGACACTGTCAAAATCCCTTAATAAATAAAAAAATCGTAGAAATTTGTGGTTAGAAATATATAAAAGTAACAATGAATCAAATAAACTGCTTCTTGGTTTACTAATAAAGATAATATGTAAATACTCATTTACATATTCTCTGCAGTGATGGGTCAGATTTGACCCAGGTGTTTATAAAAATATGAATTTCGCTACGAATATTGGTTTAATAATGTTTTCCTTCTAGTTAATCTTCTATTAAACATTTCCAAATAATTTCAGGCACAAATGTACATTATTGGACCAGATTCAAATGACTTAATACGAGGATATCAAGCGGGCTATGCAAAAGATAGTGGAAAATGACAGAAAAATTTATTTAGAATAAGTCTTCAAGAAAAATAATTGAATATATAGCGGAGTAGAACAATATAAAATGTAGCGATAATGCGGCGATAGCCGGGTTCGAGGCCGTGAATGGCGGAAGTTTGCGGGCGGCAAAGAGAAGCTGGTGCGGCAGCGGCTAATGGAGCCCTGAAAATGACCTTATCAGTAGCGCAGTGCATCCGGCGGGAAAGGCAGTTTTGGCTGGCCGGCGGTCAACAGTTGCCGGTGGCAAGCTTTTCGAACAGTGATGGCATGATAGAAGGTGAAATGGTACGGTATAGGCAGCGATCCTTGTAATTAGTGCTCGGATGGCGGCGGCAGTCTCATCTATCCAGGCAGAGGTCAGCGGCACGAATATTCCGGGGTAGCGATGATGACAGCTAGCGGCATGCTAGGGCAGAGTAGCGACTCAGAGTAGGACAGTGAATCCAGCGTTAGGTTAGGTTAGGTTAGGTTAGATTTGGTTAGGTTAGGTTTTTTTTTTTTTTTTTTTTTTAAATTTTAGTTGCTTTTATTTTTGTTCCTTGCTTTTTGTTTACAAGGATTTTTTAACAAATGTAAATACAAAATTTTAGCTTAAATATATATCGTAAACATAGTAATAAAAAAAAAATGTAAAATGGTGAATAAAATTATCATAAACATAAAAGATTTCGCAAACATAATAACAATTTAAAAAATACAGTAAAGAAAATATTTATAAGGGTAATAACAAAATATTATATAAACTTCAAAATGTTTTTCACTTTCGCTTTCTACTTAGATTAATTTCTTTGATCGTTTGAACTATTTTTTTCATATACAACATAAACTTGGGTGTTATATCCTTATGGTTTATCAGTTTTGACACTTCGTCCAAGTTTATATTGTGTCTGCGACATACTGCATCCATTTGATGTCTTTCGTAGCTGAAGAACGGGAAAGTATTCAATAGGTGTATTATGTTCTGAGTGCTTGTATCATCGCATGGGCAGGTATCGTCATCAACCAGCTTGAAACGATGCAGGTAGCTATTAAAGCATCCATGTCCTGTCATTGCTTGCGTTAATTCATAGTTAGTTTGGTAGTTTTTATGGAACGATATAGCACTTTTAACATCAGGAAAAAATAGTTTTGTAGTGCTTCCTGTCGTTGATGAAATATATCGTTTGTTCCATTCTTCTATCATTCTTTCTTTGACCCTCTTTTTGGCGAAGCTTAACGGGAACAAGTTATAATCGGGCTTCGTTTTCTTCAGGGTAGCCTCTTTAGCTTTGCTATCTGCCAGCTCGTTTCCAGGGATGCCTATATGCGCTTTAATCCATCCGATTTGCGCATGTTGTTGTCTTTGTAATAGTTCTGTTAGCTTTTCTCTAATTTCAAACACAATTGGATTTAGAGCATTAGTTTCTTGGATTGCTGCTAGACAAGATTGGCAATCGGTCAGTATAAAAATATTTTTCCAGCGGCTAGGTGGTTTACATATAACATACATTATGGCTTCTTTAATTGCAAACAGTTCCGCTTGAAAAACAGAGCAATAGTTTTCCAACTTAAATTTTCGACCTGGTAGCTCTCTGTCTCCTTCAAAAGGGACGAACGCAGCTCCCACTTTCCCTTCTAATAAGCTGCCATCCGTATATATTTTAATTTCAGAATCCAGATTTGCAGGTAGATTTTCTCCAAATATTTTGCAGTCTACTGTTATTCTGTCAGCTGGGTGTGGTAGATCAAAATATTCTTTAGATGCTTGATATTTTCTATCTTTCGGTAGGTCCATTAAATATTTTTCCTTTTTGACATGATACAGTTCAGCAATTTCTTTAATTTTTATATCTAATGGAATTAAACCGCACAGAACTTGGGCTGATGTTAACGATATTGTCCTATACCCTTTACAACACCGTATGGCTATTTGCCTCTGAACTGCATTTAGTTTTTTAACGTTATATTTCTTACCTGCAGCTTCTGCCCAAACTGGTGCTGCGTATGTAATTAGAGGTTCTATCGCTCCTACATAAATTTGTCTTATTACCATGGGAGATGCTCCCCATGTAGGTTTTGCCGCCCGTATGATTTTGTTGGTCATTTTTGATGCTTTTTTACACGTTTCATCTACGTGTTTGGTCCAATTTATATTTTTATCAATTATTACCCCCAGCAGTTTGAAGTCGTCGACAAATTTCAATGTGTTCTGTCTCATTTTGATAGTTGGTGGTGGATCTTTTCTTCTCGTGATGTACATTGCTTTCGTTTTTTCTTCAGAGAAGTGCAGTTTCGCTTTAGATTCCCATTCTGTTATAATACTTAATGCGTTGTTCGCTTTCTCTTCTAATTCATGAGGATTATCGCTTATTATGATAAGAAACAAGTCATCTGCAAACGTTCGAATTTCTACCCCTTCGCCGAAATGTATTTGCAAGAGGTCATCGATGATCACATTCCAAAAACTTGGTCCGCATGCAGACCCCTGAATGCAACCTTTGTTTGTCTCCTTAGTTTTAGTGCAATCAAAGTGCGTGATGGTGACTCGTCTGTTATTTAAGTAGCTCAAAACCATGCAATAAAGATTTCGTGGGCATTTCTTCTTCTTTAATTGCGATAACAGGAAAGGCCACCAGGCATTGTCAAATGCACCTTTTATATCAAGAGATATAGCGATAGTCAGTTTCTTGTTCCTATAAGCTCGTTTGATAGTCTCCAATGACGCCATTAGGGCATCCTCTGTAGATTTTTGAGGGGTGAACCCAAACTGATTTTCGCTAAATTGCTTATTTTTGTGTAGGTGCCAGTTAATTCTGTTGATTAAAAGTTTTTCAAGCACCTTCCCAAAAACTGAGATCAGTCCAATGGGTCTATAGGAGCTTACGTCTCTCAAGTCGTCCTTGCCTGGTTTGGGTATCACTATCACACTAGCTTTTTTCCAGCACACAGGAAAATACTGCAGCCGTAGACAAGCATTATAGAGTTCAACTATTATTTCTGGGCTGCTGTTATATACATGCAAGCACATATCAGCTGTAAAGTTATCTTCCCCGGGTGCCTTTGTAGGAGATATACTTTTAATAGTTTCTTCAACTTCTATATTATTGAATGGCGGATCGTTATTTGCGCAAGGTAGAGTTTTCGCGGTTTTCCTTATTTCTACTTGTTCATCATTATCCGTTTCTTCATTATCATCGGGAAAAAAACCTATCGACTAGTCTTTGTGTTGTGCTTTCTGCCGATTCAAGATATTCATCCCCATCTTTTAACGTTGCCAGTGGTACTCGTTTCCATTGCTTGACCAATACTCTATGTATCGTTCCCCAGGCACTTTCTTTGCTTTGGGACTCACAAAACGCTTTCCATGAAGATGTTTTTGTATTCTCTATTGCCACTTTGTATTCGAGTTTTGCCTTGAGATATTCTGGTAATGTGGTCTCTTTTCTGAGTCTATTAGAATTTTGAAGCTTATGTTTAGCCTGTCTGGCTTTTTTATTTAACTCGCTCAGTTCCTGAGTCCACCATGGACAGGTTTTCCTCGAGGAAGATCTTATTAGAGGGATACTCTCTTTACATGCTTTATCAATACAAATGTTAAGTGTAGAGATGTTTGCTACCAAGTTTGTTGCGATTGTTACACTTTTGAAAATCTCGGATGTTAGAAAGTGAGATTCTAATTGAGAATAGAAATTTGTGTAAAAAAGGTCCCAATTTGCTTTCTTCGTATTGTAGATATGCGTTTTTGTATTTGCCAACTCAGTACTTTTGCTTAGAAAATTAAACTCGATTGGATTGTGATCGCTGAGAACATTTACTTTCCTCTCAACGTGCCAGTTTTCAACTTTATCAAGCAGTTGGTGAGTGCAAAATGTAATATCTATTACGCTATGTATATACTTATTCCCTCGATGAGTCTCGAAAGTAGGAATCGATCCTTCGTTTAGCAAGTGCAATCCCGATTCTGAGAGGTACGACGCTACAAGATCACCTCGATCGTCGGTCCTGGAGCTTCCCCACCATATGCTCTTGGCATTTACATCTCCGCCTACAATAAGGTTTTTTTGTGATAAGCTCTTTACGGTCTCCATCACCGGCTAAATATTTGTCGATGGTTCAATGTATATTGATCCAATAATAACCGGTCCTAGTTCTGTATTTAACTGAACATAAACGTTGTTTGTATTGGAAAAATTGTTCAGAAGTAGCCCTTTAGGACAGTTGTTTAGAATAATGGCAGCTTTAAAAATGTTCTCTGTTGATGAATCCGCCTGATACACATCAAATCCTGGAGCATTCAACTTTCCTGTATTGCCGGTGTAAGGCTCTTGGATTAGAATGACGTTATATTTATTTATTGATTTTAATAAGTCTTCTTGTGCTGCCCTACAGCGGCCTAAGTTCCATTGAATAACTCTAATATTAGGTTGAAATCTGTCAGTCATTGAAAGAACTTTACAAACACATGTCGTAGTTTGTTAACTCTCTCGCTCTGTGTTCTTTTATCAATCGAATGGGGCACTTAATGCTGAACGAGTTGTGGGTCGCATCTCTATTTTGTGATTTGCAGTTGACGCACGTTGGTTCTTCAGTCGACTTCTCCGTGCAATCTTTATAAAGATGCTCGCCAGTACAATGTGCACATGTTATTTTTTCATCGCAAAACCTTTGCGTATGACCGAAACGAAGACATTTGAAGCACTGTTGAAGCGGGCTCTCGTCTTCAACTGGAACTCTTTGGTATCCGATATTAACTTTCCCAATACTCGTAAGTTGATTCCAGGTTTTAGGTAGCACCTGGCAAACAACATTTGATAAAAGTCCACTCCTGTGACTCTTCCTGTACTTAATTTTTAAAACTTCTTCTAAGACTAGGCCCCTATTTTGATTCCTCATAGACTGGTTAAGGTCCTCCTCTGTAACTCCTTTTATAAGTCCCTTGAAAACGACAAAAGGGTTTTTTCCGCCGTCCTTCTTCAGCTTTCAAGTCGCTTCGGCTGACAATTTCTTCTTTCAGTTTCAAGGTATCCTCCCTGGTAACACAGTTAATAACAATCTTTTGGTTTCCCACTTTCTAAGTCGTGTTATACCTATACCTTTACTCCTGACATTCACGGATCGCTTAACGATGCCCTCAATCTCGTCACTATTCTTTGAGGTGTCGCTAGAGGAAACGACTAAAGCATATGTCGTGTCGTTTTTATTTTTAGGTTGCGAGGTTAAGTTGGAAACAGGCTTGTATAAATTGCTTCCCTCAATAATTTTTTTCATGTTGGCTATTTCACTTTTGACATCTGAAATATCCTCTTTGTTGGCAATCGATTTAAATTTGTCATTGAGAATTTCTTCTAGTCTAGAGTCCGCATCAGGAGAGTTATTCGATACATTTTGGAGCGAAATTTTGATTATGATGTTTTTCAAACAATCCAATGTTTTTACCATGGTCTCTTTAATCTCTCTTTTGAGATTTCCAGCACTATTCAACGATTCCATCGCCCCAGAGATGAGCAAATTTGCTTCATCTATAAAACTGTGGTTTCCACTAATCGTGTTTAAGGTATCGACTGAAGGCGTTGATTTGATTATTCGTGATTGAGTGGCCGTCACTCGGCGCTGATCTATCCCATGTGGAGATGCTTCTCTAGAGCTGGGCTTGGATTTGGATGCACATGCGGTGAGAATTTTAGCTGTTTGGATACTTTTGGACGACTTTTCAGCCATATTGATGGGTATTTATATTTAAACTGTCTATAAAGTTTAACCGTAAAGACGCGAAATCTTCCACCAAAACTGATTTATACACTACAGACACATGCGCGGTCGACCTACACGTTCGACTGCAGCTCCACAAAAAAACGTTTCAGCAATAAACAATTCAAATATTTCGAGATATACAATAAAAATGTGTTCAAAAATGCCCCACTTT